>JANFOE010000322.1:0-4800000 GCA_025667525.1 Glebionis coronaria | reverse complement strand
TAATTAACTCACATAAATTCACGAAAGAATACCAAACTTATAATTGACTCTATCATCTCTCGTTCTCCACAATTCAAAATCTCAAGGAATGAGACTCGTGGATGCTTAGCCTATTTAATCTAAGTTTTGGGTTTTCGAGTCGCCTATAGGATCTTGCATCTTCTTAGACTCTTTCAAGTTTAGAATTTGCGTTTTAAAGTTCCCTTGATAAACGACTCTCTAGGATCAATTATAGGAACTTGCGAAAAGTTCTTGTTCTTAACCCGTGAGAGTTAAGACTTTCGCGTTTTAAAGTTCCCTATATAAAATCCTAGCAAAACTTGACTTAAACACGTTAAGGGTACTAGCTAGAGTAAACTTAGATAAGTAAACTCGGGTTGAGTCAAAATATTCACGACTTTGAAAAATAAAACCACTTTATTAAAATTTATTCTAGCAAGGAAAGAAAATAATCATAACAAAGGAAAATACAACTATACAACTAGGCCAAAATAGATTAAAAATTTTGAAAAATGTCGAAAAATCAAGTTTTTCGGTTGAAATGAGGACAAATTCATGGAAAAGACCACTTACTTCGATAGAAGTCCCCCTACACTTGAGATAAACATTGTCCTCAATGTTTAAGCATGTGGGAGGAAACTCCCCTACACTTATGACATTGTGCACTTTGTTTAAATCTTGCTAAGGAAAGGACGACTATAGTGATTTCAATGTGAACATATAAGATATGAAATATTGAATCACGACAGTTTAGGATAGAACCAGGAAGATGGGAACACGGAATCACGGTTCATCAAAAGTCATCGAGGTGCTCTTTGAAGCTTGAATCCCTGCACAAAGTAAGAAACAAGACAACCAACACATACGGGGCTCCCCCCTACACTTATTATGAAAGCAGTAAAGGATAGATCACGGGTTGCCTCCCGAGAAGCGCTTATTTTTTATAACCGAGTCACGAGCCTGGCTCGACCCAAATTTAGGTCATGGGAAACGTGGTGAGGGATGGGATCATCTCATGAGAGATGTCCTCACCAAAGTACAGCTTCAAACGCTGGCCATTCACCTTGAAATTGGGCCCATTTGGCTGAGAAAGCTCAATGGTGCCATATGGAAAGACTTCGGTGACGGTGAATGGACCAGACCAACGGCTCTTCAACTTGCCAGAGAAGATCTTTAACCGAGAGTTAAAGAGTAAAACTTGATTACCAACGTGGAACTCTCGGTTCTTGGTTCTTGCGTCATGGATGATCTTGGTCTTCTCATTGTAAATCAGTGAGTTCTCGTAAGCTTCATTCCTCAGTTCGTTGATCTCGTTGAGTTGAATCTTGTGGAGATCACCGGCTTTGTTGATGTCGAAGTTAGCCCACTTCAAGGCCCAGTACGCCTTATGTTCCAGCTCGATGGGGAGGTGACATGCTTTCCCGTACACAAGACGATAAGGAGTACAACCGATCAGAGTATTATAAGCTGTACGGAAAGCCCACAGAGCATCATCTAACTTATCGGCCCACGCGGCACGATGCTCTCCCACAGTACGTTCCAGAATTCGCTTCAATCCACGGTTGGAAATCTCGGCTTGCCCATTGGTTTGGGGATGATAGGCGGTGGAAAGACGATGATTAACACCATACTTAGCCATGACTCTTGCAAATTGATCATTGCAAAAATGAGTCCCGCGGTCACTGATTATAGCACGAGGGACACCGAATCGAGCAAAAAGCTGCTTCAAAAAGTTCACAACCACCCTCGCATCGTTCGGTGGGAGAGCCTTAGCTTCAACCCATTTAGAAACGTAGTCAACGGCTACGAGGATGTACTTGTTCCCTTTGGATGATGGAAATGGCCCCATAAAGTCGATGCCCCATACGTCAAAGATTTCACATTCTTGTATGAAATTTTGAGGCATCTCATCTTTATGTGTGATCTTGCCTTGTCTTTGGCAAGCATCACAATGCTTAACCATTTCGTGAGCGTCACGATAAATGGTGGGCCAATAGAATCTGGAGTCAAACACTTTCTTAGCGGTGTAGTTGGGACCAAAGTGACCACCAGTGGGTCCTTTATGGCAAGCATCAAGGATTTGCAAAGCTGCCGGTCCATCAACACATCGACGAATGATCAGATCAGCACATTGTTTGAATAGATAATGGTCATCCCAGAAGTAAGTCTTAACATCTTTAAAGAACTTCTTCTTTTCTTGGGATGTTAACCCTTTGATGAGAATACAACCCGCTAAG
This sequence comes from Glebionis coronaria, assembly GCA_025667525.1. Taxonomy (NCBI): domain Eukaryota; kingdom Viridiplantae; phylum Streptophyta; class Magnoliopsida; order Asterales; family Asteraceae; genus Glebionis; species Glebionis coronaria. The sequence goes on along the minus strand of JANFOE010000322.1, from coordinate 4,797,763 downwards.
TAGTTTGCAATGTCCGCAAACTACGGGGTGTCATCAAGATTGGAGTGAATAGACATCAAGGTCTCAAGGGGAAAAGAGTCATTGATCTCTTTGTTCGGATGATCCCCTTGATATGGATCCTCAAGTCTGCTAAGATGATCCACGGCTAAGTTTTCAGCTCCCTTTTTGTCACGAATTTCAATATTAAATTCTTGAAGGAGTAAAACCCAGCGAAGAAGTCTTGGCTTAGAGTCGTGCTTAGTCATCAAGTACTTTAACGCGGAATGGTCGGTATACACGATGGTGGTGGAAAGGACAATATAGGGGCAAAATTTCTCAAAAGCATAGACAACAGCTAAAAGCTCTTTTTCGGTTGTCGTATAATGCAATTGAGCCCCCGTCATTGTCTTGCTAGCGTAATGGATTGGTTGGAAGTGTTTATTCACTCTTTGGCCCAAAACCGCTCCAATAGCAAAGTCGCTAGCATCGCACATCAACTCGAAAGGTAGCTCCCAGTTAGGGGTAACCAAGACCGGTGCCTTAGTTAGCTTATCCTTAAGAAGATTGAAAGCTTAGATACACTGTTTAGAAAAGATAAAAGGAGTATCTTTTTCCAAGAGGTGGGTCATCGGGCGAGCGATTTTAGAGGAATCCTGAATGAATCGACGATAGAAGCCCGCATGACCCAGAAAACTTCTCACACCCTTCACGGTTGAAGGTGGAGGTAATTTGGCTATGACATCTACTTTAGCACGATCGACTTCGAGACCGGCTTTAGAGATTTTGTGTCCTAGCACAATGCCTTCTTTTACCATAAAATGGCATTTTTTCCAATTGAGAACAAGGCGAGTGTCTTCGCACCGCCTAAGCATACGTTCCAAATTGGCAAGAAGAGAAGGAATCCCCAAAGACCGAGAAATCATCCATGAAGACTTCCATGGTTTGCTCAACCATGTCATGGAAGATAGCCAACATGCACCTTTGGAAAGTCCCGGGGGCCTTGCATAAGCCAAAAGGCATTCTTTTGTAGGCAAATGTGCCATAGGGGCAAGTGAATGTTGTCTTCTCTTGATCTTGGGGATCGATGGGTATTTGGAAATAACCCGAGAAACCATCTAGAAAGCACTAATATTCATTACCCGCTAAACGTTCAAGCATTTGGTCCATAAAAGGAAGAGGGAAATGATCCTTTCTCGTGGCATCATTGAGTTTGCGGTAGTCTATACAAACTCTCCACCCAGTAACGAGACGTGTAGGAATCAAATCGTTGTTTTGATTGGCACAACGGTGATTCCGCCTTTCTTAGGCACACAATGGACTGGACTAACCCACGGGAATCCGAGAGAGGATAAATCAAGCCCGCATCAAGAAGTTTGATAACCTCTTTTTTGATAAAGTCATGGATCTTTGGATTCACCCTTCGTTGGCTTTGAATAGTGGGTTTAAAGTCGTCCTCCATGAGAATTTTATGTGTGCAAAAGTGAGGATCAATTCCACGAATATCGGAGATCTTCCACGCAATCGCTTTCTTATGATTCTTCAACATGGCGATAAGTCGGGATTTTTCTTCTTCTTTCAGGTCCTTGGCAATGATGACTGGTAACTTCTTGTTGTCTTCAAGGAAAACGTACTCGAGATGAGGAGGTAGGTCTTTAAGCTCAATAGTAGGAGGATCCTCAATAGATGGTGTAACTAACGATGGATCATCGTTAGTCACCTCTTTAGGAGAAGGAGGAGAAAATGGGTCTTCATTGAGAAGTTTCTCAATTGTACGAATGTCTTCATCCCAATCGGTGGGAGAATCATCATACTTAAGATCGAGAGGACCCAAGCTAGCTTCAAAATCATCCAAGTCACTTTCTCCAAATGGAGTTAATGACGGAGCAATTGAGGCAACGATCTCAACATTGGGTAGAGAAGAGAGATTACTTTTGCAAGCATCATGAAAGTGTTATTCACAAGCCTCATTGAGAACATCAATAGCATTCACACTCTCATATGAATAAGGTAGCTTAGAAATATTACCCATGTTGAAGACAATTTGTTCGCCACCAACTCTCATGATTATTTCGCCCGCGGCTACATCAATGAGAGTGCGACCGGTCCTCAAGAAGGGACGTCCAACAATTAATGGAACACGAGGATCCATCTCGTAGTCAACGACAACGAAATCCGCCGGGAAGGTGAATTTGTCAACGCCGACGAAAACGTCTTCGGCTATTCCCACTGGATAAGCAACCGTACGGTTAGCTAATTCCAAAGTCATTTTGGTGGGGACTAGCTCGGGGAGAGATAATTTCTTCCAGACACTTAAAGGCATTAAGTTTATACTAGCACCTAGATCGGCTAGGGCCATGCAATTCTCTACTCTCGGGAAGTTGCAAGGAATCAAGAAGCGACCCGGATCACCAAGTTTGGTGGGCAATTTCCTTAAGAGAACCGCGGAGCAATTCTCATTAAGTTGGGTCTGAGCAATGTCAAGAAGCTTCTCCTTGTCACTTAGAAGATCTTTAAACATCTTCGCGTATTTAGGCATGTGAGCGAGAGCCTCGGCAAAGGAGATGTTAAAATTCAATTGTTTAAACATTTTGAGAAAGTTTGAAACTTGAGTATCATCCTTGCTCTTTTGCTTCTCTTTCCTCAACCTTGAAGGATAAGGTATATCGGATGAAGAGGAAGGCTTTAGGGGAGTAGGATCACTCACAACCGCGGGTGGTGGGGGAATGAGGGTAGAAGGCAAAGGAGATGGGGAAAGCTGCTCTTTTTCCTTGTTCACAATCACGGGTGGAGGTGTAGGAAGCTCGGTTCCGTATAACCTTTTCCACTACGAGTGGTGATTGCTTTCATCTCCCCTCTTGGATTCGCAACGGTGTTACTCGGAAGAGTACCCGAAGAAGAGGGTTGATTACCTTGGAAGAGCGAACCGATTATATCACGTATGCTATCCGCTTGAGTGCTGAATGAATCTCTCATGTCTGCACGAATATCATTGCTTTGTTTCACCATGTCATTCCTTAGCTCGGCTCGAATATCGCTCCCTTGTTTCGCCATGTCATTCTTCAAGTTGACGAATTGACTCTGAAGATTCGTCACCATCTCTCTATTAGTCCTCATGAACGTCTCGACGTCTTGATTTAATGCCATCGGTTGATTGAGAGGTGGAGCTTGGTAAGCTTGAGAATTTCCTTGAGGTGGGTATGGGTTTCTTTGGGATTGATACTGATTGGTAGCACGAGGTTGACTTTGGTTATTTCGGTTATAGCTTTGTTGTTGGGTTTGGTTTTGAGGAGTAAAACCGGGTGGAGCAAGATAGTTGTTTGAACGATAACTAAGCAAGTTACGATCTCCTTGAGGGCGAGCTTGATAGCCTCCCGTGTGATAAGTACCGTATGCCGCGTTGACAATTTCAGAAAAATTGCCTTGGGTAGAAGGACAATCATTGTAAGAATGAGGACCACCACATGTGTCACAAGAAATAGCAACGGCTTTAGCTTGTTGAGTTTGGTTAGAAGCTAAAATTTGGATACTTTTGTTAATATCAAGAATAGCACGTTCCATGACGGACATGTCGGTGGTGGAAGAAGTAGATGAAACATTGACTCTCTGATTAGATCTTGAGGATGCGGATGAATCCCAATTCTTGTGGTGAGTAGTCATGTTTTCAATCAACTCTCTACACTCCTCCGGTCTCCTTTTCATAAAAGTACCACCGGCGGCGGCATTGGTCGTGTCACGATCACGAAAAGTGAGACCATTGTAGAAAGTATCAATGAGAGTGACGGGGAGCATGTTATGGTTCGGACAACGGTCGATCAAATCATTGTAACGTTCCCAAGCATCAAAGAGCGATTCATCATTGTCTTGCATGAATCCACTAATTTGGTTACGAAGGCTTGTGACCATGGATGGTGGGAAGTAGCGCGACAAAAAGCGTTGAGTTATGTCATTCCAAGTATGAATAGAATTCTTTGGGAGACGGTCAAACCATTTTTCGGCATGGTGAGAAAGCGAGTGGGGAAATAGTTGAAGGCAAAGTTCATCCATAGAAACACCGGGTGACTTCATGCTTTGGGTGATGGTAATGAATTTGTCGAGGTGTTTGTTGGCATCATCATCCGGAATTCCGCGAAATGGGTTAGTTTGCACTTGTTGGATCATGTGATGCTTCAACGAAAACTCCTGAGCTGTGATATGCATCGGCGCAATCGGGCCTCCACGTCGGTTCATGGTGGGTTGACAAAGCTCCTCCATGGTTCGTAAATCAGGTAGGGGAACATTTTTGTTGTTGTTGTTATTCAAATTGGGTAGAGGTGGGTTATTATTATTGTTATTCACACCAGCTATATCTAAATCTTCACGAGTCTCGGGCTCAGAATAATTTGAAGATCTAGTACGCATACACCTGCAGAAGAAAAATATACAGAGAGAATATCTATATAATCTTTTTGGTGCAAAACCTTAGGAAAAGAATTGCTTTTTATGATTTTTTCAATGTTTTTGTATTTTTGAAGAGTATATTTTTTTATGGATTTTTGAGAATTTTTTAGCAAGGAAAATAACGTTCAAAGAACGGATCCCAAAATTCAATGCGTCTGTCACTAGAAATCGTTAATCTTAACGAAAAGAGCCGACATCGGCGCCATTCAATACAAAACTTTTGGCTAAGTATAAAATATTTATCGTCCGATCTCTTCGAATTGATTTCCAGTCTAAAGTGCGACTCAATCGTCTTTTGGTGAACAAGAGAATGTTTTGGTTTGGTTTCTAATTTAAATTAAAAGCAAGTATGAAAATGTCGTTGAGTGAAATTAAAGCGTTTAAAAATTATTTAGAAAAACACTTAAAACATAAAACTTTGCAAAACTTTAAAACTTAGAAACTTAAGTTATCGGAATATAACAAATCCTTTCTATCGGAATACACCAAAGTTAAAACCATCGGAATACAAAAAACAAGTCATCGGAATAATTCATGCGAATACCCATCGGAATAATCAAGGTCAAATCTGTCGGAATGCAATGTGGTCGCAATATCCAGATCGGAATGTTTCAGATCGGAATAATCCAAAACTTCTGTCGCAATGTGATGCTAACGGAATCCAAACTGTCGCAATGTACTTCTGTCGGAATAATGGCTATCGGAATGTAGTTAACAAAATTTAGGCAGCGTTTCGACTTAAGATGACCTTAAACCCCGTCGGAATATGCGATCGCAATCAGCGATCGCTATCCCAGATCGGAATAAGGGGGAAATAACCAACTATCGCAAAGTAAAACCCCAATAGGTTATTGCGATAAACAACAACAGCCGTCGGAATGTGGAGAATCCCCAAGATTGCGATGGAAGCAATTCTGAATCCGAAATTGGTGGTAAGCTTAAAACTCGATAAGTTGATACAATAAGCTATCTTATCCGGATGTTAAACAACTCAAAAGACTTAAATTTGACAACTTTTCAAAACATAAAATCAAACACTTTATGAAAGGAACTTCAACGTGACAAAAACCTTTGAGAAATCCGAAAATCAATAAGCTAGAACTTGAAATAAGCCGATAAGCATAGAGAGCTTATGGCTCAAACGTGTACGAGATTTTGTAAGAACAAGAAGATTAAACCTTTAATCACGAAATCATCAAATCATACGAATGAAGTATGCAATTCGGATCAAAGATAAAGTACCAATAAATGTAGAAGGAGATTAAAGAACACAAAGCTTAAACTTAAACTTAAAGAAACTCAAATACAAGGATCAATGAAAGCTTAAAAGAAAGGAAAGATGAAAAACTTAGTGAGAGAAAGTTTAGAACTTTCTCTCTCTAAAAACTAGAAAAGAAAATTAAAAGTGCAACTAGCTAACCACCCTCCTAATGTGATTAGGAGGGTATTTATAGGGAAATGGAAAGTGCATGTGTGGTGCTTCCTTCTTTCTTTTCTTCTAGACTCGATTTAATTTGAAAGTCCCTAATCAATGCAAGAAACCCTAATCTTAACTTAATCAACACAAGGTATTACTTTTCAAACGTAATCTTATTATTGTATAATAAAGAATTACAAGTGTTATGGATAACACAGTTTGATGACAATGTGTTGTGCACACTTTGAACAACAATAAACCCTAACTTATGAATACAGTCGTAGCTGTTTGATTCACTAAGTTATATGCACTAATGTTCTTAATATCTCAAAGTGTTAAACATTAATGCATGGATACACATCCTATTTATAGTGTTACGAGTTTGACTTAAACAGTACTTGTCGACTACACAAGCTTTTACAAGTTCCCACATCAGTCACATGATGTCCTTCTATTCTTGGTAGTCTTCCATTATGCTTTAAGGAACAGTTGTCAAAAACAGTTTCCTTATTCTTCATAGTCTCGAACACACAAATGGCATGTCCAAAGTGTGCTAAGAGTTATCAGGGTATTGCCACCCCTGTTAACTCTCAACCCCTCAGAGTCCCTGATACATCTTGGCTGTTATCCATCACAGCCAATGAGTATGTCTTCAGGTAATCTTCGACTTTCCTGACAATGTCTCTGACATGGACTCCTCTGAGGTTGCTCACAGAGACTTGGATCTCTGTGAGTCTTGCGAAACTTGCCTGCCTCCTAGGCACATGCAAGGGACTATCTAACAGCCTAATTGTGTTTAAATCAATGATCAGGGAATCTAACAAGTTTAGATTCCCAACAATCTCCCCCTATTTAAACATAAATAATGCTAGATCTAACTAAGTTAAGGTAAGTGAGTTTAACAGCTTCTTCTTACACATAACAGATCTAAACAAACATACCTCATGATTTTATTAAGACTTAAAGAAAATTACAAGTGCATTACATAAGTAAAATAAAAGATGAAGGTAAAAGGGCTGTGAACATCTTCAATAGTCATCATTTTTGATTCTTTCTTCAGCTTCAGCCAAGTCTAATCTGTTATCAATTTCATCCTGCAAAGTCTTTGCAAACTTCTTGGAATACTCTGTGTTGATCTTGAGACACTTCTTGTGACAGAGTAGCTGAATAGTTGAAGCCAAGCACAACTCATCTTCCCTCTGAAAAGCATACTGGCAAGCCTTGTTCATGAATGCCATTCCTCTTTCAGGCTCTGTGTATGTCTGACCATCAACAGGGCCAACAATACCATTTGGGAGGATCAAATCCCTGTGCATACCATCCACATGAACATCTTCAGTAACAAAAGTTTCATTAACAATTTGTGAAATTCTTCTCCTTTTGTTGCTTGTCTTTGGGGGTTCTTGTTCAAAAAGCTGTGGTGGGGGATCAATCTTGAGTTTGGCTGCTGTTTCCTTGATCCAGTTAAACTTGGCCTTAAGAGTTTTAAGCAGAAGGAAATTTGCCTGTCCAGACTTTTTGGCAGCTAAGGCTTCGAGTTCGAACCATTCTGATAACCCAAGTGTCTTTAACCTGAAGTTTTCAAACACATCCATATTTCTCTGTTGATTTTCCCTCCATAAGATCATCTGTGGGGTGTTTGTAGATTTATGAATGGTGTATTTGAACTTGGTTATCTTGCCAGCAGCATATCTGTTGTTCACGCAGGCATCATAGTCAGCTTTGACTTTCCTTAAAGCCTCAGCGCGTTTTGTTTCCATTTCCCTCAACCTTTGTTTTTGTTTTTCCCTTTCAGGTGGTGTCATCTTCCTTAGAGTAGCTTCATTTAATTCTTTGGCTGTCTTGAGCTCATTTAGTCTTTTGAATTCTTCAGCCTGTTGCTCTATTTCTTCAGGGGTCAAAGGAATCTCATCGGAAGGTGTAAAGGTTGAGAATTGGGAAAGGTCTGTGGTGGATCCTCCTGTCTCTAGCATCGCAGCTATCTTCTTAAGTTTGGTATTAGTATCAACCAAAACTATCTCCTTTCCTTTCTTTGAGACAGAGGATTCCACACTTATGTTTTTCAAAACATCAGCTCTTTTGATAAATGCTGTCTGAGCCTGAGTTTGAATAGCTTTGGGGAGAGAGCTAACAGTGAATTTTAATTTCTTGGCAGCTGGCTCATCATCATCCTCAGGCTTGCTGGTGTTAACCAAAACCAGAGACTTTGATGAGTCAGCTCCATCTTGAGTTTGTTGCTCCCCCTGAGTATCATCCTCATCATCATGTATTATAACAGGTGTGATGACTTGGAGAGGCACATGTGTACTTGTGGGGTTAGCTGAGGATGAGCCTTGTTCAACAGATGCAAGGCTGAGTGTTGTATTTTTCTCCCCCTCACGTTTATCCTTACTTCGCAGATGTTTGGATGAACGTGCCTGAAAACTTCTTGCAATCTGCTCCACAGAGGCAGCCATAGCACGTTGTCTTTTTCTTGAAGCCCTGGCAATCTTCAGCAGGAGGTTGGCATTTGCATTAGTATTTGCCTGAACACGCCTGACAATAAAGTTAGCATGGTTGTATTGTCTGGTGCGAACAACATTAAAGTGCCTGTGCATGGTGTGTTCATGTTCATGGAACATAGCAGGGACGACTGAGTCAATGGCATCCTTGATTCTTGTTGAAAGATGACCGAGTCCCTGGGCTACACCTTTTCTTGCACCATCCTGAATTGGCTCAGTGACAGCCTCAGTCACAGCCTTTTTGATGATGCCTGGAAATGTCACAATAAAGTTGTGCATCTCAGACTTGATCACATCCAGCTTCCTTGATAAGCGCTCAATATCAGATTGATGATGGACTGGCTGAAGATTCTTGATATTGAGGCTTTGCTGAGCATAGTCATCCCCCCTGGTATTAAGTCAAAGTTGGTCTGGGCAGGATGATCAAACATGAGAAATTCTGCTGTTGGATCATAAGTTGGTCTTTGGAAGACTGTTGTTGCTGAGGTAGCAGAGTTTGGAGTATCAACAGCTTCCTTGAGAGGAGAAGTCTTGTCACCAGATGGTGTAGACACAACTATTTCTTTAGGAGGAGAGACAGACAGCTGGTCTTCCTCATCTTCTTCATCCTCTTCATCGAACATTCCCTCAGGGAATTCATCTTCAGGCATTTGCTCAATATCAGAGACATAATCCTCTAATGAGAGCATTTCTTCATCAGCATTTATCACAGGCTCTTCATCATTTGGTTTGTCCTGAGTTATTGTATCAGCCTCCTTTTCTTGTTGTACCTGAGATTCGATGACTGGCTGTACAATTTCAGCCTGCAAATTTTTTTAATTAGTGACAGGGAAAAATAGAAGGGGAATGGTCGCCATTTCGCTATCCCAGAGAGGCTGGGGGTGATTACTCAGCCACTCCAAAGGATAAATCCTTGGGATTCTTTTAAGTGTGAATAAAGTGTGGTTAATGATCGCCATTCGCTGCCCTTAGGAAAGCTGAGTGTGATTATTCAGCCCCCCAAAAGGTAAAAACCTTTGGGACTCTTTTGATTGTGAAACATATGTTGTTTATGGATCGCCAGTCGCTGCCCTTAGGAAAGCTGAGTGTGATTATTCAGCCCCCCCAAAAGGTTAAAACCTTTGGGACTCTTTTAAGAGTGAAACATATGTTGTTGTAGGTCACCTGTTACGCTGCCCCTAGGAAAGCTGAGGGTGATGATTCAACTCCCCCTGAAATGATAAATCCTTTGGGACTCTTTTAAGGAGGGAACCAAGAGGCTGTGTGAAGTACAGCTGATCAAGGTTGAGACATTAGTGTATTCAGGTTGTTGTTAGCCTGAATACTGTCTAGAGGGTGCAGGGTCATCGGGGTGCTTTATAAACACAAATGAATCATTCCCTGGTGCAAAGACAGGGTGTACATAAGTCTTAAAGTATTCTAAGTGTAATGACAGACTTCTATGGGTCGAGGATTACCCTAACTTCACCACTCTCTCCTACAGACAAATGAGAGTGGCTGCTTGTGAACCTCTAAAAATGTACACTGATTACCTGTGAGATATCAGCTTGATCAGACTGGTTTCCTGTTGTCTCAGCTGACTTAGAGACACTAGACGCCTGTTGTTTGTCAGCCAAAGAATCCGAATCCACAAGAGTATCTGGACCAGAGGCGGTGTCAGTCTTCTTTCCCTTGGCCTTAATAACAGCTTTGGAGTGGGAAGAAGAGGGGATTTTCTTCTTCTTAGGCTATTGGCCAGATGAAGCCTTGGACTTAGTAGTGTGCTGCCCAGAGGTCAAAGACATAGACTTGCCAGCAACACTAGAAGTATTCACCTTCTTAGAGGAAGGGAGCAAGGGCTTCTCAGCGTTTGGTACTTGGTTGGCCACGTTCAGCATATGGGCGGTGACAGGGATATCCTCAGCTCCTATTTCCTTGTAGATTGCGCCTGTGATGCGATAGGGCTTAAGAGCAGTCAAGGCCTTGTTGTGGTAGTTATCTCCCAGCAGACTTTCAAAGATCAGGGACAGGAAGCGCACATAACAGATGTTCTTTTCCCTGACCTGATTCCTTCCCTTCAGATGTTCTACCAGGTTTGAGAATAGAATGCTTCCAACATCAACATCAGCTCCCCAGATTAATCCATAAGCAATAGCCTGATGATTGAACGACATCTGATCCTGTGATCCCTGCATTCCTCCCAGGGACTTCACAATGTGGGTGAAGAGGACACGCCACATAGGAGTGAAATACTTAATCTTCAGAGGGGATTTGGCGAGGACCTCAGCTGGTGTAAGGGCAGGGTTAACGTCATGGCAAGGGTTGAGTGTGGCCAGGGCTTCCTTGACAGCCTTTTTGTCAACTACCTTCAGGCACTCATCTCCATGTTTTAATCCGGCCACACTAGAAAAGTCTTTAAGGGAGAAGGCAAAAGGGTGTTCATTGCATGAAAGGCTAAATGTAATGGTGTCTTCTACCACTTCAGCAGAATACCAGAATTCCCTAAGGTATTCTTGGTAAAAGGTGGATGGAGATTTAGTGAAGGCTTCATTTAGGTCACAATTCTGCATGAAATTTACCAGATCTGAATAGGTGCTGTTTGGTGCCTTAATCCATCCAATGGCGTTGTTGGAGGCGAGGATGCTCTCGTTGATCTCGAAGTTAACATTGGAGGCTTTTGGAACTAAAAACGCCATGGATTTGAGGTTGAAGGTGAATGAAAATGGCGGATGGTTGAGAGAGATAAGAACTTAGAGAGAGAAGTAGATTTTAGAATGGTGGTGGGTGAGAAGAGAAAGGAGACAATATATATTCAAACTTAAGTGAACAGTTATTCAACCGTATTAAATGCAAGGTGCGAAAATGACTGCTCAAGTGGGTCCCCTTGACCTTTCAAAAAGTTTGTCTCCTCGTTATCCGAAAAATAAATGATTAAATATTTGAGAATGTTTTTTGCATTTACTTGGAAAGTAACTACCTAGTTTCATGTGAAAAACATTTAATATAGAATCAATCATTTAATGAACACATTTAATATCAAGCCACAGGCTTTGAGATATTGAGCATCCCTAGCTCAGCAACTAGCCTGTTGAACGAAGGTTCAGCCAAAGGCTTTGTAAAGATATCAGCTAGTTGTAGCTCTGTGGGAACAAAATGCAGCTCAATATCTCCCTTCATTATATGATCCCTGATAAAATGATACCTGATATCAATGTGTTTGGTACGAGAGTGAAGAACAGGGTTGTTGGATATGGCAATGGCGCTGGTGTTGTCACAAAAGATTGGTACTTTTTCATACAAGATTTCATAGTCAGCCAATTGACTTTTCATCCAAAGCACCTGAGCACAACAGCTGGCTACAGCGACATATTCTGCTTCAGCTGAAGACATAGCCACAGAGTTTTGCTTCTTAGCACTCCATCCAACCAATTTTCCTCCTAGGATTTGACAGCTGCCTGATGTGCTTTTCCTGTCAATACAGCATCCAGCATAATCTGAATCTGAATAGGCCTTGAGATCAAAGCCTGATTCCTTTGGATACCATAGACCTAGGGATGGTGTTCCTTTGAGATTCCTGAAAATTCTCTTAACAGCCACTAGATGGGATTCTTTTGGGTTAGCTTGGTACCTTGCACAGAGACATGTGGAGAATTGGATATCTGGACGACTAGCTGTTAGATACATGAGTGACCCAATCATGCCTCTATATAAAGTCTCATTGACAGAGACCCCTGACTCATCAGGGCCCAAATTGTTGGGTGGAAGCATGGGGCATTTCACTGATGCACAATCAGCTAAGTCATATTTTTTAAGTAAATCCTTAACATACTTTTCTTGACAAATTGAAATTCCCTTAGGACATTGTTTAATTTGAAAGCCCAAAAAGTAAGTTAATTCACCCATCATACTCATCTCATATTTCTTGGTCATTAATTTAGCAAAACGTTTACTAAGATTGACATTTGTTGACCCAAAAATGATATCATCCACATAAATCTGCACAATGATGAAATCACTCTTGTCCTTGAAGGTAAAGAGTGTTTTATCAATAGAACCCCTGACAAATTTATTTTCAGTTAAGAAATTTGAAAGAGTTTCATACCATGCTCTTGGAGCTTGTTTCAGACCATACATTGCCTTGTGAAGTCTGTACACATGGTTGGGAAACTCGCTGTTCTCAAATCCTTCAGGTTGTGCAACATATACTTCCTCAGCCAAATCACCATTGAGGAAGGCACTCTTAACATCCATCTGATACACAGTGATGTTCATATAGGCAGCATAAGCAAGGAAGATTCTGATGGCTTCAAGTCTAGCAACAGGTGCAAAAGTTTCATCATAATCAGTTCCTTCAGTCTGAGAGAACCCCTGTGCTACCAGTCTGGCCTTGTTCCTGATGATGTTCCCAATTTCATCCATCTTATTTCTATAGATCCATCTAGTGCCTGTGATATTCTTTCCAGGTGGAGCTGGCACTAGTCTCCATACTTTGTTCCTTTTGAACTTATTGATTTCTTCTTGCATAGCAGCTACCCATCCTTCTTCTACCAGAGCCTCAGCAACCCTTTTAGGTTCAATTTGTGAGAGAAATTCAGCAAAGAGACATTCATTGGCTGAGGCTGACTCTGAGTCTTGAATTCGCTGTCTGGTTGTGACCCCTGCATTTGGTTCCCCAATAATGTTGACAAGAAGAATGTGTTGATATCTTGACCACTTATTTTAAGGAGCTGGGGATTCAAGGACAGGGGTACTTGAGGGCACAGCTGGTACAATTTGAGTCTCATCCTGCTGACTAGGAGGGCTTTTTTTAAAGACTACTTCAGTGTCGGAGTCTTCTTCAGCCATATCAAGGGAAGCTGTGTCATTATCAGCAGGAGAGTCTTCAGAGATTTGAAGAATTGGTGTGTCATCAATATCATGAGAAGGACCATCAGAGATTTGAGGTTCTTCTTCATCAAGTTCCTGAGAGGTAGGAACTTCTATGTTGTGAGTTGACAGAGGGTCAAAGGCAGGGACATAAGGAGTGAGAGTGTTGGAGTGATGATGACTGATAGGTCTGGGTTCTGTGAACTCATCACTTGGGAAAGAAATATTTTTATTAAAATCTATTTCATCACCCTCTGTTCCTGTTCTCTGTATGACTTCATCGTCTTCATTGAATCTAACATGGAATGTTTCTTCTACTTCTTGTCTTCTGATGTTGAATACTCTGAAGGCTTTGGCTGTTGGAGAGTATCCCAAAAAGAAACCATCATCAGCCTTTTCATCAAACTTTCCAAGTTTATCCCTGTAGTTATAAATAAACACAGGGCACCCAAACACATGAAAATAGCTGACGTCTGGAGATCTTTTTCTGAAAACTTCATAGGAGGTTTTACCATGTCTTTTGACAATGATTGATCTGTTTTGAGTGTAGCAGGCAGTGTGAACAGCTTCTCCCCAAAATTGCTTTGGTAAGGCTGCACCATTTAACATAGTTCTTGCTGCTTCAATCAAAGTCCTGTTTCTTCTTTCAGCCACACCATTTTGTTCAGGAGTGCCAGCTGAAGAGAAGTTCTGAGAAATCCCTTTTTCATCACAAAAAGATTCAAGTTGATGATTCTTGAATTCTGTACCATTATCACTTCTTAGTGCTTTGACTCTAATATCATTCATATTTTCAACCTGTCTGATGAAGGACATGATGGTTTCAGCTGCATCACTTTTCCTTCTAAGGAAGAACACCCATGTGTATCTTGAAAATTCATCAACTATGACCAAGGTGTATTTGTTGTGATTAATGGTTTGAGGTTTGACAGGCCCAAACAAGTCCATGTGAAGGAGATGTAAGCACTTGTCAATAGAGAATGATTGCCTAGTCTTGAATGAAGACCTGTGATGCTTTCCTTTGACACAGGCAAAACAAGTTTTGTCTTTGGAAAACATTACTGAAGGTAGACCAGCAACCAAGTTTTGAGTGGCTATCTTATTGATGTTCTTGAAGTTGAGATGAGACAGTCTTTTGTGCCACAGCCAATTGACACTTTCAGAGGCTTTAGCAAGAAAACAATTTGAGCTGTCTTCAGAGCACACAGCCATGTTGATGACATAAACATCTCTCCTTCTAGGTGCAATCAGCACAACATCATTGTTTTTGTTGAATATGGTTCCCTGAGTCTTAGTAAACAAAACCTTATAGTCAGCATCACACAATTGGCTGATGCTAATAAGATTGTGTTTAAGACCATTCACATATGCAACCCTGGTAAATGTAATCCCATTGCAGTTCACTTAGCCATATCCTTCTGTGTCACCTGAAGAGTTATCTCCAAATACCACTTTAGGACCTGGCTCCTTTGAGTATCTGTGCAGGTATTGTTGAATCCCTGTCATGTGTCTAGAACAGCCACTATCTAGATACCATACCGATTCCTTGAGATATTTCTGCACAGATACATAGAAACAGATTAGTTCCTATGGTGAACCCACTTTCCAGTGGGTTCCCTGAATTGCTTATTAGCAACTCTTGTGTTCCTGAAAAACTTTTGGCGTTGGGATGGACAATTCATTGTTTCATGGTTATAACTCCCACAGATATCACACCCAGGGAAGTCACCACACTCGTCTGAGTGATGGTCTGTGAACCCACAGAATTTACAGGGAGGATAAGGTTTGTAATTTCCCTGTTGCCTTTTGGAACTCTGTGGTCTGTCCCTAGAGGGTGTCTGAGCTCTTTTAGCTGCCATGTGTCTGTCATGATCTAAGGTCGAATGGTGAGAATTTTTACATACATTGCAATAAGGTTTGATTAACCTTTCCCCTTTGGGTTCACCTAGGACTGACTTAGGTTCATGAGAAGTAGAGCATTCAGCGGAAGGCTTAATGTGTTGTTTCAAGAGTTCTACTTCTTTCATAAGAGACAACAGGCGATCTTCAGTGGTAGGTTCAACCTTATTCACAGCTTTAGTAGTAACAGGCTTAAAAGCTACTTGTTTACCAGTTTGTTTAGCAGGCACATGAAAAACTTTAGCTGGAGGATTCTCAATATCTGTCCTAAGTTCATCCTTAGTAGATCTAGAAGAACTGCTAGGTTCAACTCCAGAGAGTTTGGGCAAAGGTGGTAGCTCAGCCACATCTTCAGAGACAGGGTCATTTGTCAAAGAGGTATCTGACATATGAATAGTCTCTGTAGATTTAAAGACAATGTTTTTGGGTTTGGTGAGAATCCTCAGCTTATTTTTCTTAGCAGATATATCCCTTTTTAAGTCAGCAGGCACTTCATCCCTAAGCAATTCATCAATAGTAAACCTAGCACACAACCATTTTTCAATAATCTTGTTCAATTCAAAGACTTGATCATTTAAAGCTATGTTTTTCAAGGTTAATCTAGCTACTTCATTTTGCAGGGATATTTTCTCTAAATTAACCCGCCTGAGAGTTTCACATTCAGCCTTAGCATTTATCATTTCAGATTTAACAGAGTGAAACTTATCAAGTAGGTTCTTTCTTTGTTCCTCAACAAAGTGTAAATCAACAATGGTGTAATCAAGGACATGCTTACGTTCATCACTATCAGACATAGATAAAAGCCAGTGTACCTTTTTCATTGTGATGTCAACCCATTGTCCTGATCTAGCATCACCTTTTCCAACAGCTGGTTCATCCTCAGCTATTGCCATAAAAGCCCTGACTCTTGTGGTGTCTTCTTCATCTGAAGTCAGTGGTTCATCATTCCAATCATAAGTTTCAACAACCAACCCTTTCTCTGTCTTTTTCTCAC
Source organism: Glebionis coronaria (assembly GCA_025667525.1). Lineage (NCBI taxonomy): Eukaryota > Viridiplantae > Streptophyta > Magnoliopsida > Asterales > Asteraceae > Glebionis > Glebionis coronaria. Next base: position 4,781,691 of record JANFOE010000322.1, on the reverse strand, counting down.
CACCTTTCTTTTTGGACAGAGCTTCAATCTTCAAGTTCATTTGTTCTAACTCAGCTTTAAGTGCCTTGTACTTATTTTTGTAATCTTTCTTCTCAGTGTCTGAAGAATTGGATTGAGATGAGTTGTTATGTTGTTTGAACTTGTAGGGTTTGGATGAAGATGATGGATAAGAGGGTGAGGATGTCTTGGTAGAAGGACAATCTTTTTGATAATGTCCAAGCTTTCCACAGGCAAAACATGTTTCTTTTGACCTGTCAGTTGGTTTACTAGCTGATCCTACTCTTCTAGATCTTTTGTAATATCTTCTTTGGTTGGCTAGCAACGCTCTTTCATGGAACTCTGCATTTAGGTCTGACAAGAACTCTTGGCTGCTACGGGTATCTTCTTCAATATCAGAATCGCTGTCATGAGGATGTGTTGCAGAGATCAAAGCTTTGGAAGATGCTCCTTGGACTACAAATCTTTCAGTCTCTGATTTGTAGATAGTATCGATCAACCCTTCTTCATAATTGTACTTACCGTAGAGCTGAGCAATGGTATCATTTTTGATTGAGTTGTTAGCTCTTTGAGTCTGATTCATGCTCAGCCACTTTCTTGGAAGGCTGTTGACAAAAGTAGCATTGATCTCAGCTTGACCAATAGTAACATCATTCATAGCCAGGTCATTTAGAAGAATCTTCAGCCTAGTATAGGTTTGCTGAACCTTTTCACCTTCAAGTGACTTAAAGGCATTAAACTGAAGTCTGAGTGCCTGAATCTTTGTCTCTCTTGTTTCAGAGGGTCCTTCATGGCCAAGAATGAGGTCTGTCCACATTTGTTTAGCTGTGGGACACTGAATGACCGACTTCATGATATGCTTGGGAAGACAGGAAATTATGATGCTTTTGAGACGTTTATCTTGGTTTGCTAATTTCCTATCAGCTGGAGTCCATTGTTTGAGAGGTTTGGGAAGAGGGTTTTCTTCAGTAGATGTAAGCGCCATGGGAATATATGGACCATTTTCTAAAATTTCTAAGAGAAAAGGTTCAAGCCCATCAAGGTATACAAGAAATTGACTCTTCCAACTGGAAAAATATTCTTCATCAAAGACTGGTACACTGGTTACGTGTGATCCACCTCTTGAGTCAAGAAGTTGGGGTAGATCATCGTCATTTGCAGGAGGGTTCAGTCTTGGTGAAGATGGGTTTGTGGAAGGTGATTGTGGGTTAGAAGTTTCCGGCATGGTGAATCTTGATTATAAAACTGAGAACGATGTTTCTTGAAGGTTTTAATATCAAACACCGCTCTGATACCAATTGAAAGTCCCTAATCAATGCAAGAAACCCTAATCTTAACTTAATCAACACAAGGTATTACTTTTCAAACGTAATCTTATTATTGTATAATAAAGAATTACAAGTGTTATGGATAACACAGTTTGATGACAATGTGTTGTGCACACTTTGAACAACAATAAACCCTAACTTATGAATACAGTCGTAGCTGTTTGATTCACTAAGTTATATGCACTAATGTTCTTAATATCTCAAAGTGTTAAACATTAATGCATGGATACACATCCTGTTTATAGTGTTACGAGTTTGACTTAAACAGTACTTGATGTCGACTACACAAGCTTTTACAAGTTCCCACATCAGTCACATGATGTCCTTCTATTCTTGGTAGTCTTCCATTATGCTTTAAGGAACAGTTGTCAAAAACAGTTTCCTTATTCTTCATAGTCTCGAACACACAAATGGCATGTCCAAAGTGTGTTGAGAGTTATCAGGGTATTGCCACCCCTGTTAACTCTCAACCCCTCAGAGTCCCTGATACATCTTGGCTATTATCCATCACAGCCAATGAGTATGTCTTCAGATAATCTTCGACTTCCCTGACAATGTCTCTGACATGGACTCCTCTGAGGTTGCTCACAGAGACTTGGATCTCTGTGAGTCTTGCGAAACTTGCCTGCCTCCTAGGCACAGGCAAGGGACTATCTAACAGCCTAATTATGTTTAAATCAATGACCAGGGAATCTAACAAGTTTAGATTCCCAACATAATTCTTTGTCGTTTCTCGACGTCGTCTCAGGATTCGAACTTGTCTTAATAATTTTCTTCTTTAATTTAGACTTAAGTTCTTCGACTTCATTAAACTTCCGTCTTTAGACTTTTTCTTCGATAAATCTTCAGAATAGGTCTTGGACATCCGTTCTTTAGGCACTCTTGATCTTTTGAGTTCGTCTTTTCTTGTTTTCTTAGATAAAAGCCCGTGAAAGCCCGTGTTTTCTTCCTTTTTCATCTTTTGGTCCTAAAACACAATAAAAACACAAACCACGCATAATTCCGACTTTTGCGACATAAAATACACGTTTTGGTCTTGTTATTATTGGAAATACGTGGTAAAAGGATAAGTGTTTTCACACTTATTACCACCACCGGAGTATTATTCAGGTTAGACACGCAGTGTTCATTCTGTGAGATTACAGATGAACACAATCTGTGAAAGTTGTCACGTTTACTTCACGTGTTCCTATGTTAGCTTTATCTTAAATCAGGTAGTTACAGGCCTCTCAGCCAGAAAGGACTCAACAATATCACCATATTTATTAAAGTTTTATTTTCAGTTAACAACGATATATGTCTTACCCACTCCTAAACATATTCATTTTACTCTTGCTAGAAAAAAAAATCAGTACAAATTGTTTCAGCTTTTCAAGCACGTGAATTATTATCTTTTAGCTGCGAAGACTTCTGGTCACCATTCATGATGCGGACTCTAAAATTCCTTAAATTCATGATCAGCAGATTATCCCCTAAGTTCCTGTTGTAATTCCGGAAGGTTTTCCAGAAATTCCTTCCTGACCACGAGACAAAATTTAACACCGAGCTTGTCTAAAAAACAGAACCGGTTTTTCAAAACTCTTTATTACAGGGTTTCAGCTGAGTTAAAAGAGTTGCAGCATTTGCTGCAAGAGTTACCGAAACGAGGTTTTAATCGCCCTAGCACACCCCCAGAAGGTGCACAGTGTTATGTCTATTAGAAAGAAGGTCGGTAACACGAGATCGTGTATCGATCACCGAAAACATTACAAGATCACCATTCATAATCAATGTCATCTCACGTATAGAAGGTTACCTGACCTGCTACGACGTCTTAAACATTTTCTAGAACGATTCATGATCATGCCACCAGCAGTGGTAAGAGAAAGAACATGAGATTTTCCAGAATGCTATTGCACATATTACAGTCTCTAAAATTTTTGATTTTATACTTCTGAGCTCCCTAATGCTCCGGCTATATTATGAAATTATGAATAAAATTTTTCCCATGATTTCTCAGACAAAATCGTCAGTATATTCATTGATAACATTCTGATCTGCTAAATTCTAAGGGAAGTACAAGAGAATCATCTTCTCACAGTTGTACAGAATCTCTGATAGGAGAAAATTATATAAGCAGCTTCCCAAATGTGAATTCCAGTTGAACAAGATGAAATTTTTGAACCACCCTATTTCAGCAGAAAGACATTTCAGACAGTCCTGCGAAGATGAAGGCCATCACTAGATGGTTAAGATCGACGCCTGTGACTAAAGTACAAAATTTTCTAGAACTCAGTTGACTGATACCGCAGAAATTACGGACATTTACCACTATTAGCCTTCCATGGCTAACCTTACACATAAGGGTGAGGACCTACCCTAAAATTTTGTATCACATAAGATCCTACGCTAGGAAAGGTCTATTTTACCCAAACTCAAAATTCTTTCATGACTATTCATACAATTTCCACCAGAATGTACCATAAACCCAGGCAAAATTTTAATAAAAGCAGCATAACACATTGATACAACTATGTTCATATCCAGACGCCTGATATGCCACAGGTTCAAGATATAACGTTGTCATTCTTAGTGAGTTATTACAAACATTAGGAATTCTGAACAGGAATGAGATAAGATTTCATGAAGATTGTTATCGGTTACCACAGACTCAGAAAAAGTATGATACTATCAGAGTCATTGTCGACCATGTAATCAACCTACGCGTTTTCTTTCATCCGAAAGGATTACGCAGTAGCGGACCTGCGGAAAATTCAGCAGTAAATAGTACGATTCCAAGGTATTCCATCGACCATTATATTAGACAAAAATCATGTTCACGATCACGTGTATGTTTACGTTCACTTTACGTTCACGTTTATTTTCAGTTTCACGTTTACGTCTCATTCACAGTACGATGTTGTTTCAGTTCATGTTTTGTGCTATCTCATGATTTAAGCTCACGTTCGCTTTCATAACATTGTTCACGTTCAAGTTCGTGTCCGATCTCGCGATACACGTTTCACAGTTGTTACCGAATACGGTTAGAGAAAGCTTGAGAAACCATACTCAAGTTTAGCACAGCTTTTCCATACCCAGGCAGACGTTTCACGTCTCAGGTCGTATCGTTTGGCATTCCTTCCTCAGTCAGCATACGTTCATGACATGTTCAAGTATCACGCTCACAGTATGTTTCACCTATCACATACATGACATTTTCATGCACATTGCTCCTTTTATGATCGCGAACCACGTTCACAATTGTTCACGTAGTTCGTCCCTATATATTCTCAACAGCTTGCTCAGAGATATAAATGTTATCTTCTCAGGATATTTGTATGTACGGTTTCATGTATACTACATGCTATAGCTTGTTCATTCTATCAGATTCATAAAATCCATCTTAAGTTTGGAACTAGAAACTATTCAGCATCATCAGGACCAAGATTGTTATTATGCTTAGACCTTCTAAGGAATCGTTTCGAGTGGTAAGCCACCCGAAACGGAGGAGTCCATCCGTACCTCTCATTCCTTTTCCTTTAATAAATCCAGTTAAGTCCTTTCAGTCATGTCACGTTCGATGTTCTCTTCAGCCATGTCACGTTACATGATCACTTCAGTCATGTCATGTTTGTACCTATCAGCATCATTATGTCTTAATGGAAGGCGAATTATCCTTCAGATTAATTGTCTCTTCAGTTTACGTGTTCTTTCAATTCTATAGCTTCATTAGTTTATTACCTTTAATTCGGGGACGAATTGTTCCTTTTTAGAGGAGAAGAATCGTAAAACCTAGTATGGTCGTATCTTTAATTCGGGGACGAATTATTCTTTTTAGAGGGGAGCAAACTAAAACCCGTATTTAAAATTAGAATACTAAATACGCAGAGGCTATACGTTCTGCAAAATTCAAAAATACGCGGGAAAAAATATACAAGCGTACGATTAAGTTTTGTTTTTCGTTTTTTAAAAAAAATAAAAAATATGAAAAGTTATATTGAAACTAAATCGGCCGGTTATAAAATGTATAAAAAAAAGAGAAAAGGGCCTCATGGCCGGTTCATGTAAGTAAAGAAAACTTTGGGTCAAGCCCATTAGTAACAAATATGGACGGAAGTTTTTACCCCTTTTGTCACATTCAGTAAACAAAAAAAAAGTTAGGGTTTGGGGGCTGTGGAGTTAAGCCGCAGGTGCAGAAAAAAAAGTTCGATCCAGGATTGATTCAGGTTGTGTATGTGTGTGCAAATCGTTTTCAATCAAGAACCATGTAAGCTGATAGGTGTGAAAACACCCATCCTTTTACCACTTAATTATAATAATAACCAAGCTAAAACGTGTATTTTTTGTCGTAAATGTCGGAATTATGCGTGGTTTGTGTTTTTGTTATGATTTAGGACCAAAATGTGAAAAGGGAAGAAAACACGGGCTTTCACGGGCTTTTATCGAAGAAAAAGACAAAAGACAAAGTCAAGAGATCAAGAGTGCAAAAAGAACGGAAGTCCAAGACCTATTCTGAAGATTTATCGAAGAAAAAGTCTAAAGACGGAAGTTTAATAAAGTCGAAGAACTCAAGTCTAATTAATGAATAAATTACAAGATGAGTTTAAGTAATCCCGAGACAAAGTCAAAAAAGTCGAAGAATTAAGAAGACGAAAAGACAAGAAAGAAGAAAGAAAGAAAGAAAGGAGCAACACATGCTTCCCTTCTCCCTATAAATAGGCCACTTTCACCTCATTTCATTTTCGTTAGCTAATTTGACAAATTAGTCTTTCCACCATTTTAATTACTTGCACCATTTTTATTTTCATGTCATTTTTATTTCATGTCTTAAATTTCTTGCCTTTTAATTCCAAGTAAGTTCATTTTGTTGTCGAATCTTTATTTTCCTCTAATCAAGCTTTTTATTATCCATCTTATTCTACTTTTCTTGCTTTTGATTTTGATTATTAATTCGGATTAAGCATTAATTTGTTTAATCTTTTTGCTAATTTGATTATAAAGTTCATCTTTTTATTTCTCTCTAGGCTTTTATACGAATTAAGCTATAAGCTTGACATACTTATTAGCTTAATTCGTATCTAGCTTATTTGTTTTTAAGTTTTCTTAAAAGTTTTATCTTTATAAAGTTCATTTTATAAAGTTTGTTTAAATTGAGTCTTGAAAGTCTTTAAATTTGTGTTTATTTCATTCGTCTTATTCTTGTTTAATCAAGTTTTTGGTATTTGCTTTTTAGTCTTAGCTTATTTGTTTTGCTTATTTCGTATCTACTTCCATAGGAATGGGACTTGGGATTCCGACAGCTTTCACTATTCCGATCGTGAATCGGCTTAGGGATTTGATATTCCGATGGTTATTTCCCCCTTATTCCGATCGTGATTGCGATCGCTCATTGCGATCGTATATTGCGACGGCTCTTAAGGTCTTATTGAAACGAAGTGCTGCCCAATTTTCTATAGCCACATTCCGATGGATTTCACTTTATAGTATTCCGATTGTTTTTGTATTGTTACATTCCGATAGATTTCGTTTCAGTTATTCAGATAGCTTTTGTATTTACACATTCCGATGGATTTGTTTACTACATTTCGATCAGCATTTCTTTTTATACATTCCGATGGTTTGTCTTTTTAGTGTATTCCGATAGAATTAGTAATTTAGACATTACGATAGAATTCATTAGTGTGACAACCATGGTTTTGGGGTTCGTCACTTAGACTACAGTTTAGGGTGTTTTGTGCAAATATGTGCTTTTATGTGCTTATGCGTTTATTTTGTGTGTTTGGAGTGAGGTTTGGATATCGTTTATGGGTATATGGTACTCATAAGTAAATCGAGGAACGTTTATTTCATGTTCATGAGCTCACAAGGTAGTGACTATGAAATGAGATGGTGTTATTTCGTGACTTTACGTATACGTGTATGTATTATTAGAAAATCATATTTTTACGATTCAAGGTTTGCATTTAGGTGTCTCAGATGAGGTATTTAGTCACGAGAATAATTTACGGGATGGTTTTAAGTCATTTAGGACTTAGTTATATATTTTATTTCATATTCTAAGAGTTTTTATAAAAATGTATATTTTTACGTTTTTACGGTATACGCGTAAAAACTGACTAGTTTTACGGTTTTGAGGTTTCCGAGGCTTTAGGAGCTAAAATAAATTAAGGTAAATTAAGGTATTATTAATAATGTATTAATAAGTAATAAAAAGAAAGAAAAATATAAAAATACATATAATAGTCGGTTTTGGGATGCAAGAAAGAAAAAGAAAAGTGAAAAAAGGAAAAAGGAGAACCGGGCTTTTGTAATGGGCAAAGGACTTGTTAGGAAATTATATAAAAACTTTTTATTAACAAAAAAAATTCATAAAATCCCTGGAGATCAAGCTCAAGTCGAAATCCATGGAGTCTATTTAGGGTTTTCATATTTTTCTTGTCTTCCATTATATCTAAGGTAAAAATCTTCAATCTCTTTTTAATCAAATTGTTTTTAATTCTTTCTTAATCATTATATGATGGATATAGGTTAGTGTTTATTAGAAAATTTGTAATTTAATGTTATCATAATGATATAGACATGATTAGAATAATTAGGGTTAATGATTAAACATGATGAGGGTAATTAATTTGGTTAATTATGTTAAATTCGTTTTTAAAAACTGGGCAGAATTTTTAGGTAATTCTTTTGATCATATATAGAGTTTTATAAACTTTTAATTTTTGAAACTTATGTCCCTGGAAAGGTAATTGAGTTGGCTTTCAAATGAAAGAAACGAGAACTAAATTGGAGGTCTGGAAGTGGGTAAAAAACAGGGTACATCAGTCGGGTGTCAAAACAGTTTTTGGATCAGCCTGTTTTCTTTTTATGTTTTGAATTGTTTGGGGTACTTAGGGTTATATTGGAACCTTCAAACGAACATGAGACTTACATTATATATTAAATAAAATATCTGGAGGAGGTCTAAACAAATGGGTTAGGGTAAGACCCTCTGATCATAACAAACTTTTCATATGTTCAAAATCAGTAAATTTGGATAGGTAAAAGTGTATATATATATATATATATATATATATATATATATATATATATATATATATATATATATATATATAGAGAGAGAGAGAGAGAGAGAGAGAGGCCTTAACAGTGTCTTCAAGGTTGCGGCCAAAGGGGAGAGTTAGCTAACACATGTAAGGGCGTAGGGTTTCTTTTACAAAGGAAGTTGATTTGGTTAAGGGGGTGTTCGACCCATAGTTTAAGGTATGAAAAATGGGACTATTTTGGGTTAAATGTTAACGGGGCGAGTTATGAACTAAACTAAGTTAAGGGCTTTATAGAGGGGTGTCATGAGATACATATGGCATATAAATGGGGTTAAGTTGTAGGACAAGGTTAGATATCCATCACAGATTGATGAGCCATTTTGGTATGTGGTTCATGTCTTGATTGTGTACGCTTGTGTGTTTAGATTTTGCTAGAGTGCGGGTACTTGGAGAAGCTTGTTCAGGTGAGTTTCATAGTCCCATGTGTTTTTATGATTTGATTCCAGATGGGATGGAAGAGACACTGTGTGGTTTTGTAACTAGTGCTGTGAATGTTTTTATGGTTTGTGATGGACTTGTGCGTACATTTATGTGATTAACCGCTATGTGATTCTTGATTGTTTTTGTGGTTTGACTTGGTACCAAGGGGATGTTGACAAGGCGGGGCCTTGGGATTGGTTCATAGGTGTATGGGCGCCTATGGGACCATGGTTATTGGTAAGGCTGGGAGCCTTGGAAATTGTGGTTATTGGTAAGGCTTGGTGCCTTGGAATTGTGATTGTATGGTTAATCTTGAATGGTAGTTGTTAATGCATAATTGAAACATTGTCCATATGTTATTTTATTGTTGATGGTTATTCACAGCTTATTATAACTATTTTGGGGTTGGAGTCTAAACCTATGACTCTCACCAACTTTATATTGACGTGTTTTAGTGTCTCTTTCAGGTGATAATGTGGTTAAGCGTGAGAATAGGAGTGGCTAGCTGGGAGGCTTAGGATTGCATTGGAGGAACCCCCTTTCCTCTTAGTCTTTACTTATGTTTGAATAAGTGATACTTTGTATACACCTATATGTTTGTTATTTGTTAATTGTATGTCTATGGTAAGAGGTAGACCTGTTACCTACTTACCTAGACGCCTGCATTGTTTGTGAAATCTTCATGACATCGGGCCATCATTTATGATATTTCCAATTCATTTAGTTATCTCTATAGACATGCTATTGTTGTGATGATATCCATACGTCGCGCCCCATATTCCGTCATGGTGGGGTGTGACAGAATGGTATCAGAGACAATGGTTATAGAGAATCAGGTTGCCTAGTCTAGTAGCCTAGTCTATAGCTTAAGGGTCCATGCATGTAGGTGTCATAGGGGTATGTGTGCATTATAGTATATGGAGTGCTTAAGTGTTAATTTCGTTTTGGATATTTATTTACTTTCATACTTACTTATTGAGATATAATATATGTAAGTACATTCATTTATTTTCTACTGATGCGACGTATGAACCGGAAGTGTAGGAATCTATTTAGTGTTACCTATGTCACGTAGAAGAAGAGGTGCGCTAGGTAATAATAGGATAGTACCGATGTTGAGTCTGCTACTAGTAGTAGATTCGAATTTCTGCTTAAATGGTTATGATCATTCTTTTTAATGTTGGATATTTTGTTGTTATTGATTTGTTTTGGCGTTTGAGCCTCGAGTTATGAATGAAGTTACGGTTGACGTATGAGATGTTCTTACTTTACCTATATGGTATATATATAGAGTGTATTTTATGTGGTATATATGTGGTAGACTTATGTGTTCCGTGTAGTAATAATTTCTTATAAGTGTCGTCATAGGAGGGAGCACATGGGTGAAAGGGGACATCTATTATTATGGAGGCCTACGTAATTATATATGTGCCACAACACCAATAGACTTCCAAGTATGGTTGCATGAAAAAGAGGTTAGTACATGCTTGTATATGATGAGATCTGTATTTTGGGTATTTGTACAATAAGGGTTTATTTAATGGTTGCCTATGATATGGCTATGGTTTTTTTTGTGTTATATGTTTCGGGTTATAGTCGTGTTGTGTGATTATGGGGTCACACGATATGGTTTGGTTTTGGTGATTGGTTTTATGCCTTGTTGTGGCATGGTGAGATGGTGATTACTCATATGAAAAAACGAGTGTATGACGCGATCGATTGACTTGACATGTATGATAACGAGTATGTTTTGAGAGATTTAATAGGTATATATATGCGGATGTATATATACTAGTAGATGTTATGTTATGATATACGGTCGTTCAATAGTTATTATAACTTGAACGTACCTAGTGTTCTCTCGTGTTTAAACAGTTTATTAGTGCTGGAGTTTGATGGAGTTCCAACGATGTTTTGAGTCTTTTTGATGTGTGTCTACATTCGAGTATGTATTTTAATTAATGAGAACTACTAAATTTTCTTGCAAATAAGTCTGGCTAATTATAGGAAAACGATTTTGAAAATAATTTGTAAGTGTATGGCAAGATATCGTGACTTACATATCTTTTTATTAAGTTTGTGGTAGTAAGTTATAAAAAAAATGTCTTAAAAATAATTGGATTAGTTTTCTAGGTTACATGTGATAATACATTTTAAAGGGTAAAGAAATTTTACAATAATTTTCTTAAGTGGAGTTAAAATTTTAGAAGTATTTAAATGGACGGAAAGAGTAAAAAGAGAGATTTTATTTTAATAATGATAATAACAACACAACACCTTGTAAACGTGTAATAGTTAGTTATAACAAGCCTAAATGGATTATATAAAATAATTATAATATATAATAAAATGAATAAAAACACCATATTTTATAAACACGTATTGGTTTCATAATAACAAGTGAAATGAGTTTAATGTGAGTAAACAAGATAATGGTTAGAATAACATTATACTATACTAACTAGAGAATACCTTTGGTAAAATAATGAAGATAAAAGATGAGTTTATTGTTAAATGAGATGATAGATAAAGTAAGTTTTAGTACACTAACTGAGTTGTGCCCTTTGATAGTAACGGAGATGGTAAAATATGACTATGATTTCATTTATTGATGTTAAAATATGGTCCTAATGTGAAGTAACTAATTGAGATGAAAATTTAAAATTTTCTAAGATATTGAAATTTGGTAATACAAATCGTCATGAGTCTATCTTTGTTGTTGACACACTCCATTGATCTTTCGGATTACATTGTTTTGTTTTCAGTTGTTTTGGCTAGGGTTCGTTTTACCCTATATTTTATTTTGGGACACGATTGTTTGGAATTCTTTTGGTACACGTCATGGTTGATTTAGTTATGCGGTTGTGGGAACGTTAGGATGAGAGGATAGAGTTGGGTAGTATTACTTATGGTTAGATATTAGAATGGACCGATGTATTTTGGTTTAAAGGTTGTGTTGAAGGAATGATTAAGATTTGTGGAGTTTTGAAACTTAGATTGGTTACTGGAATAAGGGAGTAAGTAAAGTTAGTTGACTGGTCGTGGGAACGAGATGTCATGCTATGAGAAGTTGGTTGAAGTACCATTAGGAGATTGATGAACGTACTAGCGGATGTGAGGGTAGAGTAGAAAGTTTCTACTAACGGAAAGATGGGGCAAATAACACGCAAGGGAATTGGTATGGTTATGGAGGCAAGGTAGTAGTAGACACGTGAAGGAAAACATGGATGTGAAAGAATGATTGGTAGGAGGCTGATTAATGGTGAATTACAACAAGTAAGGAAGAGTGAGCCATTGAGGGGTTGAAGTACCTTTCAAAATATTGTGGTTGATGAGTTGAAGTTAGAAGCTACTGCGTAGTGTGAAGTTCCTAGGTAACATCATGGAGACGAGAAGGAGTGCGTAAAGAGCTACATCGTGAAGCAAGGATTCGAAAGGACTACGTGCCGGCTGCTAGAAGGATGCAAGAGATTTCGAAGGAGTCACAGAAGTTGCAAGGACTGGAAAGGTGACAAGCACTATGATGGGAATCTCGGTATGGTTCGTAACAAAGAAGGACAGATTGAGTACCGGAGTGGAGCTACAAAGAGCTGAACCAATGGATCGTGATCGAGTGACTACATAACATGGGAGATTAAGAACTCGTCAATATCGAGGGATGAGTAGTGAAGCTGAGCGGAATAAGTTCGTGGAGAAGTGATTATAGGGTCAGTTTAGTGAAGGTGTTTATGAAGGATCTTTGGAAGAGAGAGTTATGCATTATCCAATGTAATAACGATTTCCATAGAGTTAATGAATAGAGTGAGAAATTTTTGTTGGACATGATAGTGAAGGAATTAGGGAGAACCATGGAAGGAGAGAACCAAGTATTCCTAGAAGATGATGATTAAAAGTACCTCATGTTAGGTCCAAGGTCGTAATAGAAGTATGCGACTTGAGTAAGAATTTAGAATATGGCTTAGTTTAGACATATGGTAATATGGGTATAAGATGAGAGTGTGATCCGCATGGAATCACATGAAACTCTAGTTTATCCCTATTAGGAGGGAGTAGGAGAACTGGTCGTGAGGAAAACAAGTGAAGCTACGTTGAAAATTTTGACGTATAGATGACTTGAAAGACGAGAAGCATAACCTCCTGATGTATGCCATTAGCCGAGGAAGAAGAAGGAAGTGTGGATAGATGCGAATAATGAATGAAATAGGTCGAGATAGGAATCGAAGGTAAAACTTTGGCATAGCCTAATGAGTAGACTAAAGCACAAAGCATGTTGATATTGTTGTAGTGTGGAAAAGGAAATGGCACTGACGTATATTGTTTGATTGGAAGGCTTAGTATCGATAATCGATTGGATGAGGAGTTATAGATGTGATGTGTCATGAGAGACGAAGGGTTTGGTCTAACTGAGACAAGATGAGGAGCACTATGACCTTGAAGGTAAGACATTGTGTTGGTATAAAGGAAGTGTTGGGTATAAAAAAATATAAAAAATCATTCATTGAGGAAAGTGAGAAAAGAAGTGTATGGGTGCTACTAATGAGCTATCCAAATTTTATGGAAGTAGTTGTAACATGGGTTTGATGACAATTGAAAGGACTAACTAATGAATATGTGAAACACCGTCATAGGTCACTTTTGTAAGGAAATAAGAATTTTTAAGTGGTTTGGGTTAAGGACTAAAGGGATTGATGAACATGATTGGAAATGGATGGACGAAGTGAGAAATTGCTACAAGTATAGAAGTCGTGTTGAAAGCTTGGGTGACTGATTTAGAGGGAGGTGGGAAACTCGTTAGCAATGTCTGATTTTTCATATAATGATAGTTATCATACTAGAAGTCGATGAATGCCATTTGAGGCACAATATGGAAGGATATGATGAGTTTCCCCTATTGTGGACTAGAATTTGTGAAAGAGGCTGCTAATATAATAATGGTGTTTGTGGAAAGGACGAGAGAAACAAGAGATGATATGTTAAAAAGGAGGAAACCACTACAGTTTAGTGACAAAGTTATGTATGAAGTTTCACCCATAGTAACGGGTGCCATGTTTAGGAAAAAGGGAAAAGTTGATGTCCTTTTCTCTTACAGATAAAAGAAATGGATTTATTCCGGCTAGCTCGAAGGGAAGGAAAGAGCGCTATAAGAGAAAGAGTGCCTCGAGAATCTTTTTGATTTTTACTGCGAGTTTTGTAGGTCTATTTATGATCTTTTGAAAGATTGTGGGTATATAATTACCTAGGGAATTGAGTGGTGTACATGATATATTTCATGTATTGAGATTTGGGAAATGTGGTTTGAGAATGCATATTTGCATGAGCGGTTATTAGGGATTTGTGTTAAAAAGAGTCATTTGTGAGATTTATTGTGTAAAACCCACATGCTTTTACCATGAATAGTACCCTTAAGATCGTACGTACTAGATTAAAACTTTCCTAATATAGCATGATTACGATTACGATTACGTGTTAGGATTTTACGTATTACGTAATAATTATTGGACAATAATTAATCACGTTCATGCGATCATGAAATCATGAACGTAATTAAATCACGAACTAATATTAATTACGTATATATATTTATTACGAACACGAATAAATATATTAAGTCACGATCGATAACTAATTAAAACACGTAAAACACGAACACGAGAACACACGAGAACACACCAATAGTTTAGACACGGAAAAACATTCGGGTTACCCCTTGTGGGCCCCATTACCACGAAATTAGGGGGGGAGGATGGGCTTAGCCCATAAATTTTTACTAAAAGGAGGTTAAGGGATTTTTCACTACTCATTTACAATTACAGAAGATTTTTAGCAAAAACCTAAAAACCCTCCTTCCTTGTTCTTTTGTGCCGCCACCCTAAAACACCACAAGGAGATGGTTTGTGATCTTGGATCTTGGAATTTTACTTGGTGATCGTGTTTGTTCTTCATCCTTTTGATCCACGAATTCGGTAAATCCTTTTTAAACCTTTTCTTTTGATTTGATCTGTTAATAAATCAAGAACATGTTATGTTTTTACAAAAACCTAATAAATAAACATGGATCTAACATGATTCGGGGTTTAAATAAAATCAAAAGTATGTTTTTAAGGGGTGTTTGTTTTAGCCGCGGCCTTCACCGAACCCGAAAGGGGATTCGGTTTGGCCAACCGACCACCACCAAGACCTTACGATCTCGGTTGGTGTGTGGGTCCCACGGCAGCAGTAAGCCACGGGGTATCCCGAGTTGGTTCGGGGTACGGTGTCGATTTCATGTCCGGTTCATGCTTTTTAGTTTAGATCCGGTTCATGGTGTATGTTTAGTTTTTTTATATTTATGATCTTATGTTAAAAATAAAATTAATAAAATGATATGATTAATTTAATAACATGACTTAGGTTATTTTAATTATTGTAATCATGAAATTAATTAACCTAAGTATTTTATATTTTAGACTTAAAATTAATTAATTATTTAAAAACCATGACTATAATTAATTAATTAACATGACTTAGGTTATATTATTAAAATATAATAATACATGTTTTAACCTAAGTGTTTAACTTTATTTAACTAAAAACATGTTATACTTTAATTAAATATTTTAACCTATAGTTTAATTTAATTACAGGAAATAATTATTAAACTATACATTATATCATATGACTTAGAAAATAATCGTGAAAACACTTAGGCTTATATACTTAGCTTATTTAACCAGCTTATTTCTAATTATGGAAACTTTCTATTTTTAGAAACTTATATAAATAAGACAGCAAATCTATTTATGGAAACCTTCTATTTTTAGAAACTTAATTATTTCAGGCAGCTAATCTATATATGGAAACTTATTTAAATAAGGCAGCTAATCTATTTATGGAAACTTTCTATTTTTAGAGACTTATCTATTTTAAGCAGTAAATATATTTTTGGAAACTTTCTATTTTTGGAAACTTTCTATTTTTGGAAACTTTCTATTTTTGGAAACTTTATATTTTTGGAAACTTTCTATTTTTGGTAACTTTCTATTTTTGGAAACTTACTATTTTTGGAAACTTTCTATTTTAGGAAACCTGCTATTTTTGAAAAGTTACTTATTATTACTCAGTAAGTATAATAACACATGAAATACCAGAAATACTTAATCAGATTAAGCAGAATATAAGATAAACACAGTTTAAGGCTTTAAAACAGTAAAACATGGTAAGAACACATAAAATAAGCTGAGACATGACATAAAACCAGCTACGTATTTAGTAAGCTGATACTTATTCATGTATGTATTTATGTAGCACTAGTGATTCGGAAGTAGGATTCCTCTCAGTTCATCTTCTTCGTTCACTGGACATAAGGAACGGATTCCCGTCCTTTCAGTATGGACATTCTTTCCTTATTAGGATTCCCCGTATGCAGCCAACTGTTTTCCCATAGTATAAGTTACGTGTTTGATTGCTTATGTTTAATTAAGATTACCTATAGCCATATACATGCATGACCAGTTTCACCTAGTTATGGAGGTACCATAACCATAACATTAGAGGCACTGATGTTATGACTTCACCACGGCGGAGTGATTGCTCGTGGCGTCCCTTCAGCTTTTGGCCATATATATTATAATTATCATGTGGGGCGTATGGGTGCATCCTAGTTACATGTTTTCAGTCAGGATTTCATGGTGAATGTGGTGTGTGCCTTGCATCCTTCACAAGGAGCTGATCCCTCCTACCCAAAAACCAGTATATTAAATTAGAGGCAGCCCCTCTAATTTGCATGATGAGGTCACCCCTCCAAGTATTCATACACGGTAGATTTTCATGGCCTATATTGGCTAATGGTAAAATATGTTAAACAGTTTTCATAAGATAAACATAAGGCTTTTCAAACTATAAAACCAGTTTTATGAACATGTTCCATGTTTTCCAGGACTTATACATTTCCACTGGCATCAAGTCTTTATTATGTCTTAGTCATTCATACTATGTCTATATCCGTGCACTAGCGTTTTGCTCAGCCGTTACTTTCCTTTCCATGTCCCAAAACGGCAGGTACCCTAGGAAAGACTCGAGCTTTTGGAGGACGTGCATAGGATGGAAGCTGCTAGAGACTTCTTTTCCTTTTTGCCTTCATATACTTATGTTTGCTTAGTCTTTCATTCATTTCTTTTGCTTTATTATGTTTTGGGCTTATGTTTAGGAACCGATGTTTGATTCCGGTTATCCCTATGGTCATGTAATGTTTCAGACATTTATCCTCGTATGCTTTGATGACACGCTATAATGACGCGTGACATTCCATTTATCAAAATGGGGTGTTACAATTATGGTATCAGAGCCAAGGCTTCGACCTGTAGGCTCTAAAACTCGACCTGTGGCTAGTGGGTAGTCACCAGGAGCTTCCTAAGCCAACGTCTGTTATTCTACGTATTGATGTTTTCAGCGCATTGTTGTTTTAACTATGATGTTTTCAGCACCTTGAGGTTTTAACCTTGATGTTTTCATCGATATTGTTTTGCTAATATGGATGGACAACCGTCATTCATATTTAGTTATGTGTCATTGTTTCATGCATAATGTTCCTCGTGAACTGTGGCTATGTGGACTGAACCCCAGTAGTTCATAATTAGTCACATAATTTTTTTTTATTTTTTTTGATAAGTTTTGACAGATGAGTTTCATTTATTTATGTTTCATGTATCATTGTTGCAGGGATTATGACTAAGGGGCTGTTTCTTTTTCACTTAATGGGTCCTATGGGGGAGATTTCGGTCCACACAAGTACTAGTGGGTTGTTTCTTTTTTTCAATTTACCATATAAGCATCTGGTTTTGGAGGAGCTAAAAAACCCCTCTCTACCCATTCTGACTCTCATATGGATATTTCATTTTCCATTTTCCATTTATCTCCTTCATCTACATCAATCATCTAATCCACCAGATCTCATCTTCATTCTTTAACTACCTGCGTCATTCAAAAACCATATTCATCTCCAACTCCTAGCCTTTAAGCTTTGTCAAATTCATCGCCCTCTTCATTCATCATTGGTGTCCTTGTTGAACTTGAACTAACAAGTATCTTTCGAATCCTCCTCTCAAGCAAATTAGATGGAGTGTAATTTACTTTGAATTATAACCCCACTTTTTTTATCTAATATGTTGATGTATCTCGAATATAAATGTCAAGAACTTGACATTAGATTTGGCTTCACCAAGTGAGTTTTGATTTTAAGCTTTTTCATTTAACAAAAAAATTAAACAAGTGGATTTTGATTTGGATCTTTATGATTTGTATGTTATTTGGTTGATGGATCAATGAAACTCCAGGTTATCAAATATTGTGATTTTAACGTTTTAAACTTATACCAAAGATGTCAAAGTCAAAACAATGATGTATTTAGGGGCAAAATTGGTATTTACTAGTAATGGTAACCTTCATTTAGAGAAGAAAAGAAACATCAATTTTTTATTGACTAGTGGTGCCATAAAATGAATGTTAGCTAACAAGATCATATATGGAGAGGGCACATAAAAAGAAACAGCCCCTAAGTAATGGTTGGTACAGGACTGGCCCTATTTAGTCGCATGTGCTTTTATCGAAACTTTTGTTTTGGGACCGACCCATAGGCGTCCCCTCGCCATGTCTTTTGTTTTGGAACCGACCCATAGGCGTTCCCTCGCACATATAAAGGTTTTATAAACTACATTACGCATTCATGCACTGTTTTTCATGCATAAAATTTTTCTCATGATTTAAATTGGCATAGTTTTTTTTTTCATGTCCCCTCATAAGTTATTACGTATTTATGTCAAGTATGTTTTCATACTGTCATGGTTAACTTCAGTTTTATGCTGATTATGTTATACACTTCTTCGTGATAGATGGTTTCATGTTTCTTCATGATAATTCCGTCTTCATGTTGATTATGTTTTACGCCTCTTTTGTTATTTGCGTTGTCCTGCAAGACATTGTTAGATTTCATTGAATCATGCTTTCATGATAGTCATGGTTGGTTTTCATTGATCATGCTGTCAGACAAATCATCGTTGAATTTTGTGTAACCACACTTTTGCGTTTCTCTATGCAACCAGAATGAGGTATATACTGGCATTGCCAGGTTATCATGATGGTTTTCCTAACCATTTAACCAATATACTTTCTTTAGATCATGATAAATGATCGACCCCATACCGATCATTTCATGTGCATTCCACGTGTACTCCACGTACCGTATATCATGTGTATTACACGTACCTTAATCCATGTGTATTCCACTTGCAATACTTCCCGAGTATTCGCTAGTCGATTCTGAATCACCCCAGGCGTATTTTTAATTGCTGATATTCTACAAGATTGCTGATGCCGCTCATAACTGGGAGATGTTACAAAAGATTGACACTGCTGACGTTGGAGACGCTACGAGATGCGGATGCTGTTCACAACCTGGAGATCCTACAAGACGAAGACAAAGGCGTCAGAGCAAAGCAATTGGACGAGAAGATGCTTCACCATCAGACGATTTCCATCAATCATTGTCCCCTAATTCTTAGTTACATGTCACACGTCATTCGACTGTCATTTCAGCCATATGGGTGCAAACCGGTACCAGCCGGCCACTCAGCTGAATAGTTACATGAATCACGGTCATGAGAATGACCGTCATGGAACTGACAGACAAGACGATAGTAACCACTACTATGACAGAACTATCCTAGAAATCGCAACCGAGGCTCCGGCCACGGACGTGATCAGACATACAAAGGATCAGTAGTCCAACCGATCCGCCATGTCTGGCATAATAACTTAATATGGTAATTCTATTGTTTTACGTCTCGAGACACATGTCAAGACATCAGTCAAGACACATGTCTCACGTATACCTTTGAAGACACATGTCAAGACATCAGTCAAGACACATGTCTCACGTATACTTTCTGAAGACACATGTCAAGACACAAGTCAAGACATATGCCATGCTTATAGTTCCAAGAAACGAGTCAAGACACATGACTCACGTCCAACTATGGAACATTTCTAAGAAATTCAGGGTACCTTCCAAGGGTATATCCATTTTGTTGTGCCATGTATTAATCAGGCCATAAGAATTTCAATACCATTACCGGCGCATCAGTGAGAACTGTCACGTTGCCGATGTCACTTTCACTCTTGTAACCATAAATCATTGATTCATGACCATGAAGGACGCCTTTCGTATTCCCACGTATACGAAGGTTTTTCTTCAGCTTAATGATGAGATCCAAGCTGCTATCGCATTTCCTCGAACAGACACGAGATGATTTTATCCTAATTATGTACTATGAACAGCACACCATGCTACGATTCATAATTATGTACAGCAATGTTCAGGCTCCTGAATACATTCAGCTTGATTTTCCATCGGGAAAAATCTGTACAAATTACCTATGCTTACAAGCATGTACGTTGTTAGTCATGGTCGCTAAAATTTTCTAGCTGTCAGTAAGACACGACTACTTAATTCTTTTACGCATAGCCAGTTGATTATTCCAAAGTCTTCCTATTACATTCCAGAAGAATCTACAAGGAGAAGGATGGTACCATGAGATTACGTGTCGACTACCGTTGACTTAAACAAATCACCATTCATGACCGTTATTCTCCTCCATGTATTGACAAGATAGGATTCATGATCATGCTGCCAATAGTGACGGGTAAAAGAGCAGGACATGTCCATGACTGCTATTCGTGCACGACTCGGTCATGTTAGATTTAAGATTTTTAAATTAGTCTCATCAATGCTCCAACAGCATTATGGACTTAATAAGTTGAGTTTCAATGAACTCATAAGCAAATTCATCAGCGTTTTCATTGAGGATAACCAGATTTCCTCTAAGCCTAGAGAAGAACAGGAAGACCCTATCTGCACTATGTTGCAAATTCTATGACAAGATAAATTCTACCCTGGAAATTTTTTCCAATATCAATTCTGTTTGATTACAGTAACACACTGAATCACATGGGTTTTTATGGTTAATCTTACCATGACTCAGCTTATGCGTAAAGGAGAGAGCCCTACACTACATTAGGTGTTATAGAAAATCCTACGCTAGGAGAAGTCTAGATTCAGAGACTCAGAGTTTCGCAAACTCCTATGTATCAAGTTCAATGAAGCAAGATATAGTTACGTTCATATCTTCATACTTGTCATACAAACAGGTTAAGATAGGACACCAACTGATTGGGATGTTTTCATCATATAAAATTGTGAATCGAAAAGGGACAAGATCTCCATGGATTTTAGTTACCAGATTTCAGCAAACTCAGAAGAAGCATGATGCTATCTGGGTTATTGTCAACAGTTTGATTAAGTCTGCAGAATCCTTACATCCGTACGGATTTCAGAACCAACAGATTGATCGGACATGTTCCAACCAAGGCTCATCTGATCACTTGGCAATCCCTCAGTTATCGGGTCAGAAAAAGATTCACAATTGTACTCCTAAATTACTTCACGTCTTCATTCTGATTCCACGACTTGCTTTCGCGCTCGCGTTCATGACACTATTCACGTTCATGATCATATCTGGGCTTACGATTTTACGTTCATTTACGTTCATTTCGTTCATACCTCCATCATCAGATAGACGTTTCTCGTCATATTCTATGTCTCACCTGGTAGTGTTTGGCGTTACCGCCATTATATTCTATGTTCACGATATGTTCACATGTCATGTTCATTCCACGTTCCTCATATCATGATCAAGATATGTTAACATGGGATCACGATATGTTTACTCATACTACACTCGCCATATCTCCACGTAGCACGTTCAAAATTTTTCACGTATCACGTTCAAAATTTTTCACGTCCTACGTTTCTTTATGTCTCGCACATCGTTTCTAGTTAACTGTTAAGTCAGATTGTCTTGCATCGTAACGTTTCAGTTACCATTGCACGTTAACTCTTATTTTCCTCGATCGAATTTAGGGGATCTACCTTCCGTTGATAACCAAGAATTTCTTCAGATTCTAAGTCAAGGTCAGGAGGACCAAGATTTATCTTTAGTGTCAAGATCTTCTGAAGGAACCGTTCCAAGAGGGAGGCCACTTGGAAACGGACAAGTTCATCTGAACTTCTTATCCGTTTTTCACTTATCAATTAGATATGTCCTTTCAGCCACGTCACGTTCCATGTCCTTTTAAGACATGTCACGTTCCGCTTTCTTTCTGCCAGGTCACCTGTACGTTAATTTATCTTACATACCCTCTTAGTTTGATTCGAGTATGTTTCTCTTTCAGTTACGTTATCTATAATTCGGGGACGAATTATTCTTTTTAGGGGGGAAGAGTTGTAAAACCCGCATGCTTTTACCATGAATAGTACCCTTAATATCGTACGTACTAGATTAAAACTTTCCTAATATAGCATGATTACGATTACGTGTTAGGATTTTACGTATTACGTACGTGTTAGAACACGATAGGTATTTACTACGAACGAGCACATAATAATTATTGGACAATAATTAATCACGAACATGCGATCATGAAATCATGAACGTAATTAAATCACGAACTAATATTAATTACGTATATATATTTATTACGAACACGAATAAATATATTAAGTCACGATCGATAACTAATTAAAACACGTAAAACACGAACACGAGAACACACCAATAGTTTAGACACATAAAAACATTCGGGTTACCCCTTGTGGGCCCCATTACCACGAAATTAGGGAGGGAGGATGGGCTTAGCCCATCAATTTTTACTAAAAGGAGGTTAAGGGATTTTTCACTACTCATTTACAATTACAGAAGATTTTTAGCAAAAACCTAAAAACCCTCCTTCCTTGTTCTTTTGTGTCGCCACCCTAAAACACCACAAGGAGGTGGTTTGTGATCTTGGATCTTGGAATTTTACTTGGTGATCGTGTTTGTTCTTCATCCTTTTGATCCACGAATTCGGTAAATCCTTTTTAAACCTTTTCTTTTGATTTGATCTGTTAATAAATCAAGAACATGTTATGTTTTTACGAAAACCTAATAAATAAACATGGATCTAACATAATTTGGGGTTTAAATAAAATCAAAAGTATGCTTTTAAGGGGTGTTTGTTTTAGCCGCGGCCTACACCGAACCCGAAAGGGGATTCGGTTTGGCCAACCGACCACCACCAAGACCTTACGGTCTCGGTTGGTGTGTGTGTGGGTCCCACGGCAGCAGTAAGACACGGGGTACCCCGAGTTGGTTCGGGGTACGGTGTCGATTTCATGTCCGGTTCATGCTTTTTAGTTTAGATCCGATTCATGGTGTATGTTTAGTTTTTTTTATGTTTATGATCTTATGTTAAAAATTAAATTAATAAAATGATATGATTAATTTAATAACATGACTTAGGTTATTTTAATTATTATAATCATGAAATTAATTAACCTAAGTATTTTATATTTTAGACTTAAAATTAATTAATTATTTAAAAACCATGACTATAATTAATTAATTAACATGACTTAGGTTATACTATTAAAATATAATAATACATGTTTTAACCTAAGTGTTTAACTTTATTTAATTAAAAACATGTTATACTTTAATTAAATATTTTAACCTATAGTTTAATTTAATTACATGAAATAATTATTAAACTATACATTATATCATATGACTTAGAAAATAATCATGAAAACACTTAGGCTTATATACTTAGCTTATTTTACCAGCTTATTTCTAATTATGGAAACTTTCTATTTTTAGGAACTTAATTAAATAAGGCAGCAAATCTATTTATGGAAACCTTCTATTTTTAGAAACTTAATTATTTCAGGCAGCTAATCTATATATGGAAACTTATTTAAATAAGGCAGCTAATCTATTTATGGAAACTTTCTATTTTTAGAAACTTATCTATTTTAAGCAGTAAATATATTTTTGGAAACTTTCTATTTTTGGAAACTTTCTATTTTTGGAAACTTTCTATTTTTGGAAACTTTCTATTTTTGGTAACTTTCTTTTTTTTGGAAACTTTCTATTTTTGGAAACTTTCTATTTTAGGAAACCTGCTATTTTTGGAAAGTTACTTATTATTACACAGTAAGTATAATAACACATGAAATACCAGAAATACTTAATCAGATTAAGCAGAATATAAGATAAACACAGTTTAAGGCTTTAAAACAGTAAAAACATGGTAAGAACACATAAAATAAGCTGAGACATGACATAAAACCAGCTACGTATTTAGTAAGCTGATACTTATTCATGTATGTATTTATGTAGCACTAGTGATTCGGAAGTAGGATTCCTCTCAGTTCATCTTCTTCGTTAACTGGACATAAGGTACGGATTCCCGTCCTTTCAGTATGGACATTCTTTCCTTATTAGGATTCCCCGTATGCAGCCAACTGTTTTCCCATAGTATAAGTTACGTGTTTGATTGCTTATGTTTAATTAAGGTTACCTATAGCCATATACATGCATGACCAGTTTCACCTAGTTATGGAGGTACCATAACCATAACATTAGAGGCACTGATGTTATGACTTCACCACGGCGGAGTGATTGCTTGTGGCGTCCCTTCAGCTTTTGGCCATCTGTATTATATTTATCATGTGGGGCGTATGGGTGCATCCTAGTTATATGTTTTCAGTCAGGATTTCATGGTGAATGTGGTGTGTGCCTTGCATCATTCACAAGGAGCGTATCCCTCCTACCCAAAAACCAGTATATTAAATTAGAGGCAGCCCCTCTAATTCATGCACGGTGGATTTTCATGACCTATATTGGCTAATGGTAAAATATGTTAAACAGTTTTCATAAGATAAACATAAGGCTTTTCAAACTATAAAACCAGTTTTATGAACATGTTCCATGTTTTCCAGGACTTATACATTTCCGCTGCCATTAAGTCTTTATTATGTTTTAGTTATTCATACTATGTCTATATCCGTGCACTGAGCGTTTTGCTCAGCCATTACTTTCCTTTCTATGTCCCAAAACGGCAGGTACCCTAGGAAAGACTCGAGCTTTTGGAGGACGTGCATAGGATGGAAGCTGCTAGAGACTTCTTTTCCTTTTTGCCTCCATATACTTATGTTTTCTTAGTCTTTCATTCATTTCTTTTGCTTTATTATGTTTTGGGCTTATGTTTAGGAACCGATGTTTGATTCCGGTTATCCCTATGGTCATGTAATGTTTCAGACATTTATCCTTGTATGCTTTGATGACACGCGATAATGACGCGTGACATTCCATTTATCAAAATGGGGTGTTACATATTGGCTGTGAGGTCAAGAGTTTAGGAATGAATTTAAATATTTTTTGTTTGTATATGTGGTATTTTGAGACTTGAACTAAAGTACACATGGAAATGAGAGGGGTTCATTCAGAACAAGTATCCTCATGTGATTTGTTGTTTGTGTGTTTTATCCTAAGGAGTAAATCTCGGGACGATATTTCTATTAGGAGGGAGTAATGTGACAACCATGGTTTTGGGGTTCGTCACTTAGACTACAGTTTAGGGTGTTTTGTGCAAATATGTGCTTTTATGTGCTTATGTGTTTATTTTGTGTGTTTGGAGTGAGGTTTGGATATTGTTTATGGGTATATGGTGCTCATAAGTAAATCGATGAACGTTTATTTCATGTTCATGAGCTCACAAGGTAGTGACTATGAAATGAGATGGTGTTATTTCGTGACTTTACGTATACGTATATGTATTATTAGAAAATCGTATTTTTACGATTCAGGGTTTGCATTTAGGTGTCTCGGATGAGGTATTTAGTCACGAGAATAATTTACGGGATGGTTTTAAGTCATTTAGGACTTAGTTAGCTAGTTTATTTCATATTCTAAGAGTTTTTATAAAAATGTATATTTTTACGTTTTTACGGTATACGCGTAAAAACTGACTAGTTTTACGGTTTTGAGGTTTCCGAAGCTTTAGGAGCTAAAATAAATTAAGGTAAATTAAGGTATTATTAATTATGTATTAATAAGTAATAAAAGAAAAAAAATAAAAATACATATAATAGTCGGTTTTGGGATGCAAGAAAGAAAAAGAAAAGTGAAGAAAAGGAAAAAGGGGAACCGGACTTTTGTAATAGGCCAAGGACTTGTTAGAAAATTATATAAAAACTTTTTATTAACCAAAAACATTCATAAAATCCCTGGAGATCAAGCTTAAGTTGAAATCCATGGAGTCTATTTAGGGTTTTCATATTTTTCTTGTCTTCCATTAATTCTAAGGTAAAAATCTTCAATCTCTTTTTAATTAAATTGTTTTTAATTCTTTCTAAATCATTATATGATGGATATAGGTTAGTGTTTATTAGAAAATCTGTAATTTAATGTTATCATAATGATATAGACATGATTAGAATAATTAGGATTAATGATTAAACATGATGAGGGTAATTAATTTGGTTAATTATGTTAAATTCGTTTTTAAAAACTGGGCAGAATTTTTGGGTAATTCTTTTGATCATATATAGAGTTTTACAAACTTTTAATTTTCGAATCTTATGTCCCTGGAAAGGTAATTGAGTTGAATTTTAAATACAAGAAACGAGAACTAAATTGGAGGTCTGGAAGTGGGTCAAAAACAGGTTACATCAGTCGGGTGTCAAAACGGTTTTCGGATCAGCCTGTTTTCTTTTTATGTTTTGAATTGTTTGGGGTACTTAGGGTTTTATTGGAACCTTTAAACGAACATGAGACTTACATTATATATTAAATAAAATATCTGGAGGAGGTCTAAACAAATGGGTTAGGGTAAGACCCTCTGATCATAACAAACTTTTCATATGTTCAAAATCAGTAAATTCTGGATAGGTAAAAGTATATATATATATATATATATATATATATATATATATATATATATATATATATATATATATATATATATATATATATATATATATATATATATATATATATATATATATATATATATATATATATATGGAGGCCTTAACAGTGTCATCAAGGTTGCGGACAAAGGGGAGAGTTAGCTAACACACGTAAGGGCGTAGGGTTTCTTTTAAAGGGGAAGTTGATTTGGTTAAGGGGGTGTTCGACCCATAGTTTAAGGTATGAAAAACGGGACTGTTTTGAGTTAAATGTTAACGGAGCGAGTTATGAACTAAACTAAGTTAAGCGCTTTATAGAGGGGTGTCACGAGATGCATATGGCATATAAATGGGGTTAAGTTGTAGGACAAGGTTAGATATCCATCACAGATTGATGAGCCATTTTGGTATGTGGTTCATGTCTTGATTGTGTACGTTTGTGTGTTTAGATTTTGCTAGAGTGCGGGTACTTGGAGAAGCTTGTTCATGTGAGTTTCATAGTCCCATGTCTTTTTATGATTTGATTCCAGATGGGATGGAAGAGACACTGTGTGGTTTTGTAACTAGTGCTGTGAATGTTTTTATGGTTTGTGATGGACTTGTGTGTACATTTATGTGATTAACCGCTATGCGATTCTTGATTGTTATTGTGGTTTGACTTGGTACCAAGGGGATGTTGACAAGGCGGGGCCTTGGGATTGGTTCATAGGTGTATGGGCGCCTATGGGACCATGGTTATTGGTATGGCTGGGAGCCTTGGAAATTGTGGTTATTGGTAAGGGTTGGTGCCTTGGAATTGTGATTGTATGGTTAATCTTGAATGGTAGTTGTTAATGCATAATTGAAACACATTGTCCATATGTTATTTTATTGTTGGTGGTTATTCACAGCTTATTATAACTATTTTGGGGTTGGAGTCTAAACCTATGACTCTCACCAACTTTATGTTGACGTGTTTTAGTGTCTCTTTCAGGTGATAATGTGGTTAAGCGTGAGAATAGGAGTGGCTAGCTGGGAGGCTTAGGATTGCATTGGAGGAACCCCCTTTCCTCTTAGTCTTTACTTATGTTTGAATAAGTGATACGTTGTAGATACCTATATGTTTGTTATTTGTTAATTGTATGTCTATGGTAAGAGGTAGACCTGTTACCTACTTACCTAAACGACTGCATTGTTTGTGACATCTTCATGACATCGTGTCATCATTTATGATATTTCCAATTCATTTAGTTATCTCTATAGACACGCTATTGTTGTGATGATATCCATACGTCGCGCCCCATATTCCGTCATGGTGGGGTGTGACAATTAGCATTATTCCGATACTTTCACTTTTCACACATTCCGATAGATTTCATTTTAGTTATTCCGATATATTTGGCTTAGATTTATTCCGATGGATTTTATTTGTATATTCCGACGAGTACATTCCGATCCTATTTCGACGGTTCATTCCGATGGGATTCCGATGGGTGTATTCCGATGGAGTTGGTTTTGTTTTAATTTCTTGTCTTAGTTTTATTTTTATTAATTGTTTCATTTTAAATTCACATTTTATTATTTATATTGTTTCGTTATTTTTAGTTAATTGTTTTTATATTATTTTTATTACTATTCACATTTAACTTTTACTTAGAAATAGATAATCAAAATTCTCTTTTTATTCACCAAAAACAATTGAGTCACACTTTTAACCGGAAATCAATTCGATTAGATACCGAGAAAACGAACTTTTTTACTAGCAAAATCATAAATTCATAAGCATATCCGTCTCCCTTTCTTTCTTCATTCATATTAAATTAGGGCATGTCGGTTTGGCGTTGTTTATTCCTGCCGAGAGTAGTGAGACCCCACGAAAATGGGTACTCGGTGTGGTCTTGGGCATAAAGCCGAGACCATGTCTCGGTGGTGCCTTCTTTTGGTCAGCCACGAACAAACCACCCCACGCAGGGGCTTTATGATTAATGGGGTTCGGTTTGTGGTTACTTAGCCCAGCCGAGTGTAAGCAAATCCCCAACAGGAGGGTAAACGAATTTGGGTAATGGGCTTTTGTACACAGCCGCGTTTAAAAAAAACGGATTGTTTTAATATAAGGGGGTGTTTGGCTTGATTAAACAGTGGGTAAATTAATACAAGCAGCGGGAACAATGGGTTTTCAGCAGTGGGAAAAACAGACAGAAAATAATGAGTTTTGTTTAAGTTTAGCGACAGTTTTCGTGACACTAAGTACTGTCGCAGAATTGTTTAATGACAGTTTTTGAATTTCAGCTTTTGGTGACAGTTTTTGGCGACAGTTTTTCTGTCATTAATTTCATATAGGCAGATTTTGTATACTTTGTTGAATTGATTAGTGCGACCGAGATGGGGTATCTCGGTAGGATCGGGGCATTGTGTAAAAAAATAAAAAGGAAGATTTTAAATTATACCTTTATATTACTTATGTTTTCTTATAAATGTCTAAAATTGTATTTTAAACGAATTAAATTAAAATAGCTTTGTAATATTTTAAAAGGGAATAATTTTATTATATGAATTTTATTATTTTATGAACTTCTTAATTTAGAAAACCTTATATTTTAAACGAGTTACTTATTATAGTATTAAATAACGTCAGAACACGTTGGATCATAATCACTGGTAGGTCGTTAATATATTAGGAGGAATTATTATAGGTTCAGATTCAACAGTTAATATACGTACATAATTTCAGAAATATAATAAATAAATAAGAAGCCAATATAATCAGTAAGTTAAATAAATAAATAAAGATCAGATTACTTATTCGCGTCTACTATTATTGTAGCTTACGTGAAGCCCGAGTAGTTTCGTTCTGTCTTCCATTCAGTCAGTTACTGGACTAGAGGTACGGATTTCCTGTCCTTTCAGTAAGGATTTCCCTTCTATGCATGATTATGATTTCCCGTCTGCAGCCAAATGTTTTCCCCAGTACATGTTATAAATTATCTAAAATTATTTTAATAACTAAGATATTGCTTGAGCCTTATATACAAGCATGACCAGTCAGTAGTACTAGTTACGGAGGTACCGTAACCATGACACTTGAGGCACCGGTGTCATGACTCACCTGCGGGAGAGTGATATCCCGCAGCGTTCTACTCAGTTCAGCTTGGCCATTTTATCTGTATATTATTAGTGGGGCGTAGGGATGCATCATAGGCTATCAGTTTATAGTTATTAGGTGAATGTGGTGTGTGCTCTACATCCTTCACATTGGAGCTGATTCCTCCACCCAACACAGTAATTAGAGGTCACCCCTCTACAGCATGACGATGTCACCCCTCCAGTTATTCATGCAACAGTTGTTTCAACACATGACCTATATAAACTCTTGCCAATTAAAATACAGTAAATGAATATTTTCATATTTAACAGATAACAGTTCAGTTTTATTATTTATAAATCATACTTACCAGATTTTTTACAGTTTTCATCACCCTCCGTATATCAGTCTTTCAGTTTCAGTAATTATTAATTATTTCAAGTCCAGTATATTCTTATCATGCATTATATCCGTTCACTGAGCGTTATGCTCAGCCGTAACTCTTTCATGTTCTAACGGCATGTATACCAGGACATTCTTAAGATTCTAAGACCATGTGCATTGGATGGAAGCAATCCAAACTTTTTTACTTTATGCATTTCATGTTTATATTGTCTGTTGGACATTGTTCAGTCTTTTCTTTCATTATTTTACTTTTTCATGTTTTGAGATTATGTTAGATTACTCATGTTTAATTCCGGTATTCCCGTTATGGTCAGTTAATGTTTTAGGACATTTACTTTATGCTTTGATGACACGCGATAAATACACGTAACGGTCCATTTATTCAAGTGGGGTGTTACAAAGATTGTATAGACAAACACATTGACAGATATTGTCATATTCATGTCTATAGACTCATGTCTATAGACATCATCTGTATAATATATTTGTGTATGAGGATGTAACATCTTTAAATGATGTTTAAGGACTTCATACTAACAGAGCACGGTACGGTGCGTTTTTGCTCGGCTGGTCACTACGGCGCGAATTCATTGTGTCGTCAACCGTATCGTAGGTGACATCGTCGGTTTTGGGTTGGCTATCTTCAACCGACGCCATGGACGAGGGCGCGAGCTCATGGCGCAGCCAACTACACCGTGGCTCGCGCCATGGGGCTGCGTTATATATTGCAAATCCTTCGATATGACACTATCGAATTGAGTGCACAAGACGTGGCGAGAATCGAGAAGCTCAAATACGAGGCGCGCGCGAAATATTTTAATTTTTAAGTTGTATTTTTTTAAAACTTTTTTATTTTCGTATTTGTCTTTTTATTTAATTCGGTATTTTTTTTATTTTGTGTTTTTTTAATTTCGTGTTTTTTATTATAAATTAGTGATTGTATTTTTTTTATTAATGAAAAATTTAAGATTATGTTACCAAATTGTTGGAAAAAAAATAGTGGGGTGGCAACGACACGAGAATGTTAGTAACCAGGGAGGAGGGTTGTGTCGTCGTGGAGAATTTTGGTGTCATGGGAGAAAAATGATGACATGAAATAAAATAGGTTTAAGATTATTGATTTTTTCATAAAAACTAAATACATATAAATCATTTAATACTTTATTAAATTATAAAGTTTCATCAAGTTTAAGATAATAGGTTTATAAAATGAGAAATTAAAAATTTTATGACATGACAATTTTATAAACCTTTTCAAGAAATTTATCATGGGAGATGTTCTAACAAAAAAAAATACTCATTACACAAAGTTTATATTTAATACATTTGTTTAGCTAAAAGTATACGATTTCAAATATTTAAAATAGGAAAATGAATTGTATGTCTAAAACTTGGCCCTACAATTAGACCTAAACATGTGATTGGTGAATTTAAAAAATTGATTGGTGAGAAGTGATGAGAGAAAAAGTGTGTATGACACTTAACAAAAAATATATAAAGTAGACATGATTTTAGGTCTCATTTGTAAGCATACATATCAACACTCTTTAAAATATTATACACGTTTATCTAATGTGTGAAAAGATGTTTCGTATATAAAATTTATACATTTGTAAATATGTATATAATAATTAAATCTTCATATTTGTAAGCGTAAAAAACAACATATAAATATCCAAACCTAATTATACGATGTTCCGACGAACTAAATCAAACCGCTCAATCTAAAACCGAAAAACTCGAAATCAGAGAAACCAAAACCCAAACCCAAAAAATCCGTTCATCATGGTTAAGTTTCGGTTTTTATTTTTAAAAATCTGCGATTCACCAAATCGAATCGCAGATAATCGATCCTTTCAAGTAAACGGATGTCCCGTCTAATACGGTTCGGTTTCGAGTAGTAAAATAATTACCATCCCGTAAGGAATAGTTCAAATCTTCATACTAACCGACGCTATCAAACCTGTTAACACCCCAACCTATAATTGTATAAAGGTGATATAAATGTCCCACCTAAAATACTCCACATTTAAAACTAAAAAACATGTAAAAATTTTAAACAAATATCTGTAAATTACTACGCACATCTAAAATTATACTTATAAGTAGGGCCGAACATGACAGACCTAAAACCGACCCGAACCGGACCGACTGAACCGTACAATTTTGGTCCTGTCCTCGGTCCGAGGTTTTAGACAATTTCGACCCTCGGTCCGGTCCAGCCCGGTTCGATTTTACAAAAAATCTTGTTGATTTTGCTTAATAGGGCCGGACCGAATCAAAGACCGAACCGGACCGGGTCGGACTATTTTGATCCGGTCTCAGTCTGGGGTTTCGGACCATTTCGGTCCACGGTCTGATTCGATTTTAGTCGGTCCGGTCCGATCCTGAACCGATGCTCAACCCTACTTATGAGTGTGTAAAAAATTTAACCTAGCATTTAAAAAATTTACACTGAAAAACGTATAAATTTTTTAAACAAACACTAATAAAATTACATGCCTCTGTAAAATATAGTATAAAAACAAGCACTAATAAAATTACTACAATATCTAGTTACATTTTCTCCATCTACATCTATGTAGGACATAAACTGTTGCAACTTGCACGACAGCACGAACATAGAGTTTTAGCATAAATCCAAATGTTACAGCAAGCATTGCATATTCACATATCAACTTGGTACATTATTATTGAGTTGCTTCACTCTTTTTGCATTCGACAAATGTTAAGAAATCAAACATATTCTAAAACTAATATATCAACGTCGATGTCGCAGGAAATTTCATAGAAATTTCCGAAAGTGAAAAAGTAATCTAATCCTCGACATGAAAACTACATTTTCTTTGGAAAGAATGATAATGAAAAAACAAGTCGAATGAAAAGCGCAAATTGCAAAAAATGTTGGTATATACAACATGAAAATAACATTTCTCATTTTTTCTTTTTTTTCCTTTTTAATATGGTCGTCATTATCACAAAAGAGACATACGCAATAAAAAGGATAACCTATCAGAAATGAAAAGCGTGAAATATAACCCACAATTAACTTATTTCTAGATAATTCAGTTTAGCTATCATTTTTAGCTTTATGAATAAAAAGGATAACCTAAAAAAATTATGATTGTTTTTTGAATCTAACTTTTCACAAAATCTTAGGACATACAATTATTTAAATCGACATGTTCGCTAACAAGCTATTAGAATGATACTCGCACGCCCAAGCCATCTTTAAAGCATTATTGAAACATATACTTGTGTTGCTTACCAAGTTGTACATAGATTGTCAATAAGAGAGTGACGTTTAGAGTGGGGGAGCGGGGGTGCCAAAGCTGGCTGTTAGTCCTTTGGCGTTAGCCCTTCGTTGGCGCACAGTATCAGGCCTCGCGCCAACAGCAACAGCTCGTGCCAACAGATTTTTGATTTTTTTTTTTTTTTTTTTTTTTAGTTATTAAGTGGGGTTTATCTGGGCCCATTATACCCCTTTGGTACCACTTTTTCTCGTGTCAACCACTCCCCACAAATGTTGTGCCAAAGGGTTTCTGTTGCCAAAACCCCAAAATCATACGTGACGGCTTTGTTAGCACCTTCTCGTGCCAACGACTCCCAACTCTCTTAGATATATTTTTAAAAGTGCATGTCCAATAGACGATAGTGAAAAAGTAATCATGATGTTAACTGCTAGCTGTAACATAAGTATATCAATAACGTTAGAAACTTGAAATTGTCTTTATAATATGATGACGACATTTAGACATTTTACATACTTCTGATGTTCTTATAATTATACTTTCTCCGTCCTAAATTAATTGGTCCCAACAAAAAACATATTGTTTTAGAAAATATCTCAATCATTACATTTTCTCTCTTACTTTTTTTTGTAAACTGACACTCTTATCCTTATGCAATTAATTAAAACTCTATATATAGTTTGTAATTTCTAGTACCACTAGATGCAATATGGTAAAATTGTTACATTACTTACATCTAATTTTGAAAGAGGACTATAATTTTAGGACGTCCCAAAATGGTATAGGGGACTATAAATTTAGGACGGAGGGAGTAGTTCATTAAAAAGAACATGCAATTTAATAAAAATATCAATTTTTAGCTTTTTATTATATTTTTTACACATTAACAATTTTATTTTTTAACCAATTAATTTATAACTTATTTAATTTTCGGAATAACACTTTTAAATAAGGGTGATATAGTAAATTCAATCTACATACTACATATATATTTAGAAGTAGACTATTAATTTAAGATGTCTCAAAATAATAATGTATATTACTACCTCCGTCTCAAAATTATTATCTACTTTTCCTTTTTTGGTTGTCCCAAAATTATTATCCACTTCTAAATATAAAAGTTGAGTTTGTTTAACTTTATTATATTGCTTTTAGTTAAAATTGATATTTATATAAATAAAAGAAATATTAATTAGTTATCAAAAGGTAAAATTGTCTTTCTTATACTTTCGTAGAAATCAAAGCAGTAAGAGAGTATATAATTTTAAGATAATAGATACTTCATTATGACTTAGGATGTGTTTGGTATGCAGTCATGAGTCAAAAGAGATGACATTGGGTTCATATATATTATTTGGTTTGAATAATAGCTTAAAAATAAGCCCACCAAAACCCAAAAGTTTAGCATTTTATAAAAGTCTACCTGCACCTAGGGGTGTGATTCGTGTTGACCCAGTCGGGTTCGAGTCAACTCGGGTCGGGTCAAGTCGGGTCAAAGGTAAAAAATATATAACCCGAATCCGAACCTAACTAGAACTCGGGTCACTCGGTTTCGGGTCAATTCGGGTCGGGTCAACTCGGGTCGGGTCAACTCGAGTTCGGGTCAACCCGAGTTTAAGGAAAATGTGTAAAAAGTGGCTCAATTAAGTACTAATACAATGTAAAAAGTGTAATTTTAGTCGGGTCAAGTCGGATTGATCGGGTTCGGGTCAAGTCGGGTCAGTTCAAGTCGGGTCAAGGGTAAAAATATATAACCCGAACCCGAGTCTAATTAGAACTCGGGTCAATTCGGGTCAACCCGAATTAACCCGAATACACTTTTGGACCCGAGTAACCCGACCCAAATATAATTATTCGGGTTCGGGTTCGGGTCAGGTGAACTTTTTCGACACCCCTACCTGCACCCAACTTTAGGAAATAAATCTTAGCATATTCTGACATTGAATACGTGGAAAAACCTAGGGCACACTTATGTATTAATTTAATTTTTTTTATTGTACTGAGCATTTATATATAATTTTTAATATTTTTTATTTTATCTAAATATTAAAATAATATAAAATATTTTAGACTTTTAACAAACTAAACATTACTTTTTATTTAAGAGAGGAGAGTGTAACGACGAGGCTTGGCTCGTCGCGATGACATGTCACCTCGTCGTCCCTCGTCGACCCTCGTTGCCACACCGAACCCCCCAATTCGCCGTGTAGATTTCGCGAATGCGAAATGTTGACGACGAGGGCTGGTCAAAAAATATAGCCGTTAGGCTCCAACGGTTATATGTAGTTAAATTTTTTTATTTGTTTTACAACTAATATATATATCACATTTTTTTCCCCATTTAAACACACACTTTCTTATTAAATTTCTCTAAATCACTAACAAAAAATGTCTAACTTACCTAATGATCAATACCCACAACTCAACTTCACCGGGCTTCTCAACACTAGCAACCCTTCGACGCCATCGTCAACCCCGTCTACACCAAACTCACAAACCTCCGTATCAACGTCTCCCGGCTTTGCACAATTTCAATCCGGCACCTCACAATTTCAATCCGGCTTATCTCAATTTCCATCCGGCTCTCAATTTCCATCCGGCTCTCAATTTCCATCCGGCTCTCAACTTCCATCCGGGTCTCAATTTCCATCCGGCTCTCAACTTCCATCCGGGTCTCAATTTCCATCCGGCTCCCAATTCTTGTACCCTCCTATTCCTTCAAACTATTTCCCTCAAATGATCCCCAAACAAATTTATCACCAACAACAGTACTACCTTCAACAAGCACAGTTTCAAAGCCAGTTTCAGAGCCAACAAAATGTTCCTGAAACACAATTCAAAGTTCCGGCCTCACGAACACCAACCAATAAAAGCAAAACCAAAAAAACCAAAGCAAAAAGATCACAAGCTGTTGATTTAGATGCCGATGAGGATGACATCGAATTTGTTGAGGCTCCGACTCAGGCACCGGTTCGTTGGACTAAAGAAGAAGAAGAATTACTAGCCATATGTTGGTTTGCTGTTTCTGAAAATGTCGATATTGGGAGCGACCAAAATGAGGAATGTTTCTGGAATAACATTGTTCGAGATTTCAACAGTCAAACAACCGGTATGCACCGTACAAAAAACATGATTGAAAAATGTTGTCGGATGTATCCGGATTGTCAAAAGTTTCAAGTGATGTACACAGGAGTAGACCGTAGGAGTGGGATGAATGATGAGGATGTTTACCAAGCTGCAAAAGATGAATATCAAGCATCTTTTAATGGAAAAAGATTTATTTACGCGTGGAAGATCCTCAAAGAACACCCGAAGTTTACAGGTGCAAAAGCCGTGGCACCGGATGATCACACCGAAATATTCGGTCCTGATGAACGTCCTCGACCTACGGGAAAATCTCGACCCTCTAAGAAGTCAAAATCTGAGTCAAGTGAGGGCACCGGAGGATCGTCAGGGTCATCGAAGGCATAACTGTCAAATGCAATGCATCAAAAATTTATCAAGCAACAGGCACTTGCAGACAGGCAAATCGAGTTGACCGACTTCAATTTTCTCACTCTTGATTACGAGGCAATGCCGGAACCGAAGAGGACGTACGTGCATCGAAAAAAAGAGCAAATCATGGCCCGATACCCTCACCCCGAGTAGTAGTTTATTTTAATTGTTGTGTTTTTAAATTTTCGTATTTTTTTTTCGTATCATATTTTTATTTTCGTATCGTAATTTTTTTTAATCCGTATTGTAATTTTTATTTTCGTATTTGTAATGTTTTATTTGTGTGAAATAAATTTTAGTTTGTGTGAAAATGAAAAAAAATAAAATAAATGTTAGTGGTAGGGCCTAAATGAAGAGGGGTTGAGTGTGTTGTGAGTGAAGGGGTATTTCGGTTAATTATGTTGGTATGATGTAACGCTGAGTTGACAGGTGACTAGACAAAAATTTAAGAGATGGGCTTATCACCACACCCTCCTCTCTAATAATACCCGATCTTAAAACTATCCACTTTATAAACCCACACCAAAAATAAAAATCGACTTAAAAACAAACAGACCCTTAATTAATGATCCATAGTAATTTGCAATTATGTTAGGTCAAAAACTTTGGGTCAACAACTTCACTAATATGTAGTAGCAAACAATACAAGCCTAAGCCCATATATTCTAAGTTGTACACGAGCTAATTATGATTTTAGAGCTATTAGAGCACTAGGTATTGTAACATAAAAAAAGTCATTTTACAATAATATCTCAACGCCACGTCAACAAAATACCCAAATAACCTCTAATAGCAGGGGGAGCGGTAGGCTGTTAGCCTTTTGGCGCCACCCTCTCCTTGGCGCACCGTACCCAACCTGGTGCCATCCGACCTCACGCCAAAGGTTTTTTGAATTTTTTTTTTTAGTTATAAAGTGGGGTTTATGTGGGCCCATTATACCCCTTTGGCACCACTTTTTCTCGTGTCAACCACTCCCACACAAATGTGGTGCTAAAAGGTTTCTGGTGGCAAAGCCCCAAAATCCTACGTGGCGGCTTTGGCACCACCTTCTCATGCCAACGACTCCTATTCATATATTGTTACAAATGTTGTTACAAAAGTTTGTTTTCAAAAAATGAATGGATGAGATTAATTTACCAAATATGGCTTAAATGGCTTAAATCTAACATTCATAGAGGGAAATGCATTTTTCATACTTGTAGTATGTCCAGATTGCATATATAGTAACTGGTCTTCCGAAACTGCAGGCGGCCTACCTGGTCTTCCATTAAGTGGTCATTTTGCTACTTTGACCATAACGAATGTTATCCGTTGACCGTTAACTTTCATTGCTACAGGGTTACTTTTGTCCTTTTCCTTTTTTTTTTTTTTTTTTTTTTTGACCCGACACAACTTTCCCCCAAGGATTAGTTGACATTGGCATCTTCATACGTATGTAATACTATGCTTTGAACTTGTTTTTGTAAGTTAGCAACAGATGATCCGTTAATGAAAAGTTGAGAGACTGTTTTCATGGAAATGCTACAAGCAAAGGTGCATCGTAACACTGGCTACAGCATAAACTTTTGACCATATCTCTTCGTCAATAATAGGTGTTCCTTAAAAATGCCAAAAAGTTGTCACTACTGGAACAAAAACCATAAAATTACGATGATGGTTTCTATTCCATTTATCCCATTTCATCTTGGATACGAGAACAACTCATCCTTCGTTTCCGAAATGGTGTCAATTAATTGCATTGCATCCAAAAGCTTCTTATTATCTGGTGTCTCTTCCCGGTCCCTATCTCAATGGCTTGATTTATCATGGGGCCGTCTACTGCGTTCATCGGGTCTCTCTTCTTTTGTATTTGCAAAACCAATTTGTTTTGCAAATTCAGCAGCTGCAACCAAATTATAAGATGGTGCAAGGGGACTTGGATTGGGGATGAATAAATGATAGCAGTGAATGGGTTTTGGGTAAGATTAAATAGAGGTTGTGTGTTAGTAATGGTCCAACTGTAAAAAAAAAAGGAAAAGGACAAAAGTAACCCTGTAGCAACGAAAGTTAACGGTCAACGGATAACATTCGTTATGGTCAAAGTAGCAAAGTGAACACTTAATGGAAGACCATGTAGGCTGCCTGCAGTTTCGGAAGACCAGTTACTATATATACAATCTGGACATAACACAGGTATGAAAAATGCATTTGACTCAACATTCATATATTAATTTTTGCCTTAGAGTTAGGTTTGATAATTTTAGGTTCAAGATTAACATCGAAGTTAGGTTTAGAGTTAGATTCTTTATATAATAATATAGATATATTACTCCTTTCATAATAATCTATGTCCAAAGTTAGTGAAAATATTTTTTCACTAAATTTTCCAACAATCATTACTAAATTCTTTTAAGTACGATTTTAGAGCCTTAGAACTTGGGGACCGTAGGTAGTCCTCCCTCGCCCGCCATCAAAGATGTCAGTTTTCACGATGGAACACAAAGTACAGTTGGTTTTATGATTTACGCAGCGGCTACTTATATCAAAAAACGTACTTTTACATTCGTTTCATACTTCATACCATGATACATTTCATACAATTAGTTTCTAATGTATCGCATCAATGCAGCAATGTAAAATGCACTGAAATAGTTCACATTACATCTAGGTGAAGTCTCACTGAAATTGTTAAACTGTTTAAAAAACATATAAATAGAATGTGTTCAGGACATCTGCAAGTGTTTTCTACAGCCAGTAATGGTACATATAAATGAGTATGCTCCTTAATAAGTAGATGTTAAACATATGGATGGAATTTAAGAAATTATTCTTGTATCCTCGCAATAGACTATCTGTTTTCACGACGATTCTTTCTCCATTCCCATGGTTTTTCAGGATTTGCTGAAGCCCACAGGCCGACTCTCTTAGCTCTAGCATCTTTCTCCCACTGTTGTTACAAACAGTGCAATGATTTTCAGAGGATTATTTAACAATCACATCAAAGAAAAAGGAGAGGTGATATTACCTTTTCTAGCTCGGGTCGTTTGTCATAAGCACCATAGTGCCATACTAGTCCTTTCTTCAACATCCGTTCCTGTTGTTTATTCATAAAACATATGAGTGTACACTTCCCCTTGCAGTAATATTAACGGGGGTGTCAAAATGGGTGGAGCTGGAGGGGTATTATATTAAAATGGGTCATTTTAGTAAAATTGGGTTCGCCCAAACATCTTCTGCGTATTTCGTTAAAGTCGGTATAATAATAGTTACTGTGTCATAATTACAAGAACCACATAACTTCATGAACAATCAAATTTTGGGATATATAATTTCTGAGGCTTAACGAAATTAAAATACACTTTGGGCGATGGGCTAGAATTGACACATTTATGCGTTAGACTATAGAAATTTGCATGAAGGAAGACTATATATGAGCTCTACCTGGACAAAGATATTGTTGCAGTAAATATCACCAACACACCGGCCATAACGATCTTCATCAAATATCAAAACTCTCAAAGACTTCCCCACAACCAACTTAAGCAATTCCTCCTTTGCCTCTTTCCCATAAGGCATTGCGCTTTCTGGTGCGTCTATTCCCCTGTACCATAATGACAAACACGTCATAATTCATAGGTAGAGCCTTGGGTGGTCGGGTAATGGGTCAAATCATGTAATTGTTGATTGGGTCAGGTTGGTCTAAAGTTTACAGGTAATCACTGTTTTTATGTTTTAAGAGCTAGATTATTACAGTGAGGATTTAAATTTTAAAACAAAACGATTGAGGAGATTTCATGCATGTTGATACAGTTTCACTGAATTTTGGTGCATTTAGTGTGCTCAGCCCCTTCGACTCGTTTTTTATAAATACCTTGAATTAAGCAACTCTATTACAGATATACAGTACACAGAAATACTCAAAACCCCAAGGTAAACACTAAACACTATGTAGTTTACCTTAGTCTAATTCGATACTTCCTGGCTAGAATTTCCTCATTTTGGATATTTAGCATCCTGCATCATAGATATTTGTTATGCAATTAGATATTTTCACAGGTATAAATTCTAAAACTGGTTGACCATAAGATGGTATATTACCGATAGCCTGCATCTGTAATTTGCTTGTGGAGCGCATCTGCCTTAGTGTAGTTCCTCTGAGCGCGTGCTCTGGCTCTTTCCACTGCAGCTGCTTGTACGTCTTGTGGAACACATGCTGCCTCCCTAGGAGTTAAGGTATTAACGTAAACCGTCACGGTATCCCCATCCGCTACAGCCTTTTCATCCACCTTTGTATATTCAAGTAGATTCATCTCCACATTTAAAATATAATAAAAACTAACTTTGCAAAAAGAAATTGAGGATTCAGATTAGAAGTTCTTACAGGAAGTGTGTTTAATTCGTACTTGAGACCAGGAATGTGTTGTGTGTGGCTGGTTCCAGTTGAGGTCTGAGCCGATTGATTATGACCCGTTCCCGCTGAAGTCTCAACAGTTGATTGAGATAGAGGCAGACCATAAAATGCTAACAAACCCTGCACAAAGATCATAAAAGTTCCCAATTCAGAATCCTAATTGTATGCCTTTTTACAGTTTTAGTATCAGCAGATATCAGATATGTGGATTAAGGAACGGTTTGGAAACTAGCCAAGTATTAAAACGATTCAAAACCAGTAAAGTTCTATTTGTTTAACAAAATTACTAATGATTTTTTTA
Organism: Glebionis coronaria; assembly: GCA_025667525.1. Lineage (NCBI taxonomy): Eukaryota > Viridiplantae > Streptophyta > Magnoliopsida > Asterales > Asteraceae > Glebionis > Glebionis coronaria. The sequence continues at coordinate 4,740,137 of JANFOE010000322.1, read as the reverse complement.
TTACGTCCTTAAACTTTAATCCGTATCAATAAAACATATCCCAAATCGATGCATTTCAACATAAACCGCGCTAATATTGTGTCATATATAGATAGTTATACACAAACACACACATAAAGAACGAAATAGTACCTCTACATCGGCCTTTTTGTGTCTCTTTAGGGTGTTAACAACAAGCCTAGAAACCTCTTCAGGCGATTTCGGTGGAGGCTTTGCCTGAGCCCATGCCTCAGAAAGTTTGTTATACCTACAATTTCATCATATCCAACAACTCTCTAAAACCAACCAAACAACATTACAAAAGTACTTACTACATACTAACTATCTTAAGTAAATTTATGGGCAAAAGGTGTCGAAAACTTACCAATTAGACTGAGCATTCTTTGACGAAACTACATGTTTACTCAAGCCTTCAGGAACCTACAAAAAACCAAGGGTCAGCTGAATTTCACATATACAAATCAAGGGTCAGCTAAATTATGTTAGTTAAACATCTTTTTTATAAAATCTGATCATACAGTACCTGAGAGGTCTTTTCAAAGTGATGAATATCTCGCGCAATAGCCGATACACCAGCAGAGGACGTAGCACCACCATGATAACCACCATGTGCTTGCTGCTGATTCACCCAAGCACCACCACCACCACCACCATCACTGGTGTGTGGCTTAGAACAACACTCACTATACAACAACCTCAGTACATTTCCCATATCTTAAAATTTACAGTTTTACCCTTGTGCTAGATATTTTTCTTATAGAATTCTGGTTAGTTGAGGATTGATATATGAAGACACGAAAGTGACCGTTTAGGAAGGAAGGTATAACATGGTCCCAGGTTGTTGTTTGCCACGTGTAGGATTGTGATTTGTTGGAAATGATTTAGCTTTTAAAGTGGGGTAAGTCAAACATTATTTAAATGTTGTATGAGGTTAAAAGTCAGTTAGCAACAATATACGGCAACGTGAAAACGTAGGTTGGAAAACGTTGTAAGTTGTAGGATACACGGCTTTCCCACACTTTTTGAGGTGAAAAGACTAAATAGTCCTTGAGCTTGAATCTGAAGACACATGGAATGCCGACATTTGAGCTAAGGATGATGCAGTGAACATGCCATGCTCACATTTAATCTGTCAATCAATCTGTCTTTAACCTTCTTTAATCATAACATGGCGCGGTTTAATGCGGTTTTTATTAAAATCGAACCACAATCGTATTCATGATTTCTATAAAAATAAGAACTGCATTGCATTACATTTTGCGGTTTCAGCTTTACGATTTTATGCGGTTTTTGCGGATTTTGCGGTTTTAATCGCATCGCACCATCACTTGTGACTTATTATATATTAAGTGGGAGGTTTTGAGGTTTTAGTTTAAAATGTTGATTTTTCGGTTACAACAATGCATAAATTGAATTTAACAAATATATCGTTTTTGAATTATAAGAATATTAATGATAATATGTATTAAAAGTTTTATAACCCGCATAAAATAATCGATGTGACTTTTTTGGTATAAATTATACGGTGCGTTTTTTTTTAAATCAAACCGTCGGTTTTTATCGTTGTGCGGTTTTGCGGTGCGGTTTTGTTTACATTTTTATGATTTTACAATTCGCGATGCGGTTTGTGCTCACCCTACTGAAAACTAGCAAAAATCAATGAAATTTAGATTTAAGGATGTCATATCGTCAGAACCGACTCGAACTCACAAAAGCCGAAACTGATTCAAAACCAAATTAAAAAAAGTCTTCGATTGAGTAGTGAACCGATTATACCTAAAAAGATCCTTCGAATATCGGTTTTCACTCGAACCGAACCAAAACCAAATCAGTCAAACCAAGATAGATATTCAAAACCAAAAACTGAAAGGAACGAGTTCATTTTGGTTTGGTCAAGTCACGGTCATTTGACGAATCAACTCCGTTAACTTGTAACAATACAAATATTTTCGAGTCGTTTTGCTCACCCTTGTCTCAAAATATCATGGTTTTAAATAGCTCGCTATAGCTCGCTTTGAGGCGTGCTATAGCTTGAGGCGCGACCTCCACGCAACGCTATTGGTTAAAGCGCGCTACGAAATGAGTTGCGGTGATTTTTTGAATTGAACTCTAAAAAATGATTATTATTACATTTAGAAAGAGTTTTCGAAACTTTAATTATTATGTACAACACCTAATGCGAACAAAATATAAATATAATTTTAAAATATGATAAAACATATAAATATTTTTATATGTTGTGCCGCTATAAGCCACGTTTTAAAAACGCTAAAACTTCGCCTTAGCCGCTAAAGCGTGTAGCTTGGACATGTCGCTACGCCACGCCTCACGCTATTTATAACCATGCAAAATATCATTGAGTCACAAGAGTCGCAACACACCACATATCACAACACAAGTCATTCATTCTCGATTTTATTCGATCTTTTAGGACAATTTCATGTTTACCCTCCATAAAAATAGAAAATTTAAAAATTAACCAAATACTTAATGACATGTGTTGAAACAAATTTCCGCAGGCACTGGGTCCAAGGATATTTAGCTTTGGTCTCGTGTAGGATATGCTTGTAGGATTGGCCTACCCTCCAATAATAGAACGCACGTTAGCTCGCCCCAGGTGTGAACCCGAGACCAAGCTCCGGCGTGAAAGTAAGTAACTATCACAGGAGTGGTATCCGGTGTGGAATACCGGAGGAATACTATTAAGTAGAAGTAATGTGGTGTACTGTGTGTTGTTGTGTGTAGTAAATGCTTTGGGGTATTTATACCCAAAGTTTAAGGCATACCTGGCTGTGTAGTCATGTCATTGAGACATGCGCTATGAACAGTACCTTGTGGTCAGAAACAGTGTAAAGCAGACGGCGGATCATGGCTGGATCCATTGGGTAAAGCCTTACCTGTTGGGTAAAACAAGGTCTCCCAAGATATGGGGGATCTTGTCTGCTGTCTCTCTCCTACGTGGCAATTGTCTCGGCGGTAGTGGCATGCCTTCGGCCATGTGCCGGAGACATACGCGAACATGTCCCCCCAAGTATTAGTTCATTATGCTTATAATGGACTGATACTTTAAGCAAGTCAGTCTTTATGTTTCGTCCGGTGCTGACCACTGAACTGTTCCACCTTTTGAACCGGTTCGAGTATGTTTCCTATTTTGGACCCCCTTTTTTCTTTAGTGGAAACTGGGATGACGACATGTGTCTCGCACTTTTGAATTCAACGGTGGATCCTTATCCTCGTGATTCGCAAGTGAATAGTGTCGCATCGTTTTCTTCGCCTATACCCCCTATATATATACATGCAATCCATTTTGATCTCCTACCGTTTTCGCCATTGTCATTTTCTTCATCCTTGCTTCCTTCTTACGATTCGTAGGTAAATTTCTTCTTCGTTCGTTATCTTTTATAATTGTACATTCGCCTGTTCCGGATGACTGGGAAAGAGATCATAAAGTCGAGAGTGGATCCTCCTGTGAAGCGTGATCCCAAGTGTGATATGCATATACGTTTGTCTGGTATGACTGGTGATGATTTAAAAGTGGTAATATGTAAGTATAACATCCCTTCGCTTTTGAGACCTCGCCTTCCGGATCCGGACTTGACCATGGATCGTTTACCTGACTCTACGATTGGTATATATCGTCAGTTTCTTGACCATTCTGGCCTTCGGATTCCTTTCTCCACTTTCTTCTTGAACGTGATTCAGTACTTCAAAGTACACATTTCCCAGTTGGTTCCCATAGGTGTAAATAGGGTAGTGATGTTTGAACTACGTTGTTTTAGTTCGAGGATTCCCGTATCTGTTACATTGTTCAGGGTGTTTTATAGGCTGAGTAAGCAGGGCCATTGGTTTTCCTTCGAGAGTAGAGGCGAGGGAGAGTATGGCAAATGCTTGACCGAGACCACTTCTAGCCTCAAGAAGTGGAAAACAGAGTTCTTCTTAATAGATCGTCAAGCCATACCTTTTGCTATGCCCTGGAGAAATCGTGAGTCTGTTATAACTGACGAGATTCCTGCTTCGTATAACGTTTCTCATGCCAAAGCTCTTGGAAAGAAACCCGTTATGTGTCGCCCTCCTCCTGAGGTTTTGCTTTTTCTCGCTGGTCTTTCTTTCCCCTATAGTCATCCGGAGCTGCGCCGGATACTTTTAGACGCTGACAAAAAAGGTATGTTTTTGTTTTTTGCTTGTTCTTGCTTCATTATTACTTACACGGGCTTGCTTATGCTTGCCTTGCCTTTGTTTTCTTCTTCTATAGAGATGAGTTTTATGGACTTTTTGGACCTGTCCTCCTTTGACGAAGGCATTGTTGACATTGGCGAACCCTATGAAGAAAATGAGAAGCCTACTCCTCGTGTGACTGAACCTTTACCCGTTGGTCAAGATATCCCAAAGTTGACACCCGTTCAACTAGCAGTTGAAAAACCTTCGGCTCGGATCTTGGAAGCTAAGCAGAAACAGGAGAAAAATCCAAGGGTGAGGAAAACTTCTTCCGTCGCTGAGGGTAGCACGTCTAACAAGAGGGTAAAGAGGAAAAGTCGTCAAACCGCCCAGTCCGACTCCGAGGCAGACTCTCAGAAAACCCATTCCACTCAACCCATCAGTGTTGCGAAGCCTCATTCTCAAGCTTCGGCTGGTGGTTCTGATCATAGAGATAAATCTCCTTCGATTGTGCATGTGAGTGATCACTCATCTCCTCACGCCGAGCATGATTCACAAGTTGCTGGTGAGCCTTTCATTTTCTTATTTCTTGTCTTTCCTTGTTGTTTGTTTTCCCCTTTTTTTCTTATATATATGCATGCGTGCCCTGACCCCTTCATACGTAGCAGGATAAGAATTTGAACCCTCAAAGTTTGTTCCGAACTGGAGGTTGAATGAGGATGTCAGAGTCAACTCTAATTATGCTGCGAAGGAGTTCCTATACCATCTTGCCACTCCTGCCGATGATCAACATCTTAAGGCCATGTCTAACTATGACGTCCTTCGTCATAGTTGCCGGAACGTTGCTCAAAGTACCATTGTTGTTGCTGAGTTGATGAAACGCTATGAGAAACTTAACAGTGAATACGTTGACATGGCTAATTCTCATTTTGCTGAGAAAGAGTCTTTCTCCCATAGACAAGATTTGTTGGATCGCTTGAAGGTTTCCCATCAAAAGCTTAAGGATTCCCATTCTGCGTGTGCTAAGAGAGAAGAGGAGCTGAACCTTCGTGTTCGAGCGCTTGAAGAGGAGAACGAGGCTCTCAAAAAGACCGCAACCGAAGCAACTAAGCAACTTTCTCTTAAGAACCGTGAATTTATAGAGGTTTCTGGGAAGCTTTCTACTGCTGAGACAAACAACAAACATCTTACGGTTCTTCTTAGCCAAGCTGAAGTCGACAAGCAGATGTTAATCCAGGACGGGATCCCGTGCTTGGTTAGGAAGTTGCTTGGAAGCTATGAGTATCGTAGGTCCCTCAGCGTGGCATGTAGCGTGGCCTTCTCTGTTGGTTTTATGAAATCCACTGGTCTCGGAAGGACTCCGGAGCAGGTGAAGAATGTGTTGTCCAAAGTCAAGAATATTAAGAGGGATGCTTTGAAGACTTGGGTTGCGACTTGTGACGCCTTATTTGTTGCCTCATATCCCTTTATTGAAAAGGTATCCTCTTCTTATTCTTTGTCTGTTGGTGATTTGCTACAACTAGAGCCTGAGTGTGGACCATCCTCGTCCGTGGCGAGCGAGCTTCCTTCTGCCGCAGCTTCCAACATCACTCAGAAAGATGTTGAATTATCCGAACCTTCATCCCAGAACCAAGAAGAAAAGAAGATGGACTCTAAAGCCGATGCATCTGCCCTCTGAATGTTTCTTTGCCTCTGGTATGCCGGGATAGGCTTGTAACCAAATAATATTTCCAAGTCTTTGTAATAATTTCCCAACTTTTACTTTTGCTATAACATCTTTCGTGTCATGTAATGGGTGCTTGATGGTTTAAACTTGTAACAAAACAATGCGTATTTATAATTTCCTATCTTTGAAATATATTGCATGTATTCCTTTTTGTTCATATGTTTAGTTTCTTTTTTTTCCTTTTTTTTACTTAGCGGTAGATAAGTTTTACATCACTTTATCCTTCGACATCGAGCCGAACGGTTAAATCACATGATGATGCTTAACTCTTCTATGAAGCATTCAAACACTTAGGAGTGTTTTTCATAATTTGCATGGGAGGACATCGGCACATGACCGCTTTTACTTTGTCCTCCGGATTGCCTCTCGGGCCCATCCCAACACTTAAGTGTTTTTCTATTATGATTTATGTGTGGGAGGACATCGGCACATGGCCGCTTTTACTTTGTCCTCCAGGTTGCCTCTCGGGCGCATCCAACACTTAGAGTGTTTTCTCTTATGATTTATGTGTGGGAGGACATCGGCACATGGCCGCTTTTACTTTGTCCTCTGGATTGCCTCTCGGGCGCATCCAACACTTAGAGTTTTTACAATTGTGCAATCCTTCGGTTAGTTACTCCGAGGATTGCAAACGTAATGACAATTGTGTTACCTAAACAAACTGAAAATTTCATTCATTCAATTGTTTTCTTCGTTACATTGTTTTCCTTACATAAAACATTTTTGGAGATTGATTGCATGCCAGGTCCTTGGTATCTCGCGTTCATCCATAGTCTCAAGCTTGTACGAACCATTTTGGTATGCTTCTTTTACCCTGTAAGGGCCTTCCCAGTTGGGACCAAGCTTGCCAATCTTCTCGAACCTGCTGGCCTCGTTTCGTCGATAGACAAAATCACCCACTTTGAAGTTGCAAAGTTTCACCCTTTTGTTGTAATATTGCTCAAATTTTTTCTTATACTTTGCTTCTTCAATAGCTGCGGTCTCTCGCCGCTCCTGCAACAAGTCCAGATTTAGTCGGAGCTCTTCCTCATTGTTGTCTTCGTTGAACAGGAGGGTTCTTGCGGATGAGACTCCCATCTCAGCCGGGATCACTGCTTCACTCCCATACGTCAAGCTGAATGGTGTTTCTGCATTACTTGTTTTTAACATTGTCCTATGGGCCCATAACACATAAGGGAGTTCATCGACCCATCCTGTCAAGTTCCTTCCTAACCGAGCTTTGAGTCCATGCATCAGAGACTTATTGGCCCTTTCAACCAAACCATTGGCTTGCGGATGAGCGACGACGGTGTTCATTTGCTTAATTACCCATTTCTCACACCATTTCCTCAATGTTCCTTCCACCAGTTGCTTTCCATTATCTGTTACAATAACACTGGGTAGTCCGAACCTGCACACGATATTCTGCCAAGCAAACTTCTTTACCTCCTTCCCGGTCACTCTTGCCAGAGGCTTTGTTTATATCCATTTTGTGAAGTAGTCGATTGCCACGATTACAAATTTCACATTTCCTGGAGATCCATCGATTGGTCCTAGGATGTCCATCCCCCATTGATAGAAGGGCCATGGTGACATTATGGAGGTCAATTTTGTCTTCGGAAGCCTTGGCACCGGTCCATGTATCTGACATGCATCACACTTGGAGATTTCTTCCCATGTATCTTGGTGCATGGTGGGCCAGTAATACCCTTGTCTCATGATCTTTGCTACCACCAACCTTGTACCGGAGTGCATTCCACATGACCCCTCATGGACTTCTCTAATGATGTAGTTGGCTTGAACCGGACCCACACACCTTAGCATTGGAGATAAATAGGACTTTTTGAACATCACATCATTTTCTATGGTATATTGGCTTATCTTCACTCTCATTGCCCTGGCTTCATTAGGGTCTTGCGGCCATATTCCATCTTCCAAGCATTTCCGAATGGGTGTCATCCAGTTTTCCCCTTCCTCTTGCACTATGTCATTCACTTCTTGAGCATATATTGACCGGGACTCTAGGATTTCCACTAGGATTTCCTTGGTGAGGTGGTTGAACGCCACTGATGCAAGCTTGCTGAGGACATCTGCCTTTTGGTTATTGGTTCTTGCCATATGGATGATATTGAACTTTGTGAAGCATGTGATGATTTCTTAGGCTTTGGTTAGGTATTTCATCATCCTGTCATCACTGGCAACAAATTCCCCATTTAGTTGACAAGCCACAAGCTTAGAGTCTACTTTGGCTTCTAGAACCTTTACTCCCATTTTCCTTACTAGGCGCAACCCAGCCAATAATGCCTCATATTCTGCTTCGTTGTTGGAGCAATTGAAATTGAACCTTAAAGCATATGTAAACTCCATCTCTTCTGGGTTAGTCAACACCAGACCAGCTCCTGCCCCTTTTGAGCTGGATGCTCCGTCGGTATACAGCGTCCAAGCTACCTCCGGCTCTACTTGCTCATTGATTTCATATATTTCCATTTTTCCTTCCTGGCCTAGAGGTGCTTCATTGAGGAAATCCGCCAAAACTTGACCCTTGACTGAGTTCCGTGACATATAGAATATTTCATACATTGCCAGCTCTACAGAGTACTTCGCCAACCTTCCGGATAAATCAGATTTTCCCAATATTTGTTTCAGTGGTTGATCGGTTATGACATGGATGTCATGTGCCTCGAAGTATCTACGGAGCCTCCTTGAAAGGTGTATCAAGGTGAAAGCTAGCTTCTCTAATGTTGAGTACCTCGTCTCGGCATCATGTAGCGTTCTGCTTACGTACCGGGCTAGTTTTTGGATGCCTTCTCTCTCTACCAGTAGAACTCCACTTACTGCCTCTTTTGATGCGGCTAAGTACACATACAATACTTCATTCTTCCATGGCGATGCTAACGAAGGGAGTTCCATAATTACCTTTTTTAGCTCTTGAAAAGCCTTTTCTGCCTGTTCCGTCCTTTGGTACTCTTCCTTATTTTCTTTTGTTATGTTTTTCAGGGTTTCAAAAAATGGAAGCGAAAGTTCAGCTGACCTGGACAGAAAACGATTCAAAGCTGCTAGTTTCCCACTAAGGGATTGCATTTCCTTCCATGTCCTAGGTGACCGCATCTCTGAGATGGCCTTCGTCTTCTTAGGATTCGCTCGGATTCCTTCCGAAGTCACCATGTATCCTAGGAACTTCCCTTCTTCGACCCCAAAAGAACACTTCTTTGGGTTGAGTTTCATGTTGATTTTTCTTAAGTTATCAAACGTTTCCCTGATGTCTTCAATCATCTTCTCTTTAGTTTTGCTCTTAATCATCAAATCATCAACATAGGCTTCTAGGTTTGTTCCTATTTGTGACCGGAACGCCGAGTCTACCAATCGTTGGTATGTGGCTCCAGCATTCTTGAGCCCAAAAGGCATTTTGGTATAACAGAATGTCCCCTCATCTGTATAGAAAGCCGTCTTCTCCTCGTCTTCATTATCCATGAGCACTTGGTGGTATCCCTTGTATGCATCGAGAAAACACTTGAACTTAAAACCCATGACCGAACCAATCTTGACATCGATGTCCGGTAGGGGATAATAATCCTTAGGGCAGGCCGAGTTAAGGTTTTTGAAATCAATGCACATTCGCCAATCACCATCCGGCTTCTTTACGAGGACAAGGTTAGAGATCCATGTAGGGTATCGGACCGGCCTCACTATACCAGCTTTTAACAGATCTTCCACGTCTCTTTGGACCGCCCGACTTTTTTCTTCGCCCAATGTTATCCTTTTTTGTGCCACAGGTGTCCTGGCCGGATCCACATTTAATGAGTGTTTGATGATTCTCTTAGGGACTCCCGTCATATCCGATGGCTCCCAAGTGAAGACATCTGTGCTATTCTTCAGTAGGTCTATCAGCTATAATCTACACTTTTTCGTGAAAAGCCTTCCAATGGTCACCAACTGTTTCGGGTAACCGGGATGGACGATGACTTGTTCGGTCATCCCTCCTTCAACCCTTTCCTGCTTATTGAACTTTTCAAAAGCAACCCATTTGTCTAATTCTTTGCCCACAGCCATAGCCTTCTCCTTTGCTATTTTTTGGCCATCTTCAATCACCCTACATTCAAAGATTGATCTTGCCTTAGTCTTTAACGTGGCAATGCCACCGGGAGTAGGAAATTTCTTTGCAGAGTGTATTGTCGAAGGCACGACTCTCAACTTTATGATCCCGGTCCGGCCAAGGATGATGTTGTAAGGTGATGGAGCTTTAATCACACAAAAGGTCATTTTTGTTTTCCTCTCCATGTCATGTGATCCGAATGTTACTTCTAGCTCGATTTTTCCCAATGGTTGGGTTTCCTCACCCGAGAAACTTAGGACTTTGACAGGGTCAGGGGTCAGCCTTCGTCTTATATCCGGATCTAGATTCATGAAGCAATGCTCAAACATTACCTCCATAGCTGCTTCTTCATCAACAAATACACGCTTCACCGAATAACCCTCTATCTCTGCTTCGAATATCAGGGGGTCATCTGAAGCCTCAGCTTCTGTGACCGGAGGGAACTATATCGGAACGTTCATCCAATCAACTTCGATATGGCATAACTCCTTTCGCTTCGTCCCATAATACTTGCTGCTTATCATGTTTATTGTTTTTTCCTTGTATTCACCTCCTCCATTTCCTTTTCCTTGATTACCCTTTTTTACTTTTCCCCTCAAATCCTTAACCAAATGATTTAGCTTTCGTGATTCAAGTGCTGCCTCTAATTGCTTCCTCAACTGATGACAATCGTTTGTGAGGTGACCCTTTTCCCTATGGTAATCACAATATTTATCCATGTTTTCTGGGCGTACCATTCCCTTTGTGGGTGGGGGTTGAGGCAATTGAAGTTGTAGTTCTGTTGCTAAAATTTCTTTCGGAAATTTTGTCAACGTGTCTAGACCGGAGCGTTGATACTGATTCTTCCTTGCATTGTTTGGATTCGTCGGTGGGAGATACTGCGAGTATGCAGGCTTCGGCCTGTAGTCCCCTTTGTTCTTATTGCGGTTGAAATTCTTTCCTGAGAAGTATTTGTCATCCTTTATGCCCTTTCCTCCTCTTTCACTTCCTTCACCCTGTGGCAATTCCGTGTTTCTATAAGCCTCTTCGGACTTGGAAAAATCATCCAACCTCCTGAACATTTCAGCTACCGTCTTTGGTTCGTCATCGGAGAAACGCCGAGACAGTTCTGGGCACTTAGCTCCGGCTGTAAAGGAAGAGATTTTCATGAGTTCTGGAACCCCTTGTATATAACTGACTTCATCAGTCTACCTTTCTTTGAACACTAGGAGCGACTCATTAGCCCTCCTCACGATGCTGGTGATCTCCATGGGGCTCCTGTGACTTTTCCTTCTCAAGGCAAACCTTTCTAGGAATTAATCCCTCAGGTCATCCCAATGTCCTATGGTGCATGGCGGCAATCTTTCGAACCATCCTCCCGCTGCCCCATCCAACGTCTGTTGGAAAAATCTGCACCATACCGGCATGGGCCATTCTCCCGAGTTGGCCGCACCGACGAAACGTGTTATATGATCATTCAGATCTGTGACTCCAGTATACAACTTCAGTGTTGCCGGAAGGATGTGCTTTGGTGACAAAAATTGAATAATCTTCCTGGTGAACGGTGAGGAGACGACATCCTTGAACGGTTTTTGTAGCTCTTCAGCTGACATGTCTGTAGGTTTGTGAGTTTTTGCAGCTCCAGGCCTCTCCCTATGAGTATCCCGCGGCTCATCGTCAAAGACCAACTTCATAGGCATAAGAGGTTCTTGCCCAACGACGTTATAACGTCCGACCAAATTCCGCAACTCACTCACGCTATCAAGGATTTTCTGCTGCAAAGTGGAAGGTGTTTTTGTCTCTCCTCCTCCGGTGGTATTATCACGCTCTGGTGAAATGGTTAAAGGAGACCCGCTCCCCGAAGGCCCCGGCATTGTTAGCTAGTTGGAGATTCGAGTTTAGGGTCCCACGGATGGCGCCAAATGTTGAAACAAATTTCCGCAGGCACTGGGCCAAGGATATTTAGCTTCGGTCTCGTGTAGGATATGCTTGTAGGATTGGCCTACTTGCAATAATAGAACGCACGTAAGCTCGCCCCAGGTGTGAACCCGAGACCAAGCTCCGGCGTGAAGGTAAGTAACTATCACAGGAGTGGTATCCGGTGTGGAATACCAGAGGAATACTATTAAGTAGAAGTAAATGTAGTGTATTGTGTGTAGTAAATGCTTTGGGGTATTTATACCCAAAGTTTATGGCATACCTGGCTGTGTAGTCATGTCATCGAGACATGCGCTATGAACAGTACCTTGTGGTCAGAAACAGTGTAAAGCAGGCGGCGGATCATGGCTGGATCCATTGGGTAAAGCCTTGCCTGTTGGGTAAAACAAGGTCTCCCAAGATATGGGGGATCTTGTCTGCTGTCATTCTCCTACGTGGCAATTGCCTCAGCGGTAGTGGCATTTTTTCGGCCATGTGCCGGAGACATACGCGGACAACATAATACATTAAGAATTACATTTTGGTATATATGATATATTAATTATCAAAATATAATGATAATTAAAATTAATGCTATTTGTATTTCTCATACAAATTAAACTCATTTCATTTAAAAAAAATACAATACAAAAAATAAAATAAAAAACAAACTATAAGTTTACATTTTATAAAATAAAAAGCACACCAACTATACTGTGTTATAACTAGGCTGACAATTTGTGTCAGGTTCAGGTTTTCAGGTTAACGGGTCAGAAAATCCCAACTCAAACCTAACTCATTTAAATAATCGGGTCAGTTATGTCAATCTTAACCCGGTTACACATAACTCGAACCTAACCTATTTAACCCATATATATATTTAGGTTGACATTAAATATGTTACATAGGTTGAATAGGCTAAACGAGTTTATATATTGATCCATTTAATAAGTTATATATATAAAAGTATGCACATTAGACGTGTTAAACATGTTAAATGTGTTTATGTTCGGTATGTTTAACCTAGTAAACACGTATGGTAAAATATTAATTATTTTTTAATATAAGGAAAAAAATCTTAAACGGGTTTTCGGGTCGATCTGTTAAATTTTTTTCCAACCCAAATCTAACCTGTTTAATAAATGGGTCAGATAGGCCGACCCAAACCTAACCTAAGATTCAATATATTCAACCAAAACCTGTTAATTTTCGTGTCGATTTCAGGTCAGGTTTCGTGTCTGTCTGAAATTGCCACCCCTAGTTATAACTACCACTTATTTTAATAGTAAGAATTACGGTACAAAATCAAATAACCGTACGTAACTCAAATTAAAATAAACTAAATTTAAATAATATCAAACAAATAATAATGATCAAACAACCAAGTCTAACACAAAAGGCCCAAAGTGTAACTACAAAACAAAAGCCCAATACCAATCTTTTGTGAGCGAGCCGAATAATCTGCAGAAATACAGTGAATTGGTTGTGAGTTGTGACGAGGTAGTGAAAATAACAAACTGAAATATGTAATATAACTAGTGTGTTCCACTTTAGCTATCAAAATAAACATCCTCTCGTAGATTAATTGCAAAAACAATGACAATTCTTTACTTCATTTATCTTAATACCTTATAAAAGATTTAAGCCATTTTCTATTATTAGAAGTCTTAATTTTTTAAATCTCCAACATTTCTTGTTATAGAAAAATTTTTGTTATTTTTTTATTTATTGCACAAATAAATTATATTAAATTCAAAGTTATTAATAGGTTTAATTTCAAAAATCCGTTACACATAAAATTAAAACACATTTTAATGAGCTCATTTTAATAGGCCTATTTTGTATGTTATTTTTCAAAGAAATTAAAAGTCAAAACTTTTCATCACACACATAATGAAAAAGTTAAATATTTTAGATTATGTAAACTCGTAACGGACCAACGTTAACACAAATTATTTAAAAAGCTTGTAACCGTCCATTTAAAATATTATAGTAAAATATATTAAATTCTGTGTTGTAACAGGCATAGTGGTTTATAAAGCCCAATCTATACTATTTATTTATACTACTTTATAAAGTATTTTGCACATTCTAAATAAGGAAGTTTTAAAAAATTAAGCAAAAAACATTACTATAAAAAAATTAAAAAGTTAAAGTAATATTATTTATTTTGTAATTAAGCGTCTTTATGTTTAGTCCATTTCATAACCGTCTTCATTAACTTTTGTAATGAGATTTAAATATTTTCGGTTACGTTTTAACCAAAATCATAATTCTATTTTTAATATAACTTTTGTAACGTTTATTTTATTTGAGTATAAAAGTATCATTTGGTTAATGAAAAAAACACAACAATTTCTATTCCTCTATCATACTTCTAAAAAATCTTATGACTTTTTTTGGTTTCTTTTGAGCATCTCAGAAAATTTGTATACCTCATTAAATTCAAAAAGAATGTTTCGCTTCAACGGGTGAACTTATTGTTAGTGTAAATGCAATTACTTAACATGAAAATAAAAATCGAGTATGTGATTTTTTTGTTATTTTTCGAATACTATGCAATGTGGCGTGATAATCTTTTCAATAGTATGCATCAACCATAGGCAATATTGTAGATACGTTATCCTCATAATAAACGTACAAGTGAAGAACATTCAATCGTAAGAAAATTTTGTTACACAGGTACCCACCGCTGCAATGCGCGGGTACCCGGCTAGTTCATTTACAATCCTTAGAGGCCGTGGTACTGTAGTTCATGGCTTGAGCCATAGACGAAAACAGGAGACTCGATCATACCGGCGCTGGTGTTACGAGCTCAAACGCCATAGTAGCCAGCCCAAATGGTGGCCATAACGCGAGCACACGATGCGAGACACTGTTCCGATCCTCGCGTTATGGCCTCGAGTTGTAGATTTTTATTTATTTTTATTTTTTTAACATGGGATCACTAAAACGGCAAAAATTATCGGGCGAGGGTTTTTTCGCATAGTTGTAAAACACAGTGACGTGACACATACTTTTTCCATAATATTAACCCACGTCACGGACGGTACTGCTCTTATAATTCTCATGTTTGCCAAATATTGTGTTTTCCTTGGAATTTCACCAACTAAAGAGATTTTATGTGAAAGCCAAAGAGTAACGGATCAGTTACTCATGGTTATTTGACTTATTTCTACATACTTTTCATTGACCATGTTAACTTGTCATTCCATAAGTAAAGATTGAACAACAAGAACTTTTTGTAGTAACGGCCGGATCAGTTACTGATGGTAATTTCTCCAAACATATACTTTGCACCTTCAATTTACAATCCAAATTCACATCACAAGGAACAATAATCAACAAATTCACAAATATAAATTAAACAACTTTAAAAGGAACATAAGAAAAAGATCCAAATTCCATTAAACCTTACAAGTTGGTTGCAAAAGTCATGCGAATCAATTTTAAGACATGATACTAAAAGTACTAAACCCTCTTAAAAGTTAAAGCATACCAAAACCCTCCGAATCAAACAATTCGAGACAGAACTTGAACATGAAAATGATGCCGAGTACAAGTGAAACTAATAATAGCCTAGCCTTGTTGCGGTCACGATCCTTCTTCTTAACCTCAGCTTTCAAAACCTCTACTTCAACAACAATATAATCACCATCACCCAAACTCTCGTAGTAGCTTGTATCCCTACTACTCAAATCACGCTTCAACGCAAATTCACCCGGAACAACCATAGTAGCAAACCTTAACGAAAGCTTCACTTTCACAAACAAACTAGTAACATTTATTTCTCTTAAACCACACCATAACTCTTTCCCAACATTAAACCCTGACGAAATAGTGGTCGAAACTTTAACCCTCTCAAACCCTAACTCCTCAAATTTTTCCTTAACATTGTGAATAGCAGGAATTAGTAGTTTTAGTAAGTTAGCATCCGTGACGTTATCTCCGACAGAGATAGCGGAGATGCGAACGTGAGGGACGAAAGGAGACACGTAAGTGGACAGCCAAGCTGACACGGCGGAAGGATTAGAGGAGAAAGATGGAATGAGTGAGTTTGGGATGGAGAGAAGGAGAGAAATGTTGGTTTCTGAAAATAATGAAATGAGTTCAGGGTTTGGGGATGGTAAGTGTACGGACTTGAGGTTTCTTGATTTCAAAGACGGAATAAGTCCTTCAGGTGAGCCACTTGTTCCAGTGGTGCTGAAGATCAACAAGAGCAAAGTGATGAAGAGAGTGAGTGACATTTTTTCTTACAGCTTCTGATGTTTTTGTTTTATGGCTACTAATATGAGATCAGATTTTAAGTTTTATGTCCTTTCTTGATGAAAATGTGCTATGCCATATTTTAGCTTTTCAAAGTTTTTGATTTTCAAATTTTAATTAATAAAATTAGTACTTATATTGTAACTGTTGTTTTCTACTAATACATATACATGCTCCTCTAGTTTGTTTATAGTCACACATTCTTTCCATAAACAGAAATGTATTTATTTTCTTGTTTCCTGTTTTAAGTTTCAACCCATGTTTGGCCTCTATCAGTTTCTGTTTGAATTTCTAGACCGTTTGGATCTTTATGATGTAGTATGTGTTAGCTAATAAGTCTGTAGGCCCAGCCCACTTGTTTATACCTGTTTAGTTTTAGGCTTACGTTAGTTTATCTTCTATTTAGGTGCTGTTTGTTTATTAAGAAGCTTTGAATTTAAATCTGATTATAAGGCGTAAATGTCTGAATCAAAATCTAATAAAACTGTTTGTTTTTATTTAAAAAATATCCGAATGTTGAAAATATACTTTGAGTGTTATGAAACATAAACACATCGAATATAAAAGTAAATATTTGAGTCATAAATTTAACATATTCGAACAACGAAAAAATAAAATGTCATAATTTATAACAAGAAAAACTGGTCGCTTAAACGCTTTGCAAATACTCTTATTAGTGTTCAATCTATTACAAAATTTAACAATATTAAAGAAGTTAACAATATGTAGTTATGTACCATTCAAATTAATGAAGGATGAAAAACAAATATTTTAAAATGTGTTAAACCAACGACCATGAATATCTACAAATGTATTATATTATTGTGATTTAAAAAAATAAACTATTGACCAAAATACAGTATGTATAATTAAACTAGTAACAAGGGATTGAAATGATCAACTTGATCGTGGCCATGGAAAACATTTTTTTCATTTATGTTAACAACAATAGGCAATTAGACATCTCTTTCAAGTCTAGATCATTAAGATGTTCTGACATCTGACCGCATTTGAATGAAAAAAAAACCGGACTGAATAACCAAAATATCTGACCGATTAAGAGGTTTGGCTCATTAAGAGCTTGTTAAGACATTAAAAAAAAACACCACCTTAATGTCTTGTAATCTTCATTGTTTATTGAATCTGAATGATAGTATACTTTTAAGTATTCCCTCTTTGATTTCTACATGTTATCAAAGCTAGGTTGAAAAAAAATTGTCATTGTTCAGTTGTATATAGATCGCGTGTTGCCATCGGTTTGAATAGTAGTAGTAGGACGTTCTTCAAGTAAGTACTGTGTTGTTAGTTCTTTTTAATTGGATATTTGGAATTGATGTTTATTACTAAGGACGGTGGTATCAATTTGGATATTGAGTTCGATTAGTTCATTTAATGTATGGATATGTGAAGGCATATATATATGGATTGCAATGCGATGTCAGGTTATAGAATTTCGACCAAGTCTTGAGTAATTATGTGTAGCATCTCTGCATCAATACAAAAAGTTTTGATTCCACGTGATTGTGTTTGGTTTTGCATTTTGGTTTTGTTTAGTTCCGCCTGGTTTTGCATTCTAGTTTCGTTTAGTTCCGCTGGGTTTTGCATTTAGATCACCGGATTGCATTTGTTTGGTTTCTTGGTCACATGTTTGCTTTACAGATTGCAGATGTGTTTGGTTCCGCTTGGTTTCACATGATTCCGCCTTGTTACACGTTTGCTTTACAGATTGTAGATGTGTTTGGTTGCCTGGTTACGCATCTGCTTTACATATTGTAGATGTGTTTGGTTTTGGTTTTGCTCAGGATTGTATGCACCTGTGTGGATTGCTTTGGATTGAGACTTCGTCTAGCACTTTGGGACCCTTCGCTCTGTATTACTTTTAAGTTTTTGTTTATTATATGTCTGGCAAACTCCCAATGATCAACAACATTGCGAGATTGAGAGAGGATGTTAGCTAATAAGCCTATAGGCCCGGCCCACTTGTTTAGGCCTGTTTAGGGATATGTTACTTTATCTTCTATTTAATGTCTTGTAATCTTCATGTTTAATTGAATCTGAACAAAATACTTTTCAGTATTCACTCTTTGATCTCTACACTATGAAATTGAACTTATAACTGATATCCCAAATATGTGTGTTGTAAGTTGTAACGGTTAGGTACTTGGGTTTGGGTTTTCACAAAGATTAGAAATCAAACTTAGAAAAAAAACATTATTAGTTCACATTTAAAGAAGAAAACTCTTTTCGAGTACTATCTTAGAAAGTTTTGTACTAAGTTGATCCGTTATGGTCCAATAAGGACAAACCTACATCTTGTATTAGATTACGAATTTTGAAGAAAAATTCAAGTCGTTTTTTGCTGTGCAACCTCTATAATAAATTATTTGCTACTTTTATTTTTTACGGCTAAAGTTAACCGAATAGTTATTTTGTGCAACATCATATCATCTTAAAGATTATGGATCGTCCCTGACTTTAACGGATCCACATAGAAGCGAGTATGACACGAGCCACACTCGATTTTAAGTCACGAAATGTGAATTTATATAAAATACGTATATTTTTTCTGAATAAAATTTATCAGATAACTCATTTATAGGGCAACATTAGTGAATTGAAGAAGCATACAATCGTTGGAAGAGAAAGAAAAGTGTTCATTTTTGTTATCACTAGCGTGATCACCAAGGTGAAATCTTATGCACATCATTTGTTAAAGCATTGTACGCACGACTTTTGTTAACCACTAACTGTCATAAAATAAGCAGCGACGAGAGTAGGGTAAATGAAAAGGATTGATTTCCAATTCTCTAAGCTGATTATATATGTAGAATCTAACTATGCATTTGCAAAACTAAACGAGTATTCGTGCATAACAACAAGATTTTATAACAATAAATTGTTGTATAATAAGGAAAACGTATAAGTTATAAATGGATTGGGAATTAGACACAATATTTTGAAACCTAATTCGATCTGGCCGATTCGATTGGTTGAAATGAGTTAGATTCAAATGAGTTTAGTCGGCGGTCGAATCAACTGAATCGATGACTTGTTCAAGTTGACTCGATAGTCGAACCAGTAAGATGCTTGAACCGATGACTCGATCAAATTGACTCAATAGTATGTTGAAACGTGCTTAACTGATCTTATTTAATGGATGGACTAGTCTTTCACTTAACGACTCAGATAGAGATCAACTATTTAGCCAACTCAAAAAAGCAGGTGACCCGATGAGTGAAATACATAGTATTGAATAGAATGTTTAGGCTAGAGGTTTGAACAACGACATTGATGTTTTATATCAGTCCCATTTATTTAAGGATTTAAAAATCGGGACGAGCGTCAGAGGTTCCTTATGTGGCTAATGAGGTTACTTACCCATTTGGATACTATCTTGTTGATGAGATATCTCCAGAATTAGTTCCACTCGTTAAGACGATTCCAGAAGCCACTAACATTAACCACCAACGAATATTGTATAAGCAAAAGCAAGAATCGGCAAAGAAAGATGTGAAAAGCGTTTGGGGTTTTAAAGAAAAACAAGCAAAAATCGCCAACCCCGCACGCGCGATGAAGAAAGAAAAATTGTTAATATGATGTGCGCATGCATCGTATTACATAATATGATTCGAAAACATAAAAATTACTCCCTCTGTCTCATAATTATTGTCCACTATTGACTTTTTAAGTCTTTATACTAAAACTTTGACCTTATATATTTGTTTTGAGTTGTATATTATTTGATGAAAATTATATCAATGAAAATACATTTAAAATTCAATCCATTTATATATTTTGTATCAAGTTTTATATAACATAATGAATAATAATTAAGGTCAAATTTATAAAATAAAGACTTTAAAAGTCAACACTAGACAGTAATTTTGAGACGAAGGGAGTATGCAATATGCCCCAGTTGGTACCCGAAAGAGGCACATCAACATGACGATCTTGTACGAATCCTAAATCAAATTCGTCAAGTTATGATGTACATCCGATCGGCACAAGTGCATCAAATTATTCGATCCAATTTGGTCCGACACTTGTCTAATATTGTTTAATTTAACCTTTAATATTTGAAGCTAATGTAATGTTTTTTATTTAAGAATAAAAGTTTAAATTTAATAAGTCTTACCTTTTTATTATTTTTCTTTACGTTTAAGTTTTTTAATTTTTAAGAATAATTTTATAAATAAAATGATAGCGGAAGGTGAGACGGGGTGAGTTTTTTTTCTTTATACACTTAAAATGTGAGTTTTTGTTGAGTTGGTAATAACAGAGAGAAAACTAAGGTGACGCTGAGGTGGAGTGTGAGTTTTACCCAACCACTCCCCTCGCTTAAGGCTAGAGGAGGTGATGGGGCAAAACTCACCTTCCACCTCAGCTGTCACTAACTCACCAAAAGCTCACCTTACCACTACCATAATAACAAAAAAACTCACATCTACCTCTTACCCACTTTATATAAAAACATATCCCACATACTCACAAACCTATTAAACAAATAATATAAAACACAAACTCGCCAAACTTACCAAACTCACCAGTGGTGTGTTTCTCACCTTTCGAGGAAAAACCTATGCGTGGGTTTTATACGTGGAATGGCAGTGACGCGTGGCTTCTTGCCACATACACATGCCACTTGTGGCTTTCTTCACCATTCCCTCCAGCCTAATAAGAGTCTAGGTATCATGGCATGATTTTGCTCTTCATTTGGGCCCCACGAGGTGTCACGTCACCTAACACTCCAACTGAAAAAAAACCTTAGAGCTTTAGGTTTAATGAAGAGGGTTTTCTCATTTATTTGTGTCTCACGGGGTGTCACATCTCCTAGAACTCCTACTTCATAAAACCTAATTATTATTACAAATCTCGTCTCTTCATGTGAGACCCACCAATATCTATTTTATTTTATTTTCTATTATTAACCAAAATAAATTCAATTTATAAACATAAAATAACAAAATACAATGCGATTAAAAAGCATACGTAAAATAAAAATAAAAATTATAAATGTATTTTATAAAATTAAAAACATATTTTCAAACGAAATTACAAATTTAAAACACAAAAAGAAAATAAACCAAACTACAACGTTAGATATGTAATTTGGTTACATTTTACATAAGAAATGGGGAAGAACCACTTCGTCTTCTTCTTCCTCTGTATTCATCGGCCACACAAACCTCACCA
The DNA here is from genome assembly GCA_025667525.1 of Glebionis coronaria. Taxonomy (NCBI): domain Eukaryota; kingdom Viridiplantae; phylum Streptophyta; class Magnoliopsida; order Asterales; family Asteraceae; genus Glebionis; species Glebionis coronaria. The sequence continues at coordinate 4,718,829 of JANFOE010000322.1, read as the reverse complement.
CCACTATTTTTTTAAGAACCCGAAAATCAAAGTAAAGAAGAAAATAAAATCAAAACATAAATAAAAGATGGTCCCACAAGATTTTGTCTTTTGTGTGTAGTTTGGACTGCGAGTGAAGGAGTTCGCGAGGGTTTGCGGTGTCGTGGCGTGGGGCAGCCAAAGGTGGCGAGCTGCCACCTAGAATTCGCGAGGTGAAAACTCACGACACATAGAGTTCTTATCATAACAACCCTCACCTCTTTATTTGTGACCCACCACTATCTATTTTATTTTTAACAAGAAAAACTAAGAAAACTAAAAATACAATGTATTTCTTATAAAATTTAAAACATACTTTGTTAATACAAATATCGTCTAAAACGATGTTTATATTTTTAATATTTCTTACGTTTTGTTAACGACAAAACATTAAATATATTTTTAAGCTTGTGTTAAAAATAATACAAAAACTTTAGAATTATTGTCTTCATAATTCTCATATTACTAAAAAAGCGTTTTTCTATACTTACATATTTTTGTACAAACTTACAAACACAACAATGACACTTGTATACCCTTATATCTAATCAAAAGTCAAAACATAATCTAATGATGAGATTGTGTAAGATAGAATCTTGGTTAAAAGATTTGGTATTTATAGCTGATCCAAAGTCAGCACGGGCGGACCCCTTTGTTAAAGGGATAGACCCTTTTCACGTGGGTCCATGAGCTGCTGACTTGGTGCCTATAAATACCAAGCCTTCTCCAAGCACACATTTCACCCATCTCTAATATAATCTCTATGTCTCTCTTTGATTATCTTCTCTAACAATCTCGTTCTCATTCTTTTCTCTTATGATATAGATCTGAATCTCTTTGAAGATCATCAACAAGAATCCTCTATCCAAGCTCTGATCCTTCATTGCTTACTTGTGTGATTGTAGTAAAAGTTACCTAAACATTCACCATTGTTGTACCTATACATCTACTACTTGTGTAATAGTGCGGTTAATATTTTAGTCCTCAAAATATATAATGTGAAGGGAGCAGTTGTACTCGGTTGAAAGAACACGACATTCTAGCTTAGGTGTCGGTAAATATTATAAGCGACGTGTAAAGTTTTCTCCACCGGTTAAAGGAGATTGGTTGACTAGTGAAAGTCTCTCGAGTTGGATACTCGAGGAGTGGAAGTAGGGGCAAGATAAGTGAGATATTTCTAGGCCGAAACACTATAAATCTCTTGTGTTGTGTGGTATTATTATCTTATTCTTTGTCTCTACTACTTGCATTTTTTTTCTACTACTTGCATTGGCTTACTCTGTTCATACTTGATCTATTTATCCTTAGTAATTACAACTAAAGTTTCAATTAAGTAAAACTAATCGGTCTAACTATTCAGCCCCCTTTTACTTTTCTACAATTGGCATCAAGAGTTACGTTACTCAAGATTTCTTAAATTATATTGTATTTTAATACTTGAAACTATCCATGGATTCTAAAAATTATAAAGAAGGGAAATCTATGCAAAGACTACCACTCTTTGAAACCGATGGTTTTATCTATTGGAAAAACTGTTTTGAAACTTATGTGAAATTTAAGGATATAGATCTTTTGTACATTATCATTGAAGGTGATTATGCACCAACGGTGAAAAATGTCACTACAAATATATTTGAAACGGTCCCCGCGTGAGCGACTAACGATGATCAAAAGGAAATGCTTGCTAAAAACAATGAAGCTAAAATGATGCTTTACAATGCTTTACCCAAAGAGGAGTACGAAAGAATTTTCATATGTCAAAAGGATAAATAAATTTGGAACTCTGTAATTGTAACACATCAAGGAAACTTACAAGTCAAGGATAACAAATTTGATCTTCTGAGCGGAATACCACTTTGGGGTGCTACTTCATAATCACAAGCACATGTACAAAGAGAACGAATCAAAAAGAGGCGTTTGAAAAGTTTAATTCATTCGATAATTTAAAATCAGAGTTTACAAATAGATCCCAACAATAATATAATAATAAACAGTTTCAAAACATTTATCGAATGGTAATCAGTATTATATTGCCTTCAATATATCATATGTGACTCTATGCTCCACCTGCTCTTAATCGTGATATAAACATGCTAAAAATTTCAACATAAAGATTGAGTGAATTCATAGGTTCACAAGTAAAAGAAGTGGACCACAAGATTTCAGTATTCAGATTACAAAAGTCAGATAACATCAATTATCGCACTAAGACCATGAAACCGAAACGTTAACATCCGTTATTCCGTTATCCGTTCAACTTTTAAATACAATGCGTCTAGTCGGTTTTCCGTTCAACCCAGACAGGGAGGTCAATCCCAATATATCTATTCACAGTATTCGTGTTTACTCGAATAGTACAATCGGTCCAAGTAATTAAAAGTTCATGACTAAAAAGGGACAACATAAGCATACAGTTCAAGCACTTTCGTCCATTCTTATAAAAGTAGCATGTATCCCCCTCGCGGGTTTCATAAAATAGTTAATGTAGTAAAAGCGAGGCTATGAACTCTCATGAGATAGCGATTACACGTAGATCAAGGAACAAACGTCTAATAGTCGATACACGATTCACGAGATATCATTCGCTCATTGATCGAGAACGAGATGCCTAATGGTCGACATATGACCAAACGAGACCTATAATGACGAGATGCGTCTTAGGGTAGAGACTAAACATAAGTCATACATATATGTAAATAATTCACTTAGTAATTTTGGACATTGTATATGTGATTTATAATAAGAAAGACAAGTTAAACAAGCTTAGATTACAAGTTAGATTGGGTAATTTGTAGTTCAGTAGCAAAACGTGGTAAAAGGGGTTGATCAGTAGGTTTTGGGTATCTTATCATTGTATATGTTGATGGATAAGAGTTTTGTAAGTTTTTCCCCGATTGGCTCGTCCCGTGACGATACCCGATGAATTAGATATGGTTTAAACGGTAAAAAGTGTTGAATCTGATCACCAGTTTTACACGACCGAAAACTCTTAGAAATTGTATATTTACCCTACAATATCTAGAACTAAAACTTGTGGATAACATCCTATAGGACCTGCACCAATCAGATGGTTTCCCAGAGACTTAAGGTTTGAAAATGACGAACAAAACCGTGGAACTGAAGTAGGCTGTGCCAAAAACAGCCATGACCTATATGAATGTTTTGATCAATTGGACTCTATGTATTATAAATTATAATTCTATCCATCTCTAAACTATAAAGTAGACTCGATTATGGTTCCGGTGTATAAAAACCGAACCGATACTATTTATGGTTTGTGTAATATCAATATATTTACGTGGGATAAAATTCAGTTTTGACGATTGATTTCATTTTAATTAAGTTGACATATTTTATAAAAATTGAGGTGTTAAGACCCATTTATCGGGAATTCGAGACCCGTTTACATACGTATATCTATGAAAACCCAGGCTCGACCAACGTGAAATTTTAAGTGGACATCGTTTGAAGGCGTTTTAGAATCCAAAAACCATATAAAGTTGACTGGGGCCACAAAAGCCCAACTTAAACTTGTAATGGCTATTGGGCCATTATTGAGCCTGAGATTAATAACCAAGTTGGAGTCTAATGCTGATTTTGAAATGGACTAACTCACATGAACTTGTTATGGGCCACTAATGGACCTTAATGGGCTTAATGGTCATAATAGGATAATACATGATAAATTATTATCAAAAGTCTTATGATAAGTTTTATAAAACTTATACAATATCCAAACTAACTAAGTGAACTATTTACATATATGTATGACTTATGTATAGTCTCGAACCTAAGATGCATCTCGTCATTATAGGTCTCGTTTGGTCATATGATCGTTAGGCATCTCGCTCTCGATCAATGAGCGACTGATATCTCGTGAAATCGTGTAATGACTATTGGACGTTTGTTCCTTGATACATAATCGTTATCTTTCTGAGTTCATAGCCTCGCTTTTACTACTTTAATTATTTTATTGAAACTCGTGAGGGGGATACATGCTATAATTTACGAATGGACGAACGTGCTTGAACTTTATGCTTATTTTGTCTCTTTTTAGTCATGAACCGTTAATTACTTGGACCGACTGTACTGGTCGAGTAAACACGAATAATGTGAAAAGGTCTATTGGGATTGACCTCCCCGTTCGGGTTGAACGGAAGATCAACTGGACGCATTGTATTTGAAAGTTGAACGAATAACGGATAACGAAATAACAAATGTTAACGTCTCGGTTTCATGAGATTAGTGCGATAATTGATGCTATTTGACTTTTGTAATCTGAATACTGAAATCTTGTGGTCCACTGCTTTTACGTGCAAACCTATGAATTCACTCAACTTTTGTATTGACTTTTTTAGTATTTTATTTCAAGATTAAGAGCAGTTGGAGCATGGAGTCGCGCATGATATTTTGAAGGCAATATAATGCTGATTATCATTCGATAAATGTTTTGAAACTGTTTAATATTATATTATTGTTGGGATCTTTTGTAAACTCTGATGTTAAATTATCAAATAGATTAAACTTTTGAAACGCCTCTTTTTGAGTCGTTCTCTTTGTACATGTGCTTGTGATTATGAAGTAGCACCCCAAAGTGGTATTCCACTGGATTTTCAAATTTTGAGGTGTTCAATAATATGAACAATTTTTTATCCTTGAAGAAGAGTCAATTGATGTGAGGTTTGCTCGCTTTAACACTACCATGACCTCACTTAAAGAACTTGATGACTTTTTTTACCAAGAACTTTGTCAGAAATTTCTTAGGGAACTTCATCCCAAATGGAGAGCAAAAGTGAGGGCCATTGAAGAATCTAAAAATCTATTGAGCTTATCTATAAAACCCATAAAATTTGTTTTCAGTTTCAAAGATGAAATTTCCTTTTTAGACGAGAAGAGTTGTAAAACCTAAATTTTTGAAAATTTGAATTTCATTACATTTTAGTTATTTTGAAGTATGATTTAAGTTTAAATAATAAGCATTTGGAAATCAAATCTTAGTTTATAATTTTGAGAAATTTTGAAGATACAACATAAGGAATTAGAATACCTCTAAAAAAGACATACATAATAATAGTTACTACGTCAATTTAAATATTTTTGTGTATGACGTTTTTATCAAATTATTGATAACTAAAAGTGACTTTGAGTGTTTGACTTTTATTATAATTAAAAGGTGCTGGGAATAAAATTAGTACTGGTAAACATTGCACTACCAGTATTAAACTTATTAATGCTGGTAGTAGTACTCTTAGTACTGGTTACAGTAATACTGAATGGAAATGGTTAACCTTAGTGCTAGTAATGATATTAGTGCTGAGTTGAAGATAAAGACTAAAGACTTGTTCTATAAAGATAAAAGATATTCTATATATATCTTCTAAGAGTTTAAATTTATTTGTTCATATCTTTGTCTTGTAAAGGACTCCTTGCACTATAAAAGGAGGTCTTAGGTCTAGGCTTTAAATACGATTCAATTCTATCTCTCTGCATTGTATTCTTACTTCAACGTTGTAACCCTAGTACTCTGAGTTAAGGGTGTTAGTATTGATAATATTAAAGTATTCAATTTATATCTCTTGATAATACAATTCATATAATCTTCATAATATCAAAGAGAAGATTCCGCATACTCTTTGATATCATTCAAAGTTTCTACTAAGTCTATATAGGATTTATCATGTGTAGTCTAAGTCTTCATGTTAACACTAACAAGGTCATATGGGACAAACAAGTGGTATCAGATCTTGTTGAGAAGCTTTGATCTTGAAGGTTATTCAAGCATTCTCTTAACTTAAGAGATGTAGAAGTTGCACTAGCCAACAGTATGAACAAGGTTCTATTCTTCAAACAAGGAGAGTTTGAGGAGTGGAAATTTAGATTCACTCCATTTGTGTAGATGTAAAATTGGGATCTATGGGAAGTTATTGTCCATGGAAACACTCACACCAAGCCTGTATTAGTTGATGGGAAAGCACCAGAAATAATTCCTAAAGAAAAGAAGAAGAGGTCCAATGATATGAAAGCCAAAAGTATTGTTATGCTAGCAATACCAAATGAGCATATTCTTGCCTTCCATCAATATGAAGATGCTAAATCTATGTTTCATGATTTTGTTATGAGGTATGGAGGGAATGACTCTACAAAGAAGGCTAAGAAAGTTGTTAAAATCAATGTTTGAGAACTTCAATGCTGAGGGATCAGAGTCTCTTGATCTATTTACAATAAATTCAAGGGATTGTGACAAACTCATTACTAAAGGAGGAAAGGCTGAACAGGGGAGACATAAATGCAAAGTTCCTAAGTAGTATGCCTGCTGAAATGGCCACAGAGGTATCTATTTGGGAAAACAAGGAGGAAATTGATGAAGTCAATATTCATGATCTGTACAATCACTTTAAAGTGGTTGAGCAGAAACTCAAGAAGAAGACTAGACAAGTCTCTAATGACACTAACTTGGCATTGATATCAAGTTCTATTCATGCTATTAAAGAAAACTCAAAAGTTTCTCTTAATGCTGGTAGTGTATCTCTTAATACTGGTAGTACATTATCTGATTCTGATGAACCAACTACTAGTGCTGTTGGATTAAGTGATGGAACGATTTATGCATTCTTATCTACCTATGAGAATGTAGCAGAAATTGTTACGGATGATCTGCAACAATTAAGTGATGATGATCTAGAAGAACCAGAGATAAAAAAAAACCAACTTGCTTTTCTCAGTATGAGAGCAAAGAGGTTTTTGAGAAGAATTGGAAAGAAGATCATTCTTAATGCTCGTGATAAGACTAAATTTGATAAGTCAAATGTGGAATTCTATAATTGTCACAAGAAGGGACATTTTGCTAGGGAATGAAGAGGTCTAAATAGGGATGAGCATTTGGACCCGAATCCCGAAACCGAACCGGAATCGTACCGATTCCCGGTACCCGAATCTCGTTTGGTACGGTACCAGTATCACGAAATAAGATGAAAAAAATTTGGTACCACTAATTCGGTACGGGACCGGTACCAAATCGGGAAATTCCCGGAAAAAACGGAAAAATCCCCATTTCCCGGTACCGGTACCGATACCGGTACCGGTACCGATATCTGAATCCTGTTCGGTATGGTACCGGTACCACTAATTTATGCTCGGGAAAAATTCGGTACCACTAATTCGGTACCGGTACCGTGCTCATCCCTTGGTCTAAAGAATCAGATCACTATTGAAGAACCTTCCACCAAGGTATTGATAGTTTTTTATAGAGTTAGAGTAAACTAGAGCTTCATGGAGGATGAGGAACATGTCTATTGGTAATTATTTGTATTTATACCAAGCACCGTTAGTGTGTATTCCAAGTACCGTCAGTAGTAACAAGTACTGTTAATGTTGACGCGGTACATGTAAATAGCGTTAGGCTTATTGTAAGTAATGCTAAATTAGATAAGGATAGTTATATCTTAAGTAAAGATATGTTCTAGTTATTATAGGAGTATATCGTGTGTGATATACGTATCCTAATAGAATATTCTAGGGTTCCTTGCACTATAAAAGGGACATAGGTACGATGAGTTGTAAGGACTTCAAGACAAAGTTTGTGAATAGTTAGTATAATCTCTATTTTTCTTAAGCTTTGATAAGTTAAATTCTGCATAACTTATCTAGTTCTAGTAAGATTCTCTCTCGTGCTCTAGTTTGTTTACAAGCTATTATTGTAATCTTTAACAAGATATCGATATCTTCAAAGGGATCATATTAGAGCTTGTTGATAAACTCTAAATAAGAAGAACTAACCCAAACCTATAACCTCACTCTCACCAAAACCAATCTCATCAAGTCTCTTCATGGTGATGAAAACCCCCACATAGAAGATGTTATTCAGAATGCTGAACCTCTTCAGCCAGGAGCACCAGATGTAGCAGCTGCAGAAGTTAAACCCAAAGTTCAAGCTTCTACATCTGTTCGACACTCTCTCTTTCTGCTATCAAACTCTTAATTCTCAACAATGACAATTATGAAACTTGGGCTATGCAGATGGAGCACTTCTTGAATCACACATATCACACTGTGGGATGTGATTAAGAAAGGGATCACCTCAAAGCAAATCACCTACTTGCATGATGGCACTATACAACTCTTGTCTATTATAACTACACCAGAGATCCAAGCTGATATTAGGGTGAGAAAATCTAGAACTACTCTAGAAGATATTTTATCTAGTTTTCATCACTACAAAGATGCCAAAGTTATATGGGAAGCCTGTGTTGAAACAAGAGTTTGATAGCTTTTCAATCTCTAGTGCAGAATGGATTCATATAGGCTATGGAAGATTTAGCAAGTTGCTTATTAAGCTAGCGACTATTGGTGCTCCTATTCCAACTGATGAAGTAAATCTTAAGTTTTTAGGAGGCCTGAATAGAAGGCTATGGCTATGTACTTCATCACTAGAGATGATTTAGATGTCACTCCGTTTGATTATCTCTATGACAATCTCAGAGTCTATGAGATTGATGTAAGAGGAAACAATGCATCAGTAACACCTTCAACATTAAAGCCAAATCTTGCTTTTGTGTCAGAAGAGTCTAGCGGTACATATTACCAAGGTACCGTTGGTGGTTCAACTTCTACTCCCACGCCACAGGGAAGACCTCAACCATCATTCATTGATGAAGTTATCTTCTCTTTCTTTTCCAATCAAGATAAGGGACCAAGGATAACCCTTGATGATCTATACCAGATGGATGATGCTTATATAGAAGAGATAGACTTGAAGTGGCAAGCAACTATGGTGTCTGTTAGGTCAAACAGACTCTATAAGAAGACTAGAAGAACTATGACTATTGATCCAAGGGAGCCTCTAGGTTATGATAAATCAAAGGTAGAGTGATACAACTATGGAAAGCATGGACACTTTTATAGGGAATGCAATCAAGAGAAAGTTGGAGGAAGTCAAAGAACCTACAACAACTATAGTGGAATAAGCAGCAAGGAAAGCAGCTCAAAGAGTTCTGACAGGACCCCATGGAAGGGAAAATATGCCAAGGCTATGGTCTGAGTAGATGGCACAATCAACTGGACTCTAGAACAGGAGAAGGAAGGATATGGTATAATGTAAGTCTCTCAAGAAGATAATGAGGTACATCTTTGTTCTAAAGATTGTTTGCTTAAATTTAACAGTCCTAGGTTAAAACTAGAGGAATGATATCAAAATTTTAATACTAGCAGTGTAGAAATTGTTGCTTATGAAAAAGGATTACAGAAGTTAGAAGCTGACATAGTTTTGTGTCAAAAAGCTCAACAAAACTATGAAATGAAAATTAAAGTCTCTTAGCCTATAAGAGAAAGAAATAGAAATCCAAACCTTTGAAAGTCAACTTTTGAAAGTTTCAACATAAAATAAGGATTTAAAAGTTAAGTTGTATAATGAAAAAAAACTATTAAAAATTGGCAAAACTCTTCAAAGGGTATTGTAAAGTTGTTGAATTCTCAATGGGCTATTATGATAAAGGTGGTTTGGGGTATATAGATGAAAAACCTGGGCAAGTGTTAAGTGAAAAAGATCTTTCAAAAGGTGTTTTTGAGAGTTCTAATAGTGACAATGAGGGTGTTCATGAGAATGATAGATTTGCAAAGGGGATGAAAGTAGTTCCACTACCCTTGTTAGGATTATATATACCCTCTGATAACCTTGTAGAGTTAGATGAGTCCAATGTTGTGTATGGAAAATAGGCTAAAGTCTTATGTGACTCAGACTCTGAATCTAGTAATTATACCTCTTGCACCTCTAACTCTAGCATTTTGACCCAACCAGAACCAAGTGTAACCAAAAAGGTTGTTTATCTACCTTTAATGAACAACTTGGTTCTTGAAGGATATGTGTCACCACCTAGTTCTGCTCCCAAGCAAGTAAAAAAATCCTAGGAAGAAAACAGATAAGGACCTAAAACATCATGGTAATGTTAAAAAGGGTGGTCTAGGTTTTGAAAACACTAGGACAGACTTACCGTTTGGCTTAGTTATGAAAAAGAAGATGATATTTTATGTGTGGTAGCTTGTATCATTTTATTAAGGACTGTACTCTTCATGAGAACAAAATTGCTAGACAACAAGTTGCTAAATGGGTTGTTATAGGTATAACAAGAAGGTTACACAGTGTAAGGGTCAAAGGGTTGAAAGGGAAACTAGACCTAAGTGGGGGTTATGCACAAAATGTGAATAAACAGAATGAGGCCAATAAAAATACTCACCCTCATGCCAATAGAAATTTTGTTCTTAGAGCGGTACTGATGAGATCTGATTTGGTACCATTGAGGTCAACCTCTGCAAGTACTGCTAGACCAATGTCTGCACGTATTGCTAGACCAAAGTCTAGTACAGCTAGACCTGATGTGGACTTTAATAATGGTAAGAAAAGCTTCTTCCCTAAACAAAGACCACAACCCCACCTAGGAAGTCCCTTGAGAAGAAACCATTGCAGAAGTGGGTGCCAAAAGAGCAAAATGAAAGTACTGCTGGAAGTACCGCTAGTGCAAAAGCGGTACATGTTCCAGTTCAGAAAAGGGCCAAAGATATGACCTCTCCTTATACTTTTGATTGGCCTACTAGAACTATGACTTATAGAAGCACATCCAGCCTCACATGACAGACTACCTACAAGACATTTAAGTATGTTGTCCTCACCAGATCCAAGCCTAATATGGATTGGGTCCCTGTTGAAAACTAATTTGTTTTTTACTTGTATAGGATCATCCAGCTAGTGAATTGAAAGATAAAGGAATTATGGATAGTGGATGATCAAGGCATATGCCATGGTATAAGGACTATCTTGTTGAGTTAGAATAATTTAGAGGTGGTTCAGTTGCTTTTGGAGGAATCAAAGGAAGAATTACTGGCAAAGGAAAGATAAACACAAGAAAATTAGAGTTTGAGGAAGTGTTCTTTGTTAAGGAGTTGAATTAATTCAACCTCTTTTCAGTATCACAGATGTGTGATAAAAAGAACAAGGTGTTGTTCACTGACACAGATTGCATGGTTGTCACACCAGAATTTGAGATGCCCAAAGAGTGAGAGATATTGCGCAAAGTACCAAAGCAGGAGAACATATACACTTTCAATCTTCATAAAATTGTTCCTACATGTGGTATTGCTTATTTGCTAAAAAATTCTGTTGATGAGTCTAACATTGGCATAGGAGGTTAGGTCATGTAAATTTTAAAAATCTAAATAAACTTGTAAAGGAAAACCTTGTGAGAGGTTTACCTTCCAAGTATTTTCAAAATGACCTTACATGTGTTGCTTGTCAAAAAGGTAAGCAACACAGGGCCTCTTGTAAGACCAAGACTGTGTCAACTCAGTAACTAAACCCTTATAGCTTTTGCATATGGACTTATTTAGACCAGTTTCTGTGAGGAGTATTAGTCATAAGACCTTCTGTTTAGTTATCACTAATGATTTTAGCAAGTTTAGTTGGGTCCTCTTTATGCCACATAAGAATGAGACAAATGATTTGCTAAATGATTTTATCACCCTTGTTGAAAAACAGTTTACTAAACAGGTTATGATTATTAGAACTGATAATAGGACATAATTCAAGAATGCTGAGTTTGATGAATTTTGTAGGTCTAAGGGGATAAAGAGACAATTTAGTAACCCTAGGACTCCACAACAAAATGGAGTAGTTGAGAGGAAAAATAGGACACTCATTAAGGCTGCTAGAACTATGTTAGTTGATTCACTTTTTCCTAATACCTTTTGGGCATTGATAGGTGTGTAAACACCCATCCTTTTACCACTTAATTCGGGCTAAAACGAGACCAAAACACGTATTTAATATCATTTGTTTGGAATTATGCGTGGTTTTTGTGTTTGTTGTGTTTTCAGAGTCAACCGGATGAATATTGAAGAAAACATGGGATTGCACGGGTTTTACTGAAGAAAAAGACTCGAGATAAAGTCTATTGTCCAAGAGATGCAAAAGATTCGAAGTCACTGGGCATATTCGAAGATTTATCGAAGAAAAGGACCAAAGATGGAAGATTTATATAAGTCGAAGAAACTCAAGTCTATTAAACGAAGAAATTAAAAGACGAGTTGAATTTAATCGACGACAAATCCCGAATCAGAATCGAAAACGGAAACTTTTCTGAAAAGACGAAAAGACAAGAAGAACGGGAGAAAGCCCACTCACCAACCAAAAGAAACACCTATAAATAGGCAACCCCTCACACACATAGTTAGCTAGCCTGGAGTTTTCTCTCCTCCCCTTTTTTCTCATTTCTTGTTCGTTCCATCACAATCACCACTAGGGTGATTGATGATTTTAATCTTTGTTCTTCCAATCTTGTTGTTTTAATCTTTGTTTAATCTTGTCAAAACATTAATCATTCAATACAAGTCTTGTTTAATCTTTCCATTTCATCTTGTTCATCATCATCTTTATCTTCAAGTTTTTAAGCTTTTATTTTTCTTCATTTGATCTTCAAAAGTTGTTGGAATTTGTGTTTTTGTTGATGGGATTAGTAGTTTATGATTAGTGGATGCTTTGAGATTGATTTATTTTAGTTTTTGGTGAAAAACTTGGTGATTTTTGGATCGAAACCGTGTTCCTTGTTCTTCGGTGCTGATACTGTATCTGGGTTTTCCAGAAGTTCCGAATGAGTGAACAGTAAGTTCCGAATGAGTCTTGTTTTCATAAGTTCCGAGTCAGTTAAAAGTTCCGAATGAGTTTAGTATTAAAAAGTTCCGAACCAAGCTAGACTTCCGAATCAAGAAGAAGTTCCGAACGAAGGTAAAAGTTCCGGATCAAGCCAAAACTTCCGAACGAAGCTAAAGTTCCGAACCAATTTTCAGACTTCCGAACCAGTAAGTTCCGAATCAAGGGGCTTCATTCGGAAGTCCAAGACTTCCGAATCAGCAAGTTCCGGATGAGTGTTCCGAATCAGTAAGTTCCGGATGAAGGATAAGTTCCGGATGAATCCAAAAGTTCCGAACGAAGCACAAAGTTCCGAACCAAGCTTAACTTCCGAATGAACAGTAACTTCCGAATCAGTTATCTTTTGGGTATTTTAAAGTTTTACTGTTTCTTTACTATTTCTTTACTGTTTCCTTGATTTAATTCTAATTTACTTTTAAGCTTAATTCTAATTTAAATTCAAGTTTAAATTCAAGTTTTATTACTCATCATTAAATTAATTATCTTTGATTTAAATTTTCATTTCCACTTTTTATTAGATTAGAAAACCAAACCCTTTTATTTAGTAACCAAGAACAATCATTCCACCTAAGACCAAGATCAATTCGAGAGGATATCGAGAGTAAAATTGAACCTAGCAAAAACATAATATCAAATGGCGCCGCCGCCGGCTCTTCTCGTTAAGATCAAAAGTTTTTTGTGAGAACTTGGATTTTGGGATCCGTTCCCCGTGAACGTTACCTTTTCAAGAAAATTTTCAAAAACAACTAAAAAATATAAAATTTTCAAAAATACAAAAAAAAATTAAAAACCATAAAAACCAAAAATATTTGTGCTTTGCTTTTCTTTGTTCGTTCTTTTGCAGGTGTATGCGCACTCGATCCACGTCATATCAAGAGCCCGAGCCTCTCGATCACTTAGACATGGCCGGTGTACCACCTCCAAACAATAATAACAACAACAACATGAATAATAACCACAACAATGAGCACCTTCCGGATAATCGCCCGATGATTGAATTGCTGCAAGCTCATGTCGATGGCAACACGGATCCAATTGTTATACCACCAATTGCCGCCAACAATTTCGAGCTAAAATCAGGCTTTATCCAGATGGTCTCCGCTCAACCATTCTTGGGACGTACCATTGATGATCCACACGACCACATCAAGAGATTTCTACAACTCACTAACACGGTCAAGTTCAATGGAGTTCCACAAGAGGTTATAAGGTTACAACTTTTTCCCTTTTCTTTAGAGGGACAAGCCCGGCATTGGCTTGCTAAGGAACCGCCACAGAGTATTCTCTCGTGGACGGATTTGGAAACAAAGTTTATAAACTACTTTTTTCCACCCTCTCGTACTACCGCTTTGCGGAATGAGATCATAAATTTTGAACAAAAGTACGATGAGTCATTCAGTGAATCTTGGGATCGCTTTAAAGATCTTTTAAGAAAATGCCCACAACATGGTTTTACCAAAGTACATCAAATCAATACTTTTTACAATGGTTTAAGCATGAGTGACCAAGATTCACTGAATAGTGCCTCGGGGGGTAATTTATTGGCTAAGACTTCCAATGCTGCTTGGGACATCATTGAGAACAAGTCTCGTGTGCAAACCAAGAGTGTTAGGACCAATGTCGCTAGTGCTAGCACTAATGACAGCGACAAGCGATTAGACAAAATCACCACGCTTCTTGAATCGCTTGTCACCCACACCGTCAGCAACAACAACAGCAACAACGCCAAAAACGCTCAAGTGAACGCTGTTAGCCAACCTTGTGAGATATGCGGTGGTCCTCACTCTTACACAACTTGTACCGCCACCCAAGATTACCCTGCTGAGAATGTGAATGCGGCATATGGCACCTACCAACAACCTGCTTATCAAGCTAGACCTCAAGGTGACCGTAACTTGCTTAGCTATCGATCCAACAACTACCTTTCACCACCTGGTTTTCCCCCAAACAACCCAAACCAACAACAAAACCTTAACCGCCCTCCTCAACAACAACAACAACCTCGACAACCATACATCCCACCTCACAAGCAACAACAACCACCTCAACGTAACAATCAAGTCTACCAACAACCTGCTTACCAACCACCTGCATACAATGCTCCTCCCAACCAAGCCACCACTGCATTACACCAAGAGGTTGCAACCTACATGAGAACCAATGATGTGATAGTGGGAAATCTCCAAGAGGAAGTGCGCAATTTGAAGGCAGACTTGGTCAAGCAAGGAAACGATTTGAGAGCCGATATGAGAAATACGTTGGATAGCCAAACAAATGACCTGAGGAACATGATGGCTAGTTTCTTCTAAGGTAATCAACCCTCTTCTTCGGGTACTCTTCCGAGTAACACCGTTGCGAACCCAAGAGGGGAGATGAAAGCAATCACTACTCGAAGTGGTAAAGGTACCAAGGAACCCGAGCTTCCTATACCTCCACCAGTGGTTGTGACTAAGGAGAACGAGTCACCTGCTCCTATTCCTCATCCTTCTCCTTCCCCAATTTCTCCACCTCTTCTTTCTACCCCTCCTCCACCCGTGGTTGTGAGTGATCCTATTCCTCTAAAGCCTTCCTCTTCTTCCAATATACCTTATCCTTCAAGGTTGAGGAAAGAGAAGCAAAAGAGCAAGGATGATATTCAGGTTTCGAATTTCCTTAAAATGTTCAAACAACTGAATTTCAATATCTCCTTCGCTGAGGCTCTCGCTCACATGCCCAAATACGCCAAAATGTTTAAAGACCTTCTGAGCGACAAGGAAAAGCTCCTCGATCTCGCCAACACCCAACTTAATGAGAACTGCTCTGCAGTGCTCTTAAGGAAATTGCCAATCAAGCTTGGTGATCCGGGTCGTTTTCTTATCCCTTGCTATTTCCCGGGAGTAGAGAATTGCATGGCCCTAGCCGATCTAGGTGCCAGTATTAATCTCATGCCTCTAAGTGTTTGGAAGCAATTATCTCTCCCAGAGCTAGTCCCCACCAAAATGACTTTGGAATTAGCTAACCGTACGGTTGCTTATCCAGTGGGGATAGCCGAAGACGTCATTGTAGGAGTCGACAAATTCACCTTCCCTGCTAATTTTGTTGTCGTCGACTACCAGATGGACCCCCGTGTGCCACTCATTGTTGGTCGTCCATTCTTGAGGACCGGTCGCACTCTCATTGATGTTGAAGCCGGTGAGCTTATCATGAGAGTGGGTGACGATAAAGTAGTCTTCAACATGGGAAAGCTTTCTAAACAGCCTTATTCTTACGAGAGTGTTAATTGTATTGACGTTCTTGATGAGGCTTGTGAAGAACACTTCAAGGATGCTTGTAAAAACATTCCTACCTCTCTTCCCAATGTTGAGACCGTTTCCTCTATCGACTCATCACTATCTCTATTTGGAGAAAGTGATTTCCTTTGGAAAGATTTGGAAGCCACCTTGGAAGATGTGAAGCAAGACAATGACGATTCTACTGCCAATTGGGATGACGATCTCAGTTTCATTGCAAACCTCCTCAGAGAAGACAATCCTTCCCCTCCATCTCCCACTGTTATTGCTATCGATGCCACGACTTTGAAAACGCCTCCCGTCGAAAATCCTCCGGATTTGGAACTTAAGGAGTTGCCACCCCATCTTGAGTATGTATTCCTCGAAGAAGAGAAGAAGTCGCCAGTCATCATTGCTAAGGATTTGAAGGATGAAGAGAAAGCCCGACTTGTCGCTGTGTTGAAAGATCATAAGAAGGCTATCGCTTGGAAGATTTCCGATATTCGTGGAATTGATCCTCACTTCTGCACACACAAAATTCTCATGGAGGACGACTTTAAGCCCACAATTCAAAGCCAACGAAGGGTAAATCCAAAAATCCATGAAGTCATCAAAACAGAGGTTATCAAACTTCTTGATGCGGGTATGATTTACCCTATTTCGGATTCACCATGGGTTAGTCCAATCCATTGTGTGCCCAAGAAGGGCGGAATAACCGTTGTTCCCAATGAACACAACGAGTTGATTCCCACTCGTCTCGTTACTGGGTGGAGAGTTTGTATAGACTACCGTAAACTCAATGATGCCACGAGAAAGGATCATTTCCCTCTACCTTTTATGGACCAAATGCTTGAACGATTAGCTGGTAATGAATATTACTGCTTTCTTGATGGTTTCTCGGGTTATTTTCAAATACCCATCGATCCCCAAGATCAAGAGAAGACTACATTCACTTGTCCCTATGGCACTTTTGCTTACAAAAGAATGCCTTTTGGCTTATGTAATGCGCCCGGGACTTTCCAAAGGTGCATGTTAGCTATCTTCCATGACATGGTTGAACAAACCATGGAAGTCTTCATGGATGATTTCTCGGTCTTCGGGGATTCCTTCTCTGCTTGCCTTGCCAATTTAGAACGTATGCTAAAGCGGTGCGAAGACACTCGCCTTGTTCTGAATTGGGAAAAATGCCATTTTATGGTAAAAGAAGGCGTCGTGCTTGGACATAAAATCTCGAAAACCGGTCTTGAAGTTGACCGTGCTAAAGTCGATGTTATCGTAAAGTTGCCTCCACCTTCAACCGTGAAGGGTGTGAGAAGTTTCCTGGGTCATGCGGGCTTCTACCGTCGATTCATCAAAGATTTTTCCCAAATCGCTCGCCCGATGACCCACCTCTTGGAAAAAGATACTCCTTTTATCTTTTCCAAAGAGTGTCTTGAAGCCTTTGACTCGCTTAAGGATAAGCTAACTAAGGCACCCGTCTTGGTTACCCCTAATTGGGAGCTTCCCTTTGAGTTGATGTGCGATGCTAGCGATTTTGCTATTGGAGCGGTTCTTGGACAAAGAGTGAACAAACACTTCCAACCGATCCATTACGCTAGCAAGACAATGACGGGGGCACAATTGCATTATACGACAACCGAAAAAGAGCTTTTAGCTGTTGTCTATGCTTTTGAAAAATTCCGCCCCTATCTTGTCCTTTCTACCACCATTGTGTACACCGATCATTCCGCGCTGAAGTACTTGTTGACAAAGCAAGATTCCAAACCAAGACTTCTTCGCTGGGTTTTGCTGCTCCAGGAATTTAAAATCGAAATTCGCGATAAAAAAGGAGCAGAAAACCTAGCCGCGGACCATCTTAGCAGACTTGAGGATCCTTACCAAGGGGATCATCCGACCAAAGAAATCAATGATTCTTTTCCCTTGGAGACCTTAATGTCTATAAACTCGAAGCCGAATGAAACCCCGTGGTTTGCGGACTTTGCAAACTACTTGGCGGGTGGAATTCTCAAGGAAGGGTTGACGTCCCAGCAAAAGAAGAAGTTCTTTACCGACATCAAGACTTACTTTTGGGACGACCCTTACCTATTCAAACAATGTGCCGACCTGATTATTCGTCGATGTGTTGATGGACCGGCAGCGTCTGAAATCCTTAATGCTTGCCACAAAGGACCCACCGGTGGTCACTTTGGTCCCAACTACACCGCTAAAAAAGTGTTTGATTCCGGATTTTATTGGCCCTCCATATACCGTGACGCTCACGATATGGTCAAACGATGTGATGTTTGCCAAAAGCAAGGCAAAATCAAACATAAAGACGAGATGCCTCATAATTTCATTCAAGAGTGTGAAATTTTTGATGTCTGGGGTATCGACTTTATGGGGCCATTCCCCTCTTCTAAAGGAAACAAATACATCCTTGTAGCCGTTGACTACGTTTCAAAGTGGGTTGAAGCCAAAGCTTTACCTACTAATGACGCAAGGGTGGTTTGTAACTTTTTGAAAGCTCTTTTCGCTAGATTCGGTGTGCCTCGTGCCATTATTAGTGATCGTGGGACTCATTTCTGCAATGACCAATTTGCTCGAGTCATGGCTAAGTACGGTGTAAACCATCGTCTTTCCACAGCCTACCACCCACAAACTAATGGCCAGGCTGAAATATCCAACCGAGGACTGAAGCGAATTCTTGAAAGGACCGTGGGAGAGCATCGTGCCTCATGGGCTGATAAACTTGATGATGCTTTGTGGGCTTTCCGTACTGCTTACAAGACCCCGATCGGCTGTACGCCTTATCGTCTTGTGTACGGGAAAGCGTGCCACCTCCCCATTGAATTGGAGCACAAGGCTTACTGGGCCTTGAAGTGGGCTAATTTTGATATAAACAAAGCCGGTGACCTACGCAAGATCCAACTCAATGAGCTAAATGAACTCCGTAATGAGGCTTATGAAAATTCTTTGATCTATAAGGAAAGAACTAAGCTCATTCACGACTCCAAGATCAAAAACCGAGAGTTCCATGTTGGAGACAAAGTCTTACTTTTTAACTCTCGGTTGAAAATCTTTTCGGGCAAGCTAAAATCTCGTTGGTCCGACCCTTTCACCATTGCCCAAATTTTTCCATATGGTACTCTCGAGCTCGCTCAACCTAATGGACCTAATTTTAAGGTGAATGGCCAACGAGTGAAGTTGTACTTTGGTGAGGACACCTCTCAGGAGGTGATTCCATCCCTCACCACGTTCCCCATGAACTAATTTTGGGTCGAGTCAGGCTCGTGACTCGGTTATCAAAAACAAGCGCTCCTCGGGAGGCAGCCCGAGTATCTATCCTTTTATGTTTTAATCCCCTAAGTGTAGGGGGGGACTTCTATATGTGTTTGTCTTTGTGTGGTGTGATTACAGGGATAAGTGCACTCTTGGAATCTTTGAAGAACCGTGCTCGCGTGTTACCCGAAATCCGGTTCTATCTCTCAACTATCGTGATTCAATTTTCTCCACACTCACATTTGAAATTGATCACGTTAGTCGTCTCTTCCTTAACTTGAGTTAACCAACGTGCACAATGTCATAAGTGTAGGGGAAACTTTTCCCACATGCTTAAACATTGAGGACAATGTTTATCTTAAGTGTAGGGGGGACTTCTATCGAAGTTTTAAGTGGACTTTTCCATGAAAATGCCTTCAATTAACCGGAAAATCCTATTTTTCAACATTTTTAAAATTTTTTATTAACTTTGGCCAATTAGTTGTAATTTTTAAATTTTTATCGTTACTTTCATATGTATATATCCCGCAATAAAGTCAAAAATATTAATAAAGTGGCGTAGCTAGTTTAGAAGTCTTTGACATATTAGGCCCGTTGCGTTTATTTTGACTCAACCCGAATAGACTTATCCAAGTTTATTCTAGCTAGTATCCTTAACCATGTAGACCTTAATTGGTTTATTAGGCTAAGTATCCACGAGTCTCATTACTTGAGATTTTAAATTGTGGAGGACGAGAAATGATAGAGTCAATTATAAGTCGGTATTCTTGCGCAAGCTCACTTGGTGTAATTATTTGCCTATTCTCCCATCACTTGCTAATAGTTTATCTGCAATAAGTAAGGTCGTACGATTTGAAAAGTTACTTAGCTTCTAGCCCAAGATCGTTTAAAAGTTGCTCGGTAATGATAAGAGTTCATAGCCAAGGCATAACTTATGAAGCGGGGCGTGAAGATTGGCGAGTCCGAAAAGGCCCTAACAAGGCATGAGGATTCCATTTTATTGCTGAAGATCCAAGTGATGTGAAAAGCATTATTCCTAAAATCAATATGAAGGATCAAGACTCACGACGAAAAGCAATCAACTCCCAAAAAGATCATGGAGAAGTCTATCCGAAAAGACCCTAACAAGGTATGAGGATAAATAGATCCAAGTCCGAAAAGGAGGCGGATCGTTGTATCTCAAAATCCCAAATAGAGATCGAAGAAATAATCATGAAGTCGTGGTCAACAAAGTTGGAGTACCCCTCAAAAGTCTCCAAGTGAAGAAACTCTATTATGATGAGAAGACCATTATCTCAAGAACGTCTCTCGAAGATATGAAGTATGAAGTACATGCCAAATATCGGCCCGAGAAAGGTCTCAAATCGTGAACCGAGTTATGCCAAGATATGAACTTTTTGATATCCCGAGAAGCAGTTTTAAGAGATTTTGTCCTTTAGCTAACTATTGATCAAATCGTCCTACTTTGCTTTCAGCCTAAATAAACTATCGAAATAAGTCCAAAAAATGCATCTTCATGATCATTCTAAGACAAAAATAAAATATAAGAGATACACCTAGGAATAAGGGAGTTTAAGCGTTTAATTAAGCCATGTGTGTAAGTGTTTGAATTGCTAACTTATAATAACAATGATCTCGTTTTTAAGCTTAGTTTGGGGAACGTGAAACTTGAGGGTGATAAATCTTCGCAGCACCAAAGCCCTAATGTAAGTCATCGATTTCTTTGCAAGATATTTCCATGTAGCTATTTTCAAGTGAAAATGGTTTTCTATCCCTTGTTACCTTTGAAGTTTTATTTCTTTAATTTTTGTTTAGTAGAATTTAAATAAGGCCAAGGTTGATTAATTATGAGAAAAATGTAAAAATTGCTTTATCACTAAGCATTGCATGAGGGCATGGCAATGGTTAAGTGTAGGGGATTTGATAGGTGTGTAAACACCCATCCTTTTACCACTTAATTCGGGCTAAAACGAGACCAAAACACGTATTTAATATCATTTGTTTGGAATTATGCGTGGTTTTTGTGTTTGTTCTGTTTTCAGAGTCAACCGGATGAATATTGAAGAAAACATGGGATTGCACGGGTTTTACTGAAGAAAAAGACTCGAGATAAAGTCTATTGTCCAAGAGATGCAAAAGATTCGAAGTCACTGGGCCTATTCGAAGATTTATCGAAGAAAAGGACCAAAGATGGAAGATTTATATAAGTCGAAGAAACTCAAGTCTATTAAACGAAGAAATTAAAAGACGAGTTGAATTTAATCGACGACAAATCCCGAATCAGAATCGAAAACGGAAACTTTTCTGAAAAGACGAAAAGACAAGAAGAACGGGAGAAAGCCCACTCACCAACCAAAAGAAACACCTATAAATAGGCAACCCCTCACACACATAGTTAGCTAGCCTGGAGTTTTCTCTCCTCCCCTTTTTTCTCTTTTCTTGTTCGTTCCATCACAATCACCACTAGGGTGATTGATGATTTTAATCTTTGTTCTTCCAATCTTGTTGTTTTAATCTTTGTTTAATCTTGTCAAAACATTAATCATTCAATACAAGTCTTGTTTAATCTTTCCATTTCATCTTGTTCATCATCATCTTTATCTTCAAGTTTTTAAGCTTTTATTTTTCTTCATTTGATCTTCAAAAGTTGTTGGAATTTGTGTTTTTGTTGATGGGATTAGTAGTTTATGATTAATGGATGCTTTGAGATTGATTTATTTTAGTTTTTGGTGAAAAACTTGGTGATTTTTGGATCGAAACCGTGTTCCTTGTTCTTCGGTGCTGATACTGTATCTGGGTTTTCCAGAAGTTCCGAATGAGTGAACAGTAAGTTCCGAATGAGTCTTGTTTTCATAAGTTCCGAGTCAGTTAAAAGTTCCGAATGAGTTTAGTATTAAAAAGTTCCGAACCAAGCTAGACTTCCGAATCAAGAAGAAGTTCCGAACGAAGGTAAAAGTTCCGGATCAAGCCAAAACTTCCGAACGAAGCTAAAGTTCCGAACCAATTTTCAGACTTCCAAACCAGTAAGTTCCGAATCAAGGGGCTTCATTCGGAAGTCCAAGACTTCCGAATCAGCAAGTTCCGGATGAGTGTTCCGAATCAGTAAGTTCCGGATGAAGGATAAGTTCCGGATGAATCCAAAAGTTCCGAACGAAGCACAAAGTTCCGAACCAAGCTTAACTTCCGAATGAACAGTAACTTCCGAATCAGTTATCTTTTGGGTATTTTAAAGTTTTACTGTTTCTTTACTATTTCTTTACTGTTTCCTTGATTTAATTCTAATTTACTTTTAAGCTTAATTCTAATTTAAATTCAAGTTTAAATTCAAGTTTTATTACTCATCATTAAATTAATTATCTTTGATTTAAATTTTCATTTCCACTTTTTATTAGATTAGAAAACCAAACCCTTTTATTTAGTAACCAAGAACAATCATTCCACCTAAGACCAAGATCAATTCGAGAGGATATCTAGAGTAAAATTGAACCTAGCAAAAACATAATATCAGGCATAAGCAATCAACACTACATGTTATGTGCTTAATAGGGTATTAGTAACAAAGCCTTATAATAAGACTCTTTATGAGCTTTTGACTGGTATAAAGCCAACCATAAGCTATATAAGACCTTTTGGGTGTCATGTGAATATTTTAAATACTTTTTATCCATTGGGCAATTTTGATGGTAAATCTGATTCAGGATTCTTAGTTGGATGTTCAGTACATAGCAAGTCTTATAGGGTTTATAATTTAGTATCTGGAAAGGTAGAAGAAAATGCCCATGTCAACTTTTTAGAAAATAAACCTAATGCCTCGGGAATAAGCTATCTTTGGATGTTTGATCTAAACTATCTGACAAATTTTATGAATTATTATCCTATGCAATCATATTGTCAAACTAACAATGCATGTTCAGAAGAAGCTAACCCAAGTGAAAGTACACAAGAGAAGGAGGTCCTCACCTCTGATTCAAAGGACGATGCTGATGTAAGTATATTTGTACCAGTCTTACCTCCCACCTCACCTACATCGCCCAACCCAAGACAGAAGAAGTCAGTTCAGCCAGTAGATGATCAAGCCTCAAAGGATGAGTTACAAAGGCTACTTGATCAAGAGAAGACAACTGATCGAAATAGAGAAGAACCTTTGGAGTCAACAAGGTCAGTATTACATACAGATATAGGCGGTACCTCAATTGTAAGTAACGCTGGACAGGGTTTAATACCATTGAAGGATGTATTTGATCGTTTCAACTTTTTGAAAGATAAAGACACTCCTCCAAGTACTTCAAATGATCTATTGGAAGATGTACTTCAGTCCTTGGATGATGAAGACACATATGCTAGTCCAAAGGAAGGAATTTTCTCTAATTCTTCCTATGATACAAAGGGTGAAGTGGATGACTTTAACAACATGGAAACATCAATTCCAGTCAATCCTACTCCCACTCATAAAGTTTACACCAATCATCCTACAACTCAGATTATTAGAGATCATAAGTCAGTTGTACAGATCAGGAGATAGGCCAAAGCAAGCAATGAAGCCCATGCTCTTATCAGTTATGTCAATCAACAACAAAGGACTAATCATAAAGACATTCAACACTGTTTGTTTGCTTGATTCTTATCACATATAGAGCCTAAGAATATTTCTTAAGCTCTTGGAGATGAAAGCCAAGTGAATGTTATGCAAGAGGATATACTATAATTTGAGTTGAAAAAAGTATGGGATCTTGTATACTTACCATATGGAAAAAGAGTTATTGGTACTAGATGGGTTTTTAGGAACAAGAAGGATGAAAGAGGTGTTGTCGTCAGGGACAAAGCAAGGCTTGTTGCACAAGACTACAGACAGGAAGAAGGCATAAACTATGATGAGGTTTTTCCTCCTATGGCAAGAATTGAAGCCATAAGGTTATTTTTTGCCTCTGTCTCATTCATAGGGTTTATAGTCTATCAGATGGATGTTAAGAGTGCATTTCTTTATGGCACTATTGATGAGGAGGTATATGTTTCATAACCTCCTAGTTTTGTAGATCCTAAGTTTCCTAACAGAGTCTACAAAGTTATTAAAGCTCTATATGGTCTTCATCAAGCTCCTAGAGCATGGTATGCTATACTGTCAAATTTCCTTTTGGAGCATATATACAGAAGAGGGACCATTGACAAAACTCTTTTCATTAAGAAGAATAAGAAGGACATTATTCTTGTGCAAGTTTATGTGGATGACATTATTTTTGGTTCTACCAAACAGTCACAGTGTGAAAAGTTTGAAGCTTTAATGAAGGGAAGATTTCAGATGAGTTCTATAGGGGAACTTACTTTCTTCTTGGGACTACAAGTCGAACAGAGGAAAGATGGTATATTTATCAGTCAAGATAAGTATGTGGCTGAAATCTTAAAGAAATTTGCAAGTATGAAATCTAAGAGTACAAGTACACCATTTGAAGCCAATAAGTCATTATCCAAATATAAGCATGGTGAAGATGCAGATCTACACTTGTATAGATCCGTGATTGGCTCACTCATGTATCTTACTGCTTCTAGGCCATATATAATGTTTGTAATATGTGCTTGTTCAAGGTTTCAAGTCAATCCCAAGGTTTCACACTTACATGCTATGCAAAGGATTTTCAAGTATCTCAAAGGCCAACCCAATTTGGGATTGTGGTAGACAAGATTCATCATTTGACTTGGAAGATTTCTCTGATATTGATTATGCTGGAGCAAATCTTGATAGGAAATCCACAATAGGAGGTTGTCAATTTCTTGGAAGAAGACTCATCTCTTGGCAATGTAAGAAGCAGACCATTGTTGCAACTTCTACTACTGAAGCTGAATATGTAGCTACTACTCATTGTTGTAGACAAATGCTTTGGATTCAAAACCAAATGTTAGATTATGGGTTCAATTTCATGAATACCATAATCTATATTGATAATGAAAGCACTATATGTATTGTCGAGAATCAAGTGTTTCACTCCAAAACCAAGCATATTGAAATCAATTATCATTTCGTCAGTGATGCTTATGACAAGAAGCTGATTCAAGTTTTGAAGATTCATAGAGACAACAATGTAGCTGATTTGTTGACCAAATCCTTTGAAACTAAGAGGTTTGAGTTTTTTTGTCACACACACATTGGAGTGCTAAATCAGTAAGGCTGCATATGTTGAGAGGGGGATTTAACTAAATTAACGGTTGATAACTGAATTAACTTATTATTTATTATAAACGTTGTTCTAGATATCTTTTCAATCCAAGTATCCACCGTTGCTTCCGAATATGCCTTTAGCGCTAGCGGTCGCATTTTGGACCCATATAGGAATGATTTAGCGCCAAACATTGTAGAGGATCTGGTATGCACACAAGATTGGATTCGTACATCATGTAGAAACATCAATGTGGATACGTTAGAAGATTTGATGAAAGACGAAGAGCTTGCAAAAGAAATCCAAGATGGCTTAGACCAAAAAAATAGGAAAGGCAAAAATGTTGCAGCTTGATTGAAGAAGTCCAAGAGGGATACTGTTGGTCTCTTGCTTATGTATTGTAGGCCTACTGATTTTTTTGAAACACACACAACAACTACTTTTGTTTATGTACTGATGCTAATGAATTTTTGGAACATATTTTGCTAATGGATTGCAGCCCTGCTGTATCAGTTAGTTTGTCACTATTTTGAACACTTGAAGTTGTTCTTTTTGTGGTATCTTTGTTTTTGCTACAATGTTGAATAGTGAACACTTGAACTTGTTCTTTTATGGTATTTTTGTTTCCTGCTAAACTTTTCCTGAATGGCTGAATATGGTTGTCTTTTTTGACATGAACCTGTTAAACTTGTCATTTTATAGTCTTTTTTGTATGCTACAATACATATCTTATGCATAATGATTTGGCTTGTGCTTTTTTTAAATGGGTCAATTGTGGACTTTTGGTATTTTTTTAAATGTATCAGACACTTTTACCATGGTAATTTTTTGCATAATGTTTCTTTCACTTCTGTCACTTTTGGCATGATCAATTGTTTAACATATTTGCTTATTTCACTATAATGGATATGTTTTTTTAATTGGTTAGACTTTTATATGCATCTTCATTTGGCTTGTTGTACTTGTATTTTAATATTTCATACTATAAAGTTGATGTTGCATAACTTACGATGACAAACAGCAACAACCATCCTCTAAGAATGCTAGTTCCCTCAAA
Organism: Glebionis coronaria; assembly: GCA_025667525.1. Taxonomy (NCBI): domain Eukaryota; kingdom Viridiplantae; phylum Streptophyta; class Magnoliopsida; order Asterales; family Asteraceae; genus Glebionis; species Glebionis coronaria. The sequence continues at coordinate 4,692,405 of JANFOE010000322.1, read as the reverse complement.
AAACAAACATCACCCATCCTCCACTTTTTTAGAAATTCGGTTCCTTGTGTCCAATATCGAGATCGACTCGAAACCAAATAAAAACCGAATCGAACTGGGTCTCAACCGGTTCGGTTTCGCTTCAACATATCGTCACTTTGCGATTTTGGTTCAAGTCAATTTGGTTCGGTTTGGTTTTGATCTGATGCTCAGCCCTACTAGTAGTACTAAGCGTGTGTTTGGTATGGCCCAATGGAAATGAAACAATGATTCCTTGAATCATAGTTACATTTGGTATATCAATGTGGTAATTAAAAGCTGAAATCATATCCTAATATATGCTCTTTCTCATATCACTCTAGTAAGCCTCCTATCTATTCTGTCATTCCCCTTCTTCCATCTTTTTATTTTTATTTTTATTTTTTTTCAAAGTCAACTAGAAAAGAACACAAAATGAAAATGATAAAGCTTTTAATTTGATAGGAGCCATCACTGCAAAATTCATCAACAACACAATGGTAACCCACTTAAACTTTTTTTTATTTTATTTTGCTCAAGTCAAACTTGTTAAAATAATACAGTAATAATTTAATCTAAGAAAGAAAATTGGGCTTGATAATTTTTAAGATATTTGGTGTTGTCCCTATAATTTGACACTATGTATTGTTACGTAAATGATTATGTCGGCATTTCTTTCAAAGAATTCTACAACATCTTTATTTTTCTTTATAACTAGCAAAGCTAAACATTTGTAGTCAATGGCTAAAAAGATCAAATTCAAGTCATGTTGATTGTGTAATCTGGTACAGTGTTGGCAAAGAAGCAAGAACAAGAAAAAGAAAAAAAAACAAGAACACAATATAGGTAAAATATTGATTCCAACTTACATTTATCAAACCAAACAATATTAACGGGAATCATATATTTAGCCATATCCATTGTCATTCCATTTTATTCCGAAACCCATACCAATTGTGATTCATGACAAGCTACCAAACGCACCCTAAATGTGAAACAATAATTTCCAACAAACAAAGACACTAAATTCTATGCGACCATATTTTAAAGCCCGATAAACAAAGATCCAAATTTTCAAACTACAATTTCCAAACGATCAAACAAACTTAAAATGACATGATAATAATCAAGTTACCAAACCCCAAATCGATCTTCAAATTCCAAATACCAAATAACAAATTCAGGCTACCCACAACGCTACTAGGTCGCGACCTAGTTTTTTCGCCGGCGACCTAGTGCGACCTATTTGCCACAACCCGGCGACCTAGTGCGACCTAATTCAAAATTTATTTTTTTATTTTCAATAAAATAACATTTTATATTCAATAAAAATAACATTTTATATTTAATAAAAATAACATTTTATTCCAAAAAAAACCTTTTATTCCATACAACACGCATTACACTAAAAAAAAACATTACATAAACTAAAAAACATTACGAAATTTAGAAGTAAAGAGGGTATAATGCATTAGCTAAAACTAACTCCAAAAATTGTCAAATTAATATATGTTGTCAGGAATTAAAAAAAGCTCAATATATTAAATTTTGAATTTTTTTATAAAGTCTATATAATTAAAAAACGATTAAAACATGTTAAATTTAAAAAAAAGTTTTTTTTTATAAAACACACAACACACAGACACAAACACAAACACAGGACCGAATAACACATTAGATCGTATGTGAAGTCGTTTTGTGCTCGACCTACACCGGCGACCGAATCGCCGCAACGCGACGACTCGGTCACGACCGACTAGCGACCGACATATTTCCGGTGCATTGCGGGTAGCCTCAAATTCCAATAACTAACTTATTTGATATTACAATGTAACTTTAAACTTATTATCTGAATATCAAACAATCTCAAGTTAATATTAACTTGACAAATAAGGTATCTCACATTTCAAACAACCTAAATATGATATGAATAATAACTAGTTTTAATGCCCGTACACGCACGAGAGTTGAATATAAAGGATAAATTAAATAATAATTTTGTTATTACGATTTTATGTGTATTATATTTTTTTAAAACATCTAATGTTTATATGTTTAATTATGTTTATATGGTTGATTATATTATTCTTTTACTGTGCACCGTGTAAATTAATATAAACTCATCTCAATTTTTAATTTTCAAATTTCATACTCTTTTTACTTTCTAAATAGTTATTTCTTAATTATTAATCAACAAACCATTTACATCAATCTTACACACCCTTACACCTACACGATTTATAAATTCATGATTTTGTAATACTTAACATTATTTTATAAAACAATAGCAAATTTTTAATACTAAAATAGTTATGATGCCCATGGACCATAATATTTACATGATTTTGCATTATGTGATAAAATTAATTGATATTTTGTAAAAATATTTGTTGCATAAAGGTTTTGAATTTGTTTAACTGAAATGTTAGTTATCCTTTTCTAGACATTGTATATTTAGTAACACATAACGACCTTAAAAAAATATATGTTATCATGTCTATTTATTTTCATCTCACGCTGATGTCTGAGGTCCGACACTCATGATATTTATATTAATGTTAATTAAAATTTAAGTAGATTGCATTGCTTGACTTTGTTAAGTGTCAAAATAGAAATAGACAATAATTTTTGTTTTTATTTTAAATATTTTTAATCATTTGATTTTATTGATTTTTTTAATATAACATAGATGTTGTATTTTAAAATAAAAATTATAGAAGGTATAAAGTTTAAAGGGTTATTTTGTTTATTTTATACAATTATTAAAAAATATGAAAAATTATAAGTTTACTCTTAAGTGCATCTAATTTATTTAAAATTAAACCAATAAATCTTTTTTTAAGTTTTTATTTTCACAAATTTGACACATATATCTTTGTGTATTTTCATCAAATTCCTCCACCAAGAATTTTAATTTTGACTAAATTGAATTCAATTTTGACTTTTTTTCACCAATTACATCGCTCGAGTTTGCTTATGTGTCAAAATCAAGTCATTTGATTGGTACAATTATTTTTTTACAACCTCCACATTTCACTAAAATTCTAAAAAAATCTAATTCTTTTATTATATAACGGATTATAACTATCCACTTATTATTTTAAACTTAGGTCCAAAATGAAATAAGCAAAACAACTCAAATCATACTTATATATCAAACAAATAGTGATCAAACTAGGGCTGAGCATCGGTTCGGGATCGGACCGGGCCGGCTAAGACCGGACCGGACCAAGGACTGAATTTATCCGAAACCCCGGACCGAGACCGGACCGAAATGGTCTGGTCCGGTCCGGGTTGGTCCGGTTCGGTTCGGTCCTCGGTCCGATCCGGTCCTATTAGGCATAATCGATGAGATTTTGGTAAGACCGAACCGGACCGGACCGGAACGACCGGACCGAGGACCGAATTAGTCCAAAACCCCGGATCGAGGACCAGACCGAAATTGCTCGGTCCAGTTCGGTTCGGTCCAGTCCGGTCCGGATCGGTTTTGGATCTGCCGTGCTCAGCCCTAGATCAAACATACATTAGCTATCACAATACCCAAAGTGCTTAAGTGCTCAATATTAACAGTAGGGGTGCAAATCTGATCTGGATTTTTAAAAATCCGGTCTAAAAATCCGATACGGATTTTCGAAAAACCGGATTTTATTAATCCGATCCGGATTTTTAGCTCCGATCCGGTTAGACCGGATTTCTAGATTTTCCAAAAATCGGATAAAAACCGGATCAATTATCGGATTTATCCGGTTTTTAAAAAATCCGGATAAATCCGGTTTTTAAATATATTTTTTTTATTTATAAATATATTCGGTTTTTCTCGACCGATTTTTTCATAAGCTCGTTTAATAGCCTTGCATTTCGGTTTGAAGTCAGCGACTAAGATTTGGTGTTGTATGCTTCAGATCTGACCATATGCAAACAACATATGAAACCAATCAGGGGCGGTGCCCCCATATAAATCATGAAAGTACCCTCCAAACTTTTGAAAATTAACAAAAATGAAAATGGTTATGGTGGTTTTGTTTTGCTCGCCGGAGTAAATGAGAAAATAGAATGAAGAAGAAGATGAGTTAGTTTTTTTAACAGAAAAAAGATGAGTTAGTTAGGTTGTGGAAAAATAAGTGATGACTGACTTTATAATTGTAAAAGTAGTTATAAAACTTTTAATGCTAGAAAGCCTTTCAACTTTTATATGCTATCCTTTACTATTTTTTAATGAGTACACTATTAGTGTATTTTCTTTGCGCCCGAGCATCTAAAATCCTGTGGCATGATCCGGAATAACCTTGAAAAATAAAAATAAAGCTTTTAACGTGTATTATGGTTGTATTTTTTTTAATGTTTGTAAATAAATTTTGAAAAAAACCGGTACGAACACTTAAGAAAACCCCGATCCGAACATTTTTTAACCGAAAAACCTCCGAAAAAATTTGATAACGAAAATTTTAATCCGAAAAAAATCCGATACGAACTTTTTTATCCGAAAAAACAGATTCGGGAAAATTCGATAAGATCCGAATCCGAATTTTTAAAAATCCGGATTTATCAAATCGGGATTTTGAAAAATCCGAATCTGGTTTAATCTGGTTTATTTGCACCTCTAATTAACAGCAACCAGTAAACAACCTAGATCTAACATAAAAGGCCCAAAGTGTAACTACAAAACAAAAGCCCAATACCAATCTTTTATGAGTAACCGAAATCATGCGTAGGGATGTTTAGTATTTGGTTTGACACCAAACAAAGCAAAAACAAAACCGGACCGACACTGAATATGAAAAGACCGAAATTTTTAATTGATGTATGATTTGGTTTTAGACTGAATCAAAGTATTTTATTAGTGTATGGTTTGATTTAGTTTTGACAAATATAAAACCAAACCAAACTAAAAAAACTAAATACCTTTAGATTTAAGTTCATTTGGATACTATACTTTTCCTTGGATATTATAGGACTCATCTCCACCATCCATTTTATTTTAATCAAATGAATAAGATTAAATACAAAATATATTTTCACCCTCTTTTTTCAAACATTAATATCTCTTAAATCGTTAATCGTTATGCGAAAAAAATCATACAGTTATGAAGAGCATTTAATTATCTTTCTATAAATATGCTATATGATACACTTTCGACAAATTTTATTTTTTTCATTTTTTTCACGTTTTCAAAAATTATCATATATGATACTAATACCATATATGATGTAACACCAGTATCATATATGATATGCCTTATCATATATGATAAAAACCAATATCATATATGATTTAACGCTTTTATCATATATGATGAAACAGTATTATCATATATGATATTTCACGTAAATATTTCACGTAAATTTCACGTAAATTAAACGCTCGTCGCGATTGTATACTTATTTTTGTTTAACACTTAATAGTTTAGAAGATATTTAAATTATAAAAAATAGGTAAAAAATAAAATATATTTAATCTCATCCATTGGATAAAAATGAAATGGATAGTAGGGACGAGTCCCCTCATATCCAAGTAAAAGTATAGTATCAAAAATAACTCTTCTCATAACTTTATCTACATAAAAATTCTGAGTGTTTTAAATATATCTTTCAAACTAATAATCCTCACATCAAACATCAAATGTATATATATGTATGAGGAAAAATTAACCTATTTTTCAAAGGTTATAAATAATAACCATCTCGTATGTGCATTCCATTAACCTAACTAACTCTTATATCATAATTTCACACTAGGATTTGGTGCCCGCGCTCCGCTGCGGGAGAGTGATAGGTGTGAAAACACCCATCCTTTTACCACTTATTTCTTGCTAAAACAAGACCAAAACGCGTATTTAATATCATTTGTTTGGAATTATGCGTGGTTTGTGTGTTTGTTGTGTTTTCAGAGCCAACCGGATAAATATTGAAGAAAACATGGGATTGAACGGGTTTTATCGAAGAAAAAGACGAAAAGACGAAGTCTATAATCCAAGAGATGCAAAAGATTTGAAGTCAATGGGCCTATTTGAAGATTTACCGAAGAAAAGGACCAAAGATGAAAGATTTACATATGTCGAAGAAACTCAAGTTTATTAAATGAAGAAATTAAAAGACGAGTTGAATTTACTCGTCGACAAATCCCGAATCGAAATCGAAAACGTCAACTTTTCTGAAAAGACGAGAAGACAAAAAGAAAGGGAGAAAGCCCACTCACCAACCAAGGAGGAAGCCTATAAATACTCCTCCCATTCACAATTTTGGACTAGTTTTTTATTCTGTTACATCTTTTTCCTATTTCGTAGGAAGAACCATCTCCCTTAAGGAGTGGTTTTTATTTCCTTTGATTTCTTCCAATCTTGTAAGTTTAATCTTTCCATTTTGTTTGTTGAATCTTAATCATCAATACAAGTTTACATTTAATCTTTCTATCATCTTGTTCTTCATCTCTTTGTGATTCAAAGTTCTTAAGTTTCATTTTATTGGTTTGATCATAAAAAGTAAGTGGGTTTTATGTTTTTGATGTTTTGGATTGATGTTTATCATTGGTAAATGATTAGTGGTTAAATTGGTTTAAGTTTTGATTGAAAACTTGGTGGATTTTTGGGTTAAATTCGTGTATTTTATATTCTCCTGTTCTTCGCATTTTTCAGACCTGCCCAGATTTATTCCGAATCAACATAAGATTCCGGATCAAGGTTTTTAGATTTTAGTGTTTACTCGGAATATCCATTATTCCGAATCAAGGGTTTTCTAATTTTATTCCGGATCAAGCTAATTGGTTCGGAATATTTAATATTCCGGATGAGGAGTTATTCCGAATAAAGGTTTCTTTTAAAACATTCCGGATCAGTCATTTATTCCGCATAAGCACATTATTCCGCATAAGAACATTATTCCGGATAAAAGATTTTTCCGCATGAAGGCCATTTATTCCGCATGAAGAAGTATTCCGCATGAAGCATTTATTCCGCATCAAGTGAACATTCCGAATGAAGCAATCTTTCAAGTTATTCCGCATGAGTAGTTATTCCGAATAAGCTAAATTTCCCTGATATTCCGAATCAAGCATTTATTCCGAATAAGCTGTTTTCTCCAAGTTTAGGTATTTTACTGTTTGATTTTTATTCAAGTTTATTTCCAGTAATTGCTTTTAGTTTAATTTTATTACTTCCTGCACTTATCGTTTTAGTAGTTATAGACCAAAGCTCCCCCTTTTTAGTCACCAAGTACAACAAATCTACTTTTAACCGTGATCGATTCGAGAGGATACCGAGAACGAAACAACGACACTCACAATTGGGTACGAGAAACGCAAAGAAAGATCTTGCAAGCAAACCTTTTTATTAACTAACCAAAAAACAATTATTAAAATGGCGCCGCTGCCGGCTCTTTTCGTAAGGATCAACGGTTTTTTTGTGAGAAAAATTGGATTTTGGGATCCGTTCTTTCGGGAACGTTATTTTCAAGCACAAAAATTTTCAAAAACCCATAAAAATATAAAATTTTCAAAAAATACAAAAACGTTAAAAAACCTATAAAAACCAAAAATATTTTCTCTTGCATTTTCTTTTTAGTGTATGCGTACTCGATCAACGTCTTATTCAGAGCCCGAGACTCTCGAACAATTAGACATGGCCGGTGTACACAACAACAACAATAATAATCCCCCCCACAACAACAATAATAATCCACCCCACCCAAACATGAATAATCCACCCTTACCCGACCTACGAACCATGGAGGAGCTATGCCAACCTACGATGAACGGACGTGGAGGCCCGATTGCGCCGATGCATATCACGGCTCAGGAGTTTTCGTTGAAGCATCACATGATCCAACAAGTGCAAACTAACCCATTTCGCGGAATTCCGGATGATGATGCCAACAAACACCTCGACAAATTCATTACCATCACCCAAAGCATGAAGTCCCCCGGTGTTTCTATGGATGACCTTCGCCTCCAACTATTTCCCCACTCGCTTTCTCACCATGCCGAAAAATGGTTTGACCGTCTCCCAAATAATTCTATTCATACTTGGGACGACATGACTCAACGCTTTTTGTCGCGCTACTTCCCACCATCCATGGTCACGAGCCTTCGTAACCAAATTAGTGGATTCATGCAAGATAATGATGAATCGCTCTTTGATGCTTGGGAACGATACAATGATTTGATCGACCGTTGTCCAAATCACAACATGCTCCTCGTCACTCTCATTGATACTTTCTACAATGGTCTCACTTTTCGTGATCGTGACACGATCAACGCCGCCGCCGGTGGTACTTTTATGAAAAGGAGACCGGAGGAGTGTAGAGAGTTGATTGAAAACATGACTACTCACCACAAGAATTGGGATTCATCCGCATCCTCAAGATCTAATTCGAGAGTCAATGTTTCTTCTACTACTTCCAATCCCGAGATAACCGAACTTACCCAACAAATCGCAGAGATGAACAAGAATTTCATGACTATGGCCACAAACCACTTTCAACAAGCTAAAGCCGTTTCTATTTCTTGTGACACATGTGGTGGTCCTCATTCCTACAATGATTGTCTTTCCACTCAAGGCAATTTTTCTGAAAACGTTAACGCGGCATACGGTACTTATCCCACGGGAGGCTATCAAGCTCGTCCTCAAGGAGACCGTAGCTTGCTAAGTTATCGTTCAAACAACTATCTTGCTCCACCCGGTTTCCCTCCTCCAAACCAAAACCAACAATAAAAGCTATAACCGAAACAACCAATCCCAACCTCGTGCTAACAATCAATATCAATCCCAAAGAAACCCATACCCACCTCAAGGAAATTCGCAAGCTTACCAAGCTCCACCTCTCAATCAACCGATGGTATTGAATCAAGACGTCGAGACGTTCATGAAGACTAATCTAGAGATGGTGACGAATCTTTAGAGTCAATTTGTCAACATGAAGAATGACATGGCGAAACAAGGGAGCGATATTCGAGCCGAGCTAAGGAATGACATGGCAAAACAAAGCAATGAGATTCGTGCAGACATGAGAGACTCTTTCAGCACTCAAGCGGTTAACATTCGTGATATGATCGGTTCGCTCTTCCAAGGTAATCAACCCTCTTCTTCGGGTACTCTTCCGAGTAACACCGTTGCGAATCCAAGAGGGGAGATAAAAGCAATCACCAATCATAGTGGAAAAGTTTATACGGAACCCGAGCTTCCTACACCTCCACCCGTGATTGTGAACAAGGAAAAAGAGCAACTTTCCTCACCTCCTTCACCTTCTATCCCCATTCCCCCACCACCCGTGGTTGTGAGTGATCCTACTCCCCTAAAGCCTTCTTCTTCATCCAATATACCTTATCCTTCAAGGTTGAGGAAAGAGAAGCAAAAGAGAAAGGATGATATTCAAGTTTCAAACTTTCTAAAAATGTTTAAACAATTGAAATTTAACATCTCCTTTGCCGAGGCTCTCGCTCACATGCCTAAATACGCGAAGATGTTTAAAGATCTTCTTAGTGACAAGGAGAAGCTTCTTGACATTGCTCAGACCCAACTTAATGAGAATTGCTCCCCCGTTCTCTTAAGGAAATTGCCCACCAAACTTGGTGATCCGGGTCGCTTCTTGATTCCTTGCAACTTCCCGGGAGTAGAGAATTGCATGGCCCTAGCCGATCTAGGCGCAAGTATAAACTTAATTCCTTTAAGTGTTTGGAAGCAATTATCTCTCTCCGAGCTAGTCCCCACCAAAATGACTTTAGAATTAGCCAACCGTACGGTTGCTTATCCAGTGGTGATAGTCGAAGACGTCTTCGTTGGCGTTGACAAATTCACCTTCCCAGCGGATTTTGTTGTCGTTGACTACGAGATGGATCCTCGTGTTCCATTAATCATCGGACGTCCCTTCTTGAGGACCGGTCGCACTCTCATTGATGTAGCCGCGGGCGAAATAATCATGAGAGTTGGTGACGATAAAATTGTCTTCAACATGGGTAAGATTTCTAAGCAACCTTATTCATATGAGAGTGTTAATGCTATTGATGTTCTCGATGAGGCTTGTGAAGAACACTTTCATGATGCTTGCAAAAGTAGTATCTCTTCTCTACCCAATGTTGAGACCGTTGCCTCAATTGCTCCGGCATTGACTCCTTTTGGAGAAAGTGACTTGGATAATTTCGAAGCTAGCTTGGGTCCGCTCGATCTTAAGTATGATGATTCTTCCACCGATTGGGATGAAGACATTCGTACTATTGAGAAACTTCTAAATGAAGACCCGTTTTCTCCTCCTTCTCCTAAAGAGGTGACTAATGATGATCCATCGTTAGTTACACCATCTATTGAGGATCCTCCTACTCTTGAGCTTAAGGACCTACCTCCTCATCTAGAGTACGTTTTCCTTTAAGACAACAAGAAGTTACCGGTCATCATCGCAAAGGACCTGAAAGAAGAAGAAAAATCCCGACTTATCGCCGTGTTGAAGAAACATAAAAGAGCTATCGCTTGGAAAATCTCCGAAATTCGCGGAATTGATCCTCACTTTTGCACACATAAAATTCTCATGGAGGACGACTTTAAGCCCACAATTCAAAGCCAACGAAGGGTGAATCCTAAAATCCATGACGTCATCAAAAAAGAGGTTATCAAACTTCTTGATGCGGGTATGATTTATCCTATTTCGGATTCACCATAGGTTAGTCCAGTCCATTGTGTGCCTAAGAAAGGCGGAATTACCGTTGTGCCCAATAAAAACAACGAGTTGATTCCTACACGTCTCGTTACTGGGTGGAGAGTTTGTATAGACTACCGCAAACTCAATGATGCCACGAGAAAGGATCATTTCCCTCTTCCTTTTATGGACCAAATGCTTGAACGTTTAGCGGGTAATGAATATTATTGCTTTCTTGATGGTTTCTCGGGTTATTTCCAAATACCCATCGATCCCCAAGATCAAGAGAAGACAACATTCACTTGACCCTATGGCACATTTGCTTACAAAAGAATGCCTTTTGGCTTATGCAATGCCCCCGGGACTTTCCAAAGGTGCTTGTTGGCTATCTTCCATGACATGGTTGAGCAAACCATGGAAGTCTTCATGGATGATTTCTCGGTCTTTGGGAATTCCTTCTCTTCTTGCCTTGCCAATCTAGAACGTATGCTCAAGCGGTGCGAAGACACTCGCCTTGTTCTGAATTGGGAAAAATGCTATTTTATGGTAAAAGAGGCATTGTGCTAGGACACAAAATCTCAAAAGCCGGTCTTGAAGTCGACCGTGCTAAAGTAGATGTCATAGCCAAATTACCTCCACCTTCAACCGTGAAGGGTGTGAGAAGTTTTCTGGGTCATGCGGGCTTCTATCGTCGATTCATTCAGGATTTCTCTAAAATCGCTGGCTCGATGACCCACCTCTTGGAAAAAGATACTCCTTTTATCTTTTCTAAAGAGTGTATCGAAGCCTTCAATCTTCTTAAGGATAAGCTAACTAAGGCATCGGTCTTGGTTACCCCTAATTGGGAGCTACCCTTTGAGTTGATATGCGATGCTAGCGACTTTGCTATTGGAGCGGTTTTGGGACAAAGGATCAACAAACACTTCCAACCAATCCACTATGCTAGCAAAACAATGACGGGGGCTCAGTTGCATTATACGACAACCGAAAAAGAGCTTTTAGCTGTTGTCTATGCTTTTGAAAAATTTCGCCCCTATCTTGTTTTATCCACCACCATCGTATACACGGACCATTCCGCGTTGAAGTACTTGATGACTAAGCACGACTCTAAGCCAAGACTTCTTCGCTGGGTTTTACTCCTTCAAGAATTCAACATTGAAATTCGTGACAAGAAGGGTGCCGAAAACCTAGCCGCGGATCATCTTAGTAGACTTGAGGATCCATATCAAGGGGATCATCCGAACAAAGAGATCAATGACTCTTTTCCCCTTGAGACCTTAATGTCTATTAATCTCAATCTGGATGACACCCCGTGGTTTGCCGATATTGCAAACTACTTAGCGGGTGGTGTTCTCATCAAAGGGTTAACATCCCAACAAAAGAAGAAGTTCTTGAACGATGTTAAGACTTACTTTTGGGATGACCCTTTTCTATTCAAACAATGCGCTGACTTGATTATTCGCCGATGTGTTGACGGACCGGCCGCTTTGGACATTCTCAAGGCTTGCCATGAAGGACCCACCGGTGGTCACTTTGGTCCAAACTACACCGCCAAAAAAGTGTTTGACTCGGGATTTTATTGGCCCACCATTTATTGTGATGCTCACGAGATGGTTAAACATTGTGATGCTTGCCAAAAACAAGGCAAGATCACACACAAAGAGGAGATGCCTCAAAATTTCATACAAGAATGTGAAATCTTTGATGTATGGGGCATCGACTTCTTCTAAAGGCAACAAATACATCCTTGTCGCTGTCGACTACGTTTCTAAATGGGTTGAATCCAAAGCTTTACCCACTAATGACACGAGGGTGGTTTGTAATTTCTTGAAACAACTGTTTGCTCGATTCGGTGTTCCTCGTGCTATAATTAGTGACCGCGGGACTCATTTTTGCAATGATCAATTTGCAAGAGTCATGGCTAAGTATGGTGTCAATCACCGTCTTTCCACCGCTTATCATCCTCAAACCAACGGCCAAGCCGAGATATCCAACCATGGATTGAAGCGAATTTTGGAACGTACTGTGGGAGAGCATCGTGCCTCGTGGGCCGATAAACTTGATGATGCTCTGTGGGCTTTCCGTACCGCCTATAAGACACCGATTGGTTGTACACCTTATCGTTTTGTGTACGGGAAATCCTGCCACCTCCCCATCGAGCTGGAACATAAGGCATACTGGGCCTTAAAGTGGGCTAACTTCGACATCAACAAAGCCGGTGATCTTCGCAAGATTCAACTCAACGAGCTACATGAATTGAGGAATGAAGCTTACGAGAACTCATTGATCTACAAGGAGAAGACCAAGATTATCCACGATGCTAAAATCAAGAACCGAGAGTTCCATGTTGGTGATCAAGTCTTACTTTTTAACTCTCGGTTGAAGATCTTCTCGGGCAAGTTGAAGAGCCGCTGGTCTGGTCCATTCACCATCGCCAATGTTTTTCCCTATGGCACCATTGAGCTTTCTCAGCCAAATGGGCCCAACTTTAAGGTGAATGGCCAGCGTTTGAAATTGTACTTTAGTGAGGACATCTCTCATGAGATGATTCCATCCCTCACCATGTTTCCCTTGAATTAGTTCGGGACCGAGTCAGGCTCGTGACTCGGTTAACAAAAACAAGCGCTCCTCGGGAGGCAACCCGAGTATCTATCCCCCTTTCCCGTTTTTCATCCTAAGTGTAGGGGGAGCTATATAGGTTGCTTGTGTTTGTATGATGATGTGATTACAGGGATAAGTGCACTCTTGGAATCTTTGAAGAACCGTGCTCCCATGTTATCCGCAAATCCGGTTCTATCTCTCAACTATCATGATTCAATCTTCTTCATACTCACATTTGAAATTGATCACTTTAGTCATCTCTTCCTTAGCTTGATTTAACCAACGTGCACAATGTCATAAGTGCAGGGGAGACATTTCCCACATGCTTAAACATTGAGGACAATGTTTATCTTAAGTGTAGGGGAGACTTCTAGCGAAGTTTTAAGTGGACTTTTCCATTAAAATGCCTTTATTTAACCGGAAAATCATCTTTTTCAGCATTTTTCAAATTTTTAATTAACTTTGGCCATATAGTCGTAATTTTTAAATTTTTATCGTTGCTTTCATATGTATAAATCCCACAATAAAGTCAAAAATATTAATAAAGTGGTGTAGCTAGTTTTGAAATCTTTGACATATTAGGCCCGTTGCGATTATTTTGACTCAACCCGAATTGACTTATCCAAGTTCATTCTAGCTAGTATCCTTAACCATGTAGACTTTAATTGGTTTATTAGGCTAAGCATCCACGAGTCTCATTACTTGAGATTTTAAATTGTGGAGAACGCGAAATGATAGAGTCAATTATAAGTCGGTATTCTTGCACAAGCACACTTGGTGTGATTATCTGCCTATTCTCCCATCACTTGCTAATAATTTATCTGCAATAAGTAAGGTCGTACGATTTGAAAGGTTACTTAGCTTCTAGCCCAAGATCGTTTAAAAGTTGCTCGGTAATGATAAGAGTTCATAGCCAAGGCATAACTTATGAAGCGGGGTGCGAAGATTGACGAGTCCGAAAAGGCCCTAACAAGGCATGAGGATTCAATTTTATTGCTAAAGATCCAAGGTGATGTGAAAAGCATTATTCCCAAAATCAATATGAAGGATCAAGACTCACGACAAAAAGCAATCAACTCCCATAAAGATCATGGAGAAGTCTATCCGAAAAGACCCGAACAAGGTATGAGGATAAATAGATCCAAGTCCGAAAAGGAGGCGGATCGTTGTATCTCAAAATCCCAATTAGCGATTGAAGAAATAATGATGAAGTCGTGGTCAACAAAGTTGGAGTACCCCTCAAAAATACTCCAAGTGAAGAACTCTATTAACGAAGAGAAGACCATTATCTCAAGAACGTCTCTCAAGATATGAAGTATGAAGTACATGCCAAATATCGGCCCGAGAAAGGTCTCAAATCGCGAAGCGAGTTATGCCAAGATATGAACTTTTTGATATCCCGAGAAGCAGTTTTAAGAGATTTTGTCCTTTAGCTAACTATTATCAAATCGTCCTACTTTGCTTTCAGCCTAAATAAACTAACGAAATAAGTCCAAAAATGCATCTTCATGATCATTCTAAGACAAAAATAAAATATAAGAGATACACCTAGGAATAAGGGAGTTTAAGCTTATAATTTAGCCATGTGTGTAAGTGTTTGAATTGCTAACTTATAATAACAATGATCTCGTTTTTAAGCTTAGTTTGGGGAACGTGAAACTTGAGGGTGATAAATCTTCGCAGCACCAAAGCCCTAATGTAAGTCCTTGATCTCTTTGCAAGTTATTTCCATATAGCTATTTTCAAGTGAAAATGGTTTCTATCCTTTTGTTTCCTTTAAAGTTTAAATTTCTCTTAGTATTTAAATTTTTGTTTAGTAGTATTTTAATAAGGCCAAGGTTGATTGATTATGAGAAAAGTGTAAATTTGCTTTATCACTAAGCATTGCATGAGGGCATGGCAATGGTTAAGTGTAGGGGATTTGATAGGTGTGAAAACACCCATCCTTTTACCACTTATTTCTTGCTAAAACAAGACCAAAACGCGTATTTAATGTCATTTGTTTAGAATTATGTGTGGTTTGTGTGTTTGTTGTGTTTTCAGAGCCAACTGGATAAATATTGAAGAAAACATGGGATTACACGGGTTTTATCGAAGAAAAAGACGAAAAAACGAAGTCTATAATACAAGAGATGCAACAGATTTGAAGTCAATGGGCCTATTTGAAGATTTATCGAAGAAAAGGACCAAAGATGGAAGATTTACATATGTCGAAGAAACTCAAGTTTATTAAATGAAGAAATTAAAAGACGAGTTGAATTTATTCGTTGACAAATCCCGAATCGAAATCGAAAACGTCAACTTTTCTGAAAAGACGAGAAGACAAAAAGAAAGGGAGAAATCCCACTCACCAACCAAGGAGGAAGCCTATAAATACTCCTCCCATTCACAATTTTGGACTAGTTTTTTATTCTGTTACATCTTTTTCCTATTTCGTAGGAAGAACCATCTCCCTTAAGGAGTGGTTTTCATTTCCTTTGATTTCTTCCAGTCTTGTAAGTTTAATCTTTCCATTTTGTTTGTTGAACCTTAATCATCAATACAAGTTTACATTTAATCTTTCTATCATCTTGTTCTTCATCTCTTTGTGATTCAAAGTTCTTAAGTTTCATTTTATTGGTTCGATCATAAAAAGTAAGTGGGTTTTATGGTTTTGATATTTTGGATTGATGTTTATCATTGGTAAATGATTAGTGGTTAAATTGGTTTAAGTTTTGATTAAAAGTTTGGTGGATTTTTGGGTTAAATTCGTGTTTTTATATTCCCCCGTTCTTCGCATTTTTCAGACCTGCCCAGATTTATTCCGAATCAACATAAGATTCCGGATCAAGGTTTTTAGATTTTAGTGTTTACTCGGAATATCCATTATTCCGAATCAAGGGTTTTCTAATTTTATTCCGGATCAAGCTAATTGGTTCGGAATATTTAATATTCCGGATGAGGAGTTATTCCGAATAAAGGTTTCTTTTAAAACATTCCGGATCAGTCATTTATTCCGCATAAGAACATTATTCCGGATCAAAGATTATTCCGCATGAAGGCCATTTATTCCGCATGAAGCATTTATTTCGCATCAAGTGAAAATTCCGAATGAAGCAATCTTTCAAGTTATTCCGCATGAGTAGTTATTCCGGATAAGCAAAATTTCCCTAATATTCCGAATCAAGCATTTATTCCGAATAAGCTGTTTTCTCCAAGTTTAGGTACTTTACTGTTTGATTTTTATTCAAGTTTATTTCCAGTAATTGCTTTTAGTTTAATTTTATTACTTCCTGCACTTATCGTTTTAGTAGTTATAGACCAAAGCTCCCCCTTTTTAGTCACCAAGTACAACAATTCCACTTTTAACCGTGATCGATTCGAGAGGATACCGAGAACGAAACAACGACAATCACAATTGGGTACGAGCAACGCAAAAAAAGATCTTGCAAGCAAACCTTTTTATTAACTAACCAAAAAACAGTTATTAGAGAGCGCGGGCGTTTTATGGTTGCTTTTATAGGCTAAGTCGTAATGTGGCAAGAACAAAATTCATACACATGATTGAACAATAAGAAACATGTATTGCATAGTTGCTATTTTTTTGCAGCTAAATGCATCAGCAGCAACAACTGTTACATTTTGATTTAATAAATGTCTCATCGATTACAAAATTTAAAAGTCATGGTCGAATAAGGTAACGACATGCCATTCTTGTTGCATATAACCATCAGCAATATGTGGTTTCATAGCAGCATGCACACACTTGAATACATCCTGGGAGAAACGGAAAATGTTATTGTAAACTGCGTATATTCATATAACTTTCAAACGGAAAATGTTATAGTATCTTCCTCAAGTTCAATTCAAGAATAATTTATCAAATGTTCAAACTTACCAGGACTCGTGCATTTTGTTTTCAATATGAATCAGCAGGCGTCCAATGTTTCTTTCTACAACAAGCTTTCATAATACTTTAATGATAATCTGCCAAATACAGATCATCAAGCAAATCCAACCACTACCTCCTCTTGTTCGTGAGTCGCATCGCATTTCCTTTCAGCAGAACCAGCAAATCCAACCACTGAAATCAGCACTCCTAGTCGACTTGCCTGCACCGAGTATAATGTAGTTTAAGATTTTGCACACACACAAACACGTAACCTACTTCATTTCAAATAAGAAACAAGAACCGTATATCACATACGCTTCAAACAAACGCATCTGTCGAAAAAATTAATAATAAATTTTTGGGACGAAATACATACGTGTTGGTTTTTGTATCTAGAATATGTACGGGCTATATGAAATTGATTACTTGAGGTTTTGAATACCTATCTTTCTTCTGACCACTTCTGTTTTCTTAGGATTCTCGATGACTATGAATTCTCGCGCGCCTCTCTGACATCCTATATAATAAGTGAATTTGAAAACATATTGAGTGACCATTTTCTTGTTCAAGAAGTAGCAAATAATAGGATGTTTGTTACATGTGAGGATGGTGAACATGGAACAAAATCACACTCAATAACCAAAGTAAACCCATTGAGGAAAACCGTGGTAGGCTCAGATATGGCATCTTAGAGGGAAAACCGGATACACACGCCATGGCTGCAACCCCGAGAGGTTGCCCCGCCAAGATACGTGCAATCTCGAGTTTTACCCGGGCCGTTCAAGGTCATCACAGCCTAAATAAGTGCACATTCCAACAACAAAATCCATCCATAGGACCAGTGATTCTCCTCACAAACCGACTTAAATATAATTAACCTCCCCTCTCATAGCCCTTCATTCCCTCTCACAATTTTTTCACACACTAATACCTACATCTTCCGTTTCATTATTTCCGTTTCATTAATGGTGCCCCGTTTTTATTAATTGAGAGTTTGCCCTTTACTGAGGATGGTGAACATGGAACAAAATCACACTCAATAGCCAAAGTAAACCCATTGAGGGAAAACTGTGGTAGGCTCAGATATGGCACCTTAGAGGGAAAACCGGATACACACACCATGGCTGCAACCCCGAGAGGTTGCCCCGCCAAGATACGTGCAATCTCGAGTTTAACACGGGCCGTTCAAGGTCATCACAGCCTAAATAAGTGCACATTCCAACAACAAAATCATGACCTGCGAGCATCACATACAATCGATATCACCAATGTCATATCTAGGTCCTCAAAAGTATCAGAAAGCAAGGACAAAAAAGGAAGCAAGTCCTGAAATTTATAACGCTCGTGTCCATAAAGCAACTTTCGAGGCTAAATGCCGAAGCAGAAGGCACTTGCCTTTACTACGTTTACACTTTTATTTCTTACTCCGAGATCCAGAATAATGCTTAAAAATAAGCCAAAAGATAGATTAAAAGCATACAATAAGCATACGTTGTAGAACCCCACAAATGTATCCCAAATCAGCTTCTTATAAGTCAAACAAAAGCATCAATCATCATCAGTTGGTCTAGATTTGATCTGTTTTATAGTATCTTTCAGTTTCTTTTCTTATTGTATCCTTTTAATGTATCTTTTCAGTTTCTTTTCTTTTGTGTAATGCGTCTAGATTTGATCTGTTTAATAGTATCTTTCTCAAGTTCAATTCAAGAATAATTTATCAAATGTTCAAACTTACCAGGACTCGCGCATTTTCTTTTCAATATGAATCAACAGCCGTCCAATGTTTCTTTCTACAGCAAGCTTTCATAATACTTTAATGATAATCTGCCAAATACAGATCATCAAGCAAATCCACCCACTATCTCCTCTTGTCCGTGAGTCGCATTGCATTTCCTTTCAGTAGAACCAGTAAATCCAACCACTGAAATCACCAGTCCTAGTCGACTTGCCTACACCGAGTATAATGTAGTTTAAGATTTTGCACACATACAAACACGCAACCTACTTCATTTCAAATAAGAAACAAAAAACCGTATATCACATACGCTTCAAACAAACGCATTTGTTGAAAAAATTAATAATAAAATTTTGGGACGAAATACATACGTGTTGGTTGTTGTATCTAGAATATGTACGGGCTATATGAAATTGATTACTTGAGGTTTTCAATACCTATATTTCTTCTGACCACTTCTCTTGTTCAAGAAGTAGCAAATAATAGGATGTTTGTTACTTGTGAGGATGGTGA
This sequence comes from Glebionis coronaria, assembly GCA_025667525.1. Classification (NCBI taxonomy): domain Eukaryota; kingdom Viridiplantae; phylum Streptophyta; class Magnoliopsida; order Asterales; family Asteraceae; genus Glebionis; species Glebionis coronaria. The sequence continues at coordinate 4,673,068 of JANFOE010000322.1, read as the reverse complement.
ACATGGAACAAAATCATGCTCAATAGCCAAAGTAAACCCATTGAGGGAAAACCGTGGTAGGCTCAGATATGGCACCTTAGAGGGAAAACCGGATACACACGCCATGGCTGCAACCCCGAGAGGTTGCCCCGCCAAGATACGTGCAACCTCGAGTTTTACCCGGGCCGTTCAAGGTCATGACAGCCTAAATAAGTGCACATTCCAACAACAAAATCCATCCATAGGAGCAGTGTCCATAAAGCAACCGTTTCTTTCGAGGCTTACTGCCGAAGCAGAAGGCACTTGTCTCTACTACTTTTACACTTTTATTTCTTACTTGGCGCGCAACCTAGCTGCACCATTTCACTATCTAAAAATGAAATATTCGAAAGGGTACCATAAGTTGAGGTAATTACTCGTCAATGCGTCCAACCATAGGCGTATATACAATATGCAACCCTAACCCAGACCAGGAAGGGAACTATACAATAAGCATACCTTGTAGAACCCCACAAATGTATCCCAAATCAGCTTCTTATAAGTCAAATAAAATCATCAATCATCATCAATCGGGGCCAAACAAAATCACTCGAAGCCGACCGTCACCAACCCACCGAGGATTGGGGGTAACGGTCCTCCCGAAAAACAGCCGTTGTCACCATAAATCGATCGTCGCCAACCCATTAAACGATGGGGGCAACGATCTGTTTCAAAAACACCATAACAACCCAAAATATTCGAGATCCAGAACAATGGTTAAAAATAAGCCAAAAGATACATTAAAAGGATACAGTAAGCATACCTTGTAGAACCCGACAAATGTACCCCAAATCAGCCATAACAACCCAAAAGATTCGAGATCCAGAATAATGCTTAAAAATAAGCCAAAAGATACATTAAAAGGATACAATAAGCATACCTTGTAGAACCCCACAAATGTATCCCAAATCATCTTCTTATAAGTCAAATAAAATCATCAATCATCATCAATCAGGGCGAAACAAAATCACTCTACGCCGACCGTCACCAACCCACCGAGGATTGGGGGCAACGGTCCTGCTGAAAAACAGCCGGCGTCACCATAAAGCGTTCGTCGCCAACCCATTAAACGATGGGGGCAACGATCTGTTTCAAAAACACCATAACAACCCAAAATACTATATGGAGCTGATTGAACATAAGCCAAAAACATTTGCTGTTACGCCTTACTTGGTCCTTGGCTTATATCTGAAAAGCTTATTTTTCTAACTTATTTCAAAGCCTTTCGGCTTATATAACCTTATTATATCATAAAAACCTTATATAATCCCAAAACTTTTAAAAAAAATCAAAAAAATATTAGGTTATGAAAAGAAATAAACCGGAACAAACAGCCATAACAACCCAAATCAGCCATACCTTGTAGAACCCGACAAATGTACCCCAAATCAGCCATAACAACCCAAAAGATTCGAGATCCAGAATAATGCTTAAAAATAAGCCAAAAGATACATTAAAAGGATACAATAAGCATACCTTGTAGAACCCCACAAATGTATCCCAAATCATCTTCTTATAAGTCAAATAAAATCATCAATCATCATCAATCGGGGCCAAACAACATCACTCTACGCCGACCGTCACCAACCCACCGAGGATTGGGGGCAACGGTCCTGCTGAAAAACAGCCGGCGTCACCATAAATCGTTCGTCGCCAACCCATTAAACGATGGGGGCAACGATCTGTTTGAAAAACACCATAACAACCCAAAATACTATATGGAGCTGATTGAACATAAGCCAAAAACATTTGCTCTTACGGACGACCTTAGTCCTCGGCTTATATCTCAAAAGCTTATTTTTATAACTTATTTCAAAGCTTTTCAGCTTATATAACCTTTTTATATCATAAAAACCTTATATAATCCCAAAACTTTTTAAAAAACCCCAAAAAAATTAGCTTATGAAAAGAAATAAACCGGAACAAACAACCATAACAACCCAAATCAGGCATACCTTGTAGAACATGACAAATGTACCCTAAATCAGGCATAACAACCCAAAAGATTCGAGAGCCAGAATAATACTTAAAAATAAGCCAAAAGATACATTAAAAGGATACAATAAACATACCTTGTAGAACCCCACAAATGTATCCCAAATCATCTTCTTATAAGTCAAATAAAATCATCAATCATCATCAATCATCATCAATCATCATCAATCAGGGCCAAACAAAATCACTCTACGCCGACCGTCACCAACCCACCGAGGATTGGGGGCAACGGTCCTGCTGAAAAACAGCTGGCGTCACCATAAATCGTTCGTCGCCAACCCATTAAACAATGGGGGCAACGATCTGTTTGAAAAACACCATAACAACCCCAAATACTATATGGAGCTGATTGAACATAAGCCAAAACATTTGCTAAATGTATCCCAAATCATCTTCTTATAAGTCAAATAAAATCATCAATCATCATCAATCGGGGCCAAACAAAATCACTCTACGTCGACCGTCACCAACCCACCGAGGATTGGGGGCAACGGTCCTGCTGAAAAACAGCCGGCATCACCATAAATCGTTCGTCGCCAACCCATTAAACAATGGGGGCAACGAACTGTTTCAAATACACCATAACAACCCAAAATACTATATGGAGCTGATTGAACATAAGCCAAAAACATTTGCTAAATGTATCCCAAATTATCTTCTTATAGGTCAAATAAAATCATCAATCATCATCAATCGAGGCCAAACAAAATCACTCTACGCCGACCGTCACCAACCCACCGAGGATTGGGGTCAACGGTCCTGCTGAAAAACAACCGGCGTCACCATAAACAATGGGGGCAACGATATGTTTCAAAAACACCATAACAACCCAAAATACTATATGGAGCTGATTGAACATAAGCCAAAAACATTTGCTCTTACGGCTTACTTGGTCCTCGGCTTATATCTCGAAAACTTATTTTTCTAACTTATTTCAAAGCCTCTCGGCTTATATAACCTTTTTATATCATAAAAACCTTATATAATCCCAAAACTTTTTAAAAAATCCAAAAAAAGTTAGCATCCATAGGAGGAACATGACTATGAATCTAATCAGAACAAAAATAACAATCAGCACACACCCAAAAAAAACACAGATTACCTTATTTAGCTGAAGGTTAACAACATGCATATTAGGTCGCGTAGATCAAAACCAACCAAAATATCGAAACAGCGAGCCTAAAATATATAGATCATATCAAAACAGTAACAACGATCCCCAAATATATAGATCATATCGAAACAGTGATCCCCAAATAGCAATCAGCACAAAAATAACAATAGAGGAACATGACTATGAATCTAATCAGAACAAAAATAACAATCAGCAGATACCCAAAAAAACACAGATTACCTTATTTAGCTGAAGGTTAACAACATGCATATTAGGTCGCGTAGATCAAATCCAACCAAAATATCGAAACAGCGAGCCCAAAATATATAGATCATATCGAAACAGTAACAGCGATCCCCAAATATATAGATCATATCGAAACAGTGATCCCCAAATAACAATCAGCACAAAAATAACAATAGAGGAACATGACTATGAATCTAATAAGAACAAAAATAACAATCAGCAGACACCCAAAAACACAGATTACCTTGTTTAGCTGAAGGTTAACAACATGAATATTAGGTCGCCTAGATCAAAACCAACAAAAATATCGAAACAGCTATCCCAAAATATATAGATCATATCGAAACAGTAACAGCGATCCCCAAATATAGATCATATCGAAACAGTAACAACGATCCCCAAATATAGATCATATCGAAACAACGATCCCAAATATAGATCATATCGAAACAGCGATCCCCAAATATAGATCATATCGAAACAGTAACAACGATCCCCAAATATAGATCATATCGAAACAGCGATCCCCAAATATAGATCATATCGAAACAATATCGAAACAGTGATATAGATCATATCGAACCGTTCGAAACTGTATTATTGGGGTAGAGAGAGAGTATGCATATTAACCTTTATAACAAAGGGCAAACCATTCACCCAAAGCGCAAACTAATCACCCTAAGGGCAAACCCAATTAATAAAACGGGGTCACCATTAATGTAACGGAAACAAAGTGCAATAATGGAACGGAGGATGTGTGTGTTGGTGTGTGAAAAAATTGTGAGAGGGAATGAAGGGCTGTGAGAGATGAGGTTTAATATATTTAAGTCGTTTTGTGAGGAGAATAACTGCTCCTATGAATGCGTGATTCTCCTCCTTTATATAAAGGTTAATAGCATCTGTGTCATATTATGATTTGTAATGGAGTCTAGTTAATGACAAACTTCTTGCTTTATATTTTGATTTACAATAACTATGTGGATTTGAATTTTGGTTTTACATTTATAAAGTATGTTAGTAGTTAGAAATAAACTTGGTTTATGTTTCGAAAGGATGTAAAAGCTAATAGACTATTGAAACGGAAAACTATATTACTTTTAATTGTAAAATGTGTGGATTATGGAGTAATATTACATGCAACTTCTATGTAAAATTTTGTTATTAATCTTTTGGTTTATTAATTTATTTGAAATTTTAAGCTTTTATATGTGATATCTTGACATGGTTCTAAAAGGCGCGTTAAGGTGCGCTAAAGCGTGAGGTGCGACCTCCACTCTACCATGCACGCCAAGGTATTGATTTAAAGCGTGACGTGAGCTGAGACGTGAAAAGACACGCTAAAGCATGAGGTGTAGCCAGTTTTTTTGAATTCAACTTCGAAAAATAAATATAATTACATGTAACGACAACTTCCTAATTTTAATTATTATGAACAACACTTATTATGAACTCAATATCTATACTATCTATAAAGGGTGCATATACACATCCTAACTCCAAACCTAACTCTAAACCAAAAATTAAGATAAACATATTAACAACTTAACCATTAGATCATTTTTAATCCAAACCTAACTTCAAATCTTGACCATCCATTTCTTTTGTAACAAACTTTTGTAACAACTTTTTAACAATTTATTAAAAAACCATTTTTATTTTTAAATTGTAATATCTTTTAGCACATTTATTTTTTTCGTAATCTAATTTCACCATATTTTTTAAAATTTTGTTTTCTTTAATTCAACTTCCATTTTGATATATTTACAATTTTTTTGTTTTTTTTCATTTTTAGTGATTTATTTATTTTAATTTAACTTTTTTACATTTTAACGTTAAATCGATTGTTAAAAAATAGTCACTTATTACCCGTCGCTGCATTGCGCGGGTACCATACTAGTATATACAATATTGAAATATGATAAAAAAACACATAAATATTTTTATGTGTTGTGGCGCCTTAAGCCACGCTTTAAAAACGTTAAAGCGTCGCTTTAGTCGCTAAAGCGTGTGACTTAAACATGCTGACATGTCACGCCTCACGATATTTATAACCTTGCATCTTGATAATATTTTGAAATTTATTTGAATTTGGTTTTTTTGGTTTTAACCGAAACTAAACCGAATTTTAATTTGGTTTATGGTTTGGTTTAACATGCTCTATAATTGGTTTTACTTTATTTTGGTTTTAATTTTAAAATTTTCAAAACCGATAAATTCGAATCATACAACCAAAAACTCAAAAATCGAACCGATGAACACCTGCACGCAACAGGCGAGTTGCTTCCTCTGTCATCGCCGGAGAGCTAATCGTGCGAACATACAAAATATCATATAACCACAAAATATCACATAACTACATCTTTTGAATATACCAATCTTTATTCTCACTTTACAATTATCTATGCTTTTTGGGTGTTGCTTTTAAGAGTATATGCAATGCAAAAGTAACTAATAACTTTTTACAATGAGTTTTTTTCATTGCAAAAATAACTTTTTGAAAACGTTTTTAACAAGACTTGATGCATATCAAATTATTGTTTAATGTTGTATGTATAAATGTGGGTTTGTGTTAACGACATTTAATGTTAAAAGTCATTGAAGACTAATTACATTGTAAATGCTTTAAAAAGTAAGAACTGTGGGCGTTAAAAGTCGGGTTTTACTTTAATTTAAGTTTATAAAGTGATGTTTTAGAATTGGTTTTGTATTTGATTTATATATTATTTATTATTTTAATAAATATAAGTATAAGGGCCTCTTTGGTTTAAAGCTAAAATTTCTTGTGGTTTTGGATTAATTAAAGACATGTATAGAACTTTGATTACCAATATGTAGAACGTTGTTTGATTTGTACATGAATTTACTATTTTATAAATAAAATTGAGTTAAAAAAAATTCCAACAACTTACCTAACATATTAATATTCATATCAATTGATGAGAGAGAAACACCATCTCACTTGCCTTAATTTCCAAATCTCACCAACGTTTAAAAAGTTAACTCAAACAAATGTTTTCAATATTTTCCTAATCTGTAGAGTCTAAGAGGGTGTTTCTTTTTCTTTCGCAACATCTTAGTGGGAAACAAATGTGAGCCCAAACCTGTTGGGAATCTAAACTTGTTAGATTCCCTGTTCATTGATTTAAACATAATTAGGCTGATAGATAGTCCCTTGCCTGTGCCTAGGAGGCAGGCAAGTTTCGCAAGACTCACAGAGATCCGAATCTCTGTGAGCAACCTCAGAGGAGTCCATGTCAGAGACATTGTCAGGGAAGTCGAAGATTACCTGAAGACATACTCCTTGGCTGTGATAGATAACAGCCAAGATGTATTAGGGACTCTGAGGGGTTGAGAGTTAACAGGGGTGGCAATACCCTGATAACTCTCAGCACACTTTGGACATGCCATTTGTGTGTTCGAGAATATGAAGAATAAGGAAACTGTTTTGGACAACTGTTCCTTAAAGCATAATGGAAGACTACCAAGAATAGAAGGACATCATGTGACTGATGTGGGAACTTGTAAAAGTTGTGTAGTCGACATCAAGTACTGTTCAAGTCAAACTCGTAACACTATAAATAGGATGTGTATCCTTGCATTAATGTTTAACACTTTGAGATATTAAGAACATTAGTGCGTGTAACTTAGTGAATCAAACAGCTACGACTGTATTCATAAGTTAAGGTTTATTGTTGTTCAAAGTGTGCACAACACATTGTCATCAAACGGTGTTATCCATAACACTTGTAATTCTTTATTATACAATAATAAGATTACGTTTGAAAAGTAATACCTTGTGTTGATTAAGTTAAGATTAGGGTTTCTCGCATTGATTAGGGACTTTCAATTGGTATCAGAGCGGTGTTTGATATTAAAACCTTCAAGAAACATCGTTCTCCGTTTTATAATCAAGATCCACCATGCCGGAAACCTCTAGCCCACACTCACCTTCCAGAAACCCATCTTCACCAAGACTTACCCCCCCACCAAATGATGATGATCTACCCCAACTTCTTGACTCAAGAGGTGGATCACACGTAACCAGTGTACCAGTCTTTGATGAAGAAGACTTTGCCAGTTGGAAGAGTCAATTTCTTGTATACCTTGATGGACTTGAACCTTTTCTCTTAGAAATTTTAGAAAATGGTCCATATATTCCCATGGCACTTACTTCTACTGAAGAAAACCCTCTTCCCAAGCCTGTCAAACAATGGACCGCAGCTGATAGGAAATTAGCAAACCAAGATAAACGTCTCAAAAGCATCATAATTTCCTGTCTTCCAAAGCATATCATGAAGTCTGTCATTCAGTGTCCCACAGCTAAACAAATGTGGACAGACCTCATTCTTGGCCATGAAGGACCCTCTGAAACAAGAGAGACTAAGATTCAGGCACTCAGACTTCAGTTTAATGCCTTTAAGTCTCTTGAAGGTGAAAAAGTTCAGCAAACCTATACTAGGCTGAAGATTCTTCTAAATGACCTCGCTATGAATGATGTTACTATTGGTCAAGCTGAGATCAATGCCACGTTTGTCAACAGCCTTCCAAGAAAGTGGCTGAGCATGAATCAGACTCAGAGAGCTAACAACTCAATAAAAAATGATACCCTTGCTCAGCTCTATGGAAAGTACAATTATGAAGAAGGGCTGATCGATACTATCTACAAATCGGAGACTGAAAGATTTGTAGTCCAAGGAGCATCTTCCAAAGCTTTGATCTCTGCAACACATCCTCTTGACAGCGATTCTGATATTGAAGAAGATACCCGTAGCAGCCAAGAGTTCTTGTCAGACCTCAATGCAGAATTTCCTGAAAGAGCACTGCTAGCCAACCAAAGAAGATACTACAAAAGATCTGGAAGAGTAGGATCAGCTAGCAAACCAACTGACAGGTCAAAAGAAACATGTTTTGCCTGTGGAAAGCTTGGACATTTTCAAAAAGAATGTCCTTCCACCAAAACATCCTCACCCTCTTATCCATCATCTTCATCCAAACCCTACAAGTTCAAACAACATAACAACTCATCTCAATCCAATTCTTCAGACACTGAGAAGAAAGATTACAAAAATAAGTACAAGGCACTTAAATCTGAGTTAGAACAGATGAACTTGAAGATTGAAGCTATGTCCAAGAAGAAAGGTGGTGAGAAAAAGGCTGAGAAAGGGTTGGTTGCTGAAACCTATGATTGGAATGATGAACCATTAACTTCAGATGAAGAAGACACCACAAGAGTCAGGGCTTTTATGGCGATAGCTGAGGATGAACCAGCTGTTGGAAAAGGTGATGCAAGATCAGGACAATGGGTTGACATCACAATGAAAAAGGTACACAGGCTTCTATCTATGACTGATTGTGATGAACGTAAGCATATCCTTGATTACACCATTGTTGACTTGCACTTTGTTGAGGAACAAAGGAAGAACCTACTTGATAAGTTTCACTCTGTTAAAACTGAAATGATTAATGCTAAGGCTGAATGTGAAACTCTCAGGCGGGTTAACTTAGAAAAAATATCCCTGCAAAATGAAGTAGCAAGATTAACCTTGAAAAACTTAGCTTTAAATGATCAAGTCACTGAATTAAACAAAGTTATTGAAAAATGGCTGTGTGCTAGGTTTACTATTGATGAATTGCTTAGGGATGAAGTGCCTGCTGACTTAAACAGGGATATAACTGCTAAGCATAAAAAGCTGAGGATTATCACCAAACCCAAAGACATTGTCTTTAAATCTACAGAGACTATTCATATGTCAGATACCTCTTTGACTAATGACCCTGTCTCTGAAGATGTGGCTGAGCTTCCACCCCTGCCCAAACTCTCTGGAGTTGAACCTAGCAGTTCTTCTAGATCTGCTAAGGATGAACTTAAGATAGATATTGAGAATCCTCCAGCCAAAGTTTTTCGTGTGCCTGCTAAACCAACTGGTAAACAAGTAGCTTTTAAGCCTGTTTCTACTAAAGCTGTGAATAAGGTTGACCCCACCACTGAAGATCGCCTGTTGTCTCTTATGAAAGAAGTAGAACTCTTGAAACAACACATTAAGCCTTCCGCTGAATGCTCTACTTCTCATGAACCTAAGTCAGTCCTAGGTGAACCCAAAGGGGAAAGGTTAATCAAACCTTATTGCAATGTTTGTAAGAATACTCACCACTCGACCTTAGATCATGACAGACACATGGCAGCTAAAAGAGCTCAGACACCCTCTAGGGACAGACCACAGAGTTCCAAAAGACAACAGGGAAATTACAATTCTTATCCTCTCTGTAAATTCTGTGGGTTCACAGACCATCACTCAGACGAGTGTGGTGACTTCCCTGGGTGTGATATCTGTGGGAGTTATAACCATGAAACTATGAACTGTCCATCCCAACGCCAAAAGTTTTTCAGGAACACAAGAGTTGCTAACAAGCAATTCAGGGAACCCACTGGAAAGTGGGTTCACCATAGGAACTAATCTGTTTCTATGTATCTGTGCAGAAATATCTCAAGGAATCGGTATGGTATCTAGATAGTGGCTGTTCTAGACACATGACAGGGATTCAACAATACCTGCACAGATACTCAAAGGAGCCAGGTCCCAAAGTGGTGTTTGGAGATAACTCTTCAGGTGACACAGAAGGATATGGCTCGGTGAATTGCAATGGGATCACTTTTACCAAGGTTGCATATGTGAATGGTCTTAAGCACAATCTTATTAGCATCAGCCAGTTATGTGATGCTGATTATAAGGTTTTGTTTACTAAGACTCAGGGAACCATATTCAACAAAAATAATGATGTTGTGCTGGTTGCACCTAGAAGGAGAGATGTGTATGTCATCAACATGGCTGTGTGCTCTGAAGACAGCTCAAATTGTTTTCTTGCCAAAGCCTCTGATAGTGTCAACTAGCTGTGGCACAAGAGACTGTCTCATCTCAACTTCAAGAACATCAATAAGATAGCCACTCAAAACTTGGTTGCTGGTCTACCTTCAGTGATGTTTTCCAAAGACAAAACTTGTTCTGCTTGTGTCAAAGGAAAACATCACAGGTCTTCTTTCAAGACTAGGCAATCATTCTCTATTGACAAGTGCTTACATCTCCTTCACATGGACTTGTTTGGGCCTGTCAAACCTCAAACCATTAATCACAACAAATACACCTTGGTCATAGTTGATGAATTTTCAAGATATACATGGGTGTTCTTCCTCAGAAGGAAAAGTGATGCAGCTGATGCCATCATGTCCTTCATCAGACAGGTTGAAAACATGAATGATGTTAGAGTCAAAGCTCTAAGAAGTGATAATGGTACAGAATTCAAGAATCATCAACTTGAATCATTTTGTGATGAAAAAGGGATTTCACAAAACTTCTCTTCAGCTGGCACTCCTGAACAAAATGGTGTGGCTGAAAGAAGAAACAGGACTCTGATTGAAGCAGCAAGAACTATGTTAAATGGTGCAGCCTTACCAAAGCAATTTTGGGGAGAAGCTGTACACACTGCCTGCTATACTCAAAACAGATCAATCATTGTCAAAAGACATGGCAAAACCTCCTATGAAGTTTTCAGAAAAAGATCTCCAGACGTCAGCTATTTTCATGTGTTTGGATGCCCTGTGTTTATTTATAACTACAGGGATAAACTTGGAAAGTTTGATGAAAAGGCTGATGATGGATTCTTTTTGGGATACTCTCCAACAGCCAAAGCCTTCAGAGTATTCAACATCAGAAGACAAGAAGTAGAAGAAACTTTCCATGTCAGATTTAATGAAGATGATGAAGTCATACAGAGAACAGGAACAGAGGGTGATGAAGTAGATTTTAATGAAAATATTTCTTTCCCAAGTGATGAGTTCACAGAACCCAGACCCACCAGTCATCACCACTCCAACACTCTCACTCCTTATGTTCCTGCTTTTGATCCTCTGTCTACTCACAACATAGAAGTTCCTACCTCTCAGGGACTTGATGAAGAAGAACCTCAAATCTCTGATGGTCCTTCTCATGATATTAATGACTCACCAATTCTTCAAACCTCTGAAGTTGCTCCTGCTGATAATGAAATTGCTTCCCTTGATGTGGCTGAAGAAGACTCAGACACTGAAGTAGTCTTTGAAGAAAGCCCTCCTAGTCAGCAGGATGAGAATCAAATTGTTCCAGTTGTGCCCTCAAGTACCCCTGTTCTTGAAACTCCAGCTCCTCAAAATAAGTGGTCAAGAGATCAACACATTCTTCTTGTCAACATTATTGGGGAACCAAATGCAGGGGTCACAACCAGACAGCGAATCCAAGACTCTGAGTCAGCCTCAGCCAATGAATGTCTATTTGCTGAATTTCTTTCTCAAATTGAACCTAAAAGAGTTGCTGAGGCTCTGGTAGAAGATGGATGGGTAGCTGCTATGCAAGAAGAAATCAATCAGTTCAAAAGGAACAAAGTATGGACACTAGTGCCAGCTCCACCTGGAAAGAATATCACAGGCACTAGATGGATCTATAGAAACAAGATGGATGAAATTGGGAACATCATCAGGAACAAGGCAAGATTGGTAGCACAGGGATACTCTCAGACTGAAGGAATTGATTATGATGAAACTTTTGCACCCGTTGCTAGACTTGAAGCCATCAGAATCTTTCTTGCTTATGCTGCCTATATTAACATCACTGTCTATCAGATGGATGTAAAGAGTGCCTTCCTCAATGGTGATTTGGCTGAGGAAGTCTATGTTGCTCAACCTGAAGGATTTGAGAACAGCGAGTTTCCCAACCATGTGTACAGACTTCACAAGGCAATGTATGGTCTGAAACAAGCTCCAAGAGCATGGTATGAAACTCTTTCAAATTTCCTATCTGAAAACAAATTTATCAGGGGTTCTATTGATAAAACACTCTTTACCTTCAAGGACAAGAGTGATTTCATCATTGTGCAGATTTATGTGGATGATATCATCTTTGGGTCAACAAATGTCAATCTTAGTAAACGTTTTGCTAAATTAATGACCAAGAAATATGAGATGAGTATGATGGGTGAATTAACTTACTTTTTGGGTTTTCAAATTAAACAATGTCCTAAGGGAATTTCTATTTGTCAAGAAAAGTATGTTAAGGATTTACTTAAAAAATATGACTTGGCTGATTGTGCTTCAGTAAAATGCCCCATGCTTCCACCCAACAACTTGGGCCCTGATGAGTCAGGGGTCTCTGTCAATGAGACTTTATATAGAGGCATGATTGGGTTACTGATGTATCTAACAGCCAGTCGTCCAGATATCCAATTCTCCACATGTCTCTGTGCAAGGTACCAAGCTAACCCAAAAGAATCCCATCTAGTGGCTGTTAAGAGAATTTTCAGGTATCTCAAAGGAACACCATCCCTAGGACTATGGTATCCAAAGGAATCAGGCTTTGATCTCAAGGCCTATTCAGATTCAGATTATGCTGGATGCTGTATTGACAGGAAAAGTACTTCAGGCAGCTGTCAAATCCTAGGAGGAAAATTGGTTGGATGGAGTGCTAAGAAGCAAAACTCTGTGGCTATGTCTTCAGCTGAAGCTGAATATGTCGCTGCAGCCAGCTGTTGTGCTCAGGTGCTCTGGATGAAAAGTCAATTGGCTGACTATGAAATCTTGTATGACAAAGTTCCAATCTTTTGTGACAACACCAGCGCCATTGCCATATCCAACAACCCTGTGCTTCACTCTCGTACCAAACACATTGATATCAGGTATCATTTTATCAGGGATCATATTATGAAGGGAGATATTGAGCTGCATTTTGTTCCCACAGAGTTGCAACTAGCTGATATCTTTACAAAGCCTTTGGCTGAACCTACGTTCAACAGGCTAGTTGCTGAGCTAGGGATGCTCAATATCTCAAAGCCTGTGGCTTGATATTAAATGTGTTCATTAAATGTTTGATTCTATATTAAATGTTTTATTAAATGTTTTTCACATGAAACTAGGTAGTTGCGTTCCAAGTAAATGCGAAAAACATTCTCACATTTTTTAATCATTTAAGTTTCGGATAACGAGGAGACAAACTTTTTGAAAGGTCAAGGGGACCCACTTGAGCAGTCATTTTCGCTTTTGCATTTAATACGGTTGAATAACTGTTCACTCAAGTTTGAATATATATATTGTCTTCTCTCTCTTCTCACTCACCACCATTCTAAAAAATCATCTTCTCTCTCTAAAACTCTTATCTCTCTCAACCATCCGCCATTTTCATTCTCCTTCAACCTTAAATCAATGGCGTTTCCAGTACCAAAAGCCTCCAATGTGAACTTCGAGATCAACGAGAGCATCATCGCTTCCAATAACGCCATTGGATGGATCAAGGCACCAAACAACACCTACTCAGATCTGGTAAATTTCATGTAGAATTGTGACCTAAACGAAGCCTTCACCAAATCTCCTTCCACCTTTTACCAAGAATACCTTAGGGAATTCTGGTATTCTGCTGAAGTAGTTGAAGACACCATTACCTTTAGCCTTTCTTGCAATGAACATCCGTTTGCCTTTTCCCTTACTGATTTTGCCAGTGTGGCCGGACTTAAACATGGAGATGAATGCCTGAAGACAGTTGACAAAAAGGCTGTCAAGGAAGCATTGGCCACACTCAATCCTTGTCATGACATTAACCCTGCCCTCACACCAGCTGAAATCCTTGCTAAAGCCCCTCTGAAGATTAAGTATTTTTCTCCTATGTGGCGTGTCCTCTTCACCCACATTGTGAAGTCCCTGGGAGGCATGCAGGGATCACAGGATCAAATGTCGTTCAAACATCAGACCATTGCATATGGATTAATTTGGGGAGCTGATGTTGACGTTGGAAGCATCCTTTTCTCTAACCTGGTAGAACAACTGAAGGGAAGGAATCAGGTCAGGGAAAAGAACATCTGTTATGTGCGCTACCTGTCCCTGATCTTTGAGAGTTTGCTGGGAGAGAATTACCATGACAAAGCCTTGACAGCTCTAAAGCCATATCGAATCACAGGCGCCATCTACAAGGAGATAGGAGCTGAGGATATCCCTGTCACTGCACACATGCTGAACGTTGCAAACCAAGTACCCAACGCTGAGAAGCCCTTGCTCCCTTCCTCTGAGAAGGTGAATACTTCTAGTGTCGCTGGCAAGTCTACGTCTTTGACCTCTGGGCAGCACACTACTAAGTCCAAGGCTTCATCTGGCCAACAGCTAAAGAAGAAGAAAATCCCCTCTTCTTCCCAACCTAAAGCTGTTAGCAAGGCCAAGGAAAAGAAGATTGACACCGCCTCTGGTCCAGATACTCTTGTGGATACAGAATCTTTGGCTGACAAACAACAGGCGTCTAGTGTCTCTAGGTCAGCAGAGACTACAGGAAACCAGCCAAACCTTGCTGATATCTCACAGGTAATCAGTGTACATTTTTAGAGGTTCACAATCAACCACTCTCATTTGTCTGTAGGAGAGAGTGGTGAAGTTAGGGTAATCCTCGACCCATAGAAGTCTGTCATTTCACTTAGAATTCTTTAAGACTTATGTACACTCTGTCTTTGCACCAGGGAGTGATTCATTTGTGTTTATAAAGCACCCCGATGACCCTGAACCCTCTAGACAGTATTCAGGCTAACAACAACCTGAATACATTAATGTCTCAACCTTGATGGCTGTACTTCACACAGCCTCTTGGTTCCCTCATTAAAAGAGTCCCAAAGGATTTATCCTTTCAGGGGGAGCTGAATCATCACCCTCAGCTTTCCTAGGGGCAGCGTAACAGGCGACCTACAACAACATATGTTTCACTCTTAAAAGAGTCCCAAAGGTTTTACCTTTTGGGGGGGCTGAATAATCACACTCAGCTTTCCTAGGGGCAGCGAAATGGCGATCATTAAACAACATATGTTTCACAATCAAAAGAGTCCCAAAGGTTTTTACCTTTTGGGGGGGCTGAATAATCACACTCAGCTTTCCTAGGGGCAGCGAATGGCGACCATTAACCACACTTCATTCACACTTAAAAGAATCCCAAGGATTTATCCTTTGGAGTGGCTGAGTAATCACCCTCAGCCTCTCTGGGACAGCGAAATGGCGACCATTCACTTTATATATTCCCCTGTTACTAATTACAACACACTTGCAGGCTGAAATTGTACAGCCAGTCCAAGAACCTCAGGTACATACAAAGGAGGCTGAAACAATAACTCAGGACATTCCTATTGAAGAAGAACTTGTGCTCAATGCTGATGAAGAAATGCTTTCTGTAGAAGATTATGTCGCTGAGTTTGAACCAATGCCTGAAGATGAATTCCCTGAGGGAATGTTTGATGAAGAGGAGGAAGAAGATGAGGATGACCAGCTGTCAGCCTCTCCTCCTAAAGAAGATGACAAGACTTCTCCTCTCAAGGAAGCTGTTGACACACAAAACTCTGCTACATCTGCAACAACAGTCTTCCAAAGACCATCATATGATCCAACAGCTGAATTCCTCTTGTTTGATCATCCTACCCAGACTAACTTCGACTTGATTCCAAGGGAGGATGATTTTGCTCAACAAAGCCTTAATATCAAGAATCTTCAGCCTGTACACCATCAGTCTGATATTGAGCGCTTATCAAGAAAGCTGGACGTGATCAAGTCAGAGATGCACAATTTTACTGTCACCTTTCCAGGTATTATAAAGAAGGCTGTGACTGAGGCTGTCACTGAGCCTATTCAGGAGGGTACAAGAAAAGGTGTGGCTCAGGGACTAAGTCATCTCTCGACACGAATCAAGAATGCCATTGACTCAGTTGTCCCT
Organism: Glebionis coronaria; assembly: GCA_025667525.1. Lineage (NCBI taxonomy): Eukaryota > Viridiplantae > Streptophyta > Magnoliopsida > Asterales > Asteraceae > Glebionis > Glebionis coronaria. Next base: position 4,656,943 of record JANFOE010000322.1, on the reverse strand, counting down.
GCATTGTTCCAAGAACAAGAAAACAACATGAACAGACACTTCAATGCAGTGCGCAACAGACAATACAACCATGCTGGTTTTATTGTCAGGCGAGTTCAGGCAAATACCAATGCCAATGCCAACCTATTGCTGAAGATTGCCAGGGCATCAAGAAAAAGACAGCGTGCCATGGCTGCCTCTGTGGAGCAGATTGCAAGAAGATTTCAGGCACGTTCATCCAAGCATAAGAGAAGTAAGGATGAACGTGAGGGGGAGAAGAATACTAAACTCAGCCTTGCATCTGCTGAACAAGGCTCATCTTCAGCCAATCCTTCAACAACACCTGTTCCTCTTCAAGTCATCAAACCAGTTATAGTACCTGATGATGAGGATCAGACTCAGGGGGAGCAACAAACACAAGATAGAGCTGACTCATCTAAATCCATGATCTTAGTTAACATCAGCAAGCCTGAGGATGATGATGAACCAGCAGCCAAGAAACTTAAATTCACTGTGAGCTCCCTACCAAAATCTATTCAAAATCAGGCTCAGACAGCGTTCCTCAAAAGAGCTGATGATTTGAAAAACATAAGTGTGGAGTCCTCTGTCTCAAAGAAAGGTAAAGAGATAGTGTTGGTTGATACTGACACCAAACTTAAGAAGATAGCTGCGATGCTAGAGACAGGAGGATCCACAACAGACCTTTCCCACTTTTCAACCTTTACACCTTCCGATGAGAGACCTTTAACGCCTGAAGAAATAGAGCAACAGGCTGAAGAATTCAAAAGACTAAGTGAGCTCAAGGCAGCCAAAGAATTAAATGAAGCCACTCTGAGGAAGATGACACCACCTGAAAAAGAAAAACAAAAACAAAGGTTGAGGGAAATGGAACTTAAACGCGCTGAGGCCCTAAAGAAAGTCAAAGCTGACTATGATGCCTGCGTTAACAACATGTATGCTGCTGGCAAGATAACCAAGTTTAGATACACCATTCACAAGTCCACAAACACCCCACAAATGATCTTATGGAGGGATAATCAAACGAGGAATATGGATGTGTTTGACAACTTCAGGTTAAAAACACTTGGGTTATCAGAATGGTTTGAACTCGAAGCCTTAGCTGCCAAAAAGTCTGGACAGGCAAATTTCCTTCTGCTTAAAACTCTTAAGGCTAAGTTTAACTGGATCAAGGAAACAGCTGCCAAACTCAAGATTGATCCCCCACCACAGCTTTTCGAACAAGGACCCCCAAAGACAGGCAACAAAAGAAGAAGAATTTCCCAAATCATTGATGAACCTTTTGTTACTGAAGATGTTCGTGTGGATGGAATGCACAGGGATCTGATCCTTCCTAATGGTATAGTTGGACCTGTTGATGGTCAGACATACTCAGTGCCTGAAAGAGGAATGGCGTTTATGAACAAAGCCTGCCAATATGCTTTTCAGAGGGAAGATGAGCTTTGCCTGGCTTCAACTATTCAGCTACTCTGTCACAAGAAGTGTCTCAAGATCAACTCAGAGTATTCCAAGAAGTTTGCAAAGACTTTGCAGGATGAAATTGATAACAGATTAGATGTGGCCGAAGCTGAAGAAAGAATCAAAAATGATGACTATTGAAGATAGTATCAGCCCTTTTCACCTTCATCTTTTATTTAACTTATGTATTGAACTTGTAATTTTTCTTTAAGTCTTAATAAAATAATGAGGTATGTTTGTTTAGATCTGTATGTGTAAGAAGAAGCTGTTAAACTCACTTACCTTAACTTAGTTAGATCTAGCATTATTTATGTTTAAATAGGGGGAGATTGTTGGGAATCTAAACTTGTTAGATTCCCTGTTCATTGATTTAAACATAATTAGGCTGATAGATAGTCCCTTGCCTGTGCCTAGGAGGCAGGCAAGTTTCGCAAGACTCACAGAGATCCGAATCTCTGTGAGCAACCTCAGAGGAGTCCATGTCAGAGACATTGTCAGGGAAGTCGAAGATTACCTGAAGACATACTCCTTGGCTGTGATGGATAACAGCCAAGATGTATTAGGGACTCTGAGGGGTTGAGAGTTAACAGGGGTGGCAATACCCTGATAACTCTCAGCACACTTTGGACATGCCATTTGTGTGTTCGAGAATATGAAGAATAAGGAAACTGTTTTGGACAACTGTTCCTTAAAGCATAATGGAAGACTACCAAGAATAGAAGGACATCATGTGACTGATGTGGGAACTTGTAAAAGTTGTGTAGTCGACATCAAGTACTGTTCAAGTCAAACTCGTAACACTATAAATAGGATGTGTATCCTTGCATTAATGTTTAACACTTTGAGATATTAAGAACATTAGTGCGTGTAACTTAGTGAATCAAACAGCTACGATTGTATTCATAAGTTAAGGTTTATTGTTGTTCAAAGTGTGCACAACACATTGTCATCAAACGGTGTTATCCATAACACTTGTAATTCTTTATTATACAATAATAAGATTACGTTTGAAAAGTAATACCTTGTGTTGATTAAGTTAAGATTAGGGTTTCTCGCATTGATTAGGGACTTTCAAAACCATTTGAGCATCTTGTTCCACAATCACATCAAAACCTTTCTTTTCTCACTAAGAGGCATATTAAGAGTCTTAAATGATACCACTATCAAACGAGCCCTAAAAATAAAAGTTATTATTATAAAATTGGAAAACAAAATGAAATAATATATATATGTGTGGTAGATTGTAAAGTAGACCTCACTTATTCATAGAAATAGCAAATTTTCGTGTAATCCTAGTGACTGGGTTTATGTAATGTTTGAAACCCGTTTTTTAAATCGACCTGATCGAGTAACCGGATCCGAGTTAACCTGGTTTTCTAAATATTTTTTTGCATATTTTTAATAATTAAAAAAAATTATATATAAAAACAATAAAAACTTACGTATATTAAACATATAAATTGTTTACCAACCAATATAATATGTAAAAATAAATTTTTATCGCGAATGCGTAAAATTATTTAAAAAAAAAACTCGAAAAACTCGAAATCGGTCGTGTCTCGAGATCGGGCTAACCCGGGTCAACCCAAAATCGACGGGTATAGCCAGATTTCGAAAATGTAACGAGTCAATATGACCTTTTTTTTTTTTTTTTTTTTTTTTTGACAAAACCGGTTCAACCAGGTCCGAAAACATTGGGTTTATGCACAACATATTTGTGGCTTTCATCCCCGGGCCTACTTAAATGTACCAAACAACTGAATTATACCATTAACCTAGGACACCCTCAATCAAACAAACATTGCCTTTCTGTTAGCTTTAAAGCATATATGTGACGATGAAACTAATCTGCAGAAATACAGTGAATTGGTTTTGAGTTGTGTATGTTCCACTTAAGCTTTCAAAATAAACATCCTCTCGTAGATTAATTGCAAAAAGAATACAATTTTTTTACTTCATTTTTACATTTACACAAGGGGTATTTCCATAGATGACCATTTCATAATGCCATTTTATGAAAATGGCCAAGTTTCTCAAATATAGCCAAGGCGACCGGGGCAACCGAGACAACCTATCCTCCCTGCGTGACACGTGTGCCAGTGCCCCGGTTGCCTCGGATGCATCGGTTGCCTCCGAATTCCAAAAATATACTAGGTCGCCTCGGTTGCCTTGGACCATTTTAACGACATTGAGATTTAGTTGACATTTTAGCGACAACATAATAAAAAAGTCTATTTTAGGAAAATCCCCTTTACACAATGTTAATAATTTCATATTGTGTTTTCCTTGGAATGTCACCAACTTATGTGAAAGCCATAGGTAACAGATCAGTTACTCATGGTTATTTCTACAAACATACTTTTCACCTTCAAATTACAATCCAGATTCACATCAAAAGGAACAGCCAACAAAATCACAAATATAGATCAAACCGACAAAGAAAAAGACCCAAATTCCATTGAAAGATCAATTTCAACAAACTAACTGCAAAATAAATTTGTCCAATCAGAAAACCACAATTTGACATACATTATAATGTGTTCAAGCGTGATTTCAGTACTAAAAGTACTACCAAAACCTCCGAAACAATTTGAGTCTATAAGTCAACACGCAAAGGATGCAGAATAATGCAGCTACAAAAAAAAAAAAAGCCCCACGCTTCTTTTTGTTGTAGTCATCATGCTTCTTAACCTTAACTTTCAAAACCTTTACTTCAACCACACCATAATCGCCATCACCCAAGCTCACGTAGATAACATCACTACTGAAATCACGTTTGAACACAAAACCACCCGAAACAACTTCTTTAAACGTAGGCCCTAACAATACGCTCACACTCACAAACAAAGTAGTGACATTTATTTCACTTAAACGACACAACAACTCTTTCCTAACATTAAACCCTGACGAAATAGTGGTTGAAACTTTAACCCACTCAAACCCTAACTCCTCAACTTTTTCCTTAACATTGTGAATAGCAGGAACTAGTAGTTTTATTAAGTTAGCATCCTTGACGTTATCTCCGACAGAGATAGCGGAGCGCACGTGAGGGATGAAAGGAGCCACGTAAGTGGACAGCCAAGCTGACGCGGCGGAGGAGTTGGAGGAGATGGATGGAATGAGTGAGTTTGGGATGGTAAAAAGGAGAGAAATGTTGGTTGCTGAAAACACAGAAATGATTTCAGGGTCTGGGGATGGTAAGTGTACGGACTTGAGGTTTTTGGATTTCAAACTTGGAATAAGTCCTTCTCCTTCAGGTGAACCAGTGGTAGTCATGATCAACAAGAGCAAAGTGAAGAGGCTGAAGAGTGACATTTTTTGTTACAGCTTGTGTTTTTGTTTTGTGGCTACTTTAATCTTACTGTAATATATATTGTATCAACAATATCATCATTTGAGTAATAGTCTTATTTATGTCCATATTAAAATGAGATCAGATTTTAAGTTCCTTTTGGCAAAAATGATAAATGATACCTGTGCTATGCCAGTATTTTTTACTTGTTGTGACCAACTATTATTTTCTACTAATACATATACAAGCTCATCTAGTTTGGTTATAGTCACAATTTCTTTCCGTAAATAGAAAGAAGTTATACAACTGTTTGTGTTTTTTTTAGTTCATAGATTTATTTATGATGTATTTATTCTTGTCTCCTGTCTCAAGTCTTTCAACTCATTTTTTACCTCTACCAGTTTCTGTTTGTGTGTTTTAATATCTAGACCCTTAGGTTCTTTATGATGAAATTGAACTTATAATTGAATCCAAAATATGTAGTAAGGTGTAACGGATAGTTGGGGTTTGGTTTTCCACAAAGATTAGAAATCAAAGTTAAAAAAAAAAATCTTTGAAGAAGAAAACTAGTTTCGAGTCCTATGTTAGACACTTTGTACGAAGTTGCTCTGGTTATGGTTCGAACAGGGACGAACTGCATCTTATTTTAGATCACAAGTTGCGGAAAACTTTCATGTCGTTTTTTACTGTGCAACCTAATAAAATTCTTTGTTACTTTTGTTTCTTATAACGTAACGTTAGTTTGCCATAATAATGTCCACATTAATTTTTTTCTTTCTTAATTTTGCAACTTTGACTTTAAATATGTTTGTTTATTTTATATGATACTTAGATAAAAATTATATCAATGAATATACATTTAAAATTCAATTCATTCATATATATTGGTATATAAAACAAATTAAAATATTTATGGTTAAAATTACAAAATTATGATCGAAAAAATCAACAGTAGCCTATTATTATTATTAGACAGAGTATATATTTTTTGAACAAAATTTACCAAATAATTTATTTACATGACAACTTTAGTGGATTGAAGATGCATACAATTGCTCGAAGAGAAGGAAAATGTTCATTTTTGTTATCACTAGTGTGATCACGAAGGTGAAATTGTACGCACGTCATTTGTTAAAGCATTGTACACGAATCTTGTTAATTACCCACTGTCATAAAATAAGCAGCGGCAAAAGCAGGGTAACTGAAAAGGATTCCTTTCCGATTGTCTAAGGTGGTGTTTGTTTTATTAAAATATTTTAGGTCTGAATCTGACTACCGTATCTTATTGATAAGAGGTGGTATAAATGTCTGAATCTAATGAAAAAATATTATTTGTTTTTTCATAATTGTTTGAATGATCTACGTTTTGATATATATTTAACAATAATAATAATAAACAAGTAGCTTGTGTAAACATGAAATAAAACATTTTTTATCACATACTTAACAAAAATAAACACTTAAATTAATTATCTTAATACATATTCTAAATTTTAACATAGTAAAAACTATTACATGAATTGTCTTAAAATAATACATAAACTTAACGTCGTGAACAAACATTCAAGTAACTTATCCAAAACAAAATATTTTAATTCCTAGCTTGCATTATTTCTGTCACTATTTCATCTCGTAAGTTACATATATTGTTGATCGGCTTCGCTCCCAGTATGTTTGTGTCACCCATTCCTATAAAAAAAACAATGCAAACACATAAATACATATAATTCAAAGACGAATCGGATAAGAAGTTTAACATAACTAGGTGAGGGTTCGAAGAAGACATTCTCCTCTTGGATGTTACTGCACGACTCAACCCACTAACCAATAACATTTGCCAGTTCTTAGAAAAAAAAAAAAAAAAAAAAAAAAAAAAAAAAAAAAAAAAAAACTAACTTATTCTTATTAGAGGCAACAAGTATAATAATGTCATTGTTGTAATCCAGAAATTTACAGTACCAATCATAGTAGTATGAGATAAGAGTTAATTATGTGGAAGGTTGCTTATTGCTAAATCAGGAAAAATAGCAATGTTATCACAATTCTGTTGCTTCCCTAATGCATCTAGAACTCTTCATAAGCTGATAACAATGTTCCATGATGACATATATAACACAGCCGAGACACTAGCCTAAATATTGGAAGATTGGCGACTATAAATTATAATCATTTGAGGTAAGCACAGAATTATTTAATCAAGCTAATCGTGATCAACTCTTGCATAAATAATTATAAGTGGTCGATGCCATGTATAGATACACTTCCAGAATACATGGAACTATTATACCAAGGAGTCTATATGACAGAAGCAAAATGGGCAAATGAAAGAGTTTATTAGAAAAAAGGAACACTTAAATTTAAGCAAAACACCAGATAAGTGCTTACATATGTCAAACAAATCCAACAACACTGTACCTATCACAGAAATCCCTCTGTTTTGCACTAAAGCGCCAACAGATGACAATCTCAAATTCAACCGAAAAAGAATGAGCAAGTATATCAATCATTACATACTCCAAATCATTCATTACGACTTACATGACATCTCGAACAAAAGATTGACATCCGCGAGTATAAGCACCAAAAACTGCTTGACTAGCAAAGTCAACCATAAACACAAAGCAGTTAACTGTAAACACGTACTTCTAACAACCAAGAACAAACCAAACTGCTGGTTGATAAGTATAAGAATTTATACCTCATGAGACACGCTTGGAAATATGCTAAGTGAAGTACTGAAGCCTAAGCCGTGATCTCCCTCACCAACCAATCCAAACTTGGATAAGAAAAATACAGAACGAGAAATGAAGGAAGCGCAAATAATATAGTGAGCAGGACATACAAGGCCAATATTGCAGCTTTGCATACAACACAATCATCAGAAAGATCAAAACCAATGGGAACTTGGCTGTTAATTCAACAAAGAAAAATAGTCCCTTCCGCATGTAAGCTTGTATCCCAAAATAACCAACGGTGGGCACGGAAGGCGGAGGCCTTTGGACACTAGAATAGGTTCATTGACTTCTTGAAGTCAACTTTGACGGCGTACACTCACCACAAGAATCATTGTGCGACTTCACCACCTTATCATTGATCAAACTCTCGACCATCCAAAGAAGGAAGTAGTTCTTACGAGGATACTTGAGGTTTCCTTTTATTAAAAGGCGAGGGGATAATAGGTTGCACCAGGGGCAAGATATTAGAAGGGGCAGCTGAATTGGTAAAGGAGGGACCTTGACAATCGCCCGACGAAGAGCCAACACACAGTTTTTACAGAGTGAATGACCACACCATAAAACATTCGGTACATTTTCGACAATGTTAAAGGATTCACAGCATATCGGGCACTCCAATCCATCATCTTTACTAATAGTAGATGAAACTTCATCATCTGATATATATTGGGCACCTTTTGTTAGTTTTCTGAAGTCGTTTTTTAATTTTCGGCCACCGGTGCCCACTAGACATTTGGATGCAAATTTCCACATACGGATAGATGCTAAACTTTCTACAGGCTACAACAGTATACGAGTTTGAAGCCACACAGGAACAAAACACTCAATTTTCAGCTTCTTAGTCCGTACCTAATTACATAAGGTTGTTAACAGATATGACAATAAACTCTAAAGTTGAAGTCCATTACATTTTAGCTTTGGCTATCGATTAAATCTCTGATAATCACCAATCACAAACCAATGGCAGAGTCAATGTTTTCTCAGAAACTAACCAATTGGGTCCTTCACAAATAGCATCAGTTAAAGATAATCACTCAGCACTAACCGATGGCAAATTCAGTAACGATACAAATATCAGGCGTGAAACTTTTAGGATTTACAAATGATCCAAATATCAGGCGGCAAAGTTCATTACCTATAGTCTAGAGAATCTGCTAAGGAATGCTAAACGGTATACTTTCAATAGTAGAAGTGTTTCTGACACCTGCTGCTACTAGTACTAGTACTAATTCCTCTACGGTTTATGTCCGGTCCTATAGCAACTAGAAGTGTTTCTGACTAATGATGCAGTAATGCCTCAAAGATCTGACTTTTTTATTTGTCTAGTGGTAGAGACACTAGAAGTTAATTTAAAAGTACTAATTTTTTGAGATGAAATTAACCTTGATGATCAAGATGATAAAGTTATACAGGAGCGATGATGACAGCAATGAAAGGTCATATCGAAGTATTTAGGCTTCTTATTTATGTCGGATACTCCGATGTGATGTAAAGCTTACTAACAAAGCTGGTGATACAACCATTTCTCTATCTAATATGAACGACAATTATGATATGTTCGAGAAGGTAATGATCGAATAAACACTCGAGAAAGGGATAGAAAATGGCAGAGGCTTTTATCCGCTACATTACGCCACTCATGTTAGCAGCAAGAGAACAATAGACAAATGTGTGAGCTACTAATGCGGATGTCAGCCGACTAGGTCTAGGATCAAAGACGCTCATGATACCCCATGATTCTATCTTTTTGGGAATTTTTTGATTTGAAGCCGAACTTTCTAAAACATAAGCCGAGCTTTTAAAAACAGAATGCGAGCTTTCTAACATAGGGTCAATGATTCAAAAGTTGAAGACCAAATAGCTGTCAAAGAAAAACTAGACCAGGAAGTCGCCGAAACAATTAAACCTCATTCAAAAGCCCTCAAAACAATTAAACCTCTACAATATTTAAACACATATCAAGAAACCGTAAAACCTCTAAGCAGTTAAACCCTCTACATTAACGAAAAAAACAAAACCCATATAAAATCAAAACTAAGTCTATTAAATACAATGTTTGTGGATTTAGGAGTCAAAACATTACCATTCATAAACACATTGTATTCTGGCAAAAAGGCTAGCGGCGCCCTTCTCCTAATATGTAAATTATAATATATTAATAATAAAATCTATAGCTATGGACAAATATAAAATCCATATTAAACTTTAATAAAAACATCTATAAAAGCAAAATGTGAACATGTAAAAAGGAAAGAAAAGCATACCTTAAATGGATAGAGGTGCAGAAGATGGATAGAGGTGGAGGATGAAGTGACTTGAGGATTTATGAAATGAGAAGGATGAGACTTTCAGATTTGCTCAAAGCCTCTGACTCGATCAAACATATATTAAGGAAAAAAACAAACACTTAAAACATCTGACCTGGTCAGACTCAGATACAATTCAGACATTTTTTGAAAAAACAAACACACATTTAGATAATTCATTAGGTAGAATTAACAATGCATTTACAAAAACAAACGAGTACTAATATAAAAACAAGATTTTATTGCGATAGATTGTTGTTATAATAGGGATAGATAGGTTGTTGTAGTAATAAAAAGTTATTAACGAAAAATAGTAAAAATTTGAGGATTTAGGGATTAAACACAAAGTTTTGAAGCCAAATTCGATCCGTCCGGTTGTTGTAGTATCAAAAAGTTACAAAAATAGTAAAAAATTGACGATTTTAGGATTAAACACAAAGTTTTGAAGCCCAATTCGATTCGTCCGATTCAACCCGTTAAACCAGTCCGGGTTGAAAAAACAAGTTAAATTCAACTGAGTTGATTTTATGATAGAATCAATTGAACCGATGAGTCGATCAAAATGACTTCGTGATCAAACCAGTTGAACCATTAACGTGGTGAAACCTGCTTAACTAATCTTATCGAATTGGGACTAGTCTTTCACATAACAAATCAGATAAATATCAGACTTTTTAGCCTAACTCAAAAAAGCAAGCGACCCGGTGATTTGAAATAGGTAATATCGAATAGAGTGGTTAGTTTCAACTTTAACATTAACTTTCAAGTTTAAGTCAGAACTAGTTTATATAAGTGCTACTGTATTTGTGTGCAAGTCGTGTTCAAGATCAAGTTTAAGTTAAAATTATAAAAGGTTATTGTCAAGTTCATTATCAAACCAGGTTAGTTGTTTTATGTTAAATGCATCTTCAAATCGAAACACGAGTGCTTGAAACTCGAAAGGCCTCATCAATATACCACTTAAGTTCTTTTATTCTCGAGTAATTACGATCATCATCAGGTTACAATATAGTCTTTGCTAGACACTAATCTGTTACTCACTATACATGTAACTCCAACCCATAAAACAGTAAAACAAACTTAAACTCGAACTCAATCTGCAAATCAATCTAACGCGGCTGGTGAATGGGCCTTGGACTCACTTTCACATTCACAATCTTCGGCGTCTTCTCGTAAAGCCTCGACGCGTCCGCTCCACGCGCCTTCCTCCAGTTACACAATCTCACCAGCATCGTATCTTTCCTTACCTCATTCTCTTCATCTACACAAGAATACAAAATAAAAATACTAATCAACATATAAAATCAATCACTCTAAAATTAACTGATCTAATACTAGTTTAAGTGATCTTAGTGAAAACCTGTTGACCCGATATAACCAATTGGCGAATATCGTGACTCGATCGAATTAACCCGATAGTTGAATGAGTTGAATTAATGATTTGGTTGAATTGATTCGATAGTCAAACTGATGCAGCGTACATGGAGGAACAAGCAGGAAGAACAATGGGGTTGAAGAAAACCTCGACTTTTATTAATAACCAAAACTGAGCAGCCAAAAACATTCACGAAGTCTTTAAACCCTAACCTATTGAATGCAAATAAATTACGAAACAAAGTCCTAAAACTTAAAAAAAATGACAAAACAGTCCAAAAGTGATCAAAACATAATTTCAACCCACAAAACGACCTCCTGACAAACAGTTAACACTTCCACTGAATCTTTCGATGTGCCAACTTTTGCTGTAAATCCTCCTCGAGTTGAACCGCATCATTCCCCCCGGGGTAGAGAAGATTCGTCCTCGAATCTGGAACCGCATCATCATCATCAGAATCACCCACAAAAGGAATAAGATGCTTCACATTAAAGACATCGGAAGTACGAACATGGCTAGGCAACTACAAACGATAAGCATTGGAATTAATCTTCTCCACAATCTCCACAGGACCAATCTTTTTTGCAGCTAGCTTGCTGTACTCATGGGCTGGAAAACGCTCCTTTGTCAGAATAGCCCAAACAAAATCGCCGACTTCAAATTCAACAGCACGACGTTTGAGGTCAGCGTGCGCAATATTTCTTGAACCGCAAAAACCATAACCTCACATTCCTGTTGAATCAACTGGAAAGTCAGAAGTTACCAACAACACACTGCAGCCATGACAACACAGTCACGATCCACCTTAGCAAATAGCGACACAGTCAAATTTAACTAATTGCCTACAAAACCCAACAGATCATTCATGCTGCGACCAATACGGAACTATTTAATAGGGCACAAAGCACAAAAACCACGTATAATAATGACAACAAAAATTATAAGTATAACATGATTATCAAATTTTATTCACATACTCCTCGTGTTGCACACCACACTATTAAACTACACAAAAGTTGGTTTAATACACACATGCGGTACAAAATTAAGGTATCAAAATGGGTTGGCCGGGTCTAGTCATGGGTCTAGATGGTTCTTCTAGAAACTTAGGTCTATACGGGTCCAATCTAGATCGGGATTGGTCACTTTTTTAGAAAACGTGAAATGTATTTTTTTGTAAGTACCATATGAAATAAGTATAAAAAGACGGTGCCTGTTTAGTTCAGTTGGGTAATTGTAGTATATAACTGCACATTCTATCAAATAATCAAATAAACTGGTCTATAATATTTAAAAAGACCCAGAAACACCTATTATATTTAACCAACAGGTCTTAAATTGTCACCTATAAAAATTATACAGCCTATGATGTTAAAAAGAGATATCAAAAAATTAGATAAATGTCTCAACCATCTCTTTGTCTTTATTTAAAAAAAAAATTAGATAAATGTGAAAGGGTTTAACTTACCCCGTAAAGTTACAAAAGAAAATAAAAACCAAACATAAAATATATAAATATAATACCATAGTTGAGCTAAGACCAAGCTGGTTCAATCCATGCAATAATATGTGGGAGATGCTTTACTGTTCCAAAGAGATCCGTAAAACTTTCCAAGATATTCCCATCATCAAAAGTGTGAAACTTATGTGTTTCGAGAGAATAAAACATTATCTTCCCGGAATGGAATCTTGGAAAAAATATCTTGTTCTCCATCTTTGCTATTTTGGCTTCCATACATAGACAGGTTTGATCACCAATATAGACCATGTGCCTTCCTATATCATCTATTTTGTCCCATTTAGCAGCGCCTTCAATTTGTATAAATACTTCGACTGATTCTCCAAACTCGCCCACAATTACCAGCATAACGTGCTGATCACATTTATATTCATGATCACATTTCACTAGGAAATGTTGTGCCTTTGATGTGCACGAACTTACTGGAACTTCATCTAGAACACGCTTCCAATCGTAAATTTGATCTCCAACGCCCAATTCTTCGAAAACAACAACTCCTTTACCATCCTGCAATGCGTATACATCACCAGCATAGAATGCGGGGAAGCGATAAAGATCTGGATCGTCATTACCAAAATTAAGAGCATATTTACGCCAAGATGATTCTCGGCCTACAATGTGGATGTGAACATGCGAATAAAGATTAGATGAAAATCCAACAACGATACAATCAGTAGAAGTAGGCGGTCCTGAGAAATCAATGCTATCTAGATAATCAGCCTCTGGAAGCATGCGAGTATCACTTGTAAAAGGGTTAAAGAAAAAGAGGGGCCCGTTATATTTCCGCATCAGCAGCCAACCATGCCTTGAACAATGTATTGTTAGTTCACCAACGAATTCTAACTTGTGAGGTGTTTTTATAAAATACTTGTCACCAAACATGGGATCAATAAGAGTGATAGTGTGCTTTCCAAACACCATCAGCCAAGGTGAGACTAATGAATATTCCTGCAACTCCAACCTCTTTGACGCTGTTTGGTGTAATATAGGTGCTGCTAAATAGCATAGTTTGCATGAAGCACGAAAGTTGATGTATTCCACACCAACACATGACTCGATAATCATCACCAAAATGTCATATGGAAGATTCAGCAAGTGTGATTCATCTGTCGTGCCAATAAATTCAACCTCGTGACTCTTAACTTTACTTACAACTATCTTATCTTTCTTGTCCTCTTCTTGTTTATGATCGCCTTCTAACGACCTACACAAAATATGATTTGTTAAGACATTTTCCTGCTACAAAGTAGATTACTAAAATCATCCTTGTGGTTTGGCAATAAAAACCTAAATTGCTCCTCATTGATACTATTTGCATAATTTGGTCTGTAAATGCAAGGTTTGCTTTGGTTTTTTGGTCCTTGTCCTTGCCTTTTAAAATGACAGGCAAAACTAATTAGACATACGAGAGACCAAAATTACTCGAGGAACGATTTCTGTTAGATAACCATTTATGCAAATAATATCACAAAGATACAACTTCCGTTATTTTAACTAACTAGAGGAAGGATTTATGTAACTGAAAAACACAATATTAATAATACAATACCTTTTGCATTGAAGCTCTGGCCAATTAGACACAAAGCCTGATCCTACTAAACCAGGCAAAGAAGATGAGGAGATTGTTTTATCTTTGACGTGATATGAGTGTATGTCTCTCCCATTTGTATCGAGAATATGTATATAGCCCCCCACCTCTGACCCAATTGCAAGGCTGTGAAACTGTGGGCTAAGATAATCTTCCATATCCAAGAAAATAGTTGCGTCTTGGAGGTCTTCCAGTTCTTCCCACGTCTTACTATTCTTGTCAAGTTTGAACAAACGCACAAAGTAAATGGTTCCAGTAACCATATCAGAATCTAGGAATATAATAAACATATCCTTACAAGTTGCAACCAGGTAAGAATGCCTTTGACCATTTGGGCCAAAAGAAGAAGGAAGATCAGGACACTTCAATAATGGCAACAACTTTATATCAACTACTGTATCCTTAACCACGATGCGTAACTCTACCAAAAGAAAAGTGTCTATGCAAATGGCATATACTTTACCATTGCAACAAGTTAGAGAGACCAAAAAATCAACATCTTTTAGGTTTTTGACCAGTTTAGCATACGACCTCTCAGTCCATCTTAATTTCTCTTTTTGAGGGTGTAGTTTACAAAACACAAAGTGGGGTTTTTGGAATCTTGTCATTAGAAGAAGTGAATTGGGATCGTCAGGAGGGGAAGTCAAAAAACAATATGATATATGATCATCATGATTATCAGTATCCGAGTCTGATTGATTATAAACCAAACGTGGGAGATTGATGACCTTTGATGTGACAGGATTCCAAAGAGACCATATGACATTGAGTGGATGGTCGGAGAGAATCATCCAGCCATAGAAACACCCTCGGACATGTTTCCCCATCAGCTCAGGGATTTGGCATCGGTAGTGATGAAGTGGGTCATGTACATTGTAGAAAATCTGAACTTCTGTTTCATCTTCGTCTTTGGCATCAAGGTTCTGAGCAAGAATCCACTGATAATTTGTAGATAGGGGAGGTATGTGATCGTACACAATCTGCTTTTGTTCCATCCTAAGATGTTCTTACCTGGATCAAAAATTCAAAATACACACTGGTTAGATGCAAATAGCAAACTACAACTTGTGAAAAACTAGAATCTGAACAAAGTAAACTTCTCAAAGATTTTGAAAACATATCATTAGTAGTAAAAAATAAACATTATCAGCTAATTTAAGTTTCAAGATAAAATTTGTTTTTTTTAATATTTTACCTATATGCGATTGATCCGAACCCGAATTAACCCGACTAAAATCGACCGAGTTCGAGTAAATTATTTTAGCTTCGATCCTACCTGAACCCGACCAACCCGATTCACACCCCTACACACTCATATGTGATTGTTGTACTATCTTAACTCTCACGAATATTTTGAGTTTAATGGCCGAGGGGAATTCAAGTTAAAAACAAGAGAAAGTATGTAAGATTTAATACAGAGAGAAATTAAAAACGTACTAGTATTTGTGATAAGGGCATAATAGTCATTAAATGTTTAACTTAAGTGTATGCAAAATTCATACCTTACAACTTCGATTAATCGATTACAATCGCAGCAGCTTTTTGATAGATAAGTCGTGGGTTGTTTGTCCCTTTTATAAGGAGTCGAGTTTCCATAACGTTTCCTTTATCTGGTTAGAGTTCGGTGGCCCAGCCCAGGCCTATTTAGGGTGCTTTTGGTAAGCCTGATCACGGATGCTGCCAAAAGAAGTCATAGCCCTTCAGCAGGCTTCTGTTAGCCCGGCTGTGTGGTCCAACAACAAGGTAAGCCCAAGCCCGAATTATGTTTGTCGACATATAATTAACTTCGAATCGAGTCAACTAATGTTTTAAAACCCTGTTTTTGAATCAAACCGCTCGTAAACATGTAAAAAAGAATTACGTGGTAAATACACATAATTTAAATGTATTATATTTGACCCGGGTCACACCATATCCGACGAGTCTAACCGAGTTTCAAAAATGTAAAAACCAGTTTAAATTGATCCGTTTTTTCAACAAGAAATGTGGCAACCGATTGACTCGGCCGGATCGACACGGGTTCAAAACATGGGAGACAACAGATTTCTCAAATTGCTCGACATTGTGCAACGGAAATGTAAGTAAATCACTAATTCTATTTCAACTTTTTCAATTGTCTATCTATGAAACTAGACGAGTACTCGTGTACAGCGGCAGGAACTTTTAGCGCCACACAATTAACGATATGCGATATTGTGGTAAGCTTCGGTGTAACGTTCAAAATAGAACGTGAAAATATCAAAATATTTGTGAACGCTCGTAACATGCACGATAAATTCTTAGCAATTATCAAACAAAATATAAAACACGTTTAGTCAAACTGAAAGTGAAACATTACATCAGAGATAAAATCGAACAACGCATGATACACGCCGTGTAAAATATATTGGTACACAACATTTGCGGTATATACTCCTCCTTCCTTGAAAAAACTCTTTCACTGATTTTATTGATACATCGATAGTTGTACGTACTATCTCTTTAGACAACACAACAAAACACCAAGTGCCCGCTCATTGCGATATAAAAGATTCAATCCTTTTCAAATGTGATGTGAATCTTCAAAATACAAGCTTACAATCGTAAAAGAGAACAAAGTTATATATTATAATCTCCATTTACATAGCATCATTGTAACACATACTAATGCATTAAGTCGATAGACACTTTTTTCAATGTTTTAAAAATAGGTTTGACTTGGTCGGTTCAACCGTTTGGACCGAAAACCAAAGTATTGACCGGGCCATTATAGGCCGGGTTTTTACTAAAACTTGGCTCGTATTGAATCGCCCGGTTTTAGTCGACCCGGATCGAACTTTCGGACGGATACCGGCCCGGCCGGTTCAACACATCTTAAAGGGAAAAAAAGATCTACATAAGATGATGTAATTAGACAAGTTAGATGTGTATTTGAACCATACACATTCAAATCTTGTTATAGATCCATTGGTTGGGTTTTAATTTTATTTTAATATATTGGCGAGATACATATCCCGATTTGTGGGGAGCGTGAGTAGTGGATAAAATGAGATTCGGTGTATGTGCAGGTTTTTGTGTTGTGAGTTATTTGAAAGTTTAAAGAAGATTATAAAGATGGTAAGTGATAAAAGTAGTCAAAAGACTCTAAGCATGGGTGAAGAAGTTTTAATTGAAATGATTCCTTTTTAATGATATACAACAAGCCACCTCATTGAGTTCTTGGAGATTAAAAATAATACATATCATACTGTAGTCTTGGTATTAGGGGTGTCAGTAGGGTCGGGTTGATTCGACCCGAACCTGAATCCGAACCCGATAAGAATAAACGGGTAAGGTGTAATCGGGTTAAAAATATTCATGGGTTGTTTTTAGACCCGACCCGATAGTGTTATCGGGTCGGGTTAGGGTTGAATTTATTTTTTTAGCGGGTTAGCGGGTCAACCCAATATGACCCGAAAATCAATATTATATTTTTTTATTAAGTAAAGTTTTTATTAAATTACTATGCTATTTAATGAATCTGTTGGTTTAATAGAGAAATGTTAGTATCTGTTACTCCGTATTTGTTACAGTGCATATTTCATGAATCAAGATAATATTATATTGTCAAGATAGACTATTACACTATGTAGTAAAGTAATAGACCTTGCTATTACATGTTAATACTTGATCACATTGCTAGCATTTTTTTGGATATGATATTTCAAAGGCTTGTAAGGTTAAATACTTTAATCTATGAG
Organism: Glebionis coronaria; assembly: GCA_025667525.1. Lineage (NCBI taxonomy): Eukaryota > Viridiplantae > Streptophyta > Magnoliopsida > Asterales > Asteraceae > Glebionis > Glebionis coronaria. The sequence goes on along the minus strand of JANFOE010000322.1, from coordinate 4,638,954 downwards.
TTAATTAGATTGCTAAACTCGAATGCTCATCAAACTCGATAACCCGACTCACCCGACTCACCCGACCCGATATAACCCGACCCGTTTACCACCCCAACCCGACCACCCGTTTTTTATCGGGTCGGGTTGTGGATGAGTTTTGAAAAATCAAAACCCGACTCAACCCGACCCGACAAGACCCGATAACCCTATAACCCGACCCGATAACACCCCTACTTGGTACGGAGTACTATGCATGCTATTTGTTCTTATCTTAAAACTAGTAAGTATGCATCTTTTTCTATCTAAATGTGGTAGTTTTTTTTTATATTAAACTGATTTGACCCGAAGGTCAATGTTAGGAATTATTTGTAAAAGTATCAAGTATCGTTTGTATGTAACCGAGTACCGTTAGTGTTAGCACGTATTGTTAGTATATGCGTGGTATTTGTCCAGTACCGTTAAGCTTAATGTTAAGTATCTATGGATCGTTTAACTCATCTAGGATGAACAATAATAAAGACAACAAGATGCACAACGGAATAACATTAAGAACATCTTTATTATTGAAGAACAAGGCTTCGTCATCATCTTATGTACAATGATAATTACATAGTTCTAATCCTAACTGATCAATGATAGGACATGCCATCTAACCTATGACGGGGATCAAACTAATGATCTTAGAACCAAGACCTAGATGTCTGCTTAAAAGCTTATGACATCTAGAACACACTTTTCTAGACGTCCACATTGTAGAACGTGAGTACAGGCACACTTAACAATATGCCTCTAGGTCTCTTTATATAGGAGAGTACCTAAGGTTACAAAGGATAAACATAATAATGAAACAAGTAAATCTTTTAACTTTGAAGAAGATCTCGTGAATTCTTATCACTTAAGAATTATGCATAGTCAACTTAGGTCCTTGTTTTATTTCATTTCCACTGTTTTATCTAGCAGTGGGAACTTCGTTGCTACTGTTAGTTCCCACTGTTTTGTCACATCAACTCTTGACCCAACAATCTTTCCCTAGTTGATGAGGACAAAACACTTCCCTTAAGCACAAATCCTTTGTATCAATCCTGAGTTGCAATCTTCCCCTTAAGATATTCTTCCCCTTTTTGTCACATCAATTAGGGGACTGGCGAATAGATGCAACTATGAAGCTTGAATCTGTAATTCTTTACGCTATATGTAATGATTAACGAATGAAGAAACTTACGCATCACCAACTTGATGTTGAAGTAGAAAAACCTAACCTTGTGTGTTATATCTTGTGTTATGAAAGTGCTGAACGTATACATATCAATATGTATAGGGAGGGTACCTAGATACCAAACTCTTGACAAATACCTCATCTCAGGAGTCACATAACGTTAGTGATAGCAAATATGAGCATAGAGTACCCTAAGAAAGATCTCATATCTTGCCAGTATTGTTTGTCAATTCATGTCACCACCTAAACGATCGTACAAGTTACCTTGACTGAGAAAGGTATGATAAGAACACAAACCTGTGAAACTCCATTTCGACTTCAAATAAGCAATAATTAACTTCCTTCATAACCAATTAATGCAATAAATCCAAAAATGAGCCATAAATATCCATATGATATTTTATTCTCTTGCAGTTTCAAATACTTGTACCTGTGTGTAATCCATCTTGTATGTGAAACCAAAACCCAAAACAACTTATGTCCCAATATTAACCCTAGCAGTGGTAACTCTAATGAAAACAGTGGTAACAGACAATGAAAGCAGGGGGATTGGTTTCCACTGTTGTGTGTGAAAACAAGGGAAACTTTTCCATTTTTTATGTGAAAATAGTGGGAACAGTTTCCACTGTTTGAGCACGTAGAGGCAACATCTTTGCAGCGCAATCAAGAAAAATTAACAGCCAAATCATGCAACAATCAGATAAAGCGCAAAACATAGAACCTTCTATCTCTTTAGACTACACCCAATCATACTTTTACCTCTTCCTTTTCTGACTAAAAACTTAGACGTGTTTCTTGCATCTCAGCTAGGGTTCATTGTTGATAGCTAACAAATTCACCAAAACAAGTCGAAACAACAATAACAATCGATTGATCCCGGATCAATGCTCATCATTATTGTCAAATGCAATCAACAGTTTATAAACAAATAATCAAAACAGTAGACATAAAAGAATGATCGAACCTCATCAACAGATACATAAATAACTGCATCTTGTAGATCCCAAAAACTGCAGTCCTCATACTTTTTTTATAAAGACAACACTTTTTGGTGTTACTATAGCTTTTTGCGACACTTTTGACAGGAATCAACAAAAAACCTTCATAACCCTTTTTCTACAGCCAACTTTGACGACCCATAACTTTTTCTTGGTGACAAAACATTCAAATCGCTCTGGTGGGATCGAAGATATATATGTAGAGAACCTCCACCAAAAATTTCACGATGATCCAAAGGTTAACGAATGAGTTATGCCTTTTTACTACTGCTGCTCACAGAAATCCGAGAACACATAAACCCTTACGGATTTTTATGTTCTTCTTTATTCTTTCACCAAAAACTTTGAATCGTAGACATCATGAGCCCCAGGATTTGATACCAATTGTGGAATCTCAGATCTTGAGACTCAAATAGTCGAAACTGTTTATCTAGTTTATTAATTGTACATGTCCTTAATCACAGCAGAATAACACAATAAATAGGAACAAGATGTTTAACAAAGATGAATAATTCCCAAAGGGTTTGTATTAAGAATTAACACAAACCACTCTAGGTGTGTTTACATTGAATCCCACACCTAGAGATCAAAGACATTGTAGGTTACATTTCGTATATGGAAGATGTGAATAAAACCTACGGTCTGGTGTTCCTTTTATAACTTAAGGAACCCATGGATACATGGAAACTAAATAAAGTAATAAATAACTAAATAAAAACTAACTTATTCATACTATCACATATGGCAGTGGGAAGTACTAAACAGTGGAAAGTATATAGCAGGGGAACAAATCCACATTTTGTCCACCAGCTTGAAGTTTCACATAGTGCCATATTTAGTCCTTCTTGTTTCCATGGTGTTTGACTCACTTTGACCTAACATATACTTTTAATGGAGTATAGTTTAACTTATAAGATTTTATACTTCAGTCATTACTTATAAAACTCGTATGCTTTGCATACTGGAATAGCACTATAAAAACTACACTAAAGGCTCCATATTCTAAACCAAATCTGTTTGTTATTCTCTTTCTCACTGCTTTTTTTATAAAGGGTTACCCCGGTAAAGATGTATTAATCACAAAAAACTTGATGAGTGCAATGGAATGTTGTTGCCGTACCATATTAACCTCAAGCGAACTTGAACTACTAACATTTGAGACATGTCTCAAATGACATACAAATGGGAGGAAAAAATACAAATGGAAACAAAGATCTGTTGCCCATCCCACGCCTTAAATTAACACTCAACCTGATCATGAACCATAAATCTGAAACCCACTTGGTATGTTTCATTTATCTAGATGCCCACGCACCCTTATAGTATTTTTAAATTGGAAACTCAGAAGTTTAAGTGTAACTGTAGTCATAATTTCATCACACACTACCTCAAAAGACCTCTTAGCATTCTTAAACAGACGATTATTCCACTCATGCCAAATGAAGTATGAAGTAGCAGCCACAACTAGCCGCCCAATAATACTCCTTACTGTACGTTTCGAAGAAATAGATATATGTCTTATAATAATAAGATGCATAAGCAGAGGAGTATTTTCCATCATAGTCGGCCCACACACATATCCCCATACCTGCGCAGAGTAAGTACACTCAAAGAATAGATGGCAGTGAGAGTTTGGCATGATATCACATAAAGGGCATCAAATCGTAGAAAGATCCATATTCCCCACATCACCCTGATGAAGTCTGTCATGCGTTATTAAGCTACCCCGCATGGTTAACCACAAATGGAAGGCGTGCATTGGAATACAATGCGAGTACCATACCACCCGGTTCCAACGGACCCTAACCCCACGATGCCTCAAATCCTCCGACGCTTTTGCCACCGAGAAGACGTATAATTTACCATTCCTACTCTTCCATTGAACTAAATAATGCACACCCGGAGTAATGTTAGGAGTAGGAATGTAGCCAATATTCGGGGCTTTCAAAAGCCAAGATTAAAGCCACGACCATTCTCTAGTATCCACAAAATCATCAACATTACATGTCATACTAAGACCCTCATTAGACACATCTCCTGGAGTAAAATCTTTAGCTAAAGGGCTGAGATGGCACCAATTATCAAAAAGCACCGAAGTGTCCATGCCGTTTCCAATCTTCGACCAAAAGAAAGGCCAAACCGTGTTCCTTAGCTGGAGCAATTTTCTACAACCCCAACTAGCTTCAGGCCGAATAGAAATATCCCAAAACGAATGACCTCGGAGATGGTAAATCTCAATCCATCACGGTTGGAGATGATATTCCATATATGCTTCACCATTAAGGCTATGTTAAACATATCAAGACACCAAATACCAAGGCCTCCCTCACTTTTTTGGAGAGAAATCACTTCCCAAGCCACTTTTGCCTTTCCCCTTGTGTACTCACCTTTGCACCATAAAAAGCCCCTAATAAGTTAGTGAATGTCATATACAATACCCTTAGGAATCATGAATATCGAAGCCCAATAGACTTGCATGGAAGCAAGGACGGACGTGCAAAGTTGTAACCTCCCGGCAAAGAACAAGACTTGTTTTTCTTATCCTCTATACGATTCTTCCCTTGATCAACAAGAGGTTTACAATCTCTACTAAGTAACCGGGAGGAGATCAATGGCACACCAAGATAATGAACCAGAAGTTTACCTTCTAATAACGACATGATAGCAAGAATCTCATTCTACACGTGAAAAAGGGACACTACAAAAGAATACCGTTCTTTTAGGGAGACTAGACACCAACCCCGATGTCATCTTAAATTCTTCCAGGCCATCCATTATAACACGAACATAATTTGAATCACCCTAGAGAAAATGAACATGTCATCGGCGAAGAAAACATTAACAAGATCTAATTTATCACACTTATGATGAAATCTGAACGTGTCCGACAAATTGATACGACACCTCAACATAAGCGATAAGACTTCCATAACGAGAGTGAATAAATAAGGGGACAGCGGGTACCCTTGCCTCAGCCCTCGCTTACCTTTTATGAACCCATGTATATCACCATTAATACATATATAATACGAAGGAGATGAAACACAAGCCATGATCCACTTAACCATAACATGAGGAAATCCAAAACAATGTAGACTACGTTCCAAGAACCGCCAATCTACAATGTCATAAGCCTTTTGAATGTCTACTTTGAAAGCACATCTAGGAGGACCTCGGTTGTGCTGATATTTATGTATAAACTCATGTGTGATAAGAATGTTATCCTAAATATGTCTCACAGGAACACATCGCTTTGTATTTTGTGAAGTTTAATAGTATTGTTATGATGGCAAAATAACTTCAATGGGTGTGGATGATGTAGACTGGATACACTATTTGCTAGTTGATATGCACAATATGACTCTAAGGAGAAGCTTTCAAGTACGCAACCATTATCATACACCAATAATTAATTTTCTTTAAAGGGTAAGCCAAGCAACCCGCTGCAATCCGAACCGACCCACTGCCTGCTATAAGCTCAAGCAAAAAATGAAATACTTACACATTCTTGAATGTCGGCTTGTTTATTTATAGCAAGGCTATGCATGAACTTCATCAAATAGTAGCCACATTCCCATTCTTCCTCTTGTTGGAACTCTGGGATTAAACAAAATAAAATAGTTGTACAAATGCAACAACTAAATGAATTATATATACACAACAATTGTAGATTATTTACCATAGCTAACACCGAGTCAAACTTGATCTCCAAATCACTAAATTGAATATTACAAAAAATGGGCATGGCGTTAACTTTAAATATTTTTTTCAAAAAGTGTGAACTCAAATTCAATATTACAAAATTTACCGTTCTACTATCTCTGGGAAATATTAACTTAATAACTTTTGTCATTGTTCCCTTTACATTTCTATTGATCTAATATATAACCCTTCTTGTGTTTGGGAAACCACAAAAAGAAGCCAATGACACTCACTACACAAAAGCTTCATCATTTTAGTATAGATACAAAGCACATGTAATAAGATCCTTATAATAAGCTTAGAAATTATCGTTGCAAATAAGGTGCTACGTATATTTATTTTCCTGGATTAAATCCCTTAGTACTAATGACATTATCTATCACTTATTTTTACCATTTTTACTACATTCACTTGATGTAATAAGATGTGGATTGAGGAAGACACGCTTGTTAACAAGAAGACCTATCACCAAATTGTAAACCATCCTTAAACTCGATTTCATACGTTGGTCCTTTAGAATCTCTGAATCCCTTTGATACACCTAGCTTACCCCGCCTCAACATTGCATGAGTATATCTTGGTACTTACCTGAATAAACAAGTATGCATCACTATTGTAATCTACATAGGATAAAACATAACTTTTCTCAATTTATATTAGTTTCACTTAGTTAGTATTTCATGGCTTAAGTATGGCATTAAAAAAGAAAACTGATACTTTTGCAAACTACTTAAAAAATACCATTAACCAGAACTACTAACTACTTTTGCAGAACAGCAATAACTATTGTATCAGTTTCTAACCATTTAAAGTCTACCAGTATGACCAAAATAATATTTTTGCACAAAAGAACTCTCACAAAGATGAACAAACTGAATTTTTTTATAACTACTCTGAAATTAAAATCATAGTATCAGCTAATTGTAGTAACTAGAAATAAAATAATGATTATAAACAGTTACAAACAAAGATAAACTAAGAAACTTGAAGAAGTTGAACCAAATAAACCTTTTAAAATCCTTTTTGGCCTTAATATATCTGCACTGGGGTTACTTTTGTGGATGATTTTGTTATTTAAGAGGTTTATGAAAGTTTGGATGCCAAAATAGTAGAGAAAATTGAAAGATTTAGAGGATAAATGTAAGATTTGACGGATTTTTGGTGTTGTTCTTGCTCGTTACAGTAACGGTTGGGGGGGGGGGAGATTGGGGGCCGAGCGTTTTGTGAAAAGTCCTGAAGTGAGGTTGTGGTGGCCAGGGTTAAGCCTCATGTCAGATAACCAAATGTTTTTGGCGGCTCATCAAAAAATTATTGGAGGGAAATTAAAATGGTATTAAAAATTTGAAGTGACAAAAAAACTAACATGTACACTACATTTTTGAATAACTTAAAATACATAAAATACATAAATGTCTTCTTCAAATTCATAAATTTAAAAGCTTACAACAAATTTGTAACTAGGATGAAAATGAGTCGAGTCGCTCGTAAAAAGCTCAAGTTAAGATCGGTCTAAATGAGATGTTCGAATTTTTTTATCACTTGCATTGATTAAAATAAATTATTTTAAGAAAGTGTGAAAGATAAAGACTAGTCACAGAAATAACAACAGTGTCTTCAAATTAATACAAATGATCGTAATTTGTAACACTGGAAAAGACGGCAACGCATGAGTCCTCAACTAGCATCTTCATTCTTGATATTTGAGAAAAACATTGTTAAACCAACAACATAAACTTGATGATTTTAAAATTCAACAAATAAAATCTTATTAATTACCTCCACTTTGTAAAAGTTTTTATTTTCAAAATTTAAACGCCTATATTTTTATGATTTTTTTGTCTCAATTAAATTTCTCTACCAAAAATTCGAGTTTTGACTAAATTTTATTCAATTGACTTTTTTTCAACCAATCACAATTCTCGGTTTTGCCTCCGTGTCAAAATCAATCAACCTATCCAATTTTTTTTATATAACCTTCAATTTTCATGAAAACTTAGAAATACTATAATTCATTTAGCAAATTATGTATATGGAATGAAAAGAAATGTGGGAAAAAAGATTGCAAGTTTTCGTTGAAGTTTAAAATTTTCTTTTGGTGAACCAAAAAAGAAGATTAAACACAGTTTGAAAAAGAACCGTTCCAAATAAGTTTTAATATTAGGTGTGGTTTGAAAAAAGACCACACTAAATAACTTTTATTAAGTGCGGTTTAAAAACTAACCGTAGCAAATACAAGAGAAACATAAAAATCGTAGCAAATGGTTTTCCTTAAAACCACACCGAATGACTTGGTTTTTTTTGGCACGGTTTTTGGCATAACCGTATCTAATTTCCGTAACAAAAAATAGTTTGTCTAGTACTGCCGTTAGGTTATTTATGATGTACTATAAAATTTGAACTTATAAGATTGAATTCCTAAATATGTAAGTTGTAATAGTTAAAGTGGGCTTGGTTTTCCCACAAAGATTAGAAAATCAAAGTTGGAAAAATAAATATTATTATTAGTTCATTCTTTGAAGAAGAAAACTCGTTTCGAGTACTATTTTAGGGAGTTTTTTAAGGTTTGGTCTGGTTATGGTTCGAATAGGGAGAGACCTATATATTATTCTAAATCACGAACTCCGAATAGATCTGTAAAAATACTAGGTATTATTTTTGAATCGCAAATATAAATCAAACAACTTTAAACAAAGAAAAGACAAAAGAAAAAGACCCAAATTCCATTGAAAGACCAATTTCAACAAACTAAATGGAAAATAATTTTGTCCAGTCAGATTACCAAATTGACGTACATCATACTAAGAGCAAGGGGAACGGGGGATGGTGGCCTGGCTGTTAAGCCGTTGGCGCCAGACCTCCTTTCGTGCACTGTTCCCCTGCTCGCGCCAACGGTGCTCGCGCCATCCCGTTCGGCCAGCGCCAACCAACTTTTTTTTCATTTAAATTTAATGAATATAGGATGTGGGATTTATATGATTTCATTTGTGGGATTATATGATGCTTTGATTTGTTTTGATGAATTGGAGAATTAGATGAGATGGGGGATGAGTATGATGATTGAGAGAGGTTAGATTGAGAGATGGAGAAATGGGGGCGGTGATGTTAGTGTTGGGAATAAATGTATGAGTTAGAGTTCCCCTTGCTGGTTGGTCAAATATCCCCCTGCTATAGTAAGTTCCCCCTGCTGATTAATGAAAGCAATGGGATCTGTTCCCACTGCTAGAAGTCAAAGACCTGATGCATGGACAAACTTGGAAGAGATATTGACGCGTTTCTGTTACTACTCCATAATACTTTCCTAGTTTGTTAGTAGTTATCTTGTACATGAGTCCTTGTGCTATAAAAGGACTCATTAGGTTTTGTGTTCTAAATACCTTTTCTGTCATTTTCATTTCATGCTTTAAGGTTGTAAAACCCTAATACCATCATTGGGTATTCATATATTGCTTAATATATTAAAGCTTAAACGTTTGGTTCACTACTTGTTCTTGTGCTAAAAATTATTTCCCGCATCCTGTTTAGTTACTTTGTATTGCAAAGTTTCTCTAGTAGTAGTTTGAATTCTTTCTTTCTACTACAACTCTTAAACCAAGAACAACACAATCCTCACACCCATCATCAAACATGTCTACTGACTCTCATTCATCTTTAAACGACAATGCTCTCAAACTTCTAATTTTGGATCCTGAAATCTTTGAGATATTGGAATTCAGAATTCAACAATATCTCAAAATGGAACACTATGCCCTATGGGAAGTCATTGAGCTTGGTGATCAATTCACCAAAACAATGGAAGTAGAAGATGATGGTAAGAACAAAGAAAAGGAAGGTGGTGAAAGCTCCAAAGGTGGTGCTAAGAAAACCAAATATGCTGCTGTTTCTGACAAGGAAATTCAAGCAAGAAGGTATGATGTCAGAGCTCACAACTCACTGTTGTTAGCTCTACCTGATAGGCATCAGCTAAGGTTCAGGAACCACAAAACTGCTAAGGAACTTTGGGAAGCTATTGGGAAAACATTTGGAGGAAATGAAGCTACCAAGAAGAAGAAGAAAAATCAAATGATATACCAATTTGCTTAATTTACTGCCAAAGGTGATGAATCAATTGGTTCTATCTATAATTGACTTCAAGATCTTGTTGCACAATTAGAGTTCTTTGAGATAGAAGTCTTAACAGAGCAAGTCAATGCCAGGTTCCTCAATAGTCTTCAGAAAGAATGGTTTGTTTAGAAATCCATTTGGCAAAGCAAGAAAAATATTGATGACAAAAACATTGATGATATCTACAACAACTTGAAAGTTTTTGAGCCAATAGTCAATGAAACGAAAGCTTCTAGAACTGTCCCCACAAATCCAAGTGGACTTGCTGATTCCCCTTGTAACATGGCCTTCATTTCACAAAACAGTGGGAACTCTATAAGCAGTGGGATTGAAGTTTCCCCTGCTGCACATCCCACTGCTTCAGGCTCAGGGCAACCAAAGGGAGAAGAAAGACCTGCAACATTCAGTTTTGACACTGTTTGTGCATTCATTGCGTCACAAGGACCTCATGGATCCATTGTGTTGCATGAAGATTTATCTCAGATCAGTAAGCAAAGCTTGGAGGAGATAGACATCAAATGGAATATGGCTCTGCTCAGCATGAGAGCCAACAGATTCTACAAAAAGTATGGGAAAAAGATTTCCATTAATCCATCTGATATAGCTGGGTTTGATAATCAAAGCTGGAATGCTACAACTGTGGGAAGAAATGTCACTTTTGCTAGGGAATGCAGATCTCCAAAGAATGATGGCAACTATATGAGGGAGAGTAGGAATGATGATTTTGAGGCCAAAGCTATGGTAGCCATGTAATGAATAGATGGAACTGGATGGGATTGGAGCTCTATGACAGGAAGTGTTGAAAGGAATCAAGCTCTAGTTGCTGAAGAGACAAAGAAGGAATTTGCTCTCATGGCCATGTATACTTCTAGCTCAGATAATGAGTTATTTGATGATTCTTATTGTACAAAAGGGTGTAGGAAAAATATTGAGCTATTAAAAGATCAAAACAGAAAGCTAAAGGTTTATTATATAAATTCTGAGAATAATCTAGACAATTATAAACGTGCTTTAGAACAGTTAGAGTCTAGCATCAAAGAATATAAGCAAAGAGAAAATCAATATAGAGAGCACATTGGAATCTTCGAAAGAGATGCTAGAGAAAAAGATGATTCCATTAAGGAATTAACTGCTGAAGTTGAAATCTTTAGATCTAATAACAAGGTAGATGAACAGTTGAAAAGTTTGGAAAAGCCTCTAAAGATCTAACTAAGGCTGTTGAAATAGGACAATCTCTAAGAGATAAAACAGGTTTTGGTGTTAAAAATGAACATGCTACTTTTCCACCTCCACCTGCTAACATACATGGAGCCACTCCTATGAAAGATCTTTCTTGGACTGGACTTTCTTGTTTTGCTAAGCAGGAGGATATTGATTTTAATTTAAATACCTATGTGTGAAACAATAAGGAACAACAGGAACCTCTAGTAAAAACCAGTGTGGTTAGGGACTTTGAAAAAGAACAAGTTGCATTAAAACAGTGGAAAATAGATAACCCTGTTGTCTTTTCAAAAGAAGGCCTATTTGGAAGTAACTCTAGTTCTAAAAGTAGTTTGTCTAGAACCTCTAGCAATTCTGATTCAGAACCAAATAGTCTAAAACCTTTTAAAATCACTACCAGATATGCAGGGATGTATAGACCTATTTACAAAAGAAATGTGGTTAGAGGAAATCAAAGGAACTGGAATAATCAAAAGTCTCTTCAACTAGGAAAGGTCTTTGTGAAAAGCACCAAACATTGCTTCACCTGTGGCAGTTTTGATCACGTATACGAAGACTGTAAAGCATCCATGGGGATGGTGGCTGCAAATCCTTTAAAGGAAATGCAACCACAAGCTATTTTGTTGAATGCAGAGGCAAAACATTTTTCCCCTGCTAAATACATTCTCGCTGCTTTGAGAAATAAGACAACTAACAAGTATGTGGTACCTGCATTAAGAAAGATAAGTAAAGCATACCCAAAACCTAGTGCTAAAATGTCTAGACCAACATCTCATAATGCATTTGCATCTAGCCATAGACATTACCAACGCACCTATAGAGGCCAGAACAAGTAATGGGTTCCCTCGGCTAAACATAGGGATTCCTCTGCTAAGTCTAGGGTATCCCCTGCTGACAAAGTTTTGACGTCTAAAAACATGTGTAGATTGGGAAAAGCTGTGAAAGCCTCAGCTCGTTGGGTTTGGGGTCCCAAAAGGGGTACTCAATCCGATAGTGTATCTTTATCCTTTGACAAATTATCTTACATTGATACACGAGGTAGATCCAAGTCAGTAATGGATTAGGTCCCCAAGAGAAACTAATTTGTTCTCTTTTGCAGGTTACTAAGCAGACCAAGAATGATAGGGCTTATTGGGATAGTGGCTGCTCAAGGAGTATGACTGGACAGAAAGCCTATTTGTCAAATTTTGTTCCCGTGCATGATAATGGTGGTGTATCATTTGGAGATGGACATGGGACCACTACTGGTAAAGGGACCATTGTGACAAATGGAATGACATTTGATAATGTCTATTTGGTGAAAGAACTGAAGTATAATCTATTCAGTGTGTCTCAAATGACAGACAAAAAAAACTTTGTTCTATTCACAGATACTAAATGCTTGGTTCTAGGAAAGGAGTTCACCCTACCACCAAACACTCCCATAATGTTGAGAACTCAAAGACAGAAGAATATGTACACTATTGATTTGAAGGACATTGTTCTCCAAAACAATGAAAACTGTTTCCTGGCCAAAACCTCTAGTAATGAATGCAAGAAATAGCATAGAAAATTAGGTCATCTAAACTTCAAAAACATGAAAAACATGGTTAAATTCAGGCTTGTTCATGGTCTTCCTTCAAAGACCTTTTCCAATGATCATACATGTGTTGCCTGTTTGAAGGGAAAGCAACACAGAGCCTCTTGCAAGTCCAAAACTACTCAGTCTACCACCAAACCATTGGAGTTACTGCACATGGATCTTTTTGGTCCTACTTCTGTAGAAAGTATGAAAAAGAAATGGTACTGCCTAATGGTCACTGATGATTTATCAAGATTTACATGTACATTCTTCTTGTTTGAGAAAAGTGACACAACAGGTGTACTCAAAGACTTTATCACTCAAATTGAACTTCACAAGAGTATGAAGGTGGTAACAATTAGGTCTGATAATGGTGGAGAGTTTAGAAACAAAGAGCTGGACACTTTCTGTACCAGCAAAGGCATCAGGAGGGAATACAACATAGCCAGAACACCACAACAAAATGGGGTTGCAGAAAGAAGAAACTAAACACTTATTGAAGCTTCAAGGACCATGCTATCTGATTCCAAGCTTCCAGTTATATTTTGGGCTGAAGTTTTTAGCACTGTTTGTTATGTTCAAAACAGGGCCTTGGTGGTTAAGGCACACAAAAAGACTCGTTATTAACTGTTCAATGGCAGACCTCCTTTGATTGTCTTTTTCAGACCATTTGGGTGTCATGTGGTGATTCTCAACACAATTGATCATTTGGGAAAATTTAATGAAAAGGGGGATGAGGGATATTTTAGGCGGTATTCATTGACAAGCAAAGGATATAGGGTCTTCAATAAGAAGACAAGCAAAGTGACAGAAAATCTCCATGTGGATTTTCTAGATGATAATCCTAAAGACATATAAACAGGTCCTGATTGGTTCTTTGATATTGAAGTACTTTCTAAATCTATGAATTATGTGCCAGTTGCTTTGGAAAATACTAACATTTTAGGTATACAACAACCAACTGTTTTGGAGGGTTCACCTCTAAGGTACATGATTGTACCTTCACTATTCCCTACTGATGACGTTTTAAAAGGTGATGCAGAGGAAGAAGACCTCTCCCAAAAGGATGAACAACCCATCAATTCCGCTGCCAAACGAATCCCTGAAAGCAGTGTAATGCCTGAAAGCAGTGGCATGTATGAAAGCAGTGGAATCCTGGATTCCCCTGCTGATCCAAACATTCCACCTGTTGTTGAAGAAACTATGATCCATGATGACCATGATGTAGCAGAAGGAACCCCACTTCTATCTACATCTACCCCTTCTTCCATGACCAACAGTGGAACTAGAATACTCAGACATGGAGGCCCAAGTTCCTCAGACTTTCACACAGCTCCTTCATTGACCAATATTGTTTCCTTGGGGAGCTATTTTGAAGAGTTCTTCCCACATCAGGATAGCCCAATAGAAGCTGATTTGAGCAATTTGGAATCTGAGGTCATCATAGACAAGCATCCCACCTACAGAGTCAACAAGGATCATCCAAAATCACAAATAATAGGTGATCTTGAGACTCCCAGACAAACAAGGTATCAAGCAAAAGAGCACAACTTTATTGCCAACATCACAATGAAGTTTAATCATGAAAATATGCAATGTTGCCGCTTTGCTGCCTTTTTGTCACAAGAAGAGCCAAAGAAAATATTCCAAGCTTTGAATGATCCAAGCTGGGTAGAAGCTATGCAAGAAGAGTTGTTACAGTTTGATATTTAAGAAGTTTGGCTTTTGTTTGACTGTCCAAAATGGGCAAGACCCATTGGGACAAAGTGTGCTCAGAAACAAGAAAGATGAGAGAGGTATAGTAGTCAGAAACAAAGCTATACTGGTAGCTCAAGGGTACACACAGGAGGAAGGCATTGATTATGATGAGGTATTTGCTCCAGTTGCTAGAATTGAAGCCATCAGACTGTTTTTGGCGTATGCTTCTTTTATGCACTTTGTGGTATACCAAATGGATGTTAAGAGTGCATTTTTGTATGGCACCATTGATGAGGAGGTGTATGTAATGCAACCTCCAGGCTTTGAAGATCCAGAACATCCAGACAAGGTTTACAAAGTGAAAAAGGAAATGTATGGACTCCATCAGGCCCCCAGGGCTTGGTATGGGACTCTATCCAAGTATCTTTTGGATAATGGCTTCAACAGGGGAAAGATTAATCAGACCGTGTTTATCAAGAAACACAAAGGTGACTTCCTTTAATGCAAGTTTATGTGGATGACATCATTTTTGGATCCACAAACTCTTTGCTTAGCAAAGAATTTGCCAAATTGATGCAAGATAGCTCCAAATGAGTGCAATGGGAGAACTCAACTTTTTCTTGGGGTTACAAGTTCAGCAGAGGAAAGATGGGTCTTCATTTCTCAAGATAAATATGTTGCTGAAATTGTGAAAAAGTTTGGAATGAGTGAAGGAAAGAAAGTCTCCACTCCAATGGATAAAGATCATCCTTGGGGAAAAGAAGGTCCAGGAAAGCCCATTGATGTAGAACTTATAGATCCATGATTGGATCTCTCATGTACCTTACAACTTCAAAACTTAACATCATGTTTGTTGTATGCTTGTGTGCAATATACCAAGTGACACCTATGGAGTGCCATTTGTTTGCTGTGAAGATAATCTTTAGTTATCTGAAGTGCCATCCAACTCTAGGACTTTGGTATCCTAAAGAGTCACCATTTGAGCTAGTAGCCTTTTCAGACAATGACTATGGTGGTGACAACAATGATAGAAAATCTACAACAGGTGGATGTCAATTTTTGGGGAACAGGCTTATATCTTGGTAATGCAAAAAGCAAACCATTTTGGCCACCTCCACAACTAAAGCTGAATATGTGGCTGCTGCTGCATGCTGTGGACAGGTTTTGTGGATCTAGAATTAATTGCTTGACTACGGGTACAATTTTCTTAAGACCAAGATATTTATTGACAATAACAGCACAATTTGCATTATTAAGAATCCTGTTTTTCACACTAAAACTAAACACATTGAAATCAGACATCATGTTACTAGAGACGGTTTTGAAAAGGATTAATTGTCCCTAAGACAATTGACATAGAACTTAATGTTGCTGATCTTTTGACAAAACCTTTTGATATAGGGAGATTCTAGTACTTGGTTGCAAGTATTGGGATGGTCAATCCCTAAACAGATGCCTGTATGTTCTTGTGTGTATTTAGGATTGTATTATTGTCTGTTGTTGTAAAATTGCTAGTCACTTTTTCCATCATTTTAAATACCACTATTTTTGAACAAAGTTTCCCCTACTTGGGTTAATTCCCCTGCTAGGGAAGTTTCCCCTAGGGTATTTTTCCCCTTGGGGTTTGTTCTTTTTATATGTGGTTATATGTAGTTTTAGACTAAAAATGCAGGGATCAACGTGGAGTATGGTGTATCTTATGGATGAATCTGGTATGTACTCCATGTTTCAGGGGAGGTTAGGTCACACATTTAGGATTTAGGGTATCCATATGATGCTCATGTATGATTCTAGATCATGTCCACTGGTGAGTGAGGGATCTGTGAAAGTGAAAACTTGTTGTAAGGCAAGTTGGAGTCCTTAACCCTTGAGGCACTGTAATGTGTAGTCAAAACTCTTGATTGGGCATCTTGTTGCACACACTAGAATTTTTTGATGCATGTTGCCAAGACTACTTGACCATAGGAAGGGAATGGTTTGGTTGGAGACCTGGGTATGTATATTTCATTGGGTTGACCTGGTGCAGGGTTTGCTTGTGTGTAAGGTTTTTTTGTCTAGGACTTTGCTGAATGGAGGACTCTTGAGTTATGTGTATCTAACTTGCTTTTGCAGGTCTGTGCATTAGGACAGAGCTATTTAGCATTGTCCTATCCAAGACAAATCTAATATCCCTAGGAGAGTTTCTCCTACTTTCATTATTGATTCCCCTGCTTTCATGACTTTCCCCTGCTTTGCAAAATGTTCCCCTGTTTGACCGTTGACCGACAATGTCGTTACCCTGTTTATAGCCGTTGGGCCTGCTTGTTTAATTTTTGGTTAGGGGATATTTTATTATTTTCAAAAGATATTTAAGGCGCTTTCTTTGCGGATTGGTAACCTCATTATTATTATTTCAACTATATTCCTTTCTAAGCAAGATTTATTTCTAGTTTTTATGCAAATTGATAATTTGGTCCAATCACAAGTCTTCATTTTGCCTATATAAACTCAATTCCCTTAACCAACAGGTCCAACACACTTTGTCGATCATAACCCATTTGATTTTGTCAAAACATAAACCTTTCCTTATTCTAAATTTCCATGGCTCTCAAAATCTCTCCTAACCATAGCCAGATTGCCATTCTTTCTGGTGAACCAGTAGAATTCTCTGACGTAGTGGCTTACCTAAAGTCTAGTTATTTCAGGTTAGCTCTTGTGATCAGTCCAAGGATTTATAACTCACACATCCAACAGTTTTGGTCAAATGTTACGACTGAAACAGTGGATGGAGAGCTTACACTTAAAAGCCTTGTAGATGGCCATCCCAAAGTGATCACACTTGCCTCCATTCGAGACAAGCTAGTCTTGAATGATGAGGATGGGGTGGTTAGCCTACCTGAGGCTGAAATTTTTGAGGGTTTAACAGCTTTGGGGTACAATATTGCTGAGGATCAAAAATCTAAATTTGCTGAAGGTAAATTTGCACCCTATTGGAATTATATTATTCATACTATTTTGCAATGCTTGTCGTCTAAAACTACTGCTTTTAATGAATTTGGGAGTAATGTTGCTTCTGCCTTGGTGTGTTTGGCAACAGGGCGAAAATTTTGTTTTACTCAAATGATTTTTAAAGGTATGGTTAAAAATATTAAAAGCAGTTCAAAATTTTGTATGTACCCACGGTTTATAGAAATTCTACTTGACATGGCTCAACATGGACCGATTAAACACACCCATTACTTTACAGCCAATGATCACACCACTAAATTGTTCACCACCCTTTTACCAAACACCCCAAACTTTTTTGGTAGAGTTGTGCCCTTAACCCAACCCATGTTGAACCAAATCTGACAAGAAGTTGCTTCAAAACCTAAAGCAGCCCAACCCACTCTTTCTGATTCCCCTACTTCATCTGATCATTCCCCTGCTAGTTACTTACCCCCTGCCGATCCAAAATACGAAAGAAGGACCAAAGCCTGGTTTGCTAGGTCTCCCTCGCCTAGTAAACCTTCTTCAGAAGCAGATAAGAGAGTCTCCATGGGTATGGAGCAACCTGGGGATTTAGCTGTCACTACTGACTCACCCTCAAGAGGTGAGCAAGACAGTGACACCATAAGTAAATCCACTTCCTCACTCAGTGATACCCAAAGAGGAGAGAAATATCCTACTAGGGTTGAGAGCCGACTGAAACCATTATCCTTATTGGAATTGAAAAATATGTGCATGAGCTTTAAAAAGAAAAATGCACAACTGGTACAAACAGTCAAACAACAAGGCCTGGTGATCACTACCTTAGAATCCAGGGTTGCTAAGCTTGAGGGGAGGCGAAGACCACATCTGGTTATATCTACATATGAGGATGCTTCCAAAGGGGAGGAAGTACCTAACACAGATGAGTCTACAGAATGGTATGCATTTCCTAGTGAATAGGATATTGGTAAAGAAAAGGTGGTTAGTGATGAGAAGGGGAGTGCAACAAAAGATGTAGCCCAGACATTGCTAAATATGGGTCATCAAGAAGAAGCCCCTGCTACAACAAAAGTTTCCCCCTACCAACATTAATTCCACTGCTATAAGTATTCCCCTGCTATTGCTATTACACCTACAAGACCACATATCTCTCATATGTTTGCTAGAAGAAGGAGGCAGCCAACACAGAAGGGGATACAAATTGGAAAGACTGCTCCCAAAGCAACACCAGCAGTGGTTACAAAAGATAAAGAGAAGGGGAAAATGATTGAACATCCCAAGAATAAATATAAGCACAAAACACTAGAAGAGATAAGGGCTCAGACTGGACATGATGAATTTGTGTCTCAAATAATGCAAGAAGAAGAGATACATATGGAGCAGGAGAGGATGCAAAAGATGAGAAAGGAGGCACAACTAGATGTCTCCAAATTAGATCTCTCAGAAATAGAGAATGTACTGATGCAGCCAAGAGAGAAGCTCAAACAAATTGAAATTATGCATAGAGAGCTGGATGACGGGGTACCAAACTTGGAGCAATGGGAGAAAGAACTGGTAAATGCTCCATTGGAGGAAAGGTATGAGTTAACACTGTTGGCCTTTAATTTTCAAAAGGATTACTTGAAGAAGAGAGAAATGCAGCTAAAAAAGGAAAGGTATCTTAAATTTGAAAAAGGAAGATTGGAGCACTACAAGGTTATGGTTAGGAGGTTCAAGAAGTATACTGATGCACACTTCAGAAAGATGACCTTTGATGAGATAGAGAAGGCTGTAGTTCCTATGATAAGAGCTAATAGTGTTGAAAATTTCCTTGGCATTGGCACAACTGAGGAGGAGGAATACATTAATAAACAAGATGAGATGTTAAAGAAGGTCAGAGAGTCTAGGAAAATAAAAGCAGAGGGAGAAGCAGGTGAAAGTGCTCAAATAGTGGAATCCCAAGTAGGTGCAACTTCTCAAATAGGTGGATCCTCATTAGCAGGTGAAAGATCTACTATTAACTTACAAAGAGCAGCGAAAAGAATGAAGAGGATGGAGAAGATTGGTATGGTAACTAGGGAAGATCAGAAACCTTCAAATGAAGAAATTGATCAACATTTATTTTGGAGGAATTTGATGAAATTGCACCAGATGATATGAGAAAGAAGCACTCCATAGTGAAGTATGAAGTATATCAGTACAAAGGTATGTCTTGGTGGAAGCTTACTAGGGCTGATGATACAGCTCAGACATTCCAAAGTTTGGGTATTATGTTTCAAACCTTGGATAGAGAAGACTTAGATGATCTATGGAGGATTTTAAAAGGAATGTTTGCAACAAATCATCCTACTATGGAAGGTGTTGAGAAGGATTGGTGGATTTGGGATAACATGCATAGGATGTATGAGACAGATTTGAATGATCCTATCTTTGATGTACAAAATGGAGCCAAGATATTTTATTGGAAGTTGTTCACAAATTCAGGAGTCTATGAGTTGGCCATGGAAGGAGTAAGTGTCTATCAGCTCAACAATCGTTATTATCCTCTTTTACAAGAGACTTTGAAGAAGATGGTGCAGACTGACTTGATAGCGGATTGCAAGAATCATGTACCTTATGATCTTGTTAGGTTTATCCACAATCAAATTTGGCCAGGGAATTTGTAAGCATCCTCATCAACTAGCATTTATTCTGAAACTTGTCTTTTTAGTGAAAGCACAAGTTTAGGGGAGGATTGTTGGGAATAAATATATGAGTTAGACTTCCCCTTGCTGGTTGGTCAAAGATCCCCCTACTGATTAATGAAAGCAGTGGGATATGGTCCCACTGCTAGAAGTCAAAGACCCTGCTGCATAGACAAACTTGGAAGAGATATTGACGCGTTTCTGTTACTAATCCAGAATACTTTCCTAGTTTGTTAGTAGTTATCCTGTACATGAGTCCTTGTGCTATAAAAGGACTCATTAGGTTTGGTGTTCTAAATACATTTTCTATCATTTTCATTTCATGCTTTAAGGTTGTAAAACCCTAATACCATCATTGGGTATTCGTATATTGCTTAATATATTAAAGCTTAAACGTTTGGTTCACTACTTGTTCTTGTGCTAAACATTATTTTCTGCATCTTGTTTAGTTACTTTGTATTGCAAAGTTTCTCTAGTAGTAGTTTGAATTATTTCTTTCTACTACAACCCTTAAACAAGCTACGGTTTAAGATCTGAGTTTGAGATCAACAGTTAGTGTATTGTGATTAGGTTTTGAGTTATGAGTAATTTTAGGGTAAAATTAGCTTATATCTATCTTTAAATTTTCTTGGACCGGGTATTGACTCAAGTGGGCTGATATTATCTTTGCATATCCGATTATTTGAATTTGCTACTAATATCTACTTCTTGTATTGTTTTTTATTGTAATGTCTTTTTTTAATGTTTTTTTTTAATTTAATGAAGTTTTAATTTAAGTTATTTTATGTTTTGAAAAATAAAAATAAAAAATATTTTCGTTGGCACCAGAAATTCTGGTGCCAACGGTTACCCCTGAAATGTGGTACCAATAGGATTCTGATGTCAAAGCCCCAGAATCCTACGTGGCTCCTTTGACACCAGATTCTGGTGCCAACGGCTCCGAGCTCTCTGAAAGTACTAAACCCCTCTTAAAGCATACAAAAAACACAAATTTAACAATACAAGTCCCTAACCTAACCACTAATTATAACTCTTTCGTAATTGCTGAGAAAAACTAAACACGAACATGCAAATGATGCAGACTGCAACCACAAATAAAATTAACACACGCTTCATCTTGTTATTTCCATCTTCCTTCTTAATCGTATCCTCCTTGACTTTCGAAACCTTTACTTCAACAACACCTTAACCAACATCACCAGGGGTGGATCTAGGGGGTTCACGGCAACTCGATGGATTTTTTTGTCTCATAAATCATGTTTTGTTTTTAACTTTACGATTTTTTCCAAATCAACCCGATCTCAAAATACTGTGTTACATTATTGCTTAATCCGAAATTTTGAGTACTCATAAATGCAAAACATTTATTTCAAATTTCGGATATCTAAAGTGTAAAAAATTAGCTAAAATAATGGGTATAACATAAAAGCGTCCTCGTAAATTTTCGATATTCAAATTCATGATATATACTGGTTTTTGAAAATAATGAAACGAGTTTAAGGTTTGGGGTTGGTAAGTGTACGAACTTGATATTTTTTGATTTCAAAGATGGAACAAGTCCTTCTCCTTTAGGTGGTTACTTGTTCCACTGGTACTGAAGATCAACAAGAGCAAAGTGAACAAGAGAATGAGTGACATTTCTTGTTAGTGTTTTTGTTTTGTGCCTACTTTAATCTTATTGTAATACGTAGGTATATATCGTATCAACAAGCGTAGGATATCATCATTTGAGTAATAGTCACAAGTAGGGGTGTCGAAAAAGTCAATCCGACCCGAACCCCAATAAGCCTATTCGGGTTGGGTCACTCGGGTCCAAAAATGTATTCGGGTCAATTCGGGTTAACCTGAGTTCTAATTAGGCTCGGGTTTGGGTTTACACTTTTTAGCCTTGACTCGAACTACCCGAGCCGACTTGACCCGAACCCGACCAACCCGACTTGACCCGACTCGAATAACACTTTTTACTTTGTATATTTGTATTAATATTTAAATAAGCCACTTTTTAGATTTTTTCCTTATACTCGGGTGACCCGAACCCGAATTGACCTGACATGAACTGACCCGAACCCGAGTGACCCGAATTCTAATTAGGCTCAGATTCGGGTATAATTTTTTTACTCCTAACATGAGTTGACCCGACCCGATTAGACCTAACCCCACCGGGTTAACCCGAATCACACCCCTAGTCACAAGACTTATTTATGTCCATATTAAAATTAGATCAAAATTTTGACCAAAATGATAAATGATACTTGTGCTATGCAAGTATTTTTTACTGCTAGTACTATATTGTTGTGACCCAACTATTATTTTCTACTCATACATAGGCTCATCTAGTTTGTTTATAACATAATTCTAAATAGCGCGTTTTATAGCGGTTTATTTTGTGAAGCTTGGCCTTCACGTTACGAAATATACTAAGGCATCGTCTCTAAGCGTAGCGTGCCTAAAAGCATGATATAGCCCGTAGTGTAGCATTTTTTTAATTTTTTTTACAGATATACAAGAATTTGACTTGCTTACTAGTTTGGGGGTATTTATTTGACTTGAGCTTAGTAATTTTACTATGGAGATAAATCCTTAAGTAATTACTAACTGATTTTGTTTTAAATCTGAATTAAAGTATTGCTCCATTTTGTAAACTCGCGATATAAATATTAATTTATAAATCTTATATCACGCTTTAAGAAACGTCGTAGCTTCGATATCACTTTTGTAGTTTGAAGCTTCGCAATACCGTTACACTACACTTCACGTTATTTATAACCTTGGTTTATTCTCAAAATTTTCATAAATAGAAAGTTATACAACTGTTGTTTTTTTTAGTTCATAGATTTATTTATGATGTATATATTTCCTTGTCTCCTATCTTAGATCTCTCAACCCATGTTTGACCTCTACCACTTTTTGTTTGTGTGTTTTAATATGTAGACCGTTAGGTTCTTTATGAGGTACTATTAAATTAAACTTATAATTGAAATCCCAAATATGTAAGTTGTAAGGGATATTTGGGGTTTGGTTTTCCACAAAGATTAGAAATCAAAGTTAGAATTCTTTCTTGAAGAAGTAAACTCGTTTCGAGTCCTATCTTAGAAACTTTGTATGAAGTTGCTCTTGTTATGGTTCGAACAGTGACGAACCTGCTTCTTATTTTAGATCACAAGTTACGAAAAAATTTCAATGTGTTTTTTACTGTGCAGCTTAATAAAATTCCTTGTAACTTTTGTTTCTTATAACGTAACATTAGGTTGCCGAATAATTATTTTGTGCAACATCGTCTTAAAAATTACGTGTTGTCCCTGACTTACACGGATCTACATGAGAGCTGGGTATGGCACAAGCTACACCCGATCTAAGTCACGAAATGTAAATTTATACAAAATGTGTACTCCTTCCGTCCTATAATAATAGTTCACTATTGATCTTTTCGGTATTAATTTTGTAACTTTGACTTTAAATATGTTTGTTTGTGTTATATGATGTTTGATGAAAATTATATCAATAAAAATACATCTAATACTCAATCCATTCATATATATGCCAAAAGTTCAATAAAGTATTTTGATTTATCAAAGTCTCAATGTACTCATCAACACCATCCAATCCACTTTCATCCTACGGTCCAAGATAAAAAAAAACAAAACAAAATCCTCTCATCCCTGCTCAACTCCGAACACAAAAAACACAACCCACCACTGTTGCCCACCACCTCCGCCACCACCGCCACCACTACCACCAACCAACACCACCACCACCACCAACTACCAGCAACAACCACGACGAGATCCATATTATCTTGATCAAATCTACACCACAAAACCTTAATTTTTAGCACTATGTTTCATGTCGATGATTGTAAGTTGTTTTGATTATGCTTGTTTTTATGTTTTTGTTTCATTTTGATTTTGCTTAGAAGACTTCATATCTACTCTAGGTAAAACACATGTTATGATTGTTGATGCACACCATATATTTGATGAAATGACACAATGATAATTACATGTGCTTTAGCAAGTTTTAATTTATGAATGAGCATTTTTATGGAAGTCGGGTCGATTTTTGTAGTTGATAAGCTGATTACAGAAGTGTGACTTATGATTACAGAACTGGGATTATGACTCGCTATGACTCATATATGAGTCACGGTGACTCATATATGAGTCACGGTGACTCATATATGAGTCCAGCGTATGAGTCATGATGAATCATATGTGAGTCATAGTGACTCATATATGAGTCACGGTGATTCATATATGAGTCACAGCGACTCATATATGAGTCATGATGACTCATATATTAAATGTACATATGTAAGTCTTTTTTTTTAACACGGGTAATAATATAACTTCTTTTGTAGCAAAATCATGGTGACTCATATATGAGTCACCATGACTCATGAGTCACTATGATGACTCATATATGAAACTGAAACATATAGATTTTGTATTGAAACTTGTGGTACTTTACTAAATGTTTTTTGTTTACAGTTCTTAGAGGTCCACCAACTCTTTGACCCTTATCCGCCTCATATTGTGAGGTGGAGGAGTCTGATGAGGGTGATAATGAGGAGGAGGGGTCAGATGATGATGAGGAGTAGAAGGGGTCTAGTGATTCTGATGATGAGGAGTCTCGTGAATTGTAGTTGGATGGTAAAACTGATGATAGTTGTAGTTATGTAGTCTTCTGTGAATGCTAAGTTATTTTATATTGGTTGTAGTCGGAACATAATTATTTGATGGTTTCTTTTCATTATATGAAATCTGTTTTTACATGATTCTTTATTTAAGTAATTTACAATTTTGTTTTACGTTTTTACTGCTTATGTTGTGTGTTAAATCTGATCTAGAAAACATATATGCTTGAGTCAGTATGAAACATACATCTTTCATCATGACTCATATATGAGTCATACAGTTTTATTCATATGTATAAGTGTTTTTAAACACTTGTACGTGTTTGTGAGTCATGATGACTCATATATGAGTCATGATGACTCATACATGAGTCACATAATATATACATTTAATAATTTATATTTTTACACTTATATAGTCATATGAGTCACTGACTCATGTATGAGTCATCTGTTACACAATCATATGAGTCACTGACTCATGTATGAGTCAGACTGACTCATGTATGAGTCAGACTGACTCATGTAAGAGTCAGACTGACTCATGTATGAGTTAGACTAACTCATGTATGAGTTAGACTGACTCATGTATGAGTCAGACTGACTCATGTATGAGTCACACTAATCATGTATGAGTCATGTGTTAATAAAGGTAGGTAGTTTCTGAAACTTCCAAGCATGTCCCATTGTCCATATTGGCTTTTGTTGTCACTGATGGACACTCCTGGAAACACACGGTAACAACTCATTTCTAAAAATCGACAATACATTCCAACATTCATAACACTTTTGAATGTCAGATGATTAACAATCCTTCGGTGTAAAAGCAAAACACTTGTTAATACACATAGTAACGACTTATTTTCTAAGCCTCATGAATAATACTCGTGTCCTAGCTGATGATGAGCATCCCCTTGAGTAATTGTTTGATGACAACCCATGTAGGATGTTTGTTGCAAATAGACATCCTTATTATTACTCTAAAGTTTCCGAAAAGTCAAAATTGCAGCTCCATCAAGTCCCCGATAGAGTCAACAATAATCAAGCTTCTGTAATAGATGAAACAAACAATCTTTGATTTCATATATTACAGTACCCAAAATACTTTGTGATAAACAATCTAAATGTTTGTCAGCCAATTGTAGTTAGGAAATAGATAGTAAGTGGCGACTATCTTAGCAATCACATTCTTTTTCAATACTATTTAATAATTACACATGATTGTGGATCAGTGATAGATAGTATACAATAGTTACAAACTAGGCTTTGGTGTACTATTATCATCTGTTACACAATCAGATAAAACTACAGTTCAGGAATTGATATTTTTTATATGGCTCATGTATGAGTCACAGTGACTCATACATGAGTCACTATGACTCATACATGAGTCAATATGACACATACATGAGTCACTATGACTCATACATGAGTCACTGTGACTCATACATGAGTGACCAACTAAATCTGGCACAAAAATATGATTTTGTTACAAAGATATTACCTGCATTGACAACTACATTTTCAGAAACATCGGCATCGGCAACTACATCTTCATTAACATCGCCATCAATCTGACTCATATATGAGTCACAGTGACTCACACATGAGTCTCTGTGACTCACACATGAGTCACTGTGACTCATATAAGAGTCACCATGATTTTGTTACAAATTAAGCTATATTATTGCCCCGCATAACAAAAAAGACTTACATATGTATAGTTTTATATATGAGTCACCGTGACTCATATATGAGTCACAACGACTCATATATGAGTCACCATGACTCATATATGAGTCACTGTGACTCATGTATGAGTCACAACGACTCATATACGAGTCATAATCCCAGTTCAGTAATTATAAGTCTTACTTCTATAATCAGTTTATCATCTACAAAAATTGACCATACTTCAATAAAAATGCTCATTCATAATTTAGAACTTGTTAAATGACGTGTAACTTTCATTGTGTCATTTCATCAAACACATGGTGTGCATCAAATATCATAACATGTGATTTACCTATATTATTACCTGGAAATGGTGGACATGTTGTGAAAGTCGTCGGAGAAGTGGGTTTGTTGTGGAAGTCACCAGAAAATGGTGGTTTGGTGTGCATCTCGCCAGAAAAGGGTTGTTTGGTGTGGAGGTTGCGGGAAGAAGGTGGGTTTGTTGTGGTGTTCACGGGAAGAAGGTGGGTTTGTGGTGGTGGTCACCGGAAAAAGGTGGGATATGGGTTTGTTGTGGTGTTCGTCGGTGAGGGGTTGTGTAGTGGATCCCGATCTATATTTTTTAATTGTATGTGTGTCTGAAAATAGGGAGGTTTAGTTGGGAGATTGGTTTAATCACAACCCTTGGATGAATGTAAGATGGATGGTGTAGACTGATCCATCAAGACTATGATAAATATGGGGGTGTGGGGGATCTTTTGTTGTGGTGTTCGGGGGAAGAAGGTGGGTTTGTGGTGGTGGTCACTAGAAAAAGGTGGAAGATGGGTTTGTTGTGGTGTTCGTCGGTGAGGGGTTGTGCAGTGGATCCCGATCTATATTTTTTAATTGTATGTGTGTGTGAAAAATAGGGAGGTTTAGTTGGGAGATTGGTTTAATCAAATCCCTTGGATGAATGTAAGATGGATGGTGTAGATTGATCCATCAAGACTATGATAAATATGGGGGTGTGGGGGATCTCTTCCCTCATATATATTACATCAAGTATCGTATTTCACAAATTAAAATATTTAAGGTAAAATTATGATCCAAAAAAAACAGTAGCATATTATCTTTTTCTTTATAAAGCAAAACGCTTTTTAGGAATTTTTTTTGGAACTTTCTTTATTTAGTAGTCTTTTTGGGACATTTGATTTTTTTGAATTTTTTTATTATTTAAAAAATAGGTTAATATTTCTTAATTTAGTAAATTTTTAGTAAATTTCGTAATACTGTTGTAAAACTAATACTATAGAAATTCGTTTTTTTAAACAGATGAAAAATATAATGTGTCACAAATAAAAGAAAATAAAGTTTAAAAAAGTGGGATAAACTTTTTAAAGTTTTTTAAGATGTTTTTATGAAACTACACCAAAGTATGGACTAAATAGGAAAAATCTTCGTTCTTCAGCTGTTATATTCAATTGGGGGAAGAGGGTTTAACAAATCATCATTATTGCTTCTTCAATTCTTCCAGCCGATCATCACCTCCAACAAACTCAGTTCCCAAATCCATCATCACCTTCATCTCCGGCCAAGGAACCAATTCCCAAAATTAATAAGAGTGATTGATTCGTTGCTTACTTCAATGGTCAAATTCCTAATTATGCACTTTTATGTTATTAAACCTAGGTTTTTTATATACTGATTGGCTAATTAGAATTTATTAAATTTTCATCTTTGGCATTAATTACGTCACGTTGCATTTTTTCTCACATATCAGGGGATGAATATCACAGGTGATTGTTTTCATAATTACCCACTGAATCTTTAGGTTGTTGGTGTTACGGATGGTGTTTGAGACTGTTCAAACAATAACAACCGATCATAATAAAAAGGTGTCATTCTTATTCAATATTGTTTTTATGAGTTGGAATCATTAATTTTAGTTGTATAATTATATATGGTTGGTTTAAGATCTTTTTGTAACTTTTATAACATTATGTTAGATGATGACCTGATGGTGCTGTATAACACACTTTCCAACACAGCCCCTCTGATACGTTATGCCCATACAACCATAAACTTTTCTGTATCGATACTGACTTAGTGGGTTTTTGGGATTGCCTTTGCCACCAGATTATCTGCTTATTTCATTTTGAAAATGGAGATAAGCTAAAATTAGTGTTTGGATAATAAATGGAGAAAAGTGATTATATGCGTTTAGAAGCTTCAAAATGGAGTTTTGAAAAAGTAAGTGGGGAGCTACTTATTTCATTTTAAAAATGGAGTTTTGAAAAAATAAGTTTCTGAAATGAAGTTTTGAAAAAATGGAGTTTATTTTTTTCATTATAATCAAATTTGCCAAACACTCAAAAAACTGATTATCTGATTATTAAGATTTCAAACATGATAATCATATTCAAACACTATTTTGACTTTTGATATAAGATTTCGTATAGATTGAGCCTTCAAATATCGTGCGGGTATAAGATATGTCTAGAAATCCATTTGGGCTTCAACATCTGGAAATAGAATAGAATATGATGGGCCTCTTACCACATGACTATTTTGCATAAAATTTGATTGGGTTGAGAATATACATATCCGGACTGACATTAGGTCGACTTCGGCTTTATTTGGTCACATAATTTAGAATCGACTTAGGCTTTATTTGGTTAACAAGCATTGTTATTGGATTCGAGTCATAAATTATTCAAGACGATTTTATTTTTGATACGAGGCAATTCGACCTCTTAGTCTCGGGTTTATTTTATCAACATTTGAGCCGATAAAAATTATTGAGCCGAGCGAAAGATATTTTTTTTCCAATCAAAGATCCAAGAATTTTTAATCGAATTTCAATGGATTGGTTGAGTTCAACATCTCAAGAGGGACAATTGTAGAAGATGCGTGAAGAAGCTAGAAAAAGATGTCTAGTCGTATTTAGACAATTTGACGGTCATCTCGGTGAGCTTACAAAGCTCAAGTATGGACCACCCTTTGTGGCAGTCTTTGGTCTAGATGCTCCTTTCTTCATTGACGCATAGATGATAAATTTGGATATTCTTCAGTAGAAAATTGACAAAGACAACTTTAATCATATTGAATCTGCATCTGCACTTCAAATTCTTTTGAAACAGTTATCAATTTTTCTTCAATTCGATACTGTCAAGAAAGAAAATTCAGGGCTTTGTCAGTCATTCTTTGAAGACATGCATATCGAGATTCAAGAGTTCCAAGGAACCGGGTGCAAATACGTGAACTCTCTTACGCAACTTTTTCAAGAAAGAGCACGACTCCAAATTGATTCTGATAATTGGAAGCTAGAAAATCCGATGCAGATACCAGAAGAAACTAATGGTCATACGATAGACGCGTTGGAGGCTGGTAAAGATTGCAAGAACATGGAAACAACAGTTAAGCATGACATCAGTAACAAGTCAAGGAATGTTCTAGACATCTCTTATGATGACACCATTCCCATTTATGACGAAGAGCCTACACATATGGTACAATGTAATGTTGTATATGATGTCTATTGATAGGTGTGAAAACACCCATCCTTTTTACCACTTAATTACAATAATAACCGAGCCAAAACGTGTATTTTATGTCATTTATGTCGGAATTATGCGTGGTTTGTTTTTTTGTTGTGATTTAGGACGAAAAGGTAAAAATTGGAGAAAACACGGCATTCACGGGCTTTTATCGAAGAAAAAGACGAAAGATGAAGTCGAAAGATCAAGAGTGGAAAAAGAACGGAAGTCCAAGACCAATTCTGAAGATTTATCGAAGAAAAAGTCAAAAGACGGAAGTTTACTAAAAGCCGAAGAACTCGAGTCTTATTTATGAAGAAAATTCAAGACGAGTTCAAAGAAATCCCGAGACAAAGTCATTAAGTCCAAGATTAACAAAAGATAAAGAAGAGAAGGACTTAACTTTGCAATTATGGAAAAGAGGAAAGAGGGAGGAAGCTTCCTAAGCTCCTCCCTAATCACCCCTGTATATAGATTAGTTCCCTTTCATTTCTTGTTGTTGGGTGGTTTGACAAACCACCACTTCCACCATTTTCATACTTGTCATTTCATTTCTTTCACTTTAATTAATTGTTATGCACTTTTAATCTTTAATTTTCAAGTAAGTTTTCATTATTTGTTCTTTAATCTTTGCTTTTCTTATCTTAATCTTTCATCTTCCTTTCTTGATTCTTTTTTACTTTTGGTGCGAATTACTTATGATCCGTGTTGTTCATTCATGCTTTCGTTCTTAAAAGTTCATCTTTTTATATTTTGATTCAAAAGTTTGTTTCTTTTAAGTTTGATAAGTTGTTATTTGTGCTTCTTGATTCTGTTTCAGTTTTGATTCGTCCTAGTTTTGGTTTTAGCTTAATCTAATAGCTTATAACTTGCTTATTTCGAATCCCTATTTAATCGGAAAAGGTAAACCCTTTTCCGATTTGTGCTTTCCGATCAGCAACCCTTATTCCGATCTGTTGATCGGAAAAGGGTTTTGCTCATTCCGATTAGTGCCTCATTATTCCGATTTGGAGGTTTTACAAGTATTCTGATTGTTTGTATTTAGTGACATTTCGATTGGGTTCAGTTTATAAACATTCCGATTGGTATGTTTGTTATCATTCCGATTGTAGATTATTTCTTAGTATTCCGATTGCTGCTAATCTTCCCACATTCCGATCATGTCTTTTTAAGATATTCCGATCAAGCACCATTTTACACATTCCGATCATTCGATCGGAATACATTCCGATTATGTCCATTTTGTGCATTCCGATCAGTAACTTTCCGATGGAGTATATTCCGATTGGATGTTTGTTTTGTTCTATTATTTTGTTTTATTTAAAGTGTCAGTTTTTCTTGCTTTGTTTCTAGTATATTTTTAATTTCGTCTTGCATTTTTATTTAATTGTCAATTTACTTTTCGTTAAGTTTTAATTTTACGTCATTTAATTTCACGTCATTTACTTTTAACGATTTAAATATTGCACCGTTTACGTTTTAACTAGTTTTAGTTTTAATTACCCGTCCTTTATTATTAAGTCTTGCACATTTATTTCACCAAAGCTCAAAATATTTGCTCCACCAAGAACAACTAATCTCACACAATTAACCGGAAATCAATTCGATAAGATACCGAGAAACGAACTTTCAACGAGTAAAAATATTCACATTAAATGGCGCCGCTGCCGGCTCTTTTCGTGAGGATCGAAAGTTTTTTGTGAGAGACGCGTTGGCTTTTGGGATCCGTTCACTTGTGAACGTTATTTTTCGTGTCCAAATGTTTCAAAAAAATAAAAAAAAATCCAAAAACACTTGAAAAATCATAGAAAGGCATTTCTTTTTCAAAAGTTTTGCACCAAAAATATTCTTCTTGCTTATCTATCTTTCTTTATGGATTTTTATGTCCATTGTGTCGGGTGTGGGAGACGATTGTACGGGAACGACTCTTGTCCAAGGTGTACATGTGAGCGGTGCGGTAACGATATCGACAACACACAAAACGGATTTTGTCCCTTGTGCAACTCGACTAATTCATTCTTTTTGAACCCACCTCCTGTTCCCACGTGCATCTATTGTGGAAGCGATTCTCATTGGCATATTTCGTGCCCGGTTCAATACCCATATGATCACGGGCAAGAACCGGGGTACAATTATGACAATGATAATAGCTATCCACAAGACGCACCCAATCTTTCTCCTTACCCATTTTGCAACAACTGTGGGGGTCCTCACGATACCTATTATTGTCAACCAATGAATTGCTATGAGCAAAATCCGTGTCCTAGGTTTTCTTCACCAATGGATTATTATGAACCAAACCCGGTTTATGCTTCTTCTCAACCGATGAACTACTATGAGCCACAACCATGCTATAATTCAGGTTTTCAACATTTTGAGCCCCCACAACACCCCATCGATCATCAACCCTTCTTCGAACATTTGAGCTCCCACGAACAATGGGCCACTCTTGCTAAGCAAGGTCAACAACTTCAAGAAGCTTTCAACAAGATCATCGAAAAATATCAAGAGGATAAACGACAGGAGCAAATATCGAATATCGAGACTTATACTCCTCCCCCGGTGTATCCATACTATTATGATGATGATGATGATGATGAGCCTTCTGTTTCTTGAAATGACCTTACTGCTCAATGTCCTAGTGCAATTGTCATCCCTCCTCTCAATATCCCAAACGTGTCTAAGGAGTGTGATACATTGAATGAGCTTAGTGATGTTGGTCTTGATAAAGTGTTTGATGATGAGGTTTGTGACATACCGACTGCTATGGAGCTTAAGGACGACGTTGCTCTTACGGAAGAAGTCGATCCTTATGATGTCGATTCTTCTCCCTGCTATGAGAATTTCACTTTTAAAATTTCTCAGTCTCCACCGGGAGATGCAGACGATGACGATTTATTCTCTCCGGTTTACGAGAAGTTCACCGATGAACTTGATCTTGTGGATGAGGTGGAAGACGTGCTTCTTCGCGATAGATTACGGAAAGTTCATCTTCTTATTGCTCAAATCGAAGAGTTGACTTCTCCTTCTCTTTCCAAGTCTTTACCTCCATCTATTCCTCCCGTTGAAGATAATGACCCATTGCTGGAAGAAATCGATATTCACTCCATCCCTCCAGGTATTGATGATTATGACACGGAGGGGGACATTATTTTTGATTATTTGTTGCAAGAAGGTATTGTCCCAAGTCCCCCTCCCGAGCACCTTTCATCCACTCCGTTAGAAACCATCACGGAGGATGAGTGCTTTGACCCGGGAGGTGACATTGATTATGCTATCATTGATGACATCACAGCTTTGCCGAATGCTCAGCCTCCATTGTCTTTGGGGGATGACAATGTGCTTACTTTACCCAACCCACCTCCCGTGGATCTTGAGTTCACATACTTTTCGTATGTTGAAAGGGTTTTTCTCCCATTCAAGACTTATCCCCCCGCCTCTCCTTTGTTGATGTCAACCGGGAACGAGGACAAGGTCTTTGATCCCGGTATTACATACAAGGCTTCCCCATGGACTATTTAATTCGGGGACGAGTCAGGCTCGTGACTCGGGTAACAAAAACAAGGCGCTTTTTGGGAGGCAACCCAATTATCTATCTATCTTTACCATAAGTGTAGGGGGGAGCCCCGTGGTGTTTCTTGCTTTCTTTCGTATCATGTGCAGGGATTAGAGCTTCAAAGACACACTCTTGATGACTTTTGACGAACCGTGACTCCGTGTTCCCTTCTTCCCGGTTCTATCCTAAACTCTTTTCGATTCACTATTTTATATTTTCCAATATTAAAATAGGAATCTCTTTAGTTGTCTCTTCCTTAGCGAGATTTAAACAAAGTACACAATGTCCTAAGTGTAGGGGAGTTTACTCCCACATGCTTAAACATTGAGGACAATGTTTATATTAAGTGTAGGGGGGACTTCTATCGAAGTTAAGTGGTCTTTTCCTTGTATTTGTCCTCATTTTAACCGGAAAATTTGATTTTTCGACATTTTTTCAAAATTTTTAATCTATTTTGGCCTAGTTGTATAGTTGTACTTTCCTTTATTATGGTTATTTTCTTTCCTTGCTTAAATAAAGTGGTTTTAAATTTTTCTTGGTCATGAATATTTTGACTCAACCCGAGTTTACTTATCTAAGTTTACTCTAGCTAGTATCCTTAACGTGTTTAAGTCAAGTTTTGCTAGGCTTTTATATAGGGAGCTATAAAACGCGAAAGTCTTAACTCTCACGGGTTAAGAACAAGAACTTTTCGCAAGTTCCTATAATTGATCCTAGAGAGTCGTTTATCAAGGGAACTTTAAAATGCAATTTCTAAAACTTGAAAAAGTCTAAGAATTTGCAAGATCCTATAGGCGACTCGAAAACCCAAAACTTTGATTTAATAGGCTAAGCATCCACGAGTCTCATTCCTTGAGATTTTAAACTGTGGAGAACGAGAAATGATAGAGTCAATTATAAGTTCGGTATTCTTTCGTGAATTTATGTGAGATAATTATAAGCCTATTCTCCCTCCGCTTGTTAATAAATTTATCTGCAATAAATAAGGTTGTACGATTTGAAAAGTTACTTAGCTTCTAGCCCAAGATCGTTTAAAAGTTGCTCGGTACGGATTAGAGTTCATAGCCAAGGCATAACTTATTGAAGCGGGATGCGAAGATTGGCGAGTCCAAAAAGGCCCTAACAAGGCATGAGGGCTATATTTTGTTGCTAAAGATCCCAAGTGATGTGAAGAATCATTTATCGAAAATATATATGAAGGATCGAGACACACGACGAAAAGCAAAATCTCCCCAAAAGTCATGGAGAAGTGTATACGAAAAGACCCTAGCAAGGTATGAGGATAAATAGATCCAAGTCATAAAAGGAGGCGGATCGTTGTATATCAAAGTCCAAAATAAAGATTGGAGAAAAATGAAGAAGTCGTGGTCCAAGTATGAATCTCTCAAAACTTCAAAGAGAAGAAAATTCATATTATGAAGAGAAGGCCATTATTTCATGAACGTCTCTCAAAGATTTGAAGTATGAAGTCGCTGCCAAATATCGGTCCGAGAAAGGTCTCAAATCACGAAGCGAGTTATGCCAAGATATGAACTTTACGAGGTCCCGAGAAGCAGTTTTAAAAGATTTTGTCCTTTAGCTAACTATTGATTAAATCGTTCACGTTATTTTCAGCCTTAATAACTATCGAAATAAGTCAAAAATGCATCCTTGTGATCCTTCAAGACAACAATAAAATATAAGAGATACCCCTAGGAATAAGGGAGTCTAAGTGAATAATTGGCCCACATGAGTTCGTGCTAGTTTGCTAACTTATAATAACAATGATCTCGTTTTTAAGCTTGGTTTGGAGAAAGTGAAAACTTGAGGATGATGATCATTCACGACATTTTCAAAACCCAAGGTATGTTTTTGATTTCTTTACTCTGTATTTTTATAATTTTCTATCTCTTTAATAAAGGCCAACGTGGATTGATTGTGATGAAAAATGTAAAAGTGCTTTGTCACTAATGCATTGCATGAGGACATTGCAATGATTAAGTGTAGGGGATTTGATAGGTGTGAAAACACCCATCCTTTTTACCACTTAATTACAATAATAACCGAGCCAAAACGTGTATTTTATGCCATTTATGTCGGAATTATGCGTGGTTTGTGTTTTTGTTGTGATTTAGGACGAAAAGGTAAAAAGTGGAGAAAACACGACATTCACGGGCTTTTATCGAAGAAAAAGACGAAAGATGAAGTCGAAAGATCAAGAGTGGAAAAAGAACGGAAGTCCAAGACCAATTCTGAAGATTTATCGAAGAAAAAGTCAAAAGACGGAAGTTTACTAAAAGCCGAAGAACTTGAGTCTTATTTATGAAGAAAATTCAAGACGAGTTCAAAGAAATCCCGAGACAAAGTCATTAAGTCCAAGATTAACAAAAGATAAAGAAGGGAAGGACTTAACTTTGCAATTAAGGAAAAGAGGAAAGATGGAGGAAGCTTCCTAAGCTCCTCCCTAATCACCCCTATATATAGATTAGTTCCCTTTCATTTCTTGTTGTTGGGTGGTTTGACAAACCACCACTTCCACCATTTTCATACTTGTCATTTCATTTCTTTCACTTTAATTAATTGTTATGCACTTTTAATCATTTAATTTTCAAGTAAGTTTTCATTATTTGTTCTTTAATCTTTGATTTTCTTGTCTTAATCTTTCATCTTCCTTTCTTGATTCTTTTTTACTTTTGGTGCGAATTACTTATGATCTGTGTTGTTCATTCATGTTTTCGTGCTTAAAAGTTCATCTTTTTATATTTTGATTCAAAAGTTTGTTTCTTTTAAGTTTGATAAGTTGTTATTTGTGCTTCTTGATTCCGTTTCAGTTTTGATTCGTCCTAGTTTTGGTTTTAGCTTAATCTAATAGCTTATAACTTGCTTATTTCGAATCCCTATTTAATCGGAAAAGGTAAACCCTTTTCCGATTTGTGCTTTCCGATCAGCAACCCTTATTCCGATCTATTGATCGGAAAAGGGTTTTGCTCATTCCGATTAGTGCCTCATTATTCCGATTTGGAGGTTTTACAAGTATTCCGATTGTTTGTATTTAGTGACATTCCGATTGGGTTCAGTTTATAAACATTCCGATTGGTATGTTTGTTATCATTCCGATTGTATCTTATTTCTTAGTATTCCGATTGCTGCTAATCTTCCCACATTCCGATCATGTCTTTTTAAGATATTCCGATCAAGCACCATTTTACACATTCCGATCATTCGATCGGAATACATTCCGATTATGTCCATTTTGTGCATTCCGATCAGTAACTTTCCGATGGAGTATATTCCGATTGGATGTTTGTTTTGTTCTATTATTTTGTTTTATTTAAAGTGTCAGTTTTTCTTGCTTTGTTTCTAGTATATTTTTAATTTCGTCTTGCATTTTTATTTAATTGTCAATTTACTTTTCGTTAAGTTTTAATTTTACGTCATTTAATTTCACGTCATTTACTTTTAACGATTTAAATATTGCACCGTTTACGTTTTAACTAGTTTTAGTTTTAATTACCCGTCCTTTATTATTAAGTCTTGCACATTTATTTCACCAAAACTCAAAATATTTGCTCCACCAAGAACAACTAATCTCACACAATTAACCGGAAATCAATTCGAGAAGATACCGAGAAACGAACTTTCAACGAGTAAAAATATTTACATTATCTATGCCGATGAACTACCGCATGTTGAGCATTTCGAACCTAATTATGACAAACATGAGATGGAA
Source organism: Glebionis coronaria (assembly GCA_025667525.1). NCBI lineage: Eukaryota > Viridiplantae > Streptophyta > Magnoliopsida > Asterales > Asteraceae > Glebionis > Glebionis coronaria. The sequence goes on along the minus strand of JANFOE010000322.1, from coordinate 4,601,776 downwards.
AAGGGTGATAGTTTATCACTTTAGATTCATCCGATGTGCGTCATAATGGGGGAGAGATTGTTCAGAATGCTATAGTGCATCATGATAAATGCTTTATGACTGCTTCATTAACTGATTCCGCTTCCAAGATTAAAGAGCTCAAAACAATTTTAGCTCAGCAATCCAAAGAGCTTGAGGATGCCAAAATAGATTTTTCAAAGAAAAAAGAGAAACTTGAAACATATTTTGAAAAACTTGAAAAGTCAAACGTTGTTCTTGAAAGAAAACCGGATCAAAAAGTTTTAGATTCCAAAGTTGAAAAGGATAATCTTGTGAAACAAATTCAACTGCTAGAATCTAAGTTGGCATCCCAAGATAGATTTCTCAAAGAGAATGAGACTTTAAAAGCTCAAGTACAGGAAAAGGTTTTTGCTATAGCTGCGTTGAAAAACGAATTAAGGAAAAATAGAGGAACTAGTGTGGACACTAAGCTTGATAAAGCATCAATCTTGGGGAAATTACCGCCTACAAATCAGTTCACTCGACAATCGACTGCATTTAGATCTGAGCGATCACAATCCTCGAGACCGCGGTTTGCCTCCCAAGTTGATATGGTTCATCTCTCTAGAACAGTCACTCCACCATCTAGGCCCAATGTGACTAAAACACCTTTTACAAGACCTAATCACATGATTGCCTCTAGTTTCCCTAGACATAGTCCAAAGAACACGCCTCGAACTAGTTCAAATGACGTTCGCCATACATTTGGTCTAAGAGAAGCTAAGAAAAAGACACAGGTAAGAGATAGGAATTTCAAACCTAGTCAGATGCCTTCTAGTTTACCCAACAGTGCTAACTGTAGCATGTCACATCCTAGGAGCATCAATCAATCATCTAGGAATTCTAGATCTTACTCGGACATTAAATATGGTACATGTAAAACATGTAGGAAATGTGTCTTTAAAGCCAATCATGATTCTTGTATCAAGAAATTACTTAATGAGGTGAACTCCCGTGCTAGACTTAAATCCCAGTGGATAGCTAAAATCAAACCCATTGGTAAAGTTTGGCGCCCCACTGGTAGAACTTTCACTCTTGTAGGAAACGAGTGCCCTTTAACTAGGATATTCTCCGATTCAACTAAGACTACTAGGGAGGAAATTGAGAAGGATGATACATCACTTAAGCCTGGACTTAAGGTTTTCTATAAAAGGAAACGTTTGCCAGATAAGACAAGTGAATCATCTACTCAGGTCGCCTCTGGCACAAGAAAAGACAACTGTGAACCCCCACTTGCTTCTAAGATAGATATCACTAACCCACATCAAAGCATGCAAATTCCTAATGAGAATGCAGGTACCAAAGTTGATATTCCAAAAGAACGAAGCGGTCCAATCGTTGTATACCGTTCAACTAAGGACACTCTTAGAGTTTGGTTGCTGAAGAAGCAGATATTGGAGAAACAAGTGTCTCAGGGGAATCATGGTTAAGCTTGCAAAAGGCTTATAGACAAATCACAGTCTGTGACCCGTTCATCAAATAAAGGAAAGTTTATCGCCGATGGTAAACTTATCCTCAAAAATGAGAAATTAAATTTTCTCGGACACGAGCTATCATTAAAATTATTCAAAGTTTTTAAGCTCGTGTACAAGGCTCATCGTTAAATGTCAGACGATGAACCGATCTTCACATAAAGGAAAGTTTATCGCCGATGATAAACTTACCCTCAAAACGAGAAATTAAATTTTCTCGGACACGAGCTTACGTTAAAACCATTCAATGGTTTTAAGCTCGTGTAAAAGGTTCATCGTTAAATGTCAGACGATGACCCGATCCTCATATAAAGGAAAGTTTATCGCCGATGATAAACTTATCCTCATTAACGAGAAATTAAATTTTTCTCGGACACGAGCTTACATTTAAAACTATACAAAGGTTTTAAGCTCGTGTACAAGGCTCATTGTTAAATGTCAGAGACCCGATCTTCAAATAAAGGAAAGTTTATCGCCGATGATAAACTTATCCTCACAAACGAGAAATTAAAATTTCTCGGACACGAGATATCATTAAAATTATTCAAAGGTTTTAAGCTCGTGTACAAGGCTCATCGTTAAATGTCAGACGATGACCCGATCTTCATATAAAGGAAAGTTTATCGCCGATGATAAACTTATCCTCAAAAAAAATGAGAAATTAATTTTTATCGGTCACGAGCTTATCCTAAAACCATTCAAAGGTTTTAAGCTCGTGTATTTGGTTTATTGTTAAATGTCAGACAATGACCCGTTCTTCAAATAAAGGAAAGTTTATCGCCGATGATAAACTTATCCTCATTAACGAGAAATAAATTTTTCTCGGACACGAGCTTACATTTAAACTATTCAAAGGTTTTAAGCTCGTGTAAATGGTTCATTGTTAAATGTCAGACAGTGACCCGTTCTTCAAATAAAGGAAAGTTTATCTCCGATGATAAACTTATCCTCACAACGAGAAATTAATTTTTCTCGGGCATGAGCTTATATTAAAAACATTCGAAGTTTTTAAGCTCATGCACAATGGCGTATAATCACATTTCAGATTATGCCCCGGACCTCAAAGAAAGGAAAGTTTATCGCCATGATAAACTTATCCTTACAACGAGAAATTAATTTTTCTCGGGCATGAGCTAATATTAAAAACATTCGAAGTTTTTAAGCTCATGCACAATGACTTACAGTTAAATATCGGACTGTAACTCGGAATTTAATTTTAGGAAAGCTTATCTTTAATGATAACTTATCCTTGTAACGGGAAAATAATTTTTCTCGGTCATGAGCTTGTAGTAAAACATTCCAGGTTTTAAGCTCATCAAGGAAAGTGTATCTTTTAAATAAGAGAACTTTTCCTCCTAACGAGAAATTCACCTTTCTCGGTCATGAGCTTTACATTAAAACATTTAAAAGTTTTCAAGCTCATGAAAACGACTTCTAAGTAAATGTCAGCTTAGAACTCGTTCTTCAGTTAAAAGGAAAGTTTATCGCCGATGGTAACTTATCCTTAACAACGGGAAGTTTACAACTTCTCGGACTTGAGCTCGTTTTGTAAGATATTCAACATCTTAAGCTCAAGTAATTGGTTTTCAAAACTTTGAACACAATTTTTCGAGAGTTTCTCAAAAGTTTTTTTTTCTAAATCTTTCACAATTGTGTGTTCAAAAATGTTTTGATGAAAAGAGCATGTCTTCTGAAATCGATAATATTTACGATACTAGAAATGTCATTCAATAATGACACGGGGTTGTATATAAATTTCGAGCAGAAGTTCAAATTTTTAAAACATGCTCCAAATGGTTTGCTATTATTTCAGATAGTAACCCGCTTTTCATACTCAAGTCAAGCATTTCACCGGAAACCTTTGACTCAACAATGGGAATTAATTTTCTCAGGCATGGTTTACTTTATAACCATGTAAGGGATTGTGTTTACGAAATAAAACAATCTAACATGAATATATGTATGTGTCAGTGCATTTATTTGTTAAAACAAGAGAAATCTTGTTTTTATGAAGTTATCATCTCCACCAACCGTAGCAATTTACAATTGATATCTATATACTCGACGATGCGACTACTCAAACGGCGACTACATCTCTTTCAATAGAACATAAGTCAACAATTGAGGGTGAGCAATTGTCAAGCATTCAGAATCTTTGACGTCGAAAGTGCCAAGTTCACATATTGGTGTCAAGACAACGATATCAGTCGTACACATGGAGTCAAGAGATAACTTCAGACGTGACGAGGCGACCAACATTCGTGAATAAGAACCATGTGATTCTTTCATATGATGTTCTCCATCATTCAGGTCCAACCTCATAAATCGCTAATCTTGTGAATACATTATCATATATGATCTTTGCATGTGATAAGTACCTTACACTTGTGTTTAAAAGGTACTTCATTCACGTTTCTTAAAATGCTATTAAATCAATTGATATTAAAAACATCGATTGGGTTAATATTTTAATATGGGGGAGAAAATGTGATTTAATATGGGAAATGTTTAATCAAAAATGGTTTGACTTAACGTGATAGCTCATCCCGACATGTGCGAAATGTTTTCGGATATCGTGGCATATGTTAAGGGGGAGCAAAATGGATTTGCACTTCAAAATGGATTTCATGGTGATTTATACTTACTCACAACCCTTTTATTTCACGACGATGAAGATTGTGGTGACATAAGGATGGTAGGATAGGTTAAAGTCCAATGATTTTTCTAGAACCGGAGGAATCTTCCCAAGGACATTCTGATAGGTGTGTAAACACCCATCCTTTTTACCACTTAACTACAATAATAACCAGGCCAAAACGTGTATTTTATGTCGTAAATGTTGGAATTATGCGTGGTTTGTACTCTTGATTTCTCGTGGATCTCGAGTTCACATACTTTTCGTATGTTGAAAGAACCTTTCTCCCATTCAAGACTTATCCCCCCGCCTCTCCTTTGTTGATGTCCTCCGGGAACGAGGACAAGGTCTTTGATCCCGGTATTACATTCGAGGCTTCCCCATGGACCATTTAATTCGGGATGAGTCAGGCTCGTGACTCGGTTAACAAAAACAAGCGCTCTTCGGGAGGCAACCCGCTTATCTATCTTTATCTGTTTTCATCATAAGTGTAGGGGGAGCCCCGTTGGTGTTGTTTCTTGTTTTCTTTCTTATCATGTGCAGGGATTAGAGCTTCAAAGACACACTCTTGATGATTTTTGACGATCCGTGATTCCGTGTTCCCGTCTTCCCGGTTCTATCCTAAACTCTTTTGATTCTCTATTTTATATTCTTCAATAGTAAAATAGGAATCACTTTAGTTGTCCTTTCCTTAGCAAGATTTAAACAAAGTGCACAATGTCCTAAGTTTAGGGGAGTTTACTCCCACATGCTTAAACATTGAGGACAATGTTTATATTAAGTGTAGGGGGGACTTCTATCGAAGTTAAGTGGGCTTTTCCTTGTATTTGTCCTCATTTTAACCGGAAAATCAATTTTTCGACATTTTTCTAAATTTTTGATCTATTTTGGCCTTTTATTTTTTACCTTTGTGTAGTTATTTTTCCTTCTTTGCTAGAATAAATTTTTAATAAAGTGGTTTTAATTTTCAAACGTTGTGAATCTTTTGACTCAACCCGAGTTTACTTATCTAATTTTACTCTAGCTAGTATCCTTAACGTGTTTAAGTCAAGTTTTGCTAGGCTTTTATATAGGGAGCTTTAAAAAACAAAAGTCTTAACTCTCACGGGTTAAGAACAAGAACTTTTCGCAAGTTCCTATAATTGACCCTAGAGAGTCGTTTATCAAGGGAACTTTAAAATGCGTTTTCTAAACTTGAAAAAGTCTAAGAGTTTGCTAGATCCTATAGATGACTCGAAAACCCAAAACTTTGATTTAATAGGCTAAGCATCCACAAGTCTCATTCCTTGAGATTTTAAACTGTGGAGAACGAGAGATGATAGAGTCAATTATAAGTTTGGTATTCTTTCGTGAATTTATGTGAGTTAATTATAAGCCTATTCTCCCATCGCTTGCTAATAAATTTATCTGCAATAAATAAGGTTGTACAATTTGAAAAGTTACTTAGCTTCTAGCCCAAGATCGTTTAAAAGTTGCTCGGTATGGATTAGAGTTCATAGCCAAGGCATAACTTATTGAAGCGGGATGCGAAGATTGGCGAGTCCGAAAAGGCCCTAACAAGGCATGAGGGCTACATTTTGTTGCTAAAGATCCAAAGTGATGTGAAGAATCATTTATCAAAGATCAATATGAAGGATCGAGACACACGACGAAAAGCAAATACTCCCGTAAAGATCATGGAGAAGTCTATCCAAAAATGCCCTAACAAGGTATGAGGATAAATAGATCCAAGTCCAAAAAGGAGGCGGATCGTTGTATATCAAAATCCCAAATAAAGATTAGAGAAAAATGAAGAAGTCGTGGTCCAAGTATGAAGAATCTCTCAAAACTTCAAGTGAAGAAATTCCTATTATGAAGAGAAGGCCATTATTTCATGAACGTCTCTCAAGATTTGAAGTATGAAGTCGTTGCCGAATATCGGTCCGAGAAAGGTCTCAAATCGCGAAGCGAGTTATGCCAAGATATGAACTTTATGAGTTCCCGAGAAGCAGTTTTAAAAGATTTTGTCCTTTAGCTAACTATTGATTAAATCGTCCCACTTTATTTTCAGCCTTAATAACTATCAAAATAAGTCAACAATGCATCCTCGTGATCATTCAATACAACAATAAAATATAAGAGATACACCTAGGAATAAGGGAGTCTAAGTAAATAATTGGCCCACATGAGTTCGTGTTAGTTTGCTAACTTATAATAACAACGATCTCGTTTTTAAGCTTGGTTTGGAGAATGTGAAAACTTGAGGATGATGATCATTCATGACATTTCCAAAACCCTAAGGTATGTTTTTTATTTCTTTACTTACTTTCTTCCTTTGAATGTTTATAATTTTCTATCTCTTTAATAAAGGCCAATATAGATTGATTATGATGGAAAATGTAAAACGTGTTTTGTAACTAATGCATTGCATGAGGACATTGCAATGGTCAAGTGTAGGGGATTAGATAGGTGTGTAAACACCCATCCTTTTTACCACTTAACTACAATAATAACCAGACCAAAACGTGTATTTTATGTCATAAATGTCGGAATTATGCGTGGTTTGTGTTTTTGTTGTGATTTAGGACGAAAATGTGAAAAAGGGAGAAAACACGGGCATTCACGGGCTTTTATCGAAAAAAAAAAGACAAATGACGAAGTCAATAAATCAAGAGTGCAAAAAGAACGGAAGTCCAAGACCAATTTTGAAGATTTATCGAAGAAAAAATCAAAAGACGGAAGTTTACCAAAAGCTGAGTTCCTAATTTATGAAGAAATTACAAGACGAGTTCAAAGTAATCCCGAGACAAAGTCTGAAAGGTCGAAGAATTTAAAAGATTAAAGACTAAAGAAGAAGGACTTAATGATAATTAAAGAAAGAAGAAAGAGGGGAGGAAGCTTCCACTAAGCACCTCCCTAATCTCCTATAAATAGGATCCATTTCCTTTCATTTGTTTTTGTTGGCTAGTTTGACAAACCATGCTCTTCCATCTTTAATTTTTGCACATTTAAATTCATGTCATTTACTTAATTGTCTTGCACCTTTAATTCTTTTAATTCCAAGTAAGTTACTTTTATGTTTGTTGAATCTTTATCTTTATTGTTAATCTCTCATCTTCCTTTCTTGTGTTGATTTAATCTTATGTTTATGTTTACGTTCTTTGATTTTTATTGATTTGATTAAGTGGGTTTTGATTATTTTGATTAGTATTGTTAGTTTGATTGATTTGGATTGTTTGTTTATGATTAGTAGATGTTATTTGGTTGTTTTGGTTTAATCTTTTGGTTGATTTTGATTAGTTTTGATTGAATTCGTAGCTTTTATCTCCTTCCTTGTTCTTTGCTAAGTTGTTTTACCCAGATTCCGAACCAGCATTTACTTTCATTTTATTCCGGATCAGCCTATTTATTCCGGATGAAGGCTTTGTTGTAATTATTCCGAATAAGCATTTTATTCCGAATGAAGCTTTTAGTATAATTATTCCGGATGAGCTAAACTTTCCGAACCAAGGTTTTCTTATTTTTATTCCGGATGAAGCCTTTTCACTAGATATTCCGAATGAAGGGTTTTGTTATTTATTCCGAATGAACTTATTTTTCCGCATGAAGCTTTTACATTCCGAATGAACAAACATTCCGAATGAGCCTTTTATTCCGCATCAGCATACTTATTCTGAATCAGTGATTGTTTCGAATGACCATTTATTCCGGATGAATGCTTTTGTTCCGGATGAACATATTCCTGATGAACATAACCTTCCGGATGAACATATTCCGGATAAAGCTTATATTCCGGATGAATATTTATTCCGGATGAAGGACTGTATTCCGGATGAATATGCTTATTCCGAATGAAGGGTTGATTCCGAATGAGTGTTTTTCTAGTTTCTGTAATTTATACATTAAGTTTTAAGCTTTATTTTTCCCGCCTTTTTCCTTAGTCGCACTTTTACTTGCCTTCCTTTTAGTTTGAGTTTAAGTTTATCTTATTTTATTTTTTCAGTCTTTAATTAATTTTGTCTTTTAGTTTTAGTTTTATTTATTATTTTGCTTTACTTTTCGTTTTATTATTTGCATTGCTCTTTTATTAATTGTCTTTGTTTATTTTTATTTCGCTTCGCATTTACCTTTTCAAATAGAATAGATATCCAACTTCATTTTTCGTTACCAAGAACGACTGAGTCACACTTTGAACCGGAAATCAATTCGAGAAGATACCGAGAAACGAACTTTCAACCTAGCAAAATCCAGTTATCAAATGGCGCCGCTGCCGGCTCTTTTCGTGAAGATTAACGGTTTTTTGTGAGAGACGCGTTGGCTTTTGGGATCCGTTCACTCGTGAACGTTATTTTTCTTGTCAAAAATTTTCAAAAATCCCAAAAACATTTGAAAAATCATTAAAAGCATTTCTTTTTCAAGTTTTGCACCAAAAATATTCTTCTTGCTTATCTATTTTTCTTTATGGATTCTTATGTCCATTGCGTCAGGTGTTGGAGACGACTATATGGGAGCGAATCATGTCAATGGTGTTCATGCGAGCGATGCGGAAGAGACCTTCCTCCCATTTCCATCGATTCACAAATAGGATTTTATCCATCATGTAATTCGATTAACTCATCCTTTACTTCTAATGAACTTACTCCTCCCTATTGCATGTATTGTGGAAGCGATTCTCATTGGCATGTTTCGTGCCCGGTTCGATACCCGTATGGTCACGAGCAAGAACTGGGTTACAATTATGACAATGGTAATAGCTTTCCACATGACGCACCCGGTTTTTCTCCATACCCGTGGTGCTATATTTATGGGGGCCCTCACGATGCTTCTTCTTGTGATCCATCGAAGGTCTTTGAGAAAGTTCCGTGCTATCATCCCAGTGTATATAACTTTGAGCCCCCACATCACACCCTCAGTCATCAATCCTCTCAGCAAATTAGTCTTGACCAACAACTCATTACTTTGAATGATGTTCTAGAAATTTTAGCTCAAATCCGAGCTGACTTGCATCAGGAAAGGCAACCTTTGCTTGATGGTGACGAAATCTTGAAATCCACCAACACCTTTTTGAGCCAATTTGGTCGTTGTCCCTTTTTTTCTACACCAAAATGTTTAATTACAGCGTGGGATAGAATTGGTTTAATTGAACATACTCGGGGAGATGAACAACAAAATTTGCTTCATGAGCTTCTTAAAGATGTGGAGGTTATCAAGGAAGAGTTAGCCGACTATGTCACTCCTAATTGGAATGGTCCCGTCTATTATGATGACGATGACGACGATGATGTCTACGCTCTCGACCCATCTACTGAAGTTGCTACTCCTACTCTCGATATTCCTAATGCGTCTAAGGATGATGATTCATTGAGTGAGATTAGTGATTTTGGTCTCGATAAATTCTTTGATGATGAGGTTTGTGACATACCGACTACTATGGAGCTTGAGGACGACGTTGCTCTTACAGAGGAGGTCGATCCCGATGATACCGATTTTTCTCCGCGCTATGAGAATTTCACTTTTGAAATTTCTCAATCTCCACCGGGAGATACGGGCGATGACGATTTATTCTCTCCGGCTTACGAGAAGTTCACCGATGAACTTGCTCTTGAAGATGAGGTGGAAGACGTGATTCTCCGCGACAGATTACGGAAAGTGCATCTTCTTATTGCTCAAATCGAAGAGTTGACTTCTCCTCCTCTTTCCGAGTCTTTACCTCCATCTATTCCTCCCGTTGAAGATAATGACCCATTGCTGGAAGAAATCGACATTCACTCAATACCTCCGGGTATTGATGATGATGACACGGAGGGGGATATTATTTTTGATAATTTGATGCAGGAAGGTATTGTCCCAAGTCCCCCTCCCGAGCACCTTTCATCCTACCCTTTAGCCACTATTACGGAGGATGAGTGCTTTGACCCGGGAGGTGACATTCACTATTTCATGATTGATAACATTACGACTTTGCCGAGTGCTCAACATCCATTGTCTTTGGGGGATGACAATGTGCTTACTTTACCCACTCCACCTCCCGTGGATCTCGAGTTCACATACTTTTCGTATGTTGAAAGAACCTTTCTCCCATTTAAGACTTATCCCCCGCCTCTCCTTTGTTGATGTCCTCCGGGAACGAGGACAAGGTCTTTGATCCCGGTATTACATTTGAGGCTTCCCCATGGACCATTTAATTCGGGGACGAGTCAGGCTCGTGACTCGGTTAACAAAAACAAGCGCTCGTCGGGAGGCAACCCTCTTATCTATCTTTATCTGTTTTCATCATAAGTGTAGGAGGAGCCCCGTTGGTGTTTCTTGTTTTCTTTTCTTATCATGTGCAGGGATTAGAGCTTCAAAGACACACTCTTGATGATTTTTGACGACCCGTGATTCCGTGTTCCCGTCTTCCCGGTTCTATCCTAAACTCTTTTGATTCTCTATTTTATATTCTTCAATAGTAAAATAGGAATCACTTTAGTTGTCCTTTCTTTAGCAAGATTTAAACAAAGTGCACAATGTCCTAAGTGTAGGGGAGTTTACTCCCACATGCTTAAACATTGAGGACAATGTTTATATTAAGTGTAGGGGGACTTCTATCGAAGTTAAGTGGGCTTTTCCTTGTATTTGTCATTTTAACCGGAAAATCAATTTTTCGACATTTTTCAAAATTTTTGATCTATTTTGGCCTATTAGTTTTTACCTTTGTATAGTTATTTTTCCTTCTTTGCTAGAATAAATTTTTAATAAAGTGGTTTTAATTTTCAAACGTTGTGAATCTTTTGACTCAACCCGAGTTTACTTATCTAATTTTACTTTAGCTAGTATCCTTAACGTGTTTAAGTCAAGTTTTGCTAGGCTTTTATATAGGGAGCTTTAAAACGCGAAAGTCTTAACTCTCACGGGTTAAGAACAAGAACTTTTCGCAAGTTCCTATAATTGACCCTAGAGAGTCGTTTATCAAGGGAACTTTAAAATGCGTTTTCTAAACTTGAAAAAGTCTAAGAGTTTGCAAGATCCTATAGATGACGCGAAAACCCAAAACTTTGATTTAATTGGCTAAGCATCCATGAGTCTCAATCCTTGAGATTTTAAACTGTGGAGAACGAGAGATGATAGAGTCAATTATAAGTTTGGTATTCTTTCGTGAATTTATGTGAGTTAATTATAAGCCTATTCTCCCATCGCTTGCTAATAAATTTATCTGCAATAAATAAGGTTGTACGATTTGAAAAGTTACTTAGCTTCTAGCCCAAGATCGTTTAAAAGTTGCTCGGTATGGAATAGAGTTCATAGCCAAGGCATAACTTATTGAAGCGGGATGCGAAGATTGGTGAGTCCGAAAAGGCCCTAACAAGGCATGAGGGCTACATTTTGTTGCTAAAGATCCAAAGTGATGTGAAGAATCATTTATCAAAGATCAATATGAAGGATCGAGACACACGACGAAAAGCAAATACTCCTGTAAAGATCATGGAGAAGTCTATCCAAAAAGGCCCTAACAAGGTATGAGGATAAATAGATCCAAGTCCAAAAAGGAGGCGGATCGTTGTATATCAAAATCCCAAATAAAGATTGGAGAAAAATGAAGAAGTCGTGGTCCAAGTATGAAGAATCTCTCAAAACTTCAAGTGAAGAAATTCCTATTATGAAAAGAAGGCCATTATTTCATGAACATCTCTCAAGATTTGAAGTATGAAGTCGCTGCCAAATATCGGTCTGAGAAAGGTCTCAAATCGCGAAGCGAGTTATGCCAAGATATGAACTTTGCGAGGTCCCGAGAAGCAGTTTTAAAAGATTTTGTCCTTGAGCTAACTATTGATTAAATCGTTCCACTTTATTTTCAGCCTTAATAACTATCGAAATAAGTCAACAATGCATCCTCGTGATCATTCAAGATAACAATAAAATATAAGAGATACACCTAGGAATAAGGGAGTCTAAGTAAATAATTGGCCCACATGAGTTCGTGTTAGTTTGCTAACTTATAATAACAATGATCTCGTTTTTAAGCTTGGTTTGGAGAATGTGAAAACTTGAGGATGATGATCATTCATGACATTTCCAAAACCCTAAGGTATGTTTTTGATTTCTTTACTTACTTTCTTCCTTTGAATGTTTATAATTTTCTATCTCTTTAATAAAGGCCAATATGGATTGATTATGATGGAAAATGTAAAACGTGCTTTGTAACTAATGCACTGCATGAGGACATTGCAATGGTCAAGTGTAGGAGATTTGATAGGTGTGTAAACACCCATCCTTTTTACCACTTAACTACAATAATAACCAGGCCAAACCGTGTATTTTATGTCATAAATGTCGGAATTATGCGTGGTTTGTGTTTTTGTTGTGATTTAGGACGAAAATGTGAAAAGGGGAGAAAACACGGGCATTCACGGGCTTTTATCAAAGAAAAAGACAAAAGACGAAGTCAATAAATCAAGAGTGCAAAAAGAACGGAAGTTCAAGACCAATTCTGAAGATTTATCGAAGAAAAAGTCAAAAGACGGAAGTTTACCAAAAGCCGAAGAACTCAAGTCTAATTTATGAAGAAATTACAAGACGAGTTCAAAGTAATCCCGAGACAAAGTCTGAAAGGTCGAAGAATTTGAAAGATTAAAGACTAAAGACGAAGGACTTAATGATAATTAAAGAAAGAAGAAAGAGGGGAGGAAGCTTCCACTAAGCACCTCCCTAATCTCCTATAAATAGGATCCATTTCCTTTCATTTGTTTTTGTAGGGTAGTTTGAAAAACTATGCTCTTCTATCTTTAATTTTTGCACATTTAAATTCATGTCATTTACTTAATTGTCTTGCACCTTTAATTCTTTTAATTCCAAGTAAGTTACTTTTATGTTTGTTGAATCTTTATCTTTATTGTTAATCTCTCATCTTCCTTTCTTGTGTTGATTTAATCTTATGTTTATGTTTATGTTCTTTGATTTTTATTGATTTGATTAAGTGGGTTTTGATTATTTTGATTAGTATTGTTAGTTTGATTGATTTGGATTGTTTGTTTATGATTAGTAGATGTTATTTGGTTGTTTTGGTTTAATCTTTTGGTTGATTTTGATTAGTTTTGATTGAATTCGTAGCTTTTATCTCCTTCCTTGTTCTTCGCTAAGTTGTTTTACCCAGATTCCGAACCAGCATTTACTTTCATTTTATTCCGGATCAGCCTATTTATTCCGGATGAAGGCTTTGTTGTAATTATTCCGAATCAGCATTTTATTCCGAATGAAGCTTTTAGTATAATTATTCCGGATGAGCTAAACTTTCCGAACCAAGGTTTTCTTATTTTTATTCCGGATGAAGCCTTTTCACTAGATATTCCGAATGAAGGGTTTTGTTATTTATTCCGAATGAACTTATTTTTTCGCATGAAGCTTTTACATTCCGAATGAACAAACATTCCGAATGAGCCTTTAATTCCGCATCAGCATACTTATTCCGAATCAGTGATTGTTCCAAATGACCATTTATTCTGGATGAATGCTGTTGGAAATACGTTTTTCCAAGGAAAGTCTCGGTCACATCATTATTAGCATAGATCACGAGCTATAGACTATTTAGGACATTGTAACTTGGAGTGACCTCCCTTTGGGGGGGATTGTTGGAAATACGTTTTTACGTATTTAGAAAGGATCGGTCACTCCAATGATATTGGGCTCGTGATCCAATATAGCCCATATATCCCACATATAGGGTGGGCTATATAAACCCCCTCATAGCATGTTAGGAGGGGTTGAACACTATCATTTAGAAATTCCATCTTTCTTTCTTATTTCTCTCCTTTCTCTCTCTTCTTTCTCTCTCTAAGTTCTTCCCTTACATCCATTCAATAGATTAATCGATACCTGCCTAATCCTTAGAAAATCACGATCCTACAATTGGTATCAAGAGCTTTGATGGATTCATCGGATTTGCGTGCTTTTGATCTATTGATTTGGTATTTATTTTTTTACTTTTGAATTTTATTTTAACAAACCATAGTCTCAATTTTGGTGTTTTTGTCAAATAAGTCTCTTATCAATTTCTTTTAAAAGTTTATCAACTGTTTTTTTTATCCTACTGTTTTAGTTACGAAATATATTTATTACAACTATAACTCATAGTCTGAAAAGATTCAATTTTTTTGTCCTTTTGTCATTTTATTTTTGTATCGGAAAAGGGTTTTCATATTCAGATGATTATTCCGATACATATTCTATTTGTCACATTCCGATAGACAAGTTATTTGTCTTATTCCGATCTGTAACATTTTTGTCTTATTCCGATACTTTTTTGGCACTTTTTCCAACGGTTACAAGTTTTGTCTATTCCGATAAGTATTCAGATACCACTTTCCGATTGTTTCACATTCCGACACTCATTCCAATGGTTTGAAGTTTCTGATAAGTATTCCGATGGTGTTTTTGTTTTGACATTCCGATGGTTTTTGTGACTTTCAAAACTGACTAGACCAACCCATCAGACTCTCTCTCTCTCGACTCCAACTCAACTTGGACTTGGCTGACCACCCTCGACACAAACTCGCACTCAACAGACCACACACTTAACTCATACACCTTCGACACCCACACACTCACACCCATACTCACTCAAACAAAAACTCTCAAAATCCTAGACCAAGCAATCTACTCACAATCACTAACTCACAATCACTAGACCAAGCAATCCACTCATATTCGACAAACCAAACACAAATACTCAAATCCAACACTGACTCGATCTAAATCCCATCGTCTCCTATACCCCCTCGAACAAAGACTCGAACCAAAACAGTAAATTAAACATTTAGATCTCAGTTTTACTTTCGTGATATATCAACATGCATGTCAAGATCTATTAAGATCTGTACTCACGAAAATCATTCATCGTTGATCTATTTGAACCATCACAGATCCATGTATGGTTTAACCCATCTTATTAATATTCGAAAATACAGAAAGATTTATAACAACTTTGTTATAATCTATTCTTGTTTCGATTCACTCAACAAAAAACCAATATGAAACTTACCTGAGATCTTTAAATTAAAGATCTTGAAGCTGAACCCTTAATTATTGGTGCAAGTGCTTCGATATGTGGAGGTTGGCCCATGTCACGGTTTAATTATAACAAAGTAAACAAAATATGGGTTGTGAGTTTATTGAATTAGATGAAGGAGTAATCCTTTAGATGATTGAAGATTGAAATGGTTATGTGAGAACTGATAATTTTGAGAAACGGTGGTTGTGCAAGATCTAGATAATGGGGGCATAATAAACTATGAGAAAATAGGGGATTAGGTTTAGGTCAAAATGATAAAGTGCTTAAGGTTTGGTGAGATTTAGTCATTCATATAACGCAATTATTTATGGGATGGTGGACCGGCTTTTTTTTGTGTATCTAGCAAATTGGGCCAATTCATATAACGCAATTCAAATTGGATTGGTGTGCATTACGGGCTAATTCCATCACTTCAAAAGTGGATGTCATTTCCATTTTGTATGTCATTTTTTTGTGTACGTGATTTATTATCCATTCACTTCAAAAGTGGATGTCATTTGCATTTAGGATGTCATTTGGATTCGTGTGTATTTAGTTATATTCGGTTATAAATGTGACAAAAAGTCGAGACAAAAGTGACAAATTTTGAAGACAAGTATCGAGACAAAGTGATAAAATTTATTTAATGAGACCGAGAAAAATGGCTACATTCGAATTTTTTTAGTGGCTACGGATTTAATCGGGTATTATTACTTGATATTGAAGACGGATTTTTCGTTGGTTTTGTCATATACAGTGAATTTCTGCTTCTAAATTTCTTCACGAATTGCAAAATCACGAAAACAATCATCATAATTCAATGGAGTCTTTGAATTCAACTTTTCAAGAGGAAGAACTGCAACACATGGAACTCAACGAGATCAAATTGCGTCAAAAAACATTGGAAATCTTTCACGCGCTCAAGACACATCTTGCACTTCTTTATCCGCACAACATGCCTGAACTTTCAGCCACAGTTCAAATATTCTTTGGCAAAGTGGATAATTTTAAAGAGAAGATTTTCAATAATTTGGATGAGTTACGGTTGCAACTTGAAAGGGAAAATCTTCATGAGGTTAAAGCAAAGATATGTCTAGAAATCCTTCGCACTCAGTTTAAGGATTTCTTTGCCTCAACAATGGTACACCCTTTTGATTATTCGACTTCAGTTCTTCACCAGCTTTTCAACACGTATACGGGTTGCCAGACTGAAACCTTTAAAAGTGGTTTACTCAATCACATCAATATACTTGAGAAGTGTATTGAGGTCAGGTTAGTTAATCGCAACGAGATACTGTTGAAAGAGGGTCAGATTCAAAGAATCAAGGAGTCGTCTAAATCATTGCATGAACATGAGAGAGAGACACGCTTCACGCTATCGTCAACAGATGATCAGATAAGCAATGGCAAGGAATCAGGAGGAACGCATGAACCGAGCAGCAAGTCACAAGCACCAACTGTTCAGGTGCCAAGTTTCAACAATATACAGCATGTTGAGCATTCTGAACCTAATTATGCCAAACATGGGATGGAAAAGAGTGATAGCGATACCAGTTCTGATTCATCCGATGTGAGTCATAATGGGGGAGAAAGTGTTCAAAATGCTAAACATCATGATAAGTGTCTTATGACTGCTTCTTTAAATAATTCTGATTCTAGGATTAAAGAGCTTGAAACGATTGTAGCTCAGCAATCCAAAGAGCTTGAGGATGCCAAAATTGAATTTTCAAAGAAAACGGAGAAATTTGAAACTTATTTTGAAAAACTTGAAAAGTCAAACGTTGTTCTTGAACGAAAATTGGATCAAACTGTTCTAGATTATAAAGCTGAAAAGGATAATCTTTTTAAACAAATTAAGTTGCTTGAATCTAAGTTGGCATCCCAAGATGAATTGCTCAAAGAGAATGAGACACTAAAAGCTCAAGTACATGAAAAGGTCTTTGCTATAGCTGCGTTGAAAAACGAGTTGCGGAAAACCAAAGGAACTAGTGTGGACACTAAGCTTGAAAAACCATCAATCTTGGGGAAACCGCCTCCAATACAGTCCGTTAGACAACCGAATGCATTTAGATCCGAGCGACCACAATCCTCGAGACCGCGGTTTGCCTCCCAAGTTGATATGGCAAATATTTTTAGAACAGTCACTCCACCAACTAAGGCCAATGTGACTAAAACAGCTTTTGCTAGACCTAATCACATGATTGCATCTAGTCTCCCTAGACATAATCCAAAGAACACGTCTCGAACTAGTTCAAATGACGTTCGCCATACATTTGGTCTAAGGGAAGCTATTCAAAAGACACAAGTAAGAGATAAGACTTTCAAACCTAGACAGATGCCTTCTAGATTACCCAACACTGCTAACCGTAGCATGTCAAATCCTAGGAGCATCAATCAATCGTCCAGGAATTCTAGATCTTACTCGGACATTAAATATGCTACTTGTAAAACATGTAGAAAATGTGTCTTTACGGAAAATCATGATTCTTGTATCAAGAAACTACTTAATGAGGTGAACTCCCGTGCTAGACTTAAATCCCAGTGGGTGGCTAAAATCAAACCCGTTGGTAAAATGTGGCGCCCCACTGGTGTACGAGTGCCCTTTAACTAGGATAGTCTCTAATTCTACTAAGACTACTAGGGAGGAAATTGAAAAGGAGGATACATCACTTAAGCCTGAACTTAAGGTTTTCTATAAAAGGAAACGTTTACCAGCTAAGACAAGTGAATCATCTCCTCAAGTCACCTCTAGCACAAGAAATGAAACTGTGAACCCCCACATGCTTCTAAGATAGATATCGCTAACCCATATCAAAGCATGCAAATTCCAAATGAGAATGCAGGTACCACAGAGGATGTTCCAAAAGAACGAAGCGGTCCAATCATTGTATACCATTCAATTAAGGACACTCTCAGAGTTTGGTTGCTGAAAAGCTGATATCTAAGAAACAAGTGTCTCAGGGGATTTGCAGTTAAACTTACAGTGTATCAAGGACTTATAGTCGCATCACAGACTATAACTCGCTCTTCAAAGAAAGGAAAGTTTATCGTCGACGGTAAACTTATCCTAACAACGAGAAATTAATTTTTCTCGGGCATGAGCTTATATAAAAAACATTCCAAGTTTTTAAGCTCATGCACAATGGCTCACATTTAAATCACAGTCTGTGACTCGGACTTCAGAGAAAGAGAAGTTTATCTACGCAACAATAACTTACCCTCAAAACGAGAAATTAAATTTTCTCGGACACGAGCTTACATTTAAACTATTCAAAGGTTTTACGCTCGTGTAAATTGGCTCTTCGTTAAATGACAGACGATGACCCGGACTTCAGAGACAGGGAAGTTTAACTACGCAACGATAACTTACCCTTTTAACAAGAAATTAAGTTTTCTTGGACACGAGCTTATCCTAAAACCATTCAAAGGTTTTAAGCTCGTGTATAAGGCTCATCGTTAAATGTCAGACGATGACCCGTTCTTCAAATAAAGGAAAGTTTATCGCCGATGATAAACTTATCCTCATTAACGAGAAATTAATTTTTCTCGGGCATGAGCTTATATTAAAAACATTCCAAGTTTTTAAGCTTATGCACAATGGCGTATAATTATATTTCAGATTATGCCCCGGACTTCAAGGAAAGGAAAGTTTATCGCCGATGATAAACTTATCCTCAAAAACGAGAAATTAATTTCTCGGGTACGAGCTAATATTGAAAACATTCGAAGTTTTTAAGCTCATGCACAATGACTTATAGTTAAATATCAGACTTTAACTCGGACTTCAATTTTAGGAAAGCTTATCTTTAAAGATAGCTTATCCTCGTAACGGGAAACTAAATTTTCTCGGTCATGAGCTTGTATTAAAATATTCCAAGTTTTAAGCTCATAAGGTAAAGTGTATCTTTTTAATAAGAGAACTTTTCTTCATAACGAGAAATTCATCTTTCTAGGTCATGAGCTTTCCGTTAAAACATTCAAAAGTTTTCAAGCTCATGAACACGACTTCTAAGTAAATGTCAACTTAGGACTCGTTCTTCAGTTAAAAGGAAAGTTTATCGCCGATGATAAACTAATCCTTAACAACGAGAAGTTCACAACTTCTCGGACTTGAGCTAGTTTTGCAAGATATTCAACATCTTAAGCTCAAGTAATTGGTTTTTCAAAACAATGAACAAAATTCTTCGAGAATTTCTCAAAAAGTTTTTTCTAAATCTTTCAAAATTGTGTGTTCAAAAATGTTTTGATAAAAAGAGCATGTCTTCTGGAATCGATCATATTTACGATACTAGAAATGTCATTCAATAATGACACGGGGTTGTAAATAAAGTTCGAGCAGAAGTTCAAATGTTTTAAAACATGCTCAAAATGGTTTGCTATTATTTCAGATAGTAACCCGATTTTCTTATTCAAGTCAAGCATTTCATCGGAAAGCTTTGACTCAACAACGGGAACTAATTTTCTCGGGCATGGTTTACTTTATAACCATGTAAGGGATTTTTTTTACGTAATAACACAATCTAACACAAATTTATGTACGTGTCAGTGCATTTATTTGTTAAAACAAGAGAAATCTTGTTTTTATGAAGTTATCATCTCCACTAACCGTAGCAATTTACATTTGATATCTGCATACTCGACAATGCGACTACTCAAACGGTGACTACAGCTCTTTCAATAGAACACGGGTCAACAATTGAGGGGGAGCAATTGTCCAGCATTCAGAATCCTTGACGCCGAAAGTGCCAAGTTCACATGTTGGTGTCAAGACAACGATATCAATTATACACATGGAGTCAAGAGATAACTTTAGATGTGATGAGGCGACCAACATTCGTGAATAAGAACCATGTGCTTCTTTCATATGATGTTCTCCATCATTCAGGTCCAACCTCATAAATCGCTAACTTTGTGAATACATTATCATCTATGATCTTTGTACGTGATAAATACCTTACACTTGTGTTTAAAAGGTATTTAATTTACGTTTCAGCACACCCTCATTAATTTGAGGGGGAGCTTGTGTAATTCATGAAGATAATTGGATTTGCATTTTTCTTCCCAAATTTTATTAAAATGCTATTAAATCAATTGATATTAAAAACATCGATTGGGTTAATATTTTTAATATGGGGGAGAAATGTGATTTAATATGGGATATGATTAATCATAAATGGTTTGACTTAACGTGATAGCTCATCCCGACATGTGCGAAATATTTTCGGATATCGTGGCATATGTTAAGGGGGTGAAAAATGGATTTGCACTTCAAAATGGATTTCATGGTGACATATACTTACCCAAAACATCTCTACTCACGACGGTGAAGATTGTGGTGACATAAGGATGGTAGGATAGGTTAAAGTCCAATGATTCCTCTAGAACCGGAGGAATCTTCCCAAGGACATACCTTAGCTAGAAATAGTAGTCCTTAGGAAAGATGGAGAAAGATTGTGAACGTAGTTGAATGCCGACCAAGTACTTAAGTTAGCACTTGAACAATTACAACAAGGTGCTAGTGATGACGTATTGCTAAGCGTTGAAGGGGTTGAAGAATGAAAAAGAATTGTAAAGATAAAGGGTGTAAAGAAAGAAGCCCTCCTTACAACTTAGGCAGAAACCGGGTCAATACATATGCTATTAAGATCATTGTTTAATGATTCTTGATATTGAAGACAGACATCATGGACCCAGTGATGCAAGGCACAACCCATCCCAGCTAACTCAGATATCTCTTAAAAGATATTTGTTTTAATCACACGGAGACAACACATTATCTATTGATTTATTTACTCCGAATAAATTGGTATTGAAATGGTGGCACTCCTCTCCAGCCTCCGATCACTAAAAATCCAAAATGCACGATTGAGTCTAGAGCCATTTGAGATCATCAAATATCTCATTAAGACACACTTTCATATTTCCTTGCTTCTTCACACATTGTGAAAAGTAAGAAAGATCTTAAGAGTCCTACGCAAAATCTTCATGATCTTGCCTGAACATCCGAGTAATACGAAAGTATTTACAATGAAGATGGAAATCCTTCTTGAGCGAATATCAAAAAGCTCATGGTAGGTGACTTGTGCGATTCTTTATGAATCAAACTTGTGATAACTGGAAAGCAACAGTGGTTTAATTCTTAAATGAATTTAAACACATTCCAGGCCTCTACGCAATATCTTAGTGATCTTGCCAGAACACTCAGAGTGATACCTTAGTGTTCACAGTGATGAGTGGAAATCCTTCTAGTGTTAACCTCAAACAGCACTTGGTAGGTAACTTGCAAAATTCTATACGAATCAAGCTCGTGACAACTGGAAAGCAATGATGGTGCGGTTCTTAATTGAAGTTCACTTGTTCCAGGAACATGAATTGACGGCTTCAAATCATGCGGATATTATTATCCAAATGATTCACTCTTTACGTTCACAGTCAGCTTTGGATGGTCGAGTAAAGAGAACGGGTTTACCCGCAAAATCTTGTCAAGGAGGTTCTTTATTGAAACTACCTGCCACAAGTAAGATATTTAATATCGTCCAACGGTCTTCACCGACCGGAGGTAAAATGCTACCGAATTAGAATGAAATGTTCAAGGCCATTTCATCCGTGTATATAGTTTGTTGCTAACTGTCTTATGCAGCGTAACAAGAAGGTGGCATTGCGGTGTACAATCCAGAAGAAGTCGTCACCACATGCTTATACTGCATACACTCAGTACTTCAACGAATTCAAGAAAGTCTGAAGGTCAAGTCTTCCGTTGTATCAAACTCTGAAGCTTTCAAGAATTATAAAGGTATAAGTATATGGAAAATGAAGTCACGAAGAGGCGAATATCACAAGTGATGAATGCACAAGGTCAAGGCAAGGAAACATGCTCAAGGCTAAAGTCAAAGATCACATCAAGCATATTCACAAGAACAAGATCGAAGACTCAAGCATAGTATGCTAGGTTTAAGATTTTGTAAAATGGTGTGACCTCCCTTTGGGGGAGATTGTTGGAAATACGTTTTTCCAAGGAAAGTCTCGGTCACATCATTATTAGCATAGATCACGAGCTATAGACTATTTAGGACATTGTAACTTGGAGTGACCTCCCTTTGGAGGGGATTGTTGGAAATACGTTTTTACGTATTTAGAAAGGATCGGTCACTCCAATGATATTGGGCTCGTGATCCAATATAACCCATATATCCCACATGTAGGGTGGGCTATATAAACCCCTCCTAGCATGTTAGGAGGGGTTGAACACTTTCATTTAGAAATTCCATCTTTCTTTCTTATTCCTCTCCTTTCTCTCTCTTCTTTCTCTCTCTAAGTTCTTCCCTTACATCCATTCAATAGATTAATCCATACATGCCTAATCCTTAGAAAACCACGATCCTACAAATGCTTTTGTTCCGGATGAACATAACCTTCCGGATGAACATATTCCGGATAAAGCTTATATTCCAGATGAATATTTATTCCGGATGAAGGACTGTATTCTGGATGAATATGCTTATTCCGAATGAAGGGTTGATTCCGAATGATTGTTTTTCTAGTTTCTGTAATTTTATACATTTAGTTTTAAGCTTTATTTTTCCCGCCTTTTTCCTTAGTCGCACTTTTACTTGCCTTCCTTTTAGTTTGAGTTTAAGTTTGTCTTATTTTATTTTTTCAGTCTTTAATTAATTTCGTCTTTTAGTTTTAGTTTTATTTATTATTTTGCTTTATTTTTCGTTTTATTATTTGCATTGCTCCTTTATTAATTGTCTTTGTTTATTTTTATTTCGCTTCGCATTTACCTTTTCAAATAGAATAGATATCCAACTTCATTTTTCGTTACCAAGAACGACTGAGTCACACTTTGAACCGGAAATCAATTCGAGAAGATACCGAGAAACGAACTTTCAACCTAGCAAAATTTAGTTATCAAATGCGAAAGATGGAGAAAGATTGTGAACGGAGCTGGATGCCGACCAAGTACTTAAGTTAACACTGGAAAAATCACAATAAGGTGCTAGTTATCACGTATTGGTAAGCATTGAAGGGGTTGAAGAATGAAAAAGAATTGTAAAGATAAAGGGTTTAAAAAAAGAAGCCCTCCTTACAACTTAGGCAGAAACTGGGTCAACACATATGCTATTGAGATCATTTTTTTTAATGATGCTCGATATTAAAGATAGACATCATGGACCCAGTGATGCAATGCACAACCCAACCCAGCTAACTCAGATATCTCTTAAAAGATATTTGTTTTAATCACACAGAGACAACACATTATCTATTAATTTATTCACTCCGAATAAATTGGTATTGAAATGGTGGCACTCCTCTCCAGCCTCCGCTCACTAAAATCCAAAATGCACGATCGAGTCTAGATCCATTTGAGATCATCAAATATCTCATTAGGACACACTTTCATAATTCCTTGCTTCTTCACACATTGTGAAAAGTAAGAAAGATCTTAAGAGTCCTACGCAAAATCTTCATGATCTTGCCTGAACATCCGAGTAATACGAAAGTATTTACAATGAAGATGGAAATCCTTCTTGAGCGAATATCAAAAAGCTCATGGTAGGTGACTTGTGCGATTCTTTATGAATCAAACTTGTGATAACTGGAAAGCAACAGTGGTTTAATTCTTAACTGAATTTAAACACGTTCCAGGCCTCTACGCAATATCTTAGTGGTCTTGCTAGAACACTCAGAGTGATACCTTAGTGTTCACAGTGATGAGTGGAAATCCTTCTAGTGTTAACCTCAAACAGCACTTGGTAGGTAACTTGCAAGATTCTATACAAATCAAGCTCGTGACAACTGGAAAGCAACGATGGTGCGGTTCTTAATTGAATTTCACTTGTTCCAGGAACATGAATTGATGGCATAAAATCATGCGGATAATATTATCCAAATGATTCACTCTTTATGTTCACAGTCAGCTTTGGACGGTCGAATAAAGAGAACTGGTTTACCCGTGAAATCTTGTCAAGGAGATATTTAATTAGAGCTACCTGTCACAAGTACGATATTTTATATGGTCCAACAGCCTTCACCGACCGGAGGTAAAATGCTACCGAATTAGAATGAAATGTTCAAGGCCATTTCATCCTGTATATGTTTTGTTGCTAACTGTCTTATGCAGCGTAACAAGAAGGTGGCATTGCGGTGTACAATCCAGAAGAAGTTGTCACCACATGCTTATACTGTATGCACTTAACACTTCAACAAATTCAAGAAAGTCTAAAAGTCAAGTCTTCCGCTGTATCAAACTCTGAAGCTTTCAAGAATTTATAAAAGTATAAGTATGTGGAACATGAAGTCACGAGGAGGCAAATTTCACAAGTAATGAATGCACAAGGTCAAGGCAAGGAAACATGCTCAAGACTAAAGTCAAAGATCTCATATGCATATTCACAAGAACAAGATAGAAGACTCAAGCATAGTATGCTCGGTTTAAGATTTTGTAAAATGGTGTGACCTCCCTTAGGGGGAGATTGTTGGAAATACATTTTTCTAAGGAAAGTCTCGGTCACATCATTATTAGCATAGATCATGAGCTATAGACTATTTAGGACATTGTAACTTGGAGTGACCTCCCTTTGGGGGAGATTGTTGGAAATACGTTTTTACGTATTTAGAAAGGATCGGTCACTCCAATGATATATTCAAGTATTGGGCTCGTGATCCATTATGTATACATATAGTCCATATAGCCCACATGTAGGGTGGGCTATATATCCCCCTCCTAGCATGTTAGGAGGGGTTGGTCATTTGTCACTTCACACATTTCACTTAATCAACCATCTCTCTCATTCTCTCTTTTCTCTCTCTACCTTTCTCTCTCTAGTTCTTCCATTTCCCTTCCATTTCATTAGATAAACATAACATTGCTAAATCCTAAGAAATCGTAGACCTACACCTTGGCTTGGACGAAGTAGTGACACATGAAAAACAGGATGCATACGAGACTTGGGTGGAAGGTCGAGTGAATAAGCTACCTTTCCAATTTTCTCGAGTACCTTGAAGGGTCCAAAGAAACGCATACTGAGTTTATGAACATCCCTTCTAGCAACTGATGTTTGACGATAAACCCGTAAAGTAGATAAACAATTCACCCACTTCAAAATCTTTGTCAACTCTATGTTTGTTTGCTTGATCGGTCATGCGTTGGTGAGTTTTAATCAAGGTGTCCTTCAGAAGAGAAATGACACGATAATGTTCCATGAGTGTGGCATCAATCGAGGCCACTTACGAGCTACCCAATGTATAATGAGGAAGTGATAGTGGTGGTCGTCCATCAAGATCCTGAAATGGGGTCATTTTGATATCACTGTGATAGCTTGTATGTACCAAAACTCGGCTAAAAAAGATACTTGTTCTAGTTTTGAGGTGCGTCACATGCAAAACAACGCAAATATGATTCCAAACAACGACTAACAAGCTCCGTTTGTCCACCCGTTAGTTCACCCGTTTGTGGATGGTATGCACTTGAATGAAGTAGTTTGGTGACGATCTTACCAAAAAACTCTTTCCAAAAACGACTAAGAAATATAGGATCTCGATCAAACAATATAGATTTTGGTAGCCCATGTAAACGATGGATGTGATTGAGAAACAATGTAGCAAGTTAGGCTGTGGTATATTGGGGTGGTAGGGCTAGGAAGTGTGCAAATTTGTTGAGGCGATCAACTATATCCCAAATAACTGATTTTCCATTTGAGATGGGTAAATTTGTGATGAAATCCATTGAGATTTCTTCCCAGGCTTGGCTTAGAATTTTAATGCTTGTAATAGTCCATACGGATTTTGTCTGGAATATTTTGTTTGTTGGCATATGGTACACTCACGAATGAAACAGGTTACATCTATACGCAAACCAGGCCACGAAAACGACCCACTAATACGTTTGATGCTTGTTGTAATGCCAGAATTCCCACCAATAGTGGAAGAATGAAATTCCTTTAAAAGCTTAAGTCTTACGGAGGGGATATCAGGTATAAAAAGGCGATCAAAAATGTAGACTAACCCGTCATGTATGCGGTGACCAAGAAGAGCGTCAACATGTTGAATGACCCGAGATAAAAATTCACGACCTTCTTGGGTGTTGGTATTGTACTCACATAATTCTTGAAGCCATGGAAATACTGGAGTTGACAATGACTGTAGTTGTGATTCTTCTATGCGGCTTAAGGCATCTGCTACACGGTTTTCTTTCCCGGGCTTGTAATGCACTTCAAAGTCGTAGCCTAGTAACTTGCTAGCCCACTTGTATTAGTCTGGAGATTGTACCACCTGTGTTAGCAAATGTTTAAGACTCCTCTGATCCGTAAAGATGGGAAATTTATGGCCTAATAAGTAGTGGCACAACTTTTTGACGGCTTCTGTAATTGCAAAAAGATCACAGATATAGGTGGAAGAAGACCGCATACGAGTGGACAATTTCTTACTGAAAAATGCAATGGGTTTATCCTGATGAGATAACATCACACCGATGTCGTTCCCCGAAGCATCAATTTTCACATCAAAGATGAGAGAAAAATCCAGTAAAGCAAGAACAGGAAGTGTAGAAGTGGCCCTTTTAAGGAGGTCAAAAGCTTCCAGGGCCTCATCGTTCCATTCGAACTTTGACTTTTAAAGAAGATAGGTAAGTGGTGACACGATGTGAGTATAATTTCTAACAAAGCGTCTATAATAACCGGTTAACCCTAAAACCCACGTAAGCCCGTTACTGTAGAAGGTTTGGGCCAATCATGAATCTTAGTATTCTCATAATCGGTTTCAACTCGAAATAACATGCCCTAAATAGTACACCTTTGTAACACCAAATGTACACTTTGAACGCTTGGCCTAGTAACCATGTTGGGCGAGAGTATTGATGCGTCTCCGGTGATGGATTTGGAGAACAAGTTTTAAATTTATAAACACGAATTACCGGATTGACTAAAAACGCACGGGAAAGTATAACCCTTTCGTTTTTGTATAGCTTTAATGTGGTAATACCGAGATCGTTCACGTGAATTTGGAAAACCTATGATCATTCAAAAATAAAACTATAATCGTTGATTGTAGCAATTGTAGACAAAAAATAACAAGTAAAATGATGAGATTAATAATAAGATTAAAAGCAACACTTGGTAAAGACTAGTTTAGGCATCCGTAGTGGTATGATTGTGATGACATGTTTAACAAATATGATTATGATAATTAGATGGATAATCCAATCTATTGTTTTCAAAAGCTTTAATCTTCATCAAGACTTTGGTTAAAGGAAAAAATCATTAGACTCAATCACTCAATTCAATACTTAATCCAATTTCAACACATTC
Source organism: Glebionis coronaria (assembly GCA_025667525.1). Taxonomy (NCBI): domain Eukaryota; kingdom Viridiplantae; phylum Streptophyta; class Magnoliopsida; order Asterales; family Asteraceae; genus Glebionis; species Glebionis coronaria. Next base: position 4,574,320 of record JANFOE010000322.1, on the reverse strand, counting down.
GATTCACGATCGTTTCATGAATTTGCTAACACTTATAATTATGTTTCTTGATATCAAAACTTCTTAAGATATGATCAATACAAAAGATAGCCAATCATAGACAAACCGGCTATGACTTGTTGATAAAAAAATAACCCTTTCGATCTATGAAATCTTTACCAACAAATTAAGTTTTGATAACAATTGTCACATGAAACATAAGTACTAATGGTTTAAAGGAAAGCTTGACATTGAAATAAACATAAATCACAATCACAACCACTACTTTATACCAAAAACATCATCCTACCAAGTGTAGAATGAGATTTAGCTACTCATAACAAACAATGAAATAAACTCTGAAATAATAGTCTTATAAGTCATAATTAAGAGTCTTACAAAGTAGAAATATGTTACTAATGATTAGGGTAATGATTCCTAAGAGTTTCGTGATGTTAACTTTGCTTTTCGGACTCCAAAAGTGACTTTTCATGCACCACCTTGCTCAAATCCGGGAATGGAGGTTTGGACAAGGTTGAGAGAGTTATTTTGTGGTTATGAAAGAGTAATGAGATTATGTGAAGAGATATATGATTACATGACCCCAAGGGTCTTATTTATAGGCAAAGTTAAGGCCTAGACTTCAATGATTAGCTTGGAGCCAAAGACAAATGCTTGGAGCCAAAGGAAGTCTATAATCTTCTTGTATGTTCTCCCTTGAGCTTGCATGAATGTAGAGACAAATTTTGCCAATACAAATGTGGGTGGCAACTTGAATCCTGTTGGTGGCAAGTCGGTTGAGTTTTGCTGGTGGCAACTTTGATTCTACTGGTGGCAACTTCATGGTGAGTGACTCGTATGCTCCTTGGAAATACTTGTTCTTGCACCCCAAAATTAATTTTCAAAGGCTTGTAACTTGTACACGGGTCTTGAACTTGACTAGGATTCTTCGTACTCGTACTAATCTCCATGTTTGCGTTGTTTTTTACTCTATTCCTGCAATTGGCTACACAATAACTTGCAAACACAACTGGGCACAAATATGCACAAAAGTATCATAGATATAACCAATATACATGTACAAAAGTACGGATAACGCTCCCAAAAACATGTTGGATTTGGGCGTTATCAAGTATCGAACACTTAAGTTTTGCTTGCCCTCAAACAAGAAGAAAATAATATTAAATCCAAATGTACATGTGTTTTATAAAAAATCGATGCAAGTCTACCAAGTACAAGTACAAGATAAAACTGATCGACTTAAGTTTTTAAGGTTGAAAAATTGAGATATAAAGTCAATACCCACAAAATCTAGAAAGTCTTTTATTTCTAACTACACTAATAACATATGAATTGAAGCAACATGTATCCCAACTTAGCACATTGGCTAATCGATACCTATTATTTCTTCTTCTTCCTTCAACTTTATAACATTATACCTCATTGGCTATTTATTTGTCTTTTTGACTTTTTTTTCTTGGCTAAAACTCCTAGCCATGGATCAACATACTTACAAAGTTCATGTTGTATTGACAAACATGGAACTTGCAACTTTCTTCTAATTTTCGGATTTTTCTTTCCTACTATTATATGAGACTTTGACTTGGGTAAGTTTGACACAAAAATATATCTCAAATTTTGAAAAATTACCGATTGGATAATTTCTTAATTATTTATATACATTTGCTTGAAACTTTTTATTTACGAGGGCAAAACAGAACAAAATTTTAAAATACCCCAAAAATATGGCAATTAAGCATCTTTTTTCTCGATTTTCCTACAACCCCCTCACACATAAGTTTAGCATTGTCCTCAATGTGATGAAACTGAACAAAAGTTAGGGAATAAGAGAAAAACCAGAATCACTGGCATATCATGTATCATACAAGAGTCTTGTCTTCGCCTTCAACTTGCGGTACCTACAAGAAAAAGATAAAACATACAAAAATACGAAAACACTCTATTTTTTGTTTTTATAGGTTTTTATTAAAGCAACACATGCTACACCCCTCACACTTAAGCAAAACATTGGTTAAAAATTGTGGGGTGTAAGCATGAATTTATTAAAAAGGAAAATCACACTTAAATATTTTAAAACACACGGGTTGCCTCCCGAGAAGCGCTTATTTTATTATTGAGTCATCAGCCTGACTCGTACTTCTTTTTAGTTTTCTTTATTTTTTATCGAGCGGAAAATGTTCACTCCACTCATCATGGTATAGTTTAACACGATGTCCATTAACAATGAAGCTTCTTCCATTCTTGTCATACAATTCAACATAACCGGACGGGTATCCATGTTTTACTATAAAAGGACCGTACCACTTTGGTTTAAGCTTTGGAGCGTTGAATTTATATCACATATTAAACAAGAGAACTTTGTCTCCCTTCTTAAATTCTTTTCGTATGCGAAGTTTCTTGTCATGATAAGCTTTGGTACGTGCTTTGTATAATTTGGAATTCTCATAAGCTTGGAATCTTAATTCATCGAGTTCATGTAATTGCAAGAATCGGTTTTCTCCAGCGATTTTGAGATCGGGATTACAACTTCTCAATGCCCAATAAGCACGGTGCTCAATTTCAAAGGGCAAGTGACACGTTTTATCGTACAATAAACGATAAGGTGTTGTGCCGATTGGTATCTTATAAGCTGTTCGGAATGCCCACAGAGCATCGTCAAGTTTCCTTGACCAAATGGAAGGATTGTCCTTAACCGTTTTTTCGAGTATTCGTTTTAAGGCTCTGTTGGTATTCTCAACTTTTCCACTCGTTTGTGGATGATATGCGGTGGCAAAGCGATGGGTGACTTCATAACGCTTTAAGATTTTCTCCGTTTGTTTGTTACAAAAATGGGAACCTCGATCGCTAATTAAAGCGTTCGGCATTCCATAACGAGAGAAAAGCTTTTTCAGAAAATTGATTACAGCTCGTGAATCGTTCGTGGGTAAAGCTTCAGCTTCGGCCCATTTGGACACGTAATCAATAGCGACTAAGATATATTCAACTTATGGGATTTGGGAAAGGGTCCCATGAAATCAACTCCCCATACGTCAAATATTTCGCTAACTTGGATGTTGTTTTGAGGCATCTCATCTCTTCGTGAGAGGCTACCAGTACGTTGGCAAGCATCACAATTTTCAACTAGAGTATAGGCCTCTTTAAAAATTGTTGGCCAATTGAAACCAGCATCAAACACTTCTTTCGCGGTGGTGGAAGGACCATAATGTCCCCTAGTAGGGCCATGATGACATTCATCAAGGATCTTTCTTGTTTCCGCACCATAAACACATCTCCTAATCATGCCATCGGGGCATACCTTGAAAAGGTAGGGATCTTCCCAGAAATAGTGTTTGAGGTCAGAAAAGAATTTACATCGTTGGTGATAGGTTAAACTTTTTCTTAGAATTCTTCCAACGAGGTAATTTGCAAAATCTGCAAACTACGGAGATTCGTCCGTAGAGATTTGCATAAGAGTTTCATCGAGAAAATAGTCATCGATATCTTCATCCCTTAACGCTTCCATGTTTGGATTTTCATGTCGCGATAAATGATCGGCTGCGACGTTTTTAGCTCCTTTCTTATTTTGAATTTCGATGTCAAATTCTTGGAGTAGTAAAATCCATCTAATAAGACGCGGCTTAGCATCTTGTTTAGAGAATAGGTATTTCAACGCGGAATGATCGGTGAATACAATCGTTTTCGACAACACGAGATAGGATCGAAATTTGTCAAAAGCAAAAACTACGGCTAGTAGTTCTTTCGCGGTGATCGTGTAGTTGAGCTACGCGCTATTTAGAGTTTTGCTCGCAAAATGTATAGGACGGAAATGTTTTCCTTCGCGTTGTCCTAATACGACTCCTACAGCGAAATCGCTTGCATCACACATAAGTTCAAACGGTCGCGACCAATCCGGTGAAACCATGATCGGTGCATTCGTTAACTTTTCTTTAAGCTTTTAAAATGCCTTTATGCATTCTTCGTTGAAATCAAAGACTATGTCTTTTTCAAGGAGTCTGGTCATCGGTCTAGCGATTTTGGAAAAGTCTTTTATGAGTCGGTGATAGAATCCCGCATGACCTAGAAAACTTCTAACGTCTTTAACGTTAGTGGGTGGTGGTAATTTGGATATCACTTTGATCTTGGCCTTGTCTACTTCCAATCCGGCTCCGGAGACTTTGTGTCCAAGTACAATTCCTTCAGTGACCATAAAGTGACATTTCTCCCAATTGAGCACGAGATGAGCTTGTTTGCATCAGATGAGCATGTGCTCTAGATTAAAAAGGCAAGACTCGAATGAGTTTCCGAAGACTGAGAAATCCTCCATGAAAACTTCCATGGATACTTCGATCATGTCTTGAAAGATCGCGATCATACACTGTTAATGAAAGTGATGCCTAAAAATATTATTAGTGTTAACTAATCTTTCTTAGTTTTGATAACAACAAACCATACAACACATTTAGTGTAAAACACAAAATGAATTATTTAACTAACACTATCATCAAGGTAATAATCATATCACTAACCTTTCTTAATCATACTTAGTGATCATCAAAATGAGTATCCTTAAAACTCACTTTTGTTAATAAGACAAAAGACTTTTTAATAAACTTTCTTTTTTAGAAAATGTTTTATTAAAATGGAAAATGAAAATTTGAAAACGGCATATTCCAAATGCTGTTAGAATATCCTTTGAAGGGTTCAAATACCTCAGATATTCCCACCCCACTAAAAGACAAAAAAATGGAGCGGAGTCTAGTGGCGGTACCTTAAGTACCTACGCGGTACCTTAGCAATATGGTACCGCGGGGTGAGATAAGGTACCGCGCACAGTAGCCGTTATAGATCTGTTGTAACTTTGTCTCCTTTAAATAGTGGGTCAAATCTCATTTTCCAGCAAGCCTCTTGGACGTTTTTCTCAGCCCTCTTTCTATTTTCTATAGCATAATCATTAGTAAATGATCACTTAAATTGTTAAGGATGTTTACATATGATTATCCTCTTGATCCCCTCCTTTACCATGTCCAATGAGAAGATCACTCACTCACTAGTGTAGTGATAAAGATGAATCTATGAGCTAGTCATATTCATCATGATACCCTTTTTTGTTTTAGGTCAATCCAATGTATTTATGAATACTTGGACTAGTTGTGTTCATCCAAGTTATTTGTGGATACTTGGATTTGTTGTGTACATCCATTGCATATGTGTTTGCTTGGATTTGTGTTGTGTAAATCCAAGCTACATGTGTGTACTTGGATAAGTCTAGTTGAGTTGTAATAGATTTGATTAGGAGTTCTCACTAAACTATAAAGTGATGTGGTTATGTCTTGTGAGTTCTCACTAAACTTTAAAGTGATTAGTAGTTGTGTTGTGTGAAGTTCTCACTTAGCTTCAAAGTGAAGAGTCGTGAAGAGTGGTTCTAGCTTTCGATTAGAACTCGACATCTAGCCTTGTGTCGTAAAATGGTGAAGTAGGCAACGTCGTGAAGATTGGTTCTACCTTAAGATTAGAACCCGACATCTAGCCTTGTGTCGTTAAATTGTGAAGTAGGCAACGTCGTGTAGATTGGTCCTAGCTAAAGATTAGGTCTCGACATTTAGCTTAGTGTCGGAAAATAGTGTAAGCAACGATGTAAGGTTTTCTCCGCCGAGAAGGGAGCTTGTGGATATAGTGGAAATCTCGAGTAGGTGTACTCGAGGAGTGGAGTAGAAACGAGGAGAGCCTCGTTGTCGAACCACTATAAATCTTGGTGTCTTCCCACTAGGTTGTCTCCTTCCTTACTCTTTACTTATTTTATTATCATTATACTTGCTTGTTATCCTTGCTAGTGCATTTCAATTGAACCTAATCATTATGCAACTTAGCCTCAAGTAAAAGATATTTTTGATACAAACCAAATTGAAAGTAATTTTAATTTGGTCACCAATCGAAGAGAAACTATTCAACCCCCCCCCCCCCCCCTTCTCGTTTCTACAATTGGTATCAGAGCGATGGTCACTCAAGATCTTTGAAGTATATTGTACTTTGAAACTTGGATCGATCCATTGTCTCCTCAAATTAGAAGGTCTAGTTGTACTAAAGTTTCTCTTTGGTCAAAACTATGTTTTCTTTGAAAATAGGTCTTTTAATTGATAATATTGCATCCCACTTAAGATTAGTAGCCTTTATGCATTTTAGATATACTCTTGAAATGTATCTACTAGTTTTCATCTTGCTTTGTGTAGGTACTCATGAAGATCAATCAATTAATTGGTTATGGATTGAGTTACTTGCACTTTTAGAAGAATCATCTTCATTGATCTTTAACATCTTTGAATGATTATACCAAGATGATTGGGAATGATACTAGTCCTTAAAGACTTAGTACTTATCATAGTCATTGATTGGGCATAGCACTTATTCCTTCATGGATTGCTCTTTGTGGCCAAGGTACGCTTTCGTTCTTCCACACGCCCTTTGATCATTCTTTTGATCATTACTTGACTATGTGCTTGTTCTCGGCATCCTTGCCTTGACATTTATTTGTGGTTTGTGTTTCTTTTCTTTTATCCTCTCAAACCTTCATTGCTTGGATACTTGACTCACTATGGTGATGTAGAGTGAGTTAGTAGAAGCTTAAAGTATCAAGCATGATTTCCATGGTTTGCACCCATACGGTTAGTAGGCCCTTTGTGGGAGAGAAAGTGAATTAATACCTTGCTCATATTTTGGTTTAGACTAAGACTATTATTGAAAGTGATCTTAGTCTATACTTGAATAATTGCTTTGTGCTTATTCATTACCAAAGCTGTTTATCGTTTCGCCGGAAAGGCACATCTTAAACCACTATATATGACACAAGCTCTTCGTTAAAACTATTTGAAGATTGTCATTAATCCCTTGAGCATCGATCCTAGTCTTGATTCACTTCTCTTGACTTCTCTCCACTTAGTCGTTTTGCTACGAGTAGTCGTTTGTCCGTTTCGGTTCTTTTCGATCTTGATTTAACTCGTAATCCTTCATTAAGGCATATTGCTTAGTGTTATGATGATCCAATGATATTCTAAAAGGATCATGATTTAATTTTAAGTATTTTAGAAAAACTAGATTTTCAAATTTTGGCGTTTTTCAGAGATAAAAACCTGCCTCTGTAGGCGGTTCCTTATCTCCGCGGCTCAAACCTGTGGTTCCTTATCGATAAGGTACAGCGGGCAGTAACTTTTGTTAGAGCGCCAGTTTGAGTTTTTTATTCTTTTTCAAACCAAACTCTCTCTCTCCCAAAAACACACAGCCGACGGGTTTTACCTTTTCCACCATTGTTGATGCTTCCAAAACCTTCAATCACTCAAATTAATTGATTCCAAGTTGTGGGTTTCACTCATCCTTCATCTAACATCAATTAATTGTAAGTATTTTCTTTCAATTTCATCTATTTTGTTCTAGGGTTCATCCTTTCATAATTGAGGATTTTTAAAATTGAAATTAAATTAAAACCTTAATAGGAATGTGGGTTGACATGGTAATCTTACTATGATTCCTTAGGTTGATATCCATTAAGATTTCACTAAAACTCACTTGTAGAACAAATCCGAATTTAGGCTAAATGATTTTGGTTGAATGATGGATTTGAGATGAACCCATGAAAAAGTAGGTAATGACATTGTTAATGCTTACCTAAAAACCTTGTTTTGAAAAACCAATGTTCTAATCCATTGTTGATCTAACATAGATCATGTGTTCTTGGTTAATGATGGAATAGACACATTGTGAACATGAAAATGATATGGATTCAATCCTATGTTTGTCAAGAAATTGATATAACACATTTTCATTTTTTATTTCCTTTTTATTTTTCATATGAGTGATTGGAAAAATATTGTCTTGTGTTTGTATTTAGGTACTTAATCATGCCTTCTCAATATCAAAAGATCATCAATTCACTAGAGATTATATGCCCGACATCTCCCAAACCTATGCTTCCCCCCAACTTCAAAACGCGTTTCCATCCCTTTCCACTCGTTGTTTCCATGAGGGTAGAGTCATTGACAAGGAAATAACGGTTTATGTCTATATCCAATCTATGTTTGAGCTTTCGGGGTTTGATTGCTTGCTCAACATAGAAGAAGATATTTACCCCTTATTCCTTCTTGAATTCTTTAGCACCTACTCCATGCTTGAATACAATGGAGAAATCTTCATTCGTTTCGTATTGAATGATCAATTAATTCAATACTCCCTTGAAAACTTTGGTCAAATTCTTGGTGTGCCATTTTAATACTTAGATTTTACTCGTTGAAAGTTCGTTTTCTCGGTGTCTTAACGAATTGATTTCCGGTTAATTGTGTGAGATTAGTTGTTCTTGGTGAAACAAATATTTTTAGATTTGGAAAAGTAAATGTGCAAGACTTAATAATAAAGGAAGGGAAATTAAAACTAAAACTAGTTAAAACGTAAAACGGTGCAATATTTAAAACTTGGAAAGTAAATGACGAGAACTTAAATGAAGTGAAATTAAAATGACGTAAAATTGAAACTTAACGAAAAGTAAATTGTCAATAAAATAAAAATGCGGAGCGAAATTAAAATAGACTAAGAATAAAACGAGAAAATTGACATTTAAACTAAAGCAAAATCGTAAAACAAAACAAAACACCCGATCGGAATATATTCCGATCGGCTGGTCGGAAAGGTTTAAAAAATGCCATGATCGGAATATTGGGAACTAATCCCAATCGGAATGTAGTAAAATATCCACAATCGGAATAAGCAAACAAGGTCAAGATCGGAATGTTTAAAAATGAGGTTCAGATCGGAATGTAAGGAAAAAAAGGGACCAATCGGAATGCTTAACATTGGGTTGATCGGAATATTATAAAACCCTTTTCCGATCAACAGATCGAAAAAGGGGTGCACTAATCGGAAAGAGAGATCAGAAAAGAAGGGGTGCAATCGGAAAGCTTGATCGGAAAAGGGTTTCACCCTTTCCGATCTAACTTGGACTCGAAATTAAGCAAAGGACAAAAAGCTATTAAATAAGCCGAAACTAAAACTTGCACGAATCTAATGGAAATGGACTAAATAAGCACGAACATCAACTTATCAAACTTAAAATAACAAACTTTAAAAATCAAAATATAAAAAGATGAACTTTAAATCACAAAAAATCAAAAAGATCAAAACTTTAAATAATAACTAGATGAAAAAGATGATGAAAACAAGATTAAGATTAACAAGAAAGATTAATAACATGAAGATTAAGACAAGATTAAACTTAAAAGATTTGATTAAAAACAAGAAAGATAAAAGATGAAAGATTAAAATTCTAGAGAGAGAAACTGTCACTTTCTCTCTCTAAAACTAATCCTACTCCTAAAACTAAAACTAAAACTAAAAAATGACTAACTCCCTTCATGTGGTGATATGAAGGGTATTTATAGGAAAGGAGGGTGGTGGGAGGCTTCCTCTTTTCTTTCTTTCTTTCTTCACGTCTTTACGTCTTTTAAGTTCTTCGACTTTTTCGACTTTGTCTCGGGATTAATTTGAACTCGTCTTATAATCCCTCAATAATTTAGACTTGAGTTCTTCGGCTTCATTAAACTTTCGTCTTTGGACATTTTCTTCGATAAATCTTCAGAATAAGCCTTGGACTTCCGTTCTTTTTGCATTCTTGATCTTTTGACTTCGCCTTTTGTCTTATTCTTCAATAAACGCCCGTGAAAGACCGTGTTTTCTTCCCTTTTTCACATTTTGACCCTGAAACACAATAAAACACAAACCACGCATAATTCCGCCATTTATGACATAAAATATACGTTTAGGTCCTGTTTTAATGTAATTAAGTGGTAGAAAAGATGGGTGTTTTCACACCTATCAAAGGCACTTGTCGTTTTACGGATAAATGGAGACTTGATGCTCTCTCGGAATCCTTCGATAAACCTCCAAATGACCTCACTGAAATTGATCTAGAGTTCATCCTTGAAATCATCTCGAAAGAGCGTGATGGTAACGTTGTGAGAAGCCTTCATTCAAATGTACGAAATGTGAATCGATATGAAGTGCTCTCTAGCGACCTTAAGGATTTTATGGTTCAATGGGCCAATATCCTTAGGGAGAATGTCTTTTTTCTTGGTGGAAACCGAGATCATATCCCGGCGTGTATGGTGCATATGTTGAGTTGCATCTTTACATCCACCAAGTACAACTTGGCATTCTATATCGCTCGACGAATCAATTATGCCCTTTCGAAGCCCAAGACAAACCTTCCCTATGCTATGCTTCTAACTCGCCTTTTCAAAAGGGTTGCTCATGATTTTCCCCACCTTGATCTTTCTCGCTTCTACTCGGTTCATCGGGTTATGTTGCCTATTCAAGAGGCATATGCAAGAAAGACAAGAAGTGATCGAGGATCGAGAAAATCTGTTCATCAAGAGATGGATGATGAGGACATGGACATGCCAACAATTGATGGTGATGGCATAGGTACTAGTTATCATTTCCACTCTTCGAGTAATTCCCATCCATCCTCAAACCCATTCGAGGATGAATTTGAAGACTTAGCTCCTCCTCCTCATCATTCTAGTGAAGTACCGGAAGATCTCAATATGGAGCATCTTTACCGTGAAAACCTTAGAACTCGAGGGGAATTGCAAGAACACCGGGTTGAATCAAGAAAAGGTTTCAAGTTCTTGGGGAATATGATCAAGGGATTGGGGAAGAAGAGAAGGTGAAAGCTTTGAAGCTTTTCAAAGAATACATGTTGGTAAACATGTATTGTTGAACATTTTATTTTATCTTGGTTGTGTATTAACTTATGATTGCATGTTTGAATTATCATTTATCTTGATCCTTAATGTTAATTATGCCATCATGTTTGTGTTTTACATAGCTTTGTGCATGCCTTATGATAGTTAGCTTATTAGATTATGATCTGTAGTTAACTTTGGCTTGTGAAACTTTTGGGAAAAATCTGGGCTTATCAAAAACTGGAATGGGAAATTTTTGAAAACCTTCTGGTCGCGGTTCCATATTGACCCGCGGTTCCTTATCGATAAGGTACCGCTGGTCCTAGATAAGGAACCGCCGGTCACTGTGCACGACAGCATCTTTGCTTTACACTGTTTTCTTAATTTTGTGTAAACCTTGCATGATTTTCAGTAATAAACTGCACATTTCCTAAACTAGGTTACCTAAATTCATTATTCACCTAAAATGATTTTAACCCATTACTAGTTTAGATCATCCCCTCACCCATTTAAACCCACCTTGTTTGCCATGTTCTTCACACATCAAACATACTTCCCTAAACCTTAAACCACCCTAATCAACCATGGTGTGTACCAAAACCTCAAACACTTCCAAGACCTCCACCCCAAGGAAAACACTCAAAATAAGGGTTAAAGTAGCTAAGCATAACTCCTCACCTTTCCACACACCTAAGAATGAGAATGCTCCTATCCTCATTTCTTCATCACCTTCCCCACCTCTTGCACCATGCAAGACTTTATCCACCCATGGTACTAACCACTCCATTGGTTCTACCTCCTCTTCATTCAACTCAAGAATGAATAAGCTTTCTTCACCCTTCACTCCAAGTGCACCCTTGGAAGTGACCACACAACCTCAACCAATCCAAAGCATTCCTTTTGGGAATGACTTTGATGACACTTTGGTGACTTCACCATTTACCCCTCACAACTCACCCATTTCACCAACCTTGGAGGATTTACCTCCACACTCACCCATTTCCCCTTTGGGGAACATGCCTCCACTTTCACCCACATCACCCTTGGAGAACTTGCCTCCTCCACCTCCACCCAACTCAAACATCCTAATTTTGGGTGTCCCACTTTCCCTCCTCTTGGGTGATCCTTACTTTGGGTTTCAACAAACTCATGGTCCTAGATGTCCATGTTGTCTCTACAACCACTACATCATCCATAACCTAAGGATGGATATGTATGGACTACATAGGGGTTTGCAAGACTTCTTGCTTGCCTTGTTCTCCATGCCTCCTCCTAGGAGATGAATGATGGAGTTTTCTTAATAAGAGTTTTCAACAAAACCAAGCCTAAGAAAACTACTTATCTAGATTTAATATTAAGCTAGCTATGTATTAGTTAGTCTTTATTTATCTTTGTACTTTCCTCATTAATGAATGTTTCTTGTTGTTGACTTATGGATTTAGCTTTGTGTGATTCTATCCTTTTGTGCACACTAATCAACTTTAATTTGAAATTAAAATTGAACGTAAATCTATCACAACCCCTAAACTTGACTAAAATTGGTTCAAAATGATATCTAAATTATTTTGTCACCCTTTGTCAAGACATTCTTTGTGAATGTGTTGCTTTATGCAACCCTAGCATATTTTGGTTCTAATAGAGGTAAAATTCTAAGATTTGCAACTTTTTTTAAAAAGTCTTAGTTTTTCCCAAAACCCAGGAAAAACATGGTTTAAAGTCCACTGGACGCGGTTCCTTAAAGACCCGCGGTTCCTTAGTGATATGGAACCGCCAGTCCCTATAAGGTACCGCGGCCAGAAAGTGGCTTTTGACGATTTTTTGGTCAAAACTTTTAAAACCCTATTCCCAGTCAAGATTCCTTGTTTACTCAAATTGACTAAACAATCCTTGACACTACACATTTTGTATTCAAATTCTTACCTTGATTACATTTTACTTATACCCCAACCTTGAGATTTCACTCTCACACCTTCCCAACCTTGAGAATTCATTCTCACATAACCTTGAGATATCATTCTCACACTCTCACAATGCCTAACTCCTACATTCCTAACCTTGACATTTATTTGTCACAACCCCTCTCACCCAAAGCTTCCTCATCCAAGCTTTCAAAGAAACCGAAAATCTCGGTTCGACCCGTTTGGGTTAAGAAGAATGAACCATCTTCGTCCAAACCACCCAAAAACCCTACCTTCTCTCCAATCAAGTATTGGAATGAGACTTACACCATAAACCCCATCACCAGAGCAAAAGAAAATGTTCCACCACCACCACAATCCTTCAATACCCCTCAACTCAATGACCTTTCAACCTTCCCAAACCTCACAAGGCATTGTGAAAACACTCCCAAACCCTTTACCCCACCACCACCAAACCCTAAGTTTGATGTCATACCCCCATCAAACGATTTTGTGTTGCATCATGGATCCTCGTGTGATTGTTGCCGATTTCAATAAATTGAACTTGCTCATGTGTATGAGAAGTTAAATTTTCTTGAATTCCTCCTCACTCGACCTCCTATTCAAGTTTTCGTTCCGGTGGACAAAACTTCGAATGATGCATCGTCGTCTTTTTAGTTTTTTTATTTATTTTTAGCAATCTTGGAAAATATCACTATTAGACTAGCTTATGCTTAGTGGTTTATTTTCCATATTTATTGCTTTTAGATACTCATACTATGTGTATGACTATCTTCTTTGTCGTATTTTTTTTATGTAACCTTTGTGTTATTTGTGTGCTATTTCATTAGTTCTATTTTGAGTTGATCTTGGTTAATTTTTTACAATTGCTTATGGGTGATTCCATCAATTCTAAAGCTTTAACCCATTGACAAGCTTATCATCTTCATTGGATTGAAGTTTGATTTTGTCAATTACCTCTTTGGACATACTTAGCAAAATACTTGCTTCTAATTTGAGATTTCTTCTCTTTCTCCCTCTCAAGTTATTTAGTAGGTAGTGATCATATATACATTGGTGTTTCTTTCCTTTCTACTAACCTTTGTGTAGCATGTCACCTTAGCTCACAAACTTGGTGCCCCAAGCAAGGGGGAGCAACCACCAAGGGGGAGCTACTAGCAAAGTTCGATGTTCTTCAAAGACTTATCCTAACCTTTTTGCTACGACAAAGGGGGAGAAATGATAGTGATAAACTAGTTAATAATTTCATAGTTTGTGTTTCTACGTAAATGAGTTTATCGTTTGTCGTAATCAAAAAGGGGGAGATTGTTAATGCAAGTGATGCCTAAAAACATTATTAGTGTTAACTAATCTTTCTTAGTTTTGATCACAACAAACCATACAACACATTTAGTGTAAAACACAAAATGAATTATTTAACTAACACTATCATCAAGGTAATAATCATATCACTAACCTTTCTTAATCATACTTAGTGATCATCAAAATGATTATCCTTAAAACTCACTTTTGTTAATAAGACAAAAGACTTTTTAATAAACTGTCTTTTTTAGAAAATGTTTTATTAAAATGGAAAATGAAAATTTGAAAACGGCATATTCCAAATGCTGTTAGAATATCCTTTGAAGGGTTCAAATACCTCAGATATTCCCACCCCACTAAAAGACAAAAAAAATGGAGCGGAGTCTAGTGGCGGTACCTTAAGTACCTACGCGGTACCTTAGCGATATGGTACCGCGGGGTGAGATAAGGTACCGCGCACAGTAGCCGTTATAGATCCGTTGTAACTTTGTCTCCTTTAAATAGTGGGTCAAATCTCATTTTCCAGCAAGCCTCTTGGACGTTTTTCTCATCCCTCTTTCTATTTTCTATAGCATAATCATTAGTAAATGATCACTTAAATTGTTAAGGATGTTTACATATGATTATCCTCTTGATCCCCTCCTTTACCATGTCCAATGAGAAGATCACTCACTCACTAGTGTAGTGATAAAGATGAATCTATGAGCTAGTCATATTCATCATGATACCCTTTTTTGTTTTAGGTCAATCTAATGTATTTATGAATACTTGGACTAGTTGTGTTCATCCAAGTTATTTGTGGATACTTGGATTTGTTGTGTACATCCATTGCATATGCGTTTGCTTGGATTTGTGTTGTGTAAATCCAAGCTACATGTGTGTACTTGGATAAGTCTAGTTGAGTTGTAATAGATTTGATTAGGAGTTCTCACTAAACTATAAAGTGATGTGGTTGTGTCTTGTGAGTTCTCACTAAACTTTAAAGTGATTAGTAGTTGTGTTGTGTGAAGTTCTCACTTAGCTTCAAAGTGAAGAGTCGTGAAGATTGGTTCTAGCTTTCGATTAGAACTCGACATCTAGCCTTGTGTCGTAAAATGGTGAAGTAGGCAACGTCGTGAAGATTGGTTCTACCTTAAGATTAGAACCCGACATCTAGCCTTGTGTCGTTAAATTGTGAAGTAGGCAACGTCGTGTAGATTGGTCCTAGCTAAAGATTAGGTCTCGACATTTAGCTTAGTGTCGGAAAATAGTGTAAGCAACGATGTAAGGTTTTCTCCGCCGAGAAGGGAGCTTGTGGATATAGTGGAAATCTCGAGTAGGTGTACTCGAGGATTGG
Source organism: Glebionis coronaria (assembly GCA_025667525.1). Taxonomy (NCBI): domain Eukaryota; kingdom Viridiplantae; phylum Streptophyta; class Magnoliopsida; order Asterales; family Asteraceae; genus Glebionis; species Glebionis coronaria. The sequence continues at coordinate 4,559,060 of JANFOE010000322.1, read as the reverse complement.
ATTAGAAACGAGGTAGAGCCTCGTTGTCAAACCACTATAAATCTTGGTGTCTTCCCACTAGGTTGTCTCCTTCCTTACTCTTTACTTATTTCGTTATCATTATACTTACTTGTTATCCTTGCTAGTGCATTTCAATTGAACCTAATCATTATGCAACTTAGCCTCAAGTAAAATATAGTTTTGATACAAACCAAATTGAAAGTAATTTTAATTTGGTCACCAATCGAAGAGAAACTATTCAACCCCCCCCCCCCCCTTCTAGTTTCTACATACACCTTTGAAAAGTCGCAAGTGAATTGCAAAGACCAAAAGGCATACACCTATAAGCAAACGTTCCAAAAAGGACACGTAAAAGTGGTCTTGTCTTGATCGGATGGTTCGATAGGTATTTGGAAATATCCGGAAAACCCATCGAGAAAACAAAAGAATTTGTTCCCCGCTAGTCTATCCAACATTTTGTCCATGAATGGTAGAGGAAAATGATCTTTTCGTGTGGCATCATTTAATTTACGGTAATCAATACACACACGCCAACCGGTAACAGTTCTTGTAGGAACAAGGGGTTTGTTATGTTCGTTAGTCACAACAGTCATTCCTCCTTTCTTAGGAACGCAGTGAATAGGACTAACCCAAGGACTATATTTTATGGCAAAGATGATTCCTGCTTCAAGGAGTTTGATTACTTCGGTTATTACAATCTCCTTCATGTTTGGGTTAAGTCGACGTTTCCTCTTAATAACTGGCTTGGCATCGTCTTCAAGAATGATCTTGTGTTTTCAAAATTGCGAATCAATTCCCGGTATATCGGATGTTTTCCATGCAAACGCTTCTTTATGGTTTTTGAGCATAGAAACAAGGCGTTTATTCTCATATTCCTCAAGTGAGGCTGAGATAATCACCGGAAGGAGTGAATCCTCCTCTAGATAAGCGTACTCGAGATGTTCGGGAAGAGGTTTCAATTCAAGATCCGTCGGTGGATCATGAATAGATTTGGGAACTATAAAGTTCGACTTCGAAGGGTTTGTTTTCCTCTTCTTGGATAGTTACTTCAAAATCTAGGGCCATGAATTCACGATCACGATCGGTATCGCTAATCTTTTCCAAAGTTGTTTGGAATGGTGTGTTGTCATCAAGCAATGCATCCAACTCTTCTTCCTTTACTTCATCGATAACATCCACGCGGAAGCATGTGTCATCATTAGAATGAGAATGTTGCATAGCCTTATCGACTAAGAATGTGACTCGATCGTCACCAACTCCAAGTTTAAGTTCTTTATTCTTCACACGAATGATAGAATCGGCGGTGTGCAAGAATAGTCGTCCTAAAATGAGAGGGACTTGATAGTCTTCCTCCATTTCAAGGATTACGAAGTCGACGGGAAATATGAATTTGCCAACTTGAACAAGCATGTTCTCGGGTATCCCAATAGGATATTGGTAAGTGTGGTTAGCCAAACGTATACTCATACTTGTAGGTTTCAAAGTATTGTTTGAAAGATTTTTGTATAATGAGTATGGCATAAGATTGATACTCGCGCCTAGATCGGCCAAGGTGTGACATTCAACATTGTTGGCTAGAGTACATGGTATGAGAAAGCTTCCCGGATCTCCGAGCTTTGGTGGAAGTTTACTTTGCAAGGCTGCAGAACATTCCTCATTCAGAAACGCAACAGAGATTTGCTCCGTCTTACTATGGTTGCTCACAAGATCTTTGAGGAATTTCCCGCAGTGGGGCATGCCGGTTAAGATATCAACAAGGGGAACGTTGATCTTAACTTCTTTGATCATCTTAAGGAATTTGGCATTACGAGCCTCCATCTTTTCCTTTCGTAGGCATTGAGGATATGGAAGTTTGGGTGTATACGCCTTTGGTGTTGGTGTTTGAATGGGTGTGGTTTGTTTTGGTTTTGGTTTGGAAGGAGGAACAGTTTCTTCCTTCTCGGGCTCATCGGCTTCATCTTCACTTTCATCGACGAAAGTGGGAGCATTGGTGTTTGGGTTTTGTGGTGGATCATAAATCAACCCACTTCTTGTGAATACGGCATTCACATGTTCATTACGGGAGGGTGGTGAGCGGTATGGTTTATCCATAGATGGTTTTGGGTTTGTTTGAGTGTTGCTTGGCAACGAACCACTCGGTCGATTGGCTAATTGGTCGGTGATTCGACCGATCTTGGTTTCGATATCACTGATAGTGGCGGTGTGGTGTCTTTGTCCTCTTTCAACGTTGGCTTTGAGATCGAAGAATTAGTTCTTAATGAACGTGTTTGTTGATTTTTGAGATTCTATTAAAGCTAACAACGTTTTTTCTAAGTTCGATTCTTCGGGTTTCTTCTCGTTTGATGGAACAGAATTATCATTCTCACGAGGTTGTGAGTTACGATTTTCGTTTTTGGGGTACTCACTCCATGTGCCGGAGTTTCTACCGTAGTAGTTACCTCGATAACCACCTCCTTGGTATCCTTGGGCGTAGTTTGCTTCTTGTGGTGGTTCTCTTATTGGTGTGTCATCACACTCCATAGATGGGTGTGGTCCTCCACAAAGAGTACATTCGCCTCACATCTCTTTCATTTCGTCTTTGATAGTTTTGAATTGCGAGTCGAATTTAGATGTGAGAGCATCCATCTTTTCCATGAGTTTAGAATTTTCGCTACTTTCAACGAAAGCAATGGTTTTCTTGAAGGGTTTGGAACGGTTATCTTTGGACCAATCGAGTTTTAAGAGGACTCGGTCCTCGAGGAATTGATATGCTTCATTGGGAGTCTTATAAAGAAAGAGTCCACCGACGTCAAGGATTGCTTGTGTCGGTTCATTGAGACCATGATAAAAGATTTGGATGATGGTTCCTTTTAATAAACCATGTCCATGACAACTACGAAGTAGGTATTTCATTCGGTTCCACGCATCAATGAGTGTTTCTTGTAGAAGTTGGGCGAAACCTCGGATTTCTCCCATGAGTCTTTCGTACATGGCGGGTGGAAAGAAACGGCTAACAAAGCAATTCTCATTTATTTCCAAGTTGCAATGGTACCGGGCGTCAACTCATTATACCAAACTCTTGCATCTCCGGATAGAGATGATGGGAAGAGTTTGAGTTTTATAGCGTCTACATTGACGTCGGCTCCATATCAGAACATGCCACATATTTCTATGAATTCGGATATGTGCTTATGCGGATCGGCCCTCGTACGGCCGTCAAATTGACGGTCTTTGATCATTGAAAGGTGATGACCTTTCACGGTGAAGTTTTCTCCAAGCTCAATTTGAACAATAGCAGCCTCGGGGGTAGGTGCTACTACCCAGTTGGCTGCCCACATGGATTGATCGTCGGCCATTGGGAATGGTAGATCATTGAATGGGTTATAGACGACAAATGCGTCTAAGAGATTATCAAATGGTGGGTTTTTGGTTTTGGAAGTTCGGTTTTCAAAAGAAACAAAGGGTTGCTTCTTGCGGCTTTTATTTCGAGATTTATGAATATAACGTTCGAGATCGGTGTATGGACTAAGCAATTCTTGACCGGAAGAACGTGTGTTCATTCAAGTCTTGAAGAACTTTTGAAAAAGACTACAAGTAACAAAAATAAAAACAAACAAAATATAACTAGTACGAAAATAAGTAAAATAGAAATTAAATAAACCAAACAAAATAAAAACATATTTTTTTTTACAGATTGAGTAGTTGCTGGCGGCAACTTAGGAGTGTCGGGCGGCTTTTTTGAAGCTGTGAAGCAATTTTCGGCGGAAACTTGCTTTTGCCGGGCGGCAAAAGTACTTTTGATGAGCAGTTGCCGCCTGATGAATATTTTTTTTTAGTTTTTGATTTTTGGATTTTTGACAACAAGAACGCTACAATGGGTTTGATTATAGGATGATTTTGGAACTAAGAACACAATCAAATCCCCGGCAGCGGCGCCAAATACTTGATGCGTCTCCGGTGTGATGGATTTGGAGAACAAGTATTAAATTTATAAACACGAATTACCGGATTGACTAAAAACGCACGAGCAAGTATTACCTTTTCGTTTGTGTATAGCTTTTATGTGGTAATACCGAGATTGTTCACGGGGATTTGGAAAACCTGGTGATCATTCAAAAATAAAATTATAATCGTTGATTGTAGCAATTGTAGACAAACAAATAACAAGTAAAATGATGAGATTAATAATAAGATTAAAAGCAACACTTGGTAAAGACTAGTTTAGGCATCCGTAGGGGTATGATTGTGATGACATGTTTAACAAATATGATTATGATAATTAGATGGATAATCTAATCTATTGTTTTTAAAAGCTTTAATCTTTGTCAAGACTTTGTTTAAAGAAAACAAGCATTACTCAATCACTCAATTCAAGACTTAATCAATTTCAACACATCCGATTCACGGTCGTTTCACGAATTTGCTAACACTTATAATTATGTTTCTTGATAATTAAACTTATTAAGAAATGATCAATACAAAAGATAGCCAATCATAGACAAACCAGCTATGACTTGTTGATAGAAAATAACCCTTTCGACCTATGAAATATTTACAAACAAATTAAGTTTTGATAATAATTGTCACATGAAACATAAGTACTAATGGTTCAAAGGAAAGCTTTACATTGAAATAAACATAAATCACAATCACAACCACTACTTCATACCACAAACATCATCCTACCAAGTGTAGAATGAGATTTAGCTACTCATAAAAAACAATGAAATAAACTCTAAAATAATAGTCTTATAAGTCATAATTAAGAGTCTTACAAAGTGGAAATATGTTTCTAATGATTAGGGTAATGATCCCTAAGAGTTTCGTGATGTTAACCTTGCTTTTCGGACTCCAAAAGTGACTTTTCTTGCACCACCTTGCTCAAATCCGGGAATGGAGGTTTGGACAAAGTTGAGAGAGTTATTTTGTGTTTATGAAAGAGTAATGAGATTATGTTAAGAGATATATGATTACATGACCCCAAGGGTCTTATTTATAGGCAAAGTTAAGGCCTAGACTTCAATGATTGGCTTGGATCCAAAGACAAATGCTTGGAGTCAAAGGAAGTCTAGAATCTTCTTGTATGTTCTCCCATGAGCTTGCATGAATGTAGACACAAATTTTGCCAACTCAAATGTGGGTGGAAACTTGAATTGGTTTGCTGGTGGAAACTTTGATTCTGCTGGTGGCAACTTCATGCTGAGTGACTAGTATGCTCTTTGGAAATACTTGTTCTTGCATCCGAAACTGATCTTCAAAGGCTTGTAACTTGTACACGGGTCTTGAACTTGACTAGAATTCTTCGTAATCGTACTAATCTCCACTGCGTTGTTTTATACTTTATTCCTGCAATTAGCTACACAAAGACTTGCAAACATAATTGGGCACAAATATGCACAAAAGTATCATAGATATAACCAATATACATGTACAAAAGTACGGATAATGCTCCCAAAACATGTTGGATTTGGGCGTTATCAAGTATAGAACACATGGCGAAGATGTAGATAATGTTCTGCACGAGATGGACAATAGATCAGTATGTCATCAAAAAAACTAACACAAACTTTCGTAACACGTCACGAAAAATGTGGCCGCTTAGAATATGGATGGTGCGTTAGACAGTCCGAAGGGCATGACAAGGAACTCAAAATGGCCATCCACGGTCCGAAAAGCTGTTTTATGGGTATCCGCATCCGCCAAGCGGATTTGATGATAACCTGCTTGAATGGTGATAGCATTTAGGGCACGATAGTCGACACAAAACCTCTATGTACCATATTTCTTACGAACTAACAAAACGGGTGATGAATTAGGGCTATGACTTGGTTTAATGAGACTGTCTTTCATCATCTCCGCAATAAGATCCGTCATTATTTGCTTTTGGTAATGAGGATATCGGTATGGTTTAATGTTAACTGGTGGTGTGTTGGGTTTAAGTAGTATATGGTGATCATAGAGACGTGGAGGAGGTAGAGATGTGGGTGGTTCGAATATGTGCGAGTAGTCGGTGAGTATGTTTTGTATGTGAGGATCCTCGTGTGGGTTAAGGGTTTGTATTTGTGGTGGTTTTTCATATTGGAATATGAGAGTGTACAGGGAAGCTACAACTTTTTTTTGCAAGAGATGTTGAATGGTGCTAGGAGAGGCAGGTGTGGAAAGAGGTTCACTACTAAGGTTAATGGTTGAGCCATTTGATTGGAAGGATATTTTTTGAACTAAAAAATCTGCGAGGATGGGTCCCAACGATCCCAGCCATGACATACCGAGAATAATCTTTGCGCCCTCGATTGGAGAACAAAAAAGGAATGGTGAACGATGTGTTTTAGAGGTTAAAAACGACCATTTAACAAAACCCTTCACAATCGATGTAATTTCCATTACCAACCATGATAGGAAATGATTGAGTAGGTGTTACTGGTAGTTTTAGGAAGGATGCGATGTGCGGTTGGATGATGTTATGTGTGCTGCCTGAATCAACAAGAACCGTTACATGGAGCCCCCGTATGTAAGCTGTGATGCGGAGTGCTTTAGGGGATGCCAAACCAAAGAAGGCAGCCGATGATTGGGATAGGTAGGTGTGGCTATGGTATTGTTTGGGTTGTGATTTACAAACATCAGGTGGGTGGATGTTGAGTGTTCGTGGCCAGGTAAAGTAGGGGTGGTGTGCTCGAGGATAGGGTTTTCAAAGTTGTCATCATTATCCACGATAAGCAAAAATTATGGGGGGTTGCATTTGTGACCTAGATGGTATCTCTCAAGACAACGGAAACATCATCTCGCAGCCCGTCATTGTTGAAGTGCCTCAGCGGAGAGGCGGGTATAAGGCAAATTTTGGGGTTGTTTTGGTGGTGTTGTAATGAGTGATGGTTTGGTGGCGGTAGAGGTTGATGGGGTGGTGGGGGGTGGGATAGGTGTAGGTGTTAATGATAATGGTGGTGTACGGTTTGGGTTTTGGTTATTGTAGCGAAGGCGAAACTTTTGTTCATTTGTTTTATCTTCGATGAGTTTTGAGAGGCCGATGGATTGGGTTATTGTGTAAGGGCGTAAGATGGCTAATTCTTGTTGAATGTCCAGGCGAAGTCCTGAGATAAAGCAATTAAGCAAGGCCTCCGGAGGAAGACCAATGACACAATTACTTAATCTTTCGAACTCTGTTTGGTATGCGGATACGGTTGTGGTTTGACGGAGTTTAAATAGAGCGGCTTGATGGTTGTCGTATGAGGAGGGTCTAAATCGTGTTTCTAAGTCACGGGTGAAGGCTTCCCACGTTGTAAGGAGGCGATTGTTAAACAAATATTTGTACTAGCTGAGTGCATCACCAGAAAAGGTGGAATGCAATCATGGCTAGGCGACGTAGTGGTTCAATGCTGTAGAATGTAAAATATTGATCGGCTTGGAATAACCAATCAAGGGGTTAGAGCCATCGAATGTGGGAAGGTTGAGCTTGAGGGGGCGGATGTCGAGGCCGTGGGTTGGTGGTGTCGTGGTGTTTATGACGGTTTCGAGTTTAGTGGTATTAACGGTCATGATTTTGGTGATGTATTCGAAGTGTTGGGTCAACTGTTGCCTTATGGCTTCTTGAGTTGCAGTGAATGTGGTGTTGAGGTTAGTTAGAGCTTATGTGATGGAAGCCAATGCTTCTTCTTCAATGGGTGGAGGATCACATTTGGGAGGTACGATGTAAGAGCGATAAAAGAACCGATTGTTATGTATCTATTTTAGTTAGCAACTCTCCAAGAAAAGAGAAAGGGAAAACAAAAGATTTGGGACAACTTTCTGATATTCATTCATGCCAAAAGGTTACAAATTTATAGTGAAACAATGCATGACTACTTACTGAAACTTAGGAACAAACTTGACTACCTACTGAAAAAAATGAGAAACGTGGACCATTTATTTTTCCTAAAATTATGCATGCATGATAATACTAATTCAAATGGTAGTAGAAGGCTTCAACAGGTTCTGTGGACTTAGTCTTTATTCCTCATAACGTGCAGGCTTTCCTTTTATACGGGTTGGGCGGGTTTGGACTTCTTCATTAGTGACCCGTACCGTATCACTTTCACATTCACAATCTTCGGCCCCTTCTCGTACAGTCTCGGAGCATCCGCTCTACGCGCCTTCCTTTAGTTACACAACCTCACCACAGCATCATATCCTTCCTTACCTCCTTCTCTTCATCTAAACAAGAACACAAAAATAAAAACACTAATCGACATATAAAATTAATCACACTCTAAAATATCAAACAAATACTGATAATGATCAAACAAACATTAGATATCACAATACCCAAAAAGTGCTTAAGTGCCCAATATTAACAAAACAAATAAACAGACTAAATCTAACACAAAAAGCCCAAAATGTAACTACAAAACAAAAGCCCAATAACAATCTTTTGTGAGTATGTCAAACCGAAATCATGCGAAGTGCGAACACACAAAATATCCCATAACCACATCGACAAAATACCAATCTTCATTGTCTGATTCCACTTTGCAATTAAGAACCGAGTTATATGCCTTTAACCACATCGACAAAATATCCCAGAACCGAGTTATCTGTGCTGGCACGCTGCATTTAAGAACCGAGTTATATGCCTTTCAGTTAGCTTTAAAGCATACGGAGCAACGAGCGAGCCAACAAATATGCAGAAATACAGTGAATTGGTTGTGACTTGTGGTGAAAATAACAAAGTGGAGAATGTAATATAACTAGTTTGTTCCACTTTAGCTTTCAAAATAAACATCTTCTTGTAGATTAATTGCTAAAACAATTACAATTCTTTACTTCATTTTACATTTACACGATGTTTCATGTTTGCCAACTATTGTGTTTTCCTTGGAATTTTACCAACTAAAGAGATTTTATGTGCAAGCCATAGAGTAACGGATCAGTTGCTCATGATTATTTCTACAAACATACTTTTCACCTTCAAATTACAATCCAGATTCACATCAAAAGGGACCATCAATAAAATCACAACTTCAAACCGAGAAAAAAAGACCCAAATTCCATTGAAAGACCAATTTCAACAAGCTAACTGCAAAACAACTTTGGCCAATCAGATAACCACCAATTGGATACACTTATACTAAAAGTACTAAACCCCTACATAAAACAGAACATGTAAATGATCCAGGCTGCAACAATAAGAATAAATAACATAAGGTTGTCGTCTTCATCCTTATTAACCATATCCTCCTCCGCTTTCGAAACCTTTACTTCCACAACACCATAATCACCATTACCCAAACTCACGTAGCTAACAACACTACTCAAATCACGCTTCAACACAAATTCACCACAAACAACTTCTTTAAACGAAGATCCGATCGAATGCTTCACATTCACAAACAAAGTAGCTACACCCTTTTCACTTAAACTAGCCAACAACCCTTTCGCAACAAACCCTAACGGAACAGTGGTCGAAACTTTAACCCTCTCAAACCCTAACTCCTCAACTTTTTGCTTAACATTGTGAATAGCAGGAACTAGTAGTTTTAGTAAGTTAGCATCCGTGACGTTATCTCCGACAGAGATAGCGGAGATGTGCACTTGAGGGACGAAAGGAGCCACGTAAGTGGACAGCCAAGCTGACGCGGCGGAAGTGTTGGAAGACATGGTTGGAATGAGTGAGTTTGGGATGGAGAGAAGGAGAGAGATGTTGGTTTCTGAAAATAATGAAATGAGTTCAGGGTTTGGGGATGGTAAGTGTACGGACGTGATGTTTTTCGATTTCAAAGATGGAATAAGTCCTTCAAGTGAGGCATTTGTTCCTGTGGTGAAGATGATCAAGAGCAAAGTGATGAAGAGAGTGAGTGACATTTTTGTTACAGATTCTTGTGTTTTTGTTTTGTGGCTACTTTAATCTTAATGTATATAATATATAGAGGATATCATCATCTGATTAATTAATAGTCACAAGACCTACTTATTTAGGCCTATTTTTTCTGTGTTTTAAGTTCCTTTTTGATGAAAATGGCAATCTGTGGGTTTGTGCTATGCCAGTATTTTTGCTCTTATTTGCTTGACTAAGTACTGTTGTGACCCAACTACTATTTTCTACTAATACACATATCCGCTCCTCTAGTTTGTTTATAGTCACAATTTCTTTCCAGAAATAAATTTTTTAACACTAATGTATTTTCTTTTTAGTTTCTAGATTTATTTAAATTTATTTTATTGTTTTCTCAAGTCTCAACCCTTATAATTGAAATATCATAACGATTAGGTTGGTTTTCCAGAAAGATTAGAAATAAAAGATTGAAAAAAATAACATTATTTGGTTAAGTTTGAAGAAAAAAAATACGGAGTAGTTTCGAGTACTATTTTTTTTAAGACAGTTTTGTAGAAGTTGGTCTGATTATGGTTCAACCAACGTTTTGAAACCCGGTTTTTAGATCGACTCGGTCTAGTCATTGGGTTTGGGTCGACCAAGGCCAATCGGTTTAATCTGATTTTCTAAAAAAATATATATTTTTTATATTTTTAATAATTAAAAATTATTATATATAAAAACCATAAAAACTCCTATATATTAAAGATATAAATTATTTACTAAATAATATAATATGTAAAAAATAAAATTTCTCGCAAATATGTAATTTTACAAATTTTTTTATAAAAAACCCTAAAAAATTGAATCGAGAACCGGGTTGACTCGGATTACCCCAAACCCGATAGGTCGAGTCGGGTTTCAAATATATGAAACTCAAGTCAATATGATCCGTTTTTTTCAGCTGAAACCGGGTCAACTAGTTGACCCAGCCGGATTGACACGGGTTTCAAAACATTGGTTCAAACAAGGACGGACCTGCACCTGATTTTTGATAACGAACTGTAGAAAAATCTCAATTCGTTTTTTAATGTGCGTCCTCTAAAAAGATTTCTTTTACCACTTTCATCTCTTACGGTCTAACTTTAATTAGCCCAATAATTATTCTGTGCAACAATTTCTTGAAAATTATTGGTCGTCCCTGACACGGATTCACACTCGATTTTAGGTCACGAAATCTAAATCTTACAAAATATGTATTTGTGAACAAATTATACCAAATAAAATTTTTATATGACCACTTTGTTACTAACAATTATTAAAAAATGGAGGAAGGAAATGTGGATATATGGAAAATTCATAATGATGATAACGTGGAGGAAGGAAACGTGGATATGTGAAAAATTCATAATGATGATAACGTGACAGATTATCTAACGAAAGCAATCAATGGTAAAAAGTTTATATGTCAGCCCTCATGCGGCCTAGCAGAAACATAGGCAATATAAAAGTGCAAGGAATGATAATTATGTGAAGATTGATTGGGCTTGAATCGAAACTTCAATTGAGAGATTGTTAAAGTGTAGATACAATGGATGGAAAAATTTGATAAAAATAGAATATTTCAACTTGCAATGCAACTTGTATAGTGGTATATCATGGATGATAGTAGCTTATAAAATGCAATGAAAGACAGCCTCATTCTCATCCAAATTTCATTACTATAAAACACTATCAATTCTCTAGGTGTATGTGAGAGTTTGCGTGACATTTCCTAGTTAAAAAAGATAAGTGTAAATCCTTGTAACTAGAGAAGGTGTAACTTCAAATTTTCATCATAGGGAAACATATCTTTTTTGCCCGTGGTTTATACCCTATTAGGGTTTTCCACGTTAAATCTTTGTATCATCTTTTATTTCATTTCATATTCTAATTGTGATTTTACGTGACTTTACTTTAGTCCGATGTCACTTTTCACAACATGACCAAATTTACAGAGGCTGTTAATAATTGTTTCATACATAACTTCATCACGCTCACATAGTTTATATTTAATACATAACTAGATAGCCTCAAAAACCCGATCGGCAAGAACAAAGCCATTAATAAGTGTGTTATAGGTAGTTAAGTGAGGGCGAAAATTACCGCAATAGTCATGTGGCGAAGGTTATGTCTAGCAGAGGCCACAAATTTTGATACTTACCAAAATGGTCACCATAGTCGTGATCAGGAAATCAAGACCAAAAAATGTACTTGTGTCATCATTATATGATTTTGAAAAGAAAAAGAATTTTAATAGAAGGATGGTCGTGAAAACCTATTCTAGACTTTCATAATTGGCCCACCAACTTTATATTATTCAATACTCCGTAGTATTCAAACATAAACACTTCACATTATTTATTTAATTTCCTTTTTTCTTTTGTTTTTATTTTTTCTATTCGGATATGTATATTAGAAAAAATTAAGAGATCTAAAATGCATGTTTAATTTTATGCTTAATTTATGTGGCGTCATTTTATTGAGTTTTAAAAATGTAGGTCTGGTTGTTTCGATCATTAATTTTATGCCACATATATTTAAGTATAATACTAAACATGCATTTTAGGTCTTCTAATCACTTTTTTATGCATATATGATCCACCGCTAAAAGCCTTGTTGTAAGATGATTAAATAATTGTTTAGGTATGATAGTAATTTTTTAAAGCTGTTTTTTTTCTTTTGCCATGGTCTCCAAATTGCTACATATTTGTTTAAGATATACTAAGAGCAAACGATGAAATAAAGTGAAAGTGTTCGTGGGAGTGAGGTGACATTTTCATCGGTGTCCGCAATTTTCCAAAACGTTTCTTTATATTTTATTTTCGTGATGTATTCTTATTTTTCAACTTTGACTTTAAATTATATTTTTAAGTTATATAATATTTAATAAAAATCATAACAATAAAAATATATTTAAAATTTCATGTAATTTACATCAAATATTATATAACATGAAATATTTAATTTAAGGTTAAAGTTAAAAAAAACTTTAAATTTAAAAAATAAAAAATTATATTGGGAGTATTTATTTAGGATCAAATGAAGGAAAAAGATTGGGATGCTTAAAATGTGTAATTTTGTGCTTAACCTATGTGTCATAAGCTTATTGGATTGTGAAGATATGGATCCGGTTGATACAACCAATATTTTTTGTAATACATGTTTAGGCATAAAGTTAGACATGATTTTTAGGCATGCAAATTTTTTTTCAAATAAAATACTAACATAACACAAAAAGAACATACTCCCTCGGTCTCAAATTTAGTCCTTTTTTTTATTTTGGGACGTCTCAAAATTATTATGTCCTTCCAAATATACTTATGGGTAATTTAACAACTTTAACATATTGCACCTAGTGGTATTAAAAATTACAAAATTTATTCAAATGAATTAAATGAATAAGGATATGGTTGTCATTTTCCAAAAAAAATAAGAGAGAGAATACTGTAATTATTCATTTTTCTAAAACTGTGTGAAAATTGTCGGAGGACAATTAATTTGAAACGGAGAGAGTAGTACTACAATTATACACTTTGAACATATACTCAATATGGTTGCGTGCAAAAGTCCAAAACACATGACAAGGTAAAGACCATCTCTTTTTTTTAATTAGCTAAAAACACGACATGTGTAAATCTTTTGGTCTTTATTTCCTGATCACGACTATGATGATCAATTTGGTAAGTATTAAAATTTGTGGCCTCTGCTGAATATAACCTTTTTCACATGACTACTGCAGTAATTTCCGCTAAGTAAGAAGGATAACCTTGCTTGCTTGAAGATAGAGCCTAATAAAGCAAAACTATAATTGACTTGATTAAAGCATGAATAGCATTTCATTGATACGTTCCATCGAAGAGAATCTTTGATGGTATTGAAGTACAATCTTTGGAAGAGAGAATAAAGGTGTTTGAATTGCTTATGAAAGGTGTTTAGAATTGATTATTGAAAATAAGTTATAGGTTTTAAAAATAAGTAATTAGATAATTAATAATTACAACGTGATTTTGAGAAATACCTTTTGTATTTAATTATTTTGTTTGAAATCGTAATAATTAGATTATCAAATTTTTTAGTATTTGGCATATCAGATTATTTCATTAATTGATAAATAAAATGATCAAAATATATTTTTTTTATTTTTTATCCATTTAGAAAATGAAATAAATATCTCTCTACTTACTTTTTCAAACCAAATTTTAAAAACTTCTAAACATAAATAATTATTTTTTTCATTTTATTATTTGAACACTTATTTTATCTTATTTTAAAAATAAAATAAGTAGATAATATAGTTCTAAACAGTAAACATAATCCAAAACATCTTTTGAGTGTTTATTTATCTTATCATTATGACAAGCATAAAAAAGGCACCTGGATCGGGGGGTCGAGGATGATCAAAGAACATGGTAGACATTGATAGTTCTAGTGAGAGAAAGTTAGAGAGAGGTGAAGGAATGTGTGTGTATTATTCCAAGTGAAACAATACAAAATGAAAATAACACAAAACTTCCACACCCCCATGGAGAGTCATGGGGGCATTTATAGGCCTAACTAACCTAGACTATCCATCCTTTACATAATAAGTCTCTACGTTTAGTAAATGATGTATATCTAGTCCAACTCACGTGAAAGGCGCCAGCTTACCAAAAAGTAAGTCTAACAATCTCCCTCTAAGATGGTGACTCACGTGAGTTGGTTACAATGTTTCCTACCAGCAAAAATAAAGAAAATTAATAAACGTGAATTTCAGCATTCCTTGAGACAGTCTTCAACGACCTTCATCTTCTTGAATACTCCAGCTCTATTTCTTCAGCTCTGTAGAATCTAGTTGAGTTTTACTCCCTCCCAACTAGAAGGCCTTTCATTAAACAAGCAGTAAAGACTGCTCCCTCCCAAACAGATCCTACAGAGGAAATTTGTGGGAGGTGATAATGTCATCAACATTTTCTCACAATTTGAAGCAATCCCAGTCTTGATTCTATGATAGATTATCAGAAGTACACACTCTATCTCGAACATGAAGACAAACTGTAGCACCAGAGTCAATTAAGTCCTGGAAATGCACATTTCTCCTGACAGGACAATGATGATAAAAAGTTGCCACATCAAAGTCAATTAAGTCTCGAATGTAGTCAACTTATCCTTTTATGTAGAAACGGTAATACCAAAGTCAAGTGACCCCGCATGTACACATTTCTCCCTCCAGGATGATACCTATTAAGGGAATCATCCTTCATGTGTGTACGTGGTATGCCAACTGGAATCGCTTACTTAGTAACCAACACAATGTGAGAAGATGTCAACAATATCTCTCTAAACAAAATTCTCTCAAGATCACCCCAAACTGAATCCCCTTATCAATTCTGTTGGCTATTGATAGTGACCACTGATGAAGATAACCCGATAATCCTCACTTGAAACTGAAGTAGAATTCCCCAAACTTGAACTTAAGCTTGCACTATAGTAGAATGAAGAGCGATGCAGAGAAGTCTTAAACGTACCCTATACCAAAAGGCGGTATTAAAAAGGTACAACTTCTCTAAAGTACCCTATACCAAAACATGCGGTATAAGAAAAGGTACTACATCTCTTGAAGAAATCCACAACTGCAAGTGCGTGTGACACTGAGAACCGTAACGAAGCTCCCAAAAAATGATAGTTATCCATGTCGTCGTCCATCCTCCCCTTGACACTGGAAACCACATACTTCAAGTCTTAGTCATAACCGTATATACTCGAGCAAGTTATCTTATAAAGTTGTAAGTACTCCTTTAAAGATAAAATAAGAACGCCTTCGATAAATCTCACTTCAACCTCAAATAAGTAGCATCGAATCATCTTCGTAATCACATAAACCGTAATAGCCGTTAGGAATTTAGGTGAATTTTTTATAAGGATCGTTTTAGTGTAATGTATCGTGTATGTTGTGTTTGTTGTGTTTGTGAAGAAGTGTTATGATCGAAAACGGATATCCGGCCAGAATGTCACTGTTTAAACGACCTGCCAAAGTAAGAAAATCCTGTCCCATAAGCATTTAACATGACAACAATTTTATCACTCGGTTCTTTCGAAATATCCGGCTCAATCCAATTAATCCAACCTGATTAATTTTGCACAATTCGGATATTTAGTCAGTCATCCTGAATTAAGTTGCAAAAATTAATCAACCCCTTATATGCCTTCGATAAATGAATGGATCGACCCGATAGTGAATTGGTGTGGCAACCGTTTAATATTGCGTTTTGTCGGGACAACCTTATACCACATCTAATATAACAAAGTACCAACCATCACTTAAGTCCATAACATTTCGTGAATGGTGGCCCAAATGATTTGTAGCAGTTCGTGAGGAATAGATGCAACCCAAGTCCAATGAAACATATATTCGGCCCGAATTGGCATTCTATACCCGGACCAAAAACTAAAAAGATTAGGGATATATATCCTCAATCCTAATTTATCTCACAATAAACCTACACACACCAAACCCCACCTCATGTCTAGAAACCTCCGCCCCCCAAACACACCTAATCTTAACCTTGTAAAATCCGCTCCCCATTTTCAATCCACACACACCATCTAACTCATCTATCCCATCTCCTCCATCATGAAATCAAATAACCCAACCAATTATCTATCAAACAAAGCCATTTCCCACGAATTAATCATACAAAAAAAAATCAGACACTTCATCAAACAATTGAACACCAATAACCTAAGCCTGAACCCCTTTTTTTTTCTTCATTAGATGCACGAATCGAAGCAAAAAAAAAAGAACAACGTATTCATGATCTATTAGAGGTCTCGGGTAGGTTTAATAATGCATGTGGTGATTTGATATTTAAAATGAATTAAACAGAGTTCTATGATGATTTATAGATAAAACGCAAAAAAATCTTTTAAATTAACAAAAACGTTTTAGTAAATCTGAGATCCTTTGGTTTTTGATTGTTGCATTTCAGTTTGAGATGGTCAATGATGGTAATTTATTAACCGTAAAAAAATCCTTTTATAGATTTTAAAAAAACGTTTAACAAAACTGAGATCATGAAGATGAATGTTTTCGAGTCTATGATTAGAAGGGTTTAGGGGACGATGGGGTTAGGACATAGATCGAGTGGTGTTGGGGAGATAAAAGGTTGAGATATGATAAAAAACAGTGAGTCTAGATGTGATGGGTTTTGGATTGAGTATGAGTCGGTTTTTGTTTGTGAATTGGTTTTGAATGTAAATTGGTTTTGTATGATTAACAGTTGATAATAGATGGGATTAACAGTTGATAATAGATGGGATGTGTCTGTTGATAACAAGGCCTTGGTATGATATACATTGGCATGATTCCGCAATTTTTATTTATCTTTTTTTTTCAAGTTATCATTCCGCAACCCATTCGATTCCTCGACCAAGAATCCGCAACCATTATTCCGCAACCATGATTCCGCAATGTGGAATACATGATTCCGCAACCAAATCAACATGATTCCGCAACAACAGTAGGCATGATTCCGCAATGGTAGAAATGGTTCGATTCTGCAATTTCAGAACTGGTTCGATTCCGCAAAGTGGTGAAGCAAAGATTCCGCAATATCTTGGAATGCAGGATTTCGCAAAAATTTTGAAATCGAAACCACAGGCTCATGAACCGAAAAATCTGGATCTGGACCATCTTTTTAGATCTGTTCATCATCGAAAGGAATAATCACCAAAACCCAGATATTGTAAATGACAGTGCCAGAAAATAATGTGAGGCTGACAAGGACACCCATCGAAAAAGAAAAAAAATTATGGAACGAGACAAAAAAACAAATATCAATAAAAGTGGGACAAAAGAACTCTTAAAATAAAGAGAATGGAAAAAAACTTGATCAAAAAGACGGATATAAAAATTGATACGGATGAGCATTTAGAAAAACACTACGAATCAACCATCACAAACACGAACACAGACACACACGGATACAAAACACCCCCGGTTAGCTCTGATACCAATTGACAAGCATCAAAAAGCCACCTAGATCGGGGGGTCGGGGATGATCAAAGAACATGATAGACATAGATAGTTCTAGTGAGAGAAAGTTAGAGAGAGGTGAAGGAATGTGTGTGTATTATTCCAAATGAAACAATACAAAATGAAAATAACACAAAACTTCCACACCCCATGGAGAGTCATGGGGGTATTTATAGGCATAACTAACCTAGACTATCCATCCTTTACATAATAAGTCCCTACGTTTAGTAAATGATGTATATCTAGTCCAACTCACGTGAAAGGCGCCAGCTTACCAAAAAGTAAGTCTAACACATTATAACGATGGTGAAATCATATGCACGTCATTTCTTAATATATTGTACATCAATTGAAAAGGTGTTATCTATGGCCAAGAACAAAGGAAAGGGAACGTTCGAGTTAATGTTGATGGTCGTGTGGCGAATACGGTGTGTAAGAAACTCGAAAGCTCATGGGGAGAAGAGATTCAACCCAATAAAATTAAAGAGTTCACGTCTATAATGCTACAAGATTACTATCAAGCAATTGCTACTTTAAAATGATATATTATCATGACAAATGTTTCACCACAAGTACTTTGGTCTCCTCCAACTAACGGAGTGGTAAAACTTAATATTGATGAGGGATAGAAAGGAAATAGTGTTGCATGAATTGATTTTGTGATGTGTGGCCACAGCGGGTCGGTTCTCGTGACAGCTAATAAACGCGTACCATACGCGACTTGAAATAAGTGCCTTTAAGTGCTATTTTATGGGCTATTCAGGTGGTTCTTGCAAAAGGATTCAAGAACGTTATTTTGGAGATGGATTCGAGCATTTTTGTTGATGTGATTCAACAAAACAAGGAGTGTTGAATATCAAGGGCCTCTTCCGACATATAGATTATGTTGCTCGTTTACTTCATGTTTTTGGTCATTTGTGCGACGTGACAGGAATAGAGTGGCGCATGAGCTTGCAAAAAAAGGTTATATAATATTATAGATGAAGTGTACGATGGTTTTGTGCCGCATGTGTTCGCGAAAACAATAATATAATTTTATTTATAAATAAATAAATAAAACATTGTACACGAGTCTTGCTAACCACCCACTGTCTATGAAATAAACCGTGCCGAGAGCCGGTATAATTGAAAAGGATGGATTTTCCATTGGCTGGATCAAGATGTAGAGTTCTAACAATGCATTTATAGAATAAGCCAACTACGTATCAAGTAACACATGGCAGCTTGAACGAGTGCTAGTTTGCATCAGTGCTAGTTCTGTACAAGTTGTGTTGAAGATCAAGTTTAATTTGAAATTGTAAAAGATTATCGTCAGTTCGTCTTCAAGCAAGTTGGTTGTTTTATGTTGGGTTTTTCTATCTTGTGCCCTAAGGACACATGATAAGAAGGGTAAAAAGTACATCGGTCCCACAAAAAAGTACACAGGGATTCACACTTTGTGAATTTCTGTGTACTTTTATGTGGGACCCAGTGTACTTTTTATATACCTTATGTGTTCTTGTCATGGGCACAAGATAGAAAAACCCTTTTATGTTAAATGCATCTTCATGGCAATCGAAACAACAACGAATGCTAAAAAGGCCTTATCGATATACTACTAAAGTTCATTTATTCCTGACTAATTACAATCATCTGGTTACAAATATAGTCTTTGCTAGACACTAATCTGCTACTCACTATACATGTAACTCCAAACCATAAAACAGTAAAACAAACTAGAACTCGAAATCACGACTTAAACTCAAACTCAATCTAACGAGGCTGGTGAATGGGCCTTGGACTCACTTTCACATTCACAATCTTCGGCGCCTTCTCGTAAAGCCTCGGCGCGTCCGCCCCACGCGCCTTCCTCCAGTTACACAATCTCACCAGCATCATATCCTTCCTTACCTCCTTCTCTTCATCTACAAAACAGATCAAAAATAAACTAATTTAACATTTTAGATCTAATCAAAATTAATTAGTCCACTTTTAAACTGCTTTACCTTTGGATCCGTTGATTTTAGTGTTATCAAAATCGATGAAATCATCATCATCACAATCATCAGGAAAGAAAGGATCAGAGCAATCATTAAGATCAAATAACGAATCAGAAAAGCATTCACGGAGCCAGTAATCACGAAACGAAGGAGACGACTTCACAAGCGACCACCACTGATCGGAGAAATCCTCCACGTTGCGATAAGCGGAAGGAACGAACATCGGAGCGTTTGGATTCAGAGCTGATGAAGGGAAGCCTTGCTGACGTGGCAACACATCCATTGGCATAGTTGTTGATTGATAAATTGATTGATTGAAAATGAAATGAAAATATCTGGTTTGGAGTGAGAATGATGGTGTGTATAAATAAGGAGGTGAGTTGGAAGATATATTACGGAATTGCCACTGAGAGTGATGATGAAAGGGGAGGGTGTTTTGGTAATTTGGTGTGAAAGGGAATGGGACAGGATGGTTCTGGAGAGAGCGTTATCCGAACACGTCATTGTTCTTATCCGTTTTAGTGTAGTGCTGCTTATTTGTTTTTTAAGGGCACGTTGTTTTCTACTTTTCCGTGTGTTGCCAAATATATAAAGTTTGAAATGTGTACCACTTTATTTAAAAATTTTAGCTAGCGTATGTCATTCATAATAGCATGGTTTGAATTATGACATTTGTAAGAATTGAATTAAAACGATATATTATATGAAAATATATATAATTTTATATATTTATATCATATTATAAATATGTAACAAAAAGTGATATACATAACGGACTAAATTTAAGTATATATTTTTGAATTCAAGTTTTTTCGTTTTTATATTAAAAAATACGATTTTTATCGAAATTATATTTAAAAAAAACTCTACGCATTCTGTTTTATCGCGACTTGTCACGTTTTTTCACTTATCGTCTCAGGTCAAGTTTTAAGCTTAAGCCTTGATTTATAGCGTGATGTGAAGATCATGCTTCACATCTTTGCGTGATCTTTGTGAGCTTTTTAAAGCATTGATAGATTTTTTTGATTTAGAAAATAAAATGTTATTATTTTTTATTTTATTTATTAGAACGGTAAGTTAGTATAAAACTAAGTTATTTAGTTTACCACATTTATTCGAAAAATATTCTACGCTGGTTTTGAATAATAAGTGGTGATCTTATTTTATACTATAATACTTATCGAAAAGGTAGTCCCTCTGTTAATCTGAAATTAACGTATTTATGAGACGAAATCTAGTGTATTTTTATTTTGAAAAAAAAACTCGCATATTAAAATTTGAATCTGAGACCTCTCGCATGTATAACAACCTTTTAAAAATCATGTTTGGTGACCGATTGATCTAGCTAGCTTAGTTGGTTAAAGAATAGAATGTTATGATTTGGTATAAAGTGATTGGTAAGCTTAGGCTGGTAGGAGTGGGTTAAGTCCACTCGTGAGTTCCCTCCACTCACGAGTAGCCCCCACCCCTGCCTACCCAACCGGCGCGCGAGTCACCCGCTGGCAAGCCAAAATGCTATGCAAACTCACCCAGTGAGTTTATACCTATTGGGCCCCACCAATTTAAAAATCTAACCCTTTTTTTCAAATTAAAAAAAAATAAAAAAATTTACCCAAAATTTACTTATAAATACCCCCATCATCTTTTTCATTTTTCACACACACAAAATCAAACATCTCATCTTCATCTCCATCTTCAATCTCCAAATCATGTCTCAAGTAAACACACCTCGAACCTCCAACAAACGTCGAGGTAGGCCAAATACCCAAAATTCACCACCCACACCGCGAGGAACTTTCGACCTAGAAAACCCATCACCCGGTATCACCATTCGACCACCATCATTGTATCACCCACAACCTTACCAAAACACACATTACCGTTGCCCGGACCCAAGTCAATACCCTACCCAATACCCTACCCAATACCCGAGCCAATACCCTACCCAATACCCGACCCAATACCAAAGCCATAGGGGAGGTTCCTCATCACAACCCGCCTATGAAAATCAAGATTGCTACATCTCGCAGTATTCAGACTCGATTGAAAGTCAAGGGCTTGCTTCGTATCAACAAACCGGGTCTCCCGGGCTGGAAACCGTTCCCGAAACTCAACCAACGGTCCAAAAACCTAAACCAAAGAAGACGCTATCTAGGGGACGTCAAAAGAAGAAGGCGGTCGAAGAACCTCCAAAACGACAACAGCAGTGGACAACAGCGGAGGAAATTTTTTTGACAAAAGGTTGGGTTTTCGTGTCTACTGACAACATTAATGGAAACGAAATGAGTACGCAAGGATTTTGGACAAAACTCCTTGAGTACTTTGAGAGCAAAACGGGGGAACCCGGGGTTCGTACTTATGATTCTTTGAACGGGAAGTGGAAGTCAATGCGACCTTGTATTGCTCGTTTTTGTGGTGTTTATGGTCAAATGATGCAGATGGGGCCTAGAAGTGGTGCATCGGATGTTGATATGGTTAATGATGCGTTGATGCATTATGATGCTCAAGTTGGACAACCGTTCAAATTTCGTCATTGCTGGGAGATTTTGAAAGACGTTGAGAAATGGAAGGAGCAAGAATTGCCTGTCGAATTAGCTAGGACTTCCAAAGTAAGCAAGAGATACAAGTCATCTGGGTCTAGTTCGTTTAATACAAATTATATGGATGCAAGTAACAGTGTGGATGTTGATGCCACTGATAATGAAGAAGTGCAACCGATCCCACGTCCAATGGGAAGGGACAGAGCTAAGGCTAAGGCTAAGGGAGTAGAGTTTCGGGGGATTCGAGTACAAACGACGAGGCTTTGGCTAGGTTGATGTTGTCTGGGTTTGGTGAACAACAAGAACGGGCCTTTGCTATGCAGGGTGAACAACAGGCCGCATATTTTGAGATGAAGAATAAAGAGATTCGAGTCCGGGAAAAAGAAGTGGAAATAGCCCGAAAGAAGCAGGAAAAGGAAGACTTGGACTTTTATATGCAGCCGATAGATCATTTGACGGGGCGTGATCTTGCAGTCGCGGAGTGGCGCAAAACTCAAATCAAGGAGGCCTATAATATCCCGTATTAGTTTTTTTTTTAATGTTATTTTTTTATTTTCTATGTTTTTATTATTATTTTCGTACTGTGTTTTAATTTTTTATGTTTTTATTTTTAATTTTGTACTGTGTTTTAATTTTCTGTGTACCCGTGTTGTAATAAAATTGTATGAATAAAAAATATTTAATGAAAAAATAGGGTGATGTGGAGTGAGTTTGGTGAGTGCCATTACCTCCTATGATGAGTTTGGGTGAGTTTTGGTGAGTTTGGTAAACAGCTGACGTGGCGCTGGGGTGGAGGTGAGTGGGTTTCACCCCACTCCCACTAGTCTTATTGGTGTGTTTTGAAACAGGTTTATGAGAACGTGGATTTTTAAAATAAGTCGATTAATCAAATAAGTTTTATTTGCCATGTGATCTTATGAAAAAAATTATAATTAATAAGTTTCTATAAGTTTTTAGGGACCGTCTGGTTTGAAGTCGGGTTTTATTTTGGTTGTGGGTTTATAAAGTAAAGGTTTAGGATTAGATGCGATGTAATCAAAAAAATTATTAATTTTAATAAAATAAAATAATTTCATTTAAAATTTTATTATTTTAAATTATTATATAAATAATTTTAAACCAATAATAAATGGATAAGTGATTGTAGATTCTTATGATCCCGCATGTTCTTGATAAAAATGAAAAACAGCCAAATGAGATGGGTTTTCTCTTTCTTTTTCTGTTGGGTTATACTGCCATTGTGGGAAAACCAACATACCGTAACAAACATATTTTTTTACTTTGGCTTTTATTCAAACCTTCAAAACCAGTTAACCAAACGGACCCTTAATCTTATAAAAAGGGCTAAAAACTTTAGCCCAAAACTTTTAAATCATAAATTATTTATTTGGTCATAAAAATATCTAGCATATAAGAAAAACATATTTAATTATGTTTTTTTCGTAAGTTTACAATAATAATTTTCAACCTCAACCTATTTATCAAACAAATCTATATCTATGCTACACATGATATTAGGCCTACTAACCGTAAGGGTGCAAATCATGGAAATCATGCTTGATACTTTAAGCTTCTACTAACTCACTCTACATCACCATAGTGAGTCAAGTATCCAAGCATTGAAGGTTTGATAAAAAAAAGGGAAGAATCACAAACCACAAACAAATGTCAAGGCAAGGATGCCAAGAACAAACATATAGTCAATTAACGATCAAGAGAATGATTAAAAGGGCGTGTGGAAGAAAGAAAACGTACCTTGGCCACAAATTGCATTCCAAGCTTTCAAGGAACCAATGCAAAGCCCGACCATGACTAAAGTGACTACTAAGTCTTCAAGGACTAGTATCACTTCCATCCATCTTGATATCATCATTCAGTGATGTTGGAAATCAAAGAAGATGAGTCTTCTGCAAGTGTAAGTAACTCAATCCACAATCAATTGAATGATTGATTTTCATGAGTACCTAAACATAACAAGATGAAAACTAGTAGATACATTTCAAGAGTGAATCTAAAATGCATAAGTTTACAAGGATAAATGTCTAAGCATTATTTGACCATAAAAGGGAAATACCGGAATCAAACATCGGTAACCCTAAAGTAGAGCTCATCACACACAAACATAAATACTGTAAAAGGAAAGGACGAAACAATGTCCATAGCAACTGTGTTAAAGTAAAGGAAATGCATAAAGTAAAGAAAGACAGTAAAGCTTCCAGTCCATATGCACGTACGTTTGAGATCTACGAGCGTCCCTGAGTACCTGCCGTTTTGGGAACATGAAAAGGAAAACGGCTGAGCAAGACGCTCAGTGCACGGATGTACAATATAGCATGAAATAGGATAAGCATGTAACATATAACAGCGGAAGACTAAGTTCTGAATAAACTGGTTAAGTATTAAGAAAAACTGGTTTTATAGTTTGAAAAGCCTTATGTTTATCTTATGAAAACTGTTTTAACGTAAATATACCATAGCCCATATAGGTCATGAAAAGGTCACGTGCATGAATACTTGGAGGGGTGACCTCATCATGCTGATTAGAGGGGATGCCTCTAATTAATATACTGGTTTGGGTAGGAGGGATCAACTCCTTCTGAAGGATGCAAGGCACACACCACATTCACCATGAAATACTGAATAAAAACATGTAACTAGGATGCACCCATACGCCCCACATGATATAATAATATGGCCAAAACTGAAAGGGACGCCACGAGCAATCACTCCGCCGTGGGGAAGTCATAACATTGGTGCCTCCAATGTTATGGTTATGGTACCTCCATAACTAGGTGAAACTGGTCATGCTTGTATATGGCTATAAATTATGCTAATTAAACATAAGCAGTTCAAAACAATAAAACAAATACTGGGGAAAACAGTTGGCTGCATACGGGGATATCCTAATAAGAAAAGAATGTCCATACTGAAAGGACGGGAATCCGTACCTCAAGTCCAGTGAATGAACGGAAGAAAGACTCCTACTTTTGGATCACTAACGCTACATGAATACACACGTGTATAAGTATCGAATCACTGATTACGTACTGGGTTTTATGTCTCATCATAGCTTACTTTGTATGTTTTAGGTCATGGTTTACTGTTTAAAGCCTTAAACTGTGTTTATCTTGTATTCTGATTAATCTGATTAAGTATTACTGGTATTTCATGTATTATTATACTTACTGTGTAATAATAAGTAACTTTCCAAAAATAGCAGGTTTCCAAAAATAGAAAGTTTCCAAAAATAGAAAGTTTCCAAAAATAGAAAGTTTTCAAAAATAGAAAGTTTCCAAAAATAGAAAGTTACCAAAAATAGAAAGTTTCCAAAAATAGAAAGTTTCCAAAAATAGAAAGTTTCCAAAAATAGAAAGTTTCCTAAAATAGAATTTACTGCTTAAAATAGATTAGTTTCTAAAAATAGAAAGTTTCCAAAAATAGATCAGCTGCCTTAATTAAATATGTTTCCATATATAGAAGGTTTCTATTAATAGATTAGTTGCCTTATTTAATTAAGTTTCTATAAATAGAAGTTTCCATATTTAGAATTAAGCTGGTTATATAAGCTAACATATAAGTCTAAGTGTTTATAAGCTTATTTCTTAAGTCATATGATATAGTGTATAGTTTAATTATTATTTCATGTATTTTAATTAAAATATAGGTTAAGCATTTTAATTAAAGTATAACATGTTTTAATTAAAATGGAATAGATACTTAGGTTAAAATGTGTATTATTATGTATTAATAACATAACCTAAGTCGTGTCTAAATTAATTAATTATAGGCATGTTTTAAATAATTAATTAATTATAACTTATAACATCAAATACTTAGGTTAAATTAATATCATGCTAAATTAATAATTAAAATAACCTAAGTCATGATTTAATTAATATCTCATGTTATTAATTAATTTATATCCTAAGTTCAATATTCATAAAATTTAACATGTAGCATAAATCATGATTTAACCAACGAACCATGAATCGGGCATGAACTCGACACCGTACCCCGAGCCAAACTCGGGGTACGTGTGCCCCCTTGCTGCCGTGGGTCCCACAAGCACCAACCAAGACCAAAAATGGTCTTGGTGGTGGCGGCAATAAGCAAACCGAACCCCCCTTCGGGTTGGTTATACTAGGCGGCCAAAACAAACACCCTTTTATATCATCCTTTGATTTTAATTTACTCCAAAACATGTTAGATCAATGTTTAATTATCATGTTTTAATAAGAATATTAATAACATGTTCATGAAAATAATTAAAGATTTAAAAGAATTAAAAAGAAAGGTTTAGAATGATATACCAATACGTAGCTTGGAAGAGGATGAACAAACACGGTTTCTAGCACTTGTTTTTATGATCAAAATCAATCAACAACCACCTATGGTGGTCCTATGGGTGGCGGCACAAAGAGAGACCAAGAGGAGGAGAGAAAACTTTTTAGGTTTTGATTATTTCCTTGAAAAGTGAAAAATGAAAGTAGTTTTTACCCTTTACCCCCCTTTCATGTAAACTTGATGGGCTTAGCCCATTTCTTGATTGTTGTGTCGTGGGTATGGGGCCCCACATGGGGTACCCGTACCTTTTCTCGTGTCCCGATGTTTCGTGTTCGTTCGTGGTTAAACGTGTTCGTGTCTAAAGTGTTTCTGTTTATTTTATCATGTAGTTTATCGTAATTAACGCTCGTAATTATATTATATGTATTTACGTAATTATTTTAGTTCGTAATTTAAATGGTGATCATGATTTAATTATGTTCACTTGACATATTTATTAACTGTTTATCATGCGTTCGTACGTAATCGATACTTATCATGTCATACACGTATGCACTTGCTTGACTATTAGCACATGAATGTGATCAATACTAAATAAGGTAAGTTTTAATCTAGGACGTACGATCTTAAGGGCACTATTCATGGTAAAAGCATGCGGGTTTTACAATTCTTCCCCCCTAAAAAGAATAATTCGTCCCCGAATTATAGATAAAGCAAACTGGAAAGAAGTAACATACCCGAACTCAAAATATGAAGTGAGGGTAAGAAGCCCGTATAGACTCCTCTGTTTCCCAAGTGGCTTCCCGCTCGGTATGGTCCCTCCAAAGAATTTTGACGAATGGAATCGTCTTCCTTCTCATGACTCGTTCTTACCTGTCAAGAACTCGTTCGGGTTCCTCTATATAAGTGAGATCTTCACGTATCTGTTCCAGTGGATACTGAACCATGTGAAGGGGATGATACTTGTACCCTCTGAGTAAGGACACATGGAACACGTTATGCACGTGCGAAAGCTGAGGAGGTAACGCCAATCGGTAAGATACTTCACCGATTCGTTCAATGAGATCAAAAGGTCCGATAAAACGAGGACTGAGTTTCCCTTTGATCCCGAAGCGTTTAACACCACGTGCCGGCGAAACCTTGAGGAAGACGTGATCTCCCACCTTAAAATGTATGTCCCTACGATGCTTATCAGCGTAACTCTTCTGACGTGACCGTGCTTCCTGCAGCTTCTGTTTAGCTACTTCGATCTTCTCATTGGTCATTTCTATAATCTCTGGTCCTTCGAGTGTTCGCTCTCCCACTTGATCCCAACAGATTGGAGCGCGACACTTCCTGCCATACAACATTTCGAAAGGAGCACACTTGATACTTGCGTGCCAGTTGTTGTTGTATGCAAACTCGACTAAACAGATGTAATCGTCCCAATCACCTGTCCATTCCAACGCACACGACCTTAACATATCTTCCAATGTCTGAATTGTTCGCTCCGACTGTCCGTCCGTTTGAGGATGAAAGGCCGTACTCAGCTTAAGTTGTGTACCCCAAGCTTTTTGCAGACCTTTCCAGAATCGCGACGTGAAACGAGGATCTCTGTCTGAGACGATGCTGGAGGGAGTACCGTGAAGTCTCATGATCTCCCTTCTGTAAGTATCTGCGAGTTTACTTACCGGATCTTCCTTGCGTATCGGTAAGAAATGAGCTGATTTGGTGAGTCGATCAACAATGACCCAAATAGCATCGTGCTTCTTCTTGGTAGGCGGAAGACCGGTAACAAAATCCATGGTGATTTTGTCCCACTTCCACTCTGGAATATCCAACGGTTGAAGGAGACCGCCCGATCGCTGATGCTCAATCTTAACCTGCTGGCAGGTAAGACATTTGGAGACATAAGTGGCTACATCCTGTTTCATACCACTCCACCAAAAGTGCTGTCTGATGTCATGGTACATTTTTGTCGACCCAGGATGTATAGAAAATGGGGAGCTGTGAGCTTCAGCTAACAATGCTTCCCGGAGTTCTTGATTGTCAGGAACACAAAGTCTCGTGCCCTGCCAAACGATACCGTCTGCGTCCATTCTGAATTCTGTCTGCTTTTCCAAATTCTGAATTATCGCCCAAATTTCTCCATCATCCTTCTGTTCTTCCTTGATCCTAGACAGTAACTCGGGTTCTACTCTAAGATTCGCCCAGTATCCGTGCTGCCCACGTACCATGATTTCGATGTCTAGCCGCTCCAAGTCTCTTATGTTTTGTTCCTTGATTTCAATGCCGTTGATCATTCCGGACTTTCTGCTGAGTGCATCTGCTACTACATTAGCCTTTCCGGGATGATACTGTAGGTTAATATCATAATCCTTCAACAGTTCCAACCATCTCCTTTGTCTCATGTTCAATTCTCGTTGAGTGAAGATATACTTCAAGCTCTCGTGATCCGTGAAAATGTCGCATGATTCTCCGTATAAGTAGTGCCTCCATATCTTCAATGCGAACACAACTGCAGCAAGTTCCAGGTCATGCGTAGGGTAGTTTTCTTCATAGGGCTTAAGCTGCCGTGAAGAATACGCGATCACTTTCCCATGTTGCATGAGAACACAGCCCAGTCCTTTCCCCGATGCATCGCTGTAGATCTGAAATCCACCTGTACCAGATGGGAGAGTAAGAATAGGTGCAGATACTAACTTCTGCTTTAGGTCTTCGAAGCTCTTCTCTCGTTCCTCCGTCCAGACGAATTTCTCTCCTTTTCGCATCAGTTTGGTGAGAGGTAATGCCAAGCGGGAAAAGTTCTCCACGAATCTGCGATAATATCCAGCTAAGCCTAAGAAACTGTGGACTTCTGTCGCTGACGTTGGTCTTGGCCATTTAGTGATAGCCTCAACCTTCGCTGGGTCCATAGTGATCCCTTCTGCTGATACAATGTGACCTAAGAATGCCACCTTGTTTAACCAAAACTCACACTTGGAGAATTTCGCATACAGCTGCTTCTGACGAAGGATCTGTAGTACCGTACGGAGATGGTCTTCGTGTTCCTCCGTGGACTTTGAGAAAATCAGGATGTCATCGATGAATACAATGACAAACTTATCAAGGAATTCGTGGAAGATTCTGTTCATCAGATCCATGAATACTACTGGAGCATTAGTCAGGCCCAATGGCATGACCACAAACTCATAATGGCCATAGCGGGTACGAAAAGCAGTCTTGGCAATATCCTGCTCTTTAACCCTTAGCTGATGGTAGCCTAACCTTAGATCGATCTTTGAGAAGTGTTTGGCTCCTTGAAGTTGGTCAAACAGATCATCTATTCGTGGCAATGGATATCTATTGCGGATGGTAATCTTATTAAGTTCACGGTAGTCTATGCAAAGTCGCATGCTGTCGTCCTTCTTCTTAACGAACAAGACCGGTGCGCCCCATGGAGATGCGCTTGGTCTAATGAACCCTCGCTCAAGAAGTTCCTGCAATTGGTCCTTCAGTTCTTTTAGCTCTATGGGAGCCATACGATACGGAGCCTTAGAGATTGGCTCAACTCCTGGAACAAGGTCGATGTTGAACTCCACTTCTCGTGCAAGTGGTATGCCTGGAAGTTCAGCTGGGAAGACGTTTTGAAATTCGAAACTACTGGTTGATCCTGAATCGATGGGGATTCAGCATCCATGTCATGAACCGTAGCTAGATAACCCTCACAGCCATGTGACAGTAATGCACGTGCTTGCAAGGTAGATATGACTTGTACAGACCGTCCGGGTATGAACCCGTTATGAATGTACTCTGGTGCATTAATGTCGCCGAAGATCACCCGATATGAGTGGCAGTCTATGGTAGCATGGTGCTTGGATAACCAGTCCATGCCGAGAATCATATCGAACTCAATCATGTCTAGGGGAAGTGCATCTACTGCACGAACTTTATCGTCAAACTCTAGAGGAAGACTCTTGTATACATGAGTTATTAATACAGAGTCCTTAAAAGGCGTGGAAATGGTAAGCCTATTTTCTAATGGCAAGGGGAGTGTCCTGATGTTCTTGGCATAAGTAGTGGAAATAACTGAGTGAGTGGCACCCGTGTCGAAAAGAACACATGCAGCTTGGCCGTACAAATACAAAATTCCAGTAATGGTACCTGTAGATTTGTTTGCCTGATCATGAGATGTCGTGTAGACACGCCTAGTGGTAGGAGGCGGCTTAGTATCAGCATGACCTGAGGTACCCTCCATTTCACCCTTACGGCAATCTCTCATACGATGGCCAGGGAGGCCGCACTTGTAGCACGCGTCGGAATCACGACGACATGGGCCAGGGTGTCTGCGATGGCAAGTGCTGCAAAGAGGATGAGTGAATCCTCCAGCAGGAGTCCTTGCTTGCTGAGGGCCTGCTGATGACAAAATGTGTTAAAATAAAGTATATGCACGAGTATAAGACATATGCATCATAAGATGTTCACCAGTGTTAGCTGAACGGTTAGGCTGCGAACCCCTGTGGTTCTGGTCCTTCCCGTTACCGTGGTTCCTGGTAGAGGTTAATATAGTGTCAGCATGAGAGATATAACGTGAAATCATAAGAAGATGCGTAAACAGTAGGACCTGCTGTTGTTGGAGTGTCCAGCGTTGTTACGGTAATTATCATTACCGCTACGCCTTTCCACAACAGAACGGTCGTTAGTGTGACCGTTTCCTTTGGGCTGATGAGGCTGCTGCTGAGTAGCCGGCTGAGACCGGTCCCCAGTTTTCTGCCTGGAAGATACAGTTTAAGAGATGATTATTGAACATGTAATAATAGGATGCGGCTTGGTTACCGTTTGAATACGAAAATGTTTACCTCTTGTCGGGTCTTTCAGCTTCCCCGAACTCATCTCGTTCCTGCAACATCTCTAGCTTCCTTGCTGCGCCGACCACTTGTGCTACCGTATTGAACGTAGCACACACCAGATTGTTCGCGTCCGAGGTGCGAAGTGCCCACCTAAAGTGGTGTGCCTGCTCCTCAGGAGTACCAGCTGCTGCTCCCAGAAAACCAGCTAAGCGAAGAAAGCGCTGCATGAATTCGTTGCTATTCTCGCCCGCTCTCTGACGTATCCCATGGTACTCTCGCTTGAGCTTGTCCTGCTCTGCCTTGGGAAAGAACTGCTCCATCACTCTCTCCTTGAATTGGGCCCATGTCAAACCAGCGACCCAATCATCACCTCCTTCTGACTGCGTCAAGGCTAGCCACCAGTTGAGTACATCACCTTCAAACCGGTAGCATGCCAATCTCGCCTTGAATGCGGGGTCACATCCCATAGCATTGAAAATCTTCTCGATATGAGTCAACCAGCTTTCAGCATCGCTGGGGCTATCAGTCTTTTCAAAAGCTCTAGGACGGAGCTTGTTGAATCTTTCCAGCCACACTGCTAGTGTCACTGGGGGAGGAGGAGGAGGAGGTGCCTGATTCTGCTGCTGCTGATTGTTGGCAGCTTGGACTTCAGCACGGATGTCATTCCTCAGTTGAGGAAGCAAGGCTTGCATGGCAGCCTGAATTGCAGCATTGAGCTGCTCTTGCTCGCGTGTGAGAACCATCTGACAGTATAACATAAAACATATGATTAACAGTTCAAACATAAAATATAAATTATATATATACATGAAAAAAAAATTATACCAAAAATTTCACGAGAAAAATTTTATGCAAGAAAATCTTTGTATGAATGCATGATGCAGTTTTATGAAAACTTTTGATGCTCGAGAGTGAACGCCTCTGGTCAGTTCACTCAAAACAAAAGACATATCGAGGGGACGCCTATGGGTCGGTCCCAAATCTAAAAGTTTCGATAAAACACATGCGACTAAATAGGGCCAGTCCTGTACCAACCATTACTTAGTCAAAAACCCTGTAACAATGACATGTATATGTATGCTTAAAAATGATGATTGCATGAAAACAACTGTCAGTTCTAGGAAGACCGTAGTGACTACCCACTAATCACAGGTCATATTTGAGAGCCTACAGGTCGAAACCTTGGCTCTGATACCATAATTGTAACACCCCATTTCGGAAATGGAATCTTACGCATGATCATGGCGTATCATCAAAGCATACAAGGATAAATGTCTAAGCATTATTTGACCATAAAAGGGAAATACCGGCATCAAACATCGGTAACCCTAAAGTAGAGCTCATCACACACAAACATAAATACTGTAAAAGGAAAGGACGAAACAATGTCCATAGCAACTGTGTTAAAGTAAAGGAAATGCATAAAGTAAAGAAAGACAGTAAAGCTTCCAGTCCATATGCACGTACGTTTGAGATCTACGAGCGTCCCAGAGTACCTGCCGTTTTGGGAACATGAAAAGGAAAACGGCTGAGCAAGACGCTCAGTGCACGGATGTACAATATAGCATGAAATAGGATAAGCATGTAACATATAACAGCGGAAGACTAAGTTCTGAATAAACTGGTTAAGTATTAAGAAAAACTGGTTTTATAGTTTGAAAAGCCTTATGTTTATCTTATGAAAACTGTTTTAACATAAATATACCATAGCCCATATAGGTCATGAAAAGGTCACGTGCATGAATACTTTGAGGGGTGACCTCATCATACTGATTAGAGGGGATGCCTCTAATTAATATACTGGTTTGGGTAGGAGGGATCAACTCCTTGTGAAGGATGCAAGGCACACACCACATTCACCATGAAATACTGAATAAAAACATGTAACTAGGATGCACCCATACGCCCCACATGATATAATAATATGGCCAAAACTGAAAGGGACGCCACGAGCAATCACTCCGCCATGGGGAAGTCATAACATTGGTGCCTCCAATGTTATGGTTATGGTACCTCCATAACTAGGTGAAACTGGTCATGCTTGTATATGGCTATAGATTATGCTAATTAAACATAAGCAGTTCAAAACAATAAAACAAATACTAGGGAAAACAGTTGGCTGCATACGAGGATATCCTAATAAGGAAAGAATGTCCATACTGAAAGGACGGGAATCCGTAACTCAAGTCCAGTGAATGAAAGGAAGAAAGACTCCTACTTCTGGATCACTAACGCTACATGAATACACACGTGTATAAGTATCGAATCACTGATTACGTACTGGGTTTTATGTCTCATCATAGCTTACTTTGTATGTTTTAGGTCATGGTTTACTGTTTAAAGCCTTAAACTGTGTTTATCTTGTATTCTGATTAATCTGATTAAGTATTACTGGTATTTCATGTATTATTATACTTACTGTGTAATAATAAGTAACTTTCCAAAAATAGCAGGTTTCCAAAAATAGAAAGTTTCCAAAAATAGAAAGTTTCCAAAAATAGAAAGTTTCCAAAAATAGAAAGTTTCCAAAAATAGAAAGTTACCAAAAATAAAAAGTTTCCAAAAATAGGAAGTTTCCAAAAATAGAAAGTTTCCAAAAATAGAAAGTTTCCTAAAATAGAATTTACTGCTTAAAATAGATTAGTTTCTAAAAATAGAAAGTTTCCAAAAATAGATCAGCTGCCTTAATTAAATAAGTTTCCATATATAGAAGGTTTCCATTAATAGATTAGTTGCCTTATTTAATTAAGTTTCTATAAATAGAAGTTTCCATATTTAGAATTAAGCTGGTTATATAAGCTAACATATAAGTCTAAGTGTTTATAAGCTTATTTCTTAAGTCATATGATATAGTGTATAGTTTAATTATTATTTCATGTATTTTAATTAAACTATAGGTTAAGCATTTTAATTAAAGTATAACATGTTTTAATTAAAATGGAATAGATACTTAGGTTAAAATGTGTATTATTATGTATTAATAACATAACCTAAGTCGTGTCTAAATTAATTAATTATAGGCATGTTTTAAATAATTAATTAATTATAACTTATAACATCAAATACTTAGGTTAAATTAATATCATGCTAAATTAATAATTAAAATAACCTAAGTCATGATTTAATTAATATCTCATGTTATTAATTAATTTATATCCTAAGTTCAATATTCATAAAATTTAACATGTAGCATAAATCATGATTTAACCAACGAACCATGAATCGGGCATGAACTCGACACCGTACCCCGAGCCAAACTCGGGGTACGTGTGCCCCCTTGCTGCCGTGGGTCCCACAAGCACCAACCAAGACCAAAAATGGTCTTGGTGGTGGCGGCAATAAGCAAACCGAACCCCCCTTCGGGTTGGTTATACTAGGCGGCCAAAACAAACACCCTTTTATATCATCCTTTGATTTTAATTTACTCCAAAACATGTTAGATCAATGTTTAATTATCATGTTTTAATAAGAATATTAATAACATGTTCATGAAAATAATTAAAGATTTAAAAGAATTAAAAAGAAAGGTTTAGAATGATATACCAATACGTAGCTTGGAAGAGGATGAACAAACACGGTTTCTAGCACTTGTTTTTATGATCAAAATCAATCAACAACCACCTATGGTGGTCCTATGGGTGGCGGCACAAAGAGAGACCAAGAGGAGGAGAGAAAACTTTTTAGGTTTTGATTATTTCCTTGAAAAGTGAAAAATGAAAGTAGTTTTTACCCTTTACCCCCCTTTCATGTAAACTTGATGGGCTTAGCCCATTTCTTGATTGTTGTGCCGTGGGTATGGGGCCCCACATGGGGTACCCGTACCTTTTCTCGTGTCCCGATGTTTCGTGTTCGTTCGTGGTTAAACGTGTTCGTGTCTAAAGTGTTTCTGTTTATTTTATCATGTAGTTTATCGTAATCTTAACGCTCGTAATTATATTATATGTATTTACGTAATTATTTTAGTTCGTAATTTAAATGGTGATCATGATTTAATTATGTTCACTTGACATATTTATTAACTGTTTATCATGCGTTCGTACGTAATCGATACTTATCATGTCATACACGTATGCACTTGCTTGACTATTAGCACATGAATGTGATCAATACTAAATAAGGTAAGTTTTAATCTAGGACGTACGATCTTAAGGGCACTATTCATGGTAAAAGCATGCGGATTTTACATAAGTACTACTAATCTAAATGAGATGCAATATTATCACATAAAAGGCTTATTTTCAATAAAAGATAGTTTTGACCAAAGAAAAACTTTAGTACAACTTAACCTTCTAATTTGAGGAGACAATGGATCGATCCAAGTTTAAAGTACAATATACTTCAAAAATCTTGTGTCACCATCGCTCTAATACCAATTGTAGAAACTAGAAGGAGGGTTGAATAGTTTCTAATTGGTTTATCTCCTAATTAAAATTCCTTTCAATTAGGTGAGTGCCAAAACTATTTTTTACTTGAAAGTTAGTTGCATAATGATTAGGTTCAATTATAATGCATTAACAATAAGTAGTAAGTGTAATGATGATGAATGTAAGTGATGAGTAAGGAAAGAAACAACCTAGTAGGAAGACACCAAGATTTATAGTGGTTCGGCAACGAGGCTCTATCCTCGTTCCTACTCCACTCCTCGAGTACACCTTACTCGAGATTTCCACTATATCCACAAGTTCCCTTCTTGGCGGAGAAAATCTTACAACTTCGCTTACATTATTTTCCGACACTAATCTAAATGTCGAGACCTAATCTTAGCTAGGACCAATCTACACAACGTCACCCACTTCACCATTTTAGGACACAAGGCTAGATGTCGAGTTCTAATCCAAAGCTAGAACCAATCTTCACAACGTCGCCCACTTCACCATTTTATGACACAAGGCTAGATGTCGAGTTCTAATCCAAAGCTAGAACCAATCTTCACGACTCTTCACTTTGAAGCTAAGTGAGAACTTCACACAACACAACTACACATCACTTTATAGTTTAGTGAGAACTCACAAGATACAACCACATCACTTTATAGTTTAGTGAGAACTAACACAACTTATTACAACTTAACTAAACATATCCAAGTACACACATGTAGCTTGGATCTACACAACACAAATCCAAGCACACACATATGCAAAGGATTTACACAACTCTAATCCAAGTATTCACACATAGCTTGGATAAACACAACTAATCCAAGTATTCACAAATACATTGGATCTACACAAGACACAAATAAACAAATGATGAACATGACTAGATCTTTAGGAGAGGATGATCTTCATCAAGGCTTCATCTTTAATCACATCACAAGTGTGTGAGTGATCTTCTCTTTGGACTAGGTAAAGAAGGAGATAAAGAGGATAATAATAAGTAAACATACGTAACACATTAAGTGATCATTTACAAATGATTAGTATTAGAAAGGAGAAAGAAGACTGAAAGAGATGTCCAAAAAGGGTTAATGAAAATGCAGATTTGATCCACTATTTATAGAAGACAAATCCCAACGGGTAGCTGGGGGAGGTTCCTTAGCTACCCAGGCGGTTCCTTATCGATAGGGAACCGCATAGGCACTTAAGGAACCGCGGAGTGTAGACTCCGCTCCTTTTTGTCTTTTAGTAAATTTGAAATATCTGAGGCTGTTTAAACCTTCAAAGGATATTCTTATGGCATTTGGAATATGTCATATTTAAATTTACATTTAATAAAACATTTTCTTAAAAATAAAGTTTATTAAAAATCTTTTATTACATTTGACAAAAGTGAGTTTTAAGGCTAATCACTTTTATGATCACTAAGCATGATTAAGATATGTTAGTGTAATGATTATTACCTTGATGATAGTGTTTGTTAGATAATTCATTTTATGATTGTGTTTGATAATAAATGTCTTTGTAATTTATCGTGATCAAAACTAAGAAAGATTAATTAATACTAACAATGTTTTTAGGCATTGCTTTGCATTAACAAGCTCCCCCCTTTTAATTACGACAAACTATAAACTCATTTACGTAAAATACAAGATTATTTGAATTATTAACGAGTTTATCACTATCATTTCTCCCCCTTTGTCGAAGCAAAAAGGTTAGCACAAGTCTTTGAAGAAGAAAAGAACCGGAATTTGCTAGTAGCTCCCCCTTGGTGCTTACTCCCCTTGTTTGGGGCACTAAGTTATGAGCTAAGGTGACATGCTACACAAAGGTTAGAAGAAAGAAAATAAACACCAATTTATATATGTGCATTACCTACTAACTAACTTGAGAGGGAGAAGGAAAAGAAATCTCAAATTAGAAGTAAGTATTTGCTAAGTATGTCCAAAGAGTGTGTGTTGACAACATCATAGTTCAATTGGTGGAATAAAGGAAGAGAAGAAACATACAAACCAATGATTAAAATGTCAAGGGGTTAAAATTTAGAATTTATGGAATAACCTATATTTAATTGTAAGTTTTAACCATGATCAACTCTTTAACAAATGTGTGAAAAAGAAATAGCATGAAAGATAACACACATAACATTCATATTACACAAATATGAAATAACATACAAGAGAAATATTCATACACACAATATGAATATTTAAAGCAAAAAATATGGAAAATAAACCACAAAGCATAGACTACTCTAATAGTGATAATCTTCCAAGATTGCTTAAGTTTTATTGACTCAAACAAATAAAGTATAAAATGTGCCTTAGTTGGAAAAGAAAGACGACGAAGCATCATTCGAAGTTTTGTTCACGGAAACAAAAACTTTTAGAGGAGGTCTAGTGAGGAGGAATTCAAGGAAATTTAGCTTGTCATATATATGAGCAAGTTCAATTTGTTGAAATCGACAACAAGCATACGAGGAACCATGATGCAAAACAAAGTCGTTAGATGGGAGAGGTCCATCAAAATTAGAGTTTGGTGGAGAGGTAGATAATGGATAAGAGATGTTTTCACAATGCCTAGTGAGATTAGGAAATGAAGATAGGTCATTGAGTTGTTGAGAGTTGAAAGGTTTAGGTGGTGGTAGAAGAATTTCCTTTTCTCCGGTAATTGAATTTATAGAGTAAGTCTCATTCCAATATTTAATCGGAGAGAAAGAAGAATTCTTGGAGGATTTTAAAGAAGAAGGATCATGAGGATTCGTGTTCTTCTTGATCCAAATGGGTCGAACCGAGATTTTTGGTTTCTTTGAAAGCTTAGAAAAAGAAGCTTTAGGTTGAGAAGATTGTGACAAAGAAATGTCAAGGTTAGGAATGGAAGAGTTAGGCATTATGAGGGATGAAGAGAAGAACTCCTAAAAGAGAAGAATTTAAAGAGAGTAGACAAGACAAAGATTTGAAATTAAAATAAAAGGTTTTAGGGAATGTTTAGCCAAAATGGGTAAACAAATAATATTAACCAAGACAGTGGTCAAAGAAGAAAGACCAAAAATAAGCCAAAAGTGGCTTCCCCGTACGCGGTTCCTTAAAGGATCCCGCGGTTCCATATCAATATGGAGCCGCCTAGTGGCTAAGGAGCCGCGTCCAATGGACCAAAGACCATGATTTTCAAAATTTTGGAGAAAAATAAGACCTTTTCAAAATTTTGCAAATCTTGGATTTTTACCTCTTTTAGCACTAGAGTATGCAAGGGTTGCATAAAAGCAACACATTCACAAAGAATGTCTTGACAAAGGGTGACAAAATATTTAGATAACATTTTGATCCAATTTTAAGTCAAGTTTTTATAGGTTGTAATAGATTTAGGTTAAATTTTAAATAAATTAAGGTTGATTAATGTGACCACATAGGTTAAAACACATAAAACTAAATCTATAAATCATCTTCATGAAAAACTCATTAAGGAAAGAAAATACAAGAAAGGAAATGACAACTAACTAATACAAAGTTAGCTAAAACTAGGTCTTGAATGCATAGTCCTCTTTGGCTTGACCTACTTTAAAATCATTTGATTTTGAAAATTATCATTCATCTCCTAGGAGGAGGAGGATTAGCAAAAAGGTTCAACAAGAAGCTTTGCAACTTGATGTGAGCCCCAATCATTTCCAAGATAAGGATGTCAATGATGTGGAAGTTGTTCAAGCAACAAGGACAATTGGTTCCATTGTGCATGAAGAAATCAAACAAGTGTGGATCACTCAAGAACCAGGAAATGGGAACACCCAAGAGTGGAGTGTTGGAGGGATAAGGATGTGGAGAAGGCATGGTATCCAAGGGTGATATGGGTGAGATGGGTGAATTTGGTGGAGTGAAAGGGAGAGGCTAAAAACAAAGGGAATTCTTTGATGAGGTTGAGGTTGAGCATTCACATTTAAAGAAGGACTAGAAGTGAATGGTGAGGAAAACTTATTCCTTCTTGATTGGAATGAAGAGGAGGTAGAACCATGTGAATGGTTAGTACCATGAGTTGAGTTTGTTTTCCATGAAGCAAATGGTGGTGAAAGTGATGAATAGATGAAAATATGAGAAGTTTCACTCTTAGGTTTGTGAGAAGATGGAGAACTAAGTTTAGGAAACTTGAATTTCATCTTAAGGTTTCTTTTGGATGAGGAAGTTTTGGAAGAATTAGATGTTCTAGTGGACACCATGGTTGTGTGTTTAGATTTAGAGAGAGAGGTTTAAGGAATGAAGAACACAATCAACAAGAGAGTGTTTAAGAAGAGGAAGAGATGATCCAAACTAGTAATGAGTTAAAAGTGTTTTATTTGAAAAATGAAATTAGGTAGCCTAGTTTAGGAAAGTGTAGGTTTTTGCAAAAGTTTTATCAATGTTTACACAGATCAAGAGAAAATAGTGTAAAGCAAAGATTCTTCTCGGAATACACAGAGGCGGTTCCTTATAGGAAGGCGCGGTTCTTTATCGCTAAGGAACCGCGACCTAGATAAGGAGCCGCCCCCAGTAGGTTTGATAAAAGGCACTTCCAGAAACTATTGCTAGCCCAGATTTAATAAAAAGGATTATTAAGCCAAATGAACTATAAATCAAGGTCTAGGAAGCTAACTAACGCATAAGATGCACAAAGCCATGCAAATCGAAAGATCGATAGCATAGACAATTAGGATTAAAATACTAAATAATCCAAACACAAAGTAATAGTTAATGATCACATAACATCCTAAGAATAAAGATAAAGGAGATGAAGTTAAACAATCCAAACATGTTTGTACACATGTTAACCATTCAAGAGTGGGATGTATCATTCATCTATGAGCATTTCCTCCTTGCCTTGATTCACTTCTTATTCGATCTTGAAGATGAAGATCGAGACAATATTGATAGTCTGAATCAATGTCTAGAGAAGACAATTGAGAGATAGAGGATGACAAGTCATAACAAGGATTGAGAGAGTTGTCTTGAGAGACATTTCCATCTTCATTTGAATCATGTGTGGGTACAGAAGAGACATTCCCTTCAATAGGAAGCATGACTCGATCCATGGAGTGAAATGATGAAGCATTTAAAGGTGGAAAGTCAAGAAGAATTTTCTTAAAAATTCGTAAGAGAATCATGGCATATGGAAGACTAGAACGAGATCCACTGAGATCAAATCTTATTCTTCTAGCTGATAGGTGTGTAAACACCCATCCTTTTTACCACTTATTTACAATAATAACCGAGCCAAAATGTGTATTTTATGTCTTTTATGTCGGAATTATGCGTGGTTTGTGTTTTTGTTGTGATTTAGGACGAAAAGGTGAAAAGTGGAGAAAACAAGGGCATTTACGGGTTTTTATTGAAGAAAAAGATGAAAGACGAAGTCAAGAAGTCAAGAGTGCAAAAAGAACGGAAGTCCAAGACCAATTCTGAAGATTTATCGAAGAAAAAGTCAAAAGACGGAAGTTTACTTAAAGCCGAAGAACTCAAGTCTAATTTATTGAAGAATTAAAAGACGAGTTCAAAGAAATCCCGAGCCAAAAGTCATTAAAGTCCAAGATTAAAGAAGATTAGAAGGCTTAAGGACTAATGGTGCAATTAAGAAGAAATGAAAGAGGGGAGGAAGCTTCCTAAGCTCCTCCCTAATCTCCACTGTAAATAGGCCATTAGTTATTTCATTTCCCTTTGTTGGATAGTTTGACACACTATTTCTTCCATTTTATTTACTTGCACATTTACCTTATTGCACTTTAATTACCTTGTCTTGCACTTTAATTTCCAAGTAAGTTACTTTTATCTTTATTGAATCTTTACTTTACTTGTTTAATCTCTCATTCTTCCTTTCTTTTTATGCTTTAATCTTATGTTTATATGCTTATTGTGTTGCTTATTTGATTAAAGGTTATGTTTTTATGCTTTTGATTGTTTTGGATCATTGATTTTTATAGCTTATTTGTGTTTATCTTCAAATTTCTTAAGTTTTTATAAAAGTTATTTTTATTTAAATATTGTTTTCGTATTTCTTTTTCATTTAAATGTTTTCAAAAGTCTTTAAATTCTAGCTTATTAGCTTTTTCTTATACGTGTTTGCTTAGGTTTTTAGTCTAGTGCTTATTTGATTAATAGCTTATTTGTCTTGCTTATTTTGTGTTATTTCCACTGTATTCCGACCGCGCCAGTCGGAAAAGGGTTTGATATGCCGACCAACGCTCTTGTTGCTTGGTCGGAAAAGGTTTTAGGATTCCTAACTTGATTCCGATTAGGATTCCGATTGGGGTACTTTAGACTCATTCCGATTTGACTTTCTGACCAAAGGGTATTGTTTGGTTATTCCGATTAGGCAATTGGTGACAGCATTCCGATTTGGTATTCCGACAACATTCCGATCAACCCGAGGTTTGTCATTCCGACCGTGACATATTCCGACTACATTCCGACTAGGGTGTTAGTTTGATATTCCGACAGGTGAGCTAATATTCCGACGGAAGTACATTGTCACCACATTCCGATCAGAAAGGTAAGTGTATTCCGATCAACATTCCGATTTGAAGGTAGGTGTATTATTCCGATCATATTCCGATCGGAATGTATTCCGATTAGGTTTGTTTTTCTATTTTGTTTTATTTAATTTTTAAGTTCTCATTTTAATACTTTGTCAATCTTAATTTTTGTCACGCTTTTAAATTCCCGTCATTTAATTTAAATTAGACTTAGATTTACTTTAACGTCACATTAAATCTTTCTCGTTATTTACTTTTCAAAGTTTTTAGTATTGCACCATTTACGTTTTAATTAGATTTAGATTTAATTAACCGTCATTTAATTTTAAAGTTTTGCACATTTTATTTTAAAACAACCAAAAATATTTGTTTCACCAAAGACAATAGAGTCGTACTTAGAACCGGAAATCAATTCGTTAAGATACCGAGAACACGAGAACTTAATTTTCCTAACTAAAACTTAGTTGTCAAATGGCGCCGCTGCCGGCTCTTTTCGTAAAGATTAACGGTTTTATGTGAGAGACGCGTTGCTTTTTGGGATCCGTTCACTTTTGAGCGTTATTTTCTTGTTTAAAAAATTCAAAAAAACCAAAAAAATTGAAAATTGTTAAAAATCCATAAAAATTAAAAACTTCAAAAATCCAAAAAGATTTTATCTTTATTGTGTATATATATTCTCTTTGTGTTTGGTTTCTTTTTCTTTTGCCTTTGTAGGTGTATGCGTACTAGATCTTCTAATTATCAAGAGCCCGAGACTCGAGAAGATTTAAGTATGTCAGGTGTTAACAACAACAATAATCCACCGCACCTCAACAATAACAACAATGTTCTTCCACAACCCGATATTCGGACAATGGAGGAGATTTGTCAACCAACCATGTTTGGCCGAGGAGGACCGATTGCACCGATGCAAATTACGGCTCCTGAGTTTTCGTTGAAGCACCACATGATTCAGCAAGTGCAAACTAATCCATTCGCCGGAATGCCTGATGATGATGCTAACAAACACCTCGACAAGTTCATTACTATTACCCGAAGCATGAAGTTGCCCGGTGCCACAATGGATGTTCTTCGCCTACAACTCTTCGCACATACTTTATCACATCACGCCGAGAAATGGTTTGATCGTCTTCCAAAGAATTCTATTCACACTTGGGATGACATGAGTCAACGCTTTTTGTCGCGCTACTTTCCACCATCCATGGTCACGAGCCTTCGCAATCAAATCAGCGGTTTCATGCAAGACCCCGATGAATCTCTTTTTGATGCTTGGGAAAGATATAATGTCTTGATTGATCGTTGTCCAAACCACAACATGCTTCCAGTCACATTGATTGATACTTTCTACAACGGTTTGACTTTTCGTGATCGTGATACGATTAATGCAGCCGCCGGTGGCACATTTATGAAAAGGAGACCCGAGGAGTGTAGAGAGCTTATTGAAAACATGACTACTCATCATAAAAACTGGGATTCCTCCGCTTCTTCAAGGAACAACCCGAGAGTCAATGTTTCTTCTACTTCAGCAACACCCGACATGACCGAATTCACCCGCATGATGACTGAAATGAACAAAAATATCTTGCTTCTCACTACAAACCAACAACAACAAGTTAAAGCGGTTGCACCTTCTTGTGAAACATGCGGCGGTCCACACTCATACACTGATTGTCCTTCTACACAAGGAAATCCGGAAAATGTGTATGCAACTTATGGTAATTATTCACAGGAAAATTACCAAGCTCGACCACAAGGGGATAGAAATTTGCTGAGTTACCGGTCAAACAACTACCTTTCACCCGGTTTTTCTCCTCAAAACCAAAACCCCGCCAACAACTAAAATAGAAGCAACCAAATCCCACCAAGAGCTTCTAATCCTTATCACCCACCCGCTCAACAAACCCCACCCATTAATCCGGATGTTGAAGCCATAATGAGAACCCAAGGTGAGCAAATCAAGAATCTGCAGAGTCAAATTATCAATTTGAAAGGAGATATTACCAAGCAAGGAAATGACCTTAGATCAGAGCTTCGAGATAATATCCAATCCTCCTTCAGCAATCAAACGAATGATTTGAAGAATATGCTTGCTAGTTTCTTGCCTACAACTCAACCTTCTACTTCGAGTTTTCTACCTTAAAACACCGTCACCAATCCGCGAGTGAATGTGAGTGCTATTACTACCCGTAGTGGAGTTACCATCGTAGGACCACCTATCCCGCCCCCATCATCTACACCTCCTCCACCACCATTTATCCCTACTCCTCCCACACCTAGTATTAGTGCACCATTATCGTCTCCGCCTCGTCATGACGATGTCCCCAAGAAGAACCCTTCAACATCTCAACCTTCACCAACCCCACCTTCCACCTATAAACCCAACATCTCATATCCTTCTCGCTTGGACAAGCCTAACTTGCTCACTAAGTGTCGAATTATTTGAAGATGATCTCTCAACTGAATTTCCACATTAGCCTTGTTGAAGCACTTGTCCACATGCCGAAATTTGTCAAAGCATTCAAGGAATTGCTTAACAAGAAGGAGAAGCTGATTGAGCTCACCAACACACGCTTAA
The DNA here is from genome assembly GCA_025667525.1 of Glebionis coronaria. Taxonomy (NCBI): domain Eukaryota; kingdom Viridiplantae; phylum Streptophyta; class Magnoliopsida; order Asterales; family Asteraceae; genus Glebionis; species Glebionis coronaria. The sequence goes on along the minus strand of JANFOE010000322.1, from coordinate 4,514,192 downwards.
ATGAAAACTGTTCTGTAGTTATTCTTAAAGAACTTCCGGAAAAACTTGGAGATCCCGGTCGTTTTGTGTTGCCTTGCATTTTCAACAAAACTGAAGAATTTATTACCCTAGCTGATCTCGGGGCCAGTATTAATTTGATGCCTTTGAGTGTTTGGAAAACACTATCATTACCCGACCTTACTCCAACAAGGATGACTCTCGAACTTGCAAATCGCACTCTCGCTTACCCCGTTGGTATTGCCGAAGACGTGTTCATTAAAGTTGGTACATTTACTTTCCCGGTCGACTTTGTCGTTGTTGATTATGAAATGGACCCTCGTATTCCTTTAATACTTGGTCGGCCATTCTTGAGAACCGGACGAGCTTTAGTTGATGTTGCCGAAGGTGAGTTAATCTTAAGAGTCGGGATGATGCACAAGTTTTTAAAATGGGGAAGCTTACAAGCAAATCCTTTGGACGAGAATCTACGAATATGATTAATGTGCTCGATATTTTACCATCTACAACAATCCTCTATTCGAGTCTTGCATTGATAATCCACTTTTTGAAGATGATGTAGATGATTCTCTATCCAATATGTAACCTTCTCCCATTTATGATTCTCCACCGATCTTTGATGCTTATGATGATGATTCTAGCTCAGATTCGGATGATTATGATGACCTTACTTCTGAGTATCCCGATCTGCCCACATATGATGATTTTGATGAGGCCGATACTCTTTCGAGTGATTCTTCACATGATGAAGATCCTCCGTCATCCATGCTTAATCCTACTTTGGATGATTACTCTTTTGAGGAAGACTTTTCAACTTTTCTCAATACCTACTTCCCTCATGAGAGTGATGCTCCTCCTTTAGACTTTGAAGATTATCGTCTTGATCCTACTTTGGATTTGAAGAAAATTCTTTCAAAGGAGAAGCAACTGGTCGACACCACCATCCGTAGCACATATGATTTATCACCTTTTTGTCCCCCTTCTGAGGAGGAGGTTGTGCATCTTCTTCGTGGATCTTCTTCACATTCTGCTGAGCCTGAGTGCTATTTTCCCTTAAAGGAAAAGGTGTTCGACCCCGGTATTGATATTATTCAGCCATCTCAGTATCCACCTGATGAAATAAAAGGAAAAATCTTTGGAATTATTGAAGACATGCTTGCACCACTTCACCCTTGCTTCCACCGTGCTCCATCTTTGCTTAAGGGAACCTTGCCTACTCTTCTTTGGCTTGCCTTGTTCGCCTTAAGCTTGTGCTATTTGATGGACGAAAACTATGTCTTTGATCCTGGTGGATATATTTCATGCTTCTTCCTATGATAATCAAGGTCGAGTCAGGCTCACGACTTGGTTAACAAAAATCAAGCGCTTCTTGGGAGGCAACCCATGTATCTATCTTTTAGCTTTCTTTATCCTAAGTGTAGGGGAGACCCGTTGGTGTTTGCTCTCTCCTCTCTTCTACTATTCAGGGATTCGAGCGCTCAATGATCCACTCTTGATGATTCTTGACGACCCGTGATTCCGTGTTTCCATTTTCCCGGATTTTCCTAAACTCTTTTCGATTCACTATTTTATATTTCTCAATATTAAAATAGGAATCTCTTTAGTTGTCTTTTCCTTAGCGAGATTTAAACAAAGTGCACAATGTCCTAAGTGTAGGGGAGTTTACTTCCCCATGCTTAAACACTGAGGACAATGTTTATATTAAGTGTAGGGGGACTTCTATCGAAGTTAAGTGGTCTTTTCCTTGTATTTGTCCTCATTTTAACCGGAAAATCAATTTTTCGTCATTTTTCAAAATTTTTGATCTATTTTGTCCTATTAGTTTTTCCCTTTGTATAGTTATTTTCTTTCTTTGTTAGAATAAATTTTAATAAAGTGGTTTTAATTTTCAAACGTTGTGAATCTTTTGACTCAACCCGAGTTTACTTATCTAAGTTTACTCTAGCTAGTATCCTTAACGTGTTTAAGTCAAGTTTTGCTAGGCTTTTATATAGGGAGCTATAAAACGCGAAAGTCTTAACTCTCACGGGTTAAGAACAAGAACTTTTCGCAAGCTCCTATAATTGATCCTAGAGAGTCGTTTATCAAGGGAACTTTAAAATGCGATTTCTAAACTTGAAAAAGTCTAAGAATTTGCAAGGTCCTATAGGCGACTCGAAAACCCAAAACTTTGATTTAATAGGCTAAGCATCCACGAGTCTCATTCCTTGAGATTTTCTATTGTGGAGAACGAGAGATGATAGAGTCAATTATAAGTTTGGTATTCTTTCGTGAATTTATGTGAGTTAATTATAAGCCTATTCTCCCATCGCCTGCTAATAAATTTATCTGAAATAAATAAGGTTGTACGATTTGAAAAGTTACTTAGCTTCTAGCCCAAGATCGTTTAAAAGTTGCTCGGTATGGATTCGAGTTCATAGCCAAGGCATAACTTATTGAAGCGGGATGCGAAGATTGGCGAGTCCGAAAAGGCCCTAACAAGGCATGAGGGCTACATTTTGTTGCTAAAGATCCAAAAGTGATGTGAAGAATCATTTATCGAAAATCAATATGAAGGATCGAGACACACGACGAAAAGCAAAAACTCCCCAAAAGTCATGGAGAAGTCTATCCGAAAAGGCCCTAACAAGGTATGAGGATAAATGAAGCCAAGTCCAAAAAGGAGGCGGATCGTTGTATATCAAAGTCCAAAATAAAGATTGGAGAAAAATGAAGAAGTCGTGGTCCAAGTATGAATATCTCAAAACTCCAAGTGAAGAAATTCCTATATGAAGAGAAGATCATTATTTCATGAACGTCTCTCAAGGTTTGAAGTATGAAGTCGCTGCCAAATATCGGTCCGAGAAAGGTCTCAAATCGCGAAGCGAGTTATGCCAAGATATGAACTTTATGAGGTCCCGAGAAGCAGTTTTAAAAGATTTTGTCCTTTAGCTAACTATTGATTAAATCGTTCACTTTATTTTCGGCCTAATAAACTATCGAAATAAGTCAACAATGCATCCTCGTGATCATTCAAGACAACAATAAAATATAAGAGATACACCTTGGAATAAGGGAGTCTAAGTGAATAATTGGCCCATGATAGGTGTGAAAACACCCATCTTTTCTACCACTTAATTACAGTAATAACTGGACCAAAACGTGTATTTTATGTCTTTTATGTCGGAATTATGCGTGGTTTGTGTTTTTGTTGTGATTTAGGACGAAAAGGTGAAAAGTGGAGAAAACACGGGAATTCACGGGCATTTACGGACTTTTATTGAAGAAAAAGATGAAAGACGAAGTCAAGAAGTCAAAAGTGCAAAAAGAACGGAAGTCCAAGACCAACTCTGAAGATTTATCGAAGAAAAAGTCAAAAGACGGAAGTTTACTTAAAGACGAGGAACTCAAGTCTTATTTATCGAAGAATTAAAAGACGAGTCCAAAGAAATCCCGAGCCAAAAGTCGTTAAAGTCCAAGATTAAAGAAGATTTGAAGGCTTAAGGACTAATGGCGCAATTAACAAAAAGATTAAAGAAGAGGAGGGACCTAAGCATGCAATTAAGGAAGAAAGGAAGGAGAGGAGGAAGCTTCCTCTAACCTCCTCCCTAATCCCCCATATATAGTCATTAGTTAATCACTTTTCATGTTGTTGGTGGCTTGACAAACCATTCTTCCACTTTATTTTATGCACCTTTAATTACTTGCCATTTAAATACATGTTTTGCACTTTAATTACCTTTAATTTCAAGTAAGTGTTTCTTTAATTTCTTGCACCTTTACTTTATCTTGTTAATCTTCTTCTACCTTTCTTTAATCTTTGATTTACACGTTTTCATCTTGTTAAGTTGTTTAAAGATTTCATTTTTATGCTTTTGATTGTTTTAAATCTCTTATTTTCATAGCTTATTTGATTTATTTTCAAGTTTATATAGTTTTTACAAAAGTTATTTTTATATAAAAAGTTGTTTTTCTTAAAGTTTATTAATTTCGTGTCTTAAAAGTTGTTAACTTTCAGTTTGTTAGCTTATTTTCACACGGTTCCACCTTAGGATTTAGTCTTGTGCTTATTAGAAACTTAGCTTAATTGTGTAGCTTATTTTGTGAACTTTTCCCCGTTTTCCGATCGTGACAATCGGAAAAGGGTTTTACATTCCGACCATAGCTTCTAGCTTGGTCGGAAAAGGGTTTTAAAATTCCGATTGGGGGGTGTCTTGGTATTCCGATCAGAAAAGGGTAGGTGAGTATTCCGATCGTGTGTGGTGACAGACATTCTGATTGGTTCTCCACTCCTCATTCCGATTGAGGTGCATGTTTGGTATTCTGATTGGAAATAGTGACAGTATTCCGATCAAAGGGTCCGAGCATCATTCCGACCAGCATCTAGCCATATTCCGATCAGGTAAGTTGGTTTATATTCCGATTGGGGGTTTTTCTGGATATTCCGATTGGAGGTAAGTGACAGTATTCCGATTGGTCTTCCTCTCCATATTCCGATCAAGTGTAAACTAACATTCCGATTGGTAAGATCGGAATGTATTCCGATCTAGTAGTTTTTCTTGTTTTTGTCTTGCTTAATCTTTAGTTTATGTTTTATACTTGTCTAATTTTAATTTCATACGCTTTTATTTTTAGTCATTTAATTAATTTACTTTCCGTCAAGTTTTTAAATATCGCACCTCTCTTCTAATTAGACTTAGATTTATTTTCACGCTCTTTTAATACTTGCCCTTTACTTTAACGACATTTAACTTTAAGTCTTGCACATTTAAATTTAAAACCAACCAAAAATATTTGTTCCACCAAAGAATAACCGAGTCACATAGAGAACCTAGATCAATTCGATTAGACCAATCATCAACGAACTTAATATTTTTATACGGGGTGTCAGAAGCCAGGTATCAAATGGCACCGCTGCCGGCTCTTTTCGTTAAGATCAACAGTTTTCTGTGAGAGACGCGTTACTTTTTGGGATCCGTTCACTTGTGAGCGTTATTTTTCTTGCATAAAAATTTCTAAAAAACCATAAAAATTAAAAATTTCAAAAATCCAAAAAGATTTTATCTTTCTTGTGTATATATATTGTTTCTGTGTTTGGTTTTGTTTTCTTTTGCATTGTCAGGTGTATGCGTACTAGATCTTCTAATTATCAAGAGCCCGAGCCTCAAGAAGATTTAAGTATGGCAGGTGTTAACAACAACAACATGCCACCGCACCTCAATAATAATAATAATAACAACAATGCTCTTCCACAGCCCGATCTTCGGACCATGGAGGAACTTTGTCAACCAACCATGTTTGGACGAGGAGGACCGATTGCGCCGATGCAAATCAACGCTCCTGAGTTTTCGTTGAAGCACCACATGATTCAGCAAGTACAAACAAACCCATTCAGAGGATTGCCTGATGATGATGCCAACAAACACCTCGACAAGTTCATTACAATCACCCAGAGCATGAAGTTGGCTGGTGCCACTATGGATGAGCTTCGCCTACAACTCTTTCCACACACTCTATTACATCATGCCGAGAAATGGTTTGATCGTCTCCCGAAAAATTCTATTTACACTTGGGATGACATGACTCAACGCTTTTTGTCGCGCTACTTTCCACCATCCATGGTCACAAGCCTTCGCAATCAGATCAGCGGTTTCATGCAAGATCCCGATGAATCTCTTTTTGATGCATGGGAGAGATATAATGTCTTGATCGACCGTTGTCCAAACCACAACATGCTTACGGTCACCTTGATCGATACTTTCTACAACGGATTGACTTTTCGAGATCGTGATACGATCAATGCAGCCGCCGGTGGCACATTCATGAAAAGGAGACCCGAGGAGTGTAGAGAGCTTATTGAGAACATGACTACTCACCACAAAAACTGGGATTCCTCTACTTCTTCTAGGAACAACCCGAGAGTCAATGTTTCTTCTACCTCAGCAACCCCTGAGATGACCGAACTCACCCGCATGATGACTGAAATGAGCAAAAGTATTACGCTTCTCGCTTCAAATCAACAACAACAACAAGTTAAAACGGTTGCTAATCCTTGTGAAACATGTGGCGGTCCTCACTCATACACCGATTGTCCTTCGACACAAGGAAATCCGGAAAATGTGTATGCAGCTTACGGTAATTATTCACCGGAAAATTACCAAGCTAGACAACAAGGGGATAGAAATCTGTTGAGTTACCATTCCAACAACTACCTTTCACCCGTTTTTTCTCCTCAAAACCAAAACCCCGCCAACAACTACACTAGAAGCAACCAAACCCCACCAAGAGCTTCTAATCCTTATCACCCAACCACCCAACAAACCCCACCCATTAATCCCGATGTTGACACCATCATGAGAACTCAAGGTGAGCAAATCAAGAATCTACAGAGCCAAATAATCAACTTGAAAGGAGATATCTTGAAGCAAGGTAATGAAATCAGAACCGAGGTTCGTGATAATCTTCAATCCTCCTTCATCACTCAAACAACTGAATTAAAGAATCTGTTGGCTAGTTTCTTGCCCGAAGCTCAACCTTCTTCTTATTCGGGTTCTCTACCTTCAAACACCGTCACTAATCCGCGAGCTAATGTGAGTGCTATAACTACGCGTAGTGGAATTACTATTGTCAATCCACCTACCCCACCAGCATCATCTACACCTCCTCCACCACCATGTATCCCTACTCCTCCTACACCTAGTAGTAGTGCACCATTACCGTCTCCGCCTCGTCATGACGATGTATCTCGGAAGGACCCTTCAACATCACAACCTTCACCACCTACACCTTCACCTAACCCTTATAAACCTAGAATTCCATACCCTTCTCGCATAGGCAAGACCAATGATCTAACCAAGAATGACTGCCAAGTATCGAAATATGTGGATATGCTATCTAAAATGACCATAAACATTAGCCTTGTTGAAGCACTTTGCCACATGCCGAAATTTGTCAAAGCATTCAAGGAATTGCTTAGCAAGAAGGAGAAGCTGATTGAACTCGCCAACACACGCTTAAATGAAAACTGCTCTGTAGTTCTTCTTAGAGAACTTCCGGAAAAACTTGGAGATCCCGGTCGTTTCGTGTTGCCTTGCGTGTTCAACAAAACTGAAGAATTTACTGCCCTTGCTGATCTCGGGGCTAGTATTAATTTGATGCCTTTCAGTGTTTGGAAAACACTATCATTGCCCGACCTCACTCCAACAAAGATGACTCTTGAACTTGCAAATCGCACTCTCGCTTACCCTGTTGGTATAGCCGAAGACGTGTTCATTAAAGTTGGCGCATTTACTTTCCCGGTTGATTTTGTCGTAGTTGATTATGAAATGGACCCTCGTATTCCTTTAATACTTGGTCGGCCATTCTTGAGAACCGGACGAGCTTTAGTGGATGTTGCCGAAGGTGAGTTAATCTTAAGAGTCGGGGATGATGCACAAGTTTTCAAAATGGGGAAGCTTACTAGTACAACTTTTGGAGGCGGAGAATCAGTAAATATGATTAATGTGCTCGATGACTTTACCGTCTACGACAATCCTTTATTCAAGTCTTCCACTGATAATCCACTCTTTGAAGATAATGTGGATGATTCTCTCCCTACTTTGGACGCTTCTCCCATTTATGATTCTCCACCGGTCTTTGATGCTTATGATGATTATGATTCTAGCTCAGATTCGGAGGATTTTGATTGTACTTCTGAGTATCCCGAGCTGCCCACATATGATGATTTTGATGAGGCCGATACTCTTTCGAGCGATTCTTCACATGATGAAGATCCTCCGCCATCACTCGATCCTACTTTGGACGATTACTCATTTGAGGAAGATTTCTCTGAATTTCTCAACACTTACTTCCCTCATGAGAGTGATGCACCTCCTTTGGACTTTGAAGATTATCGTCTTGATCCTACTTTGGATTTGAAGAAAATTTTGTCAAAGGAGAAGAAACCGGTCGACACCGAATTCCGTTGCACATATGATTTGACACCTCTTTGTCCCCCTTCTGAGGACGAGGTTGTGCTTCTTTGCGGATCTTCTTCACACTCGGCTGAGCCTGAGTGTTATTTTCCCCTAAAGGAAAAGGTGTTCGACCCTGGTATTGAACTTCTGCAGCCATCTCAGTATCCACCTGATGAAATAAAAGGAAATATCTTTGGAACTTATGGAAATCTGCTTGCACCACTTCAACCTTGCTTCCACCGTGCTCCATCACTGCTTAAGGGAACCTTGCCTACTCTTCTTTGGCTTGCCTTGTTCGCCTTAAGCTTCTGCTTATTGATGGATGAAAACTATGTCTTTGATCCTGGTGGATATGTTTCATGCTTCTTCCATTGATGATCAAGGTCGAGTCAGGCTCACGACTCGGTAAACAAAAACCAAGCGCTTCTTGGGAGGCAACCCAATTATCTATCTATCTTTTTCTTTGTTTTTATCATAAGTGTAGGGGGGACCCTTTGGTTTGCTCTCTCCTCTCTTCTACTAATCAGGGATTCGAGCTTCAATGATCCACTCTTGATGATTCTTGACGACCCGTGATTTCGTGTTCCATTATCCCGGTTCTATCCTAAACTCTTTTCGATTCTCTATTTTATATTTTCTCAATATTAAAATAGGAATCTCTTTAGTTGTCTTTTCCTTAGCGAAATTTAAACAACGTGCACAATGTCCTAAGTGTAGGGGAGCTTACTCCCACATGCTTAAACATTGAGGACAACGTTTATCTTAAGTGTAGGGGGGACTTCTATCGAAGTTAAGTGGTCTTTTCCTTGTATTTGTCCTCATTTTAACCGGAAAATCAATTTTTCGACATTTTTCAAAATTTTTGATCTATTTTGGCCTATTAGTTTTTCCCTTTTGTATAGTTATTTTCTTTCTTTGCTAGAATAAATGTTTAATAAGTGGTTTTAATTTTCAAACGTTGTGAATCTTTTGACTCAACCCGAGTTTACTCTAGCTAGTATCCTTAACGTGTTTAAGTCAAGTTTTGCTAGGCTTTTATATAGGGAGCTATAAAACGCGAAAGTCTTAACTCTCACGGGTTAAGAACAAGAACTTTTCGCAAGTTCCTATAATTGATCCTAGAGAGTCGTTTATCAAGGGAACTTTAAGATACAATTTCTAAACTTGAAAAAGTCTAAGAATTTGCAAGATCCTATAGGCGACTCGAAAACCCAAAACTTTGATTTAATAGGCTAAGCATCCACGAGTCTCATTACTTGAGATTTTAAACTGTGGAGAACGAGAGATGATAGAGCCAATTATAAGTTCGGTATTCTTTCGTGAATTTATGTGAGTTGATTATAAGCCTATTCTCCCAACGCTTGCTAATAAATTTATCTGCTAATAAATAAGGTTGTACGATTTGAAAAGTTACTTAGCTTCTAGCCCCAGATCGTTTAAAAGTTGCTCGGTATGGATTAGAGTTCATAGCCAAGGCATAACTTATTGAAGCGGGATGCGAAGATTGGTGAGTCCGAAAAGGCCCTAACAAGGCATGAGGGCTATATTTTGTTGCTAAAGATCCAAAGTGATGTGAAGAATCATTTATCGAAAATCAATATGAAGGATCGAGACACACGACGTAAAGCAAAACTCCCCAAAAGTCATGGAGAAGTGTATCCGAAAAGACCCTAACAAGGTATGAGGATAAATAGATCCAAGTCATAAAAGGAGGCGGATCGTTGTATATCAAAATCCAAAATAAAGATTGGAGAAAAATGAAGAAGTCGTGGTCCAAGTATGAATCTCTCAAAAAGTTCAAGTGAAGAAATTCCAATTATGAAGAGAAGACCATTATTTCATGAACGTCTCTCAAGATTTGAAGTATGAAGTCGCTGCCAAATATCGGTCCGAGAAAGGTCTCAAATCGCGAAGCGAGTTATGCCAAGATATGAACTTTATGAGGTCCCGAGAAGTAGTTTTAAAAGATTTGGTCCTTTAGCTAACTATTGATTAAATCGTTCACTTTATTTTCAGACTAAATAACTATCGAAATAAGTCAAACAATGCATCCTCGTGATCATTCAAGACAACAATAAAATATAAGAGATACCCATAGGAATAAGGGAGTCTAAGTGAATAATTGGCCCACATGAGTTCGTGTTAGTCTACTAACTTATAATAACAATGATCTCGTTTTTAAGCTTGGTTTGGAGAAAGTGAAAAGTTGAGGATGATGATTATTCATGACATTTCCAAAACCCAAGGTATGTTTTTGATTTCTTTTGAATGTTTATAATTTTCTATCTCTTTAATAAAGGCCAACGTGGATTGATTTTGATGAAAAATGGAAACGTGCTTTGTAACTTATGCATTGCATGAGGACATTGCAATGGTCAAGTGTAGGGGATTTGATAGGTGTGAAAACACCCATCTTTTCTACCACTTAATTACAGTAATAACCGGACCAAAACGTGTATTTTATGTCTTTTATGTCGGAATTATGCGTGGTTTGTGTTTTTGTTGTGATTTAGGAGGAAAAGGTGAAAAGTGGAGAAAACACGGGAATTCACGGGCATTTACGGACTTTTATTGAAGAAAAAGATGAAAGACGAAGTCAAGAAGTCAAGAGTGCAAAAAGAACGGAAGTCCAAGACCAACTCTGAAGATTTATCGAAGAAAAAGTCAAAAGACGGAAGTTTACTTAAAGACGAGGAACTCAAGTCTTATTTATCGAAGAATTAAAAGACGAGTCCAAAGAAATCCCGAGCCAAAAGTCGTTAAAGTCCAAGATTAAAGAAGATTTGAAGGCTTAAGGACTAATGGCGCAATTAACAAAAAGATTAAAGAATAGGAGGGACCTAAGCATGCAATTAAGGAAGAAAGGAAGGAGAGGAGGAAGCTTCCTCTAACCTCCTCCCTAATCCCCTATATATAGTCATTAGCTAATCACTTTTCATGTTGTTGGTGGCTTGACAAACCATTCTTCCACTTTATTTTATGCACCTTTAATTACTTGCCATTTAAATACATGTTTTGCATTTTAATTACCTTTAATTTCAAGTAAGTGTTTCTTTAATTTCTTGCACCTTTACTTTATCTTGTTAATCTTCTTCTACCTTTCTTTAATCTTTGATTTACACGTTTTCATCTTGTTAAGTTGTTTAAAGATTTCATTTTTATGCTTTTGATTGTTTTAAATCTCTTATTTTCATAGCTTATTTGATTTATTTTCAAGTTTATATAGTTTTTACAAAAGTTATTTTTATATAAAAAGTTGTTTTTCTTAAAGTTTATTAATTTCGTGTCTTAAAAGTTGTTAACTTTCAGTTTGTTAGCTTATTTTCACACGGTTCCACCTTAGGATTTAGTCTTGTGCTTATTAGAAACTTAGCTTAATTGTGTAGCTTATTTTGTGAACTTTTCCCCGTTTTCCGATTGTGACAATCGGAAAAGGGTTTTACATTCCGACCATAGCTTCTAGCTTGGTCGGAAAAGGGTTTTAAAATTCCGATTGGGGGGTGTCTTGGTATTCCGATCAGAAAAGGGTAGGTGAGTATTCCGATCGTGTGTAGTGACAGACATTCCGATTGGTTCTCCACTCCTCATTCCGATTGAGGTGCATGTTTGGTATTCCGATTGGAAATAGTGACAGTATTCCGATCAAAGGGTCCGAGCATCATTCCGACCAGCATCTAGCCATATTCCGATCAGGTAAGTTGGTTTATATTCCGATTGGGGGTTTTTCTGGATATTCCAATTGGAGGTAAGTGACAGTATTCCGATTGGTCTTCCTCTCCATATTCCGATCAAGTGTAAACTAACATTCCGATTGGTAAGATCGGAATGTATTCCGATCTAGTAGTTTTTCTTGTTTTTGTCTTGCTTAATCTTTAGTTTATGTTTTATACTTGTCTAATTTTAATTTCACACGCTTTTATTTTTAGTCATTTAATTAATTTACTTTCCGTCAAGTTTTTAAATATCGCACCTCTCTTCTAGTTAGACTTAGATTTATTTTCACGCTCTTTTAATACTTGCCCTTTACTTTAACGACATTTAACTTTAAGTCTTGCACATTTAAATTTAAAACCAACCAAAAATATTTGTTCCACCAAAGAATAACCGAGTCACATAGAGAACCTAGATCAATTCGATTAGACCAATCATCAACGAACTTAATATTTTTATACGGGGTGTCAGAAGCCAGGTATCAGCCCACATGAGTTCGTGTTAGTTTGCTAACTTATAATAACAATGATCTCGTTTTTAAGCTTGGTTTGGAGAAAGTGAAAACTTGAGCATGATGATCATTCATAACATTTCCAAAACCCAATGTATGTTTTGATTTCTTTACTTTGAATGTTTTTAGTTTTCTATCTCTATAATAAAGGCCAACGTGGATTGATTATGATGGGAAATGTAAACGTGCTTTGTAACTAATGCATTGCATGAGGACATTGCAATGGTCAAGTGTAGGGGATTTGATAGGTGTGTAAACACCCATCCTTTTTACCACTTAATTACAATAATAACCGAGCCAAAACGTGTATTTTATATCTTTTATGTCGGAATTATGCGTGGTTTGTGTTTTTGTTGTGATTTAGTACGAAAAGGGGAAAAGCGGAGAAAACACGGGCATTTACGGGCTTTTATTGAAGAAAAAGATGAAAGACGAAGTCAAGAAGTCAAGAGTGCAAAAAGAACGGAAGTCCAAGACCAATTCTGAAGATTTATCGAAGAAAAAGTCAAAAGACGGAAGTTTACTTAAAGACGAAGAACTCAAGTCTAATTTGTTGAAGAATTAAAAGACGAGTTCAAAGAAATCCTAAGCCAAAAGTCATTAAAGTCCAAGATTAAAGAAGATTAGAAGGCTTAAGGACCAATGGTGCAATTAAGAAGAAATGAAAGAGGGGAAGAAGCTTCCTAAGCTCCTCCCTAATCTCCACTATAAATAGGCCATTAGTTATTTCATTTCCCTTTGTTGGATAGTTTGACACACTATTTCTTCCATTTTATTTACTTGCACATTTACCTTATTGCACTTTAATTACCTTGTCTTGCACTTTAATTTCCAAGTAAGTTACTTTTATCTTTATTGAATCTTTCCTTTTCTTGTTTAATCCTCATTCTTTCTTTCTTTTTATGCTTTAATCTTATGTTTATATGCTTATTGTGTTGCTTATTTGATTAAAGGTTATGTTTTTATGCTTTTGATTGTTTTGGATCATTAATTTTTATAGCTTATTTGTGTTTATCTTCAAATTTCTTAAGTTTTTATAAAAGTTATTTTTATTTAACACTTGTTTTCGTATTTCTTTTTCATTTAAATGTTTTCAAAAGTCTTTAAATTCTAGCTTATTAGCTTTTTCTTATACGTGTTTGCTTAGGTTTTTAGTCTAGTGCTTATTTGATTAATAGCTTATTTGTCTTGCTTATTTTGTGTTATTTCCACTGTATTCCGACCGCGCCAGTCGGAAAAGGGTTTGATATTCCGACCAACGCTCTTGTTGCTTGGTCGGAAAAGGGTTTAGGATTCCTAACTTGATTCCGATTAGGATTCCGATTGGGGTACTTTAGACTCATTCCGATTTGACTTTCCGATCAAAGGGTATTGTTTGGTTATTCCGATTAGGCAATTGGTGACAGCATTCGGATTTGGTATTCCGACAACATTCCGATCAACCCGAGGTTTGTCATTCCGACCGTGACATATTCCGACTACATTCCGACTAGGGTGTTAGTTTGATATTCCGACAGATGAGCTAATATTCCGACGAAAGTACATTGTCACCACATTCCGATCAGAAAGGTAAGTGTATTCCGATCAACATTCCGATTTGGAGGTAGGTGTATTATTCCGATCATATTCCGATCGGAATGTATTCCGATTAGGTTTGTTTTTCTATTTTGTTTTATTTAATTTTTAAGTTCTCATTTTAATACTTTGTCAATCTTAATTTTTGTCACGCTTTTAAATTCCCGTCATTTAATTTAAATTAGACTTAGATTTACTTTAACGTCACATTTAATTTTTCTCGTTATTTACTTTTCAAAGTTTTTAATATTGCACCATTTACGTTTTAATTAGATTTAGATTTAATTAACCGTCATTTAATTTTAAAGTTTTGCACATTTTATTTTAAGACAACCAAAAATATTGTTTCACCAAAGACAATAGAGTCGTACTTAGAACCGGAAATCAACTCGTTAGGATACCGAGAACACGAGAACTTAATTTTCCTAACTAAAACTTAGTTGTCAAATGGCGCCGCTGCCGGGGATCGAACCCGAGTCACCCGCGTGACAGGCGGGAATACTTACCACTATACTACAACGACATATGTGCAAGACAAGCGGGCACATGGTTGCGATTACCATCCAAACACATTGCATTTTCCCTAATGATTTCGGCCAAGGGATCATAAAATCACTAAGATCGCTAGTTAGTAATTCCCAAGGAGTGAGAGCACGAAATTCTCCCTCAAAATTACCAAGAATAGGGTGTTCACGAGGTTTAGAAATGGCACAAGAGATGGCCGAAGCCGAAGGTATCTCGGTCACATAATGCACATTAATAGGGGCCGATTCTAAGTAGTTTAAACCCCAAGCATCCGTGAACCTACATTGACCTTCGTATGAAACTTTGAGAATCTTACCAAACCTCAAGAATGTATACAAAGGTTTTCCCCTTGATGGAAAATCTTATAGATAAACCATTATTGATGCACATTAATGTGTACGAGTTAAAGAATTCCACGAGGAAAGAAGGAAATATTGGCTTATTTATATCAAGCAAACAATCAAAACCAATGGTATTGAACATGAATCGAATGAAGTCAAGTCCAAGAAAGTTAGAGAGAACAATGCATCCTTCATGAAAACAACGAGATTCAAGACTACGATAAGTTTTTTGTGTTGGGAATTATTGTTAAGTATCAAGTACCGTTATTATAAACTTAAGTACTGTTAGTATTATCAAGTACCGTTAGTGTTAACGCGGTACATAGTAAGTACTGGTACTTATAAAGTAAGTACTGCTATATTGATTAGGACGAATATATCTTTGTATAAGATATGTCATTGTTATAGTTAGAGTATATCTTTTGTGATATACTTAATAGTTAGAATATTGATAATAAATCGTCTGTGATATACTTATCTTTATAGAATATTCTAAGGTTTCTAGGGTTCCTTACTCTATAAAAGTAACATAGGTACGATGCCATTCTTGTACCTCATTCAAGTCGATTAATAAGAGAATCGAATAGTTAAAAGTAATTTTGTTCTTCTGTGCTTTATAAGTTAGATTCCGCATAACTTATTTAACTTGAGTAAGAGTTCTCAAAGTGTTTTAGTTTGATTACAAACTACTATACTAGTTCTTAACAGAATATAGATCCAACCAAAGGGATCAACATTTTGAGTAGAGCGAGTTTGACTCAACAAAGAAAGATTAGGCATGTATTCTCTAGTACGTTGGTGGTCATTTTGATATCCCGAAGTCATGACAGTACCTAAAAATAATATACAAACATATTTCCCCAATTACTCATATGTTACATATAAACCAAAAATTAAAAATATGAGAATGTGTTTCATCAATCTCTCGACAAACAAAGGTTTGATCCTTATCATTCACATACTCACAATGTACCTAGTTCATCATTGGCAATAACACATTGATCATGTAAGATCAACAATGAACTTGAACATTGGTTTTTCAAAACAAGGTTTTTAGGTAAGCATTTAACAACGCCATTACCAACTTGTTCATGGGTTCATATCAATTCCATCAATCAACTAACATTATTTAGTCGACATTCGGATTTATTCTAGAAGTGGGTTTTAGTGAAATCTCAATGAATATGAACCTAAGGAATCATAGTAACAATACTATGTTAACTCTTATTCCTAATAAGGTTCTAATTCAATGTTAATTTCAAAAATCCCCAATTATGAATGTATGAACCCTATAACAAATTAGATGAAATTGAAAGAAATGACTTACAGATAATTGATCTTGGATGAAGGTTGAGTGAAACCCACAAATCGAAATCAATTAATCTTGAGTAATTAAAGGTTTTGGAAAAACAACAATGGTGGAAAACTGGTATTCTCGTAACTATGTTGGAGAAGAGAGAGAAGGATTTTTTGAAAAAGTGATTTTTAACAAAAATTGGCACTTTAGTCACGTGTACTAGACGCGGTTCCTCATCAACAAGGAACCGCCTGTTTGAGCCGCGACAATAAGGAACCACCTACAGTGGCGTGTTTTAGTTAAGGAAAATCAAAGAAATTTTTAAAACCAAATTTTTCTAAAAACCTTAAAATATGTCTTAAGCCTTTTGGAAATCATTGGACCACCACAACATTAGGTAATAATGCTTTATTAAAGGATTACGAGTCGAATCGAGATAGGGAAAGACCAAAACGGACAAACGACTACTCGTAGAAAGGAAGCAAAGAGGAGAGGAGTCAAGAGAAGTGAATCAAGACCAAGAATATTGATCAAGAGACAAATGACATTCTTCAAATCGAGGAGACGAAGAGCTTGTGTCATATATAGTGGTTTAAGACGTGCCTTTCCGACGAAAGTCTAAACGGATTTGGTAATGAACTATACCAAGCAACTTTGAAAAATAGAATAAGATCAAATTCAAGATTAGTCTTATTCTATTTCAAAATGTGAGCAAAGTATAAATTCACTTTCTCTCCCACATGATCGTATAATTATTGCTAAGATTTACAATAACAATATCCTTGGAATATTTCAATTCTAAATGTGTAAAATCCACCTACAACTTAATGAAGTAGTTTGGTATCTCAAAGGATTCATCAATCATCCTAGAGATGAGCTTAATTGCACAAGTTACACATGATATTACGCCTTCTAACCGTAAGGGTGCAAACCATGGAAATCATGCTTGATACTTTAAGCTTCTACTAACTCACTCTACATCACCATAGTGAGTCAAGTATCCAAGCAATGAAGGTTTGAGAGGGAAAAAGGGAAGAATAACAAACCACAAACAAATGTCAAGGCAAGGATGCCAAGAACAAACATATAGTCAATTAACGATCAAGAGAATGATCAAAAGGGCGTGTGGAAGAACGAAAACGTACCTTGGCCACAAATTGCATTCCAAGCTTTCAAGGAACCAATGCAAAGCCCGACCATGAATAAAGTGAATAATAAGTCTTCAAGGACTAGTATCACTTCCATCCATCTTGATATCATCATTCAGTGATGATGAAATCAAAGAAGATGAGTCTTCTACAAGCGTAAGTAACTCAATCCACAATCAATTGAATGATTGATCTTCATGAGTACCTACACATAACAAGATGAAAACTAGTAGATACATTTCAAGAGTGAATCTAAAATGCATAAGTACTACTAATCTAAATGAGATGCAATATTATCAATTAAAAGGCTTATTTTCAATAAAAGATAGTTTTGACCAAAGAAAAACTTTAGTACAACTTGACCTTCTAATTTGAGGAGACAATGGATCGATCCAAGTTTTAAAGTACAATATACTTCAAAGATCTAGTGTCACCATCGCTCTAATACCAATTGTAGAAACTAGAAGCGGGGGTTGAATAGTTTCTAATCGGTTTATCTCCTAATTAAAATTCCTTTCAATTAGGTGAGTGTCAAAACTATCTTTTACTTGAAAGCTATTTGTATAATGATTAGGTTCAATTTTAATGCATTAACAATAAGTAGTAAGTGTAATGATGATGAATGAAAGTGATGAGTAAGGAATGAAACAACCTAGTAGGAAGACACCAAGATTTATAGTGGTTCGGCAACGAGGCTCTATCCTCGTTCCTACTCCACTCCTCGAGTACACCTTACTCGAGATTTCTACTATATCCACAAGCTCCCTTCTTGGCGGAGAAAACCTTACAACATCGCTTACATTATTTTCCGACACTAAGCTAAATGTCGAGACCTAATCTTAGCTAGGACCAATCTACACAATGTCGCCCACTTCACCATTTTACGACACAAGGCTAGATGTCGAGTTCTAATCTAAAGCTAGAACCAATCTTCACAACATCGCCCACTTTACCATTTTACGACACAAGGATAGATGTCGAGTTCTAATCCAAAGCTAAAACCAATCTTTACGACTCTTCACTTTGAAGCTAAGTGAGAAATTCACACAACACAACTACGCACCACTTTATAGTTTAGTGAGAACTCACAAGACACAACCACATCACTTTATAGTTTAGTGAGAACTAACACAACTTATTACAACTCAACTAAACATATCCAAGTACACACATGTAGCTTGGATCTACACAACACAAATCCAAGCACACACATATGCAAAGGATTTACACAACTCTATGATGACTAGAGCTATTATCGGGATGCAATCCCGTGATTTATGTTGTTGTTTATTGTATTCCATAATTAGTTGTTCTATTCTAGGTAGTTTGTTTTTCCTTCTCCTATATATGTATCGATGTATAGTCCTTTGTAAAGTGAATCAATTAAAACCCATTCTTCACAATCGTATTCTGTGATTCCATATGGTATCAGAGCATCACGTACCATCAAAGTTGAATCACCCATAACCAATCACCTCACAATGACAAACACAGAAAGTTCTTCTCATGAACCCAGAGTAATTGTTCAAAACGTACAAGATGCACCGTTTCCCATGGGAGTCATCTTGGATGATTCGAACTATGAGTTATGGTCTCAACTCATGGAGATGCGTATTGGAGCAAGAAACAAGTCCGGTTTCATCACCGGTGACACCCCGAAACCGAAAGATGACGAGAAAAAGATTGAAACATGGCTGCTCGATAATAACCGTGTCAAAAGTTGGCTCATTGATTCCATGAGTCCATCCTTGATACGGCGATTTATTCGACTCAAAACCGCAAAAGAAATCTGGGATGCTGTTGCTAAAACCTTCTATGATGGGACTGATGAAACACAGCTATTTGAATTAAACAGGAGATCTTTCACTACCCGTCAAAACGGGAGACCATTACATACGTATTACAACGAATTGGTAAGTATTTTTCAAGAAATTGATACCCGTCTTACTACTCAAGAAGATACTGTTGCCCAGACAGTGTCCTTGAACAAAACCATGGCACGACTTCGTGTTCATATATTTTTGGCTGGTCTAGATCTCGAATTTAACCAGGCCAGAAGTGAGATCTTAAGAAAGCATCCACCCCTTGACTTGGAGTCATGCTATGCATATATACGAAAAGATCAAAATCAAAGGCACACTATGGAAGAATAAAAAACGGACTCTGACAGCATAGTGCACCTAGCCACTCGTAACCGTACCACTAAAGGGAAGAGCTCTAACATCAAAGGTAACTCATATACCTGCACTCATTCTGGAGAAGAAGGCCATTCTAAACAAAGATGCTATGAAATTATCGGATATCCCGAATGGTGGGATTTCACGAAGAAACCACGAAAGAAGTTAAGTCAAGCTTCCATTGCTACATCAAACAAAGAAGAACCACACGTTTCTGTCGCTGCTCACGCAAAAACGATCAACAACTCTGGTATGTGTAATACTAACTATGCTCCTAATAATAGTTGGATTATTGACTCCGGTGCAACGGACCATATGACACATGATTCCTCCAAACTAAAATCTATGAACCCCCCAAAACAAACTAATATTAGTACTGTCAATGGAGGAGTAGCATCCGTTACAGGCGAAGGTCCATCAAGAGTATCGAAATCTATGGATCTTGATAGTGTCCTCGTTGTGCCGTCTCTTTCATCTAACCTTTTATCTGTTAGTCAACCCACAAAAGCATTAAAATGCTATGTAATCTTTTCTCCTAATGAATGCATATTTCATGATATGAGGACACATCGGATTCTTGGCTATGGTACTAGACGGGGGAGGTTGTACTATCTCGAAGAACATCATCATGGTCAAGCTTATCACACCGAAATAAATCAAGCTGATAAAAATATGGCGTAGTTATGGCATCGTCGACTCGGACATCTATCATTTAGTTATCTTATATGGTAAAAACCAAGTTTATTTTTGAATGTAATGGATACTGATTTTAAGTGTGGTACATGTGAATTGGCAAAAACCCATCGAATATCATACGTTTCAAGCAATAATAAAGCCAAGGTTCCTTTTATGACGATTCACTCTGATGTATGGGGCCCGGCCAAAATTCCCACTCCTAATGGTGCACGTTATTTTGTAACGTTTATCGATGAATGTACTCGAATGATATGGGTCTCCTTACTTAAAACAAAAGGGGAAACATATTTTGCATTCAAAGAATTACATCATATTATAAAGTCACAATATCACAGTGACATTCAAGTGCTTCAATCAGACAATGGAGGGGAATATATCAATGAGGATATGAAAATATTCTGTAAAGATAACTTTATCAGGCATCAAACCTCATGTGCGAGAACACCCCAACAAATGGGCTTGCCGAAAGAAGAAATCGACAAATCCTCGAAATTGTTCGAGCCTCCTTGTTTGATATGAATGTTTAACGTGAATATTGGGGAGAAGCAGTTCGCTCGGCAGCATATCTCATGAACAGAACCCCATCCCGGTTTATTGAGTTCAAAACCCCGCTTCATAAACTACAAGAACTCATGAACACACTAGTAAGCCCGGGTCTTGAACCAAGAGTGTTTGGATGTATTGCATATGTCCATCAAAACATGGGAAAATTGGAAGCAAGAGCAATAAGATGTGTTTTTTGGGGTATGCTGATACAAAAAAAGGGTATCGATGTCTTGACCCAAAGACTCAAAAATGTACGTAACTCGAGATGGTTCTTTCCATGAAAACTTTTCTTTCTTCGGTCATGAGTGTTCTCTTCAGGAGGAGAAAACACACAAGTTGGATGAAGAAACCACACATGAAACACATGTAAGTCAAGATGGAAATAATCAAGATGAAAATGGCGCATCAATTCATGAACTAAATAGCGGACCAGTCAAGAATCTTGCACCTGAAATTATAGATTATGAATCTGAAGGTGAAATGAATGTGGAAAACGAAGATGGAATTGAGCAGAATAATGAGCAAAATGGTGAAGACATCACAAATGAATCCCGAGATAGTACACACCCTGTCACCGTCGAGAATCCAGAGGTAATCACTACTCCTAATGCT
Organism: Glebionis coronaria; assembly: GCA_025667525.1. Lineage (NCBI taxonomy): Eukaryota > Viridiplantae > Streptophyta > Magnoliopsida > Asterales > Asteraceae > Glebionis > Glebionis coronaria. The sequence continues at coordinate 4,493,122 of JANFOE010000322.1, read as the reverse complement.
TCCATTTTGCAAGATGCACAGGTATCTGTTTTGCAGGATACTAATAACCCTCCAGAACCTAGATACCCAATAAGACATAATAGAGGGATACCGAAAAAGCAATACCAGCCCAATCTTATGACAAAGGCTAAATACCCCATTGGTAACTATGTTTCATCTCATCGCTTAGCAAGGCCTCATGCACTCCTAGTCGAAGAATTATCTACATTCACAATCCCGAAAGATGTACAGGAAGCCTTGAAAGATGAAAGGTGGAAGAACGCCATGAACGAAGAAATGGAAGCACTTCAAAAAAATCAAACGTGGGAGTTAGTGAATCTTCCTCCTGGGAAGAAAACAGTGGGTTGTAGATGGATATATACGGTTAAGCTCGATCCAACAGGCAACATCGATCGATACAAGGCTAGACTCATAGCCAAAGGATACACCCAAAAATATGGGATTGATTATGAAGATACATTTGCACCTGTAGCAAAATTCAACACCGTCCGTATTCTCATATCCATAGCAGCAAATTGGGACTGGCCTCTAAGACAATTTGATGTAACTAATGCCTTCTTGAATGGATATATAGAAGAAGAAGTGTATATGGAACCCCCTCCGGGTATAAGGTGCATTGGGAAGGTGTGCAAATTACGGAAAGCATTGTACGAATTAAAACAATCTCCTCGGGCATGGTTTGGAAGGTTCTCAAACTTCATGAAAAGAAATGGATACAAGCAAAGTGATGCGGATCACACACTATTTGTTAAAGAAAATGAAGGAAAAGTGACTGCTCTTATTGTGTATGTCGATGACATGGTCGTCACAGGAAACGACTTAGAAGAAATGTCAAATCTCCAATTAACCCTCGCAACGGAATTCGAACTAAAAGATCTTGGTCACCTAAAGTACTTCTTAGGTATTGAAGTGGCGAGATCAAAAGCTGGAATCTTTATGTGTCAACGGAAGTATGTGTTGGATTTATTAGCTGAAACAAGAATGATCAATTGTCGGCCGGTTGACACCTCAATAGAAACCAATCACAAACTCATGGTTCATCCTAATCAAGTTCCAACGAATAAAGATAGGTATCAAAGGTTGGTCGGAAAATTAATATACTTATCGCACACACGACCAGACATAACTTATGCGGTCAGTGTAGTAAGTCGCTTCCTGCACTCACCGAGTAAAGATCATATGGAAGCAGTGTATAGAATACTACGCTATCTGAAGGCATCACCAGGGAAAGGACTATTTTTCGGAAAAAGAAAAGATCATCAAGTAAGTGGTTATACAGACGCAGATTGGGCTGGAGATCGAATGGATGGAAAGTCAACATCGGGATACTTTACATTCATAGGTGGAAATCTGGTCACGTGGAGAAGCAAGAAACAGAAGGTGGTTGCGAGGTCAAGCGCAAAAACGGAATATCGGGGAATGGTTCATGGTGTCTGTGAACTATTATGGATAAAACGAATTCTTCGAGATCTTCAAATTGATCAAACCAGCCCCATGCATCTTTACTGCGATAATCAAGCAACAATAAATATTGCCAACAACCCCGTCCAACATGACAGGACAAAGCATGTTGAGGTTGATCGCCACTTAATTAAAGACCATCTCGAAAGGAAAACCATTGAACTACCTCATGTGAACTCAAGGGACCAACTTGCAGATATGCTAACGAAAGCTGTTTATGGAAGAGTCTTTCATAGCTCTCTTGACAAGCTGGGAATGACAGATATCCATTCTCCATCTTGAGGGGGAGTGTTGACTAGAGCTATTATCGGGATGCAATCCCGTGATTTATGTTGTTGTTTATTGTATTCCATAATTAGTTGTTCTATTCTAGGTAGTTTGTTTTTCCTTCTCCTATATATGTATCGATGTATAGTCCTTTGTAAAGTGAATCGATTAAAACCCATTCTTCACAATCGTATTATGTGATTCCATACTCTAATCCAAGTATTCATACATAGCTTGGATGAACAAAACTATTCCAAGTATTCATAAATACATTGGATCTACACAAGACACAAATAAACAAATGATAAACATGACTAGATCTTTAGGAGAGGATGATCTTCATCAAGGTTTCATCTTTAATCACATCACAAGTGTGTGAGTGATCTTCTCTTTGGACAAGGTAAAGAAGGAGATCAAGAGGATAATCATAAGTAAACATACTTAACACATTTATTGATCATTTACAAATGATTAGTATTAGAAAGGAGAAAGAAGACTGAAAGAGATGTCCAAAAGGGGTTAATGAAAATGCAGATTTGATCCACTATTTATAGAAGACAAATCCCAACGGCAAGCCTGGGGGCGGTTCATTAGCTACCCAGGCGGTTCCTTATCGATAGGGAACCGCATAGGCACTTAAGGAACCGCGGAGTGTAGAATCCGCTCCTTTTTGTCTTTCAGTGAATTTGAAATATATGAGGCTGTTTAAACCTTCAAAGGATATTCTTATGGCATTTGGAATATGCCATATTCAAATTTACATTTTCATTTTAATAAAACATTTTCTTACAAATAAAGTTTATTAAAAATCTTTTGTTACATTTGACAAAAGTGAGTTTTAAGGCTAATCACTTTTATGATCACTAAGCATGATTAAGATATGTTAGTGTAATTATTATTACCTTGATGATAGTGTTTGTTAGATAATTCATTTTATGGTTGTGTTTGACAATAAATGTCTTTGTAATTTGTCGTGATCAAAACTAAGAAAGATTAATTAATACTAACAATGTTTTTAGGCATTGCTTTGCATTAACAGTTTAGACTCCAATGCCAAATCAGTTATAAGCTGTGAATAACAACCATCAATAAAAGAACATATGGACAATGTGCTACAATTATGCATTAACAACTAACATTCAAGATTAACCATTCACCACAATTTTAAGGCTCCTAGCCTTACCAATCACCATGGTACCATAGGCGCCCATACACCTATAAACCAATCCCAAGGCCCCGCCTTGTCAACATCCCCTTGGTACCAAGTCAAACCACAATAACTGAGACGGTACGTCTGACACCCCAAAATCAGGTTTGCAGCGGAATAGTAATTGGGTATCACGTTGCGGATCACAGAACAAATGGTATACAAAGCATTGATCATAATTACATGATTTTGAAATACAATTGATATAAATATTATTTTAGTACAATCAGTTGAAATCTTGAATATCCGTTGTTACAAGTATCCCAATGAAAACAGATCCCCCAATTATTAAGATGCTCCTAAATGATGCTCAATCCATGCTCAATTAATCCCGCTTAATTTCCTGAGAAAAACATGCTTAAAACAGTCAACATAAAGTTCGTGAATTCATAGAGTTTTGTAAAATCATAGTTCATTTGATATAAAAATCAAGTTTAGTATCTCAAAATATCCCGTATAGTATTTCATAAGGTTTGATAAAAATCAAGTTCGGAAATATCAAAATGTTCCATATTGTACTGCACAAGGTGTGATAAAAATCTTGTTCAGTATGTTCCATGTATTAATATACCAAATAATATAAAGTCAAGTTTAGAAACGCAAACATCACAAAAACTAGTATTGCACAAAGCCAAATACTATAAGGTAATTACATTTCCTATTGCCCGAAACTGACACTTGACAAGTTAAGCCCTCAACAAATGAGGACCCTTCGCATTAATAATAATGCACCCATTATTCCGTTCTGACATGATAAACACATGTTGTCTCGGCCACGGTACAGTGAGCATGAATCACCCAGATGGGGATGGTCAATCCCAAATAGATCTATTTATAACATTCTTGTAATATAACAATTTTAACAGTTTCAATTCACGGGTCATGAGGAATTCTACAATAGGCAAACATAATTAAAGGTAAAAGTTCAGTTTGCGTCCTATAAAATATTTTTTTGTCTCACAGTATTACTCAATAGTTTATTAAATATAAGTATAAGGCCATGATCTCAAGATGTTACAATCATATTATCAAAATAATATATATTTCTTTAGTAGCATGTCTCCCCCTCGCGGGTTAGTAAAAACATAAATAGTAGTGAAAGGCGAGGCTATGAACTCACCTGAATAATAGCAACGGTATAATAGCACATTGTAGACATGGAGAAGTAATAGCTCGAAATAATCCGCAGTCTATATTAAATAAGATACGTATCACTATACAAGAATAATGATAATTAAGCGTAGCATTTAATCCTTAGTATGTGCTTGAGTTTATTAAATAAATCGATGGTTTTAATAATTGTGAAAGTTTTAGTGTTTTAGTAATAATGTAGTCGTTCAATCGGGATATATTTAGGAATACTAAATATTTTGTTGTCGGGCCAGTTTATTTATTCGGGTCATTTAACGGGTCAAATATCCTAAATATATTATATTTTTATTATAAAAAGAATAAGTTAAATATTTAATATAAAAGAGTTTTTAAAAATGAAACATGTCCCTTTTAAGGAAACTAAACATGTTTGGGGAAACATGAAACAAGAATGTTGGTGTTGTGGAAACAATAGACATTTTATTGAAATGGAAAGTTATAAACACATCGTTTCTTAATGTTTTCCAACAGTGGCTACTATAAGAAAGCAGTGGCAAGACTATACTAACGGTGGCAAGGTTTATATGGTGCATTGTTTTCAAAAGTGAGTAGCGAGTTCAATAGTGATTCGTGGTACAAACTAAAGGTATCGTTAGAAAGCTAGACGGGTTGTCTAGAGACCTACGTGTTTAGTTTTATTAACCGAGGTCATTTGATAGATTAAAATCATGTTCGAAGTAGGTGTCGTGAACTACTTTAAAGGACAAGTGTTTGACGAGCCACTTTCGATCTCGTCTATAGTTTTCGATAAAGACTTTTGGTTCGAACTAAAAATAGGCTCGTGTAGACGGCATGGCCGTCTACAACTTTCGTTGTTTACTCGACTTGGGGCAAGGTCGTTTAGAGGTTCAAAAGTAGGTCGTAAAAAGGTCGTGTTGAAATACTTAAACCAATTTATATTTTCGATTACACTAAGTCTTATTCGGCGTTTTCGCCGATTAATATCTAGCTCGCTTCCTAACCAATTTAAGTGATTCGAGTTGCGTTACAATCTCGGGACTATGGGGTATGCTTTGCCCTCATAAAACCTGTGGGCACTCGTTCCTAGGTGCCTCATTTAGGGTCTCGAACATTAAGGTTTAAGCTGTTTCTTTCACAAGTTAGTTTAATATATCTCCTTACTGTTAATGGTAAAATGGTTTTCTGCTTCCTAAGTTCCTAGCACGTTATTTCTTGGATTTACTTTAGTGTATGTTGTAAACAAAGAACAGTAAGTTATGAGCTACTAGTACAATTTTTGTGTTGTAACATATCTCAAGCACACGCTATAGGGATCCTAGCATGTATGCGTTAATCATAAAAGAAGAGATAGGAATGACGAGTGACTTACTAGGAAAATGAGTGTGTTCTGATGCATGATTTACGTCCATGCGTAAGAAAGACAAACCGAGATGCAACATCGATTCGATATGCCAGCGAACCACGTGACCGGGAGTCCAATATTGTGGTTGCTTGAGATGGAACCAACGAACCATTTATTTGTCAACAAACCATCCTCCATACATGCGACGTGTGAATTGTGGTGTTGTGGTTTTGATGTTGTTATCGTCATGGTGATGATGACGGATTGAGGTGGTGATATTCAGGTTGAGGGTGGCGGTTGTTGGTGATGGCAGCATGGTGATCATCATGACTGTTATGTTTGTTACTGTGAGACGAAGGCTGGTGATAGTGGTCAAGACCACGTGGTGGTGAATCTCTGGTGGTCGAGTGAGATAGCAGTGGTGGTTTGTTGCACTCGGTAGGAGAAGGGAGATAGTGAGAAAGTAAGATTTACTTTTTGGGTTATGTTGAGCATTGTGGCTAAGTTTTTAAAGAGATTAGTATTTTAGCATAAATGGTTGTGAGAAAGCCACGAGTTTCCCTATCCTTCATAAATTTGTAGGAGATTTGCTAGATATTTTAGGATTACATAAATACTAGGAAAGATTGAATAAGATTTGTTTTGATTTGCTTGGTTATATGAAACGTGTGAAATGCAAGGGATCTAAGGAAAATGTTAGCTTGTTATGTGGAGTAAAACATGGATACATCATATCTTTCTAGTACAAACCGAATTCTATAGTGATCTTAGCAACATTTTAGTTAGATATCAAGTAGATTCTGTAGGATATAGTTAGTATTTAGTTTTGATTGTGTAGTATTTAAGGTAAATCTAATTTGGATTGTATAAAATCTAATGTATATCTAGTTAGATTTGTAGAAGATTTAGGTTAAAATATCAAGTTTTTAAGTAATACTAGACGGTTATCCGCGCATAGCGGTGGAAATCCAAAACGGCTAATATTTATTAAAATGCAATATTATGAGTGTTACGTGCAACGTTCTAAATAAAAGGTGATAAGATCAAAATGAAATTGCAAACAACACTCGTAACATGCGATAAATAGCATAATCTTCTTAGAAGTCACATATATATGAGGGTAATTCCCATTTCTCAACCAGCAGTTAGTAAAAAAAAGACATTAGGTCTTATATTGTACATAAAGTTGATTTAAGATGTTATATCGGTTTATAGACATCGTATATCGTGTAACCTTCGGAATTATATTTGAACAACCAAGTTCTTTTAAGATTTTGTAAGATTTTGTAGCATATGTTTGATAGCACACTTGTCAACAGGCTTTACCAATATTTTCTTGGAGAAAGGTGACAAGATTGATTTATCTTTTACAACAGGTAATATCATTGCCTGTAAACGGTGAGTGGACCAAGGAATTGTGAGCAGATGCACACAGTACTGTTCAACAGAAAACTCCAAATCTTTGAACCCATTTTCATTCGTTTTTTTTTGTGTTTCCACTATTCACAGTGCCTATGTGATTGGATTGACAGTAATAAAAATCTATCATATGTATGACCACTTTGACCAGTAGGTTTTGTTTTTTAAAGAAACATGAACATTTGATCTATAAATGTATCTTTTGATGGACATGAAGCCTACTTTCCTCATTGCACACCACCACATGTAACACACCAGATCTTTCACTTGGCTATCTACATCTCGAAGTGTAACATCGTTAAAAGCTTTCCAAGCTTTTAGACCAGTCAAGCTGACAACAAACCGCATTGCCATAGATGTAAAGACAACATATTGACGAACCTCTTGACATGAGTGATCACATTATGAAAGAATGAGGGCATACATGTCCAAAATTTTCGCTCTTCAATGCTGGATGTTTCAAGGGTGCACAAGTTTCTTTGTGGATCTACAAAAAAGAAAAAAATCAATAAAGGAATTATAGTGTAGTTCGAAACTGTATAATTTCCTGGTATGATAACTAAAAAAGTAAAAAACATTAATTAATGTATAAATGTGTGATAATGATAGTTGTCAAACGTGACCTTATAAAAGATCAAGTGGCATGTATGTGAAAAGTGTACCATAGTATGCTCTCCAAAAGTCTGAAGCACCTTTACATACAATCTACATCTATATCTTCAAACCTTTGACGTGAGATAAAGAATTTGTGACAAAGAAAAGAAGACGATTCAATAGGTTCTTTGATATCCAAATTCTGCTTGTGGGAATCGAATGACAATTCAGCATTTGATGCCATTCTTTTCGAAAAGACCCAATGAATCATCATCTTCAACTTGATGTATCGTTGTAACTCAAAATCCTCACCATACATGTATTTAAAATCAAAGAAATATTAAAAAAAATAGTATTAGCAACATATATACAAACACAAAGAAAAAACAAAAAAAAATCTTGATTTATCTGAATCATAATGGAAGAGAGAAAAAGAGATGTACACATACCATGAAAGAGGGGTGGAGGTGAAGATACGTGAAATATATACGCAAAATAGGATAATATTGCATTTTATAAAAACTCATATCAAAATATTCATTATTTTCCTAAATTACCTCACAATTCAAATTTCATAATCGTCCAATCGTATAGTTTCTAAAACTAAGTTTACAATAACAACATGCCAGCTTTTCAACAATGCATTTTAACATGCCATGCCATTACGTATTTTCAAATTTGAATAATTCCTAAAATACTCTAAACAATTTATATAAGAAATTGTTGAAATTTCAACATTTTCAACTTTGAGGATGAGGCTTTTATAATGTAGTATAGATAAGTAAATAAATAATATTTACTATTTTATAATCTCGTTTGTAAAAGTGGTTGATAAAAATATTATAGGATGAGTGGTAATAAGAGTAAAACCGGCGACATGTCAAAAGGTAAACCCAAGGGTTTTACATTACGTGTCCCCCGATCCAAATCATAAACACAATCAAGGATCACATAGCAGTTAATCACATAAGTGTACACACAAGTCCATCACAAACCATAAAATCATTCACAGCATTATTTAAAAAACCATACAGTGTCTCTTCCATCCTATCTGGAATTCAAAACAATTATACTCATAAAAACATGGGACTATGTAACTCACCTGAATAAGCTTCTCCAAGTATCCGCGCTCTAGCAAAATCTAAACACACAAACATATACAATCAATACATGAACCACATATCAAAATGGCTCATCAGTCTATGATGGATATCTAATCTTCTACAACTTAACCCCATTTATATTCCATAAGAATCTCATTACACCCCTCTATAAAACCCTTAACTTAGTTTAGTTCATAACTCGTCCCGTTAACATTTAACCCAAAACAGTCCCGTTTTTCACATTCCGTATTATGAGCCAAACGCCCACCAAACCTAAACCACATTCCTTGAAATAAAAACCCCATAAACTTATATGTGTTAGCTAAAATCTCAGCCCTTATCCCAACATTAAAGCTAATCTTATGTCCCCGATATACAACTTATACTTTCGCCTATCCAGATTTTACTGATTTTGAACATATGAAATGTTTGTTATGATCAGAGGGTCTTACCCTATCCCATTTGCTTATCCCTTCTCCAGATCTTTTATTTAATATATAATATAAGTCTCATGTTCATTTGAAGCTCCAATTATAACTCTAAGTACCCCAAATAATTCAAAACATAAAATGAAAACAGGCTGATCCAAAAACTGTTTTGACACCCGACTGATGTAACCTGTTTTTGACCCACTTCCCGACCTCCAATTTAGTTCTCGTTTCTTGCATTTGAAAGCTAATTCAATTACATTTCCATGTACATAAGATTCTAAAATTAAAAGTTTGTAGAACTCTAGATATGATCAAAACAATAGACCAAAAATTATGCCCAGTTTTTAAAAACGAATTTAAACATGATTAAACCCTTTAATCATCATTAAGCCCTATAATAACCTAATTAATTTAATATTAAGAACCCTAATATTATTAATTACAGAAATCATCATTCCTAGTATGAAACCCTAATCAAAAATCAAAAATCCTAAACCCTAATACATCATACTAGGTTACATACGTAAATTTAACGTTAATCGAGTTAGTTTAATTACGTACCTTTAACCCTTATGCAATATTTCGGGTTTGATCTTCCCCATGGATGTTTCAATTGATATTAGGTATATTGTAGGGTTATGGGTCGTTTTTATGAGTCTATGGGTGTTTATATAGGCTTTGGTAACCTCCTTAACAAGTTTGGCCCAAAAGGGACTCTACTTGGGCCTTTCCTACCCGTTTCCTTCCTTTAGTCGGCCATAACAACCCATCCACGACCCACCCTCTTAAATTTGGGTTATTTACACTCTCTCCCTTCTATTTTATTTTTACCTATACTTCTATGCACTTCCGGGTCAAACCGGACATTTCGCTAATTTTTTGACTTTATGCGTAATTTTTGATCTTAACTTTATTTTCAAAAACTAGCCTAAAATAGAAAACTCCTATAATACATAGAATATATATAATATATATCTAATGTACATATATCACGTATGATACATACACAAAATCCTACGAAAACGATAATTCAACTTTCATGGAATGTTCGCGTGATCTTATTTCATTTCACTTCATTTCATTTCATTTCATTTCATTTCACTTCATAGTCACTATAATGTGAGCTTATGATTCATGAAATAACCATTCATCAATTTACTTAAGAGCACTTCGTACTCATAAACGATGTCCAAACCATCCTCATTCACACCAAATAAAAACGTAAACACATAAAACACATAGTCACACATAACACCTTAAAAATAAGACTAAGTGGCGAACCTCAAAACCACGGTTGTCACATCACTCCCTCCTAATAGAAATATCGTCCCGAGATTTACTCCTTAGGATCAAACACACAATCACAAATCACATGAGGATACTTGTTCTAATTGAACTCCTCTCATTTCCACGTGAACTTTAGTTCATGACTCAATTTACTAGATATATTAACCAACAATATTTAAATTCATGCCCAAACTCTTGACTTCACAACCCATAAATCTCACAAATGACTATTTGACAAATCGAAGACTCTTATTAACACTAATCCCGAATAACCGTACATGCAAATATGCATTCTCGAACCACATTTCTCAAATCTTAATACATGAAATATATCATGTACACCACTCAATTCCCTAGGTAATTCTATACCCATAAGCTATTGGTCCAATCTTTCCAAAGATCATAAATGGACATACAAAACTCGACATCAACTTTTCCCTTTTACCAAAACATGCCGCCCGTTACTATGGGTAAAACTTCCTAAATAACTTTGTCACTAAACTCTAGTGGTTTCCTCCTTTTCATCATATCATCTCTTGTCGCTCTCATACTTTCCACAAACACCATTATTATATTAGTAGCCTTTTTCACCAATTCTGGTCCACAATAGGGACAACTCCCCCTATCCTTCCATATAGTGCCTCAAATTGTATTTATCGACTTCTAGTATGATAACTATCATTATATGAAAACTCAGCCATCGCTAACGAGATTCCCAACTCCCTCTAAATCAATCACTCATGCCCTCTATGTAACTCCTAAGGTTGTATAAATCTTTCACTTGCCCATCCTTTCCAATTAGCTGGATATACTCATATCTAATCATGTTCATCAACTCCCTTTAGTCTGTACCCCAAACTAATTAAAAATTCCAATTTCCTTACAAAAGTGACCTATGACGGTCTTTCACATATCCATTAGTTCATCACAACAAGGCTCTTCCAATCCAAACCAACTTATGATCTATACACTGCCATCCAAACCAAAAGGACATTTATCTCAGTTAGTCTATCAACTGCCATCCAAACCCATGCTACAACTACTTCCATTAAATTTGGATAGCTCATTAGTAGCACCTATACACTTCTTTCTCACTTTTCTCAATGAAGGATTTTTTTCCTTGATACTCAACACTTCCTTTATACCTACACAATGTCTTACCTCCAAGGTCATAGCGCTCCTCATCTTGTCTCAGTTAGACCAAGCCCTTCGTCTCCCATGACACCTTCCATCTATAACTCCTCATCCACTCGATTATCGATACTAAGCCTTCCATTCAAACAATATAGGTCAGTGCCATTCCTTTTTCCACACTACAACAATATTAGCATGCTTTGTGCTTTAGTCTACTCATTAGGCTATACCAAAGTTTTACCTTCGTTTCCTATCTCGACCTATTTCATTCATGATTCACATCGATCCACACTTCTTTCTTCTTTCTCAGCTCATGGCATACATCACGATGTTATGCTTCCCGTTTTTCAAGTCATCTATACGTCAAAATTGTCCAAGTAGCTTCACTTGTTTTCCTCACGACCAGTTCTCCTACTCCCTCCTAATAGGGACAAACTAGAGTTTCCTGTGATTCCATGCGGATCACACTCTCATCTTATGCCCATATAGTTTCCATTTGCCTAAACCAATCCATATTCTAAATTCTTACTCAAGTCTCATACATCTATTTTGACCTTGCACCTATCATGAGGTACTTTCAATCATCATCTTCTAGGAATACTTGGTTCTCTCCTTCCATGGTTCTCCCTAATTTCTACACTATCACGTCCAACAGTAAATTCCATACACCATTCATCAAATCTATGGAAATAGCTAGTGCATTGGATAATGCATAATTGTCTCTTCCAAAGATCTTTCATAACACCTTCACAAAACCGACTCTCTAAATCACTTGTCCACGAACTTATTCAGCTCCAGCTTCACTACTCATCCCTCGACCATCGGGTTAACCTGATCAAGTCACCAGGACATGGGTTCAACAACAGGATCAATCCTGACGAGCCACCGGCTAACTGGTTTCGACCACCGGATCAATCCTGTCGAGTCACTGGGTCACGGGTTCGACCACCGGGACACGGGTTCGATCACCGAGTTAAACCCGATCAAGTCAACAGGCACGGGCTCGCCTACCGGTTCAACCCGGACGAGTCACCGGGTTACCGGTTCGACCAACGGGTCAATTAATATATCATTAACTATCTATCGCTAGGAAATTTTTAGGTCACGAGTTCGACTATCGAATCAATTAACATATCATTAATTATATGTTGTTAGGCAATTTCGCTGCAATGCACGGATAATTGTCTAGTTTATAACAATACAAATTTAAATTTCAACTTATAATATATGCCTAAGTCAAATCCCGACACAAACTTCAAGCTAAACCTCAACTCAAGCATTTTTCAGTTACATCCATTGAGGAAATTCAGCTTAAATGAGAAGTTGCATGGAAACTTTTGAAATACGTTATAATTCAGTATTTTTATACTTTAAAGACGGTATTTATAAATAATAATAATAATAAAATGATATCATAATTAAAAAGATAATAGTAATAATTAAAAAGTATTATTAAAAAAAAGTTATTATTATTTCTTTTTTACCAACACTTTATTAGAATAATAGGATTTACAAAAAGTTAATGGGAAGCCGAGATACTATCTCAACTCCCACTCCTTTAGCTATAGGAAAGCTAATCCTAGTTTTAATAAAATAGTTATTATTATATTAATAAAATATTTATATCATAGTTTTAATAAAATAATTATTATTATATTAATAAAATAATAATAAAATATTAATATAAAATTATTGAAAAATAACAGTTATAATAAATATAATATTAAATAAATAAATTATTATTTATTAATATAATAATTTATGGAAATTAAATATAAATAAAAATTAGTTATTAGAAAAATAATTAAAAAAGTATTATATTAAAAACTGTTAGAAATAGATATATTAAAAAAATATTACTTAAATAATTATTAATAAAACATTATATTAAAAGATTGAAAAATAAGTAATTAAATTATTATCATTAAAATTGTTACTATTAATAAAAATGATATTTTTATATTATTAATATATTAATATAATAAATGTTAACAAAATAACTAATATAAAAATATTAAATATTATTTTATTATTATAAATTAATTATTATTAAAAACAATAAAAAATAATGTAAATAAATATTACTTTTCTTATTATTATTACTATTATACTATTTACATATTACTATTACTTATGATTTATTATTTATTATTTTACTATTATTACTATTATTAATTATTTATTATTTATTATTAAGTATATTTAATAATATTATTAAATATTAATATAATAATTCTTTTTATTTATTTATTATTATTATTCTATTATTTTTATTTTTATTATATTTATTGTTTATAATTATAATTTTTATTATTATTATTATTGTATATATATTTTTTTATTATTAATATTTTATTTTTTTATTATTGTTTTATTATTATTATTATTTTTTATTTTTTATAAATATTATTATTTTGAATTTTTTTAATAAAATTTGAATTAATTTACGTTGGTAACCAACCAAACACATTGATAGAATATATATTAATTACAATTCAAATACATTACAATTACAATATATTACATCCTTTTCAATTACAATTCATCCAAATTACAATTCATTTTATCAGTTATAATTTATTTCTGTGAATCAAACGCACCCTTGAAGAGTGTTGATCCATAATCCATTCCTTATTTAGGGGGTGTTTGGGATTGCTTATTGAAAACAGATTATCCGTTTTGAAAACGGATAATCAGATAATCAGATGTTTTAAAACGTGTTTTTTAAATATAGTGTTGTATTTGATTATTCTGTTTGATACCGCGATAATTAAATAATCAGTTTTTTCTATGTTTGGCAAATGTGACTATGGATAAATTTATTTGTAAAATTACTAAAATGGACATCATTATATATGTATTAACTGTGTAAACTTATCTGTACTATTTACAGCATATTAGTAATTTTTTTATTCGTTTTTTTAATAAAATTCGCGTCTATAAATTTGCATAATGGGCTACTGCATATATATTATGTTGGGCTAAAAATGAAAGTGTTTGCAAGTAAAACTAGGTTATATATTATAGTATTATACCGTACTTTATCCTTCAGCCACCATCTTGTTCCTTACAACCTTTACTCACAGTCACAGCATCGAAGCAACAATTACTCAAGTGATACAAAAGAAAGGTGAAAACAAAAAGAAAGGTGAAAACAACAAACAAAAGAAAGCAACATATACATTCTAAAGGTAAATATAGGCTACATAAGTAATTTTAGCAGAAAAACAAAATCACGTTTGCAAAAGTAGCTCCCTACCTACTTTTTGAAACTGACGTTTTGGACTGAATGAAACGCAAATAAGAGATTATTTGTTCATCTAATCCAAACACTATACATGAGATTATTCCGTTTTCATAACGAGATAATCAGATAAGCTGGCTAAAAACGTAATCCCAAACACCCCTTAAACGAGCAAAATAGGTCCAGGCAACAAGCAATGATTGCTTTGCTAATAGCATCTCTAATGCTTAATGCTTAATGATGTTACTAATAAATTTTCTAGGGTTGTGAGTTTAGACCTTAGCTAATTACCACTAATCATTGTTATTAAGTATTACATAATTATTAGAAAAACATAACCTCATTAATTATGCTATTTTTCTTTTCGCATTAATTACTACTAACATTTTAAATGAATGGAAGAGATTATTATTTTTTGGGTTTTGCTAACCACCACCCTTAGGGTGATTTTTAAAGATACCAAAATTAATAAATTTGCATTAAATGAACTCATATATTCTTTAATTAATTAATTATAAATATAAAATGTGATGTTAAACATGGTATGTATAAGATTCATTCATGGTTAACTATTCATTATAAACATAAATTATGGTATGTATGAGTTCATTTAATGCAAATTTATTAATTTTGGTATCTTTAAAAACCACCTCAAGGGTGGTGGTTAGCAAAACCCTTATTTTTTTATTAATAATTATAATTACATATTAGGAGAAGTCAAACGGGAAACAAGCTGCGCCGCTAGCCCTTTTTGTATATCAAAACCAAGTCTATTAAATACAACGTTTGTGGATTTAGAAGTCAAAACATTACTATTCATAACACGTTGTATTCTCGTAAGTAGCTCCACCGCCTCAGGTGCAAGGAAACCAAATGTATCAAACGCGAAAGGAATAAACACGTGTTGCTTTTCAACACATGTTTTCTCGTGTTTAGTCACTTTGCACGAGGCGGATTTTATAGCAGGCTGCCCTGCTGTAAAATCTCGATTGCCTAGCCCCACGAGAGGAGAAACCCCTGTCAAATCAACGCACGCATGTTTACCTCCAACCCATCCAAAAACCAAAACATCAGCGGGTCTCAGTGTGGATCTTCCATCTGACGGGTCGGTCAAGAAATTCACAGGTGCCTCTTTCTTGGCGGAGATCCCGACACGCCTACATATGTCGTAAAGAACGTCCCTAACAAAATCATGTCGATACTTGAAGCCCGAAAGTTCTTTACAATGAACCGCATGTTCCCCAAAAGAATCCAAACATGCCTTGCGACAAATAGGGCATATAGCATCAACCGAAAATAATGGAATCATAAGGCGATACTTAAGGATAGTGCTGTATTCCACCGGTGACATATGTTGACCGAGCCCGTC
The DNA here is from genome assembly GCA_025667525.1 of Glebionis coronaria. Classification (NCBI taxonomy): domain Eukaryota; kingdom Viridiplantae; phylum Streptophyta; class Magnoliopsida; order Asterales; family Asteraceae; genus Glebionis; species Glebionis coronaria. The sequence continues at coordinate 4,477,151 of JANFOE010000322.1, read as the reverse complement.
TATGGGGATAGCTTGTAGGAAATCTTGAGCATATGGTGCGCGCAGACACTCGAAAACTGCTTTCTGTCTAACCGTCATGTCAAAGTGGGCTTCCATATCTTTAACCATCTCATTAAAAAGGGCACTCTCCAATATTTCTTGGGCTTTAGATGGGCGTGTCCTTATTAGCAAAATGAATTATATGACTCAAAATTTTAATTTTGATTTTTAATCTCAATTTTAGATTTTCAAAGTCGTATGAATGTTGTTTTAATCTCGTAAGATTAAGACGACAAAAATGTGTGAACATCTAATACTTGTCATGTATAGAGTACATATTTTTTTTTATTATAGGCAGTAGAAATAAAATAACAACTTAAACTTTTCACAATTAATCGTTAACTTTTTTGTTACCAACATTATTCGGACTCGGGTGGTCTTCCTTAGGATTTGGCTGTTCAAGTCAGTTTGTTCGGATCGAGTGGTTTGGTTTAAGGCTGAGCATCGGTTTAAAATTGAATCGGAGTGAATCAAAACCGAATTTGAGAAAAACACGAAATAAAAATCGAAGCCGAACCAAATATATAGATTAGGCGTATTTTTCTTGTTTTAAAGAACCAACATATATATACAAAACAAAAAACCTAACCGAAATTGATTGGTTCGGTTTCGTTCGGTTCGCTTCAGCTCAATTTATCGGTTCGATTCGATTTTTGATTGGTTTTGCTCAGCCCCAGTGATTTGTTCGAACATAAGTCCTTTCGGACATATATACAAATAATGACTTTATTAAAAATCGATTATTATGTGTCTATAGAATTAAGATCAATGTACACCATAATGTATTATAGAATAAACCAACCAATCATATTCATCAATTTAAAAAAAAACCTACTTCCTACTTTTTTTAAAATAATTTAAATATTTCACAAACGGTAAATCCTCACACGATAAAATATACACCATTGCAACAAAAATTAAATCATCTTTCAAACGAGGGGCACATGTATAAACTTTCGATAAACTTTTTTTTCGTTTGAGAAAATCATATATGATTTGTATCGCGGATCATATATGATTTCCCAGAATCATATATGATTTTCTCAGCAAAAAAAAGGTTCGTTGAAAATATACACATGTGCCCCATGTTAGAAAGATGATTTAATTTTTGTCGTGATGATATATTTCGTTTTACGTAACGATTAACGGTTTGTAAGATATTTAATTTTTCAAAAAAATGATGAAAATAGATAGATAGATAAAAAATGAAGGGATGAGATTGCATTAAGTCTATGCTAAATTTTTGTTTACATTAAACTTTTTTCTGTATGTGTATGCTTTGAAAAATATATATGATACCTTATTGTTACGGAGTCATCCTTTAGACCCTGCGTGCCGTTCTTACACCGATAAGGACCAGCCATCCAACCCGCGTATAATAGAGGTTCACTGGTTTCGTCCTGTCTTGGACTCATCAGGGGAGCGGCCCCAACTCCCGACCAGTGTAGTTCCATATCGAGTCTCTACTCGTGGCACGTACTACACCCTTATCATTGGGGTACTCCAACGAGACCAACAAGAATAAACCAGGAACCCTCTCATTCATGTGCGCCTTCCAAGCAGGACCCGACCTTTAGAATTTGGCTCGTGACATTCTCCCACCACCAATTCATGCACGACCTCGTGCATGGTCATTCGCACCAACGAACGACTACCCTCAAATGACTTTGGCTTTACTCCGGATTAATGGCTTAAAGGGACATTCGACTTTTAACTCTTTTGGTCCCAGCGTGCAGCGACTACACATTAGTCCATTACTCTTTCTGGCGACTTAAGATCCAACGTGCAGCGACTGACATCCACCTTTTGGATTAGTCCATTACTCTCTCTGTCTTCCATCGTACGCGATATTACGAACTCCACGCAACATCATATTGACTCTTCAATATCCCGGGAGCACACTCCCACCACCTTTGCGCAGCCAAATACTTTAAGAAATTATTGGGAGAACAATCTTGAACGATTCTGCTTCTGTCCACCTCGGTCCGACTTGGCTCTGATACCACTTGTCACGGAGTCATCCTTTAGACCCCGCGTGGCGTCCTTACACCGATAAGGACCAGCCATCTAACCCGCGTATAATAGAGGTTCACTGGTTTCATCCTGCCTTGGACTCATCAGGAGAGCGGCCCCAACTCCCGACCAGTGTAGTACCATATCGAGTCTCTACTCGTGGCACGTACTACACCCTTATCGTTGGGGTACTCCAACGAGACCAACAAGAATAAACCAGTAACCATCGCATTCATGTGCGCCTTCCAAGCAGAACCCGACCTTCAGAATTTAGCTCGTGACATTATGTTAATCACAAAATAAAGCTAAATTGAACAACCATGTAAACAAATAAAAAAAAATAAAACATAAATACTAAATAAAATACTTTTAAGATAACTTTCATATGACTACCAAAAAACTGTAAAAATTCAAAATAAATACTTATACAATGAAAACAAATATAAAGTTTATATACGATTTTCAATGCACTAATTTCACAACATTTAATTTGAAAATCAGGACAAAAAAGCTAAAAATACGTAACATGTTTAAAAAAAGACCGGTCTCGTTAATGTAATATTTAAACGACCAAGCTCGTCAATGTATATTCAAAATTTGATCGATTTAGCCAACTTTCTTTGTAAAATGATTAAAATAACCTTATCTTCTTTCTTTTGAATTTATTCTTGAATTTACATTTAAATTTAAATGATATTCATAAACTTTTTCCAAATTCAATCGTTGGAGTTGTAGATCTGGTTTCGATATACTATCTTGGCCAAGTTAAGACCGATCCCACTTTCCTCCATCTCGAGTGTGACATCAAACGCAACTTTAAAGTCATTGAATTTTGAAAACCCCATAAAAACTCGTTATATGTTGTCAAATTAGCCAAGTTTCCCATTCGTACAAAGATCTTTAGTTAGTGCATTGAAGGTTGTTGCATTTGGCGGACATTTCATGTTGGACATCTCATGTTGTCAAATTACGTGAAAGAACATCCACCATAGATGTATACACCACGACATCTGGGTGGCAGCCTTGTGCTATCATCTTATTCCATGTCTCAAATGCACCTTCAAAGTCCCTTGACTTCGCATAGCCATTAGTCAAGGTCCCAAAATTTATTACATTCGGAGGGCATGATTTTTTTTCCATTTCAAGGCACAATGACACAGCTTTTCGCATATTCCCAATGGAACAGAACCCATTTATCATCGTGTTGACTTTGAATAATACTAAGTTTGATCTTGACTATGATATCCTTTTGATTGGTTTCAAACCAGTACATTATTGAAAGTCGAGATCATATATCGAAACCAGATCTACAACTCCAATGATTGAAATCTGGAAATTAATTATGAATATCATTTAAATGTAAATTCAAGAACAAATTAAAGAGAAAGAAGATAAGGTTATTTTAGTCATTTTACATGAAAAGTTGGCGAGATCGATCAAATTTTGAATATATATTGGCAAGTTTGGTCGTTTAAATACTACATTGGCGAGACCGATCTTTTTTTTAATATATGTAACGTATCTTTAGTTTTTGTCCTGAAAATAATTAATATGGTCAAATGAAGGTATAAACCATATTTATTGCTATTTTTAATGCATTATGTTTTTTCAAAAGCCATTTAACAAACTTTTTGCAATACATAAATGTTTTTCAAAAACTTTTTTTAATTAAGAGCACTGATTGAAACGTCTAACCGGTGTACTTAATTACTAGTATATGTTTAAACTTATGTGTTAGCATCTTGTTGGAGACAATAAATGGTTTCACTTCTTTACAAACCAATACTACCTCCGTCCTAAAATTATAGTCCACCTTTCATTTTCGGGTTTTCTCAAATTAATTGTCCAGTTGTATAAATAGGTAGGAAATTTAAATCGAGATTATTAATTATCCTTAATTGAAATTATAATTACAAACTTTAAAGAAGTTTTAAATTAATTGGTTAAGTGTAAAACTGTTTTTATGTAAAAAGTAAGAGAGAGAAAGCAGTAAATGTGATATTTTTATTAAATCGTGTGTTTTTTGTCAGTAAACAATAATTTTGGAACGGAGAAAATAATATATAAGCACATCTATTAAGCACATAATTAGTCTTTTTTTTTAGATCTTTCGATCATTTTACTTTCTATTAAACGGTTTTCATCTAACTCATCAAAACAAAAAGTATTTTATAAAATTGAATTAGAGATGTAAAAATCATTCGTATAACTTATCAAAACAATAAAAAATTCATTTTAAAAACTTAAACTAAAGATGCTCTAACGAAAAAAAATCATTTTAAAAACTTGAATTAGAGATGTAAAAATCGTTCATATAACTTATCAAAACACGAAAAAGTCATTTTAAAAACTCCAGTTAGAAATGCTCTAACAAAAGAAAGTCATTTATAAAACTTAAATTAGAGATACTCCAATAAAAAGAGTTATTTTAAAGACTTGAATCAAAGATGCTGCTATAAGTCATTTTAAAAACTCGAGTTAGAAATACTCTAATAAAAAAAAAGTCATTTTTAAAACTTAAATTAGAGATACTTCAATAAAAAAAATTATTTTAAAAACTTGAATTAAATATACTCTAAAAAAAGTCCTTTTAAAAACTTGAGTTAGAGATGTAAAAATCATTTATATATAACTTATAAAAAAAAGTCATGTTAAAAACTTGAATTAGAGATGCTCTAACAAAAAAAAAGTCATTTTAAAAATTTGAATTAAAGATGCTCTAACAAAAAAAAAGTCATTTTAAAAACTTGAATTAGAAATGCTCTAACTAAAAAAAGTCATTTTAAAAACTTGAATCAAAGATGCTCTAACAAAAAAAATCATTTTAAAAACTTTTGGAGATGTAAAAATCATTCATATAAACTTATCAAAACAGAAAAAAAGTTTTTTTTTTAAACTTGAATTACAGATGCTCTAACAAAAAAAATCATTTTGAAAACTTAAATTAGAGATGTAAAAATCATTCATATAACTTATCGAAAAAAAATCATTTTAAAAACTTGAATTAAAGATGCTTTAAAAAAAGTCATTTTAAAAACTTGAATTAGACAAAAAAAAAAGTCATTTTAAAAACTAGAATTGGAGATGTAAAAATCATTCATGTAACTTATCAAAACACAAAAGAAGTCATTTTAAAAACTTGAATTAAAGATGTAAAAATCATTAATGGAGCTTATCAAAACAAAAGAAAAACCATTTTAAAAACTAGAATTAGAGATGTAAAAATCATTCATGTAACTTATCAAAACGAAGAAAAAAAGTTATTTTAAACTTGAATTAGAGATGCTTTAAAAACAATTAAAAACTTGAAGCAGAGATGCTCTAACTTTATCAAAAGTTTCCGCACTTTGTTTTATATGAAGAAGCAATTTTTTAACCCGTAGCTTTTCTTTTTGTTGATTCAGTATCTCCAAGTGTCATTAGGTAAAAATAAAAGCAGCTAAGATATGGATTGGATTATCAAATAATGCGTGTATGACAAGATCTACCAAAAACTAGGGCTTGTTTCTTTTTTTTAGATGCTTTTAAGACTCTTAATTGGGTGTTTCTTTTTCTCACTAAATTGTATGAGTAGAGAAAGAAGTGAGTTAAACATTATTTTAATATTAAAATTTTGTTAAATCTTTCATATGTACAAGGGATATAAAGCCTTTTTCTCCCCATTATGATGTTATAGTGGATGTGAGATCCACCTTCTATATCAAGAAGGAAAAAAGAAACAAAGCCTAGCCTCTTAATGAGAAAAGAGAGATATTTATGTGAGTAACTAAGAGGGACAAAGGGAAAAAGAAACACCCCTATGTGCATTTTGAGTAAGAGTGCATTAAAATGGATTCGTCAAATATCAAGTCGTTTAAATCAGATTATCATAAAAACAATCTGACATCCGAATAGGAATTGAGATCTTCGAATTCAGGCTGTTCGGATTTCATATTATATATGTATATAGAGGTGCAAACGAGCCGAACTTTTATTAAGCTATTCGAGCTCGAGTTTAAGCTTGGCTCGATCAAGGCGAGCTTTTATCGATCTCAAGCCCGATCTGAAGCCCAATAGTATGGCTCGAAACATATAATGAGCTGAGATCGAGTTTTTGATAGCCTTAATATAAATATATTTTCATATAAATAAGTAAACGTTAATTTGAGTATTAGCCTTATTATAAAAAGTCACTATATAAATTATTAAATAACTTATTGATAATCGTTATCATATTTTACTACAAACATAGAATTTGTGGCGGTGTGTAAATGATAGTGATATATTTGTTTCGTATATATAATTTCGAGCTTTTCAAGCTAAGCTCGAGCTTTGCTCGAAACCTAATCGAGCCGAGCTCAAGCCTTAAAGGAAAAAGCTCGACGAGCTATCGGGTCGAGCTTGAGCTCACTATTAATGTTTCAAGCCGAGCCTAAGCCCTGTTAAACTTAAGCTCGACTCGACTCGTTTGCACCCCTACTTGTATGGATTCAGATATCGAAATAAGCATTATCAAAATTAAAATGCTACTAATAATTATAAGGACAAACAATTGCAAACAACAATCATATAAATTGTTTTAGTAAAGTTAGGCTACCCGCAACGGTTCGGTTGTCGAATCGGTCGACCGAATTCGAAGCAGGTCGCCTCTATCGCGACGGTTTGATGCGATCGATTTAATCTCCCAACTCGTTCGTTCACACGACCCATTTGTTCATTTGGTCCTCTGTTTTTTTTGTGTTTTTATATATTTTTTGGATAAATTATATTAGTTTTAATTAAGTTTTAATTAGATAAAATTTGTAAAAAAAATTCAAATTTTAATATATAGAGCTTTGTTTAATCTATACTACTTATAAAGCAAATTGGTATTTCTCTATTCTATAAATATAAAAAAATTTAAGTAATACAACAAATAAAGCATAATGTACAACTTATTAATGCAAATAACAAACTAAAATTTGAGTAATACAACCTATTAATGACTATGTACAACCACAACAAGCAAAAAGAACTTTTATAACAGATTACATTTAAAAGTATCATTAAAATGTAATTAATATTATAATTAAAACACTTAATTACCACAATTTACAAATAAAATAACATATTGTACAAAACAACAAATGTCACTACATCTTATTTTTTCAAAATCAATTAATAACAATAAACATTACTCAAATACTGTATACAATTTTATATTTACCTTACAAAATAATTTAAAACATATATATTCACAATTTTCAATATCAAGCTAGATTAACTGGTTTAACTGAGAACCAGAGCCACCATATCGGTTAGATAATTAGATAAAGGTATATAAACCTTAAATTTTTGCTTTTTAAAATCTTGTTGTTAAAAAAACGTAAAGTTAAAATATTATTCACCAAAATTGTATTACATGTACCCCGCAGCCGCATCACGCGGGTACCCTGCTAGTTCCTCACAACATATATTAATTTGATCATTTTTAGAGTTAGTTTAGCTAATACATTTTACCCTATTTATTTTTAATTAAGTATTTTTTTAATTATTTCTTTAATGAAATTTAAGTATAAGTGTTATTGTAATTTTTTTTTTTTATTTAAATAAAAAATATATATTAAGAAATTGAATTTAGTCGTAGTAGGTCGTCTTGTTAGAGCAAATACGTCGCACTAGGTCGCTGGAGAGAAAAAACTAACGTAACAACGAAAAATTAAGGTCGCAAAATGTTACTCTTGCAGGTAGCCTTATACGATGCTTTCCATGATAATAATATGAAAATGCAAGTATAATATACATAGGAATCGAACTCATCTAAAGGTTCAAAACCACTAAAGTCTCTTTTATACACTCGAAACTTTTTAAATAGTCGTAAAAAACAAATGAATAACAAGTTGTATCGCAATTATTAATAAAATAAATTCTATTTAATTTCTTATAAAGTTAAGATTTGTCAAAAAAAAAAAATATCAATCGTCATAGATCATTTCATCGGCCTATTAAAACCAAAGAAACATTATACAGATTATTTCATATATTCATATTTGAATAAAATCGTATATTTTTTTCGTTTTATAATTATAGTTAATTTATTGATTTTTTTATAATTTTAACTTTAAATATGTTTATTTTATAGCTTTACATTTAAATATGTTTGATTGTATTATATGATATTTGATGAAAATATATATAAAAAACACTCGTCATAGATCATTTCATGTCATCGGGCTATTAAAACCAAAGAAACATTATACAGATTATTCCATATATTCAAATTTGAATAAGATCGTATATTTTTTTCGTTCTATAATTATAGTTAATTTGTTGATTTATTTTATAATTTTAACTTTAAATATGTTTATTTTATAACTTTAAATTTAAATATGTTTGATTGTATTATATGATATTTGATGAAAATATAAAGCAAAAAATATTACATACAGCCAAAATACAAAATAATACTATAAAAATAACAATTAAATATAATTATGGCACGGAAGGAGTACATTATATCAATTTATTGGGATTTGTCCAAAGAGCAAAAGACTTAAAAATCCCTCTTCCATCCACCACATAATCTTGGCATAAGACTTTGACAAATATGGTTATACACAAATGTACAACTGTTTTTTTGTGCAGCGCTGCTAAATTATTTCTTCAAAAGTGGTCAATTTTTTAAAATAAGTGAACAACTTTTGTACAAAAGTTAATCAACTTGACCATATTTGTCAAAATCTTAAACAAAAATCATATAGTGAATTAAAAGTGATCTAAGGCAGGGAAGCGTTTTGCTTTTGTCCGATTCATCAAGGTTCTTAATTTTGATCGCCTAATCGATAATCTTAATACTATTTGGATCGGTCGCTTCCATTTATCGGCTAACCCTGCTCGTTTTGAAAGGCCTTATGCTCCTACTGTTCAAAATGCTAAGAAGGCGCCCCCTGGTAATGCTTCGGGTTCGTATCAAACTAAGACTCAGTTTACCAGCGTACCATTTGTGAAAGTCTCGACACCTCCTTTTCTTTCGAAATCATCTTTGGTGCTAGACGACTCTTGCCTGGTGAACAGAGACCTTGTTAATTGTGTCATGGGCGAAGTTCTTCAATTCTTGTCTATCAATAATTTGCAGGTTCTTTTACATAACGAGGGGTTCCATAATTCTCGCATAGTTTATCTAGGAGGACTGTGGGTAATGATAGAGTTGAATTCATGTAAGTCTAAATCGAAATTCATGAATCATGTGGGGGTCGCTTCGTGGTTTAGTCGCATTTGTAATGCCTAATCGGATTTTGCACCTAAAGAGCAGATCGTTTGGGTCGATATTGAGGGGGTTCCCTTAAATGCTTGGTCTCGTTTAACTTTTCAAAAAATTGCATCTAAGTGGGGCGGGATGGTTGAACTAGAGGAAAGGAATGATGATCTTTTTGCAAGAAAACGTATCTGTATTAAGACCAATCATGTGGAGAACATTTTGGAAAGCTTCAAACTTATTATAAAAGGGAAGATCTTTTGGGCCCCAGCTAAGGAATTATTCGTTTGGTCTCCATCCTTTAAAGAGGTCCTTGAGAATGAGAATGTAATATACTCAGACGATGAATGTGTTAAGATCAATGAATAGATTAATAGTTTGAATAACGGCGAGGAGGAGAGTGATCGTGAGATGGTCTCGGATACGTATTTTGGAGATAATGATGATGTCCAGGGTGTAGAACAGCAAGATGGTGAGTCTACTAATGTTAAGGCAATTTCTTTTGACCCGTGTAACATTTATGACTTACTTGACAAACAAACTAGGAAAGTTAGTTCTTCGGGTACAGGAAACAACATCCCTATTCCTCCGGGTTATACACCACCAGTTACTGAAGTTCAGGGTAACAACAATCAAGTTGTCCCTGAAGCTGAAGTCGAATCTAATCAATCTTCAAGTAGGTCGAAAAGGAGTAATTCACGAGTTTTGGAGAAGGTTGAGAACTCAGAGGATGGAAGTTCCTTTGATAGTATTTCTAAAGGGTTTAAGTCCTAGGAAGGTGGGTCTATTTTAGAGCTTTTAGAAGAAATGATTACGGTGGGTCAAACTATGGGTTTTTCCATGGAAGGTTGTGCTAAGGACATGGAAAAGATCATCGGAACACAAGGAGAACAAGTAGTTTTCCGATGAATTGTCTTTCTTTTAATGTACAAGTCCTAGGATCCAAGGCTAAGAAAGATTGGATCAAGGAGTTAACTTCTAAATATAAACTTAGTTTCTTGTCTATCCAAGAAACTAAGATGGAGATTGTTTCGACTATGGAGGCTAAATATATGTGGGGCAACTATTTTTTCGATCACATTGTTAGTGAGGCTTATAGTAATTCAGGTGGTATACTCTGTATATGGGATACAAATTTCTTCCGAAAGGACCATCACATTGTTTCTGATAATTTTGTTGCTTTGTATTAGACGTGGATCCCGAATAAACTAAAGTTACTAATTATTTCAGTCTATGCTCCTCAATCTCGTTCTTCTAAACGTATGTCGTGGAGTTACCTCACATCTCTCATCACTAGTTGGAACGGAGAAAGTTTGATCATGGGGGATAACGAAGTTAGAAGTATAGAGGAACTGTGGGGTTCTGTGTTTAACGTTCAAGGAACTACTTAGTTCAACTCCTTTATCTCTAATTCAGGTTTACTTGATATCCAGTTGGAAGGGTATTCTTTCACATGGGTGCATCCCTCGGCTACCAAGACGAGTAAGTTAGATCGATTTCTCTTATCTAATGGTTTACTCTCCACTTTTCCTCACATCTCGGCCTTATGTTTGGATCGTCACCTATCGGACCATCGACCCATTTTGCTAAAGGAAGTTATATCTGATTTCGGCCCTACTCCATTTCGCTTTTACCATTCTTGGATTGATCTTCCTGGTTTTGATGAGCTGGTGAAGGAGTCTTGGATGTCTTTTAATCTTGATGATTCCAACGGGATGATTAGATTTAAAAAAACTACAAATGTTGAAAAAGGTGATTCGTACTTGGACTATGGAATTCAAAAGTAATCGGGCACGTCATACTCGGGACCTTAAGCTTAAGTTGAGTGAAATTGATAAAAAAAAAATTGGAACAAGGTGGTGCTTATAACGACATCCTTTTATCCCGCTTGGAGGTCATGAAACAATTACATGATGTCCAAACTTCTAATCACCGGGATGTCATGCAGAAGGCGAAAGTCCGTTGGACAATCGAGGGAGACGAAAACTCTAAATACTTTCATGCTATTATTAATAAAAAGCGAGCAAATCTGTCTGTTAAAGGTGTTATGGTAGATGGTGACTGGGTTGATGATCCTTTTCTAGTAAAACAAGAATTTTGAAATCATTTTGCGAACAGATTTCAAGACCCGGGTCCAAGAAAAGGTAGCCTTAATTTTTCTTTTCCTAATCGCCTTAATAATGAATAGGTTTCTGTTTTGGAATCTCCTATTTCAAATGATGATATTCGCACTGTTGTATGGGGGTGTGGGGTAGATAAATCTCCTGTGCCAGACGGATTTACTTTCGAATTCTTTCGTAAGTTTTGGGCCGTAGTTGGGCCTGATTTGTGCATTGCAGTAAAATGGTTCTTTGATTATGGGCAATTCGATATAGGATGCAACTCTTCATTCATGGCTCTTATTCCTAAAGTTTTAGATCCGAAAGTTGTCAATGATTACCTCCCCATCAGTTTAATTGGTAGCCTTTATAAAGTTGTTACTAAGATTCTTGCATCTCGTCTTTCCACGGTTATTTCAGATCTCATTTCAGATGTCCAGACTGCTTTACTTCCTAATAGGCAGATCCTCGACGGTCCTTTTATTATTAATGAAGTTTTAGCTCGTTGCAAAGTTAAAAAGTAGCAGGCCATGATTTTTAAGGTTGATTTCGCCAAGGCGTCTGACTCTATTAGATGGGATTTTTTGGACGATGTTCTGGTCTCTTTTGGTTTTGGTTCCAAATGGCGTTCTTGGATTCGTGGCATTTTATCTTCAAGGAAGGCTTCATCTTAGTTAACGGGTGTAGTAATTCTTAATTTTCGGATCAATATTTATAACCCGACTTTTATTTATCATGTTTGCTTTTATAAAAAAAACAAAAAAAAATTAATTAAATAAATAAATTGAATTCTCGGTTAATCGACAAGGTTAAGGCTTTATCGTATCGAATACGTGTCATTTATTATTTATCGGCATAGTCTATGTCCGTAATCGACCGTAAATAATAGAAATATTCTCTATTATCGTCGTAATGATTTTCGTTATAAGGGCATTCTTCGTAAAAAAAATTATAAACCTTTAAGTGTCTTTCACTTATATACCGCGTTAACGTTTATTAAATAATAATCTGTCATTTATTTATAGAAATATCAACTTTCACCGAATGTCGATGGTTTTATTTTATGTCGAGCGTTTAGTTTTTGTGTTTGATGTGTACCTTTAAAATTTAAAATATCAAACTTTGACAATACACGTTTTATTAAACTCTTACGTAAAAATTTATTGACAAAAATTACCCATTATTATCTCCCGCCACGTACACTCATTAAAAAGAGCGTCCAAATGAGAGGGTTACTCATTTACGTATCTAATGTTATCTTGGCATGTGTTGCACAAGATAATTCTAGCTAGCCTTCTTATCTCTTAGTTTTCCAAAATAATATCTTCAAGTGTGTTAAAATTATAAAGTCAAACACCAGAAGTTTCCCAAAAACTTTGTAAACTAATCAAGAACAGTCCCCAAACGGATGTTGTTCAACATACATACCAAAGCAGATAGTCCCCAATTGGATGCTATCTCAAAACATACATCAAGAACAAAATAGAAACATAAACAACTAAACTAAGCCTAACGGCTATAACGTTATAAAAAAGATACATAAACACCCCCTCAAGCTTATGAACTTGTCATAAACATAAACAATATTTCCAACACCCTTCCTCAAGAGCATAAGCCAACGAAATTTTTTAAACATAATCTGGAGCATAAGGTTTTATGCTGATGATTTCCAAGGCCTTTAGTAAGAATGCCAGCAACTTGATTCTCAGAAGAGACCTTCATAGTCTTAATAAGACCAGATGCAACTTTTTCCCTTACCAAATGAACATCAATATCAAAGTGCTTGGTTTTTTCATGCATAATAGGATTAGCTGCAATCTGAATAGCCGAGCTATTGTCACAGAACAACCAAGCAGGAATGGAAGAAGGAACATTAAGGTCCAATAGAATTTTGTTAAGCCACATGACTTCACATACAGCAGATGCCATTGCCCTGTATTCAGCCTCAGCAAAGGATCTGGATAGGGTAGCCTGCTTTTTGCTTTTCCAAGACACCAAGTTATTACATATGAAAACACAATACCCAGAAACAGACCTTCTTGTCATTTTACACTTAGCCCAATTAGAGTCAGAAAACACTTTAATGGTTTTGGAATTAGACTTAGAGTAAGTCAAACCAGCACCAGGAGCATTTTTTAAATATCTGAGCACCCTAAGGGCAGCCTCAAAGTGAGACTGAAGAGGAGCATGCATATGTTGACTAAGGCAATGAACAGAGTATGATATATCAGGTCTGGTATTGCAAAGGTAGATAAGTTTTCCAACAATCTTTTGATAACTGGTGATATTCGAAAGAAATTTATCATCAATACTTTCTTTATGAGCCAAAATGCCATTTTCAGTCATGGGGGTACATACACGTTTGCAACCAAGTAAGCCGTACTCATGAAGAAGCTCAATACAGTACTTTCTTTGGTTCAGACACAAGTCATTGTCAAGTTTTAAAACTTCTATTCCAAGAAAGTACCTTAGATCACCCAAATCTTTGATTTTAAAACTCTGACTAAGGAGCATTTTAAACTTTTCAATTTCACTATCATTGTTTCCAGTCACAATGATATCATCCACATAAACAAGCAAAACAAGAAAAATCCCATCTTTGTTCTTTGTGAACAAGGAGTGATCATTTTTACTTTGAACAAAGCCAGCATTACTAAGAAACTCAACAAGCTTTATATTCCACTGTCTAGGAGCCTGTTTAAGACCATACAAAGCCTTTTTTAGTTTGCAAACTCTTTTTTCACTTTTGTCAAAGAAACCAGGAGGAGGTAACATATAAACATCTTCAGTAAGATCACCATATAAGAAAGCATTGTTGATATCCATTTGAAAAATATTCCAAGTGTTTTGCACCGCAAGATTTAGGACACACCTAATAGTACGCATTTTAACGACTGGACTGAAAATTTCATAATAATCAATCCCCTCTCTCTGCCCACAACCCTTAGCCACTAATCTGGCTTTATATCTTTCAATTTCTCCATCGGGTTTATATTTGATTTTATAAACCCATTTGGAAGGTATGGCTTTCCTATTAATGGGCAGAGTGGTAAGGGTCCAGGTGTCATTAAAATACAAGGCCTCCATCTCATTGTTCATAGTATGCACCCAATTAACATTTTTAACAGCATCAAGAAAGCAAGTAGGTTCAGCAGTCCTATTGAGATTAGAGATGAAACATCTATTAACTTCCGACAGTTTAGTATGGTTAGCATATCTGTTTAACCCATACTTAACTTTATCATCCAAAACAAAATCATTCAACTTATCAGGCAATTTAGGCACTCTATTAGACCTTCTAGGATTAATAGGAGGACTATCATCATCTGTCCTATTGCTGGAATCAAATGTGGGAACATGGTTTTAAAAATTGCCCTCAGAAATGAATAGATTTTCATCCATTGATGATGCAGTATGGTTATCATTCTCAACTGGCTGCTCCTCTGCAGTATCAGTTGAAGAGTGATCCATAATTACCGTTCGTGCATAGAGTTAATTATAAGTTTGGTATTCTTTCATGAATTTATGTGAGTTGATTATAAGTTTTTTCTCCCATCGCTTGCTAATAAATTTATCTGCAATAAATAAGGTTGTACGATTTGAAAAGTTACTTAGCTTCTATCACAAGATCGTTTAAAAGTTGCTCGGTATTAATTAGAGTTCATAGCCAAGGCATAACTTATTGAAGCGGGATGCGAAGATTGGCGAGTCCGAAAAGGTCCTAACAAGACATGAGGGCTACATTTTGTTGCTAAAGATCCAAAAGTGATGTGAAGAATCATTAATCGAAAATCAATATGAAGGATCGAGACACACGACGAAAAGCAAATACTCCCCTAAAGATCATGGAGAATCCAAGTCCTAAAAGGAGGCGGATCGTTGTATATCAAAGTCCAAAATAAAGATTGGAGAAAAATGAAGAAGTCGTGATCCAAATACGAAGAATCTCTCAAAAACTTCAAGTGAAGAAATTCCTATTATGAAGAGAAGACCATAATTTTAAGAACGTCTCTCAAAGATTCGAAGTATGAAGTCGATGCCAAATATCGGTCCGAGAAAGGTCTCAAATCGTGAAGCGAGTTATGCCAAGATATGAACTTTAAGAGGTCCCGAGAAGCAGTTTTAAAAGATTTTATCCTTTAGTTAACTATTGATTAAATCGTCCCACTTTATTTTCGACCTAAATAACTATCGTAATAAGTCAAACAATGCATCCTCGTGATCATTCAAGACAAAATTAAAATATAAGAGATACACCTAGGAATAAGGGAGTCTAAGTAAATAATTGGGCCACATGAGTTCGTGTTAGTTTGCTAACTTATAATAACAATGATCTCGTTTTTAAGCTTGGTATGGGGAACGTGAAACTTGAGGATGATGAACATTCATGACAGCCAAAACCCCAATGTAAGTCTTTGATTTCTTTACTTGTTTGGTACATATTTCTATCTTTTTAGTTTCCTTAAAGTTTAGTATTTAATAAAGGCCAAGGTGGGTTATTTATAATGAGAAATGTAATATGTGCTTTGAAATTAATGCATTGCATGAGGGCATTGCAATGGTCAAGTGTAGGGGATTTAATAAGTGTGAAAACACTTATCATTTTGCCACTTATTTCCAATAATAACAAGACCAAAACGTGTATTTTATGTCGTAAAAGTCGGAATTATGCGTGGTTTGTGTTTTTATTGTGTTTTAGGACCAAAAGATGAAAAAGGAAGAAAACATGGGCTATCACGGGCTTTTATCGAAGAAAACGAGAAAAGACGAAGTGAAAAGATCAAGAGTGCAAAAAGAACGGAAGTCCAAGGCCTATTCTGAAGATTTATCGAGGAAAAAGTCTAAAGACGGAAGTTTAATGAAGTCGAAGAACTCAAGTCTAATTATAGAAGAAAATTAGAAGACGAGTTCAATTTACATCGACAAATCCCGAGACGACGTCGAGAAAGACAAAGAATTAAAATCGAGTCGAGAAGAAAGAAAGAAAGAAGGAAGCACATGCATCTCCCCATCTCCTATAAATACCCTCCTAAGGACACATTAGGAGGGTGTTAGCTAGTTTAATTTCTTTTTTGTAGTTTTCATTTTTAGAGAGAGAAAGTGTTTAACTTTCTCTCATTAAAACTTCATCTTTTATCTTTCTTGTTTTAATCAAACCTTTACTTTTTAAGCTTAATCTTGTTTCAATCTTCACCTTTTTAATCTTCCTTGTTAGTACGATTTTGTGTTCATCATTCTATTTCATTTACTTTCTTTAAGACGCCAGTTCTTACTTTTGTGAGTTTCTTGATTTGTTGGGTTAAAAGATTTACAAGCCTTACACTGATTAAGCTTTGAGCTATTCATGCTTATTGGCTTATTTAGTGTTTAGCTTAGTGTTTTTTTTTAAGTTTTCTCAAAATTTTAGTGTTTTTAGGAAAGTGTGTTTTATAAAGTTTGCGAATTTAGAATTTCAAAAGTTGTCAAATGTATGTTCATTGAGTTGTTTAAGTTTCGATTAAGTGTGCTTATTGGAAGTGGTTATTGGGATTTTGGCTTATTTCATTTCATCGGATTACTTTGCTACATCGCAAAGTGAAGGTTTAAACATTTCGATGGTTTATTCAGACAGCTACGTTGTATCGCAATAACCCTTAGGCTTTTACTTTGTGATCACGTGTGTTCCCCCCCCCCCCCCCCTTATTCCGATCGTGATTGCGATCGCTCATTGCAATCATATATTGCGACGGCTCTTAAGGTTATATTAAAACGAAATGCTGCCCAAATTTCATTAGCCATATTCCGATAGAAATTGTATCCTGATAGACTTGAACATTGCGACAGAATTACATTCCGACAGAAGTGTTTTCAGTATTCCGATAGCTTTGATTTCATACATTCCGATAGACTTGATCTTAATTATTCCGATACTTGTCATTCAGATAGATTATTCGGATATAATTTGTTCACTAATATTCCGATGCTTAATTTGATATTCCGATGGATTTTACTTTGATATTCCGATGGTTTTGTTTTCACTACATTCCGACACAAACATTCCGATGGATTAAGTTTTTAAGTTTTACAAAGTTTCAAGTCTTAAATTCATTACGTTTTAATTTCCAAAAATTGCACTCTTCCCGAAATCTCTGTTTTTACCAAGTGTTTTTCTAGTAATTTTTAGTTTAATTTTTAAAGTTTTATTTTTACTCAACAACATTTTCATATTTGCTTTTAGTAGAATAGATAACCAAACCATTTTATTTTCCACCAAGAACGACTAAGTCGCACTAATTAACGGTAATCAATTCGAAAAGATCGGACGATAACTTTTTATCAGATGGTCCCCTTCCTTCATCATTGGGTCTTGAGATATTTTGGTTTTCAGAATCAAAAAAATCAAAAAAGGTTTTATTGTCAAACTCTTTATTCAAAACTTTATTCTTGGAATTCATTTTATAAGGAAAAACATTTTCATAAAACTTAACATCTCTAGAAAAAAAGAAACTTCTGTTTTCTAAACTCAAAACTTTGTAAGCCTTTTTTGTACTTGAGTAACCAATTAAAATGCATTTTTCAGATTTATGGGAAAACTTATCATGATTGTTCAAAACACTAGCAAAACATAAACATCCAAAACATCTCAGATGGGAAAGGGATGGTTCCCTATCATACAACATACTAAAAGGAGATTTACCAGCAAGGACAGAAGATGGAAGCCTGTTAATCAAGTAGGTAGCAGTTAAAATACACTCAGTCAAAAGATATAAGGGAATACCACTCTGAAACAAAAGGGTTCTAGCCACATTAAGAAGATGTCTGTGCTTTCTCACAGCAATCCCATTTTGCTGAGGAGAATAAGCACAAGAGGTTTGGTGCACAATGCCTTTTTCTTTCAAAAAAATGTCCATTTTACTGTTTATGAACTCAGTTCCATTATCAGACCTTATGATTTTAACCCTCTTTTGAAATTGGTTGAAGATGAGATTAACAAAATCTTCAAAGTATTTAAACACTTCATCCTTAGATTTAATTAAGTAAACCCAAATAGCTCTAGAAAAGTCATCAACAATGGTAAGAAAGTACCTAAACCCTTCCTTAGAGGTAACCCGGTAAGGTCCCCATAAGTCTAGATGGATGAGATCACCCACCATTTTAGAGTATGATTACTCAAGGGAAAGGGTTCTCTAGTCTGCTCAGAAAAATGACAAATATCACAAGGAGTAATGTGTTCATGTTTACTTATTTTAAGAGCGTCTTTTAGGACTTGTAACACATTATCAAAATGATGACCAAGCCGATTGTGCCAAACATTTTTGGAAACATGAAATCAGGCAACAGATAAATTACTCTTAATTTGAGGTAACTTACATTCAGAATCAAACAAGTATAAGCCATCACACTCATTACCAATCCCCAGAATATTTTCCTTTTTCAAATCCTGAATAATACAATTATGTTCAGTAAAACCAACATGAAGCTTGCTATCTTTGATCAACTTGTTAACAGACAAAAGACTAACAGTGTAATCAGGTATAACCAAAACATCAAATAAGACCACATTACTAGTAAGTTTAAGGTTACCAATACAAGTGATTTTAGCAACAGTCCTATTAGGATGTCCAATAGTAATGTTTAAGTCAGAAATATCAATCACATGTGTCATGTTTTTAGTGGAATTAGTGATGTGTTGATTAGCACCAGAGTCAATGATCCAACCAAAATTGACTTTAATCCCATTATAATTGATCTTAGCAACAAAAAATTTATAGAAGTGATTGTTAAAAAACACATTTCCATTAAAGAAACTAAACTTAGTACCTGCCATGTTATCTTGAACACCACAATTCTCTTTTTCACTGATCAGACTCATGAGTTTGGTAATTTGGTCATTGGTAAAGGGTAAAGTGGTGTTAGAATTCTGAGTATCAACACTGTTACTGGAACCAACTCTTCTATTATTATTCACTTTAAAAGGAGTCCTATTGTTACTAGTATTAGAATTCTTTTTATATCCAGGAGGATATCCAATTAACTAAAAACATCTGTCAACAGTATGACCTTTCATATTGCAATTAGTACATAACAAAGAGTTGTATTGATTTCGGTTTCCCCATTGCTGTTGTTGCTATTGGAAAACTGATTTGAAAACTGATTTGACTGATTTCTGTTTCCCCCATTGTTACCATTAAAAAACTGATTTGAATTTCTGTTGTTAGAAGATCTATTTTGATTTTGATTTTTGGGAAAATCATTAGCTTTAGCAGCAAAGGAGGAAACTTGGGGTTTTGGGACCCCAGAATTAGAGTTAAGACCCCTATGGGACTCTTCTCTACACACAATCACAAAAGAATCCTTAACATCAGGTAAAACAGGTTGGGTCAACAAAGAACTTCTTATAGGTTGATACACTTCATCCAAACCCATTAAAAACTACATTAACTTCATTAACTGTTGATGTTTACTAGACTCAGCTCTAGCTATGCATGTACAAGGAGAAAACTTGGTAAGAATATCAAACTCTCTCCATAGAGAGTTCAACTTGTGATAGTATTCAGACACAGACAAACCATTTTGTTTAAAATTATTGATTTTCTGAATCAAATTAAACAGAATTGAACCATCAAGTTTATCATAAGTCTCCCTAAGTTCATTCCAAACCTCAGCAGCATTTTCAGAATACACTTGACTTAAATAAAGATCTTCAGATATACAACTTAACAACCAAGATAAAACCACAGCATTGCACCTATCCCATTGATTAGAAAGAGGCTCACTATTAGCATAAGCAGTTTTAACACAAGTACCATCAACAAATCCCATTTTATTTCTAGCTTGTAAAGCAATTTTGACAGCATTAGCCCAAAGTCTATAGTTGTCACAACCAGTAAGCTTAATGCTAACAAGAGTCCCAAGATTATGATCATTAGGTTGCAAATGCAATGGATTACCAACATCTAAAGAACTAATCAACACAAGAGTAGGAGTAGTCATAATGAAAAGCAAGTAAACAACACAGAAGGCACACAAACAAAGAACAAACAAGTAAAGCAGCAAATAAAGAGGAGAGAAAGAACTTGAATCTCAAAAATCACCAATACTAGCTTGTGGACTGGGGTTGGCCAGAGCAGGTATCCACACCAGTCACGCTGGAGGGTCAAGGTATTAACCGAACCCGTTTGCACCCACCTCACTAGATCAATGACCAAGAAGAAACAAGTAACTCACAGTGCTAATAAAGCGGAAGCAGAAACACCACTTGTGCTCTTGATTCACCTAGTCAAGAGACACAAGTGAAAAGCAATACCAAATCCACCAGGGACAAACAACAGAACTCAATAGCCAACAATTAGGGTTTCACAAACCCTAATTTTAAACCAACAACAACACTGGAGACACCAAACCAAAAAGCCCCAAAAATTAAAAAATTAGGGTTTCATAAACCCTAGTTTTAAATTTTCAGAAACCAATGGATCCAACCTCCAATGAGAAGAAACAGCTGCAAGAAGAGTTAGATAACAAGAATATAGTATTAAAACTTACCAATCGAGAAACCCTAATTTCTGATTTTAGGGTTTTTCGAATTAAATCAAAGAAAGAATAAATTAACCATGTTAATCAACGATTAACGCTCAAAAAAGTAGTTCCCAAGCCAGAATTTGAGAAACCCCCAAAAAAAAGTTGAAACCCTAATTTTAAAAAAGTTTTATAGATCAGTAACAACGTAAACCAAAAACAAGATTTTCAAGAAAAAACTTTATCCCAAAGAACAGAGCCTATAGCTCTGATACCATGTTAAAATTATAAAGTCAAACACCAAAAGTTTCCCAAAAACTTTGTAAACTAATCAAGAACAGTCCCCAAACGGATGATGTTCAACATACATACCAAAGCAGATAGTCCCCAATTGGATGCTATCTCAAAACATACATCAAGAACAAAATAGAAACATGAAAAACTAAACTAGCTAGGATCCATACGTCTACATTTAGATCGTATGGATCTATTTAGGATTAATGGAAGGTGTGATGATGGATGAGTAGGGGTGAAAGGATGAGAAGGGTGGTTGTGATGAGAGAGTGGTTGGGAGCGTTGTGTGTGTGTGTTTTGAACCAAAGCTGCGTATCTTCAATCATATAACCCTAGTCAACATGAGACGCTCCAGTCAACAATCTAAAATCAAAACATGCACCTTTGGTCCCTGCACAATCCACAAACAACAAAACAAAGCCTAACGGCTATAACGTTATAAAAAAGATACGTAAACACCCCCTCAAGCTTATGAACTTGTCATAAACATAAACAATATTTCCAACAAAGTGTCATTGTCTTTGTTTTATTTCTGTTGAAACCCAAAAAGAACACAAGCACCATTTTTATTAGACTTTTGCAAGTTTTAGACATTTGAAGTGTCTAAGTAAAACTATGGTTGACATGAGTATGATTATTAACTCATGATTCAAGCGATGTAGAAAATAAGAGAGAAAAGGATCATAGATGACGAGCATGTACCTAAAGAAGAAGATAATAGACTTTTGCATGTATTACCGGTTGAAGCTCGCGGTGTGGGTGTAAGCTAGAGCAAAAGCGACGAGAGAGACATATATGGTCGCTACAACTTAGCGGTTCATATCTTGAAAGAGGAAAGTTTAGCAACACTTTAAAAGACATCTCACCGTTACGTTCATGCACCGCCATCCATCGAAAGAGATGTTTTCATATCGGACAAGTTTTGAAGGGGTCTTGGTGAAGGTGCAACGGAAGCATGTCACGCCATGACATACTATTACGCCAATAAGAGCATGTTATAACTTCTGTTCGGGGTCATAACACGACCATGGTTCAAGCCAATATAGTTCAAGCTTTGGTTATCTAATCCTTTGTATTCGATAAGAGTTTTTGTTCCTTAGCCGCACGTTCGAGTTCGTGTTCGGTTGAGTCGTGGACTGGTTTAACTTCGATAGTATTCGTGATCATATACAATCGTGCATCGCGACTCCGGATATCTTGTATTCCCGCATGGAGTTAAGGTATCACGATATCAACTTAGTATTACGGTTCGTAATTCTACTACTTTTCAAATGAAATTGTAAAAATGAAGAACCGTAACTTTCAATTTGCGAATGAAAATGAAGAATTCATTTTCAATTCATTTTCATGCAAACAATTACATATGTACACCTTTGGTCCTTGAGTTATTAGCCTAGATACAAATATGTATCATGGTGTTTCAAAGTAACCCTTTTGATCCTTAAAAATTTTATGCTTTTTAAAGTTAGTCCTAAAATTAATTCAGTTATTTTATCAATAGAGTAATTGTGTTTATAAAACTCATTTTAGTTTTATATGTTTTCGCTTATATTTCTAAGACGCGCCATTTTATTTTAGGTTGTCGTTAGAAGCTCGTTGTTTATCGGCTTATCTTATATCATCGTTTCACTACCATTAGGACTGTCTTGATCGTTATCCTCACCTGATATCGCTATCGTTAAGGTGAGTTCATAGCCTCGCTTTTACTGCTTTATATATTTTTATAAAACCCGCGAGGGGGATACATGTTACTTTTTACGAATGGACGCAAGTGCTTGAACTGTTTGAACTGTATGCTTATTTTATCCCTTTAGTCATGAACCGTTAATTACTTGGACCGACTATATTGGTCGAGTAAACGCGAATGCTGTGAATAGATCTATTGGGATTGACCTCTCCGTCCGGGTTTAACGGAAAACCGACTGGACGCATTGTATTTGAAACTTGAACGGAATAACGGATGTTAATGTTCGATTCATGAGCTAAATGCGATAACTGATGCTATCTGACTTTTGTGAGCTGAATACTTGAAATCTTGTGGTCCACTGCCTTTACTTGCAAACCTATGAATTCACTCAACCGTTGTGTTGACGTTTTAGCATGTATTTCTCAGGTACTCAGATTTAAAAGCAGCTGGAGCACGGAGTCGCACTGGATATTTTAAAGGCAATAAAATACCGATTACCATTCGATAAACATTTTGAAACTGTTTATATATACATTATAGTTGGGACCTGCTGTAAACTCTGATGTTTTATTAATCGAATGGATTAAACTTTTAAACGCCTCTTTTTTGAGTCGTTGTCTGTAACTTGTGTGTTGTGCTATGAAGTAATACTTCCAATGACCCTTCCGCTGTTATCCGAAATTGGGCGTGTTACAGATCGGTATCAGAGCACTTGTTATAGAGAAGTAGGTCATTTTCAAAACCTAGACTATAACAACTCTTTCACTAAAATGATTTTATTGCCTTAAAATCATCCGTGCGACTGTGCCTCCCAAAAGCTTGTAAAATATGTATATTGATATATATATTTGTTTCTCGTTAGTATGTTTATATGAAGGGATTATTTATATAAACATTGAGCTCTTTTAAGACATTACGAATGAAGCAATGGTTTTGGTAAAGTTTTCGATAACTTTTATGATAACAATTTTATATAAGCGTGAACTCACCATCAAGTGCCGATTCCACTCGTTATTTACCTACTAATTCCGAGTTTGAATACTCGTCTTGAGATTTTCAATCGTATACGCTATCTCATAGATCACTGCTGTAAAGTCTTCTGGTTGATTTGAGGTACAACTTTGACTTCACACCTCGTGTTGTGCATAATTGGGGCACTTATTTCTTTTGTAGCAAGATATATTTATATTCTTTGATTTTCTTATCACTTTGGATGATTTTAATAAATCATGCCACGAATGCGATTATTTCGTTCTATGGAAAATTTGATTTCCTCTTCATCTTGGGCTTTGTGCAAACGTTGCTTAGGTAGGCTAATTTATAATTATCTTGTTGAAACGAACTCGTCACTCGTTTTAACAAGTAAATTATAAATTACTGAACCATGAGTTTCTAAATTTTAAACATGGACATGACGAACCCATGTAATTACAAATTTGTAAATGAGTGGGCTTAAGCATGTGGCATTTGCACAAACTGTTTCATTTCGACTCATACTTCGATTGTACGATTCAACCGTTCTCTATCGCTATTCTAATTCTTATCGTTATTATATTGTACGAATAATTCTTTTATCTTTTTATATTTTTGATACATTTGTATGGATTATTCCGAGCGTGTATCGACTTTTGTGAACTTAAAGGTATTCTCACCTTTTTTCGAACGTATCATGAACATGTAAAACAACCGAACTCTGGGACAGAGTTCTTTTAAGGTGGTTAGACTGTAGTAATTCTTAATTTTCGGATCAATATTTATAACCCGACTTTTATTTATCATGTTTGCTTTTATAAAAAAAAACAAAAAAAAAAATAATTAAATAAATAAATTGAATTCTCGGTTAATCGACAAGGTTAAGGCTTTATCGTATCGAATACGTGTCATTTATTATTTATCGGCATAGTCTATGTCCGTCATCGACCGTAAATAATAGAAATATTCTCTATTATCGTCGTAATGATTTCCGTTATAAGGGCATTCTTCGTAAAAAAATTTATAAACCTTTAAGTGTCGTTCACTTATATACCGCGTTAACGTTTATTAAATAATAATCTGTCATTTATTTATAGAAATATCAACGTTCACCGAATGTCGATGGTTTTATTTTATGTCGAACGTTTAGTTTTTGTGTTTGATGTGTACCTTTAAAATTTAAAATATCAAACTTTGACAATACACGTTTTATTAAACTCTTACGTAAAAATTTATTGACAAAAATTACCCATTATTATCTCCCGCCACGTACACTCATTAAAAAGAGCGTCCAAATGAGAGGGTTACTCATTTACGTATCTAATGTTATCTTGGCATGTGTTGCACAAGATAATTCTAGCTAGCCTTCTTATCTCTTAGTTTTCCAAAATAATATCTTCAAGTGTCATTGTCTTTGTTTTATTTCTGTTGAAACCCAAAAAGAACACAAGCACCATTTTTATTAGACTTTTGCAAGTTTTAGACATTTGAAGTGTCTAAGTAAAACTATGGTTGACATGAGTATGATTATTAACTCATGATTCAAGCGATGCAGCAAATAAGAGAGAAAAGGATCATAGATGACGAGCATGTACCTAAAGAAGAAGATAATAGACTTTTGCATGTGTTACCGGTTGAAGCTCGCGGTGTGGGTGTAAGCTAGAGAAAAAGCGACGAGAGAGACATATATGGTCGCTACAACTTAGCGGTTCATATCTTGAAAGAGGAAAGTTTAGCAACACTTTGAAAGACATCTCACCGTTACGTTCATGCACCGCCATCCATCGAAAGAGATGTTTTCATATCGGACAAGTTTTGAAGGGGTCTTGGTGAAGGTGCAACGGAAGCATGTCACGCCATGACATCCTATTACGCCAATAAGAGCATGTTAGAACTTCTGTTCGGGCTCATAACACGACCTTGGTTCAAGCCAATATAGTTCGAGCTTTGGTTATCTAATCCTTTGTATTCGATAAGAGTTTTTGTTCCTTAGCCGCGCGTTCGAGTTCGTGTTCGGTTGAGTCGTGGACTGGTTTAACTTCGATAGTATTCGTGATCATATTCAATCGTGCATCACGACTCCGGATATCTTGTATTCCCGCATGGAGTTAAGGTATCACGATATCAACTTAGTATTACGGTTCGTAATTCTACTACTTTTCAAATGAAATTGTAAAAATGAAGAACCGTAACTTTCAAATTGCGAATGAAAATGAAGAATTCATTTCCAATTCATTTTCATGCAAACAATTACATATGTACACCTTTGGTCCTTGAGTTATTAGCCTAGATACAAATATGTATCATGGTGTTTCAAAGTAACACTTTTGATCCTTAAAAATTTTATGCTTTTTAAAGTTAGTCCTAAAATTAATTCAGTTATTTTATCAATAGAGTAATTGTGTTTATAAAACTCATTTTAGTTTTATATGTTTTCGCTTATATTTCTAAGACGCGCCATTTTATTTTAAGTTGTCGTTAGAAGCTCGTTGTTTATCGGCTTATCTTATATCATCGTTTCACTACCATTAGGACTGTCTTGATCGTTATCCTCACCTGATATCGCTATCGTTAAGGTGAGTTCATAGCCTCGCTTTTACTGCTTTATATATTTTTATAAAACCCGCGAGGGGGATACATGTTACTTTTTACGAATGGACGCAAGTGCTTGAACTGTTTGAACTGTATGCTTATTTTATCCCTTTAGTCATGAACCGTTAATTACTTGGACCGACTATACTGGTCGAGTAAACGCGAATGTTGTGAATAGATCTATTGGGATTGACCTCTCCGTCCGGGTTTAACGGAAAACCGACTGGACGCATTGTATTTGAAACTTGAACGGAATAACGGATGTTAATGTTCGATTCATGAGCTAAATGCGATAACTGATGTTATCTGACTTTTGTGAACTGAATACTTGAAATCTTGTGGTCCACTGCCTTTACTTTCAAACCTATGAATTCACTCAACCGTTGTGTTGACGTTTTAGCATGTATTTCTCAGGTACTCAGATTTAAAAGCAGCTGGAGCACGGTGTCGCACTGGATATTTTAAAGGCAATAAAATACCGGTTACCATTCGATAAACATTTTGAAACTGTTTATATATACATTATAGTTGGGACCTGCTTTATAATCTGATGTTTTATTAATCGAATGGATTAAATTTTTAAACGCCTCTTTTTTAGTCGTTTTCTGTAACTTGTGTGTTGTGCTATGAAGTAATACTCCCAATGATCCTTCCGCTGTTATCCAAAATTGGGCGTGTTACAGATCGGTATCAGAGCACTTGTTATAGAGAAGTAGGTCATTTTCAAAACCTAGACTATAACAACTCTTTCACTAAAATGATTTTATTGCCTTAAAATCACCCGTGCGACTGTGCCTCCCAAAAGCTTGTAAAATATGTATATTGATATATATATTTGTTTCTCGTTAGTATGTTTATATGAAGGGATTATTTATATAAACATTGAGCTCTTTTAAGACATTACGAATGAAGCAATGGTTTTGATAAAGTTTTCGATAACTTTTATGATAACAATTTTATATAAGCGTGAACTCACCATCAAGTGCCGATTCCACTCGTTATTTACCTACTAATTCCGAGTTTGAATACTCGTCTTGAGATTTTCAATCGTATACGCTATCTCATAGATCACTGCTGTAAAGTCTTCTGGTTGATTTGAGGTACAACTTTGACTTCACACCTCGTGTTGTGCATAATTGGGGCACTTATTTATTTTGTAGCAAGATATATTTATATTCTTTGATTTTCTTATCACTTTGGATGATTTTAATAAATCATGCCACGAATGCGATTATTTCGTTCTATGGAAAATTTGATTTCCTCTTCATCTTGGGCTTTGTGCAAACGTTGCTTAGGTAGGCTAATTTATAATTATCTTGTTGAAACGAACTCGTCACTCGTTTGAACAAGTAAATTATAAATTACTGAACCATGAGTTTCTAAATTTTAAACATGGACATGACGAACCCATGTAATTACAAATTTGTAAATGAGTGGGCTTAAGCATGTGGCATTTGCACAAACTGTTTCATTTCGACTCATACTTCGATTGTACGATTCAGCCGTTCTCTATCGCTATTCTAATTCTTATCGTTATTATATTGTACGAATAATTCTTTTATCTTTTTATATTTTTGATACATTTGTATGGATTATTCCGAGCGTGTATCGACTTTTGTGAACTTAAAGGTATTCTCACCTTTTTTCGAACGTATCATGAACATGTAAAACAACCGAACTCTGGGACAGAGTTCTTTTAAGGTGGTTAGACTGTAGTAATTCTTAATTTTCGGATCAATATTTATAACCCGACTTTTATTTATCATGTTTGCTTTTATAAAAAAAAACAAAAAAAAATAATTAAATAAATAAATTCAATTCTCGGTTAATCGACAAGGTTAAGGCTTTATCGTATCGAATATGTGTCATTTATTATTTATCGGCATAGTCTATGTCCGTCATCGACCGTAAATAATAGAAATATTCTCTATTATCGTCGTAATGATTTTCGTTATAAGGGCATTCTTCGTAAAAAAAATTATAAACCTTTAAGTGTCGTTCACTTATATACCGCGTTAACGTTTATTAAATAATAATCTGTCATTTATTTATAGAAATATCAACGTTCACCGAATGTCGATGATTTTATTTTATGTCGAGCGTTTAGTTTTTGTGTTTGATGTGTACCTTTAAAATTTAAAATATCAAACTTTGACAATACACGTTTTATTAAACTCTTACGTAAAAATTTATTGACAAAAATTACCCATTATTATCTCCCGCCACGTACACTCATTAAAAAGAGCGTCCAAATGAGAGGGTTACTCATTTACGTATCTAATGTTATCTTGGCATGTGTTGCACAAGATAATTCTAGCTAGCCTTCTTATCTCTTAGTTTTCCAAAATAATATCTTCAAGTGTCATTGTCTTTGTTTTATTTCTGTTGAAACCCAAAAAGAACACAAGCACCATTTTTATTAGACTTTTGCAAGTTTTAGACATTTGAAGTGTCTAAGTAAAACTATGGTTGACATGAGTATGATTATTAACTCATGATTCAAGCGATGTAGCAAATAAGAGAGAAAAGGATCATAGATGACGAGCATGTACCTAAAGAAGAAGATAATAGACTTTTGCATGTGTTACCGGTTGAAGCTCGCGGTGTGGGTGTAAGCTAGAGAAAAAGCGACGAGAGAGACATATATGGTCGCTACAACTTAGCGGTTCATATCTTGAAAGAGGAAAGTTTAGCAACACTTTGAAAGACATCTCACCGTTACGTTCATGCACCGCCATCCATCGAAAGAGATGTTTTCATATCGGACAAGTTTTGAAGGGGTCTTGGTGAAGGTGCAACGGAAGCATGTCACGCCATGACATCCTATTACGCCAATAAGAGCATGTTAGAACTTCTGTTCGGGCTCATAACACACCTTGGTTCAAGCCCATATAGTTCGAGCTTTGGTTATCTAATCCTTTGTATTCGATAAGAGTTTTTGTTCCTTAGCCGCGCGTTCGAGTTCGTGTTCGGTTGAGTCGTGGACTGGTTTAACTTCGATAGTATTCGTGATCATATTCAATCGTGCATCGCGAATCCGGATATCTTGTATTCCCGCATGGAGTTAAGGTATCACGATATCAACTTAGTATTACGGTTCGTAATTCTACTACTTTTCAAATGAAATTGTAAAAATGAAGAACCGTAACTTTCAATTTGCGAATGAAAATGAAGAATTCATTTCCAATTCATTTTCATGCAAACAATTACATATGTACACCTTTGGTCCTTGAGTTATTAGCCTAGATACAAATATGTATCATGGTGTTTCAAAGTAACACTTTTGATCCTTAAAAATTTTATCCTTTTTAAAGTTAGTCCTAAAATTAATTCAGTTATTTTATCAATAGAGTAATTGTGTTTATAAAACTCATTTTAGTTTTATATGTTTTCGCTTATATTTCTAAGACGCGCCATTTTATTTTAGGTTGTCGTTAGAAGCTCGTTGTTTATCGGCTTATCTTATATCATCGTTTCACTACCATTAGGACTGTCTAGATCGTTATCCTCACCTGATATCGCTATCGTTAAGGTGAGTTCATAGCCTCGCTTTTACTGCTTTATATATTTTTATAAAACCCGCGAGGAGGATACATGTTACTTTTTACGAATGGACGCAAGTGCTTGAACTGTTTGAACTGTATGCTTATTTTATCCCTTTAGTCATGAACCGTTAATTACTTGGACCGACTATACTGGTCGAGTAAACGCGAATGCTGTGAATAGATCTATTGGGATTGACCTCTCCGTCCGGGTTTAACGGAAAACCGACTGGACGCATTGTATTTGAAACTTGAACGGAATAACGGATGTTAATGTTCGATTCATGAGCTAAATGCGATAACTGATGCTATCTGACTTTTGTGAACTGAATACTTGAAATGTTGTGGTCCACTGCCTTTACTTGCAAACCTATGAATTCACTCAACCGTTGTGTTGACGTTTTAGCATGTATTTCTCAGGTACTCAGATTTAAAAGCAGTTGGAGCACGGAGTCGCACTGGATATTTTAAAGGCAACAAAATACCGATTACCATTCGATAAACATTTTGAAACTGTTTATATATACATTATAGTTGGGACCTGCTGTAAACTCTGATGTTTTATTAATCGAATGGATTAAACTTTTTAAACGCCTCTTTTTTGAGTCGTTTTCTGTAACTTGTGTGTTGTGCTATGAAGTAATACTCCCAATGACCCTTCCGCTGCTATCCGAAATTGGGCGTGTTACAACGGGAGTCCGACTCCAGAGTTCCATTTTCACCGAGGTTTAAAACAGGGGGATCCCTTAGCTCCCTTTCTTTTTTACTCATCATGGAGCCTCTTCATTTATCGTTTTCCCAGACTCTCGAAGCTGGAATTTTCACAGGTTTTAAGATTGATTCAACTATTATGTTGTCCCATCTGTTTTATGCTGATGATGCAGTGTTTATTGGTGAATGATCTTAGGCTAATTTAAAGGGTATTATGAGCATCCTTCGATGCTTCTCTTTACTCCCAGGTATGTCGATTAATATTCAGAAGAGTCATCTTCTTGGTGTTGGTATCTCTGAAAATGATGTTGTTGAGGCTGCCAACTCAATTGGATTTTCGATAATGAAAAATCCCTTTAGATATTTGGGTATTTTAGTAGGCGACAACATGTCTTCTATTAAGGCGTGGGATGAGACGTTTACTAAAATGAAGACGAGGTTGTCTAAATAGAATCTTAATACGTTGTCTATCGGAGGTCGCCTTACCCTTCTTAAATCGGTGCTGGGATCTACTCCTATTTATAATATGTCGATTTTTAAGGTTCCCAAATCTATCCTTAATCAAATGGAAAGATTTCGTAGGAATTTTTTTAATGGCGTTCAAGATGGAGATAGAAAAATATTTTGGGTCAAATGGTCTAAGGTTCACGCTTCTAAGAAATGTGGTGGGTTGGATGTCTCAAGTTTTTTTGCTCTCAATCGGGCTCTTCTTTTCAAGTGGGTGTGGCGTTATCTTTCTCAAGATAATTCCCTATGGTTTCCTGTTATAGCTGCTATTCATGGTTTAATCATTCATCCTCTTTCTGCAACATACAATTCGACATGGAGTTCAATTATCAAAGAAGTTTTGCTCCTAAAAGATAAAGGTATTGATCTCATTTCTCATTGTAAGATTAAGGTGGGCAATGATATGCAAACAAGTTTTTGGAATGATTTATGGATTGGCGATTCCCTTCTTAAGCTTTCTTTCCCTCGTCTCTATGCTTTAGAAGAAAACAAGGACCTTTCAGTTGCTGATAAGATGAACACCCCTATCACTTCTTCTTTTCGACGCCCTGTACGAGGGGGTATTGAGACCCAACAACTTGATCAACTTCTGGTTTTGCTTGATTCGGTTATATTATCTACTATGGGTGATAGGTGGTTCTGGGATTTAAACGGCGACGGTATTTTTAAGGTTAAGGATGTTCGCAATTTGTTAGACGGGGCTTTTCTCCCTAAAGTGGATGTTCCTACTCGTTGGATAAAGAGCACTCTAATCAAGGTTAACGTTTTTGCTTGGAAACTTTTCCTCGATCGTCTCCCTACTAGATCGAATTTGGCTGGTAGGAATGTTAATGTTCCTTCTTTGGTATGCCCGTTGTGTAGTCACGCAACCGAGGATTCCCATCATTTGTTTTTCGGTTGTAACGTGGCGAAGGATGTTTTGAAACTTATTTGTCGGTGGTGGGATTTGGATTTTCACAATGTCTATTCATATGATGGTTAGCTCTCTTGGTTCAAATCTATTCGTCTTGGTTCTAATTCTAAAGATGTGTTGGAAGGCGTGTTCTATGTTTCTTGGTGGAGGCTTTGGTACTACAGAAATGAGCTTCTTTTTGCGGTTTCTAAACCCCGTAAAAGCTCTATTTTTGACGATATTGTTTTACCTTCTTTTAATTGGTATGTAGCTAGATGTAATAGAACTTTGAATTTGGTTAGTTGGCTTCAACACCCACAATTGCTCTCTTTGTAATTTTTAGCTTATTGCTAGTGTTTTTAATAAAGTTGTCGTTCAAAAAAAAGTGATCAACTTGATATTTTGGTCTTTTTCCCTTGTCCAAATAACTTATGCTAGATCATCTCATGTCCTCGTGTTATTAAAACCCAAGAAACATCATACGGATTATTTCATATATCAAAATTTGCGGTACAGGTATTTTGTAACATAATTTTTGATTAATTATAATGTTATGTTTTTCTTACAACGACATCTCGAAAAACGATAATTTAAGTTTTGGGTAACTTTATGTAATTGGCTAGCCGAACCGATCGTGACTTTTATTCTCGGTTGAATCCGTTAGCCCGGTTCGGTTTTCAAAACTATATACACTATCATTTTAGATAGACAACACATGTATATTTTTGAAAATTTATGTTTTTAGTTGTTGTAGAATGTGAATATATATTTGCATTATTAAATAATGGAGTGTTTTAATTATATATTAAGTACTCCCTCCGTCCCAAAATAATAGTTCACCGACAAATAGCACGCAGTTTAATAAAAACAACACTTTTTCAGTCTCTTTTACTTTTTACACAATGACAGTTTTACCCTTAACTAATTAATTTACAACATCTTTATTATTTGTAATAATACTTTCAAGTGAGGGCAATATGGTCAACTTAATCAACATTTCTTATGTATTTTTAGAAGTGAACTATTAATTTGGGACGTTCCAAAATAGTAAACTGGATTATTAATATAGTAAGGAGGGAGTAGTATTTATTATTTTTATTAATTATTTTTAATATATGTATTAAATTATGTTTGTATTAATAATGTGTTACAATTGCTATTTTAGTTGTAGTATGTATTGTTTTAGTTGTAAAATGGTGTGAGAAAGTGTTTTAATTATAAAATTTAATGTAATATGTTGTTTTAATAGTACAATTATACTCCGCATGTTTTAAGTTTTTTACTTTTACTCTGTATGTTTGTTTTTCTTGCACAAATATGATTATGTATTGTAACTTAAAATTTTTAAATATTTTATAAATAAGAATGTTTATAAAATAATATGATATGAAACACTATATCCGTTTATTCAGATTTATCGAAAGAACCCGTTTACATTTTGAAATTCAATATCTCGATTCCATCCGAATCTTATGGTATTAAACCGATCTAAATCTGAAAAAACCCCGATTCGTTTAAATTTTTTCAAGTGATTCGATTAAGGTTTTTCAGATTCAGATCGGTTCAATACTTCAGTATCAGACTCGGATGAAAATGACACACTGTGCTGTGACTCCTGTGAGACATATCCAATCACAGGCTTGGCCCAATAAATGGTTATTTTAACATTTTAAGTTTCTAACCGTTATGTTAATTATTAGACGAACAAATATTTTACGAGTTTTGACTCTTCCGTTATATCTTGCATAGAACAAGTAATAAAATGAACCAATTATAGTTACAATAAATGGGTAAGAATATCGGACCATAAAAGTATGAACACGAAAATTTCATTCATACCCTTTTTTGACTTTTAATTTTTGTTTAAAGTTTTTACAAACGTATTTCCCCAAATTGGTATGAATGCAAACCTAGAAATTGCAAAGTTTTTACGAACGTATGATTTTCCCCGAAATTTTCATTCATAGCATTTCTGAAAGTATGATTTTCCCCAAATTGAAAACCTAGAAACTGCAAAGACGTGCAGAACATGAACAAGCTGCACATACGTGTTAAGACTTGAGATGTAGACTCCAGCACAACAAGATAACTCAGAAAACCCATACGACACAGGTCATCATCTATTGCGACATCGCCCCAAACAGTCAAGGTCAATATATCTAGCCATTTTCTTATTCGATAATAACATAGTCATGTTAGACAAGTTGAACACAAACAATCATATTGCCATTCTGGTATAAAAAATGACCGATGTAATAGAATGAATGTTGTAATGAAATAAATAAAATAATTAAATTACATTACGATTATAATTGAATGAACGTCGTAATAAAATTACACATTACCATTATAATTATGTTTGTTTGTCATGATAGAATTAAATGTAATTATTAACAAAAACACTAAAATAACCTTTCATACTATATTTAATTTTGTTTGGTAAGCAATTAATGAATTTTTTTTGTTATGTAATATGATTCCCTTATAAATTGTAATAAAAAAAACAGGAGCCTTTAATGAATGTTTTTCATATAATGATATAATGAGTGATTACATGTAATTACTCATTGCATTTTATAGTTCTAAACAAACATAACATTTTCATTCCGCCATAACATTTACATTCCTACTCTCGTTACGACGTACCAAACACTTCGCAATTACGTTTCCAAGCTGATATAAACTGGCTTTAAATGCATCCTACACGCAGGTTACAGGTCCAATCCAACAAGGCCTATATATAAATGTTAATCTGGACCATTGATTTAAATATTGGCTGACCTATAGTTTTCTACTAACCTGCAATATAAATATACATACATTTCACAACCCCCATCCAAAGGCTTAATACACTCTTCTCTCTCATGGGTACCTCAACAAGAGCATTGAAGATAGGAGTTATTGGATTTGGTCCCTTTGCTCAGTTCTTAGCAAAAACAATGATCAAACAAGGGCATCTTATTAGTGCAACATCAAGATCAGACCATTCTGCGATTGCTGGCAATCTGGGTGTCCAATTTATAAGGTATGTTCAACACTTACCTGGACAATGTTCATCTTTTCAAATATCAATACATGTTCCTAGAAGTGGTAATAGTTTGTACTATTATATGTTTATGAAGGGATATGGAAGAATTTATGGGATTAGAGCATGATGTGATTCTGATATGCACATCGATTATCTCGTTATCAGAGGTTGTTAAGACTATTCCATTTAATTGCCTTAAAAGACCAACACTATTTGCTGATGTACTCTCTGTCAAAGAACACCCAAGGGGAATCCTCCTCCAGGTAACTATAAAATAATTGCTGCTGTACAGAATAAATACCGCGTGCATCACATATTTCTTAAAGAATACCAGCAAACACATAAAATTTCTACATGCAGCGTAGCAGCCTTGAAACATATTGAATAGTGTAACTGAAAGAGTACTCCTACACCTTACAATAATGCTAAACATAACGCTTACTACATTAGCATTTTCTAGCTCACTGGGCGTCTGGGTATCATATCCAAGTATGGAGTAATGTTTTGCCACATTAGAATTGTAATTCAGTGTATTACTGATATGTTTGAAATGTCTTGTGATAAAACAAAGGAAGTTCCTGAGGACTCAGATTTGGTGTGCACACATCCTATGTTCGGACCACAAAGTGGGAAAGATGGGTGGAAAGATCTTAACTTTATGTACGAAAGAGTACGTGTTAGGGATGAGGATTTGTGTTCGTCTTTTCTTGGCATTTTCCAACACGAGGTATTGTTTTATTATAATAGGAACATGCCCATAACTTGACCATGAGTTATCAGGACACAGTACACACAAAATGCTACTAGTAATTAACTATGGACATTCAGGGGTGCAAAATGCTGGAAATGAGCTGTGAAGAGCATGACAGACTAGCTGCTCAAAGCCAATTCGTTACTCACACCATAGGCAGGTAAATGACTTCTTGAACAGGCAAATTCGACCCTTTAACTTATGAATGCACATACATTCATGTTAAGTTTGAACTCTGACATGGAAAACAAACCTACATCTAAATAAGGGAAGGGTCAAATGGGTCAAACATCTACGAAAGTGTGCGTTTGATGCATAGATGATAGAACCTCCTGAATCATTATACTATACAACTATAGTAATAGTGGAAATGGAACAATGTAATTCTTCATGTCATATCTGACAAACTAAGTGTTTGTTTTAATATATAGAAAATTAGACAAAAATTGTAGCCTTGGACCGTACAAAAAAGTTTTTTTTGGGACTCCTTAACAAATCCACCCATTTTGCCATCAAAGAACAATTAACTCCTAATCATGTTGGTACTATCTTTACAGGATGTTATCAGTAATGCAGATTACAAACACACCAATAGATACAAAGGGATTCGAGAAGCTGGTTCAAGTGGTATGCTCAAGCTTAATTCACACATTACATAATGTTATTGATACAGAATGCAAGGCGTCTAGAAAAAAATATATATATTTTGTTAAATTGTTAAACAATTAACATGTTACATGCAGAAAGAAAACACGGAGAATAATAGCTTTGATCTCTATAGTGGGCTGTTCATACACAATAGGTTTGCCAAGCAGCAAGTATGAACACTTATACTTCGTGTGTGTATAATTTTATCAGCTAACAAATGGATCTTTAATGATAATAACATCATACATTGATCGCCCAGATGGAGAGTTTAGAAAGTGCACTTCAGAGAGTGAAGGACTCACTAGAAGCAAGGATGAACAAGCAAGATGGGCGCAAGAGTGACTAAAGATTAGATTGTAAATCTAATATCATGTAAATGTATATGCAAAATGGTGCAATGGCTTTTTATTGATAAGCAGACTTCAGTAATCATGTAACTTACAAATATATTGATGTTATTTTTCAGATGTTCACCTTCTACTTACTATATTTTTTCAAGTTCCGTTATAACTGGTAGTATGTTATTGATTTCCTTTAACTTTCTTAAATCAGATGACATAAAAAATGACTTCCCACTAAGTGAGGCATTTATTCATAATTACTACAAAGGGCTTTATTTAAGTTACACTTTTCATTGCAATATCACAAATATGGAACTCTCCTATTCCCTATTTATAGTTACTTGGTTGTGCAAACAATATATTTCCATAATCAACACAATCAAGTACTCCGTAACTTTGGCTCTTGGTAATAGGAGAGATTACATTAGGCATCTTTGGAGCATATGATCAACCTAGCTGAGAACCTCTGGAACATTGACCAGCCTATTAGTTACTAATATGTAGTGATCTTGTCTAGTTCCTTCCATTGACATTTTCTTCCGTGCAACGACAAGTAATCTCTCTATTCTAAAAAAGTGATTAAACTATTGTAGACTACTGCTTTGATGAGGGATATCATGAATTGGTTATGTTTACCTATTCTGTGTAGTGGTAAAGGGCAGAAATGTGGTGTCACATAAGCTTATTATGCATAATGGCTCGTTTGAAATTTATTTTTACCTTAAAAGTTATTCTGCATGTGTTGTATAGTTCCCAACGATTTCATTAAAAAAAGTAAGGACCAAATGTCCAAGTAATCAAATATTTTTTATACTGTGTTCAGACTTCAGAAGACAAAGAAATGAATGATTTGTACTTATATTCATGTATGAAATGGTTAGTGGATCAAAATTTGTTTCCTTTACCAGCCCATGGGTTATACAAAGGAATAACTTTACAAAGACTGCTGAGAATTTGCCTCTATCTAACTTCATTTTGTGTTCTATCCAATGTGCTCAACTTTATATCTTAACTACAGAGCACGACTATAATATTCATTGAACAGAAAACAGAAAGCTGTTCCTTACAAGTAGGTGACCTCAGCAGCTATAGCACGTCATAAGTCATCATCTCGTTGACTGTTGATTTTCAATTTCATCAACACCAGCTTCTTCTGTGTTGTTGCTAACTATTGTGGCAGGATTTGCAGGTTCGATTGTTTGGTTTATAGATGATTCACTCTTTTGAGCCTGTAGTCCCGTAAATCGTGCGAGATCTATCCATTGCTGTACAAACATAATATATAGGAAGTTTGAGTCAAATTCAATGGAATATGTACAAATAGCATTAATACACTATGTAGCAAAAATGTTCAAATCAAGGTCAACTTAACCTGAGTTCCCCAGTAGGAATTGATCGTCCGTGCCACAAACGATATCATATTAACCAACAAGGTTTGATCAGCAAACATATCTGAAAGCCGATGCTCCACCAGTCCGGCAATAATCTGCATTATGCGTTGCGCTTATGTTAACAATGAACCAATGTTTAAAGATAGAACTGGAAATCTCGATATATGGGTTGATATAGGTTATGTGTTATCTCAAACGATTCAAATAAAAATTAGCTAAAAAGGGAACATGTCACAGGTTGAAAGTCAAAGATTTATTTAAACAAATACACCCCCCTAACTCATTGTTATTCAGATATGCAGATCATTATCTTAACTCTGACTTCTTATTCATAATTAGAACATTAACGTATTACACTATAGAAATGGATAAAGTTTAGGTGGGTCAGACGGCTGGCTTTTTTTTACCTGTATCAGAAATGACCTGTTTACTTCATTACCCAACCTACCCATAATATACATGTAATTCATATCAAAATTCGAGAACGTCTTGTGCAATCAGTTAATAAACTGAATCTGGGATATGAGAAGTTGAGATACCTGATACCGTAGATTAGCTGATGTCCCAAGAAAGCCACTGTAAACAACTGCAGTTTTCAATATTGGTGATCTCTTATTTTGTTGATTATTCAAAAGGGCGGGATTCAGAAATTTCCGTGCAGAGTACAATACATTTGAGGCAGCCACAGCTCCAATACTGGAGATAAATCCAACACCAGCAAGCTTTATACCACCTACAACCACTGAACCTACCCTATGGCCAACATTCCAGTCCTTCCCAGCAAGCGTTTTTTGAAATGCATTATCGGGTATGGATCCCAGAAGACCCTTTAGTGCATCTATGCTGTCAGGCCCATTAGCATCATCAGCATACGAAATAAATGATAATGTAGGGGCTGGAAGCCATACTGTGAAGAAATCAACTACTATTCCTCTCAAAGTGTCCGTCACCACATAGTCAATTTCTTCAAAGAATTTTCCTTTTCGCTTCTGATATTGTGCCAAGAGGGTTGTAGTTATCGATATTGATTCCTCTATAGCTAATCTATTTAGGAATTTGGGATCAGCCAACAACCTTTCTCTAAATCCCTGGCATTAAACAGGAATGAGGCTTATCAATAAAGATGGTAGACAAATTGTATGCCTACATGAAGAACATGGCGTGCTATTTTCTTATAAGCAGGGCAAAATAGTTAACAATTACCTGAAAATTGTGAGTAAGTTCTGCAAGAAGAGGATACTGCTCCAGATCAAAGAAATTCTGCAGGACTTCTGGAGATACAAGACCAAGATCCAGTCCTGTTTGGATATCCTGATAAAGGCAGAAAACATGTTATCATCAACTAACCATAGTCTTCTTTTAATATAGTTTTAGACATTTTCATTAGCAGTGATTCAGTGAGTATTTAAACTACTTCAAGTACACAGGTCATACATCACATATAAAGATTGTAAAGAAAACAACCCTGGGCTTCATAAGATGTTTTTATATCTTTTGTTTGACCATTGCCTCTGAAGATAGGTTTGATGCATAAAAAACGAAGAAAGAATTTGTAAGTGAAAAATGGGCCCAC
Organism: Glebionis coronaria; assembly: GCA_025667525.1. Taxonomy (NCBI): domain Eukaryota; kingdom Viridiplantae; phylum Streptophyta; class Magnoliopsida; order Asterales; family Asteraceae; genus Glebionis; species Glebionis coronaria. Next base: position 4,437,363 of record JANFOE010000322.1, on the reverse strand, counting down.
TAACCTGTGGTAATGCATCTCGCCTTCTGCCAGCTGCATTCATAACTCTAGCAATTTCGGCACGGTCAAAGCAATTCCTCGTGCAAGGTCTGGCAGCAGAATACCATAAGAAATCAGCAACAGGAACTTCACCTTCACGTCTGATGTATTGCCTTTCAGGATCAAGCAATATAACGGTTTGATTTTTCTTTTGCATCTGCCTTGCAATTCGCGCTGGTACCCCCGTCCCTCTTGATCCATAAGCTACATGGCTTGCACCAGTTACCACCACCAGCATTCCGTTAGCTCCTCCATTTGTAACAGCCTGAAGAATTATCTGAGACATGGTATACTCCTCAACAAATCTAGCTTGTACAGATAGATAAGAGCTTGGCCCAAAAGGAATAGACTGAACTGGGAAATTCATTTCCTTTGATGGTCTACGTGAGATAGATGTAAAGCCTGATATAAATCCTGAACCAGCTGGAGGAGCATAAGTTTTGCGTTCAGCCTTAGAAAGCCCCCGAATACCATCAGCTTGAACAGTCCGCAGGACCTACAGACATATATCACAACAATTATCATTAGCATGCCATCAGCTTAACCCTGTATGTATATTGGAACTTGCAAGGATAAAGAGTACCTTTAGTGGTGTACCACATGCAACTAGTCGGACTCCATTATCACGACAGTAGTTTAGTAGAGGCTCGTATTCCTGCCAACGCTGAGGTGGCCAGTGTGCGACGAAAGGCTTCAACGTCTCTCCGTCAATCCTGTCATCCATGATCGGGTTTAATAGTATGCACTTGAGCAGAGTAGAGATATAACCAAAAAAACAGGAAATATATACACAGATATGGGCCATTTGGGTGTGCTCTTTGTCGCTTAACAAAAGTTGAACGTTTGTAAAGAGAACGCTCAGGTTAACATTCACATAGATTCGAAACTGTAAACTTGTAACTACACTCATGCACGCATATTCAAAGTTCAAATTGGAATTGAATTAGTAAAACTATAAGCACACACAATACATTAAGTTAACACAGAATACTGATATTCTATCCACTATGCATATCTCTGGCAAGATTGAACTTCTTAATTACTACTACCACAAATCCATTAAAAGTTAGACACGTTATAACGGGAAGACTTATCCAAGTGTGTGGAAGGTGATCGCTTCCACTGTCGATCTGTAGGAATAGAGGAAGCTAAACTTTTAGGATGAACTACTCACTGCCCTACATAACATTCGTCAAAAGAAAAGCTATAGATATATCAAAGTTATTAAACTTAAAATGTGTTTCTCTATTTACGGTACCTCACCAACATAAGACATATCAACTCCTCAATCTACAGAGCTCTCGCAAGAAACTAATTCTCTATACACTAGTTCAGCGCGAAGTTATATGGCATGGCAAATCACATACACGTTATTCATATCAACTATATATAACGAGTACCAAATCATTTTGTTCACTAATTTCATGAAACTAAACCTTTTATCAACAAACTGATCAAGCTGGGACTGCAAATCAGCCGGAAACGCCTCAAGCGCCAAAGTAATCGACCTACTCGCCTCACCACACCTCTTCACCAAACTCTTCAAAATCTCAACCTCCAAATCCTTATCGTCGCGAGTCGGCACTTGTTCCGCTTCGCCTAAATACACAATCCTCCCATTCATCATCTTCTCCCATACTTTTCCTTTATCTTTACCTACCGCCATCGGCTCCCCTATCACACTCGCATCGTATATTCTAGAAGCTATCACCTCCTCCTCCTTCTTCTTCTTCACCTCCACTTTTGCTGACGTCACCTCCACCTTTTCCGTCACCGGAAGTGTCGCGACCGTGTTTTCATCAGCTCTAGCTACAGCTGACCGGAGCGCATAAGATCCGATAGCAATTAACGGCGTTATAAGCACGTCGCGTCTACTTGAACGAACTTCACCGGTTTTTTTGCTGTTATTGTTGTTATTAACGGCGTTGATGCTGACGTGGCAACGGCGTTTGACACGTGTCAGGCGTTGAGTGGAGTCAGGTGCGTGGAGGTTACGATGGTGGAAGGTGTGGAGAGCATGGGCCTCCATTTCTTCCGGTTGGGTTTTTTTTTCTTTTAAATGGAAATGAAAATGGAGGGTGATTATTGGTTGTTATGTTTTGGAATTTATTTTTTTATAAATTTGATTTTCTGACGTGGCGGATATTGATGATACGAGTGGTGTGTGTAATACGTCCAATTTTGTGGCTTTTGCTACACCAGCGTTACTCTTTATTTTTTTTTAATTGTGCTTGTAACAAATTTGATATTTCTATCGACTTGTTTGAATGTGTTTGCTTAAAGGAGTCGAGCCGTAAACACTCGTTATCACATTTATCGCTCTCTTATCAAAGCTTCTTGTTTGAGTGTGTGTCTGAACAACTAAATATGAGTGACAAGCTTTCCTTAGTCAGAGCATCCATAATGGGTTAAGTTGTGGATGACTTTTCACAATTTTGAAAAGTTTTGTAAAAGGGTTTTTAGCATTACATAAAAAGCTTTTTATAAGATTTTTTGAGAAACACTTGGCACTTGTCAAGTCTTTGATAAAAGCTATGAACATTGTAATGTTATGAAATTTAATGTCATTAATGCTAAAAGCTTTTGAAAAAACTAGCATTGTAGATGCTCTCAACTAGCGCGTGTAGACCACCCACCCACCCAGATACCCCTTTTTATCCAAGGATTAACTTTTTTTTAACAAATGATCGACCTTTTACTTAAGGGATAATGTGATGTCCCCCGACATAAGTAAACATTTAGAAAACGATGTGACGTTGAGTTATACTTATGAAGCACAGTAAATACCTCATTGCATTTAAGACATAATAGTAATTAATTTCTTTGTAACGTACTTACTTTTACTAAACGCGTTTACTGACTTTGATAACCCGAACAAAATCTTTATTCTCACGTCGGAGCTTGGTCACGGGCTTTGCACGCGGGACGAGGCTGACGTGTGTTGCTTGTTGTGCAGATTCTCGGAGGACACTCACAAGGTCCGAATAGCTCAACATGATTTTGCATCAACAAATTGACGACATTCGTGGGACACAAATTCAAATTACCAGAAGCTCAAAATGACGGGTCCTAATCCCGAACCAATCACTCCGGGAGGTCCTAGCGGGGAAAACTCTGGGGATCCTGAGTCTCTAAAACAATATCTAGATCACCTAGATCTCGGTGAGTGAAGGTTACAGTGGTGAAAGGTGTGGACAGCACGGGCCTCCATTTCCGATGGGGTTTTTTTTAAATATTAAAATAAAATGAAAATAAAAATTGAGGGTGATTGGTTCTTATGTTTTGAAAAAAAAAATTAATTTTGTTAATTTTGATTTTCTAACGTGGCGTATATTGATGATACGAGTGTTGTGTGTGCGCGTCCAATTTTGTGGCTTTTGCTACACCAACGTTACTCTTTATTATTTTTATTGTGCTCCTAATAAATTTGATATTTCCATCTACTTGTTTGGATGTCTTTGTTTAAAGGAGTCGTAGCCGTAAATACTCGTTATCACATTTATCGTTGTCTTATCAAAACTTATTGTTTGTGTGTGTGTACGCCTGAGTCTGGATGATTCACACCAAACAGCCAAATTTAGAGGACTAAATTCATACGGTCTGCTCTAAACAGCCAATTTTGGGTGACAAACCTTGCCTAGTCAGCTAGCGCATGCATACCACCCATGTAAAACCCTTTTTTATATCCAGGGATCAACCTTTTACCTAGAGGATAATGTGATACTCTATGACATAAGTCAACATCTAGACAACGACGTGACATTTCATTTATACTTATGAAGCACAATAAATTCTCTTTTGTATTTAAGACATGATAATTAATTTCTCTCTCATATACTCATTTTGACTAAACACATTTACTCACTTTGATAACCCGAATACACCCTTACTCTCACGTCGGAGCTTGGTCAAGGGCTTGCACCCAGAATGATGTCGACGTGCGTTGCTTGTTGCGCAAATTCTCGGAGGGCACTCATAAGGTTTGAAGAGCTCAACATGATTTTGCATCAACAGATTGGCGCCTTTCATGGGACACAAATTCAAATTACCAGAAGCTCAAAGCTACGGGTCCTCTTCGCATACTAATCACTCCGGGAGGTCCAAGCGGGGAAACTTCGGGGATCCTCCGAGTCTCCAAGACCATTCTCAATCACCTAGATTCCTTGTAGTCACTCCTCAAATAACACAACGAAAAAGAGCATAACTCTAATGACCCCCTTCGTCTAACTTTCGGAGATGATGCCGAAGTGAACAAACGGGCAGATAAGGAGCAAAAAGCAGAAGAGACTAATCGGAAAGAAAAGGAAAGAGAGAAGCTTACAGAAGAATAGATAGAACTACAAATTTTGTTCAAAGAGGTTACGGTCATCGTTTACCCGAAGAATCATCAAATTCTCTTCTCTGAAACATCTAATGTCGGCGAACCTAAAGTTGTACGATGATTCTACCGATCATGGGGATCACATCAATCGCTTTGTAAGGGCGACTAACCAGTTTCGATCCCATGCCAATATGGTGTAGAATATTTCAGCAGACACTCGATGATGCGTCCAGGGGATGGTTTGATCGATTAACAAATTAGAGCATTGACAATGGGGCGAAACGATGATGCACGTGTTACTATGGATGCAGCAACACGTCAACGACAAATTTTTACAACCCCATATAAGTCGTAGTAACATAGTATGGATAAAAACTCGTGGTTGATATTGTTCTCTGAAAAAATTATAGTATACAATACAAAGTAATTGAATTGCAACCGAAAAAAGGTAAAATACTCAATAACGAAACGTTGGAGTTATTGTGGCAAAATAATGAGACAAATCAACATTTCAGTATCGACGAAGTTAACAAAAATTCTAAGCGACGACAAAAACGCACGCCAATTGATGGTTTATGATGTTCATAACAATTATATAACCGTAACAAAGATCAAAGCACGTTGTAGCGGAAGCGATTTAACAAGATCATTAATAACACAATTATAATTAATCAATTAGGGTTACATACCTTTATCCTAGCGTAGATCCACAAGAACACCGACGAATCTCCAATTAGGGTTTATGAAGAATTATACCAAGATATAGTTTAAAGTATGTTAGCCTCAAAATATTGAGTCAAACAAGAATGTTCGGTCATAGGTTTCTATTGTAATATTTATTAGAACGTTGTAATATGTAGTTAATTAGTCGTGGTTTACGGGCTTGGATTTAAACTAGTTAAAGTCCAAAAATCAAGCCCGACCCAATATATAGTCCATTAAAGCCCGCATGTGGGTGAACTATATATACTACCCTCCTAGCATGTTAGGAGGGTGGGATGGTCATTTGTAACAAATCTTCTTCTAATCTAATATTCACCAAGTTAAATCTCTCTCTCTCTACTTTCTCTCACTACTTTCTCTCTAGGAATCCATCTCTTCTCATCTATTTTCTATTACTAATCATCTAAATAATATGGGACAACATTTGGTATCAATCGCCACGGGGTAGATTATGTTTGGTTGTTTGGTTTGAATTTGATTCGGTTGATTTTTCTATATAAATCATCCCGAATTAAATTTTGTTTAGTATTTTCGGGCTAGAAATCTTGATATACATCATTTATATCGATTTGGTAGGGATTTGGTTTGGTTTTCGTGGTCAAAATCGCAAGATTTTGAGGTATTTGGATTGTTTTTTAGTTACGGTTTCATTGCTTCAAGAACATTTCGAAAAGAATATTTTCAGAAAAGGGTTAATTATTCCGAAAAAACAGTTTTTCAGAAAAGGGTTTTCTATTGCGAAGAAGTGAATTTTTCTAAAAAAGTGCCTTATTCCGAAGATTTCAGGTTTGTTGTTATTCCGAAGATTATCCTTTATCTGAATTTTGCTTATTCTGAAAAACCCATTATTCCGAATAAGTGAATTTTCTGAAAAAGTGTTTATTCCGAAAAAGTGGGTTTTTCCGAAATTTTCTCTGAAAACATCAATATTCCGAAAAAGCACTTATTCCGAAGAAAGTTCTGAAAACTCATTATTCCGAAGAAGTGATTTATCCGAAGAAGTCTTTATTCCGAATATTATTCCGAAGAATTGCGTATTCCGAAGATTATTCCGAAGAATTGCTTATTCCGAAGATAATTCCGAAGATTTGCTTATTCCGAAGATTATTCCGAAGATTTGCATTTTTCTGAAAACATCATTATTCCGAAGAAAGATTTCTCTGAAAACCTCATTATTCCGAAATACCCAATTTTTCTGAAAATGTTAGTTATTCCGAAAAAACCCCGACAGTGAAAATTACGTGTGATTTTTCGCCTTCGATTTTTTGGTTTCTTGTGAAGACAATTTTTAGGGGATTTTAACATTTTTCATCGACAACAACAATCAACACACATCTACTTAAGATCCATTTACACTTCATCGATTTCAAGTTTCTATATATGGACTCTACTCAAGAGTATCATGTCACAAACAACAATATCATGGTGGCGGGTAATAAAGAGAGACCACCAATGCTTGTGTCTGGTCGGTATGCTCAATGGCAATCACGTTTCATACAATATCTTGATACAAGACCCAATGGTGATGCCTTAAGGAAATGTATTACTCATGAACCATATGTATTCAAGAAAATCTCAATTCCTCCAAGAGCAGCCACAGATTCTACTGATCCAATACCTGCCAGTGAACGTGATGAAACAAGAGCCGATCTTACACCTGAAAATTGTGCTTGGAATGATGCGGAGAAGGAAGCCATCTATATGGTTCTAAGTGGGATTGGAGATGATATTTACTCCACGGTTGATGCATGCCCTACAGCACATGAAATGTGGACTGCTATTGAACGCTTGCAACAAGGAGAATCACTCAACAAACAAGATGTCAAAACAAACTTGTTTTGGAATTTTGGCAAGTTTACTTCAAGGAATGGAGAATCAATACTACTCCAGGTTTTATAAGATGATGAATGACATGACAAGAAATAATCTGCAAGTTTCCACCATACAAGTCAATGTTCAATTTCTTCAACAACTTCAACCCGAGTGGACACGGTTCGTCACTTTGGTGAAACAACAAGAAAAGTTAGATGAGGTCTCATATCATCGACTCTTTGACATCTTGAAGCAATTTCAGAATGAAGCAAATGAGATTCGAGCTGAACGTGTTGCCAAGACGGCTAATCCACTTGCTTTAGTGACTACAACTCAACATGTTCAAGGTCATAACTCTCGTGCTCCTAAGTCATATTCCACTACATCATCTTCACCACGATCTTCCACATCATCTAAGTCTTCATCATCCACAAGATCTCGAGGTAAAGTGCCAAGAGCACCATCACCACCATCTGAGTCCTCATCTGAAGAAGATAGTGATGAAGACCAAGCTCAAAATAACCGAGAGATGAAACAACAAATTTCTTTCATAATGAAGACTTACAAGAAAATCTACAAACCCACCAAAAACAATCTTCGCACATCATCTAACACAAAGAACCGATATGTTGAGAGTCCTCCAAGGTATGACACACGTCGACGTGGTGAAAGTCCTTCTAGATATGATCGACATAATCCAACACATGTTGAGGGTTCTGCAAGATATGATCGACAAACTGCCAAGTATGATACTCAGAGGATTGCTGCTGCTACTAGGAATAGGGAAACGGTTGTAAGTCAAGTGGTTCAGCAGAGTGGGATTCAATGTTTTAATTTCCAAGGTTATGGGCATATGGCAAAGGAATGCAGGAAGCTGAAAAGGGTTGGAGACTCCGGCTATCACAAGGAAAAGATGTTGTTATGCAAAAAGATGGAAGCAGGGGTTAAATTGTCAGCTGAGGAAGGAGCAATGCTTGATGATACTGATGATGAAGATTCTGATCAAGAGCTCGATGCACATTACTCGTACATGGCAAAGGTTGAAGAAGTTCTCAAAGTCACTGAAGATGACAATGACCCTATCTTTGACACTGAGCCAATCGATAAGGTACACACTACTGATGAATATAATGTGTTTGGTGATATTCTTGAGCATAGTGATCTACCAACTACCATTAATGACACGCGTATGATGGAAACGGTTGATAGCAATACCACACCTGATTCATCAGACATGTGCAATAATGAGTCTGAGGATGATCAACATGCCAATGAATATGATGAAGAGGAACGTATTGCGCTTGCTAATTTAATTGCTACTTTACAAAAAGATGTCACTGAAAATAAAAAGAGTCAAAAGCAATTAAAGAAGGCAAACGCTACGCTCACTCAAAGTTTTGAAGAATGCAAAGCTGCTCTTATCAAATCTACTGAGATGACTGAAAGCTATAGAGATGAGCTCCTTCAGAAAACCAAAGAGCTTGAGGGGTACAAGAGAAGTGCGTTAAAAAGTCAAAAGGACGATTTTGAAAACAAATATAATACAACTCTTGATTTATTAGCCAAAGAGAAGCGTCAATATAATGTTTTCTTAATGGATGAACGTCAAAAAACGTACCTTGCCAATACCAAAGTTAATGAACTTGAACAAAAGCTCTCTTTGACCACTACCGTTTCTGCTAAAATTCTTGAGGATAAGAAACAAGAGGTAAATGCGTTAAAACAAGACTTCAAAAGTAGATACGATAAAGAAACTGAAAAAGTAACGAAATTAGAAGAACAAGTCGAATTTTTGAATAAAGTTCTTTATAAAACGCATGATTCTATTAAATCCGTAAGAATGCTAGCACCTCCATCGATGTTTAAGGGTCAAGCTAGCTTTGCAAGTCCTGAGTACCTTGCCAAAGCTCAAGCTGCGAACCCGTGTCTGTATCTTGATGAGACTGAAAGGACCGATCTTGATTGCATGCCTGTAAGTGTCGATAGTGAAGAGACTGTCCTTTGGGATGATGATAGTCAACCTCTTGTCAATAAGGAGTTTGTGAAACCATATAATTATGCTTATGAGAATAGTCTTTATGGTCTTTTCAACAAACAAACTCAGAAAACTCGTGAGGAAGTGTTTCTAGAATGCAAACAAAAGAGAATTCAATGGAAGAAAACATTTGCCCCTAAGAAATCTAATGTTTACAAATACATAAACTACCTCCCTCTAGATGAATCTAAAAGCAAGAGTAGGAAAACATTAGGTATTCTTAAACACCACATAGATAATGTTAAATCTATTGTTGAAAGAGACTGGGCAAAACATGAAAATGCTAAGTGGACACGTCCGATTCCTCAAGATAGTACCTTACTTGTGAAAGAACTCTTAATGCCTAACACGACGTTGATTAAAGAAACTGTTCTTCAACTTGAGGAGTTCATTCGGACTGAAATGTATGATGATTTAAAATATGTTGAATCTCTTGAGAAACACATTGAAGAACTTCAAATGGAGAAGTCTGATTTTTCAGATGAATATGATTTACTTTTGAAAGAATGCGTTTCTAAAGATGTTATGTGTGCTTATTTTACATCTTGTGCTGATATTGATGAATATTCTAAAGTTGCATGCCAATATCTTGATAAGATCAAAGAATGTGAACGTCTTAAAATTGAACTTTCGAAACGTAAAGAAAATGTTGACAAAAAGGCTTTTGAGTTACTTCAACACAAAACTGATTTCCTTCAAAAACATTGTCATTCACTTGAACTTGCTTTGCAAAAAGACGTTGGTAGTTTTCCACATGATAATAAATTGCAAGAAAAACTTTCCCAAACGTTTCGAGAAATGAATGAACAGAATTTGGAAATTAAAGGGTTGAAAGCTCAGTTACAAGACAGGGACAGAGCGATAGCAGAGTTGCAGAAACTCGTTGCTAAAATGGGTGGGAAAATCATGGAACCTAGCATTAAGAAACCTGTTGTTAGACAACCCAATGTTTCTAAAGTGAATAGATCCTCTATCTCGGGAAAACCATCTGCTTTATCAAATTCCTCGTTTGCAAAACCTGTGTTTGCCCCCAAGATAGATGAGAAGGAAAGGTTACCACAAAATCAACCCATAAGGAATGCCATAGCACCAAGCGTTAAGCACACTAATTTGATTAAACCAGGGATGTATAGAATGACCACTAAGCCCACAAACAAAGTTATTCAATCGCCTCAGACTTCTAGAAACACTAATATTCGTGTGTCTTCTATTACAGGAATAGTCTCCTCTACTAGTGTTAGCCGGCCTCAGCTTAAGAGCACTCAAGTGAATGATAAGGTCTGGAAACATAAGAATCAAGGGAAGATGAAGGAAGTAGAAGCACACCCTAGGAATTTGAATGTTTTTAAGAATAAAAAGTTTGTAATCGCATGTAATGACGATATGAATGATGTGAATGATTTGAATGCTATGAATGTGAAATTTGTTTGTGTCAAATGTGGCAAGTGTGCTAATGCTAATCATTCTATGTGTGCTATGAATAAAGTCAACGGCGTAGATACTAGAACTAAGAAGCAAGTTGCGATGCCTATTAGAGCTAGTAAACCCAAACGAAAGATGAACCATTCTGGTGCCACCCCCACTAAGAAAAGTAATGCATCAGACTCCACCACTAAGAATCCTAGAAGGAAAATTAAGGAATTATATGAGTCTGCTAGCAAGTCTTGGAAATGGTGGTTTGCTAATCAATGTCCTCCCGGATATAAATGGATGCCGAAAGCTAGGACAAAAAATGTGAAAACAAGTGTTAGTTTGCCTTTAAATGTTGATAAGGACACTAATGATTCTCTTATCACAATTACTGTGGTATCCAATTTAGCAAATGATCCATCGTGTTCTAACTCTTCTGCAGGTGATACAAATAATTCTCTTCATATTGGACTCCGGTTGCACGAAGCACATGACGGGGAATCTCAAGCTTCTAATTAACTTCGTGGAGAAGTTCCTGGGTACGGTCCGATTCGGAAATGATCAATTTGCACCGATCCTAGGATATAGAGATTTGGTTCAGGGGGATATCACGATTAAAAGGGTATACTACGTCGAAGGGCTTAATCACAATCTTTTCTCGGTTGGTCAATTCTGTGATGCGGATTTGGAGGTTGCTTTCAGAAAGAAGACATGTTTTGTTCGTGATTATGATGGGAATGACTTACTTACCGGTACACGGGGTACTGATCTTTATACAATTTCACTTCAAGACACAACTTCATCAACTCCAGTTTGCTTCATGGCTAAAGCTTCAACGACTCAGGCATGTTTATGGCATCAACGTCTTTCTCATCTCAACTTTGATACCATCAACTTGCTTTCCAAGAAAGATATTGTGAGAGGCCTTCCAAGTTTGAAATTCATCAAAGATCACCTTTGTTCTTCTTGTGAACTTTGTAAAGCTAAACGAAGTAGCTTCAAAACAAAGACTACACCAAGCTCTAAAGGACGGTTAGATCTTCTTCATATGGATCTGTGTGGTCCCATGCGTGTTCATAGTATCAATGGAAAGAAATATATTTTGGTAATTGTCGATGATTACTCAAGGTATACATGGACTCACTTCTTGAGGTCCAAGGATGAAACACCCGAAGTTCTCATCAGCTTTCTTAAACTGATACAACGTGGTCTTCAAGCTCAAGTCAAAGTGGTTCATACTGACAGAGGTACAAAATTTTTGAATTCAAAACTGAGAAACTATTTTGAAGCCGAAGGAATTGAACATGAAACATCTATTGCTCGAACACCCGAACAAAACAGCGTTGTTGAAAGATGAAACCGTACTTTAGTTGAGGCTGCTCGAACACTATTATCCGCTTCAAAACTTCCACTATACTTTTGGGCCGAAGCCGTGTCAACCGCATGCTACACATAAAACCGCTCCTTAATTATCCCAAGACACGAAAAGACACCATATCACATAATTCATGATCGAAAACCTTCACTCAAACACCTTCATGTTTTTGGATGTACGTGTTACATTATTCGAGATGGTGAAAATCTGGACAAGATGAAAGAGAAAGGTGACGCATGTATTCTTGTGGGATATGCAACTCAGTCTAAGGGATATAGAGTGTACAACAAGAGAACAAAATTGATTGTCGAGACCATTCACATATGATTTGATGAATTGCAAGAAATGGCACTTGAACAAAACAGTTTAAGTCCCGATCCACAACAACAAACGACTTCCGTTCACAACCGCAGGGAACTCGAAACTCAAGACCACAGCAATGAACCGTCAAGTTCAACGCTGGTTTCAGAAAATGTTCCTAGAGCTGATATGACAGTTGACACGACAATTGAAGAGTTGGAAATGTTATATGGACCAATGTATGATGAATGTTTTACGGGGGAGAAACAAGTTGTATCGAAGTCTTCCGCTGACACTCATGATAAGAATGATGATACCAATCATCGTCAACAACCGGATACAACTTCATCTACTTCAACACGGGTTGCTGCAGATTTACCTCCTCAGAATATTACTTCAACAATCGATCCTACAACATCCACAACTATTGTCATTGCTCCAGAGAACACAAATCAAGCAGACAATGCATTATCTGACGAAGACGAATTTATCAACCCATTCGGTACACCGGTACACAAAACTGGAGAGTCTTCTACTCGCCATGTTGATCCGTCAAATATGCATACGTTCTACCAACGACATCCTTCAACACATCATTGGACCCGAGAACATCCTTTGGTTCAGGTAATTGGAAATCCTTCACAGCCTGTTCGTACAAGACGACAACTAGCCACTGATGGCGATGTTTGTATGTTCGCACTCGCTGTGAGTTCAGCTGAACCGAAAAACATCAAAGAAGCCATGGCTGATCATGCGTGGATTGAATCGATGACGGATGAACTTCAACAATTTGAAAGACTTAAAGTCTGGGAACTTGTTGATAGACCATACGATGTAACACCATTAAATCTTCGATGGATCTGGAAAAACAAGATGGATGAAGAGAACACGATCATCAAGAATAAATCTAGGCTTGTGGCTAAAGGGTATGGACAGAAAGAGGGTATTGATTTTGAAGAATCATTTGCACCAGTAGCTCGAATGGAAGCGGTCAGGATTTTTCTTGCTTATGTTGCACATAAGGGATTCATCGTTCATCAAATGGACGTAAAGACGGCGTTTCTTAACGGCCCTTTGAAGGAAGAAGTTTATGTCACACAGCCGGAAGGATTCGTCAATCCTCATTATCCTGGCAAGGTGTATCGTCTCCACAAAGCACTTTATGGACTCAAGCAAGCTCCAAGGGCGTGGTACGACGAGCTCTCGAAATTTCTGGTCTCCAAAGGTTTCTCAAAAGGTTCTATCGATTTAACTTTGTTCACTTATAAATATGGGGATGACATTTTGCTTGTGCAGATTTATGTTGATGACATTATTTTCGGGTCTACAAACCCAAAACTTTCAAAATGGTTTGAAAAAGTTATGCACAACAGATTTGAAATGTCTATGATGGGCGAACTAAAATTCTTTCTAGGAATTCAAGTTCACCAATCCCCAAGTGGTATCTTTATTAACCAAGCTAAGTATTGTCAAGAGATAATCACAAAGCATGGTATGACATATGTGACCCCGTTGGGATACCTTTATCAACCACATCCCTAGATGCTGATTTGGAGGGATTACCCATAGATCAAACGAGATATCGTTCCATGATCGGGTCCCTCATGTACTTGACAGCAAGCAGACCTGATATACATCATGCTACATGCTATTGTGCACGATATCAAGCACGACCCACTGAAAAGCACCTCAAGGAGGTTAAACGGATCTTTCGGTACCTTAAGAATACCATTCACATGGGACTCTGGTATCCGAGGGAAACCGGTTTCTTTCTAACGGCCTATTCAGATTCTGATCATGCAGGGTGTCTTGATACACGTAAAAGTACTTCTGGTGGTGCACAATTTCTAGGTCAAGACAAGCTTGTGGGATGGTCTTCCATGAAGCAGGATTGCACGTCACTTTCATCAGCCGAAGCGGAGTATGTGTCTCTATCTGCGTGTTGTGCTCAAGTTCTTTGGATGAGAACACAACTCACAGATTATGGCTTCCATTTTGATAAAGTACCTATGTACTGTGACTCAAATTCGGCCATAGCTATCTCCTGCAATCCGATACAGCATTCCCGCACGAAGCACGTTGATGTCAGATATCACTTCATTAAGGAACAAGTTGAAAAGGGTATTGTTGAATTATACTTTGTTGGAACTGATTACCAATTAGCTGACTTGTTTACAAAAGCTCTTTCGAAAGAGAGGTTTGCGTATCTTGTTAGGCAAATTGGTATGAGATGATTGACTCCAGCAGAACTGGAGGTTCTGGCAAAGAAGCCTGCTTGATTCATCTATCAAACATCTACTTGTAAATATTAATGAAAAAAAAATACAAAATGAAAAATCTTTGATAATCCAAAAATATTCTTCTCGACATGTCTTTCAGTATTGATAATATGGACGTACCTAGAAATGTCGCTCAATAACGACACGGGTGTGTACATAAAGCTCGAATGAAAGTTGTAAATATTTTTCAAAACATGTCATTTCTATCCTTTCAAAAGGAAATTGTCTATTTTGGACAATATTTCCAACAACGGGTAGAGCAATCTATCTTGGGTTGAGCTTGTCACAAAACATTCAACGTTTTAAGCTCAACACAATGGCTTGTAATCACTTTCAGATTGCAACCTGGATCTCAATTCACGGGGGAGTGTATGCTTTTGTACTCTTACCCTTAGCAAAAGAAGTTAAATCTTCTTACACTTGAGTGGATTCGTCAAGACATTCAAAGTCTATGAACTCAAGTTTATGCTTTAGAAAAACCTTTTCGTAAAAAAGAATTGATTTTTCAAAAAGCGTTGAACACAATTTTTTCAAGAATTTCTCAATGATATTCAAAATCTTTCAAAAATTGTGTGTTCAACAACTCCTATCCTCAAAAGTTTAATGTGGATCAAATCCTCGTAATGACAATTCCATTGGATCAATTTTTGAGGGGGAGCTTTCCAAAATTCATGCTAAGATTGACACATTTTTCTCCCGAAGATTTTCAAGACTATTTTTCAAAATATATTTTAATCAAATTTGGTATCTCTAATATCAAACGATTTTATATATTAGAGATAGGGGAGAAAATGTGATTAAAATGTGATCTAAAAGACTCAAGCACTCATGGTTATGATCAAAAACCCACAACATCTTTAATTCACGACGTTATTGGTGTCAAAAGGGTGGTTAGGTTTAAGTCCTATGATCCAACCAGAACCGGAGTGATCTTCCCAGGGACAATCCAATAGATTATTAGAAGTCCTTAGGAAAGATGGAGTAGAATGTGAACGTAGCTGAATGCCGACTAAGTACTGATGCTAGCACTGGAACAATCACAACAAGGTGCTAGTAATGATGTCTTGGTAAGCATTGAAGGGGTTGAAGAATGAAAAAGAAATGTAAGGTGATGTAGGTAAATCGTACACGTTTTAGGAAAAACGCGTATGAGCGGCAAGTATTAAGTCTTACGTTTTAGGAAAAACGCAAAACCGAATAAATGCGGGTTCGTTCTCGAAGGAGGTATGTGGATTAATGTGCCAATTATATAAAATCAAAGTTTGGATTAGTGACGTTTTTTTTTATTTAAAGAGAGAAAAAGTAAAGACGAGCTACGACTACGATTACGCTACGACGTTGACGTAAAACGAGCGACAAAATTAAAAATTAAACCTAAAAATTAATTAAAAGTTTAAACTAAGTCTAAAATAATATAAATAAGAATAAAAATCCAACAAATATATTTTAAAACCTTTTATTAATTAAATATTTCAATTTTAAATGCTAATTAAAGCCCTAAAATTAAATATAATTAACAAAATGTCCAAAATATTATTTTATTGAACTAATAAATCACTTATATTATTTAAAGACTAAAAAGTATTTTTCCTAAATTTTAAAAACTATTTTTCTATTTTTAAATCACTAAAAACTATTTTTAGACTAAAATAATCATAAAAAATAATTAAATAATGCTAAAAATAATTTGAAAATTTTAAAAATCCTAATTTATACTAAGGAACAGTAGAAAAATGAAAAAGTTTGAAAAATGTAAAATTTTTCACTAAAAGACAAAACTGATATTAATTAAACCCTAATTAAACTAAATTTAATTCTAAAAATTATTTAAAAAGATGAACAGTAAAAAAATTTTAAAGTAAAAATCTTAAAATATTTTTCTAAATCTAAAAAAAAATTTAAAACTGAAAAATATTAATTTTCTACACTAAAAGACAAAAATAGTAATTTAAAAAAGTAATTTAAAATGCTATTTAATGTAAAAAATACTAAATGAACAGTGACAGAAAAATTAAATAAACAGAAAAATCAGAAATTAAATAAGAAAAATTATAAAATTGGTTTGAAGTCCTAAATCCTATTTTGACCCACTAAAGACAAAAAAATGAAAATCTGACAATGACACTTTGGTGGATTTTGTCCTTTTGCTTGGCAGTACCAACACTTGTGCTAGCAGGGGGACTTTGGTTCCCACTGTTAGTGCAAAATTAAGGTCTGGTGGATAATAAGCTTAGGAAAGCTTATTGTGAGCTTTTTCTTGGACAATAAGGCACCCCTACACTCAGTTGAGTGTAGGGAGTGAATATAAACAGAAAAACCCACAAGTTTACACACAAAATAATACACAAAGGACCCAAAATGTTACTGATGAAGCTTAATGAGTTTCTGTGAACAGTAGGCTGAATCAATGTGCACAAAAATGAAATTCAAAGCTATCAAACTTGCTCAATACCTAACCAAATCTCATAGAACTGATTACAAACCCTAAATTAACCCAAACCCTAACAGATTACAAAAAATTGTGAACCAAATCAACAGAAAACAGTCAATAAGGGGACTTACTGATTTTTGCTATTTGGGCCAAATTTTAAACATGCAATTTGTTTAAATCCTACCCAAACTAAAAACCTATGACTAATATCACCTAAAACTATCAAAAGAAGTATGTCTAGATAGATTTTAAGACTAAAAGCTGTCACAATTTCCAGTCAAAACCCACAATGATTATAAGGCGATTAGGATTTTAGGGTTCTAGTTCATAAGTGTGTGTTTTGATGTGTGTTTTGATCCGGATTTGGGGAAATTCGTGTGCTTGGCGCTTAATTAAGTAATATTTAATAAGTTTAAACTTTATTAAATATTACTAATTTCAGGATAGTGGATGCTGATGTGGGATGGTGACAAGGCAGCAATGGTGAGGTGTCAATGGCTAAGTGGTGGATTGGAGAATGGTTGTCTGGCCCAAACTAGTCCCCCATGTTTCATTCTACATTCATTTTGCATTTAAACAACAAAAGTCCCAATCCCTTTGTTATAACTTTCAACAACTTGTCATTTTTGGCACATGTAGTTTATAAACTTTGTATAAGGACCAAAAGTGCAATAAATGCAATCTTCAAGGGCTTTTCTTGTATATTCTTGGTAATTTAGGGACCCCAATGTATTTTATGAGTTTTACAAGGGTATAAATTACCAAGTCTTCCAAAGTTGAGGGACCATTCTTGCCAATCTTCAATTCTTCAAGGGTAATTTTGGAAATTCCATATTTGGGCCCGATTCTTTATGCGGCTTCGTTTCCCGTGTTCGTTTTTGCTTGATTCCTTTGATCTTTTGGTGAATTCACGATATCCGTACCTAAAATACACAATGAACAAACACAAGCATATATTTGGGTATTTTGATGATATTTTAAGCGTTTTAAGCCCGATTTGGACGATGAGACTATGTATAAATGCAGTCTCATCATAAGGATAAAGGGTCTAAAGAAAGAAGCCCTCCATACAACTTAGGCAGAAACCGGGTCAACACATCATGAAGACAACTCATCATGGACCCAGTGATGTGAAGCATAACCCTTTCCTAGCTACTCAGGCTTCTCTCAAAAGAAGTTTGTTTTATTGTCACGGAGATCAACACGACTTCTATTGACTTTCTCACTCTGAGATAGTTGATATTGAATAGGTGGCATCTGCTCCAGCCTCCGAACACTAAAAGTGCACAAATCGAGTCTAGAGCCAAGAGATCAATCAAATATCGTTAGGACACACGGATGAAGATCAAGAGAGTCCTACGCTATATCCTTGTGATATTGCTAGAACACTCAGAGTGATACTACTTAGTATTCACAATGATGAGTGGAAATCCTTCCAGTGTTAACATCAAACAGCACTGCGGTAGGTCATATGCAATCTCATCATCGTCCTCGATTTTCACCCAATTCCATGCTAAGCGTGCAACGAGATCATTAGTAGCAACACGAACACATCTCATGAGTGTTAATTACGAACCTAAACTCCCTTATTCCTACTTGGTATCTCTTATATTTTATTTTTGTCTTAATGATCACGAGGATACATCATTGACTTATGCGTGAATAAAGATTAAGTCTAAAAATAGAGTCTTAACGGTGTAACCAAAATCATTAAATTAATAATTCATCCTAATAGACAACGATGTAAAAAAATAAGTCAACAAGAAGGATCGATAAGCACGATTTTATAACGTTTTGAACATGAGACTTATTACCATGACTTTTATTATCCGCCATCATCGGTGGTTTTATTATCATGGTTTACCTCCATCTTTTATTCAACTTCGCCATGAAGCTTTTATTATGAATTCGGTCTTGCCTTGCCTTTTATTATCCGCCTCATCGGTGGTTTTATTAGCCAAAGACGTATATCCTCACGCTAAAGCGAATTGTGGATCTTTAAAGCTTCAAAGATTAAGGCTTAATTCACTTTCAATTTGGCCATAGATTTTTCGGCATTGTGAGCTTCAAATTTTTGCTTAATTTAGGTGAGCACTTGAGATCTTATTATTAGGTGAAGCTTTCGATTATTCGGGTGCCAATACTTCAAAACCGTGACGCTGGCGAATCCTCAATGTTTTCCCAATTTAATTACATAGAAGCTACTAAAACAAATTAGAAACCAACAATAGTGACTAAACCGCTAAATCAATATTTATTAACAATTTATTATACAAAAGCGTGGGGAGAATAAGCTAATAATTACTACACATGAGATCGTGACGATTACGAGACTTATAAATAACTCTATCATTTCTCGTCCTCATTTAAGAGACTTAGCCTAAAAAGTTAAGGAATCGAAGCTAAGTGCTCAACACGCACGGTCGAGTCAAAAATTACTCTTATTCTCACCATCGGAAAACCTACATTCGTGTCTTAAACACTTATGAAAAATAAGAAAAATTTTAAAATTTGGCCATTTTTAGCCTTATTTGCAACAAAACGATAGCAAAAAGATGAATATTGGATTGCGTGTTGACGTAAGCAAGGTGAAGTATCTACTCACCCCCCCCCCCCCATACTAAACTAAACATTGTTCTCAATGTTTCGAGTCTAGGGGTGAAAACACCCCCATACTAGAGACGAAGTCGAATGCTTAATCTCGAGCATGGAAAGGGTAAAACGAATAACCTAAAAGCCGTTTATTAATTATGCTAATAAGACAAATGTTAGATCATAAAAGGATATCATCGGATATCGGAATCTCCAAAGGCAACGATCGAAGCTCGAGAGATCCGTAAAACGAACACGAGAGGCTTCAATGATGACGATGAACCTAATGAATCACAATCACAAACAACCACAGAAAAAAGGTTGGAAGTGTTGGGAATAAATTAAGGCCAGATCACTTGAACGCTGACAAGAACAACTCAAGCGTTGACAAGAACAAAGTGAGCGCTGACAGCTCAAGCATTGACAAGTTAAAGTCAAGCGTTGACATATTGAAGACTAGCACTGATGGAAGATGTAAGCTACACGTTTATTATATTCTAGAATACTTCTAGTAAGGATAGAAACGACAATGTATTTTCTATGTTTATCTTTACCTAGAATAGTTGATACGTAGCTTATTGTACAAGGCTTCTTAGTCTATAAAAGAAGGCCTTTAGGTTAATGTTTAGTATCAAGTTTTATATAAGTTTTCATTCGTAAACATCTTTCATTGTAAGCAAGTTCGACATTCATAATCAAAGTGAAAGTTTTGTTTACATCTTGTGTTCTTGTTTAAGTATTAAATTCCGCATAATACTTAGATTCACAAAGCATATAACAAAGGTTTCTCTACGTGTTATATTTGATTTAATCTCGTATACACAAAGCTAAATCGATCTAAGTTTGGGATCAACAAGTGGTATCAGAGCTTGTTGAGGAACTTTTGATCTTTGAAGAACACCAGAACGATATACGAACACCAAAACCCTAATTTTCTCAAAACCCTAAGAACATCATGTCTGAAGCAATAACCTCCTCCTCTTCACCATTACCAAACATCAAGATTCCCATGCTTGATGCAACCAACTTTGACTTATGGAAGTTCAACTTTGAACAATATCTGGGGATCTTTGATTACACACTCTGGGAGATTATTGAATATGGAAACTCATTCAATAAGGCTCAAAAGATTCAGGATGCCATTAATGCAAGATCAGCTGTTGAGGGATGTCCTGATGAAGATAAGAAAGAAAAACCTGGAGATGGTAGAGCTGTAGGTGCTGAAGATATTGCAAAGAAAAGGGTTGACATGAAAGCCCTAAATATTCTGAAAGTCTCTTTGGGACAAGAAAATCAGCACAAATATAGAGGCTATGAATCTGCTAAGGATCTTTAGGAAGCAATTGAAGTTGCATATGGTGGTAATGCAGACACTAAGGAAGAAAAGAAAAAGCAACTTCTGCATGATTATGCTGTCTTCAAAGCTCAGCCCAATGAGAAACTGAGTAGTGTTAGAAGCAGATTGCTTGACATCACAAGCAAGTTGTCCTTCATGGGGACACAAGTTGGTGATGTTGACACCAATGCTACCTTTCTGAAAAGTCTTGGTGAGGCATGGAAGATTGAGGCAAGATCTATTCTTGCCAATAATACTTACAAGAGCTCCTCGTTTGATGACATCTACAACAAACTAAGACTGTTGGAAGATGAAACTCTTTCAGCACATGGAAGCAAAGCTAGAACCAGTAACATGGCCTTCTTCTCTCATAGTGAAGGTCAATTCAATCAGAAGGACTCTTTTATGCATCCAGTTACTGGATCATCGTTTGTCAGCGCTGGAACAAGTCCTGTCAACGTCTCCTTTTCAGACGCTGACACATTCATGAATGACTCCCCAAGAGTTAAACCTGCTGGTTTGGATTTGGATACTGTGTGTGCTTACATTGCTTCTTTGCCCAATGGTTCAGTGATTACATATGAGGACCTTGAGCAGATAAGTGATGAACACCTGGAAGAGATGGACATCAAGTGGAACATGGCTCTTGCTAGTATAAGAGCAAATAGGTGGAATAGAAGGTTCAAGAAGAAGATGACCTTCAATGCTAAAGACACTGCTGGATTTGATAAATCCAAAGTTGAGTGCTACAACTGTCATCGCATGGGGTACTTCATGAGGGAATGCAGATCTCCTAGAAGATCTGATGCTGGTAAACCCTCAAGTCAGGTTGTTAAAGCTCAAGATTCCAAAGCCATGGTTGCAGTTCAAGGAATTGATGGTACTGGATGGGATTGGAGCTATCTGGCTAAGGATGCTGAAGAGGACAAAGCCTTGATTGCTGATATTGAAGAAGAAGAGCATGTTGAATATGCTCTCATGGCACACTCCTCCTCTTCATCTGATAATGAGGTATATGATGATGCTTTTTGTAGCAAAGGTTGTAGGTTAAACACTGATAGACTTAACAAAGAGGTGTTAAAACTAAAAGATGATATGAGCACTGAAAGGTGTAAATTATCCAATTACCAACTAGCTCTTACTGAAACTGAGAAAACTGTTTCTGAATATAAGAAAATGGAATTTGATTTAAAAGATAAGATAAATATCTTAAAACATGAGCTAGAGAGTAGTATGGATATTAGAAATATCATGACAAAGGTCAATAGAGACCTACAGGCTAAGTTAGATGAGGCCATTAAGAATAAAGATAATGTTGACCTTAAGATTCAAAGATTTGATAGAGCCACCCAATCCCTAGGAGACTGTGTAGCTAAACAAAGGGATCCTAAGGACATGACTGGGATTGGGATGAATGATTACTCTCTGGTTCCACCACCAGCTGGTGACTTCTATGGTGTCCTTAGAAAGGATTTGTCTTGGACTGGTATACCAGAATGCCAAGAAGAGGAATTCTCTCCTCCACCAAGAGTTGTCACCCCAGTAGAAGAGTATCAACAAAAACTGACTGACCTAAATGAGTGGAAGAAAGCTAACCCTACTTTATTTGTTAAGGGAGGTTTGCTATGTGAAAGTCCCAATGAATCTCCACCCATTAAGGTTACTCACCCAGTTACTGGTAAAGCTGTTGACCTAGGCTCAAACACTGTTAGAAGACCTACCATTAAATATGCAGAGATGTATAGAAATAATAGGTCACCCAAGAGCCAAGTTAACAATCATGGAACATGTTTCTTCGTTTCTAGACATAAGAGTGTGTCTAAGAAAGCCTGTTATACTTGTGGTAGCTTTTCACATTTGGCATACAAATGTGTCAACGCTCCCAAAGCCAGCGCTGATAGGAACAATTTCAGCGCTGATAGAAAGAAAGTCAACGTTGTTAGGAAGTCAAACGTTGTCAGACCCAGACCTTGTGTGCAGCAAAGTCCACAAGTGATTAGACCTGCCCCATTCTTCTCTAGAAGGTCTAACACTCATGGACAAAGACCTTTTCAAAAGACAAACACCTGGTCAAATAGGCAATGGGTTCATGTAGCAAACCCTAGGTTCAACGCTGACAAGGGTAATTTCAGCGTTGACAGGACAAAATCCAACGCTGACAGAAACGTGACCGGACCTAAGTATTTGCAGCCACAAGGTAAGGGGTCAAAAGCTTCTTCAAGCTTAACATGGAGACCCAAGAAAGATCAAAACCCTAATAATAATGGAATTTCAATGACTTGCAACAGGTTTAATTACATTTCAAAGGTCATTACAAAACCAATTGGGGTTAACTGGGTTTTTCATCCTAAAAGGGATGATAATGGGGTTGTTGTGAGAACTAAGTCTGTTCTTATTGAACAACCAGTTGAATCCAAGTCTTCTGAGACTTGGGTTCCCAAAGAAAACTAATTTGTTTTCTTTATGTGCAGGGCATTCAGAGACAGATCAATGATTATGGATATTGGGATAATGGATGCTCAAGGCACATGACAGGAAAGGAAGACTATCTGACAAACTTCACTCCTATTCAAGATGGTGATAAGGTATACTTTGGAGGGGGATATGGTACCATTACAGGCAAAGGAACTGTTGTCCCTCGTATTTGTGATGATTAAGCAATGAAGAGAGAAAGAAAAATAGATGAAGAAGAGATGAATTCCTAGAGAGAGAAAGTAGTGAGAGAAAGTAGAGAGGAGATGATTAACTTGGTGAGATTAGATTAGAGAAGAGATTTGTTACAAATGACCATCCACCCTCCTAACATGCTAGGAGGGTAGTATATATAGTCCACCCACATGCGGGCTTTAATGGACTATATATTGGGCCGGGCTTGTCTTTTGGACTTTAATTAGTTTAAATCCAAGCCCGTGAACCACGACTAAATAACTACTTATTACAACGTTCTAATAAATATTACAATAGAAACCTATGACCGAACATTCTTGTTTGACTCAATATTTTGAGGCTAACAATCTCCCCCAATGTGAGGTCATTCCTCTTTGATATTTGGATTCCAATGGAGATTTATAAATTTCGTCATAAATGAGTCTTGAACGTGTAACAGTAGTTTTGTTCCTTCATGCTGTGATCTTTGAGCCTTTGTCGTTGTCTTTCGACTTTGTCTTTAAGTCTTGAGATCTTCAAATCATTCTTGACTTGTCTTTGCCCTCTTGTGATCTTGTGTCTTTATCCACATGCTCACACTATCAATTGTTGGATAAGTCTTTGGGCATGAATATGTGGTTGTGAATCTTTGACTTTGCTGAGTACACCGTGACGCCACCTTCTCGAGACAAAACATAGACACGGACTGAATGGCTTTGACATTCGTCCTAAATCGGTAGCGTTTTACCTCCGGTCGGTGAAGACCGTTATACGATATTAAATATCGTACCTGTGATCAGGTAGATTCAATTAAGAATCTCCTTGACAGGGTTTCGCGGCTGTACTAGCCGTTCTCTTTACTCGACCGTCTCAAAGCAAGACTGCGAACATAAAGAGTGAATCAATTGGATAAATATCCGCTTGATTAAAGTCGTCAATTCAAATTCCTGGAACAAGTTTGATTCATTAAGAATCTTACCATTGTTGCTTTCCAGTTGACACAAGTTTGATTCATAAGAATCTCACAAGTCACCTACCGTAGCGCTGTTTGATGTTGACGCTAGAAGGATTTCCATTCGTCACTGTGAATATTAATAAATATCACTCTGAATGTTCTGGCAAGACCATAAAGATATTGCGTAGAAACCTGAAACGAGTTTGAATCAATTCAGAATCAAACCACTGTTGCTTTTCAGTTGTACATATGTTCAATTCATAAAGAATCTTACATATGACCTACCGCAGTGCTGTTTGATGTTAACACTGGAAGGATTTCCACTCATCATTGTGAATACTAAATAGTATCACTCTGAGTGTTCTAGCAATATCGCAAGGATATAGCGTAGGACTCTCTTGATCTTCATCCGTGTGTCCTAACGAGATTTGATTGATCTCTTGGCTCTAGACTCGATTTGTGCACTTTTAGTGGTCGGAGGCTGGAGCAGATGCCATCTATTCAATATCAACTATCTCGGAGTGAGAAAGTCAATAGAAGTCGTGTTGATCTCCGTGACAATAAAACAAACTTCTTTTGAGAGAAGTCTGAGTAGCTAGGAAAGGGTTGTGCTTCACATTACTGGGTCCATGATGAGTTTGTCTTCATGATGAGTTGACCCGGTTTCTGCCTAAGTTGTATGGAGGGCTTCTTTCTTTACACCCTTTATCCTTACATTTCTTTTTCATTCTTCAACCCCTTCAATGCTTACCAAGACATCATTAATAGCACCTTGTTGTGATTGTTCCAGTGCTATCATCAGTACTTAGTCGGCATTCAGCTACGTTCACATTCTACTCCATCTTTCCTAAGGACTTCTAATAATCTATTGGATTGTCCCTGGGAAGATCCCTCCGGTTCTGGTTGGATCATAGGACTTAAACCTAACCACCCTTTTGACACCAATAACGTCGTGAATTAAAGATGTTGTGGGTATTTGATCGTAACCATGAAAACCACTTTAAATTCTAACAAAGTGTTTGAAAAACATTTAACACTTTGCTAGTTTTGTCGTTTCAGAAAAGCTCCCCCTTCACATGTGCATCGATAATCGAAAGTGTTTCGCACATGTGGGTAAGAGTTAAAGTGCTTGAGTCTTATATATGATCACATTTTAATCACATTTTCTCCCCCTATCTCTAATATATAAAATCTTTTGATATTAGAGATACCAAATTTGATTAAAATATATTTTGAAAAATAGTCTTGAAAATCTTCGGGAGAAAGATGTGTTACTCTTTTGCATGAAGTTGAATTGCTCCCCCTCAAAAATTGATCCAATGGAATTGTCATTACGAGGATTTGATCCACATTAAACTTTTGAGGATAGGAGTTGTTGAACACACAATTTTTGAAAGATTTTGAATGTCAATGAGAAATTCTTGAAAAAATTGTGTTCAACGCTTTTTGAAAAATCAATTCTTTTTGACGAAAAGGTTTTTCTAAAGCATAAGCTTGAGTTCATAGACTTTGAATGTCTTGACGAATCCACTCAAGTGTAAGAAGATTTAACTTCTTTTGCTAAGGGTAAGAGTACAAAAGCGTACACTCCCCCGTGAATTTAGATCCGGGTTGCAATCTGAAAGTGATTACAAGCCATTGTGTTGAGCTCAAAACGTTGAATGTTTTGTGACAACTCAACCCGTGATAGATTGCTCTACCCGTTGTTGGAAATATTGTCCAAAATAGACAATTTCCTTTTGAAAAAGATAGAAATGACATGTTTTGAAAAATATTTACAACTTTCATTCGAGCTTTATGTACACACCCGTGTCGTTATTGAGCGACATTTCTAGGTACGTCCATATTATCGATACTGAAAGACATGTCGAGAAGAATATTTTTGGATTGTCAAAGATTTTTTAATTTTGTATTTTGCTTTTTGATTAATATTTACAGGTAGATGTTTGATAGATGAATCAAGCAGGCTTCTTTGCCAGAACCTCCAGTTCTGCTGGAGTCAAACATCTCATACCAATTTGCCTAACTAGATACGCAAACCTCTCTTTCGAAAGAGCTTTTGTAAACAAGTCAGCTAATTGGTAATCAGTTCCAACAAAGTATAATTCAACAATACCCTTTTCAACTTGTTCCTTAATGAAGTGATATCTGACATCAATGTGCTTCGTGCGGGAATGCTGAACCGGATTGCAAGAGATGGCTATGGCCGACTTTGAGTCACAGTACATAGGTACTTTATCAAAATAGAAGCCATAATCCGTGAGTTGTGTTCTCATCCAAAGAACTTGAGCACAACACGCAGATAGAGACACATACTCCGCTTCGGCTGATGAAAGTGACGTGCAATCCTGCTTCTTGGAAGACCATCCCACAAGCTTGTCTTGACCTAGAAATTGTGCACCACCAGAAGTACTTTTACGTGTATCAAGACACCCTGCATGATCAGAATCTGAATAGGCCGTTAGAAAGAAACCGGTTTCCCTCGGATACCAGAGTCCCATGTGAATGGTATTCTTAAGGTACCGAAAGATCCGTTTAACCTCCTTGAGGTGCTTTTCAGTGGGTCGTGCTTGATATCGTGCACAATAGCATGTAGCATGATGTATATCAGGTCTGCTCGCTGTCAAGTACATGAGAGACCCGATCATGGAACGATATCTCGTTTGATCTATGGGTAATCCCTCCAAATCAGCATCTAGGGATGTGGTTGATAATGGTGTCCCAACGGGGTCACATGATGTCATACCATGCTTTTTGATTATCTCTTGACAATACTTAGCTTGGTTAATGAAGATACCACTTGGGGATTGGTGAACTTGAATTCCTAGAAAGAATTTTAGTTCGCCCATCATAGACATTTCAAATCTGCTGTGCATTACTTTTTCAAACCATTTTGAAAGTTTTGGGTTTGTAGACCCGAAAATAATGTCATCAACATAAATTTGCACAAGCAGAATGTCATCCCCATATTTATAAGTGAACAAAGTTAAATCAATAGAACCTTTTGAGAAACCTTTGGAGACCAGAAATTTCGAGAGCTCATCGTACCACGCCCTTGGAGCTTGCTTGAGTCCATAAAGTGCTTTGTGGAGACGATACACCTTGTCAGGATAATGCGGATCGACGAATCCTTCCGGCTGCGTGACATAGACTTCTTCCTTCAAAGGACCGTTAAGAAACGCCGTCTTTACGTCCATTTGATATACAATGAATCCCTTATGTGCAGCATAGGCAAGAAAAATCCTGACCGCTTCCATTCGAGCTACTGGTGCAAATGATTCTTCAAAATCAATACCCTCTTTCTGTCCATACCCTTTAGCCACTAGCCTAGATTTATTCTTGATGATCGTGTTTTCTTCATCCATCTTGTTTTTCCAGATCCATCGAAGATTTAATGGTGTTACATCGTATGGTCTGTCAACAAGTTCCCAGACTTTAAGTCTTTCAAACTGTTGAAGTTCATCCGTCATCGATTCAATCCAAGCATGATCAGCCATGGCTTCTTTGATGTTTTTCGGTTCAGCAGTACTCACGGCGAGTGCGAACATACAAACATCGCCATCGGTTTCAAGTTGTCGCCTTGTACGAACGGGCTGTGAAGGGTTTCCAATTACGTGAACCAAAGGATGATCTCGGGTCCAATGATGTGTTGAAGGATGTCGTTGGTAGAACATATGCATATTTGACGGATCAACATGGCGAGTAGAAGACTCTCCAGTTTCATGTACCGGTGTACCGAATGGGTTGATAAATTCGTCTTCGTCAGATAATGCACCGTCTGCTTGATTTGTGTTCTCTAGAGCAATGACAGTAGTTGTGGATGTTGTAGGATCGATTGTTGAAGTGATATTCTGAGGAGGTAAATCTGCAACAACCCGTGTTGAAGTAGATGAAGTTGTATCTGGTTGTTGACGATGATCGGTTTCATCATTCTTATCATGAGTGACAGCGGAAGACTTCGATACAACTTGTTTCTCCCCCGTGAAATATTCATCATACATTGGTCCATACAATATTTCCAACTCTTCAATAGTCGTGTCGACTGTCATATCAGCTCTAGGAACATTTTCTGGAACCAGCGTTGAACTTGACGGTTCATTGCTGTGGTCTTGAGTTTCGAGTTCCGTGCGGTTGTGAACGGAAGTCGTTTGTCGTTGTGGATCGGGACTTAAACTGTTTTGTTCAAGTGCCATCTCTTGAGATTCATCAAATCGGATGTGAATTGTCTCGACAATCAATTTTGTTCTTTTGTTGAAGACTCTATATCCCTTAGACTGAGTTGCATATCCCACAAGAATACATGCATCACCTTTTTCTTTCATCTTATCCAAATTTTCACCATCTCGTATAATGTAACAAATACATCCAAAAACATGAAGGTGTTTGAGTGAAGGTTTACGATCATGAATTATGTGATATGGTGTCTTTTCGTGTCTTGGGATAATTAAGGAGCGGTTTTGTGTGTAGCATGCGGTTGACACGGCTTCGGCCCAAAAGTACAGTGGAAGTTTTGAAGCGGATAGTAATGTTCGAGCAGCCTCAACTAAAGTACGGTTTCGTCTTTCAACAACGCCGTTTTGTTCGGGTGTTCGAGCAATAGATGTTTCATGTTCAATCCCTTCGGCTTCAAAATACTTTCTTAGATTTGAATTCAAAAATTCTGTACCTCTGTCAGTACGAACCACTTTAACTTGAGCTTGAAGACCACGTTGTATCAATTTAAGGAAGCTAATGAGAACATCGGGTGTTTCATCCTTGGACCTCAAGAAGTGAGTCCATGTGTACCTTGAGTAATCATCGACAATTACCAGAATATATTTCTTTCCATTGATACTCTGAACACGCATGGGACCACATAGATCCATATGAAGAAGATCTAACCGTCCTTTAGAGCTTGGTGTGGTCTTTGTTTTGAAGCTACTTCGTTTAGCTTTACAAAGTTCACAAGAAGAACAAAGATGATCTTTGATGAATTTCAAGCTTGGAAGGCCTCTCACAATATCTTTCTTAGAAAGTAAGTTAATGGTATCAAAGTTGAGATGAGAAAGACGTTGATGCCATAACCATGCCTGAGTCGTTGAAGCTTTTGCCATGAAGCAAATTGGAGTTGATGAAGTTGTGTCTTGAAGTGAAATTGTGTAAAGATCAGTACCCCGTGTACCGGTAAGTAAGTCATTCCCATCATAATCACGAACAAAACATGTCTTCTTTCTGAAAGCAACTTCCAAATCCGCATCACAGAATTGACCAACCGAGAAAAGATTGTGATTGAGCCCTTCGACGTAGTATACCCTTTTAATCGTGATATTCCCCTGAACCAAATCTCCATATCCTAGGATCGGTGCAAATTGATCATTTCCGAATCGGACCGTACCTAGGAACTTCTCCACGAAGTTAATTAGAAGCTTGAGATTCCCCGTCATGTGCTTCGTGCATCCGGAGTCCATTATGAAGAGAATTATTTGTATCACCTGCAGAAGAGTTAGAACACGATGGAGCATTTGCTAAATTGGATACCACAGTAGTTGTGATAGTAGAATCATTAGTGTCCTTATCAACATTTAAAGGCAAACTAACACTCGTTTTCACATTTTCTGTCCTAACTTTAGGCATCCATTTATATCTGGGAGGACATTGATTAGCAAACCACCATTTCCAAGACTTGCTAGCAGACTCATATAATTCCTTAATTTTGCTTCTAGGATTCTTAGTGGTGGAGTCTGATGCATTACTATTCTTAGTGAGGGTAGCACCAGAATGGTTCACTTTGCGTTTGGGTTTACTAGCACTAATAGATATCACAGTTTGCTTCTTAGTTCTAGTTTCTACGCCTTTGACATTATTCATAGCACACATAGAATGATTAGCATTAGCACATTTGCCACATTTGACACAAACAAATTTCACATTCATAGCATTCAAAGTCGAATCATTCAAATCGTCATGACACGCGATTACAGACGTTTTATTCTTAGAAACATTGAAAATCCTAGGGTGTTCTTCTACTTGCTTCATCTTCCCTTGATTCTTGTGTTTCCAGACCTTATCATTCACTTGAGTGCTCTTAAGCTGAGGCCGGCTAACACTAGTAGTGGAGACTATTCCTGTAGTAGAAGACACACGAATATTAGTGTTTCTAGAAGTCTGAGGCGAGTGAGTATCTTTGTTTGTGGGCTTAGTGGGCATTCTATACATCCCTGGTTTAATCACATTATTGTGCTTAACGCTTGGTGCTACATGATTCCTTATGGGTTGAGCTTGTGGTAACCTTTCCTTTCCATCCATCTTGGGGGCAAACACAGGTTTTGCAAACGAGGAATTAGATAAAGCAGATGGTTTTCCCAAGATAGAGGATCTATTCTCTTTAGAGGCATTGGGTTGTCTAACAACATTTTTCTTAATGCTAGGTTCCACAATTTTCCCACCCATTTTAGCAATGAGTTTCTGCAACTCTGCTATCGCTCTGTCCCTGTCTTGTAATTGAGCTTTCAACCCTTTAATTTCCAAATTCTGTTCATTCATTTCTCGAAATGTTTGGGAAAGTTTTTCTTGCAATTTATTATCATGTGGAAAACGACCAACATCTTTTTGCAAAGCAAGTTCAAGTGAATGACAATGTTTTTGAAGGAAATCAGTTTTGTGTTGAAGTAACTCAAAAGCCTTTTTGTCAACATTTTCTTTACGTTTCGAAAGCTCAATTTCAAGACGTTCACATTCTTTGATCTTATCAAGATATTGGCATGCAACTTCAGAATATTCATCAATATCAGCACAAGATGTAAAATAAGCGCACATAACATCTTTAGAAACACATTCTTGCAAGAGTAAATCATATTCATCTGAGAAATCAGACTTCTCCATTTGAAGATCATCAATGTGTTTCTCAATAGATTCAACATATTTTAAATCATCAAACATTTCGGTCCGAATGAACTCCTCAAGTTGAAGAACAGTTTCTTTAATCAACGCCGTGTTTGGAATTAAGAGTTCTTTGACAAGCAGGGTAATATCTTGAGGAATCGGACGTGTCCATTCAGCATTTTCACGTTTTGCCCAGTCTCGTTCAACAATAGATTTAACATTATCTATGTGATGTTTAAGAATACCTAATGTTTTCCTACTCTTGCTTTTAGATTCATCTAGAGGGAGGTAGTTGATGTATTTGTAAACATTAGATTTCTTAGGGGCAAATGCTTTCTTCCATTGAATTCTCTTTTGTTTGCATTCTAAGAACACTTCCTCACGAGTTTTCTGAGTTTGTTTGTTGAACAGGCCATAAAGACTATTCTCATAAGCATAATTATAAGGTTTCACAAACTCCTTATTAACAAGTGGTTGACTATCAGCATCCCAAAGGGCAGTCTCTTCACTATCGGCACTAACAGGCATGCAATCAAGATCTGTCCTTTCAGTCTCATCAAGATAAAGATGCGGGTTCGCAGCTTGAGCTTTGGCAAGGTACTCAGGACTTGCAAAGCTAGCTTGACCCTTAAACATCGATGGAGGTGCTAGCATTCTTACGGATTGAATAGAATCATGCGTTTTATAAACAACGTTCTTCAAAAAGTCGACTTGTGCTTCTAGTTTCGTAACTTTTTCGGTTTCTTTATCATATCTACTTTTGAAGTCTTGTTTTAACGCATCTACCTCTTGTTTCTTATCCTCTAGAATTTTAGCAGAATCAGTGGTGGTCATAGAGAGCTTTTGTTCAAGTTCATTAACTTTGGTATTAGCAAGGTACGTTTTTTGACGTTCATCCATTAAGAAAACATTATATTGACGCTTCTCTTTAGCTAATAACTCAAGAGTTGTATTATATTTGTTTTCAAAATCGTCCTTTTGACTTTTTAACGCACTTCCCTTGTACCCCTCAAGCTCTTTGGTTTTCTGAAGGAGCTCATCTCTATAGCTTTCAGTCATCTCAGTAGATTTGATAAGAGCAGCTTTACATTCTTCAAAACTTTGAGTGAGCGTAGCGTTTGTCTTCTTTAATTGCTTTTGACTCTTTTTATTTTCAGTGACATCTTTTTGTAAAGTAGCAATTAAATTAGCAAGCGCAATACGTTCCTCTTCATCATATTCATTTGCATGTTGATCATCCTCAGACTCATTATTGCACATGTCTGATGAATCGGGTGTGGTATTGCTATCAACCGTTTCCATCATACACGTGTCATTAATGGCATTGGGTAGATCACTATGCTCAGGAATATCACCAAACACATTATATTCATCAGTAGTGTGTACCTTATCGATTGGCTCAGTGTCAAAGATAGGACCATTGTCATCTTCAGTGACTTTGAGAACTTCTTCAACCTTTGCCATGTACGAGTAATGTGCATCAAGCTCTTGATCAGAATCTTCATCATCAGTATCATCAAGCATGGCTCCTTCCTCAGCTGACAATTTAACCCCAGCTTCCATCTTTTTGCATAGCAGCATCTTTTCCTTGTGATAGCTGGAGTCTCTAACCCTTTTCGGTTTCCTGCATTCCTTTGCCATATGTCCATAACCTTGGCAATTAAAACATTGAATCCCGCTCTGCTGAACCACTTGACTTCCAACCGTTTCCCTATTCCCAGTAGCAGCAGCAATCCTCTGAGCATCATACTTGGCAGTTTGTCGATCATATCTTGCAGAACCCTCAACATGTATTGGATTATGTCGATCATACCTAGAAGGACTTTCACCACGTCGACGTGTGTCATACCTTGGAGGACTCTCAACATATCGGTTCTTTGTGTTAGATGATGTGCGAAGATTGTTGTTGGTGGGTTTGTAGATTTTCTTGTAAGTCTTCATTATGTAAGCAATTTGTTGTTTCATCTCTCGGTTCTTTTGAGCTTGGTCTTCATCACTATCTTCTTCAGATGAGGACTCAGATGGTGGTGATGGTGCTCTTGGCGCTTTACCTCGAGATTTTGTGGAAGA
The DNA here is from genome assembly GCA_025667525.1 of Glebionis coronaria. Taxonomy (NCBI): domain Eukaryota; kingdom Viridiplantae; phylum Streptophyta; class Magnoliopsida; order Asterales; family Asteraceae; genus Glebionis; species Glebionis coronaria. Next base: position 4,404,178 of record JANFOE010000322.1, on the reverse strand, counting down.
TGAAGACTTAGATGATGTGGAATATCGTGGTGAGGATGATGTATTGGGGTATGGCTTAGGAGCACGAGAGTGAGGATCTTGAACATGTTGAGTGGTAGTCAGTAAAGCAAGTGGATTAGCCGTCTTGGCAACACGTTCAGCACGAATCTCATTTGCTTCATTCTGAAATTGCTTCAAGATGTCAAAGAGTCGATGATATGAGACCTCGTCTAACTTTTCTTGTTGTTTCACCAAAGTGACGAATCGTGTCCACTCGGGTTGAAGTTGTTGAAGAAATTGGACATTGACTTGCATGGTGGAGACTTGCAGGTTATTTCTTGTCATGTCATTCATCATCTTATAAAACCTGGAGTAGTAAGAGTCAATTGATTCTCCATCCCTTGAAGTAAACTTGCCAAAATTCCAGAACAAGTTTGTTTTGACATCTTGTTTGTTGAGTGATTCTCCTTGTTGCAAGCGTTCAATAGCAGTCCACATTTCATGTGCTGTCGGGCATGCATCAACCGTGGAGTAAATATCATCTCCAATCCCACTTAAAACCATATAGATGGCTTCCTTCTCCGCATCATGCCAAGCACAATTTTCAGGTGTGAGATCAGCTCTTGTTTCATCACGTTCACTTGCAGGTATTGGATCAGTAGTATCTGTGGCTGCTCTTGGAGGAACTGAGATCTTCTTAAATATATATGGTCCATGAGTAATACATTTCCTCAAGGCATCACCATTAGGTCTTGTATCAAGATATCGTATGAAACGTGATTGCCATTGAGCATACCTACCAGATACAAGCATTGGTGGTCTCTCTTTGTTACCCGCCACCATTATGTTGTTGTTCGTCACACGATATTCGGCAGTAGAATCCATCTCAATATTCTCTGAAATGATGAAGTGAATATGGATCTTAAGTAGATTTATTGTGATTGTTGTTGTGGTTTAAATTCCGAAAATTGCAATTTTTCTCCAGGCCGACAATAAATTCTCCAGTCCGACTAAAACGGTAGTCCAAAAATTTTGTAATCGCCAAAATTTGAAATCGAGCTATAAATGTCCTAAAACTAGTATGGAAAAAATTTGAATTTACTTGACGAAAAATTTTTAACTCTTTTTTTTTTTTTTTTTTTTTTTTTTTTTTTTTTTTTTTTTTGATCTTCGTGGAAACGATATTCCGAAACTAGTCTAGATGGTGGCTAAGTCTAAAAAATACTCAAACAAAATTTAGCAAAACACATCATCGGAATAACCAATCGGAATGTTATCGGAATAACCAATCGGAATGTCATCGGAATAACCAATCGGAATGTCAATCTGAATCACCAATCGGAATGTCAATCTGAATCACCAATCGGAATACCAATCTGAATGTACCAATCGGAATACCAATCTGAATGTTCCAATCGGAATACCAATATGAATGTACCAATCGGAATACCAATCTGAATGTACCAATCGGAATACCAATCTGAATGTACCAATCGGAATACGAATCTGAATGTACCAATCGGAATACCAATCTGAATGTACCAATCGGAATACGAATCTGAATGTACCAATCGGAATACCAATCTGAATCACTAAACCCTTTTCAGATTACACCAATCGGAATGTATCCCCCTTTTCTCGGACAAAACTCAACCAATACGTGATTTTAAGCCAAAAAATGATCAAAAAACCCAAAAATTTTGTGTTTTTAGCCAAAGTAAATATACCAAATCACTACTACAACTATGTATAAGATGTAGATGATTAAGCAAAGCACGGAAAACACAAAAAAAAAATTTGAATCCGAGATGATTTATGGATTAAATCATTCGAATCAAATATAATAACACCAACCAATCACAAATCTACCCCGTGGCGATTGATACCAAATGTTGTCCCTCGTATTTGTGATGATTAAGCAATGAAGAGAGAAAGAAAAATAGATGAAGAAGAGATGAATTCCTAGAGAGAGAAAGTAGTGAGAGAAAGTAGAGAGGAGATGATTAACTTGGTGAGATTAGATTAGAGAAGAGATTTATTACAAATGACCATCCACCCTCCTAACATGCTAGGAGGGTAGTATATATAGTCCACCCACATGCGGGCTTTAATGGACTATATATTGGGCCGGGCTTGTCTTTTGGACTTTAATTAGTTTAAATCCAAGCCCGTGAACCACGACTAAATAACTACTTATTACAACGTTCTAATAAATATTACAATAGAAACCTATGACCGAACATTCTTGTTTGACTCAATATTTTGAGGCTAACAGGAACCCTTCTCACCAATAATCTACGTTTTGAGAATGTCTTCCTGGTAAAAGGACTGGATTATAATCTGTTTAGTGTATCACAAGTGTGTGATAACAAAAATAAGGTTCTTTTCACTGATACTGAGTATTTGGTGTTAAGCAAGGATTTTAAGATCCCTGATGAGAAGTACATTAAGTATAGAACACCTAGGCATAAGGACATATATAATGTGAATTTAAATGGGATTAAAGTGAATGCAAATATGTCTTGCTTTTATGCTAAGGCCTCAGTAGATGAAAGTAATTTGTGGCACAGGAGACTAGGGCACATAAATTTTAAAAATATTAATAGACTTGTGAGGCTTGGTTTAGTTGATGGTTTGCCTGAGAAGGCCTTCCACAATGACCACTCTTGTGTTGCATGTCTTAAAGGCAAGCAGCACAAGGTCTCATTCAAGTCCAAGCAGGTGCATACTAGTTCCAGACCTCTTCATATGCTTCACATGGACCTCTTTGGTCCAACAAATATAGAAAGTTTGAATGGCAAGTCATATTGTTTTGTTGTCACTGATGACTTTTCTAGGTTTACTTGGACATTCTTTCTAGCTATGAAGAGTGACACAGCTGATGTTCTTATTGAATTTATCACTCAAATTGAGAAAAGGTCTGGCAATGAGGTTAAGATGCTTAGGAGTGATAATGGTGGAGAATTTAGGAACAAGAAGCTTGATGATTTTTGTGCCAGGAAGGGAATTACTAGGCAATTCAGTATTGCTAGGACCCCACAACAAAATGGGGTTGCTGAAAGGAAAAATAGAACCCTAATTGAAGCAGCCAGAACTATGTTGGCTGATGCTCACTTTCCCATAGCCTTTTGGGCTGAGGCTGTTAATACAGCATGCTATGTGCAAAATAGAGCATTGGTTAACAAAATTCAGAACAAGACACCTTATGAGCTACTTTGGGGAAGAAAACCTAATATTGGTTTTCTCAGACCTTTTGGATGTCATGTAGTAGTCTTAGACACTAGTGATGCCTTAGGAAAATTTAGTGCAAAAGGTGATGAAGGTTACTTCATGGGGTATTCAGTGCAGAGCAAGGGTTATAGGGTTTATCTTAAGGAGGACAAACGTATTGTTGAGAGAGTACATGTTAGGTTCTTAGAGAATAAACCTAGTGATCCTGAGAGTGGTCCTAATTGGTTGTTTGATTTGGAACCCTTATCTAGAACTTTAAATTATATGCCTGTCACTAATCCAGACATTGTGAAGGTAACTTCAAATGTTGTGGAGGAACAAATTGTTGATGTTTCAGGTACACAGGTTAATGAGAGGGATGGATCACAAGCAGAAAAGGCATCTCCTACATTTGAATATGTCACAATTCCCATTTGGACTGATGCTTTTGCTGCTGCTGCTGCTGCTGCTGCTGGACAAGATAATGGTGGCTTCCAAATACCACCAGATTCAAACATGCATGGTTCTTCAGGCGCTGACAAAGGCAAATCTAGCGCTGACAAGACCAATTCAGACGTTGATGGCTCAGACGTTGACAACAACAGTTCAAGCGTTGTTAGCCCAAGTGCTGACAAACAAGGTTCAGACGTTGACAACACCTTTGCACGTCTTTTCTCTTCCACTTTTGAACAAGGAGGACCTTCCAGTGTTTATGAAGAGATTCCTGTTGATCAAAGAGAGTCTGATGAAGAAGACATTGGCAATATGGAGCGTGAAGTTGAGGACACCAGACTTTTTGAAGGAGGATTTCTCACTTCCACAATGAAGAATCACCCCCCATCTCAGATTATTGGTGATGTTATGACTCCAGTTCAGACAAGAAGATCTCATCAAGGACTTGGTGGATTTATTGCCAATATACACAAGAAGGTTGATACCCCTCTTGTGCAAGCATGTTTGTTTGCATGTTTTCTGTCACAAGAAGAACCCAAGAAGATATTTGATGCTCTCAAAGAACCAAGTTGGGTGGAAGCAATGCAGGATGAGCTTCACCAATTTGCTATTCAGGATGTTTGGGAGCTGGTTGATTGTCCTAGATATGTCAGACCTATAGGAACAAGATGGGTTCTCAGGAACAAAAGAGATGAAAGAGGTATTGTGGTCAGAAACAAGGCAAGGTTAGTGGCTCAAGGTTATACACAAGAGGAGGGGATAGACTATGAGGAAGTCTTTGCACCAGTTGCAAGGATTGAAGCTATTAGGATTTTTCTAGCCTATGCATCTTGCTTGGGCTTCACAGTCTATCAAATGGATGTGAAGAGTGCATTCTTGTATGGCACTATTGTTGAGGAAGTTTATGTCATGCAACCTCCTGGTTTTGAGGATCCTGAGCATCCAGATAAAGTGTATAGAGTCAAAAAGGCTATGTATGGCCTTCATCAAGCCCCTAGAGCATGGTATGGTACTTTGTCCACTTATTTGGTGGACAATGGATTTAAGAGGGGCACCATAGATCAGACACTATTTACAAAGAAGAAAGGCAAAGATGTGTTGCTTGTGCAGGTCTATGTTGATGATATCATTTTTGGGTCTACTGATCCAAAGATGAGTGAGGATTTCTCCAAGCTTATGACAGACAAATTCAAGATGAGTGCTATGGGGGAGATGAACTTCTTTCTTGGTTTACAAGTTCAGCAGAAAGAAGATGGTATCTTCATCTCCCAGGACAAATATGTTGCTGAAATCTTGAAGAAGTTTGGCTTTTCTCCACATGAAAAGAGGGCTTCTACTCCAATGGATAGAGAACACCCTTGGGGAAAGATTGAAGATGGGAAAGATGTTGATGTCAGGCATTATAGATCCATGATTGGATCCTTGATGTATCTTACTGCTTCCAGACCTGATATCATGTTTGCTGTATGTGCTTGTGCACGTCATCAAGTGACTCCCAAAGAATGTCACCTTTATGCTGTGAAGAGGATCTTTAGGTACCTAAGATGTTTCCCTAATCTTGGTTTGTGGTACCCAAAGGATTCACCATTGGAGTTGATTGCATATTCAGATAGTGATTATGGAGGTGATAAGTTTGATAGGAAATCCACAACTGGTGGATGTCAGTTTCTTGGGAGCAGATTAATATCTTGGCAATGCAAGAAACAAACAGTGGTGGCTAATTCTACAACTGAAGCAGAGTATGTGGCTGCAGCAGCATGTTGTGGTCAAGTGTTGTGGATTCAGAACCAGCTGTTGGATTATGGGTATAATTTCATGCATACTAAGATATTTGTTGACAATAATAGTACTTTATGCATCATTAAGAATCCTGTGCATCATTCTAAAACTAAACACATAGAAATTAGACACCATTTTATAAGAGATTGCTTTGAGAAAGGTTTAATACAACCAGATAGGGTTGACACTGAGGAAAATGTGTCAGATTTATTAACTAAACCTTTTGATACTGGAAGATTTCAATACTTGGTAACAAGTATTGGAATGGTTAATCTCACTTAAATATGTGTTTTGGATTCTTTTTGTAAAAGTATGTACAGGATGATGCATTATCATTATTGGTCTTATTGATAATTTAGATTTTCCACTATATTTTTCTAACACTGACAAAGGTTGTTTGAACACTGATAAGTGTTTTTGCAACGTTGTCAGCAATATAATTGTCTAACGCTGACAAAGCTTCCTTCAACGCTGTTGTGTGTTATCGGGGTGTTGTCAGCAACAATGTTAGTTTTGTGGTTTTTAATCTAAATGTGCAGATGGTGTTAGCAGTATACCATTGGATACAGAGTTGCTTATGGATCAAAGGAGAAGCATTTGGACAAGTTTTTATTTATGGATGATGGTTGGAATGTTTCATTCCTATCTTGACATAAATTTTTATGTTCATGCATGATTTTAGCAAACTTTTTGTATCATAGTTTAAGGGGAGGTTTTAGGAACCTTTAGGATTTTTGGGTATCCATATGATACTTTTATCACAATTCTAGATTGTGTCCACAGGTGAGTATGGGTTAGTTTTACTAAACCATGAGGCACTGTAGCATGCATAGTATATCAACTTTGCATGCTGCCAAGACATTTTTGGCCTAGAATTGGTTGTGGTCTGTTGGGAGACTTGGGAATGATTTGGATATGGGATTTACCTGGGAGTAACAAGGATTTTATAAGGTAACTTGGTTGTTAAGAATTTTGGTTAGCAAGGGACACTAGAGGACTGCTATGTCTATCTTGCTTATGCAAGTGTGCATAACTGGACAGTGCTTGCCGCCCTATAATAATTATCAGCTTTTGGTTATCTTCTCTAGGATAAATTACTTGTTAAGGTCATTTTTCACTTTTTAAAACAATTTTATTTTTGGACGCTGACAAGAAATTTCCAAGCGTTGTTGTGACCAATTTGGACGCTGACATGGCTTTAGGCGAACGTTGACAAGATTATAGCCGTTGGGCGTTGATAGGTTATATTTGACCGTTGACACTCAATGGGACCTACCCAGTTGTTACTTTTTGACATATTTTCAAGCCGTAATTTTAGGAGTTGTTACTTTCATTAAATGCATGAGATAACTTATAACTTTTTCAATATTTTCATGATTAGTTTTTGAAAATCTTTGCCTATTTTTGGGCCAATCACATGCATTCTTTATCTCCTATAAATTTGGCTCCTATTTTTAAACAGGGTATCTATAATTCTTGTCTAACACTTTTCTCTTATCAACCTTCATCTTCTACACTTCAAATTCACAGCTTTCATCAATGGCACCAAGATTTAACTCAGCAGAATTGGATTTGGGGTTCAAGTCTCAACACAACATGATTGCTTATCTTGTTGCTGATAATACTTTGTTCCCTCAATACACACAAATGGTGGCGTATTTGAACGCATCCCCCTTAAGGTATGCTCTTTCTCATGCACCACTCATTCCAGTCACACACATTAAACAGTTTTGGAACACTGTTAGTTCCTCAACAGTTAATGGAGTGACCACATTAACTTCTATTGTTCATGAGAGGTCTTGGGTGGTTACTGAAGCCTTGGTACGCCAGGCCTTGCGTCTTGATGATGCTGATGGTGTAACCATTCTTCCCATAACTGAAATAGAACAAGGGCTTAGGGCTTTGGGATATCCAATTCCTGATGAAGGTACTCTTAATAAGTACCATAAGCAGGAATTTCCCCCAGCCTGGAAGTACCTCATTCACATTCTCCTTCAATGTTTGAGTCCCAAATATACTGCACACAATGAGATCAATAGATCCATTGCAACTGCTATTGTGTGCATTGCAACAGGGCAAAAATATAACTATTCGAAAATGATTTTTGAAGGGACGTGTAAAAACAAGGGGACAAAAATGACTTTAGCTTATTCCCGTTTTCTGCAAATGATTTTTGATGATCAAAGATATTGTTCAAGGGATCACAATGATTTTTATAAAATCCCTGAACAAAAGAAAGCTATTTTTACAAAGATGAATTCACCACCTCATAGAGACTTACCTTTAACCCCAGCCATGCTTGCTGTTATTGCAGCAGCACAACCCCAACCAGACCCCCAACCTCAAATTGACCCTCAACCACAACTTGAACCTATTCCTGAACCTTTACCCTCACCTGAACAAATGCAACTAGACCAAGAACCCTTTGACGCTGACACATCAAATGTTGGCGTTGATGTGCCTATTTCCAACGCTGACACCCAACCATCACAATCCCAAACACCCCTTAACCAACCCACATCTACCCATTCTTCCACACCATCTTCCACACCACCTGAATATAGGTTGATTAAACGACAAAGGACTACTGGAGTGTTCTCCTCTGGTGGTCCTAGCCATGAAGCAGAGAGAACCACCACCACAAGTGTGGTTGGTGACCTGGATGAGGCTGGGACTATTGGTTCTGGCTTAGAAGCTGGCCAAGGCAGTCCCACCATACTTAAGTCCTCATCCATGCCCAATGAACCTGACTTGGGAGGTCAAATCCCCATTTCAGAAGAGGGCAGACTGGAACCAATGACTATTTTGGAATTGACGGCAGTCTGCATTAGCTTGCAAAAGCAAAATGCAGACTTAGTACAAATTGTCAGCTCACAAGGCCTTGAACTCAAGGAATTGAGGGAGAGGATTGTTGTTTTGGAGAGTGATCATGCTAGGAGGGGTATGGAGGAGTCTTCCAAAGGGGAGGAAGATCAAAGAAATCTGAGTGATAAGAGCAGTCAAGATGGTCGATCAATGGATGTTGCTGAAGCTCTTACTACTTTGAAGGAACAAACAGGTTTTGATACGTCCTTAATCTCTCCAACCAATCTAAATTTATCATTTACAGCTATATTGAGAGAGGTTACACAAGGCGCTGAGGGAAAATATTTGAGCGTTGACAAGACAAATTTGGACGCTGATAGAGGAAATTTGGGCGTTGACAGATCTGCATATAGAGGTGATGTATTCCAGTCATCATCTATCATCAAGGATGTTCCTACTCAGGTATTACCATCTACCTTACCGACCATTGCACCATCAGATAAGGTTAAGGGTAAATTGGTAGAAGAAATAGTTCCAAAGAATGCAGCCCAAGTTGAATTTGATAGAAGACTGGCTGAGCAATTGATGGAACAAGGTGAAAAGGAAAAGTCACCATTTGTTGTGACTTCTGAAGAAGAAAGTGATGGAGCTAGCTCAGACTCAAGTGTGATGATTATTGAACTAGAAAGGCTTGAGTATGGTGATGAGCTTGCTAGGGAAAAGTTGAGAGATTTAAAGTTGCAGATTGATTTTGACATGCCAGAGGTGGTTCAGATGTACAATTCTTGGGAAGAAAGCTGCATGGATAATCCAGACTTGACCATTTCAGATCAAATATGGGGTTTGGAGATTCTTCTTAGAGTTCAGAAGGATTGTAAGGTGATTTTGAAGCACAAGGCAAGCAACATTCTCTCTGAGTTGAAAAGGGATAGGAGGAAGCTCTACTTTATGTTGCTCAGATGTCATGGAGTTGGATGGACACATCAGAAGCTGAAGGCTTTGACATTTGATGAGTTGGAACATAGGGCTTATCCTATTTGGGTGAAAGTGCAGGAAGAAAACACTTTCAGACTTCTTTCCGATGAAAGAAAGGAGCAACTTGCAGAAGAGATGGAAATCAAGAAAGCTATGATAGTTCCCAGGCCAGTGAAGAAGGGATTTACACTTGAGTTTCCAAAAGATATGAATCAACTATATCCAAGTGAAGCAGTTATTAGAAAGAGCCTCAAGCTCTCCCCATTAGAAGCTTCAGATATGGTGCAGGTGTTACCACTAGATTCCAGGAATCCAATTGTGAGTTATGATGAGGATGAATGTGGATTCTGGAAGATTGGAAGATATGGCAAGGAGGTACACACTTTTACCACTCTCATATCTTTATTTGCAAGTTGTGATAGAGAAGACTTGGTGGACCTTTGGAGGTTGTTGGAGACCAAGTATGAGGCTGAAGCACCAACTTCAGCTAATGGAATAAAACTTTGGACCACATTCAAAAGAATGTGTGGGACAAATGAGGAAGATCCTGAAATATGGAAGGATCTTGAAGATGACCTCAGTGGTCTTCAATGGAGGTTATATTCAGCTGCTGGTGTATACCATTTGAGTTCTACTAAGTTTGCTGAGTATCTACTTGTGGATGCTCAATATTTCATATCCAAGGCTGTTTTGGAAAAGATGAAGGACACTCAGCTGGAAATAGACTATACAAGTGACGTGGCAAAGAATTTGATCAGATTTGTTTATTACCAATATGATAAGGTTTGTCAGACTCCTCCAAGTTCTTAATGATTATTCAGAAACTTGATCATAAGAGTGGATATCAAGTTTAGGGGAGGATTGTTGGGAATAAATTAAGGCCAGATCACTTGAACGCTGACAAGAACAACTCAAGCGTTGACAAGAACAAAGTGAGCGCTGACAGCTCAAGCGTTGACAAGTTAAAGTCAAGCGTTGACAGATTGAAGACTAGCACTGATGGAAGATGTAAGCTACACGTTTATTATATTCTAGAATACTTCTAGTAAGGATAGAAACGACAATGTATTTTCTATGTTTATCTTTACCTAGAATAGTTGATACGTAGCTTATTGTACAAGGCTTCTTAGTCTATAAAAGAAGGCCTTTAGGTTAATGTTTAGTATCAAGTTTTATATAAGTTTTCATTCGTAAACATCTTTCATTGTAAGCAAGTTCGACATTCATAATCAAAGTGAAAGTTTTGTTTACATCTTGTGTTCTTGTTTAAGTATTAAATTCCGCATAATACTTAGATTCACAAAGCATATAACAAAGGTTTCTCTACGTGTTATATTTGATTTAATCTCGTATACACAAAGCTAAATCGATCTAAGTTTGGGATCAACAGGAAGAGCACAAGTCCCCTCGTTACGTTAAACTAAGAAAGCGATAATATTTACAAGGATAAGCATGAGAATCCCCCACGAGGCACCTTGTTTTTGATAACCGAGTCAAAAGCTCGACTCGAATCCCCATAAATATGATCATTTAGGGATAATCTTGGTATGGTCATTTTTGGTGGGGCTTACATGATAAACAAGGCCCAAAAGTACATGGAGTACTTTAAAAACCCGATACACAAATACCGGGGTCAAAGATAGCGTCTTCGTTTTCGGATGAAAGATGAAACAACGCTACTTCAACACGTGCCAAAACCTCAAAGAGGTAGAAGAAAAGAGATAAGAAGTAGAAAGGTGGGGCAATTGGTAAGTCAAAATCATGAGCTACTCGAGGTAGACTCACACCAAGCAAACGAAAATCTTTTCCATTTATTGCATCGGTGGAAGACCGAGATTTCCCTTTACAAGTAATTTCGGGATCGTAAATCTCGTCCTCGGTGGAGAAATGTGAGGGAACATAAGGGGCTTCCCCCACACTAGATCCACACCAACCGTCGTCAAAAGGAGTAGACGAGGTGGTAGCATTCATAAAACGATGTGATGACGGAGTTAAACATGTAGAAAAATCTTTTAAAACATTTTTAAATCTTTTCCTTTTTCATCGTTTAAAAACTCTCTATGAAAACCCGATTTAATAATGTTGAAAATATTTGGCGTGTCAAATTCAAAATTAGTCGCGCTAAAAATCCTCACATTTAAGTCTTTGGTGGGAGGGGTGGCGGATTATATAAGTTCTCAAAACGTTTGTCAATAAAGAACACCGCCCCCTCGGGGTCAACATACTCGTCATCCGCATGAACGTCGATCTCATCGATTTCTTCATCAAAGATAGGATTGTCAAACCAATGTTTGTCATTCCCCTCCTTGAGTATCTTAGAAACTCTCTCAAAAAGATCACGATCAAGCACGAAACCATCATTCTTTTGTGGGGATTGTTGATAAGTTAAATCCTCATGAATGTGGTAAACGTAATTCTTATTTGAGGAGTGTTGATTAGGTAACTCCTCGAGAATTGGATTTTTAGTGGTCACATGAGTTGGTTCGTCATCGAAAATAAGACGTTCCAACTCATTAAGTTCATCCTCGATTTTGGAAAGATCGACCTCACTCGTAGGTGGAAGTGAAGGCATAAGAGCTAGCTCTCGTTCAATGATTTTCTCAATCTCGGGATCAAACTCGTAATCATCGTACCTCACATGTTTCTTTTTAGGAGAATCAAAAATTGCATGTGGATTTCGAAGTACGTGATCAATCTCGGCAAAATCGCCATCGTCATCGTCAAAGAAAGAGTCGATGTGAGCACTCACAACCATGGTCTTACAAGTCGAATGACTATGCTTAGGTGACTTTTCTAAGACGAGAGGATCGATGTCGATAAACCCTTTAGCCTCAACGGGTGTTGGGCTAGGAATAGGAGGCACTTCGATGGAGTTAGAAGTTGAAGCCTCAAAGACGTGGTCCTTTGAAGGTGGTGAAGACGAGCCCATTTTGGTCATTGTCGTGATGGCACTAACGTCGCCCTTCGGAATTGGTGTTTCACTTGTTTCGCTAAATACATCCCAAAGTGAGTTTGCATCCATAAATTTACACATACCCTTTTGAATTAGGTACACGTACTCTTTATCATTAAAATCATCATCTTTAAAACCGTTTTTCTTAATTATTTCAAAACATGCATTAAGCCTCATTCTTTCCGCTAAAATGGACATTTTGAAATCATTAGGATTTGAATCATTAGGTTTTGAAACCTCGGTTTTTTCATGATCATTAAAAACTTGGGATTTTCTAGCGAAAAAGTCCATTTTGTCATCCCCATATCTCATAGTAAGTCTCCCCTCGTGAACGTCGATTACGGTTCGAGCCGTCGATAAGAATGGTCGGCCTAAAATAATGGGACATTTAGGGTCACACTCGTAATCGGATATAACGAAATCCGCGGGAAAAAACAAACTTTCCAACTTTGACATAGACATCCTCGGCTATTCCAATTGGTATTAATGGAGTACAATTTGCAAGCTCGATTGTCATGTTCGTGGGGGTAAGTGAAGGCAATCTCATCAATTTACAAAGAGAATGAGGCATGAGATTGATGCTAGCACCTAAATAGGCAAGGGCTAAACATCCCTCAATCTCGGAAAAATCACAAGGTAGTAGAAATTGGCCCGGATCCTCTTCCTTTCTCGGCATACGCCTTTTTGGTTTTTTAAGAAGGATCGATGCACAAGTTTCTTCAAGGGTTACTTTCGTAAGGTCGATAAAACTCTCTTTTTGAACCGTGGATGGAATTTGAGGTACACGAGGGTGTGCACTCCTTTCCTTGGTCGCCACGTTCACCCCATCGACTTTAGAACAATAAGACGTCTTAGAAGTCGAGGGTTGAGAAGAAGGAACAACACGAAATCCTTCAAGGCTAGGGGTAATGTAGATTTGTAAATCTATGCTTATGTTTTTAGAGAGAGAAAGAGATAGAAAGATGGTGGATTTCACACTTTAGAGAGAGAAACTAAGAAAGAACTATGTGTAAATTATGAAAAACCACACCCTCTCCATCAAAGGAGAGGGTTTATATACCCAAGCCCTTGTCATGGGCTTGGGCTTACATTTGGCCGCCGGCCCATACATTACATGGGCTCGGTTTTGGGCTTCGTTTAAGTAAATGCAAATGACTAAACTACGAGCTATTACACGAACTAATGTTGGAGTGACCGATCCTTCCTAATACGTAAAACGTATTTCCAACAATCTCCCCCTAAGGGAGGTCACTCCAAACAAGGGCGTTACCCAAGTTACAATAGTAAAATAAACCTAGCATACTATGCTTGTCTTGAGCTCGTAGTCTTCGTCTTTCTTTTTCTTCTTTTTCTTTTCTGGTGAACATGCTGATGTGATCTTTGATATCAGTCATGAGCATTAATCTTTTGCCTTGATCTTGTGCATCCATCGCTTGTGATCTTCGCCTCTTCGTGACCTCACGTCCCACATACTTATACCTTTGTAATTCTTGAAAGCTTCAGAGTTCGATACAGCGGAAGACTTAACTTTTAGGCTTTCTTGAATTTGATGAGGTATTAAGTGCATAAAGTATAAGCATGCGGGGACGACTTCTTCTCGGATTCCGCAACGCCACCGTCTTCAAATGCCGCAACATAAGTAGACACGAACGAAATGGCTTTGAACATTTCATTCTAATTCGGTAGCATTTTACCTCCGGTCGGTGAAGACCGTTGGACGATATTAGATATCGTACCCGTGATGGATAGTTTCAATTAAGTAACTTCCTGACAGGATTTCGCGGGTAAACCCGTTCTCTTTATTCGACCGTCCAAAGCTGACTGTGAACATAAAGAGTGAATCATTTGGATAATAATATCCGCATGATTTGAAGCCGTCAATTCATGTTCCTGGAACAAGTGAAATTCAATTAAGAACCGCACCATCGTTGCTTTCCAGTTGTCACGAGCTTGATTCGTATAGAATCTTGCAAGTTACCTACCAAGTGCTGTTTGAGGTTAACACTAGAAGGATTTCCACTTATCACCGTGAGCACTAAGGTATCACTCTGAGTGTTCTGGCAAGATCATTAAGATATTGCGTCGAGACCTGGAACGTGTTTAAATTCAGTTAAGAATTAAACAGCTGTTGCTTTCCAGTTATCACAAGTTTGATTCATAAAGAATCGCACGAGTCACCTACCATGAGCTTTTTGATATTCGCTCAAGAAGGATTTCCATCTTCATTGTAAATACTTTCGTATTACTCGGATGTTCAGGCAAGATCATGAAGATTTTGCGTAGGACTCTTAAAATCTTTCTTACTTTTCACAGTGTGTGAAGAAGCAAGGAAATATGAAAGTGTGTCCTAATGAGATATTTGATGATCTCAAATGGCTCTAGACTCGATCGTGCATTTTGGATTTTAGTGTTCGGAGGCTGGAGAGGAGTGCCACCTTTTCAATACCAATTTATTCGGAGTGAATAAATCAATAGATAATGTGTTGTCTCCGTGTGATTAAAACAAATACCTTTTGAGAGATATCTGAGTTAGCTGGGATGGGTTGTGCATTGCATCACTGGGTCCATGATGTCTATCTTCAATATCGAGAATCATTAAAATGATCTCAATAGCATATGTATTGACCCGGTTTCTGCCTAAAGTTGTAAGGAGGGCTTCTTTCTTTACACCCTTTATCTTTACAATTCTTTTTCATTCTTCAACCCCTTCAATGCTTACCAATACGTCATAACTAGCACCTTGTTGTGATTGTTCCAGTGCTAACTTAAGTACTTGGTCGGCATTCAGCTACGTTCACAATCTTTCTCCATCTTTCCTAAGGACTACTATTTCTAGCTATGGAATGTCCTTGGGAAGATTCCTCCGGTTCTGGAAGAATCATAGGACTTAACCTATCCTACCATCCTTATGTCACCATAATCTTCATCGTCGTGAAATAAATGGGTTTTGGGTAAGTATATGTCACCATGAAAATCTATTCTGATATAGAAACTCCATTTTGCTCCCCCTTAACATATGCCACGATATTCGAAAACATTTCGCATATGTAGAGATGAGCCAGCACATTAAGTCAAACCATTTGTGATAATATCCCATATTAAATCACATTTTCTCCCCCATATTAAAAATATTAACCCAATCGATGTTTTTAATATCAATTGATTTAATGAAGTTTTAACAAAGGTTTTGGGAAGAAAAATGCGAGTCCGTTTTATCTTCATGATATCAAATGTATGAGATATGATATCGATTTGTAATATGATCACATATTCACCATATTAGAAAAGAATTGACAAGGTTGGACCTGATAGATGAGAACATCATATGATAAGATCAAATGGTTCTTGTCAGCATATGTTGGTCGCCTCGTCACGTCTGAAGTCATCTCTTGACACCACATGTACGATTGGTATTGTTGTCTTGACACCAACTTGTGAACTTGGCACGTTCGGCATCGAAGATTCTGAATTCTTGACAATTGCTCCCCCTCAATTGTTGACCCGTGTTCTATCGAAAGAGCTGTAGTCGTCGGTTGAGTAGTCGCATCGTCGAGTATGTAGATACCAATTGTAGATAGCATGGTTGTAGAGATGATAGCTTCATAAAAACAAGACTTCTCTTGTTTTAACAAATAAATGCACTGAAACGTACATAGATTTGTGTTAGACCAAGTTATAAAGTAAACTTGATCCCTTACAAGGTTTTAAAGTAAACCTTGCCCGAGAAAATTAATTCCCGTTGTGAGCCAAAGCTTTCATAAGAAATACTTGACTTTAATGTGAAAACCGGGTTGCAGTCTGAAATAACTACAAGCCATATAGGCATGTTTTATGAAATATTTACAACTTTTGTACGAACTCTATTTATGGCGACGTGTCGATATTAATCAACATTTCTAAGGCCGTAAATATTATCGTACCAAAAGACATGCCTTTGAAAAATAAAGTAAAAATATTTTTGGATTTTTATGAATTTTTCAATTTTTATGGTTTTTATATGGTTTTATATTTTTGTATTTTGCTTTTGTGGATAAAAATATAAACAATATATACAGATGATCACCAAGGATACGGAGAATAGTTTCACCAAGACTATTCTTTCGCTTCATCTGCTAGTTCCTTTAGAGTCTCAGGCGAGAAGGTTCTCATTCCTAGCTTGTCGGCCAAAAATTCAATTCGAGCGCGATCTAAAGCCTTCGTGAAAATATCCGCCAATTGATACTCAGATCGGACAAAGTAAAGCTCGATTACTCCATTTTCCACTTGCTCCTTGATGAAATGGTAGCGAATGTCAATATGCTTCGACCGGGAGAATTGAACATTGTTGCAGCATAAGGCAATTGCACTTTTGTTGTCGCAGTACATCGGAATCTTGTTGAAACCTAGACCATAGTCGGTTAATTGCGATCTCATCCAAAGAATTTGAGCACAGCAACCGGACATAGCTATGTATTCTGCTTCCGTACTTGAGATTGCAGCGCTTTTCTGCCTTTTCGATGCCCAACTGATTAGTCGATCTCCTAGTAGTTGCAAAGTTCCACTCGTGCTACGCCTGGTATCTTGACAACCCGCGTGATCCGCATCTGCATATGCCATTAGTGCAATAGAAGAGTCCTTCGAATACCAAAGTCCCCGATTAATGGTTCCTTTAAGATATCGAAAGATCCTTTTAACAGTAGCTAAGTGTAACTCAGTAGGCCTAGTTTGATACCTGGCACACATACATATAGCAAACTGAAGATCAGGTCGACTGGCTGTGATATACAGAAGAGTACCGATCATTCCACGATAAAGTGTCGGATCAACGGCAACTCCATGAGGATCTGCATCAAGCTTAGTTCGTTCCACCATTGGAGTATCCACGGGGTCGCAAGATTCCATCTTATACTTCTTTAACGATTCAAGGGCATACTTGGATTGATTGATAAAGATGCCTCTAGGACTCTGAGATATCTGAAGACCTAAGAAGAATGATACCTTGCCCATCATTGACATCTTAAACTTGGAAGACATGAGTGTCCCAAACTCGTCGGATAAGGTTTGGGTCGTGGCTGCAAATATAATATCATCAACATATATTTGTACCATAATCATATCTTTACCTTGTTTCTGAATGAACAACGTTGGATCCACCTTGCCTTTAGCGAAGCCTTGGGTAATGAGGAATTGTGACAAAAGATCATACCATGCGCGAGGAGCTTGCTTCAACCCATAGAGAGCCTTCTTAAGCTTGTACACATGATTAGGATAATTAGGATTCACAAAGCCATCCGGTTGTTGAACATAGACCTCTTCCTTGAGTTCACCATTAAGAAATGCCGTCTTCACATCCATCTGATAGACGACCATATTCATATGGGCTGCATAAGCGAGGAATAGTCTAATAGCTTCCAAACGGGCAACAGGTGCAAAGGATTCCATAAAGTCGACGCCCAATAATTGCTTGTATCCACGAGCTACTAGTCGAGCTTTGTTTTTCAATATTCCGCCTAACTCATCGAGTTTCACCTTGTAAACCCATTTCAAAGTGAGTAACTGCACTTGATCCGGGCATGGGACAAGTTCCCATACGTCAAGACGTATAAACTCATTAAGTTCTTCTTGCATAGCTTCTATCCAACATGATTGAGTAAAAGCTTCTTTCCATGTCTTAGGTTCAACTTCAGTGAGAAAAGCATCAAAGTGACAAAACATTGCACTTTCTTGTAACTGACTTCGTGTGGATACCAGACGATTAGGGTCACCAATAATAGAATCTATAGGATGATCCTTTGTCCACTTGCTGTCATGTTCACGAATCCGTGGATTGGAGTAAACTGTAGAAGGAGCTTCCTCTGAGGTGGACGACCCGACTTGATTAGGGTCGGGAATAGATACACCAAAGAATGGAAGTTCACGCATTTGAGCGAATTCCAAATCGTGATCATCGTCATCCTCATCATCATCAATAGGCATGACATGGGTAGTTGTTACATGTGTTGGTTGAGAATTACTTGTGGATGGTATATCTTGACCAATTGTAGGTGCAGATGTATCTGATTGTGCTTCGGTTGCTGGAGCGACAACTTCGGTTACTGGAGCTATTACCTCAGGTTCTGGAGCAACAATACTTGGAGGAGTAAAGAATTCATCAAAGAACGGTTGAAACAACTTATCCCATTCATTCCTGGTAGGTGGTATAAATGATGATGAAGTTGGGTTGTTTGGGACAAGACCAGAACTAATGTTACTGGGTCCCATTTCATGAAGTGCGGGTTCAGAGCTGCTTTGCTCAGAAGCCATAGCTGTCAGCTCATCAAAATCAACATTCATAGTTTCAAGGATTTTGCGAGAGTTACGGTTGTAGATTCGGAATGCCTTCTTTGCGGGTGCGTAACCAATGAAAATACCAATATCAGCCTTTGGTTGAAGTTTTCCCAAATTGTCACCATCATTGTTTGGATAGCAAAGAGAACCAAATACATGAAGATATGATAAATCTGGTACTTTTCCATGGAGAAGCTCATAAGGTGTTTTACCATGGCGTTTACGAATTAGTGATCGGTTTTGGGTGTACACTGCTGTAGATACTGCTTCTGCCCATAAAAACGATGGAGCCTTTGCGTAAATTAACATCGTTTGAGCAGCTTCCATAAGTGTGCGATTTCGCCTTTCAACGACACCGTTTTGTTGTGGAGTGCGTGCAACGGATGTTTCATGAGATATGCCAACTTCTTCATAATAATCACGCAAAATTTGATTCACAAATTCGGTTCCATTATCTGTACGAATGCGTCGGACAGTAGTGTTGAGACGCACTTGAATCATCTTGAGAAATCTGATGATGAATTTAGGTGCCTCATTTTTTGCTTTAAGAAATTTCACCCATGTAAACCGAGAGTAATCATCGACAATGACGAGGATGTACTTTTTGCCACTAAGACTTTCAACACGCATTGGCCCACAAAGATCCATATGTAACAGATAAAGTTTCTCTTGGTTGGTGTCTTCAGTCTTGGGTTTGTAAGACTTCTTAGTGCTTTTCCCCATTGTACACGCGGAACACAAATGATCCTTGTGAAATGATAGTTTAGGAAGACCACGAACAAGTTCGTTTTTCGCCAAGTGATTAATAGCGTCAAAGTTAAGATGAGATAACCGTCGATGCCATAACCATGACTTAGTCTTCGATGCTTTGGAGAGAAGACATACGGGAGAAGCGGCCATCATGTCTTGTAGAGACAAAGTATACAAATTATTCCCTCGAGTACCTTTCAATAAATCAACCCCTTCCAAATTACGAATGAAGCAGGTATGCTCTCGAAAAGCAACTTCTAGGTTTGCATCACAAAATTGTCCCACAGAAAATAAGTTGTGACCGAGACCTTCCACGTAATACACTCTTGAAATTATAACATTCCCAATATGATATTCACCATAACCCATTATCTTTGCAATATGATCATTTCCAAATCGAACCGTACCAAGAAACTTGCTGACGAAATTTCTGAGCTGAGAGCGATCTCCGGTCATATGCTTGGAGCAACCAGAGTCCAAATACCAGAGAACAATTTGGACCACCTATTTTCAATAACAACAGTAGACAATGCATTGGAAACTATTGGTTCCGGAGTGTTAGCAGATACAGATATAGAATTATCAGAATTGCTAACATTTTTGAGACCCTTAGATTTCCTACATTTTCTAATGTGAGTTTTAGCACTAACAGGTTTTACTGTTCCAACTTTCTTAGGTTTTGGATTATTCGCGGGCACTACAGTGGGAGTAGACCTATTTAAAGGGCACTTGGTTCCTACCGTAGTGTCAGTGTTCCTAGTTAAAGGACACGCTTGTGTTTTGGTAGCCTTGGTACTCCTAGTTAAAGGGCACGCTTTCTTCACTTCAGTGGGAGTTATCCTAGTTAAAGGGCACATATTTCCTGCTATAGTGAAAGTTCTACCAGTGGGGCGCCACATCCAACCAACTTGGGTTAACACTTTCCCAGTCGGTTTCCATTCTAATCCATTTTTCCGGGCATGCATCTCATTCACATGGTCAATAAGGCAAGAATCATGACGACTAGAAAACATACATTCATTGCAATTCCAGCATTTTAAATTAGAATTCACAGTAGGCTTAGAACGCTGCACAACCGTAGAGCCTTTAGGTTTAGCTACATGATTCTTTTTATTCAAAACAGAAATAACATTCCTAGGATGGGCTTCTACTTTCTTCTTCACTTGACTACTAGATGGGGGCAAGATCCTATCATTCTTCTTGTTTCTTTTAAGCTTAGATCTTTGAGCCTTAGTAGTGGTGCTTACTCCTGTAGAAGGCAACACGGGAATATTAGAAGCTGGTTTTGATTCCGCCTTATCTTTAGTGACCAAAGTTTGAGATGGTTTAGTCCTAGGGCCCTTGTTAAGTGGTGTGACGGCTATAAGGGTTCGTTTGATTGCACTAGAGGACGATGCTGAGATAGTGGCTGCGTTATCCACAACATTCTTACCTCTTAGAGTTCGAAGTGTTTCCTTTAACTCAGCCAAGACCAGATTCTTATCACAAATTTGTTCCCTCAGATCAGATATTTCCACCGACTTTCGATTCAATTGTTCAATCAATGATTGATTCTGTGCAGTGGTATTAGCACATGCGGGCTTTACTGAATCGAAGAGTCGTGTATTTTTCTGTTTTAAGTTATCAACTTTGGACAAAATCTTGGAAACTTGATTGTCTAGATCAAGTCTAAAACTCTCAGCAGCCTCAAGTACGTTCACACAGTTAAGCTCCTTAGATTTCTCTATTTCTATCGGCAAAGAGTTAGCAACTTTGTCACTTGGCTGACGCTGTTTTGATTGTAAATTCAATCGAAAATTCTTTTCAAAATTTGCATCATCGATATTAACACCTTCGAATGACGTTTCAAAGATTTCTTGAATAAATTGTTGCTTGCATTCAAGCGAAATACAATGTGTTTGAATCTCATCAAAACGTTTTGAAAGCGAAGAATATGAATCTTGAAGCTTTAAAAATTCAGCGTCAGATTCGTGACAAGTACTATCTACCACAGTATCCACATATTCATCATTATGCACAATAGAATCATTATCAACACTTGTATTCACACAGACAGAAACTATATCATGAGACATCACTTGATTCAGAAGCAGATCATTATGGCGTGAAACTCGTTCTATTTCAAGTAAACTGTTTTCATAAGCATCTTCCATTTCACTGAAAACACGTCTAACTTCTTCTATTTCCAAAAACAAATCTTGATCAATATTACGAAGACAAGCTTTAACATTCTTTACAAACGGAACAATTTCATCTCGAAACGCAGCTCTAGTGTGCTCAAAGTTCCATTCACCTTCCGTTATGGCCGTGGCCGTCGTACGTTCCAAAATGACCTTGTCAAAATCGGCTAAGTGTTGGTGAACCGCATTTAAGTTAACGGACGCCTTACTTACCGGTGGAATTAACTTCGTTAAATCCTTTTTGACAAGTGTAGGAGACGTACTAGGAAGGTTTTCATTTGACAAACTTTGGGGCACAAGAACTGTTAATTCTGCTAATTCCTTTTGTAAGCGAATGCGTGTCTTTTTCGAAAATTGATCTTTGTTATGTTGATCATAATCAATTGTATGGAATTTTGAAAGCATTTTAGAATGAGTTTCATCCCCAAGTGATTGTGTCTCCTCAGTGCTACGAACAAAAGGTGCTTCTTTCGATTTGCCAATTATGGTCATATCATAAAGGCCGGGAATATATTCCTGAGCTTGTTTTGCATAACCGGGATTTGGTGGTAAATCTTGAAGACGCTTAAGTTCGAATTCTTTAAATGATTTAGTTAAAAGATGAACCTTTTCTGTGGAAGCGTATTGTTTTAAAAGCTGTTGTTCTTTGAATTTAAGAAGTTTGGTAGCATTAATTTCCGATTCAACCTTTTTAGACTCGAGAGTTTCGAAATCCATTTTAAGTTTCTGAAAATCATTGACAACCGACTCCTTTTCTTTTAATTCATTAGAAAGATTAGCTTTTAATGACTCTATTTCTTTCAAGTGTTCAATCTTTTCAAAACGAAATTGGTCAAATTCAGAACATGTTATTTTCTCTTCTTGAGGGACCATTTCAAAAGTTTTGACCTTTTCTTTATGCAACGCAAGCTCAGCAGTTAGGGTGGAATTCGTATCTACGGATTGTCTGAGGGCCATATGCATTTGATCAATAATATGTTTAGGTACCATGACCAAATCATGTGGAGCATAAGATTCCATACCCGTCGTAGCATTTGGTTGAGGTTCACTCAAGTGTGTAGGATTGGGTACCACATCATTTGAGTTACTAGTTCCCGAATGCTGTTCGAGGTTGTCATTTTCATGCTCAACTTGATGTTGGTTTTCATCAATATTATTAGATGTGGTTGGTACCTCACTGATGACATCAGAACCATAGTGAGAGAGATTAGCAACAAGAGCAGCTTGGGCAGAGTGAATGTCATCACAATCCGAATCGTATGCATCAAGATCATCCGCTTGATAAGCTGCATTAGAAGTGGAAACAACTGCAATGCCTTCAGTATCTGCTGCCCCTGGGTCTGCAAGAAATGCTAACTCCTCTGAATCCAAAATCTTCCCCTTAGACTGAGCATCAACCAAATACATCTTCTCACGAAACCATGCATCATCCCTTCTCCTTTTCGGCTGAGTGCATTCCCTAGCCATATGACCTTGTCCTCGGCAATTGTAGCAAGTCACAACCTTCTTAGGACCAATAGGACTCCCATTTCCACTAGCTTGAGCATTCACGGCTTGATTGTTCCCAGTCCTTGTAGGAGGTCCATATGAATTTTGCCTTCCCTGAATAGGTTGCACCGTCACTTGACCATCTTGAACAGTGGCTTGTTGTCGAGGATTTGAAGAGGTGCGGAGCTGATTGTTTGTTGGTGGAAATCCTCTAGTAGCAACAAGTTTTGACAAGTAGGCGGTGAGATGGTTTAGAACATCAGCTGGCGTATCATTTGGGGTAAAGACTGGTGCTTGGATTGGTGGAAGTTCATTAGAGTAGAAAGCTTGTGCTGGTTGTGCTTCTATTGGAAAATATCCTTGCTGAGGAGTATAGCCCAATGGAGAAGTGTTGGCTTGTGATGGTGATGTTTGATATGGTGGTTGCTGTTGAAAAGATTGTTGATGAACACTTTGTTGATATTCTTGTTGTGGCATCATTGGTGGTTGATAAGATGGTTGCTGTGGTTGCTGATAGATGTGTGGTGGTGGCTGCTGCAAGTATGATGGTTGTTGATAAGTATAAGCCATGTTTTGTTGAGAAGCATACATTGCAAGTGGATCATGAACTTGAGGTGTAGATAACCGAGCCTCAATCACATGGCATTCGTGTTGTTGAAGAAAAGCTTGAAGTTGATCCACATTTGTGTTATGCAAGTCCTTAGCCAATTTAACATCCGTCACGTATTTTTTCCATTCTGGAGGAAGAGTGTTCAAATACTTGGTGTTCAATTGAAAGGTAGGGATTGCCATGCCATAGATATTAAGCTCATTCAACAATAGGGTAAATCTCAGATAGTAATCATTGAGAGTCTCCCCTGGCACATAGGCAAACTTATCAAAAGTATCATAAAGCTTACACTCTCGTTCTTGTTTAGTTAACGAGGTGCCTTGCATTAGAACCCGAATTCTATCCCATAACTCTTTGGCAACTTTATGTTTGCTGACGAGTTTGTAGACATCTGGAAGAAGGGCTTGAAGAATGATGTTTGTAGCATACTTATCACATTTATCTTGAATCTTCATATCTCCAGTCAACTCACCCGTTGTGCGAGGACGAGTGGTCGTACCTTCCGTCACAGTACCATAATCTAATGGTCCATTGAGCACCGATGCCCAAATAAGATGTCCATTCTCCTTGTTCAACATATAAAGTTCCATTCGGGAAGCCCATTCCTCATACATGGTCTTCACCAACATTGGTGGACGATTATCCGTACCCGAGAGGATGGACTTATCCGTAAGAGATGTGTACTCCATTTCAATAAGTTAAGATTTACAAAGTTGATCGAACAATGAAATAAGGTTAAGTGTTTTTGTGTTGAAGTCGAGAAACAATGTTAAAATCCCCTAAAAAATGTTCTCGAAATTTTTTATGGAAAAAATTGTGATTATCGGAATGCCAGATCGGAATGTCAGATCGTAATACCAGATCGGAATATCAGATCGTAATACCAGATCGGAATGTCAGATCGTAATACCAGATCGGAATATAGCCCTGTCGAAATGTTGTTGGTATCGGAATGTTCAGATCGCAAAGCCCTATCGGAATGTTCAGATCGCAAAGTGGCTGACAAAATTCGAGCAGAGTAACGACTTAAAATACTTCCTTATACCCGTCGGAATCTCAGATCGCAATAGCTATCGGAATGATTCAAATCGGAATAAGTGATAAAAATCCCACGATCGCAATGTAGAAACTAAACCCTTTCCGATGGAAGGTTATTGCGATGGAAGTCCAAGTACAATTTGTACTTTCCGATGGATGTTTCTGCTTAAATTTCGGAATGAAGAACACCAACTTTTTTGCACTTTTGATCCAAGAAAACTGATGTTTTAATGAAAAACAAGATACCAAGAACACTTTTAAGCACAACTCCCTATGTTACACTACTTTAAACTTCGATCCAACACCAAATTTTTTTTTGAAGATTCGGCAAAAACAAACCTATACTCCACGAATTGTTTTGAAAACAAAACGCAACACAAAAACAAACCTATATTTCATCCCAAGCTCTTGATACCATTTGTAGATTTGTAAATCTATGCTTATGTTTTTAGAGAGAGAAAGAGATAGAAAGATGGTGGATTTCACACTTTTATGAGAGAAACTAAGAAAGAACTATGTGTAAATTATGAAAAACCACACCCTCTCCATCAAAGGAGAGGGTTTATATACCCAAGCCCTTGTCATGGGCTTGGGCTTACATTTGGCCGCCGGCCCATACATTACATGGGCTCGGTTTTGGGCTTCGTTTAAGTAAATGCAAATGACTAAACTACGAGCTATTACACGAACTAATGTTGGAGTGACCGATCCTTCCTAATACGTAAAACGTATTTCCAACAGGTAATCACACGACCTTTCTCACGAGACGAGGCGGATTTACATTGTTCCTTCGGATTTGCAACGGTGTCACTAGGTAACGAACTCGATGACGCACCTGAGGACTTGTTCATAATGGCCGAAACATCTTTTTAATGTCAATTTGTCCTTGCTCAATCTTCGTGTTTTGCAATTTCAAAGTATTAGAAAAATCGTTTATCAAAGTACCAATTTCTCCCTCTAATCGTCTCATATTAGCCTCATTCGTTTTCATGTAATTTTGAAAACCGTTTAACGAACTATTTTGATTAGAATTAAAGTTCCCTTGGTTTTGATTACTTCTTTGAAAATTGTTTTGATTCCCACTTGAAAAATTGTTACCTTGATTGTTGTTGTTTGAAAAATTCGAGTTTTGATTATTGTCTCGATTTTGCCAATTCAAATTACGACCTTGATTATAACCTTGATTTTGATTCGAAAAATTTCCTTGTTGATTATTTCCTTGAAAATTGTTACGATTTTGAAAATTGTTGCCTTGGTTATAATTGCCTTGTTGTGATGGACCCGCGTTATTTTGATTTTGAAAATTTTTGTTTCCATTTAACGCACTCACATTCGACGTTTGGCCATCCGTAGCCGCACACTCGTAATAATTATGAGGTCCACCACAAAACGTACACGAAACCTCAACCGCTTTCACCGTAGCGGGAGCGTCTTTCTTTTGCATTTCAACGAGAAAGACGTGAACACATTCGTCAACTTATCGACTTTCGCATCAACCATCTCAATGTCGCGATTAGAATTACTAACATTGGCGACATTGGCAACACTCGGTGCGTTGCGGAGTTGGTAAACCTTGGATCGGTTTTCGATAATTATCAATGCATCTTTCGGAGTCTTACACAAAAAGTTGCCACCGGCGGCGGAATTCAACGAATCTTGTTCTTGAAAATTAAGACCGTTGTAAAACGTATCGATTTGGTGCAACTCGGAAAAACCACGGTGAGGACATTGCCTAAGCAATTCCTTAAAACGATCCCACGCGTCTCTAAAAGATTCATTCGGTTTTTGCTCAAATTTCGTAATTTCATTTTTGAAAAACGTTGTCTTAGACGGTGGGAAAAAATAATTAACGAACTTGGAAACGAGATCCTTCCACGTAGTTATAGAATTAGGTTGCTCTTTCTCGTACCAATCCTTGGCGGCACCATCGAGCGAGTACGGAAAAAGCATAAGCTTGACGACATCGGTGTCGACGTTCTTAAACTTTCTCGTGGCCAAAAGACGATCAAAATTCCGAATATGGTCGTGAGGATTATCGGCTTCACGACCTCGAAACTTCGTAGCTTGGATCAACGAAATCATTCCGCTCTTAATCTCAAAATTCTCCGCTTCGATAGCGGGAATTATGATCGCGTCTCTATAACCCTCGGTGGGCGCTTGGAGCAATTCCATCATCGAACGATCGTCGGCCATCTCGTCTAAGGTTTCTTCAACAACGATATTAGGAACGCCGGTTTCTAATTCTCATCTACGTCGTCGATTCCTTCGATTACGATTGCGTCGATTCGAAGCGTCGCTAGAATTAGAATAATCCTTCGATCGAGTGCGCATGCACTAAGCGTAGAATGGGTGGTAGCAAAGAAGATTCTTTTTGGGGTTTTTCGATTTTTCAATTATTTTTTTTTTGGTTTTTGATTGTTTTTTAATTTTTTTGGATTTTTGAATGTATTACGTAGACACAAATCTACAAATCTCTCCTCGAATCGACTTTCTCGATTAAAGGAGCCTCAAAGAATGAAAATGATCACGTGGAGTGAACGCCTTCGATGACTTTAGAACGTTGGTGGAACACCAAAACGTTCAAGAGGGTTTAATCTTGGAAACAAGCAAATATATATGATACGTAGATAATACTTGGGCGGCAAACCCTCGATTGGCCCTCTTTCTCAAAACACGCACAAGCAAGCGGGGGAAACGAGGCGGCGCTAAGCACTTAAGAGCCTTTTTCCCTTAGGTTGTGAAATACAACCGCCTTATACCCACCTTATAGTTTGTGTTAATTGAAATTAAGCCTCACGAAAGTATTTATCTATTTTGCCTTTAAACTTTTGCTTTAGATTTGAATACAATGATCGAGTGATGAAATCCCGAATCAAGGTTGCGTTTTCACGCTTTTGGAGTACTTGTATATTTATTGTTCTTACGTAAATACAATATATTAATAATATATTCACAAGAAAAACGAAAACCAATATATCTACAATATAGTAAAATGATTGTTGTGTTTAATTTAGGAATATTAAACACGATTTATTTGGATACTATAATATAATAAGAAAAAATAACAAAAATGAGTATGTGCAATATGTACGCTTTCCAAAAATTGAAAAGCAAAAACGCACTACTCACACAAACACGATACTAATAATGGCAACACTAAACACCTCCCCGACAGCGGCGCCAAAAATTGATGTAGGTAAACCGTACACGTTTTAGGAAAAACGCGTATGAGCGGCAAGTATTAAGTCTTACGTTTTAGGAAAAAATGCAAAACCGAATAAATGCGGGTTCGTTCTCGAAGGAGGTGTGTGGATTAATGTGCCAATTATATAAAATCAAAGTTTGGATTAGTGACGTTTTTTTGGTTTAAAGAGAGAAAAAGTAAAGACGAGCTACGCCTACGATTACGCTACGACGTTGACGTAAAACGATGACGTAATTACGTAAAACGCGACAAAATTAAAAATTAAACCTAAAAAATAATTAAAAGTTTAAACTAAGTCTAAAATAATATAAATAAGAATAAAAATCCAACAAATATATTTTAAAACCTTTTATTACATAAATATTCAATTTTAAATGCTAATTAAAGCCCTAAAATTAAATATAATTAAAAAAATGTCCAAAATATTATTTTATTGAACTAATAAATCACTTATATTATTTGAAGACTAAAAAGTATTTTTCCTAAATTTTAAAAACTAGATTTCTATTTTTAAATCACTAAAAACTATGTTTAGACTAAAATAATCATAAAAAATAATAAAATAATGCTAAAAACAATTTGACAATTTTAAAAATCCTAATTTATACTAAGGAACAGTAGAAAAATTTTTGAATTCAAAACTGAGAAACTATTTTGAAGCCGAAGGAATTGAACATGAAACGTCTATTGCTCGAACACCCGAACAAAACGGCGTTGTTGAAAGATGAAACCGTACTTTAGTTGAGGCTGCTCGAACACTGTTATCCGCTTCAAAACTTCCTCTATACTTTTGGGCCAAAGCCGTTTCAACCGCATGCTACACACAAAACCGCTCCTTAATTATCCCAAGACACGAAAAGACACCATATCACATAATTCATGATCGAAAAACTTCACTCAAACACCTTCATGTTTTTGGATGTACGTGTTACATTATTCGAGATGGTGAAAATCTGGACAAGATGAAAGAGAAAGGTGACGCATGTATTCTTGTGGGATATGTAACTCAGTCTAAGGGATATAGAGTGTACAACAAGAGAACAAAATTGATTGTCGAGACCATTCACATTCGATTTGATGAATTGCAAGAAATGGCACTTGAACAAAACAGTTTAAGTCCCGATCCACAACAACAAACGACTTCCGTTCACAACCGCACGGAACTCGAAACTCAAGACCACAACAATGAACCGTCAAGTTCAACGCTGGTTTCAGAAAATGTTCCTAGAGCTGATATGATAGTTGACACGACAATTGAAGAGTTGGAAATGTTATATGGACCTATGTATGATGAATATTTTACGGGGGAGAAACAAGTTGTATCGAAGTCTTCCG
This sequence comes from Glebionis coronaria, assembly GCA_025667525.1. Classification (NCBI taxonomy): domain Eukaryota; kingdom Viridiplantae; phylum Streptophyta; class Magnoliopsida; order Asterales; family Asteraceae; genus Glebionis; species Glebionis coronaria. Next base: position 4,375,112 of record JANFOE010000322.1, on the reverse strand, counting down.
CTGACACTCATGATAAGAATGATGATACCAATCATCGTCAACAACCGGATACAACTTCATCTACTTCAACACGGGTTGATGCAGATTTACCTCCTCAGAATATTACTTCAACAATCGATCCTACAACATCCACAACTACTGTCATTGCTCCAGAGAACACAAATCAAGCAGACAATGCAAAAATGAAAAAGTTTGAAAAATGTAAAAATTTTCACTAAAAGACAAAACTGATATTAATTAAACCCTAATTAAACTAAATTTAATTCTAAAAATTATTTTAAAAGATGAACAGTAAAAACTTTTTAAACTAAAAATCTTAAAATATTTTTCTAAATCTAAGAAAATTTTTAAAACTGAAAAATATTAATTTTCTACACTAAAAGACAAAAACAGTAATTTAAAAAGTAATTTAAAATGCTATTTAATGTAAAAAATACTAAATGAACATTGACAGAAAAATTAAATAAACAGAAAAATCAGAAATTAAATAAGAAAAATTATAAAATTGGTTTGAGGTCCTAAATCCTATTTTGACCCACTAAAGACAAAAAAATGAAAATCTGACAATGACACTTTGGTAGTCCTTTTGCTTGGCAGTACCAACACTTGTGCTAGCAGGGGGACTTCGGTTCCCACTGTTAGTGCAAAATTAAGGTCTGGTGGATAATAAGCTTAGGAAAGCTTATTGTGAGCTTTTTCTTGGACAATAAGGCACCCATACACTCAGTTGAGTGTAGGGAGTGAATATAAACAGAAAAACCCACAAGTTTACACACAAAATAATACACAAAGGACCCAAAATGTTACTGATGAAGCTTAATGAGTTTCTGTGAACAGTAGGCTGAATCAATTTGCACAAAAATGAAATTCAAAGCTATCAAACTTACTCAATACCTAACCAAATCTCATAGAACTGATTACAAACCCTAAATTAACCCAAACCCTAACAGATTACAAATATTTGTGAACCAAATCAACAGAAAACAGTCAATAAGGGGACTTACTGATTTTTGCTACTTGGGCCAAATTTTAAACATGCAATTTGTTTAAATCCTACCCAAACTAAAAACCTATGACTAATATCACCTAAAACTATCAAAAGAAGTATGTATAGATAGATTTTAAGACTAAAAGCTGTCACAATTTCCAGTCAAAACCCACAACCAAACACCCCCTTAAAATCTGGAACCCAAAATTAACAAACCAATTTCACTCAAATCTTAACTATACTGATGAATAGCTAATCTAACATGCATATAACTACTAAATAAGCATGAACAAACAGAATAGATGAACAAATAATAAGGTTTCTCACAAATCATACAAAATCACACAAATTACACAAAATTAAGCTAATGGAAGGTTCAAGCCAAACCTTGGGCTGAGGCCATTTCCAAAAGGACTTGTTGAGCTTTTTGTGAGCTTATGAATGAGTGTGTAACCAAGTAGAGAGTGCCTGCTGTTGGAGTCCAAGTGGACCCAAGGCATAAAATGTCTTTAAAACCTAAAAAAAATGAAATGGAAGAAAATGGATGATTGTTGCTCTTTCACACCTGCACAAACAACAAACAAGGAACAAATGCTTGTCATAAAAAGACCATAAGCTAGAAGCTTATGGCTCTTTATACAATAACTTGGTGAGAAAACAAAGAATAAAAAAACTGATTTTTTTATGAAACCTTTGTGAAATAAGCTGAAGTAAAACAAACACCAAGTGAGAAATCACCCCACAATCCACTTTCACTTCATGTGGGGTGTGAAATCAAACTGATAAAGAAAACTTTTCTCAAAAGCAAATTTGGAACACGTTTTCTGAAAAAAATCTTGTAACCACAAAAACCTTGGATAAAGTAAACTTACTTTAGCAACCAAATTAAACTAACAAAGCTATTAAATGGAACTCAGCAAATGCAAGATTTGAAAATTAAAAAACTTTAACTACTCATTAAAACTTTGAAAAATTACAAAATGCTGGAACAAGGGTGATGCACAGGTTGCATACTCCTTATATACTACTTAATGAAGATTCTAGAAAAGCTAAACCCTAGTAAATGAAAGTCCTAAACTGCCCTTGGACGAATTTGAATTTTGCTGATTTTCTTTGGTCAAAACATTGCCATGTGATCTCTGAAATGGAATCTTCAATCTAGAACGTTAAAATGGTCTTGGGGACCAAGAAAATCGTTTGGAGACGTTGATTCTCTAAGGGATTCGTTTTTTGCTATTCTTGGTGCAGCAGGGGAAGGACGGGGGACCCATTTGGGTCACGGGATGGGTATGGTTTGTTGTGGGTTTTGATTAGGGTGTATGGGATTAGTGATCTGGAGATTTTAAGCCAAAACCCTATGATTATAAGGCGATTAGGATTTTAGGGTTCTAGTTCATAAGTGTACATTTTGGTGTGTGTTTTGATCCGAATTTGGGGAAATTCATGTGTTTGGCACTTAATTAAGTAATATTTAATAAGTTTAAACTTTATTAAATATTACTAATTTCAGGATAGTGGATGCTGATGTGGGATGGTGACAAGGCAGCAATGGTGAGGTGTCAATGGCTAAGTGGTGGATTGGAGAATGGTTGTCTGGCCCAAACTAGTCCACCATGTTTCATTCTACATTCATTTTGCATTTAAACAACAAAAGTCCCAATCCCTTTGTTATAACTTTCAGCAACTTGTCATTTTTGGCACATGTAGTTTATAAACTTTGTATAAGGACCAAAAGTGCAATAAATGCAATCTTCAAGGGCTTTTCTTGTATATTCTTGGTAATTTAGGGACCCCAATGTATTTTATGAGTTTTACAAGGGTATAAATTGCCAAGTCTTCCAAAGTTGAGGGACCATTCTTGCCAATCTTCAATTCTTCAAGGGTAATTTTGGAAATTCCATATTTAGGCTCGATTCTTTGTGCGGCTTCGTTTCCCGTGTTCGTTTTTGCTTGATTCCTTTGATCTTTTGGTGAATTCACGATATCCGTACCTAAAATACACAATGAACAAACACAAGCATATATTTGGGTATTTTGATGATATTTTAAGCGTTTTAAGCCCGATTTGGACGATGAGACTATGTATAAATGCAGTCTCATCATAAGGATAAAGGGTCTAAAGAAAGAAGCCCTCCATACAACTTAGGCAGAAACCGGGTCAACACATCATGAAGACAACTCATCATGGACCCAGTGATGTGAAGCGCAACCCTTTCCTATCTACTCAGGCTTCTCTCAAAAGAAGTTTGTTTTATTGTCACGGAGATCAACACGACTTCTATTGACTTTCTCACTCCGAGATAGTTGATATTGAATAGGTGGCATCTGCTTCAGCCTCCGAACACTAAAAGTGCACAAATCGAGTCTAGAGCCAAGAGATCCATCAAATCTCGTTAGGACACACGGATGAAGATCAAGAGAGTCCTACGCTATATCCTTGTGATATTGCTAGAACACTCAGAGTGATACTACTTCGTATTCACAATGATGAGTGGAAATCCTTCCAGTGTTAACATCAAACAGCACTGCGGTAGGTCATATGCAAGATTCTTTATGAATTGAACATGTGGAAAACTGAATAGCAACAGTGGTTTGATTCTGAATTGATTCAAACTCATTTCAGGTTTCTACGCAATATCTTTATGGTCTTGCCAGAACATTCAGAGTGATATTTATTAATATTCACAGTGACGAATGGAAATCTTTCTAGCCTCAACATCAAACAGCGCTACGGTAGGTGACTTGTGAGATTTTTATGCATCAAACTTGTGTCAACTGGAAAGCACCAATGGTAAGATTCTTAAATGAATCAAACTTGTTCCAGGAATTTTGAATTGACGACTTTAATCAAGCGGATATTTATCCAATTGATTCACTCTTTATGTTCTCAGTCTTGCTTTGAGACAATCGAATAAAGAGAACGGCTAGTACAGCCACGAAACCCTGTCAAGGAGATTCTTAATTGAATCTACCTAATCACAGGTACGATATTTAATATCGATAACGGTCTTCACCGACCGGAGGTAAAACGCTACCGATTTAGGACGAATGTCAAAGTCATTCAGTCCGTGTCTATGTTTTGTCTCGAGAAGGTGGCGTCACGGTGTACTCATCAAAGTCAAAGATTCAAAACCACATATTCATGCCCAAAGACTTATTCAACAATTAATAGTGTGAGCATGTGGATAAAGACACAAGATCGCAAGATGGCAAAGACAAGCCAAGGATGATTTGAAGATCTCAAGATTAAAAGACTAAGTCGAAAGACAATGATAAAGGCTCAAAGATCACAACATGAAGGAACAAAACTACTGTTACACGTTCAAGACTCATTTATGACGAAATTCATAAATCTCCATTGGACTCCAAATATTAAAGAGGAATGACCTCACATTGGGGGAGATTGTTAGCCTCAATATATTGAGTCAAACAAGAATGTTCGGTCATATGTTTCTATTGTAATATTTATTAGAACGTTGTAATAGGTAGTTAATTAGTCGTGGTTTACGGGCTTGGATTTAAACTAATTAAAGTCCAAAAATCAAGCCCGGCCTAATATATAGTCCATTAAAGCCCGCATGTGGGTGAACTATATATACTACCCTCCTAGCATGTTAGGAGGGTGGAACGGTCATTTGTAACAAATCTTCTTCTAATCTAATATTCACCAAGTTAAATCTCTCTCTCTCTACTTTCTCTCACTAGTTTCTCTCTCTAAGAATCCATCTCTTCTCATCTATTTTCTATTACTAATCATCTAAATAATATGGGACAACAAAGTAAAACTATATTACGCTCTTGTACACACGTAATGCAACGGGCTAACCGTGAGTCTAGCACTTGCAAACCGGAACTTCAACACTTGTGGAATTTAGCAAAATCGAAAATCAAACAACCCTAAGGGTGTGTTTGTTCGGCGATCGCAAGGGAGAGAAGGGAAAGAAGGGACAAAAATTATGAGGGGATTAATGTGTTTATATAGTGGTTAGCAAAACTTGTTTTCCAAGTTAAACACAAAAATTAGGAAACAAAAAGTTTCCTTTCCCCCCCTTCCCTTTGGCCGCCGGTCGAACCACACCCAAGGGGTGTTTCCGGAACTTTTCCGACTTTACTTTTCTCACATATTTCCTTAATGATTATTTAACTTAACTTTTAATTTAATTAACCATTTATTAGTTAAGTTTGGTTTGATTTAATAAATATATATATAATATATTTAATAAATAAGATTAACCCTTTACGTATTGTGTGCAATCCCGTAATCCCAAGTTCGATCCTGTCACACGACTATTAATTTTATGTCCATAAACTTTCAGCTCCCACTTGGACAAAATTGAATATCGTGATTACAATGACTAACGTCTAGTTACACTAGCAATGACACTAGTACAACTTGAGTAAGGTCTCCTGGCAAAACCTTTTAAATGGTTCATCATTTGTTATTATCCTTTCATTTCAAATACAACGTTAATAGGATATGGATCTCAGTCATTCCTTCATTAACCATTTTGTTTCTCGTTTACGGATATAGCAAGATTACCAAAACACATTTGGGTACGGCCGCACAAACATCTTACTTCTCCCACGAGGGGCCCAACTGTATTTATACTTCAAAATAATTTGAAGGAAACAAATCCCATTTTGACTACAAGCGAAACTTACGAACTTCGCAACACTTCTGAAAATAACCCTTATGGCTACCAGTTACGTTTAGCGTTAGGTTATCTCACAGAAATGCACTACATTCTATTCAGTTTCCTGGTATCTCAGGTCTAAGGATAACTATTTATTATTTACTTAAGACGAAGATCCATAAAGTAAATCACATAGTTGGGATAAGTCCAATATTTGGTCCATCAAATATCATCCAAAATTGACCAATATACTTTCAAGTATACCGTGTCACTATTTTGAATTGTCTTAATTTAATAATATTCCCATATTATTAATCGACAACGGACGTTTAGAACATAACTATTATTCATGGATATAAAACATGTAAAATAGGATACAAAATCAAATAACAGAAAATAAACGAAACTTTATCTTTATTTCATCAATTCAAAAATGTCTAACATCCTTTATCCAAATACTAATCAACAGTGTAGAAACTAGAAGGGGGGTTGAATAGTTTCTCTTCGATTAGTCACCTAATTAAAATTACTTTCAATTAGGTTTTTATCAAAACTATCTTTTACTTGAAGCTAAGTTGCATAATGATTAGATTCAATTCAAATGCACTAGCAATGGTAATAGGTAAGTATAATGATAATGAAATAAGTAAAGAGTAAGGAAAGAGACAACCTAATGACAAGACACCAAGATTTATAGTGGTTCGACAACGAGGCTCTATCCTCGTTTCTACTCCACTCCTCGAGTACACCTACTCGAGATTTCCACTATATCCACAAGCTCCCTTCTTGGAGGAGAAAGCCTTACATCGTCGCTTACATTATTTTCCGACACTAAGCTAAATGTCGAGACCTAATCTTTAGCTAGGACCAATCTACACAACGTTGCCTACTTCATATTTTAACGACACAAGGCTAGATGTCGAGTTCTAATCTCAAGGTAGAACCAATCTTCACGACGTTGCCTACTTCACCATTTTACGACATAAGGCTAGATGTCGAGTTCTAATCCAAAGCTAGAACCAATCTTCACGACTCTTCACTTTGAAGCTAAGTGAGAACTTCACACAACACAACTACTAATCACTTTCAAGTTTAGTGAGAACTCACAAGACACAACCACATCACTTTATAGTTTAGTGATAACTACTACACAATCTATTACAACTCAACTAGACATATCCAAGTACACACATGTAGCTTGGATCTACACATTACAAATCCAAGCAAACACATATGCAATGGATGTACACAATAAATCCAAGTATTCACAAATACCTTGGATGAACACAACTAGTCCAAGTATTCATAAATACAAATGGATCAACAAAAACAAAAAGGCTAACATGATGAACATGACTAATTCATGGATTCATCTTTATCACAACACTAGTGAGTGAGTGATCTTCTCATTAGACAAGGTAAAGGAGGGGATCAAGAGGATAATCATATGTAAACATACTTAACACATTAAGTGATCATTTACTAATGATTATGCTATAGAAAAGATAAAGGGGGCTGAGAAAAACGTGCAAGAGGGTTGTTGGAAAATGAGATTTGATCCACTATTTATAGAAGACAAAGTGCAACGGCTAGCTGGGCGCGGTTCCTTAACTATCCCGGCGGTTCCATATCGCTAGAGAACCGCCTAGCTATTTAAGGTACCGCCCAGTAGAGTCCACTTCTTTTTTTGTCTTTTAGTGGGGTAGGAATATCTGAGGTTTTTTAAACCTTCAAAGGATATTCTTATGGCATATGGAATATGCCATGTTCAAATTTACATTTTCCATTTTAATAAAACATTTTCTTAAAAAGAAAGTTTATTAAAAATCTTTTGTCATATTAACAAAAGTGAGTTTTAAGGATAATCAATTTGATGATCACTAAGTATGATTAAGAAAAGTTAGTGATATGATTATTACCTTGATGATAGTGTTAGTTAAATAATTCATTTTGTGTTTTACATTAAATGTGTTGTATAGTTTGTTGTGATCAAAACTAAGAAAGATTAGTTAACACTAATAATGTTTTAGGCATCACTTGCATTAACAATCTCCTCCTTTTTGATTACGACAAACTATAAACTCATTTACGTAGAAACATAAAACATCGAATTATTAACGAGTTTATCACTATCATTTCTCCCCCTTTGTCGTAGCAAAAAGGTAAGAACAAGTCTTTGAAGAGAACCGGACTTTGCTAGTAGCTCCCCCTTGGTGGTTGCTCCCCCTTGCTTGGGGCACCAAGTGTATGAGCTATGGTGACATGCTACACAAAGGTTAGTAGAAAGAAAAGAAACACCAATGTATATATGATCACTACCTACTAAGTAACTTAAGAGGGAGAAGGAGAAGAAATCTCAAATTAGAAGCAAGTATTTGCTAAGTATGTCCAAAGAGGTAAATGACAAAATCAAAGTTCAATTGGTGGAATGGAGGTAGAAAAGAAACATCCAACCAATCAAGATTATAAATTTGTCAAGTGGTTAAAATTTAGAATTGATGGAATCACCCATAATCAATTGTAAAGATTAGCCACGATCAACTCAAAAGGAAGAGAAAATGATCAAATAAAGAAAACAAACACAACACAAAGGATTCACATTACATAAATATGAAAGAGACAAACAAGGTAGATAGTCATACACACAATATGAGTATCTAAAGCAAAAGATATGGAAAATAAACCACAAAGCATAAGTTATTCTAATAGTGATAATTTTCCAAGATTGCTTAAAACGATATTGACTCTAAAACAACTAAAGTTTTATTGACTCCAAGAGTGCTTAGCCCTTTAGTAGGAAAAATAAGACGACGAGGCATCATTCGAAGTTTTGTCCACGGGAACGAAAACTTTGAGAGGAGGTCGAGTGAGGAGGAATTCAAGAAAATTTAACTTCTCATACACATGAGCAAGTTCAATTTGTTGAAATCGACAACAAGCACACGAGGATCCATGATGCAACACAAATTCGGTTGATGAGGGAAGGCCATCACACCTAGGGTTTGGTGGTGGTGAGGAGTGGGTAGGAAATGTTTTCACAATGCCTTGTGAGGTTTGGGAAGGTTGAAAGGTCATTGAGTTGAGGGGTGTCAAAAGGTTTTGGTGGTGGGGGAAGATTTTCCTTTTCTCTGGTGATGGGGTTAATAGAGTATGTCTCATTCTAATACTTGACTGGAGAGAAGGTGGGATTCTTGGGTGGTTTGGATGAAGAGGGTTCATTTTTCTTGATCCAAATAGGTCGAACCGAGATCTTCGGTTTCTTGGAAAGCTTGGATGAGGAAGCTTTGGGTGAGGAGGTTTGTGATAATGAAATGTCAAGGTTATGAAAGGAAGAGTTAGGCCTTGTTTGAGGTGTGAGAATAAAATCTCAAGGTGGGGGTATAAGAAGAAAGTAGACAAGGCAAAGGTTTGAAAGTCAAATGTAAAGTGTCAAGGAATGTTTAGCCAAATTGAGTAAACATGGAAACTTGACAGGGGATAGGGTGATGAAGAAAGACAAAAAACGAGCCAAAAATTGGCTTTCTGTCTGCGGTACCTTATAGGGACCGACGGTTCTTTAGCACTTAAGGAACCGCGCGACTTTAATGAGCCGCGTATAGTGGACTTGAAACCATGATTTTCCAGGGTTTTGAAAAAAACTAAGACTTTTTCAAAAAATTGCAAATCTTGGAATTTTACCTCTATTAGCACTAAATTATGCTAGGGCTGCATAAAAGCAACACATTCACAAAGAATGTTTTGACAAATGGTGACAAAATATTTGTATATCATTTTGAACCAATTTTAGTCAAGTTTTAAAGGTTGTGATAGCTTTAGGTTTAATTTTAATTTAGAATTAAAGTTGATTAATGTGCACATAAAGATAGAGACACATAAAGCTAAATCCATAATTCATCCTCATGAAAAACTCATGGAGGGAAAGAGATACATTAAGAAAATAAAAATAAGAAACTAACTAAAACAAAACTAGCTTAAAAACTAGTTCTTTGATGAGTAGTCTTCCATTGCTTGGTTTTTCTTGAAAAATATTTTTAAAGAAAATCACCATTCATCTCCTAGGAGGAGGCATGTTAAACAAGGTGAGCGAGAAATCTTGCAAGCTCCTATGAAGTCCAAACATCTCCATCTTAAGGTTTTGAATGATGTAGTTATTGTAGAGGCAACATGGACAATAAGAACCATGAGCTTCTAGGAACCCAAGGAAGTAAGGATCGCCCATAAAGAAGGGAAGTGGAACACTCAAAATGGGAGTGTTTGAGGGAGGTGGATGAGGTATGTTCTCCAAGGGTGATGTGGGTGAGTATGGAGGTATGCTCTCCAAGGGTGAAATAGGTGAGTTTGGAGGGGTAAATGGTGAAGTCACCAAGGTATCAACAAAGTCATTCACAATTGGAATGCTTTGGATGGGTTGAGGTTGGTTAGTCACATCCAAGAGAGTACTTGGAGTGAAGGGTGAGGATAGCTCATTCATTCTAGATTAGAATGAAGAAGAGGTAGAACCATGAGAATGGTTGGTACCATGGGTTGAGGTAGTCTTGCATGGAGCAAGAGGTGGTGAGGTTGATGAAGAGATGAGAATTGGGACAATCTCATTCTTGGGTGTGTGAAAGGGTGAAGAGTTAGGTTTGGGCAACTTAATCTTAATCTTAAGATTTTTCCTTGAAGTGGAGGTTTTGGATGAGTTTGAGGTTCTTGTAGAAACCATGGTTGTAATGAGAGGTTTAAGGGTTAATAATGAATGGTTTGATGTGTGAAGAACATGGCTAACAAGGTGGGTTTAAAAGGGTGAGGGGATGATCCAAACTAGTAATGGGTTAAAAACATTTTATGTGAATAATGAATTTAGGTAACCTAGTTTAGGAAATGTGCAGGTTTTTGCAAAGAATCAAGCAAGGTTTACACAGATTAAGGAAAATAGTGTAAAGCAAAGATTCTGTCGGATACAGTAGCCGGCGGTTCCTTATCTAGGGTGGGCAGTTCCTTATCAATAAGGTACCGTGGGTCGATATGGAACCGCGACAACAGGTGTTCAAAAATGACACTTCCTCAAACTTTGGTTAGCCCAGATTTTTACCAAAGGATTATCAAGCCAAACTTAACTACTGACCAAAATCTAGGAAGCTAACAACACATAGGATGCACAAAGCTATGCAAATCGTAAACCCGATGGCATAGACAATCATTAGGATAACAATAACAAGTAATCCAAACAAGTAGAATTAGTTAATACACAACCAAAATAAAAAAATTATTCAACATCACATTACATGTTTACCAACATGTACACTTTGAAACACTTCAAAGTCTTCACCTTCTTTTCTTGCCCAATCCCTTGATCATATTCCCCAAGTACTTGAATCCTTTCCTTGACTCAACCCGATGTTCATGTAATTCACCTCGAGTCCTAAGATTTTCATGGTAGAGATGCTCTATATTGAGATCTTCTGGTACTTCACTAGAGGAATAATGAGGTGGAGGAGCTAAGTCTTCAAGTCCATCCACGAATGAGTTTGAGGATGGGTGGGAATTACTCGAAGAGTTGAAATGAGAACTAGAACCTATGCCATCACCATCACTTGTTGGCATATAGGTGTCCTCATCATCCGTCTCTTGATGATCGGATTTTCGCGAACCTCGATCACTTATAGGCTTTCTTTCATATACCTCTTGAATAGGCAACATAACCCGATGAACCGGGTGAAAGCGAGAAAGGTCGAGGTGGGGAAAGTCATGAGCAACCCTTTTGAAAAGGCGAGTAAGAAGCATAGCATAGGGAAGGTTTGTTTTGGGCTTTGAAATAGCATAATTTATTCGTCGAGCGATATAGAATGCCAAATTGTACTTGGTTAATGTAAAGATGCAACACAACATATGCATCATACAAGCCGGGATATGATCTCGGTTTCCACCAAGACAAAATACATTCTCCCTACGGATATTTTCCCATTGGACCATAAAATCCTTAAGATCGCTTGAGAGCACTTCATAGCGATTCACATTTCGCACATTAGAATGAAGGCTTCTCACAACGTTTCCATCACGCTCTTTCGAAATGATATCAAGGATAAATTCCGGATCAATTTCGGCGTGGTCATTTGGAGGTTTGTTGTAGGATTCCAAGAGAGCATCAAGTCTCCATTTATCCGTGAAACGACAAGTGCCTTCATATGACACACCAAGAATTTCACCGAAATCTTCGAGAGAGTATTGAATGATTTGATCGTTCAACAAGAATCGAATGAAGATTTCGCCATTGTATTCAAACACGGAGTAAGTGCTAAAGAATTCTAGAAGAAACAAGGGGTAAATATCTTCTTCTATGTTGAGCAAGCAATCAAACCCCGTATGCTCAAACATAGATTTGATATAGACATAACCCGTTATTCCCTCATCAACAACTCTACCCTTATGGAAATTTCGAGTTGAAAGAGATGAAAAGGAGTTTCGAAGTTGAGTGGAAGCAAAGGTTTGGGAAATGTTTGGCATATATTGTCTAGTGAGTTGATGATCCTTTTGGTATTGTGAAGGCATGATTAGTACCTAATATAAACACAAGAAAATATTTTTCCAATCACTCATATGAAAAATAAAATCAAAAATCAAAATATGAGAATGTGTTATATCAATTTCTTGACAAACAAAGGATTGAATCCATATCATTCTCATGTTCACAATGTATCTATTCCATTATTAACCAAGAACATATGAACCATGTTGGATCAACAATGGACTAGAACATTGGTTTTTCAAAACAAGATAAGCATTAACAATGCAATTACCTATTTGTTCATGGGTTCATCTCAATTCCATCTTTTAACCAAAATCATTTAGCCAAAATTCGGATTTGTTCTACAAGTGGGTTTTAGTGAAATCTTAATGAATATGAACCTAAGGAATCATAGTAAAATAACCATGTCAACCCATATTCCTATTAAGGTTCTAATTCAATTTCAATTTTAAAAATCCCCAATTATGAAAGGATGAACCCTAGAAAAAAATAGATGAAATTGAAAGAAAGTACTTACAATTAATTGATGTTTGATGAAGGATGATCGAAACCCACAACTTGGAATCAATTAATTTGAGTGATTGAAGGTTTTTGAAGCTTCAACAATGGTGGAAAAGGTAGAACTCGTCGGCTGTGTGTTTTTGGGAGAGAGAAGGTTTATTTTGAAAAAGATTAATTTAATAAAACTGGCGCTCTGACAAGCTTTACTGCCGGCGGTTCCATATCGATAGAGAACCGCGGGTTTGAACCGCCAAAGATAAAGAACCGCCTACAGAGGCTGGTTTTTATCAATGAAATAAGCCAAATTTTTGAAAACCAAGCTTTCTAAAATAGTTAAAAATATATCTTAAACCTTTTAGAATATCATTGGATCATCATAACACTAAGAAATATGCCTTAATGAAGGATGACGAGTTGAATCAAGATCAAAAAGAACCGAAACGGACAAACGACTACTCGTAGCGAAAAAGCAAAGTGGAGAGAAGTCAAGGGAAGTGAATCAAGACTAAGACCAATGTTCAAGGGATTAATGACAATCTTCAAATCGAGGAGACGAAGAGCTTGTGTCATATATAGTGGTTTAAGACTTGCCTTTCCGGCGAAGTGTTAAACGGCTTTGGTAATGAATAAACACAAAGAAAATATTGATGCATAGACTAAGATCACTTTCAATAATAGTCTTAGTCTAAACCAAAATATGAGCAAGGTATTAATTCACTTTCTCTCCCACAAAGGGCCTACTAACCGTATGGGTGCAAACCATGGATATCATGCTTGATACTTTAAGCTACTACTAACTCACTCTATATCACCATAGTGAGTCAAGTATCCAAGCAATGAAGGTTTGAGAGGATGAAAAAAAATAATCAAATCGTGGAGACGAAGAGCTTGTGTCATATATAGTGGTTTAAGACGTGCCTTTTCGGCGAAGTGTTAAACGGCTTTGGTAATGAATAAACACAAAGAAAATATTGATGCATAGACTAAGATCACTTGCAATAATAGTCTTAGTCTAAACCGAAATATGAGCAAGGTATTAATTCACTTTCTCTCCCACAAAGGGCCTACTAACCGTATGGGTGCAAACCATGGATATCATGCTTGATACTTTAAGCTACTACTAACTCACTCTACATCACCATAGTGAGTCAAGTATCCAAGCAATGAAGGTTTGAGAGGATAAAAGAAAAGAATCACAAACCACAAACAAATGTCAAGGCAAGGATTCCAAGAACAAGCACATAGTCAAGTAATGATCAAAAGAATGATCAAAGGGCGTGTGGAAGAACGAAAGCGTACCTTGGCCACAAAGAGCATTCCAATCCATCAAGGAATCAATGCAAAGCCCAATAATGACTATGATGAGTACTAAGTCTTCAAGGACTAGTATCATTCCCAATCATCTTGATATCATCATTCAAAGACGTTAAAAATGAATGAAGATGAGTCTTCTACAAGTGCAAGTAACTCAATCCACAACACATTAAATGATTGATCTTCATGAGTACCTACACAAAGCAAGATGCAAACTAGTAGATACATTTATAGAGTATATCAAAAATACATAAAGGCTACTAATCTAAGAGGGATGCAGTATTACCAATTAAAAGACCTATTTTCAAAAAAAAAATTGTTTTGACCAAAGAGAAACTTTAGTACAACTTGACCTTCTAGTTTGAGGAGACAATGGATCAATCCAAGTTTTAAAGTATAATATACTTGAAAGATCTTGAGTGACCATTGCTCTGATACCAATTGTAGAAACTAGAAGGGGGGTTGAATAGTTTCTCTTCGATTAGTCACCTAATTAAAATTACTTTCAATTAGGTTTGTATCAAAACTATCTTTTACTTGAAGCTAAGTTGCATAGTGATTAGATTCAATTCAAATGCACTAGCAATGGTAATAGGTAAGTATAATGATAATGAAATAAGTAAAGAGTAAGGAAAGAGACAACCTAATGACAAGACCCCAAGATTTATAGTGGTTCGACAACGAGGCTCTATCCTCGTTTCTACTCCACTCCTCGAGTACACCTACTCGAGATTTCCACTATATCCACAAGCTCACTTCTTGGAGGAGAAAGCCTTACGTCGTCGCTTACATTATTTTCCGACACTAAGCTAAATATCGAGACCTAATCTTTAGCTAGGACCAATCTACACAACGTTTCCTACTTCACATTTTAACGACACAAGGCTAGATGTCGAGTTCTAATCTCAAGGTAGAACCAATCTTCACGACGTTGCCTACTTCACCATTTTACGACACAAGGCTAGATGTCGAGTTCTAATCCAAAGCTAGAACCAATCTTCACGACTCTTCACTTTGAAGCTAAGTGAGAACTTCACACAACACAACTACTAATCACTTTCAAGTTTTGTGAGAACTCACAAGACACAACCACATCACTTTATAGTTTAGTGAGAACTACTACACAATCTATTACAACTCAACTAGACATATCCAAGTACACACATGTAGCTTGGATCTACACAACATAAATCCAAGCAAACACATACGCAATGGATGTACACAACAAATCCAAGTATTCACAAATACCTTGGATGAACATAACTAGTCCAAGTATTCATAAATACAAATGGATCAACAAAAACAAAAAGGCTAACATGATGAACATGACTAATTCATGGATTCATCTTTATCACAACACTAGTGAGTGAGTGATCTTCTCATTGGACAAGGTAAAGGAGGGGATCAAGAGGATAATCATATGTAAACATACTTAACACATTAAATGATCATTTACTAATGATTATGCTATAGAAAAGAGAAAGGGGGCTGAGAAAAACGTCCAAGAGGGTTGTTGGAAAATGAGATTTGATCCACTATTTATCGAAGACAAAGTGCAACGGCTAGCTGAGCGCGGTTCCTTAACTAGCCCAGCGGTTCCATATCGCTAGAGAACCGCCTAGCTATTTAAGGTACCGCCCAGTAGAGTCTGCTCCTTTTTTTGTCTTTTAGTGGGGTAGGAATATCTGAGGTTTTTTAAACCTTCAAAGGATATTCTTATGGCATATGGAATATGCCATTTTCAAATTTACATTTTCCATTTTAATAAAACATTTTCTTAAAAAGAAAGTTTATTAAAAATCTTTTGTCATATTAACAAAAATGAGTTATAAGGATAATCACTTTGATGATCACTAAGTATGATTAAGAAAAGTTAGTGATATGATTATTACCTTGATGATAGTGTTAGTTAAATAATTCGTTGTGTTTTACATTAAATGTGTTGTATAGTTTGTTGTGATCAAAACTAAGACATATTAGTTAACACTAATAATGTTTTTAGGCATCACTTGCATTAACAATCTCCCCCTTTTTTATTACGACAAACTATAAACTCATTTACGTAGAAACATAAAATATCGAATTATTAACGAGTTTATCACTATCATTTCTCCCCCTTTGTCGTAGCAAAAAGGTAAGCACAAGTCTTTGAAGAGAATCGGACTCTGCTAGTAGCTCCCCCTTGGTGGTTGCTCCCCCTTGCTTGGGGCACCAAGTGTATGAGCTATGGTGACATGCTACACAAAGGTTAGTAGAAAGAAAAGAAACACCAATGTATATATGATCACTACCTACTAAGTAACATGAGAGGGAGAAGGAGAAGAAATCTCAAATTAGAAGAAAGTATTTTTTAAGTATGTCCAAAGAGGTAAATGACAAAATCAAAGTTCAATTGGTGGAATGGAGGTAGAAAAGAAACATCCAACCAACGAAGCTGATAAATTTGTCAAGGGGTTAAAATTTAGAATTGATGGAATCACCCATAATCAATTGTAAAGATTAACCATGATCAACTCAAAAGGAAGAGAAAATGATCAAATAAAGAAAACAAACACAACACAAAGGTTTCATATTCCATAAATATGAAAGAGACAAACAAGGTAGATAGTCATACACACAATTGAGCCGCGTGCAGTGTGTATGACTATCTACCTTGTTTGTCTCTTTCATATTTATGTAATATGAAAGCTTTGTGGTGTATTTGTTTTCTTTATTTGATCATTTTCTCTTCCTTTTGAGTTGATCGTGGTTAACCTTTACAATTGATTATGGGTGATTCCATCAATTCTAAATTTTAACCCCTTGATAAATTTATCATCTTCATATGTTTGATGTTTGAACTTTGATTTTGTCATTTACCTCTTTGGACATACTTAGCAAATACTTGCTTCTAATTTGAGATTTCTTCTACTTCTCCCTCTCAAGTTACTTAGTAGGTAGTGATCATATATACATTGGTGTTTCTTTTCTTTCTACTAACCTTTGTGTAGCATGTCACCATAGTCATACACTTGGTGCCCTAAGCAAGGGGGAGCAACCACCAAGGAGGAGCTACTAGCAAAGTCCGGTTCTCTTCAAAGACTTGTGCTTACCTTTTTGCTATGACAAAGGGGGAGAAATGATAGTGATAAACTCGTTAATAATTCGATATTTTATGTTTCTACGTAAATGAGTTTATAGTTTGTCGTAATCAAAAAGGGGGAGATTGTTAATGCAAGTGATTCCTAAAAACATTATTAGTGTTAACTAATCTTTCTTAGTTTTGATCACAACAAACTATACAACACATTTAATGTAAAACACAAAACGAATTATTTAACTAACACTATCATCAAGGTAATAATCATATCACTAACTTCTCTTAATCATACTTAGTGATCATCAAAGTGATTATCCTTAAAACTCACTTTTGTTAATATGACAAAAGATTTTTAATAAACTTTCTTTTTAAGAAAATGTTTTATTAAAATGGAAAATGTAAATTTGAAAATGGCATATTCCATATGCCATAAGAATATCCTTTGAAGGTTTAAAAAACCTCAGATATTCCTACCCCACTAAAAGACAAAAAAGGAGCGGACTCTACTGGGCGGTACCTTAAATAGCTAGGCGGTTCTCTAGCGATATGGAACCGCCGGGCTAGTTAAGGAACCGCGCCCAGCTAGCCATTGCACTTTTTCTTCTATAAATAGTGGATCAAATCTCATTTTCCAACAACCATCTTGGACGTTTTTCTCAGCCCCCTTTCTCTTTTCTATATCATAATCATTAGTAAATGATCACTTAATGTGTTAAGTATGTTTACATATGGTTATCCTGTTGATCCCCTCCTTTACGTTGTCCAATGAGAAGATCACTCACTCACTAGTGTTGTGATAAAGATGAATCCATGAATTAGTCATGTTCATCATGTTAGCCTTTTTGTTTTTGTTGATCCATTTGTATTTATGAATACTTGGACTAGTTGCTGCTGAGGATGATGAAGACTATCGCCCACAATTAGAACCATCTAAAATAACGTGTTGACCAAGTGAAGGCTTGCATATCGAGGCACTAGTCACGAACGTCCAACTCGAAGCAGCTACTTCACCCCTGGAACAAAGCAGTGGTCCTTCTTCCCCCAGTACCCTCTTTTATACTTTTGGACCTACTCTCTTGCTTTACGTTAGTAGATTAGAAACTGGCTTTGCCTTCGCTAAAGCGATGCGCATAAAAGAATGGTTTTCGTAGGAAAAATATCTTAAGAGAAGAAAGATCTACGCTACGAAAAGGAGCGAGCGGAGAGTGTTCATCCAAGCTATTTGTGAATATTTGGATTTGTTGTGTACATCCATTGCATATGTGCTTGCTTGGATTTGTGTTGTGTAGATCCAAGCTACATGTGTGTACTTGGATATGTCTAGTTGAGTTGTAATAGATTGTGTAGTAGTTCTCACTAAACTATAAAGTGATGTGGTTGTGTCTTGTGAGTTCTCACTAAACTTGAAAGTGATTAGTAGTTGTGTTGTGTGAAGTTCTCACTTAGCTTCGAAGTGAAGAGTCGTGAAGATTGGTTATAGCTTTGGATTAGAACTCGACATCTAGCCTTGCGTCGTAAAATGGTGAAGTAGGCAACGTCGTGAAGATTGGTTCAACCTTGAGAATAGAACTCGACATCTAGCCTTGTGTCGTTAAATTGTGAAGCAGACAACGTTGTGTAGATTGGTCCTAGCTAAAGATTAGGTCTCGACATTTAGCTTAGTGCCGGAAAATAATGTAAGCGACGATGTAAGGCTTTCTCCGCCAAGAAGGGAGCTTGTGGATATAGTGGAAATCTCGAGTAGGTGTACTCGAGGAGTGGAGTAGAAACGAGGATAGAGCCTCGTTGTCGAACCACTATAAATCTTGGTGTCTTGTCATTAGGTTGTCTCTTTCCTTACTCTTTACTTATTTCATTATCATTATACTTACCTATTACCATTACTAGTGCATTTGAATTGAATCTAATCATTATGCAACTTAGCTTCAAGTAAAAGATAGTTTTGATACAAACCTAATTGAAAGTAATTTTAATTAGGTGACTAATCGAAGAGAAACTATTCAACCCTCCCTTCTAGTTTCTACAATTGGTATCAGAGCAATGGCCACTCAAGATCTTTCAAGTATATTGTACTTTAAAACTTGGATTGATCCATTGTCTCCTCAAATTAGAAGGTCAAGTTGTACTAAAGTTTCTCTTTGGTCAAAACTATTTTTTTTTTGAAAATAGGTCTTTTAATTGGTAATATTGCATCCCTATTAGATTAGTAGCCTTTATACATTTTAGATCTACTTTTGAAATGTATCTACTAGTTTGCATCTTGCTTTGTGTAGGTACTCATAAAGATCAATCATTTAATTGGTTGTGGATTGAGTTACTTGCACTTGTAGAAGACTCATCTTCATTCATCTTCAACGTCTTTGAATGATGATATCAAGATGACTGGGAATGATACTAGTCCTTGAAGACTTTGTACTCATCATAGTCATTATTGGTCTTTGCATTGATTCCTTGATGGATTGGAATGCTCTTTGTAGCCAAGGTACGCTTTCGTTCTTCCACACACCCTTTGATCATTCTTTTGATCATTACTTGACTATGTGCTTGTTCTTGGCATCCTTGCCTTGACATTTGTTTGTGGTTTGTGATTCTTTTCTTTTATCCTCTCAAACCTTCATTGCTTGGATACTTGACTCACTATGGTGATGTAGAGTGAGTTAGTAGTAGCTTAAAGTATCAAGCATGATATCCATGGTTTGCACCCATACGGTTAGTAGGCCCTTTGTGGGAGAGAAAGTGAATTAATACCTTGCTCATATTTCGGTTTAGACTAAGACTATTATTGCAAGTGATCTTAGTCTATGCATCAATATTTTCTTTGTGTTTATTCATTACCAAAGCCGTTTAACACTTCGCCGAAAAGGCACGTCTTAAACCACTATATATGACACAAGCTCTTCGTCTCCACGATTTGAAGATTGTCATTAATCCCTTGAGCATTGATCTTAGTCTTGATTCACCTCCCTTGACTTCTCTTCACTTTGCTTTTTCGTTACGAGTAGTCGTTTGTCCGTTTTGGTTCTTTTCGATCTCGATTCAACTCGTAATCCTTCATTAAGGCATATTGGTTAGTGTTATGATGATCCAATGATATTCTAAAAGGTTTAAGATATATTTTTAAGTATTTTAGAAAACTTGTTTTTCAAAAATTTGGCGTATTTCAATGATAAAAACCAGCCTCTGTAGGCGGTTCTTTATCTCTGGCGGTTCAAACCCGCGGTTCTCTATCGATATGGAACCGCGGGCAATAAAGCTTGTCAGAGCGCCAGTTTTATTAAATTAATCTTTTTCAAAATAAACCTTCTCTCTCCCAAAAATACACAGCCGACGAGTTCCACCTTTTCCACCATTGTTGAAGCTTCAAAAACCTTCAATCACTCAAATTAATTGATTCCAAGTTGTGGGTTTCACTCATCCTTCATCAAACATCAATTAATTGTAAGTACTTTCTTTCAATTTCATCTATTTTGTTCTAGGGTTCATCCTTTCATAATTGGGGATTTTTAAAATTGAAATTGAATATGAACCTTAATAGGAATATGGGTTGACATGGATATTTTACTATGATTACTTAGGTTCATATTCATTAAGATTTCACTAAAATCCACTTGTAAAACAAATCCGAATTTTGGCTAAATGATTTTGGTTAAAAGATGGAATTGAGATGAACCCATGAACAAATAGGTAATTGCATTGTTAATGCTTACCTTGTTTTGAAAAACCAATGTTCTAGTCCGTTGTTGATCCAACATGGTTCATATGTTCTTGGTTAATAATAGAATAGATACATTGTGAACATGAGAATGATATGGATTCAATCCTTTGTTTGTCAAGAAATTGATATAACACATTCTCATATTTTGATTTTTGATTTTATTTTTCATATGAGTGATTGGAAAAATATTTTCTTGTGTTTATAGTAGGTACTAATCATGCCTTCAGAATACCAAAAGGATCATCAACTCACTAGACAATATATGCCAAAAATTTCCCAAACCTTTGCTTCCACTCAACTTCGAAACTCCTTTTCATCACTTTCAACTCAAAATTTCCATGAGGGTAGAGTTGTTGATGAGGGAATAACGGGTTATGTCTATATCAAATCTATGTTTGAGCATACGGGGTTTGATTGCTTGCTCAACATAGAAGAAGATATTTACCCCTTGTTTCTTCTAGAATACTTTAGCACTTACTCCATGTTTGAATACAATGGCGAAATCTTCATTCGATTCTTGTTGAACGATCAAATCATTCAATACTCTCTCGAAGATTTCGGTGAAATTCTTGGTGTGCCATATGAAGGCACTTGTCGTTTCACAGATAAATGGATACTTGATGCTCTCTTGGAATCCTACGACAAACCTCCAAATGACCACGCCGAAATTGATCCAGAATTTATCCTTGATATCATTTCCAAAGAGCGTGATGGAAACGTTGTGAGAAGCCTTCATTCTAATGTGCGAAATGTGAATCGCTATGAAGTGCTCTCAAGCGATCTTAAGGATTTTATGGTCCAATGGGCAAATATCCTTAGGGAGAATGTATTTTGTCTTGGTGGAAACCGAGATCATATCCCGGCTTGTATGGTGCATATGTTGTGTTGCATCTTTACATCAACCAAGTACAACTTGGCATTCTATATCGCTTGACGAATAAATTATGCTATTTCAAAGCCCAAAACAAACCTTCCCTATGATATGCTTCTTACTCGTCTTTTCAAAAGGGTTGCTCATGACTATCCCCACCTCGACCTTTCTCGCTTTCACCCGGTTCATCAAATTATGTTGCCTATTCAAGAGGTATATGAAAGAAAGCCTAGAAGTGATCGAGGTTCGCGAAAATCCGATCACCGAGAGACGAATGATGAGGACACCTATATGCCAACAAGTGATGGTGATGGCATAGGTTCTAGTTCTCATTTCAACTCTTCGAGTAATTCCCACCCATCCTCAAACTCATTCGTGGATGGACTTGAAGACTTAGCTCCTCCACTTGATCATTCCTCTAGTGAAGTACCGGAAGATCTCAATATAGAGCATCTCTACCGTGAAAATCTTAGGACTCGAGGTGAATTACATGAACATCGGGTTGAGTCAAGGAAAGGATTCAAGTACTTGGGGAATATGATCAAGGGATTGGGCAAGAAAAGAAGGTGAAGACTTTGAAGTGTTTCAAAGTATACATGTTGGTAAACATGTAATGTGATGTTGAACATTTTTTTTTATTTTGGTTGTGTATTAACTAATTCTACTTGTTTGGATTACTTGTTATTGTTATCCTAATGATTGTATATGCCATCGGGTTTACGATTTTCATAGCTTTGTGCATCCTATGTGTTAGTTAGCTTCCTAGATTTTGGTCAGTAGTTAACTTTGGCTTGGTAATCCTTTGGTAAAAATTTGGGCTAACCAAAGTTTGAGGAAGTGTCATTTTTTATCATCTCTGGTCGCGGTTCCATATCGACCCGCGGTACCTTATTGATAAGGAACCGCCCACCCTAGATAAGGAACCGCCGGCTACTGTGTCCGACAGAATCTTTGCTTTACACTATTTTCCTTAATCTGTGTAAACCTTGCTTGATTCTTTGCAAAAACCTGCACATTTCCTAAACTAGGTTACCTAAATTCATTATTCACATAAAATGTTTTTAACCCATTACTAGTTTGGATCATCCCCTCACCCTTTTAAACCCACCTTGTTAGCCATGTTCTTCACACATCAAACCATTCATTCTTAACCCTTAAGCCTCTCATTACAACCATGGTTTCTACAAGAACCTCAAACTCATCCAAAACCTCCACTTCAAGGAAAAATCTTAAGATTAAGATTAAGTTGCCCAAACCTAACTCTTCACCCTTTCACACACCCAAGAATGAGATTGTCCCAATCCTCATCTCTTCATCAACCTCACCACCTCTTGCTACATACAAGACTACCTCAACCCATGGTAACAACCATTCTCATGGTTCTACCTCCTTTTCATTCCAATCTAGAATGAATGAGCTATCCTCACCCTTCACTCCAAGTACTCTCTTGGATGTGACTACCCAACCTCAACCCATCCAAAGCATTCCAATTGTGAATGACTTTGTTGATACCTTGGTGACTTCACCATTTACCCCTCCAAACTCACCCATTTCACCCTTGGAGAGCATACCTCCACACTCACCCACATCACCCTTGGAGAACATACCTCCTCCACCTCCCTCAAACACTCCCATTTTGGGTGTTCCACTTCCCTTCTTTATGGGTGATCCTTACTTCCTTGGGTTCCTAGAAGCTCATGGTTCTTATTGTCCATGTTGCCTCTACAATAACTACATCATTCAAAACCTTAGGATGGAGATGTTTGGACTTCATAGGATGTTGCAAGATTTTTTGCTCACCTTGTTTAACATGCCTCCTCCTAGGAGATGAATGGTGATTTTCTTTAAAAATATTTTTCAAGAAAAACCAAGCCATGGAAGACTACTCATCAAAGAACTAGTTTTTAAGCTAGTTTTGTTTTAGTTAGTTTCTTTTTTTTATTTTCTTAATGTATCTCTTTCCCTCCATGAGTTTTTCATGAGGATGAATTATGGATTTAGCTTTATGTGTCTCTATATTTATGTGCACATTAATCAACTTTAATTCTAAATTAAAATTGAACCTAGATCTATCACAACCTCTAAAACTTGACTAAAATTGGTTTAAAATGATATCTAAATATTTTGTCACCCTTTGTCAAGAAATTCTTTGTGAATGTGTTGCTTTTATGAAGCCCTAGCATAATTTAGTGCTAATATAGGTAAAATTCCAAGATTTGCAATTTTTTGAAAAAGTCTTAGTTTTTCTCAAAACCCTGGAAAATCATGGTTTCAAGTCCAC
This sequence comes from Glebionis coronaria, assembly GCA_025667525.1. Taxonomy (NCBI): domain Eukaryota; kingdom Viridiplantae; phylum Streptophyta; class Magnoliopsida; order Asterales; family Asteraceae; genus Glebionis; species Glebionis coronaria. The sequence goes on along the minus strand of JANFOE010000322.1, from coordinate 4,351,221 downwards.
TGCACGCGTCTCATTAAAGTCGCGTGGTTCCTTAAGTGATAAGGAACCGCCGGTCCCTATAAGGTACCGCGGACAGAAAGCCAATTTTTGGCTCGTTTTTGGTCTTTCTTCATCACCCTATCCCCTGTCAAGATTCCATGTTTAATCAATTTGGCTAAACATTCCTTGACACTTTACATTTGATTTTCAAACCTTTGCCTTGTCTACTTTCTTTTTATACCCCCACCTTGAGATTCCATTCTCACACCTCAACAATGCCCAACTCGTCCTTTCATAACCTTGACATTTCATTGTCACAAACCTCCTCACCTAAAGCTTCATCATCCAAGCTTTCTAAGAAACTGAAGATCTCGGTTTGACCTATTTGGATCAAGAAAAATGAACCCTCTTCATCCAAACCACCCAAGAACCCCACATTCTATCCAATCAAGTATTGGAATGAGACCTACTCCATTAACCCCATCACCGGAGAAAAGGAAAATCTTCCCCCACCACCAAAACCTTTTGACACCCCTAAACTCAATGACCTTTCAACCTTCCCAAACCTCACAAGGCATTGTGAAAACATTTCCTACCCACTCTCCTCACCACCACCAAACCCTAGGTGTGATGGCCTTCCACCATCAACCGAATTTGTGTTGCATCATGGATCCTCGCGTGCTTGTTGTCGATTTCAACAAATTGAACTTGCTCATGTGTATGAGAAGTTAAATTTTCTTGAATTCCTCCTCACTCGACCTCCTCTCAAAGTTTTCGTTCCCGTGGACAAAACTTCGAATGATGCCTCGTCGTCTTATTTTTCCAAATAAAGGGCTAAGCACTCTTGGAGTCAATAAAACTTTAGTTGTTTTAGAGTCAATATCATTTTAAGAAATCTTGGAAAATTATCACTATTAGAATAGCTTATGCTTTGTGGTTTATTTTCCATATCTTTTGCTTTAGATACTCATATTGTGTGTATGACTATCTATCTTGTTTGTCTCTTTCATATTTATGTAATATGAAACCTTTGTGTTGTGTTTGTTTTCTTTATTTGATCATTTTCTCTTCCCTTTGAGTTGATCGTGGTTAATCTATACAATTGATTATGGGTGATTACATCAATTCTAAATTTTAACCCCTTGACAAATTTATCATCTTCATTGGTTGGATGTTTCTTTTCTACCTCCATTCCACCAATTGAACTTTGATTTTGTCATTTACCTCTTTGGACATACTTAGCAAATACTTGCTTCTAATTTGAGATTTCTTCTCCTTCTCCCTCTCAAGTTACTTAGTAGGTAGTGATCATATATACATTAGTGTTTCTTTTCTTTCTACTAACCTTTGTGTAGCATGTCACCATAGCTCATACACTTGGTTCCCCAAGCAAGGGGAGCAACCACCAAGGGGGAGCTACTAGCAAAGTCCGGTCCTCTTCAAAGACTCGTGCTTACCTTTTTTCTATGACAAAGGGGGAGAAATGATAGTGATAAACTCGTTAATAATTCGATATTTTGTGTTTCTACGTAAATGAGTTTATAGTTTGTCGTAATCAAAAAGGGGGAGATTGTTAATGCAAGTGATGCCTAAAAACATTATTAGTGTTAACTAATATTTCTTAGTTTTGATCACAACAAACTATACAACACATTTAATGTAAAACACAAAACGAATTATTTAACTAACACTATCATCAAGGTAATAATCATATCACTAACTTTTCTTAATCATACTTAGTGATCATTAAAGCGATTATCCTTAAAACTCACTTTTGTAATATGAAAAAAGATTTTTAATAAACTTTCTTTTTAAGAAAATGTTTTATTAAAATGGAAAATGTAAATTTGAAAATGGCATATTCCATATGCCATAAGAATATTCTTTGAAGGTTTAAAAAACCTCAGATATTCCTACCCCACTAAAAGACAAAAAAAGGAGCGGACTCTACTGGGCGGTACCTTAAATAGCTAGGCGGTTCTCTAGCGATATTGAACCGCCGGGATAGTTAAGGAACCGCGCCCATCTAGCCGTTGCACTTTGTCTTCTATAAATAGTGGATCAAATCACATTTTCCAACAACCCTCTTGGACGTTTTTCTCAGCCCCCTTTCTCTTTTCTATAGCATAATCATTAGTAAATGATCACTTAATGTGTTAAGTATGTTTACATATGATTATCCTCTTGATCTCCTCCTTTACCTTGTCTAATGAGAAGATCACTCACTCACTAGTGTTGTGATAAAGATGAATCCATGAATTAGTCATGTTCATCATGTTAGCCTTTTTGTTTTTGTTGATCCATTTGTATTTATGAATACTTAGACTAGTTGTGTTCATCCAAGCTATTTGTGAATACTTGGATTTGTTATGTACATCCATTGCATATGTGCTTGCTTGGATTTGTGTTGTGTAGATCCAAGCTACATGTGTGTACTTGGATATGTCTAGTTGAGTTGTAATAGATTGTGTAGTAGTTCCCACTAAACTATAAAGTGATGTGGTTGTGTCTTGTGAGTTCTCACTAAACTTGAAAGTGATTAGTAGTTGTGTTGTGTGAAGTTCTCACTTAGCTTCGAAGTGAAGAGTCGTGAATATTGGTTCTAGCTTTGGATTAGAACTCGACATCTAGCCTTGTGTCGTAAAATGGTGAAGTAGGCAACGTCGTGAAGATTGGTTCTACCTTGAGATTAGAACTCGACATCTAGCCTTGTGTCGTTAAATTGTGAAGTAGGCAACGTTGTGTAGATTGGTCCTAGCTAAAAATTAGGTCTCGACATTTAGCTTAGTGTCGGAAAATAATGTAAGCGACGATGTAAGGCTTTCTCCGCCAAGAAGGGAGCTTGTGGATATAGTGGAAATCTCGAGTAGGTGTACTCGAGGAGTGGAGTTGAAACGAGGATAGAGCCTCGTTGTCGAACCACTATAAATCTTGGTGTCTTGTCATTTGGTTGTCTCTTTCCTTACTCTTTACTTATTTCATTATCATTATACTTACCTATTACCATTGCTAGTGCATTTGAATTGAATCTAATCATTATGCAACTTAGCTTCAAGTAAAAGATAGTTTTGATACAAACCTAATTAAAAGTAATTTTAATTAGGTGACTAATCGAAGAGAAACTATTCAACCCCCCCCCCCCCCCCTTCTAGTTTCTACAACTTCTTTAATTGAAGGCATCACTCCAAGATCTTCAATAAACTTCCTAATCTAAACAGCTTTTGAAGCAACCATGTACTCAGATTGAGTCGCATGCATAGCAATGGTTGTTTGCTCCTTGTTCTTCCAGTCTACCGCTCCTCCATTGATGACAAACACGTAACCCGTCTGAGACTTCGTATCGTCTTTATCACATTGCCAGAACGCATCACAAAAACCTGTAACTTTCAGTTCTGTGTCTGGTTTACCCCCAAATACCAAAAACATATCTTTTGTATTCCTCAAATACTTTAGAATATGTTTAACAGCAGTCCAGTGGAGCTTCCCTGGATTCTGTTGGTATCTACTGACCAAGTTTTGAGCAAACACCACATCAGGCCTTGTGCATCTTACGGCATACATAATAGATCCTACAGCCGAAGCATAAGGCACCTTCCGCATGTAAGCCACCTATTCGGGTGTTGATGCATCTAACTCATGACTTAATTCATGCTTAACTTCCATAGGTTGAAAACCTTTCTTGGAATTATGCATACTATACTTCTTCAATATCTTATGAATATAAGCATATTGACTAAGACCAATTAACCGTCTTTTCCTATCTCGATAGATTTTAATTCCCATAATATATGCAGCATCTCCCAAATCCTTCATAAAAAAACATTTACCAAGATAATCCTTAACTTCCTTAAGTCCTGGAATGTTACTTCCCATGATTAATATGTCATCGACATATAAAATTAGGAATACTACATCACTCCCACTAGCTTTACGATACACATGGCTCATCACGATTTTGAATAAATCCAAACTTTTTGATTTCTTCATCAAATCATTTATTCTATTGACGTGATGCTTGCTTCAAACCACAAATAGATCTTTGAAGTTTGCACTCGCGTTTTGGATATTTAGGATCAACGTACCCTTCCGGTTGTTGCATATAGATTTCCTCATCTAAGCGACCGTTCAAGAAGGTAGTTTTAACATCTATTTTCCATATCTCATAGTCATAGTATGCTGCTATAGCTGTGAAAATACTAATAGCTCGTAAGTCTGCTACAGGAGAAAATGTCTCCTCATAGTCTACGCCAAAAGTTTGAGTAAAACCTTTAGCTACTAAACGTGCTTTATAGGATTGTACTTCACCATCCGTGTCAGTTTTCTTCTTGAAAATCCACCTATTTTTCACTACTTTAGCATTTTTAGGTGCGTCAACAAGAATCCAAACATCGTTGACTTTCATGGATTTCATTTCCTTATTCATCGCAACTATCCATTTTAACTTTTCTGGATCAGGCATTGCGGATCGATAGTTAGTGGTTCACCAAGATCCCCTACCTCCTCCTCATCATCCTCTATGTTAAGACATAGTTTGCTTGGCGCACGTATAGTCCTTGCAGACCTACGTAGAGGAACTAATTCCAGTGGAGCTCCCAGACTTTCTGGCTCTATTGGAATTTCTTCGCTAGTATTTTCAGAAGGCAATGTATCTTCTTGAATTTCTTCAAGATCATAATCTCTCCTACTGAATTCTTGATTTACAAGATCACTTTCAAGGAAGTCTCCATACCGAGCCACAACAACTTTGTTCTCAGCCGGATAATAAAAATAGTAACCCATTGTTTCCTTAGGGTAACCTACAAAGATACATTTTACATAGCGTTGTTGGAGTTTATCTCTTGAGTCACGTTTCACATACGCCTCACAACCCCAAATCTTTAAATAAGACAAATATGGCTTCTTGCTGTGCCATATTTCATATGGTGTCTTATCAACCTTCTATGTGGAAACCATATTCAGAATACGAACATCAGATTCTAAAGCATAATCCCAAAAGGTTAAAGGTAAAGTTGTAAGATTAAACATAGATCGCACCATATCTAATAATGTACGATTTCTCCTTTCAGATACACCATTTTGTTGTGGAGTATATGGAGAAGTAAGTTTCTGAACAATTCCGTTCTCACTTAAATAATCTTTAAACTCTTGACTTAAATATTCACCACCTCGTTCAGAACGAAGAGCTTTAATCTTCTTTCCTAGTTGCAGTTCTACTTCTGCCTTAAACACTTTGAATGTTTCAAATACCGTATGTTTATGCTTAAGTAAATAAACATAACCATAACGACTATAATCATCCGTAAATGTTAAGAAGTAGCTAGCACCTTTCCTTGACACATGTCTAAGTGGTCCATACACATCAGTGTGTATTAAACCAAGTAGTTCAGTAGCCCTTTAAATATTACTATTAAAAGGTTCCTTGGTCATCTTTTCAGAGATACAAGACTCACATTTATCAAATGATTCATCATTGATATTTTCCAAAAGACCATCACGTTGAAGCTTTTGTATGCGAGTTTTCCCAATATGGGCAAGCCTACAATGCCAAAGATAAGAAGAGTTTTTGTCTAACTTTCTCCTCTTATTCATGCTAAACACAGAATTAATCTTTCTCTTGGAATTATTATCATGCATGTTAATTTCAGAAACATCATTCACAGAAATTGCATCAAAATAGAATAAACCATCTTTGAAAACAGAAATTCTATTATTATCGATAGTGTGAATAAATCCAAGATCCAACATACACGAAAAGGAAATAACACCCCTAACAATATTAGGTGCAAAATGACAATTATTTAATCTCAGTACTAAACCCGAAGGTAAAACTAGATAAAATGTTCCTATAGCTTCAACTGCTATTGTGCGCCATTGCCCACATGCAGAAATTGTTCCCTATAGGTAAGCTTCCTCTCCAACTCAAATCCCTGCATAGTATTACAAATTTTAATACCACACCCCGTATCATATACCCAGGAATTTGATTTGTATGTAAGATTAAATAACTCTATCAAATATAAGTTACCTGAAGACGCTGCAGCACCAAGCTCAGCCTTCTTCTTTATTTCTCGCAACTCTTCGAGATAAAGAGGGCAGTTCCTCTTCCAATGTCCACTTGCCTTGCAATGGAAACAAGTCTCATCCTTCTGAGATTGATTCTTCTTGACAAAGTTTTTCTTGGGTTTAGAGTAAGTCGCAACTTGTTTGCCCTTATCACCCTTGCCTTTGCCTTTGCCTTTCTTGTTGTTCTTTTTCAGTTTTGCCTTACTCACTCCACCCTTTTGTACATAAAGCACAGGAGGAGTAGAAGTAGACGCCTTGTCCTTTAACCCCTTTTCGTAGTCAATGAGCATTGCATGCAAATCATTCACTGTCTTCCCCGTGCAATGCATATTATAGTTACGGACAAAATCATTGAAGTCCTTGTTAAGGGACCTATTGATCAAGTTGATAGCCATATTATGATCATAGGGTTGTCCTAGTGCAATGAGCTGTTCCATATAACCCCTCATCTCCAAATAATGGGTACTTACAGACTTTCCAGGAGCTTGCTTGCAACTATGGAGATCATCTACTAAGTTGTAGATTTTCACAGCTTGTGGCTTTTCGAACATAGCCTTGAGCTCATCAAGCATTCGCTTAGGAGAACATAACTCATACTTCTGTTGAAGTGGAGAAGCCATTCTTCCTAACATTAAAGCAGCCACCTTAGAGTGCTTCTTTATATTAGCAACGTGTTCAAGCCTTTGCGCATCAGATGCTCCTTCAACAAGATCCCTCGGATAAGGAGTAGTCAAGATATCGATAGTACCCGCTGCTCACAGAACTATTCTTAGTGAGCGATACCAATCATTGAAATTAGGGCTAGTAAGTTCGGGACGCTAAAAGAAACCTTTGAACGCATAACTCATAGTCATATTGTGTTCGGGTTGAGCCATTTCTACAGAAATAAGTTCAAACATTAGTATTTTTGATAATACCATTCAAGACAATAAAATTACCCCGGTAATAAAACCACAGTATTTTCCTTGAAACTAGAATCCATATTGACATAAACTTATCACATCAGTTGATCTGCTAGTGACAAATGTATTCAACACGGTAACTTGTCGAACAATAATTGACAAACAAATTTACAATTTCTAGATATTTTAGGGATTTACGTTGACAAAAGTCTCTTTGCATCGTAAACATGTTTCATCCCTACTTTATGCCTTAAGTTTCCAGATCTCACTGAGTAACTTAATCAAGTCGACTTAAAGAACGTAAAACCTTCATGTGTAATCTTATTCAGTCATGAAGTTTTCTCTCCATTACAACATCGTCCAAAATCTCATATGACGATAATTGTAACTTCAAGTGTTCGTCAATTAGATGGCATAAGACTTAAATTGAAGGGTATTGATTTTGGTGTCAAAATCATGTATGGAGAAGCATGCATACATCTCCATAACATCAGTTTAATAAAACTTTTAGTAAACCTTTTGGTGAGACTAAAATTTCCTCATATATTTGTAAGTTGAGGTTAAAGAATAATAACCGTAGGTAATTCCAACTTTGACGCACAGACAAGCCGGGAATTTGGTCAGCGCTGAAGCATAACACCTCCTTCCTTAACCGGGTACAAGACCAGCGGTGCGTTATACCCACTTTATAGTTTGTCAAAATTGAGTAAGCTGTTAAGTTATTATTGCAATTCTAATCAAAGCAAATCATATGTAAATTAGATCTCAAAACAATTCATTAATTTTTATATGATTTAGTCCATATTAATTTTTCTTGGAAAAAAAATATCCTTGTTTACAACATACAATCAATATAAAAACGTATGAAAACAAGTAGGTACAAAAAACTAAATCAAATAGCCACATGCATAACAATTTATTCAAAGAACATAACATCTAGGTTTTTTATGAACATAAAAAGTCTTCCCTAATTTTAAAACTTTGAATCAAATAAAACAAATAGCATATAAAATCCCATTGATCCGTGAAAAACATGTACGTTCATCACGGATCTCCCATATATTCTTAACAATTAAAACACTACGGATCGTAATCATACATGACATAACAATTTTCATGCAAACATCTAAAGATTCATACCATGTATTTTCAGGGTTTACAAAAAAAAATTATAAAAAAATTCGGCCAAGCCGATTGTAAAAAACAATAAAAAACAAAACCCTAATTTTTGTTAAAACCTAAAAAACAACATGTATACTCAAATTACCATTAGTTAAAAACCTTTAGATTTCGATAATTATAACATGTTAAAACGGCTCTCGATGCCACTGATGGTTTATGATGTTCATAACAATTATATAATCATAACAAAGATCAAAGCACGTTGTAGCGGAAGCGATTTAACAAGATCATTAATAACACAATCATAATTAATCAATTAAGGTTACATACCTTTATCCAAGCGTAGATCTACAAGAACACTGACGAATCTCCAATTAGGGACTATGAAGAATTATACCAAGATATAGTTTAAAGTAAAACTATATTACGCTCTTGTACACATGTAATGCAACGGGCTAACCGTGAGTCTAGCACTTGCAAACCGGAACTTCAACACTTGTGGAATTTAGCAAAATCGAAAATCAAACAACCCTGAGGGTGTGTTTGTTCGGCGATCGCAAGGGAGAGAAGGGAAAGAAGGGACAAAAAATTATGAGGGGATTAATGTGTTTATATAGTGGTTAGCAAAACTTGTTTTTCAAGTTAAACACAAAAATTAGGAAACAAAAAGTTTCCTTTACCCCCCTTCCCTTTGGCCGCCGGTCGAACCACACCCAAGGGGTGTTTCCGGAACTTTTTCGACTTTCCTTTTCTCACATAATTCCTTAATGATTATTTAACTTAACTTTTAATTTAATTAACCATTGATTAGTTAAGTTTGGTTTGATTTAATAAATATATATATAATATATTTAATAAATAAAATTAACCCTTTACGTATTGTGTACAATCCCGTAATCCTGAGTTCGATCCTATCACACGACTATTAATTTTATATCCATAAACTTTCACCAATTTGGTTCGGACTAGTCAAGCGGGCTCAAATAACAGGCGTGGCTGAACACACCATTTCTTTAATTCTAAGTCAAACATACACAAGTGAAATAAACACGGGTAAAAAAGACATTAAAAGACATTTTTTTGTACAAGTGAATAATAGTGCCAACATCTTCTGTGATTTATCTACCGATCGAAAGATAAAAAATATGTATTTACGTGTTTAAAAAGTCCCGCATCACTTTGCACAAAATAAGTATGAGATCATGCTAGACATGCTCACTCATTGTTTTTAAATGTAATTATATAGTCATTATATTTTAGAGTTAATTACTTAAATTACTCAAGTAATAACATACAGTAAATAGTAATATCAGATAATTATCATTTTAAAAACGTCATTATAGAAAATAGTGTTTAGATTGATTATCCTGTTTAAAATCGCAATAATCAGATAATCAGTTTTTTAAGTGTTTGACAAATTTGATTATTTGATTTTTTGATACGTAAAATGACTAAAACGAGATATATAACCCGCGCGTTGCAGCGAAGCATGCGAGAATGATGGTGCAGTAGATCGATATTGTAAAAGGCTGTCCGCGTCAATAACTGACCTTGAAAAAATAAAATATCCTCAAAGACTGTTTACGTAACAATTTCGTGTTTTGTGTTGGTGCTATATCTCTTTGTTTTTTGTAGCTATATTTTCGTAATAATTTTTGTAAGAACTAAAATTTCATATATTTGTTCATAATTAGTCTCATAAATAGATTAAGGATGCGCATTGTGCATATATTTTATTAGTATGTTAATCAGCGATTTTTTTTGAAACTCGTACGTATGTCAAAAGTGTATCAATATTGATCTCGTTTATCCAAAGATATAGTCGACAATATAGTTTTTATCGAAGTGGTTGTCAAATGTTTGTCAAGTAGAGTTTGTTTTATAAAACAACAGTGGACGAAAGATACAACGTTGTGTTTTTTATCCTGATGATTTATTTTAAAGTTATTAGATAGTTTTAGGGTGTGTTTTCGATTTTTTAAATACATATTTGGGTAAAACAGTTTTTTAACAAAATTTGTCAAAAGTATGCAATAGTGGGTTTTCTTTGTTCGCGATTCGAAGATATTTTTGTCCATATAATTTTTTAAATAACTTTTAGATTTTTGCCATATATTTGATAATGAAATTTGTTATATTAAAAAGACGTAAATATGTAAAAGTTAACGTTACAGTTGACCGATAATACAAAAGACTGTTTGCATCTTTTACTTGCCTTGCAAGAAAAAAAAAACCGCAAAGACTATTTTCATACGATTTTTTTTTAATATGTATTAAGTTTCAATATTTTTTATAAAATTATACATATATGCGAGAGCATTATAATATTGGGCTCATTTGTTTCGTAGTTCAACAATGTTTCTGTGGTATTTTTTTCCAAATAAGTATTTGTAGGGCTGTAAACGAACCGAACGCACGCGAACGGAGGTATGTTCATGTTCGTTTATTTAGTTTTAGTCTAACAAATACACGAACACGAACGCTTAATCGGACAAAAATTGTTGTTCATGTTCGTTTATGTTCGTTCATATAACTTAAACGAACATAATCGAATGAACATAAACGAACATAAATGAACGTAAACGATGATATATACATGTAAACGGGCTAAACGTTCGTGTAACTAAAGTTGTTACTTTAGACGATCCATATCATCATCTTATATACATATATAATCATCATATCCCAAAATATTGTTTTTTTTTATCAAACTAGTCATGTCTTTTAATTTCTAGCTCTAATGTATAATTTAAGAGAAACTATAAATACTTTGTAACCAAGTACTATATTAGTAATATATTATTGTTAGACATTTAAAAATATTTGTTATATAGTTTTTTTAAATATTTGGGATATTAATTGAATGTAAACGAACGTAACCGAACGGACATGATCGAACGTTCACGAACGTAAATAAATGAACGAAGCCCTTGTTCACGTTCGTTTATTTAACTAAACGGACCAAAAATCTTGTTCGTGTTCGTTTATTTATTAAATAAACGAACATAAACGAATTTTTTGTTGAACGATCGGCAAACGGTTCGCTGAACGTTCAGTTCGTTTACATCCTTATGTATTTGCTTCATATAAAATTTGTTATATAAAAAATTTGTAAATGATCAAAAGTTTCAGGTCATCTTAGTAATATTTCACATAGTGTGAGGTATGTAATGTAAATTTAGTTGTGCAGTTAATTATTTGGGAGTAGGACTGGTTTAATTGGCTAGGTAAAACGACGTAAAGCAACGAATAAAACGACAATGACAAAATTAAAACGACACCGTTTCCTTCAATTTGTCAAAAGTATGCAATAGTGGGTTTTCTTTGTTCGCGATTCGAAGATATTTTTGTCCATATAATTTTTTAAATAACTTTTAGATTTTTGCCATATATTTGATAATGAAATTTGTTATATTAAAAAGACGTAAATATGTAAAAGTTAACGTTACAGTTGACCGATAATGCAAAAGACTGTTTGCATCTTTTACTTGCCTTGCAAGAAAAAAAAAACCGCAAAGACTATTTTCATACGATTTTTTTTTAATATGTATTAAGTTTCAATATTTTTTATAAAATTATACATATATGCGAGAGCATTATAATATTGGGCTCATTTGTTTCGTAGTTCAACAATGTTTCTGTGGTATTTTTTTCCAAATAAGTATTTGTAGGGCTGTAAACGAACCGAACGCACGCGAACGGAGGTATGTTCATGTTCGTTTATTTAGTTTTAGTCTAACAAATACACGAACACGAACGCTTAATCGGACAAAAATTGTTGTTCATGTTCGTTTATGTTCGTTCATATAACTTAAACGAACATAATCGAATGAACATAAACGAACATAAATGAACGTAAACGATGATATATACATGTAAACGGGCTAAACGTTCGTGTAACTAAAGTTGTTACTTTAGACGATCCATATCATCATCTTATATACATATATAATCATCATATCCCAAAATATTGTTTTTTTTTATCAAACTAGTCATGTCTTTTAATTTCTAGCTCTAATGTATAATTTAAGAGAAACTATAAATACTTTGTAACCAAGTACTATATTAGTAATATATTATTGTTAGACATTTAAAAATATTTGTTATATAGTTTTTTTAAATATTTGGGATATTAATTGAATGTAAACGAACGTAACCGAACGGACATGATCGAACGTTCACGAACGTAAATAAATGAACGAAGCCCTTGTTCACGTTCGTTTATTTAACTAAACGGACCAAAAATCTTGTTCGTGTTCGTTTATTTATTAAATAAACGAACATAAACGAATTTTTTGTTGAACGATCGGCAAACGGTTCGCTGAACGTTCAGTTCGTTTACATCCTTATGTATTTGCTTCATATAAAATTTGTTATATAAAAAATTTGTAAATGATCAAAAGTTTCAGGTCATCTTAGTAATATTTCACATAGTGTGAGGTATGTAATGTAAATTTAGTTGTGCAGTTAATTATTTGGGAGTAGGACTGGTTTAATTGGCTAGGTAAAACGACGTAAAGCAACGAATAAAACGACAATGACAAAATTAAAACGACACCGTTTCCTTCAGCGCATAAAATATATATTAATAAACTTATTTTAATATTTTTCTATTTTGAAAATGAAATAAGTAGTTTCTCACTTACTTTTTCAAAATTCCATTTTGAAAGCTTTAAAACGCAAATAATCACTGTTCTTTATTTATTATCCAAACACTCATTTTATGTTAATTAAATAATCTAGTTACAAACGTAATCCCAAACACGCACTTGATATCATTTTTTAATCATATAACACAACTTTTTTATTACTTATCACATCTCATAAAAAATTGCTGTCGTATCTATTTTCGTACCATAATCTATATGACAGAACTTTTTTATTATAATATATATTTTTTTTTGCTATAACACGATATTACCTCACCTTTAAGTCTTTAACAAAAGGGAAAAAGACCAATTTGGTCATTTTGATCACTTCATAACCTTATCATGGTCAAGTTTCCCACTAAAGACCAATATGGTCATGTTGAGCACTTCACAAACTGCACAACTCCACTACTTTATTGACATGTGTCTGACTGACACAATATTTATTATATTATTATAATATTGAAATTACAAATATACCCTTACATTTTTTCTATCTCTTTCTTTCTTCTTCTTTCTTCTGTTTTGTATCCATGTCCATATCCAATCCAATCTTAAACAACAAATCACATTTTGTTCTTCTGTATCTCTATTTGCTAAATATGATAATCTAGTTTTCGAGTTATTGGTGCTAATGTATACTACAATTATGCATCACTGAGAAAGATCTAGTTGAAGTGTTGCAATCACAAATCGTTTACTCAAATGTCGCCAAAGGAATTCTTGCAAACTCAATCGATCTAAAACGAACTTTTGGATCGGATGATCAGACCAAATTCTGTTTGGAGGTTATTCCCGATTACCTTTTAGTTTCATCCAATTTTTTTGTTTTTACTTTTGGTGATCACAGATGAAGTTTGCTTATAAGCTCACAGATGATGATCATCATCATCCTAACAAACGATCTAAGGTCACCTCCCATTTTTTTTTAATTTCATTTCATGTACTTTCGTTAGATCCGAGGTTAATGTTTTTTTTGTTAGTTATACTGTTTTTGGTTTTTTTTGTTCTTTTTAAGGTTAATTAATAAAAAAAGTTGTTTTTTTATTTATTTATGTTTTGTTGTTTTTGCCATAATGAATTTGGGATGGGGTTTTCGGTAATGGGGCAAATGCAAATGAATCCGTTAGACGAACCGAGCCCGTTGGGGTTACGGCTAAGGAAGTCCCCTTCTCTTTTGGATTTGATCAATGCGCCTTTCTCAAGGTTCGTAAAGCGGCGTGCAGGCGAAGGAACAGAGAAGCGTTGCTACTACTGGTGCTGCTTCCTCTGCTGCCGCGACTGATAAGTTGAAGGCGTCTAATTTTCCCGCTACGTTTTTAAGGATTGGTACTTGGGAGGTAGCATTTACTCCCTTTTTATTTGGTGTTTCCGGGAGTTATTATTTCATTATTTACAAGGTGTTTGGGAATGATACAATGGCTTATGAACTTACAAATTGATTTGGCGGGTGTTTGTTTTGGCTTATATTTGGGCTTATCAGCTTATATGATTTCGGCTTATGTAACATAAGCCCCGATTTTCTGGCTTATTTTGTGACTTGTGGGCTTATATAAGTTTATTACAATATGAATAACTTATATAAGGCCATAAGTCTTAAAATAAGACTGAAAATTGTGGCTTATGATATATAAGCCGAAGTCAAATAAGCTCATTAGCCCATATATAATCTGAAACAAACACCCCCTTACGAATGAAAAATAAGTTCATAAACTGGAAACCAAGTCTAAAAAATTGATTATGAATATAAGTCTGTCAAATGAACTGATAAACCCAAATATAAGCTTAAACAAACATCCCCGAATTAATGTGTTAGGAAACAATAAACAATGAGAAAGCTGTGTTTGGCATGCCCTTTTGGATAAAAAATGACTTATATGCGTTTCTTAGAGACGAAATTTCATAATGTAGTTTCGCAAACACATAATCTGTTTTGAAAACGCAGTGTCAAATCTATTTACATTCATTTTGTTGGTCGAATTTCTTATAAGTTGCTTGAATATATCTGTTTATGATTGACCGACTTGTATGATTTTTTGTAGTATACGTCTAAACATGAAGGGGACCTGGTGGCAAAGTGCTACTTTGCGAAACATAAGCTTGTATGGGAAGTTCTTGATGGTGGTCTCAAGAATAAGATTGAGATTCAGTGGTCGGACATTATGGCTCTCAAGGCGACTTATCCGGATGATGGTCCCGCAACATCGGACTTCACAGGTGGACAAGCCAGCTTACACAGGTACAATGTCCATATGTTCCTTGGGATTCATTTATTACGACGTGTCTACATATTGTATCATTCGTGTAATTGTTTTTCCGTATAAGATTCGGTTTGCGATGTAAATGTAAAACCGTGATCTTGTAACCATTTAGAAGTAGCATACCAACTGTATCTGACTGAATTCGAAGTGAATGTTACAGTATTTTATATGTTTTCCATCCTTTACATTTTGGGTTGTTCGATTTAGATATCTTTGTTTTCGGATGTATATTTTTCCTTTTTGTATATGAGGCCCGTACGAATACAACTTTTTGTTTTTATACACAGTTATCTGAACATACTGTATTATTCGTGCAGGCGTCATTGTCTGCAATGTGCACAAGGTTTATTAGGCAAGCAACTTGAAGTATGCATTATTCTCGAAACGCTACATAAAAAAGAGGTACATAGATTGCTTATTTGACAGTTTCATGGGCTATTTGAATTTCCAAAAGCTCGTAAAGCTACCTTTTTTTAGCTTATGGCCTTATTGAGTCAAGGTTATGGGACCTAAATAAGCCATAAGTTCAAATTGAGTTGCTCATAAGCTCTCTTTGTTTCGGATGAATTGTCGTTGCCAATAATTGAGATAAGTTCTCTCTTGTGCTTGTTCTGTATTTTCTGTCCATGTAAGCTCTTGTTAACAATATTGCACATAAATATTATTTTAGGTACAACCCAATTACTGGTTGGCAGTGGAGCATTGAGGTGGAGCAGTTGAGCACTTGAGCATTGAGGTGGAGCAGTTGAGCACTTGAGCATTGAGGTGGAGCAGTTGAGCAGTAGCCAAAGATGACCCTATGATTATATGTGCGAGTGTTGTGTTTCTGACCCGACCCATTTCAAACTTCATCAGTATGTAGTATGTACCCATTTAGAGATAAATCAGTATGCGTTCATTCGATACTATGAACATCAGTATGCTAACACCTAGAACAAACCAAATTGAAATATACCTGAGTGAAAGGAAGACGACAACTGAGCAAGAAAACTGGCAGCAGGTAGTTTTTAATGTCCATATATAATCCATATTAGTATTGTTTTGAAATAATTCGACTTAATGGTCCGAAACCATCTATCAAATGACAGATACACAAGCTACTGGAAGTTGCTCGTTCTGTGGCCAATATAAACACTAATGAGTACAGTGCATTGGAGATCATGCTTGATCATTTAACAGATCTCAAGTATGCTATCCAAGACAGAAAGGTTGATGCCCTTGTTGTTGAAACATTTGGCAGACGTATAGAGAAACTATTGCAATGAGTTTATTCAATCATTCAATTTGCAACCCAAACAAGTGTTGATATCGTCTCATCTATAATTATACTCAAATATCTTCCTTCACAAATACAGGGAAAAATATGTACTTCTTTGTGGGCAGATAGATGATGATAAGATAGAATCATCAAGTATTGTTGACTGATGATCAGCAAAGTGGTGGATCAAATGCCTCTAGCATTCCCTCAGGACTATAAGATTTTTTAATTTCTCATCTAACACGACCAACTCTTGAGAAAGCCCCTGATCAAGACAAAATGGATGTTCAAACTAAAAACGAGTGGTGACAACCAAGAATTAGCTGGGACGGTATTCATTAGATCAATATAATGTCTATTACAGGTGTTGCAGGGTCTTGTATATTTGCACCACGAACGAGTTTTTTTTCTTTTTAACATCTTCTGATTTATCTTGATTATCTTTCTGAAGATGGTATTGTGTATAATCAGAACGATCAAGTTTATAATGAAAGCAAATTTATACTTCTATTGTGTTGTAATCTGTGATTGTTTGATGCACACACTTTTTTTACTAGTATAAATACAATAGTGCACATACACTTTTTTTTACTGTGATTGTTTGATGCACAAATACGAAACGACGCGTGGATATTACATAGTAGCGCTCAAGTGATCAATTGCTCAACTGCTCTAGTGTGTGTGGGTTTTGCATAGTGTGCTCACTGGATATTACACAGTAATGCTCAAGTGATCAAGTGCTCAACTGCTCAACTGCTCTAGTGCTCAAGTGCTCAACCGCCCCTGTTTTTGTTGCTTTTCGCCATGTTGCAAATTCATTCCCCCTGTTTGGGTTTGTGGTTCCCCCTGTTTTTATGAACGAGTCTCCTATCTTATGTTTACTATTGATAACTGACAGTTACAGAGTACAAGTGTATCACCTGCTTCAAGACTTCTGGTATATACGAAACTAAAATTAATAATTAAACATTCTGATCTCAACCTGGAACAAAATAGGCACAAAATTATGAATTGATAAATAAACACATGGCCTGGTATAATGTATGATGAAAAATTGGAGGCTTTTTGTATTGTCATAGTGTGACATGTAAGAAATTACAATTATTGAACATGTAAGAAATTACAATCTGTGGTTGGTCATCTTGTTGTGTTTTCTTGACATGAATGTTGCATTCTCCTTTGCTCATATGACGACGCAACCGAACTTCATGAGCTCCCCTAATTGTATTGTTCTTGGCCTTCCTAAGCCTATACCTGAATTAAAATAGATACTTTTCCATGTTTATCTGTGGGACCACCCTTAACTTCCAAGGGACATGCTTTGCGTACCAATGTTTCTAGCTCGTTTTGCTCCTCATCTCGAACAATTATTACATCTCAATCTCAACAAATATATAGATTTCAACTCCTGGCCTGATGCCCTTGTTTTATTGAATGAACAAACACCATGGCCTGATGCCCTTGTTTTATTGAAGCAACAACCTACGCATACAAAGTTTTCCTGAACAAACAAAAACAAATACAGATAAGCTTATATGGCAGGGGTGTTTGGGTCAGCTTATTTTATGGGCTTAACGGCTTATTGAAATTTGGAAAAGCCGATAAGCTCACTTTTCTGGGCTTATGATAGGTTAAGCCCATGGCTTAGCCATGAGCTTAAATTTATCTCCTCATAAGCCCAAGAATGTGAGCTTATCAGCTTTTCCAAATTTCAATAAGGCGTGAAGCCCATAAAAGAAGCTAATCCAAACACCCCTTGACACAACAACAACGACAATTTTTTTGGGTGATTCCGTTTTATTACTTTCCTCACTGTTGAGTAACTCAGCAGATTCACCAGTGTTTGGCTTGGTGTTGACTTCTAATGGTCCAAGCTTTGATTCAGCATCCTTGATCAAAAAAGTCAGAGCTCTTGCATCACGTGCTTTTATCAACTTTTCAACATTTGATAGCTGTCATAACGAAATAGTTAGATGTTTCTCCTCAATATTAAACTAAGGGTGTGTTTGGATGAGTGTTTTGAAAACGATTGTGGATTAACAAGCTTCAGGTATTCCATTGTATTAAACCAGGCCATAAAAAGAAATACGAAATCCAGATAATTTGATCAAAAAAGCCATTTTACGAAAAAAGAAGAGTCCTTTTGTGAACTCAGGTTAAATGTCATAAATCCCAAACGCAAATTAGATAATAATTCCAAACAGTAAAAACTGGATATTGAAGCTTAGAGTAGTGATAATCAGACAATCATTTCCAAACATACATCCAAACACCCCATAAACCCCACAATCTTTTTGATGAAAAGAGAAAGGAAAAAAAAGCTCACTTTGAGGATTTGTTCCACCCTATTTTTAAGATCTCCTTCAGCTGCTTCCTTATGAGCGGACCGTAAGATATAAAGCAAGTGAGAAGATAACTCGTCTGCACTATGTTGTTGAACATTACACCGAGGTATACTAGACTTGCACCCCACTGTATAAAACGCACAATTTACAAGCTTCATCGGACAGATAGTTACACAATGTCTATCCATCTCACGCCTCATAACATAATCGGGGCATTTCTGTTCACACGGGAGTATCATAAAAGGACAAACTGCTTCATGGTGTTCCTTCTGAGCCGCACAATACCTAGTTAAACATTCTTCGTTCGTGCAATCCATAGGTCTAAACTTGCATTCTGATCTATGCTTAACAAGTTCTTCCTCAAAGCTACATACCATATCACAATGAAACGTGTTCTTATAGTCAACATTCTTAAGCAACATTGAGGCAACACATTCTCGTCGAGCTAATAACCAGAAACCGTTAATTTCCATTTCTTGTACAAAATGGTTTAATCACTATTGAGAAAGGGAATAGTGCTGAGACTAATCTAGAAATTGTAGAGGGGATGCGATTTGATCGTGGCTATCTGTCTAAATATTTTACTGATCGAAAAACTATGAAAGCAGAATTTCAAGATTGCAAGGTAAGGTGTCTTCTCTTATTTTCAGTTCCTTAGCTCTCAAGCATCTCAGTCACTTTGGCGTTTTACTTGGTAAGTATGCCTATATAGTCCCATCCATACACTAAATCAGTGGTAGGATTCATATAATTTAGAGGTTTTATCAAATAAGCAGTAGATATTACAGTGGTTAGATCCTAGATATACTAGTTGCATTTTATTCATAATAAAACCATATAATCATAATTCTTACTAACTGAATGGTAAAAAAAGGTTATCTAATCTAGCTATGATTCGAGGTGAAAATTTGGAAATATTTTTTTTGCCCAATTCATAATTTTAAAAACCCATATCAAAAACCAGAAAAATATCAAGAAATACCCAAATCATATTGAAAACCCTAAAATTATTACCCAATATCATTTAAATTCATTAAAATGTAATAGAAAATAAATTTCACAAATCGAATGTAATGATTACCTAAGACCCGATTGATTTCTTGACCCCGTCGAAATCGTAGCTACACCGCCTACCAACTCCACCGCAGCGACTTTGCATTAAACCCGATTGATTATTAATTGGTGTTTGTTGGTGTGGGATTTTGATGTTATGATCTGGAGTGGTATTCAAAACCAGAAGAAAGAACAAAGAAGAAAGAAGAAAGAAGAAAGAAGAAACAGAAAGAGAAAGGGCATTTTAGTAATTTACTATTTTGATAATATTGTGTCAGTGGACACGTGGCGGTAATTGGATGGAGTTGTGCAGTTGTGCGCTTGTGTATGACTAAATTTGTCCCCATAAAAAAACTTGACCATGGTTTTACTTTGGAGAGGTGATTTTGACCAAATTGGTCTTTTTACCTTAACAAAATGGTTGTCCATCTAAGAAGTTAACTTTTGCCATGTAATGTCACGTGAGTCTTTTTATATCACCTTATTTTCATTCTACAACTTTGACCTTTCTTTTTTATTCAAGCAGAACGTAATCAAGGGTCATGTGTGCGATCGATCATGTAAAATCGCTCGAAGAGGACGCGTACCCCCTCCACATAACAAAAATGGAAAGCGGCTTATAAGGATTTTTTAATTTTTTTTAACGGCAGTTTGGTGCAGCGGAGTATCTTGCGTGCCACCGAGGCACAAAGTCTCTCAACCCGAGTTCGAATCATCTCACAAAGAGAATATCAACCTCCATGTTAGCCATCCAGTTTCCAATTAAGGGGCTTCAAGGCATTGCGATGGGATTCAAACCCGGCTGCCAATTCTGGAAAATCCCCCACATGGGGAATGACATGAGTCAAACCCCTGACATCCCCATATGGAGACTATAACCAAATGCATCAATCCAACTGAGATAGACTTCATTTGCGGCTTATAAGGACTTTATTAGTCTTTTGGTCATGCACTATTTATTTATACCTTATTTTATTATATAAAAATTATAATTTATATGGTATAAGAAAATAAACAGGTGATGAGATGGCATTTATACATGATCTCATCGTTCTTTTCGGGCTTTTAATGCATAAAAATGTCATAAAATACCATATATATGCTTGTGTTTGTTTACTTGTGTATTTTAGGTATGGATATCGTGAAAAAGACAAAAGATCACAAGTTACAAGGAAAAACGGACACGAGAAACGAAGCCGTACAAAGAACCGGGCCCTAATCATGGAATTTTCAACAAATACCCTTGAAGACTTGAAGACAAACAAGATTGATCCTCATTTATTGAAGAAATGACACTTAAAACCCTTGTATATTCATAATTACAAGTTTGGTCCTTTAAGTTTGTCAAAATTACACAAAAGGTCCTTCAACTTTGAAGAAATGGCAAGATTAGTCCCTCAACAAATCAAAATTGCCAATAATGGTCCCTCATGAAGTCAAAGATACAATGAAGACCTTTTAAGATCAAGAATGTCCAAGATCAGCCCTTGAAATATCTCAAAATGGCAAAAATAACCCTTGAAATCCTTTTTCCAAAGTTTTGTGCCAAAAGTGACAAATGGTGAAACTGATTTACAAAGGGGAATACGTTTTAGGGCTGAAATGCTTTGTTTACCAAAAATACCAAAGAACAAGGGCCAAAGGTGTCTATTTGAAACATTCAAACTAAAAATGCGCCAAACAAACACCTTTCCCCCAAAATCGGATCAAATGACTTACTGTTCATCTTTTACCCCACCCAGAATTACCACCACTTAAACTTAGGATAAAATACAATTACCTTTGCACATGAGTGATTCACATGTGCAGAAACTCATCCAAACCATAAAACCCTTATTCCCACTCACCATGGACCCCACCCCCAATTCCCGTTTAGCCAATCACATGACAACTTAGCCTCCAAGTTATCTGACGTGTCCAAATCAACAGCCTAGGATCCTTGCTTCATTCCAAAGCTAAAATGAACAGCCTTGATCAACTTGGACAGCTCAAATTCAGAAAACGTCTAGAAGACTCAAGGGCATAATAGGGAATTCAGTTCTAGGGTTTATGAATAGTGTTTAGCCAGACATTTGCCTATAAAAGGAGACCTCAACATGTGAGAGTCCCTTTGTTCCAGATTTTAGCTTTTAATCTTTGTAATTCCTTTTTATGAAATAAAGTTTGAATTTCTTAAAATTTTGAGTTCTAATCTGTTATTTATAAAAGTTTGGTGTTTGAGAAGCTAAAATCTGAGTTCCATTATCTTGTTTGAAGGTTTTTGAGGCAAGGTTTTAAGTGATAAAGCTTGTGCATCAAAAATCAGAAGTTGGCATTATTTTTTATCTCACCTTGTGGTTTGTTCTTCTTAGCAGCTTAGAAGCTGGTACTTGTTTTGCTAGTACCTCAGCTCAAACAATCCAAGGCCTGGATGTAGGTCTTGGAGGTTTTCATCTTCTTCCCTTTTCATTTTTTCTTTAAGTTTCTGATTATTTGTGATTTTTGTGGATTTATGCTTGAATCTATGTTATTGTGGTTGAATATTGTTGATTTGGCTTGGTTTGATGTTATTGAGGTGTTATTGATCTGATTTGTGGGTTGAATCTTCATAAGCCTTTGAAAATTTGTGAAATCAAGTTTTAAAAGGGTGTTTGGGATTACTGCATAAGTTGGATTTGTGGTTTGCTAAGTGCTTGTGTGTTGTTAGCAAGAGTTGGTATCTGTTGTTTGGGTGATATTGTTCATCTTTTTGCAGGTTTTGCGGTTTTGATCACATAGATTCATTATTTGGCTATAAAATCTTTAAAACTTGGTAAAATTGGCTAGGATTTTGAGGACACCTAGATCTAAGCATAGGCTAGGGCTAACAAGTGCTAAATCATAGTTAATCACACCAGGAAAGAAGGATTTGAGGTTTGAAATTGGATCAAGTGTCAAGTATATCAGCAAAACTTGTCTGCATATTGATCTTTGTTCATCAGAAACATTTTGTGCTTTGATCTTGCTATTTACTTTGATTCATTGTTTGATTCTTGTTGTTTTGTGTTTATTCTTAGTTTACATAGCTTGTGTATGCATCCTGTTAAGTTTGGTTGGCTTATTCTGCTTAAATTTGCTTATTAAGTGCTTAACTGCTTATTTCCCTATCTGGAGCATATCTGGTGACTGTTTGGCTTATTGTGGCTTATTGTGTGAACCATTTTGTGATTTTATTGTTGCTATTGACTCCTTGTGATTCACTGATTACAAGGGTGCCTTTGTTTCCAATTGAATCAAACCAGAACTCTCATATAAGCTTGGTCAAATAGTCAAAGCAGTGGGAACTCCTTTCCCCTGCTGGTTGCCACTGATAGTGCAATTTTGGTGTCAGCTTATCAATAAGCTATAATAGCTTATTTTAACCAGCAACAACTTTGTTTTTGTAATAGGTGCTTATATTTTGACCCATTTGTTCATACTGGAGCATTTGGGTGGTTGACTTTTAGGTTTGACTAGAAAACCAACTCCTTTGACTTTTACATAAGTTCATTTGTGCTTATTCTGGCTTATTGGTTGTGCTTATTGGATTTTTGTTGATTGATTTTGCTTATTGAGTCCATTTGAAAGCTTTTGCAAGTTGAATCAAGTTCTGAGGTGCATTATTTCTCAAAAACGACTATTTTGTCGTTTTGTGGATTTTTGCTTTTCTATTTTCTGGCTTATTGAGTGTGCTTTTTGGAAATTTCTTTTGACAGATCTCTTAAGCATCCTAAAAGAGGGTTGTGTGTCAAATTAGAGCTTATGGCATTAGCTTATGGCTTAATGGGCTGAAAAGCCCAATAAGAATAAGCTTTGTGTTTAATAAGCTGTGATAAGCTCATATTCAGCTTTTGGGCCTTTAGAGTTTTGTTCTTAGAATTGAATTTTAAGTCAGATAGGGCTTTTCCAAGTCAATTGGGCCAAGTTTGACTTTTTGGGCCCAAAAGCCCATTTGTGTTGACTAATTTTGGATTTGGCCCATTTGAGGGCCCAATAGGGGTATTTTGGTAATTTCACTTTGATTTTCTGATTATTTAGGTTAAAATAAACTAGTTTGCAAGTTTTTAGAATTTTTTAGAATTTTTGGATTTTTAATATTATTTTAATATTATTTTTAAAATTTCACATTTTCCAACTTTTTACATTTTTCTTAGGTTAATTACATTAAAATAGGAATTTAGCAACTTTTAGAATAATTTTATCTCTTTTAGATTAATTTTTATAATTATTTTAAGTTTTAAGAGTTTTTAAATCATTTTAAATAGTTTTTATTAGTTTTAAAATTTCTAAAAATATTTTTAATCTTTTTAGGTCATTTAAGAGGTTTACCAATTGAAAAATCTTTATTTGGGCTTTTTGATAATTTATTTGATTTTTAGGGCTTTAATTAGCATTTAAAAATTAAATATTTAATTATTTAAAAGGTTTGAAAAAGTTTTGATCATTGGTAAACTCTTAGTTTATTATTTTTTATTTTTGGTGAATTTTTGGTAATTTTTAGAATTTATTTTTATTTTTGTGATTTTTAAGGTTCTACGTTTTAACTTTCTAGTAGTGATTTTTTGTTAATTTTTATTTTTACGTTTTCGTCATCTTCTTTTCTAATCCCCTTCTAAACCAATCATTAATCACAAACTTTTACAAGTTTTTCACAACACATATACCTCCTTGGGAAACGAACTTTCCCACCATCAAGGGTCATTAGTGTTTACGTTTTCCTAAACATACACTCAATACTTACCGCTCATTTACGCTCTTTTGTTTTCCTAAACAAGAGGTGTAATTTACCACAATCATTTTGGCGCCGCTGCCGGGGAGGTGTGTCGTGATTAATTTGCATTGTTGTTTTTAATATTAACCAAATAGTATTTGTATTAGTAGAACTCTACTAATACGTATTATCGGTTTTCTTTTACAAATATTATTACTATATTGTATTAAGTATCACAATAAATTCACAATATCTCCAAAAGTGTGAAAACACAACCTTAATTGGGATTTCATCACTCAATTATTGTATTCGAATCTCAAACAAAAAGAAAAAGGCAAAAATAGATAAATACTTTCGTGAAGCTCGATTTTGAAGAATACAAACTATAAGGTGGGTATAAGGCGGGTATTATAAAATATACCCTAAGGAAAAAGGCTCTTAAGTGCTTCGCGCCGCCTCGTTTCCCCGCTTGCTTGTGAGTATTTTGAGACTGAAGGCTAATCGAGGGGTTTGCCGCCCAAAGTATTATTACGTATAATATATTTGCTTGGTTTTCTTTGTGATTAAAACCTCTTGAACAATTTGGTTTTCACCAAAGTTCTAAAGTCATTCGAAGGCGTTCACTCCACGTGATCGTTTTCATTCCTTTGAGGCTTCTTTAATCAAGAGTTTGATTCGAGGAGAGATTTTGTAGATTGTTGTCTACGAAGATACACCAAAATCCAAAAAAAAAAATTAAATATCATCAAAAACACAAAAAAATTGAAAATTCACAAAACACCCAAAAAGAATCTTCTTTGCTCACCTCCCATTCTTCGTGAAGTTTATGATCACTTGTAATCAAGCAAAACGAGCTCGTAAACGACTTCAAAAGCAAGCCAATCAAGAGACGTTGATTGTTGAAGAACCTCCAATTGTTGAACTTATTGTAGAACAAGAAGTCGTCATGGCTAATCGTACTATGATGGAGTTGCTACAAGCACCCACCGAGGGTTTTGGAGAGGCTATTGTGATTCCCGCCATCCTTGTGGAGAATTTCGAGATTAAGACGGGTTTAATGTCGATGTTGCAAGCAAATAAGTTTAGAGGTCACGAGAAAGACAACCCGCATTACCACATTAGGAATTTTAACCGTCTCACCGCTACTAGCAAGTTTAAGGATGTTCCACATGACGCCATTAAGATGATGTTGTTTCCATACTCGTTGGATGGACCCGCAAAAATTTGGCTTGAGAAAGAACCGCCAAATTCGATTTTGACATGGGTCGATCTCGTTTCTAAATTTGTGAACAAGTTTTTTCCACCATCTAAGACAACACATTTGAAAAATGAGATTTCACGATTTGTGCAAAGAAATAATGAAAGTTTTTCAATGGCATGGGAACGATTTAAAGAAATGTTACATGAATGTCCACACCATGATTTTACGGAATTGCATCAAGTGGATACTTTTTATAATGGGCTTAATGATCATGAACGAGATTATTTGAACGCCGCAGCGGGTGGTAATTTTTTGTGCAAGACGACAAATGAGGCTTTACAAATCATTGAGAATAGATCTAAGGTTTATAACCCTCGTAACACACCGAGTGTTGCCAATATGGGTTCGTCATCTTCGTCACAATCGTCTCGTAGCATTAACGCCTTACATGATGAAGCTAATGAGGAAAATTGGTTTTTTGATAGATTTGCTAATCTAATGTCCCATTGGAAGGCTCAAGAAGCTTCCAATTCCGCTTCGGTAAAAGCGGTTGCTAAGAGTTGTTTATCTTGTGGGGGAGCTCATGATCTTTCCGAGTGCATTACCGCGGATGGTAACACTTCGAGTGCTTATGTAGCAACGGGAACTTACAACCAAAACGGTCAAGGTTCCCGCCAAAATCAAGCTCCACCAAACCAAAATGTTAACAATTATCGAAACAACAACCAAGGTAATTACCAAGGCAATACACGCAATTACAACAAAGGGAATTATCAAAGTGGGAATGGACAAATTTATAATCAAAACCAAAACCGTGATTTTCAAAACACTACACAAGGTTTTCAAAATGCTCACACTAAAAATTTGCAAGGAGAATTTTTGGATTATGCTAAAGCAAATGATGCTAAATTTGATAACATGCAACGTGAGATGATTAGCTTAAGATCCGAGTTGAAAAACGAGTTAAAAAATGAACTTGCTAATGAACTTAAAACTCATGCAAACAAAACGGAAGGAAATGTCCAACGTCTACAACAAAATCAACAAAAGATGGAATTAGGACAACATGAGATTAAGCAAGAGTTATTAAAAGCGGATGCTAGGCAATCAAAATTTGAGGACCGAATGGCTAAGATGTTTGAAGCAATCATGTGTAAACCCTCTTCCTCGGGTGGTCTTCCTAGTGATACCATTGCAAACCCGAAGGGAGAAATGAAGGTTATTACTACATGAAGTGGTAAAACTTTCAAGGAACCAATCTCTCGTCCAAGTACTTCTACGGAGAAGGAAATCGAGAAAGAACCCGAGGTGATGGTCGAAAAGGAGCACATTACAATCCCACGAAGTACCGCTCATACCACACCTACGGTTGAACCAATACCAATTGTGGAACCCGAGTTTCCAAGGCCGTTGCCTAATGACCAACCCACACCACCTTTACCCTACCCTTCAAGACGAAACAAAGAAAAAATGCAAGAACGTAACAAACAACAAATCGAGCTTTTTATAAAAATGTTTCAACAAGTGAATTTTGATGTGAGTTTAGCCGACGCGTTGTTATATATGCCTCGTTTCGCTTCCACTTTTAAAAGTATGATGAGCGATAAGGAAAAGCTTTCAAAGCTTGCTAATTGTTCTTCGGTTTATCTTAACCGCATACCGGAAAAAGTTGGTGATCCCGGAAAGTTTCTCATTCCTTGTGACATACAAGATATGAAAGAATGCCTCGCCTTGGCCGATCTTGGTGCGAGCATTAATTTGATGCCATTTTCCATTTGGAAATCGCTTTCGCTTCCGGCTCTCATTCCTTCGAACATGTCCATCGAGATGGCCGATCATTCTACGATTATGGCATGTGGAGTAGCCGAAGATGTTTTCGTGAAAGTGGGGAAGTTCTACTATCCCGTTGATTTTATAGTAGTTGACATCCCCGCGGATCCTCAAGTTCCTCTAATTTTAGGTCGATCATTTCTAGATACTTCGAGATCGCTTATCGATGTTCATGCGAGAACTATCACTTTGAGATTCAATGAAGAGGAACTTGTTATAAACGCTACTCAAAACTCGAAACCTTCTCATGTTTATGCAATCGCTACCATCAATCACATTGACATCGTTGATGTGGTTTGCGATGAGTTTTCACAAGAAGTGTTAGGTTTTTCCGTTAGCTCGTCAAGTGGCAATCCCACTATTTTGGATCCGATTCTTGCTAATTCCACACCAAATCTCACTCCATTCCAAGGAGGCGATCTCACTTCAAATGAAATCGACAATGAAGATGAGGTGTTGATTAGTGATGAAATTTCTATTCCACCATTTCTTTCGCCGATGGAAGTTATGAGTGTTGAACCAAAATCTTCAATCGAGGAACCACCTATCCTTGAATTGAAAGATCTTCCTTCTCACCTTGAATACGCATTCTTGGAAGGTGATGACAAGTTGCCGGTTATTATTGCAAAAGGTCTTGCTAATGATGAAAAAACCGAGCTCTTGAAAGTTCTTAAGGCTCATAAAGGGGCAATTGCGTGGAAAATATCCGACATTAAGGGTATTAACCCAAAATTTTGTACTCACAAGATTTTAATGGAGGAGGACTACAAACCCGCAATTCAAAGTCAAAGAAGGGTGAATCCCAAAATTCACGATGTCATTAAAAAGGAGGTCCTTAAACTCCTTGACGCGGGAATGATTTATCCTATATCCGATAGCCCATGGGTGAGCCCAATCCATTGTGTCCCTAAAAAGGGAGGAATGACCGTTGTGCCTAATGAAAACAACGAGTTAATTCCCACTCGTGTTGTGACCGGTTGGAGGGTGTGTATTGACTATCGAAAGTTAAATGACGCCACTCGTAAAGACCACTTTCCTTTGCCCTTCATGGATCAAATGTTGGAGCGACTTGCGGGAAATGAATTCTATTGCTTTTTAGATGGTTTTTCCGGTTACTTTCAAATCCCTATCGACCCTCGTGATCAAGAGAAGACTACGTTTACGTGTCCTTATGGAACGTTCGCTTATCGTAGGATGCCTTTCGGACTTTGTAATGCACCCGGTACGTTTCAACGGTGTATGATGGCGATTTTTCACGATATGATCGAGAAGTCGATGGAAGTGTTTATGGATGACTTCTCGGTGTTTGGTAATTCGTTCACGTCATGTTTATCTAATCTCGAGCAAATGTTAAAACGTTGTGAAGAAACCAATCTTGTGCTTAATTGGGAAAAATGTCATTTTATGTGTAAACAAGGAATCGTCTTAGGACATAAGGTGTCGAAGGCGGGGATTAAGGTCGATAAAGCTAAGGTAGACGTCATCGCCAAGTTACCTCATCCCAAAACCGTTAAGGGGGTTAGGAGTTTCCTAGGCCACGCGGGCTTTTATCGTCGTTTCATCAAGGACTTTTCGAAAATCTCTCGTCCTATGACATACCTTCTCGAGAAGGATGCTCCTTTTAACTTTAATGAGGATTGTGTTAAGGCTTTCGAAACTCTCAAAAGGAAACTTACCGAAGCTCCCATTCTTGTTGCTCCTAATTGGGAATTACCCTTTGAAATCATGTGCGATGCAAGTGATTATGCTATAGGGGCCGTCTTAGGGCAACGTTATGACAAGCATTTTCGTCCTATCCACTATGCTAGTAAGACGATGACCGAGGCTCAATTAAAGTACACCACAACGGAAAAGGAATTCCTTGCCGTGGTCTATGCTTTTGAGAAATTCCGAACTTATCTCGTCTTGACTAAAAGCATCGTGTATACCGACCATTCGGCTATCAAGTATCTCTTAGCTAAGCAAGATGCTAAGCCGAGATTGCTTCGTTGGATGCTCCTCCTCCAAGAATTTGATGTCACCGTGCTTGACAAAAAAGGAGTCGAGAATCTAGCGGCCGATCATCTCTCTCGTCTAGAAGATCCTCACAAAGATGTTTTCGAGAATAAGGAAATCACCGAAACATTTCCTCTTGAGACTCTCGGTGTAGTGAATTCTAAAGACACAACCCCATGGTTTGCCGACATTGCAAATTACCATGCGGGCAATTTCATAATCAAGGGTATGACGACACAACAAAAACGAAAATTCTTTCGTGACGTCAAGTTCTATTTTTGGGACGACCCTTATCTCTTTCGGATTTGTGCGGATCAACTCGTTCGACGTTGTGTGTTTGGTGCCGAAGCTTCTAATATCCTTAGAGCTTGTCACGAGGGACCCACGGGTGGTCACCACGGTGCTAATCTCACGGCTAAGAAAGTGTTCGATGCCGGTTTCTTTTGGCCTTCTATCTATCGTGATGCACACGCACTTGTGAAGTCGTGTGATTCGTGCCAACGTCAAGGAAAATCGTCTCAACGTGATGAAATGCCGCAAAACATAATTCAAGTATGTGAGATTTTCGACATATAGGGAATAGACTTTATGGGGCCGTTCCCATCGTCTCATGGCAACAAATATATCCTCGTCGCGGTGGACTACCTTTCTAAGTGGGTGGAAGCTAAGGCTTTGCCTACTAATGATGCTCGTGTGGTAGTGAAGTTTTTGAAGCAACTATTCTCTCGGTTCGGAACCCCTCGTGCTATTATAAGCGATCGTGGAACCCATTTTTGTAATGACCAATTCGAAAAGGTTCTAAAGAAATATGGAGTTACTCATCGTCTTTCTACGGCTTATCACCCGCAAACGAGTGGGCAAGTCGAGGTTTCGAACCAAGCTTTGAAGAGGATTTTAGAGAGGTCAATTGGAGAAAACCGTGCTTCATGGTCCGACAAACTTGATGATGCTTTATGGGCCTTTAGGACCGCTTATAAGACACCTATCGGTTGCACTCCTTATAAGTTAGTCTATGGGAAGAATTGTCATCTGCCCATTGAGTTGGAGCACAAGGCATATTGGGCCCTTAAGCATGCAAATTTTGACTTGAAGGCCGCGGGAGATCACCGGAAAATACAATTGAATGAATTGGATGAATTAAGAGATAATGCTTATGAAAATTCATTAATTTTTAAAGAAAAGACTAAAAAGTTTCATGATTCAAAGATTAAAAACCGGGTTTTTAACGTTGGTGATCAAGTGTTGCTTTTTAACTCTCGTCTTAAGATATTTTCCGGGAAATTGAAATCTCGTTGGTCGGGTCCGTTCACCATTACACAAGTGTTTCCATATGGGACCATTGAGCTAGCTCAAGATGATGGTCCTAATTTCAAGGTGAATGGACATAGGCTTAAGCACTACTTTGGTGGGGAAATTCCTTCAATGGTTGCCCCCGACCAAGACACCTTCCCCAATGATAATTAGCATTGAGGGGATCGAGTCGAGCTCATGACTCGGTAATCAAAAACGAGGTGCCTCGTGGGGGAGATCCCATGCTTATCTTTTATGCTCACTATTCACTAATAAGGGGACTTGTACCCTTTCAACTCGTTGTCTCGTGGTTGTTTGTGATTGTGCTATCTAGATCATCATCATCATCTACGATTGAAGACTCTCGTGTTCGTTTACGTGAGCCTCCATCGTTCGTTTGAAGAAGTTTTTCACGAATCCATGACATATCCTTTATTGTTCTAACGATTATCTTTTAGCATACTTAATAAACGGCTTTAGATATATTGTTGATCACCCTTTCCATGCTAGATCCTAAGCATTCGACTCTTCGTCTCTAGTATGGGGGTGCTCCACCTTTAGACTCGAAACATTGAGGACAATGTTTACTTTTAGTATGGGGGTGAATAGGTACTTGCTTTGCTACGCCCTCTCGCTTTCCAACTTTCAATGTTTTGTTTTGCTAATAAGGCTAAAAATGGCCAAATTTTAAAAATTTTCTTAGTTTTCATAAGTGTTTTTAAGACACGAATGTATATTTTCCGATGGGTAGAATAAGAGTTAATTTTTGACTTGATGGGCTTTTGGAGCCATTTACATTCCTTAACCCGCTCAATTCAAGTTTTGCTAGACTTTTATATAGGGAGCTTTAAAACGCGAAAGTCTTAACTCTTACGGGTTAAGAACAAGAACTTTTCGCAAGTTCCTATAATTGATTCTAGAAAGTCACTTATCAAGGGAACTTTAAAACGCATTCTCTAAACTTGAAAAAGTCCAAGAAAGTGCAAGATCCTATAGGTGGCTTGAAAACCCAAAACTTTGATTTGATATAGTCTTAATGAAAGCTAATCCAAATTTGGCTTAATTTTGACTTGCATGGCTAAGTATTCACGAGTCTCTTTAATTAGAGGTCTTTATATAGTGAAGAACGAGAAATGATAGAGTTAGACAAGTGATCATGCTAAACGTAGAACATGAAAATGTTCTTTCAAAAACTCATATGTTTTTAATTGTGGCTTTTTCTTCCCATAAGATCAATGCATTAGGAATAAATCATAATTGCAATAAGTAAGGTCGTACGATTTGAAAGGTTACTTAGCCTCTAACGCAAGATCGTTTAAAAGTTGCTCGGGGTTGAATAGAGTTCATAGCCAAGGCATAACTTATTGAAGCGGGACGCGAAGATTGGCAATTATCCAAAAAGGCCCTAACAAGGCATGAGGAGCTCTATTTTTGCTAAAGATCCAAAGATGATGTGAAGTATCATTATTCCTAAATCAATATGAAGGATCGAGACACACGACGAAAAGCAATTACTCTCCTAAAGATCATGGAGAAAGTCTATCCAAAAAGACCCTAACAAGGTATGAGGATAAATTTATCCAAGTTCGAAAAGGAGGCGGATCGTTGTATATCAAAATCCAAAGTAAAGATTGAAGAAAAATGATGAAGTCGTGGTCCAATATGAAGAATCTCTCAAAAACGTCAAGTGAAGAAATTCCAAATATATGAAGAGAAGACCATAATTTCGAGAACGTCTTCCCAAGATTTGAAGTATGAAGTACATGCCAAATATCGGTCCGAGAAAGGTCTCAAATCGTGAAACGAGTTATGCCAAGATATGAACTTAAGGAGATACACGAGAAGCCGTTTTAAAAGATTTTGTCCTTCGGCTAACTATTGATCAAATCGTGCTACTTTGCTTTCGGACTAATAACTATTCAAATAAGTCAATATAAATCACTTGTGATCCATGACAAATAGATAAAAAAATGCTAGTAACCCATTTCCTTTTATAATAACTAGGATTGCGGGGAGAAAAAGTATTACACAATTTGGACATATGAGTAGTGTTAGCATTGTGACTTGTACCAACAATGATCTTGTTTTTGCACTTAGCATGGAATGTATGACAATCAAGGATGACGAAGTTTACTCTAAGGGACATTTACTTGTTTCTATTCTTTGACCCTAAAAGTCACTTTTTGTGATGAAAATCATATATTATGTCTTTACACATCATCATAGTATGTTGCAAGTCTTTTACTTTTCAATAAAGGTTAATAAAATTGAACTTTGGTGATGCTTAGATACTTTATTCTAGCATTGCGTGAGGGCACGGCAATGGCTTAGTATGGGGGAGTGATGAGATGGCATTTATACATGATCTCATCGTTCTTTTCGGGCTTTTAATGCATAAAAATGTCATAAAATACCATATATATGCTTGTGTTTGTTTACTTGTGTATTTTAGGTATGGATATCATGAAAAAGACAAAAGATCACAAGTTACAAGGAAAAACGGACACGAGAAACGAAGCCGTACAAAGAACCGGGCCCTAATCATGGAATTTTCAACAAATACCCTTGAATACTTGAAGACAAACAATATTGATCCTCATTTATTGAAGAAATGACACTTAAAACCCTTGTATATTCATAATTACAAGTTTGGTCCTTTAAGTTTGTCAAAATTACACAAAAGGTCCTTCAACTTTGAAGAAATGGCAAGATTAGTCCCTCAACAAATCAAAATTGCCAATAATGGTCCCTCATGAAGTCAAAGATACAATGAAGACCTTTGAAGATCAAGAATGTCCAAGATCAGCCCTTGAAATATCTCAAAATGGCAAAAATAACCCTTGAAATCCTTTTTCCAAAGTTTTGTGCCAAAAGTGACAAATGGTGAAACTTATTTACAAAGGGGAATACGTTTTAGGGCTGAAATGCTTTGTTTACCAAAAATACCAAAGAACAAGGGCCAAAGGTGTCTATTTGAAACATTCAAACTGAAAATGCGCCAAACAAACACCTTTCCCCCAAAATCGGATCAAATGACTTACTGTTCATCTTTTACCCCACCCAGAATTACCACCACTTAAACTTAGGGTAAAATACAATTACCTTTGCACATGAGTGATTCACATGTGCAGAAACTCATCCAAACCATAAAACCCTTATTCCCACTCACCATGGACCCCACCCCCAATTCCCGTTTAGCCAATCACATGACAACTTAGCCTCCAAGTTATCTGACGTGTCCAAATCAACAGCCTAAGATCCTTGCTTCATTCCAAAGCTAAAATGAATAGCCTTGATCAACTTGGACAGCTCAAATTCAGAAAACGTCTAGAAGACTCAAGGGCATAATAGGGAATTCAGTTCTAGGGTTTATGAATAGTGTTTAGCCAGGCATTTGCCTATAAAAGGAGACCTCAACATGTGAGAGTCCCTTTGTTCCAGATTTTAGCTTTTAATCTTTGTAATTCCTTTTTATGAAATAAAGTTTGAATTTCTTAAAATTTTGAGTTCTAATCTGTTATTTATAAAAGTTTGGTGTTTGAGAAGCTAAAATCTGAGTTCCATTATCTTGTTTGAAGGTTTTTGAGGCAAGGTTTTAAGTGATAAAGCTTGTGCATCAAAAATCAGAAGTTGGCATTATTTTTTATCTCACCTTGTGGTTTGTTCTTCTTAGCAGCTTGGAAGCTGGTACTTGTTTTGCTAGTACCTCAGCTCAAACAATCCAAGGCCTGGATGTAGGTCTTGGAGGTTTGCATCTTCTTCCCTTTTCATTTTCTCTTTAAGTTTCTGATTATTTGTGATTTTTGTAGATTTATGCTTGAATCTGTGTTATTGTGGTTGAATATTGTTGATTTGGCTTGGTTTGATGTTATTGAGGTGTTATTGATCTGATTTGTGGGTTGAATCTTCATAAGCCTTTGAAAATTTGTGAAATCAAGTTTTAAAAGGGTGTTTGGGATTACTGCATAAGTTGGATTTGTGGTTTGCTAAGTGCTTGTGTGTTGTTAGCAAGAGTTGGTATCTGTTGTTTGGGTGATATTGTTCATCTTTTTGCAGGTTTTGCGGTTTTGATCACATAGATTCATTATTTGGCTATAAAATCTTTAAAACTTGGTAAAATTGGCTAGGATTTTGAGGACACCTAGATCTAAGCATAGGCTAGGGCTAACAAGTGCTAAATCATAGTTAATCACACCAGGAAAGAAGGATTTGAGGTTTGAAATTGGATCAAGTGTCAAGTATATCAGCAAAACTTGTCTGCATATTGATCTTTGTTCATCAGAAACATTTTGTGCTTTGATCTTGCTATTTACTTTGATTCATTGTTTGATTCTTGTTGTTTTGTGTTTATTCTTAGTTTACATAGCTTGTGTATGCATCCTGTTAAGTTTGGTTGGCTTATTCTGCTTAAATTTGCTTATTAAGTGCTTAACTGCTTATTTCCCTATCTGGAGCATATCTGGTGACTGTTTGGCTTATTGTGGCTTATTGTGTGAACCATTTTGTGATTTTATTGTTGCTATTGACTCCTTGTGATTCACTGATTACAAGGGTGCCTTTGTTTCCAATTGAATCAAACCAGAACTCTCATATAAGCTTGGTCAAATAGTCAAAGCAGTGGGAACTCCATTCCCCTGCTGGTTGCCACTGATAGTGCAATTTTGGTGCCAGCTTATCAATAAGCTATAATAGCTTATTTTAACCAGCAACAACTTTGTTTTTGTAATAGGTGCTTATATTTTGACCCATTTGTTCATACTGGAGCATTTGGGTGGTTGACTTTTAGGTTTGACTAGAAAACCAACTCCTTTGACTTTTACATAAGTTCATTTGTGCTTATTCTGGCTTATTGGTTGTGCTTATTGGATTTTTGTTGATTGATTTTGCTTATTGAGTCCATTTGAAAGCTTTTGCAAGGTGAATCAAGTTCTGAGGTGCATTATTTCTCAAAAACGACTATTTTGTCGTTTTGTGGATTTTTGCTTTTCTATTTTCTGGCTTATTGAGTGTGCTTTTTGGAAATTTCTTTTGACAGATCTCTTAAGCATCCTAAAAGAGGGTTGTGTGTCAAATTAGAGCTTATGGCATTAGCTTATGGCTTAATGGGCTGAAAAGCCCAATAAGAATAAGCTTTGTGTTTAATAAGCAAGTTTTTAGAAACTTTTATAATTTTTGGATTTTTAATATTATTTTATTATTATTTTAATATTATTTTTAAAATTTCACATTTTCCAACTTTTTACATTTTTCTTAGGTTAATTACATTAAAATAGTAATTTAGCAACTTTTAGAATAATTTTATCTCTTTTAGATTAATTTTTATAATTATTTTAAGTTTTAATAGTTTTTAAATCATTTTAAATAGTTTTTATTAGTTTTAAAATTTCTAAAAATAGTTTTTAATCTTTTTAGGTCATTTAAGAGGTTTACCAATTGAAAAATCTTTATTTGGGCTTTTTGATAATTTATTTGATTTTTAGGGCTTTAATTAGCATTTAAAAATTGAATATTTAATTATTTAAAATGTTTGAAAAAGTTTTGATCATTGGTAAACTCTTAGTTTATTATTTTTGATTTTTGGTGAATTTTTGGTAATTTTTAGAATTTATTTTTATTTTTGTGATTTTTAAGGTTCTACGTTTTAACTTTCTAGTAGTGATTTTTTGTTAATTTTTATTTTTACGTTTTCGTCATCTTCTTTTCTAATCCCCTTCTAAACCAATCATTAATCACAAACTTTTACAAGTTTTTCACAACACATATACCTCCTTGGGAAACGAACTTTCACACCATCAAGGGTCATTAGTGTTTACGTTTTCCTAAACGTACACTCAATACTTACCGCTCATTTACGCTCTTTTGTTTTCCTAAGCAAGAGGTGTAATTTACCACAATCAACAGGCAAGAAGCTGCGTCGTTAGTCTTTTTTATATAGCAAAACAAAGTTTATTAAATACAATATTTGTGGATTTGGATGTCGAAACATTACTATTTGTTGGTTTATCAATCTCCCAAAGTGTGCATTTTAACTTTGCATTGTGTTACTTTTTTTGGCTTGTGTTTATTTGTTTTAGGTTTATCATATGGGCTTGTGTTTCGCTGTTGGGCTTTGATCTTTCTTTGATGGGCCTTTGGAACCGTTGCGGCCCTTTGACCAAACTTGTATATTACCCTAGTCTTTGACTAGGGTTTCTTCATCACATCATTCACAACACACATATCTGTGTGTGTGTGCGCAGCTCTCTCTCTCTATCTCTCTCATCTCATCCATGGAGGTTTGACCTGGGAGTTTGATGTTTCATCTTGTATTGCTGAATGTTTGAGTGATCTCTTGTATTGTGAGGGAGAACGGATCAACCTAGTTGAGACGTTCTCACCATTCTATTGTAATCGTTCGATTAGCACCCGTTTGGGGACTAATCATTATCTTTCTGTTTTAAACCTTGATTTATAATAAATTACACCAAGGGGTGGTTGGTTGGGTGTAAATATCTGTCTTGTCTGTGATATTATGTTTATTAACATGGTATCAGAGCCCTGGTTATAGATCTTTCAGCCATCGAAGCTCTCTCGGTTCTTTTTTATTATAATCAATTTTTTGATTTTTCGAAACCCTAATTAATTTTTTAGGTTTTATACTTTGGGTGGTGATTCTTGCTCTCTCGTCGTTTCTGGAAGCTTGTTTTGGTGGTGCCGTTAGTTTTCTTGGAAAATATTATTAGGGTTTTCACAAACCCTAATTTATTTTTTTGGGGGTTTTGATTATGTGGTGCCCAGGAAGCTTTAATAGGTGTTGCCGTTGATTTATTCGGTGGTGCCGTTAAAAATCTTGAAGATTGGATTAGGGTTTCTTGAAACCCTAATTTAATTTTTGGAGGTTTTCTCTATTATTGGTATCCTGGTATCACCTTGGTGGTTCTGTTACCATTTTTTGCTAATTTACACAGGTACATTTGCTAGGGTTTGCTAACCCTAACTTATTACTTTTTTGAGGGTTTCTAATTGGTGGTTCACCCATCCTCAAGACTAAGTGAATCTAGAGATTGGGTGTCTTTTTTGCTGTTTCCGTTGTAAGTCTTCTTTCATTTTTTCTTTCTTGCCTCCTTCTTGGTTACTTTTGTGGGTCACTGTTGTCTTGTGTGTGGGTGCAAACGGATTCGGTTAACATCTTGACCCTCCAGCCTTGACTGGTGTGGATACCTGCTCTGGCCAATCCCAGTCCACAGCTTGACATTTCTGGTGCTCACCTTCTGAGTGTTTATTGTGGTTATATTTGTCTTGTTCTATCTACTTTATTTTACCTGCCTTGGTTTATATGTTTGGTTTGTTTTCTGCTTATTGCTTATTGCTTTTTGCTCTCTTTGTGTGTGAGTTATGAGTGCTAGTGGTGCTCCTCCTCCACCACCTAATGGTGGTGGAGGAAATTGTGGTGGTGGGGGCTTCCCTGAGACCACCACCAATCCT
This sequence comes from Glebionis coronaria, assembly GCA_025667525.1. Taxonomy (NCBI): domain Eukaryota; kingdom Viridiplantae; phylum Streptophyta; class Magnoliopsida; order Asterales; family Asteraceae; genus Glebionis; species Glebionis coronaria. Next base: position 4,313,101 of record JANFOE010000322.1, on the reverse strand, counting down.
GTTGCTCTCATCAGCAATTTGGATGCTGGAAACCCACTTCACATTCATAATAGTGATAATAGCAGCTCTGTCCTTGTCCCTTTCAAGCTGTTGGGGACTGAGAACTATAGGATGTGGAACAATGCTATGAGACTTGCTTTACAAGCTAGGAACAAATTTGCTTTTGTTGATGGGTCTTGCTTAAGAGAGTCTTATACTGATGAAGTGTTGTGTGCTCAATGGGATAGATGCAATGCTATGGTTCTTACTTGGATTATGAATGTGGTTTCTAGTGATGTTTATATGGGTCTTGTTTATTCTAAAAATGCGGCTAATGTCTCGAAAGAGCTTAATGAAACTTATGACAAGGTTGATGGTTCCATTGTTTATAATTTGCTTCAAAATATTAGGTCTGTTAAACAAGGGGGTAGTTCTATATCTGATTATTATCATAGGTTAAACTCTCTATGGATAGAGTTTGATGCTGTTTCTAAGATTCCTAAATGTGTTTGTGCTGTTAATTGTTCTTGTTCTGCTAGCACTGAATTAGCTTTGCATCAGCAAATCATGAGGCTTATGTAGTTTCTTATGGGTCTTGATGACTGTTATCAGCCTGTTAGGACTGCTCTTCTCACCAGGGATCCACTCCCTGATGTTAAGGAAGCTTATGTCACTGTATCTAGAGAGGAATCCCATAGGGGTATTCCTGATAACTCTGATCATGCAGAGGCAAAACTAAATGCTACTTCCTTTGCTGCTAAGACCTTTAATCAAAATAGGAGAAACACTTCCAATGGTTCTAATAGAACCCCTAATAAGGGCAATGGGTCTAAAAACTTTAGGGGTCCTAACCCTAATCTTTTGTGCACTCATTGCAATCAAATTGGTCATACTATTGATAGATGTTTTGAATTGATTGGTTATCCTACTGGTTATGTAAAAAAGGGGGGGTAATAATCAAAGGCAAACTGTTTTTAAACCCAACTTTAATGCTAATTGTGATATCAAAACTGGAGAAAAACAAGCTTCCACTTGTAATTCTCCAAACTCTTTCACCACTGAACAAATGCAGAAGCTTCTCAACTTGATCAATGATTCCTCTGGCAACACTCAGTCTAACATGGCAGGTAGAATTTCCTTCTTTAATGCTAATGTTTGGTTCAATGTGAATTTTTCTAAGTTATTTTGTGGGAACTCTAAATTTCTTGTTAAAACTATTACTTTGGGATAGATTATTGATTCTGGGGCTAACCAACATCTTACCACTTCCACAGTGGGTATGTTCAATGTTGTTGATATTTCCAACCTCAACATCTCTGTTGGTCACCCCAATGGCACTGTTGCCAATATAAGTCACATTGGTGACCTCAAACTTTCTAACAATGTTGTTCTTCATAATTTGTTGGTTGTTCCTGGTTATTGTGTTAGCTTGATGTCTGTTAACAAACTTATTAAGGATAGTAAATTGTTTGTTGGTTTTGATGAGGATAAATGTTACATTCAGGACTTGGCCAAGGGGACTACTCTGGGGACTAGTAGTGAATCTGGGGGGCTCTACTTGTTTGATGACCTTAAGACTAAAAGCCTTGGTACTGTTAATACTGTTATGACCTTTAACACCTCTAAGAATATCTGGCATTGTAGACTTGGTCATCCCTCTGACCAAGTTCTCAATGCCCTCAAAATTGACCTCAAACTTTCTAAAAACACCACCATATCTGTTTGTGAAACTTGTCACAGGGCTAAACAAACAAGGGAACCCTTTCCCTTGAGTGATCACAAGTCCAGTAAACTTGGTGACCTTGTTCACTTGGACTTGTGGGGCCCTTACAAGGTTCCTAGTAAGGAAGGGTATAGATACTTCCTTACTATTGTGGATTGTTAATGCAAGTGATGCCTAAAAACATTATTAGTGTTAACTAATCTTTCTTAGTTTTGATCACAACAAACCATACAACACATTTAGTGTAAAACATAAAATGAATTATTTAACTAACACTATCATCAAGGTAATAATCATATCACTAACCTTTCTTAATCATACTTAGTGATCATCAAAATGATTATCCTTAAAACCCACTTTTGTTAATATGACAAAAGACTTTTTAATAAACTTTCTTTTTTAGAAAATGTTTATTAAAATGGAAAATGAAAATTTGAAATAGCATATTCCAAATGCTGTTAGAATATCCTTTGAAGGTTTCAAATACCTCAGATATTCCCACCCTACTAAAAGACAAAAAAACGGAGCGGAGTCTAGTGGCGGTACCATAAGTACCTACGCGGTTCCTTAGCGATAAGGTACCGCGGGGTGAGATAAGGTACCGCGCACAGCTAGCCGTTATAGATCCGTTATACTTTGTCTCCTTTAAATAGTGGGTCAAATGTCATTTTCCAGTAAGCCTCTTGGACGTTTTTCTCAGCCCTCTTTCTATTTTCTATAGCATAATCATTAGTAAATGATCATTTAAATTGTTAAGGATGTTTACATATGATTATCCTCTTGATCCCCTCCTTTACCTTGTCCAATTAGAAGATCACTCACTCACTAGTGTTGTGATAAAGATGAATCTATGAGCTAGTCATATTCATCATGATACCCTTTTTGTTTTAGGTCAATCCAATGTATTTATGAATACTTGGACTATTTGTGTTCATCCAAGTTATTTGTGGATACTTGGATTTGTTGTGTACATCCATTGCATATGTGTTTGCTTGGATTTGTGTTGTGTAAATCCAAGCTACATGTGTGTACTTGGATAAGTCTAGTTGAGTTGTAATAGATTTGATTAGGAGTTCTCACTAAACTATAAAGTGATGTGGTCGTGTCTTGTTAGTTCTCACTAAACTTAAAAGTGATTAGTAGTTGTGTTGTGTGAAGTTCTCACTTAGCTTCAAAGTGAAGAGTCATGAAGATTGGTTCTAGCTTTCGATTAGAACTCGACATCTAGCCTTGTGTCGTAAAATGGTGAAGTAGGCAACGTCGTGAAGATTGGTTCTACCTTAAGATTAGAACCCGACATCTAGCCTTGTGTCGTTAAATTATGTAGTAGGCAACGTTGTGTAGATTGGTCCTAGCTAAAGATTAGGTCTCGATATTTAGCTTAGTGTCAGAAAATAATGTAAGCAACGATGTAAGATTTTCTCCACCGAGAAGGGAGCTTGTGGATATAGTGGAAATCTCGAGTAGGTGTACTCGAGGAGTGGAGTAGAAATGAGGATAGAGCCTCGTTTTCGAACCACTATAAATCTTGGTGTCTTCCCACTAGGTTGTCTCCTTCCTTACTCTTTACTTATTTCATTATCATTATACTTACCTATTATCTTTGCTAGTGCATTTGAATTGAATCTAATCATTATGCAACTTCGCCTCAAGTAAAAGATACAAACTGAATTGAAAGTAATTTTAATTTTGTCACCAATTGAAGAGAAACTATTCAACCCCCCCTTCTAGTTTCTACAATTGTTATCAGAGCGATGGTCACTCAAGATCTTTAAAGTATATTGTACTTTGAAACTTGGATCGATCCATTGTATCCTCAAATTAGAAGGTCTAGTTGTACTAAAGTTTCGCTTTGGTCAAAACTATGTTTTCTTTGAAAATAGGTCTTTTAATTGATAATATTGCATCCCACTTAAGATTAGTAGCCTTTATGCATTTTAGATATACTCTTGAAATGTATCTACTAGTTTGCATCTTGCTTTGTGTAGGTACTCATGAAGATCAATCACTTAATTGGTTGTGGATTGAGTTACTTGCACTTGTAGAAGAATCATCTTCATTGATCTTCAACATCTTTGAATGATGATACCAAGATGATTGGGAATGATACTAGTCCTTGAAGACTTAGTACTCATCATAGTCATTGATTGGGCATAGCACTTATTCCTTCATGGATTGCTCTTTGTGGCCAAGGTACGCTTTCGTTCTTCCACACGCCCTTTGATCATTACTTGACTATGTGCTTGTTCTCGGCATCCTTGCCTTGACATTTATTTGTGGTTTGTGCTTCTTTTCCTTTACCCTCTCAAACCTTCATTGCTTGGATACTTGACTCACTATGGTGATGTAGAGTGAGTTAGTAGAAGCTTAAAGTATCAAGCATGATTTCCATGGTTTGCACCCATACGGTTAGTAGGCCCTTTGTGGGAGAGAAAGTGAATTAATACCTTGCTCATATTTTGGTTTAGACTAAGACTATTATTGAAAGTGATCTTAGTCTATACTTGAATAATTGCTTTGTGCTTATTCATTACCAAAGCCGTTTAACGTTTCGCCGGAAAGGCACGTCTTAAACCACTATATATGACACAAGCTCTTCGTTACTACTATTTGAAGATTGTCATTATTCCCTTGAGCATCTTTCCTAGTCTTGATTCACTTCCCTTGACTTCTCTCTACTTAGTTGTTTTGCTACGAGTAGTCGTTTGTCCGTTTCGGTTCTTTTCGATCTCGATTTAACTCGTAATCCTTCGTTAAGGCATATTGCTTAGTGTTATGATGATTCAACGATATTCTAAAAGGCTCATGATATAATTTTAAGTATTTTAGAAAAACTTGGTTTTTAAAATTTGGCGTTTTTCATAGATAAAAACCTGCCTCTGTAGGCGGTTCCTTATCTCTGCGGCTCAAACCCGCGGTTCCTTATCGATAAGGTACCGCGGGCAGTAAGTTTTGTCAGAGCGCCAGTTTGATTATTTTATTCTTTTCAAACCACTATCTCTCTCCCAAAAACACATAGCCGACGGTTTACTTTTTTTTCCACCATTGTTGAAGCTTCCAAAACCTTCAATCACTCAAATTAATTGATTCCAAGTTGTGGGTTTCACTCATCCTTCATCTAACATCAATTAATTGTAAGTATTTTCTTTCAATTTCATATATTTTGTTCTAGGGTTCATCCTTTCATAATTGGGGATTTTTAAAGTTGAAATTGAATTAAAACCTTAATAGGAATATGGGTTGACATGGTTATTTTACTATGATTCCTTAGGTTCATATTCATTAAGATTTCACTAAAACCCACTTATAGAACAAATCCGAATTTAGGCTAAATGATTTTGGTTGAATGATGGATTTGAGATGAACCCATGAGCAAGTAGGTAATGACATTGTTAATGCTTACCTAAAAACCTTGTTTTGAAAAACCAATGTTCTAATCCATTGTTGATCTAGCATGGATCATGTGTTCTTGGTTAATGATGGAATAGACACATTGTGAACATGAGAATGATATGGATTCAATCCTATGTTTGTCAAGAAATTGATATAACACATTCTCATATTTTTTATCTTTATTTTTTATTTTTCATATGAGTGATTGGAAAAATATTGTCTTATGTTTATTTAGGTACTAATCATGCCTTCTCAATATCAAAAAGATCATCAATACACTAGACAATACATGACAAATCTCTCCCAAACCTATGCTTCCCCCCAACTTCAAAACGCTTTTCCATCCCTTTCCACTCGTGTTTCCATGAGGGTATAGTCGTTGACAAGGAAATAACAGGTTATGACTATATCCAATCTATGTTTGAGCTTTCGGGGTTTTATTGCTTGCTCAACATAGAAGAAGATATTTACCCCTTATTCCTTCTTGAATTCTTTAGCACCTAATGCATGCTTGAATACAATGGAGAAATTTTCATTCGTTTCGTGTTGAATGATCAATTGATTCAATACTCCCTCGAAAACTTTGGTCAAATTCTCGGTGTGCCATATGAAGGCACTTGTCGTTTTACGGATAAATGGAGACTTGATGCTCTCTCGGAATCCTTCGATAAACCTCCAAATGACCTCACCGAAATTGTTCTAGAGTTCATCCTTGACATCATCTCGAAAGAGCGTGATGGAAACATTGTGAGAAGCCTTCATTCAAATGTACGAAATGTGAATCGATATGAAGTGCTCTCTAACGACCTTAAGGATTTTATGGTCCAATGGGCCAATATCCTTAGGGAGAATGTCTTTTGTCTTGGTGGAAACCGAGATCATATCCCGACGTGTATGGTGCATATGTTGAGTTGCATCTTTACATCCACCAAGTACAACTTGGCATTCTATATCGCTCGACGAATCAATTATGCCCTTTCGAAGCCCAAAACAAACCTTCCCTATGCTATGCTTCTAACTCGCCTTTTCAAAAGGGTTGCTCATGATTTTCCCCACCTTGATCTTTCTCTCTTCTACCCGGTTCATCGGGTTATGTTGCCTATTCAAGAGGCATATGCAAGAAATACAAGAAGTGATCGAGGATCGAGAAAATCTTATCATCAAGAGATGGATGATGAGGACATAGACATGCCAACAAGTGATGGTGATGGCATAGGTACTAGTTCTCATTTCCACTCTTCGAGTAATTCCCATCCATCCGCAAACCCATTCGAGGATGAATTTGAAGACTTAGCTCCTCCTCCTCATCATTCTAGTGAAGTACCGGAAGATCTCAATATGGAGCATCTTTACCGTGAAAAACTTAGAACTCGAGGGGAATTGCACGAACACCGGGTTGAATCAAGAAAAGGTTTCAAGTTCTTGGGGAATATGATCAAGGGATTGGGCAAAAAGAGAAGGTGAAAGCTTTGAAGTATTTCAAAGAATACATGTTGGTAAACATGTAATGTTGAACAATTTTATTTTATCTTGGATGTGTATTAACTTATGATTGCATGTTTGGATTATTATGTATTTTGATCCTTAATGTTAATTATGCCATCATGTTCATGATTTACATAGCTTTGTGCATTTTTGTGATAGTTAGCTTATTGGATTATGATCTGTAGTTAACTTTGACTTGTGAATCTTTTGGAAAAATCTGGGTTTATCAAAATCTAGGATGGAAAATTTTTGAAAACCCTCTGGTCGCGGTTCCATATCGACCCGCGATTCCTTATCGATAAGGTACCGCCGGTCCTAGATAAGGAACCGCCGGTCACTGTGCACGACAGCATCTTTGCTTTACACTGTTTTCTTAAATCTGTGTAAACATTGCATGATTTTCAGTAATAAAACTGCACATTTCCTAAACTAGCTTATCTAAATTCATTTTTCACCTAAAATGATTTTAACCCATTACTAGTTTGGATCATCCCCTCACCCATTTAAACCTACCTTGTTTGCCATGTTCTTCACACATCAAACATACTTCCCTAAACCTTAAACCACCCTAAACAACCATGGTATGTACCAAAACCTCAAACACTTCCAAGACCTCCACCCCAAGGAAAACACTCAAAATAAGGATTAAGGTAGCCAAGCCTAACTCCTCACCTTTCCACACACCTAAGAATGAGATGGCTCCTATACTCATTTCTTCATCACCTTCCCCACCTCTTGCACCATGCAAGACATCATCCACCCATGGTACTAACCATTCCATTGGTTCTACCTCCTCTTCATTCAACTCAAGAATGAATGAGCTCTCTTCACCCTTCACTCCAAGTGCACCCTTGGATGTGACCACACAACCCCAACCAATCCAAAGCATTCCTTTTGTGAATGACTTTGATGACACTTTGGTGACTTCACCATTTACCCCTCACAACTCACCCATTTCATCAACCTTGGAGAATTTACCTCCACACTCACCCATTTCCCCTTTAGGGAACATGCCTCCACTCTCACTAACATCACCCTTGGATAACATGCCTCCTCCACCTCCACCCAACTCAAACATTCCAATTTTGGGTGTTCCACTTTCCCTCCTTTTGGGTGATCCATACTATGGGTTTCAACAAACTCATGGTCCTAGTTGTCCATGTTGTCTTTACAACCACTACATCATCCATAACCTTAGGATGGATATGTATGGACTACATAGGAGGTTGCAAGAGTTCTTGCTTGCCTTGTTCTCCATGCCTCGTCCTAGGAGATGAATGATGGAGTTTTCTTAATAAGAGTTTTCAACAAAACCAAGCCAAAGAAAACTACTTATCTAGATTTAATGTTAAGCTAGCTATGTATTAGTTAGTTTTTATTTGTCTTTGTACTTGCTTCCTTAATGAATGTTTCATGTTGTTGATCTATGGATTTAGCTTTGTGTGTTTCTATCCTTTTGTGCACACTAATCAACTTTAATTTGAAATTAAAATTCAACCTAAATCTATCACAACCTCTAAACTTGACTAAAATTGGTTCAAAATCATATCTAAATTATTTTGTCACCCTTTGTCAAGACATTCTTTGTGAATGTGTTGCTTTATGCAACCCTAGCATATTTTGGTGCTAATAGAGGTAAAATTCCAAGATTTGCAACTTTTTGAAAAAGTCTTAGTTTTTCCCAAAACCCAGGAAAAACATGGTTTCAAGTCCACTGGACGCGGTTCCTTAAAGTCCCGCGGTTCCCTAGCGATATGGAACCGCCGGTCCCAATAAGGTACCACGGACAGTAAGTGGCTTTTGACGAATTTTTGGTCAAAACTTTTAAAACCCTATACCCTGTCAAGATTCCTTGTTTACTCAAATTGACTAAACATTCCTTGACACTACACACTTGTATTCAAACTCTTACCTTGATTACATTTTACTTATACCCCAACCTTGAGTTTTCATTCTCACACCTTCCCAACCTTGAGAATTCATTCTCACATAACCTTGAGATTTCATTCTCACACTCTCACCATGCCTAACTCCTACATTCCTAACCTTAACATTTCTTTGTCACAACCCCACTCACCCAAAGCTTCCTCATCCAAGCTTTCAAAGAAACCGAAAATCTCGGTTCGACCTATTTGGGTTAAGAAGAATGAACCATCTTCGTCCAAACCACCCAAAAACCCTACCTTCTCTCCAGTCAAGTATTGGAATGAGACTTATACCATAAACCCCATCACCGGAGCAAAAGAAAATGTTCCCCCACCACCACAATCCTTCAAAACCCCTCAACTCAATGACCTTTCAACCTTCCCAAACCTCACAAGGCATTGTGAAAACATTCCCAAACCCATTACCCCACCACCACCAAACCCTAAGTTTGATGCCATACCCCCATCAAACGATTTTGTGTTGCATCATGGATCCTCGTGTGCTTGTTGTCGATTTCAACAAATTGAACTTGCCCATGTGTATGAGAAGTTAAATTTTCTTGAATTCTTCCTCACTCGACCTCCTATTCAAGTTTTCGTTCCGGTGGACAAAACTTCGTATGATGCATCGTCGTCTTTTTAGTCTTTTATTTCTTTTTAAGCAATCTTGGAAAATATCACTATTAGACTAGCTTATGCTTAGTGGTTTATTTTCCATATTTATTGCTTTTAGATACTCATATTTTGTGTATGACTATCTTCTTTGTTGTGTCTTTTTCTTTTATGTAACCTTTGTGTTGTTTGTGTGCTATTTCATTTGTTCTATTTTGAGTTGATCATGGTTAATTTTTACAATTGCTTATGGGTAATTCCATCAATTCTAAGCTTTAACCCATTGACAAGCTTATCATCTTCATTGGATTGAAGTTTGATTTTGTCAATTACCTCTTTGGACATACTTAGCAAAATACTTGCTTCTAATTTGAGATTTCTTCTCTCTCTCCCTCTCAAGTTACTTAGTAGGTAGTGATCATATATACATTGGTGTTTCTTTCCTTTCTACTAACCTTTGTGTAGCATGTCACCTTAGCTCACAAACTTGGTGCCCCAAGCAAGGGGGAGCAACCACCAAGGGGGAACTACTAGCAAAGTTCGATGTTCTTCAAAGACTTGTGCTAACCTTTTTACTACGACAAAGGGGGAGAAATGATAGTGATAAACTAGTTAATAATTCCATATTTTGTGTTTCTACGTAAATGATTTTATCGTTTGTCGTAATCAAAAAGGGGGAGATTGTTAATGCAAGTGATGCCTAAAAACATTATTAGTGTTAACTAATCTTTCTTAGTTTTGATCCCAACAAACCATACAACACATTTAGTGTAAAACACAAAATGAATTATTTAACTAACATTATCATCAAGGTAATAATCATATCACTAACCTTTCTTAATCATACTTAGTGATCATCAAAATGATTATCCTTAAAACTCACTTTTGTTAATATGACAAAAGACTTTTTAATAAACTATCTTTTTAAGAAAATGTTTTATTAAAATGGAAAATGAAAATTTGAAAATAGCATATTCCAAATGCTGTTAGAATATCCTTTGAAGGTTTCATATACCTCAGATATTCCCACCCCACTAAAAGACAAAAAACAGAGCGGAGTCTAGTGGCGGTACCTTAAGTACCTACGCGGTTCCTTAGCGATAAGGTACCACAGGGTGAGATAAGGTACCGCGCACAGCTAGCTGTTATAGATCCGTTATACTTTGTCTCCTTTAAATAGTGGGTCAAATCTCATTTTCCAGTAAGCCTCTTGGACGTTTTTCTCAGCCCTCTTTCTATTTTCTATAGCATAATCATTAGTAAATGATCACTTAAATTGTTAAGGATGTTTACATATAATTATCCTCTTGATCCCCTCCTTTACCTTGTCCAATGAGAAGATCACTCACTCACTAGTGTTGTGATAAAGATGAATCTATGAGCTAGTCATATTCATCATGATACCCTTTTTGTTTTAGGTCAATCTAATGTATTTATGAATACTTGGACTAGTTGTGTTCATCCAAGTTATTTGTGGATACTTGGATTTATTGTGTACATCCATTACATATGTGTTTGCTTGGATTTGTGTTGTGTAAATCCAAGCTACATGTGTGTACTTGGATAAGTCTAGTTGAGTTGTAATAGATTTGATTAGGAGTTCTCACTAAACTATAAAGTGATGTGGTTGTGTCTTGTTAGTTCTCACTAAACTTAAAAGTGATTAGTAGTTGTGTTGTGTGAAGTTCTCACTTAGCTTCAAAGTGAAGAGTCGTGAAGATTGGTTCTAGCTTTCGATTAGAACTCGACATCTAGCCTTGTGTTGTAAAATGGTGAAGTAGGCAACGTCGTGAAGATTGGTTCTACCTTAAGATTAGAACCCGACATCTAGCCTTGTGTCGTTAAATTATGAAGTAGGCAACGTTGTGTAGATTGGTCCTAGCTAAAGATTAGGTCTCGACATTTAGCTTAGTGTCGGAAAATAATGTAAGCAACGATGTAAGGTTTTCTCCGCCGAGAAGGGAGCTTGTGGATATAGTGGAAATCTCGAGTAGGTGTACTCGAGGAGTGGAGTAGAAACGAGGATAGAGCCTCGTTGTCGAACCACTATAAATCTTGGTGTCTTCCCACTAGGTTGTCTCCTTCCTTACTCTTTACTTATTTCATTATCATTATACTTACCTATTATCTTTGCTAGTGCATTTGAATTGAATCTAATCATTATGCAACTTAGCCTCAAGTAAAAGATACAAACCGAATTGAAAGTAATTTTAATTTGGTCACCAATCGAAGAGAAACTATTCAACCCCCCCCCCCCCCCCCCCCTTCTAGTTTCTACAGTGGATGATTACTCTAGAGCTGTGTGGACCTACCTTTTGAAATCTAAGGATGAAGTGTTTGAATGGTTAACTCAATTTATTAATCTTGTTAAAACTCAGCTTGATACCAAAGTTAAAATTTTCAGATCTGATTATTGGACTGAATTTGTCAATAACAAAGTTCACACTATGCTCTCTTCTTTGGGTATCATCCATTAGACCTCTTGTGCTCATACCCCTTAGCAAAATGGGATTGCTAAAAGGAAACATAGACACTTGCTCAATGTTTCTAGGAGTTTCTTATGTTTCAGGGTGGGATTCCTATCAATTTTTGGTCTGAATGTATTTTAACTGTTGTTTATTTGATCAACAGGCTCCCCTCTTCTGTCTTAAATGGTAGGTCCCCCTATGAATTGATTTTTAGCAAAAACCAAATCTCTCTCATTTAAAATGTTTTGGATGTCTGTGTTTTTCTACTTGTCTGAATAACAGTGACAAACTCACACCTAGGTCTGAGAAATGTGTTCTCATTGGTTATTCTTTTGTTAAAAAGGCTTATAAACTGTTTAGCTTGGATAATAGAAAAATTCTTTTTTCTAGGGATGTGAAATTCTATGAAACTGTCTTTCCTTTCAAAATGAAAAACAATAGTGAAAAGGACTCAACTGATGTAGTTGTTACAAGTGATGTTGATCTCTTAACATTTTTTGATAACCAAACAAATACAAGTCCCAATGATGATGAGAGAGCATCACCTGGTTTGGATGGTAGGGTTCACCCTACTACTGATGATGCCCCTGAGGATCATCAAGAGGAGAACCCTACAACCACCATAGGTGAAAATGTGCAAACCTGCTCTGAGGGCAACTTTGAAAATGAAAATTCTTCTAATTATTTCATTGATCATAGTGGGGACCAGTCTATAGAAGAGGAGCAACCTGTTAGAAAGTCTAGTAGACCCACTAAGCTGCCTGCTAAGCTTAATGATTATTCTTGATAGTAAACTCAAGTATGGTATTGAGAAGCATGTTAATTATTCTAAGTTGAATACCACCAACTTTTGTTTTGCTACCACTCTTAACAAATCTGTTGAACCATCCACCTACTATGAAGCTGTGAAAGATAGTAGGTGGGTTGAGGCTATGAACAATGAAATTGAAGCCCTTTTAAGGAATAATACTTGGACCTTATGTGGTTTACCTGCTAATAGAAAGGCCATTAACAATAAATGGATCTATAAGATTAAATACAAGTCTTCTGGTCTTGTTGACAAGTTTAAAGCTAGAGTTGTTGTCAAAGGTTATAGTCAAAGGGAAGGCATTGATTTTGATGAGACTTTCAGTCCTGTTATCAAAATGGTTACTGCTAGGTGTCTTGTCAGTATTGTTGTCTCTAATGATTGGCCTCTTTTTCAACTTGATGTTAACAATGCTTTCTTGTATGGTGATCTTGATGAGGACATTTACATGACTCTTCCTTTGGGGTTCAAGTGCAAGGATAAAGGTAAGGTGTGTAAGCTTAATAAAGCTTTGTATGGTCTCAAGCAAGCCCCAAGGCAGTGGAATGCAAAACTTACCACTGTCTTGGTTGAGCATGGCTTTTGCCAAAGTAAATTTGATTACTCTCTTTACACTAAACAGAATGGTAACATGTTTATTGCTCTTCTTGTTTATGTTGATGATTTTATCATTACTGGTAACTGCATTAAGGAAATTGAATCATTTAAATGCTTTCTGAAAACCAAATTCATGATTAAAGACCTTGGCATTATGAGGTATTTCTTAGGTATTGAGGTTCTTGAAAACTCCAATGGGATCTGCATGACCCAAAGGAAGTATTGTCTAGAGCTCATACATGAGTTTGGTTTGCTTGCAGCTAAACCTGTTGCAACCCCTTTACCTGAAAATTGTGTTTTGGCTGTTGATGAAAGCAAGGATGATAAATTTCTGTTAAATGTTTTTGAGTATCAAAGATTACTTGGGAGACTTATTAAATTAACCCATACCAGACCTGATATATCTTATGTTGTTCATTGCCTTAGCCAACACATGCATGCACCCCTTCAGTCTCATCTTAAAATAGCCTTAAGGGTTATTAGATATCTCAAGAACTCTCCTGGTATTGGTATTCAGTTCTATAAGGATACCACTTTAAAGGTGTCATGTTTCACTGATGCTGATTGGGCCAAATGTCTTAAAACCAGGAAGTTTGTGTCTGGATACTGTGTTTTTCTTGGAAGGTCTCTTGTCTCTTGGAAGAGCAAGAAGCAACCCACAGTATCTTGATCCTCAGCTGAGGCTGAGTATAGGTGTATGGCAAGTGCCACTTGTGAGGTTATTTGGATCACTAACTTGTTTAGTGATCTAAAGTTGAAATCCTTGTTTCATGTTGATCTTTATTGTGATAGCAGTTCAGCTATTCAAATTGCTGCCAATCCTGTCTTTCATGAGAGGACTAAACATTTTGAAGTTGATGTTCATTTGGTAAGGGAAAAAGTTCAGGATGGTGTTATCAACACCATCAAGGTTGCCTCTCTTGATCAAACAGCTGACATTTTTACTAAGGCTCATGGGATTCATCAGCACCTGAAGCTATGTAAACAGCTGAGGCTTGTGAACATGTTTGGTAAATGATGTTTTCTGCTCTCTCCTTTGTCAGATTGAGGAAGGGTGTTGGTTTATCAATCTCCCAAAGTGTGCATTTTAACTTTGCATTGTGTTACTTTTTTGGCTTGTGTTTATTTGTTTCAGGTTTATCATATGGGCTTGTGTTTCGCTGTTGGGCTTTGATCTTTCTTTGATGGGCCTTTGGAATCGTTGCGGCCCTTTGACCAAACTTGTATATTAACCTAGTCTTTGACTAGGGTTTCTTAATCACATCATTCACAACACACATATCTGTGTGTGTGCGCAGCTCTCTCTCTCTCTCTCTCTCTCTCTCTCATCTCATCCATGGTGGTTTGACCTGGGAGTTTGATGTTTCATCTTGTATAGCTGAGTGTTTGAATGATCTCTTGTATTGTGAGGGAGAACGGATCAACCTAGTTGGGACGTTCTCACCATTTCTATTGTAATCGTTCGATTAGCACCCGTTTGGGGACTAATCTTTATCTTTCTGTTTTAAACCTTGATTTATAATAAATTACACCAAGGGGTGGTTGGTTGGGTGTAAAGATCTGTCTTGTCTGTGATATTATGTTTATTAACACTATTCATAACACGTTGTATTTTGATAAGTAACTCAACCGCTTCAGGTGCAAGGAAATCAAATGTATCAAACGCGAAAAGAATAAACACGTGTTGATTTTCAACACATGCTTTCTCGACCGAGCAAATGAAAAGAAACATACTACTGTCATGTATTATACCCAATTTATATTATACTTTTCTTTAATAATTTATACACAACTCTTTTTTATCCAATGCATTCATAAAATTTAAATTTTTAGAAAAAAAAATGTTCGATCATCTTTTATCTATGCGATCATTATTACGCGTATTTATTTTGTGTAGTCAAGGAGAAAAATAGTCTTACAAAGCTCAAAACTTTTTTTTCGTACGTTTTTATAATATTGTAATTTGTTTTAAAATTTTTCCGTACTTTTTAAAATCTTAGTTTTTTAAATAGATCACTTTGCTCTTTTATAAAAGTAAAAAAAAAATTTTAACTTGGAAAAAATAAATATATTTGTTTTCATAAGAAAAAAGTTACGCTTTTTATTCTTTTTTAAAAATTTAAAATTTACGAAATTTTTAAAAAGAAAATTAAGATTTAGAATTTTTTTTTTCTTTTTAACTGATTAAAAACGTTCGTTAATATAAATGAATAACGTTGCAAACAAGGCTAAATGGACTAACATTATCACATTATAACTAACATTATAAATGTTTAGTTCAAGATGATTTTTTTTAGTACGTTAATAGTATCGGTAATAAAAAATAAGTGTTTAATTGTGATAAATTTTAAAAAGTTTGTTGTCATTTTATAACCTTTTGATTTTTTTTTACTTTTACTTAAAAATAGTGAGATTTTTACATCATTAATACAATTTTGGGGGTGTTACATCCGCTCCTTTTTGTCCTTTAGTGGGGAAATTCTATCGTGAAGTTTTACTTCAAAAAAAATATCATTTGGTCATTTGGAATATCCTAAAAACAAATTTCCATTTTTATTTTAATAAAACATTTTCTTAAAAAGAAAGTTAATTAAAATATTTTGTCGCATTTGAATAAATGTGAGTTTCATTTTTAATGATCACTAATCATGTATAAGATATGTTTGTGTAAGACTTAAATGATTATTACCTTAATGATAGTGTTTGTTAAATAACTCGTCTTACGGTTATCTCTAACGATAATTGTTTTTACACTTTGTCGTTATCAAAACTAAAAAATATTAGTTATTATAAATAATCGTTTTAGGCATCAGTTGCATTAACACATTCATCTACTATTTGTGTAATAGGCTGGTTAGTATTTTAGTCCTCAAAATACATAGTGGGAAAGGAGTTGTTGTACCCGTGTAAAAGAACACGACCTAGCTTAGGTGTCGATAAAGATTGTAAGCGACGTGTAAAGATTTCTCCACCAATATAAAGGAGATTGTTGACTAGTGAAAGTCGAACTCTCGAGTGGATACTCGAGGAGTGGAAGTAGGGGCAAGATAAGTGAGATCTTTCTAGGCCGAACCACTATAAATTCTTTGTGCATCGTGGTTTGATTTATTCTTTCTCTATCTCTTTTATATACTCAATCATACTTGATCTATATCCTCGCTAATCACATAAAAGTTTCAAAGAATTAAAACTAATCGATAAAACTATTCAACCCCCTTATAGTTTTCCACATTCACAACTATGAACATGGATCTACAAAGCGAAGCATCATCTATCACCCACGTTTTCCTAGACATATCAACAGTTAAGATAATAAGATATAGTTTGATTTTATAGAGCCTAACGTACACACAATCAAGCTAAGAAGCAACAAACACGTGAAGATCACATCATAGTTTTCATGCAATCATAGATAAACAACACAAGATCTAACATAACATAGCAAAAGAAGAGAAGATACAATATCTAATCATTAAACACATAGACATGATTAATGAAAATAAGTAAAATCTTATTTTTAATTGATATGGGTGAAAGAATAGAGTTTCTTAGGGTTAAGAAACCTTAAAATTGCCTGACAATGGCTGCTCAAAGCTAACCCTAAAAATCTACACGTCTTGTATGTTTACATGGAGTTCTATGTATAGAGTTTTGGTTGCGACAACGTCGTATGTTAATCGTGATGCCGTCGGGCTCGTCGAATGTTTCATGGGCTTCTAGAGTCAGTTGGTTGCGTTGGCATTAGAAGTAAGGTATGACGCCTTCTTGTTGTTCCCATTGAATCCATAACACAAGATTTAGAGAGAGAAATAGTAGAAAAGTAGAAAGAGAAATTAGAGAGAGAAGTGGAAGGTTTACACTAAAACTAGGTGTTTTATGAAATGAACCAACACCCTCTTCCACATGTGGAAGAGGGTTATATATGCCACGGCTCTAAGGCCTTTGTGGGCTTCATCTTGGGCCGGGCTTGGCTTTCACTTGGGCATATAGCCCCTAACAAAGACAATATTAGCTTAATGTCCAAGCCCGCTTTTCCTGACTAATCTATTACTATACAAGACCAATAACGACTAAGATGACCTATTACATTCTTGTTCGACTATATAAAATATAGGGCTAACAATCTCCCCCAATGTATCGGTCATCTTAAAAAGCTTAAAAAGCATAAGATGATTGAGTGAATACATTCTTGTAGAGGAGATCTTCCTTCTTTGGTCTTGTATCTTGGTCTTGATCTTGTTTGTAACGGCTTTGTTCCTTCATGCCTTGTGATTCTTATCTTGAGCCTTTGTCTTTTGACTTAGAGTGCTTGAGATGTTCAATCTATCCTTGATAGTGTTCATCTTGTGCTCTTGTGGCAAGATGACCTATTACATTCTTACATTCTTAAATATCTTGATTATCGCCATCTTGTGCTCTTGTGACTTCTGAATCGACATTGATTACACAGCTACGCCACCTTCTTGATATGCAGCAACATATATAGACACGGATGAAATGGCTTTGAACATTTCACCCTAACTCGGTAGCGTTTTACCTCCGGTCGGTAAAGACCGTTAAACGGTATTAAATACCGTACCTGTGATCATGTAGATTCGATTAAGAACCTCCTTGACAGGGTTTCCCGGCGGTAGTAGCCAGTTCTCTTTACTCGACCGTCTCAAAGCAGACTGCGAACGTAAAGAGTGAATCATAAGGATAAATTATCCGTCTGATTAGAGTCGTCAATTCAGATTTCCTGGAACAAGTTTGATTCTAAAAGAATCGCACCATTGTTGCTTTCCAGTTTGTCACAAGCTTGATTCATAGAGAATCTTGCGAGTTACCTACCGCAGTGCTGTTTGATGTTGACACTGGAAGGATTTCCATTCGTCACTGTGAACACTAATGAGTGTCACTCTGAATGTTCTGGAAAGATCACATGGATTTTGCGAAGAAACTGGAATCAAGTTTGAATCAATTAAGAGTCGAAACTTAGTTGCTTTCCAGTTCTCACAAGTTTGATTCGTGTAGAATCGCACAAGTTACCTACCATGAGCTTGTTTAATGCTGGCTCAAGCAGGATTTCCATCTTCATTGTGAATCGTATCACTCAGATGTTCTGGCAATATCACAAGGATAATGCGTAGGACTCGATTGTGTTCTAATGAGATGATAGATAGATCTCGATTGGCTCTAGACTCAATAAGTGCATTTTGGTAATCAGAGGCTGGAGCAGACTGCCACATTTTCAATATTAACTGACTCGGAGTGAGAAAGTCAATAGATACGTGTTGATCTCCGTGACAATGAGACAAGTTTCTTTTGAGAGAACCTCGAATGGCTGGGGAAGGGTTGTGCATCGTATCACTGGGTCCATGACACTTGTCTTCAAAAGATGTGTTAACCCGGTTTCTACCTAAGTTGCATAGAATATTCAACTCCTTCAATGCTTACCAATACGTCATCATTAGCACCTTGTTGTGATTGTTCTAGTGCTAACTTAAGTAATTGGTCCGCATTCAGCTTCATTCCACTACATCTTTTCTAAGGACAACTATTTCTAGCTATGGAATGTCCTTGGGTAGATCCCTCTGGTTCTGGTTGGATCATAGGACTTAGTTTCCTATCCTAAACCACCTTTTGACTCCATCGTTCCGTCGTGGATAGTAGGTTGTTTTGGGTAAAGATCGTAACCATAAAACCATTGAAAACCATTCAAAGTGCTTGATAAAAATCAAAACTTTTAACACTTTGAAAGTTTTATATTTTCTAAAAGCTCCCCCTACACACATGCATCGATATACGAAATAGTTTGGCATGTGAAGGAAAGAGTTGCACTTGAGTCTTTAAGTTCACATGTTGCGATATATTAAATTTTAATCACATTTTCTCCCCCTATCTCTAATATAAAAATATAATATTAGAGATACCAATTGATTAAAATATGACATTTTCCGAAAAATCGACGGGAGAGAAACATGTGTGCACTCATGAATCATGGAGCATTTTCAGTCGGGTCGCTCCCCCTCAACAATATATGTGTGTCTTGAGACAAAATTTGACAAAAGTTTAGAAAAAGGACACCACAAAATATGTTGAGGTACGGAGTTGAGATGGCTTTTCCGATATAATATATTACATTTGACAATTTCATATCATTTTCGGAATGTGTTGGATACATAAAATATGACAATTTTAGAGATGTACCCAACAACATTAAAGGCTTGATTTTAAAACGCTCCCCCTCAAAAATTGATCAAAATAACATATGACATTTTTAGATATGAAAACCTATTATGAGGAAGGGAGTGTTGAACACACAATTTTGAAAGATTTAGAAAAACCTTTTGAGAAATTCTTGAAAAATTGTGTTCAACGGTTTTAAAATAATCAGGATAGAAGACTTCTCTTTTATTGCTTAGGGAAAGCGCACTGAAACGTACACTCCCCTTTCGGGTCCGTTTTTCATGAGCTCAAAACTTTGATTGTTTTATGACTAGCTCATGACCGAGAAAAATAAATTTCTCGTTGTGAAGGATAAGTTATCATCCGTGATAAACTTTCCTTAAGTTGAAGTTCGAGTTCTAAGCTGACATTTACTTAGAAATCGTTTTTCATGAACTTAAAAACTTTGAATGTTTTTATGAGAAGCTCATGACCGAGAAATATGAATTTCTCGTTGAGAAGGATAAGTTATCGTCCGAGATAAACTTTCCTTAGTTGACGTCCGAGTTCTAAGCTGTGATGCGCCTAGAAGTCATTATGAGAGAAAAATTAAGCAGCTTCATTTGCCAAAACCTCCAAGTCTTCGGGAGTCATATACTTCATACCAAGACGGCCAACGAGATACGCAAACCTATCTTTCGATAGAGCTTTTGTAAACAAGTCTGCCAGCTGGTACTCAGTTCTGACAAAGTATAATTCCACGATGCCGCGTTCCACTTGTTCCTTGATGAAGTGATATCTGACATCGATGTGCTTGGTGCGGGAGTGCTGAACCGGATTGCAAGATATGGCTATGGCCGACTTTGAGTCACAATACATAGGTATTTTATCAAAGTGGAAGCCATAATCCGTGAGTTGAGTTCTCATCCAGAGGACTTGAGCACAACACGCGGATAGAGCCACATATTCTGCTTCAGCTGATGAGAGCGAAGTGCAATCCTGCTTCTTTGACGACCAGCTGACAAGCTTGTCTTCCCCTAGAAATTGTATGCTACCAGAAGTGCTTTTACGACTATCAAGACAACCTGCGTGATCAGAATCTGAAAAAGCCGTTAGATGAAAATCGGTTTCCCTCGGATACCAGAGTCCCATGTGAATGGTATTCTTAAGGTACCGAAAGATCCGTTTAACCTCTTTGAGGTGCTTTTGAGTAGGTCTGGCTTGATATCGTGCACAATATCATGTGGCATGATGAATATCAGGCCTGCTGGCTGTAAGGTACATAAGTGACCCGATCATACTGCGATATCGCGTTTGATCTACGGGATATGAGTACAAGTCAGCGTCTAGGGATGTGGTCGACAATGGTGTACCAACACGAGCACATGAGGTCATACCATGCTTTTTAAGTATCTCTTGAGCATACTTAGCTTGGTTAATGAAGATACCACGTGGGGATTGATGAATCTGGAGGCCTAAAAAGAATTTTAGCTCCCCCATCATTGACATTTAAAATATGCTGTGCATTAATTTTTCAAAACATTTTGAAAGTTTTGGGTTCGTAGAACCAAAAATAATGTCATCAACATAAACTTGCACCAGCATTATGTCATCCCCATATTTATTAGTAAAGAGAGTAGGATCAATAGAACCTTTGGAAAATCCTTTGGACACCAAGAAGTTTGAAAGTTCTTCGTACCATGCCCTTGGAGCTTGTTTAAGTCCATATACATCCTTCTTGAGACGATAGACTTTGTCAGGATGATGAGGATCGATGAATCCTTCTGGCTGATTCACATACACTTCTTCCTTCAAATGACCGTTGAGAAAAGCAGTTTTAACGTCCATCTGAAAAACCGTGAAGCCCTTATGTGCAGCATAGGCAAGGAATATCCTGACTGCTTCCAAACGAGCGACTGGAGCGAATGATTCATCGTAGTCTATGCCTTCTTGTTGACGGTATCCCTTAACCACAAGACGAGATTTGTTTTTGATGATGGTTTGTTCTTCATCCAATTTGTTTTTCCAGATCCATTTGAAATCTAAAATTGACATTCCATAGGGTCGGTCAACAAGTTCCCAAACATTTAGGCGTTCAAACTGATGAATTTCGTCTTGCATTGATTCAATCCACGCATGATCAGTCATGGCTTGTTTGATGTTTGTAGGTACAGTTGAACTCACGGTGAGTGCATACATACACACATCGCCATCGGTTTCGAGTTGTCTGCGTGTTCGAACCGGTTGTGAAGGATTTCCAATGACTTGCTCCAATGGATGATCACGTGTCCAATGGTGAGTGGATGGATATGGCTGGTAGAATGTATGCATGTTGGACGGATCAACATGTTGATTAGAAGACTCTCCGACTTCGTGTACCGGTGTACCGAACGGATTGATAAATTCTTCATCGTCAGGTTGTGCATCGACTGCTTGATTGTTGTTTCCTCCTTCAGCATTGACGGTTGGTGATGGTGGTTGTATGACAGTTTCTTGAGTTTGTTGAGTATCCACTGGAATTGTCTCTTGAGCAAAGGTTGCTGAAGTAGATGCAGTTGTGTCTTGTTGACTTTGTGCGGGTGCATCAGAAGTATTGACAGCGGAAGGCTTTGACACAACTTGATTGTTTCCATAGTAATATTCATCAAACATTGGATCATATAAATCAACCAACTCATTCATTTGTGTCGTATCTGTCGAGTCTGCTGTAGGAGTATTTTCTTGACATTCTTGCACGGGACGTACACTATTGTGTGTAGGTGCCATAGCTGGACATTGAGGTGCGAGACTTGAGCTGTTGTGATCAAGTACCATTTGTGGCAATTCGTCAAAGTTCACATGAATTGTTTCGACAATAATCTTTGTTCTCTTGTTATAGACTCGATATCCTTTCGACAATGTAGCATACCCCACAAAAATACATGCATCACCTTTTTCTTTCATCTTGTCGAGATTCTCACCGTCTTTAAGAATGTAGCATAAAGATCCAAATACGTGAAAGAATTTGACAGTAGGTTTCCTTCCATTGATGATGTGGTAAGGTGTCTTTTCATGTCTAGGATAACGAGAGAACGATTCTGAGTATAACAGGCAGTTGCAATTGCTTCAGCCCAGAAGAATAGCGATAATTTTGAAGCAGAAAGCATTGTTCGAGCAGCCTCAACCAAAGTACGGTTCCGCCTTTCGACAACGCCGTTTTGTTCAGGAGTTCGAGCAATAGACGTTTGATGTTCGATGCCTTCTTCTTGAAAGTAAGATTGCAAGTTCTTGTTCAAAAATTCAGTACCCCTATCCGTTCTTACGGTTAAGACTTGAGCTTGAAGATTGCGTTGTATCATCTTGAGAAAGTTTTTGAGAACCTCTGGTGTTTCATCTTTGGACCTTAAGAAGAAAGTCCATGTGTATCTAGAGTAATCATCAACAATCACGAGAATATACTTTTTCCCGTTAATACTCTCTACACGCATAGGACCACATAAATCCATGTGTAGAAGTTCTAATCGTCCTTTTGAGCTTGGGGTAGTCTTTGATTTGAAAGACTTCCGTTTTGCTTTCCCCAACTCACAAGAAGAACAAAGATGGTCTTTGACGAATTTTAACTTAGGAAGACCGGTCACAATATCATTCTTAGAAAGCAAGTTGATGGTGTCAAAGTTGAGATGTGACAATCGTTGATGCCATAACCATGCTTGAGATGATGAAGCTTTAGCCATTAAGCAAATTGGATTTATTGAAGATGTGTCTTGAAGAGTTACTGTGTAGAGATCAGAACCACGAGAACCTGTAAGAAGATCATTCCCATCGTAGTCTCTAACATAGCAAGTAGATTTTCGAAAAGCCACTTCCAAATCCGCATCACAAATGACCAACCGAGAATAAATTGTGATTCAGTCCCTCGACGTAATAAACCCGTTTTATAGTGATATTCCCTTGAACCAAGTCTCCATATCCGAGTATCGGTGCAAATTGATCATTTCCAAACCGTACCGTACCCAAAAACTTCTCCACGAAGTTAATGAGAAGCTTGAGATTGCCCGTCATGTGCTTTGTGCACCCGGAGTCCATTATGAATAGGATTATTTCGACGAGCTGCAGAAGAATTAGAAGACAATGTAGCATTTGACAAATGGGAGCCCTTGATAGAAACGGGTTCCAAAATAGTAGTGGACCTAGATTCTAAAGGCAGGCTAACATTCATAGACCCAATTAGAATGGGGGTTGTCTTAGGTACCCATTTGTATCTGGGTGGTGTAAATCTTGAATACCCCCGTGTATATGTCCTAATCATGTTCTCATAAAGCTTCTTTAACCTGCTTTGTTTACGTAGAGTAGTGGATTCTAACGCATTTAGTTTCTTAAGTGGTTGCTCAGTGGATTGGTTCAAAGTTCTTGTGGGTTTACTAGTACTAGTGGGCATACGAATAGGCTTCCTAGTTCTAGTATTCACGCCATTATAATTAAGAGCACAAGCATCATGATTGAAAGTACGAACACATTTGCCACATTCAACACAAACAAATTCAACATTCGAGGTCTTAGCATTTAAACTGTCATTACATGCAGTTACAGACGTTTTATTCTTAGAAAACTAAAATTCCTACGGTGGTCTTCTACTTCCAACTTCTTTCCTTGACTATTGTTAGGCATGACCTTATCGTGCATTCTATCGCTCTTAAGCTGTGGTCCGCTAACGCTAGTAGTGGGGATTACTCCTGTATAAGAAGACACACGTTGATTAGTTTTCTTAATATTCTGAGGTAACCTCGATGTTCCAGTCTGAGTGGGCTTAGTGTTCATCTTATACATTCCAGGTGCTACCACATTGGTACTCTTATCATTTCCTATCTTAGGCAAAGTCTGTGGGGATTGTCCCAAAATAGATGATTTAGGACATTTAACCGCATTCGGTTGACGAACGGCGGATGGTTTACCCAAAACAGACTTTCCTTTCATTTTCTCAATGAGTTTCTGTAACTCACTTATGGCTATGTCCCTTTCTTTTAGCTGAGCTTTCAAATCATTTATTTCGAAATCTTTTTCATTTAGTAGACGAAACGAAGAAGCTGACATTTCTTGACACTTTTTATGATTATGAGATTTTTCACCTTTTTGTGAAGCAAGTTCAAGAGAAATGGAGTGTTTCTCAAGTTGAGAAAAACTTTTCGAAAGTTTGTTGTATGATTGAATTTGTTTTGAAAGCTCTACTTCAAGATTGCGAAATTTCTCGTCCGATTCCGACACTAGACATGCTACATGACAATATTGATCAAGATCGGTATACACACCAAGTATAGCATTCATATGGTCAGCATAAAAGTATTCCTTAGAAAGTCGATCAATTTCGTTAGAAAGTTGGTGTTCTTGTGTCTTTAATTTAGTTTGAATAAAATCAACTTCATTTTCAAGAGATTTAACATAACTTAAATCAGTTAACATTTCCTCAGTGAGAGCTGTATAAAACATTTCCACATTTTTTGAAAGATCATCAATGGTTGGAACAATACATTGTTGAATGACGACTTCTACTTGTGGGTTAGGTTTAATATTCTAAATGGTATCCCTAGAAACTTTTTCATAGTCGACGACACCTTTGTACAAATTTAAAACCCCTTGTTTTATAAACTCAAATTGCTGAACACTTTTGCTTTTCTCATCCCATTTACGTTTTTCATCCAAAATTCGCTTTTCTAACAAAATTGATTGCTTTTTGAAACTCCTTTATAAAGAAACTTTCTTTTGGGGTTCATCACTTGGTGGTGGAACACTATTGTACATCTGTTGTTCTTTGGAAAGTTCTTTTTGAGGAACAAACTTAATATAATTATCAGAATCAGAAAGGTTTATTAAATCACTTAAGTTTGATCGACTTTCTTCTTGTTGAAGAATGATTTCGTCGCAGTCAGGAGAAAGCATAAGAGCAAGATTATCAACATAACAACCGATTCATAAAGAGCAGGCTTGGTACTTTGAGCTTTCTTGAGATATTCAGGCTTGACAAAACTCGTTTTCATATTTCTATTGAGCATATTCATAGTTTGAATAGACTGATCCGTTTTGTAAACAATGTTGTTTAACGTGTCGACTCTCTTTCCAAAGCAAGAATTTTTTTAATATCCTTTTCTTCACGAGTTTTATAAAGCTCAGTTTGTTCTTTGTTGACCGACTCTAATTCAGTAATTTAGAGTTTATGTAGCAGCAGTTGTTCTTCAAGTTCCGATATCTTCTGTTTTGACATATGAATTTCGTGTGTTACTTCAGAACAATATTGTTCGTTGAGCACCTTACGTTCATATACCAAACCATTAGCTATTGCAACCCGTCGATCAGCTTCTTTTACATAATCACACTCTTTAAGCCTGACTATCTCCTCGGCTAAGGATGTGTTTGCTTGCTTCAAACGTTTATTAGTCTCTTTGTTTTCCTCAATTTCATGTTTTAAAGAATCAATAATAGACGCAAGCAAATCACGGTCCTCATCCGAGTCAGTATCCTGAACAGCTTTTCCGTCATCATTACACATATGCTGTGAATCCGTAGAGATATTGCTATCCTCTGTGTCCATTACATATGTGTCATTGATGCTTTCGGGTTGCTCAGGATGCCGTCGTTCATTAGCAAACACATTATAGTTATCATGTGATGGTACCTTTTCAAGTGGCTCAGAATCATAGATGGGTCCAGAAGTATCATCAGTCTCTGGGATCACTTCTTGAATATTTGCCATGTACACATAATGTGCCTCTAACTCTTGATCATCGGCTTCATCATCAATGTCATCACGCCAGTCAACTTCATCTGATGTGAGTGGAATTCCTGCTTCTTCTTTCTTGCACAACAACATCTTTTCCTTGTGATATCCCGAATCCTTAACCCGTTTTGGCTTCTTACATTCCCTAGCCATGTGCCCAAATCCCTTGCAGTTGAAGCATTGAATCCCAGTCTTCTGCACCACCGGAATGCCTACAGTATCTCTAGCCCCAACTTGATTCAACATCCTCTGATTATCATACCTAGCATCACGATCATACCTAGGTGCATGATCAACTTCCTTATATCTAGCATTGGATGATGATCTGAGGTTGTTGTTGGTAGGTTTGTAGATCTTCTTATAAGTTGTGGTGAGTAAAGACATGAGTTCTTCAATCTTTTTATCCCTTGAAGTTTGTTCATCATCACTGTCTCCATCTGACTCGGTGTCATACTTTGGAGGTGGAGAGGTTTGGTGGATGAGCTTGATGACTTCGAGGAATGATTAGGTGGTTGTTGACGAGGAACGGGTTTTGTTGAAGTAGCAGCCACAAAAGCAATAGAATTAGCAGTCTGTTCTGCCTTTTCAGCCCTTAGTTCATTCACTTCATTCTGATGTTGTTTTAAGATATCGTAAAGTTTGTGATAGGAGATGGTCTTGATATCTTCCCTTTGTTTAACCAAAGTCACAAACCTTTGCCATTCCGGTTTGAGTTGAAGTAGAAACTGAACATTGGCATGATGATTGGAGATGGTGCACTGATTTCTGACAAGCTCATTCATCATTTTGTAGAATCTCGAGTAATATGAGTCAATGGATTCACCATCTTCAGATGTGAATTTTCCAAACTCCCAAAGTAGATTAGTCTCGAGATCTTGAACATTGATCGACTCACCTTGCTTCAATCGATGAATTGCATTCCACATTTCCATAGCATTAGGACATGCATCAACTGTGGAATAGATATCGTTATCAATTCCAGTGAGTATGAAGTTTACAGCATCAGCTTCAGCTTGGAGGAGTTTCTTTTTCTCAGCAGAACATGTGTCAAAATCCTCCATAGCTCGTATAGTTGATGAAGTATCGTCCTTTGCCTGTGTTGTAATTGGTCGGAATTCAAAAACTGGAGGTGGATTCTCAAGGCAGTGACGAAGAGCAGTTTGGTTTTCTTTTCCGTCGAGAAATCTAAGAAAACGAGATCTCCATTGAACGTAGCAACCGGCAGTGAGCACAAGTGGATTACCGTTACCACCTTGTTCCAAACGAATTTGATTAGCAGTTGCAATGTTGATGTTGTTGTTAGACATGGTGAATACTTGTGGATGAATTGCAGATCTTAGTGGATTTGTTGTGATGATGTGTGGTTAAAATTGAAATTCCGAAAATTCAAAAAAAAAGTTTCTCAGTCCGACAATAAATTTCTATCTGACAAAACGGTAAGCCGAAAAATTTTGTATCGCCAAATTTTGAATTTGAGTTAGAAATAGCCAAAAACTAGTAGGGAAAAAATTTGATTTTACTTGACCTAAAAAATTTTAACTCTTTTTTTTTAATCTTCGTGTAAACTACGTTCCGAAACTAGTCTAGATAGTGGCTAAGTCTAAAAGTTACTCAAACAAAATACCCATCGGAATACTTATCGGAATGTCCAGATCGGAATGTCCAGATCGGAATGGTCAGATCGGAATGTCAAATCGGAATGTCCAAATCGGAATGTCCAGATCGGAATGTCCAGATCGGAATGCTCAGATCGGAATGCTCAGATCACAATGCTCAGATCGGAATGCTCAGATCGGAATGCTCAGATCGCAATGCTCAGATCGGAATGCTCAGATCGCAATGTCCAGATCGGAATGCTCAGATCGCAATGTGCTGTCGCAATGTTAGATCAGAATGTGGCTGAGACAAATTGGACAGAGTAACGACTTAAAAAACCCTTAAACCCGTCGGAATCCCAGATCGCAATGCACGATCGGAATATCCAGATCGGAATAAGGTATCGCAATACCGTGATCGCAAAGTAGAATCCTTAGATTATTGCGATCAAATCCCACACACTTGTACTTTCCGATGGTAACACTTGCTTGAATTTCGGAATGAAGAAAAACAAGAAATTTCGCAACTTTTGATCCAAAATATTTGTGTTTTAGCCAAAACCAAGATACCCAAATCACTACTACTAGTATGTAGATGATTTATATCAAGAAAAGACCATAAAAACACAAAAAGAAAAATGGGACGTGAGATATGGATCAAAAAAGCCACGAAAAATCAAGAACACCACACATGAATCTTCAATCACCTATCCACTATAGGCTCTTGATACCAAATGTTGTTCCAATTGAATCCATAACACAAGATTTAGAGAGAGAAATAGTAGAAAAGTAGAAAGAGAAAGTAGAGAGAGAAGTGGAAGGTTTACACTAAAACTAGGTGTTTTATGAAATGAACCAACACCCTCTTCCACATGTGGAAGAGGGTTATATATGCCACGGCTCTAAGGCCTTTGTGGGCTTCATCTTGGGCCGGGCTTGGCTTTCACTTGGGCATATAGCCCCTAACAAAGACAATATTAGCTTAATGTCCAAGCCCGCTTTTCCCCACTAACCTATTACTATACAAGACCAATAACGACTAAGATGACCTATTACATTCTTGTTCGATTATATAAAATATAGGGCTAACACTTCTGGTCGATCGTTGCGACGATCTCAGGTGTTAGACGCGACGCCGTCGATGCGGCCTGACGACAACTCCTCCTTGTGACTTTGAAATCCGTGCATTCTTGACTTAGTATCTTCCATACTTGTTCCAATAGTATGACAACCCTGGTTTTGAGGTTCGTCACTTAGTTTTATTTTGTGCTAGTTACGTGTCTTTATGTGTTTATGTGCTTATTGGTGTGTATAGATTGTGGTTTAGATATCGTTTCCGGTACGGGGTACCTTGTGAGTGAAACGATGTGTGATGATTTCATGTTCATGAGTTCACATGGTAGTGACTATGAAGTGAGATGGTGTTATTTGGTGGTTCTAAGTATACGTATATGTATTATAGAAAATCGTATTTTTTATGATTTACGGTTTAGCATTTAGAGGTCGCGGATGAGGTAATTAGTCGTATGAATATTTTTCGGGATGGTTTTAAGTCATTTAGGACTTAGTTATAAAGTTTATTGCAAAATTTGAGATTTTTTTTAAAAGTGTATATTTTACGTCTTTTACGGTAAAACGCGTAAATTTGACTAGTTTTACGGTTTTGTGGTTTTAGAAGCTTTAGGAGCTGAAATAAATTAAGGAAAATTAAAGTAATATTAATAACATAATATTAAATAATAATAAAAAACGAATTTAGGGGTGTCTGGGTCGGTTTAGACGCACCAAAGAAGAAAGAAAGAAGGGAAAAGCCCAAAACAGGCCCAATGGACTTGTAATGGGATTAGGGGGCCTTTAGGACTTAACCAAACCCAACTCATAACCATAATAATCAGGTTTTTAACCTCCATAACATCACCTAGCCGAAATTCATCCATGGTGGCCAATTAGGGTTCTTCAAAAATTAGGTTTTCTTCATCTTCTATTAATTCAAAGGTAAAACCTTCTTAACCCTTTTCATATTAAATGTTTTTAATGTTTCTATGACCATATGATGGATTTGATTAGGGTTTAATTAAAAACAGTATATTAATCATATTTTAATTATTAAATAAATTAGGGCTTGTAATTAGAGGGATTAGGGTTAATTAATGAGGTTGATTTTGTTAAACCCGTTTTTAAAAACTGCGGAGAATTTTGTGTCAATTGTTTTGATCATATCTGGAGTTCTAGGAACATTCAAGATGCGATCAAACTATCCCTGAAAAGGTAATTGAAGTGGTTTTCCAATGCAAGAAACGAGAACTAAAATGGAGGTCGGGAAGTGGGTCAAAAACAGGTTACAACAGTCGGAGGTCAAAACAGTTTTGAATTCAGCATGTTTTCTTTTTAAGTTTTGGGTTGTTTGGGGTACTTAGGGTTGCATTGGGATCTTATCACGAACATGAGAGATGGTTTGTATATTTTATTAAGTATCTGTACTTGGGCTAAGGTTGTGGTTTAGGGTAAGACCCTCTAATGGTAACAAACTTTTCATACGTTTAAAATCAGTGATATCTGGATAGGTAGAAATATATACACATATATCGGGGCCTTAACAGTAGCTTTAAGGTTAGGTCAAGTGGGAGGTTTTAACGAACATGTATAAAAGTGTGAATATTCCTTTTACAGAAACCATGGGTATGTTTAAGTAGACGTTTGACTTAAAGTTTTGAGACCTAAAACTGGGACTGTTTTGTGTAAAATTATGAACGGGATAGCTATTAAACTTAACCAAATTAGGGACTTGTTAAGGAAGGGTAATGGGGTGATTAGAACTTAACAATGAGGTAATTATATGGGAATAGGCTAGATGTCCATCATAGGTTGATGAGCCATCTTGGTGATTGGTTCGGGTATTGATTGTGTGTTTTTGGTTTGTTAGCTCGTTGCTAGTGCGAGGACTTGTGAAGAAGCTATCAGGTGAGTTTCATAGTCCCATGTTTATTTTTGATTTTGACTTCCATATAGGATGGAAGAGACACTGTGTTGAGTTGTTTATAAATTGATGCTGTGAATGTTTTTAAGGTTTGAGATGGACTTGTGTGTACATTATGTGATTAACTGCTATGTGATTCTTGTTTGTGTATGATCTGGATTGGAAAGGTACATAGGTGTATGGGCGCCTATGGGACCAATGGTTAATGACAAGGTAGTGGCCTTGGGATGGGTACATAGCGTGATCGTCTATGGGACCAATGGTTAATGACAAGGTAGTGGCCTTGGGATAGGTACATAGTGTGATCATCTATGGTACCATGATGTTTGGTAAGGCTGAGGGCCTTGGATTTGGTTTGAAATGTTTGATCCTGAATTTTTAGTTGTTAATGCATACTTGTAGCACATTGTCCATATGTTATTGTGTTGATGGTTGTTATTCACAGCTTGTAACTGATTTAGCGTTGGAGTCTAACCCTATGACTCTCACCAACTTTATGTTGACGTGTTTTAGTGTCTCTTTCAGGTGTGAATGTGGTTAAGCGTGAGGATAGAAGTGGCTAGACTTAGATGCCTTAGGATTGCATATAGAAGGAGATCCCTGTTCCTTCTTAGTTTACCTTTATGTTTTTTTGAATAAGAGATACTGTTGGCACCTATATGATTGTTTTGTTTGTGTTGCTTGTTTGTCTTGGGTAAGAGGTAGGACTGTTACCTACTTACCTAGACTCCTGCATTTGATGAGATATTGTCATGACTTTTGTGTCACTATTTTATGACATTTCTTATTTCATATAGTTATCTCTATAGACACGCCATGTTGTGATGATATCCATACGTCGCGCCCCATATCCTGCCATGGTGGGGTGTGACAGAATGGTATAAGAGACAATGGTTATAGAGAATTAGGTTGCCTAGTCGCGTAGCCTAGTCTATAGCTTAAGGGTCCCTGCATATAGGCGTCATAGGAGTATGTGTGCATTTTATAATAATTGATGTGTTTGGATGTTATTTATTGCGATGTTTTGACTAGTATGAATTGAACCGTAGTATGTTCATACTTAGTCACATGTTATTTTCTTTTCGGGTTTGTGACTGTGCGGGTTGAACCATAATCGTCCACGCTAGTCACTGTTGTATTTTGCTTAAATTGTATATTATAGTACATAATTTAGTACAAGGTAGTTTCTATCTTTTATCGAGTTATTTTACATACCTGAGGTATGTTATTTTTCTTTTGATGTTTAAGTCATGTTCCCTAAGAATCGTGTGGTGGTTCGAGTTACTAGGAGTAGGTGGATAGGAAGGATTTTAAGCTGTTTCCACTCTTACGGGCGACATGACTTATAACTGATTATGTTTTCGTTTTGGATTTAGTCTAGGCTGTTTTAGCTAGACTATGGATTTCTGTATTCAAAGAGTTTTATTATATTATTTTTATAGATGGAGTTTTGGATCTTATTGGTTATGTGGTTATGAGCTTATGTGAGTAGATGGATTTATGTGTTATATGTTGTATTGATTCTTATAAGTGTCATCATAGGAGGGAGTGCATTGGGGAAAGGGTAATTGTATAAGTATGGTGGCCAACATAGTTATACAAGTACCACAACTTCAATGGGTTCCCAAGTATGGTTGCATGAAAGAGGGTTAGTACATGCTTGTATATGATGAGATGTAGAATTTGGGTATACGTATTATATATGAGTCTATTTAATGGCTACCTACGATATGGCTATTGTTCTTTTTGTGTTATATGTTTTGGGTAATAGTTGTGTTGTGTGATTTTGGGGTCACACGATATGGTTTGGTTTTGGAGGTGGGTTTTATGCCTTGTTGTGGCACGGTTAGATGGTGATTACTCGTATGAAAAAACGAGCGTATAAAGCGATTGATTGACTTACGTGTATGATAACGAGTATGTTTGGGGGATTCAATAGGTATACATATGCGGATGTATATATACTACTATGTGTTAAGTTATGGTATATGGTCGTTCACTAGTTATTATAACTTGAACGTACCTTGTGTTTGTTCGTGTTTTATGGTGCTGGAGTTTGGTGGAGGTTCAATGACGTTTTGAATCTTTTAAACTGTGTCTTGTAGCGTATTCTTTGAGTTTCGTATTTCACGTGTACGTTTTAAAACGGTGTTCTTGGTTTTAAGTCTATTGAAATAACCTGGGATTTCTTTTGAGATATGAAATCTTTTGTGTTGAGTCTTACATTTCTTTTGGTTGGTATATGGAAAAAGGGGACTTGGAAATCTAGTATAGGGTTAGATAGTTGGTCGTATTCGGTAAAATAAGGGTAAGGTGTTGGGGTCGTGTTTGAAACAAGATGTAACATAAGATTTCTTTTTAGTCAACACTTATTTATTTCAAATTCTAAAAGACTTTCTTTAAAATAAAGCGAAGTAAAATTTCTTTCTACTTACATAGTTTATATAATTGGGTTTAACCGATTCACGTCATTTATAATTATTAATTCAAGGTTAAATTGAGTTTATGAAGATTTCACATACAATTTTATCTTTCATTAATATAAAACTGTTTCGGTCATAACTTGTTCGTTTTAGAGATTTTTGAGTGATTCAAAAGCCAAAAATTATGTACTCGAAACGTACTTTTCAAATATTCAGAAAGTATAGTCATGGGAAGTCAGTGGATTGGTCGGAATTGTTATACAAGTGTCGAGTTCAAGGTTAAGTTTTGAATAGTAGTTTATTTTTATTTGGGGTGCACGAGATACCTAGTCCTTGGGTTGAGTTTTGAGATCGCCTAGAAGGTTGTTTGTAGATGGTTTGAGTCACATAGATGTGGGGAGGTAAAAAAATAAAAATAAAAATAATAATAATAATAAATAAGAGTATATTCTTTTGGAAAGGTCGGTCTTTTGCACGGTTTAAATAATATGTTGCGGGGCGTAATATGTTTTGGTTGCCATTGGGCGTTTCTTGGATTATTTTTCGTTGTCATGGGTCATTTTGAATTGATACATGTTCTGGGTTTGAGTTTTCTTTTGAGTCTCGTGGTTTTTGACTTGTTTTAATTGGTGTACGTGAAATGTCGTTAGTTATTCGTTGGTTTGATTCGTTGATCGTATCTGATGGATTCAGGATGTAGTTTTGGTTTCGTATTGTTCAGGAGCGTTGAGGTAGTCGTATGAAAGACTTGGTCGCGCCTACACGCTTAAGTAGGTGACCATGAGAGAACGGTCGGAATACCCTTAGTGGGGAGGAAAAAAGTTCGTAGACGAACTAATGTGGTCATGAGGTCTCTTAGGAGTACAAAGGAGATGAATAGAGATTTGTAGGATACTAGCACAAGTAACGCGCCATAGAGAGTGTTGGAAGGGGATACAATACCTCAAAGGTATTTGTGATTGTTAGTAGGGCATGCAAGTTTTCCGAAAATTTCCTGAAAGTTAGTAGGTTTGCCTATTATTGTGAGGTAGAACCATAAATAGAGCAAGTAGGGGAGGTGAGAGGAGTTGTAGTTAGTGCCTTTCCAAGGCAAATCGTTGATGGAGTGATATAAAAACAAGAGCTGTTAGAGATTGCAAGGAATGTCGGATAAAAGTTGAGTTGCTTAGTAGTAGATTGGATGTGGAAAGAGGTTGAGTGGTCTGATGAGAGGAAGTACCGGTCTTTTAAGATGCGTGTAGAATTTTGCAAGTTGAACGAGGTAGGAATTTATTCGTATTGCCGCTAAGAGAGGGTGCAAGGAGGACATAGTTGAAACTGCTAAGGATGTTGTATGAACGCTTTGGGTTTACGGTTATGTATTTGGATTCACCAAAGCACTAGCGGTTTTCATGGTGTCAATGAACCAAGTGTGCATGAACGTGTATAAACGAGTTGTCATCGGGAGCGTCGAAGACATCTTGAACTACTCAAATCTGAGAAGGAGAGTGAGGCGAATTATGTGTTGGTTTTGGAGTGGAGTTATACGTGAGATTTTCGAGTGTGAGTTTTTATTATTAAGTTTACCATGATGAGTAGTTAGAGATGATGGCGTATCATGGAACCAGCAAGGGGCGAAGTGAAGAAGGATGAGGAAGCGTTTTGGAGGCTGAATAGGTGGATTGGATAATGAGCCGATCTTGGCATTATTAGAAGGACCGGATGAATTCGCGAAGCATGATGATACGTGGAGCAAGGATTTGGACGCGTACGAGGACGACAAAGAAAGGCGATCGCTTATACGTTGCAGGAACTGAAGATTTGGAAGAACTAGATGGACTTAGTTAGTGGGGCTGGATTGTTATATCTGCCTAGAATGCTAGAGGCATTTGGTGTACGAGACGTGGAGAATGATCTATACGGATCATGAACGTCTCCAACACATATTCAATCATCTTGATTGAACTGTTGGCAAAGGTGATGGGTGGAGTTAAGTGATGAAAGAAAATTGCAAGGCCAAGTACCATCTTGGAAAGGCAAGTATGGTTGATGAGACATGGAATAAGAAGAATAAAGTGAAGCAGAGACGAACTGGAACAATATGGATGACGTATTAGGGTGATTTGGATGAAGGGTGTAGGTTGCACGAGTTGAGTTGTCTAAAGCGGAGAACGCGTCAACCTGTAAGTTGCGTGGCTTGGATAATCATATGAAGAAAAGGGACGTAGACTATACTTCCTACATAGATAGGAGTAGCTTAGAAAGGGCGATGTAAGGACGAAGTTGGTGAAAGGGATACATAATGCGGTGGATGAATAAGTACGACGAGAGTTGGGTGATAGACGATAGACTAACCAATTCATCTCATATTTCAAGAGGAATGAAAAGTCATGTAGTTGAGAAGTTGGAAGGATTGCGTACGGATGTGATGGAATAGAGGATTTTGCGTAAAAGTTAGCCTAATATGTATGGAATGCCTTATGAAGGATTATGGCAAGGGAAGAAACGATGAGAAGCATCACATCGTGATGTATGGTAGGAGTTGAAGAAGAAGAAGGAAGTGTGTATAGAAGAGAAGCATGAATGAAATAGGTCGAGATAGGAACCGAAGGTAAAACTTTGGTAGAGCTTAATGAGTAGAATAAAGCACAAGCAGGCTAATACTGTCGTAGTGTGGAAAAGGAAATGGCACTGACCTATACTGATTGATTTAGAGGTAGTTAGGAAACTCGTTAGCGATGGCTGAGTTTTCATATAATGATAGTTATCATACTAGAAGTCGATAAATGCCATTTGAGGCACTATATGAAAGGATAGGGTGAGTTGTCCCTATTGTGGACTAGAATTGGTAAAAGAGGCTACTAATATGGTAATGATGGTTGTGGAAAGGATGAGAGCAACAAGGGATGCTATGTAGAAAAGGAGGAAACCACTAGAGTTAGTGACAAAGTTATGTAGGGAGTTTCACCCATAGTAACGGGTGGTATGTTTTGGTAAAATGGAAGAGTTGATGTAGAGTTTTGTAGGTCCATTTATGATCTTTGGAAAGATCAGACCATTAGCTTATGAGCATAGAATTACCTGGGGGAAATGAGTTGTATATATGATACATTTCATGTATTGTGATTGGTAAAGGTTGTTTGAAAATGCATTTTGCATGTACGGTTATTCGGGACTTGTGTTAATAAGAGTCTTTGTTTATCAAAGAGTCATTTGTGAGATTTAATGACTGTGAGGTATTTTGCATATGTGGTATTTTGGTTTGTATATGTGGTATTTTGCAACTTGAACTAAAGTTCACGTGGAAATGAGGGGAGTTCATTTAGAACAAGTATCCTCGTGTGATTTGTTGGTTGTGTGTTGATCCTAAGGAGTAAATCTCGGGACGAGATTTCTATTAGGAGGGAGTGATGTGACAACCCTGGTTTTGAGGTTCGTCACTTAGTTTTATTTTGTGCTAGTTACGTGTCTTTATGTGTTTATGTGCTTATTGGTGTGTATAGATTGTGGTTTAGATATCGTTTCCGGTACGGGGTACCTTGTGAGTGAAACGATGTGTGATGATTTCATGTTCATGAGTTCACATGGTAGTGACTATGAAGTGAGATGGTGTTATTTGGTGGTTCTAAGTATACGTATATGTATTATAGAAAATCGTATTTTTTACGATTTACGGTTTAGCATTTAGAGGTCGCGGATGAGGTAATTAGTCATATGAATATTTTTCGGGATGGTTTTAAGTCATTTAGGACTTAGTTATAAAGTTTATTGCAAAATTTGAGATTTTTTTTAAAAGTGTATATTTTACGTCTTTTACGGTAAAACGCGTAAATTTGACTAGTTTTACGGTTTTGTGGTTTTGGAAGCTTTAGGAGCTGAAATAAATTAAGGAAAATTAAAGTAATATTAATAACATAATATTAAATAATAAAAATAAAAAAAACGAATTTAGGGGTGTTTGGGTCGGTTTAGACGCACCAAAGAAGAAAGAAAGAAGGGAAAAGCCCAAAACAGGCCCAATGGACTTGTAATGGGATTAGGGGGCCTTTAGGACTTAACCAAGCCCAACTCATAACCATAATAATCAGGTTTTTAACCTCCATAACATCACCTAGCCGAAATTCATCCATGGTGGCCAATTAGGGTTCTTCAAAAATTAGGTTTTCTTCATCTTCTATTAATTCAAAGGTAAAACCTTCTTAACCCTTTTCATATTAAATGTTTTTAATGTTTCTATGACCATATGATGGATTTGATTAGGGTTTAATTAAAAACAATATATTAATCATATTTTAATGATTGAATAAATTAGGGCTTGTAATTAGAGGGATTAGGGTTAATTAATGAGGTTGATTTTGTTAAACCCGTTTTTAAAAACTGGGCAGAATTTTGAGTCAATTGTTTTGATCATATCTGGAGTTCTAGGAACATTCAAGATGCGATCAAACTATCCCTGAAAAGGTAATTGAAGTGGTTTTCGAATGCAAGAAACGAGAACTAAAATGGAGGTCGGGAAGTGGGTCAAAAACAGGTTACAACAGTCGGAGGTCAAAACAGTTTTGAATTCAGCATGTTTTCTTTTTAAGTTTTGGGTTGTTTGGGGTACTTAGGGTTGCATTGGGATCTTATCACGAACATGAGAGATGGTTTATATATTGTATTAAGTATCTGTACTTGGGCTAAGGTTGTGGTTTAGGGTAAGACCCTCTAATGGTAACAAACTTTTCATACGTTTAAAATCAGTGATATCTGGATAGGTAGAAATATATACACATATATCGGGGCCTTAACAGTAGCTTTAAGGTTAGGGCAAGTGGGAGGTTTTAACTAACATGTATAAAAGTGTGAATATTCCTTTTACAGAAACCATGGGTATGTTTAAGTGGACGTTTGACTTAAAGTTTTGAGACCTAAAACTGGGACTGTTTTGTGTAAAATTATGAACGGGATAGCTATTAAACTTAACCAAGTTAGGGACTTGTTAAGGAAGGGTAATGGGGTGATTAGAACTTAACAATGAGGTAATTATATGGGAATAGGCTAGATGTCCATCATAGGTTGATGAGCCATCTTGGTGATTGGTTCGGGTATTGATTGTGTGTTTTTGGTTTGTTAGCTCGTTGCTAGTGCGAGGACTTGTGAAGAAGCTATCAGGTGAGTTTCATAGTCCCATGTTTATTTTTGATTTTGACTTCCATATAGGATGGAAGAGACACTGTGTTGAGTTGTTTATAAATTGATGCTGTGAATGTTTTTAAGGTTTGAGATGGACTTGTGTGTACATTATGTGATTAACTGCTATGTGATTCTTGTTTGTGTATGATCTGGATTGGAAAGGTACATAGGTGTATGGGCGCCTATGGGACCAATGGTTAATGACAAGGTAGTGGCCTTGGGATGGGTACATAGCGTGATCGTCTATGGGACCAATGGTTAATGACAAGGTAGTGGCCTTGGGATAGGTACATAGTGTGATCATCTATGGTACCATGATGTTTGGTAAGGCCGAGGGCCTTGGATTTGGTTTGAAATGTTTGATCCTAAATTTTTAGTTGTTAATGCATACTTGTAGCACATTGTCCATATGTTATTGTGTTGATGGTTGTTATTCACAGCTTGTAACTGATTTAGCGTTGGAGTCTAAACCTATGACTCTCACCAACTTTATGTTGACGTGTTTTAGTGTCTCTTTCAGGTGTGAATGTGGTTAAGCGTGAGGATAGAAGTGGCTAGACTTGGATGCCTTAGGATTGCATATAGAAGGAGATCCCTGTTCCTTCTTAGTTTACCTTTATGCTTTTTTGAATAAGAGATACTTTTGGCACCTATATGATTGTTTTGTTTGTGTTACTTGTTTGTCTTGGGTAAGAGGTAGGACTGTTACCTACTTACCTAGACTCCTGCATTTGATGAGATATTGTCATGACTTTTGTGTCACCATTTTATGACATTTCTTATTTCATATAGTTATCTCTATAGACACGCCATGTTGTGATGATATCCATACGTCGCGCCCGTTATTCTGCCATGGTGGGGTGTGACAAATAGCCTTGAAAATGCTTGAAAACACCTCCAAAACCATCCAAAAGCTACAAGTACTTCTAAATGGCTAAAATAACAAAAAGAAAAGGATTAAGACGTTTTTAGGGTATTTTAGGATAAACAATAGGGTGAAATGATCCCTAGAAAGTGTATAAAATAACACCTCATTAAGATGTCATACAACTTGTTGTTGGTCGGCTTCAAGTGTTTGGGAGATGAGAACTTCATGATCATAATCGTGAAAGGAGATCGTAGAACCTCTTAAAGGGCTTTGTATAGCCTCTTCCTCTTATGTCATTTCCTTTTTGCCTTTATCTTTCTCCGACCTTTCTTCGACCTCCTTATCCCTTTCTGCCCGTCCGCCACCTTCGGTGTTGTTTCCGGAGAATATATAAAAATGAGTGATGGCGGCTTTGCACTTCTTGTTATGTTCTTTGGTAAGTGAATCCAAAGACGCTGATTGGCCCAACATTTGGTCTTGAAGGTTGGGAGTGACCTATAGGTAATCTCTTCCGGATAGGGATAGCCCGGGCGGAGTGGTCGGTTCAAGGGTAGGCCTTGTCATTTAGAACTCGTGGTAGATTAAACTTAGGTCCCACGAAAGGCGCCAATTTGTTGATGTAAATTATTCGCGCTCGGGTTTTAGCCCAGAAGAAAGTTTTGACGTGGGAGTAAGTATGAGGTTACGAACAAGTAAACGTGAGGGTATTAAATGTAAGTAGTAATAAATGTCTACGTAAGAATTAATTACCTAGTAGTAAATACATGTAGGTATTTATAGGGCACTGTAGTTGTACCTTGATTGGATATGTTGTTGTTTGAGGTTGATCTACTGTCTTGTCACTATTTGATGTTGACCCACTGTCAAGGGTCGTTGTCTAATGCAGACCTGCTGATCTGCTGTCGGTGAACGCCTGAATAGTCCATTGGATAATAGGAGTTCTCATGGATAATAAGGTGTTTCCTAGTCAATACGTAATAGACACGTGATTGCTTACTAGATTGTAAATCACCGTTCGTACAGATTCGAGGGGCAGCGTGGTGTCCGGTAAATATCGTCCAGACACATACACAAACATGGATGTTTATATTTTAGTTCATTGTTTCATATCATGTTTTTATAGGTGAAACAAGCGAGATTATGCATAAAAGAAAAAGATCTCATGAGATAGCTAACGGTTCTTATGGTCCTCCATCATTCTCTCTCACTTCAAAAAACTCGTCCTCGAGTTTGTCTCACCCGTCTCTTGTACTCGTAGCATCCAAATTTGTATCCCTTGCATCAAATTACCTTTTTTTAAAAATGAATCGACCTCTAACCTTGATCGTCTTAAAACCCAACTTGTCAACCATGGTAGTTTGGATCATTGGAAAATAAATATTGTTAGCAACAACTACAGTGTCTTCAATGTTGTCTTCTTTCTCACCAAATTCTTCTTTCCCGATAAATCTTTCTTTTTCCCCAATGACATCTTCAATATCAATATCA
Source organism: Glebionis coronaria (assembly GCA_025667525.1). Lineage (NCBI taxonomy): Eukaryota > Viridiplantae > Streptophyta > Magnoliopsida > Asterales > Asteraceae > Glebionis > Glebionis coronaria. Next base: position 4,272,711 of record JANFOE010000322.1, on the reverse strand, counting down.
TAAACTAGCATAGATTCTTCTTCATATTTATCATCATCAAATATTGGAGGTCCTTCATAATCATCACTAGCCTCACCATAATCATTCCATTCATCAAAAGATAAACCATCACTCTCAAAAAACGGATATCCTAACATCGTAATCAGGAAATTCGGCTCTGATACCAACTGATGTAGCGAGAACAAGATAGATAATTGAATCTGTTGATTCCAAAGAATATCAGACACAATCCTTCCAACTATCGTTGATTCAAAAAGAATACTGATAATCAGGTAAACTCCAACAATCGTTGATTCAACGAATACCCGATTACTTGGATGAAATCGAAAAATAAACCCTAACTTGGATTTAAGTTGATTAATAAAAGACTAAAAGTGTGTAATTTTTATTCATAACTCAAAAACTGAATACAATAAACCCCAAGCCTTATTTTTATAGGATAACTAAACTTAGAGAAAAAGTTAACAAATTATTCTAGAAAAATAAATTAAAAAAACTAAATAAAATACTGACATAAAAACTAATCTCCAACAGACATAAAATAAACCTCCTTCGTCATTTAAAGAAACTAAATAAAATGTAGACACAAAAATAATCTTCAGTAGACATAAAATAATGCTCCCACATCAGTTGTACTCGAGTAGTAATAATCATTCTCAAACTTTCCTCCTAACATGATTAGTTTTTGCCATGTCAAGTAAATTCCAAAAATGAAATTAGCTCAAAATTTCTAGTCTTCATGCGAAAAAATAACGTTTGGCATAAGACAAATTTACGCATTTTAAATGTTATTGTTAAAACATGTATGAAACACTTTAGTTGTGTCCAATAATATAAATGATAAATTTATGTATAGCTGGTGTTTTAAAAACGACCCGTTTTGTAAATTTCAAATTGTACACGTCTATGTCATAAAACTTTTACGCGACGTATAAAAGGCATACGACATAAGGGACAAGCCCCCAAGGTATAGATGCATAATGCAATATGCATACGATGTAAGACCCATTCCTATACAACACACGCAACTAATTTTTCTTACAAACGTCTCGAGCCTTACAATTTTAAGCTTTTGTAATTTTGAAATACACCAAAGCGTTGGTTTTAGGCGTGGCGTGAGTTGAGACAAAAAAATACTTGAAAATGCATGAAAATATATAAGACGTGGTGAGTTTTTTTTAAACGCTTAAGTGTTTTGACTTGCATTTATTAATATTTTAGATTTACTAACGTTTACTACTCATACAAGTATGAAACACACTATGATATAAATCTATAAATTTACAAGCATTTTTTGCCATTTTAAGTTAAGCTCCCCTTAAAGTTATTATACCGCCAATTTATAAACTTTGTTTATAGGTAACAAGTGATCATTTATTAACTAGGACAGAATTACTTGAACTTAGTGATATTTTTTCATCATGATACAATCTTTTGAAATGACTACCAAAGGCTTCTTGGCCTAGCAATATGTGAGTGACCCTCTAACCTAAAAGTTGTGAGTTCAAATTTCGGTGGAGACATGTGAGATAAAATTGTAAGATACATTGTGTGAATTGTAAAAAAATTGCCGTTCAAAAAAAATATATTTTGAAATGACTTATATCATCTATTTACATTTACTACACAAGTCTACAAAGGTCTCAAATCCAAACATAACCTACCATCATTATGAATCCATACCATTAGGGGTGAGCAGAAACCGAACCGCGAACCGCAAAACCGCAAAAAACCGCAAAAACCAAACCACATAAACCGCACCACGACAAAAACCGACGGTTTGGTTTTAAGAAAAAGGAAAAACCGCCACTGCGGTTCGGTTGCGGTTTTCTACCGTAAAACCGAACCGTAAAACCGAACCGCACCACACAATAATTATTTTATACTGAAAAACGTCATATCGACTATTTTATGCGAGTTATAAGATTTCTAATGCATATTATCACTGATATTCATATAAGTTATTAGTAAAGTGTTTGCTAGATACAATTTATGCATTGTTATAACCGAAAAAAATCAACATTTTAAACAAAAAGCCACAAATATTATATAAATCACAAATAATGGTTCGGTGCGGTTAAAAACCGCAAAACCGCAGAAACCGCAAAAAAACCGCAAAACCGAAACCGCGGTTTTTGGTTCGGTGCGGTTTTTAATTTTATAAAAACCGCAAATACGGTTGCGGTTCGATTTTAGTCAAAAACCGCACCAAACCGAACCATGCTCACCCCTACATACCATCTCTCAAAACTTCAACTCATAAATCCAAAAACAAAATCATGACAACCTGTCACAAAACAAAACTAGACAAAACAAAAACCCATCTCTAATCCCATTTAATTCAAATTTTCCAATACACATCTCAAAAAAAATAAACTTACACCAAAATAGCCTCTTTCAACACCTTAGTCACACAAAAGCAACACAACCAAAAATAGCAAAAAAGTAAACCAAACTTACACATAACCCAAACTAGAGGTACCAAAACTAAAAAAAATAAAAAAAAAATCAGTTTTTTTAAAAAAAAATTTTCCTTCTTTATTTATTACTGTCAAAACCGGTCATTTCGTAGACAGTGAGTAAGGTGCTCTCTCCCATTACCTCTTACCTGGTAGGTCCCATTCTCATACTACTACCACCCTATAATAGCTATATATATACTCTCTCACTCCGGTTCATAAAACCGCCACAAAACCGGCATAAAACACTGTGTTTTCCGGTTTATTTCTTTTTTTTTTCCGACGTAATGCCGTTACATACTCTTAACTACTTCTTTTTTTCTATAAATATTGCTTATATATACTCATCACTTCTCATTTATTTTTAATTTTATTTTTTTCAGGTTGTTCAAGGTGACGTCACTTTACGGTAACGGTTTAACCTCTTAAATGTTAACTTATTTATTACTATTTTTTTTGATAATTTTTTTTTGGAAGTTATATCGACCGTACGAGTTCGATTATCGATGCTTAAGCAGTTAAGCTACTTTTTTTTTTATTTTTTTATTTTTTATAATTTTTTTGATTATTTTCAGGTTATTCAAGCTGACGTCATTTTTCGGTTAATCGGAGTGTCAGTTACGGAATATTGAAGCGGATAAAGGTATAAGCTCTTAAATGTTAACTTAATCTATATTTTATATATATTTTTGTCAAAATAATGAGTAGATGAACAGTGTTTATGGAGATATTTGATCAGATTTAAGTTATTTATGTTATAAATGCATGATATATTGTTTATTAGCGATTTTGTGAAATAGATGATAGTTTTAGGTCATGATGCTTAATTTACTGTACTTGTCTACTTTTGTGCGTTTTCGGTATTTGCATGGAATTTTGTGAGTAGACGAAGGATTATGAGGATTATTGTGCTCGGATTGAAATAAGGCGTTTTTTATACAAGTTATGTTGTTTATTAGCGATTTTGTGAAATAGATGATAGTTTTAGACTTTTAGGTCATGATGCTTAATTTACTTGTCTACTTTTGTGCGTTTTCGGTATTTGCGTGGAATTTTGTGAGTAGACGAAGGATTATGAGGATTATTGTGCTCGGATTGAAATTAGGCGTTTTTTATACAAGTTATGTTGTTTATTAGCGATTTTGTGAAATAGATGATAGTTTTAGACTTTTAGGTCATGATGCTTAATTTACTTGTCTACTTTTGTGCGTTTTCGGTATTTGCGTGGAATTTTGTGAGTAGACGAAGGATTATGAGGATTATTGTGCTCGGATTGAAATAAGGCGTTTTTTATACAAGTTATGTTGTTTATTAGCGATTTTGTGAAATAGATGATAGTTTTAGACTTTTAGGTCATGATGCTTAATTTACTTGTCTACTTTTGTGCGTTTTCGGTATTTGCGTGGAATTTTGTGAGTAGACGAAGGATTATGAGGATTATTGTGCTCGGATTGAAATTAGGCGTTTTTTATACAAGTTATGTTGTTTATTAGCGATTTTGTGAAATAGATGATAGTTTTAGACTTTTAGGTCATGATGCTTAATTTACTTGTCTACTTTTGTGCGTTTTCGGTATTTGCGTGGAATTTTGTGAGTAGACGAAGGATTATGAGGATTATTGTGCTCGGATTGAAATAAGGCGTTTTTTATACAAGTTATGTTGTTTATTAGCGATTTTGTGAAATAGATGATAGTTTTAGACTTTTAGGTCATGATGCTTAATTTACTTGTCTACTTTTGTGCGTTTTCGGTATTTGCGTGGAATTTTGTGAGTAGACGAAGGATTATGAGGATTATTGTGCTCGGATTGAAATTAGGCGTTTTTTATACAAGTTATGTTGTTTATTAGCGATTTTGTGAAATAGATGATAGTTTTAGACTTTTAGGTCATGATGCTTAATTTACTTGTCTACTTTTGTGCGTTTTCGGTATTTGCGTGGAATTTTGTGAGTAGACGAAGGATTATGAGGATTATTGTGCTCGGATTGAAATAAGGCGTTTTTTATACAAGTTATGTTGTTTATTAGCGATTTTGTGAAATAGATGATAGTTTTAGACTTTTAGGTCATGATGCTTAATTTACTTGTCTACTTTTGTGCGTTTTCGGTATTTGCGTGGAATTTTGTGAGTAGACGAAGGATTATGAGGATTATTGTGCTCGGATTGAAATTAGGCGTTTTTTATACAAGTTATGTTGTTTATTAGCGATTTTGTGAAATAGATGATAGTTTTAGACTTTTAGGTCATGATGCTTAATTTACTTGTCTACTTTTGTGCGTTTTCGGTATTTGCGTGGAATTTTGTGAGTAGACGAAGGATTATGAGGATTATTGTGCTCGGATTGAAATAAGGCGTTTTTTATACAAGTTATGTTGTTTATTAGCGATTTTGTGAAATAGATGATAGTTTTAGACTTTTAGGTCATGATGCTTAATTTACTTGTCTACTTTTGTGCGTTTTCGGTATTTGCGTGGAATTTTGTGAGTAGACGAAGGATTATGAGGATTATTGTGCTCGGATTGAAATTAGGCGTTTTTTATACAAGTTATGTTGTTTATTAGCGATTTTGTGAAATAGATGATAGTTTTAGACTTTTAGGTCATGATGCTTAATTTACTTGTCTACTTTTGTGCGTTTTCGGTATTTGCGTGGAATTTTGTGAGTAGACGAAGGATTATGAGGATTATTGTGCTCGGATTGAAATAAGGCGTTTTTTATACAAGTTATGTTGTTTATTAGCGATTTTGTGAAATAGATGATAGTTTTAGACTTTTAGGTCATGATGCTTAATTTACTTGTCTACTTTTGTGCGTTTTCGGTATTTGCGTGGAATTTTGTGAGTAGACGAAGGATTATGAGGATTATTGTGCTCGGATTGAAATTAGGCGTTTTTTATACAAGTTATGTTGTTTATTAGCGATTTTGTGAAATAGATGATAGTTTTAGACTTTTAGGTCATGATGCTTAATTTACTTGTCTACTTTTGTGCGTTTTCGGTATTTGCGTGGAATTTTGTGAGTAGACGAAGGATTATGAGGATTATTGTGCTCGGATTGAAATAAGGCGTTTTTTATACAAGTTATGTTGTTTATTAGCGATTTTGTGAAATAGATGATAGTTTTAGACTTTTAGGTCATGATGCTTAATTTACTTGTCTACTTTTGTGCGTTTTCGGTATTTGCGTGGAATTTTGTGAGTAGACGAAGGATTATGAGGATTATTGTGCTCGGATTGAAATTAGGCGTTTTTTATACAAGTTATGTTGTTTATTAGCGATTTTGTGAAATAGATGATAGTTTTAGACTTTTAGGTCATGATGCTTAATTTACTTGTCTACTTTTGTGCGTTTTCGGTATTTGCGTGGAATTTTGTGAGTAGACGAAGGATTATTGTGAAAGTATTTGCTCGGATTGAAGTTAGTTTGTGAATTATTAAGGCGTTTTTGATACAAGTTATGTTTATTAGCGATTTTGTGGAAATAGACTAATAGATGATAGTTTTAGACTTTTAGGTGATGATGCTTAAGTTACTTGTCTACTTTTGTGTGTTTTCGCTATTTGCGTGGAATTTTGTGAGTAGGCGAAGGATCATTGTGAAAATATTTGCTCGGATTGAAGTTATATTTGCGTATTATTTAGGCGTTTTGATATTTGTTTGGGCGTGTGCGATGGATAGCTCTGAATAGGCGTTTATATGCATTATTTGAGTGTGGCGTTCCTTGTATGCTTTGGTAAAGTAAATATTGTTGTATTAAGCCATGAGCACATTTTGGTAGAGTAAATATTGTTGTATGCTTGTATCGCCGAGTTTGATTTAGGTTATCGATGCTTGAGTTACTTGTCTACTTTTTTATGTTTTGGGTATATCTGTAAAATTTTGTGATTAGATGAATGATTATTGTGATTTTTTTGCTCAGATTGAGGTTATGTTTGCGTAAGAGATATGCATGACATGCTGTTTATTATTAAGGCATTTTGATATTTGCGCGCGTGTGTGTAATGATAGTTGTGAATAAGCGTTTGTTTGCTTTATTTGAGTGTGACATTACTTGTATGCTGTGGTAGAGTAGATATTGTTGTATTAAGCCATGACACATTTTAAAACCGCAGTATGTCGAGTTATCGAAAGAAATCGAGTACCAAGTGTTATTTGTTCGTCTGTTTAGGCATCTTCTTAAGCAGAGATATGCATGCTCTATTGTTTACTTGCGTCTTTTTAGCTATTTGTGCGCGTGTGTGTAATGATAGTTGTGGATAGGCCTTTCCTTATTTTATCTGGGTGTGACTTTACTCGTATGCTCTGGTTATCATGCTAAAGTGTAGTTTAGGCAGATTAGATATTGATACAGTACGCCATGACACATGTTAGAGCTTTTCAATGTTGATAACTATAGTATCAATGGACGCAAATATGCTTTTACTCTATTTTCTCGTGCTTTTCTTTTGAATGTATCATAGATTTATGGCATCTGTGAAAAGATCCGGAAGTTTTGAAGTACGTCGTGTTCTTAAGATATAGAGTACTGTGTGTTATGAATTTATTTGTTTATATATCTATAAATCTATATTTAAGATGTTTGTTGGGTATGTGAACTTAATGGTGTCAAGTACTCAAGTGGTGAAGTAGTGATACTATTATTGTTGTTCTTCAGCAGTCTTGTATGTTTCATTTTCCTTGTTTGTCATTTGGCCCCTTTATTTGCAACGTAAAGTATGGTTGATGCGATAGAAAATGCATTATTAAGTTTGTGAACCGTTCACAAGACGGTGTCTAAGACTTGTAGTTTGGGTGGTCTGCCCTTACACACAAAGTCTATGTTTCAAATTACAATGCGACACTGTTTGGTGAGGTTTTATACAGACTGCTTATGTTTCCAGCCTCATAAGGATGTTAGGTTTGATTTTATTTATTTTTTAAATACAAAAAGAGATATTCCCTGCACCAGTCTAGGAAATCTTTGTTTGTCCTAATTGTGTGACCGCAAAGGCTATTTATATCTCGAACACGAGCTACTTTATCAGTTGTATTGTTTTATGTGCTTTGTGCGGTATCATTGTTTGCCATGCTCCATGTTGCTGCAAAATGTTTGATCACTGCTTGTTATATGATGTCGTAAGTTTACCTTCAGCTGTAAGTATGGTTAATAGTCGTAGTAGTGGGCTTTGTTGGGCGCGTGAATGGAATTTGGAGATACTTAAGCTACTTACCTACTTTTTACTTTACTTTTTTATGGTTTTCCTTCTGTGAAAATATTGAGTAGATGAGCAGTATTTATGAATATACTTATTGGGTTAAAATATGTTTGTTTATCAGACGTATATGCATGATATGCTGCTCATAATTTATTTTTGTGTGCGATGTAATAGACGATATTATGTTCATCATTATATTGTGTGATTGGAGTAACTTATTGTGTGATGATGTAATAGACGATATTAGGAACTTGTATTGATTAGTTTAAATTTGGTCATTGATGCTTAAGTTACTTCTCTCCTTTTTTGTATTTAGGTATTTGTGTTCAATTTTTTTGGTAGATGAACTGTGTTTATGAAATTATTTGCTCAGATTTAAGTTATCTTTGCTTGAGCAGTGATATGCATAATATATTGTTTACTTTGGTGTTTTAAACTTTTTGCCTGCATGTGTGTGTGTGATGATACTTGCGAATAGGCCTTTCCTTGCTTTATTTGAGCGTGACACTACTCGTATGCTCTAGTTATCATGCTAAAGTGTGGTTTAGGCAGATTAGATATTGATGTATTAGGCCATGACACATGTTAGGGCTTTTCATACTTGGTCATGGTAGTATAATGGAAGTTATGGTTTACTCTATTTTCTTTGTTACTCTTGAATTTTTGTTTGTAGATGTATATTGTTGGTGAAAAGCTTTTGTAAGTTTGAAAGTATGCCGTGTTATCGTTAGATATAGAGTACTTTATGTTATTTATTTATCTGTGTGTTGGGTATGTAAACCTAATGTTGTCAAGTGGTGAAGTAATGATACTAGTATTGTTGTTCTTCACCAGCCTTGTATGTTTAATTTTATTTGTTTGTCACTGGCCACTTGGTTTCTTTGCAATGTTGAAATATGGTTGATGCGATAGAAAAGATGTTACAAAGTTTTTGAATCATTCACGAGACGATATCTAAGACTTGGTCTGCCCTCGCACACAAAATCTCAAATCACATTCAAACTTTAGTTTCTTTGTTATTCTTTCGACTTTTTATCCGTAGTTGTATGTCATCTGTGAAAAGCTTTAGCAAGTTTGAATGCATGTTGTGATATTCGGAATATATAGAGCACTTCACATATATAGAGCACTTCATGTTATTTACCTATTTACGAGTATTTATTTGTTTACATATCTTTTTATTACAACTCGTGTTGGCTGTGTGAACTAAATATTGTCAAGTGGTGAAGTAATGATGCTAGTGTTGCTAAATGTACATCTCAAATCACAATGTGAGAGACTGTTTGATGCTATGTTATACATTGACTGTTATGAATTGTATGAAGATATTGGGTGTGGGAATGGAATTTATGGATAGACACTATCAAAGAGTATACGTTCTATGGTGCTCTGTTTCACATTAAATTGAAGTTGTGCTCTTAATATTGATGGTCATACATTTGTTTAGCAGAATGGGAGGTCGGAAGCAAAAGAAGTTTAGCCTTGATTGGGCCTCAAAAGAAGCCCCAGTAACTTCCAATTTTAGTCTACCTGCTAGAAACTTGAGGAAATCTGATCTTGGTGCTGTAATTTTTGGTTGCACTCACAACACCATCAATGAATGCCTCTCAAAACTGCTATTTGGTTAGTTTCTTTATCTTATGTTTCCAACATTTTTTTGCTTATTTCGACATTCATATAAATTATCTTTGTGCTTTGCTAACAGGTTTGCCAGGGCCACACTTTCCATATATAAAGAACATAAGAGAAGGACTTGTGCTTTTTCTGTTTAATTATCATGATAGGAAACTTTATGGAATATTTGAGGCTGCTGGTCCTGGTCAAATGAACATCGATAGATATGCTTGGGTTCGAGAGGGAGACACTGGATACACAAGTTATCCCGCTCAGGTATCATTTCCCGCTGTAATGTAGTAGCTCTGTCATTGCTGATAGCCTTGGGAAAATTTTGTCTACATGTGCAAACACTTGCTAATACTTAGCTTTATATGTATGACTCACATTTTAGGTCCGGGTTCGTGTTAAGATGGAGTGTCTCGCATTAACAGAAAACCAGTTTAAGCCAATTATCGCGAACAATTACTATGAGAGCAAACACTTTCACTTTGAGTTGGACATGGATCAGACAAATCAGCTGATCTCAATGTTTGAGAGATTTCCTATGACTTCTAATAGCTCAATGGTCACTTATATAGCCCCACCAAGGACCATCAATCCTGTGATTAATAATAGTTCAAGAGCCGTTGATATACCCCCGGTTTCGAACACCAATATGTCATATGCTTCTATTGTTGGCGAAAGTAGTACTATTCCCATTACTGCTTCTAGTTCCCAGTCTACCTGGAGTTCATTATTCAAAAATCAACCAGCTTCTGAAGGTACTAGCAAAGATACCCAAGCTTGGAGTTCATTATTCAAAAATCAACCAGCTTCTGAAGGGACTAACAACAATACCCAAGCTTTAAGTGTATCTTTTGCGTCTTCAAATGCATATGAAGGCAAGGACAAATCTGTGCAAGTAAACGACTGGGTTGAAAGCGAAGTCATTGCTGCAAACACATGGGAGGATGACTCAAGTCCTCGAGGCTATGAAGGGAAGGGCAATTCAAGGCAAGAATCTGAAACCGATCTTGGTTTTGTGGAAGAACACAATTGGGATGGGAAGTGGGATCAACCTTGGGAATTAGACGAGGATCCTCAAGTAAACACTACTACAGACGATTTTTCATTCAAGCAAGATTACAAAGCCGATGGTAAGGAAGAAAACAAGTGGGGTGTAGAATGGGAGCAACCTTGGGAATCAGATGTGAATGCTCAAGTAAACACTACCACACACGATTTTCCATTGAAGCAAGATTACAAAGCCGATGGTAAGGAAGAAAACAAGTGGGGTGTAGAATGGGAGCAACCTTGGGAATCAGATGTGAATGCTCAAGTAAACACTACCACACACGATTTTCCATTGAAGCAAGATTACAAAGCCAATGGCATGGAAGAAAACAAGTGGGTTGGAGAATGGGGGCAACCTTGGAAATCAGACGTGAATGCTCAAGCAAACACTACTGCAGATCATACTGATATTTTGCAAGAAAACACTTGGGAAGAAAGTCAACCCATTCCTGCAACCACTCCAACCACTGACAAAGTTGAACTTATGGAAACCGAAGAATCAGAGTCGAGTGGTCATTCTTCCGATAACAATACAGATTGCAAAAAGTCAGAAACAAATGAGAGTGACAAAGAGAAAAATCCTGTGAAAGAAGATTCCTCTGTATCAACTACTGTTGCCGAGCCACAGATCTCAACTGATGTTCCGTCATTGGTGCTCAACGTAAGCTAACTTTATTCAAGTTATCTATGCTTATTGGTTCATGCATTTTTTGTTTTTTTTTTGCTACATTATATGTCTAATACAGTTTATATTTCTTTTGTGTATAGTTAATGGAGGAAGTAAAATCATTGAAGGGATCTCAACTGAAGCAGATTGTGAAAATCAGTATGCTAGAGAAACGTTTGGTAAAATCTTCAATCCCAATACGTTTCTCCTTCCTGGAATGTTTTACTACATCATTCAAGTTACTGTACTTAATTACATTTTTCAACACAGGTTGAATCAAAACAAGAAGTACAACAACTCAAAAACCGTATTGGGACTTTGGAACATGGATCACAACCTGTTGTAGACCCTGTAGAAGTCGATGATCATCTATCGAGCAAATCTCAGTCAAACTTTGATGAGTCTGTGTACATTATTGGTGGATTTGATGGTTCCTCGTGGTCCTCATCACTCGATTCCTTTAGCCCACTTAAGGATACCAGGACTTCACTTAATTCGATGCAGTTTGTGAAGAAATATGCATCTGCTGCAATCTTAAATGGTGAACTTTACCATTTTGGTGGTGAGGGATTTCACACAGGTAATCATATTCTCTTCAAATGGTTTACATATTATAAATTTGTGCTCTTAATCTACTAAGACGTGTCCTCGTAACTTTTGTTTGTTTGTAGTTGAATCATTTATCCCTTCACAGAATCAGTGGGTTCCAAGACCACCTTTATTTTGGAAGAACATACACGTTGCTGGAGCTTCAGTCAAGGACAGACTCTTTGTCGTTGGTGGTGCTAATGGACGACAATGCTCCTCAGAGGTGGAGTATCTGGACTTAGATATTGGGAAGTGGATCCCTACTTGCCCAATGACAAGCAAGGTAGTTTTTTAAAATTTGTTTTACTAGTTTTTTTCTATAGTGTTTCGGGTCAATCTGATCCGGCCCATTTTACCTATGCCCATTTTACCTATACAAAGATAGCCAGTTGACTTTTTTTCCTTATTTGAAAGGCCAAAGATTAATATATATAACAAAAGAAGTACAGAGTACAAACACACCAAATAAACTCCAAACACCTCAAACACCCAGCCCAAACGCTAGTTAGCCAGTTGACTTGTTACCCAACTTGCCTATTTTGCGACCTCTTATATATATGTATCTGCTATAACTCTATAAGCTGTTGTTTCTCTGTAGAGGTTAGCTCCAGCAATGGTAGAACTGAACAATGCACTTTATGTTTCGGGTGGGTACGATGGAGCTTCCTATATAAGGTAATAAATAATTTTTACTCTCTTAAGTCTTAACTATAAGACCATTCCAATTCAATTCCGAACCTACAAGGAAAACTTAGAGCCTTTATCATATTCATCTTTACACTTGCATTTTTTTTTATCATCCCATAGTTTACTAATTTTAATGATGTCATGCAGTTCGTTTGAAAGGCATGATCCCCGTGAAGTAGAGTGGCAAAAACTTCCTAGTATGAAGACAAAGAAGGGTTGCCATTCAATGGTCATCCTAAACGAGAAACTGTAAGTTTCGCTTAGATGTCAATAACAATTTTTACTATGGTTTATTGTGATACAAATGCTAAGTTATCATACTTGGTAATGGTCGACGAGATCTTAGTAGCATTCGTTAAAGGTAAGCAAAAATGCAAAATGAATGGGTCGGTAGGTTGGATAACACTTAAAATTATTAAATGGATAACTTTCGGTACGGATGGGGTTGGCTTGACAAAAAACGCTTCTTGTACAAGTTTCTATGCAAGTAGTTAGTGTGTTAATACGATGACAAAAGTTGATTCTTTTTAACATTGTCTGATATTTCAAATAAAATGATTTTTGATGATTTTATGCAATCAAATGCACTGTTGGGAACTTTATAAACTTTTTGAAATTGCCCGTATAATATGTAGAACTTTGTATCTAATTAAACATTGCACCAATTCTAGGAAGAAGGAATCATTTGGTATATACTTGGACTTTCTGATTGGACAGCATGATAAGGATATCCAAGTCTTCTGAATACTTTTATAGGCTTATACTAAGAATCTGACCAATTATGTTGTTATAGATACACTCTTGGTGGATATGATGGAGAGAAGTATGTCCCAGCTGTTGAGTGTTTTGATACCCGAATGGGATCTTGGGTGGAAGCTGAGCCAATGAACATTTCTAGAGGCAATTTTGGGGCCTTCGTGTTAGAAGAAAAACTATACACAATCGGTGGAGTGAAGGAAAATGAAGAAGTTATGGATATTGTATGTAACCAAACCAGAAAGACTTTTCTTAATTTAGTGTTTCTTATATATTATAATAACTAACGTTTTGACCTACCCTTTGGCAGGTTGAATGTTACAAGGAGGGGAATCGTTGGGAGATTGTTGATTTGAAAGCGATCGGCAAAAGGAGCCATTTCTCTGCAATTGTGGCTTGAGTTTTGCCTGTTACTTACGATGAGCCTTAGTCAGTCTTATATTTTTGGGGACAGGGGGTAGTGAGGTGTGGCTAGTTGTGTACATTGGTAGAAAGTATCCTTCATTAAACCCTTGAGGTCATGTTGATGAAGCCTGGCAATATATACATTTGCATCTCTATCTTACTCATAACATTAAGGTAATTGCAAATGTTATTGTGAACAGGATATGAAATTTGCCTGTTTCGGGTGATTATTTGAATGCAAATTTCAAGTTTAGCTGAGGAAATCATTCCGAATTGACAGCATATATCTGTTTATGCAATGAATATACATATTTGCAGCTCGTGCAGATCATCAATCCCTAAACTCTGGTGATGAAAATCAAGAGTATTGGTGAAGAAAACACTTCTTGAATAAGTTAACTTTCAGTTCATCAGTTGTATCAAAATTAAGCGGTCTTCGTTTTTACAGATCCCTTTTTACCTAAAAAGTAAGCTGTAGTGAGTTTGCACCAACTTCAAAATGACTAGATTTTGTGATAAACAAAATCTAACAATAAAATTGGTATTGAATATTGCTGATAATTTGGTGACAAAAACTAACCACATATATATAGAATCAATAATACGAAAAAAAAAAAAAATCGATCTACAAGTGCCTTAGTCAATGATATCCGTTTCAGATTTGTAGGCACTATTCGAGCCCGGCAGTTTATTTACCATAGTTATACGGTCAAATTGATTTGGTAGGAGTGACAAATATCAGAATACTCGTCGATTAACATCAATACATATTCATTTTGCTAGGGATGCATTTATTTGGAAATGACACCCGGAAAGCTTTTAACGACATGTAGCATAAGGTTTGTGGAATGATATAGAACATGAGGTCAACCTACAACAAAGATACGGATTACTACTATCATGGATGTACAGAAACTCTTACAAATTTCAATGTCCAATTTTTTCTACAATGTTTATTATGAATACAAGTTAATCACACTCACACGATGTACTGTAATATGGAAGCTGCAAGCGTTCGACGACAACTACTTAAACAGCTATAGTATCATGAAATGATGGCAATACCGCAATAAGGGGATCTCCATAACCAACAGCCTCTGCAAAATCACATTCATGTTTATTTAATTTGTGAAAGATTTGCAACTAATTCACACTAGGTGATCATCTCAGCTTTTATATAAGTTATTTAACAAACTGATTGATCAATGTGAAGAAGCAAAGTTATTTATAGAGATATCAAAAAAGTTAATCGTAAATAATAAGTAAACAACAATCATACCTCCATCATCAAAGAGGATCTTTATAACTTCTCCATCCACATCCGACTGCATAAATGATTTTTTTTCCAAAGATAGAGAAATATTGATCAGATTATGATTCAAAGCTTGCTGCTCTTTTATGATAAGCAATTGTCCAGGATCTCATCTCACCTTCACAGGAAGTTCAGTGCCGAACTGGTCCAAGTAGCAGATCGTCTTTCCTTCTTTGATCACATCACCCTGTTTATTATAAACCTTCTTGATTATATCATTTTTATATTCATTGTACACATAAAAATTGATTGGCAAAACTTAAACAAGCTTCCTACTAGCGGTAAGATAATATGGATGCAAACAAGATATGAAGACTCTTTCAAAAAAGACGAAACAGAGTTGTTTGCCGATTAGACGACGCTTGATTTTATTTTCAAGTTATTGAGGAAAGACCGAAAGGGGAAATTATAATTTTTGAAGCACTCTGAAGATATTGAAGGAAATTCCTCGTTTACCTCTTTACATGCAGGTGGCTGCTTCTTGCCTTTGAGTGTTCTGGCTTTACGGAATGATCCAACCTGGTATATATTTTGTTGCAAATTTAATGAGTTCACAACAATTACTATCCAGTGCACTATAATGGCATTCGGATTATATCGGAAAGACCATAATTCAGATGTATACCGTTGGGCTTGATACTAGAACATATCCAGTAGCTCCAGATGCTTCAAGTGCTGCTAATTTTCTTGACTTTTTAACAGAATCATTTATAAGTGGGTTTTCTTTTGCTTTTACCGAAGACGACGATGCGACGGCAGGGGAAAATTCAGACATTGGTTTACTAGGAATTGGTGGTGCTTCTGTAGGCGAAGCAAAAAGCACGGGGGCTTCTGCTGAATTGATGTTCCTTTTAAGATGCATTTCAAAGTCCCCAATCTAAGAGAATGAAAAAAAGCTTGTTAGACAAATGGAATCTTAAAGAGCACATGACATTACATTTAAGAAAAAAGGTACTGTATCTTTGTTACTCGTCTTTGATTGTCTGCAATATGACATCTAATTAGAACATTATTTCCATTACATGTTTATACTTGATAAACTGACAATTATGTATCTTAAATCATTGATGCAAAGATCACAGTTATATCAAGTGTACCTTAATTTTGAGCTCAGCGATTTGTGTCTCATCACAGACTCCCGCAACAAGTTCCTGATATTTTCAACGGTAAGCATTACCATCAACATGAAACCCACTAAAGGCATTAAGAAAAGAATGTTAAAGGAGATCAAACACGCTGTTCGTGTTGGTGATTTTAGTGTCATCAACTATTTTAGTTAATCGGGATTTACTAGAGATTAATGAGATTTCATATTCAGTTCTGACGCGAGTTAGGGAAAGTGCGGAGTGCACACTCGTTGAGCTAATATGTTATCGCCCACGACGAAAATGCAGGGGTCAAGGGGGCTGCGCCCCCTTGCGGGGTCAAGGGGCAGCGCCCCTTGCGGGGTCAAGGGGCAGAGCAGTTATAACTGTTCGTTTTGTAACCTCCAAAAACCGTCGTTTCTGGTTGGTGAATAAACTACCAGATTGTTTCTCACAGAACATAACGAAAATTCATACAATTTCCTCTCTGTTCTTGCTTTGATCTCTTGTGGCTAGAATCAAAGTGTTCTACTTGAATTATCCCGATAAGGATTTCGTGTAACCCAGGCACCATAGGGTCGAAATACTTTATACGGAAAGTGAACTTACACGATTCAAGTTAGATATCCAGGATTATCACACCGTCGTACAGACACCCTAAATCTTACAGTTCGTAACTTTGAAGAAACTAACCTCGCAACCACTAGGGAAAGTTGCGCCTCTAGGAGTACTTTTGTCTAGTGAGCCTTCAATATGGAAAAGAAAGAAGAATTATTCACACATGTATGATGTATCTACCAAACCTTGGAATAGAGAGAAGTTCGATGTAACGATTTTGGCAGTTTATGTAAGAAATCGGTCTAACTTAGTTTCTCGATGTAAAATACATATTAAAGGCAACTAAAACTAATACTGCAAGAAAAAGAAACATATAAATATAATCATTGGCAGTTTATCGTTGTTGTAGGCATACGGATAAGAAATAATTCACAGGCGACGAAAAGAAACACTCACCATTAGACTTGTTATTAACAATGGCATCAGATGTTTTCACACATGAAACAACCATTCCAGCACGCTTTGTTGGAGTAGAAACACGACTCTTGCTGAATGTTGACACATTGGCATTTTGCATAGAAATTACACCACGTCTTGCAGATATAGAATCTGCAATCATAAAAACACCTATGAACTTAGGTTCGACGCTCCCTTAAACATTAGGAATTTAAATCCTGATAACAATTTGCTAAACTATGCTGGTAATTTAGTGTTATCAAAAGTTTTAGGTAATTGTGTTTGCCTCGAGATCAAATGGCTTATTCAAGAACAGCTCAGGACGAGCCGCGAGGTGTTTCTCATGCTTTAGAATATAATTGACAAACTACTAGGGATCTCGTAAAGTGATATAGGGTCGAAATACTTTAATGGAAAATATCATACAAATAATTGGGTGAAATTTAAGGAAAGTAAGCATAAGCAAACAAAACTTAACAAAAATCAGCACATTTAGTTTACTACTCTAGTCCATATTTTGAGTAAAAAATAAATAAGGATGAAATAGTTAAGGAGGATGGTTTACAATGAAAAGTGCTTATTAAGACAGCTGCTGCTGATGCTGATTCCGCCATGTGATGAATTATGAGAGTGAGTGAGTATCTTAGATTAGATTTTGTGTTGGATATTTCCGCCCTGATAATAAATTCATTCACCTGCTGCTTTACCCTACTACTCAATTATTGTTACCTCACTCACTCATGTTCTTCTAATCAAGCTTTGACTAGAAACTATTGTAGTTGACTTCATTTTAAACAAACACTTTTTAATTAATATTCATTCTTATTGGCTATACTACTTTTTTTTTTCCTACATAACCTCCTACTTATAAAATTGAAACAAGTGGAAACATGAATGAATGAAATTAAGAGAGATAATTAGTGCATTACACATGTTACATAATTTCATGGGTAGGAATATATGTAAGCACATTTAGTAGGATGATTTAGCATTGCTCTGTCATTTGTTATAAGAGTGGAAGGTACTCACGTGGTGGAGAGACGACTCTTCTCTACTTTTAATAGTGTCACATTAATGTCACATCATATTAAAATGACTAATTAAAATATCTTTTTGTCATGACACACATTTTCCTCACTATCTTAGCCCCACCACTATTTTTAGTTCCATTTTCACACAAATTCAAATTCATTTCATTTAAATTAAAATCACAAATACATAAACAAAAATAAAAATACGATACGAATTTTTTTTACGAAAATTAAAAACGACGAAAAATTAATTTTGGCCGGAATATTTGGCCATTGTTTCTGCTTGTTCTCCTAAAACATATGACCTCTTTTCGGCATTGACTCGGCATCAACCGCGAGAAACTGGAACTCGGACAACTGCATCTTACTCTCTTCCTTAAACTTTTAGCATCGTACACGGATTTACCGGCCATAAATTTTTGATGCATTGCATCGTTTAGCATTTCCACTGACCCTAAGGATCCACCGCCAATGCTCTCAGTTGTTTCAGATTTGGTCTTCTTGGCTGGTCAATCTTTTCCCGCGGGTCGAAGACGAGCATCGGGACCGAATACTTCCATGTGATCATCCACATCAACACATTTAACCACGACCCATTTTGGGTGTTGTATGAGGATCTTCCACGCGTGAACGTAAGCAAACTGTTTCCCGTTAAACAAAGAACCATACTCGTCCTTCGCAGCTTCCAAAACATCATCCTCATTCATACCACTTTTACGATTTACTCCTTGGTAAATCGTTGGAACTTTTGAGAATCGGGGTGCATCCGATTTCATTTCCCCGTAATCATGTTCTTGGTACGACGCATGCCGGTTGTAGCCGCGTTGAAATCTCTTTGAATATGCCCCCAAAAACAATCAAGGTTTTGATCATTTCCAATGTCGGCGTTCTCCGACACACCAACCCAACTATTGGCCAATAGTATCTCTTCATCACGATTCCAACGTGCGGGAGCCTAAGTCGGAGTTTCCACATATTGTATCTGTCATCATCGGCATCGTCATCTGCAGACAACTTAACGACTTATGATTTTTTATGCTCTTTTTTGTTTCGACGGGCTTCTTTGGATGGTGGTTGTGATGCCGGAACTGTGAATTGTGTGTCCGACACTTGTTGTTGACTTTGGAGATTTTGAAATTGGTTGTTAAATTGTGCGTTTTGAAACGCGAGTTAGTTGTTGGTGAATTTGTTCGGGTTTCATTTGAGGGAAATAGTTTTGAGCAAAAGGAGGGTACATGAATTGAGAACCGGATGAAAATTATGATCTGGATGGAAATTGAGAGTCAGTTGGAAATTGTGCACAAATGGAGCATGATGAAGAATTTGCTCACAGGATGCAGACTGAAATGCACCAAGAAGAAGAAAGAGAAGCTCTTAAAACAAAAATACTTCAAGAAGAGATGTTCATTAAAGAGTATGATGACATACAAGCCCAAATAAATGCAGACACAATTCTTGCTGAAGCTATGTATGCAGAAAAAAGAGAAACGTATGACGATGAAGAGAAATTAAGGCTGATCATGGACTTGGTAAGAGAACCATAAGAGATTCCTATCTGAGCAAAGGGCTAAAGCAAATAGAGCAAAGCCTCCTACCAAAACATAGCTAAGGAGCCAAATGATCACCTACCTCAAGCATGTTGGACCTTTCAGACATGCACAACTCAAGGGTAAAACTTTTGATGAGATTCATGCTTTGCATGAAAAATACAAAAGGAGTATTGAAGACTTTGTACCCGTTAGGTCTGTAAGAGATGAACAAGCTCTCAAAGAAATGAATGAACAAAGAAGAGCAGGAAGTACCCCTAAATATTCACCAAAGGTACTTGAAGCACCTAAAGGTACTTTGACTAAAGAAGTTACAACATAAGCTAAGAAGCCTAAAGAAGTCAAAGAAACAACATAGGTACCTGAGGAGAAAGCTTTGGATTAGGAAAATGATACTAAAGATGATACACAAACGGTATAAGAAGAGAAAAAGGTACCTGGAGAAGGTACTTCATGTAAAACCCGCATGCTTTTACCATGAATAGTACCCTTAAGATCGTACGTACTAGATTAAAACTTTCTTAATATAGCATGATTACGATTACGTGTTAGGATTTTACGTATTACGTACGTGTTACAACACGATAAGTATTTACTACGCACGATCACGTAATAATTATTTGACGATAATTAATCACGAACATGCGATCATGAAATCATGAACGTAATTAAATCACGGGCTAATATTAGTTACGTATATATATTTATTACGAACAAGAATAAATATATTAAGTCACGATCGATAACTAATTAAAACACGTAAAACACGAACACGAGAACACACCAATATTTTAGACACGGAAAAACATTCGGGTTACCCCTTATGGGCCCCATTACCACGAAATAGGGAGGGAAGATGGGCTTAGCCCATCAAATTTTACTAAAAGGGGTTTAAGGGATTTTCACTACTCATTTACAACTTACAGAAAATTTTTAAGAAAAACCTAAAAACCCTCCTTCCTCCTTCTCTTTGTGCAGCCACCCATAAATCACCATACAAGGTGATTTGTTGATCTTTAATCTTGATGAATTGGTGATTGATCGTGTTTGTTCTTCGTTCTCTTGATCCACGAATTCGGTAAAACCTTTTTAAACCTTTTCTTTTAATTTAATCTTTTTATTAATTATGAACATGTGATGTTTTTATAAAAATATAATAATTAATCATAGATCTAACATGTTTTGGTGATTAATTAAATCAAAGGGTCGTTTGTAAGGGGTGTTTGCTTTGGCCGCCGGTTTTACCGAACCCAAAAGGGGTCTCGGCTTGCCAAGCCGACCACCACCAAGACCATATGGTCTTGGTTGGTGCGTGTGGGTCCCACGGCAGCAGTGAAACACGGGGTACCCCGAGTTGGTTCGGGGTACGATGTCGATTCATGTCCGGTTCATGTTTTTAGCCTAGATCCGGTTCATGGTATATGTTAGTTTTTTTTTATGTTATGAACTTATGTTAAAATTAAATTAATAAAAGATGTGATTAATTTAATAACATGACTTAGGTTATTTAATTATTAATAATCATGAAAATATTTTAACCTAAGTATTTATATATTTAATACTTATAATTAATTAATTATTTTAAAACCATGGATATAATTAATTAATTAACATGACTTAGGTTATATTATTAATATATAATAATACATATTTTAACCTAAGTAGTTAACTTATTTAATTAAAAACATGTTATACTTTAATTAAATATTATAACCTATAGTTTAATTAAATTACATGAAATAATTATTAAACTATACAGTATACCATATGACTTAGAAAATAATCATGAAAACACTTAGGCTTATATACTTAGCTTATTTAACCAGCTTAATTCTAATTATGGAAACTTTCTATTTTTAGAAACTTAATTAAATAAGGCAGCTAATCTATTTATGGAAACCAGCTATTTTTAGAAACTTATTTAATTAAGGCAGCTAATCTATTTATGGAAACTTATTTAATTAAGGAAGCAAATATATTTATGGAAACTTTCTATTTTTAGAAACTTATCTATTTTAAGCAGTAAATCTATTTTTGGAAACTTTCTATTTTTGGAAACTTTCTATTTTAGGAAACCTGCTATTTTTGGAAAGTTACTTATTATTACACAGTAAGTATAATAACACATGAAATACCAGAAATACTTAATCAGATTAAACAGAGTATAAGATTTAATACAGTAAAACATAGTAAGAACACATAAAATAAGCTAAGACATGACATAAAACCAGCTATGTATTTAGTAAGCAGATACTTATTCATGTACATATTTATGTAGCACTAGTGATTCGGAAGTAGGATTCTCGCAGTTCGTCTTTCTCGTTCACTGGACATAAGGTACGGATTCCCGTCCTTTCAGTATGGACATTCTTTCCTTATTAGGATTCCCCGTATGCAGCCAACTGTTTTCCCGTAGTATAAGTTATGAGTTTGATTGCTTATGTTTAATTAAGATTACCTAGCCATATACATGCATGACCAGTTTCAACTAGTTATGGAGGTACCATAACCATAACATTAGAGGCACTGATGTTATGACTTCACCACGGCGGAGTGATTGCTCGTGGCGTCCCTTCAGCTTTTGGCCATTTATTTATATTTATCATGTGGGGCGTATGGGTGCATCCTAGTTACATGTTTTCAGTCAGGATTTCATGGTGAATGTGGTGTGTGCCTTGCATCCTTCACACGGAGCTGATCCCTCCTACCCAGAACCAATATATTTAAATTAGAGGCAACCCTTCACAAGGAGCTGATCCCTCCTACCCAGAACCAATATATTTAAATTAGAGGCAACCCCTCTAATTTGCATGATGAGGTTACCCCTCCAAGTATTCATGCACGGTGGATTTTCATGACCTATATTGGCTAATGGTAAAATATGGAAAAAGTTTTCATAAGATAAACATAAGGCTTTTCAAACTATAAAACCAGTTTTATGAACATGTTCCAGGTTTTCCAGGACTTATACATTTCCGCTGCTATTAAGTCTTTATTATGTTTAGTCATTCATACTATGTCTATATCCGTGCACTGAGCGTTTTGCTCAGCCGTTACTTTCCTTTCCATGTCCCAAAACGACAGGTACCCTAGGAAAGACTCGAGCATTTGGAGGACGTGCACAGGATGGAAGCTGCTAGAGACTTCTTTTCCTTTTTGCCTTCATATACTTATGCTTGTTTAGTCTTTCATTCATTTGTTTTGCTTTATTATGTTTTGGGCTTATGTTTAGGAACCGATGTTTGATTCCGGTTATCCCTATGGTCATGTAATATTTTATACATTTATCCTTGTATGCTTTGATGACACGCCATAATTACGCGTGACATTCCATTATCAAAATGGGGTGTTACACTTCAAAAGAGGAAAAGGTACCAGAGGAGAGTACTTAGAATAGAAAGGCTCCTAGGAAGAAACTATGGGGAAGGAAAAGGATGAAAAGGAAACCTAAGGATGATAGTGATGATAAGCAGAAGAAGTGCTTGAAGATAGTTCCTAGTGACGATCAGCCTGTGGATACAAAGGTTATGAGCACCAGATCACCTATAGTACGTTAGGAATCTACTGTGACTCAACTGGAGACTCATATTTTCTATAGAGTTGATGGAATTTAGTTTTTTAAATGGTTAGACGATGTTTTACATTTGTTTGATAGACAAGATATGGAGGAGCTTTATGAAGCAATAAAGAAAGGATACAGGAATAAACCAAAAAGACTAAGAGTAATTCTTTGTGGAGAATTAGAAGTCACATTTGAAAGTCAACATAAGTATAATGACGATTTCTAGAAAGGTCAAGAAACATGGATTCCTACACAATGGAAGCTTTATCAATCATGTGGTATTCATACCATAGAAGTTAATTATGTTACCTACTATCTGCTACAAGAAAGAACTTATCCTTTGGACATAGTGTTACTTGAGAGGCTTTTAGAGCTATAATTGGAAGTGACTAAAGAAAGCACAAGTGCTCTGGACTTAATTAGATTTGTGAAATATCAGATAAAGGAACTTGAAAATGATGAAGAGGCATATAAAGAACTCTAAGTGTTAGGCTTAACAGCCACACCACAAATGGTAACCAGTTGACCATGTTTAACAGACATAAGAACTGGCTAGTTCATAAGCAAACGACTTATGGTAAAGACTCCTCAAATTTGTTGACAACTAATAGTTTCCTAAAAACTATATGGTCATTAACTCACCATGCTTAATTACAAAGAGTTGGCTAATCCAAGAGCAAACAACTCTAGGTAAAGACAACTCAAATCCGTTCATGGTTGACAGTTTACCAAAAACTTGTAGGATAATCAATACACCTTGTTCTTGATGAATAAAGTATTAACTATTCCAGAGCAAACAACTAATTGGTAAAGAATGATCAAATCCGTTGATGGCTGGTGATTTACTAAAAATCACAAAGCCAATACATATGGGATTATTGCTAATTGTCTTATGCAGGTAAGGTTACAAGAGGTGATTGTTGTCAAAGTGTTGTAGAAAAGATGTTGCTGTCAAAGATTCAAATATTCAAAGAACCAATTATTGAAGCCAAAGGATGAACTCCAAACTGTTTTAATCTTAAAAGTTCGTCATACCAGAAGAAGGAAGTTCTGAAGAGTGTTTGAATGCATTCATGTGTGGTACTTATTTGAAGATGACAACACTTCTCCTGAAGTCTATGAGCTCCATAAGCTAAATCTAAAGGCATGAAGATCAAGATATTCAAGACAAAGAAACAAGAAGATAACAAGTGATCATTCATGTTTAAGGGAGGATTGTTGGGAAATTTACAAGTACCCTTAGTATTAGTGTAAAACCCGCTTTAAAATCCATGAAACATTAATTACACACAATCACAGATTTAAACGTTACGTAATTTATTATTTATTCAGAAAAATAAATAATATTATCTATTCAAGTATTACGTATATGATTATTTATTTCAGTAAAATAAATAATACCGGTCAGAATGATTACATAAATTAAAACACGAGTTCGCGAGACGAATATTAATGCACGTAAAATTTCATAATAGCCGAAAACAGAATAAAGTGTTCGTGTGTGTTGGGCTGCAACGGAAAAACAAAAAAAAGAAACAAAAATGGGCCTTTAGGCCCGACCCTAAAGGTCAAATAAACAACAGGGACATCTATTATTTTCCTCATATCCCACTTTCACAAAAACTTAGATAAAAACCTAACACCTCATTGTGGCCGCCGGATTTTTAAGAAGAAACAAGGAGACGGATCGAGTTTAATCTCTAAAATATTCGGGTTTGTGTGTGCATCAAACCATTAATCTTTATACGATCCGGTATCCCTTAACTTTATTCTTTTAATTAAATTATTAATCATGGTTATGTAATTAATGCAAGAACACAGAAATCATAACAATGATCAAGAGGAGGGCTGCGTTTTGTTTGGGTTTCACGAGAACCGAGACCTAGAAAGGTCTCAGTGTGGTTGTTTTATACCATTCGCAACCCACTAGGGGGTGCGGTGGTGGTTTCGTGAAGACAACAGCAAGACAGAAACATTCGGGGGGTGTTTGTTTGATTCCAGTGGCAACCGAGACCCCTAAGGTCTTGGTGGGTCTTTATACATCAATAGAGGAAACATTGGGGACAACAGTGGGTAAAAACCCTAAGTATATTCAAACAATAATAAATCACCAACCAGCAACAACTCTTTTCTGTATTAAGACATGGAACATAGGTTTGGGTTACTCTACTTCTACATCAAGAATATTATAGTTATTTTTCTTCAAGATCATTACATAGAGCCTATATTTGGAGAATCTTCGATTGCATCATTGTTTCCTTCCCTATTGATGTGACAAAAAGGGGAAGACATACATGCTACACTTGAGGGGAAGAAATTTGAAAATGATGTACCACTTACAAGAGATACACATAGAGTTTTGCCGACATCAACTAGGGGAAGATTGTTGGGTCAAAAAGTTGATGTGGTAGAAACTCAAAACGAAGAAAACATGAAGGTATTTGTTCAACGCTGACACATTGTGTCTAAGCGTCGACAAATGTAAACGGGACGCTGACAGAAGTCAAACGCTGTTGGAAATATCTATTTAGGATAAATATTCAGAATATTATTTATTAATATTCTGTATTAGTTATTTAAATAGAAGATATACATGTTATTCATACTTATCTCTTGTAAAACCCTAATCATTACACTATAAAAGGAACCAAGGGTTATTAGGTTTTTCATATCTTTCATTCACAATGTAAACCTAAAGCGTGTGTTACACTAGACATGGAATTAATGTATACACGTCTAGTGGTTGTTGATTGTTAATATAATTAGCAACCCTTTGATTAATTTATGTGTTCTTGTGCTCCAAACACCTTGTTTAATGATTATTGTTCTTTTCCGCTTTGATTGTTAATCATATGAACAATGATCATTCCTAGTAGCTAAAAGATCGAGGAAACCAAGGTTTCCACAGTATTGTTGGGTCAAAAAGTTGATGTGGCAGAAACTCAAAACGAAGAAAACATGAAGGCATTTGTTCAACGCTGACACATTGTGTCTAAGTGTTGAGTTCAACGGATATAGATCTTGCAGCCTGTCAGGACCGGTGAATGACTTCTGTAATCACAAGTCAAATCACAAAGAGACTCTATACACAATATGAATGTAGAACACAAATATAAACAAGAGAAACAGAATAACTATGAAGACTTGATCCTTTCTAAGGATTTCTAATATTAATAAAGACTAGAACTACGTTTTGTGAATGAATGAATAACCCTTATGCCTCAGGTTCCTTTTATACTACAAGGAAACCCTAATACAGCTTACAAGAAAACGTGTAAAACTGATATGCATATCTTCTCCTAATATAACTCATGCATATCCTAACAGAATATTAAGTAAATAACAATGTTTGACTTCGACTAGGACCAGGAGCAGGACTTGCTCCTACTACGACTAGGACCAGGAGGAACTACATACCTCCTAGTCTACCTATAACATATAACTATTACAATGGTCCTAACAATCCTCCCCTAAACTTGAATTTGACCTGTTGAGTTCAAGTTTCCTGGAAAACGTGCAAATAAAGCCCGAGGATTGTAGCAGCAAAACAAACAACAACATCAATAAGAGAAGAATCAGAAGAACAGCTGCACAAACTACTAGAAGCTTCTCCAAAGCTTGGAACAAATCAGCATCGTGTTGAATCTTTACAGCAACATGAGCAGATTTGATGAGCCTTTACCAAGTAGCTGCTCGCTCTTGGGCTAGCTAGTCATTCTGGTGGAATAAGCATCACCCTGGGAGACTAGAACCCAGCCCAACTCTTAGAACGTGAATCAATGGTGAGTGGGGGTACCCTGATGATTTTAGGCAAACCATCACAGCCGTCAACGGATTTGATGCGTCTTTACCAGAAGCCGTACCCCTCTGGACTCGCCAACTCTTAGCAATAAAGCATCGGTGAGTTGAACACCCTATAGCTTTAAGCAAGCTATTACAGCTGTCAACGGATTTGAGAAGATCTTTACCAAGAGCCGTACCCCGTTGGATTAGCCACTTTTCAGTCCAAGACTATGGCAAGTGAAAACCATCCAGTTTTAGGTAACCTGGCAACCATCAACGGATTTGATAATCGCACCAGGAGCCGTACCCTCAAGGTGAATCAACTTTCTCTTGTCGATGAGACATGGTAAGTTGAGAACCATTTGTTGTGTGGACCACGTCCATCACCAAGTGAAACCAAGAACCAGAACAATCTCAAACCAGGAACCACAAGTCAAACCATCCAAGGGATATTATGTACAAGTATAAAAGCTAAACTGTGTTAAAGTATAAGCAGATATTATATAAAATGTATATATATTTTTTTTTTTTTTAAATGTTGTTTGTTTTTGTTTTTTTTTTTTTTTTTTTTTTTTAACTATGAACTTTCAACTATAAAGTATAAAAATCACCAAACACTATACACATTGGTGAAAAGAATCAAAATAAAGGAAAAACACTTACAACCCAATCACCTTAGAGACCAGAAGCTGCCCTCTTATCCGCTAGCAGCCGTGCTTGAATACCCTCCACCAAAGACGTAGCCATACTCGACTCATTCCCAGTAGGAGCAGTAGAAATCTGCAAATGACTTGCCAGCATGGCTTCCATGGAAGAAATAGTCAAAGGATACACAACATCAGTCAACATAAACACCACAAGACCAGAACCTAACTCCAACACATGGACTCCACAACCAGCATAAAGCTTCCAGCGAACAATCTCCCATTGCATTTGATCCTTCCATACGCCTAAAGGAGTAGCGGATGGAGGAGGATCCAACATCAGTTTGAGATCAGCCCAAAGACGCATACCAGGCCAGGAAGACACCGCCATAGGATTAAACGGCATACTAGAATCCACAAGCCCAAACAAGGTCATAAGATCCATACGGTCAACCCATGATAACACACCCTGCAAACCCGTTACCAATCGCACAGTCCCATCACTCAAAGTGATCCGATGGGAGACACCACCAGGAAGTGTTGGAGACCGCTCAGCCGCATAACCCGCAATGCTACCATTGCCTAAAGGTAAGTCAGAATCACTATCCGAAGCTGCATCAATTAAGTTTTCAGGATCACGCTTCTCAAAAGGAACTGATTTACCGCGACGAACACGACGAGTAAGTTTCTGGCGAGTAGAACGTCGAGGCGTGGGAGCCGAAGGAGTGGATTCAACCTTCACCTGAACTTCATCAACAGCAGGAGAAGCAGTAGGAGTAGACTCATGAACATGTCCACCCAAAGAACCACTCGGAGCTGCATCAGAAGTGGGAGTAGGTTGTATTGCAGAAACTGGTGGTGATGAAGATGGCACCTCAGATGGAGCAGCAGCAGGGATGGTGGAATCAACAGAAGTGCTGGCTGGAACAGGAGTGGTGGAAGGTCCAGGTGTGTTGGGGGTAGCATGAGTGGTGGTGGTTGTCACAAAGATAGTAGCAGCAGGACCAGTAGTAGAACCAATAGGCGCAACCAAGGGTGTAGTAGAAGGACCAACAGAAACAGCACCAGAACCAGAAGAACTACCAGTGGAACCAGGAATGGGCAAGGATGAAGAAACAGTAGAAGGAGCAGGCATCGAAGCTGTCACACCACGAGGATGGTAAACAAATTTTTCCGGTATAGGTTGACTCGCACGCCTCACCATGTTCTCATACAATTTCTTGAGCTCATCAAAAGTCAAAGTCCGTACCCGTGCCCAAGACCAAGGAGCATTGAAATGAGCAGCAGACTGAAACTTGACATACCGTTGCATCTGCTGGCGCTGCTCAGCCTTAGAAAGAGGTCTGTTCCTACGCTGTTTCTTTAGTTCCTCAGCAAGAGTCAACTGATGCTTACGCATCATTACCATAGCACGCGGAATGCAGTTGTGTTCATCAACATCATCACCCAACAAATCTTTAAACTGAGCATAATCCCGAGTGAGAACAGTTAACACTTGCATCCATTCGCCATCAGTCCAGTGCATAGCATCATGCTGAATTTGCGCACGCCTTCTTTCACGGAGCTCTTCCTCAGCAGCAATGTCCTCCGCATCAAGCTCAGCCTGAACCCTACGAGCAGCCTCTTCACCAAGTCTGTCTTCTTCAAGCTGGCGACGAGAGCGCTTGCGGGTTGGAGATGGAGGATCAGTCATTGGAGCTTTGCCCTTAGGATCATGTGAAGGAGCAGCATGAGAACCAGTAGCAGCATCAGAAGCACCACAAGCACCACCCATAGAAGGAGGAACAGTACTGGAAGAAGGAGCATGGGAGGACATTGGAGGACCAGGCAGATCATCATAAACTTTATCAGCAAAGGCAGCCTTAGCCAGCAATGTCAAGCCATCCTCAACATTCTCCGAAGCCTCATCCTCAGACTCAGAAAGAACCACATGCTTCTTTCGACGACGCTGTTGATTCTCCAAGACCTTAATACGATCGGCCAGAGGAAGAACAAATTCCCGTGTGAGCTTCCGATGTTGGTTCAAGTCAGCTTCCAAGCAAATCATCCTCTCATGGTACCTGTGCATAAGATCTAGCAAAGATGTCAGATTAGTAGTAGGCTCCTCTGCCTGCCCACCAAGAGAACTTGGATCAGGGAAAGCATCACGGGAGCCCGAAGCAACATTGGGGTCAACGTGTGGAGTACTAGCAGCAAAGGGGATATCTGTCGAGTGTGGGGCAGGACTAGGAGGTGGAGTCTCCACAAATGGAGACCTTTGTGGAGCCGAGGAAGGACCAGCCTTGGGAGGGGATGGTTGTTCAACCACCACCTCCTCAACTAGCTCCTCCTCTACCACAGGAGTGGCATTACCAGCAGGAGCCACCTCCTCCTCCATGGGGTCATCATCTAACACAACCAACTCAGGAGCCTCCTCCTCCTGACCTATGGGACCCTGAGCCAAACCCATCATGGCTTCAGTCAGGGGCCTCCAATCCCCATGAAACCCATTCATCATGTTATAATACACTTTCGCTGTCAGCTTAGATGGTACATGCTCAGCCCTATCTCGTGGAATGCAAACAAGTATTTCTTGAATAAACCTAGGATACATAAGAAATTTCTTCCTAGATCCCGCAGTGGACAAATTACTAGCCATCCCCTCAAAGATATAATGTGAAAAGTTAAACACTCTACCCTGGGCTAAACATATAAGACCAGTAGCCAAAGGAGTAGGGAACGCATCCCAACTCCCCGACTTGGGACTCAGACAATGTATTAAATAGTGAACCAGAAGCTTCCACTGAGGGGAAAACCTATTCTTTTGGAAGTTAAACCTCCCCCCATGATCATAACCTATGGCAGCCATACCCTCTAAAACTTCCGCATTTGGAAGTGAGACAACACCCCCCGCATCTTGAAAATGAAGAGAAGAGCGAATAGATTCTTCAGTGACCACATAAGCACGTCCATCTATGGTAGCATGGATCGCTCGTGGACGTCCAGCCACATTTACCAGTTCAGCAGACGCCCAAAATTGACGTACCACAGAATCATATATGGTAGGACAAACAGTAAATGCATACCTTAAGTTAGAAGCCTCAATAAACTCCAATATATCAGCAAAATGTTCACTATTAGGACCATCCCCCAGATAAGCAACACGATTATGAGCAGGTTGATAAGCAAGAGCAGCCATGGATCTTGATGAATGGATTGAAGAAGGATTTAGATTGGAATGAGAGGAGTAGTAGCGGTTTTTGTGTGTGTTTTAATTGTAATGAGTGTATGTTGACCATATAAGAAGAAGTTAGTAACTGTTCATTGACCCCTATTAATGGGGGGTTGCCCTTTCAAATTATGCCATAATGGCATACTAACCACTTGCCCTTTTTAACATAATAACTTACCCCCAATTGATTTGGTGAATTCAAACTTGTAAATATCAGTATTGGAAGCGTTGACCAAAAGTCAAAGTGCACAATAGTCGGACCAGGAGCAAAACGTGAGTAATAAAGGACAAAAGGAATGAACAGTAGCCAGACCAGTACCAGCACCCATATCCAAACACTACTATACTGGGAAGGATTTGAGACCACCAGAAAGCATCCAATCATAACTAGAAGCTGACCAAAAAGGACCAGAAGCCAGTCATGTAAGGCCATATCCATCAGAAGTGAGCAAAAATCCTTCATCAGAAACACCACACACCACCAGAACCAAGAAAGTATGTTGTTAAAAACAACGAATACGTTAGACTAACCTAATATGTACACAAAGCCTCCCCTTAGGCTTTGCCTCCCCTCAATCCTAGACTTCAAGGATTGACCATCCCAATATGAACCACCAAGTGGTTAAACCGAGGACCATCAAAAGCTTTAGTCAACAAATCAGCAACATTGTCATCCGTATGAACTTTAAGAACCTGTATCAGCTTCTTCTCATTGGCATCGCGTATAAAATGATGCCGAATCTCATAATGTTTCGTCCGCTGATGAAATACAGGATTCTTCACAATACAAATAGTGCTTTGATTGTCAATAAAAATTTTAGTATTCATAAAATTGAACCCATAGTCCAACATCTGATTTTGGATCCATAGAACTTGACCACAGCAACTAGCAGCAGCCACATATTCAGCTTCTGTTGAAGAAGTAGCTACTATTGTCTGTTTCTTACATTGCCATGAAATAAGCCGACGACCCAAAAATTGACAACCACCAGTAGTTGACTTCCTATCATTATTAGCACCAGCATAATCACTATCACTGTATGCTTCAAGCACAAATGGGGATTCTCTAGGATACCATAGACCCAATCTAGGTTGAGCCTTGATATACTTGAAAATCTTCTTAACTGCATTTAAGTTCGAAACCGTTGGAGTCACCTGGTGTCTAGAACAAGCACTTACTGCAAACATAATATCCGGACGTGACGCAGTCAAGTACATGAGAGAGCCAATCATAGACCTGTACATATGAACATTTACGGGTGGATCTGGCTCATTCTTGAGTTTGATTTTAGTAACTTCATAAGGAGTTGCTGCTGGACGAAGAGGATCCATGTCAAACTTTTGAAGAATCTCATGAACATACTTATCTTGACTGATGAAAATTCCATCCGATTGTTGCTTGACCTGAAGCCCAAGGAAAAATGACAGTTCTCCCATGGCACTCATCTGAAATTCGCCTTTCATCAAGTGTTCAAACTCATCACACCACTCCTTCCTAGTAGAACCAAAGATAATGTCGTCCACATAAACCTGAACAAGGATAATATCCTTGGAATTCCGCCGAAGAAATAGTGTTTTGTCAATAGTACCTCTTCTATAGCCATTCTTTAACAAGAAAGTGGAGAGACGCTCATACCAAGCTCTAGGAGCCTGATGTAACCCATAAAGAGCCTTGACCACTTTGTAGACTTTCTTTGGATGAAGTGGATCAACAAACCCCTTAGGTTGAGTAACATACACTTCTTCGTCAATTTTTCCATAGAGAAATGCACTCTTGACATCCATCTGGAACACCGTAAAGCCAACATACGAAGCAAAAGCCAAAAACAGACGAATGGCCTCAATCCTTGCAACAGGCGCAAAGACTTCAGTATAATCAATGCCCTCAATTTGAGTGTGTCCTTGTGCGACAAGCCTAGCTTTATTCCTGACCACTATTCCCCGTGCATCCTTCTTGTTTTTGAGAATCCATTTGGTATTGATAGCTGTCTTCCCATTTGGTAGGTCAACCAGAACCCAAACATTCTGAAACAAAAATTGCTGCATTTCCTCCTGCATAGCCTCCACCCAACTTTGATCCTCAAGAGCATGAGAAACAGACCTAGGTTCCACCTGTGAAAGAAAACAAGCAAACAAACAGTGTTGAAAGTCCGTATGATTATTACGCTTTTGATCCTCAATATAGCCCACAAGAGCATGATGATCAGACGAGGCCTTCTGCTGCATTCTGCGTGTCTTAACGGTAGAACCAGGATCTCCAATGATTTGAGTGGTGGGATGGTTTTTATGTGATTGCAAAACTGGATTGGAGGTAACCTCCACTTCTGGTGCCATGTTACCGAGATCACCAACGAAATCAGCATCATATGAAGCATTTTGGAAAATCCCGTCTACTGGTTGTTTATGAATATCATCCAGCTTGGTAGAAGACTTCTTTTCATGATTTCCCAAATCAGAAGGACTGGAGAAACGTGTATTTGAAGCAGACTCACTAGCCGGAGTACCAGTAGGTGAGTGACTAGCACTAGGAGCAGAAGCTGGAGTACTAGGAGCAGATCTGTCTGAAGGATCAACCAAGGGAAACTCAAAGCTACCTTGAGCAGCCGCTTTAGTAGCTTCTTGTTGTTGCTGTAGAAGAGTATCAAGAGCTGCCTGGGAATCCTGTACTTCCAATGGAGTTGCATCACTAGGAGTAGTAGGAGAAACAGTGGTGGAATAGGATGGAACCACAAAAATGTCATCCTCATCATCTGAATCAGAGAGACTAGAAGGAACACCAGTACCAGAAGTTGCAAACACTTGAGGTCCTGCATCATGGTTAGTTTTGAAACGAAAATATCCTAACGAATCACTAAGATAATCAAGATCAAAATACCATTCTGGACCTGTTCCTTGAATGTTTGTCTTCTCCTCAAAATACCTGAGATTAATAGTTTCAACTATTCGTTTGGCTTGAAGATTGTAGACACGATACGCCCGAGAATGAGTTGAATATCCCACAATATATCCTTCATCAGCCTTGCCATCAAACTTCCCCAAAGAGTCACTAGTATTCAGAATGGTGACTGGACACCCAAACGGCTTCAAATGAGCAATATTGGGAACTTTGCCCGTGAGCAGCTCATAAGGTGTCTTCTTGTGTGGATTGGTAATAGACACCCTATTCAAAACATAACTGGCCGTATTAACAGCTTCTGTCCAGAACATGGTCGGAAGCTTGGAATCGGCAAGCATAGTCCTTGCTGCTTCTATTAGTGTCCGGTTCTTTCTTTCTGCCACACCATTCTGTTGAGGAGTCCGAGCAGCACTATAATCTCTTTTGATGCCCTTAGTATTGCAAAGTGTGATGAGGTCTCTATTTTTAAACTCGGTTCCATTGTCGCATCGAATACCTTTAACTTTCTTGGACAACTGATTCTCTATTAAGGTAAGGAAATCTCGAAGAATTGAGTAGGTCTCACTTTTGGTAGCCATGAAAAACACCCACGCAAACCTGCTATAACCATCAGTCACCACCAAACAGAATTGCTTGTGGTCTATGCTTCTGATGGAAGTAGGACCAAATAAGTCCATATGTAGAAGCTGCAATGGTTCAGTAATGAGACTTAAAGCAGTAATGGCCTTGAAGGATGCTTTATGTTGTTTGCCTTTGCTGCAGGCAACACAATTTATGTCATTTCTAAACGTCTTGGGAGGTAAACCAGAGACCAGATTCAAATTGGCAAGCTTGTGAATGGTCTTGAAGTTGACATGTCCCATCCTTCGGTGCCATTTTGTGGCTTCATCTTCCGAGGCTTTCGCAACCAGACATGCTAGTTGACCAGTAGGGTTGACTTCATTCAACTTGATGCTATAGAGATTGTGTCTTCTAGGGATTCTGAGTAAAACTTGTGAGTCATCCGGAAGCTGAAAATCTTTGGAGAGCACAAGGGCATCAGTATCGGTGAAGAGTACAAACTGCTTCTTGTCACATATCTGAGAGACCGATATCAAGTTGAAGTGTTGAAGTGCTTCCACATAGTAGACCTGCTCAAAATTGAGATTGGGAGTCTTTATCGTTCCCTTGCCAGTGATTCTGCCTTCACCTCCACCAAAATAAACCTTGCCCCCATAAAAGGGTACAAAATTTGAGAGAAGACCTTTATTGCCAGTCATGCTCCTGGAGCAGCCACTATCAACAATGCCTAGACTAGGATCCTGGTATGGAGTAACCTAAAACAACAATATAATCAAAATGCAAAAGTTAGTGTCTTAAGGGGACCCAAACCTTTTCAGGTTTGAGCCTGCCTTGTGGATCATTAGTAGAATGCCAAGAAGATTGATGAGATCCACTATTGTTCCTTGGTTGCCTATTCATCATAAGGGTATTATTATTTGACCAGGAACAACCTGCTGAGGGCTTAACAGCAGTTCCCAAATCTCCCAAACCAAAATACGTGTGGTCAAAATAATGCGCATAGTTTGGATTATAATTTGGAAAATAATTACTTGTTGTCTGGCATCTATTTTCTCTCCAAGAATCAGACATATAAGGAGAGGATACTCTAGAAGTATGAAACATTGGAGCACAAGGATTAAGTCTTCTAGTAGTATATGGAGCAGCTCCTGGTGATCCAGGAGCAAGTAAAGCATGATTAATAGATGCATGTGTGTCATAATAATCACAATCTTTAATTAAATGAAAGGGACTGCCACAAACAAAACATGTTTTGAAAGACCTTTTATTAGAATGAGACTGTTTCATACTGCCGACTTTATTACACACAGTTCTAGAAAAAACATTCTTCCTAGGACTCAATAAACATGGACCAGACACACTTGACTTGACAGCGACTTTTTCTTCACACTTCCTAGCACCAGTAGCAGCATGTTCATCCGACTTGGAACTCGTAGGTCTTGACTCTTCACTTGAACCATTAGATGCAGAGTCGCCGGCTTTGTCACTGAAAGTACATGAGACAAAGTCGTTAGAATTAGTATAACTTGTGGGGGACTCAAGCATCTGTGATCCATCCGAGTCATTATTCCATGAGATAGGCATGAAAGTTCCAGTAAGAGGAGGAGGAACAGCATGCATTTCTGCTGCTGGTTTAAACCTATTGTAGCTAGGTTTTCCCTCATCCTCTTTGTCGGCATCAAAGACGCTTGAGAAAGATAAATCAAATACATCTTCAGAATCAATATATTTTTCAAATCCTAAGCCTCTTTTAGTTCTGCCAGACATGCTACTATCAATTAATTTTGAAAGATTTTTAGGTGCCTTTTGCCATTTGTCAAATCTTAACAGTGTAGCATCTAATTTAGCTTGCATCTCCTCTTTTTCTTTGATACTAGCATCTCTTTCAGTTTCTGTATATTTAAGCATATTTGTAGTGTTTTCTAAATCAATGCTTAGTATCCTGATTTTATCCTCATATGCACGTTGTGTATCTTGTAACCACTTCTTCTGTTGTTCCAATGTGTTTAATGAAGCTTTATAGGCTTGTACCTCTAAGTAATACTTATCATTTTGTTCATTTACTTCATTAAATTGGGACAACAGTTCTGTGTATTTATCATGACAACCAAGGGGACAATGTTGTACCTGAGGTGAGATGCCCATAAGAGCAAACTCTTCTGCTTCTTCTGCATCAGAGAGATTCCCAGCAATCATTGCCAACACATCAGTCGTTGATTCCGCTGATTCCAGAGTAGAAGCCTGATGATCATTCCAGTTGACCATGGAGTCAACAGATACCAATGCTCTCTTGTCATCTTTAACCTCCTGAACTTTGAAAGCGGAGTACCTGCTCTTCTCTTGATCATTCTTGCTAGGGCACTCTCTAGCAAAGTGACCCTGTTGCTGACAGTTATAGCACCGAACCTTGCTTCTATCGAATCTTGCTGGCTCCCGAGGGTTGTAATTAAACTTCCTTCCTGCTTTCTTCTCAAACTTGTGAACCCTCAGAGTAAGCATGGCCATCTGCCATTTAAGATCTATCTCATCCAGATCCAGCTTATCGATCTGTTTGAAGTCATCAAACGCAAGTTGTTGTTCAGCAGTAACATCAGCAACAAAAGAATGAAGAATAGCTTCTACCATACTACCAGACTTGGCAGGGGGATCAGAAGCAGAAGACATGGGACTAGATGCATATGACATGGGACTAGTATGCTGAATAGTATGCTGGGGAGACACATTATTGCTCTGGCTACTTGCATATGCCATGGGACTAGACGCCATAGAGCTCACAAAGGCTGAATTAGCAGGAGTGGGAAAAGAGTCACTCGGATATCCCCTCACATGAGGTTCGAATGTTCTGAGCCTATGAAACAAATCATCAAAACTGAGATAATCAAGCCCACCTTTGGCTTTAAGAGAGATTACCACCTGGTTCCAAGAGTAGGGCAAGGCTTTAAGAAACCTTGCATTAACATCACCATCATCAGGCTTGGACCGAAGTTGATTCAACTGGCTCAATATTTTCTGGAACCTATCATACCCTTGATTCAGGCCTTCAGTTTCTGAGATTTTGAACTCTGTGAATTCATCTCTCAGCATGGACCTTCGCATTTTCTTTGACTCCTCATTTCCGCCAAACCTTGCTTTTATGCCGTTCCAGATCTCTCTGGCATCATCCAAATGGTAGAAGTCACCCATGTGATCTTCAGGAAGAGATTGAAGCAAAATTGTTTTTGCTTTTACCTCCTTCTGAATAGCGATTATTTCCTCATGAGATTTAGGGTCAAGAAGAGTAATATTACCGTTCTTGTCTCGTCCAGTAAGCTTTCTGCTGTTTCCATTTAGAATGATCTTCCAAAGATCTTGATCAGTGTTGGTGATCCACCATTCCATCTTCATTGCCCAGTTGTCATATTCACCTTTCTTCAGAAGAGGGAATTTTCCATTCGTGTTGGAAACCGTAGCCAGGATCTGCTGAGGTTGCACAATTTTAGGAGTGCCTTCTTCTCCTGTTTGAGTAGAAGTTGAGGCAGACATGATAAACAGATTGTTAAAAATAAGAGAACTTGATTCTTGTAGTATAGAGACCCTCCCAGGCTCTGATACCACTTGTTGAGTTCAACGGATATAGATCTTGCAGCCTGTCAGGACCGGTGAATGACTTCTGTAATCACAAGTCAAATCACAAAGAGACTCTATACACAATATGAATGTAGAACACAAATATAAACAAGAGAAACAGAATAACTATGAAGACTTGATCCTTTCTAAGGATTTCTAATATTAATAAAGACTAGAACTACGTTTTGTGAATGAATGAATAACCCTTATGCCTCAGGTTCCTTTTATACTACAAGGAAACCCTAATACAGCTTACAAGAAAACGTGTAAAACTGATATGCATATCTTCTCCTAATATAACTCATGCATATCCTAACAGAATATTAAGTAAATAACAATGTTTGACTTCGACTAGGACCAGGAGCAGGACTTGCTCCTACTACGACTAGGACCAGGAGGAACTACATACCTCCTAGTCTACCTATAACATATAACTATTACAATGGTCCTAACACTAAGCGTTGACAAATGTAAACGGGACGCTGACCGAAGTCAAACGCTGTTGGAAATATCTATTTAGGATAAATATTCCTAATATTATTTATTAATATTCTGTATTAGTTATTTAAATAGAAGATATACATGTTATTTATACTTATCTCTTGTAAAACCCTAATCCTTACACTATAAAAGGAACCAAGGGTTATTAGGTTTTTCATATCTTTCATTCACAATGTGAACCTAAAGCGTGTGTTGCACTAGACGTGGGATTAATGTATACACGTTTAGTGGTTGTTGATTATTAATATAATTAGTAACCCTTTGATTAATTTATGTGTTCTTGTGCTCCAAACACCTTGTTTAATGATTATTGTTCTTTTCTGCTTTGATTGTTAATCATATGAACAATGATCATTCCTAGTAGCTAAAAGATCAAGGAAACCAAGGTTTCCAGAGTTGGTATCAGAGCCTCGTGACTCGTGATGCTAGGACCAACAAGGTGTTCGTATTTTGAAAAGAAAAGAAAAATCCGTCTAGGGTTTTTCTGGGTGATTTTGTGTGCGCAACAGTATTCAGAAGGCCATAACCTTTTACTGAACCGTTGGATCGCCACGAAATTGTTTGTGTGTGTTCTACACACATATATCTAGATATCTACTGGAGGGATTGTCGAGATCTATCCTCAAGAAAAATTATTAAGCGGCAAAGTCAGCAGTGGTCATATGCTGTTTTCTGTGAACAATAATAGTAAAAACGCGATTTTTCCTTCGTTAATTGTTGGATCGTCGTGAAATTCGTGCTGTAGGTTCTTGATACTTGTGTCTAGGATATCACCGAAGGGATCTTCTATCTGAGCTCTCATGGAGAAGATATTCGATGTCGAAGTTCGCTGCAGTTTATGGTTTTCACATAAAATCATGATTTAAGGTTTATAAAACCCTAGATCGATTAGCCGCTGATGTGTCTTATTTAGACGCTGAAAGATGTTGGTGTTAGTGGATGTCATTGATGCTGACAAGGCATGGATGAGACGCTGATGGCCAGGCGCTGACAGGTTTAAAGATGGCGCTGACAATGTTATACATAGGCGCTGACAGGAAAATCATGTGTCGTCCGATATATTGATTTTCAAACGCTGATAAGTGTTGTCCGATATTCGACAACACACACTGATGAGATCTTGGACAGTGAAGGATCTTGGATGACAAAGGAAGAGCTGCTGTTTGGAAAATTGGTTATATTGTTGCACACAAAAAGAGGTATTTACACACGAAGGTACATAGGATCTCCGTTTTTATACAAAATATCAATTTGATATTTATGGCTCGGATATTTTTAAAAGGGATTAATGATTTTTACGAAAGTTAGCAACAATTCATGAAGAATTTGATGGATATTAGATCATGTAATCGGGATAGCCTTGTGAAAGAGTTATCCGTTCTAAGTCTTTTACATATGATATGAGGATATTGTTTCATTAAGATTCGTCATGAAGAGGAGTTGGCTTAAGGGGAAGAATTCTTATGGTAAGTTTGATGTTTGAAGAAGATTTTCGCGAGTTTATGTTCTATCATATTTTTAAAGTCGTGACGTACCATTCACTGATTTTAAAAATAACTTGTTTGTGCTTTTAATGGTTGGTGACGAAGACTTGTCATATCACTTGAAGGAGTTACATTATCGTGCTCAGTGTCTCACAAAGGGATGAGGATTTTGACAAGAGATCGAGGTCTGCTTATAGTTTCGTGTTTTCATATAAGTTCGACGTGACATGGATAGTGCAAGATATAAGGTACAAGCTTGGGAGATTCCACTTCTTCAACAAATAGGTTATATTCGTTTTCCTTCATTCGTAATCTACAGTTAGAGTCTACATAGTTCGTGATTCATTTACATGCACCACTCAAGGGGAAGTGTTTATGAGTTGCTTATCTTTAGAAGACCCCTATTGGATGAGACAAAAAGGGGAAGAATATTCAAAGATCAAGGTATGCAACTTATTTTATGTGGTGATATTTTTTACAAGAAATCTTACTTTAAGGGGAAGCTTGTTTCATTCGTGGAAGATCAAGATTTGAAGCTTGGTTTTGTCATCATCAAATAGGGGAAGATTGTTAGGAATTAGATTTGATGAGACAAAACATGAAATAATGAAACAAGAAGGACTTAAATGCAAATATGAAAGACTAAAAGAATATGGAGACCTTCTACATAAGGAAGAGGACTAAAGTGCAAAAGATGGAAGGACTTCATATGTAATTAGATTTCTTGTAAGAAAAGTCTTGTATTCTATTATATAAAGAATACATGACCGTAGGTTATTATTATAAGTTTTCATACAATGTAACCTAAGAGTGTCTTCGTGTGTCTAGGCGTCTAGTCTTTGTAAAGACGCCTAGGTTGTTTTTGTTAATGTTTAATGAGAAATAAACGTTGGAAAGAGAATTCGTTTGTTGCTTAAACATCTTGTTTATGTATTATGTTCTAGTTCCACTATGATTCACATCATATGAACATGATGCATATCCTAGTAAGCTCAATCGATCCGTGAATTATGGATTCCAGACTTTTGACCAAGCAGTGGGAGCCGAGAGTCAAAGGACTCTCAATGGGAGCTTAGTGAGCAACAATGGCTGCTGTTGGCTAATGGCAGCAAGGCCACAACCCTTGCGGCTGTGGTGTTTGTGGTTCGAGGCTGACCGAGACAAGGGTGCCTCGGTTTGGACTCGGTTCGGGTTTCGCTTAATAAAGTACAATGGGGTTTTGGCTTAGTTTTATTTAAAGCATTTTTCGAAATTAATTACATTATATATTAATTAACCATGTTAAATAAGTGTTTTTATAAATTTAATTAGTGAATTAAATTAATCTTACTTTGACGTGTTTTTGTAAATTAAATCAGAATAGAATTTAATAATAAATCATTTATGAAACCAGTTATGAGAACTTTTTATTTTAAGAAACTTTCTATTTTTAGCAGGTTACTTATAATAACTATAATAGTATAAGAAGACAGGATATACACTAATCAGAAATACATGAGAACAATCAGAATTAATAGATTATACACGAAACAGTAAAACAAGACAAGAACATGTAAAACCAGTTAAGAACAATAAGAATCAGTAAAAGTATATAGTGATCAGACAACTCATTTACGTCCTTTATTCATGTAGCTCTCGTGAAGTCAGAGTAAGAGTTTCATATGTTTTCTTTGCAGTCGGTTACTAGACACAAGGTATGGATATTCCGTCCTTTAGTATGGACGTTCCCTTCTATGCATGATTAGGATTCCCCGTCTGCAGCCATCTGTTTTCCCCAGTTATATGTGATTTAAATGGGATTTGCATATGTGTACTCAATCGTTCTCGGTATCTAATCGAATTGATCACGGTTTAAGGTGGAATTATTGTAATTTGGTCACTAAAAGGGGGAGCTTTAGATTATCTATTTCTACTTGTAAAATAAACGCTAAAATTATTAAACATAAATATAAAAATAAAACAAAGTAAATAAATGCTAAAATTCTATCGGAATACCCCATTGTCGGAATCCCATCGGAATATGATCGGAAAAACATGTCGGAATGCTTATACGCAATAGTATCGGAATAACAAATGGTAACAACTATCGGAATACGTATCGGAAAAACCTGTCGGAAGGTCTGTCAGAAAAACAGTCGAAATTATGGATCACCAATCATGTCGGAATGATGATCGGAATAACGATCGGAATAACTAAAACCCAATTCTGTAGGAATAATCACTTGGAAAAACAGTCGGAATGCATAAACCCTTTTCCGATGGAGGGCATCGGAATAACTGTCGGAAAGGAAAACCCTTTTCCGATGGAAACAATCGGAATAACCGTCAGAAAAGGTAAACCCTTTTCCGATGGTTTGTAACACGCAATAAGCAA
This sequence comes from Glebionis coronaria, assembly GCA_025667525.1. NCBI lineage: Eukaryota > Viridiplantae > Streptophyta > Magnoliopsida > Asterales > Asteraceae > Glebionis > Glebionis coronaria. Next base: position 4,230,676 of record JANFOE010000322.1, on the reverse strand, counting down.
AACTTAATAAGCTTGCTTTAGTAAGTACTAATCGAAACTTGACCAAATGAATAATGAAAAGAACTAAATAAGCACGAATAAGAAACTTTCAAAACACTAAATAAGCTAGATTTATAAAATAAACTTTAAAAAGATTAAATTTTTAGAACACTTAAAAGGAAATAAGCTAAACACGAAATAAGCTAAAAACATCAAAAAGTTGGGATCATCAAACGTTTGAAATTGATAAGAACAAAAAGATAAACTTTTTAATCAAATAAGCATCAAGATGAAACAAGATACATACTTGATCCGAATGAAAATCAAAAATAAGAAATGTAGAATAAGATAGATTATGAAAAGCTTGAACTTGAACGTGTAGATTAAGGATTCAAATACAAGATCAAATGAAAAGCTTAAAACTTGAAAGAAAAATGGAAGAAATCTAGAGAGAGAAAGTAGAATCACCTACTTCTCTCTAAAGATATGATCTAAAAAATAATAAAATGACTAAAAACTTAACACCTCCTAATGAACCATTAGGAGGGTATTTATAGGAGGAGGGGTTGTGTTGTTATCTTCCTTCTTTTCTCTTGGCTTCTCGGCTTTTTAATTAACTCGTCTTTCTCGACTTTGTCTCGGGATTTGTCGAATGATAAAATGAACTTATCTTCTAATTTTCTATTTTTAGTAGACTTGGTTCTTCGACTTCGTTAAACTTCCATCTTCAGACTTTTTCTTCGATAAATCTTCAGAATAGGCCTTTGACTTCCGTTCTTCTTGCACTCTTGATCTTTTGACTTTGATTTTTGTCTTTTTCTTCGATAAAAGCCCGTGAGAGCCCGTGTTTTCTTCCTTTTTCATACTTTTGTCCTAAAACACAATAAAAACACAAACCACGCATAATTCCGCCTTTTACGACATTAAATACACGTTTTGGTCTTGTTATTATTAGAATTAAGTGGTAAAAGGATAAGTGTTTTCACACTTATTAAATCCCCTACACTTGACCATTGCGATGCCCTCATGCAATGCATTGATTTCAAAGCACGGTTTACATTTTTCATCATAATTAACCTACCTTGGCCTTTATTGAACACAAGACATTAAGGAAACTTAAAAAGATAGAAAATTACCAAATGCTTGAAGGAAGAAAACAAGTAAAAAGATCGAAGACTTACATTAGGGCTTTGGTTGTCATGAATGTTTATCACCCTCAAGTTTCATGTTCCTCACACCAAGCTCAAAAACGAGATCATTGTTATTATAAGTTAGTAAGCTAACACTTACTCATGTGGCTCAATTATTCGCTTAAGACTCCCTTATTCCTAAGTGTATCTCTTATATTTTATTGTTGTCTTGAATGATCACGAGGATGCATTGTTTGACTTATTTCGATAGTTTATTTAGGCTGAAAATAAAGTAGGACGATTTAATCAATACTTAGCTAAAGGACAAAATCTTTTAATACTGCTTCTCGAAACCTCATAAAGTTCATATCTTGGCATAACTCGCTTCACGATTTGAGACCTTTCTCGGACCGATATTTGGAAGTGACTTCATACTTCGAATCTTGAGAGACGTTCTTGAAATAATGGTCTTCTCTTCATAATAGGAATTTCTTCACTTGAAGTTTTTGAGAGATTCTTCATACCTGGACCACGACTTCTTCATTTTTCTCCAATATTTATTTTGGATTTTGATATACAACGATCCGCCTCCTTTTAGGACTTGGATCTATTTATCCTCATACCTTGTTAGGGTCTTTTCAGATAGATTTCTCCATGATCTTTAGGGGAGTATTTACTTTTCGGCGTGTGTCTTGATCCTTCATATTGATTTTTGATAAATGATTCTTCACATCACTTTGGATCTTTAGCAACAAAATGTAGCCCTCATGCCTTGTTAGGGCCTTTTCGGACTCGCCAATCTTTGCATCCCGCTTCAATAAGCTATGCCTTGGCTATGAACTCTAATTAATACCGAGCAACTTTTAAACGATCTTGTGCTAGAAGCTAAGTAACTTTTCAAATCGTACGACTGATACAAGGCTTTTGCCTAGTAAGAAAGTTATCGTTCTAGTGGTCTAATCGAGTTCTTAACGAATTGATTTCCGGTTCAAAGTACGACTCAGTTGATCTTGGTGAAACAAATATTTTTGGTTGTTTTTAAATAAAATGTGCAAAACTCAAAAGTAAATGGGCACTTAAAATAAATCTAACTCTAATTTAAAGTAAGGGACAAGTATTTAAAAGCGTGACGAGAATTAAAAGGCACTAAACGTAAATAATGCAAACTTAAATCTATTTAAGACAAACTTAAAACGCAACTAAAACTTAAAACTAAGGCAAGGCTAAAATAAATCTAAGGCAAAATGAACTTAAAGTGCGACTAATTAAAAAGGCGGGAAAAATAAAGCTTGAAATTAAAAATCAAAGACAAAAACTAAAAAGTACCTGAATACAGCTCATTTGGAACAATCCTTCGTCCGGAACAATCACTCATCCGAAATGTCACCTTCGTTCGGAATGATTCTTCTTCGCTCGGAATATTACCAAAATCCTTGATCCGGAACAAATTTTCTATTCTGAATATGTCACTTATCCAGAACAATCCTTCGTTCGGAACTTAATTGATTCGGAACTCAATTGGTACAAAACCTTGGTTCGGAAGTTTGGTTCAGAAGTTCTTGATTCGGAACCTTAAACTGGTTCGAAACTTTTTGATCCGGAACTCTTCCGGTTCGGAACACCTTGATCCGGAACTTTCTGATTCGGAAGTTTCCTGATTCGGAACTCTGGTTCAGAAGTTTCCTGATTCGGAACTCTGATTCGGAAGTTTCCTGATTCGGAACTTTCGTTCGGAAGTTTGTTCAGAAGTTGGTTCGGAAGTTACCTGGTTCGGAACTTCCAATTAATAGAATGAGAAAGCTTGATTCGGAACTTCCTAAGCCACTTCTTGGTTTGGAAGTTTCTGCTGATCCGGAACTTACCTGGGAAAGATCAGAAACAGGAAAACAAACACCCCGAAGAACAGGGAACACAATATACACGAATCTAATCATAATTTAACCAAAATCAAACACAAGATTAAACCAAACTAATAACAAAACATCCAATAATCATAAACAAACTATCCAAATCAATAAAACTAACAAAATTAACCACAATAATCAGAACCACTTTGATCAAAATAAGAACATGAACATAAACATAAACATAAACATAAAAATCAAAGATTAAGAAAGGTAGATAGGAGATTAACAAGATAAAGTAAAGATTGACAAGAATTAAATGGAAACTTACTTGAAATTAAATGAATTTAAGGTGCAAGACAAGGTATTTAAATTTGACAAGTAATTAAATGACAATGTAATTAAAAGTGGAAGAACTAATTGTCACTATTAGCCAACAAAGAAAAAATGATTAAGAACTAATCTATATATAGGGGAGGATTAGGAAGCTTCCTCCCCTCCTTCATTTTCTCTAAATTGCATCATTAGGCCCTTCCTTCTTAATCTCTTTGTTAATTGCACCATTAGTCCTTAAGCCTTTAAATCTTCTTTAATCTTGGACTTTAATGACTTTTGGCTAGGGATTTCTTTGAACTCGTCTTTTAATTCTTCAATAAATTAGACTTGAGTTTTTCGGCTTTTGATAAACTTCCGTCTTTTGACTTTTTCTTCGATAAATCTTCAGAATTGGTCTTGGACTTCCGTTCTTTTTGCACTCTTGACTTCTTGACTTTGTCTTTCATCTTTTTCTTCAATAGAAGCCCGTAAATGCCCGTGTTTTCTCCACTTTTCACCTTTTCGTCCAAAATCACAACAAAAACACAAACCACGCATAATTCTGACATAAAAGACATAAAATACACGTTTTGGCTCGGTTATTATTGTAATTAAGTGGTAAAAGGGATGGGTGTTTACACACCTATCAAATCCCCTACACTTGACCATTGCAATGTCCTCATGCAATGCTTTAGTTACAAATCAAGTTTACATTTTTCATCATAATTAATCCACGTTGGCCTTTATTAACGAGATAGAAAATTATAAACATACAAAGTAAATAAATCAAAATCATACCTTGGGTTTTGGAAATGTTATGAATAATCATCATCCTCAAGTTTTCACTTTCTCCAAACCAAGCTTAAAAACGAGATCATTGTTATTATAAGTTAGTAAACTAACACGAACTCATGTGGGCCAATTATTCACTTAGACTCCCTTATTCCTAGGTGTATCTCTTATATTTTATTGTTGTCTTGAATGATCACGAGGATACATTGTTTGACTTATTTCGATAGTTTATTAGGCCGAAAATAAAGTGAACGATTTAATCAATAGTTAGCTAAAGGACAAAATCTTTTAAAACTGCTTCTCGGGACCTCATAAAGTTCATATCTTGGCATAACTCGCTTCGCGATTTGAGACCTTTCTCGGACCGATGTTTGGCAGCGACTTCATACTTCAAACCTTGAGAGACGTTCATGAAATTATGGTCTTCTCTTCATAATGGAATTTCTTCACTTGAAATTTTGAGAGATTCATACTTGGACCACGACTTCTTCATTTTTCTCCAATCTTTATTTTGGACTTTGATATACAACGATCCGCCTCCTTTTATGACTTGGATCTATTTATCCTCATACCTTGCTAGGGTCTTTTCGGATACACTTCTCCATGACTTTTGGGGAGTTTTTGCTTTTCGTCGTGTGTCTCGATCCTTCATATTGATTTTCGATAAATGATTCTTCACATCACTTTGGATCTTTAGCAACAAAATATAGCCCTCATGCCTTGTTAGGGCCTTTTCGGACTCGCCAATCTTCGCGTCCCGCTTCAATAAGTTATGCCTTGGCTATGAACTCTAATCCATACCGAGCAACTTTTAAACGATCTTGGGCTAGAAGCTAAGTAACTTTTCAAATCGTACAACCTTATTTATTGCAGATAAATTTATTAGCAAGCGATGGGAGAATAGGCTTATAATTAACTCACATAAATTCACGAAAGAATACCGAACTTATAATTGGCTCTATCATCTCTCGTTCTCCACAGTTTAAAATCTCAAGGAATGAGACTCGTGGATACTTAGCCTATTAAATCAAAGTTTTGGGTTTTCGAGTCGCCTATAGGATCTTGCAAACTCTTAGACTTTTTCAAGTTTAGAAATCGCATTTTAAAGTTCCCTTGATAAACGACTCTCTAGGATCAATTATAGGAACTTGCGAAAAGTTCTTGTTCTTAACCCGTGAGAGTTAAGACTTTCGCGTTTTATAGCTCCCTATATAAAAGCCTAGCAAAACTTGACTTAAACACGTTAAGGATACTAGCTAGAGTGAACTTAGATAAGTAAACTCACAACGTTTGAAAATTAAAACCACTTTATTAAACATTTATTCTAATAAGGAAAGAAAATAACTATACAAAAGGAAAAACTAATAGGCCAAAATAGATCAAAAATTTTGAAAAATGTCGAAAAATTGATTTTCCGGTTAAAATGAGGACAAATACAAGGAAAAGGCCACTTAACTTCGATAGCAGTCCCCCCTACACTTAACATAAACATTGTCCTCAATGTTTAAGCATGTGGGAGTAAACTCCCCTACACTTAGGACATTGTGCACGTTGTTTAAATCTTGCTAAGGAAAGGACAACTAAAGAGATTCCTATTTTAATATTGAGAAAATATAAAATAGTGAATCGAAAAGAGTTTAGGATAGAACCGGGAAGAAGTGAACATGGAATCACGGGTCGTCAAGAATCATTAAGAGTGGATCATTGAGCGCTCGAATCCCTGATTAAGAGAAGGGGGTAGAGGAAATAGCAAACCAACGGGTCTCCCCTACACTTAGGATAAAGAAAGCTAAAAGATAGATACATGGGTTGCCTCCCAAGAAGCGCTTGATTTTTGATTACCGAGTCGTGAGCCTGACTCGACCTTTATCATCATAGGAAGAAGCATGAAGTATATCCACCAGGATCAAAGACATAGTTTTCGTCCATCTAATAGCACAAGCTTAAGGCGAACAAGGCAAGCCAAAGAAGAATAGGCAAGGTTCCCTTAAGCAGTGATGGAGCACGGTGGGAGCAAGTATGGTGAGGTGCAATCATGTCTTCAGTATTTCCAAAGATTTTTCCTTTTATTTCATCAGGTGGATACTGAGATGGCTTAAAGATTTCAATACCGGGGTCGAACACCTTTTCCTTTAAGGGAAAATAGCACTCAGGCTCAGCAAAATTTGAAGAAGATCCGCAAAGAAGCACAACCTCGTCCTCAGAAGGGGGACAAAGAGGTGTTAACTCATACGTGCTGCGGATATTGGTGTCGACCGGTTGCTTCTCCTTTGAAATAATGTGCTTCAAATCCAAAGTAGGATCAAGACGATAATCTTCAAAATCTAAAGGAGGAGCATCACTCTCATGAGGGAAGTAAGTGTTGAGAAACGAAGAGAAATCTTCCTCAAATGAGTAATCGTCCAAAGTAGGATCGAGTGATGGCGGAGGATCTTCATCATGTGAAGAATCACTCGAAAGAGTATCGGCCTCACCGAAATCATCGAAAGTGGGCATCTCGGGATACTCAGAAGTAAGGTCATCATAATCATCCGAATCTGAGCTAGACTCATCGTCATAAGCATCAAAGACCGGTGGAGAATCATAAATGGGAGAAGCGTCCAAATCTGATAGAGAATCATCCACATCATCTTGAAAGAGTGGATTATCAATGCAAGAGTCGAATAGCGGATTGTTGTAGATGACAAAATCATCAAGCACATTAATCATATTCACTGATTCTCGGCCAAAGGATTTGCTTGTAAGCTTCCCCATTTTAAAAACTTGTGCATCATCCCCGACTCTTAAGATTAACTCACCTTCGGCAACATCAACTAAAGCTCGTCTGGTTCTTAAGAATGGCCGACCAAGTATTAAAGGAATACGAGGGTCCATTTTATAATCAACAACGACAAAATCGACCGGGAAAGTAAATGTGCCGACTTTGATGAACACATCTTCGGCTATACCAACGGGGTAAGCGAGAGTGCGATTAGAAAGCTCGAGAGTCATCTTTGTTGGAGTAAGGTCGGGCAATGATAGTGTTTTCCAAACACTCAAAGGCATCAAATTAATACTGGCCCCGAGATCAGCAAGGGTAGTAAATTCTTCAGTTTTGTTGAAAACGCAAGGCAACACAAAACGACCGGGATCTCCAAGCTTTTCTGGAAGTTCTTTAAGAATAACTACAGAGCAGTTTTCATTTAAGCGTGTGTTGGCGAGCTCAATCAACTTTTCCTTCTTGTTAAGCAATTCCTTAAATGCTTTGACAAATTTCGGCATGTGGACAAGTGCTTCGAGAAAGCTAATGTTGAAGTTCATTTGAGAGATCATCTTCACATAGCGTGACACTTCAGAGTCATCGTTGGTTAGCATTTTGGTCTTGCCTAAACGAGAGGGATAAGGGATATTGGGTTTGGGTGGTGAAGGTGAAGGTGTAGTAGGTAATGGTTGAGATGTTGAAGGGTCCTTCCTAGGTACATCGTCATGACGAGGCGGAGACGGTAATGGTGCACTAATACTAGGTGTAGGAGGAGTAGGGATAAATGGTGGTGGAGGAGGTATAGATGATGGGGGTGGGATAGTTGGATCGACAATGGTAATTCCACTACGAGTAGTAATAGCACTCACATTTGCTCGCAGATTGGTGACGGTGTTTGAAGGTAGAGAACTCGAAGAAGAAGAAGAAGGTTGAGCGGCGGGCAAGAAACTAGCAAGCATATTCTTCAAATCATTTGTTTGATTGCTGAAGGAGGATTGAATATTATCTCGAAGCTCGGATCTAATCTCATTTCCTTGCTTTGTGATATCTCCTTTAAGATTGATAATTTGGCTCTGCAGATTCTTGATTTGCTCACCTTGGGTTCTCATAATGGCTTCAACATCGGGGTTAATGGGTGGGGTTTGTTGAGCGGGTGGGGGATAAGGATTAGAAGCTCTTGGTGGGATTTGGTTGCTTTTATTGTAGTTGTTGGCGGGGTTTTGGTTTTAAGGAGAAAAACCGGGTGAAAGGTAGTTGTTGGACCGGTAGCTCAGCAAATTTCTATCCCCTTGTTGTCGAGCTTGGTAATTTTCCGGTGAATAATTACCATAAGCTGCATACACATTTTCCGGATTTCCTTGTGTAGAAGGACAATCGGTGTATGAGTGTGGACCGCCGCATGTTTTACAAGGATTAGCAACCGCATTCACTTGTTGTTGTTGTTGGTTTGAAGCGAGAAGCGTGATACTTTTGCTCATTTCAGTCATCATGCGGGTGAGTTCGGTCATATCAGGGTTTGCTGAAGTAGAAGAAACATTGACTCTTGGATTGTTCATTGAAGAAGCGGAGGAATCCCAGTTTTTGTGGTGAGTAGTCATGTTCTCAATAAGCTCTCTACACTCCTCGGGTCTCCTTTTCATGAATGTGCCACCAGCGGCTGCATTAATCGTATCACGATCTCGAAAAGTCAATCCGTTGTAGAAAGTATCAATTAAGGTCACAGGGAGCATGTTGTGGTTTGGACAACGATCAATCAAGACATTATATCTTTCCCAAGCATCAAAAAGAGATTCATTGGGTTCTTGCATGAAACCGCTGATTTGATTACGAAGGCTCGTGACCATGGATGGTGGAAAGTAGCGCGACAAAAAGCGTTGAGTCATGTCATCCCAAGTGTGAATTGAAATCTTCGGGAGACGATCAAACCATTTCTCGGCGTGATGTGATAAAGTATGTGGGAAGAGTTGTAGGCGAAGAACATCCATTGTGGCACCAGGCAACTTCATGCTTTGGGTGATTGTAATGAACTTGTCGAAGTGTTTGTTGGCATCATCATCAGGCAATCCACGGAATGGGTTAGTTTTCACTTGCTGAATCATGTGGTGCTTCAACGAAAACTCAGGAGCGTTGATTTGCATCGGCGCAATCGGTCCTCCTCGTCCAAACATGGTAGGTTGACAAAGTTATTCCATTGTCCGAAGATTGGGCTGTGGAAGAACATTGTTGTTATTATTGAGGTGCGGTGGATTATTGTTGTTAACACCTGACATAGCTAAATCTTCTTGAGTCTCGGGCTCTTGATAATTAGAAGATCTAGTACGCATACACCTGAAAATGCAAAAGAAAAAGAAACCAAACACAAAGACAATATATATACACAATAAAGATAAAATCTTTTTGGATTTTTGAAATTTTTAATTTTTATGGATTTTTATCAATTTTTAATTTTTATGATTTTTTGAATTTTTTAAGCAAGAAAATAACGCTCACAAGTGAACGGATCCCAAAAAGCAACGCGTCTTTCACAGAAAACCGTTAATCTTTACGAAAAGAGCCGGCAGCGGCGCCATTTGATACAAGGCTTTTGCCTAGTAAGAAAGTTATCGTTCTAGTGGTCTAATCGAGTTCTTAACGAATTGATTTCCGGTTCAAAGTACGACTCAGTTGATCTTGGTGAAACAAATATTTTTGGTTGTTTTTAAATAAAATGTGCAAAACTCAAAAGTAAATGGGCACTTAAAATAAATCTAACTCTAATTTAAAGTAAGGGACAAATATTTAAAAGTGTGACGAGAATTAAAAGGCACTAAACGTAAATAACGCAAACTTAAATCTATCTAAGGCAAACTTAAAACGCAACTAAAACTTAAAACTAAGGCAAGGCTAAAATAAATCTAAGGCAAAATGAACTTAAAGTGCGAATAATAAAAAAGGCGGGAAAAATAAAGCTTGAAATTAAAAATCAAAGACAAAAACTAAAAAGAACCTGAATACAGCTCATTTGGAACAATCCTTCGTCCGGAACAATCACTCATCCGAAATGTCACCTTCGTTCGGAATGATTCTTCTTCGCTCAGAATATTACCAAAATCCTTGATCCGGAACAAATTTTCTATTCTGAATATGTCACTTATCCAGAACAATCCTTCGTTCGGAACTTAACTGATTCGGAACTCAATTGGTACAAAACCTTGGTTCGGAAGTTTGGTTCAGAGGTTCTTGATTCGGAACCTTAAACTGGTTCGAAACTTTTTGATCCGGAACTCTTCCGGTTCGGAACACCTTGATCCGGAACTTTCTGATTCGGAAGTTTCCTGATTCGGAACTCTGGTTCAGAAGTTTCCTGATTCAGAACTCTGATTCGGAAGTTTCCTGATTCGGAACTTTCGTTCGGAAGTTTGTTCAGAAGTTGGTTCGGAAGTTACCTGGTTCGGAACTTCCAATGTTCCGAATGAGAAAGCTTGATTCGGAACTTCCTAAGCCACTTCTTGGTTCGGAAGTTTCTGCTGATCCGGAACTTACCTGGGAAAGATCAAAAATAGGAAAACAAACACCCCGAAGAACAGGGAACACAATATACACGAATCTAATCACAATTTAACCAAAATCAAACACAAGATTAAACCAAACTAATAACAAAACATCCAATAATCATAAACAAACTATCCAAATCAATAAAACTAACAAAATTAACCATAATAATCAAAACCCACTTTGATCAAAATAAGAACATGAACATAAACATAAACATAAACATAAAAATCAAAGATTAAGAAAGGTAGATAGGAGATTAACAAGATAAAGTAAAGATTGACAAGAATTAAATGGAAACTTACTTGAAATTAAATGAATTTAAGGTGCAAGACAAGGTATTTAAATTTGACAAGTAATTAAATGACAAGGTAATTAAAAGTGGAAGAACTAATTGTCACTATTAGCCAACAAAGAAAAAATGATTAACAACTAATCTATATATAGGGGAGGATTAGGAAGCTTCCCCCCCTCCTTCATTTTCTCTAAATTGCATCATTAGGCCCTTCCTTCTTAATCTCTTTGTTAATTGCACCATTAGTCCTTAAGCCTTTAAATCTTCTTTAATCTTGGACTTTAATGACTTTTGGCTTGGGATTTCTTTGAACTCGTCTTTTAATTCTTCAATAAATTAGACTTGAGTTTTTCGGCTTTTGATAAACTTCCGTCTTTTGACTTTTTCTTCGATAAATCTTCAGAAATGGTCTTGGACTTCCGTTCTTTTTGCACTCTTGACTTCTTGACTTCGTCTTTCATCTTTTTCTTCAATAGAAGCCCGTAAATGCCCGTGTTTTCTCCACTTTTCACCTTTTCGTCCTAAATCACAACAAAAACACAAACCACGCATAATTCCGACATAAAAGACATAAAATACACGTTTTGGCTCGGTTATTATTGTAATTAAGTGGTAAAAGGGATGGGTGTTTACACACCTATCAACGACCTTACTTATTGAAATTATATTTATTAACAAGCGATGGGAGAAAAAACTCATAATTAACTCACATAAATTCATGAAAGAATACCAAACTTATAATTGACTCTATCATCTATCGTTCTCCACAATTTAAAATCTCAAGGAATGAGACTCGTGGATGCTTAGCCAATTAAATCAAAGTTTTGGGTTTTCAAGTCGTCTATAGGATCTTGCAACTTCTAAGACTTTTTCAAGTTTATAATTCGCATTTTAAAGTTCCCTTGATAAACGACTTTCTAGGATCAATTATAGTAACTTGGGAAAAGTTCTTGTTCTTAACCCGTAAGAGTTAAGACTTTCGTGTTTTAAAGTTCCCTATATAAAAGCCTAGCAAAACTTGATTTAAACATGTTAAGGATACTAGCTAGAGTAAACTTAGATAAGTAAACTCGGGTTGAGTCAAAAGATTCATGACGGGCCTAATATATCAAAGACATCTAAACTCATTAAAACCATTTTATTTAACTTTATTTTCTCTTTTGACTTTATTTTTGAAATGAAATATATACATATGATGCGATAACAAAAGGAAAGAACATAAAAGAAAATATATGAAAAATACTACTAGGCCAAAATAGATCAAAATTTTTGAAAAGTGTCGAAAAATTAGATTTTTCGATTAAAATGAGGACAAATTATTGGAAAAGCCCACTTAACTTCGATAGAAGTCCCTCATACACTTGATATAAACGTTATCCTCAATGCTTAAGCATGTTGGAGTAAATTCCCCTACACTTAGGACATTGTGCACGTTGTTTAAATCTTGCTAAGGAAGAGACAACTATAGTGATTTCAATGTCAACATATAAGATATGAAATATTGAATCACAAAAGTTTAGGATAGAACCGGGAAGACGGGAACACGGGATCACGGGATCACAGGTCGTCAAATATCATCAAAAGTGCACTTTGAAGACTTTAATCCCTGCACATCATAAGAAACAAGACAACAAACACCTATGTAGCTCCCCTTACACTTATTATGAAAACGGGTAAAAAGGATAGATCAACGGGTTGCCTCCCGAGAAGCGCTTGTTTTTGTTAACCGAGTCACAAGCCTGACTCGACCCAGAACTAATTCAAGGGAAACGTGGTGAGGGATGGATTCATCTCATGAGAGATGTCCTCACCAAAGTACAACTTAACACGCTGGCCATTCACTTTAAAGTTTGACCTATTTGGTTGCGATAACTCAATGGTGCCATAAGGGAAGACGTTAGCAACGGTGAATGGACCAGACTAACGGCTCTTAAGCTTGCCTGAAAAGATTTTCAACCGAGAGTTAAAGAGTAAAACTTGATCACCTATGTGAAACTCTCGGTTCTTAATCCTAGAATCGTGAATGAGCTTGGTTTTCTCCTTGTAGATCAATGAATTCTTATAAGCCTCATTCCTCAGTTCATTAAGTTCATTGAGTTGGATTTTCCTAAGATCACCGGCTTTGTTGATATCAAAATTAGCTCATTTTAAGGCCCAATAAGCCTTATGCTCCAACTCAATAGGGAGGTGGCATGTCTTTCCGTACACAAGACGATATGGACTACAACCAATAGGTGTCTTATATGCGGTACGGAAAGCCCACAAAGCATCATCTAACTTATCGGCCCATGAGGCACGATGCTCTCCCACGGTACGCTCTAAGATTCGCTTCAGTCCAAGGTTGGAGATCTCGGCTTGACCATTAGTTTGTGGATGATACGCGGTGGAAAGACGATGATTGACACCATACTTAGCCATGACTCGAGCAAATTGGTCATTGCAAAAATGAGTCACGTGATCACTAATGATAGCACGAGGGACACCGAATCGAGCAAACAACTGTTTCAGAAAGTTCACAACCACCCTCGCATCGTTCGTAGGTAAAGCCTTTGCTTCAACCCATTTTGATACGTAGTTAACGGCTACGAGGATGTACTTGTTCCCTTTGGATGATAGAAATGGCCCCATAAAGTCGATGCCCCATACGTCAAATATTTCACATTCTTGGATGAAATTTTGAGGCATCTCATATTTATTTGTGATCTTGCCTTGTCGATGGCAAGCATCACAATGCTTAATCATTTCAGGTGCATCACGATAAATGGTGGGCCAATAAAATCCAGAGTCGAAAACTTTCTTCGCGGTATAGTTAGGACCAAAGTGACCACCAGTGGGTCCTTTGTGACAAGCTTCCAAGATTTGTAAAGCTGCGGGCCCGTCAACACACCGACGAAGGATCAAGTCAGCACATTTTTTGAAGAGATAAGGGTCGTCCCAATAGTAAGTTTTCACATCCTTGAAAAATTTCTTCTTTTGTTGGGACGATAACCCTTCGATGAGAATTCCACCCGCCAAGTAGTTTGCAAAGTCCGCAAACCATGGGGTCTCATCAAGATTGGAGTTAATAGACAGTAAGGCCTCAAGGGGAAAAGATTCATTAATCTCTTGGTTTGGTAGTTCCCCTTGATAAGGATCCTCGAGTCTACTAAGATGATCCGCGACTAGGTTTTCTGCTCCCTTTTATCACGAATTTCAATTTTGAATTCTTGAAGGAGTAAAACCCAACGAAGAAGTTTTGGTTTGGAATCTTGTTTTGTTAACAAGTACTTCAACACGGAATGATCGGTATACACAATGGTGGTGGAAAGGACAAGACAGGGGCGAAATTTCTCAAAAGCATATACAACGGCTAAAAGCTCTTTTTCGGTTGTAGTATAATGCAACCGAGCCCCCGTCATTGTCTTGCTAGCGTAATGGATTGGTTGGAAATGCTTATTGATTCTTTTTCCCAAAACCGCTCCAATAGCAAAGTAGCTAGCATCACACATCAATTCAAAAGGTAACTTCCAATTAGGGGTAACTAAGACCAGTGCCTTAGTTAATTTGTCCTTAAGAAGATTGAAAGATTCACACTCTTTAGAAAAGATAAAAGGAGTATCTTTTTCCAAGAGGTGGGTCATTGGGAGAGCGATCTTAGAAAAATCTTGAATGAATCGACGATAGAAGCCCGCATGACCAAGAAAACTTCTCACACCCTTCACGGTTGAAGGAGGAGGTAATTTAGCAATCACATCGACTTTAGCACGGTCGACTTCAAGACCGGCTTTGGAAATTTTATGACCTAGAACAATGCCTTTTTTTTACCATGAAATGGCATTTTTCCCAATTTAGAACAAGACGAGTGTCCTCACACCGTTTAAGCATACGTTCAAAATTGGCAAGGCAAGTAGAGAAAGAATCACCATAGACCGAGAAATCGTCCATAAAGACTTCCATAGTTTCTTCAACCATGTCATGAAATATAACCATCATACACCTTTGGATAGTCCTAGGAGCATTGCATAAGCCGAAAGGCATTCTTTTGTAAGCAAATGTTCCATAAGGACAAGTGAATGTGGTTTTCTCTTGGTCTTTTGGATTGATGGGAATTTGAAAATACCCAGAGAAACTGTCTAAGAATCAATAATAGTCATTACCCGCTAAACGCTCGAACATTTGATCCATGAAAGGAAGAGGAAAATGATCCTTGCGAGTGGTATCATTGAGCTTGCAATAGTGTATGCAAACTCGCCAGCCCGTGACAAGTCGAGTAGGAATCAACTCGTTGTTTTCATTGGGAACAACGGTTATTCCGCCTTTCTTAGGCACACAATGGACGGGACTAACCCATGGCGAATCTGAAATAGGGTAAATCATTCCGGCCTCTAGAAGTTTGATAACTTCTTTCTTGATGACGTCATGAATTTTTGGATTAACCCTTCTTTGTCTTTGGATTGAGGGTTTAAAGTCATCTTCCATGAGAATCTTATGAGTACAAAAGTTAGGATCAATTCCACGGATGTCGGAAATTTTCCAAGCAATTGCTTTATTATGAATTTGGAGCACATCGATAAGTCGAGGTTTTTCATCCTCTTGTAAGTCCTTTGAAATGATGACGGGTAACTTCTTATTGTCTTCTAGGAAAACATATTCAAGATGAGACGGTAAATCCTTAAGCTCTAAATCCGGAGGATTGTCGATGGAAGGCTTAGTCAACTTCGGATCATCGTTTATGATTTTCATAGGAGAAGGTGGAGAAATATGGTCCTCATTAAGAAGTTTCTCAATGGTACGAATGTCTTCATCCCAATCGGAGGGAGAATCGTCATATTTTAAGTCCACATCCCCTAAAGTTGCTTCAAATTCTTTCAAAAGAAAATCACTTTCTCCAAATGGAGTCAATGAGGGAGCAATAGAGGCAACGGTCTCAACAATGGGTAGAGATGAAAAACCACTTTTACAAGCGTATTTGAAATGTTCTTCACAAGCCTCATCAAGTACGTCAATGAAATTAACGCTCTCGTGTTCATAAGGCTGCTTAGAAAGTTTACCCGTGTTGAAGACGATTTTTTCGTCACCAACTCTCATGATTAATTCGCCCGCGGCTACATCAATAAGAGTGCGACCGGTTCTCAAGAATGGACGTCCAACGATTAATGGAACACGGGGGTCCATCTCGTAGTCAACAACAACAAAATCCGCCGGAAAGGTGATTTTTTCGACACCGACGAAGACATCTTCGGCTATCCCTACCGGATAAGAAACCGTACGGTTAGCTAACTCTAATGTCATTCGTGTGGGGACTAGCTCGGGTAGAGATAATTTTTTCCAAAAGCTTTATGGCATTAGGTTGATACTATCACCTAGATCGGCTAGGGCCATATAATTCTCTACCCCGGGAAAGTTGCAAGGAATGAGAAAGCGACCCGGATCACCAAGTTTGGTTGGTAATTTCCTTAAGAGAACCGAAGAGCAATTCTCATTAAGTTGGGTTTGAGCAATATCAAGGAGTTTTTCCTTATCACTGAGAAGATCTTTGAACATTTTAGCCTATTTAGGCATGTGAGCGAGAGCCTCGACAAAGGAGATGTTGAAATTCAATTGTTTAAACATTTTAAGAAAGTTTTAAACTTGAATATCATCCTTATTTTTCAACTTCTCTTTCCTCAACCTTGAAGGATAAGGTATATCGGGTTGAGAGGAAGGCTTTAGAATGGAATTCTCACTCACATCCTTGGGTGGTGTAGGGGTAGAAGTAGAAGGTGGAGGAATTGGTGAAGGGGGCTCGTGAGCGAGAGCCTCGGCAAAGGAGATGTTGAAATTCAATTGTTTAAACATTTTAAGAAAGTTTTAAACTTGAATATCATCCTTATTTTTCAACTTCTCTTTCCTCAACCTTGAAGGATAAGGTATATCGGGTTGAGAGGAAGGCTTTAGAATGGAATTCTCACTCACATCCTTGGGTGGTGGAGGGGTAATCACTGGATTAGGTTTAGGAATCTCGGGTTCCTTATAACCTTTTCCACTTCGGGTGGTGATTGCTTTCATCTCCCCTCTTGGATTAGCAACGGTGTTACTCGGAAGAGAACCCGAAGCAGAGGTTTGATTACTTGGGAAGAAACTAGCCATCATATCCCTTAAGTCATTCGTTTGACTGCTTAAAGAGTTTCGCATGTCATTCCTAAGCTCGGCTTGAAGATCATTCCCTTGTTTAGCCATGTCACCTTTCAAGTTAATAATTTGGCTCTGAAGATTCTTCACCAGCGCGTCATTAGTCCTCATGTAAGTTTCAACCTCTTGATTATATGTTGTGGGTTGGTTGGGATGAGGAACTTGGTAAGGGGGTGGTTGATAAGTGGGTTGTTGGTAAACTTGATTATTTTCTTGAGGTGGATATGGGTTTCTTTGGGTTTGATATTGATTAGGAGCTCGAGGTTAGTTTTGATTGTTGCGATTGAAGTTGTTTTGGTTTTGAGGAGGAAAACCGGGTGGTGAAAGGAAGTTGTTTGAACGATTACTTAGCAAATTGCGGTCACCTTGAGGACGAGCTTGGTAGCCTCCCGTGGAAAAGGTACCGTTAGCCGCATACATATTTCCCGGATTGTCATGAGTAGAAGGACAATCGGTGTATTAATGAGAACCACCGCAAGTCTCACAAGAAGGTGTTACAGCTTTAACTTGTTGAAATTAGTTCGTAGCCATGGTTACGAAATTTTTGTTCATCTCGGCTTGTTGACGGGTGAGTTGGGTGAGTTCGGCTATCTCGGGGTTTGATGAAGTAGAAGAAACATTGGCCCCTTGGGTTATTTCTTGAAGATGCGGATGAATCCCAATTTTTGTTATGAGTGGTCATGTTCTCTATAATCTCTCTACACTCCTCGGGTCTTCTCTTCATGAATGTACCACCGGTGGCAGCATTAATCGTATCACGATCACGAAAAGTTAAACCAATGTAGAAAGTATCAATCAAAGTGACGGGGAGCATATTATGATTAGGACAACGATCGATCAAGACATTATAACGTTCCCAAGCATCGAAAAGCGACTCATCGGGTTCTTGAGTGAAACCACTGATTTGATTACGAAGACTAGTGACCATGGATGGTGGAAAGTAGCGCGACAATTTTTTTTGAGTCATCTCGTCCCATGTATGAATTGAGTTTTTAGGAAGACGATCAAAACATTTTTCGGCATGGTGGGATAAAGTGTGTGTAAAAAGATGAAAGCGGAGAAAATCCATGGAAACACAGGGCAATTTCATGCTTTGAGTGACGTTTATGAATTTATCGAGGTGTTTGTTGGCATCATCATCCGGTAATCCGCGAAATGGAAAAGCATTTTGAACTTGTTGGATCATGTGATGCTTCAACGAAAATTCGGGAGCCGTGATTTGCATCGGCGCAATCGGTCCTCCACGTCCATTCATAGTTGGTTGACATAGCTCCTCCATCGTACGAAGGTCGGGTTGAGGGAAATGGTTGTTATTGTTGTTATTATGCAAATTGGGGTGAGGTGGGTTGTTATTATTATGCACACCGGCCATATCTAAGTCTCTACGAGTCTCGGGCTCAGAATAAGACGTAGATCGAGTACGCATACACTAAAATGAAATAAAATATTTTTGGTTTTTTTATCTTTTTATTTTTATTTTTTTGGATTTTTGAAAATTTTATATTTTTTAGGATTTTTTGGAAATTTTTATGCTTGAAAATAACGTTCCCAAAAGAACGGATCCCAAAATCCAATTTTTCTCACTAAAAACCGTTAATCTTTACGAAAAGAGCCGGCATCGGCGCCATTTGATTTAAATGGGATTTGCATATGTGTACTCAATCGTTCTCGGTATCTAATCGAACTGATCACGGTTTAAGGTGGAATTATTGTAATTTGGTCACTAAAAGGGAGAGCTTTAGATTATCTATTTCTACTTGTAAAATAAACGCTAAAATTATTAAACATAAATATAAAAATAAAACAAAGTAAATAAATGATAAAATTCTATCGGAATACCCCCTTGTCGGAATCCCATCGGAATATGATCGGAAAAACATGTCGGAATGCTTAAACGCAATAGTATCGGAATAACAGATGGTAACAACTATCGGAATACGTATCGGAAAAACCTGTCGGAAAAACAGTCGGAATGATGGATCACCAATCCTGTCGGAATGATGATCAGAATAACGATCGGAATAACTAAAACCCAATTCTGTCGGAATAATCAGTCGGAAAAACAGTCGGAATGCATAAACCCTTTTCCGATGGAGGGCATCAGAATAACTGTCGGAAAGGAAAACCCTTTTCCGATGGAAACAATCGGAATAACCTTCGGAAAAGGTAAACCCTTTTCCGATGGTTTCTAACACGCAATAAGAAAAACTTAATAAGCTTGCTTTAATAAGTACTAATCGAAACTTGACCAAATCAATAATGAAAAGAACTAAATAAGCACGAATAAGAAACTTTTAAAACACTAAATAAGCTAGATTTATAAAATATACTTTAAAAAGATTAAAATTTTAAAACACTTAAAAGGAAATAAGCTAAACACGAAATAAGCTAAAAACACCAAAAAGTTGGGATCATCAAACGTTTGAAATTGATAAGAACAAAAAGATAAACTTTTTAATCAAATAAGCATCAAGATGAAACAAGATACATACTTGATCCGAATCAAAATCAAAAATAAGAAAGGTAGAATAAGATAGTTTATGAAAAGCTTGAACTTGAACTTGTAGATTAAGGATTCAAACAAGATCAAATGGAAAGCTTAAAACTTGAAAGAAAAATGGAAGAAATCTAGAGAGAGAAAGTAGAATCACCTACTTCTCTCTAAAGATATGAACTAAAAAATAATAAAATGACTAAAAATTTAACACCTCCTAATGAACCATTAAGAGGGTATTTATAGGAGGAAGGGTGTGTTGTTATCTTCCTTCTTTTCTCTTGTCTTATCGGCTTTTTAATTAACTCGTCTTTCTCGACTTTGTCTCGGGATTTGTCGAATGATAAAACGAACTTGTCTTCTAATTTTCTTCTTTTAGTAGACTTGGTTCTTCGACTTCGTTAAACTTCCATCCTTAGACTTTTTCTTCGATAAATCTTCAGAATAGGCCTTTGACTTCCGTTCTTCTTGCACTCTTGATCTTTTGACTTTGAATTTTGTGTTTTTCTTCGATAAAAGCCCGTGAAAGCCCGTGTTTTCTTCCTTATTCATACTTTTGTCCTTAAACACAATAAAAACACAAACTACGCATAATTCCGCCTTTTATGACATTAAATACACGTTTTGGTCTTGTTATTATTAGAAATAAGTGGTAAAAGGATAAGTGTTTTCACACTTATTAATATGTTATAAAATTTTACATGATTTGCCATGATAAATATGTTAATTGCCTGAGCTTTATATACATGCATGACCAATTCCATCTAGTTATGGAGGTACCGTAACCATGACACTTGAGGCACCGGTGTCATGACTCCTCTACGAGGGAGTGATTTCTCGTAGCGTCCCTTTTATTTCAATTGTCCATTTATTAGTATAGTATCAGTGGGGCGTATGGGTGCATCCTAGTTTATCAGTTTACAGTTCAGCAGGTGAATGTGGTGTGTGCTCTACATCCTTCACATTGGAGCTGAGCCCTCCATCCAGTTTATCAGTTAGAGGTCACCCCTCTGACAACATGACGAGGTCACCCCTATAAGTATGCACGCTCACGTTGTTATATTACATGACCTATATAAGCTCTTGGCACTTAAAATACAATACATGCATGTTTTCAGATTTAACAGTTAATAGTTCAGCTTTATCAGTTATGAACCAGGTTTTCCAAGACATACACAGTTTTCCGCTGCATTTTACTCATCAATCTTTCAGTTTCAGTATTTGTTATCTGTTTCATTTTAGTACTTCTTATCATGTTTTTATATCCGTTCACTGGGCGTTATGCTCAGCCGTAGTTTCTTTTCATGTTCCAAACGGTAGGTACACGGGGACGCTATTAGGATTCTGAGAGTATGTGCATTTGGATGGAAGCTATCCAGACATCGTACTTTATGCACCTCATACATTAATTTGCTTGTTTGGAAATTTCCTTCCTTTTCGTATTTACTTTTACATGTTGAGCTTACGTTTGGACTACCGATGTTTGATTCCGGTATTTCCTTTATGGTCAGTTATTGTTTTTAATACATTTACCTTGCATGCTTTCATGACACGCCATAAATACACGTAACGGTCCACTTATCCAAGTGGGGTGTTACAATTAGCGTTGTATCGCTAGTAGTGGTTTGTACCGCTAGTGTTAGAAAGGTACTTGTAGGTACCGGTAGTGTTAATGGTTGTACCGTTCAGAAAATATATCTGATATATGTTAGGAAATGATATGTTAGAGATATTATAGGAATATATATGTGCATATATTGTATGGGATTCGCAAGCCTAATAGAATATTCTAGGGTTCCTTAGTCTATAAAAGGAACACAAGGTTGTTGAAATCGATATAACTCAACAAACCTATTTGATCAATAAAGTTAATAGTTAGTAAATTCTATGTTCTTCTTAGCTCTTATAAGTTAGATTCCGCCTAACTTATTCTTGTTAGTTGAGTTTCTCTCGTGCCTAGTTTGTTATCAAGCTACGTACAATCTTTAACAGGCTATAAGATCTATTCATTGGGATCAACACCTAGGAATGAGGTCAAAAAAGTGGAAGTCGAGCTGTGAAACTTGAAAGTTAAGGGTAACGCCTTATTGCTTACAACCAGCGCTTCAAGAGCTAATTTTGTTGTGCCCTGAGATAGTACCCAACAACGATCGATTGTTGGAGCGCTACATCGAAGGATTACCTTTGAACATCAAGGGTAATGTGACCTCTTCAAAGCCTAGTGATCTGCATGAGGCGATTGATATGGCTCAGAGTTTGATGTACCAAGTGGTACAAGATTTAGGAGAGAATGTTGGGGACAAACTAAAGTGGTCTAGCAACCATAACAACAACAACAATAACACCAACAACAACTTCAACCCGAACAAGCGCCAAGAGGTTGCTAGAGTGTTCACTGTTGGGCAAGGTGGCATGGGAAACTACAGTGGGAAACTTCCTTTTTAAGGAAAGTTTGGACGTCACCATGATGGAGCATGCCCTCCTTCACGTTTCAATTGTGGAAGACCTGGGCATAAGGCTAAAGAATGCCGAGCTCCACCCCGTCGTACTAACCAAAGAGGATCGGGAAGTCAAGGAGGACTAGGAGATGAGGCTACCTATTTTGGGTGTGGGGAGAAAGGACACTACAAGAATAAGTGCCCGAATGCTATAAAACCAAGGTCGTGGTAACCATACCCGAGGCATTCAGAATCCCAACCCAGGGAACCAGAGGCAGACTGTCACACCCCCCCATGGCGGAACATGGGGCGCGACGTATGGATATCATCACAACAAACGGTGTCTCTATAGAGAAAACTAAAATGCAAATATAATGTCATAAATGGCGACACAAATGTCATGACAATATCTCAACAATGTAGGAGTCTAGGTAAGTAGGTAACAGTCCTACCACTTACCCAAGACAAATAATAAACACAAACCAAACAAACATATAGGTAAACTAAGAAGGAACGGGGATCTCCTTCTATATGAAATCCTAAGGCATCCAAGTCTAGCCACTTCTATCCTCAAGCTTAACCATAATATCACCTGAAAGAGACACTAAAACACGTCAACATAAAGTTGGTGAGAGTCATAGGTTTAGACTCAAATGCCAAAATCATACCATAAGCTGTGAGTAACAACCAAAAGTTAAAAACATATGGACAATGTGATACAAATATGCATTAACAAACTAACATTCAAAATTTAACTAATCAAACCAAAACTCAGGCTCCCAGCCATACCAAAAACCATACTCCCATAGGCATCCAAACACCTATGAACCAAATCCCAATCCAAGGCTCCCAGCCTTACCAAACACCATGGTCCCATAGATGCTCACACATCTATGTACCTCCCCAAGGCCCCGCCTTGTCAACCACCCCTTGGTACCAAGTCAAAACATAAACAATCAAGAATCAACTAGCAGTTAATCATATAAGTATGCACACATAAGTCCATTACCAACGCCAAACCATTCACATCATAATTTATAACAAAACAAAACAGTGTCTCTTCCATCCCATCTGGAAGTAAAAAACAATACCAAACATGGGACTATGAAACTCACCTGATTGCTTCTCCAAAAGTCCCCGCACTAGCAACAAGCTAACAAACCAAAAACACGCAATCAATACATGAACCAACCACTAAGACGGTTCATCAAACCTATGATGGAATTCTAGCCTACTCCCATATAAATACCCCGTTTATATGCTCTAAACACCCCATTACCCTTCCCTAACAAGTCCTTAACTTGTTTAAGTTTAATAACTATCCCGTTCATATTTTACACACAATAGTCCCAATTTTAGGTCTCCAAACTTTAAGTCAAACGTCTACTTAAACATACCCATGGTTTCTGTAAAAGGAATATTCATACCCTTACATATGTTAGCTAACACCTCCCACTTGCCCCAACCTTAAAGCTACTGTTAAGGCCCCGATATATATATATATATATATATATATATATATATATATATATATATATATATATATATATATATATATATATATATATATATATATATATATATATATATATATATATATACTTTTGTCATTCCAGTTTTACTAATTTTAAACATACAAAAAGTTTGTTACAATTAGGGGATCTTACCCTAAACCACAACCTTAGGCCAAGTGCAGATACTTACTAAAATATATAAACCATCCCTCATGTTCGTTAGAAGATCCCAATGCAACCCTAAGTACCCCAAACAACCCAAAACTTAAAAAGAAAACAACCTGAATTCAAAACTGTTTTGACCTCCGACTGTTGTAACCTGTTTTTGATCCACTTCCCTACCTCCAATTTAGTTCTCGTTTCTTGCATTGGAAAGCCACTCCAATTACCTTTTCAGGGATACTTGGATCGCAAAATAAGAGTTTGTAGAACTCCCAATACGATCAAAACAATTGACTCAAAATTCTGCCCAGTTTTTAAAAACGGGTTTAATTAAATTAACCTCATTAATTAACCCTAATCCCACTAATTACAAGCCCTAATTTATATAATCATTATGAATTCATTAAAATACAGATTTTTATTAAAACCCTAACCTAAATCCATCATAAGATGATTATGTAAACATTAAAAACAATTAAATCAAAAAGGGATTTGAAGGTTTTACCTTTAAATTAATGGAAGAAGAAAAAAACCCAAATTTTTGAAGAACCCTACTTCTTCTCTGCTTTTTGGTCGACTAAAAACTCCATGGAATAGAAAAAATTCGTTTGGTATAATGCATAATGTTCTTTATATAGTAAAAATATCCTTGTCCAAGTATAATTGCCCACTTTCCTTTTTTCCCCCTTTTTCCTTTATCCATTCCTTCTCTTGCGTCCCATAACCGCCTATAACCCCCTTTTTTATTTTTTTGTTTTATTATTAATCAATATCTTATTAATATTACCTTAATTTTCCTTAATTTATTTCAGCTCCTAAAACTCCCAAAACCTCAAAACCGTAAAACTAGTCAAATTTACGCGTTTTACCGTAAAAGACGTAAAATATACACTTTATAAAAAATCTCAAATTTTGAAATAAACTTTATAACTAAGTCCTAAAT
Organism: Glebionis coronaria; assembly: GCA_025667525.1. Classification (NCBI taxonomy): domain Eukaryota; kingdom Viridiplantae; phylum Streptophyta; class Magnoliopsida; order Asterales; family Asteraceae; genus Glebionis; species Glebionis coronaria. The sequence goes on along the minus strand of JANFOE010000322.1, from coordinate 4,206,349 downwards.
GACTTAAAACCATCCCGAAAATTATTCATATGACTAATTTCCTCATCCGAGACCTCCAAATGCTAAACCGTAAATCGTAAAAATACGATTTTCTATAATACATATACGTATACGTAAAACCACTAAATAACACCATCTCATTTCATAGTCACTACATTGTGAACTCATGAACATGAAATCATCACACATCGTTTCACTCACAAGGTACCCCGTACCGGAAACGATATCCAAACCACAATCTATCCACACCAATAAGCACATAAACACGTAAAGACACATAACTAGCACAAAATAAAACCAAGTGACGAACCTCAAAACCAGGGTTGTCACATCACTCCCTCCTAATAGAAATCTCGTCCCGAGATTTACTCCTTAGGATCAAACACACAAACAACAAACCACATGAGGATACTTGTTCTAAACGAACTCCCCTCATTTCCACGTGAACTTCAGTTCAAGTTTCAAAATACCACATATACAAACCAAAAATAATTAAACTCATTGCCAAACTCTTGACCTCACAGTCAATAAATCTCACATATGACTCTTATTAACACAAATCCCGAATAACCGTACATGCAAATATGCATTCTCAAACAACATTAACCAATCTCAATACATGAAATATATCATGTATACCACTCATTTCCCCTCAGGTAATTCTATGCTTATAAGCTACTGGTCCGATCTTTCCAAAGATCATAAATGGACCTACAAAACTCTACATCAACACTTCCATTTTACCAAATCATACCACCCGTTACTATGGGTGAAACTCCCTACATAACTTTGTCACTAAATCTAGTGGTTTCCTCCTTTTCTACGTAGCATCCCTTGTTGCTCTCATTCTGTCCACAAACACCATTACCACATTAATAGCCTCTTTTACCAATTCTAGTCCACAATGGGGACAACTCACCCTATCCTTTCATATAGTGCCTCAAATGGCATTTATCGACTTCTAGTATGATAACTATCATTATATGAAAAACTCAGCCATCGCTAACGAGTTTCCGAACTACCACTAAATCAATCACCCATATCCAATCATGTTCATCAACTCCCTTCAGTCCGTACCCCAAACTACTTAAAAATTCCAATTTCCTTACAAAGTGACCTATGACGGTCTTTCACATATCCATTAGTTCTTCCAATCCAAATCATCTTATGATCTATACACATCATCAAAAGGACGGTTAACTCAGTTAGACCAAGCCCTTCGTCCCTATGGCACATCACACCTATAACTCCTCATCCATTCGGTTATCGATACTAAGCCTCCCAAACAATCGGTATAGGTCAGTGCCATTTCCTTTTCCACACTACGACAGTATTAGCCTGCGTTGTGCTTTATTATACTCATTAAGCTCTACCAAAGTTTTACCTCCGGTTCCTATCTCGACCTATTTTATTCATGCTTCGCTTCTATACACACTTCCTTCTTCCTCCTCAACTCATACTATACATCATGATGTGATGCTTCCCATCGTTTCTTCCTTTGCCATAATCCTTCATAAGGCATTCCATACATATTAGGCTAACTTTTACGCAGAACCCTCTATTCCATCACATCCGTACGCAATCCTTCCAACTTCTCAACTACGTGACTTCTCATTCCTCTTGAAATATGAGATGAATTAGTCTGTCTATCGACTATCACCCAACTCTCATCATACTTAATCCTCCACCACATTATGTATCCCTTCCACCAATTTCGTCCTTACATCGCTCTTTCTAAGCTACTCCTATCTATGTAGGAAGTATAGCCTACGTCCCTTTTCTTCATATGATTGTCCAAGCCACGCAACATACATGTTGACGCGTTCTCTGCTTTAGAAAACTCAACTCGTGCAACCTACATCCTTCATCCAAACCACCCTAATACGTCATCCATACAGTTCAAGTTCGTCTCAGCTTCACTTCATTCTTCTTATTCCATGTCTCATCAACTATGCTTGCCTTTCCCAAATGGTACTTGGCCTTGCAATTTTCTTTCACCACTTAACTCCACCCATCACCTTTGTCAAATGTTCAATCAAGATGATTGAATATGTGTTGGAGACGTTCATGATCCGTATAGATCATTCTCTACGTCTCGTACCCCAAATGCCTCTAGCATTCTAGGCAGATATAACAATCCAGCTCCACTAACTAAGTCTATCCAGTTCTTCCAAATCTTCAGTTCCTGCAACGTATAAGCAATCGCCTTTCTTTGTCATTCTCGTACACGTCCAAATCCTTGCTCCACATATCGTCATGCTTCGCGAATTCATCCAATCCTTCCGATAATGCCAATATCGGCTCATTATCCAATCCACTTCTTCAGCCTCCAAAATGCTTCCTCATCCTTCTTCACTTCGCCCCTTGCTGGTTTCATGATATGTCATCATCTCTAACTACTCATCATGGTAAACTTAATACTAAATCTCACACTCGAAAATCTCACGTATAACTCCACTAAAAAACCAACACATAATTCGCCTCACTCTCCTTCTCAGATTTAAGTAGATTTAAGATGTCGTCGATGATCCCGATGACAACTCGTTTATACACGTTCATGCACACTTGGTTCATTGACACCATGAAAACCGCTAGTGCTCTGGCGAAGCCAAATGCATAACCGTAAACCCAAAGCGTTCATACAACATCCTTAGCAGTTTTCAACTAGGTCCTCCTTGCACCCTCTCTTAGCGGCAATACGAATAAATTCCTACCTCGTTCTACTTGAAAAATTCTACACGCATTTTAAAAGACCAATGCTTCCTCTCATTAGCCCACTCAACCGCTTTCCACATCCAATCTACTACTAAGCAACTCAACTTTTACCTTGCATCCGTTGCAATTTCCATCAACTCTTGTTCTTGAAATCATTCCATCAACAATTTCCTTGGAAAGGCACTAACTCTAACTCCTCTCACTTCTCATACTTGCTCTATTCATGGTTCTATCTCAAAATAATAGGCAAACCTATTAAATTTCAGGAAATTTTTAGAAAACATACATGCCTTACAAACAATATCCCCTTCCAACACTCTCTATGGCATGTTACTTGTGCCAATATCCATACATTTCACAAATCTCTATTCATCTCCCTTGGCACTCCTAATAGACCTCATGCCCACATTAGTTCGTCTACGAACTTTTAACTCTCTCATCCCCACTAAGGGCATTCCAACCATTCTCTCATGGCCACCTACTTAATCGTGTAGGCGCGACCAAGCCTTTCATATGTCTACCTCAACGCTCCCAATCAATACGAAACCAAAACTACATCCTGAATCCATCAGATACGATCAACGAATCAAACCCACGGATAACTAACGACATTTCACGTGCACCAATTAAAACCAGTCAAAACTACGAGACTCAAGAGAAAACTCAAACCCAAAACGTGTATCAATTCAAGATGACCCATGACAACGAAAAATAATCCCAGAAACACCCAATGGCAACCAAAACATATTACGCCCCGCGACATATTATTTAAACTGTGCAAAAGATCGACTTTTCCAAAAGAATATATATCCTTTTTTTTATTATTACCTCCCACATCTATGTGACTCAAACAATCTACAAACAACCCTTTTGACGAACTCAAAACTCAACTCAAAAACTAGGTATCCCGTGCATCCCAAATCATAAAAATAAACTACTATTCAAACTCAACCTTTAACCCGACACTTGTACAATAATTTCAGCCAAGATACTGACCTCCCATGACTATACATTCTGCATATTTGAAAAGTACGTTCCGAGTACATAATTTTTTTGGCTTTTGAATCACTCAAAAAGCTCTAAAAACGAACAAGTTATGACCAAAACAGTTTTATATTAATGAAAGATAAAATTGTATGTGAAATCTTCATAAACTCAATTTGACCTTGTATTAATAATTATAAATGACATGAATCGGTTAAACCCAATTATATAAACTATGTAAGTAGAAAGAAATTTTACTTCGCTTTATTTTAAAGAAAGTCTTTTAGAATTTGAAATAAATAAGTGTTGATTAAAAAGAATCTTATGTTACATCTTGTTTCAAACACTACTCCAACACCTTACCCTTATTTTACCGAATACAACCAAAAATCTAACCCTATAATAGATTTCCAAGTCCCCCCTTTTCTCAATATATACCGACCAAAAGAAATGTAAGACCCAACACAAAAGATTTCATTATTTCAAAAGAAATCCCAAGTTATTTAAATAGACTTAAAACCAAGAACACCATTTTAAAACGTACACGTGAAATACGAAACTCAAAGAATACGCTACAAGACACACTTCAAAAGATTCAAAACGTCGTTGAAACTCCACCAAACTCGAGCTCTAATAAATTGTTTAAACACAAGAGAGCACTAGGTACGTTCAAGTTATAATAACTACTGAACGACCGTAAATCATAACATAACATCTACTAGTATATATGCATCCGCATATGTATACCTATCAAATCTCCCAAACATACTCGTTATCATACATGTCAAGTCAATCAATTGCTTAATACGCTCGTTTTTCCATACGAGTAATCACCATCTCACCGTGCCACAAGAAGGCATAAATCCCACCTCCAAAACCAAACCATATCGTGTGACCCCATAATCACACAACACAACTATAACCCAAAACATATAACACAAAAGAACAATAGCCATATCAAAGGCAGCCATTACATAAACCCATATATTATACGTATACCCAAATTCTACATCACATCATATACAAGCATGTACTAACCCTCTTTCATGCAATCATACTTGAGAACCCATTGAAGTTGTGGTACTTGTATAACTATGTTGGCCACCATACTTATACAATTACCCTTTCCCTAATGAACTCCCTCCTATGATGACACTTATAAGAATCAATACAACATATTACACATAAATCCATCTACTCACATAAGCTCATAACCACATAACCAATAAGGTCCAAAACTCCATCTATAAAAATAACAGAATAAAACTCTTGGAATACAGAAATCCATAGTCTAGCTAAAACAGCCTAGACTAAATCCAAAACGATAACATAATCAGTTATAAGTCATGTCGCCCATAAGAGTGGAAACAGCTTAAAACCCTTCATATCCACCTACTCCTAATAACTCGAACCACCACATGATTCTTAGGGAACATGACTTAAACATCAAAAGAAAAATAACATACCTCAGGTATGTAAAATAACTCGACAAAAGATAGAAACTACCTTGTACCAAATTATGTACTATAATGTACAATTTAAGAAAAATACAACAATGACTAGCGTGGACGATTATGGTTCAACCCGCACTAGTCACAAACCCAAAAAGAAAATAACATGTGACTAAGTATGAACATACTACGGTTAAATTCATACTAGTCAAAACATCTCAATAAATAACATCCAAACACATCAATTATTATAAAATGCACACATACTCCTATGATGTTGATCCCAAACTTAGATCGATTAGCTTTGTGTATACGAGATTAGATCAAGTATAACACGTAGAGAAACCTTTGTTGTATGCTTTGTGAATCTAAGTATTATGCGGAATTTAATACTTAAACAAGAACACAAGATGTAAACAAAACTTTCACTTTGATTATCAATGTCGAACTTGCTTACAATGAAAGATGTTTACGAATGAAAACTTATATAAAACTTGATTCTAAACATTAACCTAAAGGCCTTCTTTTATAGACTAAGAAGCCTTGTACAATAAGCTACGTATCAACTATTCTAGGTAAAGATAAACATAGAAAATACATTGTCGTTTCTATCCTTACTAGAAATATTCTAGAACATAATAAACGTGTAGCTCACATCTTCCATCAGTGCTTGTCTTCAATCTATCAACGCTTGACTTTAACTTGTCAACGCTTGGGCTGTCAGTGCTCACTTTGTTCTTGTCAACGCTTGAGTTATTCTTGTCAGCGTTCAAGTGATCTGGCCTTAATTTATTCCCAACAATCCTCCCCTAAACTTGATATCCACTCTTATGATCAAGTTTCTGAATAAACATTAAGAACTTGGAGGAGTCTGACAAACCTTATCATATTGGTAATAAACAAATCTGATTAAATTCTTTGCCACGTCACTTGTATAGTCTATTTCCAGCTGAGTGTCCTTCAACTTTTCCAAAACAGCCTTGGATATGAAATATTGAGCATCCACAAGTAGATACTCAGCAAACTTAGTAGAACTCAAATGGTATACACCAGCAGCTGAATATAACCTCCATTGAAGACCACTGAGGTCATCTTCAAGATCCTTCCATATTTCAGGATCTTCCTCATTTGTCCCACACATTATTTTGAATGTGGTCCAAAGTTTTATCCATTAGCTGAAGTTGGTGCTTCAGCCTCATACTTGGTCTCTAGCAACCTCCAAAGGTCCACCAAGTCTTCTCTATCACAACTTGCAAATAAAGATATGAGAGTGGTAAAAGTGTGTACCTCCTTGCCATATCTTCCAATCTTCCAGAATCCACATTCATCCTCATCATAACTCACAATTGGATTCCTGGAATCTAATGGTAACACATGCACCATATCTGAAGCTTCTAATGGGGAGAGCTTGAGGCTCTTTCTAATAACTGCTTCACTTGGATATAGTTGATTCATATCTTTTGGAAACTCAAGTGTAAATCCCTTCTTCACTGGTCTGGGAACTATCATAGCTTTCTTGATTTCCATCTCTTCTGCAAGTTGCTCCTTTCTTTCATCTGAAAGAAGTCTGAAAGTGTTTTCTTCCTGCACTTTCACCCAAATAGGATAAGCCCTATGTTCCAACTCATCAAATGTCAAAGCCTTCAGCTTCTGATGTGTCCATCCAACTCCATGACATCTAAGCAACATAAAGTAGAGCTCTCTTCTATCCATTTTCAACTCAGAGAGAATGTTGCTTGCCTTGTGCTTCAAAATCACCTTACAATCCTTCTGAACTCTAAGAAGAATCTTCAAACCCCATATTTGATCTGAAATGGTCAAGTCTGGATTATCCATGCAGCTTTCTTCCCAAGAATTGTACATCTGAACCACCTCTGGCATATCAAAATCAATCTGCAACTTTAAATCTCTCAACTTTTCCCTAGCAAGCTCATCACCATACTCAAGTCTTTCTGGTTCAATAATCATCACACTTGAATCTGAGCTAGCTCCATCACTTTCTTCTTCAGAAGTCACAACAAATGGTGACTTTTCCTTTTCACCTTGTTCCATCATTTGCTCAGCCAATCTTCTATCAAATTCAACCTGGGCTGCATTCTTTGGAACAATTTCTTCTACCAATATACCCTTACCCTTATCTGATGGTGCAATGGTTAGTAAGGTAGATGGTAATATCTGAGTAGGAACATCCTTGATGATAGATGATGACTGGAATACATCACCTCCATATGCAGATCTGTCAACGCCCAAATTTCCTCTATCAGCGCCCAAAATACTTCTATCAGCGTCCAAATTTGTCTTGTCAACGCCCAAGTATTTTCCCTCAGCGCCTTGTGTAACCTCTCTCAACATAGCTGTAAATGATAAATTTAGATTGGTTGGAGAGATTAAGGACGTATCAAAACCTGTTTGTTCCTTCAAAGTAGTAAGAGCTTCAGCAACATCCATTGATCGACCATCTTGACTGCTCTTATCACTCAGATTTCTTTGATCTTCCTCCCCTTTGGAAGACTCCTCCATACCTCTCCTTGCATGATCACTCTCCAAAACAACAATCCTCTCCCTCAATTCCTTGAGTTCAAGGCCTTGTTTGCTGACAATTTGTACTAAGTCTGCATTTTGCTTTTGCAAGCTAATGCAGACTGCCGTCAATTCCAAGATAGTCATTGGTTCCAGGCTGCCCTCTTCTGAAATGGGGATTTGACCTCCCAAGTCAGGTTCATTGGGCATGGATGAGGACTTAATTATGGTGGGACTGTCTTGGCCAGCTTCTAAGCCAGAACCAATAGTCCCAGCCTCATCCAAGTCACCAGCCACACTTGTGGTGGTGGTTCTCTCTGCTTCATGGCTAGGACCACCAGAGGAGAACACTCCAATAGTCCTTTGGCGTTTGATCAACCTATATTCAGGTGGTGTGGAAGATGGTGTGGAAGAATGGGTAGATGTGGGTTGGTTAAGGGGTGTTTGGGATTGTGATGGTTGGGTGTCAGTGTTGGAAATAGGCACATCAACGCCAACATTTGATGTGTCAGCGTCAAAGGGTTCTTGGTCTATTTGCAATTGTTTAGGTGAGGGTAAAGGTTCAGGAATAGGTTCAAGTTGTGGGTGAGGGTCAATTTAAGGTTGGGGGTCTGGTTGGGGTTGTGCTGCTGCAATAACAGCAAGCATGGCTGGGGTTAAAGGTAAGTCTCTATGAGGTGGTGAATCCATCTTGGTAAAAATAGCTTTCTTTTGTTCAGGGATTTTATAAAAATCATTGTGATCCCTTGAACAATATCTTTGATCATCAAAAATCATTTGCAGAAAACGGGGATAAGCTAAAGTCATTTTTGTCCCCTTGTTTTTACACATCCCTTCAAAAATCATTTTAGAATAGTTATATTTTTGCCCTGTTGCAATACACACAATAGCAGTTGCAATGGATCTATTGATCTCATTGTGTGCAGTACATTTGGGACTCAAACATTGAAGGAGAATGTGAATGAGGTACTTCCAGGCTGGGGGAAATTCCTGCTTATGGTACTTATTAAGAGTACCTTCATCAGGAATTGGATATCCCAAAGCCCTAAGCCCTTGTTCTATTTCAGTTATGGGAAGGATGGTTATACCATCAGCATCATCAAGATGCAAGGCCTGGCGTACCAAGGCCTCAGTAACCACCCAAGACCTCCCATGAACAATAGAAGTTAATGGGGTCACTCCATTAACTGTTGAGGAACTAACAGTGTTCCAAAACTGTTTAATGTGTGTGACTGGAATGAGTGGTGCATGAGAAAGAGCATACCTTAATGGAGATGCGTTCAAATACGCCACCATTTGTGTGTATTGAGGGAACAAAGTATTATCAGCAACAAGATAAGCAATCATGTTGTGTTGAGACTTGAACCCCAAATCCAATTCTGCTGAGTTAAATGTTGGTGCCATTGATGAAAGCTGTTAATTTGAAGTGTAGAAGATGAAGGTTGATAAGAGAAAAGTGTTAGACAAGAAGTATAGATACCCTGTTTAAAAATAGGAGCCAAATTTATAGGAGATAAACAATGCATGTGATTGGCCCAAAAATAGGCAAAGATTTTCAAAAACTAATCATGAAAATATTGAAAAAGTTATAAGTTATCTCATGCATTTAATGAAAGTAACAACTCCTAAAATTACGGCTTGAAAATATGTCAAAAAGTAACAACTGGGTAGGTCCCATTGAGTGTCAACGGTCAAATATAACCCATCAACGCCCAACGGCTATAATCCTGTCAACGTTCGCCTAAAGCCATGTCAGCGTCCAATTTGGTCACAACAACGCTTGGAAAAATCTTGTCAGCGTCCAAAAATAAAACTGTTTTAAAAAGTGAAAAATGACCTTAACAAGTAATTTATCCTAGAGAAAGTAACCAAAAGCTGATAATTATTATAGGGCGGCAAGCACTGTCCAGTTATGCACACTTGCATAAGCAAGATAGACATAACAGTCCTCTAGTGTCCCTTGCTAACCAAAAGTCTTAACAACCAAGTTACCTTATAAAATCCTTGTTACTCCCAGGTAAATCCCATATCAAAATCATTCCCAAGTCTCCCAACAGACCACAACCAATTCTAGGCCAAAAATGTCTTGGCAGCATGCAAAGTTGATATACTATGCATGCTACAGTGCCTCATGGTTTAGTAAAACTAACTCATACTCACCTGTGGACACAATCTAGAATTGTGAGAAGAGTATCATATGAATACCCAAAAATCCTAAAGGTTCCTAAAACCTCCCCTTAAACAAAGATACAAAGAGTTTGCTAAAAACATGCATGAACATAAAAATTTATGTCAAGATAGGAATGAAACATTCCAACCATCATCCATAAATAAAAACTTGTCCAAATGCTTCTCCTTTGATCCATAAGCAACTCTGTATCCAATGGTATACTGCTAACACCATCTGCACATTTAGATTGAAAACCACAAAACTAACATTGTTGCTGACAACGCCCCGATAACACATAACAGCGTTGAAGGAAGCTTTGTCAGCGTTAGACAATTATATTGCTGACAACGTTGTAAAAACACTTATCAGTGTTCAAACAACCTTTGTCAGTGTTAGAAAAATATAGTGGAAAATCTAAATTATCAATAAGACTAATAATAGTAATGCATCATCCTGTACATACTTTTACAAAAAGAATCCAAAACACATATTAAGTGAGATTAACCATTCCAATACTTGTTACCAAGTATTGAAATCTTCCAGTATCAAAAGGTTTAGTTAATAAATCTGACACATTTTCCTCAGTGTCAACCCTATCTGGTTGTATTAAACCTTTCTCAAAGCAATCTCTTATAAAATGGTGTCTAATTTCTATGTGTTTAGTTTTAGAATGATGCACAGGATTCTTAATGATGCATAAAGTACTATTATTATCAACAAATATCTTAGTATGCATGAAATTATACCCATAATCCAACAGCTGGTTCTGAATCCACAACACTTGACCACAACATGCTGCTGCAGCCACGTACTCTGCTTCAGTTGTAGAATTAGCCACCACTGTTTGTTTCTTGCATTGCCAAGATATTAATCTGCTCCCAAGAAACTGACATCCACCAGTTGTGGATTTCCTATCAAACTTGTCACCACCATAATCACTATCTGAATATGCAATCAGCTCCAATGGTGAATCCTTTGGGTACCACAAACCAAGATTAGGGAAACATCTTAGGTACCTAAAGATCCTCTTCACAGCATAAAGGTGACATTCTTTGGGAGTCACTTGATGACGTGCACAAGCACATACAGCAAACATGATATCAGGTCTGGAAGCAGTAAGATACATCAAGGATCCAATCATGGATCTATAATGCCTGACATCAACATCTTTCCCATCTCCAACCTTTCCCCAAGGGTGTTCTCTATCCATAGGAGTAGAAGCCCTCTTTTCATGTGGAGAAAAGCCAAACTTCTTCAAGATTTCAGCAACATATTTGTCTTGGGAGATGAAGATACCATCTTCTTTCTGCTGAACTTGTAAACCAAGAAAGAAGTTCATCTCCCCCATAGCACTCATCTTGAATTTGTCTGTCATAAGCTTGGAGAAATCCTCACTCATCTTTGGATCAGTAGACCCAAAAATGATATCATCAACATAGACCTGCACAAGCAACACATCTTTGCCTTTATTCTTTGTAAATAGTGTCTGGTCTATGGTGCCCCTCTTGAATCTATTGTCCAGTAAATATGTAGACAAAGTACCATACCATGCTCTAGGGGCTTGATGAAGGCCATACATAGCCTTTTTGACTCTATACACTTTATCTGGATACTCTGGATCCTCAAAACCAGGAGGTTGCATGACATAAACTTCCTCAACAATGGTGCCATACAAGAATGCACTCTTCACATCCATTTGATAGACTGTGAAGCCCATGCAAGATGCATAGGCTAGAAAAATCCTAATAGCTTCAATCCTTGCAACTGGTGCAAAGACTTCTTCATAGTCTATCCCCTCCTCTTGTGTATAACCTTGAGCCACTAACCTTGCCTTATTTCTGACCACAATACCTCTTTCATCTCTTTTGTTCCTGAGAACCCATCTTGTCCCTATAGGTCTGACATATCTAGGACAATCAACCAGCTCCCAAACATCCTGAATAGCAAATTGGTGAAGCTCATCTTGCATTGCTTCCACCCAACTTAGTTCTTTGAGAGCATCAAATATCTTCTTGGGTTCTTCTTGTGACAGAAAACATGCAAACAAACATGCTTGCACAAGAGGGGTATCAACCTTCTTGTGTATATTGGCAATAAATCCACCAAGTCCTTGATGAGATCTTCTTGTCTGAACTGGAGTCATAACATCACCAATGATCTGAGATGGGGGGTGATTCTTCATTGTGGAAGTGAGAACTCCTCCTTCAAAAAGTCTGGTGTCCTCAACTTCACGCTCCATGTTGCCAATATCTTCTTCATCAGACTCTCTTTGAGCAACAGGAATCTCTTCATGAATATTGGAAGGTCCGCCTTGTTCAAAACTGGAAGAGAAAAGATGCCCATAAGTGTTGTCAACGTTTGAATCTTGGTTGTCAGCGTCAGGGCTGACAGCGCCTGAAATGTTGTTGTCAACGTCTGAATTGGTCTTGTCAGCGCTAGATTTGCCTTTGTCAGCGCCTGAAGAACCATGCATGTTTGTATCTGGTGGTATTTGGAAACCACCATTAGCTTGTCCAGCAGCAGCAGTAGCAGCAAAAGCATCAGTCCAAATGGGAATTGTGACATATTCAAATGTAGGATATGCCTTTTCTGCTTGTGATCCAACCCTCTCATCAACCTGTGTACCTGAAACATCAACAATATGTTCTTCCACAACATTTGAAGTTACCTTCACAATGTCTGGATTAGTGACAGGCATATAATTTAAAGTTCTAGATAAGGGTTCCAAATCAAACAACCAATTAGGACCACTTTCAGGATCACTAGGTTTATTCTCTAAGAACCTAACATGTACTCTCTCAACAATGCGTTTGTCCTCCTTAAGATAAACCCTATAACCCTTGCTCTGGACTGAATACCCCATGAAGTAACCTTCATCACCTTTTGCACTAAATTTCCCTAGGGCATCACTAGTGTCTAAGACTACTACATGACATCCAAAAGGTCTGAGAAAACCAATATTAGGTTTTCTTCCCCAAAGTAACTCATAAGGTGTTTTGTTCTGAATTTTGTTAACCAATGCTTTATTTTGCACATAGCATGCTGTATTAACAGCTTCAGCCCAAAAGGCTATGGGAAAGTGAGCATCAGCCAACATTGTTCTGGCTGCTTCAATTAGGGTTCTATTTTTCCTTTCAGCAACCCCATTTTGTTGTGGGGTTCTAGCAATACTAAATTGCCTAGTAATTCCCTTCCTGGCACAAAAATCATCTAGCTTCTTGTTCCTAAATTCTCCACCATTATCACTCCTAAGTATCTTAACCTCATTGCCAGACCTTTTCTCAATTTGAGTGATAAATTCAATAAGAACATCAGCTGTGTCACTCTTCATAGCTAGAAAGAATGTCCAAGTAAACCTAGAAAAGTCATCAGTGACAACAAAACAATATGACTTGCCATTCAAACTTTCTATATTAGTTGGACCAAAGAGGTCCATGTGAAGCATATGAAGAGGTCTGGAACTAGTATGCACCTGCTTGGACTTGAATGAGACCTTGTGCTGCTTGCCTTTAAGACATGCAACACAAGAGTGGTCATTGTGGAAGGCCTTCTCAGGCAAACCATCAACTAAACCAAGCCTCACAAGTCTATTTATATTTTTAAAGTTTATGTGCCCTAGTCTCCTGTGCCACAAATTACTTTCATCTACTAAGGCCTTAGCATAAAAACAAGACATATTTGTACTTACTTTAATCCCATTTAAATTCACATTGTATATGTCCTTATGCCTAGGTGTTCTATACTCAATATACTTCTCATCAGGGATCTTAAAATCCTTGCTTAACACCAAACACTCAGTATCAATGAAAAGAACCTTATTTTTGTTATCACACACTTGTGATACACTAAACAGATTATAATCCAGTTCTTTTACCAGGAAGACGTTTTCAAAACGTAGATTATTGGTGAGAAGGGTTCCTTTGCCTGTAATGGTGCCATATCCACCTCCAAAGTATACCTTATCACCATCTTGAATAGGAGTGAAGTTCGTCAGATAGTCTTCCTTTCCTGTCATGTGCCTTGAGCATCCACTATCCCAATATCCATAATCATTGATCTGCTTTTGAATGCCCTGCACATAAAGAAAACAAATTAGTTTTCTTTGGGAACCCAAGTCTCAGAAGACTTGGATTCATCTGGTTGTTCAATAAGAACAGACTTAGTTCTCACAACAACCCCATTCTCATCCCTTTTAGGATGAAAAATCCAGTTAACCCCAATTGGTTTTGTAATGACTTTTGAAATGTAATTAAACCTGTTGCAAGTCATTGAAATTCCATTATTATTAGGGTTTTGTTCTTTCTTGGGTCTCCATGTTAAGCTTGAAGAAGCTTTAGACCCCTTACCTTGTGGCTGCAAATACTTAGGTCTGGTCACGTTTCTGTCAGCGTTGGATTTTGTCCTGTCAACGCTGAAATTACCCTTATCAGCGTTGAACCTAGGGTTTGCTACAGGAACCCATTGCCTATTTGACCAGGTGTTTGTCTTTTGAAAAGGTCTTTGTCCATGAGTGTTAGACCTTCTAGAGAAGAATGGGGCAGGTCTAATCACTTGTGGACTTTGTTGCACACAAGGTTTGGGTCTGACAACGTTTGACTTCCTAACAACGTTGACTTTCTTCCTATCAGCGCTGAAATTGTTCCTATCAGTGCTGGCTTTGGGAGCGTTGACACATTTGTATGCCAAATGTGAGAAGCTACCACAAGTATAACAGGCTTTCTTAGACACACTCTTAGGTCTAGAAGCGAAGAAACCTGTTCCATGATTGTTAACTTGGCTCTTGGGTGACCTAGTATTCCTATACATCTCTTCATATTTAATGGTAGGTCCTCTAACAGTGTTTGAGCCTAGGTCAACAGCTTTACCAGTAACTGGGTGAGTAACCTTAATGGGTGGTGATTCATTGGGACTTTCACATAGCAAACCTCCCTTAACAAATAAAGTAGGGTTAGCTTTCTTCCACTCATTTAGGTCAGTCAGTTTTTGTTGATACTCTTCTACTGGAGTGACAACTCTTGGTGGAGGAATGAATTCCTCTTCTTGGCATTCTGGTATACCAGTCCAAGATAAATCCTTTCTAAGGACACCATAGAAGTCACCAGCTGGTGGTGGAACCAGAGAGTAATCATTCATTCCAATCCCAGTCATGTCCTTAGGATCCCTTTGTTTAGCTACACAGTCTCCTAGGGCTTGTGTGGCTTTATCAAATCTTTGAATCTTGAGGTCAACATTATCTTTATTCTTAATGGCCTCATCTAACTTAGCCTGTAGATCTTTATTGACCTTTGACATGATATTTCTAATATCCATACTACCCTCTAGCTCATGTTTTAAGATATTTATCTTATCTTTTAAATCAAATTCCATTTTCTTGTATTCAGAAACGGTTTTCTCAGTTTCAGTAAGAGCTAGTTGGTAATTGGATAATTTACACCTTTCAGTGCTCATATCCTCTTTTAGTTTTAACACCTCTTTGTTAAGTCTGTCAGTGTTTAACCTACAACCTTTGCTACAAAAATCATCATCATATACCTCATTATCAGATGAAGAGGAGGAGTGTGCCATGAGAGCATATTCAACATGCTCTTCTTCTTCAATATCAGCAATCAAAGCTTTGTCCTCTTCAGCATCCTTAGCCAGATAGCTCCAATCCCATCCAGTACCATCAATTCCTTGAACTGCAACCATGGCTTTGGAGTCTTGAGCTTTAACAACCTGACTTGAGGGTTTACCAGCATCAGATCTTCTAGGAGATCTGCATTCCCTCATGAAGTGCCCCATGCGATGACAGTTGTAGCACTCAACTTTGGATTTATCAAATCCAGCAGTGTCTTTAGCATTGAAGGTCATCTTCTTCTTGAACCTTCTATTCCACCTATTTGCTCTTATACTAGCAAGAGCCATGTTCCACTTGATGTCCATCTCTTCCAAGTGTTCATCACTAATATTTCGTTTTTTAGTGTAGTTGTTCTTCTCAGCTCGATTCGAATTGATTTAACTATTTTAAGCTCGACTTAATTGTTTTTGGTGAAAAAGACTTGTTTGGTAATCTATTTCTAATTGGCACAAAGCAATTAAAAAGGTAAAAATATCTATTATACTACATATACCTACTATACTAAAAACATTTAGCACATACCACAATTAATTGCTCAAAATGTAAAAATGTAAAATACAAATTTATCCTACAAATGAAATTACAAAATACAAAATATAAAACTAATTCAATTTTGATAAAACTAAAAATACAAGTTTATAAAATCTACTTTTATAAAAACTAATCTTAATCAAAACTAAGTCTAATTTGAAATCAAAGAACTTTAACTACCAACTGCTTTGAAAATTCGTTTTTAATACAAACCTATAAGGAAAACAAGCCCAAAAGTATTATCAAAGCCCAATCTTATTAAAACTGATCTTTTCCACTAACAAAATTGGACAGTAGTGAAATTAAATGGAAGCCCAAAAATTAACCTAACAAGAATCACAACCGTCAACTGAAATGAATTCTTACAATTCTCAAACTCCTATTGCATTTATGGAAACCAATATCCTACTAATTAATATTTAACTGATCAATTGTTTTTACTTGAAAACCTTACTTACTACATTACAACTCTACTACTACATGTCCTAGTAAGAATTCTCAGTTAAACACACTCTTAATCAGCTCTGTAAAACAAACCGAAACACTTCTTAATGGCTGAGCTACGAAACTTTATACTACTAAATCATAAGAATTAATGCACCAAGTTAAGACAGATAACAAACTACTCATATTAGATCAAATAGAACATTTTGCAATCAGAACTCTACACTACAACAAGTATGCTATCATATTATACTAAAGAAAATAACAGAGAAATAAAATGTGAGCTTAACCGATCCATCCGAAGCCAGTCCGTTGTGGAAGAGTAGCGCGGCGCTGAGCCGGCTTATAAACCAAACACCCCTACTCTTCGTCTACTAACCTGCCTGCATAATGAAACTAAAAAGAAACCTCAAGCTGGTCATGAAATAAGAAGCTGATTCAACTAAAATGCACTCTCTGATTTATCAGGTTCATCGAACATAAGCTTTAACAAGCTTATTAACAAACATCAACCAAAATAACAAAACTGAATACTCCAAAGCTACAAATCAGAATGTAGAACTAGCTGAATCTCTACGATTCTGCTACAGTACCTGCAAAACAGGATATCCAAACAAAACATTCTCGAATTCGATAAATTCAACCAAATTGACACTACTGTAAACGAATTAGGAATCTGCTGAAATTGACTTAAATTTTCCTCACGAATACTCGATGAAAACGAACTCACATGACTGAAATTGAATGTTACTAAAAACCTAACCACTTTCATTTGAACAAAAGAGCTGATACACCTTTTTTAGAGAATCATTAATCTTTTTAGGCTACTTCCACTAACTACATCTACTTGTTTCAACTACTAAACTGAAAAGCTTATTACAAATTCTTATAAGCTCAAAAATCTGTTAAGCTATTGACTACTCAAATCTTACCGAAAATCTACAAGATCAAATCTTTTTAAAAACTGAATACAAATCACAAACTATTTAGAATAGCAAACATTTAAAATCAAAACTATGACCATACTAAATCTTAACGTGAACAGTACCTTATAACAGACCTTATGAATCTAACAACATAATCAAAACTCAAGTTTGCAAAGCAATGATGATCAATTAATCAAACAGATTAAAACTCAGTGAACAGTAAATGTAACGGAAGAAAATTAAAGCTTTAAGAAAGATGAAGAGAATAAGAAAGATTGAAGACTTCATTAATGGAGGTAAAACATGAATCGGTTACAACAAGTTTATCGAAATCTAACTGAATCTAACTGATTACGTAACTGAAATTTATAAAACTTTGAAAGAAAACTAAACTACTCCTAACTACTATGTGTAAAACTACACCTAGTCTAACCATTTGAAACTGATGTCTTCATCTTCTTTATATAGCCGCTAAAAGGAGGTGGAGTGACGTGGTTTGTCCAATGAGAAGTGGACACGTGGAAAATACGAGGATAACTCGTTCTTCATCTTCAATCCATAATTGGGGGTTTCTTCGTTCTTTGCTCTTGATCTAATTGAATAGCACCATCTTGTAAGGAATGAAAAGATGAACATTATTGTAGTTTGAAGCTTTTCTCCATTCTTTGTAAATCTTCCTCGAATCCATCTTGAAATCGTTTGGTGAATAAAGGGTGTGAAAACTGATCATTTCTCTCTCTTGTGTAGAAGATGAGACGTGTCTTAGTTGACCAGAGGTAAGACTTATCAAGATATCTTTCCTCATACTTCCTTTTTAGTCCTTCCATTCTCATTTCTTTCCAAATGGTTTTAAAACTTAAAGCAAATCTCATTTTCATCCTTTTCTTTGTAGAAACTTGCAAGTTAAGCCCTTGATCTTTGAAAGTTTGGCAAATAAGGTCCTTGAAGCATCTTTCGTCTTTTCTTCGTCTTTTGATCAAATAAGTCCTTGAAAACGCGTCTTTGTTCCAAAATGTATCTTTCTTACCTGAAAACACATAAAACACAAATACACGCATAATTCTGATATTTTAAAGTTAAAATAATGTATTTGACTGTGTTCTGAGTGGTATTTGGATCATTATTGATGAGTGTTTTCACACTTATCAACTCCCCTCCACTTGACCATTGCCATGTCCTCATGCAATGCATCATTTTAAAGCACCAAATTACACTTTTCTCATAATTAACCCACCTTGGCCATTTTATGATTTAATAAACTAAACTATACTACATGATGAATGGTTTTGAATATTTACAATGCAATGCAAAGAAAACAATTCTATTTATATATTTTTAATTTTTATTGAAATGGTTTTGATGGAAATAACTCATAAAGAAATCAATGACTTAAATTAGGGCTTTGGTACCATGGACATTTATCACCCTCAAGTTTCACTTTCCCCATACCAAGCTTAAAAATGGGATCATTGTATTCACAAGTAAAAAGTGCATCAACTTATTCATGGCAATTAAATGTGGAACCGGTTATTATTTGACCAAATTGCTTGTGGGCAAATTTGTCATTATTTAAAGCGTGAAGTATAAGAAATGTAAAATCCAAAAATAAGGAAGCACGGTTTTAACCCTAAGTAATCCTCTCATCCATTACTTGAAAAACCGCTCACAATTAATATAAGTCCGTTTCAAGAGTAATAAGTCATTCGCCTTATGTGTAAAATCCTCATGTCATGCTTTCATAAGTAGCTACACACTCGCTAAGGAAAGAAAAATAAAACTCACGCAATAATTTACATCCGCCATCTTTTTGAGACTTTGGATCTTCAACCCCGCAACCCGTCAAGGTAATATTGGATTGGAGCAATCTATTGAATCCCCGCAACCCGTCAAGGTAATATTGGAACTCAATAGTCACTATAATTAACACCACACTGCCCCTCTTGGGATTCTTGCATTATTTTTTTTCTTTTTCTTCTCTTTTTTTCTAGCCACTCATTTTTTTTTCATAAGCCGCTCTTATTTTTCTTTATTCCTCACTAAGAAATTTGAAAAGAAGAAAAGGAAAAACACCCGCTAAATATGGAGCATGACATAAGTCTAGTACACATAAAACGTGCTAACTTAGAATCTTAAGACGTACTCATATCAACCATAAATGATTAGCCAAAAATGCATAAGAGATTACGAACCAATTAAAACCGTACTTGATTATTTATTAACAATTATATACATGCGAAGAAATTAGAGGTTAAGAAGAGAAGGGTTTAGCCACAAGTAATTGCCATGAAGTCTATCTAGCCCTTTTACACTTGCTTCAACTCTATCATTTCCCATTCTCCACAAATTTAAAATTTCAAATAATGAAATTGGTGGATGCTTAGCCTAATAGACCAATGAAGGACTACATGGTTAAGGATACTAGCTAGAGAATGCTAAAATAAGCAAACTCGGGTTGAGTCAAAATATCCATAGCGGGCCTAATATGTCAAAGAAGTCTAAATTTGTTAAAACCATGTTTTATTATATTTTTTCTTTTTATATATTTTTGATGAAAAATAAAAGAAGAAATATATACAATGCAAATGTGCTATGCAAAATGAAAAATGATTGATGCAAAAATTATGAATGCATATTTTTGTTGGCCAAAGTAGATTAAAAATTTGAAAAATGATCGAAAAATTAATTTTCCCAATTATCATGAAGTTAAGGCAATGGTCTAGGTAAGGTCACTTCGATAGAAGTCTCCCCTACACTTAAGATAAACATTGTTCTCAATGTTTAAGAGTATTGGAGTAAACTCCCCTACACTTATGACATTGATAACTTTGCTTAACCCAAGTTAAGGAAGAGACAACTAAAGGGTATTCATTTTAAGCACAAGTGTTTTGAATATCACAATAGCAAAAACTAATCGAAGTGAACCAGATACACGGGCCTCCTCCATAAGCTCCACGCATGAAATGAGAGAGAGCAACCCTTGAAACAAACACCAAAAGACGAAGAAAGGCACCCTTCCACTTCAACTCTACTATAACATCCTTTTAATTAAACCTAACCTATTGAAAATCTACTCTACGTTTTCTAACCTAGTTATTCAATGCTTGAGTTTTTTTAACCCTAAGTCGCTAGCTCGACTCGGCCCCGAATTAAGTTGTCCTTGGGGAAACCATCATGGAGAATAAATGATATCCACTTTGAAGATCGTCTCACATGATACACTCAAACTTAGCACGTTGCCATTTACTATAAGATTTACAATATCCGCCTCGATAAATGGAACGGTCCAATGTGTCTCAAGTTTGTCCAACATACGAAATCTCTCATATAGGAAGCACACCAGGATCAAATACAAAGTTTCCATCTCGACATTCGAACAACTCCAAAATAGGTAGCATCACCAAAGTAAGCTCATACAAGAAGCGCATATCAATCGAAGGCACACTCTTAAGTGAAGTAGATGAAAACCAATTTTTCCCAAACATACATATCCCAGGATCAAAAACCTTTCCCTTCATGGGAAAATAAGAAGATGAACTCATATCAACCATATAAGATTCCCCCTTAGTGATCAAAGCACCATGAGAATATGAAGGTGTAGGTATCAAAACATTCATAACAAGTATATCCATATTAGGCTCATCATCATCAAAAGGTGGGTAATCTTCCATAGAAGGCATAAAATAAGGAGGATCAAGATGAATAGTGTCTTGTGGAAGAGGTGTAGTCTCTATGTTCCCAAAAAGCAATGTAGTAATAAAATGAACTTCCTCTTCCAAATTAGAAACACTATCATAGACCCCTATATCAAATTGTGTAAGAGTATCCTCTATGGTGGCATCAATCTCCATAAAAGAGTCCATATCAAAGGTTTTGAGTTCTAAAGGTGCCTTAGATGAAAAAGTATCAATCTCTAAGAGGAAAGGATCTTCATCAATAACCAACTTTAAGGGTGGGAGGGTGGGAACATAAGGCTCAAAAGGAGGTGTATTAATGAGAGAATCACTCAAAGGGATGATATGCTCATGAAAATCAATAGGTGTATCCTCAAAAACCAGTGAAGGAATATCAATCAAGGGTTCTTCTTCTATAGACTCATTATTAGGTTCTTCACACTCCTCAAAAAGTGGGTTATCAAAACATGTCTCAAAAAGAGGATTTGAATGTATCACAAAATCACTTAGAGGAATAGATGAAGGAGTCATAGAAGAAATGGAGTCATCATCATCAGAAGTAAAAGACTCATCACTATCATAAGGATCATCAAAGGTTTCATCACAAGAATCATAAAGTGGTAGAGGAGAAGGATCCACTTTTCCTATAGGAGCAAACTCTTCATCCAAATTAGGAATGTTATCTTGACAAGACAAATCATCGGATGATATAGCATAAGACGCGTCACTAGAATCACAATCATCATCCTCCATTTGTGTCAAGTCTTTCACAAACTCTTCCTCAATCTCATTATCCCTTTCTTTAAACAATTCATCAAGATCAAAATCACCAAAATCACTAGTAGTAGCATGAAGGTCAATATGTGATAAAATCTCAATATGATCATGAGGAGAAGAGGTATCAACACAAAGCTCATCACATGGTTCATTGGAAACACACTCAAGCTCTCTTTGGATTGGGATAAGGTTCTCAACACTAGAAAAGGTTAATTCATCCAAATCGGTGTTTGTATTAGCGCTAAGAGGCTCGTCCCCCATGGTTAAAGAGTCGGTGGGTTCCACGTGAGGTAAAGGTGATGAAGGTGTGTATGGCTCAAGTATAGTCGGTGGAGAGATGGAAGGGTCTATAATAGGAACATCACTAAGTGTATCATCCTCAACATCTACTCTCAAAGAAGGCTCATCATCAGGTAAAGCATCGTTCGGTCTCATGTGTTGCAAGATGTATGTGCTCAAGCCTAAGATTTTCGGATCAGTTGCCTCTTGCATTGACTCAAGTGCTTGCATTACCATATTAAAAGCGTCTTTACTCAAGAAATGATAAATGCCTTGATTGTTAACGGTTTTTTTATTAGGACTCTGAAAATTTTCTTCATTTTGAAAATCGTCTTGATTTAAAAATTCTTGATTTTGAAAATTCTCATCAAACCCTTGATCATAATTAACCGCATATCGTTGACAATTATTTTCCCTATACGCTCCTCCACAAGTCATACAAGGCCCATACATAGCTCGATATTTCTCGTCGTGTAATATCTCCAAAATAGGACGAGTATCCATGTGTGGCAAAATGGTCGAATGTGAAAACCCTTGATCTTGAAAGGTGTCTTGATTATAGCCTTGAAAATTTTCATTGTTTTGAAAACCTTCATAATTGGAAAATCCTTGGTTTTGGTATGGCACATTAAAGGTTTGATCATGAAATGATGGTGGAGGTTGTGATGAAAAACCGGAATAGCCCATATAGTCATTACAAGTGTAGTCCATTTGAATGTTAGGTCGAAAATTAGGGTTCTCGGTTCCATTGTAAGCATATCCCTCCCCATAATAGCCATGATTTTGATCACATAAATAAGTATCGTGTGGACCACCACAAGTCGAACAAGGCGAATAATTAACGTTGGCGGATTGTTGTTGCAAAATCTCCAACATGGAACGAGTATCCATGTTTAACAAGGTGGCCGAATGTATATACAAGTAAAATGACGTTTTAAAAGCTTCCTCGGGGAAGGAAGTAATACACCAAAGGTGGTATGTTTACACGTGTGCGAGTACACGTGTAAGTAAAAACGAGGAATGAGGGAGTAGCCCTCGGTCGACTTTTGAAGGAGAAGAGATTATCTCCCTCGAGGTTCGATATAAAATATCCACAAGAAAGTATATATATAATTACTACTTGGGTGCAAGACCTCCAATTAAGCCTTCCTTCTTAGAATACGCACTAGTGAACGGGGGGTTAGGTGGCGCGAAGCACTTAAGTACCTATTGACCCTTAGACGGCATTTTATAGCACGTCGCCTATCTATTCACTTTAGTAGTTTGTATTCTTCGAATTATTGCCAATTGGAAGTATTTATCTATTCTCGCTTAATTAAATTGGATCGATACGCGTGTCAAGGACCGGAACGCCCCTCAACACGGTGTATTGCCTCGGCAATACTTATGGAAATAGGTAACTTGGTTGTTTTTATACGTATACGTATCTACATATAATAATATATAAAAAATATTTTTGTATTTATTTGATTTTTTTTAAGAAAAATACTATATCTACGTAAAAGCGATGAAAACGATATAATATATATTTTTGGGTGTAATCTTTTAGGAAAAAGATTACTTTTTGGATTTTTTTTATTTTTTTGGTTCAATTCTTTAGGAAAAGAATTGATTTTGTGATTTTTTATTTTTTTGTATTTTTATCTTTTTGATTTTTTATGTTTTTGATTATAATACGTAAAAATAACGTTCACAAAGTGAACGGATCCCAAAATCCAATCGTCTCACTCGAAATCGTTAATCTTCACGAAAAGAACCGGCAGCGGCGCCATTTAATATTTCGTTTTTTAGTGTAGTTGTTCTTCTCAGCTCGATTCGAATTGATTTAACTATTTTAAGCTCGACTTAATTGTTTTTGGTGAAAAAGACTTGTTTGGTAATCTATTTCTAATTGGCACAAAGCAATTAAAAAGGTAAAAATATCTATTATACTACATATACCTACTATACTAAAAACATTTAGCACATACCACAATTAATTGCTCAAAATGTAAAAATGTAAAATACAAATTTATCCTACAAATGAAATTACAAAATACAAAATATAAAACTAATTCAATTTTGATAAAACTAAAAATACAAGTTTATAAAATCTACTTTTATAAAAACTAATCTTAATCAAAACTAAGTCTAATTTGAAATCAAAGAACTTTAACTACCAACTGCTTTGAAAATTCGTTTTGAATACAAACCTATAAGGAAAACAAGCCCAAAAGTATTATCAAAGCCCAATCTTATTAAAACTGATCTTTTCCACTAACAAAATTGGACAGTAGTGAAATTAAATGGAAGCCCAAAAATTAACCTAACAAGAATCACAACCGTCAACTGAAATGAATTCTTACAATTCTCAAACTCCTATTGCATTTATGGAAACCAATATCCTACTAATTAATATTTAACTGATCAATTGTTTTTACTTGAAAACCTTACTTACTACATTACAACTCTACTACTACATGTCCTAGTAAGAATTCTCAGTTAAACATGTTGGAAATACGTTTTACGTATTTATGAAGGACCGGTCGCTCCAATGATGATTATGTAATGGGCTCGTGATCCACTTTGTAAGTGTATAGTCCATATAGCCCACATGTAGGGTGGGCTATATATATACCCCTCCTAGCATGTTAGGAGGGGGTTGGTTAGTTCATTCATGAACATCTTATTATTAATCTAATCCCTTTCTCTCTCTACTTTTCTTCCCTCTCCTTTCTCTCTCTACACTTCATCTTCCTCCTTCCCCATTTCCACCATTAATCAATAGATCTAATCCATCCATTAACAAATCCTTAGAAATTGTAGGCCTTCAATTGGTATCAAGAGCCATGGTTGAATCTTAGGATTTGCTTATTTTTTATCTTTTGATTTGGTGGTAAAAATCCTTTCTTTTCTAATTTTTAATAATCTTTTCGTTTTATTTTTTATATAATCATCTCGTTCTTTTTCTTTCATGAAAATCTATCTAATCTAGTTTTATCAAATTTTTTTAACATAATCAAGTTTTTTTAATCATTTTTTTATTATCAGTCACTACTTAATAATTTTTTAATCTATCCAATCAGTTTTTTTTATCAAATTTTTTTATTTTTATCAAATTTTTTTAATCAGTTTTTATCATTATTTTTCTTCTCATCTTTTTATAATCATTTTTATCAAATTGATGTCTGGATAAGCAGTTTCAGTTTTATCAGTTTTTTATTAATTTTATATTAATCAGTTTTTATCAGTTTGTCATCTTTTATTTTTGTCCAATACTGTCATCAGTCCATAGTTATCAGTTTTTGATCCAAAGTTTTTCAGTCCAAATCTGTCAAGTGTCATCAGTCCGGTTTGATCCATCCCGTTGTCTGATTTCCGTCTTTCCGATTTTTTCCGAATAGACAAAAAAGTTCCGAATAGACAAAAAGTTCCGCATAGACAAAAAGTTCCGCATAGACAAAAAGTTCCGCATAGACAAAAAGTTCCGAATAGACAAAAAATTTCCGCATAGAAAACTTTCCGAATAGACAAAAAATTCCGCATAGAAAACTTTCCGCATAGGGATTCCGTGTAGACTCGATTTATTCCGTTTAGACGTGACTCACTCTCGACTGACACCAAAAAGATTTAGAACCCAAACCAAACATCCCCAGACTCGATTTTTCAAAACTTTCATCAAACTCTCGACTCTTTTTTCTACACCCATCTCAAACCAATCCCTCACTCTCTCCCTCGAACCGACTCTAAACAAATCCGCACCTCTGAGACCAACACATCTGACTCAAAACTCCCTCTCTCGACAATATTCTCACCCTCGACAGACCCTCACAATACCCCAAACCAAAACCCTCTCTCTAAACAACATCCGACTCTGAACAAGTCTAAACAAACACACCTCTCGTCTCTCAAACCCTCTCGACAAATCTAAAACACTCGAAACACCCCTCGCAAACACACCCACACAACACAACCTCACCCTCACGTAGACCCCCTCACGACACTAAAACCCACAACCCACTCACCCTCGCTCGCCCATCGACTCCCTCACCACTCGAACTCAAAAAGACATCATCTTGACTCAAAAAATCTTGACACTTGACAAGAAAGACACGACAGTAGATAGAAGGGACTCAATTAAACCAACATGCAAACATAATAAAACCTACCCGAGATCATTTAAATGATCTTGATGATTCTTCTTGATTCTTGAATCGGTGAACGAGATTTGATTGATGCTTGAAGTTATTTGGTATTAAGATTGTTTGATTGAGGGATTTGAAGTTGTTTGCTTGAGGGTTTCATTAGATCTTGGTTACACACAATTAACAGAGAGAGATAGTGTTTGTTAGATTAGGGTTGTGTTTGTGGAGAGAGAGAATTAACAGAGAAAGAAAGTGTGAGAGGCGGAGGATTAGTCTGAGAGAGAGAGAGAAGAAAGATAAATATCTTAGGCGGACATAACAAAGAAAGTGAGTGGGGCGGTGGATCTTTGTTGATTGGGCCACGTGTTTTTGTGGGCGGAGGAAACAAGACCAACAAACCGCCAACGTCTACTTCTTCTATTAGATTTTTTATTTATTTTATTTTATTTTTTCTATATTAGATTTTTTATTAAAACGTTTTTTAACTTATATCAAATTTTTTTTTTTTTTTTAAAAACATTTACAAATATCCGATTTTCTTTTAATTTTAGAAAAAATCAGTTTTTCTCTTTTTATTTTTTATATTTTAGAAAGTCTTTTTTTAAGTTGCGTTATTTTTTTTATTATTTTGTTTTGAAATTTTATTTTTTTCGATATTAACTTTTATTCTTTAAATTGTTTTTATTTTTATTTTGATTAAATAAAAGTATTGGGACAAAGTGACGTGATATAGTGACAAGGATTATTTAGCCGACGGATTGTTGAGGCGGTTATTCTGAAAGTTAACGTGGAAAAATCCTGTGAATTTCATTTTCTTGGTTTATCCACGTTTTGTCAAGTATCGTATTGGTCTCTCGACATTTACCACGATTATCTTTCTTCGACTTTCAATGGAGTCTTTGAATTCGACACTTAAAGAGGGAGACTTGCATCGAATGCAAGACAAAGCTCGAGAAAGTGGTGTACATTCATTTCAAATGCTTCAGTGTCATCTAGTCACTCTTTCACGAATTCAAGGAGGGAGCGAATTTGTGACAATCTTTGGTCAAGATCGTCACATATTCATGGAATCAATATTCACCATCTTGACCCAACTCGCAGAGCAACTTAACAATGAAAATTTTAATCACTCTGCATCGGCACCTGCTTATAAGGCTCTTGTGACACAACTCACGCCTTTCCTCCGATTCAATATCATCCAACCTGAAAGTTCATTGATTTGCCAATCATTTCTTCGAGATACACATACCGAGTTTAGAGCTTTCCGTGATACAATTTTGAAACTCATGACATCGGTCTCGTCTTCGATTTATGAAAGATCTCGACTTCAGCAAGGGTATGATAATGGAGTGCAAGACTCTTCAATGCAAGAGGAAACTGGTCATACGGTTGACAACTTGGAGCCTAAAGATGACAAGAGCACCGAATCAGGAGCACAACATGATACCAGTGGTACGTCAGGGATTGTTCACGAGATCACTCTTGATGACACCTTACCCGTTTATGACGAAGAGCCTGCAAACATGGTACAATGTGATGTTAATTATGATGTATATGCTGATGACATACCGCATATTGAGCATTCGAAACCTAATTATGACAAACATGGGATGGAAAAGAGTGATAGAAATACCACTTCTGATTCATCCGATGTGAGTCATAATGGGGGAGAAAGTATTCAAAATGCTAAACATCATGATAATTGTCCCATAACTGCTTCATTAATTGCTTCTGATTCCAAGATTAGAGAGCTCGAAATGATTGTAGCTCAACAATTAAAAGATCTTGAGGATGCCAAACTTGAATTTTCTAAGAAAACGGACAAATTTGAAACATACTTTGAAAAACTTGAAAAGTCAAACGTTGTTCTTGAAAGAAAATTGGATCAAACTGTTCTAGATTCTAAAGCTGAAAAGGATAATCTTTTGAAACAAATTCAACTGCTTGAATCTAAGTTGGCATCCCAAGATAACTTGCTCAAAGAGAATGAGACTTTAAAGGCCCAAGTACAGGAAAAGGTTTTTGCTATAGCTGCGTTGAAAAACGAGTTAAGGAAAAGTAAAGGACCTAGTGTGGACACTAAGCTTGAAAAACCATCAATCTTGGGGAAACCGCCTACAAATCAGTTCGTCAGACAACCGACTGTCAGACAACCTACTGCATTTGGATCCGAGCGATCACAATCCTCGAGACTGCGGTTTGCCTCCCAAGTTGATTTGGATCATATTTCTAGAACTGTCACTCCAGCAACTAGGCCCAATGTGATCACTCCAGCTTTAGCAAGACCAAATCATATGATTGCCTCTAGTTTCCCTAAAAATACCAAGACCACGTCTAGAACTAGTTCAAATGACGTTTGCCACAAATCTGGTCAAAGGGAAGCTATTCAAAAGACACATGTAAGAGATAGCAATGTCCAACCTAGTCAGTTGCCTTCTAGATTACCCAACACTGCTAACCGTAGCATGCCATCTTCTAGGAGCATCGATCAATCATCTAGGAATTATTCAGACATTAAATATGCTACTTGTAAAACATGTAGAAAATGTGTCTTTACGGCAAATCATGATGCTTGTGTCAAGAAATTACTTGATGAGGTGAACTCCCGTGCTAGAATTAAGTCCCAGTGGATAGCTAAAATCAAACCCTTTGGTAAAGTTTGGCGCCCCACTGGTAGAACTTTTACTCTTGTAGGAAACGAGTGCCCTTTAACTAGGATAGTCTCTGATTCCACGAAGACTACTAGGGAGGAAATTGCAAAGGATGATACATCACTTAAGCCTGAACTTAAGATTTTCTATAAAAGGAAACGTTTGCAAACTAAAAAAAGTGAATCATCCCCTCAGGCCACCTCTGACACAAGTAAAGCCAACTGTGAACCCCCACGTGCTTCAAAAATAGATATCTCTAACCCATGCAAAAGTATACAAACTCCTAATGAGATTGCAGGTACCAAAGTTGATGTTCCAAAAGAACGAAGCGGTCCAATCGTTGTATACCGTTCAACTAAGGACACTCTTAGAGTTTGGTTGCTGAAGAAGCAGATATCAGAGAAACAAATGTCTCAGGGGATTCATGGTTAAGCTGCAAACAAGGACTTACAGTCACATAACAGACTGTAACTCGATCCTCAAAGAAAGGAAAGTTTATCACCGATGGTAAACTTATCCTAACAACGAGAAATTCATTTTTCTCGGGCATGAGCTTATATCAAAAACATTCCAAGTTTTTAAGCTCATGCATGATGGCTCCTCGTTAAATGACAGACGACGACCCGAACTTCAGAGACAGGGAAGTTTATCCACGCAACGATAACTTACCCTCTTAACAAGAAATTAAGTTTTCTTGGACACGAGCTTACCCTAAAACCATTC
Organism: Glebionis coronaria; assembly: GCA_025667525.1. Classification (NCBI taxonomy): domain Eukaryota; kingdom Viridiplantae; phylum Streptophyta; class Magnoliopsida; order Asterales; family Asteraceae; genus Glebionis; species Glebionis coronaria. Next base: position 4,176,766 of record JANFOE010000322.1, on the reverse strand, counting down.
AAAGGTTTTAAGCTCGTGTAAATGGCTTATCGTTAAATATCAGACGATAACCCGTGCATCAAATAAAGGAAAGTTTATCGCCGATGATAAACTTATCCTTACAACGAGAAATTAAATTTTCTCGGACACGAGCTTACATTAAAACCATTCAAAGGTTTTAAGCTTGTGTACATGACTTACAGTTAAATGTCAGACTGTAACTCAAACTTAAAATAAAGGAAAGCTTATCGTTCATGATAACTTATCCTCTTTAACGAGAAATTCACCTTTCTCGGTCATGAGCTTGTCTTAAAACATTCGAAGTTTTAAGCTCAGAAAGGAAAGTGTATCTTTTAAATAAGAGAACTTTTCTTCATAACGAGAAATTAACCTTTCTCGGTCATGAGCTTTCCGTTAAAACAGTCAAAGTTTTCAAGCTCATGAACACGACTTCTAAGTCAATGTCAGCTTAGGACTCGTTCTTCAGATAAAAGGAAAGTTTATCGCCGATGGTAACTTATCCTTAACAACGGGAAGTTCACAACTTCTCGGACTTGAGCTCGCTATTAAGATATTCAACATCTTAAGCTCAAGTACTTGTTTTTCAAAACTTGGAACACAATTTTTCGAGAATTTCTCAAAAGGTTTGTCTAAATCTTTCAAAATTGTGTGTTCAAAAAACATTTTGATAAAACGAGCATGTCTTCTGGAATCGATAATATTTACGAACCTAGAAATGTCATTCAATAATGACACGGGGTTGTAAATAAAGTTCGAGCAGAAGTTTAAAAGATTTAAAACATGCTCCATATGGTTTGCTATTATTTCAGATAGCAACCCGCTTTTCATAATCAAGTCAAGCATTTCACCGGAAAGCTTTGACTCAACAACGGGAATTAATTTTCTCGGGGACGTGACGAGGTGACCAACATTCGTGAACAAGAACCATGTGCTTCTTTCATATGATGTTCTCCATTATTCAGGTCCAACCTCGTACATTGCTAATCTTGTGAATTCATTATTATATCTGATCTTTGCACGTAATAAATACCTTACACTTGTGTTTAAAAGGTATTTAATTTACGTTTCACGTACACCCTCATTAATTTGAGGGGGAGCTTGTTAATATCACGAAGATAATTGGATTTGCATTTTTCTTCCCAAATTTTTTTTTAAAAGGCTATTAAATCAATTGATATTAAAAACATCGATTGGGTTAATATTTTTAATATGGGGGAGAAAATGTGATTTAATATGGGAAATGATTAATCACAAATGGTTTGACTTAACGTGTTAGCTCATCCCGACATGTGCGAAATGTTTTCGAATATCGTAGCATATGTTAAGGGGGAGCAAAATGGATTTGCACTTCAAAATGGATTTCATGGTGACATACACTTACCCAAAACATCTCTTTTCACGACGATGAAGATTGTGGTGACATAAGGATGGTAGGATAGGTTAAAGTCCAATGATTTCTCTTGAACCGGAGGAATCTTCCCAAGGACATTCCATAGCTAGAAATAGTAGTCCTTAGGAAAGATGGAGAAAGTTTGTGAACGTAGCTGAATGCCGACCAAGTACTTAAGTTAGCACTGGAACAATCACAACAAGGTGCTAGTGATGACGTATTGGTAAGCATTGAAGGGGTTGAAGAATGAAAAAGAATTGTAAAGATAAAGGGTGTAAAGAAAGAAGCCCTCCTTACAACCTTAGGCAGAAACCGGGTCAATTCATATGCTATTGAGATCATTTTAATGATTCTTGATATTGAAGATAGACATCATGGACCCAGTGATGCAAGGCACAACCCATCCCAGCTAACTCAGATATCTCTTAAAAGATATTTGTTTTAATCACACGGAGACAACACATTATCTATTGATTTATTCACTCCGAATAAATTGGTATTGAAAAGGTGGCACTCCTCTCCAGCCTCCGATCACTAAAAATCCAAAATGCACGATCGAGTCTAGAGCCATTTGAGATCATCAAATATCTCATTAGGACACACTTTCATATTTACTTGCTTCTTCACACACTGTGAAAAGTAAGAAAGTTCTTAAGAGTCCTACGCAAAATCTTCATGATCTTGCCTGAACATCCGAGTAATACGAAAGTATTTACAATGAAGATGGAAATCCTTCTTGAGCGAATATCAAAAAGCTCATGGTAGGTGACTTGTGCGATTCTTTATGAATCAAACTTGTGATAACTGGAAAGCAACAGTGGTTTAATTCTTAAATGAATTTAAACACGTTCCAGGCCTCTACGCATTATCATATGATCTTGCCAGAACACTCAGAGTGACTCTTTATTGATCACAGTGACGAGTGGAAATCCTTCTAGTGTTAACATCAAACAGCACTTGGTAGGTAACTTGCAAGATTCTTTATGAATCAAGCTAGTGACAACTGGAAAGCAACGATGGTGCGGTTCTTAATTGAACTTCACTTGTTCCAGGAACATGAATTGACGGCTTCAAATCATGCGGATAATATTATCCAAATGATTCACTCTTTACGTTCGCAGTCAGCTTTGGACGGTCGAGTAAAGAGAACGGGTTTACCCGCGAAATCTTGTCAAGGAGGTTCTTTATTGAAACTACCTGTCACAAGTACGATATTTAATATCGTCCAACGGTCTTCACCGACCGGAGGTAAAATGCTACCGAATTAGAATGAAATGTTCAAGGCCATTTCATCCGTGTATATGGTTTGTTGCTAACTGTCTTATGCAGCGTAACAAAAAGGTGGCATTGCGGTGTACAATCCAGAAGAAGTCGTCACCACATGCTTATACTACATACAATTAGTACTTCAACAAATTCAAGAAAGTCTGAAGGTCAAGTCTTCCGCTGTATCAAACTCTGAAGCTTTCAAGAATTTAAAAGTATAAGTATGTGGAACATGAAGTCACGAAGAGGCAAATTTCACAAGTGATGAATGCACAAGGTCAAGGCAAGGAAACATGCTCAAGACTAAAGTCAAAGATCACATCAAGCATATTCACAAGAACAAGATCGAAGACTCAAGCATAGTATGCTAGGTTTAAGATTTTGTAAAATGGTGTGACCTCCCTTAGGGGGAGATTGTTGGAAATGTGTTTTCCCAAAGAAAGTCTCGGTCACATCATTATTAGCATAGATCACGAGCTATAGAATATTTAGAACTTTGTAACTTGGAGCGACCTCCCTTAGGGGGAGATTGTTGGAAATACGTTTTACGTATTTATGAAGGATCGGTCGCTCCAATGATGATTATGTAATGGGCTCGTGATCCACTTTGTAAGTGTATAGTCCATATAGCCCACATGTAGGGTGGGCTATATATATACCCCTCCTAGCATGTTAGGAGGGGGTTGGTTAGTTCATTCATGAACATCTTATTATTAATCTAATCCCTTTCTCTCTCTACTTTTCTTCCCTCTCCTTTCTCTCTCTACACTTCATCTTCCTCCTTCCCCATTTCCACCATTAATCAATAGATCTAATCCATCCATTAACAAATCCTTAGAAATTGTAGGCCTTCAAAACACACTCTTAATCAGCTACTGTAAAACAAACCGAAACACTTCTTAATGGCTGAGCTACGAAACTTTATACTACTAAATCATAAGAATTAATGCACCAAGTTAAGACAGATAACAAACTACTCATATTAGATCAAATAGAACATTTTGCAATCAGAACTCTACACTACAACAAGTATGCTATCATATTATACTAAAGAAAATAACAGAGAAATAAAATGTGAGCTTAACCGATCCATCCGAAGCCAGTCCGTTGTGGAAGAGTAGCGCGGCGCTGAGCCGGCTTATAAACCAAACACCCCTACTCTTCGTCTACTAACCTGCCTGCATAATGAAACTAAAAAGAAACCTCAAGCTGGTCATGAAATAAGAAGCTGATTCAACTAAAATGCACTCTCTGATTTATCAGGTTCATCGAACATAAGCTTTAACAAGCTTATTAACAAACATCAACCAAAATAACAAAACTGAATACTCCAAAGCTACAAATCAGAATGTAGAACTAGCTGAATCTCTACGATTCTGCTACAGTACCTGCAAAACAGGATATCCAAACAAAACATTCTCGAATTCGATAAATTCAACCAAATTGACACTACTGTAAACGAATTAGGAATCTGCTGAAATTGACTTAAATTTTCCTCACGAATACTCGATGAAAACGAACTCACATGACTGAAATTGAATGTTACTAAAAACCTAACACTTTCATTTGAACAAAAGAACTGATACACCTTTTTTAGAGAATCATTAATCTTTTTAGGCTACTTCCACTAACTACATCTACTTGTTTCAACTACTAAACTGAAAAGCTTATTACAAATTCTTATAAGCTCAAAAATCTGTTAAGCTATTGACTACTCAAATCTTACCGAAAATCTACAAGATCAAATCTTTTTAAAAACTGAATACAAATCACAAACTATTTAGAATAGCAAACATTTAAAATCAAAACTATGACCATACTAAATCTTAACGTGAACAGTACCTTATAACAGACCTTATGAATCTAACAACATAATCAAAACTCAAGTTTGCAAAGCAATGATGATCAATTAATCAAACAGATTAAAACTCAGTGAACAGTAAATGTAACGGAAGAAAATTAAAGCTTTAAGAAAGATGAAGAGAATAAGAAAGATTGAAGACTTCATTAATGGAGGTAAAAACATGAATCGGTTACAACAAGTTTATCGAAATCTAACTGAATCTAACTGATTACGTAACTAAAATTTATAAAACTTTGAAAGAAAACTAAACTACTCCTAACTACTATGTGTAAAACTACACCTAGTCTAACCATTTGAAACTGATGTCTTCATCTTCTTTATATAGCCGCTGAAAGGAGGTGGAGTGACGTGGTTTGTCTAATGAGAAGTGGACACGTGGAAAATACGAGGATAACTCGTTCTTCATCTTCAATCCATAATTGGGGGTTTCTTCGTTCTTTGCTCTTGATCTAATTGAATAGCACCATCTTGTAAGGAATGAAAAGATGAACATTATTGTAGTTTGAAGCTTTTCTCCATTCTTTGTAAATCTTCCTCGAATCCATCTTGAAATCGTTTGGTGAATAAAGGGTGTGAAAACTGATCATTTCTCTCTCTTGTGTAGAAGATGAGACGTGTCTTAGTTGACCAGAGGTAAGACTTATCAAGATATCTTTCCTCATACTTCCTTTTTAGTCCTTCCATTCTCATTTCTTTCCAAATGGTTTTAAAACTTAAAGCAAATCTCATTTTCATCCTTTTCTTTGTAGAAACTTGCAAGTTAAGCCCTTGATCTTTGAAAGTTTGGCAAATAAGGTCCTTGAAGCATCTTTCGTCTTTTCTTCGTCTTTTGATCAAATAAGTCCTTGAAAACGTGTCTTTGTTCCAAAATGTATCTTTCTTACCTGAAAACACATAAAACACAAATACACGCATAATTCTGATATTTTAAAGTTAAAATAATGTATTTGACTGTGTTCTGAGTGGTATTTGGATCATTATTGATGAGTGTTTTCACACTTATCAATCACTTATCTGCTCAAGGTCCTCATATGTAATCACTGAACCATTGGGCAAAGAAGCAATGTAAGCACAAACAGTATCCAAATCCAAACCAGCAGGTTTAACTCTTGGGGAGTCATTCATGAATGTGTCAGCGTCTGAAAAGGAGACGTTGACAGGGCTTGTTCCAGCGCTGACAAATGATGATCCAGTAACTGGATGCATAAAAGAGTCCTTCTGATTGAATTGACCTTCACTATGAGAGAAGAAGGCCATGTTGCTGGTGCTAGCTTTGCTTCCATGTGCTGAAAGAGTTTCATCTTCCAACAGTCTTAGTTTGTTGTAGATGTCATCAAACGAAGAGCTCTTGTAAGTATTATTGGCAAGAATAGATCTTGCCTCAATCTTCCATGTCTCACCAAGACTTTTCAGAAAAGTAGCATTGGTGTCAATATCACCAACTTGTGTCCCCATGAAGGACAACTTGCTTGTGATGTCAAGCAATCTGCTTCTCACACTGCTCAGTTTCTCATTGGGCTGAGCTTTGAAGACAGCATAATCATGCAGAAGTTGCTTTTTCTTTTCTTCCTTAGTTTCTGCATTACCACCATATGCAACTTCAATTGCTTCCCAAAGATCCTTAGCAGATTCATAGCTTCTATATTTGTGCTGATTTTCTTGTCCCAAAGAGACTTTCAGAATATTTAGGGCTTTCATGTCAGCCCTTTTCTTTGCAATATCTTCAGCACTTACAGCTCTACCATCCCCAGGTTTTTCTTTCTTATCTTCATCAGGACATCCTTCAACAGTTGATCTTGCCGTAATGGCATCCTGAATCTTTTGAGCCTTATTGAATGAGTTTCCATATTCAATAATGTCCCAGAGTGTGTAGTCAAAGATCCCCAGATATTGTTCAAAGTTGAACCTCCATAAGTCAAAGTTGGTTGCATCAAGCATGGGAATCTTGATGTTTGGTAAGGATGAGGAGGAGGAGGTTATCGCTTCAGACATGATGTTTTTAGGGTTTTGAGAAAATTAGGGTTTTGGTGTTCGTATATCGTTCTGGTGTTCTTCAAAGATCAAAAGTTCCTCAACAAGCTCTGATACCACTTGTTGATCCCAAACTTAGATCGATTAGCTTTGTGTATACGAGATTAGATCAAGTATAACACGTAGAGAAACCTTTGTTGTATGCTTTGTGAATCTAAGTATTATGCGGAATTTAATACTTAAACAAGAACACAAGATGTAAACAAAACTTTCACTTTGATTATCAATGTCGAACTTGCTTACAATGAAAGATGTTTACGAATGAAAACTTATATAAAACTTGATTCTAAACATTAACCTAAAGGCCTTCTTTTATAGACTAAGAAGCCTTGTACAATAAGCTACGTATCAACTATTCTAGGTAAAGATAAACATAGAAAATACATTGTCGTTTCTATCCTTACTAGAAATATTCTAGAACATAATAAACGTGTAGCTCACATCTTCCATCAGTGCTTGTCTTCAATCTATCAACGCTTGACTTTAACTTGTCAACGCTTGGGCTGTCAGCGCTCACTTTGTTCTTGTCAACGCTTGAGTTGTTCTTGTCAGCGTTCAAGTGATCTGGCCTTAATTTATTCCCAACATATGACGCCTATATGCAGGGACCCTTAAGCTATAGACTAGGCTACGCGACTAGGCAACCTAATTCTCTATAACCATTGTCTCTGATACCATTCTGTCACACCCCACCATGGCGGAACATGGGGCGCGACGTATGGATATCATCACAACAAACGGTGTCTCTATAGAGAAAACTAAAATGCAAATAAAATGTCATAAATGGCGACACAAATGTCATGACAATATCTCAACAATGCAGGAGTTTAGGTAAGTAGGTAACAGTCCTACCACTTACCCAAGACAAACAATAAACACAAACCAAACAAACATATATGTAAACTAAGAAGGAACGGGGATCTCCTTCTATATGCAATCCTAAGGCATCCAAGTCTAGCCACTTCTATCCTCAAGCTTAACCATAATATCACCTAAAAGAGACACTAAAACACGTCAACATAAAGTTGGTGAGAGTCATAGGTTTAGACTCAAACGCCAAAATCATACCATAAGCTGTGAGTAACAACCAAAAGTTAAAAACATATGGACAATGTGATACAAATATGCATTAACAAACTAACATTCAAGATTTAACTAATCAAACCAAAACTCAGGCTCCCAGCCATACCAAAAACCATACTCCCATAGGCATCCAAACACCTATGAACCAAATCCCAATCCAAGGCTCCCAGTCTTACCAAACACCATGGTCCCATAGATGCTCACACATCTATGTACCTCCCCAAAGCCCCGCCTTGTCAACCACCCCTTGGTACCAAGTCAAAACATAAACAATCAAGAATCAACTAGCAGTTAATCATATAAGTATGCACACATAAGTCCATTACCAACACCAAACCATTCACAACATAATTTATAACAAAACAAAACAGTGTCTCTTCCATCCCATCTGGAAGTAAAAAACAATAGCAAACATGGGACTATGAAACTCATGTGATCGCTTCTCCAAAAGTCCTCGCACTAGCAACAAGCTAACAAACCAAAAACACGCAATCAATACATGAACCAACCACTAAGACGGTTCATCAACCTATGATGGACTTCTAGCCTACTCCCATATAAATACCCCGTTTATATGCTCTAAACACCCCATTAACCTTCTCTAACAAGTCCTTAACTTTTTTAAGTTTAATAACTATCCCGTTCATATTTTACACACAATAGTCCCAATTTTAGGTCTCAAAACATAAAGTCAAACGTCCAGTTAAACATACCCATGGTTTCTGTAAAAATAATATTCATACCCTTACATATGTTAGCTAACACCTCCCACTTGCCCCAACCTTAAAGCTACTGTTAAGGCCCCGATATATATATATATATATATATATATATATATATATATATATATATATATATATATATATATATATATATATATATATATATATATATATATATATATATATATATATATATATATATACTTTTGTCATTCTAGTTTTACTGATTTTAAACATACAAAAAGTTTGTTACAATTAGGGGGTCATAACCTAAACCAAAACCTTATCCCAAGTTCAGATACTTACTACAATATATAAACCATCCCTCATGTTCGTTAGAATATCCCAATGCAACCCTAAGTACCCCAAACAACCCAAAACTTAAAAAGAAAACAGGCTGAATTCAAAACTGTTTTGACCTCCGACTGTTGTAACCTGTTTTTGACCCACTTCCCGACCTCCAATTTAGTTCTTTTTTCTTGCATTGGAAAGCCACTTCAATTACCTTTTCAGGGATACTTGTATCGCAAAATAAGAGTTTGTAGAACTCCCGATACGATCAAAACAATTGACTCAAAATTCTGCCCAGTTTTTAAAAACGGGTTTAATTAAATTTACCTCATTAATTAACCCTAATCCCACTAATTACAAGCCCTAATTTATATAATCATTATGAATTCATTAAAATACAGATTTTTATTAAAACCCTAACCTAAATCCATCATAAGATGATTATGTAAACATTAAAAACAATTAAATCAAAAAGGGATTTGAAGGTTCTACCTTTAAATTAATGGAAGAAGAAAAAAACCCAAATTTTTGAAGAACCCTAATTCTTCTCTGCTTTTTGGTCGACTAAAAACTCCAGGGAATAGAAAAATTCGTTTGGTATAATGCATAATGTTCTTTATATAGTAAAAATATCCTTGTCCAAGTATAATTGCCCACTTTCTTTTTTCCCCCTTTTTCCTTTTTCTCTTCCTTCTCTTGCGTCCCATAACCGCCTATAACCCCCTTTTTTATTAATTAATATCTTATTAATATTACCTTAATTTTCCTTAATTTATTTCAGCTCCTAAAACTCCCAAAACCTCAAAACCGTAAAACTAGTCAAATTTACGCGTTTTACCGTAAAAGACGTAAAATATACACTTTTATAAAAAATCTCAAATTTTGAAATAAACTTTATAACTAAGTCCTAAATGACTTAAAACCATCCCGAAAATAATTCATATGACTAATTTCCTCATCCGAGACCTCCAAATGCTAAACCGTAAATCGTAAAAATACGATTTTCTATAATACATATACGTATACGTAAAACCACTAAATAACACCATCTCATTTCATAGTCACTACATTGTGAACTCATGAACATGAAATCATCACACATCGTTTCACTCACAAGGTACCCCGTACCGGAAACGATATCCAAACCACAATCTATCCACACCAATAAGCTCATAAACACGTAAAGACACGTAACTAGCACAAAATAAAACCAAGTGACGAACCTCAAAACCAGAGTTGTCACACAGACTCAAAGAAATCAAAGAAACAATAACTAAGCTACAACCAGTACTTCGGGAGGATACACAACACCTAACAAGGTTATCATATGTGTGCTGAAGCTGCGGTTCAAAACAATAATGTTGTGACTCATACGTTCCTAATTCTATAACAACTATGCTTCAATATAATATAATACAAGGTATTAAAAAAACTCAATTCATTAAAAACAATTACCCAACCAAAAGACCAAACCAAAACTAAAGCCTCATGACCCGACAAAAAGCCCAAACTAAAAATTAATACCAATTATCTACTGTTTACTATTTTCCCTAAACCTGGCAACACATACACAAATGAACCCTAAGAATAGAAACCAAACGAATTGAAGAAGATGATTCTTCGCAAACAAATACAAACGATTGAAAGCAAAAACAACCAAAAGAGAAACCTAAATTCAAAATGAATTGACTCTAAAAGATTTATCAAAACCCTAAATAAAAAATGAATCAAGGCAAACCCAAATTAATGGACGATTCAAGCTTCATCTTATGCCCATGATAAAGCGATCATCTTTGATACCACTTGTTAGAATCAACAAACGGTAAACAAAGATGAAGAACAAAAGATAAACAAGACTCGACAAGATTTATGTAAGCTTTTCTTTATTATCAAACGAAATCGAAGGTACAAAGTTCTTATCTTATGAATCCCTATTTATAAGCCACAAACAACCGACTTATTAAGATACCAAAAATAAAAGCCGTGTAAAACACGCTAATTGCCTAAGATACGAAAAACAACAACGACCCATAGGAGTTTTGATCACATTCTTAACAGAAGACAAAGTCCTAAGAGACTCCACGAAGTCCCACCCTCACGACAAGCGTATAGTATCTCATTAAACTATAATTCATACACTATCATACTCATATTATTATTGTTAAATGATAATACTATACAACATCATTAAAATACACAACATTTGGTTTCGTTATGAGAAGAAAGGAAGAGAAACAAGCTTTATAGTGATAGTGAAATGACGTGGAGTGACTGCATATTGTAAACTATAATTCAGGCTTTTGTTAGTCTCTTTTTTTAATTGGGATTTTATATAAGGCTAAAGGGAGTGGCACCTCAAAATCCCACCGTCACCTCATTGTCACCTCAGCTTTCTCACTCCTCTCACTAACCCATCAAAAACTCACCTTTCAAGGTTATTAAGGAAAAAAAACCCTCACCTCCACCTCATCTTTCCACTATTATTTTTAATATTTATTTATAATTTTAAACAAAAAACCAACTAAATAAATCCAACCCATTTATAAAAATCAACTAATTCTCTAAATCTATTAACCAACCACACAACCCATTTAAAAAAATAAAAAAAATCCAACCCACTTAAAAAAGTCCAACCCATTAAATATAAATTTATTTTATGAACTTTTCAAGTTTTAAGCCTAGCCTAATTGATCTCATAATAGCCTATTTTTAACCCTAACTGTCTTCCTTCTTCCTCCAACAACCGTCTTCATATTTTTCGTAGGTAAGGTTTTTTTTTTGTTTCTTTTTTTCGTTAAGCTGAGAAACATCCCATGGCCCACACAGTTGTTTTAACCAAGAGGTGAGGTTCTCACCGTTGGTGGTTTTTTTTCTGGGAAACCATAACCCACGCGTGGGTTTGAGGTGGGTTTTAGGTGTGACTGTTTGAGGTTTATGGCAACTCACGCGTGGGTTTTTGTCAACTCAACCTTAGTTGTGGGTTTTTTGCACCATTCCCTTCAGCCTTACGTTATTTGTTTTAGGCTATGTGCCTATGTTCATCAATTAAACAATTGGTTCGGTTTGTTAAATAAAGATCGAGAGAGTGGTTGTAAAAATATTTTAGGTTGTGATTTTTGTTAACTAGAGGAATGCTTGGCCTTGCTTGTGAATTTAGTTACCCGTATTTACGTGTGTATGTTGAGCCTTATAAATTTGGTTTATGAGCTAAAACTTTAATATAGATTTGTTGGTTACCGTGAAACTTGAACAAGATTTATAAGAGACGATATTGTAATGAAAACCATCATAATATTAATTATTACCGACTCTAAAGTTATGTAATATCGCGCATAAACTTCGTTATATTATATGGAATAGCTTGATATTTCAGTTTAAAATTCTCATTTTCTTATTTGTATCAAGTTAATTAATTAGTTCGTCATTGTTATTTTGGTGTTGAAACCTGACCCGATTAAGAATCGGGTTTGGATGATTAAGAGAGGTTATGTTAGGTGGGTGACTCGGGTTATTGGATTTAAACAACATCAACATAAGAAAGACTTAAAATGAAAAATATTTCATCATAGTAGTCATCGATTACCCGCTGCTACATTGCACAAAAACCTGACTTAGTAACAATGTATTGAGTATGCGCGATCTATGTTTCATTTCTAGTTATTATAGAAATATAGAGATATATATATATTACTTGGACCAACACATTTTAAGAATCAAAATCAAATACAATATAAGACATCATAGCTCGACTTAAAAGCCAATTAAAAGAAGATGATATCTAAAAGTAAAAAAACTAATCTTTTTATTATAATTTGTGAATCGCGCATTATTAATCGAAAAAGTCAAGAAGTGAGTTGTCTAAATTAGTCAACCAATCATTCACACATAAAACTACGTTACTAGTCGAATTTATCACAACAAGAATTAGAACGAAACGGACTCATAATTTATAATCAGATGTCATATAAATCTTTTTATAATTTTAATTTTTAATAATAAAGCAGTCTTGCATTAGATAAATTTAGTGTTCCACATGTCGACAAAAGCCTTTTTTTTATAAAAAAAATTAATTTTCGTGATGAAAATAAAATGTAAGCCGTGATATATACTCGGCTCCAATGTGAATTTGCCACTGACAAAATACTTAAAAGGTACCAAGTCGGATGACAACTTTATTTATTGTACACTAAAATCTCCACATGCATATTATTCACAAGATCATAGACAATTCATTTTAACCAAACAATATAACTTAATAAGATTTCACACTCAAGCAAGAGTAAGACGAAGAACATCACGAAACTCCAACCTTCTCGTTTCGGTATAAAACGTCTTGTACTTGTTAGGCCAATACGTTAACCAAATCCACCCTTTCGCTTCCCACTCCATCGTCTGCCCCATCGCGCCTTTTCCAAACTTCCACAACACACTTTCGCCATACTCATCTCCAGCAAATACTACCCCTCCTTGCCTCGTAAACGGTCTATAAGCACTCGAGTATCTGTTCTTAAACCATGCTTTCGGCTTAAGCAACGCAACCTGTATGCATGAAATACAAGGTTAAGGACAAAACTATACATGCATTGAAAAGATAGATTATCAACGATCAAAATGTGCATTTTATAATGTGCTTCAAATATGCTTAATTTCAAGATTGTATACACATGAAAATTCCATAATTGTGTGCACTTTATCAATGTTAACAAGGATTATCACAACCTTTGAAGGCTTTGATGAAAAAACCTCAGAACCATTGACACTATCATGAAGAAACCAGTTAAATGTTCCACTATTTCCATTAACTGACTGTTCGAACTTCCAAGGTTTTAGGTTTGTGGTGACGGTTTCACCGGCGGACACGGATATACCAATGTTATTTGGTGGCTCAAATGATCCTTCGATTGTTCTATCCACACCAATTTCTCGAGATGGGTTTTCGGAGGATCGACTAACGGAGAGACTTAAGATGTTTGTTTGATTTGTGGGGGTGAGTTGTAGGGAGATTCGTGATGGGAAGTGCTTTTCGTCGATTCCTGCTCCTCGTTCTTTCATTAGTGTTTCGTTCACGAGTCGTACGACATCACACCTGGTTCACACAACATGTAAACATTAAAAAAAAGTTAGTAGTCATGATTGAGGTAAAAGATTATAAATGTACATTAGTATCCGCTAATAATGAACATGTGCATGGATATGATGTTTTTGAATTGTAGTGCATGGTACTATCGTTATAAGGTCGTATTCATAAACCCTTCGAAAGTCACATAATTAGTTTACAAACAATGACATGACTTAGTTTTATATATTTAACTTTTTCTCTAAATTAATCATATACCAGCCTACCAGGTACCACTTGGACCACGTGTTTATCGATTAGTACCTATACGGGGTTTCGTATAGACGAGACAAGCATTTACTTGCAAAGAACTTGATCGTTTGGATATTGGTTAATTCGGTGTAATCATTAAATTTAACTTTTATGAAATGACCAAAACTATTTCTAGCTTAGCTAGGTTTATGAGTTTTATCCAACTGTCCTTTACATATATTCTAACTTTCTAAGAAATCCTTTTATTTTGATCCTCCATAATAATCTGTTTGACATACAAATTTATATATTATGGTTCACGATTTAGGTCCGGATTCCTGTTAAATGGAGTGTACCTCGCATTATCAGTAAATAACATATATAAGAGCAAACACTTCCGGCACTTAGGTTGGGACGAACAGGAGTAATAATTACCACAAGAGCAAGCACTTTCCCCTTCGAGTACGAGTTAGCCAGCCAGGGATCAGACAAAATGTCGAATATTATGGTCACTTCCAGGATTTACTACATCTACCTAATCGGCTTGTAATTACAAAGTTTCAAATATTCATTTACATAATGATTACGTGAGAAGCCTTTCCAAACTTGCAAGCCTTTCCAAACTTAATACTGTAAGAGTTACCATTGTTAAACAAAATCCGTTTAGATATTTGAAAAACGCTTACTTAAAATGTTAAAAACCCTTAGTATAAATAGTAAGATATATCTATCGTAAATTTTACGTCTCAAGATATTTTTACGTGTTTGCTAATATACGGAGCATACTATAAATAGTAAGAGGGTTCTTTTTTATCTATACATGATCACCGTTAAAAGATAAGTAAGATAGTGTAACAATTATTGTTGAGTAAGCATGTATGTAGGGTTGCTTTAGAAGGACGCTCCACTATCTCTATTTCTAGAGAAATGTTTAACAGTAAAAGGAATATGACAATGCGTTGTCTTGGCCACAAACCTAATATTCCAGTGTCCTTTGCTTCCAAGCAATCTATATTCATTAGGGTTCTCAAAATTTATTTCCTAAATTATGCAAATTTTTGTTTTTAAGGACTTGACTTATTTATGATATGGGTTTGATGTTTCATGCTATCAAATTTTCTTTTAAAAAAACTAGCTAGATGCTTGTAGCTAGCTAGAAAGATTACAAAATTCTGATTAGATGTTTCACATTACTTTAATTTCCATATTACAATGACTTATCTTTGTGCAAATCAGATGCATGTTAATAACCAATGTAAAAACAATTTCACTACTAAAAGATATTCTAATTATGTTTTGTTTAATTACTAATTATACACTCGGCAAGAGAGATCATTAAAGTCAACTACTTATTTGTGAAAACATTTGTGCAATAACATGTGTTCTTCTTTGTGTTCATAGAATACAAGTTACACATATATACCATACATGTATACCTCATATAAATAAGATTCAAATGATTAACTAGTATCGTTTATAGGTTACTTAACGGGGACTATTAGGTCGATATATGAATGCTTAAACTATTACCTTATGTCGTTTTTATTTCGCTAAAACAGATTTTTAATCACATTTATAGTGTCAATTACAAGAACTTACGTACTAACAAGAAATAGAAACCTTGCATACCTCACGTTATCGATGCTAACCAAAACATCAATCCAATTTTCACGAACATTCACATGATTATTCAACTGGATCACCCCTTCAAGTTGATGATAATTCAACGAAAATCCGAGCTTCTCATCTTCAAGTCCATTATTACTGTTACACTTTTCAATGTCCATAACAATCAATGGACTATATATTTGAACTTTCCATAACCCTAATCCTGAATGTGCCGAAGAATACATGGGTGATGGTGAGTTTAGGACACTGTTCATTGTTCTTAGCTCCATCAACCAATTTGTGATCGCAAGATTCATGGACCTCATCCATTGCTCTTCCGCGTTAGACCCCATTAACCTCATTAACTTTTTAGATGTTTCTCTAGCCCATGTACATGCAAATTGATGTTTGAGTGTGTTTATAGCATCACACCTAATATCTTGAGGAGCTTCATATATCGATACAACAAACGTTAGAGCAAGAAACAAGAAGTTAACTATGTCCTTAAGGTCGGCGATCGAGTTTGGTTCAGGGAGTTTGAGGAAAGAATTCGAGTGTTTGATAGGGGTGTATTTAAGGATGTCTTTGATGATATTGGTTAAGAGTTTGGACATGCTAATTTGCTCATAAAGTACGCCCTTATTAACGATGAAATTGAGTGGTATAGAGGTCCAAAGAGTTACACTTACGTTGTAATTAGCAAGGATTTTGAATGATAATGAAGAAGAGTGAATTTGACTTCTGGAAATTGAGAGTTCAAGAGATGTTTGAGGTGAAGTTGAAGGAGAACAAATGCATATGGATTTGGTGTTTGTTTGCCATTGAGACGGTGGTGGTAGATTGTCGATCCAAACCCATATATCAGGGAAAGAAGAGGCCATATATTTTGAGATAGCAATTTATGAACTTGATAATCTATACACTTGATCTCACTACTACACAAACTGGTTTTACCCACAAAATTTTTCCCACGGAACAAAAACCGTGGGAAATTTGACACGGTATTCCCACGTATTTCCCACAGAAATGACAAAAAAAAATTCCGTGGGAAATTACCCACGGATTTCCCACAGAAGCATTGACCAAGGTTTCCGTGGGAAAGTCGTGGGAAAGTCGTGACAAATTACCCACGGACTTCCCACGGATTGCAAATTAGCCACGGATTTCCCACAGATTACAAAACTATTTTAGTTATTTTACACATCCGTGGGAAAGCGGTGGCAAATTACCCACGGATTTCCCACGGTATACACATTATTATTATTATTTATCTATCCGTGGGAAATCCGTGGGTAATTTACCCACGTATTTCCCACGGACAACGTATTATTTTATTATTTATTAATCCGTGGGAAATCCGTGGGTAATTTACCCACGTATTTCCCACGGATAACATATTATTTTATTATTTATCCATCCGTGGGAAATCCGTGGGTAATTTACCCACGGATTTCCCACGGATAACATATTATTTTATTATTTATCCATCCGTGGGAAATCCGTGGGTAATTTACCCACGGATTTCCCACGGATTACAGATTTTCCACGGTTTTCCCACTGATTTCCCACATATTACCCACATATTTCCCACGGACTACCAATATTTTGTGATTTATACATCCGTGAGAAAGTTGATAAAAGTTTATTCAATAAAACATACAACTTACATTATAAAGTCGATAAAAAGTTAAACAATAAAACATACGAATCATATTACAAAGTCTAAAAAACATACGAGTTACACTAAAAAGATGATAAAACATACGAATTACATTACAAAGTCCATAAAACATACGAATTACATTACGCAGTAGATAAAACATACGAATTACATTACGAAGTCGAGATGCTAAATGACAAACTACTGCAAACTAATGTTTCCCACGCTATTGTAAAGCTCATGTAGTAGTGCATTTGAATTCGTTGTGTGGTGCTCGGGATGCATTTGTGTTTCCATTGTTGCCTCGAGTATATTTAGCTTTGTAGTCAAGAGCTTGCAGTTTGCACACTCTGCATACCTCGAAGGTCCCGAAGAATAGATTGGAGGTGTTGAAGAGCTTGGAGAGGAAACTGGAGTCATTGAAGGTATTGGTGAATAAGTTGAAGTCGTTGAAGCTCCAGGAGAACCAAGTAGTAGACGAACTCGATCCTCTTTCCATAGAAAAAATTCACATCCAAAAGTACCTTCCCGAGGCTGTTAATTAAAGAGTAAGGAAAATTTATTCATTAAACATACCTAATCATATTATTTGTAAACTACACAAATAAAAACACATGTGATTGATCACCTTCGATAGTGGACAAGCATAGTATAGTTTACCACGGGTATGGTGTCTATACGATTCTCTTAGAACTACATCTCCGGCTCCACAAGTACACGTAAAAGCTTCATATGCCACCATCTTCATAATTACAATGTGTGTGTTGGTCGTTGAGATGGCAAGAGTGTGTGTGATCTGTTTAGTTCTTGGTTATAAAGATGTTTTTATGGTAACAAAAAAGGTGCTTTTGGGGGAAAATCTTGGGGGGAACTTTTGGTGGGAAGTTTTGGCGGGAACTTATGGTGGGAAGTTTTGGCGGGAAGTTTTGGGGGGGAAGTTTTGGCGGGAACTTATCGTATACAACGATGCCCTGTCGGCTACTCATTTGAACATCTCGTATACAACGATACCCTATCGGCTACTCATTTGAACATCTCGTATACAACGATACCCTATCGACTACTCATTTGAACATCTCGTATACAACGATGCCCTATCGACTACTCATTTGAACATCTCGTATACAACGATACCCTATCGGCTACTCATTTGAACATCTCGTATACAACGATACCCTATCGGCTACTCATTTGAACATCTCGTATACAACGATACCCTATCGGCTAAAATTTTGAACATCTCGTATACAACGATACCTTATCGACTACTCATTTGAACATCTCGTATACAACGATACCCTATCGGCTACTCATTTGAACATCTCGTATACAACGATACCCTATCGGCTACTCATTTGAACATCTCGTATACAACGATACCCTATCGGCTACTCATTTGAACATCTCGTATACAACGATACCCTATCGACTACTCATTTGAACATCTCGTATACAACGATGCCCTATCGACTACTCATTTGAACATCTCGTATACAACGATGCCCTATCGACTACTCATTTGAACATCTCGTATACAACGATACCCTATCGGCTACTCATTTGAACATCTCGTATACAACGATACCCTATCGGCTACTATTTTGAACATCTCGTATACAACGATACCTTATCGACTACTCATTTGAACATCTCGTATACAACGATACCCTATCGGCTACTCATTTGAACATCTCATATACAACGATACCCTATCGGCTACTCATTTGAACATCTCGTATACAACGATACCCTATCGGCTACTCATTTGAACATCTCGTATACAACGATACCCTATCGGCTACTCATTTGAACATCTCGTATACAACGATACCCTATCAACTACTCATTTGAACATCTCGTATACAACGATACCCTATCGGCTACTCATTTGAACATCTCGTATACAACGATACCCTATCGGCTACTCATTTGAACATCTCGTATACAACGATACCCTATCGGCTAAAATTTTGAACATCTCGTATACAACGATACCTTATCGACTACTCATTTGAACATCTCGTATACAACGATACCCTATCGGCTACTCATTTGAACATCTCGTATACAACGATACCCTATCGACTACTCATTTGAACATCTCGTATGCAACGATGCCCTATCGACTACTCATTTGAACATCTCGTATACAACGATGCCCTATCGACTACTCCTTTGAACATCTCGTATACAACGATACCCTATCGGCTACTCATTTGAACATCTCGTATACAACGATACCCTATCGGCTACTCATTTGAACATCTCGTATACAACGATACCCTATCGGCTACTCATTTGAACATCTCGTATACAACGATACCCTATCGACTACTCATTTGAACATCTCGTATACAACGATGCCCTATCGACTACTCATTTGAACATCTCGTATACAACGATGCCCTATCGACTACTCATTTGAACATCTCGTATACAACGATACCCTATCGGCTACTCATTTGAACATCTCGTATACAACGATACCCTATCGGCTACTATTTTGAACATCTCGTATACAACGATACCTTATCGACTACTCATTTGAACATCTCGTATACAACGATACCCTATCGGCTACTCATTTGAACATCTCGTATACAACGATACCCTATCGGCTACTCATTTGAACATCTCGTATACAACGATACCCTATCGGCTACTCATTTGAACATCTCGTATACAACGATACCCTATCGGCTACTCATTTGAACATCTCGTATACAACGATACCCTATCAACTACTCATTTGAACATCTCGTATACAACGATACCCTATCGGCTACTCATTTGAACATCTCGTATACAACGATACCCTATCGGCTACTCATTTGAACATCTCGTATACAACGATACCCTATCGGCTAAAATTTTGAACATCTCGTATACAACGATACCTTATCGACTACTCATTTGAACATCTCGTATACAACGATACCCTATCGGCTACTCATTTGAACATCTCGTATACAACGATACCCTATCGACTACTCATTTGAACATCTCGTATGCAACGATGCCCTATCGACTACTCATTTGAACATCTCGTATACAACGATGCCCTATCGACTACTCATTTGAACATCTCGTATACAACGATACCCTATCGGCTACTCATTTGAACATCTCGTATACAACGATACCCTATCGGCTAAAATTTTGAACATCTCGTATACAACGATACCTTATCGACTACTCATTTGAACATCTCGTATACAACGATACCCTATCGGCTACTCATTTGAACATCTCGTATACAACGATACCCTATCGACTACTCATTTGAACATCTCGTATACAACGATGCCCTATCGACTACTCATTTGAACATCTCGTATACAACGATGCCCTATCGACTACTCATTTGAACATCTCGTATACAACGATGCCCTATCGACTACTCATTTGAACATCTCGTATACAACGATACCCTATCGGCTACTCATTTGAACATCTCGTATACAACGATACCCTATCGGCTACTCATTTGAACATCTCGTATACAACGATACCCTATCAACTACTCATTTGAACATCTCGTATACAACGATACCCTATCGGCTACTCATTTGAACATCTCGTATACAACGATACCCTATCGGCTACTCATTTGAACATCTCGTATACAACGATACCCTATCGGCTAAAATTTTGAACATCTCGTATACAACGATACCTTATGGACTACTCATTTGAACATCTCGTATACAACGATACCCTATCGGCTACTCATTTGAACATCTCGTATACAACGATACCCTATCGGCTACTCATTTGCACATCTCGTATACAACGATACCCTATCGACTACTCATTTGAACATCTCGTATGCAACGATGCCCTATCGACTACTCATTTGAACATCTCGTATACAACGGTACCCTTTTAGTATACAATACCCTTTGAGCATATCGTATCCACTACTCCTTTGAACATATCGTATACAACGATACCTTATCGACTACTCCTTTGAACATCTCGTATACAATGATACCCTACCGACTACACCGTTGAACATATCATGTACAACGATACCCTATCGACTACTCCTTTGAACGTATCGTATACAATGACACCCTATCGACTACGCCGTTGAAAATCTCGTATACAACGATACCCTATCGACTACTCCGTTGAACATCAAGTATACAATGATACCATTTTGGCATATCGTATCGACTACTCCTTTGAACATCTCGTACCGACTACTCATCTGAACATCATACAACGATACCCTATCGATTACTCCTTTGAACATCTCGTATATAACGGACATTCCTTTGAACATCTCGTATACAACGGTACCCTATGGATGTGTAATGTGTAAATGTTTAACTATACCAATAAAAGTAAAAAAACGATCATGTCCGTGGGAAAGTCGTGGGTAATTTCCCACAGATTTCCCACGGGCATGATATTTCCGTGGGAAATCTGTGGGTAATTACCCACGACTTTCCCACAAAAAAATATCCGTGGGAAATCCGTAAGTAATTTACCACAAATTTCCCACAGAAATAATAAGTCCGTGGGAAAATCGTGGGTACTCACCTAACTCTATCATAATTATAAAAAAATAACCGTGGGAAATTCGTGGGTAATTTCCCACAGATTTCCCACAGATATGATAAATCCGTGGGAAAATTGTGGGTACTCACCTAACTTTATAAGTCACCATCTCCATACAAAATCTTAAAGTCTTATCTGTTTCCTTAAACTTGACAAAATATTAACAAAAAAATGCCCAATTCTTATCTCGTTACTCAAACTCACACAAACAAAACTCTTACAGCAAATACAAAACGCCCAATTTCTTAAATTCAAATCAAACCATTGCTTAAATTCCAGCAAATCGAAGGATCTTCTCATCATCCACCTTCTTACTCATCCTTTCTAAAATGTGAAGATGTGACCGTGTGCCTGAATTAGGTATGTTAGTTTAATTATGTTAATCATATGTTAGTTTAATTAAATTATATGTTAATTTAATTTAATTATGCCTGTTAATTTCTGTTTATGATGAAACCGTATATGTTCATGCCTGGGAATGCCTCTAAATTTAATTTATTTAATATAATTATGTTAATTATATGTTAATTCAATTTAATTGTGCCTGTTAATGTATATTTATGATGAAACCTAATGTTCATGCCTGCTAATGTCTCTTAGTATAATTTATTTAACATAGTTACGTTAATTATATGTTAGTTATCTGTTAATTATATGTTAATTATATGTTAATTATATGTTAATTATATGTTTATTAACATAATTATGTTAATTATATGTTTATTAACATAATTATGTTAATTATATGTAATCTAATATAAATATATGTTAAGTATATGTAAAAATTCAGAACGTAAATGTTTCTGGAAAAATTAGTAACCACTATATCCGAAATACAAAGGGCAAACAGTGCACTTTGGTTCTTAAATGCAGTATCATCCTGCACAAATTATAAAGGGAAAACCACTCTATATAAGCTTATAAGCTAGTTCAGATACTACAAAATGTTTTTTTTTTAAAATAAGCTAGTAATCTAATAAATCCATATAGTAAGCTAACACAAACACCCCCGTTAGTCCAACATGTGGAATCCTTAATTACTAGTATACAGGCCATGAGCCACTTACACATTTCAAGGTGGCCAGGAGAGGGTAGGAGACGGGAGAAGTTAGAGTAGCAAAAGTTATAATGAGCTTTCAAAATTATAGTTAGAGTAGCAAAAGTTAAGTGACCAACTTACCGAATCCTCGCGACCTTCCTTCAGGGACTCACATTGTTTAAGTAAAAGCTTACTGTACCTGATTTACAGCACAGCTAGGAAGACTCTAAAAGTATACCTGAAATGTTAATAAGTAGATTAATTTAGGTTTGTCGTTAGAGCTTTACTTTATTTACTTGGAGTAAGAAGTAGAAAGCACAGATTCTGCATTGCAACGTGACTGCTTTGACAATAGATGAATCAGAACCAACGTCTTAGAATAAATATGTCGCTAATGAGTATCGTGTCCAGAGGCATTTCTTACCGAGGTTCCTATCTTGTCCTTTGAGACCAGATCATCATCCACTAGACTTTGGACAACGTCTTTGACAGATTGGCTAATGACGCCTTTCCTCGATCCCAACTTTTCAAGTTCCTTCAGCTGACATTGTTCACAGAAAGCATATGTAAACATAAGTTCAAACATAACATAATGTCACCAAAGTATGTACATGCATACAAACTTTACAAAGTATATCAGTGATATCCAAACCTATAAAAGAACAATCTAACTTTAAATGACTCACCAGGTAAAAGTCTTGAGAGTGATAAAAGATCTGAAGCATCTTCTCCCGCTTCTCTTCCAATGACAAACCTCTTTTCTTGGACTACATCAACATAAAATAAATTAAGTTACGAATTATTACACTCAATACAATACTCAAGCTCATTATAACCCAACAGAAAGTCAGGATGTGCTCACTGTGCTCATATATCATCCAAATTCAAAACACAAAAAACAATGACTACTTAATTTCACCTCGACTTTGCAAACTGCAATGCCTTATCGTCATCCTGCATGTGATAAACAGATACAGAAGAGAGTCAAAAGACTGACATATATTTATAGAGAACTTAGAAACTAAATATCATAAGTGAGCTCACAGCCAACGGCTGTTTAACAGGTTACCCAACCTGTTAAACAGTTAACTGGTTTGGTTAACTGGTTTGGTTAACGGGTCAAAAGAGAAGCACTCGGACTCAAGCCTGTTTAACAGGTTACCCAACCTGCTTGACCCACTGCTATTTGTGTGGGTGACAATTCCTACATCTATCATCGGCCTTAGATTTTTTTTATAATATCTTGTGAACTTGAAGTAGTACACATATTAATTAAGTAATATAATCTCCATAACTAAACATGTTAAAAAATTAGCTGGATTGGATACAGGGACGAAGCCAAGATTTTATGCACGGGTGGGCCAAATATCAATATAGCAATAAATCAATATGATATATCGTCATGATAAACAATATAACTTGAATCTTTATATAGGGAAAAGTACGTTGGTACCAAAAGACGAACTTTAGTTCAAAGTAGTAATGGGTATCTGATTCGGTGAACTAACTTTTTAAATAAACTCAATCCTAAACACCCCATATCTAAAATAAAAGCTTCGTAACCTAAATAGCTATTACAACTAATCAGATATTATAAGGGGGTATTTGTTTCAGCTTATGAAACATAAGCCGATATGGGCTTATGTTTCACAAGTCCCATTTTTGTGGCTCATTTTGAGACTTATAAGTTTTCGCTTGGAGGATCATTAACAGCCACAGGGCCGCCTACAATTACATATACCTTAGGTGAATAAATTTTTATAAAAAAGATTCAAAAAAGGTTCAAAAAAATTGCAGAACCAGTAGCATCTCAGACTTTCAGTATATCACCTAAAAAAGATTAAAAAAAAATTGGATAATCGATATTTGATGCTGTTTTTGTACATAAGGGGTTGTAGAATATTTAATCTCAAGCCCTCCACTGCCCTCATTAAGGTTGTTTTTTATAGGATGTATGATATGGTTAAGTTAACTTAAACTTTGGTATATATAGGAACCATGTCGACGCATAGTGATAGAACATGGATGTACAACAGATTTACAGTTGAAGGCTATCATGACAAGGTCTTTGCGTCAAAAGTGGACGAGTTTTTAGACTACGCTTATTCTATAGTAGCTAATGTTGACAAAAGAAATATCAGTGGTGTCCTAGAACTTTGTATCAAATGTCCTTGTCTCAAATGTAAAGTCCGGCCTTATAGAACTAGAGATGAAGTGAAATACCATTTGTTACAAAAAGGATTCATGCCCGGCTACACAACTTGGTGGGAACATGGTGAAACTGATGAACCGGTCCAACACGTTGGACAATGCTCCAATGCCATGGCCCAAGAGGATGCTGCAGATGTTCTATCGATGGGATGCTGCAGAAAGTAATCAGATTCGTGAAGCCTGGGAAGATCATATTAAAAACAGGTTTAGGGACATAATGAGAAATGTGAGAGAGGCTGCAATGAAGGGATCAAAAGTGACAAATAATGTGGATATCAGTCGCATCACTTCTAGTCGTCCTAATTGGATTGGCGAAGATTATTGGCTCCCTATGGTTAATGTTTGGGATACTGATGAATGGAGACTAAAAGCAAATATTGCCAAAGAGAATAGAGCTAAATCGCAAAAAGGAAAGCACACAGCAGGCTCGCGTAGCTTTATCCACACTAAGGTCGTAATGGTAAGATGAAAGTATTTTCCTCAAGGCTTAATAAATCATATATGTTTAGATGACCAATTGATAAGAAAATTTTCTTTTTTTATTAGGAAAAAGATCTCGGGCGCCCAGTGAAGCTTGTGGAATTGCATACAAAAGTCCACACTAGGCCCGTGGTTAAGACAACAGAGTCGGGATCTAGCGAAGAGCCTGGATCTAGTGAAGAGCCCGGATCTAGCGAAACTCCAGAGTTAGAGTTTATTGACCTAGCGTCTAAACAACTAGTGGCAAGTCTCAAACTCTCACTTGTCTTTTCTCTTAAGCCAAACACCCCTTAGTCAAACAGTTTAGTATAAAAGTAACATTTTACTATAAATTCAAACAATTTACGGATACTTCTTATATGTCCATTCTCTATATCAGGATGACTATTCAAGGATTATCTCACAAAGGCATGCAGAGAACAATGACAACGCCGAAGTTGATGAGAATGGTCCAGAAGATGATTTTGAAGTTTGGAAGAGCTTAGCTACTTCAAAAAGAGGTCACGTGCTTGGTGCCGGGATGACAAAGGATCCAGCTTTTGTTCTAACCGGTATCTCGGGATGTGGGAGTATCTATGCCACACAAACGTGCTCACCTTATGAGGTTTGTTTCCATTAACTTTTTTTGAATTTTTTGGATAAAGAAATTTTGTCCGGTTTTCAACCCTTTTTTACTTGACTTGAAAAAAAATGAACAAATTTGCGATAATTAACTACCCCAGTTTATTAACTGCACGTAGGTTAACTGTTTATGAAAAAACCATGGATAGGAAAGATAATTGGGCCAAGGTTTAAAAAGTAAAGCAAAGATATGCCAATTCTTATAAGACCTACCATTATATAAATCAAGTACCTGATCTTCTCCTATGTGACCGTAGAAAGGGAGTCGTCGAGGTAGAAGCTATTGTTTGTTGTTTTAAATTTGTCTCATTATTTCCTGCCATGGATGAGGCTCCTGAAGCAGTAGCGGGATGCATATATTAGTTTGTAATATATGCGATTGTTAGAATGAGTGCTTTTATTTTGATCAACTATGCGTATCTCAGTTAGTTTCAGGCTGCAGAAACTTTGGACATGTCCATCTTGCCTAATAATTGTATTAGAATGGATTCTTACAGAATCCCATAGTATGTTGTAGATGGATTGATTTGTGGTGGGATTGACTTGTGGCATCAATACCAGTGAACGTAATTGTTGAGAGAACCTAAAAGGTTATTAACGTATTCAATTAAGCACAGTAAGATGAAGCTAGGTTGATATGACTATAAGTGCCAAAGTATACTTATTCAGGAGTATTAGAATGACTAAAGATATCGGTTGAATACACTGAACATACAGCCTGTTAGAATGCCACATTGAATGACATATTAGTTAACTGCATAAGTAATGGTCAAAGGTATTCATTCCAAGTTTTTGTTATGAGTAATGGAGTTGTTCTGTTTAGCTGGTTCATTCATTGCTTGTTAGTTACTACTTGATACAGCAAGGTATGACTGGTTTTCGTATTTATATGTGAGTTTAGTTAAGAATGGAAAGAATTCCAATTATTCCTTTTCTTATGTTGCACTCATGGTTGTGGTTTATAGCCTTGGTCATGTCCAAAGTTTCTAGTTTTCTATGACTGGTTTTCGTATTTATAGCCTTGGTCGATTGTTGAGAATATGTTAGTAACTAATATATCTTTTCAAGTGTGTGTATGTCTAGTTAAACAATCTATTGCTTCTTGATTAAAAATTAAATATGATTTGTATCAGCGTAGAGTTAATTTGTACTCCGTAGTAATAAAAATCTAGAATTCCAGTCTTTTTTCCATGTTTTGTCTCACTTATAGTCCAATTCTTGACATACTGGAATTCTGGAATGTATAAGTGACTTTAGAATCCATCTCTTAAACTGCACTCTATTCGGCCATCCACATAGAGCCCCCCATATCTATCCTGTATCGAAACTAAACTCTATATGGTTTTGAGCAGGATTCTACTAGGTTTTTCGTAGTAGTGAGCGGTCATGACAGCAAGTAAGGCTGCCACCAAGTGAGTAAGGATTTCTTATATGCGGATGTTTTGTATGTTTTGACATGTATGTAATCTAGTATACATGTTTTTTTTGGAACAATCTAGTATACATGTTTATTTAAAAGTCAAACTCACTTCGTTTTTGTGCTAACAGTTTGGTGTGTAAATGGTTGTAACAGGAGATACGAATTTTGAAAAACGAAAACAATGACTTGAAGAAAATGATGGAAGAGCAGAGGGTAGCTGCCGAGGCTCAAAGAAAACTGATGGAAGAGCAGAGGGTAGCTGCCGAGGCTCAAAGAACAGCCGATAATCTGGCTTGGACTCAAACACTCGATGAGAGGTTCGAGTCTTTTGCTAACAATTATGTTCTTCGAGCAAACTCAGATCCAGGTCCTAGCTAGTTTAGTCGAAGCTAGTTTAGTCGTACAATTTGAAATTAGCCTAAGATATTATGTTATAAATTGTTCGCCCTAGCTTCTTGTTGTAGATTTAGAATTAGGCTTTAGTTTTTGTGCTATAACTAAAGCGTATTTCTAAATTGTTCGCTAGGCATTATTCATTTTGGACACACGATTTGGTGATTTAACGATTCGGTGATCAATGAATGGTTTTTATTGTTTCATATTCAGTTTTTTGTATATTTTTTAGATTCTGGAATTTTCCAATTACCATACGGATATTACGGAATTTTAGCCAGGTGTTTCCCACGGGTTAATTGTTGCTATAAATTGTAGGAAATCCGTGGGAAATAATTGTGGGAAATCAGTGGGAATGTATGGTTACTAAATATTGTGGGAAACCCGTGGGAATATGTCTGTAGGAAATTCGTGGGAATATGTCTGTGGGAAATCCGTGGGAATATACGGTTACTAAATATTGTGGGAAATCCGTGAGAATATGTTCGTGGGAAATCCGTGGGAATATGTCCGTGGGAAATCCGTGGGAATATATGGTTACTAAATATTGTGGGAAATCTGTGGGAATATGCCCGTGGGAAATCTGTGGGAACATACCCGTGGGAAATCTGTGGGAACAAAGTTCGTGGTAAATCCGTGGGAAAAAAACTACTCCTTGAATGTTAAAAATGGGTGATAAAAACCGTGGGAAATCCGTGGGAAAATGGTCAACGCTCTGTGGGAAATTCCGTGGGAAAAATTTACCCACGATGTTTTTACAAACGGAATGATTCTGTGGGAAATCCGTGGGAAAGGGCCCTTTCTCACTGAATTTCCCACGGATCTTGCTGTGGGTAAAAGCTGTTTCTCTAGTAATGGAAACTCAAACACAAATAACCACATATATATAGAAGGAATAAGTGAAACACAAGGAAAGTTCAAAAGATGGATGATAAAGTATATGCATTGAGTAGTACTAACAAATTTGTGTGAAGTAATATAAAGATACCTTGTGTAGTAGTTTTCTTTTTTATTACTCGGTATTTGACGTGTAGCTATCAAATTCACAAGTCCTTTCATCTATTCGGATCAACCAACTACAGTACTATTTTTATGAAATGATTGACAACAAAAAATAAAAATAGACATACAACCTCGTGCATTATGCAATGTTATCTAAATACTAACTCATCATATAATGGTTGTTCAGCTTTTCTAATCCATATATTGTAAGTAGATTATAAAAAATGTCTTTACGTTAGATTTGTTCATTATGCATTAATTTGATTAATCTTGTTACTAAACACGGCTGGACTAAATGCATACATGCAGGGGCGGATTTCATAAGGGACTAGGAGGGTCTCGGCCCTCCCAAAGTTTGTGATCAATAGTGTAAAAAATTGACTCGGATTGCATACATGTTTTTTAAGGACGTTTGATGAAATATGTTTGCTTTATTTCGGTTATTAAAATTGATAGAAACCAAATAAGCAATTTGCTTTAAAGTTGCTAGGCTGAATTAATTTACACTATAATAATGAATGTTGACCATGCACGCCAATCTTAAACATATATGCACCTAAATCTTTATGATAGAAAAGAATCATACAGATTATGCATTATACACTTAACCTGGTTTTAATCTTCAGTTTGTACTTAAATCTCGAGTCAATTATTAAGGATTATTATTTTCCATGTATACAATTTTTTAAAGAAGAGTATCATTAGGATAAAAAAGACCGAGGGTCTGTACATAGATTGGAACATGGACTGAAACAATGTTCCAATCCACCGACATATAAGAATAAAAATCGTCAATCGAACTTTACCGATAAAAAACGCCCCAAACAATACACAAGACTCCTTTAGCCAAGAAATCAACATCAGTTGCCTTCACGCTTGATATAAAGTTATGAAGTATTGATCGATACCCTTTAGATGACAAGAAAAGACCAGTCTTTTGAAAGTGGGATAAAAAACGCCATACATTAATTGTCGTGGCATCTAAACTCTTATGACAAGTTTATTTTTGCTATGCACTGGTTAATTATGTATTTGTTTACAAATCATATAGACATGTTTACAAATATGTTATGTCAAACTTTATTAAATAATCATGGTGGATCATAATTGTTTAAAGTTAAGGCTATAGAGCCTACATAGCGATGTTTATGCCACCATTTTGATCTGATTTGATGAGACTTATTACGACAAATTTTTTTATTAATGTATGTTGGTGTTTTTTGGTTAAGGTTAACCGAAGGGGTATCTGTCTTGTTCATAATAAAACTACGTTGATGATCATCGACCGGCCCGTTGTTGTCGGAGGCCCTAGGCAATAACGATTAAGAGGACTACATTACTAAATTAAAGAAAAATTTCATATAAACTTGAATTGCATGACTCATATTTTTTTAACAAATAACGTATTTTATATATAATAAGTAAAAAATATGGCCCCTTTCAAGTGGAGGCCCGGTGCGACAGCACCACTTGCACACCCCTTAAGCCGCCTCTGCATCATCACATTAGTTTGATAAAAAAAAATCAATGTGTTGATTGGTGTTGGGTTGATATAAGTATTACTCCGTTGCAGCTTCAAGTCAGCTTGAATTCAAGTTATATTGCACATTCAATTTCAAGCATATATAAAAACTTTCGGAACGGATTTTAACGAGTAGATTGTGTGCTCAAATCCAGTTACGTTGAGACATATATAAGATATGTCAAATTTTTGTTAAATGTTTACGAGTTTTATTACTGAGTTGATAGCAATCAAACATGTATTTTATATTACTTGCATTTTTAAGTGTCAAACGACTTACTTTTTATTCCAAAACCATCCTTAGCAGAATTACAACTTATACTAGTTAACAGGTTGATTTGCCGAAAAAAAGTAACACGGTTTGTGGGAAAAAAATTAGACCATGTTCATTTTGTGTTAATTTTGAGGACCTAATCTGATAACTATGTTTAACCATAAGGGCTTATTGTGTCTTGTTTAAACTTTCAGTTAGCATAAAAGGATATGGAATGAAGGGACTCTTGGACGATAAGGACCAATGTTGTGAAGTCTCTTAAGTGTTGCTGGACTTGGACTCAAGCCCAATATGAAGCCCATGTGTAACGGCTCTTTAGCCTTAGGGTTTGGTTAAAGGATGAGAGTGTATCTCATTGTTTGTATCACTTCATCATTTTCAACTGTGTGTTTTTCACACAGTTATTACTCTCTCCCACTCTCAAACTCTTGATCTCAGAAACCTTGTTTAATCTCTTTATTTATTGTCTTTTGATTGTAAAACTATGATCATGTAGATCATAGGGCTACACGTGAGTAGCACTGGTAGTCTTTAGTTTTTCTATTATTTAGTTTGTGTTCTTGATCTTGTTTAATAAAAGAAAAAGTGTTTGAGGTGCCTTGATTCATGTTTTTCTACATGGTATCAGATCCAGGTTGTTGAAAATCGATGAAATATTTTTAGGGTTTCAAAAATTTTAGGGTTTTTTTACGATATATACTTTTTGATTAGATCTACTATTGAGATAGCAGGATCTGTTGATATTACTTTTTTTATTCAAAGTTTTGATGACTCAATTTTTGTTTTAAAAAATTAGGGTTTCTGAGATTTGGTGTTTCATATTATTTGGTTACTTTTTTGGACGATTGGTACATTTATCCTTTGATTGAATTGATTTTCCCTAATTTTCCTTTGGAAAAAAATTAGGGTTTCATTTCTTTTTGAAAGGGTTTTTGTATCTCTAATACAAGGACTTTTTAGCCTCCCAAGTATAAAATCTTATCGTCCGATCTCTTCGAATTGATTTCCAGTCTAAGTGCGACTCAATTGTCTTTTGGTGAACAGGAGAATGGTTTGGTTGATTATCTATTTTAAACTAATAACAAATAAATTTAAATGTCGTTGAGTAAAGTAAGAGCTTTAAAGATTAAACTAAAATGACGAGTTAAAAGTAAATGATTGAAAACTTAAGGACAAAATTAGAAAAATACTTGAAAACTTAATGAAACTAACACTTGGAAACTTTGCAAAAACAAGAAACTAAACCATCGGAAAATTGCCAAATCGGAATCTGATCGAAATATAGGTCAGAAAGAAGGCTGATCGGAATGCAAACAAGCAACACTGGTCGGAATGTTGGAAACGGACCAAATCAGAATATCACTAATACTCTCGTCGGAATAATGAAACCCACAATCAGAATATCATTAAAAATCATACAATCGGAATGTGTCAATCAGCACCAATCGGAATATTAACAAATCAAGCCAATCGGAATGTTACAAAATATCCCACAATCGGAAAGTCTTAAAATGCATACAATCGGAATGAGCCAAAAAGGGTCCAGATCGGAATCCAAACTCCCTAATCCGATCAACACGATCGGAATAAGGGGAGGGGGTGCAGTCGGAATGTACCAATCGGAAAAGGGTTTAATACCTTTTCCGATTTATGTGGGATTCGAGAATAAGCAAAGGTAATAAGCTATTTTGATAAGCTATCACCAAAACTTGAACGAATCTAAAGTGAGAAGGACTAAATAAGCACAAATAACAACTTATCCAAACTTAAAATAATCAATCTTTTGAATCAAACCATTAAAAGATGAACTTTTTAAGAAAACTTTTAAAAAGTAAATAAGCTAAACATATAAATAAGCCATTAAGCACAAAGATCTCAAAGCTTATTCGTATGAAAACTTAAGTAGGCATAAAAAGATTACCTTTTTAAGCACGAAATCATTAAGAACAACACGGATCAAATAGATTTCGCACCAAAAGTAAACTAAAATCAAAGAAAGGTAGAAAGAGATGAAAGATTAAAAGCTTAACTTGAACTTTGATTACTGAAATCACAATACAAAAGGTTTAATCTTGAAAGATTAAAAGAAAAGATGAAACTTAGTGAGAGAAAGTTGAGAACTTTCTCTCTCTAAAACTAGAAAGAACAATGAAAAATGAAACTAAAAACTAAACTACTCACCACCCTCCTAATGTGTATTAGGAGGGTATTTATAGGGAAAAATGGGAAGGAGTGCATGTGTTGCCTCTTCTTTCTTTCTTTCTTCACGTCTTCTCGACTCGATTTAATTCTTTGTCTTTTCTCGACGTCGTCTCGGGATTTGAACTTGTCTTGATAATTTTCTTCTTTAATTTAGACTTGAGTTCTTCGACTTCATTAAACTTCCGTCTTTAGACTTTTTCTTCGATAAATTTTCAGAATAGGCCTTGGACTTCCATTCTTTTTGCACTTTTGATCTTTTGACTTCGTCTTTTCTCGTTTTCTTCGATAAAAGCCCGTGAAAGCCGTGTTTTCTTCCTTTTTCATCTTTTGGTCCTAAAAAACAATAAAAACACAAACCACGCATAATTCCGACTTTTACGACATAAAATACACGTTTTGGTCTTGTTATTATTGGAAATAAGTGGTAAAAGGATAAGTGTATTACACTTATTAAATCCCCTACACTTGACCATTGCAATGCCCTCATGCAATGCATTAGTTTTAAAGCACGGTTTACATTCTTCATCATAAATAACCCACCTTGGCCTTTATTAAATGCTAAACATAAAAAGATAGAAACAAGTAAAGAAATCAAAGACTTACATTGGGTTTTGGCTGCCATGAACGTTTATCATCCTCAAGTTTCACGTTCCCCATACCAAGCTTAAAAACGAGATCATTGTTATTATAAGTTAGCAGACTAACACGAATTCATGTGGGCCAATTATTTACTTAGACTCCCTTATTCCTAGGTGTATCTCTTATATTTTATTTTTGTCTTGAATGATCACGAGGATGCATTGTTTGACTTATTTCGATAGTTATTTAGGCCAAAAATAAAGTGAACGATTTAATCAATAGTTAGCTAAAGGACAAAATCTTTTAAAACTGCTTCTCGGGACCTCATAAAGTTCATAACTTGGCATAACTCGCTTCACGATTTGAGACCTTTCTCGGACCGATATTTGGCAGCGACTTCATACTTCGAATCTTTGAGAGACGTTCTTGAAATAATGGTCTTCTCTTCATAATAGGAATTTCTTCACTTGAAGTTTTGAGAGATTCTTCATATTTGGACCACGACTTCTTCATTTTTCTCCAATCTTTATTTTGGACTTTGATATACAACGATCCGCCTCCTTTTAGGACTTGGATCTATTTATCCTCATACCTTGTTAGGGCCTTTTTGGATAGACTTCTCCATGATCTTTTGGGGAGTATTTGCTTTTCGTCGTGTGTCTCGATCCTTCATATTGATTTTCGATAAATGACTCTTCACATCACTTTTAGATCTTTAGCAACAAAATGTAGCCCTCATGCCTTGTTAGGGCCTTTTCGGACTCGCCAATCTTCGCATCATGCTTCAATAAGTTATGCCTTGGCTATGAACTCTAATTAATACCGAGCAACTTTTAAACGATCTTGGGCTAGAAGCTAAGTAACTTTTCAAATCGTACAACCTTATTTATTGCAGATAAATTTATTAACAAGCGATGGGAGAATAGGCTCATAATTAACTCACATAAATTCACGAAAGAATACCAAACTTATAATTGACTCTATCATCTCTCGTCCTCCGCAGTTTAAAATCTCAAGGAATGAGACTCGTGGATGCTTAGCCTATTAAATCAAAGTTTTGGGTTTTCGAGTCATCTATAGGATCTTGCAAATTCTTAGACTTTTTCAAGTTCAGAAATCGCATTTTAAAGTTCCCTTGATAAACGACTCTCTAGGATCAATTATAGGAACTTGCGAAAAGTTCGTGTTCTTAACCCGTGAGAGTTAAGACTTTCGCGTTTTATAGCTCCCTATATAAAAGCCTAGCAAAACTTGACTTAAACACGTTAAGGATACTAGCTAGAGCAAACTTAGATAAGTAAACTCGGGTTGAGTCAAAATGTTCATGACTTTGAAAAATTTAAAACCACTTTATTGAAAATTTATTCTAGCACGGAAAAGAAATAACGATAACAAAGGAAAATACAACTATACAATTAGGCCAAAATAGATTAAAAATTTTGAAAAATGTCGAAAAATCAAATTTTCCGGTTAAAATGAGGGCAAATTCATGGAAAAGACCACTTACTTCGATAGAAGTCTCCCCTACACTTGATATAAACATTGTCCTCAATGTTTAAGTATGTGGGAGTGAACTCCCCTACACTTATGACATTGTGCACTTTGTTTAAATCTTGCTAAGGAAAGGACAACTAAAGTGAATTCAATGTGAACATATAAGATATGAAATATTGAATCACGAGAGTTTAGGATAGAACCGGGAAGATAGGAACACGGGATCACGGTTCGTCAAATGTCATCAAGAGTGGATCTTTGAAGCTTGTAATCCCTGCAAAACACAAGAAACAAGACAACAAACACATACGGGGCTCCCCCTACACTTATTATGAAAGTAGTAAAGGATAGATCACGGGTTGCCTCCCGAGAAGCGCTTGTTTTTGATAACCGAGTCACGAGCCTGACTCGACCCAACTTTAGTTCATGGGAAACGTGGTGAGGGATGGAATCATCTCATGAGAGATGTCCTCATGAAAGTACAGCTTCAAACGCTGGCTATTCACCTTAAAATTAGGCCCATTTGGCTGAGAAAGCTCAATGGTGCCATATGGAAATACTTTGGTGATGGTGAATGGACCAGACCAGCGGCTCTTCAACTTGCCAGAGAAGATCTTCAACCGAGAGTTAAAAAGTAAGACTTGATCACCAACGTGGAACTCTCGGTTCTTAATCCTTGCGTCATGAATGATCTTGGTCTTCTCCTTGTAGATCAGTGAGTTCTCGTAAGCTTCATTCCTCAGTTTGTGGAGCTCATTGAGTTGAATCTTGCGAAGATCACCGGCTTTGTTGATGTCGAAGTTAGCCCACTTCAAGGCCCAGTACGCCTTATGTTCCAGCTCGATGGGGAGGTGGCATGCTTTCCCGTACACAAGACGATACGGTGTACAACCAATCGGGGTCTTATAAGCTGTACGGAAAGCCCACAGAGCATAATCTAACTTATCGGCCCACGCGGCACGATGCTCTCCTACAGTACGTTCCAGAATTCGCTTCAATCCACGGTTGGAAATCTCGGCTTGCCCATTGGTTTGGGGATGATAAGCGGTGGAAAGACGATGATTAACACCATACTTAGCCATGACTCTTGCAAATTGATCATTGCAAAAATGAGTCCCGCGGTCACTGATGATAGCACGAGGAACACCAAATCGAGAAAAGAGATGCTTCAAAAAGTTCACAACCACCCTCGCATCGTTCGTAGGAAGAGCCTTAGCTTCAAACCATTTAGATACGTAGTCAACGGCTACGAGGATGTACTTGTTCCCTTTGGATGATGGAAATGGCCCCATAAAGTCGATGCCCCATACGTCAAAGATTTCACATTCTTGTATGAAATTTTGAGGCATCTCATCTTTATGTGTGATCTTGCCTTGGCGTTGGCAAGCATCACAATGCTTAACCATTTCGTGAGCGTCACGATAAATGGTGGGCCAATAGAATCCAGAGTCAAACACTTTTTTGGCGGTGTAGTTGGGACCAAAGTGACCACCGGTGGGTCCTTTATGGCAAGCCTGGAGAATGTCCAAAGCGGCCGGTCCGTCAACACATCGGCGAATAATCAAGTCAGCGCATCGTTTGAATAGAAAAGGGTCATCCCAAAAGTAAGTCTTAACATCATTCAAGAACTTCTTCTTTTGTTGGGATGTTAACCCTTTGATGAGATTACCACCCGCTAAGTAGTTTGCAATGTCGGCAAACCACGGGGTGTTATCAAGATTGAGATTTATAGACATTAAGGTCTCAAGGGGGAAAAAGTCATTGATCTCTTTGTTCGGATGATCCCCTTGATATGGATCCTCAAGTCTACTCAGATGATCCGCGGCTAGGTTTTCGGCACCCTTCTTGTCACGAATTTCAATGTTGAATTCTTGAAGGAGTAAAACCCAGCGAAGAAGTCTTGGCTTAGAGTCGTGCTTAGTCATCAAGTACTTCAACGCGAAATGGTCCGTGTATACGATGGTGGTGGATAAAACAAGATAGGGGCGAAATTTTTCAAAAGCATAGACAACAGCTAAAAGCTCTTTTTCGGTTGTCGTATAATGCAATTGAGCCCCCGTAATTGTTTTGCTAGCATAGTGGATTGGTTGAAAGTGTTTATTCACTCTTTGACCCAAAACCGCTCCAATAGCAAAGTCGCTAGCATCGCACATCAATTCAAAGGGTAGCTCCCAATTAGGGGTAACCAAGACCGGTGCCTTAGTTAGCTTATCCTTAAGAAGATTAAAGGCTTCGATACACTCTTTAGAAAAGATAAAAGGAGTATCTTTTTCCAAGAGGTGGGTCATCGGGCGAGCGATTTTAGAGAAATCCTGAATGAATCGACGATAGAAGCCCGCATGACCCAGAAAACTTCTCACACCCTTCACGGTTGAAGGTGGAGGTAATTTGGCTATGACATCTACTTTAGCACGGTCGACTTCAAGACCGGCTTTAGAGATTTTGTGTCCTAGCACAATGCCTTCTTTTACCATAAAATGGCATTTTTCCTAATTCAGAACAAGGGGAGTGTCTTCGCACCGCTTAGGCATACGTTCCAAATTGGCAAGGCAAGAAGAGAAGGAATCCCCAAAGACCGAGAAATCATCCATGAAGACTTCCATGGTTTGCTCAACCATGTCATGGAAGATAGCCAACATGCACCTTTGGAAAGTCCCGGGGGCATTGCATAAGCCAAAAGGCATCCTTTTGTAGGCAAATGTGCCATAGGGACAAGTGAATGTTGTCTTCTCTTGATCTTGGGGATCGATGGGTATTTGGAAATAACCCGAGAAACCATCAAGAAAGCAGTAATATTCATTACCCGCTAAACGTTCAAGCATTTGGTCCATTAAAGGAAGAGGGAAATGATCCTTTCTCGTGGCATCATTGAGTTTGCGGTAGTCTATACAAACTCTCCACCAGTAACGAGACGTGTAGGAATCAACTCGTTGTTTGCATTGGGCACAACGGTGATGCCGCCTTTCTTAGGCACACAATGGACTGGACTAACCCATGGTGAATCCGAAATAGGGTAAATCATACCCGCATCAAGAAGTTTGAAAACCTCTTTTTTGATGACGTCATGGATTTTAGGATTCACCCTTCTTTGGTTTTGAATTGTGGGCTTAAAGTCTTCCTCCATGAGAATTTTATGTGTGCAAAAGTGAGGATCAATTCCGCGAATATCGGAGATTTTCCAAGCGATAGCTCTTTTATGTTTCTTCAACACGGCGATAAGTTGGGATTTTTCTTCTTCTTTCAGGTCCTTTGCAATGATGACTGGTAACTTCTTGTTGTCTTCAAGGAAAACGTACTCAGGATGAGGAGGTAGGTCCTTAAGCTCAAGAGTAGGAGGATCCTCAATAGATGGTGAAACTAACGATGGATCATCATTAGTCACCTCTTTAGGAGAAGGAGGAGAAAACGGGTCCTCATTGAGAAGTTTCTCAATAGTACGAATGTCTTCATCCCAATCGGTGGAAGAATCATCATACTTAATATCAAGAGGACCCAAGCTAGCTTCGAAATCATCCAAGTCACTTTCTCCTAAAGGAGTCAATGACGGAGCAATTGAGGCAACGGTCTCAACATTGGGTAGAGAAGAGAGAGTACTTTTGCAAGCATCATGAAAGTGTTCTTCACAAGCCTCATCGAGAACATCAATAGCATTAACACTCTCATATGAATAAGGTTGCTTAGAAATCTTAACCATGTTGAAGACAATTTTATCGTCACCCACTCTCATGATTATTTCGTCCGCGGCTACATCAATGAGAGTGCGACCAGTCCTCAAGAAGGGACGTCCAACGATTAATGGAACACGGGGATCCATCTCGTAGTCAACGACAACAAAATCCGCCGGGAAGGTGAATATGTCGACGCCAACAAAGACGTCTTCGGCTATCCCCACTGGATAAGCAACCGTACGGTTAGCTAATTCCAAGGTCATTTTGGTGGGGACTAGCTCGGGGAGAGATAATTGCTTCCAAACACTTAAAGGCATTAAGTTTATACTGGCACCTAGATCGGCTAGGGCCATGCAATTCTCTACTCCCGGGAAGTTGCAAGGAATCAAGAAGCGACCCGGATCACCAAGTTTGGTGGGCAATTTCCTTAAGAGAACGGCGGAGCAATTCTCATTAAGTTGGGTCTGAGCAATGTCAAGAAGCTTCTCCTTGTCACTTAGAAGATCTTTAAACATCTTCGCGTATTTAGGCATGTGAGCGAGAGCCTCGGCAAAGGAGATGTTAAAATTCAATTGTTTAAACATTTTGAGAAAGTTTGAAACTTGAATATCATCCTTGCTCTTTTGCTTCTCTTTCCTCAACCTTGACGGATAAGGTATATTGGATGAAGAAGAAGGATTTAGGGGAGTAGGATCACTCACAACCACGGGTTGGGGGGAAATGGGGGTAGACGGCAAAGGAGGTGAGGAAAGTTGCTCTTTTTCCTTGTTCACAATCACGGGTGGAGGTGTAGGAAGCTCGGGTTCCATATAACCTTTTCCACTACGAGTGGTGATTGCTTTCATCTCCCCTCTTGGATTCGCAACAGTGTTACTCGGAAGAGTACCCGAAGAAGAGGGTTGATTACCTTGGAAGAGCGAACCGATCATATCACGTATGTTAAGCGCTTGAGTACTGAAAGAGTCTCTCATGTCTGCACGAATTTCATTGCTTTGTTTTGCCATGTCATTCCTTATCTCGGCTCGAATATCGTTCCCTTGTTTCGCCATTTCTCCCTTCAAGTTGACGAATTGACTCTGAAGATTCGTCACCATCTCTCTATTAGTCTTCATGAACGTCTCGACGTCTGGATTCAATGCCATCGGTTGATTGAGAGGTGGAGCTTGGTAAGCTTGAGAACTTCCTTGAGTTGGGTATGGGTTTCTTTGGGATTGATATTGATTGGTAGCACGAGGTTGGGATTGGTTGTTTCGGTTATAGCTTTGTTGTTGGTTTTGGTTTGGAGGAGGGAAACCGGGTGGAGCAAGATAGTTGTTTGAACGATAACTTAGCAAGCTACGATCTCCTTGAGGACGAGCTTGATAGCCTCCCGTGGGATAAGTACCGTAAGCCACGTTAACGTTTTCATAAAAATTGCCTTGAGTAGAAGGACAATCATTGTAAGAATGAGGACCACCACATGTGTCACAAGAAATAGAAACGACTTTAGCTTGTTGAAAGTGGTTTGTGGCCATGGTCATGAAATTCTTGTTCATCTCTGCGATTTGTTGGGTAAGTTCGGTTATTTCGGGATTGGAAGTAGTAGAAGAAACATTGACTCTCGAGTTAGATCTTGAGGATGCAGATGAATTCCAATTCTTGTGGTGAGTAGTCATGTTTTCAATGAACTCTCTACACTCCTCCGTTCTCCTTTTCATAAAAGTACCACCGGCGGCGGCGTTGATCGTGTCACGATCACGAAAAGTGAGACCATTGTAGAAAGTATCAATGAGAGTGACGGGGAGCATGTTGTGATTTGGACAATGGTCGATCAAATCATTGTATCGTTCCCAAGCATCAAAGAGCGATTCATCATTGTCTTGTATGAATCCACTAATTTGGTTACGAAGGCTTGTGACCATGGATGGTGGGAAGTAGCGCGACAAAAAGCATTGAGTCATGTCATTCCAAGTATGAATAGAATTCTTTGGAAGACGGTCAAACCATTTTTCGGCATGGTGAGAAAGCGAGTGGGGAAATAGTTGAAGGCAAAGTTCATCCATAGAAACACCGGGGGATGTAGAATATTGATAATCTTGTTAATCTATGAAGTGGGTTGAAGATTCCTAGAGAGAGAAACTAGTGAGAGAAAGTGAGAGAGAACTATGTGTTTTTATTCAAATGAGAAAATAGAATGTCAACAACCAACCCCTTTCTATGGTGGAAAGGGGTATTTATATCCAAGGCCACTATTTGGGCTTGGGCCGACCCATGACAAGCCCATGGGTCGGTTTCTTACTTAACTTAATAAGCACACATTAACTACGAGCTATTACAACATTAATAATATTGTGGAGTGACCGATACTTCTAATATACGTAAAAATGTATTTCTAACAATCTCCCCCTAAGGGAGGTCACTCCACGTTTACAAAGTTCTAAACCTAGCATACTATACTAAGTCTTCGTTCTTCAGCTCGTAGTCTTTTCTTCTTTCTTTTTGTTGTGAATATGTTTATTTGATCTTTTAGGCTTTGGCTTGAGAGCATTGTTCTTTTGACCAATCACGTGCGATCTTTGCCTTTTTGTGAATCTTGCCTCCTCGTGACTCCATGTTCCACACACTTATGTCTTTTGTTAAATTCTCGAAAGCTTCAGAGTTTGGTACAGCGGAAGACTTCATTTTGTACTTTCTTGAATTTTTACTGAACTTTGATGCAGAAAAACATAAGCATGTGGGAACGACTTCAACTGGTACACCGCAACGCCACCGTCTTCAACTGGTACACAGCAACGCCACCGTCTTCAACAGGTACACAGCAACGCCACCGTCTTCAACAGGTACACAGCAACGACACGAATAAAATGGCTTTGACATTTTATTCTAATTCGGTAGCATTTTACCTCCGGTCGGTGAAGACCGTTGGACGATATTAGATATCGTACCCGTGACGGATAGTTTCAATTAAGTAACTTCCTGACAGGATTTCGCGGGTAAACCCGTTCTCTTTATTCGACCGTCCAAAGCTGACTGTGAACATAAAGAGTGAATCATTTGGATTAAAAATCCTTATGATTGAAGCCGTCAATTCATGAAACCTGGAACAAGTGAATTTCAATTAAGATATTAACCATCGTTGCTTTCTAGTTATCACGAGCTTAATTCATAAAGAATCTTGCACGTCACCTACCAAGTGTTGTTTGATGTTAACACTAGAATGATTTCCACTCGTCACTGTGATCAATAAAGAGTCACTCTGAGTGTTCTGGCAAGATCATATGATAATGCGTAGAGGCCTGGAACGAGTTTAAGTTCAATTAAGAATTAAACCACTGTTTCTTTCCAGTTTTTCACAAGATTGGTTCTTAAAGAACCGCACGTGTAACCTACCATGAGCTTGTTTGATGTTGGCTCAAGCAGGATTTCCATCTTCATTGTAGTACTTGCGTATTACTCGGATGTTCTGGCAATATTACAAGAATACTGCGTAGGACTCATAAAAATCTCTTACTTTTCACAGTGTGTGAGAAAGCAAGGAATAAATGGAAAGTGTCCTAATGAGACTTTTGATGATCTCGTGGCTCTAGACTCGATAGTGCGTTTTGATTTAGTGAGCGATGGCTGGAGAGGAGTGCCACCTTTTCAATATCAGTCTATTCGGAGTGAATAAACCAATAGATAACGTGTTGATCTCCGTGTGATTAAAACAAATACCTTTTGAGAGATATTTGAGTTAGCTGGGAAGGGTTGTGCATTGCATCACTGGGTCCATGATGTCTTTCTTCAATATCGAGAATCATTAACAAAAATGATCTCAATAGCATATGTATTAACCCGGTTTCTGCCTAAAGTTGTAAGGAGGGCTTCTTTCTTTACACCCTTTATCTTTACATTTCTTTTTCATTCTTCAACCCCTTCAGTACTTACCAATACATCATCACTAGCACCTTGTTGTGATTGTTCCAGTGCTAGCATCAGTAATTAGTCGCTACTCAGCTACGTTCACAATCTTTCTCCATATTTCCTAGGACTTCTAATTCTATCTAGGGAATTGTCCTTGGGAAGATTCCATCGGCTCTGATGAATCATTGGACTAAAACCTATTCCTACCACCCTTTTGTCACCACATCCGTCGTGAATTAAGCGTGTTTTGGGAAAGTATAGCCACCATGAAAGATCATTGAAAATCACTTAAGGTACTTGTGATATTGAAATCAAAAGTTTTGTACCTTAGGTGTTTTGTTCATCAAAAACGCTCCCCCTTAACACGTGCTTTACACATATTAAGTTAGATAATCGTTAAGTCTTTTTCATCTTTTAGCCAAGTATCATTTAAGTCTCCTTAATCCCATTTTCTACCCTTATCCAAAATGTTAACCATTAATATTTGGGATATTGAATGGATTAAACGGTCTTTGGGTAAAAATGAAATCGATGTTTGGCCATAGAACATGTTAATGCTCCCCCTTAAATTAATAAGGGATAGTTGTAGTGCTTTAGTATGATATATTTTGAAAGATTTAGAATCTCGTGAAAAATTCTTGAAAAATTATCACACCTTAACACTACATCAAGCCGTAGAAGCACAATATTCACAAATTTACATATTCACAATTAAAAAGCAATATAGAGTAGACCTGAAATGTACGAACCATTAGATGGATCGTTGCAGTAACTTGTGGTGCACTCCATATGGTCTTCCACCAACGAATCTTTCTAAGATCCTAATCAATCTACGTTCACGGAGCTTTTGATCAATCTTCTTGATCACATACTTCGCCATTTGCCGATAACCCTGATGCCAATCCTCAGTCATCTCTGGTAAAAACCCACCCGACTTAAGATGCTCCAACTTTCCTCTGACGTATATGAGAGTCCCATCACTGTACTTATAAAGCTCACCTACCCTCATAAACTTCATTATCCCATGACTGTTCAAGTAGAAAATCCCGTAACTCGGAACAGAAATGCCGGTATAGGGACATCTTGTGACATGTTGAGGTAGAACTTGGTTTATTGGACGGGTGAGGTTAAGCTTCCTTTGGTAGCTTTAGACTCCCAATTGAAGATCTTCAACTCGTTTCTTGATAACAACGCTTCGTGTGAACATACGAAGTGCTGTATTCAAGGCAATGATGTCTTCACGAGCAATATGGGTGAGTTGATCCCGGGTCATCATAAGCAACATGTCTTCGATATCCTCAAGGCGAATGATAGAAAAATCTCCCTGCTGGATTTTGTATTCTCTGTCATCCTCCCTTTTTAGACGAATCTCCGTCACATGATAATAGCCATTCTTGGCTTCAGTTTTCAGTCCCAAAATACTGGAGATGCGAATATCGGATCAAACGTTACTTCCTGAATTGGCTAAGCAGCAACCTCTGTACGCCCTTCGACTCGTTCGTCCCAATGTGATGCACCTATAACAGCATACATATCATAATTACGAGTTACCTTTGGGACCCAGAGTCGGTTTACCTTTTCCTCGATCCAGGGTATTGTCCCCCAATTAGCAGCTTTCAGTAAGGTCAGGGAGGTTGCGTACTTTGATGAACCCTTGAGGAGATACTCAAGATCATAGGTGACGAAGAAGTCGAGAGCAATTTGATTATCTTGAGAAGGATCAAGTGGAGGTGGAGCTCTTTCTGATTCATGGAGGCCTGGCCTTTGAACGGTGTTAAGAGCTTTCAGGACCTCGTCAGCATAATACTCGTACTCCATTCGGGTTAACCTGGTTTTGGCGCGAATTGTCTTATCCTTTAGCGCTCTCTTCACCAAAGACGGAGTGACCGAAGACTTATACTCATGAGCCAGAAATGCACACAAGTCAATCGGACTACGGATACGGAGATATAGAACATCTCTGTCAGCGTCTGTGATTGGATCATATTTAGCAGCTGCCGTGATCCAAGCTTGTGGCGGTGCAGTTTCATCAATCTCCAAAGTGTCCGCCCAGTCCCGTGTGCTTGACTCGGGAACAGTAGTTTGTGGTTCTTGTTGTAGAGGAGTAGAAACATGAACATCTGCTGGTTCTGATTCAGGCATCTCGGCGGTGTCATGAACAGGTGAGTGTGGTGCAAACTCAGGTTCAGTAACTGATTCTGCAATCACAGGAGCAACAACAGAACTAACAGGGTTAGTGGTAACAGGTATAGACACAG
Source organism: Glebionis coronaria (assembly GCA_025667525.1). Classification (NCBI taxonomy): domain Eukaryota; kingdom Viridiplantae; phylum Streptophyta; class Magnoliopsida; order Asterales; family Asteraceae; genus Glebionis; species Glebionis coronaria. The sequence goes on along the minus strand of JANFOE010000322.1, from coordinate 4,131,932 downwards.
CAATAGATGTACCGGGAATCGATGATGCCGTAGTAGCATTCACATCATGGCGCCACTTGGATCGTCTTGATTCTGTTGAAGTGGATTTTTCCTTTTGCGCAGCATCTTTCTGTGACTTGGTACCAGACTTAGATGGTTTCTTTGTGCTGGCAACCTTGTCCCCCGTTTCAGGCTGTTTACCATCATCATCCTCGTCGTCATCCTCGTTGCTTCCCTTAGCACTCTCCTCATTTCTATCACCACCATCATCACCATCATCATCATCATCATCATCCTCATCATCATCACCATCATCGTCACCATCATCATCCTCTCCTTCTTCTTCTTCTTCTTCTTCTTCCCCGTCACCCTCTTCTTGTTCACTATCTTCCTTATCCTCTTCAGGCAGAATGTGATAAGGTACCACACTTCCAAACATTTTGAACAACCGATCATCCTCCATGATAGCTTCATTCAGTGATTTGTAGAGTGCCCGTTGAATCTTAGATTTATCAAAAGATCCAAGTTCCCTTATGCGAGCTTTGAGGATCTTCTTTAATTCAAAATCCGTCAAATCATATGCAATTTTGTAGGCGGATTCGGAAGGATTGGACGACTTAATCATCAAATTATCAGCTGTGAGTTTCTTCATCTCATCACGCAGTTTTGGCATAAGGGACTCAACGGATTCTTTCACTCTCTCTTCAACAGAAGCTTCAAGTGTTTCTTTCTGCTCCTTGTATTTATCCTTCATGGCTTGAAGTCTCGTGATTCGTGCAGCATACTTATCAGCTTCAGCCTGCTTAACCTGAGCTAGTTCTTCTGCATGAGCTTTACGTGTCAACTCCATCTCTGCAGCGAACTTAGCAAGCATCTATTCTTGGGCTTTCTTAGATGCTTCTTCACTTTGAACTCGTCTAAGTAGCTCTTGGCGAAGATTATCCATCTCTTTTCTTTGATTATCCGTATGTTTGTCCAAGAGTTCTGCCATTACGAATGCAGCCATTGAAGACGATGCAGAGCTACTCTGGGTTGGTTGAAGAGGCTCGGTTGTGACTACAGTACTGAGGATGGAATTTATTGGAGGTGGAAGGAATGGTGTTGAAACCGGTCGGGTTGGTAAGGGCTGTATTGGTGGAGGTTGAGTTACTAAAGGCTGAGTAGGTACCATGATTGTAGGAGCACCGGACTCCTTTTCAACACTTGCTGAAACAGGGATGGATGTCTCATTCGAAGTAGAATACCGTTCAGGTGATCCAAACTCATCAATATCCTCTGGCTCCTCGTACTCTTATTCAATATTTATCTGTGCACCCGAACCACTACCGCCCGTATCTCTCCTACTCCTTTCAATAGCTATCTTCATTAATTTTCTCTCAGCCTTGTCAAGAGTAGGATCATCAACATCTTATTCGTCGCGGAGAACTAACTCATCAGCCGTACCCTTTCCCTTCTTAGCCTCAGTCTTCTTCTTCTTGGTTTCGGGTTCAGATAAAGCAGCTGGTTGCTTGCGTTTACCTTTACTCTTGACCGTAGTAGACGAGTCTTCTCCTGTCTGAAGGCTTGCTTTTAGCTTCTTGATTTCTAGTAGCAGTAGTTTGTAATCAGCAGAAGCTTTAATAATATCCGTCAGAAGATAATCGGGAATAGGACCAGGAATAACAGCACCAGATGGTCCTTCATGCCTTAGATCCACAGTGTGATCAGCCTCTTCAGTGTGATGACGACTTGCTGCACGCTTATCAATAGTAACATCATTCTTCATAAAATAATTAATTATAAGCTTGATAAACCGAGGGTAAGGAAAGAAATTAGTCTTCAGCTTCTTGTTTTGGAAGATTTGAAAGGTAAATTCTTCCCACAACAATAATGCATAATCTGCATTTGAGCCTTTGTACATTCCATGGAAGATGCTCATAATTGGACTACGCACAGCATCATGCCCAGATGTTTTGGGTGTAAGACATCTACTGAGAATACCCAAGATTGCTCTCCAACGTTGACCTACTTTAGCGGTGGTAAAATCAGACACAACTCGTATGTCAGGACATCCAAGAGCCTCGAACATCTCCATGAGTTCGTCTTTGGTAGGATCCCTCGAAAATGACATACCTTTGGGTGTATACCGTATTCCAAATATCTTGCGGAAGTCTGAAACTGTGAGTGTCTGCTGCTTGTTGTCGAGAGTGAAGGTGATCTTGTTTGAAGTACTTTCCTTGGTAGCCCAGAACTCATACATGTAATCATATGGCACCAAGGCAGTACTCCTTAAAGCATTCTTGAAGTGAGAGTGATCAAGGATTGCTATGGCGACTTTGAATCCATGGTGAGTGGATTTTGAGACTTGCTTCAGCCGGTAATTGTTTGGTATGAACTTGAGGGCTCTTGCTTTGGCAATTGCGGCTGCTCTAGCATCTTGGAGTGCTTGTACTGTTGGATTAGTCATCGTATCTGCTTAAGATAAGACATAAAAGGTTGATGCACAATATATATATATATATATATATATATATATATATATATATATATATATATATATATATATATATATATATATATATATATATATATATATATATATATATATATATATATATATATATATATATATATATATATATATATATATATCATTAAGACTTTTAAGCATAACACATTTCAACAAGTAATTTTAACAAGCAAACAACTATCAATCCTTCATTCGGAACTCTTCATCAGGAACTCTTCATTCGGAACTCTTCATCCGGAACTCCTTCATTCGGAACTCTTCATCCGGAACTCCTTCATGCGGAACTCTTCATTCGGAACTCCTTCATGCGGAACTCTTCATTCGGAAGTTCATTCGGAACTTCTTCATTCGGAAGTTCATCCGGAACTTCTTCATTCGGAAGTTCATCCGGAACTTCTTCATTCGGAAGTTCATCCGGAACTTCTTCATTCGGAAGTTCATCCGGAACTTCTTCATTCGGAAGTTCATCCGGAACTTCTTCATTCGGAAGTTCATTCGGAACTTCTTCATTCGGAAGTTCATCCGGAACTTCTTCATTCGGAAGTTCATCCGGAACTTCTTCATTCGGAAGTTCATCCGGAACTTCTTCATTCGGAAGTTCATCCGGAACTTCTTCATTCGGAAGTTCATTCGGAACTTCTTCATTCGGAAGTTCACTCGGAACTTCTTCATTCGGAAGTTCACTCGGAACTTCTTCATTCGGAAGTTCTAAACACAGCCTATTGATGATTATTCTAAGCGCGATTGTGAGTTTTAAGGCATGCTAAGGCAACACAACATCTTTCTAAGGATATTCCGAGTAAAACCCACCTAAAACCCTAATCAATTAATCCTTAATTTAGGCAAACGAACCCTAATTAGATTAACCTTAATTCAAACGAATTAATTAAGTGGATTTAAATGAATTAGGCGAATTAGAAATCAAAGATTTGATGTTTGTGCCTTTTTGATCGAATGAGACGGATTGAAATAGATTGACTGATTAAACTACGTGTTTGAGAAAGCTTGAGTGTGTGTTAATGGTGGAGGGAAAAGATAAAGCAGAAACAGTGAAGATGAAAGACGGGGGGGGGGGGGGGGGGGTTTGGTTTGACTTAGGTCAAAATTTTACAACTTTCTCCCTTAGTCCTTTTTAACCCTACACTTTTCTTTCCTTTTCCCTTTTTATTCCTTATCTTTTCATTTTTCTTTTCTCGTCTCCCTAACCATTGTTAAATTTCGCCAACTTAACCTTTACACAACTTAAGCATCGCAACCTATTAGCAAATCACCAAGATCTTAAAGCAATTCCTATTACATTGAGCGAGAACAAGTCGTATTCTAAAGCAAGACCACTCATTAGCCAATTAATTTTCCACAAACACTTTTGAAAATCATTTTGATGACGAAGATGATTTAATATTTTCTCCCCCTTAAACGATGACCCGTTTTCTATTTAAAGAGCTATAGTCATTGTTTAAAGAGTCAAATATTGATGAAAGCATTTCCAATTAGTATCTTGAAAAAGATTGATTCGTGGTGGAAATAAGATTTCTCTTATTTTGACAAATTAATGCACTGAGACGTACACTAACTCGTGTTAGACCAAGTTGTAAAGTAAACTTGATCCCTTTGCATGATTTGGCTTGTAAATCATGCCCGAGAAAATTAATTCCCGTTGTGAGCCAACGTTTTCCAAGGAAATACGTGACTTTTATATGAAAACCGGGTTGCAGTCAGAAATAACTACAAGCCATAATGGGCATGTTTTTTAAAAATGTACAACTTTTATACGGACTCTATTTATGGCACCGTGTCAATATTGATCGACATTTCTAAGGCCGTAAATATTACCGTACTAAAAGACAAGCCCGATTTTAAAAAACAAAAAATATTTTTGGGTTTTCTTGATTTTATAATTTTTATGGTTTTTGTAGGTTTTATATTTTTTATGGTTTTTCTTGGTTTTATATTTTTGTATTTTTCTTTTTGTGGTTTATATATATACGATAATATACATGATCACGAACAAAGGATACGCCTGAATAGTTTACCACCACTATTCAGTTGATTCTTCTGCCAATTCTTTGAGAGTCGCTGGAGTGAATGATTTCATGCCAAGCTTGTCGATCAAAAACTCGATTCGTCCTCGATCTAAAGCTTTAGTGAACATATCTGCCAGCTGATACTCAGTGGTGACAAAATACAGCTTGATCACTCCGTTCTCCACCTGCTCTTTAATGAAATGGTAGCGAATGTCTGTGTGCTTGGCCCGGGAGTGTTGAACGTAGTTGCAGCAAAGGGCAATGGCGCTCTTGTTGTCACAATACATCGGGATTTTGTTGAATCCCAAACCGTAGTCAGTTAGTTGTGATCTCATCCAAAGGACTTGAGCACAAAAACCGGACATGGCGATGTATTCAGCCTCCGTGCTAGAAATTGAAGCGCTTTTCTGCCTTTTTGAAGACCAACTAATCAATCTGTCTCCAAGGAGTTGCACAGACCCAGAAGTGCTACGCCTCGTGTCTTGACACCCAGCATGATCGGCATCTGCGTATGATATTAAAGCAATAGAGGAATCTTTCGGATACCATAGACCACGATGAAGTGTTCCTTTGAGATACCGAAAGATCCTTTTAACAACATGTAGGTGCTTTTCGGTAGGCCGAGCCTGATACCGGACACACATGCATACGGCAAATTGCAAATCAGGCTTGCTAGCAGTCAGATAGAGAAGGGTGCCGATCATCCCACGGTAAAGTTTTGGATCGACAATAATCCCATTCCTATCTTCATCTAACTTGGATTTCTCCACCATTGGAGTGTCCACGGGGTCACAATTTTCAAAGTTATATTTCTTTAAAGATTCTAGAGCATATTTGGATTGATTAATAAAGATGCCTCTGGGATTCTGAGAAATTTGTAATCCTAAGAAAAATGAAATTTTTCCCATCATTGACATCTGAAAGCGTGTGGACATTATCTTCTCAAAGCGTTTTGACAATTCTATGTTAGAGGCAGAAAATATTATATCATCAACATAAATTTGTACCAGTATCATGTCGTTGTCCTCCTTGAGAGTGAATAGAGTGGGGTCCACCTTGCCTTTGGAGAAGCCTTCCGAGATGAGATATGTTGAAAGAAGATCATACCACGCGCGTGGAGCTTGTTTCAACCCATAGAGAGCCTTCTTAAGCTTGTACACATGATTAGGAAACTCCGTGCTAATGAACCCATCCGGCTGACTAACATAGACTTCTTCCCTTAGTTCACCATTCAAAAATGCCGTCTTCACATCCATTTGATAGACGATCATGTTCATATGAGCAGCATACGCAAGGAATAGTCTAATAGCCTCCAATCTTGCAACAGGAGCAAAAGATTCTTCAAAGTCGATACCCAAGGCTTGTTTGTATCCTCTAGCAACCAATCTAGCCTTATTCTTCAAGACTGCTCCCATCTCATCGAGTTTAACCTTATAAACCCACAACAAAGTAAGGATGTTAACCTTGTCAGGGAGAGGAACTAATTCCCATACTTCAAGTCTTTGGAATTCATTTAGTTCCTCCTGCATGGCTTCAATCCAAGATGATTGAGTCATAGCCTGTTGCCAATTTTTAGGTTCAACTTCGGAGAGAAATGCATCAAAGTAGCAATAGAGTGCACTCTCTTGTAATTGATGGCGTGTAGAGACTGGTCGATCGAGATTACCAATGACATTCCTAATTGGGTGATCTTTTGTCCATTTGGTGCTATGTTTTTCAATCCGTGGTGGTCTGGAGTGAATAATAGAAGGAGCTTCTTCTGAGGTAGACGCGGCTGAAGGGTTTTTAGGTATCGGTACACCAAAGAAAGGAAGCTCTTGTAGGTGAGCATATTCCAAATCGTGATCAATAGAATCCTCTTCAACATCATTAGGCACAAGTAAGGGAGACGATTCAGGTGTAGTTTGAGAATCACTTGATAGAGGTGCATCCGGTTCAATGTTAATTGAAGATGCATTAGATAAAGCTTCATTAGCTTGAGCAACAACTTCAGGGATTGGAGCTATCACTACAGGTGCTGGAACTTCATCATTTGGGGGATCAAAGAATTCATCAAACAACGGTTGAAACAGTTTATCCCACTCGGGCCTTGTAGGTGGTAAAAATGATGTAGAAGTAGGATTATTGGGAACTAATCCGGAACTAATAGCACCGGTTCCCATCTCATGAAGCGCGGGTTCAGAGCTGCGTTGCTCAAAAGCCATCGCTGTCAGCTCATCAAAATCTGCGTCCATAGTTTCTACTATCTTACCAAGACGACGGTTGTAAATTCGGTATGCTTTCTTGGAGGGTGAGTAACCAATGAAAATACCTATATCGGCTTTCGGTTGAAGTTTGCCCAAGTTCTCACTATTATTGTTTGGATAACAAAGAGCACCAAACACATGAAAGAATGAAACATCGGGTTTACGATCATGTAGAAGCTCGTAAGGTGTTTTTCCATGGCGTTTCCGAATGATAGAGCGGTTTTGGGTGAAACATGCAGTAGATACAGCTTCTGCCCACAAGAACAATGGAGCGTTCGCATAGATCAGCATAGTCCTAGCAGCTTCCATAAGCGTACGATTCCGTCTTTCAACGACACCGTTTTGTTGTGGAGTACGTGCAGCGGATGTTTCATGTGAGATACCAACTTCTTCATAATAATCACGAAGAGTCTGGTTGACGAACTCTGTTCCATTATCTGTACGAATACGGCGGACAGTAGTATTTAAACGTACCTGAATGAATTTCAGAAAAGTGATGATAGCCTTCGGTGCTTCATCCTTTGTACGTAGAAATCTAACCCATGTAAACCTGGAGAAATCATCCACAATAACAAGAATGAATTTCTTACCGCTCACACTTTCAGTTCTCATTGGCCCACAAAGATCCATATGCAAAAGATGAAGTTTTTCTTGATTAGTGTCTTCAGCTTTGGGCTTGTATGATTTCTTGGTACTTTTCCCCCTTGAACACGTGGAACATAAATGATCCTTGTGAAATTTTAGCTTTGGAAGACCACAAACTAATTCGTTTTTAGCCAGATGATTAATAGCATCAAAGTTTAGATGAGATAATCTGCGATGCCATAACCATGACTTTGTCTTAGATGCTTTAGAGAGAAGACATACTGGAGAGGCGGCCATCATGTCTTGTAAGGACAAAGTATAAAGATTTGCACCACGAGACCCCTTCAACAAATCTTTTCCTTCCAAGTTGCGGATGAAACAAGTATGTTGTCGAAAAGCAACCTCTAGGTTGGAATCACAAAACTGTCCTACTGAAAATAAATTATGACCAAGACCTTCTACATAGTATACCCTTGAAATCGTAACGTTTCCAATCTGATATTCACCATACCCCATTATCTTTGCAATATGATCATTACCGAATTTAACCGTTCCAAGAAACTTGCTGATGAAATTTCGGAGCATCGAGCGATCTCCGGTCATATGCTTTGAACAACCGGAGTCCAAATACCAGAGGATGATTTGGACCACCTGAAAATATCACCAGACGAGGACAATGTGTAGGTTTCGGAATCTGAATGTTCCTTGTTATTAGCAGGTACAGATTTAATAATCTTAGATTTGCTAACTTTAGGTTTCTTAGATTTCCTAGCCTTCTTCCTAGTTGGTGGTGTAGATTCAAGTTGGCTTAAATCTTGAGGTATTTCTTCACTGATAGGCACTATAGTGGGGGCTGACCTAATTAAAGGGCGCGGTTTCCATACTGTAGTGCTAGTGTTCCTAACTAAAGGACGCTGAGACCTAACCTCAATGGATGCATTCCTAGTTAAAGGGCACATTGTTCCATCTAATGTAAAGGTCCTACCAGTGGGACACCATTGCCATCCAACTTGGGCACGAGTTCTACCAGTTGGCTTCCATTCAAGATCATTCCTAATGGCATTCATTTCATTCACATGATCAATAAGACACAAATCATGACGTTGGGAAAACATACATTCATTACAATTCCAACATTTCAAATTAGAATTCATAAATGGTTTAGGCTTCTGCACAGGCGCAGAGCTTTTAGTCTTAACATGATTCTTTTTATTTAAAACTGAACTGATATTCCTAGTGTGAGCTTCTACTTTCTTCTTGATGGTACTAATAGTGGAGGGCTTGATCTTATCTTTCTTGAGTGGCGATCCTTTAGCCTTAGTAGACTCTTTTAATCCTGTAGAAGGCATGGGAACATTAGCAACAGATTTTAAAGGTGCCTTACTTGATGGTGCCAATGACGGTTTTGCTCCTAGGGTCTTGTTGAATGGAGTTACAGCAATGGGTCGAGTAGTGAGTAGTGCAGAATTTGGTTTACCTATGTATTGCAAATATGCTAACCAATATTGAACTCGCTTAATATATTCATGAGCTGAATAATAGTAGCTACTTAAGGGATCTAAGGCATAAAGATCGTCTAAAATATCCCTAACAAGATCTACATGCTTAAATGCATTCCTCATATAATCATCGTAGGTAACCGGGTTTTTCTTATGGAGTGGGTTCTTATAAAGCACTACTGACTTGGTTGTTGGAGCACTAGAGGACGGTGCAGAGTTGGTAGCTAAGTTATTAACAGCGTCTTGTCGGGTGAGAAGAAGTGTCTCCTTTAACTCGGCCAAAACATGTTTTTGTCAATGAGATGGATATTTAAGTCAGAGATTTCCTCACATTTTTGGTTCAACTGTTCAACATAAGATTGTTGCTGTGCCGCATTAAAAGCGAACCGTTCTTCTAGTGAACCATAAAGTTTGGACATTCCCTGTCTTGCACGATCCATCTCTCCTAGAATAGACGAAAGTCTAATTTCTAAGTCCTGGTTTTTAGACTCTGCAGCCTCTAGTTCCAATTTTAGTGATTCATTTGATGATACATCTCTCTTTAATCTCATAATCTCTTCCTCTAATGCCTTAACTATTGCAATCATCTTGTCACTCGTCTCAACACTGTTTTCACAACCATTGGTTATCAAAAGATCCTCATTTTGAGTTTGTTGTTTTAATTCTAAAGATATACAATGTTGTTCAAGTTGATTAAAGCGTTTTGAAAGTAAATTGTAAGAATCTTGAAGCTTTAAAAATTCAGCGTTAGATTCGTGACAAGAATGATTATCTACCTCATTTACAGTATCAGCAACATTTACAGAGAGATCACACACATCATCACATATATTCTCAGCATCATATTTAATCATAGCGGATGTAAGCTCATTCGAATAATTAACATTCACAGTAGTAAGCACATCACACGAAATAACTTGGGACAAGAATCGGTCATATTCGGATAAAATCTTTTCCTTTTCAATTAATTGTAGTTCGTAAGCGGTGTCCATTTCATAAAACACTTTTTGAACTTCTGCAATTTCAAACTCAAGATTTTCCGAAAGAGATGCAAAACTTCCTTTTAGACTTTCGACAAACGGATTGATCTCATTCTTAAACACCTCGTTCATGTGTTCGAAAGCCCATTCTCCGGCGTTTAGGCCATTTGAAGTCGTACATTCCAAAATGACCTTGTCAAAACTAGCAAAGTATTGATTAATCTCTTGCAAGTTTAACCATACAGTGCTAACAGGTGGAAGATCCTTTGGAATTTCCTTAGGTCCTTCCATTTTGACAAGTGTAGGAAGTGTACTAGGGTTTTCTTCATTTAACATGTAGGTTGGTGATGTGATGAGATATTTATCCATATGGAAGCGAATTCTAAAATCCGCTTTTGCAAGCTCCTGATTCATTTTAAAATAATCACACTCGGGATATTTTGCAAAGTTATATGACCGATTCTCATCAACTAGATCCTTATTTTTGCGATCATCGAAAATAACAATCGGGTCTAAGACCAATCCTAATTGGGTTGCATTATAAAGTCTTGGACTATGGCTAAAAGCTTGTTTTGCATACCGTGGGTTAGGGGGAAGGCCTTTTTGACGTGATAAGTTAAATTCTCTAAACGAAGCATCAAATAAGTGTACTAGTTGAGAGGCAGCGTATTGTCTTAAAAGCAAATAATCTAGACTTCTAATCTTATTAGCCGCATTAATTTCCATTTCATTCTTCTTAGACTCGAGTAATTCAAAATCCGTTTGAAGTTTTTGAAAATTAGTGACCACTAACTATTTTTCTTTAAGTTCGTTAGAAAGATCTTCTCTTAAGGTTTCAATTTCTTGCAAATGACCCATTTGTTTGTTTCGAAAATGATCATATTCGGGATTTGTTAGAACACTAGACGAAGGAACTAATTCTAAAGTTTGAACTTTCTCGTTGCACAAGGCAAGCTCATCAGACAAATTCTTATTCTTAGCTAGGGTTTCTAAGAGTGCAGCATTCATTTGGCTAAGTAATGTAGCAGGAACCATGACCAAATCTTGTTGAGCAGGAGTACGCGTATGCGAAATGGCTCCCGGTTGTGATTCACTCAAAGTCTGGGGACTCACATTGATATTACTATCATTGATTGTCTCCTCATTTGAAAGACTCACCACCGAAGACTCATTCGAATCAGCACTCTCTTGCACAACTTGATGTGGTTGAATACTAGTATCAGTGGTATTATCAGTGGTATTATTAAGTACCTCAGATATTTTTTCTGGCCCTAAGCTAGAGATAGTTGCCATAAGAGCTGCCTGTGCTGATTGAAGTTCATCACAGTCTGAATCATAAGCATCAAGATCATCTGCTTGGTATGCTGCATTCTGTGTGGTGACAACGTCTTGTTCAGCAATCCCTGGATCAGCAAGAAATGCAAGCTCCTCTTCATCAAGTTCCCTTCCTTGTGCCTGAGCGTTTACCAGATAAATCTTCTCTGCAAACCATTGACCATCCCTTCTCCTCTTGGGTTTTTTGCAATCTCTGGACATGTGACCTTCTTCTTTATAATTGTAGCATGTAATCATTCTCAACTTGCCTGTGGAATTAGCCCGTGGAGGAGTGTTGACCATTGGGGCAGGATTGACCGTGCGTGCATTGGTGGTTGATGTAGTAGGTCTCCCCTGATAATGTTGAATAGGTTGAACCATTACCTTGCCATTCTCAATAGTAGCTCGTTGGCGAGAATTGGATGAATTCCTCAGCTGATTGTTAGTAGGAGTTGTTCCTCTAAATCCTCGTTTGCTTAAAGTCCTTGTGAGGTAAGCAGACATAGTGGCTAACACTTCAACTGGATCAGTTCCTTGTTTGAATTCAGGAATGGGGACTTCATCATTATCACAATACAGTGCTTGGTTGTAGAATATTGATAACCTATGAATCTATGAAGTGGGTTGATGTTTTCTAGTGAGAGAAACTAGAGAGAGAAAGTGAGAGAAAATGTGTATGATTTTATTACTATCAAAATGTGCAAATGGAACAACAACCAACCCCTTTCCATGGTGGAAAGGGGTATTTATACTCCAAGCAAACATTGGGCTTGGGCCGGTCCATGACAAGCCCATGGACCGGTTCTTACTTAACTTAATAAGCAACTATTAACTAATTACTAACTACGAGCTATTACAACATAAATCATATTGTGGAGTGACCGATACTTCTAATATACGTCAAAACGTATTTCTAACAATCTCCCCCTAAGGGAGGTCACTCCACGTTACAAAGTTCTAAACCTAGCATACTATACTAAGTCTTCGTTCTTTAGCTCGTAGTCTTTTCTTCTTTTCTTTCTTTTGTTGTGAATATGTTGATTTGATCTTTTTGGCTTTGACTTGAGAGCATTGTTCTTTGGCCTTTCACGTGCGATCTTTGCCTTTCTTGTGAACTTTGCCTCCTCGTGACTTCATGTTCCACACACTTACGTCTTTTTGTTGAATTCTTGAAAGCTTCAGAGTTTGGTACAGCGGAAGACTTCATCTTGTACTTTCTTGAATTTTTGTTGCAAAAGACATAAGCATGTGGGAACGACTTTTACAGGAATACCGCAACACCACCGTCTTCACTGGTACACAGCAACGCCACCGTCTTCAACAGGTACACAGCAACGCCACCGTCTTTAGCAGGTACACAGCAACGACACGAATAAAATGGCTTTGAACATTTTATTCTAATTCGGTAGCATTTTACCTCCGGTCGGTGAAGACCGTTGGACGATATTAGATATCGTACCCGTGACGGATAGTTTCAATTAAGTAACTTCCTGACAGGATTTCGCGGGTAAACCCGTTCTCTTTATTCGACCGTCCAAAGCTGACTGCGAACATAAAGAGTGAATCACTTGGATAAATTATCCTTGTGATTAAAAGCCGTCAATTCATGAAACCTGGAACAAGTGAATTTCAATTAAGATTTTCACCATCGTTGCTTTCCAGTTGTCACGAGCTCAATTCATAAAGAATCTTGCACGTCACCTACCAAGTGCTGTTTGATGTTGACACTAGAAGGATTTCCACTCGTCACTGTGGTCAATAAAGAGTCACTCTGAGTGTTCTGGCAAGATCATATGATAATGCGAAGAGGCCTGGAACGAGTTTAAGTTCAATTAAGAATTAAACCACTGTTACCTTCCAGTTTTTCACAAGATTGGTTCTAAAAGAACCGCACGTGTAACCTACCATGAGCTTGTTTGATGTTGGCTCAAGCAGGATTTCCATCTTCATTGTAATACTTGCGTATTACTCGGATGTTCTGGCAATATTACAAGAATACTGCGTAGGACTCATGAAAATCTCTTACTTTTCACAGTGTGTGAGAAAGCAAGGAATAAATGGAAAGTGTCCTAATGAGACTTTTGATGATCTCTTGGCTCTAGACTCGATTGTGCGTTTTGATTTAGTGAGCGATGGCTGGAGAGGAGTGCCACCTTTTCAATACCAGTTTATTCGGAGTGAATAAACCAATAGATAACGTGTTGATCTCCGTGTGATTAAAACAAATACCTTTTGAGAGATATTTGAGTTAGCTGGGGAAGGGTTGTGCATTGCATCACTGGGTCCATGATGTCTTTCTTCAATACCGAGAATCATTAACAAAAATGACCTCAATAGCATATGTATTGACCCGGTTTCTGCCTAAAGTTGTAAGGATGGCTTCTTTCTTTACACCCTTTATCTTTACATTTCTTTTTCATTCTTCAACCCCTTCAATGCTTACCAATACGTCATCACTAGCACCTTGTTGTGATTGTTCCAGTGCTAGCTTAAGTACTTGGTCGGCATTCAGCTACGTTCACATTATTTCTCCATCTTTCCTAGGACTTCTAATTCTATCTAGGGAATTGTCCTTGGGAAGATTCCATCGGTTCTGATGAATCATTGGACTAAACCTATTCCTACCACCCTTTTGTCACCACATCCGTCGTGAATTAAGCGTGTTTTGGGAAGGAATTGCCATCATGAAAAATCATTGAAAATCACATAAGGTACTTGTGATATTGAAATCAAAAGTTTTGTACCTTACGTGTTTTGTTCATCAAAAACGCTCCCCCTTAACACGTGCTTAACACATATTAAGTTGGATAATCTTTAAGTCTTTTTCATCTTTTAGCCAAGTATCACTTACGTCTCCTTAATCCCATTTTCTCCCCTTATCCAAAATGTTAACCATTAATATTTGGGATATTGAATGGATTAACCGGTCTTTGGGTAAAAATGAAATCGATGTTTGGCCATAGAACAAGTTATTGCTCCCCCTTAAGTTAATAAGGGATGGTTGTAGTGCTTTAGTATGATATATTTTGAAAGATTTAGAATCTCGTGAGAAATTCTTGAAAAATTATCATACCTTAACACTACAACAAGCCATTAAAGCACATTATTCACAAATATACATATTCACAAATAATACCAATATAGAGTGACCTGAAATGTACGACCCATTAGATGGATCGTTGCAGTGTCCTGTAGTGCACTCCATATGGTCTACCACCCACGAATCTTTCCAAACTCCTCATCAATCTACGTTCACGGAGCTTCTGATCGATCTTCTTGATCACGTACTTTGCCATCTGCCGGTAACCTGGATGCCAATCCTCCGTCATTTCTGGCAACGTCCCACCCGAGTTCAGATGCTCCAACTTTCCTCTGACTTGTAGAAGAGTGCCATCACTATACTTGTGGAGCTCCCCCACCCTCATAAACTTCATCAAACCTCGACTGTTCAAGTAGAAAATGCCGTAATTCGGAACAGAAATGCCGGTATAGGGACATCTTTCTACATGTTGAGGTAGCACTTTATTCACTGGACGGGTCAGGTTGAGCTTCCTTTGATAGCTTTCGACTCCCAACTGAAGATCTTCAACTCGTGTCTTGATAACAACGCTTCGTGTGAACATACGAAGTGCTGTATTCAAAGCAATGAGGTCCTCACGAGGAATATGTGTCAGTTGATCTCTGGTCATCAGAAGCAGCATATCTTCGATATCCTCAAGGCGAATGATGGAAAAATCTCCCTGCTGAATTTTGTATTCCCTGTCATCCTCCCTTTTCAAACGAATCTCCGTCACATGATAGTAGCCATTCTTGGCTTCTGTTTTCATTCCTAAGATGCTGGAGATGCGGATGTCGGATCTAACATTGCTTCCAGAATTGACCAAGCAGCAACCCCTGTATGCCCTTCGGACTCGTTCGTCCCAATGAGATGCACCTATGACAGCATACATATCATAATTACGATTTATCTTAGGGACCCAGAGTCGGTTTACCTTTTCCTCGATAAAGGGTATTGTCCCCCAGTTGGCAGCTTTCAGCAAGGTCAGGGAGGTTGCGTACTTTGATGACCCCTTCAGTAGATACACAAGATCATTGGAGACGAAGAAGTCAAGAGCAATCTGATTATCTTGAGCAGGATCCATTGGAGGTGGAGCTCTTTCTGATTCATGAAGACCTAGCCGTTGAACGGTATTCAGAGCCTTCAGGATCTCCTCGGCATAATATTCGAACTCCATTTGGGTCAACCGGGTTTTGGCGCGAAGTCTTTTATCCTTCAGTACTTTCTTCACCAAAGATGGAGTAACCGAAGTCTTATACTCATGAGCAAGAAATGCACATAAGTCAATCGGACTTCGGATACGAAGATACAAGACATCTTTGTCAGCGTCGGTGATCGGATCATACTGCGCCGCTGCCGTGATCCAAGCCTGTGGTGGAGCAGTCTCGTCGATCTCCAACGTGTCCTCCCAGTTCCTTGTGCTTGGTTCAGGAATAGTAGATTGTGGGTTTTGTTGCTGAGGAGTGGAGACGTGAACATCTACTTGTTCTGGTTCAGGCATTTCAGCAGTGTCATGGACTGGTGAGTGTTGTGCAGCTTCAGGTTCGGTTACTGATTCTGCAATCACAGGGGCAACAACAATAGAACTAACGGGGTTAGTGGTAACAGGTATTGATGCATGGATAAATGTACCAGGAATAGATGATCCTGTAGTGGCATTCACATCATGGCGCCACTTCGATCGTCTGGATTCCGTGGATGTAGACTTTTCCTTTGGTGCTGCATCTTTCTTGGATTTGGTGCCAGACTTAACAGGTTTCTTCGAGCTGGCACCCTTATCCCCTTTCTCAGGCTGTTCACCTTTATCCGCATTGCTCCCCTTAACACTCTCCTGGTGACCATCACCACCATCATTACCATCATTATCATCATCATCCTCATCCTCATCATCATCATCATCATCCTCATCATGCTCATCATCTTCATCATCATTATCATCATCCTTATCATTATCATCCTCATCATCCTCATCATTCTCATCCTCATCATCATCCTCATTCTTATCTTCTTCTTCTTCTTCTTCCTCCTCTCCACCAGTACCCTCTTCTTCGTCGCTCTCTTCCCTTTCTTCTTCAGGGAGAATGTGGTAGGGTACCACACTTCCAAACGTCTTGAACAACCTATCATCCTCCATGATAGCGTCATTCAGGGATTTGAAGAGAGCCCGTTGATTCCTCGATTTATCAAACGATCCAAGTTCCTTCATTCGAGCTTTGAGGATCTTCTTAAGTTCAAAATCCGTCAAGTCATAAGCGATCTTGTAGGCGGCTTCTGAAGGATTGGATGATTTGATCATTAAGTTGTCAGCAGCAAGCGTCTTCAAATCATCACGCAGTTTAGGCATTAAGGATTCAATGGAGTCTTTCACTCTCTGCTCAATAGAAGCTTCAATAGCTGCTTTTTGCTCTTTGAGGTCATCCTTAATAGCTTTAAGTCTCGTAATTCGTGCTTTATGCCTATCAGCTTCAGCCTTTTTAACCTGAGCAAGTTCTTCTGCGTGAGCTTTACGTGTAACTTCCATGTCTGCAGCGAACTTGGCAATCAAATCTTCTTGAGCTTTCTTTGATGCCTCTTCACTTTGAGCTCGTCTACGTAACTCTTGGCGAAGTTCATCCATTTCTCTCTTTTGATTATCCACATGTTTATCCAACATCTCGGCCATCACTATTGCTGCCATTGCAGACGTTGCAGAGCTGCTCTGGGTTGATGGAATGGGCTCGGTTGTGACTGCGGTGCTAAGGATGGGTTTTATTGGTGGTGGAGGAAATGGTGTAGAAACCGGTCTGGTTGGTATGGGTTGTGTTGGTGGAGGTTGAGTTGGTTGAAGTTGAGTTACCAAGGGTGGAGTAGACTCTTTTTCAATACCAGCTGAAACAGGGATTGATGGCTCCTTCGAAGTGGAGTAATGTTCAGGTGACCCAAATTCATCAACATCATCTGGTTCCATGTACTCATCCTCAACGTCTACCCTTACACCTGAACCACTACCGCCAGTATCTTTCCTACTCCTTTTAATGGCTATCTTCATCATTTGTTTCTCAGCTTTATCAAGAGTAGGATCAACAATGCCTTCTTCGTCACGTAAACGCATCTCATCAGCCTTACCCTTTCCCTTCTTACCCTCTGTCTTCTTCTTTTTGGCTTTGGATTCAGGTAAATCTGCTTGCTTCCGTTTACCTTTGCTCTTTACCGTGGTGGAAGAGTCTTCACCTGCTAGAATACTTGCGCGTTGATTCTCAATTTCTGTTAGCAAGTTCTTGTAATCCTCAGATGCAATAATCTCATCGGTCAGAAGATGACTGGGAATGGGACCAGGAATAACCGTATTCGAATGAGTCTCCTGCCTTAAGTCTACCAAATCATCATCATCTATCATGTGGTGACGACTACCTGCACGCTTGTTAATGGATGCATCGTTTTCCATAAAGTAATGTATGATCAACTTAATAAACCTAGGGTACTGGTAAGTTTTAACTTTACCCTTTGTGTTAGTGAAGAGTTGAAAAGTAAACTCCTCCCACAGCAGTGATGCATAATCAATACCCATACCTTTGAACATACCATAAAACATCTTGATGATTGGTGGACGAACAGCATCATACCCAGTTGTTTTGGGTGTTAAACAGCGGCTTAGAATCCCAAAAATAGCTTTCCATGGTTGACCAACTTTGGCAGTAGTAAACTCAGACGGGGTTCGTATGTCAAGACATCCAATGGCGGTGAACATCTCCATGATCTGGTCCTTGGTTGGGTTGGGTGAGTATGATGGTAGACCTTTGAGTATCGGTCGAAAGCCAAAGATCTTCCTGAAGTCTGACACAGTAAGCGTCTGCTGCTTGTTGTCCAAGGAAAAAGTGATCTTGTTCGACGTCCTCTCTTTGGTAGCCCAGAACTCGTAAAGATATTCATATGGCACTGAAGCACTTCTCCTTAGCGCATGCTTGAAATGAGATTTATCAAGCATGGTTGTACCTACCTTAAAGCCATTATGGGTAGAGTGAGATACCTCCTTCAAGCGGAAGTTGTTTGGAATAAACTTTAGAGTCTTGGCTTCAACAATGGCGGCGGCTCTGTTGTCTTGTAGTTGTTGTACGGTAGGGTTAGTCATCGTCTCTGCTTAAGATAAAACACAAAGGTTGATACAAACAAGTATGAATATCATTATGATTTTAAACCTAAGCATTGTACATGTGACATAATCCCTTAAGCTTTGAAACCATTCAAACATCTTCTATTCGGAATAATCACACAATTCGGAATAATAGGTCTATACTGAATATAAGTCCTATGCGGAACATAAGTCTATTCGGAACATATAGCCTATGCGGAAAAACATCCCTATTCTGAATAAAAAGGCTATTCGGAACATTTGGGCTATGCGGAATAAATTCCCCATTCGGAACTTTGGCCTATGCGGAATAAATTCCCTATTCGGAACATTTGGGCCTATGCGGAATATTTGCCCTATTCGGAACATTTGCCCTATTCGGAACATTTGCCCTATTCGGAACATTTGCCCTATTCGGAACATTTGCCCTATTCGGAACATTTGCCCTATTCGGAACATTTGCCCTATTCGGAACATTTGCCCTATTCGGAACATTTGTCCTATTCGGAACATTTGTCCTATTCGGAACATTTGTCCTATTCGGAACATTTGTCCTATTCGGAATATTTGCCCTATTCGGAACATTTGTCCTATTCGGAACATTTGCCCTATTCGGAACATTTGCCCTATTCGGAACATTTGCCCTATTCGGAACATTTGCCCTATTCGGAACATTTGCCCTATTCGGAACTTTTGCCCTATGCGGAACTTTTGCCCTATGCGGAAAAACTGTTCTATTCGGAAAAACTGCTTCTATGCGGAAAGTTTTCAACAGTTACGATTTTTCTAATTAGGCATGAAATCGTTTGATTCAAGTGTTCTAAGGGCCAAATTAGTGCAATTAGACCTATTCCGAATCATCCCCAGGCAAAAACCCCAATTAATTAAACCCTAATTAAACAGTAATTTCATTCGATTGTTTTCAATCAAAAAGGTGTTAATTAAATTGATTTGCATGAAAGATTAAACCGATTATATACCTTTTGTGAAGATCTGATCTAGAAGATTACTGATTGATTCGTGTTTGATTGATTTTCGTGAGTTTTTGTGTGTAAGGATGTTAATGGCGGCAAAGGATAAACAAGAACAGTGATATGAAAGAAAAAAGACGGGGGGGTAAATTTTGACTAGGTCAAATTTTTCCACAAGTTAGACATGTTGTCAACTTTGCCCCCTCAATTTTTCTTTTTGCTTCATTCAATCATTCTTTTGGTTACCAAGTTTTGATTCTAGCCATTTTGACCCTATCTTATGTTAACTTATCCTAGCCTTTGTGATTATCCTCTCTTAACACAAGCACAAAACTATCCACGACAAATTTATAAGCAACAACACTACAAATGCCAAAGCAATCCAACCATTAACCATTAAGCTTTAAGAAGATCTTTTTGATGTGAAAGATGATGTAACATTTTCTCCCCCTTAAACGATGACCCGTTTTCTATTTAAAGAGCTGTAGTCATTGTTTAACGAGGCACATGATGATGAAAAACATTTCCCAATTGATATCTTGAAAAAGTTTAATTCGTGGTGACAATAAGATTTCTCTTATCTTAACAAATTAATGCACTGAGACGTACACAAATTCGTGTTAGACCAAGTTGTAAAGTAAACTTGATCCCTTTGCATGATTTGGCTTGTAAATCACGCCCGAGAAAATTAATTCCCGTTCTGAGCCAACGTTTTCCAAGGAAATACGTGACTTTAATATGAAAACCGGGTTGCAGTCAGAAATAACTACAAGCCATAATGGGCATGTTTTAAAACATTTCAACTTTTATACGGACTCTATTTATGGCACCGTGTCAATATTAATCGACATTTCTAAGGCCGTAAATATTACCGTACTAAAAGACATGCCCGTTTTAAACGAAAGATATTTTTGGTTTTTCTTGATTTTATAATTTTTATGGTTTTTCTTGGTTTTATATTTTTTATGGTTTTTCTTGGTTTTATATTTTTTATGGTTTTTCTTGGTTTTATATTTTTGTATTTTCTTTTTGTGTTTAATATATTTACGATAATATACATGAGCACGAACAAAGGATACTCTGAATAGTTTACCACGACTATTCAGCTGATTCTTCTGCCAACTCTTTGAGAGTCGCTGGAGTGAATGATTTCATGCCAAGCTTGTCGATCAAAAACTCGATTCGTCCTCGATCTAAGGCTTTGGTGAACATATCCGCCAGCTGGTACTCAGTAGTGACAAAATACAGCTCGATCACTCCATTCTCCACCTGCTCTTTAATGAAATGGTAGCGAATGTCTATGTGCTTGGCCCGGGAGTGTTGAACATAGTTGCAGCAAAGGGCAATGGCGCTCTTGTTGTCACAATACATCGGGATTTTGTTAAATCCAAGACCGTAGTCAGTTAATTGTGATCTCATCCAAAGGACTTGAGCACAACAACCGGACATGGCGATGTATTCAGCCTCCGTGCTAGAAATTGCAGCACTTTTCTGCCTTTTTGAAGACCAACTGATCAATCTATCTCCTAGGAGTTGCACAGATCCAGAAGTGCTACGCCTCGTGTCTTGACATCCAGCATGATCGGCATCTGCGTATGATATTAAAGCAATCGAGGAATCTTTCGGATACCATAGACCACGATGAAGTGTTCCTTTTAGATACCGAAAGATCCTTTTAACTACATGTAGGTGCTTTTCGGTAGGCCGAGCCTGATACCGGGCACACATGCATACAGCAAATTGCAAATCAGGCCTGCTAGCAGTCAGATATAGAAGGGTGCCAATCATCCCACGGTAAAGTTTTGGATCGACAATAGTCCCATTCCTATCTTCATCTAACTTGGATTTCTCCACCATTGGAGTGTCTACGGGGTCACAATTTTCAAAATTATATTTCTTAAGAGATTCTAGAGCATATTTGGATTGATTAATAAAGATGCCTCTGGGATTCTGAGAAATCTGTAATCCTAAGAAAAATGAAATTTTTCCCATCATCGACATCTGAAAGCGTGTGGACATTATCTTCTCAAATCGGTTTGACAATTCTATGTTAGTGGCAGCAAAAATTATATCATCAACATAAATTTGTACCAGAATCATGTCGTTGCCTTCCTTGAGAGTGAATAGAGTGGGGTCCACTTTGCCTTTGGAGAAGCCTTCCGACATGAGATATGTTGACAGGAGATCATACCACGCGCGTGGAGCTTGTTTCAACCCATAGAGAGCCTTCTTAAGCTTGTACACATGATTAGGAGACTCCGTACTGACGAACCCATCCGGTTGACTAACATAAACTTCTTCCCTTAGTTCACCGTTCAAAAATGCCGTCTTCACATCCATTTGATAGACGATCATGTTCATATGAGCAGCAAACGCAAGGAATAGTCTAATCGCCTCCAATCTAGCCACAGGAGCAAAAGATTCCTCAAAGTCTATACCCAAGGCTTGTTTATATCCTCTAGCGACCAATCTTGCTTTATTCTTCAATACCGCACCCATCTCATCAAGTTTAACCTTATAAACCCATAACAAAGTAAGGATGTTAACCTTGTCAGGGCGAGGAACCAATTCCCATACTTCAAGTCGTTGGAATTCGTTTAGTTCCTCCTGCATAGCTTCAATCCAAGATGATTGGGTCATAGCCTGCTGCCAATTTTTGGGTTCAACTTCAGAGAGAAATGCATCAAAGTAACAATAAAGTGCACTCTCTTGTAATTGATGGCGTGTAGAGACTGGTCGATCTAGATCTCCAATAACATTCCTAATTGGGTGATCTTTTGTCCATTTAGTGCTATGGTTTTCAATCCTAGGTGGTCTGGAGTGAACAATAGAAGGAGCTTCTTCTGAGGTAGACGCGGCTGAAGGGTTTTCAGGGATCGCTACACCAAAGAAAGGAAGCTCTTGCAAATGAGCATATTCCAAGTCGTGATCAGTAGAATCCTCTTCCACATCATTAGGCACAAGTAGGGGTGATGATTCAGGTGTAGTTTGAGAATCACTTGGTGAAGGTGCATCCGGTTCAATGTGAATTGTAGATGCATTAGATAAAGGTTCATTAGCTTGAGCAACCACTTCAGGTATTGGAGCAATTACTACAGGTGCTTGAACTTCATCAGTCGGGGGATCGAAGAATTCATCAAACAACGGTTGAAACAGTTTATCCCACTCGGGCCTTGTTGGTGGTAAAAATGATGTAGAAGTAGGATTGTTGGGAACTAATCCGGAACTTATAGCACCGGTTCCCATCTCATGAAGCGCGGGTTCAGAGCTGTGTTGCTCAGAAGCCATCGCTGTCAGCTCGTCGAAATCTGCGTCCATAGTTTCTACAATCTTGCCAAGACGACGGTTATAGATTCGGTATGCTCTTTTGGACGGTGAGTAACCAATGAAAATACCTATATCGGCTTTCGGTTGAAGCTTACCCAAGTTCTCACTATTGATGTTTGGATAACACAGAGCACCAAACACATGGAAAAATGAAACATCGGGTTTGCGGTCATGTAGAAGCTCATAAGGTGTTTTTCCATGGCGTTTCCGAATGATAGAACGGTTTTGGGTGAAACATGCAGTAGAAATAGCCTCTGCCCACAAGAACAATGGAGCGTTCGCATAAATAAGCATGGTCCTAGCAGCTTCCATAAGTGTACGATTCCGTCTTTCAACGACACCGTTTTGTTGTGGAGTGCGTGCAGCGGATGTTTCATGTGATATACCAACTCCTTCATAATAATCACGAAGAGTCTGGTTGACGAACTCTGTACCATTGTCTGTACGAATACGGCGGACAGTGGTATTCAAACGTACCTGAATGAATTTCAGAAAAGTAATGATAGCCTTCGGAGCTTCATCCTTTGTACGTAGAAATCTAACCCATGTAAACCTTGAGAAATCATCCACAATTACCAGAATGAATTTCTTACCGCTCACACTTTCAGTTCTCATCGGCCCACAAAGATCCATATGCAAAAGATGAAGTTTTTCTTGATTAGTGTCTTCAGCTTTGGGTTTGTAAGATTTCTTGGTGCTCTTCCCCCTTGAACACGCGGAACATAAATGGTCCTTGTGAAATTTAAGCTTTGGAAGACCACGAACTAACTCGTTTTTAGCCAAATGATTAATAGCATCAAAATTAAGATGAGATAATCTGCGATGCCATAACCATGACTTGGTCTTAGATGCCTTAGAGAGAAGACATACTGGAGAAGCGGCCATCATGTCTTGTAAGGACAAGGTATATAGATTTGCACCACGAGATCCCTTCAACAAATCTTTTCCTTCCAAGTTGCGGATGAAACAAGTGTGTTGTCGAAAAGCAACCTCAAGGTTGGAATCACAAAACTGTCCTATGGAGAATAAGTTATGACCAAGACCTTCTACATAGTATACCCTAGAAATCGTCACGTTTCCAATCTGATATTCACCATACCCCATAATCTTTGCTATATGATCATTCCCAAATTTAACCGTACCAAGAAACTTGCTGACGAAATTTCGGAGCATCGAGCGATTTCCGGTCATATGTTTTGAACAACCGGAGTCCAAATACCACAGGATGATTTGGACCACCTGAAAATATCACCACACAAATACAATGTAGAGGTATCGGAATCTGAGTGTTCCTTGTTATTAGCAGGTACAGATTTAATAATCTTAGATTTTCTAACTCTAGGTTTCTTAGACTTCCTAGCCTTCTTCTTCTTAATTGGTGGTGTAGATTCTAGTTGGCTTAAATCCTGAGGTATTTCTTCACTGATAGGCACTATAGTGGGGGCTGACCTAATTAAAGGGCGTTGTTTCCATACTTGAGTGCGAGTGTTCCTAACTAAAGGACGCTCAGACCTAACCTCAATGGATGCATTCCTAGTTAAAGGGCACATTTTACCATCTAGTGTAAAGGTCCTACCAGTGGGACGCCATTGCCAGCCAACTTGGGCACGAGTTCTACCTGTTGGCTTCCATTCAAGACCATTCTTAATAGCATTCATTTCATTAACGTGATCAATCAGACACAAATCATGACGCTGGGAAAACATACATTCATTACAATTCCAACAATTTAAATCAGAATTCACGAATGGTTTAGGCTGCTGCACAGGCGCAGAGCTTTTAGTCTTAACATGATTCGTTTTATTTAAAACTGAACTAGCATTCCTATTGTGGACTTCTACTTTCTTCTTTGTGGCACTACTAGTGGAGGGCTTGATCTTAGCTTTCTTGAGTGGCGATCCTTTAGCCTTAGTAGTCGCTTTTAATCCTGTAGAAGGCAAAGTGGGAACATTAGCAACAGATTTTAAAGGTGTCTGACTTGATTGTGCCAATGACGGTTTCGCTCCTGGAGTCTTATTAAATGGAGTGACAGCAATGGGCCTATTATTAAGTAGTGCAGAACCTGGTGTACCTATGTATTGCAAATAAGCCAAGCAATATTGAACTCGCTTAACATATTCATGAGCCGAATAATAGTCGCTACTTGAGGGATCTAAGGCATAAAGATCGTCTAAAATATCCCTAAGAAGATCGACATGCTTAATGGCATTCCTCATATAATCATCATAGGTAACCTGGTTTCTCTTATGAAGCGGATTCTTATAAAGCACTACTGACTTGGTTGTTGGAGCACTAGTGGACGGTGCAGAGTCGATAGCTAAGTTATCAACAACTTCTTGTCGGGTGAGAAGAAGTGTCTCCTTTAACTCAGCCAAAACCATATTTTTGTCTATGAGCAGGATGTTCAAATCAGAGATTTCCTCGCACTTTTGGTTCAGTTGTTCAACAAAAGATTGTTGCTGTGCCGCATTAAAAGCGAAGCGTTCTTCTAGTGAACCATAAAGCGCGGATAGTCCCTGTCTTGTCCGATCCATCTCCCCTAGAACAGACGAAAGTCTAATTTCTAAGACCTGGTTTTTGGACTCTGCAGCCGCTAGTTCCATTTTGAGTGTTTCATTTGATGACACATCTCTCTTCAATCTCATTATCTCTTCCTCTAATGTCTTAACAATTGCAATCATCTTGTCACTATTCTCAACACCGTTTTCACAAACATTTGATATCAAAAGATTCTCATTTTGAGTTTGTTGTTTTAATTCTAAAGATATACAATGTTGTTCTAGTTGATTAAAGCGTTTTGAAAGTAAATTGTAAGAATCTTGTAGCTTTAAAAACTCAGCGTTAGATTCGTGACAAGAATGATTATCTACCTCATTTACAGTATCAGCAACATTTACAGAAAGATTACAAACATCATCACAAATATTAACTAAATGTAGAATATTGATAACCTATGAATCTATGAAGTGGGTTGATGTTTTCTAGTGAGAGAAACTAGAGAGAGAAAGTGAGAGAAAATGTGTATGATTTTATTACTATCAAAATGTGCAAATGGAACAACAACCAACCCCTTTCCATGGTGGAAAGGGGTATTTATACTCCAAGCAAACATTGGGCTTGGGCCGGTCCATGACAAGCCCATGGACCGGTTCTTACTTAACTTAATAAGCAACTATTAACTAATTACTAACTACGAGCTATTACAACATAAATCATATTGTGGAGTGACCGATACTTCTAATATACGTTAAAACGTATTTCTAACATTGGTCTTGTTGAGCTGCATAAGCACTAGAAGGAACACTCATGTGGTTAGAGTAGCTTGATGGATATGCTGCATTCTCTTGATAAGAAGAATATGAAGACTGAGAATAAGGTGCAATGCTTGCTGGGTGAGGTTGTGAAGCATATTGTGATGAAGGTGCATTAAACCGATATTGTTGCTGATGTGAGGTGAGTGGTTGTGGTAGAATCGAATATTGGGGGAAGCTTGGAGTCAGGTACGGTGATGGATGATAGGCTTGGTGTCCCATGATATAAGGAGTGTTGTTGTATGACAAGCTTGGTTGATTCGCCATCAAAGCTAAAGAATCAGGGTACATACCTCGAGGCGAACGGTGCATGATCACATGTTTCTCATGCTGCTGAAGAAAAGCATAGAGTTGATCCAAATTGCACTTATGCAAATCCATGGTTAACTTAACATCTGTAATATACTCACCCCATTCAGCTTGAGGTAAAGTATTCAAAAACTTGGTGTTAACCTGGAATGGAGCAATCACGAGATTGTATACATTCAGATCATTCATGAGAGTAGTGAATCTGAAGTAGTAGTCGTGAAGCGTTTCCCCTGGGCTGTACGTGAATCTATCAAACAGATCATATAACTGACATTCCCTTTCCTGTTTGGTGAGAGACGTACCTTGTAGCAACACCTTTAGACGTTTCCATAAATCCTTTGCAACCGTATATTGACTGACCATTCGATAGATGTCATGTGGAAGAGCTTGGAGAATGGTTTGAAGAGCCTTTTCGTCTGCATCGGCAACAAGTTGTTGAGCTGGTGTAAGTTTTTCAAATTCCCGTGGTCGAGTCACATTGTTAACCACGATGGTACCATAATCAAGTGGACCATTCAGAATTGACTTGATCATAAGCCTCCCATATGTCGGTTTTCCCTTAATGTATGACATCATACGGCCTTGCCATGCTTCAAAGACTTCTTTAATGAGCATTGGAGGGCGATTATCCATTCCCGTAATGACGGAAATGTCCGTAAGTGATGTCATCTGAGGCATTAATGAATTCGGATTCATTTTGTTCACTTCAAAGAGACAAGGATTATCGGTTGATCGAGCAGTGAAGTAAAGTTTGTGAGTTGTGTTGAGTTTTTGTTGTAAGAAACCAAGATTAAATCCTCTAAAAAATGGTCGAAAAAACAAGTAAAATATCCCTTGATCCGGAACTTTTTTTGATTCGGAAGTGTTGATTCGGAAGATTTTGGCTCGGAACTCCTTGATCCGGAACTTTTGGTTCGGAAGATTTGATCCGGAACTTTCCTTGATCCAGAACTTTCCTTTGATTCGGAACTTTCCTTTGATCCGGAACTTTCCTTGATCCGGAACTTTCCCTTGATCCGGAACTTTACCTTGATCCGGAACTTTCCTTTGATCCGTAACTTTCCCTTGATCCGGAACTTTCCCTTGATCCGGAACTTTCCTTTGATCCGAAACTTTCCTTTGATCCGGAACTTTCCCTTGATCCGGAACTTTCCCTTGATCCGGAACTTTCCTTTGATCCGGAACTTTCCTTGATCCGGAACTTTTGGTTCGGAACTTTTTGATCCGGAACTTTTGTTGATCCGAAACTTTTTGATCCGGAACTTTTTCTGGGAAACAGAAGGTTGTTCGAGTAACAGTCGATCAAATAAAAGAGGAAACAAACCCAGATTTTTACCAAATAACCCAAAAAGTTTTGTGATTTCTACTAAAATAAGTAAAAACTAATACTTATCTACTAATCCCAATCACAAAATCACCAAAAACTCCAAGAATCAAGATGGATCTTCTTAAAGAACACTAATACAATCAAAAACTAAATAACAACACAAATCATTACCTTAAATCACCCCATAGCTCTTGATACCAAATGTAGAATATTGATAATCTTGTTAATCTATGAAGTGGGTTGAAGATTCCTAGAGAGAGAACTAGTGAGAGAAAGTGAGAGAGAACTATGTGTTTTTATTCAAATGAGAAAATAGAATGTCAACAACCAACCCCTTTCCATGGTGGAAAGGGGTATTTATATCCAAGGCCACTATTTGGGCTTGGGCCGACCCATGACAAGCCCATGGGTCGGTTTCTTACTTAACTTAATAAGCACACATTAACTACGAGCTATTACAACATTAATAATATTGTGGAGTGACCGATACTTCTAATATACGTAAAAACGTATTTCTAACAGGGGACTTCATGCTTTGGGTGATGGTAATGAATTTGTCGAGGTGTTTGTTGGCATCATCATCCGGAATTCCGCGAAATGGGTTAGTTTGCACTTGTTGGATCATGTGATGCTTCAACGAAAACTCCTGAGCCGTGATGTGCATCGGTGCAATCGGGCCTCCGCGTCCGTTCATGGTGGGTTGACACAATTCCTCCATTGTTCGTAAATCAGGTGGGGGGACATTGTTGTTGTTGTTATTATTATTTAAATTGGGTAGAGGTGGGTTATTATTGTTGTTATGAACACCAGCCATATCTAAATCTTCACGAGTCTCGGGCTCAGAATAGTTCGAAGATCTAGTACGCATACACCTGCAGAAGAAAAATATACACAAAGAGAATATCTATATAATCTTTTTGGTGCAAACCTTTTGGAAAATAATTGCTTTTTATGATTTTTCAATGTTTTTGTATTTTTGAAGAATTTTATATTTTTTAGGGTTTTTGAAAATTTTTGAAGCAAGGAAAATAACGTTCAAAGAACGGATCCCAAAATTCAATGCGTCTCTCACTAGAAACCGTTAATCTTAACGAAAAGAGCCGGCAACGGCGCCATTTAATACAAGGACTTTTTAGCCTCCCAAGTATAAAATCTTATCGTCCGATCTCTTCGAATTGATTTCCAGTCTAAGTGCGACTCAATTGTCTTTTGGTGAACAGGAGAATGGTTTGGTTGATTATCTATTTTAAACTAATAGCAAATAAATGTAAATGTCGTTGAGTAAAGTAAGAGCTTTAAAGATTAAACTAAAATGACGAGTTAAAAGTAAATGATTGAAAATTTAAGGACAAAATTAGAAAAATACTTGAAAACTTAATGAAACTAACACTTGGAAACTTTGCAAAAACAAGAAACTAAACCATCGGAAAATTGCCAAATCGGAATCTGATCGGAATATAGGTCGGAAAGAAGGCTGATCGGAATGCAAACAAGCAACACTGGTCGGAATGTTGGAAACGGACCAAATCGGAATATCACTAATACTCTCGTCGGAATAATGAAACCCACAATCGGAATATCATTAAAAATCATACAATCGGAATGTGTCAATCAGCACCAATCGGAATATTAACAAATCAAGCCAATCGGAATGTTACAAAATATCCCACAATCGGAAAGTCTTAAAATGCATACAATCGGAATGAGCCAAAAAGGGTCCAGATCAGAATCCAAACTCCCTAATCTAATCAACACGATCGGAATAAGGGGATGGGGTGCAGTCGGAATGTACCAATCGGAAAAGGGTTTAATACCTTTTCCGATTTATGTGGGATTCGAGAATAAGCAAAGGTAATAAGCTATTTTGATACGCTATCACCAAAACTTGAACGAATCTAAAGTGAGAAGGACTAAATAAGCACAAATAACAACTTATCCAAACTTAAAATAATCAATCTTTTGAATCAAACCATAAAAAGATGAACTTTTTAAGAAAACTTTTAAAAAGTAAATAAGCTAAACATATAAATAAGCCATTAAGCACAAAGATCTCAAAGCTTATTCGTATGAAAACTTAAGTAGGCATAAAAAGATTACCTTTTTAAGCACGAAATCATTAAGAACAACACGGATCAAATAGATTTCGCACCAAAAGTAAACTAAAATCAAAGAGAGGTAGAAAGAGATGAAAGATTAAAAGCTTAACTTGAACTTTGATTAATGAAATCACAATACAAAAGGTTTAATCTTGAAAGATTAAAAGAAAAGATGAAACTTAGTGAGAGAAAGTTGAGAACTTTCTCTCTCTAAAACTAGAAAGAACAATGAAAAATGAAACTAAAAACTAAACTACTCACCACCCTCCTAATGTGTATTAGGAGGGTATTTATAGGGAAAAATGGGAAGGAGTGCATGCGTTGCCTCTTCTTTCTTTCTTTCTTCACGTCTTCTCGACTCGATTTAATTCTTTGTCTTTTCTAGACGTCGTCTCGGGATTTGAACTTGTTGTTGGGTCAAAAAGTTGATGTGGCAGAAACTCAAAAATGAAGAAAACGTGAAGTTATTGTCTAAGCGTTGTCACGACTAATTTGGGCGTTGACAAGAGTTAATTAGGCGTTGATGGCTCAAGCATTGTCGTGTACAATCCAAGCATTGTCACATGCAATTCAAGCATTGACAAAACGTAGACAAAGAAGCTTATGGAAGCTTCTATTTAGATAAACATGCAAAAGATATTTTGCATAAGTTTATTTAAATAGAAGATTTACTTGTTTATTCATCATTATCTCTTGTAAACCCTAATCCTTACACTATAAAAGGAACCAAGGGTCATAGGTTTTATATATATTATTCATTCACAATGTAAACCTAAACGTGTGTGTGCACTAGACGTGGGATTCAATGTATACACGTCTAGTGGATGTTTGTTATTAATATAATGAACATCCCAATTGTTTTAATTCATGTTTTGTGCCTAAACACCTTGTTAATGGTTGTTGTTCTAATTCTGCTTTGATTATGTTAATCATATGAACAATGATCATTCCTAGTTGCTTCAAAGATCCGGAAACCAAGGTTTCCACAATTGGTATCAGAGCCTCGTGGCTCGTGATGCTAGGACCAACAAGGTGTTCGTATATCGAGAAGAAAAGAAAAATCCGTCTAGGGTTTTTCTGGACGTTTTTGTGTGCGCAGCAGTATTCAGAAGGTCATAACTTTTGATTGAACCGTTGGATCATCACGAAATTTTATATGTGTGTTCTACATACATAGATCTAAACATCCACCGGAGGGATTGTCGAGTTTTATCCCCAGGCAAAAGTTATTAAGCGTCAAAGTCAGCAGCAGGGTACATGCAGTTTTCTGTAAACAGCCATATTCAAAACACGATCTCTCCTTCGTTAACCGTTGGATCATCGTGATTTTTGAACTGTAGGTTCTTGGCACTTGTGTCTAGGATCTCACCGGAGCGATCTTCGATTTGAGCTTTCATTGTCAAGTTATAGTCCGTCGAAGTTTGCTGCAGTAAAGGTATTTTCTGCTTTCACATAAAATTATGAACTAGGGTTTCACAAAACCCTAGATCGACTTAAAAGCAGAAAAAGTGTGTGATTCGTATCTGTTATAATGCTTAATGATACAATATTTGATTGAAGGTTGATCTTCAAACCCTAAGTTAGGGTTACAATGCATAAACTTGAAACCCTAGATCGAGAATTAAAGGATACTACGTTGCTGTTACAATACTTTGTTTTGATTCAAAGGTATTAAATACTTCTCACGGTTTTATGATGAAAAAAAAGGACGTGATTGGTCATTAACAGTGTGTTCACACGGTTGAATTGCAAATTAGGTTCGTGTGTTCACACGATCAAGGAGTACAAGCATGACATGTGATCTATACTTGTGTTCACACGGTGCTAGAGTTCTGATTGGTCGATATCTATTTTGTTCACATGAAAGCAAAACTTCATATGATGCTTGTTTCTAATTGGTGGACAATAATTGTATTCACACGGTGAGGAAGCCATAATTGGTTAAACGCTTCAAGAATTTGAGACGTGATTATTTGCATAAAGAGTGAGACATCATGGATTATTTGTTTAATATTCAACACTGACACTTATTCACACGTTGACACTCTTTATTCAAGCGTTGACAAAGTTTTTGAGTAAACGCTGATAGATTTGGGACAGACGCTGACAAGTTTGACAGTGACGCTGACAGGAAGAAATTTGACGCTGACAGAATAAGTCAACACTGATAGAGTTGACAATGTCGTCCGATATATGAACTTCAACGCTGATAGGTATTGTCTGATATCGGACAATACGTCTGCCAAAGATATTGGACAGAAGAGGATATTGGACAACACAAGGTTTGTTGCTGTTGAGAAAATTGGACGTTTTAAGCACACAAAAAGAAGGAAAATACACACGAAGGTACATGGAATCTCCGTTTTTATTCAGAATATCATGATGATATTTATGGCTCGGATATTTTTAAGAGGGATTAATGATCTTAAAGCGAGTTAGCAACTTTTTATGGGAATTTGATGGATATTTAAACTATGTAATCGGGATAGCCTTGCGAAAGAGTTATCCATCTTGATGCTTTTACATATGGTATGAAGATGTTATTCCATTAAATTCATCATGAAGAGGTGTTGGCTTAAGGGGAAGAATTCTTATGGTAAGTTTGATGATTGAAGAAGATTTTCGCGAGTTTGTGTTCTATCATATCTTAAAGTCATGCACTTCCAGCCACTGACTTTAAAGGTAACTTGTTCGTGCTTTACATGATTGGTGACGAAGACTTGTCATAACACTTGAAGGAGTTACATTATCGTGCTCAGTGTCTCACAAAGGATGAGAATATTGACAAGGGATCAAGGTCTACTTATATCCTCCTCTATAAGTTCTTAGTCACATGGATAGTACAAGACATGGAACACAAGTTTGGGTTATTCTACTTCTACATCAAAAATATTATATTAGTTGTTCTTCAAGATCATTACAAAGAGCTACATTTGGAGAATCTTCAAAGCTTGCATACATTGTTTACTTCCTTGTTGATGTGACAAAAAGGGGAAGAAATACATGCTACACTTGAGGGGAAGCAATCTGAAGATCATGTACAACTTACAAGAGATACACATAGAGTTTTGTCACCATCAACTAGGGGAAGATTATTGGGTCAAAAAGTTGATGTGGCAGAAACTCAAAAATGAAGAAAACGTGAAGTTATTGTCTAAGCGTTGTCACGACTAATTTGGGCGTTGACAAGAGTTAATTAGGCGTTGATGGCTCAAGCATTGTCGTGTACAATCCAAGCATTGTCACATGCAATTCAAGCATTGACAAAACATAGACAAAGAAGCTTATGGAAGCTTCTATTTAGATAAACATGCAAAAGATATTCTGCATAAGTTTATTTAAATAGAAGATTTACTTGTTTATTCATCATTATCTCTTGTAAACCCTAATCCTTACACTATAAAAGGAACCAAGGGTCATAGGTTTTATATATATTATTCATTCACAATGTAAACCTAAACGTGTGTGTGCACTAGACGTGGGATTCAATGTATACACGTCTAGTGGATGTTTGTTATTAATATAATGAACATCCCAATTGTTTTAATTCATGTTTTGTGCCTAAACACCTTGTTAATGGTTGTTGTTCTAATTCCGCTTTGATTATGTTAATCATATGAACAATGATCATTCCTAGTTGCTTCAAAGATCCGGAAACCAAGGTTTCCACACTTGTCTTGATAATTTTCTTCTTTAATTTAGACTTGAGTTCTTCGACTTCATTAAACTTCCGTCTTTAGACTTTTTCTTCGATAAATTTTCAGAATAGGCCTTGGACTTCCGTTCTTTTTGCACTCTTGATCTTTTGACTTCGTCTTTTCTCGTTTTCTTCGATAAAAGCCCGTGAAAGCCCGTGTTTTCTTCCTTTTTCATCTTTTGGTCCTAAAACACAATAAAAACACAAAACACGCATAATTCCGACTTTTACGACATAAAATACACGTTTTGGTCTTGTTATTATTGGAAATAAGTGGTAAAAGGATAAGTGTTTTCACACTTATTAATCTCTGTGGCTGGATTGCTGTTATTTGGTCATTTTCCCTATTTTCTCTCGAAGGAAAGTTAGGGTTTGTGATTTGGAGGTTCTGTTACTCCTAGACTAAGTGAATCTAGGTGTAACAGTTCGGTTGAGCTTTGGTTGAGAGCACTGTAACACCCCTCTACTCTCTTTACTTATTACTTGCTATATGCTTATTTGTGTTTATTGTTGCTATCTGTTTTTGTTGGGTTGGTAGTTTTTTATTTTTTCAACCCTTTATCTGGATCCTTACTTTCTGCTTGCCCTTGACCTGCCACCCTTGAGTGGTTTGGAAGCCTGGGAACTTTGTTGCAGTTTAGTGAGTTGTCTTTTTTGACCTCTTGACCCTTCACCATGTCTGATCATGATGAGTCAGCACATGGTGATGATGATAATCTAAGTGTGACTGATCCAGTTACACTTATTAGCAAACTTGATTTTAGTGACCCTTTGCATTTGCACCCTAATGATACTTCTGTTTTGACTGTTGTGACTGTTAAACTTAAGGGGACAGAAAATTATCAAATTTTGGCTAATGCAATGTTACTTGCTTTGGAAGGAAAAAACAAACTTGCTTTTATTGATGGGTCTTGTAGAAGGTCCATAACTGATGAGATTTTGGGAAAACAGTGGGATAGGGTGAATGTTGTTGTTCTTGGATGGATTTTGAACTCTATTTCTGAGGAGTTGTTCCTTGGTCAAATTTTCTCAAAAAAGGCTACACATGTTTGGAATGAGCTTAAAGAAACTTATCATAAAGTTGATGGGTCTATGATTTTTAATCTTCATCATAAAATTAACACACTTAAGTAGAATAGGTCTAACTTGTCTGATTACTATCATAAACTGAATGCTTATTGGAAACAATATGATGCTATGGTTGAATTACCTAATTGTTTGTGCTCTACTGCTGGTGAGTTTAAGAAACATAATCAATTGTTGAAACTTATGCAATTTTTGATGGGGCTTGATGATTCTTATATGAGTATTAGGAGTTCTATTCTCTCTAGGGAGACTTTACCAGATGTTAAGGGTGCTTATGCCTTTATCTCTAGTGAGGAGTCTCACAGAGTTGCATCTGACACTCTTACTGGTTCCTCTCAGAGGACTCAGACATCTACTTTTCTTTCTAATGGGCCTGCTAGAAACAATGTTCAAAGACCTCAAAATTTTCAAAATTCTCAAACTGGTAATTTCAGACCTAACTTTGGGAACAATGGTAACTTTAGACCTAGCTCTAGCACTACTGGCTTTAGACCTAATGCTCCTAACAACAATGGGTATAGACCTAATGCTAATTCTAATGCTGAAATTGTGTGTGAGAATTGTGGGTAGAATGGGCACACCATTGATAGGTGTTTTAAAATCATTGGCTATCCTAGTGACTTTGGAAAAAGAAAAGGGGGGCAAAATTATAAAGGGAAAAATGTGTCCAACAATTCTGTTGGTACACCTTCTTCATCAGGGTTCACTGATGAACAATTGACCACTTTGCTCTCTCTTATTAAGGATAACAAGAATTCTGCTACTGATTCTCAAAAGGGGGTTCATGCCAATATGGCAAGTACTTACTTTAACAATAGCAAAGTGTTTAATGATAATTTTGAAATATTTTTTTGTTCCAACACTAACATCAAAACAAAACTGGGTTATAATCGGAAGGTTGTTGATTCTGGGGCTAATCAACATATGACCAATAATGAAACTGAATTAGACAATGTGTTTGATATTTCACACTTAAATATTAAAGTGGCTCATCCCAATGGGACTGAAGCCATCATTTCCAAGATTGGTAACCTAAAACTTTCAAATGGACTGGTTTTGTTTGATGTTCTTGTTATTCCTGATTATTGTGTTACCCTTATTTCTGTTCATAAACTTGCTAAGGATAACAAAGTGTTGGTTGTTTTTATGAGAATAAATGTTTTTTTATGAATCAGGATTTGGATCACCAAACTGTTTTAGGGATTGGTAGACAATGTGGTGGTCTTTACTATTTAGATATAGAAGGTACTAAGATGGTGAATAATTTCAGTGTGCCTACTTGCTCTCTTTCTAAACATGAATGGCACATTAGATTAGGCCACCCTGCTGACCCTGCCCTAAGTGTTATCAAAAATGTTTTAAATATAACTGAATTTGGTCAAAGTGATTTATGTGAAATATGTCAAAGAGCTAAACAAACTAGAGAACCATTTCCTTTAAGTGATCATAAAACTAAAGCTATTGGTGATCTTGTTCATTTAGATTTGTGGGGTCCTTATAGGGTGACCTGTCACACTGGCCATAGGTATTTCTTGACTATTGTGGATGATTATACAAGGGCTGTGTGGGTGTATTTGATTAAAATCAAAGATGAAGTTGGGACTAATATTGAATTTTTTTTCAATCTGTTAAAAAATTAGTTTAAAAGAAATGTCAAAGTCTTTAGAAATGACAATGGAACAGAGTTTGTCAATCATAGTTTTCAAAATTTCTGTCATAATCAAGGAATTATACACCAAACATCTTGCCCTTACACTTCACAACAAAATAGGGTTGCTGAAAGGAAACATAGGCATCTGTTAAATGTAACTAGATGCCTTATGTTTTAGGGGGGAATACCTTTAAGATTTTGGACTGAATGTATTCTAACTGCTACTTATCTTATTAACAAATTACCTTCTTTAGTGCTAAATGGTAGATCTCCTTATGAGATGATTTATAATTCATCCCCAAATCTCTCTCATATCAGAACTTTTGGATGTCTTTGTTTTGCTACTATTTTAAATAGTCATGATAAATTGACCAGTAGGTCTGAAAAATGTGTTATGATGGGTTTTTCTAATTCTCAAAAAGGTTACAAGCTTTATAGTGTTAGGTCAATTCAGTACCTAATGACCTCCCTGAAGGATTTGAATAACAATCAGCCTAAGTGAATTATTAACCTTGAATATAACGAGGTCACTGAGTGAACAGTCACTCAGTGAGTTGCCTTCGAGTTCCTAGACTGAGTCTAAAAGGAAGACTCAAGCATTCAGAGAGGCGAAGCTCAACGAATGTCTTCTATGACGCAGAAGAAGGTGATGGGTTCAGTGAGTTGTGGCAATAGACTCACTGAACCCCATACGATCTCCCTGAAGAAAACAAGCATTCTCCAAGACTGAAGAAAAAGCGGGATAAGTTGAATTGTGACAAGATAAAGTACATCACACAATTAGCGTGACTTACCCTTTTGGTATAGATGGGGTACTGACAAGCGTAAAGGACTTACGTCTTACTACTTAGAATAGGGTAATACAAGATACTACACTATACCAATAAGACAAGAATTGCACATGGGCAATTATTGTCTTCTACCCAACTTTCCTTCTATAAATATGATGCTTATAAAGGAGAGAAACGCAAGTTGTGCACTTAATGCTTTAGACATTCACAAACAAGTTTTCTCTCCTCCAAACACGATCACACACTTGAGTTCTAAAATCCTGTTGATAGAATCGTCAAGCTTAGCAATCGTTAGGATTGGACTAGCTTGTTAGTGAGGAGATCACAAAACCACACATTGTCTATTCAATCCCTATTGTAGCTTCGTATATAATAGGGTATAATTCTTTAATAAAGCTAAGAGTTAAACGTTGAAAACCTTTGTGTTATTTACTTACTTGTATTAAGTTTATTGCATTACTTAACCATGGGTTAGGACTATACTTAGTATACTTAATTATAGTACTAATTACAAGGGACCAACAAGTGGTATCAGAGCGGTAGGATTATAAAACTTTTAACCACCGTCTCAAAGTTTTTAAAACCTTGATCCATTATGGCTGAAAGTAATGTACCCCAACTTGTTAACAAAAAAGGAGCGAGTTACTCTGTTAACGCTCCTAAGTTAGAAGTTGAAAGATTTAACAAATGGAAGAAAAGAATGCTATGTTATTTGATGGGAATGGAACCTTATTACATAACTTGTATTAAGAATGGTCCATTCAAACCAAAAACAGCAGCTGGTGATGACAAACCTGAAAACCAATGGTCTGACGATGAAAGGAGAGTGGTCAATCAAGACCAACGTCTCAAAAGCATCATAATATCTTGTCTTCCTGACGATATTATGGAGGCTGTCATCGAGTGTGAGACGGCCAAAGAGACTTGGACAGATCTTGTTCATAGTTTCGAAGGACCATCCGACACTAAGGAAAATAGGATTATGGACCTGAAGTTAGAATATAACACTTTTAGGGCCAAACCATCTGAAACACTTCCTCAGACTTACACCAGGTATAAAACCTTGCTCAATGAGCTAACGAATGACGGGGTGAAACTGTCTAAGCATGAAATCAATGTTGGTTTTGTGAACAGTCTCCCTGAAAAATGGCTTGGTTTTTCTTAAGGATTGAGAAATGCTAATCACATACAGACTCAGGATCTTGCAGATATTTATGGGAGATTTATCTATGAAGATAATCTGATAAATATAAGATATCCTGAGTCCAAGAAGGCCTTAATAACAGACACCTCAGTCAAACCTACCCAAATTGATCATGGCCCCATTACAACTGCTTTTTACTCAAATGCAATTGTTCAAGATTTTCAGGAAACCTCAGATGATGAGGTGGATGAAAGATCTAGTACTGAATACATAAGGGATTTGAACAGGGAATATCATGAAAGGGCCATGTTGGCAAATAGCAAACATTATATCAAAAGAACTAGATTTGCTGGTAACCAATCCACTGAGGAGTGGATTGCTATCGATGTGGTAAAATTGGGCATTTTGCTAAATATTGTCTTTCAAAAACCCCATTGGCCTTTTATAAAAATCAAAGTTTTTCATCAGGCAATGACAATTTTCAACCCAAGTTTACACCAAAACTAATTCAGGCTTCTACAATTAACCAAAGTTTTCAGAATAGTAAGAAAATTGAGAAAGACTATAGGTCTGAGTATAAAAAGGTTAAAGCTAAACTTGCACTCTTGGAAGGTGAACCTACTGTTGCTCAGACTCAAAAGCCTGCTCAGAACAAAGCCAAAGGACTGGTAGCTAAAACTTTTGATTGGGATGATGAAGATTTGTCCTCAGAAGAGGAGGAAGTCAGGTATCAAGTGTTAATGGCTCTAGCTGATGATGAATTATCAGTTGGAAAGAATCATGCTCGAAATGGAGAATGGGTTGACATCACCATGAGAAAGGTAAATATGCTTCTCTCTATGGATGAAGAATCTGATTGGCAAAAATTCCAGCAGAGATTGAATCTTTTGTCAAAATATAATAAACTTGTTTTTGAATTAAACAAATGTAGAGAAGATTTATTAGTTCTAAAACAAGCTAAACTTGAAGCAATAAGTTGTC
This sequence comes from Glebionis coronaria, assembly GCA_025667525.1. Classification (NCBI taxonomy): domain Eukaryota; kingdom Viridiplantae; phylum Streptophyta; class Magnoliopsida; order Asterales; family Asteraceae; genus Glebionis; species Glebionis coronaria. Next base: position 4,092,939 of record JANFOE010000322.1, on the reverse strand, counting down.
AACTTCAGAACACTAAACTTACTAAAATCAATCATGCTCTTCAAGAACAACTTAAGGAAGAAAAACGCATCAATGAGAAATGGACAAATAGCTCTACCTTAGCTTCTCAGTGTATAAACAGTCAAATACCTACCCAAAAGAAGAAAATTCTTGGGGCACGACAACTCACTGAAAAGGAACAAACTAAGGAAATGAGTGAAAAGGCATTTCTCCCTGCCTCAGTTGGGTTTGATCATGAAATGATTCCTAAGTCAAAAGACTGGGTTGAGAGATCAAACCCTAAGAGTGTTTTGCCTAACTTTGATATTGGAAAAATATTAATTCCTGAATCTCAGGCTATTAATAAAAAACTTGGTCTGAATGAAGAGACTGATAAAGCCAGTAACACTGAAACATCTAGTGTTGCTGAAGACATTCAGACTCCTCTACCTCCTTTGAAAAACCTTCAAGGAGCAAGTCCATGTTCTGAACTAATTCCATTGTCTTATCAAGAACACTCACCTAGAGGAAGAGCTGGGTTAGGTTGTATTGAACAAACAAAGCCTGACTCAAAAGTGATACCAGATCACACTAAGTCGGGAACTATCACTGAAAAGACAACCAAACCTATATCTCCCCCAGGGACTCCTAAACATTCAGTCAACTCTACTCCTATTGTAAATCAAGAGGAGTTAAGTAGATTGTTCCAACTTTTCATGGAAGAGAAGCTGAACTAAGCCTCTAAAACTCAGGGTGAAACATCTGTGTCCTTAGAGCCTGAATCATCACAAGTAACAAAACTGAACCCGAGTCTTCTAAGAAAGTTAAAATAAATAAACCCACCTGTGAGCTATGTCACTATACAAATCACACCACTAACGACTGCTATTGAGTTCTCTATTGCTTGAAATGTAAAAGTGAAGATCACAGGATAGCAGATCATGAGATGCACATTGCTTCTATTAAAAATGCTAAAAGATACAATGCTCAGCCTTACAAATATGGGCCTACCTCACAACAAACCAGAAAATCCAAGGCTAAGCCTTACCCACCTTGTACACATTGTGGCATTCCTGATCATACACCTGATGATTGTGTATATTACCCTGAGTGTGAGATTTGTGGAAGCAATGATCATACTACCTCAGGACACAATAGAATCATCACGGTTAGAAGAGGAATGCTAGCTGAGTCATCTCAAAGTACTGAATCCTTAGTCGGACTAAGCTACAAAACATGTGGAAGCAATGTTCACTCTACCTTAGATCATGCTGAGTTTGAGTACTTCAAACAAGGTGAAAGACGTCAGGCTCTTTGAGCCAAAGGGCCTACTAAAAAGTGGGCTCACAAGAGAAACTAATCCACCTCGTTATTTGTGTAGAAACACTTCAAGGAGCCTGTCTGGTACTTAGACAGTGGGTGTTCACGAAGTATGACAGGGGTCAAAAGTTATCTGCACAAATACGTGGAGCAACCAGGTCCTAAGGTAGTATTCGGTGATAATTCATCTTGTGTTACTGAGGGATATGGTTCAATTAAATGTGGTGGAATAGTTTTCTCAAAAGTGGCATTTGTAAATGGTCTGAAGTACAATCTCATCAGTATCAGCCAACTGTGTGATGCTAAGTACATCGTTCAGTTTGATGATAAGCAAGGTATAATCTTCAATGCTAATAAAGAAATTGTGTTGACTGCTCCAAGAAGAAATGATGTATATGTCCTAGACATGTCATCTGTAACAAATTCAGGAGCATGTTTCTTTGCTAAAGCCTCTGACTCTGTTAATTGGCTTTGGCATAAGAGACTGTCACATCTAAATTTCAAAGATATGAACAAACTTACAAAACAAAACAAAGTTCTTGGCTTACCTTCTCTTGTGTATTCAAAAGACAAGCCTTGTTCAGCCTGTGAAAAAGGTAAACACAAGAGAGCTTCTTTCAAACCAAAACAAAACTTTTCTATCAGGAAGTGTCTTCATCTTCTTCATATGGACTTGTTTGGACCACTCAGTCCAATGTCTATAAATCATGAGAAATACACTCTTGTGATTGTTGATGAATACTCTAGATACACTTGGGTATACTTCCTGAAAAAGAAGAGTCAAGCTCCTGAATTCATAATGTCTTTTATCAGGCAAGTAGAAAATCAAAATGATACTAAATTTAAACAAATACAAACTGATAATGGAACAGAATTCAGGAACCAAGAGCTTGAGAGTTTTTGTGATAAGAAAGGAATTTCTCAGAACTTCTCTTCTCCTTACACACCTGAACAAAATGGTGTGGCTGAATGGAAGAATAGAACTCTCATTGAAGCTGCTCGAACCATGCTTAATGGATCCAATCTTTCAAAACACTTCTGGACCGAGGCTGTAAAAATAGCTTGCTATACTCAGAACATATGTATTATTATCAAAAGACATGATAAGAATCCTTATGAAATATTTAGGGAAAGGATTCCAGATATCAGCTACTTTCATGTGTTTGGATGTCCTGTGTTCATTCACAATCAAAAGGACCATCTTGGTAAATTTGATGCCAAATCTGATGATGGATACTTTCTTGGATACTCTTTTGTCTCCAAAGCCTCCAGGGTCTTTAATGCAAGGAGACAACAGATTGAGGAGTCATTTCATGTCACCTTTGATGAAAGTATGGATGCCATTAACTTCACAAATCAATTAATGGAAGAGATTGGGATCAATGACTCATCAAGATATCCTCCTGATGAGTATGAACTATAGATTCGTGATAATCTTTGTATTTCAAGAGGGTTGATGTTTTTCTAGAGAGAGAAACAAGAGAGATAAGTGAGAGAAACTATGTGTATTACCTTGAGAAAAATAAAACAATCAACACCCCTTTCCATGGTGGAAAGGGGTTTATATACCCAAGTCCTTAAGTGGACTTGGGCCTCCGGCCCATGAACATGCTCATGGGTCGGGCTATTCATAAACATTACTTAAACAATACTACGAGCCTATTACTATATTGTTGGAGTGACCGAGACTTTCTTTATACGTAAAAAGTATTTCCAACAATCTCCCCCAAAGGGAGGTCACTCTAAATTTACAAAGTCCTAATCTAGCATGTTAGATCTTGTTCTTGAGCTCGTAGTCCACTTTCTCTTTTCTTCTTTATCTTTTCTTCTTTTTGTGAATATGTTTTGAATAATATCAGGCTTTTGCTTGGAACATGTTCTTTTGGCCTTTCACGTGCAATCTTTATCTTCTTGTGATGTTCGCCTCTTCATGACTCCATGTACCACACACCTATCCTTTGTTGAATTCTTGAAAGTTTCAGAGTCGATACAGCGGAAGACTTTTAGGTCAGACTTTCTTGAATTTGCTGAAATATTTGAAGCAGAAGGAATAAGTATGTGAGGACGACTTCAACAGGTACACTGCAACGCCACCGTCTTCGAATACAGCAACATAATAAGACACGAATGAAATGGCTTAGAACATTTCATTCTATATCGGTACCATTTTACCTCCGGTCGGTGAAGACCGTTGGACGATATTAGATATTGTACATGTGACGGATAGTTTCAATTAAGTAACTTCCTGATAGGATTTCGCGGGTAAACCCGTTCTCTTTATTCGACGATCACTAAGCTTGACTACGAACATAAAGAGTGAATTGGATAAATTATCCTTGTGATTGAAGCCGTCAATTCATGAGCCTGGAACAAGTGAGTTTCAATTAAGATTTTCACCATTGTTGCTTTCTAGTTGTCACGAGCTTGATTCATATAGAATCTTGCACGTCACCTACCAAGTACTGTTTGATGTTAACACTAGAAGGATTTCCGCTCGTCACTGTGAACACTAAAGAGTGTCACTCTGAGTGTTCTGGAAAGATCATACGATAATGCGTAGAGGCCTGGAACGAGTTTAAGTTCAATTAAGAATTAAACTACTGTTTCTTTCGAGTTTTCACAAGATTAGTTCTTAAAGAACCGCACGTGTCACCTACCATGAGCTTGTTTGATGTTGGCTCAAGCAGGATTTCCATCTTCATTGTAATACTTGCGTATCACTCGGATGTTCTGGCAATATTACAAGAATACTACGTAGGACTCATAAAGATCTCTTACTTTTTACAGTGTGTGAAGAAGCAAGGAATAAATGAAACGTGTCCTAATGAGACTTTTGATGATCTCGTGGCTCTAGACTCGATAGTACGTTTTGATTTAGTGAGCGATGGCTGGAGAGGATTGCCACATATTCAATATCAGTCTATTCGGAGTGAATAAACCAATAGATAACGTGTTGAACTCCGTGTGATTAAAAAAATATCTTTTGAGAGATATTTGAGTTAGCTGGGAGGGGTTGTGCATGACATCATTGGGTCCATGATATCTTGTCTTCAATATTGAGAATCATTTAAAAATGATCCCAATAATAGATGTGTTGACCCGGTTTCTGTCCTAAGTTGTAAGGCGGGATTCTTTCTTTACACCCTTTATCTTTACATTTCTTTTTCATTCTTCAACCCCTTCAGCACTTACCAATACATCATTACTAGCACCTTGTTGTGATTGTTCCAGTGCTAGTATCAGTAACTAGTCGGCACTCTGCTACGTTCACAATCATCTCTAACTTTCCTAGGACTTCTAATTCTATCTAGGGAATTGTCCTTGGGAAGATTCCATCGGTTCTGATGAATCATTGGACTAATACCTAATCCTACCACCCTCTTGTCACCACATCTGTCGTGAATTAAGTGTGTTTTGGGTAAGTATTGTCACCATGAAAAATCGTTGAAAATCACTTAAAACACTTGTGATATTATAATCAAAGTTTTTGTGCCTTAAGTGTTTTGTTCATCAAAAACGCTCCCCCTTAACATGTGCATTACACATATTAAGTTGGTTTATCTTTTAAGCCTTTTTCATTGTTTAGCCAAGTATCATTAAGTCTCCTTAATCCCATTTTCTCCCCTTATCCAAAATGTTAACCATCAATATTTTAGATATTAATGGATTAACCGGTCTTTGGATAATCAAATGAAATTAGATGCTGGCCAAAGAACATATTAATGCTCCCCTTCAAATTAATGAGGGTTAGTTGTAGTGCTCGAGTACGATATGTTTGAAAGATTTAGAATCTCGAGAGAAATTCTTGAAAAAATATCATACTTTTACATTACAACATGCCACAAAAGCTGATTAGACATAAATTAACATATTCACAGTAATAGACATATGGAGTTGACCTGTTATAAGACGATCCATAATTAAATGGATCGTTCCGTGAACCTATGGTGATCTCCATATGGTCTTCCACCTACGAATCGTTCCACGCTTCTTAGCAACCGACGCTTCCTTAAAAGCTCCTCGATCTTTTTGATCGCGTACTTAGCTCCTCTTTTGCATTGGCTCGTCCAAGGGCACTTGACTGCTGGAAGCGGTAGGTCGGCGTTGAGAACAGTCAGATCATCACGAACATGTTTGAGCGTACCATCGCTGAATTTGTGCAATTCGGAGAATCGCATAAACTGCATGACGCCAGTCTCATTCGGATAAAATATCCCTGCTTCCGGTGTCGTGGTTCCCATGTAAGGCTTCTTGTTCTTGTGGAAATTACTGAGTGGAGTTGTATGGGGACGTTGCAAGTTTAGCTGCTTTTGATAGCTCTCCACTCCAAGTTGAAAATCTTCCACCCGGTGTTGGATGACGATTTTTCTAGCATATTGAAGAAAGTTGGAGCTCAATGCAATGACTATCTCAGGTGGTAAATGGTCGATTTTTTCCTGAGCCAATAACAACAGAAGATCTTCAAAGTCTTCAAGGCGAAGGTACTGGAGATCACTTTCGTCAATTCTGTATTCCTTTTCATCAGTACGTTTGAACACGATTACATTCAAGTAATCATAACCGAATACAGTCTGGGTAGTTGCTCCTTGTATGCTTTTAGTTCTATGATCTTAAACAATAGAAGAACCTCTCTTTGGACGATGGAAGTGATTGTAAGCTAACCTTTTCTTTGGAGTCCAGTGAGAGATGCCAAGTGATGCATAAGTGTCATAAAACTTGAGCAAGTTCCTTCTCCATAACGCATCAGGTACTTTATCTTCTATCTACGGTACGTTCTCCAGATTGATAGCCTTGATCATAGTAAGTGATGTGGCATACTTCTTCGCGCCTTTTTCAAGGTACTCGAGATCATGAGATACAAAGTGTTCTATTGGAATCGTTGCAGAACCGGCGATGACTGTGGGTGTAAGAGGTCGTAACACTGGAGTCTGAATTCTCGTAGTCGTCGCTCTCATGGCCTTTGTAAGCTCATTTAAGTGATATTCAGCATCATCATGGCTGATCTTCAAAGTATCAAAGAAGTCCACGTCTGCGACTACCATTTTGATAAGGTCCGGAGTCATTGTTGGTTTCCCATGATGATACCTTAGAAAGGCCGAGAAATCTATTGGATTGTTTAGATATTAAGTGAGTTCCATTTCTGTTGTTGTGGCGAAAGGATGTCGTGGTGCTGCATTTGTGAGCCAAAGTTACTCCTGTACCGTGTCATCGATGATAAGAGATTCAGCAAACGTGAGTTCTGGCACATTTAAGTCTTCTACTTCCATATCTGAAATGTGCTGATCTTCAGATGGTGTTGAAGGTTGTTCTTGTGTCATCGGTATATCATCATTGGGAATAGAGACTGGAATTTCGTCTTCTTGCATGGGTTCTTCAAATTCGTTGTGAGAAACAGTAGTAGAATCTGGTTCAGTAGATATACCCGTGTCAGTGTGCTGAGATTCTGGTACAATAGCGTCCACCGTCTTTTTTGCAGTTTCAACAACGCTTTCTTCAACTTCCTCAATACCTTTCTCAATTTCCTTATCGCCTTCACCCTTATTTGACTCGTCGCCATTCATACCCGTTTTGTCATTTGTATCACCCTTTTTGGTTCCATTCCCGTCATCATTATCATCATCATCATCCTCATCTCCATCTGAATCCTCGTCCTCGTCTTCTCTGTTATCCTCATCCTCTTCTTCCTCGTTCTCTTGTTCATCGTCATCTTTATCCTTATCCTCTTCTTCCTCATCCTCGTCTTCCTCACTCCCTTCCTCATTTTGATCATCATCACCATCATCCTCATCACCGTTACCCTCATTATCTTCCTCCTCTAACTCAGAGTCTTCAGTATCGGCAGGTGTATCTTTAATGATTGCTTTGTTGAGATATTGCAGAAATTTGCGTTTATATTTCGATTTACTAGTCCTCATATCTCTCAGTCGTGTCTACAAAAATTTCATTAGTTGAAGGGTAGATAAACCAGTACCGAAAATAGTTGGTAGCTCCTGATCAACATATGACTTTACTTCTCGTCGAATGATGTTGGTCATCTTCTCATTAATTGACCCAAGAAATGCAGCATTCTCTTTGTCACAAGTTCTCTTCTCTCCAAGAAATTATTTATGTTGTTCTTTAAGTTTAGAGACGTTGTCGGATATTTTCTTAAGTGTAGGCTCATCAGGTTTCGGTTCCTTGAGAGTATGTGTGTCAGGAGTGGTGAATCTTTCAGTCAGTGCGGTTATTTGTTTAGCTTGAGCCTTCAGCTGTTGTTGAAGAGACTGAATCAGTGGATCACTGACTGTGAGGAATGGGTTGGAGGTGGATGATACTTGTTGTACTGATAGTAGAGGTGTAACCACGAGTGTTAGAGTGGTGGTGGATGATACAGGTTTTTCAAGGATATGTGATGGTGTAGGTTCAGTTATTGGGGTGGTGGTTTATGCAGGTTGTTCAACGATTGATGACGGTGTAGATTAAGTCGTTGGGGTGGTAATTGATACAGGTTGTTCAACAGGTACGGGTGTGACAGTTGGTGTGATGACATTGGTGATGACCGGGGTGGTTAGTGGTGGAATGGTAGTTGAAGTAACAGATTTTATAGGAACATCCACCATATTTTCATTTGTCGATGGATCAGTGTTTGTAACCTTGACACCCTCCCCTTCAAAATTAAGATATTTCATAACATCATCAGAGCCGGAAGTAGACTTACTTTGAAGAAGAGTTCCTGGAATAAGAGTTGCGTGAGCATCGTCGTTAATCATAGTGGTAGTTGGTTCCGGTAAAGATGTGGTGATATTGACATCATGATACATCAAATTTGTATATGTGTTTTCACTGCTAGCACCCTCTTCACTCTGCTCACGACTTTCAAAATGGAAGTTATCAACATCTTCATCGTTGGGATCTTCATAAAAAGCAATATCGGCATCAGGATTACCAAATTCCTCTAAGTCCTCAAACATTGTTGAGCCTGATCCTTTGTATGTTACAAAAGACTCCACTCTGCTTTGCTGAAGAGTAATACGTAGTTGTTTGGCTTCAGAAATGGTTTGCTTAGATGGTTCAGCTGAAGCAACAAGTGCTTCTTTACCTTTGGTTTGCTTGGCTTTCTTTGGCCTTCTTAGTGGTACTTCTTCGTGGTCATCCTCAGTGTGGATCATCTCCTCTTCTTCAGCATCTTCATCAACTAATTTCTCTTTCCCTGTGCCTTTATCTTTTGAAGAAGCAATCGATTGGCGCTTGGAAACTCTTTTCTTTTGTTTACCTTTTTGCTTCTCTAATTGTTTCTCAGAGGAGCTGCATTTGCTCGTTTGAACTGTGCTTCAATATCCAGTAGCATCTCTTGGTAGTGATCACTTTCCTTGATTCCTTCATTCATCATGATGTCTGGCACTAGAGCTGGCCTGAGTGAATACTTTGTGAATTGATTATCCGCAGTCAAGTATCCAACACATCGTCACTATCTTGAGTTTGATAGAAGAAATTCCCACGAGGATCAATATCTGGGTCACTCTTCATGAAGAAATTGATGATTAGTTTTGTGAACCTTGGAAATGGAAGATGCACCGCTTTCCTCTTAGAACTTGTGAATTGATGACATATTTCCTCCCAAAGTTGTAGTGCATAGTCTACTTTAGATCCAGTATAGAGACCCCAAAAGATAATAGCCTGAAAGGGTCACATTGCGTATGATCCACGAATCTTAGAAGTAAGGCATTTTACTAATATAGTGACAATTGCTTTCCAAGGATGCCCAATATGTGACGTGTTAAACTGAGAAAGGAAACCAATTTCACCCTCATAATTCAATTCTCGGATTACTCGAAGCAGTTCATCTGTATCTGGGTCAGGCACAAAGTGTTATCCTTTTGCTAACTTAGGAAGCTTGAATAGTTGCCTAAATTAACGCAAGTCAAGTGTCAAGTCTTTGTTGTTTAGCGTAAAAGAGATAATCTTCTTTGACAATTGCTTTGCCTGTGTGATTGTGGTTGTTGCCCAAAATTCGTGCATGTATACTTCAGGAACTGATGTAGTGACACGTAATGCATCCTTTATTGGTGAACAATCTAGGATGTCCGTTGCAATTTTGAATGCCGCCAAAGAAGGATCAAAATCGTCTTTCAGACGAAAATTGTTTGGTGCATGTTGCATTCTAGCATTAAGTGGAACAAGGATAAGATCTAGTCGTTTTTGTTCTTCTTCGGTTATCGACATTTTCCTGCTTTTAGATAAACATAAGCACACTTGATATATACACATATACATATCTCATAAACTATGTAAATCCTAAGCATGGGGAATAAATCACAACAAACGTCACCACATATGATTGAATAACAATATACAAACATAGTTCATATGGACTAAGTTCATACATTTAGAATCACACCTAGAATTATGAAAGATATACCACAGACAATTTATTCTAAGGAGATAACGACCAAGCATTAGTTCCTTGACAATTTGGGTTTCCTGGTTGTCATAACCAGAACCTCAGTAGGTTTAGTTTCAACCACAACCTCAGTAGGTCTTGGTTTAGTTTCAACCACAACTTCAGTAGGCTTTGGTTTAGTTTTAACCACTACTTCAGTAATTTTTGGAGTATCCTCAACCCAAATTTCAGTAGGCTTGAACACAGGGTTAGACAATGATGAGACTTTGTCTTCCATGGCCTGGATACAAAACACAAGACATCGAATAAGTAATTTGTATCTCTTTTGTTTACAGAATTGTAAACTTATTAAATAAGATGAACTTTTGTAATAAGAAACCTTTCAAGTATTCTTATGAGATAAAATTAATTATTTCCAATATAACTTGGTTTCTTTTTAATGGCCCTAATTTATTTAAAGCCTAATAAAGTGGGAATGCTGTCTAGGCCGAATTCATTAGATAGTCTTTGGCATGTGCACAATTCTTAAAGTCCATTGCAAGCCTAACATGTGTTGCAGTGTAAACCCTTATCGCAATCTAAAAGACATTCAAATCAAAGGCATTGCAATACTAAGTCCATTGTAGTGCTAAACATGTCTAAACAAACTTGCAAATTTTGGCCCATCGTAACGATGCATCGCAGTGGGATCGTATTGAGGTCATCGCAGCGAGTCCATCGCATTGAACCCATCGCAACAAGCCCATCGCAACGGACCCATCGCAACGGACCCATCGCAACAGACCTATCACAACGGACCCATCGCAACGGACCCATCGCAACGGACCCATCGCAACGGACCCATCGCAACGGACCCATCGCAACGTGTCCATCGCAACAAGCCATCGCAATGGACTCATCGCAACGAGCCCATCGTAATGGTGCCATCGCAGCGAACCCATCGCAGTGATGCCATCGCAATCAATGCGATCATGAGAAGCCCTCGTAGTCATTCATCGTATTCTGGGCGATATTATCAATGCAAATCTGTTGAGTTCGATCTCGGGACTTATAAGATGTTTTAAGCAAAACTAAGCAAGACCTATGTTTGTCTAGGCAAGATGAACATATCCCACTACTCATAAATCATTTCGATCATAAAAGTTTCAAAACCCTAATTTTAATTATCTCAAGATTTAAAGGTTTGATTGTTATGTTAACACGTGATAAGCATAGAATGAGATGAGAAACATGATAATCATATCAAACACAGAATAATACCTAGATGGAGTAAACTGATGATTATCTCAAAATAACTCAAAGTTTGAAGCTTTGACAATGGCAGAGAGAGTTTGTGTTTGTGTGTTGCGATGAAAATGAAAGAACGGGGAGGGGGGGGGATAAAGTTGACTATGGTCAATGAAAGTTGTACCACTTGACACTTTAGGCCCCTAGTTTGCAAGAATTACAAAATTAATCCCCCAGTTAGTAACACTTGGAAAACCAAATGATTTAACAAAGTACTAACCCGCACACAGACACGAACGTTTACTCTAAACGCTTAATTGCAAACAACCTATTCCTCAAACCATATTCCACATAAGGCACACATAGCATATAATGATGACGAAGAACGGTTTATTTTTCTGAAAACCCTTTTTGAAGACCAAATTTAATTCCGAAAGAGATATAATATTTTCTCCCCCTTAAACATGGACCCGTTTTCTATTTAAAGAGTTGTAGTCATTGTTTTTAAAAGAACAAATATCCAAGAAGACTTTTTCCGGTTTAGTGATTTTATGGAACGATTCTGGTGGCAATAAGGTTTCTCTTATTTTTACAAAATAAGTGCACTGAAACGTACACTAATTTGTGTTAGACCAAGTTACAAAGTAAACTTGATCCCTTACAAGGTTTTTAAGTAAACCTTGCCCGAAAATTAATTCCCGTTGTGAGCCAACGTTTTCAAAACAAATACGTGACTTTAATGCGAAAAGCAGGTTGTAGTCTGAAATAACTACAAACCATATGGGCATGTTTTAGAATATGTACAACTTTTATACGGACTCTATTTATGGCGCCGTGTCAATTTTAATCGACATTTCTAAGGCCGTAAATATTACCGTACTAAAAGACATGCCCGATTTAAAATGAAAAATATTTTTCGATTTTCTTGATTTTATATTTTTTATGGTTTTTGTATGTTTTATATTTTTGTATTTTTCTTTTGGTGGTTTAAATATATACGATAATATACAAGATCACGATCAAAGGATACTCTAGAATAGTTTACCACCATTATTCTGTAGATTCTTCTGCCAACTTCTTAAGTGTCGCTGGTGAGAATGATTTCATGCCTAGCTTTTCGATCAAAAACTCGATACGTCCTCGATCTAAGGCCTTTGTGAATAAATCTGCCAGATGATACTCAGTGTTGACAAAATACAGTTCGATCACTCCATTTTCCACTTGTTCTTTGATGAAGTGGTAGCGTATGTCAATGTGCTTTGCCCGGGAATGTTGAACGTAGTTGCAGCATAGAGCAATTTCACTTTTGTTATCACAGTACATCGGGATTTTGTTGAAGCCAAGACCGTAGTCAGTTAATTGTGATCTCATCCAAAGAACTTGATCACAACAACCAGACCTAGCAATGTATTCAGCCTCTGTACTTGATATCGCAGCGCTTTTCTGCCTTTTAGATGCCCAACTAACAAGTCTATCTCCAAGAAGTTACACACTGCCAGAAGTGCTACGTCTAGTATCTTGACACCCAACATAATCCACATCTGCATATGAGATTAGTGCAATAGAGGAATCCTTCGGATACCACAGACCACGATTAAGTGTTCTTTTAAGATATCGAAAGATCCTTTTCACAACATGTAAGTACTTTTCGGTAGCCCAAGCCTGATACCGGGAACACATGCATATAGCAAATTGCAAAACAGGCCTGCTAGCAGTCAGATAGAGAAGGATGCCGATCATTCCATGGTAAAGTTTAGGATCAACAGCTATCCCTTCCTTATATTCATCTAACTTGGATCTCTCCACCATTGGAGTATCCACTGGGTCACAATTTTCAAAATGATATTTCTTTAATGATTCAAGAGCAAATTCGGATTGATTAATGAAGATGCCTCTGCGATTCTGAGAAATTTGAAACCCTAAGAAAAATGAAAATTTTCCCATCATCGACATCTTAAAGCGTGTGGACATAACTTTCTCAAAATGGTCAGACAGTCTTTGAGTAGTGGCAGCAAAAATTATATCATCAACATAAATTTGTACCAGTATCATGTCGTTGTACTCCTTGAGAATAAATAATGTTGGGTCCACTTTGCCTTTGGAGAAGCCTTTTGAGATGAGATACGACGATAGGAGATCGTACCACGCGCGTGGAGCTTGTTTCAACCCATAAAGAGCCTTCTTGAGCTTGTACACGTGATCAGGATACTCCGAGTTGACGAATCCATTCGACTGGCTTACGTAGACATCTTCCCTTAATTCACCATTAAGAAATGCCGTCTTAACATCCATTTGGTAGACGATCATGTTCATGTGAGTAGCATAAGCAAGGAATAGTCTAATTGCCTCCAATCGTGCAACAAGAGCAAAGGATTATTCAAAGTCAATACCCAAAGCTTGTTTATAACCTCTAGAAACCAATCTAGCTTTGTTCTTCAACACTTCACCTAACTCATCGAGTTTAACCTTATATACCCATAACAATGTAAGGATTTCAACGTTGCTGGGTAAAGGAACTAATTCCCACACTTCAAGACGTTGAATTTCTTTAGGTTCCTCTTGCATGGCTTCAATCCAAGATGATTTTGTCATGTTTGTTGCCAATTTTTAGGTTCAGTATCAGAAAGAAATGCATCAAAGTAGCAATATAATGCATGTTCTTGGAGTTGGTGGCGTGTTAAGACTGGTTGATTGATGTCACCAATAATATTGCGGATTGGGTGATCCTTTGTCCATTTTGTGTTGTGAGTTTCAATCCGTGGTGGTCGGGAGTGAACGATTCCAGGAGCTTTCTCTGAGGTAGACGCACCATTAGGGTTTTCAGGTATTTGTGAACCAAAGAAAGGAAGCTCTTGTAAGTGAGCAATTTCCAAATCGTGATCATAGTGATCCTCTTCAACATCATTAGGAACGAGTGAGGGTGATGATTCAGGTGTAGTTTGTGAATTGGTGGGGGATGGGACATCTGATTCAATAGTAACAGTAGATGTCTCGAACTGATTTCCATTATCTTGAGCAACAACTTCGGGAATCGGAGCTACTGTTGCAGGTGATGGAGAATCCTTACTAGGTGGATCAAAGAATTCATCAAACATAGGTTGAAATAACTCATCCCACTCGGGCCTTGTAGGTGGTATAAATGATGGAGAAGTAGGATTGTTGGGAGTTAATCCGGAACTAATCGTACCGGTTCCCATCTCATGTAATGCGGGTTCAGAGCTGTGTTGCTCAGAAGCCATCGATGTCAGCTCATCAAAATCGGCATCCAAAGTTTCTACTATCTTGCCAAGACGACGGTTATAAATTCGGTAAGCTTTCTTTGCAGGTGAGTAACCAATGAAAATTCTAATATCGACCTTCGGTTGAAGTTTGCCCAAATTCTCACTATTTGTATTTGGATAACACAGTGCACCAAACACATGAAGAAATGAAATATCGGGTTTGTGTCCATGAAGTAGCTCATATGGAGTTTTACCATGGCGTTTATGAATAATGGAGTGGTTTTGGGTATAACATGCGGTTGCCACTGCTTCAGAAGTTTCATGTGAAATCAACATAGTTCTAGCAGCTTCCATTAGTGTACGGTTACGTCTTTCCACGACACCGTTTTGTTGTGGAGTGGAGCAACAGAAGTTTCATGTGAAATACCGACCTTTTCATAATAGTCTCGTAGAGTTTGATTAACGAACTCAGTTCCATTATCAGTGCGAATGCGGCGAACAGTAGCATTAAGACGTACTTGGATCATCTTTAAGAAAGTAATAATATACTTTGGTGCTTGATCCTTGGATGCTAAAATTTTTACCCATGTAAACCTTGAGAAATCATCCACCATTACGAGGATGTATTTTCTACCACTCACACTAGCCGTACGCATTGGTCCGCAAAGATCCATGTGCAAAAGATACAGTGGTTCTTGGTTGGTGTCTTCAGCTTTAGGTTTGTATGATTTCTTGGTGCTTTTCCCCAAAGAACACGCGGAACATAAATGATCTTTGTCGAACTTAATTTTTGGAAGACCACGAACAAGTTCATTTTTAGCCAAATGGTTTATAGCATCAAAGTTAAGATGAGAAAACCGACGATGCCACAACCATGACTTGGTCTTAGATGCTTTGGAAATAAGGCATACAGGAGAGGCGACCATCATGTTTTGAATGGACAATGTGTAGAGATTATCCCCTCGAGAACCCTTTAACAAATCATTTCATGTAAGATCGCGAATAAATCAAGTATGTTGTCGATAAGCAACCTCAAGGTTTGAATCGCAAAATTGTCCCACTGAAAATAAATTGTGACCAAGTCCCTCCACATAATATACCCTTGAAATCGTAACATTCCCAATTTGGTATTCACCATAACCCATGATCTTCGCAATATGGTCGTTGCCGAATTTAACCGTTCCTAGAAACTTGCTGACAAAATTTCTGAGCATCGAGCGATCTCCGGTCATATGCTTTGAGCATCCAGAGTCCAAGTACTAGAGGATGATCTGGACCACCTGAAAATATCACCAGACAAAGACGATGTATCGGAATCTAATAGTTCCTCTGTGTTAGCAGGTACAAATATTTTTATCTTAGATTTTCTAACCGAATAATTCTTTGGCTTCCAAATTTGCTTCCTAAATGCCGGCTTAGATTCTATTTGTCTAAGATCCTGAGGTACTTCTTCACTGGTAGGCACAATAGTGGGGGCAGACCTAGTGAAAGGGTGCTTTTTCCATTTCTTAGTGCTAGTTTTCCTATTTAAAGGACGCTGAGACCTAACTTCTGTGGATGTGATCCTAGTTAAAGGGAACGTAGTTCCATTAGCAGTGAAGGTCCTACCAGTGGGTTTCCATTGCCAACCAACTTGGGTGAATTTCTTCCCTGTTAGAATCCATTCAAGATTGTTCCTAACTGCATACATTTCATTCACGTGATCAACAAGGCATAAATCATGACGCTGAGAAAACATGCATTCATTACAATTCCAACATCGCAAATTCGAATTCACATTTTGCTTAGGCTGCTGCATAGAGGCAGATCCTTTTGTCTTAGATACATGATTCTTTTTATTTGAAACTGAAATAACATTCCTAGGGTGAACTTCTACTTTCTTCTTGGCAGTCCTACTAGTGGAAGGCTTGATCCTATCTTTCTTGTCTTGAGATCCTTTAGCCTTAGTAAACATAATTACTCCTATAGAAGCCATGGGAACATTAGTGACAGATTTTGATTTAGCCTTGATGGGTGTGTTTAATATAGGCTTAGATCCTGGATTCTTATTGAATGGAGTAATGACAATGGTGGGGGTTTGTCGTTTTAGGGGTATAGATATCGGTTGCCCTATGTACTCTAAGTTTGCTAAACAATCCTGAACGCGATCCACATATAATAAAAGCTCATATAGAAGATGACTTGTGGGATCTAGTTCACGCATGTCATCAACAATCTCTCTAGCTAGATCTGCATGTTCTAAGGCATTTTTCATGTATGTGGCAAACTTAGTTGGACTATTCTTAAATTTTAGGTCCCGATATAGCACACGTGGGTTGGGTTTGGGAGCACTAGAGCTCGAGGCAGAGATGGTGGCTGGATTATCAACAACTTCTTGTCCTTTGAGTTGAAGTATCTCCTTTAATTCAGCCAAAACCATGTTTTTGTCTATGAGTTGAATATTTAAGTCAGAGATTTCCTCGCACTTATGGTTTAGTTGGTCAACGAGTGACTTTTGCTCTGCCGCATTAAAAGCAAAGCGATCTTCTAATGAACCATAAATTTGTGAAAAACCTTGCTTTACTTTATCAAGCTCCCCTAGCATAGAATTAATTCTATCTTCTAGGGCATGATTTTTAATCTTTGCAGCCTCTAGTTCCAATTTCTCTTCTACGGATTCTCTCTGAAGTCTCATAATTTTTCATCTAATGCCTGAACCATCCATCTTGTCACTTGTCTCAACGGAGTTTTCACAATCATTTGTTTTTGAAAGAGTTTCATTTTTAGATTGATTTTCAATTTCAAGAGATATACAATGTTGTTGAAGCTCATCAAAACGTTTTGAAAGTGAGTTATAAGAATCTTGAAGCTTTAAAAATTCAGCGTTAGATTCATGACAAGAATGATTAACTATATTATTCACAGGTTCAACAATATTCACAGATATATCATGCACATCATCACATTTATTCATAGCAGATGTCATCACAAAAGCAAATTCAATAGTAACAACTTGCGTCACTTCGAGAGACGCTATATGTTCTAAGAATCGGTCATATTCGAACAAAATCTTTTCTTTCTCAATTAAATGTTGTTCATAAACATCATCCATTTCATAGAAAACTTTTCGAACTTCACCCATTTTGAAACTAAGATTTCCGCAAGGTCGTAAAATCCCTCTTTAACATTATCTACAAACGGAACGATCTCTTTCTCAAACACCGTTTTCATGTGTTCGAAAGCCTATTCTCCAGCGGTTTTAGCCGTTGAAGTCGTACATTCCAGGATGACCTTGTCAAACTCGGTTAGGTATCGCTGAATCTCTTCCAAGCTTAGCAATACCGTACTTACCGGTGGAAGATTCTTAGGAATTTCCTTAGGTTCGTCCGAATTAACAAGTGTAGGAAGTATATTAAGGCTTTCTCTAGTAGGCATGTAAGCTGGTGTATGGATAAATTCCTTTTGCATATTAAAGCGAGTTCTAAGATTTATTTTGCATATGTTGCATTCATTTGTGCATAATCATACTCAGGATATGTAAAAATTACTTTTGACCGATTCTCTTCATGTAGTGACATGCTCTCAGATTCATTTAAAAACACAATCGGATCTAAGACCAATCCTAACTTGGTTGCATCATAAAGTCGTGGGTTGTGGTTAAATGCTTGCTTTGTATACCCCGGGTTAGGTGGTAGGTCTATTAGACGCGATAGATTGAACTCTTGAAAAGAAGAATGAAACAAGTGTACTAAATGTGAAGCAGAGTATTATTTTAAAAGCAAAATTTCAGTCTTTTTAACTTTCTCAGACACCTTAATTTCCGTTTCAACCCTTTTAGACTCGAGAATTTCGAAATACGTTTGTAGTTTTTGAAAATTATTAACGACTGACTCTTTTTCTTTAAGTTCTTTCGAAAGATTTGCTCTTAAATTCTCAATTTCTAGCAAATTATCCATTTGGACTTTCCTAAACCTATCAAATTCAGGATTAGTTAAGGTAGTGGTCACTGGAGTTAATTCCAAGGTTTTAACCTTTTCCTTATGCAAAGCAAGCTCGGCAGATAAAGTCTGATTAACACTGAGGGTTTCAAGGACCGCATTATTCATTTGGCTAAGCATAGATGCCGACACCATAACCAAATCGGGTTGAGAAAACGAATTTGTATTCGTAATAGCTCTCGATTGTGGTTCACTCAAAGTCTGGGGACTTGCATTGATATTGCTATCATTGTTTGTCTCCTCGTTTGAGTTACTAACCACCGGAGGCTGTTCCGTATACTCAGACACTTGCTCAACTTGATAAGGTACAATACTAGTATTCGTGGCAGTATTTGGTACCTCAGAAATTGTATCAGCTCCATAAAGTGAAAGATTTTCCATGAGAGATGCCTTGGCGGTATTGAAATCATCATAGTCAGAGTCGTATGCATCCAGATCATCACATTGATATGCGGCATTGTTTGTGATGGCTGTTGTGAGACCGTTAGTGTCTGCGACTCCCGAATCTGCGAGAAATGCTAACTCTTCTTCATCGAGCTCACGTCCTTGGGCTTGAGCATTCACCAAGTAGATCTTCTCCTGAAACCATGTGCTATCCCTTTTCCTCTTGGGCTGCTTACACTCTCGAGCCATGTGCCCTTCCCCTTTGCAGTTATAACATATAATCATCTTCATTTTGCCAGTGTTATTACCCCTTGTAGCAGCAGCGTTAGATGAGCGTGCACCACCGGTAGATGAACTGGGTCTCCCCTGAAGTGGTTGCACCATTACTCTGCCATCTTGAATTGTAGCTTGTTGTCGAGAGTTAGAAGAGTTCCTTAACTGATTATTTGTTGGAGTTGGTCCTCTGTAACCTCGTTTGTTCAATGTTTGAGTGAGATAAACAGACATTTGAGCAAGTATATCAGTAGGAATATCCCCTTGTCTAAACTCAGGGACAGGAATCTCATCATCATAATAGAATGCTGGTGTTTATTGAGCTACAAGCTGATTTGAGGGAACACTAACATGTTGTGAGTAATGGGGTTGAGGAGCCTCATGTTTTTGATAGGTAATAGCAGGGTTTGTTGGAGGTTGATAAGGTGAATACTGTTGTGAAGCATAAGGTAACTGATGTGAGTCTCCTTGTGATGATGTTGCTGGTTGCTTGTATTGTTGGTGATAAGATGTAGGCGGTTATGGAAAGATCGAATACTGTGGGAAGCTTGGTGTTTGATACAATGGTTGATAGGAAGATTGGTGTCCCAACGCAAACGGAGAGTTGTGATATGAAAATGTTGGATGGTTTGCCATTAATGCCAATGGTTCTTGATAAGATCCCTGAGAGATGCGTTTTTTGATCACGTGCTTCTCGTGTTGTTGCAAGAAAGCATAGAGTTGATCTAAATTTGACTTGTGCAGATCTCGAATCATCTTAACATCGGTGACATATTGACTCCATTCTTGGGGTAACGTGTTCAAGAACTTTGTGTTTAGTTGAAACTGAGCAATCCTTAGATTATACACGTTCATATCATTCATCAAAGTAGTGAAACGCCAGTAGTAATCGTGAAGAGTTTCTCCTGGAATGTATGTAACCCTATCAAACAAGTCATACAATTGACACTCTCGTTCTTGCTTAGTTAGAGAGGTCCCTTGTAACAAAACAGCTAATCGATTCCAAAGATCCTTTGCCGCTGTGTGTTCACTTACCATTCTATAGATATCGGGTGGAAGGGCTTGAAGTATTGTCTGAACAACCCTTTCATCAGCATCGGCAATGATTTTGTTAGCATCTGGTAACTCATGATACAACCTTGTCCGCGTCACATTGTTGACAGTAACTTCTCACCAATCTAGTGGACCTTTTTCAATGGATTGAAGCATAAGTCTACCATTGGGCTTACCCATGATGTAAGTTTTCATGAGACCTTGCCATGCTTCAAATAAATCTTTGATGAGCAACGGTGGGCGAGTGTCGGTACCCGAGATGATTGAGATATCGGTAAGTGATGTCATTGTTGGCATATATGAATTTGAATTCATTTTATGATCCCTTGAATAAAGATTATCAAAAATGATAGAGCAATGAAATAAGATTATGTATTTTAATGTTGTTTAAATAAAGATATTATGATCTTTTGGTTGTGTGCTTTTGTTAATGTCTCCAAATAAATGCAAAGTTGAAAAAATCCTCTAAGTGTTGCAATTGATGGCTGATCGTACTCTCCTATCTTACTTTACGATCGTACTCCTAGATCGGACTCCCTGATCGTACTCAAGCTATCATATCCTGGATCGGACTCCCTGATCGTACTCAACGATCGTATCCAACGATCGTACTCCCTATCGTATCCAACGATCGTACTCCCTATCGTATCCAACGATCGTACTATGCTATCGTACTCAATGATCGTATCCAACGATCGTACTCTGCTATCGTACTCAACGATCGTATCCAACGATCGTACTCTGCTATCGTACTCAACGATCGTATCCAACGATCGTACTCCCAGATCGTATTGATAATCGTAGGCAGTGATCGCAGTCTAGATTGTACCTGTGATCGTAGTGGTGATGATGGTCACTGATCGTAACCTTGATCGTACTTGTGATCGCAGTTATGATCGTAGTATGTGATCGTGACTATGGATCGCAAATAGAAACCCCCAGGGTTTATGCAATCACATAATCAGATCGTAACACAAGAAATAATCCGAGACTTGGAAGCAACAAGAAAGAATGGATTTTTACCTTGGAATTCGTGATTCTAACCAAACGAATATCATCAAATCGTTACTAAAACTGTTTAGAAGAGATACATATCACTTGGAATCACAAAAACACGAAATTTTTTTGAAACTTTAGAAAAATCAATCAAAAACACATGAACACACTTAGAA
Organism: Glebionis coronaria; assembly: GCA_025667525.1. Taxonomy (NCBI): domain Eukaryota; kingdom Viridiplantae; phylum Streptophyta; class Magnoliopsida; order Asterales; family Asteraceae; genus Glebionis; species Glebionis coronaria. The sequence continues at coordinate 4,071,953 of JANFOE010000322.1, read as the reverse complement.
AAGTATGAACAACACAAAACCAATCTTTATTTCATCCCATAGCTCTTGATACCAATTGTAGATTCGTGATAATCTTTGTATTTCAAGAGGGTTGATGTTTTTCTAGAGAGAGAAACAAGATAGACAAGTGAGATAAACTATGTGTATTACCTTGAGAAAAATAAAACAACCAACACTCTTTTCCATGGTGGAAAGGGGTTTATATACCCAAGTCCTTAAGTGGACTTGCGCCTCCGGCCCATGAACATGCTCATGGGTCGGGCTATTCATAAACATTACTTAAACAATACTACGAGCCTATAAATATATTGTTGGAGTGACCGAGACTTTCGTTATACGTAAAACGTATTTCCAACATGAACATTGTCCCTCAAAGCAGTATCAAACTGATGCTGATATATCCTTCCATATATCACCTCATAATAGATCAACTGATAATTTAATCATACCTCAACATGTCCCTGAAGTTATCACTTCTCAAGCTAATGAATCAAACGATTCACCCATCTATGAGAACACTGAAGGGACAAGTGATGAAAATATCGAATCCCCTATTACTAAAAATCCTTCAGAAGGAGGTGTGATGGTCCCTTGTAATTAGTACTATACATAAGTATACTAAGTATAGTCCTAACCCATGGTTAAGTAATGCAATAAACTTAATACAAGTAAGTAAATAACACAAAGGTTTTTAACGTTTAACTCTTAGCTTTATTAAAGAATTATACCCTATTGTATACGAAGCTACAATAGGGACTGAATAGACAATGTGTGGTTTTGTGATCTCCTCACTAACAAGCTAGTCCAATCCTAACGATTGCTAAGCTTGACGATTCTATCAACATGAGTTTAGAACTCAAGTGTATGATCGTGTTTGGAGGAGAGAAAACTTTTTTGTGAATGTGTAAAGCATTAAGTGCACAAACTTACTTTTCTCTCCTTTACAAGCATCCTATTTATAGAAGGAAAGTTGGGCAGAAGACAATAATTGCCCATGTGCAATTCTTGTCTTATTGGTACAATGTAGTATCTTGTCTTACCCTATTCTAAGTAGTAAGACGTAAGTCCTTTACACTTGTCAGTACCCCATCTATCCCAAAAGGGTAAGTCACGCTAATTGTGTGATGTACTTCATCTTGTCACAATTCAACTTATCTCGCCTTTTCTTCAGTCTTGGAGAATGCTTGTTTTCTTCAGGGAGATCGTATGGGGTTCAGTGAGTCTATTGCCACAACTCACTGAACCCATCACCTTCTTCTTCGTCATATAAGACATTCGTTGAGCTTCGCCTCTCTGAATGCTTGAGTCTTCCTTTTAGACTCAGTCTAGGAACTCGAAGGAAACTCACTGAGTGACTGTTCACTCAGTGACCTTGTTATGTTCAAGGTTAATAATTCACTTAGGCTGATTGTTATTCAAATCCTCCAGGAGGTCATTAGGTACTGAATTGACCTAACAATCTCCCCCTATTTGGATATAAAATTTTCCTAAGTGAAATTGTTATAAGTGAGCAAAGAGGCTTCTTCTTATTACAAACTATTCTACTTGATGAAAAGACTTGATATAACAAAGTACTTTATTTTCATTCATCATTACATAAGACTGAATAGTCTGATACAAGAAACATAAATAAAACAAAAGATTACAGTTATTCAGGAATCCATTGCTTCCCTCTTCACCCTTTATGACTTTAACACCTTTTCTTTGCCAGGCCTCCTAGCAATTATCTCCCTGAGCTTCTCACCAAATCTTTTATTCTCACCAGTCTGAATTTGTCCAGCCATCACAAGAAAGATGAGAACACTCTCAGTAGTGCATTTCTCTATGTCACTCATTCTTTGAAATGCTTGATCCCCAAATACATCAATGAAGAAGATACCCCACTCAGGTTCTTCTATAACCATGTTGTTCACAAAGGGGACATTTTCAGGGAGAGTACGATTGCAGTCTAACCCAGGGATCTTAGTCTCAGCTTCAAGCTCAACTCTTTTTCTCTTTCTTCCCTGAGTTTTGGTAGGATCATGTTCCGTTAATGGAAGATCTTCAGTAATTCCTAATTGTTCCTTCATCTGATTCAACCTCTCATATCTCTTACTGAGAGAGTTGAGTATCACAGGGACACATTTGTTTGTTTTAGTCCTGAAAATCCTTCCCATTTCGTCCCAATCACTGAGACCAAAATCACGAAATGAAAATTTCTTCATAACTTCAAAGTTCCTCTCATCATTGTTTCTGTAGACAGATACCGAGACTGGTGTGGTGTGAGGAATGATCTGAAGGTTAGTGATTGGTTCAGGCTTTCTTCTTTGGGTGACGACTTTGGTGTATTGGTCATATAGTTTCTTAAGTTGTGTGGTTCTTTGTTTTTGCTTCAAGACCATTTCATCCTGAATGGCCTTGAGTTCTTCCTCCTGCTTTTGGATGAACTCCTCTCCCCCTTTCTTGCTCAGCAAGACCTCAGGGTTACCACCCACTTCTTTCACAAACTCAGTGGATACCTTCAAGATCTCAGCCTTTGTTGCTTCATTAGCCTTAGCCGACTCCATTCTATCTAGATACACTTGGATTTGATCAGGAGTCATTTGGTACATTATTCCATTTATCTCATATGGTACCAAGACACTGGCATCAGGATCAGGCCTTACTTCCCTTGAAGCTTTTTCAAGTTTCTTTGGTGGAGGTGTTAGGGTTTCATCAACTATACCTTTGCCCCTATCTAACTTAGATACTGAGGGCTCAGGGTTGGGAGGAATTGAGTTTAAGGGTTGGGGTTGTGCTAGTCTTTCCTGCTCCCTCTCAGTGTAAGAAGGAGGTTCAGTCCAAGTTAACATCATTGGTGGCACATTCTCTACCTCAAAAGTTGAAGGATCAGCCTGACTAATCCCTTTTGCCCTTTGTGAGGATCCTGAGGTGGTGGAAGATCCCTTGAAATCCTGAAACATCTCAGTCACCATTTCCTTCATGGACTGAGTGTCTGCTTTGATAGTTTGAACATCCAACTGAATAAGGGACTGAGTATTTTCGATGGTGGTGATCCTTGTCCTTAGCCTAGAATATCAGCTTCTTTCAAGGATTTGGAAATGTCAGAGAGATTGGTGGCATTAGCCATGTATCCTTGTGCAGCCCTTGACAATCTGAACTCTGCTTCAGCATCCATATGAACATCCGCATAGATGGCATCACATTTCCCTTTCACCACATCCAAGTCAGGCCTGAGAGAGTCTAACCTAGTGAAAACCTCAGTGAGCCAGTCCAATTCCAGAGTTGGTCAATTGCTTTTGAGGGGGAGAATGTGCCACCAATGATGTTAACTTGGACTGAACCTCCTTCTCACACTGAGGGGGAGCAGGAAAGACTAGCACAACCCCAACCCTTAAACTCAATTCCTCCCAACCCTGAGCCCTCAGTATATAAGTTAGACAGGGGCAAAGGTATAGCTGATGAAACCCTAACACCTCCACCAAAGAAACTTGTAAAAGCTTCAAGGGAAGTAAGGCCTGATCCTGATGCCAGTGTCTTGGTACCATATGAGATAAATGGAATAATGTACCAAATGACTCTTGATCAAATCCAAGTGTATCTAGATAGAATGGAGTCAGCTAAGGCTAATGAAGCAACAAAGGCTGAGATCTTGAAGGTATCCATTGAGTTTGTGAAAGAAGTGGGTGGTAACCCTGAGGTCTTGCTGAGCAAGAAAGGGGGAGAGGAGTTCATTCAAAAGCAGGAGGAAGAACTCAAGGCCATTTAGGATGAAATGGTCTTGAAACAAAAACAAAGAACCACACAACTTAAGAAACTGTATGACCAATACACCAAAGTCGTCACCCAAAAAAGAAAGCCTAAACCAATCACTAACCTTCAGATCATTCCTCACACCACACCAGTCTTAGTATCTGTCTACAGAAACAATGATGAGAGGAACTTTGAAGTTGTGAAGAAATTTTCATTTGGTGATTTCGGTCTCAGTGAGTGGGACGAAATGGGAAGGATTTTCAGGACCAAAACAAACAAATGTGTTCCTGAGATACTCAACTCTCTCAGTAAGAGATATGAGAGGTTGAATCAGATGAAGGAACAATTAGGAATTACTAAAGATCTTCCTTTAACTGAACAGGATCCTACCAAAACTCAGGGAAGAAAGAGAAAAAGAGTTGAGCTTGAAGCTGAGACTAAGATCCCTGGGTTAGACTGCAATCGTACTCTCCCTGAAAATGTCCCCTTTGTGAACAACATGGTTATAGAAGAACCTGAGTGGGGTATCTTCTTCATTGATGTATTTGGGGATCAAGCATTTCAAAGAATGAGTGACATAGAGAAATGCACTACTGAGAGTGTTCTCATCTTTCTTGTGATGGCTGGACAAATTCAGACTTATGAGAATAAAAGATTTGGTGAGAAGCTCAGGGAGATAATTGTTAGGAGGCCTGACAAAGTAAAGGTGTTAAAGTCATCAAGGGTGAAGAGGGAAGCAATGGATTCCTGAATAACTGTAATCTTTTGTTTTATTTATGTTTCTTGTATCAGTCTATTCAGTCTTATGTAATGATGAATCAAAATGAAGTACTTTGTTATATCAAGTCTTTTCATCAAGTAGAATAGTTTGTAATAAGAAGAAGCCTCTTTACTCACTTATAACAGTTTCACTTAGGCAAATTTTATATCCAAATAGGGGGGTATTGTTAGGTCAATTCAGTACCTAATGACCTTCTTGAAGGATTTGAATAACAATCAGCCTAAGTGAATTATTAACCTTGAACATAACGAGGTCACTGAGTGAACAGTCACTCAGTGATTTGCCTTCGAGTTCCTAGACTGAGTCTAAAAGGAAGACTCAAGCATTCAGAGAGGCGAATCTCAACGAATGTCTTCTATGACGAAGAAGAAGGTGATGGGTTCAGTGAGTTATGGCAATAGACTCACTGAACCCCATACGATCTCCTTGAAGAAAACAAGCATTCTCCAAGACTGAAGAAAAGGCGGGTAAGTTGAATTGTGACAAGATGAAGTACATCACACAATTAGCGTGACTTACCCTTTTGGGATAGATGGGGTACTGACAAGTGTAAAGGAATTACGTCTTACTACTTAGAATAAGGTAAGACAAGATACTACACTGTACCAATAAGACAAGAATTGCACATGGGCAATTATTGTCTTCTGCCCAACTTTCCTTCTATAAATATGATGCTTGTAAAGGAGAGAAAAGTAAGTTTGTGCACTTAATGCTTTAGAAATTCACAAACAAGTTTTCTCTCCTCCAAACACGATCATACACTTGAGTTCTAAACTCCTGTTGATAGAATCGTCAAGCTTAGCAATCGTTAGGATTGGACTAGCTTGTTAGTGAGGAGATCACAAAACCACACATTGTCTATTCAATCCCTATTGTAGCTTCGTATACAATAGGGTATAATTCTTTAATAAAGCTAAGAGTTAAACGTTGAAAACCTTTGTGTTATTTACTTACTTGTATTAAGTTTATTGCATTACTTAACCATGGGTTAGGACTATACTTAGTATACTTAAGTATAGTACTAATTACAAGGGACCAACATATAGTCTTGACAGACATCAATTCTTTGTTTCCAGAGATGTCAAATTTTTTGAATCTATTTTTCCTTTTAAAGATGGTACCTTGAATAAAAAGAATAATAATAGAGAATTTGATGTTTTCCAAAATGATAAAGCTTTGACTTTTTTTGATTTAGATAACCTGAGCTACCCTATGATGATGAGAGAGTAACAAATGCACATAGTGGTGACCTTGGGTCACCAAGTGCTAGCAACCTACCCATGAGCTTTGGTGACAGTGGACACATTGCCTCAGGCAATGACACCACATATGTCAGCTCAAAAGGGAATGAGGCTGCCACACATAATGACAATCATATTTTTAAGGGTACTTTAGATTTTAACCCTAGTCTTCCTTCTCATGATCAAAGCATGGCTGAAAACTTGGGGAACAATCCTAACTTTAATGCTCAGGGAAATCAAGGGTTAAGAAGGTCTTCTAGACCTTTTGTTTTTCCAAAAAACTATAATGATTTTGTGTTCAATTCAAAAGTCAAATATGGGATTGAAAAATTTGTGGGATATTCTAGGATTAAAGGTGATGCTTTGTGTTTTGTGACCCAACTGAATAAGAATAGTGAACCTAGAAATTTCTTTGAAGCCTCTCAAAACCCTCATTGGGTTGATGCTATGAATTTAGAATTTGCTGCTTTACTTGAAAATGATACTTGGGACTTAGTTGAGTTACCTGCTGATAAGACTACCTTAAATTCTAAATGGGTTTGGAAACTTAAGTTTAAAGCCAGTGGTGAAATAGAAAGGTACAAATCAAGACTTGTTGCTATGGGTTGTGGGCAAAAAGAGGGAATTGATTATGAAGAGACTTTTTCCCCTGTTGTGAAAATGGTTATTGTTAGATGTTTGATTAATTTAGCTGTTAACCAGTCTTGGCCTATTTATCAACTTGATATCAACAATGCTTTTTTTATATGGTGAGTTAGAAGAAACTGTCTTCATGAAACCTCTACAAGGTTTCTGACTGGAAATAAAAATCTAGTTTGTAGATTGAAGAAGTCCATTTATGGACTCAAACAATCTCCAAGACAGTGGAATTCTAAACTTACTTATGTTCTTATGGAAAATGGATTTGTTCAAAGCAAATCTGACTACTCTCTCTATACTAAGTCTGATGATAGATTGTTTATTGATGTTCTTGTTTATGTGGATGACATCATTGTTACTAGCAATAACAAAAGTGAAATTGATAACTTCAAAATGTTTTTGAAAGGTAAGTTCAAAATTAAAGACTTGGGAAACCTGCAATATTTTTTGGGAATTGAAGTTATCAAAACTGATTTTGGAATGTGTTTGAACCAAAGAAAGTATGTGTTGGACCTTTTGTCTGAGTATGGTATGCTTGCCTGCAAACCATCTAAGACACCTTTGGTGTCAAAGATGTCTGTTTCCAACCAACCTTCAGAAAATGACCCTTTCCTTGATAATATTGTTGAATACCAAAAACTTATGGGAAAGTTAATTTATCTGACCAATACCAGACCTGACATTTCTTATGTTGTGCACTATTTAAGTCAATTTATGCATTCTCCTTTGCTGTCTCATCAGAAAATTGCCTTTAGAATTTTAAGATATCTAAAGGGATCTCCAGGTCTTGGTATTAATATTGCTAAAAACTCTGGTATGTCTCTTAAGCCTATTCTGATGCTGATTGGGCTAAATGTATTGTGACAAGGAGGTCTGTTACTGGGTATTGTGTTTTCTTAAATGGAAACTTAATCTCTTGGAAAAGCAAAAAACAACATACTCTCTCTAAATCCTCAGCAGAAGCAGAGTACAGAGCTCTTGCTTCTGTTACTAGTGAAGTCATTTGGATCCTCAAAATTTTAAAAGATTTAAAATGTTACAATCTTTTGCCTGTGGATCTATTTTGTGATAGTAATTCTGCTATTAAAATAGCAGCCAACCCTGTTTTTCATGAGAGAACCAAGCATCTTGAAATTGACCTTCACTTTATGAGGGAAATTTTTTTGAATGGGGTGGTTAGAACTGTTAAAGTATATTCTGCAAATCAAATTGCAGATATCTTTACAAAGGGGTTGGATATAGACCAACATGAGAAACTTGTTGGAAAAATGGGCATGATCAGTTTGTATGGGTTATCAGATTAAGGGGGTGTTAATTTTGAGGACCTAATCTGATAACTATGTTTAACCATAAGGGCTTATTGTGTCTTGTTTAAACTTTCAGTTAGCATAAAAAGATATGGAATGAAGGGACTCTTGGACGATAAGGACCAATGTTGTGAAGTCTCTTAAGTGTTGCTGGACTTGGACTCAAGCCCAATATGAAGCCCATGTTGAAGCCTATGTGTAACGGCTCTTTAGCCTTAGGGTTTGGTTAAAGGATGATATCGTATCTCATTGTTTGTATCGCTTCATCATTTTCAACTGTGTGTTTTTCACACAGTTATTACTCTCTCTCACTCACAAACTCTTGATCTCAGAAACCTTGTTTAATCTCTTTATTTATTATCTTTTGATTGTAAAACTATGATCATGTATATTATAGGGCTACGCTTGAGTAGCACTGGTAGTCTTTAGTCTTTCTATTATTTAGTTTGTGTTCTTGATCTTGTTTAATAAAAAAAAGTGTTTAAAGTGTCTTGATTCATGTTTTTCTACATTTTGAAAACTCGAAGTTTTTGACAAAATTCTGAACTACAAAAAACAAATTAATGTGATTCACCGGTACTTATTAAACCCTCAGACCATCCGTTCTGATAGTTCATAAAAACAAGTTTAAAAAAAAGATGAACATGTTTATCATTTATCAGTCATAGTGAAAATATGAATTATACTTATGTAACACGAAAAAGTCTATTATCTTAAATATCTTTTAAATTTAATACTCTTGTGTTTAATGGGGTTATAAATCTTAAAAAGTTTATTTATAGTGAAGAGAAGTTTATTAAAAAAAGCGTCTATGAATATGATTTAAAATACCTAGTTACTTTTATAAACCTTTATAAAATTTTACTATATCAGATGTTTAGGCTCTTTTTATGAAAAAAGTTGTATTTATATTTAATTATCTGAGAAAGAAATTCAAGAACTTAAACTAGTAAAGAAATATACATCGACTTTTAAATTCAACAAAAATTAATAGCAATACACATACGTGTTCAGAACTAGCGTACTCCCAAACCTAAACAGAAAAAGACGAGTCAAGAACCATGAAGATTTGGTTAACCTTTATCACAAGGCTAATCTTAATATATACTGACGTATTACAATATCATGCATTTTAATATTTAATAATCCAAAATTGGAAGTTACCAACATTTAGGTTTATGAGAGCCAATAAAGGTCATTGTAGTGTTTTGGTGAATTACACAATCAAAGTAGTGAGTAATGATAAAGCTAAGGCTAAAAAAAGGTTTCTTTTCAACATGATTCTTGGCTTTTGCTTGTCCAAAATAGAGATTGTTAAAAAAAACTAATTTGGAAGCATCCTCTTTCCATTGTATAATTAGGCAAATGGTCCTTTTTTAGAAGAAAGAACCCTAAAAGTACAATACTTAAATGTATTGGTCTTTCGATTTTCGGATTAAACTTCGTGGCAAAAGAACGATGGTGCTATACGTGTTGATCTTGATCGAGAAAAGTCGAATAGAATATATTGAATGCAAGGAATATAAAGTTAGGCGTGCACGAAAACACGTCTGAATACAATATATTCTTAAAACTTTTACAGTTGGACAATAAGAACGTGTTTTTATTACAAAAGCAAAATGACAAGTGAAAAATTCTTGCTTGAGTGAAAAGCATGATGATGACATGATTCTTGCTTGAAGTTTTCATCGACTATAAACAAACACATTTTGGAAAAGAAAAAAAAAATAATCCTTTTACGACTCTAATATTCACTTACCTCTATTCATAAAGTAGAAATGTAGAATAGCATATGATGCTTGCATAGCCAGAGCCTCAGGGGTCAATGTTTTTAGCGATGTTGGGCCTAAAACAGGCTCCAAATAGGGGAGCCTTAAAGTTATGTGGTAATTGTATTTTGACATGGTAACTTTAAAATCGGGAATTTCTAAAAAACATTTAAGAAAATAAAACTGGTATGCGTACTTGTCTTGTATCGATAGTTACCTGTGTTCTCGACTTCTCGTTATACATAAAGAAAAAACATGATAAACTTTGAGGTTTGGCATAATAACTTGTGATGTGCATGTATAGGTTAAGGACCACCAACCTGAAAACAAAATAACATTAACCAGTTCAAGAGGTGCATGTATATTCTCTCTTATTAGCTTTTTTTAGCTTAGGACTGAATCTGATGAATGGTGACAAAATGAACAAGTCGGATGAAGGGTCAAATTTTTTACGGATTTTTTTTATTTAAATGCTTATTGCTAAATCAGATAAGTCATAAAGAGTGGTAAAACTGCTTTTATACCTTTCACGTAAATAACCACCTATGGCTTACCAATTTTAATTTGGACAACGCGCACTCTAAATATATTTAAAAAGTACCAAATCGAATGATAACTTTATTTATTGTACACTAAAATCTTCCTATATGGAAAATTGTCCACAAGATCGATAGAAAATTCATTTTAACCAAACCATACTATACATCTACAAACTTAATAAGATTTCACACTCAAGCAAGAGTAAGACGAAGAACATCACGAAACTCCAACCTTCTCGTTTCGGTATAAAACGTCTTGTACTTGTTCGGCCAATATGTTAACCAAATCCACCCTTTCGCTTCCCACTCCATCGTCTGCCCCATCGCGCCTTTTCCAAACTTCCACAACACACTTTCGCCATATTCGTCTCCAGCAAATATTACCCCTCCTTGCCTCGTAAACGGTCTATAAGCACTCGAGTATCTGTTCTTAAACCACGCTTTCGGCTTAAGCAACGCAACCTGTATACATGCATTGAAAAGATAGATTATCAAAGTTAAGAACTGTGCATTTTAAAATATGCTTCAAATATGCTTAATTTCAAAATTGTGTACATTTTGAACTATATATACATATGCAAATTCCAAAATTGTGTGCATTATATAAGCACGTTGTCATTTATTATAAGCATGTATTGTCACAACCTTTGAAGGCTTTGATGAAAAAACCTCAGAACCATTGACGCTATCATGAAGAAACCAGTTAAGTGTTCCACTATTGCCATTAACAGACTGTTCGAACTTCCATGGTTTTAGGTTTGTGGTGACGGTTTCACCGGCGGACACGGATATACCAATGTTATTTGGTGGCTCAAATGAGCCTTCGATGGTTCTATCCACACCAATTTCTCGAGAAGGGTTTTCGGAGGATCGACTAACGGAGACACTTAAGATGTTTGTTTGATTTGTGGGAGTGAGTTGTAGGGAGATTCGTGAAGGGAAGTGCTTTTCGTCGATTCCTGCTCCTCGTTCTTTCATTAGTGTTTCGTTCACGAGTCGTACGACATCACACCTGGTTCACACAACATGTAAACATTAAAAAAAGTTAGTAGTCATGATTGAGGTATCCGCTAATAGTATGAACATGTGCATGGATATGATGTTTTTGAATTGTAGTGCATGGTACTATCGTTATAATAAGGTCGTATTCATAAACCTTTCGAAAGTCACATAATTATTTTACAAACAATGACATGACTTAGTTATATATTTGACCTTTTCTCTAAATTAATCATATACCAGGTACCACTTGGACCACGTGTTTATCGATTAGTACCTATACGGGGTTTCGTATAGACGAGACAAGCATTTACTTGCAAAGAACTTGATCATCTGGATACGGTTAATTAGGTGTAATCATTAAATTTAACTTTTATAAAGTCCACCATAAAACGTCGGTTTTCCTTTTAATGAGGAATGACCTAAAGTCTAGCTAGGTTTATGAGTTCATCCAACTTCTATTTAATTAACACATGTTCTAAGAAAACCTTCTTTCATTCTTTGATCCTCACTGCATAATCTGCTTGACATACAAATTAATTTATATATGTGGTTCACATTTTAGGTCCGGATTCGTGTTAAATGGAGTGTACCTCGCATAAGAGCAAGCACTTCCTGTTTGAGTCCGAGTTGGTCAGGGATCAGACAAAGTTTACATCTTAACTACTACATATATATACACGATCACCGTTATAAAATAAGTAAGATAGTGTAACAATTATTGTTGAGTAAACGTCAACTTTCTTAAGCATGTATATGTAGGGTTGCTTTAGAAGGATACTCGTCTTATCACTATTTCTAGAAAATGTTTAACAGTAAGAGGAATATGACTATGCGTTGTCTTGGCCACAAACCTAATATTCCAGTACATAATGGTATCCTTTGCTTCAAAGCAATCTATAACCATTAGTGTTTTCAAAATTTATTTCCTAAATTATGCAATTGTTGTTTTTAAGGACTTGAACTAATTTATGATATGGGTTTGATGTTTCATGCTATCAAATTTTCTTTTAAGAAACTAGCTAGATAATTGTAGAAAGATTACAAAATTCTGATTAGATGTTTCTCATTACTTTAATTTTTATATTACAAATTTACAATGACTTATCTTTGAGCAAATCAGATGTTTATTTGATAACATTTATACGATACTATGAAGCTTTATAGAGATATGTACGAAACTAACGTACCCCTTTTAATTAATTTGTGTGTACGTACTATTCAGTTCATTCTTACCAACGTTAACGTTATTTCTCGGTCATCTTAATTAAGGAGTACATGTTATAACAAATGCAAAAACAATTTCATTACTAAAAGATATTCAGAACTAATGATCATTAGAGTCAACTATTATTTATTTATATGAAAACATTTGTGCAATAACATATGTTCTTCTTTGTGTTCTTAGAATGCAAGTTACACAAACCATACATACATGTATACCTCATACTAATAAGATTCGAATGATTAACTAGTATTGTTTATAGATTATTTTGATAGCATTGAGTTTCTGCTTGATTTATTTATAGGTTACATGGATTATTAGGTTGATATATAAATGCTTAAACTATTACCTGATGTCGTTTTATTTTGCTAAAAACAGATTTTTAATCATATTATAGTGCTAATTACAAGAACTTACAAGAAATAGAAACCTTGCATACCTCACGTTATCGATGCTAACCAAAACATCAATCCACTTTTCACGAACACTCACATGATTATTCAACTGGATCACCCCTTCAAGTTGATGATAATTCAACGAAAATCCGAGCTTCTCATCTTCAAGTCCATTATCACTGTTACACTTTTCAATGTCCATAACAATCAATGGACTATATATTTGAACTTTCCATAACCCTAATCCTGAATCTGCCGAAGAATACATGGGTGATGGTGAGTTTAGGACACTGTTCATTGTTCTTAGCTCCATCAACCAATTTGTGATCGCAAGATTCATGGATCTCATCCATTGCTCTTCCGCGTTAGACCCCATTAACCTCATTAACCTTTTCGATGTTTCTCTAGCCCATGTACATGCAAATTGATGTTTGAGTGTGTTTATAGCATCACACCTAATATCTTGAGGAGCTTCATATATCGATACAACAAACGTTAGAGCAAGAAACAAGAAGTTAACTATGTCCTTAAGGTCGGCGATCGAGTTTGGTTCAGGGAGTTTGAGGAAAGAATTCGAGTGTTTGATAGGGGTGTATTTAAGGATGTCTTTGATGATATTGGTTAAGAGTTTGGACAGGCTAATTTGCTCATAAAGTACACCCTTATTAACGACGAAATTGAGTGGTATAGAGGTCCAAAGAGTTACACTTACGTTGTAATTAGCAAGGATTTTGAATGATAATGAAGAAGAGTGAATTTGACTTCTGGAAATTGAGAGTTCAAGAGATGGTTGAGGTGAAGTTGAAGGAGAACAAATGCATATGGATTTGGTGTTTGTTTGCCATTGAGACGGTGGTGGTAGATTGTCGATCCAAACCCATATATCAGGGAAAGAAGAGGCCATATATTTTGAGATAGCAATTTATGAACTTGATAATCTATACACTTGATCTCAATGGAAACTCAAACACAAATAACCACATATATATAGAAGGAATAAGTGAAACACAAGGAAAGTTCAAAAGATGGATGATAAAGTATATGCATTGAGTAGTACTAACAAATTTGTGTGAAGTAATATAAAGATACCTTGTGTAGTAGTTTTCTTTTTTATTACTCGGTATTTGACGTGTAGCTATCAAATTCACAAGTCCTTTCATCTATTCGGATCAACCAACTACAGTACTATTTTTATGAAATGATTGACAACAAAAAATAAAAATAGACATACAACCTCGTGCATTATGCAATGTTATCTAAATACTAACTCATCATATAATGGTTGTCTCATATAATGGTTGTTCAGATTTTCTAATCCATATATTGTAAGTAGATTATAAAAAATGTCTTTACGTTAGATTTGTTCATTATGCATTAATTTGATTAATCTTGTTACTAAACACGGCTGGACTAAATGCATACATGCAGGGGCGGATTTCATAAGGGACTAGGAAGGTCTCGGCCCTCCCAAAGTTTGTGATCAATAGTGTAAAAAATTGACTCGGATTGCATACATGTTTTTTAAGGACGTTTGATGAAATATGTTTGCTTTATTTCGGTTATTAAAATTGATAGAAACCAAATAAGCAATTTGCTTTAAAGTTGCTAGGCTGAATTAATTTACACTATAATAATGAATGTTGACCATGCACGCCAATCTTAAACATATCTGCACCTAAATCTTTATGATAGAAAAGAATCATACAGATTATGCATTATACACTTAACCTGGTTTTAATCTTCAGTTTGTACTTAAATCTCGAGTCAATTATTAAGGATTATTATTTTCCATGTATACAATTTTTTAAAGAAGAGTATCATTAGGATAAAAAAGACCGAGGGTCTGTACATAGATTGGAACATGGACTGAAACAATGTTCCAATCCACCGACATATAAGAATAAAAATCGTCAATCGAACTTTACCGATAAAAAACGCCCCAAACAATACACAAGACTCCTTTAGCCAAGAAATCAACATCAGTTGCCTTCACGCTTGATATGAAATTATGAAGTATTGATCGATACCCTTTAGATGACAAGAAAAGACTAGTCTTTTGAAAGTGGGATAAAAAACGCCATACATTAATTGTCGTGGCATCTAAACTCTTATGACAAGTTTATTTTTGCTATGCACTGGTTAATTATGTATTTGTTTACAAATCATATAGACATGTTTACAAATATGTTATGTCAAACTTTATTAAATAATCATGGTGGATCATAATTGTTTAGAAGTTAAGGCTATAGAGCCTACATAGCGATGTTTATGCCACCATTTTGATCTGATTTGATGAGACTTATTACGACAAATTTTTTTATTAATGTATGTTGGTGTTTTTTGGTTAAGGTTAACCGAAGGGGTATCTGTCTTGTTCATAATAAAACTACGTTGATGATCATCGACCGGCCCGTTGTTGTCGGAGGCCCTAGGTAATAACGATTAAGAGGACCCGTTACATTACTAAATTAAAGAAAAATTTCATATAAACTTGAATTGCATGACTCATATTTTTTTTAACAAATAACGTATTTTATATATAATAAGTAAAAAATATGGCCCCTTTCAAGTGGAGGCCCGGTGCGACAGCACCACTTGCACACCCCTTAAGCCGCCTCTGCATCATCACATTAGTTTGATAAAAAAAATCAATGTGTTGATTGGTGTTGGGTTGATATAAGTATTACTCCGTTGCAGCTTCAAGTCAGCTTGAATTCAAGTTATATTGCACATTCAATTTCAAGCATATATAAAAACTTTCGGAACGGATTTTAACGAGTAGATTGTGTGCTCAAATCCAGTTACGTTGAGACATATATACGATATGTCAAATTTTTGTTCAATGTTTACGAGTTTTATTACTGAGTTGATAGCAATCAAACATGTATTTTATATTACTTGCATTTTTAAGTGTCAAACGACTTACTTTTTATTCCAAAACCATCTTTAGCAGAATTACAACTTATACTAGTTAACAGGTTGATTTGCCGAAAAAAAGTAACACGGTTTGTGGGAAAAAAATTAGACCATGTTCATTTTGTGTTAATTTTGAGGACCTAATCTGATAACTATGTTTAACCATAAGGGCTTATTGTGTCTTGTTTAAACTTTCAGTTAGCATAAAAGGATATGGAATGAAGGGACTCTTGGACGATAAGGACCAATGTTGTGAAGTCTCTTAAGTGTTGCTGGACTTGGACTCAAGCCCAATATGAAGCCCATGTGTAACGGCTCTTTAGCCTTAGGGTTTGGTTAAAGGATGAGAGTGTATCTCATTGTTTGTATCACTTCATCATTTTCAACTGTGTGTTTTTCACACAGTTATTACTCTCTCCCACTCTCAAACTCTTGATCTCAGAAACCTTGTTTAATCTCTTTATTTATTGTCTTTTGATTGTAAAACTATGATCATGTAGATCATAGGGCTACACGTGAGTAGCACTGGTAGTCTTTAGTCTTTCTATTATTTACTTTGTGTTCTTGATCTTGTTTAATAAAAGAAAAAGTGTTTGAGGTGCCTTGATTCATGTTTTTCTACATGGTATCAGATCCAGGTTGTTGAAAATCGATGAAATTTTTTTAGGGTTTCAAAAATTTTGGGGTTTTTTTACGATATATACTTTTTGATTAGATCTACTATTGAGATAGCAGGATCTGTTGATATTACTTTTTTATTCAAAGTTTTGATGCCTCAATTTTTGTTTTAAAAAATTAGGGTTTCTGAGATCTGGTGTTTCATATTATTTGGTTACTTTTTTGGACGATTGGTACATTTATCCTTTGATTGAATTGATTTTCCCTAATTTTCCTTTGGAAAAAAATTAGGGTTTCATTTCTTTTTGAAAGGGTTTTTGTATCTCTAATACAAGGACTTTTTAGCCTCCCAAGTATAAAATCTTATCGTCCGATCTCTTCGAATTGATTTCCAGTCTAAGTGCGACTCAATTGTCTTTTGGTGAATAGGAGAATGGTTTGGTTGATTATCTATTTTAAACTAATAGCAAATAAATGTAAATGTCGTTGAGTAAAGTAAGAGCTTTAAAGATTAAACTAAAATGACGAGTTAAAAGTAAATGATTGAAAACTTAAGGACAAAATTAGAAAAATACTTGAAAACTTAATGAAACTAACACTTGGAAACTTTGCAAAAACAAGAAACTAAACCATCGGAAAATTGCCAAATCGGAATCTGATCGAAATATAGGTCAGAAAGAAGGCTGATCGGAATGCAAACAAGCAACACTGGTCGGAATGTTGGAAACGGACCAAATCGGAATATCACTAATACTCTCGTCGGAATAATGAAACCCACAATCGGAATATCATTAAAAATCATACAATCGGAATGTGTCAATCAACACCAATCGGAATATTAACAAATCAAGCCAATCAGAATGTTACAAAATATCCCACAATCGGAAAGTCTTAAAATGCATATAATCGGAATGAGCCAAAAAGGGTCCAGATCGGAATCCAAACTCCCTAATCCGATCAACACGATCGGAATAAGGGGAGGGGGTGCAGTCGGAATGTACCAATCGGAAAAGGGTTTAATACCTTTTCCGATTTATGTGGGATTCGAGAATAAGCAAAGGTAATAAGCTATTTTGATAAGCTATCACCAAAACTTGAACGAATCTAAAGTGAGAAGGACTAAATAAGCACAAATAACAACTTATCCAAACTTAAAATAATCAATCTTTTGAATCAAACCATTAAAAGATGAACTTTTTAAGAAAACTTTTAAAAAGTAAATAAGCTAAACATATAAATAAGCCATTAAGCACAAAGATCTCAAAGCTTATTCGTATGAAAACTTAAGTAGGCATAAAAAGATTACCTTTTTAAGCACGAAATCATTAAGAACAACACGGATCAAATAGATTTCGCACCAAAAGTAAACTAAAATCAAAGAAAGGTAGAAAGAGATGAAAGATTAAAAGCTTAACTTGAACTTTGATTAATGAAATCACAATACAAAAGGTTTAATCTTGAAAGATTAAAAGAAAAGATGAAACTTAGTGAGAGAAATTTGAGAACTTTCTCTCTCTAAAACTAGAAAGAACAATGAAAAATGAAACTAAAAACTAAACTACTCACCACCCTCCTAATGTGTATTAGGAGGGTATTTATAGGGAAAAATGGGAAGGAGTGCATGTGTTGCCTCTTCTTTCTTTCTTTCTTCAGGTCTTCTCGACTCGATTTAATTCTTTGTCTTTTCTCGACGTCGTCTCGGGATTTGAACTTGTCTTGATAATTTTCTTATTTAATTTAGACTTGAGTTCTTCGACTTCATTAAACTTCCGTCTTTAGACTTTTTCTTCGATAAATTTTCAGAATAGGCCTTGGACTTCCGTTCTTTTTGCACTCTTGATCTTTTGACTTCGTCTTTTCTCGTTTTCTTCGATAAAAGCCCGTGAAAGCCGTGTTTTCTTCCTTTTTCATCTTTTGGTCCTAAAACACAATAAAAACACAAACCACGCATAATTCCGACTTTTACGACATAAAATACACGTTTTGGTCTTGTTATTATTGGAAATAAGTGGTAAAAGGATAAGTGTTTTTACACTTATTAAATCCCCTACACTTGACCATTGTAATGCCCTCATGCAATGCAATAATTTTAAAGCACGGTTTACATTCTTCATCATAAATAACCCACCTTGGCCTTTATTAAATGCTAAACATAAAAAGATAGAAACAAGTAAAGAAATCAAAGAATTACATTGGGTTTTGGCTGCCATGAACGTTTATCATCCTCAAGTTTTACGTTCCCCATACCAAGCTTAAAAACGAGATCATTGTTATTATAAGTTAGCAGACTAACACGAATTCATGTGGGCCAATTATTTACTTAGACTCCCTTATTCCTAGGTGTATCTCTTATATTTTATTTTTGTCTTGAATGATCACGAGGATGCATTGTTTGACTTATTTCGATAGTTATTTAGGCGAAAAATAAAGTGAACGATTTAATCAATAGTTAGCTAAAGGACAAAATCTTTTAAAACTGCTTCTCGGGACCTCATAAAGTTCATATCTTGGCATAACTCGCTTCACGATTTGAGACCTTTCTCGGACCGATATTTGGCAGCGACTTCATACTTCGAATCTTTGAGAGACGTTCTTGAAATAATGGTCTTCTCTTCATAATAGAAATTTCTTCACTTGAAGTTTTGAGAGATTCTTCATATTTGGACCACGACTTCTTCATTTTTCTCCAATCTTTATTTTAGACTTTGATATACAACGATCCGTCTCCTTTTAGGACTTGGATCTATTTATCCTCATACCTTGTTAGGGCCTTTTTGGATAGACTTCTCCATGATCTTTTGGGGAGTATTTGCTTTTCGTCGTGTGTCTCGATCCTTCATATTGATTTTCGATAAATGACTCTTCACATCACTTTTGGATCTTTAGCAACAAAATGTAGCCCTCATGCCTTGTTAGGGCCTTTTCGGACTCGCCAATCTTCGCATCCCGCTTCAATAAGTTATGCCTTGGCTATGAACTCTAATTAATACCGAGCAACTTTTAAACGATCTTGGGCTAGAAGCTAAGTAACTTTTCAAATCGTACAACCTTATTTATTGCAGATAAATTTATTAACAAGCGATGGGAGAATAGGCTCATAATTAACTCACATAAATTCACGAAAGAATACCAAACTTATAATTGACTCTATCATCTCTCGTCCTCCACAGTTTAAAATCTCAAGGAATGAGACTCGTGGATGCTTAGCCTATTAAATCAAAGTTTTGGGTTTTCGAGTCATCTATAGGATCTTGCAAATTCTTAGACTTTTTCAAGTTCAGAAATCGCATTTTAAAGTTCCCTTGATAAACGACCCTCTAGGATCAATTATAGGAACTTGCGAAAAGTTCTTGTTCTTAACCCGTGAGAGTTAAGACTTTCGCGTTTTATAGCTCCCTATATAAAAGCCTAGCAAAACTTGACTTAAACACGTTAAGGATACTAGCTAGAGCAAACTTAGATAAGTAAACTCGGGTTGAGTCAAAATGTTCATGACTTTGAAAAATTTAAAACCACTTTATTGAAAATTTATTCTAGCACGGAAAGGAAATAACGATAACAAAGGAAAATACAACTATACAATGAGGCCAAAATAGATTAAAATTTTTGAAAAATGTCGAAAAATCAAATTTTCCGGTTAAAATGAGGGCAAATTCATGGAAAAGACCACTTACTTCGATAGAAGTCCCCCCTACACTTGATATAAACATTGTCCTCAATGTTTAAGCATGTGGGAGTGAACTTCCCTAAACTTATGACATTGTGCACTTTGTTTAAATCTTGCTAAGGAAAGGACAACTAAAGTGAATTCAATGTGAACATATAAGATATGAAATATTGAATCACGAGAGTTTAGGATAGAACCGGGAAGATGGGAACACGGGATCACGGTTCGTCAAATGTCAACAAGAGTGGATCTTTGAAGCTTGTAATCCCTGCACAACACAAGAAACAAGACAACAAACACATACGGGGCTCCCCCTACACTTATTATGAAAGTAGTAAAGGATAGATCACGGGTTGCCTCCCGAGAAGCGCTTGTTTTTTATAACCGAGTCACGAGCCTGACTCGACCCAACTTTAGTTCATGGGAAACATGGTGAGGGATGGAATCATCTCATGAGAGATGTCCTCACCAAAGTACAGCTTCAAACGCTGGCCATTCACCTTAAAATTAGGCCCATTTGGCTGAGAAAGCTCAATGGTGCCATATGAAAATACTTTGGTGATGGTGAATGGACTAGACCAGCGGCTCTTCAACTTGCCAGAGAAGATCTTCAACCGAGAGTTAAAAAGTAAGACTTGATCACCAACGTGGAACTCTCGGTTCTTAATCCTTGCGTCATGAATAATCTTGGTCTTCTCCTTGTAGATCAGTGAGTTCTCGTAAGCTTCATTCCTCAGTTTGTGGAGCTCGTTGAGTTGAATCTTACGAAGATCACCGGCTTTGTTGATGTCGAAGTTAGCCCACTTCAAGGCCCAGTACGCCTTATGTTCCAGCTCGATGGGGAGGTGGCATGCTTTCCCGTACACAAGACGATACGGTGTACAACCAATCGGGGTCTTATAAGCTGTACGGAAAGCCCATAGAGCATAATCTAACTTATCGGCCCACACGGCACGATGCTCTCCTACAGTACGTTCCAGAATTCGCTTCAATCCACGGTTGGAAATCTCGGCTTGCCCATTGGTTTGGGGATGATAAGCGGTGGAAAGACGATGATTAATACCGTACTTAGCCATGACTCTTGCAAATTGATCATTGCAAAAATGAGTCCCGCGGTCACTGATGATAGCACGAGGAACACCAAATCGAGCAAAGAGCTGCTTCAAAAAGTTCACAACCACCCTTGCATCGTTCGTAGGAAGAGCCTTATCTTCAACCCATTTAGATACGTAGTCAACGGCTACGAGGATGTACTTGTTCCCTTTGAATGATGGAAATGGCCCCATAAAGTCGATGCCCCATACGTCAAAGATTTCACATTCTTGTATGAAATTTTGAGGCATCTCATCTTTATATGTGATCTTGCCTTGGCGTTGGCAAGCATCACAATGCTTAACCATTTCGTGAGCGTCACGATAAATGGTGGGCCAATAGAATCCAGAGTCAAACACTTTTTTGGCGGTGTAGTTGGGACCAAAGTGACCACCGGTGGGTCCTTTATGGCAAGCCTGGAGAATGTCCAAAGCGGCCGGTCCGTCAACACATCGGCGAATAATCAAGTCAGCGCATCGTTTGAATAGAAAAGGGTCATCCCAAAAGTAAGTCTTAACATCATTCAAGAACTTCTTCTTTTGTTGGGATGTTAACCCTTTGATGAGATTACCACCCGCTAAGTAGTTTGCAATGTCGGCAAACCACGGGGTGTTATCAAGATTGAGATTTATAGACATTAAGGTCTCAAGGGGGAAAAAGTCATTGATCTCTTTGTTCGGATGATCCCCTTGATATGGATCCTCAAGTCTACTCAGATGATCCGCGGCTAGGTTTTCGACACCCTTCTTGTCACGAATTTCAATGTTGAATTCTTGAAGGGGTAAAACCCAGCGAAGAAGTCTTGGCTTAGAGTCGTGCTTAGTCATCAAGTACTTCAACGCGAAATGGTCCGTGTATACGACGGTGGTGGATAAAACAAGATAGGGGCGAAATTTTTCAAAAGCATAGACAACAGCTAAAAGCTCTTTTTCGGTTGTCGTATAATGAAATTGAGCCCCCGTAATTGTTTTGCTAGCATAGTGGATTGGTTGAAAGTGTTTATTCACTCTTTGACCCAAAACCGCTCCAATAGCAAAGTCGCTAGCATCGCACATCAATTCAAAGGGTAGCTCCCAATTAGGGGTAACCAAGACCGGTGCCTTAGTTAGCTTATCCTTAAGAAGATTGAAGGCTTCGATACACTCTTTAGAAAAGATAAAAGGAGTATCTTTTTCCAAGAGGTGGGTCATCGGGCGAGCGATTTTAGAGAAATCCTGAATGAATCGACGATAGATCCCGCATGACCCAGAAAACTTCTCACACCCTTCACGGTTGAAGGTGGAGGTAATTTGGCTATGACATCTACTTTAGCACGGTCGACTTCAAGACCGGCTTTAGAGATTTTGTGTCCTAGCACAATGCCTTCTTTTACCATAAAATGGCATTTTTCCCAATTCAGAACAAGGGGAGTGTCTTCGCACCACTTAAGCATACGTTCCAAGTTGGCAAGGCAAGAAGAGAAGGAATCCCCAAAGACCGAGAAATCATCCATGAAGACTTCCATGGTTTGCTCAACCATGTCATGGAAGATAGCCAACATGCACCTTTGGAAAGTCCCGGGGGCATTGCATAAGCCAAAAGGCATCCTTTTGTAGGCAAATGTGCCATAGGGACAAGTGAATGTTGTCTTCTCTTGATCTTGGGGATCGATGGGTATTTGGAAATAACCCGAGAAACCATCAAGAAAGTAGTAATATTCATTACCCGCTAAACGTTCAAGCATTTGGTCCATTAAAGGAAGAGGGAAATGATCCTTTCTCGTGGCATCATTGAGTTAGCGGTAGTCTATACAAACTCTCCACCCAGTAACAAGACGTGTAGGAATCAACTCGTTGTTTGCATTGGGCACAACGGTGATGCCGCTTTTCTTAGGCACACAATGGACTGGACTAACCCATGGTGAATCCGAAATAGGGTAAATCATACCCGCATCAAGAAGTTTGATAACCTCTTTTTTGATGACGTCATGGATTTTAGGATTCACCCTTCTTTGGTTTTGAATTGTGGGCTTAAAGTCTTCCTCCATGAGAATTTTATGTGTGCAAAAGTGAGGATCAATTCCGCGAATATCGGAGATTTTCCAAGCGATAGCTCTTTTATGTTTCTTCAACACGGCGATAAGTCGGGATTTTTCTTCTTCTTTCAGGTCCTTTGCAATGATGACTGGTAACTTCTTGTTGTCTTCAAGGAAAACGTACTCAAGATGAGGAGGTAGGTCCTTAAGCTCAAGAGTAGGAGGATCCTCAATAGATGGTGAAACTAACGATGGATCATCATTAGTCACCTCTTTAGGAGAAGGAGGAGAAAACGGGTCCTCATTGAGAAGTTTCTCAATAGTACGAATGTCTTCATCCCAATCGGTGGAAGAATCATCATACTTAATATCGAGAGGACCCAAGCTAGCTTCGAAATCATCCAAGTCACTTTCTCCTAAAGGAGTCAATGACGGAGCAATTAAGGCAACGGTCTCAACATTGGGTAGAGAAGAGAGAGTACTTTTGCAAGCATCATGAAAGTGTTCTTCACAAGCCTCATCGAGAACATCAATAGCATTAACACTCTCATATGAATAAGGTTGCTTAGAAATCTTACCCATGTTGAAGACAATTTTATCGTCACCCACTCTCATGATTATTTCGCCCGCGGCTACATCAATGAGAGTGCGACCAGTCCTCAATAAGGGACGTCCAACGATTAATGGAACACGGGGATCCATCTCGTAGTCAACGACAACAAAATCCGCCGGGAAGGTGAATATGTCGACGCCAACAAAGACGTCTTCGGCTATTCCCACTGGATAAGCAACCGTACGGTTAGCTAATTCCAAGGTCATTTTGGTGGGGACTAGCTCGGGGAGAGATAATTGCTTCCAAACACTTAAAGGCATTAAGTTTATACTGGCACCTAGATCGGCTAGGGCCATGCAATTCTCTACTCCCGGGAAGTTGCAAGGAATTAAGAAGCGACCCAGATCACCAAGTTTGGTGGGCAATTTCCTTAAGAGAATGGCGGAGCAATTCTCATTAAGTTGGGTCTGAGCAATGTCAAGAAGCTTCTCCTTGTCACTTAGAAGATCTTTAAACATCTTCGCGTATTTAGGCATGTGAGCGAGAGCCTCGGCAAAGGAGATGTTAAAATTCAATTGTTTAAACATTTTGAGAAAGTTTGAAACTTGAATATCATCCTTGCTCTTTTGCTTCTCTTTCCTCAACCTTGACGGATAAGGTATATTGGATGAAGAAGAAGGATTTAGGGGAGTAGGATCACTCACAACCACGGGTTGGGGGGAAATGGGGGTAGACGGCAAAGGAGGTGAGGAAAGTTGCTCTTTTTCCTTGTTCACAATCACGGGTGGAGGTGTAGGAAGCTCGGGTTCCATATAACCTTTTCCACTACGAGTGGTGATTGCTTTCATCTCCCCTCTTGGATTCGCAACAGTGTTACTCAGAAGAGTACCCGAAGAAGAGGGTTGATTACCTTGGAAGAGCGAACCGATCATATCACGTATGTTAAGCGCTTGAGTGCTGAAAGAGTCTCTCATGTCTGCATGAATTTCATTGCTTTGTTTTGCCATGTCATTCCTTATCTCGGCTCGAATATCGTTCCCTTGTTTCTCCATTTCTCCCTTCAAGTTGACGAATTGACTCTGAAGATTCGTCACCATCTCTCTATTAGTCTTCATGAACGTCTCGACGTCTGGATTCAATGCCATCGGTTGATTGAGAGGTGGAGCTTGGTAAGCTTGAGAACTTCCTTGAGTTGGGTATGGGTTTCTTTGGGATTGATATTGATTGGTAGCACGAGGTTGGGATTGGTTGTTTCGGTTATAGCTTTGTTGTTGGTTTTGGTTTGGAGGAGGGAAACCGGGTGGAGTAAGATAGTTGTTTGAACGATAACTTAGCAAGCTACGATCTCCTTGAGGACGAGCTTGATAGCCTCCCGTGGGATAAGTACCGTAAGCCGCGTTAACGTTTTCAGAAAAATTGCCTTGAGTAGAAGGACAATCATTGTAAGAATGAGGACCACCACATGTGTCACAAGAAATAGAAACGACTTTAGCTTGTTGAAAGTGGTTTGTGGCCATGGTCATGAAATTCTTGTTCATCTCTGCGATTTGTTAGGTAAGTTCGGTTATTTCGGGATTGGAAGTAGTAGAAGAAACATTGACTCTCGAGTTAGATCTTGAGGATGCGGATGAATCCCAATTCTTGTGGTGAGTAGTCATGTTTTCAATCAACTCTCTACACTCCTCCGTTCTCCTTTTCATAAAAGTACCACCGACGGCGGCGTTGATCGTGTCACGATCACGAAAAGTGAGACCATTGTAGAAAGTATCAATGAGAGTGACGGGGAGCATGTTATGATTTGGACAATGGTCGATCAAATCATTGTATCGTTCCCAAGCATCAAAGAGCGATTCATCATTGTCTTGTATGAATCCACTAATTTGGTTACGAAGGCTTGTGACCATGGATGGTGGGAAGTAGCGCGATAAAAAGCGTTGAGTCATGTCATTCCAAGTATGAATAGAATTCTTTGGGAGACGGTCAAACCATTTTTCGGCATGGTGAGAAAGCGAGTGGGGAAATAGTTGAAGGCGAAGTTCATCCATAGAAACACCTGGGGATGTAGAATATTGATAATCTTGTTAATCTATGAAGTGGGTTGAAGATTCCTAGAGAGAGAAACTAGCGAGAGAAAGTGAGAGAGAACTATGTGTTTTTATTCAAATGAGAAAATAGAATGTCAACAACCAACCCCTTTCTATGGTGGAAAGGGGTATTTATATCCAAGGCCACTATTTGGGCTTGGGCCGACCCATGACAAGCCCATGGGTCGGTTTCTTACTTAACTTAATAAGCACACATTAACTACGAGCTATTACAACATTAATAATATTGTGGAGTGACCGATACTTCTAATATACGTAAAAACGTATTTCTAACAATCTCCCCCTAAGGGAGGTCACTCCACGTTTACAAAGTTCTAAACCTAGCATACTATACTAAGTCTTCGTCCTTCAGCTCGTAGTCTTTTCTTCTTTCTTTTTGTTGTGAATATGTTTATTTGATCTTTTAGGCTTTGGCTTGAGAGCATTGTTCTTTTGACCAATCACGTGCGATCTTTGCCTTTTTGTGAATCTTGCCTCCTCGTGACTCCATGTTCCACACACTTATGTCTTTTGTTAAATTCTCGAAAGCTTTAGAGTTTGGTACAACGGAAGACTTCATTTTGTACTTTCTTGAATTTTTGCTGAACTTTGATGCAGAAAAACATAAGCATGTGGGAACGACTTCAACTGGTACACCGCAACGCCACCGTCTTCAACTGGTACACAGCAACGCCACCGTCTTCAACAGGTACACAGCAACGCCACCGTCTTCAACAGGTACACAGCAACGACACGAATAAAATGGCTTTGACATTTTATTCTAATTCGATAGCATTTTACCTCCGGTCGGTGAAGACCGTTGGACGATATTAGATATCGTACCCGTGACGGATAGTTTCAATTAAGTAACTTCCTGACAGGATTTCGCGGGTAAACCCGTTCTGTTTATTCGACCGTCCAAAGCTGACTGAGAACATAAAGAGTGAATCATTTGGATTTTTAATCCTTATGATTGAAGCCGTCAATTCATGAAACCTGGAACAAGTGAATTTCAATTAAGATATTAACCATCGTTGCTTTCCAGTTATCACGAGCTTAATTCATAAAGAATCTTGCACGTCACCTACCAAGTGCTGTTTGATGTTAACACTAGAAGGATTTCCACTCGTCACTGTGATCAATAAAGAGTCACTCTGAGTGTTCTGGCAAGATCATATGATAATGCGTAGAGGCCTGGAACGAGTTTAAGTTCAATTAAGAATTAAACCACTGTTTCTTTCCAGTTTTTCACAAGATTGGTTCTTAAAGAACCGCACGTGTAACCTACCATGAGCTTGTTTGATGTTGGCTCAAGCAGGATTTCCATCTTCATTGTAGTACTTGTGTATTACTCGGATGTTCTGGCAATATTACAAGAATACTACGTAGGACTCATAAAAATCTCTTACTTTTCACAGTGTGTGAGAAAGCAAGGAATAAATGGAAAGTGTCCTAATGAGACTTTTGATGATCTCGTGGCTCTAGACTCGATAGTGCGTTTTGATTTAGTGAGAGATGGCTGGAGAGGAGTGCCACCTTTTCAATATCAGTCTATTCGGAGTGAATAAACCAATAGATAACGTGTTGATCTCCGTGTGATTAAAACAAATACCTTTTGAGAGATATTTGAGTTAGCTGGGAAGGGTTGTGCATTGCATCACTGGGTCCATGATGTCTTTCTTCAATATCGAGAATCATTAACAAAAATGATCTCAATAGCATATGTATTGACCCGGTTTCTGCCTAAAGTTGTAAGGAGGGCTTCTTTCTTTACACCCTTTATCTTTACATTTCTTTTTCATTCTTCAACCCCTTCAGTACTTACCAATACATCATCACTAGCACCTTGTTGTGATTGTTCCAGTGCTAGCATCAGTAATTAGTCGGTACTCAGCTACGTTCACAATCTTTCTCCATCTTTCCTAGGACTTCTAATTCTATCTAGGGAATTGTCCTTGGGAAGATTCCATTGGCTCTGATGAATCATTGGACTAAAACCTATTCCTACCACCCTTTTGTCACCACATCCGTCGTGAATTAAGCGTGTTTTGGGAAAGTATAGCCACCATGAAAGATCATTGAAAATCACTTAAGGTACTTGTGATATTGAAATCAAAAGTTTTGTACCTTAGGTGTTTTGTTCATCAAAAACGCTCCCCCTTAACATGTGCTTTACACATATTAAGTTAGATAATCGTTAAGTCTTTTTCATCTTTTAGCCAAGTATCATTTAAGTCTCCTTAATCCCATTTTCTCCCCTTATCCAAAATGTTAACCATTAATATTTGGGATATTGAATGGATTAACCGGTCTTTGGGTAAAAATGAAATCGATGTTTGGCCATAGAACATGTTAATGCTCCCCCTTAAATTAATAAGGGATAGTTGTAGTGCTTTAGTATGATATATTTTGAAAGATTTAGAATCTCGTGAAAAATTCTTGAAAAATTATCATACCTTAACACTACATCAAGCCGTAGAAGCACAATATTCACAAATTTACATATTCACAATTAAAAAGCAATATAGAGTAGACCTGAAATGTACGAACCATTAGATGGATCGTTGCAGTAACTTGTGGTGAACTCCATATGGTCTTCCACCAACGAATCTTTCCAAGCTCCTCATCAATCTACGTTCACGGAGCTTTTGATCAATCTTCTTGATCACATACTTCGCCATTTGCCGATAACCCTGATGCCAATCCTCAGTCATCTCTGGTAAAGACCCACCCGAATTAAGATGCTCCAACTTTCCTCTGACGTATATGAGAGTCCCATCACTGTACTTATAAAGTTCACCTACCCTCATAAACTTCATTATCCCACGACTGTTCAAGTAGAAAATCCCGTAACTCGGAACAGAAATGCCGGTATAGGGACATCTTGTGACATGTTGAGGTAGAACTTGGTTCATTGGACGGGTGAGGTTAAGCTTCCTTTGGTAGCTTTCGACTCCCAATTGAAGATCTTCAACTTGTTTCTTGATAACAACGCTTCGTGTGAACATACGAAGTGCTGTATTCAAGGCAATGATGTCTTCACGAGCAATATGGGTGAGTTGATCCCGGGTCATCATAAGCAACATGTCTTCGATATCCTCAAGGCGAATGATAGAAAAATCTCCCTGCTGGATTTTGTATTCTCTGTCATCCTCCCTTTTTAGACGAATCTCCGTCACATGATAATAGCCATTCTTGGCTTCAGTTTTCAGTCCCAAAATGCTGGAGATGCGAATATCGGATCTAACGTTACTTCCTGAATTGGCTAAGCAGCAACCTCTGTACGCCCTTCGGACTCGTTCGTCCCAATGTGATGCACCTATAACAGCATACATATCATAATTACGAGTTACCTTTGGGACCCAGAGTCGGTTTACCTTTTCCTCGATCCAGGGTATTGTCCCCCAGTTAGCAGCTTTCAGTAAGGTCAGGGAGGTTGCGTACTTTGATGAACCCTTGAGGAGATACTCAAGATCATAGGTGACGAAGAAGTCGAGAGCAATTTGATTATCTTGAGAAGGATCAAGTGGAGGTGGAGCTCTTTCTGATTCATGGAGGCCTGGCCTTTGAACGGTGTTAAGAGCTTTCAGGACCTCGTCAGCATAATACTCGTACTCCATTCGGGTTAACCTAGTTTTGGCGTGAATTCTCTTATCCTTTAGCGCTCTTTTCACCAAAGACGGAGTGACCGAAGACTTATACTCATGAGCCAGAAATGCACACAAGTCAATCGGACTACGGATACGGAGATATAGAACATCTCTGTCAGCGTCTGTGATTGGATCATATTTAGCAGCTGCTGTGATCCAAGCTTGTGGCGGTGCAGTTTCATCAATCTCCAAAGTGTCCGCCCAGTCCCGTGTGCTTGACTCGGGAACAGTAGTTTGTGGTTCTTGTTGTAGAGGAGTAGAAACATGAACATCTGCTGGTTCTGATTCAGGCATCTCGACGGTGTCATGAACAGGTGAGTGTGGTGCAAACTCAGGTTCAGTAACTGATTCTGCAATCACAGGAGCAACAACAGAACTAACAGGGTTAGTGGTAACAGGTATAGACACAGCAATAGATGTACCGGGAATCGATGATGCCGTAGTAGCATTCACATCATGGCGCCACTTGGATCGTCTTGATTCCGTTGAAGTGGATTTTTCCTTTTGCACAGCATCTTTTTGTGACTTGGTACCAGACTTAGATGGTTTTTTTGTGCTGGCAACCTTGTCCCCCGTTTCAGGCTGTTTACCATCATCATCCTCGTCGTCATCCTCGTTGCTTCCCTTAGCACTCTCCTCATTTCTATCACCACCATCATCACCATCATCATCATCATCATCATCATCCTCATCATCATCACCATCATCGTCACCATCATCATCCTCTCCTTCTTCTTCTTCTTCTTCTTCTTCTTCTTCCCCGTCACCCTCTTCTTGTTCACTATCTTCCTTATCCTCTTCAGGCAGAATGTGATAAGGTACCACACTTCCAAACATTTTGAACAACCGATCATCCTCCATGATAGCTTCATTCAGTGATTTGTAGAGTGTCCGTTGAATCTTAGATTTATCAAAAGATCCAAGTTCCCTCATGCGAGCTTTGAGGATCTTCTTTAATTCAAAATCCGTCAAATCATATGCAATTTTGTAGGCGGATTCGGAAGGATTGGACGACTTAATCATCAAATTATCAGCTGCGAGTTTCTTCATCTCATCACGCAGTTTTGGCATAAGGGACTCAATGGATTCTTTCACTCTCTCTTCAACAGAAGCTTCAAGTGTTTCTTTCTGCTCCTTGTATTTATCCTTCATGGCTTGAAGTCTCGTGATTCGTGCAGCATACTTATAAGCTTCAGCCTGCTTAACCTGAGCTAGTTCTTCTGCATGAGCTTTACGTGTCAACTCCATCTCTGCAGCGAACTTAGCAAGCATCTCTTCTTGGGCTTTCTTAGATGCTTCTTCACTTTGAACTCGTCTAAGTAGCTCTTGGCGAAGATTATCCATCTCTTTTCTTTGATTATCCGTATGTTTGTCCAAGAGTTCTGCCATTACGAATGCAGCCATTGAAGACGATGCAGAGCTACTCTGGGTTGGTTGAAGAGGCTCGGTTGTGACTACAGTACTGAGGATGGAAGTTATTGGAGGTGGAAGGAATGGTGTTGAAACCGGTCGGGTTGGTAAGGGCTGTATTGGTGGAGGTTGAGTTACTAAAGGCTGAGTAGGTACCATGATTGTAGGAGCACCGGACTCCTTTTCAACACTTGTTGAAACAGGGATGGATGTCTCCTTCGAAGTAGAATACCGTTCAGGTGATCCAAACTCATCAATATCCTCTGGCTCCTCGTACTCTTCTTCAATATTTATCTGTGCACCCGAACCACTACCGCCCGTATCTCTCCTACTCCTTTCAATAGCTATCTTCATTAATTTTCTCTCAGCCTTGTCAAGAGTAGGATCATCAACATCTTCTTCGTCGCGGAGAACTAACTCATCAGCCGTACCCTTTCCCTTCTTAGCCTCAGTCTTCTTCTTCTTGGTTTCGGGTTCAGATAAAGCAGCTGGTTGCTTGCGTTTACCTTTACTCTTGACCGTAGTAGACGAGTCTTCTCCTGTCTGAAGGCTTGCTTTTAGCTTCTTGATTTCTAGTAGCAGTAGTTTGTAATCAGCAGAAGCTTTAATTTTATCCGTCAGAAGATAATCGGGAATAGGACCAGGAATAACAGCACCAGATGGTCCTTCATGCCTTAGATCCACAGTGTGATCAGCCTCTTCAGTGTGATGACGACTTGCTGCACGCTTATCAATAGTAACATCATTCTTCATAAAATAATTAATTATAAGCTTGATAAACCGAGGGTAAGGAAAGAAATTAGTCTTCAGCTTCTTGTTTTGGAAGATTTGAAAGGTAAATTCTTCCCACAACAATAATGCATAATCTGCATTTGAGCCTTTGTACATTCCATGGAAGATGTTCATAATTGGACTACGCACAGCATCGTGCCCAGATGTTTTGGGTGTAAGACATCTACTGAGAATACCCAAGATTTCTCTCCAAGGTTGACCTACTTTAGCGGTGGTAAAATCAGACACAACTCGTATGTCAGGACATCCAAGAGCCTCGAACATCTCCATGAGTTTGTCTTTGGTAGGATCCCTCGAAAATGACATACCTTTGGGTGTATCCCGTATTCCAAATATCTTGCGGAAGTCTGAAACTGTGAGTGTCTGCTGCTTGTTGTCGAGAGTGAAGGTGATCTTGTTTGAAGTACTTTCCTTGGTAGCCCAGAACTCATACATGTAATCATATGGCACCGAGGCAGTACTCCTTAAAGCATTCTTGAAGTGAGAGTGATCAAGGATTGCTATGGCGACTTTGAATCCATGGTGAGTGGGTTTTGAGACTTGCTTCAGCCGGTAATTGTTTGGTATGAACTTGAGGGCTCTTGCTTCGGTAATTGCGGCTGCTCTAGCATCTTGGAGTGCTTGTACTGTTGGATTAGTCATCGTATCTGCTTAAGATAAGACATAAAAGGTTGATGCACAATATATATATATATATATATATATATATATATATATATATATATATATATATATATATATATATATATATATATATATATATATATATATATATATATATTTATATATATATATATATATATATATATATATATATATATATATATATATATATATATATATATATATATATATATCATTAAGACTTTTAAGCATAACACATTTCAACAAGTAATTTTAACAAGCAAACAACTATCAATCCTTCATTCGGAACTCTTCATCCAGAACTCTTCATTCGGAACTCTTCATCCGGAACTCTTCACTCGGAACTCTTCATCCGGAACTCCTTCATTCGGAACTCTTCATCCGGAACTCCTTCATGCGGAACTTTTCATTCGGAACTCCTTCATGCGGAACTCTTCATTCAGAAGTTCATTCGGAACTTCTTCATTCGGAAGTTCATCTGGAACTTCTTCAGTCGGAAGTTCATCCGGAACTTCTTCATTCGGAAGTTCATCCGGAACTTCTTCATTCGGAAGTTCATCCGGAACTTCTTCATTCGGAAGTTCATCCGGAACTTCTTCATTCGGAAGTTCATCCGGAACTTCTTCATTCGGAAGTTCATCCGGAACTTCTTCATTCGGAAGTTCATCCGGAACTTCTTCATTCGGAAGTTCATCCGGAACTTCTTCATTCGGAAGTTCATTCGGAACTTCTTCATTCGGAAGTTCATCCGGAACTTCTTCATTCGGAAGTTCATCCGGAACTTCTTCATTCGGAAGTTCATCCGGAACTTCTTCATTCGGAAGTTCATTCGGAACTTCTTCATTCGGAAGTTCACTCGGAACTTCTTCATTCGGAAGTTCACTCGGAACTTCTTCATTCAGAAGTTCTAAACACAGCCTATTGATGATTATTCTAAGCGCGATTATGAGTTTTAAGGCATGCTAAGGCAACACAACATCTTTCTAAGGATATTCCGAGTAAAACCCACCTAAAACCCTAATCAATTAATCCTTAATTTAGGCAAACGATTCCTAATTAGATTAACCTTAATTCAAACGAGTTAATTAAGTGGATTTAAATGAATTAGGCGAATTAGAAATCAAAGATTTGATGTTTGTGCCTTTTTGATCGAATGAGACGGATTGAAATGGATTGACTGATTAAACTACGTGTTTGAGAAAGCTTGAGTGTGTGTTAATGACGGAGGGAAAAGATAAAGCAGAAACAGTGAAGATGAAAGACGGGGGGGGGGGGGGGGTTTGGTTTGACTTAGGTCAAAATTTTATAACTTTCTCCCTTAGTCCTTTTTAACCCTACACTTTTCTTTCCTTTTCCCTTTTTATTCCTTATCTTTTCATTTTTCTTTTCTCGTCTCCCTAACCATTGTTAAATTTCGCCAACTTAACCTTTACACAACTTAAGCATCGCAACCTATTAGCAAATCACCAAGATCTTAAAGCAATTCCTATCACATTGAGCGAGAACAAGTCGTATTCTAAAGCAAGACCACTCATTAGCCAATTAATTTTCCACAAACACTTTTGAAAATCATTTTGATGACGAAGATGATTTAATATTTTCTCCCCCTTAAACGATGACCCGTTTTCTATTTAAAGAGCTATAGTCATTGTTTAAAGAGTCAAATATTGATGAAAGCATTTCCAATTAGTATCTTGAAAAAGATTGATTCGTGGTGGCAATAAGATTTCTCTTATTTTGACAAATTAATGCACTGAGACGTACACTAACCCGTGTTAGACCAAGTTGTAAAGTAAACTGGATCCCTTTGCATGATTTGGCTTGTAAATCATGCCCGAGAAAATTAATTCCCGTTGTGAGCCAACGTTTTCCAAGGAAATACGTGACTTTTATATGAAAACCGGGTTGCAGTCAGAAATAACTACAAGCCATAATGGGCATGTTTTTTAAAAATGTACAACTTTTATACGGACTCTATTTATGGCACCGTGTCAATATTGATCGACATTTCTAAGGCCGTAAATATTACCGTACTAAAAGACATGCCCGATTTTAAAAAAACGAAAAATATTTTTGGGTTTTCTTGATTTTATAATTTTTATGGTTTTTGTAGGTTTTATATTTTTTATGGTTTTTCTTGGTTTTATATTTTTGTATTTTTCTTTTTGTGGTTTATATATATACGATAATATACATGATCACGAACAAAGGATACGCCTGAATAGTTTACCACCACTATTCAGCTGATTCTTCTGCCAATTCTTTGAGAGTCGCTAGAGTGAATGATTTCATACCAAGCTTGTCGATCAAAAACTCGATTCGTCCTCGATCTAAAGCTTTGGTGAACATATCTGCCAGTTGATACTCAGTGGTGACAAAATACAGCTCGATCACTCCGTTCTCCACCTGCTCTTTAATGAAATGGTAGCGAATGTCTATGTGCTTGGCCCGGGAGTGTTGAACGTAGTTGCAGCAAAGGGAAATGGCGCTCTTGTTGTCACAATACATCAGGATTTTGTTGAATCCCAAACCGTAGTCAGTTAGTTGTGATCTCATCCAAAGGACTTGAGCACAACAACCGGACATGGCGATGTATTCAGCCTCCGTGCTAGAAATTGCAACGCTTTTCTGCCTTTTTGAAGACCAACTAATCAATCTGTCTCCAAGGAGTTGCACAGACCCAGAAGTGCTACGCCTCGTGTCTTGACACCCAGCATGATCGGCATCTGCGTATGATATTAAAGCAATAGAGGAATCTTTCGGATACCATAGACCACGATGAAGTGTTCCTTTGAGATACCGAAAGATCCTTTTAACAACATGTAAGTGCTTTTCGGTAGGCCGAGCCTGATACCGGACACACATTCATACGGCAAATTGCAAATCAGGCCTGCTAGCAGTCAGATAGAGAAGGGTGCCGATCATCCCACGGTAAAGTTTTGGATCGACAATAATCCCATTCCTATCTTCATCTAACTTGGATTTCTCCACCATTGGAGTGTCCACGGGGTCACAATTTTCAAAGTTATATTTCTTTAAAGATTCTAGAGCATATTTGGATTGATTAATAAAGATGCCTCTAGGATTCTGAGAAATTTGTAATCCTAAGAAAAATGAAAATTTTCCCATCATTGACATCTGAAAGCGTGTGGACATTATCTTCTCAAAGTGTTTTGACAATTCTATGTTAGAGGCAACAAATATTATATCATCAACATAAATTTGTACCAGTATCATGTCGTTGTCCTCCTTGAGAGTGAATAGAGTGGGGTCCACCTTACCTTTAGAGAAGCCTTCCGAGATGAGATATGTTGAAAGAAGATCATGCCACACGCGCGGAGCTTGTTTCAACCCATAGAGAGCCTTCTTAAGCTTGTACACATGATTAGGAAACTCCGTGCTAACGAACCCATCCGGCTGACTAACATAGACTTCTTCCCTTAGTTCACCATTCAAAAATGCCGTCTTCACATCCATTTGATAGACGATCATGTTCATATGAGCAGCATACGCAAGGAATAGTCTAATAGCCTCCAATCTTGCAACAGGAGCAAAAGATTCTTCAAAGTCGATACCCAAGGCTTGTTTGTATCCTCTAGCAACCAATCTAGCCTTATTCTTCAAGACTGCACCCATCTCATCGAGTTTAACCTTATAAACCCACAACAAAGTAAGGATGTTAACCTTGTCAGGGAGAGGAACTAATTCCCATACTTCAAGTCTTTGGAATTCATTTAGTTCCTCCTGCATGGCTTTAATCCAAGATGATTGAGTCATAGCCTGTTGCCAATTTTTAGGTTCAACTTCGGAGAGAAATGCATCAAAGTAGCAATAGACTGCACTCTCTTGTAATTGATGGCGTGTAGAGACTGGTCGATCGAGATTACCAATGACATTCCTAATTGGGTGATCTTTTGTCCATTTGGTGCTATGTTTTTCAATCCGTGGTGGTCTGGAGTGAACAATAGAAGGAGCTTCTTCTGAGGTAGACGCGGCTGAAGGGTTTTCAGGTATCGGTACACCAAGAAAGGAAGCTCTTGTAGGTGAGCATATTCCAAATCGTGATCAATAGAATCCTCTTCAACATCATTAGGCACAAGTAAGGGAGACGATTCAGGTGTAGTTTGAGAATCACTTGGTAGAGGTGCATCCGGTTCAATGTTAATTGAAGATGCATTAGATAAAGCTTCATTAGCTTGAGCAAAAACTTCAGGGATTGGAGCTATCACTACAGGTGCTGGAACTTCATCATTTGGGGGATCAAAGAATTCATCAAACAACGGTTGAAACAGTTTATCCCACTCGGGCCTTGTAGGTGGTAAAAATGATGTAGAAGTAGGATTATTGGGAACTAATCCGGAACTAATAGCACCGGTTCCCATCTCATGAAGCGCGAGTTCAGAGCTGCGTTGCTCAGAAGCCATCGTTGTCAGCTCATCAAAATCTGCGTCCATAGTTTCTACTATCTTACCAAGACGACGGTTGTAAATTCGGTATGCTTTCTTGGAGGGTGAGTAACCAATGAAAATACCTATATCGGCTTTCGGTTGAAGTTTGCCCAAGTTCTCACTATTAATGTTTGGATAACAAAGAGCACCAAACACATGAAAGAATGAAACATCGGGTTTACGATCATGTAGAAGCTCGTAAGGTGTTTTTCCATGGCGTTTCCGAATGATAGAGCGGTTTTGGGTGAAACATGCAGTAGATACAACTTCTGCCCACAAGAACAATGGAGCGTTCGCATAGATCAGCATAGTCCTAGCAGCTTCCATAAGCGTACGATTCCGTCTTTCAACGACACCGTTTTGTTGTGGAGTACGTGTAGCGGATGTTTCATGTGAGATACCAACTTCTTCATAATAATCACGAAGAGTCTGGTTGACGAACTCTGTTCCATTATCTGTACGAATACGGCGGACAGTAGTATTTAAACGTACCTGAATGAATTTCAGAAAAGTGATGATAGCCTTCGGTGCTTCATCCTTTGTACGTAGAAATCTAACCCATGTAAACCTGGAGAAATCATCCACAATAACAAGAATGAATTTCTTACCGCTCACACTTTCAGTTCTCATTGGCCCACAAAGATCCATATGCAAAAGATGAAGTTTTTCTTGATTAGTGTCTTCAGCTTTGGGCTTGTATGATTTCTTGGTACTTTTCCCCCTTGAACACGCAGAACATAAATGATCCTTGTGAAATTTGAGCTTTGGAAGACCACGAACTAATTCGTTTTTAGCCAGATGATTAATAGCATCAAAGTTTAGATGAGATAATCTGCGATGCCATAACCATGACTTTGTCTTAGATGCTTTAGAGAGAAGACATACTGGAGAGGCGGCCATCATGTCTTGTAAGGACAAAGTATAAAGATTTGCACCACGAGACCCCTTCAACAAATCTTTTCCTTCCAAGTTGCGGATGAAACAAGTATGTTGTCGAAAAGCAACCTCTAGGTTGGAATCACAAAACTGTCCTACTGAAAATAAATTATGACCAAGACCTTCTACATAGTATACCCTTGAAATCGTAATGTTTCCAATCTGATATTCACCATACCCCATTATCTTTGCAATATGATCATTACCGAATTTAACCATTCCAAGAAACTTGCTGACGAAATTTCGGAGCATCGAGCGATCTCCGGTCATATGCTTTGAACAACCGGAGTCCAAATACCAGAGGATGATTTGGACCACCTGAAAATATCACCAGACGAGGACAATGTATAGGTTTCGGAATCTGAATGTTCCTTGTTATTAGCAGGTACAGATTTAATAATCTTAGATTTGCTAACTTTAGGTTTCTTAGATTTCCTAGCCTTCTTCCTAGTTGGTGGTGTAGATTCAAGTTGGCTTAAATCCTGAGGTATTTCTTCACTGATAGACACTATAGTGGGGGCTGACCTAATTAAAGGGCGCGGTTTCCATACTTTAGTGCTAGTGTTCCTAACTAAAGGACGCTGATACCTAACCTCAATGGATGCATTCCTAGTTAAAGGACACATTGTTCCATCTAATGTAAAGGTCCTACCAGTGGGACGCCATTGCCATCCAACTTGGGCACGAGTTCTACCAGTTGGCTTCTATTCAAGATCATTCCTAATGGCATTCATTTCATTCACATAATCAATAAGACACAAATCATGACGTTGGGAAAACATACATTCATTACAATTCCAACATTTCAAATTAGAATTCACAAATGGTTTAGGCTTCTGCACAGGCGCAGAGCTTTTAGTCTTAACATGATTCTTTTTATTTAAAACTGAACTGATATTCCTAGTGTGAGCTTCTACTTTCTTCTTGATGGTACTACTAGTGGAGGGCTTGATCTTATCTTTCTTGAGTGGCGATCCTTTAGCCTTAGTAGACTCTTTTAATCCTGTAGAAGGCAAAGTGGGAACATTAGCAACAGATTTTAAAGGTGCCTTACTTGATGGTGCCAATGACGGTTTTGCTCCTGGGGTCTTGTTGAATGGAGTTTCAGCAATGGGTCGAGTAGTGAGTAGTGCAGAACCTGGTTTACCTATGTATTGCAAATATGCTAAGCAATATTGAACTCGCTTAATATATTCATGAGCTGAATAATAGTAGCTACTTGAGGGATCTAAGGCATAAAGATCGTCTAAAATATCCCTAACAAGATCTACATGCTTAATTGCATTCCTCATATAATCATCGTAGGTAACCGGGTTTTTCTTATGGAGTGGGTTCTTATAAAGCACTACTGACTTGGTTGTTGGAGCACTAGAGGACGGTGCAGAGTTGGTAGCTAAGTTATTAACAGCGTCTTGTCGGGTGAGAAGAAGTGTCTCCTTTAACTCGGCCAAAACCATGTTTTTGTCAATGAGATGGATATTTAAGTCAGAGATTTCCTCACATTTTTGGTTCAATTGTTCAACATAAGATTGTTGCTGTGCCGCATTAAAAGCGAACCGTTCTTCTAGTGAACCATAAAGTTTGGACATTCCCTGTCTTGCACGATCCATCTCTCCTAGAATAGACGAAAGTCTAATTTCTAAGTCCTGGTTTTTAGACTCTGTAGCCTCTAGTTCCAATTTTAGTGATTCATTTGATGACACATCTCTCTTTAATCTCATAATCTCTTCCTCTAATGCCTTAACTATTGCAATCATCTTGTCACTCGTCTCAACACTGTTTTCACAACCATTGGTTATCAAAAGATCCTCATTTTGAGTTTGTTATTTTAATTCTAAAGATATACAATGTTGTTCAAGTTGATTAAAGCGTTTTGAAAGTAAATTGTAAGAATCTTGAAGCTTTAAAAATTCAGCGTTAGATTCGTGACAAGAATGATTATCTACCTCATTTACAGTATCAGCAACATTTACATAGAGATCACACACATCATCACATATATTCTCAGCATCATATTTAATCATAGCGAATGTAAGCTCATTCGAATAATTAACATTCACAGTAGTAAGCACATCACACGAAATAACTTGGGACAAGAATCGGTCATATTCGGATAAAATCTTTTCCTTTTCAATTAATTGTAGTTCGTAAGCGGTGTCCATTTCATAAAACACTTTTTGAACTTCTGCAATTTCAAACTCAAGATTTTTCGAAAGAGATGCAAAACTTCCTTTTAGACTTTCGACAAACGGATTGATCTCATTCTTAAACACCTCGTTCATGTGTTCGAAAGCCCATTCTCCGGCGTTTAGGCCTTTTGAAGTCGTACATTCCAAAATGACCTTGTCAAAACTAGCAAAGTATTGATTAATCTCTTGCAAGTTTAACCATACAGTGCTAACAGGTGGAAGATCCTTTGGAATTTCCTTAGGTCCTTCCATTTTGACAAGTGTAGGAAGTGTACTAGGGTTTTCTTCATTTAACATGTAGGTTGGTGCTGTGATGAGATCTTTATCCATATGGAAGCGAATTCTAAAATCCGTTTTTGCAAGCTCCTGATTCATTTTAAAATAATCACACTCGGGATATTTTGCAAAGTTATATGACCGATTCTCATCAACTAGATCCTTATTTGTGCGATCATCGAAAATAACAATCGGGTCTAAGACCAATCCTAATTGGGTTGCATTATAAAGTCTTGGACTATGGCTAAAAGCTTGTTTTGCATACCGTGGGTTAGGGGGAAGGCCTTTTTGACGTGATAAGTTAAATTCTCTAAACGAAGCATCAAATAAGTGTACTAGTTGAGAGGCAGCATATTGTCTTAAAAGCAAATAATCTAGACTTCTAATCTTATTAGCCGCATTAATTTCCATTTCATTCTTCTTAGACTCGAGTAATTCAAAATCCGTTTGAAGTTTTTGAAAATTAGTGACCACTAACTCTTTTTCTTTAAGTTCGTTAGAAAGATATTCTCTTAAGGTTTCAATTTCTTGCAAATGACCCATTTGTTTGTTTCGAAAATGATCATATTCGGGATTTGTTGGGTCTACTAGATGTAGATCTTGCAGCCTGTCAGGACCGGTGAATGACTTCTGTAATCACAAGTCAAATCACAAAGAGACTCTATACACAATATGAATGTAGAATATAAATATAATCAAGAGAAACAGAATAACTATAAAGACTTGATCCTTTCTAAGGATTTCTAATATTGATAATGACTAGAACTACGTTTTGTGAAGGTGTGTCTAACCCTTCTGCCTAAGGTTCCTTTTATACTACAAGAAAACCCTAATACATCATTAAAGAAAACGTGTAAAACTGATATGCATATCCTTTCCTAACATATCTCATGCATATCCTAACAGAATATTAAGTAAATAATAAAGTTTGACTTCGACTAGGACCAGGAGCAGAACTTGCTCCTACTACGACTAGGACCAGGAGGAACTACATACCTCCTAGTCTACCTATTACATATAACTATTACAATGGTCCTAACAATCCTCCCCTAAACTTGAATTTGACCTGTTGAGTTCAAGTTTCCTGGAAAACGTGCAAAGAAAGCCCGAGGATTGTATCAGCAAAACAAATAGCAGCATCAACAAGATAAGAATCAGAGTAACAGCCGCAACATGAAACACTAGAAGCTTCTCCAAAGCTTGTAACAAATCAGCATCGTGTTGAATCTTTTCAGCAATATGAGCAGATTTGATGAGCCTTTACCAAGTACCTGCTCGCTCTTGGGCTAGCTAGTCATTCTGGTGGAATAAGCA
The DNA here is from genome assembly GCA_025667525.1 of Glebionis coronaria. Taxonomy (NCBI): domain Eukaryota; kingdom Viridiplantae; phylum Streptophyta; class Magnoliopsida; order Asterales; family Asteraceae; genus Glebionis; species Glebionis coronaria. The sequence continues at coordinate 4,030,722 of JANFOE010000322.1, read as the reverse complement.
TCACCCTGGGAGACTAGAACCCAGCCCAACTCTTAGAACGTGAATCAATGGTGAGTGGGAGTACCCTGATGATTTTAGGCAAACCATCACAGCCGTCAACGGATTTGATGCGTCTTTACCAGAAGCCGTACCCCTCTGGACTCGCCAACTCTTAGCAATGAAGCATCGGTGAGTTGAACACCCTATAGCTTTAAGCAAGCTATTACAGCTATCAACGGATTTGATAAGATCTTTACCAAGAGCCGTACCCCCTTGGATTAGCCACTTTTCAGTCTAAGACCATGGCAAGTGAAAACCATCCAGTTTTGGGTAACCTGGCAACCATCAACGGATTTGAGAATCGCACCAGGAGTCGTACCCTCAAGGTGAATCAACTTTTTCTTGTCGATTAGACATGGTAAGTTGAGAACCATTTGTTGTGTGGACCACGTCCAACACCAAGTGAAACCAAGTACCAGAACAAACTCAAACCAGGAACCACATTGTGAAACAGCCAAGGGATATTATGTACAAGTATAAAAGCTAAACTGTGTTTAAAGTATAAGCAGATATTATATAAAAAGTATATTTTTCTTTTCTTTTTTTTTTATAACTGTTTTTTTTTTTTAACTATAAAGAATGAAATTCACCAATCACTGTACATATTGGTGAAAAGAATAAAAATAAGAACAAAAATTCAAAGTATAAACACTTACAACCCAATCACCTTACATACCAGAAGCTGCCTTCTTATCCGCTAGCAACCGCGCCTGAATACCCTCTACCAATGTCGTGGCCATACTCGACTCATTCCCAGAAGGAGCAGTAGAAATTTGCAAGTGACTTGCCAACATTGCCTCCATGGAAGAAATAGTCAAAGGATACTCCACATCCGTCAGCATAAACACCATATGACCAGATTCTAATTCCAACATATGAACTCCACATCCAGCATATAGCTTCCATCGCAGAATCTCCCATTGGAATTGATCCTTCCATATGCCCGAAACAGGAGCATTTGGAGGAGGATCCAACATCAGCTTGAGATCAGCCCGGATACGGAGACCAGGCCAGGAAGACACCGCCATGGGGTCAAACGGCATACTAGAATCAACAAGCCCAAACAACGCCATAAGATCCATACGGTCAGCCCAAGATAACACACCCTGCAAACCCGTTGCCAATCGCACAGACCCATCACTCAAAGTAATCCGATGGGATACGCCACCAGGAAGTGTGGTAGAACTCTCAACCATATAACCCGTAATGCTTCCATTGCCCAAAGGTAAGTCAGAATCGCTGTCAGAAGCTGCATCAATTAAGTTCTCAGGATCACGCTTCTCAAAAGGAACTGTCTTACCACGGCGAACACGACAAGCAAGTTTCTGGCGAATGGAACGTCGAGGTGTGGGAGCCGAAGGTGTTGATTCAACCTTTACCTTAACTCCAGCAACAGCAGGGGAAGCAGTAGAAGTAGACTCAAGAACATGTCCACCCAATGGACCACTAGGAGCTGCATAAGAAGTAGGATTAGGTTGTGTTGCAGGAACTGGTGGTGATGGAGATGGCACATCAGATGTAGTAGCAGTAGGTGTGGTGGTATCAACAAAGGTGCTTGCAGGAACAGGTGTGGTGGTGGTGGAAACAGGTGTGGTGGTGGAAGCATGAGTGGTGGTGGTAGTAACAAAGATGGTAGTAGCAGGACCAGCAGTAGAACCCATGGGAGCAACCAAGGGTGTAGTAGAAGGACCAACAGAAGTAGCAACAGAACCAGAAGGACTACCAGCTAAACCAGGAGTGGGTACAGACGAAGGACCAGTAGAATCAGCAGGCATAGAAGCAGTCACACCACGAGGATGGTAAATAAATCTTTCCGGAATAGGTTGACTCTAACGCTTCACCATCTTTTCATAAAGAGCCTTAAGCTCATCAAAAGTCAACGCCCTCACCCGAGCCCAAGACCACGGAGCATTGAAATGAGCAGCAGATTGATATTTCACATAACGTTGCATCTGCTGGCGCTCCTCAGCCCGAGATAGAGGTCTGTTCCTTCTCTGTTTCTTTAGTTCTTCAGCAAGAGCCAACTGGTGCTTACGCATCATCACCATAGCACGCGGAATACAATTGTGTTCATCAACATCATCACCCAACAGATCTTTAAACTGAGCATAATCCCTAGTGAGAACAGTCAACACTTGCATCTATTCACCATCAGTCCAATGCATGGCATCATGTTGAATTTGTGCACGCCTTCGCTCTCGAAGCTCTTCCTCAGCAGCCCTATCCGCCTCATCAATCTCAGCTTGAACCCGACGAGCAGCCTCTTCACCAAGCCTGTCCTCCTCAATCTGTCGACGAGTACGCTTGCGAGAAGGAGATGGAGCATCAGTCATTGGGGCTTTTCCCTTCGGATCATGAGAGGGACCAGCATGAGAACCATCAGCAGGATCAGAATCACCACCCATAAAAGGGGAATAGCACCAGGAGAAGGAACATTGGAGGACATTGGAGGAACCGGCAAATCATCATAAACTTTATCAGCAAAGGCAGCCTTTGCCAACAACGTCAAGCCATCCTCAACATTCTCCACACCCTCATCCTCAGAATCTGAATGAACCACATGCTTCTTGCGACGACGTTGTTGATTCTCCAACACCTTTATGCGATCAGCCAGAGGAAGAACAAACTCCCTTGTAAGCTTCCGATGTTAGTTTAAGTCAGCTTCCAAACAAATCATCCTCTCATGGTACCTGTGCATAATATCGAGCAAAGATGTCAGTGTAGTAGGCTCCTCCGCCTGCCCACCAATAGAACTTGGATCAGGGAAAGCATCACGGGAGCCCGAAGCAACATGTGGGTCAACCTGTGGAGAACTAGCATCAAACGGGATATCAGTCGAATGTGGGGCAGGACTAGGAGGTGGAGTCTCCATAAAAGGAGACCTTTGTGGAACTGAGGAAGGACCAGCCTTGGTAGGAGATGGTTTTTCAACCACCACTTCCTCAACTAGCTCCTCCTCTACCACAGGAGTGGCACCAACAGTAGGAGCCTCCTCCTCCATGGGGTCATCATCGATCACAACAAACTCAGGAGCCTCCTCCTCCTGACCCATGGGACCCTGAGCCAACCCTAACATGGCTTCAGTCAGGGGCCTCCAATCCCCAGTAAACCCATGCATCATATTGTAATACACTTTAGCTGTAAGTTTAGATGGCACATGCGCAGTCCTATCACGTGGAATGCAAACAAGGATTTGTTGAAGAAACCTAGGGTACATAAGAAATTTCTTCCTCGAACCAGCAGTAGACAAATTACTAGCCATCCCCTCAAATAGATAATGAGAAAAATTAAACACTCTACCCTGGGCTAAACATATAAGACCAGTAGCCAAAGGAGTAGGAAAAGCATCCCAACTCCTAGACTTGGGACTCATACAATGGATTAAAAAGTGAACCAGAAGCTTCCATTGGGGGGAAAACCTATTCTTCTGGAAGTTAAACTTCCCCCCATGTTCATAACCTATGGCAGCCATACCCTCCAATACTTCCGAATTGGGGATTGAAACAACACCCCCCTCATCCTGAAGATGAAGAGAAGAGCGAATAGACGCTTCAGTCACCACATATGCACGTCCATCTATGGTAGCATGGAGTGCACGTGGACGTCCAGCCACATTCACAAGTTGAGCAGACGCCCAAAATTGACGTATCACACTATCATATATGGTGGGACAGACAGTAAATGCAAACCTTAAGTTAGAAGCTTCAATGAAATCCAAGATGTCAGCAAAATGTTCACGATTTGGACCATCACCCAGATAAGCAACACGATTGTGAGCAGGTTGGTAAGCAAGAGCAGCCATGGATCTTGATGAATTGATAGAAGAAGGATTGGGATTGGGATGTAGAGAGTAGAAGCGGTTTTTGTGTGTGTGTTAATTGTAATGAGTGAGTCAAGGGTGTATGTTGACCATATATAAAGTAAGTAGTAATTGTTCATTGACCCCTATTAATGGGGGGTTGCCCTTTCAAATTAAACCATAATGGCATAATAACCACTTGCCCTTTTTAGCATAATAACCAACTCCCAATTAACTTGCTTAATTCAAACTTGAAAATACCAGTATAGGGAGCGTTGACCAAAAGTCAAAGCACACAATGGTCAGACTAGGAGCAAGACGTGATTAACCAAGGACAAAAGGAATGAACAGTATGTCAGACCAGTACCAGGAGCCAAACACCTCGTGACATGGAAGGATTTTAAACCACCAGAAGGCAACCAAGCATAACTAGAAGCTGACCAAAGAGGACCAGAAGCCAGTCATGTAAGGCCATATCCACCAGAAGAGAGCAAAAATCCTCCATCAGAAGCACTACACACAATCATAACCAAGAAATTATGTTGTTAAATACTATGAATACGTTAGTCTGACCTAATATTTACACAAAGCCTCCCCTTAGGCTTTGCCTCCCCTCAATCCTAGACCTCAAGGATTGACCATCCCAATATGAACCACCAAGTGGTTAAACCGAGGACCATCAAAAGCTTTAGTCAGCAAATCAGCAACATTGTCATCCGTATGAACTTTAAGAACCTGTATCAGCTTCTTCTCATTGGCATCACGTATAAAATGATGCCGAATCTCAATATGCTTCGTCCGTTGATGAAAGACAGGATTCTTCACAATGCAGATAGTGCTTTGATTGTCAATAAAAATTTTGGTATTCATAAAATTGAAACCATAGTCCAACATCTGATTTTGGATCCATAAAACTTGTCCACAACAACTAGCAGCCGCAACGTATTCAGCTTCTGTTGAAGAAGTAGCTACGATTGTCTGTTTCTTACATTGCCATGAAATAAGCCGACGACCCAAAAATTGACAACCACCAGTAGTAGACTTCCTATCATTATTAGCACCAGCATAATCACTATCACTATAGGCTTCAAGAACAAAGGGAGATTCTCTAGGATACCATAGACCCAATTTAGGTTGAGCCCTGATATACTTGAAAATCTTCTTCACTGCATTTAAGTTCGAAACCGTTGGAGTCACCTGGTGTCTAGAACAAGCACTTACTGCAAACATAATGTCCGGACGTGATGCAGTCAAATACATGAGAGAGCCAATCATAGACCTGTACATGTGAACATTTACTGGGGGATCTGGCTCATTCTTAAGTTTGATTTTAGCAACTTCATAAGGAGTTGCTGCTGGTCTAAGAGGATCCATGTCAAACTTCTGAAGAATCTCATGAACATATTTATCTTGACTGATGAAAATCCCATCCGTTTGTTGCTTGACCTGAAGACCAAGGAAAAATGACAGTTCTCCCATGGCACTCATCTGAAATTCGCCTTTCATTAAGTGTTCAAACTCATCACACCACTCCTTCCTTGTAGAACCAAAGATAATGTCGTCCACATAAACCTGAACAAGGATAATATCCTTGGAATTCCGCCGAAGAAATAGTGTTTTGTCAATAGTACCTCTTCTATAGCCATTCTTTAACAAGAAAGTGGAAAGACGCTCATACCAAGCTCTAGGAGCCTGATGTAACCCATAAAGAGCCTTGACCACCTTGTAGACTTTCTTGGGATGAAGTGGATCTACAAACCCCTTAGGTTGAGTAACATACACTTCCTCGTCAATTTTTCCATAGAGAAATGCACTCTTGACATCCATCTGGAACACCGTAAAGCCAACATACGAAGCAAAGGCCAAAAACAGACGAATGGCCTCGATCCTGGCAACAGGCGCAAAGACTTCAGTATAGTCAATGCCCTCAATTTGAGTGTGTCCTTGTGCGACAAGCCTAGCTTTATTCCTGACAACAATTCCCCGTGCATCCTTCTTGTTTTTGAGAATCCATTTGGTATTGATAGCTGTCTTTCCATCTGGTAAGTCAACCAGAACCCAAACATTCTGAAACAAGAATTGCTGCATTTCCTCCTGCATAACCTCCACCCAACTTTGATCCTCAAGTGCATGAGAAACAGACCTAGGTTCCACCTGTGAAAGAAAACAAGCAAACAAACAGTGTTGAAAGTCCGTATGATTATTACGCTTTTGATCCTCAATATAGCCCACAAGAGCATGATGATCAGACGAGGCCTTCTGCTGCATTCTGCGTGTCTTGACGGCAGAACCAGGATCTCCAATAATTTGAGTGGTAGGATGATCTTTATGTGATTGCAAGACTGTATTGGAAGAAACCTCCACTTCTGGTGCCAAGTTATTGAGATCACCAACAAAGTCAGCATCATATGAAGCATTTTGGAAAATCCCGTCTACCGGTTGTTTATGTATATCATCCAGCTTGGTAGAAGAATTCTTTTCATGGTTCCCCAAATCAGAAGGACTGGAGAAACGTGTATTGGAAGCAGACTCACGAGCCGGAGTACCAGTAGTTGAGAGGCTAGCACTAGGAGCAAAAGCTGGAGTACCATGAGCAACTTTGTCAGTAGGCTCAACCAAGGGAAACTCAAAACTACCTTGAGCAGCTGCTTTAGTAGCTTCTTGTTGTTGTTTGAGAAGAGTGTCAAGAGCTGCTTGGGAATCCTGTACATCCAATGGAGTTGCATCACTAGGAGGAGTAGGAGAAACCGTGGTGGAATAGGATGGAACCACAAAAATGTCATCCTCATCATCTGAATCAGAAAGACTAGAAGGAACACCAGTACTAGAAGTTGCAAACACTTGTGGTCCTGCATCATGGTTAGTTTTGAAACGAAAATATCCTAACGAATCACTAAGATAATCAAGATCAAAATACCATTATGGACCTTTGCCTTGGATGTTTGACTTCTCCTCAAAATACCTGAGATTAATAGTTTCAATAATCCGTTTGGCTTGAAGATTGTAGACACGATACGCCCGAGAAAGAGCTGAATATCCCACAATGTATCCTTCATCTGCCTTGCCATCAAACTTCCCTAAATAGTCACTAGTATTCAGAATGGTGACTGGACACCCAAAAGGCTTCAAATGAGCAATATTTGGAACTTTGCCTGTGAGCAGCTCATAAGGAGTCTTCTTGTGAGGATTGGTAATAGAAACCCTATTCAAAACATAACTTGCAGTATTAACAGCTTCTGTCCAGAACATGGTCGGAAGTTTGGAATCGGCAAGCATAGTTCTTGCTGCTTCTATTAGTGTTCGGTTCTTTCTTTCTGCCACACCATTCTGTTGAGGAGTCCGAGCAGCACTATAATCTCTTTTGATGCCCTTAGCATTGCAAAGTGCGATGAGGTCTCTATTTTTAAACTCGGTTCCATTGTCGCAGCGAATACCTTTAACTTTCTTGGACAACTGATTCTCTATCAAGGTAAGAAAATCTCGAAGAATTGAGTAGGTCTCACTTTTGGCAGCCATGAAGAACACCCACGTAAACCTGCTATATCCATCAGTTACCACCAAACAGAATTGCTTGTGGTCAATGTTCCTGATGGATGTAGGACCAAATAAGTCCATGTGTAGAAGCTGCAATGGTTCAGTAATAAGACTTAAAGCAGTAATGGCCTTGAAGGATGCTTTGTGTTGTTTGCCTTTGCTGCAGGCAATACAATTTATATCATTTCTAAACGTCTTGGGTGGTAAACCAGAGACCAGATTCAGATTGGCAAGTTTGTGAATGGTCTTGAAGTTCACATGTCCCATCCTTCGGTGCCATTTAGTGGCTTCATCTTCTGAGGCTTTTGCAACCAGACATGCTAGTTGACCAGTAGGGTTGACTTCATTCAACTTGATGCTATATAGATTGTGTCTTCTAGGGATTCTGAGTAAAACTTGTGAGTCATCCGGAAGCTGAAAATCTTTGGAAAGCACAAGTGCATCAGTATCGGTGAAGAGTACAAACTGCTTCTTGTCACAAATCTGAGAGACCGATATCAAGTTGAAGTGTTGAAGTGCTTCCACATAGTAGACCTGCTCAAAATTTAGATTAGGAGTCTTTATCGTTCCTTTGCCAGTGATTCTGCCTTCACCTCCACCAAAATAGACCTTGCCTCTATGAAATGGTACATAGTTAGAGAGAATACTTTTATTGCCAGTCATGCTCCTGGAGCAACCACTATCAACAATGCCTAGACTAGGATCCTGGTATGGAGTAACCTACAACAACAAGATAATAAAAATGCAAAAGTTAGTGTCTTAAGGGGACCCAAACCTTTTCAGGTTTGAGCCTGCCTTGTGGATCATTAGAAGAATGCCAAGAAGATTGATGAGATCCACCATTGTTCCTTGGTTGCCTATGCATCATATGGGTATTATTATTTGACCAAGAACAACCTGCTGAGGGCTTAACAGCAGTTCCCAAATTTCCCAAACCAAAATACGTGTGGTCTAAATGATGCGGATGTATTGGATTAAAATTTTGAAAAAAATTACTGGTTGTTTGGAATCCACTATCTCTCCAATAATCAGACGTGAAAGGAGAGGGTACTCTAGAAGTATTAAACATTGGAGCACTAGGATTAAGTCTTCTAGAAGCATAGGAAGCAGCTCCTGGTGAACCAGGAGCTAGAAAAGCATGATTAACAGATGCACGTGTGTCATAATAATCACAATCTTTAATTAAATGAAAGGAACTGCCACAAACAAAACATGTTTTGAAAGACCTTTTATTAGAATGAAATTGTTTCATACTGCCTACTTCATTACACACATTTCTAGGAAAAACATTCTTCCTAGGACTCAATAAACAATGACCAGACACACTTGACTTGACAGCAACTTTTTCTTCACACTTCCTAGCACCAGTAGCAGCATGTTCATTCGACTTGGAACTTGTAGGTCTTGACTCTTCACTTGAACCATTAGATGCAAAGTCACCGGCTTTGTCACTGAAAGTACATGAGACAAAGTCATTAGTATTAGTAGAACTTGTTGGGGACTCAAGCATCTGTGATCCATCCGAGTCATTATGCCATGAGGTGGGCATAAAAGTTCCAGTAAGAGGAGGAGGGACAGCATGCATTTCTGCTGCTGGTTTAAACCTATTGTAACTAGGTTTGCCCTCATCCTCTTTGTCGGCATCAAAGACACTTGAGAAAGATAAATCAAATACATCTTCAGAATCAATATATTTTTCAAATCCTAAGCCTCTTTTAGTTCTGCCAGACATGCTACTATCAATTAGTTTTGAAAGATTTTTAGGTGCCTTTTGCCATTTGTCAAATCTCAACATTGTAGCATCTAATTTAGCTTGCATCTCCTCTTTTTCTTTGATACTAGCATCTCTTTCAGTTTCTGTATATTTAAGCATATTTGTAGTGTTTTCTAAATCAATGCTTAGTATCCTGATTTTATCCTCATATGCACGTTGTGTATCTTGTAACCACTTCTTTTGTTGTTCCAATGTGTTTAATGAAGCCTTATAGGCTTGTACCTCTAAAAAATACTTATCATTTTGATCATTTACTTCATTAAATTGGGACAACAATTCTGTGTATTTATCATGACAACCAAGAGGACAATGTTGTACCTGAGGTGAGATGCCCATAAGAGCAAACTCGTCTGCTTCTTCTGCATCAGAGAGATTCCCAGCAATCATTGCTAACACGTCAGTCGAGGATTCAGCTGATTCCAGAGTAGAAGCCTGATGATCGTTCCAGTTAACCATAGAGTCAACAGATACCAATGCCTTCTTGTCATCTTTAACCTCCTGAACCTTGAAAGCGGAGTACCTGCTCTTCTCCTGATCATTCTTGCTAGGGCACTCCCTTGCAAAGTGACCCTGTTGCTGGCAGTTATAGCATCATACCTTGCTTCTGTCGAATCTTGCTGGCTCCCGAGGGTTGTAATTAAATTTCCTTCCTGCTTTCTTCTCAAACTTGTGAACCCTAAGAGTAAGCATGGCCATCTGCCATTTAAGATCCATCTCATCCAGGTCAAGTTTATCGACCTGTTTGAAGTCATCAAAAGCAGTTGTTGTTTAGCATTAACATCAGCCACAAAAGAATGAAGAACAGCTTCTACCATACTACCAGACTTGGCAGCAGGATCAGGAGCAGAAGTATGCTGAATAGTATGCTGGGAGGAGACAGTATTGCTTGGGCTACTTGCATATGACATGGGACTAGATGCCATAGAGCTCACAAAGGCTGAAATAGCAGGGGTGTTAAAAGATTCACTAGGATATCCTCTCACATGAGGTTCGAATGTTCTGAGCCTATGAAACAGATCATCAAAGGTGAGATAGTCAAGCCCACCTTTGGCTTTGAGAGAGATCACCACCTGGTTCCATGAATAGGGTAAGGCTTTAAGAAACCTTGCATTAATGTCACCATCATCAGGTTTTGACCGAAGTTGATTCAATTGGCTCAAGATCTTCTGGAACCTATCATACCCTTGATTTAGACCTTCAGTTTCTGAGATTTTGAATTCGGTAAATTCATCTCTCAGCATGGACCTTCGCATTTTCTTTGACTCCTCATTCCCGCCAAACCTTGCTTTTATGCCATTCCAGATCTCTCTAGCATCATCCAAATGGTAGAAGTCACCCATGTGATCTTCAGGAAGAGATTGAAGCAAAATTGTTTTTGCTTTTACCTCCTTCTGAATAGCTATGATTTCCTCATGAGATTTAGGGTCAAGAAGAGTAATATTACCGTTCTTGTCTCGTCCAGTAAGCTTCCTGCTGTTTCCATTCAGAATGATCTTCCAAAGATCTTGATCAGTGTTGGTGATCCACCATTCCATCTTCATTGCCCAGTTATCATATTCACCCTTCTTCAGAAGAGGGAATTTTCCATTCGTGTTGGAGACCGTAGCCAGGATCTGCTGAGGTTGCACAATTTTAGGAGTGCTTTCTTCTCCTGTTTGAGTAGAAGTTGAGGCAGACATGATAAACAGATTGTGAGTAATAATAGAACTTGATTCTTCTTGTATAGAGACCCTTCCAGGCTCTGATACCACTTGTTGGGTCTACTAGATGTAGATCTTGCAGCCTGTCAGGACCGGTGAATGACTTCTGTAATCACAAGTCAAATCACAAAGAGACTCTATACACAATATGAATGTAGAATATAAATATAATCAAGAGAAACAGAATAACTATAAAGACTTGATCCTTTCTAAGGATTTCTAATATTGATAATGACTAGAACTACGTTTTGTGAAGGTGTGTCTAACCCTTCTGCCTAAGGTTCCTTTTATACTACAAGGAAACCCTAATACATCATTAAAGAAAACGTGTAAAACTGATATGCATATCCTTTCCTAACATATCTCATGCATATCCTAACAGAATATTAAGTAAATAATAAAGTTTGACTTCGACTAGGACCAGGAGTAGAACTTGCTCCTACTACGACTAGGACCAGGAGGAACTACATACCTCCTAGTCTACCTATTACATATAACTATTACAATGGTCCTAACAGGATTTGTTAGAACACTAGACGAAGGAACTAATTCTAAAGTTTGAACTTTCTCGTTGCACAAGGCAAGCTCATCAGACAAATTCTTATTCTTAGCTAGGGTTTCTAAGAGTGCAACATTCATTTGGCTAAGTAATGTAGCAGGAACCATGACCAAATCTTGTTGAGCAGGAGTATGCGTATGCGAAATGGCTCCCGGTTGTGATTCACTCAAAGTCAGGGGACTCACATTCATATTACTATCATTGATTGTCTCCTTATTTGAAAGACTCACCACCGAAGACTCATTCGAATCAGCACTCTCTTGCACAACTTGATGTGGTTGAATACTAGTATCAGTGGTATTATCAGTGGTATTATTAAGTACCTCAGATATTTTTTCTGGCCCTAAGCTAGAGATAGTTGCCATAAGAGCTGCCTGTGCCGATTGAAGTTCATCACAGTCTGAATCATAAGCATCAAGATCATCTGCTTGGTATGCTGCATTCTGTGTGGTGACAACGTCTTGTTCAGCAATCCCTGGATCAGCAAGAAATGCAAGCTCCTCTTCATCAAGTTCCCTTCCTTGTGCCTGAGTGTTTACCAGATAAATCTTCTCTGCAAACCATTGACCATCCCTTCTCCTCTTGGGTTTTTTGCAATCCCTGGACATGTGACCTTCTTCTTTATAATTGTAGCATGTAATCATTCTCAACTTGCTTGTGGAATTAGCCCGTGGAGGAGTGTTGACCATTGGGGCAGGATTGACCGTGCGTGCATTGGTGGTTGATGTAGTAGGTCTCCCCTGATAAGGTTGAATAGGTTGAACCATTACCCTGCCATTCTTAATAGTAGCTTGTTGGCGAGAATTAGATGAATTCCTCAGCTGATTGTTAGTAGGAGTTGTTCCTCTAAATCCTCGTTTGCTTAAAGTACTTGTGAGGTAAGCAGACATAGTGGCTAACACTTCAACTGGATCAGTTCCTTGTTTGAATTCAGGAATGGGGACTTCATCATTATCACAATAGAGTGCTTGGTCTTGTTGAGCTGCATAAGCACTAGAAGGAACACTCATGTGGTCAGAGTAGCTTGATGGATATGCTGCATTCTCTTGATAAGAAGAATATGAAGACTGAGCATAAGGTGCAATGCTTGCTGGGTGAGGTTGTGAAGCATATTGTGATGAAGGTGCATTAAACCGATATTGTTACTGATGTGAGGTGAGTGGTTGTGGTAGAATCGAATATTAGGGGAAGCTTGGAGTCAGGTACGGTGATGGATGATATGCTTGGTGTCCCATGATATAAGGAGTGTTGTTGTATGACAAGCTTGGTTGATTCGCCATCAAAGCTAAAGAATCAGGGTACATACCTCGAGGCGAATGGTGCATGATCACATGTTTCTCATGCTGCTGAAGAAAAGCATAGAGTTGATCCAAATTGCACTTATGCAAATCCCTGGTTAACTTAACATCTGTAATATACTCACCCCATTCAGCTTGAGGTAAAGTATTCAAAAACTTGGTGTTAACCTCGAATGGAGCAATCACGAGATTGTATACATTCAGATCATTCATGAGAGTAGTGAATCTGAAGTAGTAGTCGTGAAGCGTTTCCCCTGGGCTGTACGTGAATCTATCAAACAGATCATATAACTGACATTCCCTTTCCTGTTTGGTGAGAGACGTACCTTGTAGCAACACCTTTAGACGTTCCCATAAATCCTTTGCAACCGTATATTGACTGACCATTCGATAGATGTCATGTGGAAGAGCTTGGAGAATGGTTTGAAGAGCCTTTTCGTCTGCATCGGCAACAAGTTGTTGAGCTGGTGTAAGTTCTTCAAATTCCCGTGGTCGAGTCACATTGTTAACCACGATGGTACCATAATCAAGTGGACCATTCAGAATTGACTTGACCATAAGCCTCCCATATGTCGGTTTTCCCTTAATGTATGACATCATACGGCCTTGCCATGCTTCAAAGACTTCTTTAATGAGCATTGGAGGGCGATTATCCGTTCCCGTAATGACGGAAATGTCCGTAAGTGATGTCATCTGAGGCATTAATGAATTCGGATTCATTTTGTTCACTTCAAAGAGACAAGGATTATCGGTTGATCGAGCAGTGAAGTAAAGTTTGTGAGTTGTGTTGAGTTTTTGTTGTAAGAAACCAAGATTAAATCCTCTAAAAAATCGTCGAAAAAACAAGTAAAATATCCCTTGATCCGGAACTTTTGTTGATTCGGAAGTGTTGATTCGGAAGATTTTGGCTCGGAACTCCTTGATCCGGAACTTTTGGTTCGGAAGATTTGATCCGGAACTTTCCTTGATCCGGAACTTTCCTTTGATTCGGAACTTTCCTTTGATCCGGAACTTTCCTTGATCCGGAACTTTCCCTTGATCCAGAACTTTCCCTTGATCCGGAACTTTCCTTTGATCCGGAACTTTCCCTTGATCCGGAACTTTCCCTTGATCCGGAACTTTCCTTTGATCCGGAACTTTCCTTTGATCCAGAACTTTCCCTTGATCCGGAACTTTCCCTTGATCCAGAACTTTCCTTTGATCCGGAACTTTCCTTGATCCGGAAGTTTTGGTTCGAAACTTTTTGATCCGGAACTTTTGTTGATCCGGAACTTTTTGATCCGGAACTTTTTCTGGGAAACAGAAGGTTGTTCGAGTAACAGTCGATCAAATAAAAGAGGAAACAAACCCAGATTTTTACCAAATAACCCAAAAAGTTTTGTGATTTCTACTAAAATAAGTAAAAACTAATACTTATCTACTAATCCCAATCACAAAATCACCAAAAACTCCAAGAATCAAGATGGATCTTCTTAAAGAACACTAATACAATCAAAAACTAAATAACAACACAAATCATTACCTTAAATCACCCCATAGCTCTTGATACCAAATGTAGAATATTGATAATCTTGTTAATCTATGAAGTGGGTTGAAGATTCATAGAGAGAGAAACTAGTGAGAGAAAGTGAGAGAGAACTATGTGTTTTTATTCAAATGAGAAAATAGAATGTCAACAACCAACCCCTTTCCATGATGGAAAGGGGTATTTATATCCAAGGCCACTATTTGGGCTTGGGCCGACCCATGACAAGCCCATGGGTCGGTTTCTTACTTAACTTAATAAGCACACATTAACTACGAGCTATTACAACATTAATAATATTGTGGAGTGACCGATACTTCTAATATACGTAAAAACGTATTTCTAACAGGGGACTTCATGCTTTGGGTGATGGTAATGAATTTGTCGAGGTGTTTGTTGGCATCATCATCCGGAATTCCGTGAAATGGGTTAGTTTGCACTTGTTGGATCATGTGATGCTTCAACGAAAACTCCTGAGCCGTGATGTGCATCGGTGCAATCGGGCCTCCGCGTCCGTTCATGGTGGGTTGACACAATTCCTCCATTGTTCGTAAATCAGGTGGGGGGACATTGTTGTTGTTGTTATTATTATTTAAATTGGGTAGAGGTGGGTTATTATTGTTGTTATGAACACCAGCCATATCTAAATCTTCACGAGTCTCGGGCTCAGAATAGTTCGAAGATCTAGTACGCATACACCTGCAGAAGAAAAATATACACAAAGAGAATATCTATATAATCTTTTTGGTGCAAACCTTTTGGAAAAGAATTGCTTTTTATGATTTTTCAATGTTTTTGTATTTTTGAAGAATTTTATATTTTTTAGGGTTTTTGAAAATTTTTGAAGCAAGGAAAATAACTTTCAAAGAACGGATCCCAAAATTCAATGCGTCTCTCACTAGAAACCGTTAATCTTAACGAAAAGAGCCGGCAGCGGCGCCATTTCATACAAGGACTTTTTAGCCTCCCAAGTATAAAATCTTATCGTCCGATCTCTTCGAATTGATTTCCAGTCTAAGTGCGACTCAATTGTCTTTTGGTGAACAGGATAATGGTTTGGTTGATTATCTATTTTAAACTAATAGCAAATAAATGTAAATGTCGTTGAGTAAAGTAAGAGCTTTAAAGATTAGACTAAAATGACGAGTTAAAAGTAAATGATTGAAAATTTAAGGACAAAATTAGAAAAATACTTGAAAACTTAATGAAACTAACACTTGGAAACTTTGCAAAAACAAGAAATTAAACCATCGGAAAATTGCCAAATCGGAATCTGATCGGAATATAGGTCGGAAAGAAGGCTGATCGGAATGCAAACAAGCAACACTGGTCGGAATGTTGGAAAGGACCAAATCGGAATATCACTAATACTCTCGTCGGAATAATGAAACCCAAAATCGGAATATCATTAAAAATCATACAATCGGAATGTGTCAATCAGCACCAATCGGAATATTAACAAATCAAGCCAATCGGAATGTTACAAAATATCCCACAATCGGAAAGTCTTAAAATGCATACAATCGGAATGAGCCAAAAAGGGTCCAGATCAGAATCAAAACTCCCTAATCCGATCAACACGATCGGAATAAGGGGATGGGGTGCAGTCGGAATGTACCAATCGGAAAAGGGTTTAATACCTTTTCCGATTTATGTGAGATTCGAGAATAAGCAAAGGTAATAAGCTATTTTGATAAGCTATCACCAAAACTTGAACGAATCTAAAGTGAGAAGGACTAAATAAGCACAAATAACAACTTATCCAAACTTAAAATAATCAATCTTTTGAATCAAACCATAAAAAGATGAACTTTTTAAGAAAACTTTTAAAAAGTAAATAAGCTAAACATATAAATAAGCCATTAAGCACAAAGATCTCAAAGCTTATTCGTATGAAAACTTAAGTAGGCATAAAAAGATTACCTTTTTAAGCACGAAATCATTAAGAACAACACGGATCAAATAGATTTCGCACCAAAAGTAAACTAAAATCAAAGAAAGGTAGAAAGAGATGAAAGATTAAAAGCTTAACTTGAACTTTGATTAATGAAATCACAATACAAAAGGTTTAATCTTGAAAGATTAAAAGAAAAGATGAAACTTAGTGAGAGAAAGTTGAGAACTTTCTCTCTCTAAAACTAGAAAGAACAATGAAAAATGAAACTAAAAACTAAACTACTCACCACCCTCCTAATGTGTATTAGGAGGGTATTTATAGGGAAAAATGGGAAGGAGTGCATGTGTTGCCTCTTCTTTCTTTCTTTCTTCACGTCTTCTCGACTCGATTTAATTCTTTGTCTTTTCTCGACGTCGTCTCGGGATTTGAACTTGTCTTGATAATTTTCTTCTTTAATTTAGACTTGAGTTCTTCGACTTCATTAAACTTTCGTCTTTAGACTTTTTCTTCGATAAATTTTCAGAATAGGCCTTGGACTTCCGTTCTTTTTGCACTCTTGATCTTTTGACTTCGTCTTTTCTCGTTTTCTTCGATAAAAGCCCGTGAAAGCCCGTGTTTTCTTCCTTTTTCATCTTTTGGTCCTAAAACACAATAAAAACACAAACCACGCATAATTCCGACTTTTACGACATAAAATACACGTTTTGGTCTTGTTATTATTGGAAATAAGTGGTAAAAGGATAAGTGTTTTCACACTTATTAATCTCTGTGGCTGGATTGCTGTTATTTGGTCATTTTCCCTATTTTCTCTCGAAGGAAAGTTAGGGTTTGTGATTTGGAGGTTCTGTTACTCCTAGACTAAGTGAATCTAGGTGTAACAGTTCGATTGAGCTTTGGTTGAGAGCACTGTAACACCCCTCTACTCTCTTTACTTATTACTTGCTATATGCTTATTTGTGTTTATTGTTGCTATCTATTTTTGTTGGGTTGGTAGTTTTTTATTTTTTCAACCCTTTATCTGGATCCTTACTTTCTGCTTGCCCTTGACCTGCCACCCTTGAGTGGTTTGGAAGCCTGGGAACTTTGTTGCAGTTTAGTGAGTTGTCTTTTTTGACCTCTTGACCCTTCACCATGTCTGATCATGATGAGTCAGCACATGGTGATGATGATAATCTAACTGTGACTGATCCAGTTACACTTATTAGCAAACTTGATTTTAGTGACCCTTTGCATTTGCACCCTAATGATACTGCTGTTTTGACTGTTGTGACTGTTAAACTTAAGGGGACAGAAAATTATCAAATTTTGGCTAATGCAATGTTACTTGCTTTGGAAGGAAAAAACAAACTTGCTTTTATTGATGGGTCTTGTAGAAGGTCCATAACTGATGAGATTTTGGGAAAACAGTGGGATAGGGTGAATGTTGTTGTTCTTGGATGGATTTTGAACTCTATTTCTGAGGAGTTGTTCCTTGGTCAAATTTTCTCAAAAAAGGCTACACATGTTTGGAATGAGCTTAAAGAAACTTATCATAAAGTTGATGGGTCTATGATTTTTAATCTTCATCATAAAATTAACACACTTAAGTAGAATAGGTCTAACTTGTCTGATTACTATCATAAACTGAATGCTTATTGGAAACAGTATGATGCTATGGTTGAATTACCTAATTGTTTGTGCTCTGCTGCTGGTGAGTTTAAGAAACATAATCAATTGTTGAAACTTATGCAATTTTTGATGGGGCTTGATGATTCTTATATGAGTATTAGGAGTTCTATTCTCTCTAGGGAGACTTTACCAGATGTTAAGGGTGCTTATGCCTTTATCTCTAGTGAGGAGTCTCACAGAGTTGCATCTGACACTCTTACTGGTTCCTCTCAGAGGACTCAGACATCTACTTTTCTTTCTAATGGGCCTGCTAGAAACAATGTTCAAAGACCTCAAAATTTTCAAAATTCTCAAACTGGTAATTTCAGACCTAACTTTGGGAACAATGGTAACCTTAGACCTAGCTCTAGCACTACTGGCTTTAGACCTAATGCTCCTAACAACAATGGGTATAGACCTAATGCTAATTCTAATGCTGAAATTGTGTGTGAGAATTATGGGTAGAATGGGCACACCATTGATAGGTGTTTTAAAATCATTGGCTATCCTAGTGACTTTGGAAAAAGAAAAGGGGGGCAAAATTATAAAGGGAAAAATGTGTCCAACAATTCTGTTGGTACACCTTCTTCATCAGGGTTCACTGATGAACAATTGACCACTTTGTTCTCTCTTATTAAGGATAACAAGAATTCTGCTACTGATTCTCAAAAGGGGGTTCATGCCAATATGGCAAGTACTTACTTTAACAGTAGCAAAGTGTTTAATGATAATTTTGAAAGATTTTTTTGTTCCAACACTAACATCAAAACAAAACTGGGTTATAATCGGAAGGTTGTTGATTCTGGGGCTAATCAACATATGACCAATAATGAAACTGAATTAGACAATGTGTTTGATATTTCACACTTAAATATTAAAGTGGCTCATCCCAATGGGACTGAAGCCATCATTTCCAAGATTGGTAACCTAAAACTTTCAAATGGACTGGTTTTGTTTGATGTTCTTGTTATTCCTGATTATTGTGTTACCCTTATTTATGTTCATAAACTTGCTAAGGATAACAAAGTGTTGGTTGTTTTTATGAGAATAAATGTTTTTTTTATGAATCAGGATTTGGATCACCAAACTGTTTTAGGGATTGGTAGACAATGTGGTGGTCTTTACTATTTAGATATAGAAGGTACTAAGATGATGAATAATTTCAGTGTGCCTACTTGCTCTCTTTCTAAACATGAATGGCACATTAGATTAGGCCACCCTGCTGACCCTGCCCTAAGTGTTCTCAAAAATGTTTTAAACATAACTGAATTTGGTCAAAGTGATTTATGTGAAATATGTCAAAGAGCTAAACAAACTAGAGAACCATTTCCTTTAAGTGATCATAAAACTAAAGCTATTGGTGATCTTGTTCATTTAGATTTGTGGGGTCCTTATAGGGTGACCAGTCACACTGGCCATAGGTATTTCTTGACTATTGTGGATGATTATACAAGGGCTGTGTGGGTGTATTTGATTAAAATCAAAGATGAAGTTGGGACTAATATTGAATTTTTTTTCAATCTGTTAAAAAATTAGTTTAAAAGAAATGTCAAAATCTTTAGAAGTGACAATGGAACAGAGTTTGTCAATCATAGTTTTCAAAATTTCTGTCATAATCAAGGAATTATACACCAAACATCTTGCCCTTACACTTCACAACAAAATAGGGTTGCTGAAAGGAAACATAGGCATCTGTTAAATGTAACTAGATGCCTTATGTTTTAGGGGGGGATACCTTTAAGATTTTGGACTGAATGTATTCTAACTGCTACTTATCTTATTAACAAATTACCTTCTTTAGTGCTAAATGGTAGATCTCCTTATGAGATGATTTATAATTCATCCCCAAATCTCTCTCATATCAGAACTTTTGGATGTCTTTGTTTTGCTACTATTTTAAATAATCACGATAAATTGACCAGTAGGTCTGAAAAATGTGTTATGATGGGTTTTTCTAATTCTCAAAAAGGTTACAAGCTTTATAGTGTTAGGTCAATTCAGTACCTAATGACCTCCCTGAAGGATTTGAATAACAATCAGCCTAAGTGAATTATTAACCTTGAATATAACGAGGTCACTGAGTGAACAGTCACTCAGTGAGTTGCCTTCGAGTTCCTAGACTGAGTCTAAAAGGAAGACTCAAGCATTCAGAGAGGCGAAGCTCAACGAATGTCTTCTATGACGAAGAAGAAGGTGATGGGTTCAGTGAGTTGTGGCAATAGACTCACTGAACCCCATACGATCTCCCTGAAGAAAACAAGCATTCTCCAAGACTGAAGAAAAAGCGGGATAAGTTGAATTGTGACAAGATGAAGTACATCACACAATTAGCGTGACTTACCCTTTTGGTATAGATGGGGTACTGACAAGTGTAAAGGACTTACGTCTTACTACTTAGAATAGGGTAATACAAGATACTACACTGTACCAATAAGACAAGAATTACACATGGGCAATTATTGTCTTCTACCCAACTTTCCTTCTATAAATATGATGCTTGTAAAGGAGAGAAACGCAAGTTTGTGCACTTAATGCTTTAGACATTCACAAACAAGTTTTCTCTCCTCCAAACACGATCACACACTTGAGTTCTAAAATCCTGTTGATAGAATCGTCAAGCTTAGCAATCGTTAGGATTAGACTAGCTTGTTAGTGAGGAGATCACAAAACCACACATTGTCTATTCAATCCCTATTGTAGCTTCGTATATAATAGGGTATAATTCTTTAATAAAGCTAAGAGTTAAACGTTGAAAACCTTTGTGTTATTTACTTACTTGTATTAAGTTTATTGCATTACTTAACCATGGGTTAGGACTATACTTAGTATACTTAATTATAGTACTAATTACAAGGGACCAACAAGTGGTATCAGAGCGGTAGGATTATAAAACTTTTAACCACCGTCTCAAAGTTTTTAAAACCTTGATCCATTATGGCTGAAAGTAATGTACCCCAACTTGTTAACAAAAAAGGAGCGAGTTACTCTGTTAACGCTCCTAAGTTAGAAGTTGAAAGATTTAACAAATGGAAGAAAAGAATGCTATGTTATTTGATGGGAATGGAACCTTATTACATAACTTGTATTAAGAATGGTCCATTCAAACCAAAAACAGCAGCTGGTGATGACAAACCTGAAAACCAATGGTCTGACGATGAAAGGAGAGTGGTCAATCAAGACCAACGTCTCAAAAGCATCATAATATCTTGTCTTCCTGACGATATTATGGAGGCTGTCATCGAGTGTGAGACGGCCAAAGAGACTTGGACAGATCTTGTTCATAGTTTCGAAGGACCATCCGACACTAAGGAAAATAGGATTATGGACCTGAAGTTAGAATATAACACTTTTAGGGCCAAACCATCTGAAACACTTCCTCAGACTTACACCAGGTATAAAACCTTGCTCAATGAGCTAACGAATGACGGGGTGAAACTGTCTAAGCATGAAATCAATGTTGGTTTTGTGAACAGTCTCCCTGAAAAATGGCTTGGTTTTTCTCAAGGATTGAGAAATGCTAATCACATACAGACTCAGGATCTTGCAGATATTTATCGGAGATTTATCTATGAAGATAATCTGATAAATATAAGATATCCTGAGTCCAAGAAGGCCTTAATAACAGACACCTCAGCCAAACCTACCCAAATTGATCATGGCCCCATTCCAACTGCTTTTTACTCAAATGCAATTGTTCAAGATTTTCAGGAAACCTCAGATGATGAGGTGGATGAAAGATCTAGTACTGAATACATAAGGGATTTGAACAGGGAATATCATGAAAGGGCCATGTTGGCAAATAGCAAACATTATATCAAAATAACTAGATTTGCTGGTAACCAATCCACTGAGGGAGTGGATTGCTATCGATGTGGTAAAATTGGGCATTTTGCTAAATATTGTCTTTCAAAAACCCCATTGGCCTCTTATAAAAATCAAAGTTTTTCATCAGGCAATGACAATTTTCAACCCAAGTTTACACCAAAACTAATTCAGGCTTCTCCAATTAACCAAAGTTTTCAGAATAGTAAGAAAATTGAGAAAGACTATAGGTCTGAGTATAAAAAGGTTAAAGCTAAACTTGCACTCTTGGAAGGTGAACCTACTGTTGCTCAGACTCAAAAGCCTGCTCAGAACAAAGCCAAAGGACTGGTAGCTAAAACTTTTGATTGGGATGATGAAGATTTGTCCTCATAAGAGGAGGAAGTCAAGTATCAAGTGTTAATGGCTCTAGCTGATGATGAATTATCAGTTGGAAAGAATCATGCTCGAAATGGAGAATGAGTTGACATCACCATGAGAAAGGTAAATATGCTTCTCTCTATGGATGAAGAATCTGATTGGCAAAAATTCCTTAAGTATATTAACATTGACCTATCGTTTGTTGAAGAGCAGAGATTGAATCTTTTGTCAAAATATAATAAACTTGTTTTTGAATTAAACAAATGTAGAGAAGATTTATTAGTTCTAAAACAAGCTAAACTTGAAGCAATAAGTTGTCAACTTCAGAACACTAAACTTACTAAAATCAATCATGCTCTTCAAGAACAACTTAAGGAAGAAAAACGCATCAATGAGAAATGGACAAATAGCTCTACCTTAGCTTCTCAGTGTATAAACAGTCAAATACCTACCCAAAAGAAGAAAATTCTTGGGGCACGACAACTCACTGAAAAGGCACAAATTAAGGAAATGAGTGAAAAGGCATTTCTCCCTGCCTCAGTTGGGTTTGATCATGAAATGATTCCTAAGTCAAAAGACTGGGTTGAGAGATCAAACCCTGAGAGTGTTTTGCCTAACTTTGATATTGGAAACATATTAATTTTTGAATCTCAGGCTATTAATAAAAAACTTGGTCTGAATGAAGAGACTGATAAAGTCAGTAACACTAAAACATCTAGTGTTGCTGAAGACATTCAGACTCCTCTACCTCCTTTGAAAAACCTTCAAGGAGCAAGTCCATGTTCTGAACTAATTCCATTGTCTTATCAAGAACACTCACCTAGAGGAAGAGCTGGGTTAGGTTGTATTGAACAAACAAAGCCTGACTCAAAAGTGATACCAGATCACACTAAGTCAGGAGCTGTCACTGAAAAGACAACCAAACCTATATCTCCCCCAGGGACTCCTAAACATTCAGTCAACTCTACTCCTATTGTAAATCAAGAGGAGTTAAGTAGATTGTTCCAACTTTTCATGGAAGACAAGCTGAACTAAGCCTCTAAAACTCAGGGTGAAATATCTGTGTCCTCAGAGCCTGAATCATCACAAGTAACAAAACTAAACCCGAGTCTTCTAAGAAAGTTAAAATAAATAAACCCACCTGTGAGCTATGTCACTATACAAATCACACCACTAACGACTGCTATTGAGTTCTCTATTGCTTGAAATATAAAAGTGAAGATCATAGGATAGCAGATCATGAGATGCACATTGCTTCTATTAAAAATGCTAAAAGATACAATGCTCAGCCTTACAAATATGGGCCTACCTCACAACAAACCAGAAAATCCAAGGCTAAGCCTTACCCACCTTGTACACATTGTGGCATTCCTGATCATAGACCTGATGATTGTGTATATTACCCTGAGTGTGAGATTTGTGGAAGCAATGATCACACTACCTCAGGACACAATAGAATCATCACGGTTAGAAGAGGAATGCTAGCTGAGTCATCTCAAAGTACTGAATCCTTAGTCGGACTAAGCTACAAAACATGTGGAAGCAATGTTCACTCTACCTCAGATCATGCTGAGTTTGAGTACTTCAAACAAGGTGAAAGACGTCAGGCTCTTTGATCCAAAGGGCCTACTAAAAAGTGGGCTCACAAGAGAAACTAATCCACCTCGTTATTTGTGTAGAAACACTTCAAGGAGCCTGTCTGGTACTTAGACAGTGGGTGTTCACGAAGTATGACAGGGGTCAAAAGTTATCTGCACAAATACGTGGAGCAACCAGGTCCTAAGGTAGTATTCGGTGATAATTCATCTTGTGTTACTGAGGGATATGGTTCAATTAAATGTGGTGGAATAGTTTTCTCAAAAGTGGCATTTGTAAACGGTCTGAAGTAAAATCTCATCAGTATCAGCCAACTGTGTGATGCTAAGTACATCGTTCAGTTTGATGATAAGCAATGTATAATCTTCAATGCTAATAAAGAAATTGTGTTGACTGCTCCAAGAAGAAATGATGTATATGTCCTAGACATGTCATCTGTAACAAATTCAAGAGCATGTTTCTTTGCTAAAGCCTCTGACTCTGTTAATTGGCTTTGGCATAAGAGACTGTCACATCTAAATTTCAAAGATATTAACAAACTTGCAAAACAAAACAAAGTTCTTGGCTTACCTTCTTTTGTGTATTCAAAAGAAAAGCTTTGTTCAGTCTGTGAAAAATGTAAACACAAGAGAGCTTCTTTCAAACCAAAACAAAACTTTTCTATCAGGAAGTGTCTTCATCTTCTTCATATGGACTTGTTTGGACCACTCAGTCCAATGTCTATAAATCATGAGAAATACACTCTTGTGATTGTTGATGAATACTCTAGATACACTTGGGTATACTTCCTGAAAAAGAAGAGTCAAGCTCCTGAATTCATAATGTCTTTTATCAGGCAAGTAGAAAATCAAAATGATACTAAATTTAAACAAATACAAACTGACAATGGAACAGAATTCAGGAACCAAGAGCTTGAGAGTTTTTGTGATAAGAAAGGAATTTCTCAGAACTTCTCTTCTCCTTACACACCTGAACAAAATGGTGTGGCTGAATGGAAGAATAGAACTCTCATTGAAGCTGCTCGAACCATGCTTAATGGATCCAATCTTTCAAAACACTTCTGGACTGAGGCTGTAAAAATAGCTTGCTATACTCAGAACAGATGTATTATTATCAAAAGACATGATAAGAATCCTTATGAAATATTCAGGGAAAGGATTCCAGATATCAGCTACTTTCATGTGTTTGGATGTCCTGTGTTCATTCACAATCAAAAGGACCATCTTGGTAAATTTGATGCCAAATCTGATGATGGATACTTTCTTGGATACTCTTTTGTCTCCAAAGCCTCCAGGGTCTTTAACACAAGGAGACAACAGATTGAGGAGTCATTTCATGTCACCTTTGATGAAAGTATGGATGCCATTAACTTCACAAATCAATTAATGGAAGAGATTGGGATCAATGACTCATCAAGATATCCTCCTGATGAGTATGAACTGTAGATTCATGATAATCTTTGTATTTTAAGAGGGTTGATGTTTTTCTAGAGAGAGAAACAAGAGAGATAAGTGAGAGAAACTATGTGTATTACCTTGAGAAAAATAAAACAATCAGCACCCCTTTCCATGGTGGAAAGGGGTTTATATACCCAAGTCCTTAAGTGGACTTGGGCCTCCGGCCCATGAACATGCTCATGGGTCGGGCTATTCATAAACATTACTTAAACAATACTACAAGCCTATTACTATATTGTTGGAGTGACCGAGACTTTCTTTATACGTAAAAAGTATTTCCAACAATCTCCCCCAAAGGGAGGTCACTCCAATTTTACAAAGTCCTAATCTAGCATGTTAGATCTTGTTCTTGAGCTCGTAGTCCACTTTCTCTTTTCTTCTTTATCTTTTCTTCTTTTTGTGAATATGTTTTGAATAATATCAGGCTTTTGCTTGGAACATGTTTTTTTGGCCTTTCACGTGCAATCTTTATCTTCTTGTGATGTTCGCCTCTTCATGACTTCATGTACCACACACCTATCCTTTGTTGAATTCCTGAAAGTTTCAGAGTCGATACAACGGAAGACTTTTAGGTCAGACTTTCTTGAATTTGCTGAAATATTTGAAGCAGAAGGAATAAGTATGTGAGGACGACTTCAACAGGTACACTGCAACGCCACCGTCTTCGAATACAGCAACATAATAAGACACGAACGAAATGGCTTAGAACATTTCATTCTATATCGGTACCATTTTACCTCCGGTCGGTGAAGACCGTTGGACGATATTAGATATTTTACATGTGACGGATAGTTTCAATTAAGTAACTTCCTGACAGGATTTCGCGGGTAAACCCGTTCTCTTTATTCGACGATCACTAAGGTTGACTACGAACATAAAGAGTGAATTGGATAAATTATCCTTGTGATTGAAGCCGTCAATTCATGAGCCTGGAACAAGTGAGTTTCAATTAAGATTTTCACCATTGTTGCTTTCTAGTTGTCACGAGCTTGATTCATATAGAATCTTGCACGTCACCTACCAAGTACTATTTGATGTTAACACTAGAAGGATTTCCGCTCGTCACTGTGAACACTAAAGAGTGTCACTCTGAGTGTTCTGGAAAGATCATACGATAATGCGTAGAGGCCTGGAACGAGTTTAAGTTCAATTAAGAATTAAACTACTGTTTCTTTCGAGTTTTCACAAAATTAGTTCTTAAAGAACCGCACGTGTCACCTACCATGAGCTTGTTCGATGTTGGCTCAAGCAGGATTTCCATCTTCATTGTAATACTTGCGTATCACTCGGATGTTCTGGCAATATTACAAGAATACTACGTAGGACTCATAAAGATCTCTTACTTTTTACAGTGTGTGAAGAAGCAAGGAATAAATGAAACGTGTCCTAATGAGACTTTTGATGATCTCGTGGCTCTAGACTCGATAGTACGTTTTGATTTAGTGAGCGATGGCTGGAGAGGATTGCCACATATTCAATATCAGTCTATTCGGAGTGAATAAACCAATAGATAACGTGTTGAACTCCGTGTGATTAAAAAAATATCTTTTGAGAGATATTTGAGTTAGCTGGGAGGGGTTGTGCATGACATCATTGGGTCCATGATATCTTGTCTTCAATATTGAGAATCATTTAAAAATGATCCCAATAATAGATGTGTTGACCCGGTTTCTGTCCTAAGTTATAAGGAGGGATTCTTTCTTTACACCCTTTATCTTTACATTTCTTTTTCATTCTTCAACCCCTTCAGCACTTACCAATACATCATTACTAGCACCTTGTTGTGATTGTTCCAGTGCTAGTATTAGTAACTAGTCGGCACTCTGCTACGTTCACAATCATCTCTAACTTTCCTAGGACTTCTAATTCTATCTAGGGAATTGTCCTTGGGAAGATTCCATCGGTTCTGATGAATCATTGGACTAATACCTAATCCTACCACCCTCTTGTCACCACATCTGTCGTGAATTAAGTGTGTTTTGGGTAAGTATTGTCACCATGAAAAATCGTTGAAAATCACTTAAAACACTTGTGATATTATAATCAAAGTTTTTGTGCCTTAAGTGTTTTGTTCATCAAAAACGCTCCCCCTTAACATGTGCATTACACATATTAAGTTGGTTTATCTTTTAAGCCTTTTTCATTGTTTAGCCAAGTATCATTAAGTCTCCTTAATCCCATTTTCTCCCCTTATCCAAAATGTTAACCATCAATATTTTGGATATTAATGGATTAACCGTCTTTGGGTAATCAAATGAAATTAGATGCTGGCCAAAGAACATATTAATGATCCCCCTCAAATTAATGAGGGTTAGTTGTAGTGCTCGAGTACGATATGTTTGAAAGATTTAAAATCTCGAGAGAAATTCTTGAAAAAATATCATACTTTTACATTACAACATGCCACAAAAGCTGATTAGACATAAATTAACATATTCACAGTAATAGACATATGGAGTTGACCTGTTATAAGACGATCCATAATTAAATGGATCGTTCCGTGAACCTATGGTGATCTCCATATGGTCTTCCACCTACGAATCGTTCCACGCTTCTTAGCAACCGACGCTTCCTTAAAAGCTCCTCGATCTTTTTGATCGCGTACTTAGCTCCTCTTTTACATTGGCTCGTCCAAGGGTACTTGACTGCTGGAAGCGGTAGGTCGGCGTTGAGAACAGTTAGATCATCACGAACATGTTTGAGCGTACCATCGCTGAATTTGTGCAATTCGGAGAATCGCATAAACTGCATGACGCCAGTCTCATTCGGATAAAATATCCCTGCTTCCGGTGTCGTGGTTCCCATGTAAGGCTTCTTGTTCTTGTGGAAATTACTGAGTGGAGTTGTATGGGGATGTTGCAAGTTTAGCTGCTTTTGATAGCTCTCCACTCCAAGTTGAAAATCTTCCACCCGGTGTTGGATGACGATTTTTCTAGCATATTGAAGAAAGTTGGAGCTCAATGCAATGACTATCTCAGGTGGTAAATGGTCGATTTTTTCTTGAGCCAATAACAACAGAAGATCTTCAATGTCTTCAAGGCGAAGGTACTGGAGATCACTTTCGTCAATTCTGTATTCCTTTTCATCAGTACGTTTGAACACGATTACATTCAAGTAATCATAACCGAATACAGTCTGGGTAGTTGCTCCTTGTATGCTTTTAATTCTATGATCTTAAACAATAGAAGAACCTCTCTTTGGACGATGGAAGTGATTGTAAGCTAACCTTTTCTTTGGAGTCCAGTGAGAGATGCCAAATGATGCATAAGTGTCATAAAACTTGAGCAAGTTCCTTCTCCATAACGCATCAGGTACTTTATCTTCTATCCACGGTACGTTCTCCAGATTGATAGCCTTGATCATAGTAAGTGATGTGGCATACTTCTTCGCGCCTTTTTCAAGGTACTCGAGATCATGAGATACAAAGTGTTCTATTGGAATCATTGCAGAACCGGCGATGACTGTGGGTGTAGAGGTCGTAACACTGGAGTCTGAATTCTCGTAGTCGTCGCTCTCATAGCCTTTGTAAGCTCATTTAAGTGATATTCAGCATCATTATGGCTGATCTTCAAAGTATCAAAGAAGTCCACGTCTGCGACTACCATTTTGATAAAGTCCGGAGTCATTGTTGGTTTCCCATGATGATACCTTAGAAAGGCCGAGAAATCTATTGGATTGTTTAGATATTAAGTGAGTTCCATTTCTGTTGCTGTGGCGAAAGGATGTCGTGGTGCTGCATTTGTGAGCCAGAGTTACTCCTGTACCGTGTCATCGATGATAAGAGATTCAGCAAACGTGAGTTCTGGCACATTTAAGTCTTCTACTTCCATATCTGAAATGTGCTGATCTTCAGATGGTGTTGAAGGTTGTTCTTGTGTCATCGGTATATCATCATTGGGAATAGAGACTGGAATTTCGTCTTCTTGCATGGGTTCTTCAAATTCGTTGTGAGAAACAGTAGTAGAATCTGGTTCAGTAGATATACCCGTGTCAGTGTGCTGAGATTCTGGTACAGTAGCGTCCACCGTCTTTTTTGCAGTTTCAACAACGCTTTCTTCAACTTCCTCAATACCTTTCTCAATTTCCTTATCGCCTTCACCCTTATTTGACTCGTCGCCATTCATACCCGTTTTGTCATTTGTATCACCCTTTTTGGTTCCATTCCCGTCATCATTATCATCATCATCATCCTCATCTCCATCTGAATCCTCGTCCTCGTCTTCTCTGTTATCCTCATCCTCTTCTTCCTTGTTCTCTTGTTCATCGTCATCTTTATCCTTATCCTCTTCTTCCTCATCCTCGTCTTCCTCACTCCCTTCCTCATTTTGATCATCATCACCATCATCCTCATCACCGTTACCCTCATTATCTTCCTCCTCTGACTCAGAGTCTTCAGTATCGGCAGGTGTATTTTTAATGATTGCTTTGTTGAGATATTGCAGAAATTTGCGTTTATATTTCGATTTACTAGTCCTCATATCTCTCAGTCGTGTCTACAACAATTTCATTAGTTGAAGGGTAGATAAACCAGTACCGAAAATAGTTGGTAGCTCCTGATCAACATATGACTTTACTTCTCGTCGAATGATGTTGGTCATCTTCTCATTAATTGACCCAAGAAATGCAGCATTCTCTTTGTCACGAGTTCTCTTCTCTCCAAGAAATTATTTATGTTGTTCTTTAAGTTTAGAGACGTTGTCGGATATTTTCTTAAGTGTAGGCTCATCAGGTTTCGGTTCCTTGAGAGTATGTGTGTCAGGAGTGGTGAATCTTTCAGTCAGTGCGGTTATTTGTTTAGCTTGAGCCTCCAGCTGTTGTTGAAGAGACTGAATCAGTGCATCACTGACTGTGAGGAATGGGTTGGAGGTGGATGATACTTGTTGTACTGATGGTGGAGGTGTAACCACGAGTGTTAGAGTGGTGGTGGATGATACAGGTTTTTCAAGGATATGTGATGGTGTAGATTCAGTTATTGGGGTGGTGGTTTATGAAGGTTGTTCAACGATTGATGACGGTGTAGATTAAGTCGTTGGGGTGGTAATTGATACAGGTTGTTCAACAGGTACGGGTGTGACAGTTGGTGTGATGACATTGGTGATGACCGGGGTGGTTAGTGGTGGAATGGTAGTTGAAGTAACAGATTTTATAGGAACATCCACCATATTTTCATTTGTCGATGGATCAGTGTTTGTAACCTTGACACCCTCCCCTTCAAAATTAAGATATTTCATAACATCATCAGAACCGGAAGTAGACTTACTTTGAAGAAGAGTTCCTGGAATGAGAGTTGCGTGAGCATCGTCGTTAATCACAGTGGTAGTTGGTTCCGGTAAAGATGTGGTGATATTGACATCATGATACATCAAATTTGTATCTGTGTTTTCACTGCTAGCACCCTCTTCACTCTGCTCACGACTTTCAAAATGGAAGTTATCAACATCTTCATCGTTAGGATCTTCATAAAAAGCAATATCGGCATCAGGATTACCAAATTCCTCTAAGTCCTCAAACATTGTTGAGCCTGATCCTTTGTATGTT
Organism: Glebionis coronaria; assembly: GCA_025667525.1. Taxonomy (NCBI): domain Eukaryota; kingdom Viridiplantae; phylum Streptophyta; class Magnoliopsida; order Asterales; family Asteraceae; genus Glebionis; species Glebionis coronaria. The sequence continues at coordinate 4,000,177 of JANFOE010000322.1, read as the reverse complement.
ACAAAAGACTCCACTCTGCTTTGCTGAAGAGTAATACGTAGTTGTTTGGCTTCAGAAATAGTTTGCTTAGATGGTTCAGCTGAAGCAACAAGTGCTTCTTTACCTTTGGTTTGCTTGGCTTTCTTTGGCCTTCTTAGTGGTACTTCTTCGTGGTCATCCTCAGTGTGGATCATCTCCTCTTCTTCAGCATCTTCATCAACTAATTTCTCTTTCCCTGTGCCTTTATCTTTTGAAGAAGCAATCGATTGGCGCTTGGAAACTCTTTTCTTTCGTTTACCTTTTTGCTTCTCTAATTGTTTCTCAGAGGGAGCTACATTTGCTCGTTTGAACTGTGCTTCAATATCCAGTAGCATCTCTTGGTAGTGATCACTTTCCTTGATTCCTTCATTCATCATGATGTGGCACTAGAGCTAGCCTGAGTGAATACTTTGTGAATTGATTATCCGCAGTCATAGTATCCAACACATCGTCGCTATCTTGAGTTTGATAGAAGAAATTCCCACGAGGATCAATATCTGGGTCACTCTTCATGAAGAAATTGATGATTAGTTTTGTGAACCTTGGAAATGGAAGATGCACCGCTTTCCTCTTGGAACTTGTGAATTGATGACATATTTCCTCCCAAAGTTGTAGTGCATAGTCTACTTTAGATCCAGTATAGAGACCCCAAAAGATAATAGCCTGAAAGGGTCACATTGCGTCTGATCCACAAATCTTAGAAGTAAGGCATTTTACTAATATAGTGACAATTGCTTTCCAAGGTTGCCCAATATGTGACGTGTTAAACTGAGAAAGGAAACCAATTTCACCCTCATAATTCAATTCTCGGATTACTCGAAGCAGTTCATCTGTATCTGGGTCAGGCACAAAGTGTTCTCCTTTTGCTAACTTAGGAAGCTTGAATAGTTGCCTAAATTGACGCAAGTCAAGTGTCAAGTCTTTGTTTTTTAGCGTAAAAGAGATAATCTTCTTTGACAATTGCTTTGCCTGTGTGATTGTGGCTGTTGCCCAAAATTCGTGCATGTATACTTCAGGAACTGATGTAGTGACACGTAATGCATCCTTTATTGGTGAACAATCTAGGATGTCCGTTGCAATTTTGAATGCCGCCAAAGAAGGATCAAAATCTTCTTTCCGACGAAAATTGTTTGGTGCATGTTGCATTCTAGCATTAAGTGGAACAAGGATAAGATCTAGTCGTTTTTGTTCTTCTTCGGTTATCGACATTTTCCTGCTTTTAGATAAACATAAGCACACTTGATATATACACATATATATATATCATAAACTATGTAAATCCTAAGCATGGGGAATAAATCACAACAAACGTCACCACATATGATTGAATAACAATATACAAACATAGTTCATATGGACTAAGTTCATACATTCAGAATCACACCTAGAATTATGAAAGATATACCACAGACAATTTATTCTAAGGAGATAACGACCAAGCATTAGTTCCTTGACAATTTAGGTTTCCTGGTTGTCATAACCAGAACCTCAGTAGGTTTAGTTTCAACCACAACCTCAGTAGGTCTTGGTTTAGTTTCAACCACAACTTCAGTAGGCTTTGGTTTAGTTTTAACCACTACTTCGGTAATTTTTGGAGTATCCTCAACCCAAATTTTAGTAGGCTTGAACACAGGGTTAGACAATGATGAGACTTTGTCTTCTATGGCCTGGATACAAAACACAAGACATTGAATAAGTAATTTGTATCTCTTTTGTTTACAGAATTGTAAACTTATTAAATAAGAAGAACTTCTGTAATAAGAAACCTTTCAAGTATTCTTATGAGATAAAATTATTTATTTCCAATATAACTTGGTTTCGTTTTAATGGCCCTAATTTATTTAAAGCCTAATAAAGTGGGAATGCTGTCTAGGCCGAATTCATTAGATAGTCTTTGGCATGTGCACAATTCTTAAAGTCCATTACAAGCCTAACATGTGTTGCAGTGTAAACCCTTATCGCAATCTAAAAGACATTCAAATCAAAGGCATTGCAATACTAAGTCCATTGTAGTGCTAAACATGTCTAAACAAACTTGCAAATTTTGGCCCATCGTAACGATGCATCGCAGTGGGATCGTATTGAGGCCATCGCAGCGAGTCCATCGCATTGAACCCATCGCAACAAGCCCATCGCAATGGACCCATCGCAACGGACCCATCGCAACAGACCCATCACAACGGACCCATCGCAACGGACCCATCGCAACGGACCCATCGCAACGGACCCATCGCAACGTGTCCATCGCAACAAGCCATCACAATGGACTCATCGCAACGAGCCCATCGTAATGGTGCCATCGCAGCGAACCCATCGCAGTGATTCCATCGCAATCAATGCGATCATGAGAAGCCCTCGTAGTTATTCATCGTATTCTGGGCGATATTATCAATGAAAATCTGTTGAGTTCGATCTCGGGACTTATAAGATGTTTTAAGCAAAACTAAGCAAGACCTATGTTTGTCTAGGCAAGATGAACATATCCCACTACTCATAAATCATTTCGATCACAAAAGTTTCAAAACCCTAATTTTGATTATCTCAAGATTTAAAGGTTTGATTGTTATGTTAACACGTGATAAGCATAGAATGAGATGAGAAACATGATAATCATATCAAACACAGAATAATACCTAGATGGAGTAAACTGATGATTATCTCAAAATAACTCAAAGTTTGAAGCTTTGACAATGGCAGAGAGAGTTTGTGTTTGTGTGTTGCGATGAAAATGAAAGAACGGGGAGGGGGGGATAAAGTTGACTATGGTCAATGAAAGTTGTACCACTTGACACTTTAGGCCCCTAGTTTGCAAGAATTACAAAATTAATCCCCCAGTTAGTAACACTTGGAAAACCAAATGATTTAACAAAGTACTAACCCGCACACAGACACGAACGTTTACTCTAAACGCTTAATTGCAAACAACCTATTCCTCAAACCATATTCCACATAAGGCACACATAGCATATAATGATGACGAAGAACGGTTTATTTTTTCTGAAAACCCTTTTTGAAGACCAAATTTAATTCCAAAAGAGATATAATATTTTCTCCCCCTTAAACATGGACCCGTTTTCTATTTAAAGAGTTGTAGTCATTGTTTTTAAAAGAACAAATATCCAAGAAGACTTTTTCCGGTTTAGTGATTTTATGGAACGATTCTGGTGGCAATAAGGTTTCTCTTATTTTTACAAAATAAGTGCACTGAAACGTACACTAATTTGTGTTAGACCAAGTTACAAAGTAAACTTGATCCCTTACAAGGTTTTTAAGTAAACCTTGCCCGAAAATTAATTCCCGTTGTGAGCCAACGTTTTTAAAATAAATACGTGACTTTAATGCGAAAAGCGGGTTGTAGTCTGAAATAACTACAAACCATATGGGCATGTTTTAAAATATGTACAACTTTTATACGGACTCTATTTATGGCACCGTGTCAATTTTAATCGACATTTCTAAGGCCGTAAATATTACCGTACTAAAAGACATGCCCGATTTAAAATGAAAAATATTTTTCGATTTTCTTGATTTTATATTTTTTATGGTTTTTGTATGTTTTATATTTTGTATTTTTCTTTTGGTGGTTTAAATATATACGATAATATACAAGATCACGATCAAAGGATACTCTAGAATAGTTTACCACCATTATTCTGTAGATTCTTCTGCCAACTTCTTAAGTGTCGCTGGTGAGAATGATTTCATGCCTAGCTTTTTGATCAAAAACTCGATACGTCCTCGATCTAAGGCCTTTGTGAATAAATCTGCCAGATGATACTCAGTGTTGACAAAATACAGTTCGATCACTCCATTTTCCACTTGTTCTTTGATGAAGTGGTAGCGTATGTCAATGTGCTTTGCCCGGGAATGTTGAACGTAGTTGCAGCATAGAGCAATTTCACTTTTGTTATCACAGTACATCGGGATTTTGTTGAAGCCAAGACCGTAGTCAGTTAATTGTGATCTCATCCAAAGAACTTGATCACAACAACCAGACCTAGCAATGTATTCAGCCTCTGTACTTGATATCGCAACGCTTTTCTGCCTTTTAGATGCCCAACTAACAAGTCTATCTCCAAGAAGTTACACACTGCCAGAAGTGCTACGTCTAGTATCTTGACACCCAACATAATCCGCATCTGCATATGAGATTAGTGCAATAGAGGAATCCTTCGGATACCACAGACCACGATTAAGTGTTCTTTTAAGATACCGAAAGATCCTTTTCACAACATGTAAGTACTTTTCGGTAGGCCAAGCCTGATACCGGGAACACATGCATATAGCAAATTACAAAACAGGCTTGCTAGCAGTCAGATTGAGAAGGATGCCGATCATTCCATGGTAAAGTTTAGGATCGACAACTATCCCTTCCTTATATTCATCTAACTTGGATCTCTCCACCATTGGAGTATCCACTGGGTCACAATTTTCAAAATGATATTTCTTTAATGATTCAAGAGCAAATTCGGATTGATTAATGAAGATGCCTCTGCGATTTTGAGAAATTTGCAACCCTAAGAAAAATGAAAATTTTCCCATCATCGACATCTTAAAGCGTGTGGACATAATTTTCTCAAAATGGTCAGACAGTCTATGAGTAGTGGCAGCAAAAATTATATCATCAACATAAATTTGTACCAGTATCATGTCGTTGTCCTCCTTGAGAATAAATAATGTTGGGTCCACTTTGCCTTTGGAGAAGCCTTTTGAGATGAGATACGACGATAGGAGATCGTACCACGCGCGTGGAGCTTGTTTCAACCCATAAAGAGCCTTCTTGAGCTTGTACACGTGATCAGGATACTCCGAGTTGATGAATCCATTCGGCTTGCTTACGTAGACATCTTCCCTTAATTCACCATTAAGAAATGCTGTCTTAACATCCATTTGGTAGACGATCATGTTCATGTGAGCAACATAAGCAAGGAATAGTCTAATTGCCTCCAATCGTGCAACAGGAGCAAAGGATTCTTCAAAGTCAATACCCAAAGCTTGTTTATAACCTCTAGAAACCAATCTAGCTTTGTTCTTCAACACTTCACCTAACTCATCGAGTTTAACCTTATATACCCATAACAATGTAAGGATTTCAACGTTGCTGGGTAAAGGAACTAATTTCCACACTTCAAGACGTTGAATTTCATTAGGTTCCTCTTGCATGGCTTCAATCCAAGATGATTTTGTCATGGCTTATTGCCAATTTTTAGGTTCAGTATCAGAAAGAAATGCATCAAAGTAGCAATATAATGCATGTTCTTGGAGTTGGTGGCGTGTTAAGACTGGTTGATTGATGTCACCAATAATATTGCGGATTGGGTGATCCTTTGTCCATTTTATGTTGTGAGTTTCAATCCGTGGTGGTCGGGAGTGAACGATTCTAGGAGCTTCCTCTGAGGTAGACGCACCATTAGGGTTTTCAGGTATTTGTGAACCAAAGAAAGGAAGCTCTTGTAAGTGAGCAATTTCCAATCGTGATCATAGTGATCCTCTTCAACATCATTAGGAACGAGTGGGGGTGATGATTCAGGTGTAGTTTGTGAATTGGTGGGGGATGGGACATCTGATTCAATAGTAACGGTAGATGTCTCGAACTGATTTCCATTATCTTGAGCAACAACTTCGGGAATCGGAGCTACTGCTGCAGGTGTTGTAGAATCCTTACTAGGTGGATCAAAGAATTCATCAAACATAGGTTGAAATAACTCATCCCACTCGGGCCTTGTAGGTGGTATAAATGATGGAGAAGTAGGATGTCAGCTCACCAAAATCGGCATCGATGTAATGCGGGTTCAGAGCTCATGTAATGCGGGTTCAGAGCTGTGTTGCTCAGAAGCCATCGATGTCAGCTCACCAAAATCGGCATCCAAAGTTTCTACTATCTTGCCAAGACGACGGTTATAAATTCGGTAAGATTTCTTTGCAGGTGAGTAACCAATGAAAATTCTAATATCGGCCTTCGGTTGAAGTTTGCCTAAATTCTCACTATTTGTATTTGGATAACACAGTGCACCAAACACATGAAGAAATGAAATATCGGGTGTGTGTCCATGAAGTAGCTCATATGGAGTTTTACCATGGCGTTTACGAATAATGGAGCAGTTTTGGGTATAACATGCGGTTGCCACTGCTTCAGAAGTTTCATGTGAAATCAACATAGTTCTAGCAGCTTCCATTAGTGTACGGTTACGTCTTTCCACGACACCGTTTTGTTGTGGAGTGCGAGCAACAGAAGTTTCATGTGAAATACCGACCTTTTCATAATAGTCTCATAGAGTTTGATTAACGAACTCAGTTCCATTATCAGTGCGAATGCGGCGAACAGTAGTATTAAGACGTACTTGGATCATCTTTAAGAAAGTAATAATATACTTTGGTGCTTGATCCTTGGATGCTAAATATTTTACCCATGTAAACCTTGAGAAATCATCCACCATTACGAGGATGTATTTTCTACCACTCACACTAGCCGTACGCATTGGTCCGCAAAGATCCATGTGCAAAAGATACAGTGGTTCTTGGTTGGTGTCTTCAGCTTTAGGTCTGTATGATTTCTTGGTGCTTTTCCCCAAAGAACACGCGGAACATAAATGATCCTTGTCGAACTTAAGTTTTGGAAGACCACGAACAAGTTCGTTTTTAGCCAAATGGTTTATAGCATCAAAGTTAAGATGAGAAAACCGACGATGCCACAACCATGACTTGGTCTTAGATGCTTTGGAAATAAGGCATACAGGAGAGGCGACCATCATGTTTTGAATGGACAATGTGTAGAGATTATCCCCTCGAGAACCCTTTAACAAATCATTTCATGTAAGATCGCGAATAAATCAAGTATGTTGTCGATAAGCAACCTCAAGGTTTGAATCGCAAAATTGTCCCACTGAAAATAATTTGTGACCAAGTCCCTCCACATAATATACCCTTGAAATCTTAACATTCCCAATTTTGTATTCACCATAACCCATGATCTTCGCAATATGGTCGTTGCCGAATTTAACCGTTCCTAGAAACTTGCTGACGAAATTTCTGAGCATCGAGCAATCTCCGGTCATATGCTTTGAGCATCCAGAGTCCAAGTACTAGAGGATGATCTGGACCACCTGAAAATATCACCAGACAAAGACGATGTATCAGAATCTAAGAGTTCCTCTGTGTTAGCAGGTACAAATATATTTATCTTAGATTTTCTAACCGAATAATTCTTAGGCTTCCAAATTTGCTTCCTAAATGCCGGCTTAGATTCTATTTGTCTAAGATCCTGAGGTACTTCTTCACTGGTAGGCACAATAGTGGGGGCAGACCTAGTGAAAGGGCGCTTTTTCCATTTCTTAGTGCTAGTTTTCCTATTTAAAGGACGCTGAGACCTAACTTCTGTGGATGTGATCCTAGTTAAAGGGAACGTAGTTCCATTAGCAGTGAAGGTCCTACCAGTGGGTTTCCATTGCCAACCAACTTGGGTGAATTTCTTCCCCGTTGGAATCCATTCAAGATTGTTCCTAACTGCATACATTTCATTCACGTGATCAACAAGGCATAAATCATGACGCTGAGAAAACATGCATTCATTACAATTCCAACAACGCAAATTCGAATTCACATTTTGCTTAGGCTGCTGCACAGAGGCAGATCCTTTTGTCTTAGATACATGATTCTTTTTATTTGAAACTGAAATAACATTCCTAGGGTGAACTTCTACTTTCTTCTTGGCAGTCCTACTAGTGGAAGGCTTGATCCTATTTTTCTTTTCTAGAGATCCTTTAGCCTTAGTAGACATAATTACTCCTATAGAATCCATGGGAACATTAGTGACAGATTTTGATTTAGCCTTGATGGGTGTGTTTAATATAGGCTTAGATCCTGGATTCTTATTGAATGGAGTAATGACAATGGTGGGGGTTTGTCGTTTTGGGGGTATAGATATCGGTTGCCCTATGTACTCTAAGTTTGCTAAACAATCCTGAACGCGATCCACATATAATAAAAGCTCATATAGAAGATGACTTGTGGGATCTAGTTCACGCATGTCATCAACAATCTCTCTAGCTAGATCTGCATGTTCTAAGGCATTTTTCATGTATGTGGCAAACTTAGTTGGACTATTCTTAAATTTTGGGTCCTGATATAGCACACGTGGGTTGGGTTTGGGAGCACTAGAGCTCGAGGCAGAGATGGTGGCTGGATTATCAACAACTTCTTGTCCTTTGAGTTGAAGTGTCTCCTTTAATTCAGCCAAAACCATGTTTTTGTCTATGAGTTGAATATTTAAGTCAGAGATTTCCTCGCACTTATGGTTCAGTTGGTCAACGAGTGACTTTTGCTCTGCCGCATTAAAAGCGAAGCGATCTTCTAATGAACCATAAATTTGTGAAAAACCTTGCTTTACTTTATCAAGCTCCCCTAGCATAGAATTAATTCTATCTTCTAGGGCATGATTTTTAATCTTTGCAGCCTCTAGTTCCAATTTCTCTTCTACGGATTCTCTCTTAAGTCTCATAATTTTTCCTCTAATGCCTGAACCACCCATCTTGTCACTTGTCTCAACGGAGTTTTCACAATCATTTTTTTTGAAAGAGTTTCATTTTTAGATTGATTTTCAATTTCAAGAGATATACATTGTTGTTGAAGCTCATCAAAACGTTTTGAAAGTGAGTTATAAGAATCTTGAAGCTTTAAAATTCAGCGTTAGATTCATGACAAGAATGATTAACTACATTATTCACAGGTTCAACAATATTCACAGATATATCATGCACATCATCACATTTATTCATAGCAGATGTCATCACAAAAGCAAATTCAATAGTAACAACTTGCGTCACTTCGAGAGACGCTATATGTTCTAAGAATCGGTCATATTCGAACAAAATCTTTTCTTTCTCAATTAAATGTTGTTCATAAACATCATCCATTTCATAGAAAACTTTTCGAACTTCACCCATTTTGAAACTAAGATTTCCGCAAGGTCGTAAAATCCCTCTTTAACATTATCTACAAACGGAACGATCTCTTTCTCAAACACCGTTTTCATGTGTTCGAAAGCCTATTCTCCAGCGGTTTGAGCTGTTGAAGTCGTACATTCCAGGATGACCTTGTCAAACTCGGTTAGGTATCGCTGAATCTCTTCCAAGCTTAGCAATACCGTACTTACCGGTGGAAGATTCTTAGGAATTTCCTTAGGTTCGTCCGAATTAACAAGTGTAGGAAGTATACTAAGGCTTTCTCTAGTAGGCATGTAAGCTGGTGTATGGATAAATTCCTTTTGCATATTAAAGCGAGTTCTAAGATTTATTTTGCATATGTTGCATTCATTTGTGCATAATCATACTCAGGATATGTAAAAATTACTTTTGACCGATTCTCTTCATGTAGTGACATGCTCTCAGATTCATTTAAAAACACAATCGGATCTAAGACCAATCCTAACTTGGTTGCATCATAAAGTCGTGGGTTGTGCATAAATGCTTGCTTCGTATACCCCGGGTTAGGTGGTAGGTCTATTAAACGCGATAGATTGAACTCTTGAAAAGAAGAATGAAACAAGTGTACTAAATGTGAAGCAGAGTATTATTTTAAAAGCAAAATTTCAGTCTTTTTAACTTTCTCAGACACCTTAATTTCCGTTTTAACCCTTTTAGACTCGAGAATTTCGAAATCCGTTTGTAGTTTTTGAAAATTATTAACGACTGACTCTTTTTCTTTAAGTTCTTTCGAAAGATTTGCTCTTAAATTCTCAATTTCTAGCAAATTATCCATTTGGACTTTCCTAAACCTATCAAATTCAGGATTGGTTAAGGTAGTGGTCACTGGAGTTAATTACAAGGTTTTAACCTTTTCCTTATGCAAAGCAAGCTCGGCAGATAAAGTCTGATTAACACTGAGGGTTTCAAGGACCGCATTATTCATTTGGCTAAGAATAGATGCCGACACCATAACCAAATCGGGTTGAGAAAACGAATTTGTATTTGTAATAGCTCCCGGTTGTGGTTCACTCAAAGTCTGGGGACTTGCATTGATATTGCTATCATTGTTTGTCTCCTCGTTTGAGTTACTAACCACCAGAGGCTGTTCCGTATACTCAGACACTTGCTCAACTTGATAAGGTACAATACTAGTATTCGTGGCAGTATTTGGTACCTCAGAAACTGTATTAGCTCCATAAAGTGAAAGATTTTCCATGAGAGATGCCTTGGCGGTATTGAAATCATCATAGTCAGAGTCGTATGCATCCAGATCATCACATTGATATGCGGCATTGTTTGTGATGGCTGCTGTGAGACCGTTAGTGTCCGCGACTCCCGGATCTGCGAGAAATGCTAACTCTTCTTCATTGAGCTCACGTCCTTGGGCTTGAGCATTCACCAAGTAGATCTTCTCCTGAAACCATGTGCTATCCCTTTTCCTCTTGGGCTGCTTACACTCTCGAGCCATGTGCCCTTCCCCTTTGCAGTTATAACATATAATCATCTTCATTTTGCCAGTGTTATTACCCCTTGTAGCAGCAGTGTTAGATGAGCGTGCACCACCAGTAGATGAACTGGGTCTCCCCTGAAGTGGTTGCACCATTACTCTGCCATCTTCAATTGTAGCTTGTTGTCGAGAGTTAGAAGAGTTCCTTAACTGATTATTTGTTGGAGTTGGTCCTCTGTAACCTCGTTTGTTCAATGTTTGAGTGAGATAAGCAGACATTTGAGCAAGTATATCAGTAGGAATATCCCCTTGTCTAAACTCAGGGACAGGAATCTCATCATCATAATAGAATGCTGGTGTTTATTGAGCTACAAGCTGATTTGAGGGAACACTAACATGTTGTGAGTAATGGGGTTGAGGAGCCTCAAGTTTTTGATAGGTAATAGCAGGGTTTGTTGGAGGTTGATAAGGTGAATACTGTTGTGAAGCATAAGGTAACTGATGTGAGTCTCCTTGTGATGATGTTGCTGGTTGCTTGTATTGTTGGTGATAAGATGTAGGCGGTTGTGGAAAGATCGAATACTGTGGGAAGCTTGGTGTTTGATACAATGGTTGATAGGAAGATTGGTGTCCCAACGCAAACGGAGAGTTGTGATATGAAAATGTTGGATGGTTTGCCATTAATGCCAATGGTTCTTGATAAGATCCATGAGAGATGCGTTTTTTGATCACGTGCTTCTCGTGTGTTGTTGCAAGAAAGCATAGAGTTGATCTAAATTTGACTTGTGCAGATCTCGAATCATCTTAACATCGGTGACATATTGACTCCATTCTTGGGGTAACGTGTTCAAGAACTTTGTGTTTAGTTGAAACTGGGCAATCCTTAGATTATACACGTTCATATCATTCATCAAAGTAGTGAAACGCCAGTAGTAATCGTGAAGAGTTTCTCCTGGAATGTATGTAAACCTATCAAACAAGTCATACAATTGACACTCTCGTTCTTGCTTAGTTAGAGAGGTCCCTTGTAACAAAACAGCTAATCTATTCCAAAGATCCTTTGCCACTGTGTGTTCACTTACCATTCTATAGATATCGGGTGGAAGGGCTTGAAGTATTGACTGAACGGACCTTTCATCAGCATCGGCAATGCTTTTGTTAGCATCTGGTAACTCATGATACAACCTTGTCCGCGTCACATTGTTGACAGTAACTTCTCACCAATCTAGTGGACCTTTTTCAATGGATTGAAGCATAAGTCTACCATTGGGCTTACCCATGATGTAAGTTTTCATGAGACCTTGCCATGCTTCAAATAAATCTTTGATGAGCAACGGTGGGCGAGTGTCGGTACCCGAGATGATTGAGATATCGATAAGTGATGTCATTGTTGGCATATATGAATTTGAATTCATTTTATGATCCCTTGAATAAAGATTATCAAAAATGATCGAGCAATGAAATAAGATTATGTATTTTAATGTTGTTTAAATAAAGATATTATGATCTTTTGGTTGTGTGCTTTTGTTAATGTCTCCAAATAAATGCAAAGTTGAAAAAATCCTCTAAGTGTTGCAAATGATGGTTGATCGTACTCTCCTATCTTACTTTACGATCGTACTCCTAGATCGGACTCCCTGATCGTACTCAAGCTATCGTATCCTGGATCGGACTCCCTGATCGTACTCAACGATCGTATCCAACGATCATACTCCCTATCTGTGAGAACCCGTACTTTCCCAACATTATTTTATATTTTTTTTATTTGTGCTTCTTGAATTTTTCCAACGTATTAGTTTTCTTGTATTGCTATATGTAAATCCTGAGATTTTTTAAATTATATTTTTTTAAGTATTTTTCTGATCATCGATAAATACTTTGTATGGAATTATAAATTTTCATTTTATTTTTCCATATTTATTTTAAATCAATGTTTTTGATTTAAAATCACCCGTGTGCGTTTTACAACGAGTTTATTCAAATCAATGTACAACGAGAATTCCTAGTGATCGCGATACCGACGGATGCCCAATAGTTTACGTTTATTTATCGATTGTTTCGATAATTAATATTTTCGACGACTTCGTTTTAGTTACGTATTAAGTCTTGTCGGGAAATCATATAATCATTTTTATGATGCATTGTAACTTTTGAAAAGTAATTTTTACGAAACCCGAGCCCCGTAAATATTTTTAATATTTACCAATAACCATTTTCTACCCTTTAAAACTATTAATTGTTTTTAAGTCCACAAGTTTTAAACTTGACAACAATGGTCCCTCCACTACCTACCATATATATTGATTTTTTTTAACTAAAAACACACACAACACAAACTTTATAAAAATCAACCATCATCTCCTCCACTCCACCATTTTTGCCGCCACCTCCACACCCTAAACACCTCAAAATCACCAACTTCTACAAGTTTTTAACAAAATCTAATTCATATCCCATCTTTAAAATGATCTTGTGGTTCTTTTGACACAAAAAACATGTACATGCATCAACTTTTTAAGATGTTATGATTCCATGGTGGGTTTATGTTGTAATCATCTTGCATATGTTATATTTGGTAAGATTATCATGTTTTGATCATTAAAAGTCTTGTTTTTAATCTTTTATTTTTGTTAGATGTTTCATACAAGTGTTTTTATGAGTGTTTGGTTGATGGGTATGATAGTATAGTGATCCTAGGGGTATGGGAATGATTGGTTTTGAGTGAAAAATTGATTTGACATGTTTTCTAGAAAGGCAATTTGGGACAGCAGCCTTAAACAGTATGTTTCGTAGGTTTAAGGTCTGTGAAAGACTGAGATTATTTGAAATTGTTGTAGAGTTTTCCGAGACGGTCGTTTTGGTATAAGATAGAGCTTATAACTCATTACGAGTCAAAAGTTATGCTAGTTTTAGTTTTCGTGTACCGGGAGACGCAAGTCGGCACAATCCGAAATTGTGGCTGATTATGGGTCGACTCTCGGGGACTTTAGGCTTGGTTAGATAGTTGATACTACTGATTTTCAAAGTTTACAAACTGAGTTTGATGAGTCTAGTAGTGGTTTCAAAAGACGGATTGTCGGGTTAGTACTTTTAAAGTGGTCCAAACGGTTTTACAAAACAAGTGTACAAATCTGTCCTAAAATTTGGAGTCGAGTAAAGCGTCGAGCTGATGGATTTTAAAGTGTGAACTTTGGCTCAAATTTTGGTGAGGTCTTATACAGGTTATAAGTGACCTTGACACTAATTTTCATGTAAAACGGACAAGTCTAGATAGGGTAGATCGGTGTGTACATTCGGGGTGTACTTGCTGATTTTTATTTTGGACACGTAGTTCAATGCTTGTGTTGCGTGAGTTTGAGTGTTCACCATCGGACATGGTGACTTACTCAAGTGCTTAGTCATTATATAAATGACTTAGCTACTGGTCCAAATAAGGGTAAAGGATAGTTTGACTTGCGTTGACTTGGCGTCGTATGACGAGTCATTTTCAAGTGTTCAAACGTTTTAACGAGTAACGTTGGATAAAAGTGTGGTATGAATTCATTTGATTCGTGTCAATGGTTTTGAAACGTGTATACTTTGAAAACATTTTAATCATGTTATATTTGGTATATATATCGATATTGAGTTCGAGTCTTAACGCGCGCCTTATTGTGATAGGTTGCGGTTTTCGTGTTTTCCCCGGGCATCCATATCGTCGGTGATCGTCTCACTACATTGTTTCTACTCAGTTGCTGAGTACCGTGATTGACTTAACACGTGGTTAAGGGCCACGAAATTTCTAAGGATCAAGGAGGAGGAATTGTTTAATTTGCGTGTTGGATTAATTCCTACGTGTTATGAAGGTATAGTCACTCCTAGCATTTTAGTTTTGATGTTACTAGTACTTTGATTCTTTTTATTCATGAATTTTGAATTCCTTGGGCGAAACCCATTGAGATTATAGATACTTAGGGCATATTAGGACTTAGGACACTTGCGTGGCGATTTGGTATAGCCTAAGTGTTGCTTGATTTAGGTTAGGTAGCTAAATGGAGTTGTTTTTGTAGTATGGAAATCACCACAGAAACAAACAGGTCATGGCAAATTTTTCTTAAACATATGACCTTGTTTTTATTTGAAAAATGGATACCCACTGATGTGATTAGTATGTGTTGAGTTGGATGGAAACGGGAAGTGTCCGGATGAGTCCGAAACGGTCGTTTTACTAAACTAGGTCAAATCTGAATGTTATGCTTAAAACGTGGGTAAATTGACTTGGGTAAAAAGGATTAATTTATGATTTTATGACTTTTTACAGTAGCTACAAATATAATAAAACTTCTCTTGTTGGTTTCGTGTCAAAATCTTTTACCGATTGGGATTTATGCTTAATCTACCGTAAGGTACGAAAGACGTTTACAACTTTCTGTTTTGATAGTCTGTCACTAAAAGTGCATTTCCCGTTGATTGAAAATAGTTCTAGGGCTGTTCTTTCTCAACTTTTAAAGGTAAGAGAAATACCTATACATGTCAAGAAATTTCACCTCCTGTACTATTATAGATTTTTAGATATGACCAAATCTTCTCAGCCTTTTTCAGAAAACTGAATGCAGTCCCTTGTTTTGGTTTTTCAAACCGAGTCTTAAACGTGTTTGGAACCCACACATAAATGCTTGGACCATCATACAAGGTTGATATTAGGTTATTACAGTAGGTTCAAGGTGTTGGGTCAAAATTTTAACTTAAGCTTAGGTCTCGCCATCGCACGCAAGTTACCTAGTCATACTATGTCCCACCACTTCTAAAACGTTATTGCTTCATTGAACGCATTCTTATTACGCGTCACCATTGCATAGGTCCGTGAAGACTTCTTTTTGCTCAGCCCCTTTTACCTTGTGATTACTTACTAAAGGTGAGTTCATAGCCCCTTTTACTACTTGTACATTGTTTCTAAACGCGGGGTGAGATTTTACATGGTGGAACACATCCATTTAAAAACTGTATACTATCCAGATCTTGTATGCTATTCAGACTTGTATGCTTTCCAACAGTTTTCATAGATATTATTGCTTATAGTTAATAGCCTTAAGTTTCCTCTCTTGATCATGAACCGTTAATTGTCCCGTATGCTTTGCGCTAAGCGCGAATGTTGTGGGTGGATCCATCGGGATTGACAATCCCCGTCCCGATTACCTTGACGCACTTACATTTGTTTATACTTGAGTATTTAGGCTGAATACTCCCTAGAGGAACTTAATTTGAGTTAAGCTTCGGTTAATGAACTAAACAGCAATAATATTGGTTTCAGACTATGGTTAATGATCATAACCATTTTCTCTATTTACTTGTTTTACAAATGAATGCTTGTGTTCCACACCTTTATTGCTAAACCTATGAATTTCACTCAACTTTGTGTTGACGATTTTACATGTTTAATCTCAGGTATTATTACTTAGCTTTGCTTGGATGGGAGCCCGCAGGATATTATCGCAGCTTGGAGATTTCTGTGATACTTTTAAAAGACTGGTTTTAGTATAAACTGTCAGAAATTTATTATATCTTTTAGGCAACTTTATGTTATAAATCATGATGAAATAATATATCTTTCCGCATATAAAACTATGGGACCTATGTTTAAAACTCTGATCATTTATGATATGATATATATGCTTTTATTATGTCAGCTTTGTGTCAACTGTAATTCATTGTTTCTTGTACTATGACGTGTTACCCCCCTCGTTGCCTAGTTGTTCCCTGTCAGATTTTGGGGGTCTCACAGATTGGTATCAGAGCGATGGTTATAGGGAACTGAGTCGTTTTTCAAAACTTAGTCTATAACCGAAAGTTCAAATATTTTATTGTTTCTAAGTGTCAAACACAGAATTTGCCATTGCTGTTCGATATCTTCGCGGGTAACACTCTAATCCTTATTATTTACTTTTAATTATCGTTGTAGTATTTCATCTCTTGATTACATTTTGAAATATTACTTTACGCTAATGACGATAATTACTATGTCTTTTCAAAGCCTATGTGCTTCATGAATTATCATTGAATGTTACTATGATTACATCTGCCTATACTGTATTTCTTGAATTCTTGTTCTTGTGAATTGATCTTATTGCAATGATATTATATCGTTATGACGTTACATACTTGTATTCAGAGCGCGTATGCTGCCGACTTTTCATACTCATTTTTCTGAGTACTATTGCTATTTCATTTATGCGTGATACGACTGACTTTATATGCTCGTTCGATTTGAACCGTCTGTTTTTCTTGACTCGTTGATACGTGTTGTGCATACTATCGCGATACCATTGTTCGGGATTGAATAAGTGTTGTTTTCGATGAACTTCTGATTTTCATTCTACTACCGTGTGTGTTGCTTTCATTGTTTATTTCCCTTAAAATATCTACTTAGATACGCAGATTTTCTTTCTGGCCATTCATAATTGAATGTCTAGTCTATAGACCATTGTGTAGCTCAATGTGTCTCCCAGAAAGACTAAAGGACATCGTGTGAGTCTCACATCTCGAAGAATTTGTTAAATCAGTGCTGAATAATATTGTGGGTTTTCATAATCTTGATTTACCTTTACGCCACCGTTTTACGCGACACTTGTACATGGATTACATCTTACTTCATTGACCATTCTACGTTTCGATTTCAACTTAGAACATCCGTTGTACCTTGAACACATAATCGTCATTTATTATGTGATGATCGTTTGGAATACGATCCTACTTGTATCCTCCCTTTTCATTGAACCTCTTTGCTCCAGGAATGCCACTTGTTATTGTCCCGTTTCTTTCTCGATATATCTTGTGATTTTGGAAATCATGCCACCAAGAAACCTTTCTGCATTGCATCTTGCAGCCGAAGACAGGGATGATATGCGTCGTTTTTTTATGTCTCCGATTATCGTTGGCATTCTTGAACCATTTATATACTGTGTTTTCTTTACATGACTAATTATACAGTTTACCTTCTTTCGTCTTTATGGAATCCACAAGTCCTATGTGTACATTAATTTTGAGTTATCATGAAATTTGGATTTAATTTCAAGCTGTGTCGAAAAATATACTTTGTACAGAAACTTTACAGGAAGTTTAACAGTGTCGAGAAAATATTTTTATAACTTTAGACATAAAAATATATATATTTCAAATTTGACCAGTAAACTTTAAAATCGAGCAAGTTACGCTCATTTGAGATTGTAAAATCTAAGAAGTTATTTTCTGAATAATGCTAAAATATCATTTTGGTAACAGATTTAATGCTAGGGCATTTTCGTCCATTTTTATTCCGTTTCAAGTCTCGGGTAAAACTAGAAAGTTGTTCAAAACATTGTTTTACATCGTAATGCATTAGACTTTGAGTCTTAGAATATCGTTTAGTGAGTTAATTGGTCTAGTCAAACCCAAAGGTCAAAACTAATAAAAGTTAAAAACATGAATTGAAGCGTTTTTGAGTTCGTTTGAGCTCGTAAAACTTTAACTAATGATATTTTGCAAACTAAAAACAATGATTGTGTTTGAAAAGAATAGAATAGTAACTTTGAGTTCGGTCATACATGTACCTAGATCTTGAACTTTTGAAATTCGGTAACTTCCTAATATAGAAGCTTTTCGAAGTGATTGTACTATTTGTTAACTGATACCCTACTTTCTTAAAAGTATATTTTTGTCAAATAAATTACGATGTGCACATACGGATTCCTTATTCCTTCTTTTATTTATGACTTATTTGTCATTCCATTGTCTTTCTTTGCTTCTATCGTACCACTGATTTGGACCGAGATTTGAAGATCTTTCTTTCATATCGTTTGTTATCATCTTGACACGTGTCTCCTGACGATTTCGGCTAAACCTCTTGAAACCTAATCACCTTGTAACCATTTTATTGGCTGTATTGAACTACTCCTTACTTCCCTCTTGTAACCCACTCGCTACTTTATAAACTATTGTCATGTTACCATACAACTCAAACTGGTCTGGTTTACGAATCATTTTAAAAAAAGGTTTCATTTGGGCTTTCTTAAATAATTGAATGCTATCTTATAAAATTAACTTATATTAATTTTACAATGTATTTTCACAAATTGTTCTAATACGGTCTTATAAAGAACCCTTGTAACTATACGAATTGTCGATTTAAAACAGTTAGCCAGTAACTTATTAGCAAATAGTTTCATAAACTATTTTGATTTCT
The DNA here is from genome assembly GCA_025667525.1 of Glebionis coronaria. Taxonomy (NCBI): domain Eukaryota; kingdom Viridiplantae; phylum Streptophyta; class Magnoliopsida; order Asterales; family Asteraceae; genus Glebionis; species Glebionis coronaria. The sequence continues at coordinate 3,981,552 of JANFOE010000322.1, read as the reverse complement.
GTTTTTACAAATGGCATTATATGCATATTTTAAATCATATGATATGTAATATTGGTTGACGAAGCTGAGCATCGCATTGCTAGTCCTGAATTATGCATGGCCTGATCACCTATGCCTAATTTAGAAGGAGCCATGCAAGGCCAAATAGTAGTCACCTTAAATATTTAACCAAGAATCAACTTTATAATTATGCTTCTTAAAAAGTTAGATAAATATAAGTTTTGAAAACTTTTACTTCTTATGCGAGTAACAACAGTTCGCGACATACACCTATGAACCCTTATCCTTTCTTGAACAAAATACATGCCTCAAGCACAGATTTCTTTACTCAATGATCCTTGCTTTACTTGTTACCTCATCATCCTCATGATACAATTTTCGTTACCATTTGCCTAAATTCTTACCATTGATACCCGACTTGAAAGTTTCAACGTTGCTATGCTCCTACATCGATTGACCATCTCTATCTATTTTGGTAGACCTTCGAAACGTCTCTGGACGCGATTAGTGATTTATGACTGGACGTGAACGATGATTACATGTAATTGCCATGATATGTGTTAAGATACTATCGTCTTGAAATTTCATCCGTGTGAATCATGTGTTGATTTCGTCTTTCATTGCTAATGTTGTTCATCTTACTGGAACTTCTCTCAATTGACTTCTTAAGAATTTTCTTTGATTCGAAAATTCGTTGTGTGGCTTTCCCTTTCGATCGTATTTCGACCACCGAGAACTTAATAAGCCGTTATTGGTGACGCCAACCGCACTCGTGAATTAATCGTGCTATAATCCTTGTTTCTTATTATTTTTATTATTGATGTGACTATTCTACCACGTTTGTTAAGAATTGATACGACTTCCGTCTTATTCCTTTGTATATTGCTCGCATACAGATTGTTGACCTTTATATGATTCACATTCGTTGTTGTCTTGTCACCTTTTTGAAAACCAGAAACTGTTACGTGTTTATCGTTTGATATCTTAAACACTTTCTTAAATTTCTAAAAAAAATTATTATTAATTTTTAAGAACATTTTATACATTTTATCAAATGTTTAAATTACCAAAATAACTGTTTCAAGTTAAGTATCGGATCTATATATCCTCTTTGGTAAATTTACCTAATGTTTCAAAAGATATCAAGCTGTATCTTTTAAAGTATTTGATTATATCATACTTTATTGTCAACCTAATGAAATTATTTAAATTAATTTATAATTTCTAACAATGATTCAGAATAACTTGGAAAAAAAATCTGAATTTTCTCTAATGGTGACGATAAACCCGAGTTTTAACGATAATTTAATACAGTCATCCAAAAGTTCTTAAGCCGACCAGGATAACTATCTTGAACTGTTCTACTTTTCCTTTGAAAATCCTGATCAAGAAAAAGATATAGCAACAGCTTACTCCCTAAATATAGATAGTTTGATTTTAAATCACTACACCTTGTGAAATTTTCTTTTAATCAAGGAAATACATAAACTGAGTTTTAATGTAATACCAAAATCCTAGACAACTGATTGTGACAGCTTGTATTTTAAACGATCATATGTTATTCATTTTTCCCTTCTATTTCTCTTGTAAATAGATTCTTACTTTTTAAGATTTTCACGTTTTACAGTTGCACGATTTGCGACCCCTTGTTGATTTACAATCTTGGTTCATTTTATCGCACTTTGCCTGTTTAAGCGATTCTTGTATTCATTCTTGTTAGTTTATCGCACGTATTTCCAACAACTCTATCTCTCAATGTATCTCTGTATTGAAAGATCGTTATCCTAATCCAAGACTGAAAAGTTATACGAAAAGGAGTTAAGAAACTGAAGCATAGTGAATTCTAACCGTTAAGATTCATCATGGTACGGAAGTTTACCTGGGAAGCAATGAATTTTGTTCTACACTTTGTACCTCCTCTTGTTTGCATCTTCTACTGTTTTCAGGAGAACTCTGGGGACCAGAGTTCCTTTAGGGGGGAAGACTGTGAGAACCCGTACTTTCCCAACATTATTTTATATTTTTTTTTATTTGTGCTTCTTGAATTTTTCCAACGTATTAGTTTTCTTGTATTGCTATATGTAAATCCTGAGATTTTTTAAATTATATTTTTTTAAGTATTTTTCTGATCATCGATAAATACTTTGTATGGAATTATAAATTTTCATTTTATTTTTCCATATTTATTTTAAATCAATGTTTTTGATTTAAAATCACCCGTGTGCGTTTTACAACGAGTTTATTCAAATCAATGTACAACGAGAATTCCTAGTGATCGCGATACCGACGGATGCCCAATAGTTTACGTTTATTTATCGATTGTTTCGATAATTAATATTTTCGACGACTTCGTTTTAATTACGTATTAAGTCTTGTCGGGAAATCATATAATCATTTTTATGATGCATTGTAACTTTTGAAAAGTAATTTTTACGAAACCCGAGCCCCGTAAATATTTTTAATATTTACCAATAACCATTTTCTACCCTTTAAAACTATTAATTGTTTTTAAGTCCACAAGTTTTAAACTTGACAACAATGGTCCCTCCACTACCTACCATATATATTGATTTTTTTAACTAAAAACACACACAACACAAACTTTATAAAAATCAACCATCATCTCCTCCACTCCACCATTTTTGCCGCCACCTCCACACCCTAAACACCTCAAAATCACCAACTTCTACAAGTTTTTAACAAAATCTAATTCATATCCCATCTTTAAAATGATCTTGTGGTTCTTTTGACACCAAAAACATGTACATGCATCAACTTTTTAAGATGTTATGATTCCATGGTGGGTTTATGTTGTAATCATCTTGCATATGTTATATTTGGTAAGATTATCATGTTTTGATCATTAAAAGTCTTGTTTTTAATCTTTTATTTTTGTTAGATGTTTCATACAAGTGTTTTTATGAGTGTTTGGTTGATGGGTATGATAGTATAGTGATCCTAGGGGTATGAGAATGATTGGTTTTGAGTGAAAAATTGATTTGACATGTTTTCTAGAAAGGCAATTTGGGACAGCAGCCTTAAACAGTATGTTTCGTAGGTTTAAGGTCTGTGAAAGACTGAGATTATTTGAAATTGTTGTAGAGTTTTCCGAGACGGTCGTTTTGGTATAAGATAGAGCTTATAACTCATTACGAGTCAAAAGTTATGCTAGTTTTAGTTTTCGTGTACCGGGAGACGCAAGTCGGCACAATCCGAAATTGTGGCTGATTATGGGTCGACTCTCGGGGACTTTAGGCTTGGTTAGATAGTTGATACTACTGATTTTCAAAGTTTACAAACTGAGTTTGATGAGTCTAGTAGTGGTTTCAAAAGACGGATTGTCGGGTTAGTACTTTTAAAGTGGTCCAAACGGTTTTACAAAACAAGTGTACAAATCTGTCCTAAAATTTGGAGTCGAGTAAAGCGTCGAGCTGATGGATTTTAAAGTGTGAACTTTGGCTCAAATTTTGGTGAGGTCTTATACAGGTTATAAGTGACCTTGACACCAATTTTCATGTAAAACGGACAAGTCTAGATAGGGTAGATCGGTGTGTACATTCGGGGTGTACTTGCTTATTTTTATTTTGGACACGTAGTTCAATGCTTGTGTTGCGTGAGTTTGAGTGTTCACCATCGGACATGGTGACTTACTCAAGTGCTTAGTCATTATATAAATGACTTAGCTACTGGTCCAAATAAGGGTAAAGGATAGTTTGACTTGCGTTGACTTGGCGTCGTATGACGAGTCATTTTCAAGTGTTCAAACGTTTTAACGAGTAACGTTGGATAAAAGTGTGGTATGAATTCATTTGATTCGTGTCAATGGTTTTGAAACGTGTATACTTTGAAAACATTTGAATCATGTTATATTTGGTATATATATCGATATTGAGTTCGAGTCTTAACGCGCGCCTTATTGTGATAGGTTGCGGTTTTCGTGTTTTCCCCGGGCATCCATATCGTCGGTGATCGTCTCACTACATTGTTTCTACTCAGTTGCTGAGTACCGTGATTGACTTAACACGTGGTTAAGGGCCACGAAATTTCTAAGGATCAAGGAGGAGGAATTGTTTAATTTGCGTGTTGGATTAATTCCTACGTGTTATGAAGGTATAGTCACTCCTAGCATTTTAGTTTTGATGTTACTAGTACTTTGATTCTTTTTATTCATGAATTTTGAATTCCTTGGGTGAAACCCATTGAGATTATAGATACTTAGGGCATATTAGGACTTAGGACACTTGCGTGGCGATTTGGTATAGCCTAAGTGTTGCTTGATTTAGGTTAGGTAGCTAAATGGAGTTGTTTTTGTAGTATGGAAATCACCACAGAAACAAACAGGTCATGGCAAATTTTTCTTAAACATATGACCTTGTTTTTATTTGAAAAATGGATACCCACTGATGTGATTAGTATGTGTTGAGTTGGATGGAAACGGGAAGTGTCCGGATGAGTCCGAAACGGTCGTTTTACTAAACTAGGTCAAATCTGAATGTTATGCTTAAAACGTGGGTAAATTGACTTGGGTAAAAAGGATTAATTTATGATTTTATGACTTTTTACAGTAGCTACAAATATAATAAAACTTCTCTTGTTGGTTTCGTGTCAAAATCTTTTACCGATTGGGATTTATGCTTAATCTACCGTAAGGTACGAAAGACGTTTACAACTTTCTGTTTTGATAGTCTGTCACTAAAAGTGCATTTCCCGTTGATTGAAAATAGTTCTAGGGCTGTTCTTTCCCAACTTTTAAAGGTAAGAGAAATACCTATACATGTCAAGAAATTTCACCTCCTGTACTATTATAGATTTTTAGATATGACCAAATCTTCTCAGCCTTTTTCAGAAAACTGAATGCAGTCCCTTGTTTTGGTTTTTCAAACCGAGTCTTAAACGTGTTTGGAACCCACACATAAATGATTGGACCATCATACAAGGTTGATATTAGGTTATTACAGTAGGTTCAAGGTGTTGGGTCAAAATTTTAACTTAAGCTTAGGTCTCGCCATCGCACGCAAGTTACCTAGTCATACTATGTCCCACCACTTCTAAAACGTTATTGCTTCATTGAACGCATTCTTATTACGCATCACCATTGCATAGGTCCGTGAAGACTTCTTTTTGCTCAGCCCCTTTTACCTTGTGATTACTTACTAAAGGTGAGTTCATAGCCCCTTTTACTACTTGTACATTGTTTCTAAACGCGGGGTGAGATTTTACATGGTGGAACACATCCATTTAAAAACTGTATACTATCCAGATCTTGTATGCTATTCAGACTTGTATGCTTTCCAACAGTTTTCATAGATATTATTGCTTATAGTTAATAGCCTTAAGTTTCCTCTCTTGATCATGAACCGTTAATTGTCCCGTATGCTTTGCGCTAAGCGCGAATGTTGTGGGTAGATCCATCGGGATTGACAATCCCCGTCCCGATTACCTTGACGCACTTACATTTGTTTATACTTGAGTATTTAGGCTGAATACTCCCTAGAGGAACTTACTTTGAGTTAAGCTTCGGTTCATGAACTAAACAACAATAATATTGGTTTCAGACTATGGTTAATGATCATAACCATTTTCTCTATTTACTTGTTTTACAAATGAATGCTTGTGTTCCACACCTTTATTGCTAAACCTATGAATTTCACTCAACTTTGTGTTGACGATTTTACATGTTTAATCTCAGGTATTATTACTTAGCTTTGCTTGGATGGGAGCCCGCAGGATATTATCGCAGCTTGGAGATTTCTGTGATACTTTTAAAAGACTGGTTTTAGTATAAACTGTCAGAAATTTATTATATCTTTTGGGCAACTTTATGTTATAAATCATGATGAAATAATATACCTTTCCGCATATAAAACTATGGGACCTATGTTTAAAACTCTGATCATTTATGATATGATATATATGCTTTTATTATGTCAGCTTTGTGTCAACTGTAATTCATTGTTTCTTGTACTATGACGTGTTACCCCCCTCGTTGCCTAGTTGTTCCCTGTCAGATTTTGGGGGTCTCACACTATCGTATCCAACGATCGTACTCCCTATCGTATCCAACGATCGTACTATGCTATCGTACTCAATGATCTTATCCAACGATCGTACTCTGCTATCGTACTCAACGATCGTATCCAACGATCGTACTCTGCTATCGTACTCAACGATCGTATCCAACGATCGTACTCCCAGATCGTATTGATAATCGTAGGCAGTGATCGCAGTCTAGATTGTACCTGTGATCGTAGTGGTGATGATGGTCACTGATCGTAACCTTGATCGTACTTGTGATCGCAGTTATGATCGTAGTATGTGATCGTGACTATGGATCGCAAGTAGAAACCCCCAGGGTTTATGCAATCACATAATCAGATCGTAACACAAGAAATAATCCGAGACTTGGATGCAACAAGAAAGAATGGATTTTTACCTTGGAATTCGTGATTCTAACCAAACGAATATCATCAAATCGTTACTAAAACTGTTTAGAAGAGATACATATCACTTGGAATCACAAAAACACGAAATTTTTTTTGAAACTTTAGAAAAATCAATCAAAAACACATGAACACACTTAGAAAAGTATGAACAACACAAAACCAATCTTTATTTCATCCCATAGCTCTTGATACCAATTGTAGATTCGTGATAATCTTTGTATTTCAAGAGGGTTGATGTTTTTCTAGAGAGAGAAACAAGATAGAGAAGTGAGATAAACTATGTGTATTACCTTGAGAAAAATAAAACAACCAACACTCTTTTCCATGGTGGAAAGGGGTTTATATACCCAAGTCCTTAAGTGGACTTGGGCCTCCGGCCCATGAACATGCTCATGGGTCGGGCTATTCATAAACATTACTTAAACAATACTACGAGCCTATAACTATATTGTTGGAGTGACCGAGACTTTCGTTATACGTAAAACGTATTTCCAACATGAACATTGTCCCTCAAAGCAGTATCAAACTGATGCTGATATATCCTTCCATATATCACCTCATAATAGATCAACTGATAATTTAATCACACCTCAACATGTCCCTGAAGTTATCACTTCTCAAGCTAATGAATCAAACGATTCACCCATCTATGAGAACACTGAAGGGACAAGTGATGAAAATATCGAATCCCCTATTACTGAAAATCCTTCAGAAGGAGGTGTGATGGTCCCTTGTAATTAGTACTATACATAAGTATACTAAGTATAGTCCTAACCCATGGTTAAGTAATGCAATAAACTTAATACAAGTAAGTAAATAACACAAATGTTTTTAACGTTTAACTCTTAGCTTTATTAAAGAATTATACCCTATTGTATACGAAGCTACAATAGGGACTGAATAGACAATGTGTGGTTTTGTGATCTTCTCACTAACAAGCTAGTCCAATCCTAACGATTGCTAAGCTTGACGATTCTATCAACATGAGTTTAGAACTCAAGTGTATGATCGTGTTTGGAGGAGAGAAAACTTTTTTGTGAATGTGTAAAGCATTAAGTGCACAAACTTACTTTTCTATCCTTTACAAGCATCCTATTTATAGAAGGAAAGTTGGGCAGAAGACAATAATTGCCCATGTGCAATTCTTGTCTTATTGGTACAATGTAGTATCTTGTCTTACCCTATTCTAAGTAGTAAGACGTAAGTCCTTTACACTTGTCAGTACCCCATCTATCCCAAAAGGGTAAGTCACGCTAATTGTGTGATGTACTTCATCTTGTCACAATTCAACTTATCCCGCCTTTTCTTCAGTCTTGGAGAATGCTTGTTTTCTTCAGGGAGATCGTATGGGGTTCAGTGAGTCTATTGCCACAACTCACTGAACCCATCACCTTCTTCTTCGTCATATAAGACATTCGTTAAGCTTCGCCTCTCTGAATGCTTGAGTCTTCCTTTTAGACTCAGTCTAGGAACTCGAAAGAAACTCACTGAGTGACTGTTCACTCAGTGACCTTGTTATGTTCAAGGTTAATAGTTCACTTAGGCTGATTGTAATTCAAATCCTTCAGGGAGGTCATTAGGTACTGAATTGACCTAACAATCTCCCCCTATTTGGATATAAAATTTGCCTAAGTGAAATTGTTATAAGTGAGCAAAGAGGCTTCTTCTTATTACAAACTATTCTACTTGATGAAAAGACTTGATATAACAAAGTACTTTATTTTCATTCATCATTACATAAGACTGAATAGTCTGATACAAGAAACATAAATAAAACAAAAGATTACAGTTATTCAGGAATCCATTGCTTCCCTCTTCACCCTTTATGACTTTAACACCTTTTCTTTGCCAGGCCTCCTAGCAATTATCTCCCTGAGCTTCTCACCAAATCTTTTATTCTCACCAGTCTGAATTTGTCCAGCCATCACAAGAAAGATGAGAACACTCTCAGCAGTGCATTTCTCTATGTCACTCATTCTTTGAAATGCTTGATCCCCAAATACATCAATGAAGAAGATAACCCACTCAGGTTCTTCTATAACCATGTTGTTCACAAAGGGGAAATTTTCAGGGAGAGTACGATTGCAGTCTAACCCAGGGATCTTAGTCTCAGCTTCAAGCTCAACTCTTTTTCTCTTTCTTCCCTGAGTTTTGGTAGGATCCTGATGGAAGATCTTCAGTAATTCCTAATTGTTCCTTCATCTGATTCAACCTCTCATATCTCTTACCGAGAGAGTTGAGTATCACAGGGACACATTTGTTTGTTTTAGTCCTGAAAATCCTTCCCATTTCGTCCCAATCACTGAGACCGAAATCACGAAATGAAAATTTCTTCATAACTTCAAAGTTCCTCTCATCATTGTTTCTGTAGACAGATACCGAGACTGGTGTGGTGTGAGGAATGATCTGAAGGTTAGTGATTGGTTCAGGCTTTCTTCTTTGGGTGAAGACTTTGGTGTATTGGTCATATAGTTTCTTAAGTTGTGTGGTTCTTTGTTTTTGCTTCAAGACCATTTCATCCTGAATGGCCTTGAGTTCTTCCTCCTGCTTTTGGATGAACTCCTCTCCCCCTTTCTTGCTCAGCAAGACCTCAGGGTTACCACCCACTTCTTTCACAAACTAAGTGGATACCTTCAAGATCTCAGCCTTTGTTGCTTCATTAGCCTTAGCCGACTCCATTCTATCTAGATACACTTGGATTTGATCAGGAGTCATTTGGTACATTATTCCATTTATCTCATATGGTACCAAGACACTGGCATCAGGATCAGGCCTTACTTCCCTTGAAGCTTTTACAAGTTTCTTTGGTGGAGGTGTTAGGGTTTCATCAGCTATACCTTTGCCCCTATCTAACTTAGATACTGAGGGCTCAGGGTTGGGAGGAATTGAGTTTAAGGGTTGGGGTTGTGCTAGTCTTTCATGCTCCCTCTTAGTGTAAGAAGGAGGTTCAGTCCAAGTTAACATCATTGGTGGCACATTCTCTACCTCAAAAGTTGAAGGATCAGCCTGACTAATCCCTTTTGCCCTTTGTGAGGATCCTGAGGTGGTGGAAGATCCCTTGAAATCCTGAAACATCTCAGTCACCATTTCCTTCATGGACTGAGTGTCTGCTTTGATAGTTTGAACATCCAACTGAATAAGGGACTGAGTATTTTCGATGGTGGTGATCCTTGTCCTTAGCCTAGGAATATCAGCTTCTTTCAAGGATTTGGAAATGTCAGAGAGATTGGTGGCATTAGCCATGTATCCTTGTGCAGCCCTTGACAATCTGAACTCTGCTTCAGCATCCATATGAACATCCTCATAGATGGCATCACATTTCCCTTTCACCACATCCAAGTCAGGCCTGAGAGAGTCTAACCTAGTGAAAACCTCAGTGAGCCAGTCCAATTCCAGAGTTGGTCAATTGATTTTGAGGGGGAGAATGTGCCACCAATGATGTTAACTTGGACTGAACCTCCTTCTCACACTGAGGGGGAGCAGGAAAGACTAGCACAACCCCAACCCTTAAACTCAATTCCTCCCAACCCTGAGCCCTCAGTATCTAAGTTAGACAGGGGCAAAGGTATAGCTGATGAAACCCTAACACCTCCACCAAAGAAACTTGTAAAAGCTTCAAGGGAAGTAAGGCCTGATCCTGATGCCAGTGTCTTGGTACCATATGAGATAAATGGAATAATGTACCAAATGACTCTTGATCAAATCCAAGTGTATCTAGATAGAATGGAGTCAGCTAAGGCTAATGAAGCAACAAAGGCTGAGATCTTGAAGGTATCCATTGAGTTTGTGAAAGAAGTGGGTGGTAACCCTGAGGTCTTGCTGAGCAAGAAAGAGGGAGAGGAGTTCATTCAAAAGCAGGAGGAAGAACTCAAGGCCATTTAGGATGAAATGGTCTTGAAACAAAAACAAAGAACCACATAACTTAAGAAACTGTATGACCAATACACCAAAGTCGTCACCCAAAAAAGAAAGCCTAAACCAATCACTAACCTTCAGATCATTCCTCACACCACACCAGTCTTAGTATCTGTCTACAGAAACAATGGTGAGAGGAACTTTGAAGTTGTGAAGAAATTTTCATTTGGTGATTTAGGTCTCAGTGAGTGGGACGAAATGGGAAGGATTTTCAGGACCAAAACAAACAAATGTGTTCCTGAGATACTTAACTCTCTCAGTAAGAGATATGAGAGGTTGAATCAGATGAAGGAACAATTAGGAATTACTGAAGATCTTCCTTTAACTGAACAGGATCCTACCAAAACTCAGGGAAGAAAGAGAAAAAGAGTTGATCTTGAAGCTGAGACTAAGATCCCTGGGTTAGACTGCAATCGTACTCTCCCTGAAAATGTCCCCTTTGTGAACAACATGGTTATAGAAGAACCTGAGTGGGGTATCTTCTTCATTGATGTATTTGGGGATCAAGCATTTCAAAGAATGAGTGACATAGAGAAATGCACTACTGAGAGTGTTCTCATCTTTCTTGTGATGGCTGGACAAATTCAGACTGATGAGAATAAAAGATTTGGTGAGAAGCTCAGGGAGATAATTGCTAGGAGGCCTGACAAAGTAAAGGTGTTAAAGTCATAAAGGGTGAAGAGGGAAGCAATGGATTCCTGAATAACTGTAATCTTTTGTTTTATTTATGTTTCTTGTATCAGTCTATTCAGTCTTATGTAATGATGAATCAAAATGAAGTACTTTGTTATATCAAGTCTTTTCATCAAGTAGAATAGTTTGTAATAAGAAGAAGCCTCTTTACTCACTTATAACAGTTTCACTTAGGCAAATTTTATATCCAAATAGGGGGGTATTGTTAGGTCAATTCAGTACCTAATGACCTCCTTGAAGGATTTGAATAACAATCACCCTAAGTGAATTATTAACCTTGAACATAACGAGGTCACTGAGTGAACAGTCACTCAGTGATTTGCCTTCGAGTTCCTAGACTGAGTCTAAAAGGAAGACTCAAGCATTCAGAGAGTCGAAGCTCAACGAATGTCTTCTATGACGAAGAAGAAGGTGATGGGTTCAGTGAGTTATGGCAATAGACTCACTGAACCCCATACGATCTCCTTGAAGAAAACAAGCATTTCCAAGACTGAAGAAAAGGCGGGGATAAGTTGAATTGTGACAAGATGAAGTACATCACACAATTAGCGTGACTTACCCTTTTGGGATAGATGGGGTACTGACAAGTGTAAAGGACTTACGTCTTACTACTTAGAATAGGGTAAGACAAGATACTACACTGTACCAATAAGACAAGAATTGCACATGGGCAATTATTGTCTTCTGCCCAACTTTCCTTCTATAAATATGATGCTTGTAAAGCAGAGAAAAGTAAGTTTGTGCACTTAATGCTTTAGAAATTCACAAACAAGTTTTCTCTCCTCCAAACACGATCATACACTTGAGTTCTAAACTCCTGTTGATAGAATCGTCAAGCTTAGCAATTGTTAGGATTGGACTAGCTTGTTAGTGAGGAGATCACAAAACCACACATTGTCTATTCAATCCCTATTATAGCTTCGTATATAATAGGGTATAATTCTTTAATAAAGCTAAGAGTTAAACGTTGAAAACCTTTGTGTTATTTACTTACTTGCATTAAGTTTATTGCATTACTTAACCATGGGTTAGGACTATACTTAGTATACTTAAGTATAGTACTAATTACAAGGGACCAACATATAGTCTTGACAGACATCAATTCTTTGTTTCCAGAGATGTCAAATTTTTTGAATCTATTTTTCCTTTTAAAGATGGTACCTTGAATAAAAAGAATAATAATAGAGAATTTGATGTTTTCCAAAATGATAAAGCTTTGACTTTTTTTGATTTAGATAACCTGAGCTACCCTATGATGATGAGAGAGTAACAAATGCACATAGTGGTGACCTTGGGTCACCAAGTGCTAGCAACCCACCCATGAGCTTTGGTGACAGTGGACACATTGCCTCAGGCAATGACACCACATATGTCAGCTCAAAAGGGAATGAGGCTGCCACACTTAATGACAATCATATTTTTAAGGGTACTTTAGATTTTAACCCTAGTCTTCCATCTCATGATCAAAGCATGGCTGAAAACTTGGGGAACAATCCTAACTTTAATGCTCAGGGAAATCAAGGGTTAAGAAGGTCTTCTAGACCTTTTGTTTTTCCAAAAAACTATAATGATTTTGTGTTCAATTCAAAAGTCAAATATGGGATTGAAAAATTTGTGGGATATTCTAGGATTAAAGGTGATGCTTTGTGTTTTGTGACCCAACTGAATAAGAATAGTGAACCTAGAAATTTCTTTGAAGCCTCTCAAAACCCTCATTGGGTTGATGCTATGAATTTAGAATTTGCTGCTTTACTTGAAAATGATACTTGGGACTTAGTTGAGTTACCTGCTGATAAGGCTACCTTAAATTCTAAATGGGTTTGGAAACTTAAGTTTAAAGCCAGTGGTGAAATAGAAAGGTACAAATCTAGACTTGTTGCTATGGGTTGTGGGCAAAAAGAGGGAATTAATTATGAAGAGACTTTTTCCCCTGTTGTGAAAATGGTTATTGTTAGATGTTTGATTAATTTAGCTGTTAACCAGTCTTGGCCTATTTATCAACTTGATATCAACAATGCTTTTTTTATATGGTGAGTTAGATGAAACTGTCTTCATGAAACCTCTACAAGGTTTCTATACTAGAAATAAAAATCTAGTTTGTAGATTGAAGAAGTCCATTTATGGACTCAAACAATCTCCAAGACAGTGGAATTCTAAACTTACTTATGTTCTTATGGAAAATGGATTTGTTCAAAGCAAATCTGACAACTCTCTCTATACTAAGTCTGATGATAGATTGTTTATTGCTGTTCTTGTTTATGTGGATGACATCATTGTTACTAGCAATAACAAAAGTGAAATTGATAACTTCAAAATGTTTTTGAAAGGTAAGTTCAAAATTAAAGACTTGGGAAACCTGCAATATTTTTTGGGAATTGAAGTTATCAAAACTGATTCTGGAATGTGTTTGAACCAAAGAAAGTATGTATTGGACCTTTTGTCTGAGTATGGTATGCTTGCCTGCAAACCATCTAAGACACCTTTGGTGTCAAAGATGTCTGTTTCCAACCAACCTTCAGAAAATGACCCTTTCCTTGATAATATTGTTGAATACCAAAAGCTTATGGGAAAGTTAATTTATCTGACCAATACCAGACCTGACATTTCTTATGTTGTGCACTATTTAAGTCAATTTATGCATTCTCCTTTGTTGTCTCATCAGAAAATTGCCTTTAGAATTTTAAGATATCTAAAGGGATCTCCAGGTCTTGGTATTAATATTGCTAAAAACTCTGGTATGTCTCTTAAGCCTATTCTGATGCTGATTGGGCTAAATGTATTGTGACAAGGAGGTCTGTTACTGGGTATTGTGTTTTCTTAAATGGAAACTTAATCTCTTGGAAAAGCAAAAAACAACATAATTTCTCTAAATCCTCAACAGAAGCAGAGTACAAAGCTCTTGCTTCTGTTACTAGTGAAGTCATTTGGATCCTCAAAATTTTAAAAGATTTAAAATGTTACAATCTTTTGCCTGTGGATCTATTTTGTGATAGTAATTCTGCTATTAAAATAGCAGCCAACCCTGTTTTTCATGAGAGAACCAAGCATCTTGAAATTGACCTTCACTTTATGAGGGAAATTTTTTTGAATGGGGTGGTTAGAACTGTTAAAGTATATTCTGCAAATCAAATTGCGGATATCTTTACAAAGGGGTTGGATATAGACCAACATGAGAAACTTGTTGGAAAAATGGGCATGATCAGTTTGTATGGGTTATCAGATTAAGGGGGGGTGTTAATTTTGAGGACCTAATCTGATAACTATGTTTAACCATAAGGGCTTATTGTGTCTTGTTTAAACTTTCAGTTAGCATAAAAAGATATGGAATGAAGGGACTCTTGGACGATAAGGACCAATCTTGTGAAGTCTCTTAAGTGTTGTTGGACTTTGACTCAAGCCCAATATGAAGCCCATGTTGAAGCCTATGTGTAACGGCTCTTTAGCCTTAGGGTTTGGTTAAAGGATGAGATCGTATCTCATTGTTTGTATCGCTTCATCATTTTCAACAGTGTGTTTTTCACACAATTATTACTCTCTCTCACTCACAAACTCTTGATCTCAGAAACATTGTTTAATCTCTTTATTTATTGTCTTTTGATTGTAAAACTATGATCATGTACATTATAGGGCTACACGTGAGTAGCACTGGTAGTATTTAGTCTTTCTATTATTTAGTTTGTGTTCTTGATCTTGTTTAATAAAAAAAAGTGTTTAAAGTGTCTTGATGTTTTTCTACATTTTGAAAACTCGAAGTTTTTGACAAAATTTTGAACTACAAAAAACAAATTAATGTGATTCACCGGTACTTATTAAACCCTCAGACCATCCGTTCTGATAGTTCATAAAAACAAGTTTAAAAAAAAGATGAACATGTTTATCATTTATCAGTCATAGTGAAAATATGAATTATACTTATGTAACACGAAAAAGTCTATTATCTTAAATATCTTTTAAATTTAATACTCTTGTGTTTAATGGGGTTATAAATCTTAAAAAGTTTATTTATAGTAAAGAGAAGTTTATTAAAAAAAACGTCTATGAATATGATTTAAAATACCTAGTTACTTTTATAAACCTTTATAAAATTTTACTATATCAGATGTTTAGGCTCTTTTTATGAAAAAAGTTGTATTTACATTTAATTATCTGAGAAAGAAATTCAAGAACTTAAACTAGTAAAGAAATATACATCGACTTTTAAATTCAACAAAAATTAATAGCAATACACATACGTGTTCAGAACTAGCGTACCTCCAAACCTAAACAGAAAAAGACGAGTCAAGAACCATGAAGATTTGGTTAACCTTTATCACAAGGCTAATCTTAATATATACTGACGTATTACAATATCATGCATTTTAATATTTAATAATCCAAAATTGGAAGTTACCAACATTTAGGTTTATGAGAGCCAGTAAAGGTCATTGTAGTGTTTTGGTGAATTACACAATCAAAGTAGTGAGTAATGATAAAGCTAAGGCTAAAAAAAGGTTTCTTTTCAACATGATTCTTGGCTTTTGCTTGTCCAAAATGGAGATTGTTAAAAAAAAAACTAATTTGGAAGCATCCTCTTTCCATTGTATAATTAGGCAAATGGTCCTTTTTTAGAAGAAAGAACCCTAAAAGTACAATACTTAAATGTATTGGTCTTTCGATTTTCGGATTAAACTTCGTGGCAAAAGAACGATGGTGCTATACGTGTTGATCTTGATCGAGAAAAGTCGAATAGAATAAATTGAATGCAAGGAATATAAAGTTAGCCGTGCACGAAAACACGTCTGAATACAATATATTCTTAAAACTTTTACAGTTGGACAATAAGAACGTGTTTTTATTACAAAAGCAAAATGACAAGTGAAAAATTCTCGCTTGAGTGAAAAGCATGATGATGACATGATTCTTGCTTGAAGTTTTCATCGACTATAAACAAACACATTTTGGAAAAGAAAAAAAAAATAATCCTTTTACGACTCTAATATTCACTTACCTCTATTCATAAAGTAGAAATGTAGAATAGCATATGATGCTTGCATAGCCAGAGCCTCAGGGGTCAATGTTTTTAGCGATGTTGGGCCTAAAACAGGCTCCAAATAGGGTAAAACTGCTTTTATACCTTTCACGTAAATAACCACCTATGGCTTACCAATTTTAATTTGGACAACGCGCACTCTAAATATATTTAAAAAGTACCAAATCGAATGATAACTTTATTTATTGTACAATAAAATCTTCCTATATGGAAAATTATCCACAAGATCGATAGACAATTCATTTTAACCAAACAATATATCTACAAACTTAATAAGATTTCACACTCAAGCAAGAGTAAGACGAAGAACATCACGAAACTCCAACCTTCTCGTTTCGGTATAAAACGTCTTGTACTTGTTAGGCCAATACGTTAACCAAATCCACCCTTTCGCTTCCCACTCCATCGTCTGCCCCATCGCGCCTTTTCCAAACTTCCATAACACACTTTCGCCATATTCGTCTCCAGCAAATATTACCCCTCCTTGCCTCGTAAACGGTCTATAAGCACTCGAGTATCTGTTCTTAAACCATGCTTTCGGCTTAAGCAACGCAACCTGTATGCATGAAATACAAGGTTAAGGACAAAACTATACATGCATTGAAAAGATAGATTATCAACGATCAAAATGTGCATTTTATAATGTGCTTCAAATATGCTTAATTTCAAGATTGTATACACATGAAAATTCCATAATTGTGTGCACTTTATCAATGTTAACATGGATTATCACAACCTTTGAAGGCTTTGATGAAAAAACCTCAGAACCATTGACACTATCATGAAGAAACCAGTTAAATGTTCCACTATTTCCATTAACTGACTGTTCGAACTTCCAAGGTTTTAGGTTTGTGGTGACGGTTTCACCGGCGGACACGGATATACCAATGTTATTTGGTGGCTCAAATGAGCCTTCGATGGTTCTATCCACACCAATTTCTCGAGAAGGGTTTTCGGAGGATCGACTAACGGAGAGACTTAAGATGTTTGTTTGATTTGTGGGGGTGAGTTGTAGGGAGATTCGTGATGGGAAGTGCTTTTCTTCGATTCCTGCTCCTCGTTCTTTCATTAGTGTTTCGTTCACGAGTCGTACCACATCACATCTGGTTCACACAACATGTAAACATTAGAAAAAAAGTTAGTAGTCATGATTGAGGTAAAAGACTATAAATGTACATTAGTATCATATATGTTTCCCATAATATGTATGTATATGTGAATGGATATGATGTTTTTAAATTGTAGTGCATGGTACTATCGTTATAACTCTAAGGTCGTATTCATAAACCCCTCCAAAGTCACATTATTTTACGAACAATGACATGACCTAGTTATATACTATTTGACTTTTTCTCTAAATTAAATCATATACCAGGTACCAAGGTTGTAAATAGCGTGAAGCGTGGCGTAACGTTATATCCAAACTACAAGCTACAGAAGCTATAGCGAAGCTATAGCGAAGCTATGGCGTTTTCTGAAGCGTGACATATAGCGGCACAAAATATTTATAAATTAGTATTTATATAGCGAGTTTGTAAAATGGAGTAATATTTTAATTTTTAGTTGAAAACAAAACCGGCTATTAGTTACTTAAGGATTTATTTCCATAGTAAAATTATTAAGCCCAAGTCAACTAAATAGCCAAAAATTAGTAAACGAGCAAAATTCTTGTAAATCAGCAAAAAGATTTGAAAAAAAACGCCACGTTACGCGCTATGGTATCAAAACTGATTCTGGAATGTGTTTGAACCAAAGAAAGTATGTGTTGGACCTTTTGTCTGAGTATGGTATGCTTGCCTGCAAACCATCTAAGACACCTTTGGTGTCAAAGATGTCTGTTTCCAACCAACCTTCAGAAAATGACCCTTTCCTTGATAATATTGTTGAATACCAAAAACTTATGGGAAAGTTAATTTATCTGACCAATACCAGACCTGACATTTCTTATGTTGTGCACTATTTAAGTCAAATTATGCATTCTCCTTTGCTGTCTCATCAGAAAATTGCCTTTAGAATTTTAAGATATCTAAAGGGATCTCCAGGTCTTGGTATTAATATTGCTAAAAACTATGGTATGTCTCTTAAGCCTATTCTGATGCTGATTGGGCTAAATGTATTGTGACAAGGAGGTCTGTTACTGGGTATTGTGTTTTCTTAAATGGAAACTTAATCTCTTGGAAAAGCAAAAAACAACATACTCTCTCTAAATCCTCAGCAGAAGCAGAGTACAGAGCTCTTGCTTCTGTTACTAGTGAAGTCATTTGGATCCTCAAAATTTTAAAAGATTTAAAATGTTACAATCTTTTGCCTGTGGATCTATTTTGTGATAGTAATTCTGCTATTAAAATAGCAGCCAACCCTGTTTTCATGAGAGAACCAAGCATCTTGAAATTGACCTTCACTTTATGAGGGAAATTTTTTTGAATGGGGTGGTTAGAACTGTTAAAGTATATTCTGCAAATCAAATTGCAGATATCTTTACAAAGGGGTTGGATATAGACCAACATGAGAAACTTGTTGGAAAAATGGGCATGATCAGTTTGTATGGGTTATCGGATTTAGGGGGTGTTAATTTTGAGGACCTAATCTGATAACTATGTTTAACCATAAGGGCTTATTGTGTCTTGTTTAAACTTTCAGTTAGCATAAAAAGATATGGAATGAAGGGACTCTTGGACGATAAGGACCAATGTTGTGAAGTCTCTTAAGTGTTGCTGGACTTGGACTCAAGCCCAATATGAAGCCCATGTTGAAGCCTATGTGTAACGGCTCTTTAGCCTTAGGGTTTGGTTAAAGGATGAGATCGTATCTCATTGTTTGTATCGCTTCATCATTTTCAACTGTGTGTTTTTCACACAGTTATTACTCTCTCTCACTCACAAACTCTTGATCTCAGAAACCTTGTTTAATCTCTTTATTTATTGTCTTTTGATTGTAAAACTATGATCATGTACATTATAGGGCTACACGTGAGTAGCACTGGTAGTCTTTAGTCTTTCTATTATTTAGTTTGTGTTCTTGATCTTGTTTAATAAAAAAAAGTGTTTAAAGTGTCTTGATTCATGTTTTTCTACATTTTGAAAACTCGAAGTTTTTGACAAAATTCTGAACTACAAAAAACAAATTAATGTGATTCACCGGTACTTATTAAACCCTCAGACCATCCGTTCTGATAGTTCATAAAAACAAGTTTAAAAAAAAAGATGAACATGTTTATCCTTTATCAGTCATAGTGAAAATATGAATTATACTTATGTAACACGAAAAAGTCTATTATCTTAAATATCTTTTAAATTTAATACTCTTGTGTTTAATGGGGTTATAAATCTTAAAAAGTTTATTTATAGTGAAGAGAAGTTTATTAAAAAAAACGTCTATGAATATGATTTAAAATACCTAGTTACTTTTATAAACCTTTATAAAATTTTACTATATCAGATGTTTAGGCTCTTTTTATGAAAAAAGTTGTATTTACATTTAATTATCTGAGAAAGAAATTCAAGAACTTAAACTAGTAAAGAAATATACATCGACTTTTAAATTCAACAAAAATTAATAGCAATACACATACGTGTTCAGAACTAGCGTACTCCCAAACCTAAACAAAAAAAGACGAGTCAAGAACCATGAAGATTTGGTTAACCTTTATCACAAGGCTAATCTTAATATATACTGACGTATTACAATATCATGCATTTTAATATTTAATAATCCAAAATTGGAAGTTACCAACATTTAGGTTTATGAGAGCCAATAAAGGTCATTGTAGTGTTTCGGTGAATTACACAATCAAAGTAGTGAGTAATGATAAAGCTAAGGCTAAAAAAAGGTTTCTTTTCAACATGATTCTTGGCTTTTGTTTGTCCAAAATGGAGATTGTTAAAAAAAAACTAATTTGGAAGCATCCTCTTTCCATTGTATAATTAGGCAAATGGTCTTTTTTTAGAAGAAAGAACCCTAAAAGTACAATACTTAAATGCATTGGTCTTTCGATTTTCGGATTAGACTTCGTGGCAAAAGAACGATGGTGCTATACGTGTTGATCTTGATCGAGAAAAGTCGAATAGAATATATTGAATGCAAGGAATATAAAGTTAGGCGTGCACGAAAACACGTCTGAATATAATATATTCTTAAAACTTTTACAGTTGGACAATAAGAACGTGTTTTTATTACAAAAGCAAAATGACAAGTGAAAAATTCTCGCTTGAGTGAAAAGCATGATGATGACATGATTCTTGCTTGAAGTTTTCATCGACTATAAACAAACACATTTTGGAAAAGAAAAAAAAATAATCCTTTTACGACTCTAATATTCACTTACCTCTATTCATAAAGTAGAAATGTAGAATAGCATATGATGCTTGCATAGCCAGAGCCTCAGGGGTCAATGTTTTTAGCGATGTTGGGCCTAAAACAGGCTCCAAATAGGGGAGCCTTAAAGTTATGTGGTAATTGTATTTTGACATGGTAACTTTAAAATCGGGAATTTCTAAAAAACATTTAAGAAAATAAAACTGGTATGCGTACTTGTCATGTATCGATAGTTACTGGTGTTCTCGACTTCTCGTTATACATAAAGAAAAAACATGATAAACTTTAAGGTTTGGCATAATAACTTGTGATGTGCATGTATAGGTTAAGGACCACCAACCTGAAAACAAAATAACATTAACCAGTTCAAGAGGTGCATGTATATTCTCTCTTAACTAGAATTCTATAAAGGTTTATTAGCTTTTTTTAGCTTAGGACTGAATCTGATGAGTGGTGGCAAAATGAACAAGTCGGATGAAGGGTCAAATTTTTTACGGATTTTTTTTATTTAAATGCTTATTGCTAAATCAGATAAGTCATAAAGAGTGGTAAAACTGCTTTTATACCTTTCACGTAAATAACCACCTATGGCTTACCAATTCTAATTTGGACAACGCGCACTCTAAATATATTTAAAAAGTACAAAGTCGGATGACAACTTTATTTATTGTACAATAAAATCTTCCTATATGGAAAATTATCCACAAGATCGATAGACAATTCATTTTAACCAAACAATATATCTACAAACTTAGATTTCACACTCAAGCAAGAGTAAGACGAAGAACATCACGAAACTCCAACCTTCTCGTTTCGGTATAAAACGTCTTGTACTTGTTAGGCCAATACGTTAACCAAATCCACCCTTTCGCTTCCCACTCCATCGTCTGCCCCATCGCGCCTTTTCCAAACTTCCACAACACACTTTCGCCATATTCGTCTCCAGCAAATATTACCCCTCCTTGCCTCGTAAACGGTCTATAAGCACTCGAGTATCTGTTCTTAAACCATGCTTTCGGCTTAAGCAACGCAACCTGTATGAAATACAAGGTTAAGGACAAAACTATACATGCATTGAAAAGATAGATTATCAACGATCAAAATGTGCATTTTATAATGTGCTTCAAATATGCTTAATTTCAAGATTGTATACACATGAAAATTCCATAATTGTGTGCACTTTATCAATGTTAACATGGATTATCACAACCTTTGAAGGCTTTGATGAAAAAACCTCAGAACCATTGACACTATCATGAAGAAACCAGTTAAATGTTCCACTATTTCCATTAACTGACTGTTCGAACTTCCAAGGTTTTAGGTTTGTGGTGACGGTTTCACCGGCGGACACGGATATACCAATGTTATTTGGTGGCTCAAATGAGCCTTCGATGGTTCTATCCACACCAATTTCTCGAGAAGGGTTTTCGGAGGATCGACTAACGGAGAGACTTAAGATGTTTGTTTGATTTGTGGGGGTGAGTTGTAGGGAGATTCGTGATGGGAAGTGCTTTTCTTCGATTCCTGCTCCTCGTTCTTTCATTAGTGTTTCGTTCACGAGTCGTACGACATCACATCTGGTTCACACAACATGTAAACATTAGAAAAAAAGTTAGTAGTCATGATTGAGGTAAAAGACTATAAATGTACATTAGTATCATATATGTTTCCCATAATATGTATGTATATGTGCATGGATATGATGTTTTTAAATTGTAGTGCATGGTACTATCGTTATAACTATAAGGTCGTATTCATAAACCCCTCCAAAGTCACACTATTTTACGAACAATGACATGACCTAGTTATATATTTGACTTTTTCTCGAAATTAAATCATATACCCTAGTTCAAAAAGAAAAAAAAAATCATATACCAGGTGCTACTTGGACCACGTGTTTATCGATTAGTACCTAAAGAGTTTCGTATAAACGAGACAAGCATTTACTTGCGAAGAACTTGATCATCTGGATATGCTTAATTAGGTGTAATCATTAAATTAAACTTTTACAAAGTCAACCATAAATTTAACTTTTAATGAAATGACCAAAAGTATCTCTAGCTTAGCTAGGTTCGTTTATGAGTTTATCCAACTGTCCTTTACAACATATATATTCCAAGAAACCTTCTTTTTTTTATCCTCCTGCATAGTCTGTTTGACATACAAATTTATATATTATGATTCACAATTTAGGTCCGGATTCCTGTTAAATGGAGTGTAGCTCGCTTTATCAGTAAATAACTATCATAAGAGCAAACATTTCCGCCACTTATTTTGTGCCGAAAGTGTTGAATAACTGATAGTATTATTATGTTTATTTAGTCAAGTCTACTTAGTCATCCATGATTACTGTTATGACCAGGTATTTAGGAGAGTCTTATGCCATGTTAGGTAGTTGAAGTAGTGGCTAGTTGTTAGGGAGTCCTTTCCTGTTTTCAAGTATTCCAGTAGTTGCTCTATAGCTATAAATAGAGCTTAGTTTCTTTGTATTTTTATTATCCAATTTCAGCAGAATAAAAGTACTCTTTCCTCCCATACAAAATCATTTTATCCTTCATCTTTGTCACTTCATAACAGTGGTATCAGAGCCCTGTTATAGCGGACAAACCGAGCGAAACACGTGAGTTTGAGTGATCAAAAGCATTCGTTACAGCAGCAGCAAATCAGTGGTGCAATGGCTTCTGAAGGAACCTTCGTTCAACCATCAATCCCTCGATTTGATGGGCAATATGAGCATTGGAGTATGCTCATGGAGAATTTCTTGAGATCGAAAGAGTATTGGCAAGTCATCGAGTATGGTGTAGAAACACCCGATAACATAATGGCCCTTACTAATGTGCAGCAGCAAGAGTTACAGGCAATGAAGTTGAAGGATTTGAAAGCCAAGAATTACTTGTTCCAAGCCATTGATCGTTCAATTCTTGAAACCATTCTCAACAAAACGACGTCAAAAGACATTTGGGACTCGATGAAGAAAAAGTACCAGGGATCTACAAGGGCGAGGAGGCAGCAGCTTCAAGCTTTACGTTCTGAATTTGAAACGATCAGAATGAAGTCGGATGAACCGGTGTCAGATTATTTTTCTCGAGTGATGACCATCGTCAACAAAATGCGTATCCATGGAGATAAAACAGAAGATGTTACCGTGGTTGAAAAGATTCTTCGATCACTGACAACAAAATTTAATTTTGTTGTTTGTGCGATAGAAGAGTCGAAAGATGTGGATGAGCTCTCACTTGATGAACTGCAAAGTTCACTAATGGTGCATGAACAGAAGTTCAAACAACCAGATTTGGAGGAACGAGCATTGAAGGTCTCAACTGATCATTCAATGACAAGTAAAAGAGGTGGAGGACGCGGCTCGAGTAATCATTACTTTGGTGGACGTGGTCGAGGTCAAGGCAGAAGCAACAGAGGCCGAGGTAGAGGAAGAGGAGGTAATTTTCAGCCTCAACATCATGGAAACAGATTCCATGATAATGGAAGAGGACGGGGTGATTATCATGCTAGGACACCGGACAAATCAAGCATTGAATGTTATCGCTGTCATAAGTTCGGGCATTATAGCAATGAATGTCGAACGAACTTGAGTACTACACAAGGAGAAGAAGTTAATTATGCAGAAAATGAGGTATCACAAGATGAAATTTTGTTATTGATGGCTTCTTGTGAAACTGAGACAACCAACAAGAATGTGTGGTATCTCGACACTGGATGTAGTAATCACATGAGTGGGGACAAAACACTATTTTCAACTCTTGATGAGTCATTTCGAGATTCTGTGCGGTTTGGAAATGACACGAAGGTCTGCGTGTTAGGTAAAGGCGAAGCTACGGTAGTAACGGAACATAACGTCACCCACAACATGTCTAGTGTCCTTTATGTTCCTGATTTAAAGACCAATCTTTTAAGTATTGGTCAACTCCAAGAGAAAGGGTATGAGATCTCTATTAAAAAGGGTGTTTGCAAAATTTTACATGACGAGTTCGGGTTAATTGCTCAAGCTGCCATGACAAGAAACAGAATGTTTCCTCTTTATCTCAACCATATGGGTCAGACGTGTTTTGGAGCAAAGCTGTCTGATGAAGCTCGGTTGTGGCATGTTCGATATGGGCACCTGGGTTTTGGAGGTTTGAAGACACTTCAACAAAAGGATATGGTTGCTGGTCTCCCACACTTCTCAAGTTCCTCATATGTATGTGAAGAATGTACGTTAAGTAAACAACATCGAGAACCATTTCCAAAAGGAAAAACTCAGAGAGCTAGAAAGCTGTTGGAGATAGTTCACTCAGACATTTGCGGGCCAATCGATCCAACTTCTAATGGAGGTAAGCGTTACTTTATTACGTTTATTGACGACTTTAGTAGGAAGACTTGGGTTTATTTTTTACAAGAAAAGTCTGAAGCTTTTAGAGCATTCAAAAACTATAAAGCTTTAGTAGAGAAACAAGTTGGTTGCCAAGTACAGGTATTGAGAACCGATCGCGGAGGAGAATATATGTCACACGAATTTACAAAATTCTGTGAAGAGCAAGGTATTAAGCGACAACTCACAGCAGCCTACACACCGCAACAAAATGGTGTGAGTGAGAGAAAGAATCGTACAATCTTAAATATGGTGAGAAGTCTTATGCAACATAGCAAAGTACCAAAGAATTTTTGGCCAGAAGCTGTCAATTGGAGCATTCATATTCTGAACAGGAGCCCGACTTTTTCCGTCCAGAATATGACTCCAGAAGAAGCATGGAGTGGGAAGAAACCAGATGTAAGTCACTTTAGAGTTTTCGGTTGTATATCTTATGCTCGTGTTCCCGATCAGAAGAGAAAGAAATTAGATGACAAAGGAGAAAAATGTATTCTTCTTGGTGTTAGTGATTGCTCAAAAGCTTTCAAACTATATAATCCTAACACTAAAAAGATAATCATCAGTCGTGATGTCATCTTTGACGAAGATAATGTTTGGCAATGGGATACGCCTCACACTCAACAAGTCCCAACAGATCTTGATAGTGAAGATACCTTGCAGCCACAAGTTGTTGAGTCCACCACACCCGAAGAGTCACCTACAAGAGAGACAAGATCATCTCGAGTCAGAAGAAGACCAGCATGGATGAATGACTATGAAGTGACAGGAGTTGAGCAAGAAGACCCACTTGTTCATTTTGCTCTTTTTGCAGATTGTGATCCAGTAACTTTTGAAGAAGCGGTTAAAGAACCTAAATGGCAGAAAGCTATGGATGAAGAAATTGCAGCCATCGAAAGGAACAAGACTTGGGAATTGGTTGACCTTCCAAAGGGGCAGAAAGTGATTGATCTTAAGTGGGTTTACAAGACGAAACTAAAAACAAATGGCGAAGTTGATAAGTACAAAGCTCGTGTGGTCGTGAAAGGGTACAAGCAAGAGTATGGTGTCGATTACAAGGAAGTATTTTCCCCGGTTGCAAGGCATGATACAATTCGATTGGTGATTGCCTTGGCTGCTCAAAACTCGTGGCCTGTTTTTCATCTCGATGTGAAGTCAGCTTTCTTACATGGAGAACTAAAGGAGCAGGTATTCGTTAATCAACCCCCTGGCTATGTTAAGGATATACATAAAGTTTATAAGTTGAATAAGGCTTTATATGGCCTTAAACAAGCCCCGAGAGCTTGGTATGGCCGTATTGAAGCATATTTCATTGAACAAGGCTTTCGTAAATGTCCTTATGAGTATAGCCTGTTCGTAAAAATGGAAGATGGAGGGAGAATACTAATGGTTTGTTTGTATGTGGATGACTTGTTATTCACCGGGAACGATATCGACATGTTTGAAAATTTTAAGAAGTCTGTGATGACAGAATTTGATATGTCTGATCTTGGGAGATGTCATTATTTTCTTGGTATAGAAGTCGTTCAATCTGATGCAGGAATTTTTATCTCTCAAAGAAAGTATACACGAGAGATATTGAAGAAGTTTCGAATGAAGGATTGCAATCCGGCGAGTACACCAGTGGAGCCAGGTGTGAAGCTCGTGAAAGATGAAAATGGAAAAGAGGTGGATAGCACTTTGTACAAGCAAATTGTGGGGAGCTTAATGTATCTCACTGCAACAAGGCCGGATATTATGTATGCTGTCAATCTTGTATGCAGGTTCATGGAAAATCCAAAAGAAGTGCATCTTCAAGCAGCAAAAAGGATCATGAGATACTTACAAGGAACTCTTGATTATGGTATAATGTATAAAAAGGGTGAAGATTCAGAGTTGATCGGGTTCACAGATAGCGATTATGCAGGTGATTTAGATGACGGGAAAAGCACTTCTGGTTATGCTTTTATGATCGGTTCAGGAGCTATTTCGTGGTCATCAAGGAAGCAACCTATCGTCACTTTATCGACTACTGAAGCTGAACTTGTTGCAGCAACAGCTTGTGGTTGTCAAGCTATTTGGCTGAGGTATATTCTTGAGGAACTTAATTTCAGTCAAGGAGAACCCACTATTATCTTTTGTGATAACAATTCCTCAATAAAGTTATCGAGAGATCCGGTTCTTCATGGGAGGAGCAAGCACATTAGTGTGAGATATCACTTCTTAAGAGATCGCACAAGAAGTTTAGAGTTGGAGCTTGTTTATTGCAGAAGTGAAGATCAAGTTGCTGATATATTTACAAAAGCCCTCAAGCTTGCTGTTTTTCAGAAGTTGAGAAGGATGCTTGGGGTTTGCAAGATTTGAAGTTTACAAGTCAGTGAGAACTATCAGTTTAAGGGAGGATTTGTTGAATAACTGATAGTATTATTATGTTTATTTAGTCAAGTCTACTTAGTCATCCATGATTACTGTTATGACCAGGTATTTAGGAGAGTCTTATGCCATGTTAGGTAGTTGAAGTAGTGGCTAGTTGTTAGGGAGTCCTTTCCTGTTTTCAAGTATT
Source organism: Glebionis coronaria (assembly GCA_025667525.1). Taxonomy (NCBI): domain Eukaryota; kingdom Viridiplantae; phylum Streptophyta; class Magnoliopsida; order Asterales; family Asteraceae; genus Glebionis; species Glebionis coronaria. The sequence continues at coordinate 3,954,253 of JANFOE010000322.1, read as the reverse complement.
CCAGTAGTTGCTCTATAGCTATAAATAGAGCTTAGTTTCTTTGTATTTTTATTATCCAATTTCAGCAGAATAAAAGTACTCTTTCCTCCCATACAAAATCATTTTATCCTTCATCTTTGTCACTTCATAACAGAAAGGAGTACTGTAATATTTACTACAAGCGCAAGAACTTCCACTTCGAGTACGAGTTGGCCGGCCAGGGAGACAAAATGTCGAATGTTATGGTCACTTCCAGGATTTACATCTGCCTAATCGACTTGCAATTACAAAGTTTCAAATATTCATTTACATAATAATACATGAGAAGCCATTTCTATGTTTGTTTAAAGGGCTAATTTAAAAAATGTCCTATTAGGTGTTTTACTTTTGTCAAATAACACAAAATTAAAATAATTAGGCAATTACCCCTATTAGACCTTATTCGACCCTATTCAACCTTATTCTACTATATTCGACTCATTCGACCTATTCTACTTGAACCACAACTTGACACATGACACTTTTGTCTTTTTCCAAAAAATATCTAAGTGGGTCCCGCAAGTACACATAAGTACACTTAAGTACACTTATTGTAAGTGTACTAGTTATTTGACTCCATGTCTAATCTATTATTCGACTTGTACTTTACAAAATAAAAAATACTTTTGTAATAATATTCCTCATTATTCGACTTTGACCCCTCATTATTCGACCCGTACTTTTAAAAAATTAAAAATTAAAAAACAAAACCCCAAATATATCCTATTTGTTATTCGACTTGTACACCTATTATTCGACTTGTACTTAATAAAAAATAAAGTTTTTTTTTAAAACCCGTAAATCGAAACGCCAAATATATCCTCATTATTCAACTTGTACACCTATTATTCAACCTACCTAAACATACACACGGTTATCCATTTTCAATACCAAATCATTTAACCCTGCATTCCGGTCCAATATGCGTTACTGCAAGGTTTTCACATATATTTGAATGAATCAATACATATAACTATATAAATATCGGCCAACTTACGATTAAAGTTCTCATCTTTGAATGCAGTGTGAAAACTCAGCACAATTATTACAAAGGTAGTTGGATATAATACATAATCGGTATACTTATTCCAAGCCGTATTGGGTTGATAAAATAAACATGGTGGCACAACTATGAAACAGCAGTAAGATTAGAAGTTAACGACTAAAATGCTTTATGAAGTGCATCAACCCAATTTCCCAATGAGCATCGCCTGCTTTCTGAAGCAGTTAGGTGTACACACAAAAATACTGGGTTCGCCTTAAGGTAACTTTTAAAAGTCAATGCCCAAGGTTAGTTCAGCGAGTCATGTCAAATAAATACCAAGGTTAAATATGATGTCGAAGCAAAGACTTGTCTTTAGCAGATTAAACGAGAAATCCCAAACACCCTGGCTGTAAATACTCCAATGTCCTCAAAGTTGCATATCTTATCAGAAATACATTTGAACGTGTTAGTTTAAAGCACATCTGGTTATGGCTGTACACTCACAAAGCTAACATATATCTGCAACATACGTACTGCCCTGATAATTAATCCTAATACAGTTAGCCAAAATTCAGATAATTTTGGAAGTGTACTAAGCATATTCACAAAAGGTATATAGCAAAGGGGGACGTTGGGTATTGCTGATTTCACTTCTAATAAGGTGTTCGATCCTAACTGTTTACTTATATATCTACTATTCTACAGAAACATTAGAAATCAGAAAATACACATCACAAAGACTCAACTTGACACTTAATCGAAAACCCATGGTTCTCGCTTCAGTTAACTGATAAATCATATAAACTATAATTTAATGCTCATAATTTATGTTTACAACTATAAAGTAAATAATAAAAGAACATTGGGTTTCTGCATTCGCATTTACTTCCATTTTTGGAATGAAAAGAACATTCCAAGTATAAAGTAAATAATAAAAGAACATTGGGTTTCTGCATTCGCATTTCCTTCCATTTTTGGAATGAAAAGGGTTAAATGATTTGGTATTGAAAATGGATAACCGTGTGTGTATGTTTAGGTAGGTTGAATAATAGGTGTACAAGTCGAATAATGAGGATATATTTGGCGTTTTGATTTACGGGTTTCAATTTTTTTTATTTTTTATTTTTATTAAGTACAAGTCGAATAATAGGTTTACAAGTCGAATAACAAATAGGATATATTTGAGGTTTTGTTTTTTAATTTTTAATTTTTTAAAAATACGGGTCGAATAATGAGGGGTCAAAATCGAATAATGAGAAATATTATTACAAAAGTATTTTTTATTTTTAAAAGTACAAGTCGAATAATAGATTAGACATGAAGTCAAATAACTAGTACACTTACAATAAGTGTACTTAAGTATATTTATCTGTACTTGCGGGACTCACTTAGATATTTTTTGGAAAAAGTCAAAAGTGTCATGTGTCAAGTTGTGGTTCAAGTAGAATAGGTCGAATGAGTCGAATATGGTAGAATAAGGTTGAATAGGGTTGAATAAGGTTTAATAGGGGTAATTGCCTAATTATTTTAATTTTAGATTATTTAACAAAAATAAAACACCTAATGGAACATTTTTTAAATTAGTCCTTGTTTAAAATAAGTCTCCAAATTTAATAAAAATCAGTCATTTAAATATTGCAAAAACGCTTTAATTTAAAAGTTAGAAAACAGTACTATCACTCATATAATTAGTAAGATATATATCGTAGTTTTTTACCTGTCAAGATATTTTTACGTCTTTACTAATATATACTATAAATAGTAAGATATATACCGTAATCTTTTATCCTCCAACTTCTTATAGATAGAGGGTTTTTTTTTTTATCCATACATGATCACCGTTAAAAAATAAGCAAGATAGTGTAACAATTATTGTTGAGTAAATGTCAACTTTCTTAAGCAAGTATGTAGGGTTGCTTTAGAAGGATGCTCCACCATCTCTATTTCTAGAAAATGTTTCACAGTAAGAGGAATATGACAATGCGTTGTCTTGGCCACAAACCTAACATTCCAACACATAATGGTGTCCTTTGCTTCCAAGCAATCTATAACCATTAGGGTTTTCAAAATTCATTTCCTAAATTATGCAATTGTTCGGAAATTCTATTTTTAAGGACTTGAACTAGTTTAGGATATATATGGATTTGATGTTTCATGCTGTCAAATTTACTTTTCAGAAACGCAATGCATTACAGTATTAAACAACTAGTACAAAATTCTGAATAGATGTTTCTGATTACTTTATTTTTCACATTACAGTGACTTTATCTTTGTGCAAATCAGATGTTTTCATAACATTTATACTTTTATACGATGCTATGAAGCTTTATAGAAATATGAAACTGTTGGAATTTAGGAGTAAACTTAAATATAGTTTAGGGACTTAAGTGTACTTTGTAATATAGATTAGGAATAAACTTGTATTAGGAAGGTGCCTACCCCCTCATCTCTATAAATAGGGATGAGGGGGGGATCCTAGTTCATTGAATTCTTCTTCCTCAATGTAGTCTTTATTAGGGTTTATTAATAAAGGGGTAGTTGAGGGTATACCGTGTGCATATATGTTTGTCGGTTCTTTGTAGTCTCTCTCGTGTTCGCTACTTGTGCTCGATAACTCGCGATCTAGCGGTTCCGCGTTATCGAACTTCGGGTTTGTTGTCGGTATCGTACAACAAGTGGTATTAGAGCTTACGGTTATTGTGGTCTCCGAAGATCGAGTGCTAGATCGAAGTTCCGAGGTCCAAGGTATCGAGGTTCGGTTACGATTTTTCCAAATCGTTTGGAGTAGCGATCGCAATGTCGAGAGGTTGAATAAGGTTTAAGTTTAAATAACCCACGTGAAGACAAATCCAATTCACGTGATCATATTTACTACAAAGTTGGCAAAGATATCGAGGATTGGTTTCGGATTTTCGGATCGTCTTTTACTAGGATCATCGATTGTTCGACAAAAAGTAAGTAAGAAACGACAAAGAAGATTATATGGTTTGCATGAATATTACTTGAATGCTACGTGAATATATGTTTCACAAAGTATTAAAATACAAGAATTGGTTTTGTATTTTATTATATAATCTTTGAAGAGTTATTTTCAAATAACAATCTGTTGTCGATTTCTTTTATATAATAGACGCTAAGTTCGAAGGTTGTCGTTGTTGCGAGGTTACTTTTTACTTCTTGTGATTTAAGTTTAGATCGTGGTTCGCTTAGGTTTTAAGCTAGCGATCGGGTTGACTTATTCGGAATCGAGGGTTTAGGATTTTTCTAATAAATTCGATTTGCAAGAAGGGTCTTTTCTTGTGGTTCAAGTTACGATCGTGGTTCGCTTGGGGTTTTCAAGTTAGCGGTCGGGTTTGCTTGTTCGGAATCGAGGGTTTAGGGTTCTCTGATAAATTCGATTTGCAAGAAAGATTTTTCTTGTGGTTCAAGTTTGATCGTGGTTTGCTTGGGTTTTCAAGTTAACGATCGGGTTGCTTGTTTTGATCGAGGGTTTAGAGGTTTTCTAATAAATTCGATTTGCAAGAAAAGGTTTTAGCAACAACGGGTATATTGCACACGGCTTGCGAGCCTTGTCAGTAAAGTTGGTTAAGAAACAACTTGACAAGGTTTGTAGCAAGGTTAAAGAAGATTCAAGACTTGTCGAGGTTGCAAGATTTCTTAGGTTATTAGAAATCGTTTTTGCAAAATTAAAAGTAGGACAAGGGTTACTTCAAAAGGAGTCGGGTACTTTCTTGATTCAAGGGTTGTCGATTTGTTGGATAGGTTAATTTCCAAGGCTTAATCGATATTTGAGTAAGAAAGGGTGTTCTTTTGAAGGGTTTCTTGGTTTGATCGATTTCTAAGAAGGTTTTTCTTAGGGTAATATCGATAAACCAAGGGTTTTTCTTTATACAAGGAGACTTCGTAATTCGTGATTGTGAGGTTTAATATATCACAAGGTTTAGCGAATTATCGAAGGGACTTTGTCGATTTGTGATTGTGAGGTTTTTCACAAGGTTTAGCCAATCAACAAAGGGATAAAGAAGAATGGCTAGTTCTATAACTAGGTTTAACATCGAAAATTTCGATGGGTTTACTGTACGAAAGCATGGAGGTCATAAACAAGTTGGGTTGAAACAACTTGGTCCTGGTGTTAAAACAGGAGTCCATGGAGTACATGTTCATAAACGTGTTTGGTTTGAGGTGGAACTGCAGGGAGCTCAAGGGGATCGTGAAGCTGAGGTTTTTCAGGTTAGTAACGATCATGCTGTAGTGGCTCAAAGACGGTTTGAGGTAGAACTACAGGGAGCTCAAGGGGATCGTGAAGCTGAGGTTTTTCAGGTGAGTAACGATCATGCTGCAGTGGCTCAAAGATGGTTGAAGGACAAACAACCTGAAGAAAAGACAAACACGTACTGCTTGGTAAATGAGCAGGAAAAGGTACACCTTGGTATAAAGGTGGGGGCAAACATTATGGTAACCGGAGTACCTGGTCAAGAGGGTGCGGAGGGTAATGTTGCTGAGAAGAAGAACGTGAAGGAGTTTATGGAAGCTAATCTAGGGAAATTACAGAAGTACAATGCCTGGTCGACAAGGTGGTTCCCGGTTCGAGGTTCCAACACCGGTAAAGGGTGTTGAGTATCGGTTATGTTTAAGTGTTACTCCTAAGGTGGAAATTGTTGGAATTTAGGAGTAAACTTAAATATAGTTTAGGGACTTAAGTGTACTTTGTAATATAGATTAGGAATAAACTTGTATTAGGAAGGTGCCTACCCCCTCATCTCTATAAATAGGGATGAGGGGGGGATCCTAGTTCATTGAATTCTTCTTCCTCAATGTAGTCTTTATTAGGGTTTATTAATAAAGGGGTAGTTGAGGGTATACCGTGTGCATATATGTTTGTCGGTTCTTTGTAGTCTCTCTCGTGTTCGCTACTTGTGCTCGATAACTCGCGATCTAGCGGTTCCGCGTTATCGAACTTCGGGTTTGTTGTCGGTATCGTACAACAGAAACAATTTAATATACTATTCATTCTTACCAGCGTTAAAGTTTCTCGGTCAGCTTGAAGAGTACATATTAATAACCAATGTAAACACAATTTCATTACTTAAAGAAAAGACAGAGCTTTAACTGTTTTGGGTCTGTGTAACGGTTAGCTTAAATATCATGGATTAGTAGGCCAAAAGATCGGAAACCATAACTAAAAAAAGATACTCCGAACTAGTGATCATCTTCTAGTGTTTTGTTTTATTAATTACACAGTCGGCAAGATAGTATATGAACATGAGAGATCATTACAGTCAAATACTATTTATTCATATGAAAATATTTGTGTAATATATACAAATAAGATTCGAATGAGTATACCTCATATAAATAAGATTCGAATGAGTAACTAGTATGTTTATAGGTTAATTTTGTTAGCATCGAGTTTCTGCTTGATTTATTTTTAGGTTATTTAATTGCAAGGACTATTCGCTAAAACAGAATTTTAATCATATTTATATTGCTAATTACAAGGACTTAGGTAATAACAGGAAATAGTAGAAACCTTGCATACCTCACGTTATCGATACTAACCAAAACATCAATCCAATTTTCACGAACCGTCACATGTTTATGCAACTGGATCACCCCTTCAAGTTGATGATAATTCAACGAAAACCCGAGCTTGTCATCTTCAAGTCCATTATTACTGTTACACTTTTCAATCTCCATAACAATCACTGGACTATATATTTGAACTTTCCATAACGCTAATCCTGAATCTGCGGAAGAATACATGGGTGATGGTGCTTTTAGGACATCGTTCATTGTTCTTAGCTCCATCAACCAATTTGTGATCGCAAGATTCATGGACCTCATCCATTGCTCTTCCGCGTTAGACCCCATTAACCTCATTAACTTTTTAGATGTTTCTCTAGCCCATGTACATGCAAATTGATGTTTGAGTGTGTTTATAGCATCACACCTAATATCTTGAGGAGCTTCATATATCGATACAACAAACGTTAGTGCAAGAAACAAGAAGTTAACTATGTCCTTAAGGTCGGCGATCGAGTTTGGTTCAGGGAGTCTGAGGAAAGAATTTGAGTGTTTGATAGGGGTGTAATTAAGGATGTCTTTGATGATATTGGTTAAGAGTTTGGACAGGCTAATTTGCTCATAAAGCACACCCTTATTAGCGGTGAATTTGAGTGGTATGGAGGTCCAAAGAGTTACACTTAAGTTGTAATTTGCAAGGATTTTGAATATTAATGAAAAAGGGTGATTTTGGCTTCTGGAAATTGAGAGTTCAAGAGATGGTTGAGGTGAAGTTGAAGGAGAACAAATGCATATCGATTTGGTGTTTGTTTCCCACTGCGATGGTGGTGGTAGGTTGTCAATCCAAACCCATATGTTAGGGAAAGAAGGTGCCATTTGAGACATTAGTATGAACTTGTTAATTTACACACTTGATCATAATGGAAACTCAAAGACACATATATATAGAAGGGAATAAGTGAATAACACAAGGAAAGTTCAAAAGATAGATGATAAAGTATATGCATCGAGTAGTACTAGCAATTTGGTGAAGTAATAAAATGATCCCTTGTGTAGTAGCTTTCCTTTTTATTACTTGGTATTTGACGTGTAGCTATCAAATTCACAACGTTTAAGTTTTCTTTTTAAATCTAACTAGCCGCTATCCGCGCAATGCGGCGGCAGGTAGTCGGTGACTAATTTCGTGGATTTGGTTAAACCATGAAACCAGCATTATAAAAACAAACATCTTTTCTAAACACAACGACCATATTTTTTTTGGCACCTCAAAGTCGGTGACAACGCTTGGTGATTGAGAAAAAGCGATGGTTTTTTTTGCATATTTTACATATGCGTTTAAAAAAAATTAGACTTTATATAATAGAAATTTAGTTATTTTTAAAATGCTTTTATGGATTAAATTACAAACACTTAAATTTTCCGTTACATAATTATACTTAAAACATTTAATTTTTTGTTGTAACTTCTAAGTATGCTTAAAAACACTAAAATTTTCCGTTACAAAATTATATTCAGTTACAATTATTTCTGGACTTTAATATGTATTAATTTTTTATTAAAAAAAAAATCTTTCCATTATAAGAAATATTTGAGGCTTAATTTTTAAGACTTCTATTTATAGAAAAAGAGTTAAACGTTTTATATAGTATTATAGATTGCATTAATTTTTTAGTAAAAAATAGATCTTTCCATTATAAGAAATATTTGAGGCACCAAAAACTATAGGTCCATGAGTTAGAGTTTCAAATTAGAAAAACAAAAGCCCTTATAACTAACCTGCAGAGGTGTACCCAAGGGGTTTTCGGGGTTCACGGGTACCTAATGGCAGTTTGTCACGTAATATAAATTTTCGTCAAAAATCGCGATTTATTCAAAGTGAACCCGGTGTCAAATATGTGTGTTACATAAGAAAAACATTTGTACACCTTATAACTTAGTGTTCTGGGTCCGACCCTGCTAACCTGACTATTGAAATCACTTGTGTGCAAAAAGTTGTTACATTCTACCTCAATTGGATGAATGCATTTGGTTATGATCTCTATGTAGGAGAGGTTAGGGGGCTCAACTCATGTCATTCCCCATGTGGGGGATTTTCTCAGAATTGGCAGCCGAGTTTGAATCCTATCGCAATGCTTTGAAGCACCTTAATGAGAAACTGGATGGCTAGCATGGGGGTTGATATTCTCTTCGTGAGATGATTCGAACTCGGGTCGAGAGACTTGGTGCCTCGATGGCACGCAAGATACTCCGCTACACCAAACTGTCGTTTAAAAAAATTGATAGAAACCAAATAAGCAAATATTTAAAGTTTCTAGGTTGAATTAATTTAGAATATAATAATGAATGTTGACCATGCATGCCAATCTTAAGCATATGTTTACCTAAATCTTTATGGATATAAAGAAATCATAAAAATTACGCATTATACACAACCAAGTTTTAATCTTCAATTTATACTTAAATCCTTAAGAGCTCTGGTATGGCGATTCATCGCTTAAGCTATAGTCAAAACGTGTTAATCCCAATCAATTCATAACACAAGATTTAGAATAGATCTAGAGAGAGAAAGAGAAGAAACTAGAGAGAGAAACTAGAGAGATGGTAGAAGGTTAAATTACTATTAGAGAGCGAAAGTAAATGAACCAACACCCTCTTCCACACATGGAAGAGGGTTTATATACCCACGACCTCCATGGGCTTTCCATGGGCCGGGATTGGTTTGTCTTGGGCTTAGAGCCCCTAACTTATACAATATTAGCTTAAAGTACAAGCCCGGTTATCTCCACTAACCTATTACAATAGAAGACCTTTAACGACTAAGATGACCTATTACATTCTTGTTCGACTATATAAAATATAGGACTAACAATATCTCCTAATGCATCGTTCATCTTTAAATGCATAAGATGATGGACTGAATACATTCTAGTGGAGGTGATTTTTTTTCTTAGGTCTTGTATCTTGGTCTTGATCTTGTTGTAACGGATTTGTTCCTTCATGCTTTTGTGATCTTTATCTTGAGCCTTTGTCATTTTACTTTGAGTGCTTGAGATCTTCAATCTATCCTTGATAGTCTTCATCTAGTGCTCTTTGGGACTAAGATAACGTATTACATTCTTAAGTATCTTGATTATCGCCATCTTGTGCTCTTGTGACTTCTAAATCGATATATTCATACTTTGTTGATTTCGAAAGGCTAATAATCTCCCATATAAATATAGTTGTAGTTAGTCCTTCAAATATCCATCAGAGTTGCGGAAGACTTTAACTATAAGTATGAACATGTGAAGACGACTTCGGTTAATACACTGCTATGCCACCTTCTTGATATGCTGCAACATATATAGACATGGATAAAATGGCTTTGAACATTTCATCCTAACTCGGTTGCATTTTACCTCCGGTCGGTGAAGACCGTTAAATGGTATTAGATACCGTACCTATGATCGGGTAGATTCGATTAAGAATATCCTTGACAGGGTTTCCCGGATCTACTAGCCAGTTTTCTTTACTCAACCGTCTCAAAGCAGACTGCAAACGTAAGGAGTGAATTATAAGGATAAGTTATCCGTCTGATTAGATTCGTCAATTTAGAATTCCTGGAACAAGTTTGATTCTCTAAGAATCGCACCATTGTTGCTTTCCAGTTTGTCACAATCTTTATTCATAGAGAATCTTGTGAGTCACCTAGTGTAGTGTTGTTTGATGTTGACAGTGGAAGGATTTCCATTCGTCACTATGAGCACTAAAGAGGGTCACTCTGAATGTTCTGGCAAGATCACACAGATTTTGCGAAGAAACCTGGAATCAAGTTTGAATCAATTAAGAATCCAAACTTAGTTGCTTTCCAGTTCTCACAAGTTTGATTCGTGTAGAATCACACAAGTTACCTACCATGAGCTTGTTTGATGTTGCTCAAGCAGGATTTCCATCTTCATCGTGAATCATATCACTCGGAAGTTCTGGCGATATCACAAGGATAATGCGTAGGACTCGATTGTGTCCTAATGAGATGATAGATTGATTTCTTTTGGCTCTAGACTCGATTAGTGCATTTTGGTAATCGAAGGCTGGAGCAGACTGCCACCTTTTCAATATTAACTAACTCGGAGTGAGAAAGTCAATAGATACGTGTTGATCTCCGTGAAAATGATACAAGTTTCTTTTGAGAGAAACTCGAAAGGCTGGGAAAGGATTGTGCATAGCATCACTGGTTCCATGACACTTGTCTTCAATAGATGTGTTAACCCGATTTCTACCTAAGTTTCATAGAATATTCAACTCCTTCAATGCTTACCAATACGTCATCACTAGCACCTTGTTGTGATTGTTCCAATACTAGCTTAAGTAATTGGTCCGCATTCAGCTTCATTCGACTCCATCTTTCCTAAGGACAACTATTTCTAGCTATGGAATGTCCTTGGGTAGATCCCTCTGGTTCTGGTTGGATCATAGGACTAAATTTCCTATCCTAACCCACCTTTTGACTCCATCATTACGTCATGGATAGTAGGTTGTTTTTGCTATAGATCGTAACCATAAAACCATTAAAAACCATTCAAAGTGCTTGATAAAAATCAAAACTTTTAACACTTTCAAAGTTTTACATTTTCGAAATACTCCCCTACACACATGCATCGATATTCAAAATAGTTTAGCATGTGAAGGAAAGAGTTGCACTTGAGTCTTTAAGATCACATGTTGCGATATATTATATTTTAATCACATTTTCTCCCCTTATCTCTAATATAAAACTTTAATATTAGAGATACCAATTGATTAAAATATGACAATTTCGGAAAAAAATTTTGGGAGAGAAAGATGTTTGCACGCATAAATCATGGAATGTTAGTCGGGTAGCTCCCCCTCAACAATATATGTGTGTCCTAATTGATCAAAATTTGACAATATATAGGAAAAAATGACACCACAAAATATGTTAAGGTATGGAGATGAGATGCCTTATCCGATATAGTATATTACATGTGACAGTTAAACCATTTTCGGAATGTGTTGGATACATAAAATATGACAATATCTGAGATGTACCCAACAACATTAAATGCTTTGATTTTTAAAACGTTCCCCCTCAAAAATTGATCAAAATAACATATGACATTTTTTAGATATAAAAACCACTTTATGAGGAAGGGAGTGTTGAACACACAAGTTTGAAAGATTTAGAAAAAAAATTTGAGAAATTTTTGAAAAATTGTGTTCAATGGTTTTAAAATAAATTCTGATTTACATGAGCTCAAGACTTTGAATGTTTTATGACTAGCTCATGACCGAGAAAAGTTAATTTCCTGTTATGAAGGATAAGTTATCATCTGTGATAAACTTTCCTTAAGGTGAAGTCCGAATTCTAAGATGACATTTAGTTAGAAGTCGTTTTTCATGAACTTAAAAACTTGGAATGTTTTCATGAGAAGCTCATGACCGAGAAATATTAATTCCTCGTTGAGAAGGATAAGTTATCGTCCATATACACTTTTCTTATTTGAGGTCCGAGTCCTAAGCTTTGATGCGCTTAGAAGTCATTGTGAGAAGTTATCAAGCAGATTCGTTTGCCAGAACCTCCAAGTCTTCTGGAGTCATATACTTCATACCAAGACGGCCAACGAGATACTCAAACCTATCTTGCGATAGAGCTTTTGTAAACAAGTATGCTATCTGGTACTCAGTTCTGACAAAGTATAATTCCACGATACCGCGCTCCACTTGTTCCTTAATGAAGTGATATTTGACGTCGACGTGCTTGGTGCGGGAGTGTTGAACCAGATTGCAAGAGATGGCTATGGCCGACTTTGAGTCACAATACATAGGTACTTTATCAAAATGGAATCCATAATCCGTGAGTTGAGTTCTCATCCAAGGGACTTGAGCACAACACGCGGATAGAGTCACATACTCTGCTTCTGCGGATGACAGCGAGGTGCAATCCTGCATCTTTGACGACCAATTCACGAGCTTGTCTTCCCTTAGAAATTGTACGCCATCAGAAGTGCTCTTTCTAGTATCAAGGCAACCTACATGATCAGAATCTTAAAAAGCTATTAGATGAGAACCGGTTTCCTTCGGATACTAGAGTCCGATGTGAATGGTATTCTTAAGGTACCGAAAGATCCGTTTAACCTCCTTGAGGTGCTTTTCAATAGGTCTGGATTGATATCGTGCACATTAACATGTGGCATGATGAATATCAGGCCTGCTGGCTGTAAGGTACATGAGAGACCCGATCATACTGCGATATCGCGTTTGATCTATGAGAGGTGAGTACAAGTCAGCGTCTAGGATGAGGTCGACAATGGTGTACCAACACGATCACGTGAGGTCATACCATGCTTTTTAAGTATCTCTTGAGCATACTTAGCTTGGTTAATAAAGATACCACGTGGGGATTGATTAATCTGGAGGCCTAAAATGAATTTTAGCTCCCCCATCATTGACAATTCAAATCTGTTGTGCATTAGTTTTTCAAAATGTTTTGAAAGTTTTGGGTTCGTAGAACCAAAAATAATGTCATCAACATAAACATGCACCAACAATATGTCATCCCCATATTTATTGATAAAGAGAGTAGGATCAATATAACCTTTGGAGAATCCTTTAGAAACCAAGAAGTTTGATAGTTCTTCATACCACGCCCTTGGATCTTGTTTAAGTCCATATACAGCCTTCTTGAGACGATAGACTTTGTTAGGATGATGAGGATCAACGAATCCTTCCGGCTGATTCACATACACTTCTTCTTTCAAATGGCCATTGAGAAAAGCTGTTTTAACGTCCATCTGATAAACCGTGAAGCCCTTATGTGCAGCATAAGCAAGAAATATCCTGACAGCTTCCAAACGAGCGACTGGCGCAAATGATTCATCAAAATCTATTCCTTCTTGTTGACGGTATCCCTTAACCACAATACGAGATTTGTTTTTGATGATTGTTTGTTCTTCATCCAGATTGTTGTTCCAGATCCATTTGAAGTCGAGGACCGATGTTCCATATGGTCTGTCAACAAGTTGCCACACTCCAAGTCTTTCAAATTTATGAAGTTCGTCTTGCATTGATTTAATCCACGCATGATCAGTCATGGCTTGTTTGACGTTTGTAGGTACAGTGAAACTCACGGTTAGTGCATACATACATACGTCGCCATCGATTTCAAGTTGTTTGCGTGTTCAAACCGGTTGTGAAGGATTTCCAATAACTTGTACCAATGGATGATCACGTGTCTAATGGTGAGTGGATGGATATCATTGATAGAATTTGTGCATGTTTGACGGATAAACATGTTGAGTAGAAGACTCTCTGAATTCGCGTACCGGTGTACCAAATGGGTTGATAAATTCATCTTCGTTAGACTGTACATCGACTGCTTGATATTGTTTTCTCCTGCATCATTGACGGTTGGTGATGTTGGTTGTATGACGGTTTCTTGAGTTTGTTGAGTATCTAATGGAATTGTCTCTTGAGCAACGGCTGATGAAGTAGATGTTGGTGTGTCTTCTTGTTGGAAACTCACTTTATGTGACGACATTTAAGAATTCCCATTAGTTATCATAGTCACACACATTTAGACTAGATTAGGTTCATTGTATAATTTATGTTGTGTGTGTGGCTATATATACCCCTCCTTAGCTTCCAAGGAGGGGTGTTGCTTGTCATTTTATCATTTGAATACATTTTCTACTTTCACACATTCAACCTCTCTTCTCTCTCTCTAAACCAACAATGGATTCCACCACCATATTCCACCACATTAGACCACCGGATAGCTTTTAGCAAATCAATATTTGGCATCAGAGCCTTGGTTCATTCCTTGGATCATGTTTTTTGTTTCGATTTTGGTGGTCTTAAAAAAAATTTTGGGGTCCGAATCAATTTTTTGTGTCACGTCATGTTATTTTTTGGTCTTTGGTCCAAATCTGTCCAAAAGGTCATATCTTGTTATCATTGTTGTAACATTTATGATATTTACAAATCCATATCACAAATCACTGCCCACATATCCAAGCTTTTGTCTGATACACAACTTTTATCACTGGTTTTTGTGTCCCTGCTATCACGGTTTGCTTTTGTATCTAATGTTAACTATTTCGGAACTTATTCTTCATCTAATATCAGTTTTTTCTGGGTTTGTTATTGTTCAAAGATGTACCTACCCAGAAAAGTGGACAGATTCACATTTCCAGATTTTCAGGAAAAAGGACAGATTTTTTTTGGATAAGATTTTTGAGATGGTAACATTCAGATCGTAATATTGCGATCGTAAAAACCTTTGGTTTCTACATTGCGATCGAATATTCCGATGGCACACATTCCCATGGAACGCATTCCGATGGAACGCATTCCGATGGAACGCATTCCGATGGGGTGTTGAAGAGAAGGCATTCCGATGGACTTAATTTGTAAACATTACGATGGAACACAAAGTTCACAAAACATTCCGATGGTTTGTGTGACACTTTACGATGAAAGACTCAGTTATATTTCGTTGGACTGTTTTTTTTTAAATATGTGTACCAAAAATGTGACCAAAACTGAAACCATCTCAACCGAGTCAACTCGGTAATTGCTGAGTTGACTCAGTTAACTCACTGAGTCGACCCAAAATCAAATCCAATCCAATCCAGCCTTTTATCACCTCAACACCATGTTCTAAACCTAACACCCATCGATACCTATCCCATCTATACATCAAGACTCGAAAAATTGATCTCAGATTAGTTCACATATGTAAGATCTTTAAGGATCGTGTATGTTAAACGTGTATCATCATCAATATAATTTTGTGGGATTAACCCATGCCAATACTCGAACATAAAGAATGATTAAAAACAAGCATGTTTAAATCATTAATTTATTTCGATCATTATACAACAGATTGAATCACAAATTTGTCAAAGTTCAAACCTCATATGATTTACGAATTTATAAAAGAATAATAACAACTTTCGTTATATTCTCTCTTATAATTCGAATGAAAAAATCAGTTAAACAAACAAACGACCATATGCAAGTAATTTCCACCTACCCGAGATCCTTTTATGGATCTTCATGTCTTGACTTGTTTATCTTCAACTCGTCATTATATGGCTGTGTATGATTGTGATGACTTTGAGAATATCGAGATGATATTTGATTTTTTTTATGAGATTAGATAGACTTGATTTTGATTTTGATGAGAAGAAAACAGAGTATGGTTGGATTAATGGTGGTTATGTTTTGTTTAGATGAGATTAATACTATCTGTTGATGTTTTGATGATAGATTATTGGTGGACGGAGGTTACTATGGAGGTGAGGAGATAAGTTAGGTGAGAGGCGGATTAAACGAGGTGAGTGTATCTAGGGTTAACTTAACAATGAGTGAAATTAGGTGGTTATGGGTATTTTATTCCCAGTTGTTGGACCGGGTCTTGGAAGATTTTGATGGGATGGGCTTCTGACTTGATGGACACACGAGTTTTGAAACTTGGCTATGGGCCGTATGTTTTAAAAACATAATATAAACGAATTTTCATTTCAAAATTATTATTTTGAATAAAATTTTGTGGATATTGTCGGGATTTAAATGTGACATCGTGTCGTGACAAATGTGACGAGAATTTATTTGAGACGAGACCAAGAAAAAATTGGGCGATTTTTTAGTGGCTACAGATTTTGTTTGATCGGGTATTAATTACGTGACGTTGAAGACGGATTTTTCGAAGGTGTGTATTTATTTTATCTTTTAAAAGATAACTTGCTCGTGCTTAATCCTAGAATGAAGACTTGGTTATCTGGTTTCCGGGTTCGGGGTGGATGGTTGATGACTCGGATAACTATCACTTAAAGGGGTTACATTGTTGTACTCAGTGTCACGCGCTTAGTCGACGTGGATAATTTCAAGAGGTGTTGTGCTTATAGACTTCTTCAATGATGCATTGAGTACTTAGAGATTTCTCCACCGTTCTTCATTCAACAATAGTGCAAGATTAAGTCACAAGATCGAAGGATTTTTATTCAGCTTCATGTTTGATGTATCCGGTTCATTCTATCAGTGGTCACTTCAAATTGCTTTCACGTGGGTTGGTAAAGGTGGCCATGGAGAGTTTATGAGAAGAGATTTTCGATCAACAGCTGATTCTCACAAAATATATAATTCAGCTTATTTATTATTCTCACGAGATTTCAGGTTTATGTGCGTACGATTTGTTGATGGTTCCGAATTCGAAACCATCAAGGGGGAAGAAGAAGACACATTGAACGCACAACGAGTACACGTGATGAACTTCATACCTTCTTTTGATTTGAAGATATTCCGGGATGACATTTGTCATAGCCGCAGAGAAAATCAGTGTTTTAACTCGTGGCGTTATCAATCTCTAAACGGTACACTACTGATTCGAGGTTTAATTGTTTGATTGTTGCAATTAAACATCATCATTATCCTATATGCATTCCCGGGACTTAATTGACTCTGGTGCATCTCCGGAAGAAGATATGTGCATTTCCGGGACTTAATTGACTCTGGTGTTACGATGTCAACTTCATGAATGGGATAAAGTGTCCACTTCAGTATTTGAGCTTCATAATTGGGATTGATTTACCTTTTTTAACTATGTGGGGGAAGAAGTGTCTTGATTCTTTCTGGTATGCATAACTTGAACTCTCAGGGGGAAGAAAAATTCAGAAGAATTATTCAAGCGTGAGAAGAGAAGTTGTTGATCTACTTGGTGTACCCCTTACTTTCAATCCCTCTTAGCAACGTTATCATGTTATATGATGGGATTTGCTTGTTAGATTCCGTTGTGCGCTTAATTATTCTAAGCTTTATTGAAAGCTTTGAAGTTTCTTACGAGGATTGTCGATTTAGGGGGAAGCTATTTAAAAAGCTTCTACATCAAGTTTATGTGGCATGAATTAGGGGGAAGCTAATTCAGAAGCTTCTCCTTAACCAGAAGTGTATGGGTTACTTAGCTTGTGTCGTTACAGTATTTCTTCCACAAGTTAAAGATGAGTCGTTTTGAAGCCAAAGGCCTCAAAAGACTTCATCAGCATTGGATGCTTCATGAAAGCTCTTGTTCTTAATCATTTTGTACTTGTTAGGAAGAATATTGTAAGGAATTCTACACGTCGTCCCATGGGGGAAGATTGTTGGAAACTCACTTTATGTGACAACATTTAAGAATTCCCATTAGTTATCATAGTCACACACGTTTAGACTAGACTAGGTTCGTTGTATAGTTTATGTTGTGTCTGTGGCTATATATACCCCTCCTTAGCTTCCAAGGAGGGGTGTTGCTTGTCATTTTATCATTTGAATATATTTTCTACTTTCACACATTAAACCTCTCTTCTCTCTCTCTAAACCAACAATGGCTACCACCACCATCTTTCACCATGTTAGACCACCGGATCCTAAATAGCAAATCTACACTTCTTGACTTGGTACGGGTGCATCAGCAGTATCACAGCGAAGGCTTTGACACAACTTGATTGTTTCCATAGTAATATTCATCAAACATTGGATCATATAAATCAGCCTACTCATTCATTTTCGTCTTATCCGTTGAGTCTACTGTAGGAATAATTGCTTGACATTCGTGAACGACACGTACACTATTTTCTCTAATATGTTTTGTCTACATTTGTTTTATGTATGGCCTAAAAATGGTCTAGAAAAAAATAATTTTTACTATGGTTTTCCGCCAAAAAACTCTTTTTTTTTTGAAACTATGTTCCATGACTAGTATAGATAGTGGCTAAGTCTAAAAAGTACTCGAATAAAATTTTGCAATGTTATAGTCTCACAATGAAGATAATCTCGCAATAATCTTAAAGATCTCGCAATAACTGAAAAGATCTCGAAATAATCTTAAAGATCTCGCAATAACTGGAAAAAAGCTCGCAATAATCTTAAAGATCTCGCAATAACTGAAAAGATCTCGCAATAATCTTAAAGATCTCGCAATAATCTTAAAGATCTCGAAATAACTGAAAATATCTCGCAATAATCTTAAAGATCTCGCAATAACTGAAAATTTTCAAAAGAACTCAGAATAAAGATTCTGGAATATAAAGGAACAATTCCGCAATATGAAGATTTCTGAACCCTAATTATTGCTAGATTTCACTGTGAAGATTTCACAAAAATCAATGAAGATTCCGCAATATGATGAAAAAAAGTGATTTTTTTGCCTAAATCGATCCAAACGCCCCAAAATTTTGTGTTTTTGGACGATGCAAAGTAACTAAATCCCTACCACAACTATGTAGGTGATTCCTAAACCACAAAAAAATTTGGGGCGTGGGTTTTTTCGATCAAAAGAACTCACGAAAATGAATAATAATAAACCACGAATCGTCAATCACCTATCTAATATAGGCTCTGATACCAAATGTTAATCCCAATCAATCCATAACACAAGATTTAGAATAGATCTAGAGAGAGAAATAGAAGAAAGTAGAGAGAGAAACTCTCTAAAAAAATTACTTAGGGAATAAAAATAGATATGGTGGAAGGTTAAATTACTATTAGAGAGAGAAAGTAAATGAACCAACACCCTCTTCCACACATGGAAGAGGGTTTATATACTCACGACCTCCATGGGCTTTCCATGGGCCGTGGATTTGTTACTATGGGCCGGGCTTGGCTTGTCTTGGGCTTAGAGACCCTAACTTATACAATATTATCTTAAAGTCCAAGCCCGGTTATCCCGACTAACCTATTATAATATAAGACCTTTAACGACTAAGATGACCTATTACGTTCTTGTTCGACTATATAAAATATAGGGCTAACAATATCCCCCAATGTATCGGTCATCTTTAAATGCATAAGATGATGGAGTGAATACATTCTAGTGGAGGTGATCTTCCTTCTTAGGTCTTGTATATTGGTCTTGATCTTGTTTGTAACGGATTTGTTCCTTCATGCTTTTGTGATTTTTATCCTGAGCTTTTGTCATTTTACTTTGAGTGCTTTAGATCTTCAATCTATCCTTGATAGTCTTCATCTTGTGCTCCTTGTGACTAAGATGACGTATTACATTCTTAAGTATCTTGATTATCGCCATCTTGTGCTCTTGTGACTTCTGAATCGACATATTTGTACTTTGTTGATTTCGAAGGGCTAATAATCTCCCATATAAATATAGTTATAGTTAGTCCTTTAAATATCCATCAGAGTTGCGGAAGACTTTAACTTTTAGTATGAACATTTGAGAACGACTTTGGTTAATACACTGCTACGCCACCTTCTTGATATGCTGCAACATATATAGACATAGATAAAATGGCTTTGAACATTTCATCCTAACTCGGTAGTGTTTTAACTCCAATCGTTGAAGACCGTTAAACGATATTAGATACCATACCTATGATCGGGTAGATTCGATTAAGAACCTCCTTGACAGGGTTTCCCGGCTGTACTAGCCAGTTTTCTTTACTCGACCATCTCAAAGCAGACTGCAAACGTGAGGAGTGAATTATAAGGATAAGTTATCCGTCTGATTAGAGTGGGTTTTGGGGATCAAAATAACTCACGAAAATGAATAAGATGTGACAATCCGTCAATTTATGGTTGATATTTTATTCTCAAATATTATTTAAAAATATTATTTTAATGTTATATTATGAACTCACTTATTTTTGGGAAGTAATTTGGCTTTACGTCTTGAACTAGCATCGACTACGTCTAAACCGGAGGATTCAACGTTACGAGCTTACGTTTACATACACCGTTTTTGGTGACAGTCCGACATTTCAGAAAATAAATTTGTCTGTGAATATTATTTTGAGATTTTAAATTTGTGTTGGTTCATAAACTCACAAATTTACGAGAAGAGATTAGGACTTACGATTTTAATTTAACGTCCTTTACGACAAAACCGGAAACCTTAGGATTACGTATTTACGTTTTCAAACTCCGTTTTTGATGAGACAATTTTTATTAGATTCGTTTGTGCCATTGATTCATGATTTATAAAAACGTTTTTCGTAAAACGACCCGAGGGCATGCAAATCGAGGAAACTAGAATCGAGGAGTACCCGTAAATAATTAGGGATGAGACAAAACCACTTTTTGCCCCACCCCCAATATGGGACGGCAAAACAAGCTAATAAAACACCCCAAGTGTCAAAGCTTAGCTAATAAGCTTAACACTTGTAGCTAGCTTCACATGTAAGCAAAGCTTACACCAAAACCAACCAAACCACTTTTGGTTAAACCACTTCCCACACACACACAACATGCAAACCACCATTTTCTCTCATCTCTCTCTCAAAATGCCGTCCCATCCTACACATAAACACCCCATTTTGATCTTGATTTAACCATGAAATCCCATGTTGTTCTACACATGTTGAAGCCCTTTTGAAACCCTATTGATTGGTGGTGATTATAACATCCAAGGAGGAGTTTCCATGGAGTCTTGGGGCTGATTTTCCACAAGGAGTTTACGAAGATTGGTGGTCTTGAAGATGGTCTTGGTTATTCACAAGTTTCTCCATCAAAATCCATGTTTTGATCACAACCTACATCATCATGGTGGTATAAAGATTGTTCTCCTCATCCTCTTGTTACTTTTGATTATGTAATCTTGTATTTCTTTCACATATGTATATGTATATGATGATGAATGATGATTAAAAATATTGTGTGGGGATTTGGTGTTGATAAACATCCTTAAAAAGATGAAAAACTATAAGAAACAAGGTTAAAATCTTGCTTAATTTAGATGGCTGTATAAAACAGTAAATAATCATATGGTAAACTGGTAAAATGACTTGAATAGATTGATATACAGTAAGCTATGAGTCTTGTACACATGTGAGAGTTGGCCATGCAATGGAATCATTGTAATGAGTGAGATATGATCAAAACAAGTTTAAAGTACAAATATGAGTTCACTGTTTTGGACGATTTTTAGAAAATACTTAGAGGCTGATTCAACAGTAGCTATAGAAGAGTTAAATGGAGCACATATCATTTAGTTTATGTCATAAAAATTTGAGCTTCTATCTCCATATAGAACTCTAGATATGGCAGTTTTGGTGAACTTAAAAATAAAAATCAGATTTTGGAAATTAAAGTATAATAGTATTATATAAGCACTCAAAATAAAAATAGTATAAAATGTGAATTAAATCCCACTAACTTATATAATACATTTATATAAACATGTATAAGGATAAATAAGTGGACATTTTATAAAAATGGTAACTTGTTAAGTTTTATAAGTTATAAAAACTATAAACATGATTTTTACGACTTTTTCGGCTATTACCGTAAAATTAACGTTTTTGCTAAATAAAACTTAGACGGTTGGACCCGTCTAATGTAAACTTTATAAAACTCATATACTGATATATAAACATATATAACAAGTAAAAACCGATAAAAACCAAACTATATAACATACGGACATTAACGGGCTACGTTAACGTTATTGGACTAATAATACAACAAAATGGGCTAAAACACTTATAAACTTATTTATTGGGCTTAACCCATTTGTGCCCAACATGTAAAATGTAAATATTGATAACGCAAGTGTAAAACGGATTAATACAAGTTAAAAAAACTTATAATAAGTTTATTGGACTTAAAATATGTAAATAGGTAAAACTAGTAAACTAGTATAAAAGTTATCGACACATAACACTAAAATGAGTAAATGAGAATATGTAAACCCACTTGATCATCATATATATAAAATCATCATACGTATACATAATTGTTATTTTTATAAAGTCATTGGACATGAGTCTAAGACGAGTATTATTTGTCTAGGTTTCCATGATTGAAGCACGTACCGTACGTCCGAATTACCGATAACCCGCCTTCCCACATCAACGTGAGTTCATAACCTCGCACTCTTTTAAATGTTTTTATGAAATGTTTTATAAACCCGCGAGGGAGATAACATGTTAGTTTTTATAAAATAGGACACCATTTGTCCCGATTGTTTGTTTATTGATTTGGACCCGAATGATTGTATGACCCGATAAATGATTAAAGGACCCGATAGATGAAATCAAATGGATTATTAAAGTTAGGTTATGTCACTAAAAGTCCCATTAGCATGAATTGTGAACTACCGGGATTGGTAGACGCTTATGCATATAATAGTACTATTTGGGGACGGTCACCCCAGTTCGCGCCTTGACGGTTGATCCCCGTCGTGCCACATTGATTGGTAAGCGAACTTATGTATGAGAAGATTTCCACAGCGTGACCTTTGTGACGACACGCTAATTTAGATGGGCAAATTGAGTATCGGGTTAGCTACCCGTTGTTTGTTTTAGTAAGGTAACAATGTCATGCGGCTTATAATAATCCAAACTAACGAAATACTACTAGACGCACCGAATTACGATGTATTGCCTGACTAGCAATATAGGGTCATACTATTGATATTATGTTCGTGTTTTGGTTTTCATAACCATATTCATATAACGGTTTTTATTTTCATACAACGTCATAAGATGTACTGTATGATTTTTTTACGACATTGGCTCGTATAATGAGGCAAACGCCTATATTATGATTTTGATGAAAATTTGTATAAAATGATTTTGGCTATTTTATGGCCTATTACAAAGATTCGTACAAAATGATTTTTAGTAATATTTTTATACTTATATTATATTGATGGATTTTATTAAACTCTATGAATTCACTTGGCGTTATCGCTGACCTTTTCTTTTAACATGTTTTATCTCAGGTACTTGAAGGTAATTCTCGGGAAGACAACAAGAATTCATGGCCCGCATTTAAAACAATAATTTCCATTCAAATGCTTTGTAAAACTTTGTATGAAATAGTATGACTTGGGACCTGTGTAACTTTGATATTTATGAATGGAAATGCTTTATTATTAAAACGACGCGACTTTTTTGCGTTGTCTATGATGTGAGTAATGGGCTATCCCGTAACACCAACTAGTCTTCCGCTGTATTGAGTTGTATAAATTTGGGGGTGTTACATAAGAACAAACAACGAATCGTCAATCACCTATCTACTATAGGCTCTAATACCAAATGTTAATCCCAATCAATCCATAACACAATATTTAGAATAGATCTAGAGAGAGAAAGAGAAGAAAGTAGAGAGAGAAACTAGAGAGATGGTGGAAGGTTAAATTACTATTAGAGAGAGAAAGTAAATGAACCAACACCCTCTTCCACACATGGAAGCGGGTTTATATACCCACGACCTCCATGGCCTTTCCATGGTCCGTGGTTTTGTTACCATGGGCCAGGCTTGGCTTGTCTTGGGCTTAGAGCCCCAAACTTATACAATATTAGCTTAAGGTGTAATCCCGGTTATTTCAGTTAACCTATTCCAATACAAAACCTTTAACGACTAATATGACCTATTATATTCTTATTCGACTATATAAAATATAGGGCTAACAAAACGCAAAGTCCATAGCGTCAAGTACCATACACTTGCTCGCATTTTTCCTCCTCGCGACGTATTTTCCACCCGAGAATAGTGGGAAAAACGCGAATCCACAGTGCAGAACTGCACCGTTCCTCGCGTTGTGGTCTCACGTCATGAGGATTTTCCTTTTTTTTATTCAGATATGAGTTTGTGTGGTTGTTGCTACTGTGTTTAGCATGGAGGAAGAAAAAGAGGTACTTGTTTTATATATATGTGTTAACTGAAAAATATGGGCTAAATATTTTAATATATGGGCTAAATCTATTTTTTGTAGATCTGTGATTAAATTTTTATGGCTGGTCCAGATGTTTTAAAATAGGTTAGCTGAAAATTTGAGTTAGCTGAAAATTTGGATAAAAAATGTGATACTTATTTAAATTTAATTAAAAATTATTTGTAAAAAAAAGTATGCAGAACCACTATAACAACAGAAATCTAGTGTTAACAAAAAGCCACTTTTCTAGTGTTCTATAAATTCTGATACTATAGAGTGGGTTGCTAACGTGGCATCTACTTTTTCCACAATACTATCCCACAACACCACATTACACCTTGTGCTCTGGGTTATTGTTTTCCTTGTATTCATTATCGTACATGGATATTACTGTTAGAGAGAAAGATTTCATGGAGAGGCAAGGCCTCTCAATTTTTCTCCACAACTGCCACATCAGTACGAAACAACTAACCTAAATACCCTTTCACTCATGGAGAGCCAACCATTATCTAATTTGGCCCAACAAGTATCTTTTATTTTTCTTTTTTTTATTTTCACACAAATTAAAATTCATTTCATTCAAATTAAAACTACAAATACTTAAATGAAAATTAAAAATACCGAATTTAAAAATATGATATAAAAAATTACGAAAATTTAAAAACACAACAATAAAAATAAACTACTAATCTTGGGGGCATAACGGGGCATAATTTCTTCTTGTTGTGGACGTATGAATGACCTTTTTGGTTCCGGTATTGCGTCGACATCAACCGCAAGAAACGCAAAATCGGCAAACTTCATTTTCCTCTCCGCGAGTGCGTTTTGGGAATCATACGCTGATTTATCCGAGATCATTTTTTGATGCATTGCATTTTCCAGTATTTCCTTCGATGACGCGACGATCCTCCTCCGGTACCCTCACGTGTCTCAGATCTTGACTTCTTGGCGGGTCGAGGACGTTCATCAGGACCGAATACTTTCGTGTAATTATCCAAAGAACGTCTTTTGCCCTAGCAATTTTTGGGTGGGTTATGAAGATCTTCCACCCGTGAACGTAAGTACATGCTCTTCCTTTAAACGCGACATGAAATTCCTCCTTTGCAACTTCCAAAACATCCTCATCATTCATCCCTGATGAGACTGCAATTATACATAGTCTCATCATCCAAATCGGGCTTAAAATGACATAAAATATCATAAAAATCGTGCCAAACCCTTTGTATTTGTTCATTGTGTGATTGTAGGTTCGGATATCGTGAATTCACCAAAAGATAACAAGAATCAAGAAAAAACGAACATGGGAAACGAAGCCACACAAAAAACCGGACCCGAGCATTGATTTTACAAGAAAATTCCTTGAAGTTTGGAGTTGACAACATTGGTCCCTCAAGAACTGAATACTTGTCACTTTAGGCCCTTGTAAAACTCAAATATACAAGTTTGGTCCTTTAAGTTACAACAATTGCCAAAAACAACCCTAGAAGAATGCATTTATTGCATAAATGGTCCTTGTTTCTATGATTATAAATGAGAAGGACTATTAATGCCATTTGATCAAACTTAAATGCAAACGATCATGCCCTAAGTTGTTGTTATGAGAGTTTGGGAGCCAAATAAAGAACATTGCAAAATCTGGGGGTCACTTTTGCCATATCCATTACCCATATTCCATTTAATCCAATCCAATACCCACCATACACCCAACAAAGCCCAAACCTTTTAAACCTTTACCTGTTTAACCCAACCCCTAACCAACCAACCACTTGAAACCCGGTTTAATATTTACACATTTTGTTTAAACATTAAAACACGCGGTAAACAAACACTATTTTCCTAACCATAATCAAAACCCCCACTGTATAACTCGTAAACCCTAAAATCCGTTTTTGTTTAATCCTTATTATTCATTATGATTAATCCTCCATATTTAAGATTTATGGTCTGCTAACCAAAACCCCTCCATCAAATCGTATTCACACTCACCCCATGAACCTACCCAATGGTCCCCTGCCCCCTTTCTTGTTCGTTTATATCAATTTTCAAATCTCCACAACAAATCAATGGCTAGCAAGGATTCCTTACTCCCCAATGATCCAACCAATGGCTATGATTCATCCTTAACAGCTTGTCTACAAATGCAAGATCACATGGAGCTCTTGACCACTTTTTCATTTTTCAAACCAAAAGGGCATTTTTGGTAGATCATTGTTAGGGTTTTTCTTTAATCTTGTAGCACAAGAAGCTTCTCCTTATTAGTATAAAAAGGGATCCGGATTGTGGATTCACCCTTTGTTCTAATTCTTTGTATTTTTTTATTATTTTTAATGAAATTTTTATAAAAGTTGCAAAGTGATTGAGTACCATCTTCATTTATTTGTTTTAGTTAAAATCATTTACCTTTTATGCAAATTTAGTTTTAACTTATCAAAAGTATTTTGAGGTTCAAAGACATCTGGCCTAAAAAGCTATTTGAGACCCTTGGGCTTATAGAATAGCCCTACAAAAGCCTTGATAAAGCTTTTGTAGAGTTTGATTATAAGTTTAAGTTCATTTCTGTTTTGGTTACCCTCATTTTCATTTGCCAAATTTTATTTATCCAAGTGTGGTTTGCTTAAAAATCTTTTTATCTTATCTTGCATATCTCACTCATTGTTCAAAAACCTTTGCTCAAATCTATTTGACAACTGGATTTGGTGTAAGGATTTATTGGACTTGAAGTTGTTTTGTTGGTGGTGTGTTACACAAGTACCAAGAAGACATAGGGTTTGACTGTTGTAGTCTCCCTTTTCCATCCTTGCATACAAATAGTTCATAAGCCTCTCAAAAGCTCAATCCTTGCTAAATGGAGATGGAATTCAGCCATGGTAGGGCCTGAATGTATGTCTCATAAGGTATAAGCTAGCTTGAACCCTCTATTTCTTGCTGAAGTTTGTGATTTTTGTGGATTTTTTGTGGACTACCCTTGTGTGCAATATTTAGTACTTGATTCATGTTCTTTGAATGTTTGAGTTAATTTTGAAAAGTTCGATTTGATTTGTAAAAGTGTTTCTTTGTTAATTTCTTTGAATCTGCTAGTAAGGATGTGTTTGGGATTGTTTTTTGTAGGGTATGGGTGACAACATAGTTCAATAAACATTGCCTGTACATACTCCTTAGGATTAGATAAGATAGTTTTTGCAAGTTAATTGGTAGTCTTGGTGTTAAATTTGTGTTTTAAATGTTCTATTTTCTGCCAAAATAGCTACAAACCAACAAATCCTAATTTTAAGCTTGATTTTGTGTTTTGAAGTTTGAAAACTTGGTATCTAGTAGTAGTTAGGTCCTTTGTGGTCTGGAAGTAGTTTACTTTAGGTTTCATAGCTTATTGTGGTCTTATTTGCTTATTGAATTTCACAAAATTTTGTCTGCCTGCACTTATCTGAGAAGCCTGCAATTTAGTTTCATACGATATCTATGAGAACTAGGTAGCGTTGTCTGACAGATATCAGACAACATTGGTTTAGCTGTCTGATGCTTATTTTGTGAATTGTTAGCTTTCTAGGTTATCTTGGCTTAGCGATTGTTTATTTTCTGCTTATATTGACTCCCCAATAGCCAACTGCTATTGGGGTGCCTTTGTTCCCAACAGAATCACCCCAACAAGCTAAAATTAAGGCATTGAACTCTGTACCTATAACACTCCACTTTCACTTTGATAAGTAGACCGTTACATGATAATTATACGTGTCATCAAAGCATGCAAGGTAATACGTAATAAAGACATACATGACCATAAAGGGGAAAACCGGAATCAAACATCGGTTCCCAAACATAAAGTAAATGATATGCAGAAAAGAATAGAAGCATAAGGTACCATCCTATGCACGTCCGCTAAATGCTCAAGTCTATCCTTGGGTACCTGTCGTATGAGTCATGGAAAGAAAATACGGCTGAGCAATACGCTTAGTGAACGGATAAAATGACATGATAAGAATATCTGGAATATAAATGAAAGATCTGAAATACTAAGCTAAAACAGATAAAAGTACTGAAGCTGAAAGACTGATAAGTAACATGCAGCGGAAACTGTGTATGTCCTAGAAAACCTAGTTTATAACTTATGAAACTGAACTGATAACTGATAAGTCTGAAAATCATGCATGCAATGTATTTTAAATGCCAAGAGCTTATATAGGTCATGTAATATATCAACATGTGCATGAATACATAGAGGAGTGAGCTCGTCATGTTGTTAGAGGGGTGACCTCTAAATAATAACTGGGTGAAGGGATCAGCTCCAATGTGAAGGATGTAGAGCACACATCACATTCATCTGATAAACTGTAAATTGATAAACTAGGATGCACCCATATGCCCCACTAATGAATAATAATAAATGGCCAACTGAAACTGAAAGGGACGCCATGATAAATCAATCCCTCGCAGAGGAGTCATGACACTAGTGCTTCAAGTGTCATGGTTATGGTACCTCCGTAACTAGGTGAAACTGGTCATGTGTGTATATAAAGCTTAAGCAATTAAACATGATAATCATGGCAAATCATGTAAAGTTTTATAACATATTATTGGAGAAAACATATGGCTTCAGACGGGGAATCCTAATAATGCATAGCAAGGAAAGTCTATACTGAAGGACAGAAATATCCGTACCTTGGTCCAGTAACTGACTGAAGATGAAAGGACAGAAACCCTAATCTAGCTTCACCTGCACTACATGATAAAGGGACATGAATGAGTTGTTTGTGCATGACATGAATTTCTGGTTCTTGACTGGATTTACTGATTCTTGACTTGTTATACTTGTTGATAAATTATTTTGTATTTCCCTAATCTGGCATGGTTCGTGAGTTCTAGATACTGTATTTCATATTTCCATGTGTTATTCTACTTGATATTTCTGTAATTAGTAACTTTATAAAAATAACAGATTTCTAAATATAGTAAGTTTCCAAAAATAAAAAGTTTTCAAAAATAGTAATAAGCTGATTTAATAAACCAATACTGTAAGCTGTGCCTTTACTGAATATACTTGATAAGTCCTGATTAATTAAATAACAGAAAAGAGTAAAGTTTATTTACTAAATATTGTAATATGTCGTAAATTTATAGTTAATTATTAATTAATAAAATACCATGGTGTAACTAATTATTAATTAATAAATCATGATATTAAACTTTATCATAAACTGATATTCATATAATTAAATTAAAGTCTTAATTACTTTAATTAAACTTGGTTAACATGTAATTAATTAAATAAGCTTAGTCTTAATTTAATTAAATTAATTGGGCCATGATATATTAAATAATTAAACAAGTTAATTATTTTAATGTAAGTTAATTAGTTCCTATCGAAACCAAATGCCCCTTGGTGTGTCCGGTTTAACCGACCCCATGACAAGCCCACCGAGTCCTAGTGACTCGGTTGCACGATAACAAAGCAACAACAAAAACTATCCTCAACCAAACACCACAGCCCTCTGCGGCTTTGGTTTCTTGTCACTGGCCGACCAAACAGCCACCACCGCTGGTAGTCTTTTCCCCTGCCTTCCTGACCTAACCACTCTCATGAGGACAGTTCCCACCGGTGGCTTGCGGCTGCCATTAGAGGGGTTCCCCTACCTGTAACACCCCATTTTGGAAATGGAAATATCACAGTAATTATGGTGTGTCATCAAAGCATACAAGGTAAAATGTCTAAACATTACTTGACCATATAAAGGAAAATACCGGAATCAAACATCGGTAGTCCAAAAGTAAAGCTCATCACACACAAACATAGTATAGTAAAGGAAAAGGACGAAACAGTGTCCAAAGCATAAGTATCATAAAGAAAGGAAATGCATAATGTAAAGAAGGCTAGACAGCTTCCAGTCCATATGCACGTACTCTTAATGTCTACGAGCGTCCCTGAGTACCTGCCGTTTTGGGAACATAGAAAAGGAAAACGGCTGAGCAATACGCTCAGTGCACGGATGTACAATAAGGCATGAATAGGATAAGCATATAACATAATAACAGTGGAAGAAACTAAGTCCCGAGTAACCTGGTTAAGTCTTAATAAAACTGGTTTTATAGTTTGAAAGTCTTATGTTTATCTTATAAAACTGTTTGTCATATTTTACCATTTAGCCAATATAGGTCATGAATATCCACCGTGCATGAATAATTGGAGGGGTGACCTCATCATGCAAATTAGAGGGGCTGCCTCTAATTTAATATACTGGTTTTATGGGTAGGAGGGATCAGCTCCTTGTAAAGGATGCAAGGCACACACCACATTCACCATGTAATCCTGAATAAAAACGTGTAACTAGGATGCACCCATACGCCCCACATGATAAATATAAATAAATGGCCAAAAGCTGAAGGGATGCCACGAGCAATCACTCCGCCGTGGTGAAGTCATAACATCAGTGCCTCTAATGTTATGGTTATGGTACCTCCATAACTAGGTGAAACTGGTCATGCATGTATATGGCTATAGGTAATCATATTTAAAACATAAGCAATCAAACTCATACTTATACTACGGGAAAACAGTTGGCTGCATACGGGGAAATCCTAATAAGGAAAGAATGTCCATACTGAAAGGACGGGAATCCGTACCTTATGTCCAGTGAACGAGAACGATGAACTGCGAGAATCCTACTTCTGAATCACTAACGCTACATAAATACGTACATGAAATAAGTATCTGCTTACTACATACATAGCTGGTTTTATATCATGTCTTAGCTTATTTATGTGTTCTTACCATTTACACTCTTTGAAACCTTAAACTGTGTTAAATCCTATATTCTGTTTAATCCGATTAAGTATTTCTGATATTTCATGTGTTATTATACTTACTGTGTAATAATAAGTAACTTTCCAAAAATAGCAGGTTTCCTTAAATAGAAAGTTTCCAAAAATAGAAAGTTTCCAAAAATAGAAAGTTACCAAAAATAGAAAGTTTCCAAAAATAGAAAGTTTCCAAAATTAGAAAGTTTCCAAAAATAGAAAGTTTCCAAAAATAGAAAGTTTCCAAAAATAGATTTACTGCTTAAAATAGATAAGTTTCTAAAAATAGAAAGTTTCCATAAATAGATTAGCTGCCTTAATTAAATAAGTTTCTAAAAATAGAAAGTTTCCATAATTAGAAATAAGCTGGTTAAATAAGCTAAGTAAATAAGCCTACGTATTTTCATGATTATTTTCTAAGTCATATGATATATTATATAGTTTAATAATTATTTCATGTAATTTAATTAAACTATACGTTATAATATTTAATTAAAGTATGACATGTTTTAATTAAATATATTAAATACTTAGGTTAAAATATGTATTATTAAATACTAATAATATAACCTAAGTCATGTTTAATTAATTAATTATATCCATGGTTTTAAAATAATTAATTAATTATAAGTCTTAATAATAAAAAATACTTAGGTTAAAATAATTCATGTTTATAATAATTAGTTAACCTAAGTTCATGTTATTAAATTAATTACATCATATTAATTTAATTCTTAACCTAAGTTTATATCATAAACAATTTTACATAATCATGATCCGGATCTAGGCTTAAAAACATGCACCGGATCTTAACAAACACCGTACCCCGAACCAATTCGGGGTACCCCTCTTGCTGCTGTGGGACCCACACGCACCAACCAAGACCCAAAAAGGTCTTGGTGGTGGTCGGTTAGAACAAACCGAACCCCTTTGGGGTCGGTTGTTCCTGCGGCCCAAAACAAACACCCCTTAGATCGATCTTATTGATTAATTAATGACCATAACATGTTAGATCTAGGTTTAAATAATATGTTTTTATGAAAAACATCATGTGTTCTTAATTTATAAAAGATTAATTAAAAAGAAACAAGTAAAAAGGTTTTACCGTATTCGTGGATCAAAAGGGTGAAGAACAAACACGAACAATTACTAAATCCACAAGATTCAAGATCAAAATCACCCCCTTATGGTGATTTGTAGGTAGCGGCACACAAGGAAGAAGGAGGAAGGGGTTTTAGGTTTTCTTGAAATTCTTCTGTAAAACTAATTTGAGTAGTGAAAATTAATTAACCCCCCTTAAGTAAAATTAACAATGGGCTTGGCCCATTGTTCTTGTTTGGCCGCGGGTAGGGACTCCCTTGTGGGGGTCCCGTACCTCGTTTCGTGTCTTGTAATTTCGTACACGTTTACGTTTAATTATGTTCGTGTTTTAAAAGTTCTCGTTACGTAAATATCCTACACCTATATATTTAATTACGCTCGTATTAAATATATATACGTAATTAATAATATCTCGTGTTTTAATTACGCTCGTGATCTCGTGATCGTATGTTCGTGATTAATTATTACTAAATAATTATTACGTGATCGTGCAAATAAAATACTTATCGTGTTCTAACACTTACGTAATACATAAACTCCTAATACGTAATCGTAATCATGCTATATTAGGAAAGTTTTTAACTAGTACGTACGAACTTAAGGTAATATGCATGGTAAAAGCATGCGGGTTTTACACTACCACCTGCGTGGCTGCCACTACCCAGCAGTGACTTGCGACTGCTGCCTCCCAAGTACCCACCGCAGCCAACCGTGTCTTGTGGCTGCTGGCCAAACTGAGCACCGAGAGCACCCATAGAAGGGGTTCCTCGAATTCCGTGTAATCAAAACCAAAAACCAACCCGATTTCTTGTTTTAATACTTTATATAACCCGTGATCAAATGATTTCTTTAATTAAATTCGTGGTTATCAAGATGAAAAGAGGAATTAATATTACCGATATATGTAACGATTTTGGGGGGACAACATGAACATACAGCCCGAATCACCAAGATCAAATATGTTTTTCGTACCTCCCTTTTCTTTTGTATTGTCGGCGGCCACACACCCTAACTAGGGCTTCTCTAGTTTTTCTTTTAGTCTTGTGAAATGAAAGGAAAAGTGGTTCCCTGCTTTGTTAATTTGTTAATTGGGCCGGGCCTTGGCCCTTTTTTTCCTTTCTTATTAAACCGGCCAAACTACACCTTGTAACATGATTTTCGTGTTTCGTGATTATTAATTCTCGTGTGTCGTAACTTCGTGATTAAACTTCATTTTATGTCATGTCGTGATTTATTTCTAATACATGATTCCTTGTCGTGGACCTTATGTATATTCTTGAATACTTTTCGTGAATTAATTACTTAAAACTATTAGTAACTCTATAGTTTCGTGTAATTAATATTTTCATGGATTTTTCATGCGGGTTTTACAATTCTTTCCCTATAAAAGAATAATTCGTCCTCGAATTAGAAACATGATATTGCTGCGGATTTTATAATTCTTCCCTCTAAAAGGGATAATTCGTCCTCGAATTAGAGACATGATGTTGCTGAAAGAACATGGTCGTGACATGACTGAAAAGAACATGGAACGTGACATGGCTGAAGAGGACATGGAACGTGACATGGCTGAAGAGGACATGGAACGTGACATGACTGAAGGGGACATGGAACGTGACGTGGCTGGAAATATTATACTTGGATCATAAGAAATAATAAGGATAAGGATCCAGATAGACTCCTCTATTTCCCAAGTGGCTTCCCGCTCGGGATGGTTCCTCCAAAGGATCTTGACCAAGGAAAGACCTTGGTCTTCATGACCCTCTTTTGACAATACTGAAAATTTTTGGGTTCTTTAACTTAAAATAGATCTTTCTGAACCTGATCGAATGGATAATACATAACGTGTAGGATACCTGAAACGATATGGTACAATTTAACATGAAAAGAACGACATTTATATCTCTGAGCAAAGATACTGAAGACATACTAGAACGTAATACGCAAACAGTTGTGAACGTGATAGGTGAGCAATTGTGAACGTGATTCACGATCATGTGGTGAACACGGTGCATGGAATATATCGTGAACGTGATACGTGAACATATCGTGAGTGTAATTTGACTGAGGAGGAAATGCCAAACGTTACGAGATGAGACGTGAAACGCGTCGTAAAACGTCTACCTCGGATGGAAAAGTTGTGCTAATACTTGAGTTTGTTTTCCCAATTTTTCTACAACCATATCTAGTAACAAGATGTGAAACGTGTATCGTGAGATGGAACATGAACCTAAACGTGAATAATGTCATGAATGCGAACGTGGGCGTAAACGTGAAAGTAAACATAAACGTGAATATGAATATAAATGTGAACATGAATGAGCACGTAAACTTGATCGTGAACATGAACGTGAACGTAATTCGTGAACGTAACTTTCTATCTGATATGATTGTTGATGGGATGACATGAAATCGTACTATCTCTTGCTGAACTTTCTGTAGATCTGCTAACTGTGGGAATCCTTTTGGATGGAAGACAACGTGTAGGCTAGGTTAAATGGTCAAAACGACCCAGATAGCATCGTGCTACTTCTGAATCTACGGTAGTCCGATAACAAAATCTATACGGATCTTGTCCCATTTATGTTCAGAAATTTATAATGGTTGTAATAACTCACTAGCATGTCGGCGTTCTATCTTCACCTGCTGGCATGTCAGACATCTAGATATGAACATCGCATCAATGTGTTATACTGCTTCTATCAAAATCTTGCTTGGAATCATGGTACATGCTTGTGGAATCTAGATGAATAATTATGGAAGAACTATGAGTATCGGTAAGTTAGACCTCTCCTAGCGTAGGATCTTCTGGAATACATAATTTAGTGTAGGTTATCTCCTTTATGCGTAAGCTTAGTCATGGTAAAGGTAATCGTGAGAACTTTCAACAATTTCTGCGGTAGTATCCAACTGAATTCTAGAAAACTTCGTACTTCTGTTGCCGACGTCGATCTTGACCATCTGGTGATGGCCTTCACCTTCACAGGATTCGTGGAATTTCTTTTTTTGAAATAATGTGGCCAAGAAGTGCCACTTTGTTCAACTGGAACTCACATATGGAAAGTTGCGTATGCAATTTCTCCTATCGGAGGATATGCAGGACTGTGAGAAGATGGTTCTCGTGTTCTTCTCTAGACTTGAGAAGATCAGGATGTCATCAATGAATATACTGGCGAACTTGTCTAAGAATTCATGTAAAATTTGATTCATTAACTTCGTGATTACAGCTGGAGCATTCGTGAGACCAAAAGCATAACCACAAATTCAGAGCGACCATAACTTGTGCAAAAAGCAATCCTGGAATGTCTTGTTCTTTCTCTCACAACTGATGGCTGAATGATCGTGAATCGATCTTGGAAGAATGTTTATGACTTCTTATTTGATCAGATAAACCTTCAATAGGTTGAATGAATATCGATTATGAATGGTGATCTTGTCCAATTTACGGTAGTCTATACATGATCTCATGCTACTGTCCTTCTTTTGAATCTTCAGAACAAGTGCACCTCATGGTGATTCACTCGGGCGAATAAAACCTCGTTGTAGCAACTCTTGCGGTTAATCCTACAACACCTTTAACTCAGCAGAAGCCATGTGATAAGTATTTTTCGGAGACAGATTATGCTCCTAGAAGAAGCTCGATGCTAAACTCCGTCTCGTGGATTGGAAGGAATTTCTGGAAACCCTTCTGGAATTACATATGGAAACTCTAGAATAATTTGCTGATCATGGATTTAGGAACTTTAGAAGTCGAGTCATAACTTGTAGCTAGAAATTCTTCGCATCTATGGAATAATAAGTCACGTGCTTGTAGAGCAGAAATAATTTGTACTGGTTTTTTTCTGGCATGAAATATAATAAATATTTTCAAGATTTAGTAAGACTGATCTTGTTTTCAACTGGAAGGAAAACATATATAAACATGGGTGATACAATGGAGTCCCTTCTTGGCTGGGGTAGTTAATACATGATCTAAACTAAAGGTGACATATGAATACGTGCAGTAAACGTAGCAGATCTCACTAAATGTGTTTCATTTGTATCCATACAGAACGAATATTGCGTGCTCATACATGAACATAAGAGGATGGGTATACTCCTTGGAGGGTACCCTGAATTACTGAGGGCCTGGTTTATAAGATATACATGAGTTATGAGTCTTGACTCGTGCCTTGAGAAGATATTCGTATGACATGTATCTTGACTGGTGTCTTGATTTGTGTCTTCAGCAAATATACGTGGGACATGTGTCTTGACTGATGTCTTGACATGTGTCTTCAGAAAATATACATGAAACATGTATCTTGACTGATGTCTTGACATGGGTCTTTAGATATGAAACTGAATAAAGTTAAAATCTTGGTCATAATACCAGGATTGGCGGATCGGTTAGTTGTCATGATAGCGGTCACTGTCGTCTTGTCTGTCAGTTTCATGACGGTCATTATCATGACCGTGATTCATGTAACTATTATGTTGAGTGGTCGGCTGGGTACCGGTTCCCACTCTTCTGACTGAAAGAACAGTTGAGTGTCGTGTGACATTTAACTGAGGAGGTAAAGGCATGAAATGGGATGGCAGCGTCTGATGGGTGACGTATATTCTTGTTTGGAATTTCCAATCTATAGTCTTCGTCTTTGCTCTGTAGAATCTTCATATTATGAACAACATCAGCATCTTGTGGAATCTCCAAAGTATAAGCAGCATCAGCATCTTGTAAACTCTCTGAATTATGACCAGCATCAGTATCTTGTAAAATCTTCGAATCATGAGCAACATAAGTATCTTGTAAAATCTCCAAGTTATTAGCAACATCATGGAGTACTGTAGATGGGATGCACTAGGAAATGGTACATGGAGTACACATGGAGTATGATACATGGAATACTCATGGAATATTGTACATGGGGTACACATAGATTACATATGAGATGATCGGTACTGATGTCAACTATCTATCATGATTAAATGAGGCAAAGGTTTAGGCGGTTCATATACCAACTAAAGAGGACAACATGGTAGCCTAGCTATACCCAGTATAGACATAATTCCAGTCGTATAACAAGCACTAAGACATGATTAACCAAAATTTCAACCCTGATTAGCATGAAGCATAACTGCTGGAATTCAACAATGACTATCCTGAGGGTATGATTAAGGAATTCCATCACTGAAATAGCGTGAAAGCATGATTAACATGGAGGAGCATGAAACAATTTAACATGATGAAACATGAAACATAATCAACATGAGGAAGCATGAAATTATAACCAGCATGAAAACATAACTAATTCGTGAAAAGCATGAAAAATAGTCGACATGAAGAAACATGGAAGCATGATTAATAGAAATCTAACATTGACTGGTGTGGACGACTATGGTTCAGCTACAAAATTCGAATTGAAAAACATGTGACTAAGTATAGACGACTATGGTTCAACCTATACTAGTCTTAAAGTTTAACTAAAATATCATGAATAAGAATTAACAACGTGTAACTGGGTATGGACGACTATGGTTCAGTCCATAAAATTCAAAATGAAAACATCATGAAGCAAATAACGGCATGTGACTAAATATGAACGACTATGGTTCAATTCATATTAGTCAAAATTTAACAGAACAATGTGTGATTAAGTATGGACGACTATGGTTCAGTCCATACTAATCAAAACTCTGAAGGAACATGTGACTAAGTGTGAACGACTATGGTTCAGTTCATACTAGTCAAAACATAACAGAACAACATGAATAAAATCAATAATAGTGGTAATGCTTTCATGGAATAAACAACGTTAGTTTAGGAAGGGCCTGATGACTACCCACTAGTCACATGTCAAGTTTTAGAGCCTACAGGTCGAAACCTTGGTCTCTAATACCATAATTGTAACACCCTACTTTGATAAGTAGACCGTTACATGATAATTATGGCGTGTCATCAAAGCATGCAAGATAATATGTAATAAAGACATACATGACCATAAAGGGGAAAACCGGAATCAAACATCGGTTCCCAAACATAAAGTAAATGAAATGCAGAAAGGAATAGAGGTATAAGGTATCTCTCATCCTATGCACGCCCGCCAAATGCTCAAGTCTATCCTTGGGTACCTGGCGTATGAGTCATGGAAAGAAAATACGGCTGAGCAATATGCTCAGTGAACGGATAAAATGACATGATAAGAATATCTAGAATATAAATGAAAGATATGAAATACTAATCTGAAACAGATAAAATTACTGAAGCTGAAAGACTGATAAGTATCATGTAGCGGAAATTGTGTATGTCCTAGAAAACCTGGTTTATAACTTATGAAACAGAACTGATAACTAATAAGTCTGAAAATCATGCATGCAATGTATTTAAATGCCAAGAGCTTATATAGGTCATGTAATATATCAACATGTGCATGAATACATAGAGGGGTAACCTCGTCATGTTGTTAGAGGGGTGACCTCTAAATAATAACTAGGTGGAGAGATCAGCTCCAATGTGAAGGATGTAGAGCACACACCACATTCACCTGATAAACTGTAAACTGATAAACTAGGATGCACCCATACGCCTCACTAATGAATACTGATAAATGGCCAACTGAAACTGAAACGGACGCCACGAGAAATCACTCCCTTGCAGAAGATTCATGACACTAGTGCCTCAAGTGTCATGGTTACGGTACCTCCGTAACTAGGTGAAACTGATCATGCGTCTATATAAAGATCAGACAATTAAAAATTTAATCATGGCAAATCATGTAAAGTTTTATAACATATAACTGAGGAAAACATATGGCTGCAAACGGGGAATCCTAATAATGCATAGAAAGGAAAGTCCATACCGAAGGACGGGATATCCGTACCTTGGTCCAGTAACTGACTGAAAATGAAAGGACGGAAACCCTACTCCGACTTCACGTGAAGAACGTGATAAAGGGACATGAATGAGTTGTTTATGCATGACATGAATTTCTGGTTCTTGACGGGATTTACTGATTCTTGACTTGTTATATTTGTTCATGAATTATTTTGTATTTCCTTAATCTGGCATAGTTCGTGAGTTCTAGATATTGTATTTCATGTTTCATGGGTTATTCTACCTGATATTTCTGTAATTAGTAACTTTCTAAAAATAGCAGGTTTCTAAATATAGTAAGTTTCAAAAAATAGAAAGTTTCCAAAAATAGTAATAAGCTGATTTAATAAGCCAATAATTTAAGCTGAGCCTTTACTGAATATACTTGATAAATCCTGATTAATTAAATAACAGAAAAGAGTAAAGTTTATTTACTAAATATTATAATATATCGTAAATTTATAGTTAATTATTAATTAATAAAATACCATGATGTAACTAATTATTAATTAATAAATCATGATATTAAACTTTACCATAAACTGATATTCGTATAATTAAATTAAAGACTTAATTACTTTAATTAAACTTGGTTAACATGTAATTAATTAAATAAGCTTAGTCTCAATTTAATTAAATTAATTGGGCCATGATATATTAAATAATTAAACAAGTTAATTATTTTAATGTAAGTTAATTAGTTCCAAACAAAACCAAACACCCACTGGTGTGTCCGGTTTAACCGACCCCATGACAAGCCCACCAAGTCCTAGTGACTCGGTTGCAAGATAACAAAGCAACAACAAAAGCTATCCTCAACTAAACACCACAGTCCCCTGTGGCTGTGGTTTCTTGTCACTGGCCGACCAAACAGCCACCACCGTTGGTGGTCTTTTCCCCCTGCCTTCCCAACCTAGCCATTGTCACGAGGACAGCTCCCACCGCTGCCTTGCGGCTGCTAGCAGAGGGGTTCCCTTGCCACCTGTGTGACTGCCACTGCTCAGCAGTGACTTGCGACTGCTGCCTCCCAAGTACCCATCGCAGCCAACAGTGGCTTGCGGTTGCTGGCCAAACTGAGCACCCATGGAAGGGGTTTCTCGGATTCCGTGTAATCAAAACCAAAAATCAACCCGATTGCTTGTTTTAATACTTTATATAACCTGTGATCAAATGATTTATTTAATTAAATTTTTGGTTATCAAGATGAAAAGAGGAATTAATGATTACTGATTTATGTAACGAATTAGGAGTGACAACACGAACACACAGCCTGAATCATCAAGATGAAACATGTTTTTTGTGCCTCCCTTTTATTTTGTATTGCCGTTGGCCACACACCCTAACTAGGGTTTCTCTAGTTTTTCTTTTAGTCTTGTGAAATGAAAGGAAAAGTGGTTCCCTTCTTAGTTAATTTGTTAATTGGGTCGGGCCTTGGCCCTTTTGTTTCCTTTCTTATTAAACCGGCTAAACTACACCTTGTAACATGATTTTCGTGTTTCGTGATCATTAATTCTCGTGTGTCGTAGCTTCGTAATTAAACTCCATTTTGTGTCATGTCGTGATTTATTTCTAACACAAGATTACTTGTAGAGGACCTTATGTATATTCTTGAATACTTGTCGTGAACTAATTACTTAAAACTTTTAGTAACTCTATAGTTTCGTGTAATTAATATTTGCATGGATTTTTCATGCGGGTTTTACAATTCTTCCCGTCTAAAAGAATAATTCGTCCTCGAATTAGAAACATGATATTGCTGTGGATTTTACAGTGCCACTTTTCCACTGTCAGTGGGTAGAAAATTTCACATTGACCATAGTGGTTTCCTAGCCACTGTTAGTTTTTATTGGCCAGTTACCTTTTTAGCTTAGTTCCAGCTTATTACTTGCTCATTTTTGGCTTCTCTTATTTGTCCTTGGTAGTTTATAGCATTTTAGATGTTTCAAAAGGGGTTTGGGATTTTTCCCACTTTCTTTTATTTTTTTATGATTATTTTAGTTTAATAATCATTTTTTGTCATTTAAAAATAGATTTAATTAGTTTTAAATTTTGTAAAAATACTTTTTAGCATTAGTTATATATATTTGAGGTTTACAAACTTTAAAACCTTTGATTGGCTTGTTTTTTTTTGTTATTTTTGATTTTTAGGTCTTTAATTAGATTTAAAATTGAATAATAATTAAATAAAAAGTTACAAAAAGTTTTTCTTGATTTCTATACCTTAATTATATTATTTAGGATTTATTTGTAAATTTTGTAAATTTTTTAGTAAACTTCCATTTTTACGTCAGATTTTACGTTTTTACGTTCTTATCGTCGTAGTGTAGTTTTAGCGTAATTGTCCTTTATTTCCCCCTCTTTTCATCCAAAAACGAACTAATCCAAATTACGTAGTATAATATTGGCACTAACAAAACACAGACCTTCCTTGGAGAACGAACGCATCCTCATGAGCACATTCGGAAATTTTAATCGCCTTTTAGCTACGATCAAGTTTAAGAACGTTCACACCGATGTCATCAAGCTTATGTTTTTTTCTTACTCGCTCTATGGCTCCGCCAAGGATTGGTACGAGAAAGAACCACCTAACTCCATATTTACGTGGAAGGATCTCGTTTCCAAATTCGTTAATCATTTATTTCCACCGTCAAAAACCACGTTTTTTTAAAAACGAGATCACTAAGTTTGAACAAAAGCCGAATGAATCGTTTAGAGATGCGTGGGATCGTTTTAAGGAATTTATTAGGCAATGTCCTCAACACGGTTTTTCCGAGTTGCACCAAATCGACACTTTTTATAACGGTCTTCATTTTCACGAACAAGATTCGTTAAATTCCGCTGCGGGCGGTAACTTTTTGTGTGAAACTCCTAGTGAAGCGTTATTGATTATCGAGAATAGATCCAAGGGTTACAAACTCCGTAGCACAGCGAGTGTTTCCAATGTCGCCAATGTTGGCCATGACGCAAAAGTCGATAAATTAACGAATGTGTTTACGTCGTTTTTGATCGAAATGCAAAAGAAAGACCCTCCCGCTACGGTGAAAGCGGTTGAGGTTTCATCTACGTTTTGTGGTGGACCTTATAATTATTACAAGTGTGCGGTTACGGATGGCCAAACATCGAGTGTTAACGCGTTAAACGGAGATTTTCTAAATCAAAATAACGTCGGTCCATCACAACAAACGAATTATAGTAACCAAGACAACAATTTCCAATGTAACAATTTTGATGAAAATTATAATCAAGGTCAATATTTGAATTGGCAAAATAGAGGTTTTAAAAACAATCAAAACCAAAATTTTAGCAATGGTCAAAATTCAAATTTTCACAACAATAATCAAGGAAATAATTTTTCAAGTAGGAATCAAAACCAAGGTTATAATCAAAATCAAAATGTGTCAAATGATTTTCAAAGTTACGTGAAACTAAATGAGGCTAACATGAAGAGATTAGAAAACTAAATTGGTGATTTGAAAAACGATTTTTCCAACACTTTGAAGGGTCAAAATAATAAATTTGAACAAGGTCAAAGTGAGATTAAGAACATGTT
The DNA here is from genome assembly GCA_025667525.1 of Glebionis coronaria. Taxonomy (NCBI): domain Eukaryota; kingdom Viridiplantae; phylum Streptophyta; class Magnoliopsida; order Asterales; family Asteraceae; genus Glebionis; species Glebionis coronaria. The sequence goes on along the minus strand of JANFOE010000322.1, from coordinate 3,911,790 downwards.
TGCGGCTCTTATGAACAAACCATCGAGTTCGTCTTCGAGTGCTTTACCAAGTAACACCGTGACAAACCCTAAGGAGCACGTCAAAGCCACATCATCGTCTCATGTAAAAAGTCGTGTTATTACCCCAAACCTTGATGGCTTTAAAGTTGTGCATTCGTCTCTACCCTCGACCTCAAAAACGCCTTCATGTTCCAAAGTCGAGGGAAATAAGGTGGTGACCAAAGAAAATAGTGCATATCCTCGTGTACCTCAAATTCCATCCACCGTTCTAAAATAGAGTTTCATTGACCTTACCAACGTTCACCTTGAAGAAACGTGTGCTTTGATTATTTTAAAAAACCCTAAAAGGCATATGCCGAGAAAGTAAGAAGATCCGGGCCAATTTCTATTACCTTATGATTTTTCCGAGATTGAGGGATGTTTAGCCCTGCCGATTTAGGTGCTAGCATCAATCTCATGCCTCATTATCTTTGGAAATTGATGAAATTGCCGAATCTTATCCCCACGAACATGAGAATCGAGCTAGCAAATTGTACACCACATAAACCAATTTGTATAGCCGGGGATGTTTATGTTAAGATTGGAAAGTTCACTTTTCTCACGGACTTTGTCATTTCCGATTACGAGTGTGACCCTAAATTTCCCGTTATTTTAGGTAAACCATTTTTATCGATGGCTCGTGCCATTACCGCCGTTCACGGTGGAAAATTGACTATGAAATATGGGGAGGATAAGATGGAATTTTTCGCGAGTAGATCCTAAATTCAAAATGATCAATGTAAAATCGAGGTTTCAAAAACTAATGATTTCAAAATGTATACTTTAGTCGAAAAATGAGGCTTGATACATGCTTTGAAAAAATTAAAATCAACGGTTTTTGAGATGAAGATTTTAATGATAAAGAATGTTTACTTTAAAAAAAGGAATTCGTAAATGTATGGACGAAAAATCATTTTGGGATGTATTCGGCGAATTGAGTGACCAAAAAATTCCAAAGGAGAACGTTAATTCTATCACGACAATTACCAATATGGATTCGTTTTCACCTCCTCCGAAGGACCATGACTATGAGGTATCAACTTCTAATTTAATTGAAGTGCCTTTTGCTCCTAGCCCAATGTCTATTGAGGCTAAGGATTCTTTTAAAGCAAATTCACCCATCATGGAAGAGTCACCTAAGCATATTCATTTAACTTGTAAGACCATGGTTGTGAGTACTCACATCGACTCTTTCATTGATGACGATGGTGATTTTGCCGAGATCGATCACATACTTCGTAATCCACAAGCTATTTTTGAGGATTCTCCCAAAAAGAAATCTTCGTGTGGGAAGTATGATGATTTTGAGTTTGACCCCGAGATTGAGGAAATTATCGAACGAGAGCTTGCTCTTATGCCTCCACTTCCACCTACAAGTGAGGTAGATTTTACCAATCTCGATGAAGAACTTGATGAGCTAGAACGTCTTATTTATAATGACGAACCAACTCACGTGACCATAAATCCTATTCTCTAGGAGTTACCTTATCAACACTCCTCAAATGAGAATGACGTTTACCACATTCGTGAGGATTTAAATTATCAACAATCCCCACAAAAGAATGATGGTTTCGTGCTTTTCGTGATCTCTTCGAGAGAGTTTCAAAATTTTGTAATGACGGCTTTGAAAAACCTTGGTTTGATGAGCCTATTTATGATAAAGAAACCGATGAGATTGACGATCTAGAGGATGATGACGTTTATGTAGACCCCGAGGGTGTGAGTTTTTTGTTAATCATCGATTTGTGAATTAATACAACCCCCCTCAAAATACCCATGACCGTAACGTGAGGATCTTTGGTGTGCCTAATATTGTGTTCGAAACGCCAAATATTTTCGACATAGTTAAATCGGATTTTCATAAAGAGTTTTTAAAAGATGAAAAAGGAAAAGATTTTAATTTTAATTTGAATGATTTTCCTACTTTAACTCCGTCATCACCGTATTTTTTTGTGCTACCACCTCGTTTACTCCTTTTGACGATGGTGTGTGTGGTTTTTGTGTAGGAGAAGCCCCTTATGTTTCCTCACACTTTTCCACCGAGGACGAGATTTTCGATCCCAGAATTTCTTGTAAAGGGAAATCTCAGTCTTCCACCGATGCAATAAATGGAAAATTTATCTATTTACTTGGTGTGAGTCTACCTCGAGTAGCTCAATATTTTGCCCCACCCATTCTCGGACCCTTCTACTTCTTATTTATTTTCTTTGAACCCTTCGGGTTTTTGGTTGGAGTAGCGTTATTCGTTTATCTTTCGAAATATTAATATCGGGTTTTTAAGTACTCCATGTGCTTTTTGGGCCTTATTTATCATGTAAGCCCCACCAAAAATTACCATACCATGATAATCCCTAAATGATCACATTTATGGGGATTCGAGTCGAGCTCTTGACTCGGTTATCAAAAACGAGGTGCCTCGTGGGTGAATTCACATGCGTATCCTTGTAAATATTATTGCTTTCTAATTAGTTTAATGTGAGGGGACTTGTGCTCTTCTGACCTTTGTTCCATGGTTGTTTGTGATTGTGATTTATTAGGAATCATCGTCATCGTTGAAGCCTCTCGTGTTCGTTTCAGGTATCACTCGATCTTCGATCGTTGCTTTGAAGCATCCGATGATATCCTTTTACGTTCTAACTTTTACCTTATTAACATAATTAATAAATGGCTATAGATTATTCGTTTTACCCTTTCCATGCTCGAGATTAAGCATCTTACTTTTCGTCTCTAGTATGGGGGTGTTTCACCCTTAGACTCGAAACATTGAGGACAATGTTTAGTTTTAGTATGAGGGTGAATAGATACTTCACTTTGCTTACGCCATCACGCAATCCATTTTTCATCATTTTGTTATCGTTTTGTTGCAAATAAGGCTAAAAATGGCCAAATTTTAAAAAAAATTCTTGTTTTTGATAAGTATTTAAGAGACGAATGTAGGTTTTCTGTTGGTGAGAATAAGAGTAATTTTTTACTCGATTATGCGTGTTGAGCCCTTAGCTTGGATTCCTTAAGTATATTAGGCTAAGTCTCATTAAATTGAGGATGATAAATGATATAGTTAATTATAAGTTACTATGATAAACGTAGAGTATTCGTATTCTTTCAAAAACTCATGTGTTTTTATTATTTGCTTTTTCTCCCATCGCTTTAATTAAATAAATTGTTAATAAATATTGACTTAGCGGTTTAATCTCTATTATTGGTTTTTAACTAATCTTAATAGTTTCCATGTAATTAAATTGGGAAAATATTTGAGAATCGCCAGTGTCACAGTTTTGAAGTATTGACAACCCGAATAATCAAAAGCTTTCCCCAATAATAATTTTAAGTTCCTCTTCACCTAAATCAAGCAAATATTTAAAGCTCACAAGGCCGAAAAATTTATGCAAAGTTGAAAGTGAATGTCTTAAAACTCGAAGCTTTAAAGATCTAAAATTCGTCTTAGCGTGAGGATATACGTCAAGTCATAATAAACACCTCATGGCGAGGTTCAATAAAAGAAAAGGGCAAGACCGAAGTCACAATAAAAGCTCCATGGCGGAGTTGAATAAAAGATCGAGGTAAACCGTGATAATCAAAGCCACCGATTATGAGGCGGGTAATAAAATTCATGGTAGTAAGACAAATGTTCAAAACCGTTATAAACCGTGTTTATCGAATCTTATTTGTTGACTTAATTTTTTGACATCGTTATCTATTAGAAAAGCTACTAATTTAATGATTTTGAGTACACCGTTAAGACTCTATTTTTGGACCTAATCTCTATTCACGCATAAGTAAAAAAATGTATCCTCGTGATCACTAAGACAAAAATAAAATATAAGAGATACCTCTTAGGAATAAGAGAGTTTAAGTACGTGATTAGAGCATATGAGTAGTGTTAGCATTACTAACTTATAATGACAGTGATCTTGTTTCACGCTTAGCATGGAATTGGGTAAAAATCGAGGAAGACGAACTTATCTTTATGAGGCATTCACCTGTTCTTATTCTTTGACCCTAAAAGTCACATTCTCATGATGAAAAAATACATTATGTCTAAAACACAAATAGTAGTTAATTTAAATTTACGTTTCAATAAATGTCATATAAAAATTAAATTTGGAAGTGCTACGATACTTAATCCTAGCATTGCGTGATGGCACGACAATGGTTTAGTATGGGGGAGTGATGAGACTACAATTATACATAGTCTCATCATCCAAATCGGGCTTAAAATGACATAAACTATCATAAAAATAGTGCAAAAACCTTTGTATTTGTTCATTGTGTTATTGTATGTTCGGGTATCATGAATTCACCAAAATATAACAAGAATAAGGCAAAAAAGAACACGGGAAACGAAGCCGCACAAAGAACCTGACCCGAGCATTGATTTTCCAAGAAAAGTCCTTAAAGTTTGTAGAATTGACAACATTGGTCCCTCAAGAATTGAATACTTGTCACTTTAGGCCCTTGTAAAACTCAAATATACAATTTTGGTCCTTTAAGTTTTAACAATTGCCAAAAATAGCCCTATAAGAATGCATTAATTGCATAAATGGTCCTTGTTTCTATGATTATAAAAGAGAAGGACTATTAATGCCATTGATCAAACTTAAATGCAAAGGATCATGCCGTGTTGTTATAAGAGTTTGGGAGCCAAATAGAGAACATTGCAAAATCTGGGGGTCACTTTTGCCATATCCATTACCCATCTTCCATTTAATCCAATCCAATACCCACCATACACCCAACAAAGCCCAAACCTTTTAAACCTTTACCCGTTTAACCCAACCCCTAACCAACCCACCACTTGAAACCCGGTTTAATATTTAACATTTTGTTTAAACATTAAAACACAGGTTAAACAAACACTATTTGCCTAACCATAATCAAAACCCCCCACTGTATAACCATAAAACCCTAAAATCCGTTTTTGTTTAATCCTTATATTCATTATGATTAATCCTCCATATTTAAGATTCATGGTATGCTAACTAGAACCCCACCATCAAATCGTATTCACACTCACCCCATTAACCTATCCAATGGTCCCCTGCCCCCTTTCTTGTTCGTTTATAGCAATTTTCGAATCTCCACAGCAAATCAATGGCTAGCAAGGATTCCTTACTCCCCAATGATCCAACCAATGGCTATCATTCATCCTCAACAGCCTATCTACAAATGCAAGATCACATGAAGCTCTTGACCACTTTTTCATTTTTCAAACCAAAAGGGCATTTTGGGTAGATCATTGTTAGGGTTTTGCTTTAATCTTGTAGCACTAGAACCTTCTCCTTATTAGTAAAAAAGGGATCCGGATTGTGGATTCACCCTTTGTTCTAATCCTTGGTATTTTTTTAATATTTTTAATGAAAGTTTTATAAAAGTTGCAAAGTGATTGAGTTCGATCTTCATTTATCTGTTTTAGTTAAAATCATTTACCTTGTATGCAAATTTAGTTTTAATTTATCAAAATTATTTTGAGGTTCAAAGACATTTGGCCTAAAAAGCTATTTGATACCCTTGGGCTTATAGAATAGCCTTACAAAATCCTTGACAAAGCTTTTGTAGAGTTTGATTATAAGTTTAAGTTTATTTCTGTTTTGGTTACCCTCATTTTCATTTGCAAAATATTATTTACCCAATTGTGGTTTGGTTAAAAATCTTTTTATCTTATCTTGCTTATCTCACTCACTGTTCATAAACCTTTGCTCAAATCCATTTGACAACTGGATTTGGTGTAAGGATTTATTGGACTTGAAGTTGTTTTGTTGGTGGTGTGTTACACAGGTACCAAGAAGATATAGGGTTTGACTGTTGTAGTCTCCCTTTACCCTCCTTGCATACAAACAGTTCATAAGCCTCTCAAAAATTCAATCCTTGCTAAATGGAGATGGCATTCAGCCATGTTGGGGCCTGGATGTAGGTCCCACAAGGCATAAGCTAGCTTGAACCCTCTATTTCTTGCTAAAGTTTGTGATTTTTGTGGATTTTTTGTGGACTGCCCTTGTGTGTAATATTTAGTACTTGATTCATGTTCTCTGAATGTTTTATGTATGATTAAGTTAATTTTGAAAAGTTTGATTTGATTTGTAAAAGTGTTTCTTTGTTAATTTCTTTGAATCTGCTAGTAAAGGTGTGTTTGGGATTTTTTATTGTAGGGTATGGGTGACAACATAGTTCACTAAACGTTGCCTATACACTCTCTTTAGGATTAGATAAGATAGTTTTTGCAAGTGAATTGGTAGTCTTGGTGTTAAATTTGTGTTTTGAGTGTTTTATTTTCTACCAAAACAGCTACAAACCAACAGATCCTAGTTTCAAGCTTGATTTTGTGTTTTAAAGTTAGAAAACTTGGCATCCGTTAGTATTTAGGTCCTTTGTAGTCTGCAAGTAGTTTAATTTAGGTTTCATAGCTTATTGTGGTCTTATTTGCTTATTGAATTTCGCAAAATTTTGTCTGCCTTCACTTATCCGAGAAGCCTGCAATTTAGTTTCATCCGATCTCTGTCAAAACTAGGTAACGTTGTTTGATAGATATCGGACAACACTAGTTAAGCTGTCTAATGCTTATTTTGTTAACTATTAAATTTTCTAGCTTATATTAGCTTAATGATTGTTTGTTTTCTGCTTATATTGACTACCCAATGCCAACTGCTATTGGGGGTGCCTTTATTCCCAACAGAATCACCCAAATAAACTAAAATCAAGGCATTAAACTCTCTGCTACTTTTACACTGTTAGTGGGAAGAAATTTCCCACTGACCATAGTGGTTTCCTAGCCACTGTTAGTTTTAATCAGCCAGTGACCTTTTTAGCTTAATTCTAGCTTATTACTTGCTCAAATTTTGCTTCTCTTATTTTTCCTTGGTAGTTTATATCATTTTAGATTTTTCAAAATTGGTTTGGGATTTTTCTCACTTTACTTTTTATGATTATTTTAGTTTAAAAATCATTTTGGGTTATTTAAAATAGATTTAATTAGTTTTAAATTTTGAAAAAATACTTGTTAACATTAGTTAAATATATTTGAGGTTTACAAACATTAAAATCTTTGATTGGGCTTTTTTTGTTACTTTTGATTTTTAGGTCTTTAATTTGATTTAAAAATTAAATAATAATTTAATAAAAAGTTACAAAAAAAATTTCTTTATTTCTAAACCTTAATTATATTATTTAGGATTTATTTGTAATTTATATAAATTTTTTAGTTAACTTTCATTTTTACGTCACAATTTACGTTTTTAGGTTTTTTTCGTCGTAGTGGAGTTTTAGCGTAATCGTCCTTTATTTCCCCTCTTTACATCCAAAAACGAACTAATCCAAATTATGTAATATAATATTGGCACTAACAAAACATAGACCTTCCTTGGAGAACGAACTCACTTTCGGTCTTCACATTTTCCTAAATGCGTTGACTAATACTTACCAATTATACGCTTTTTTCCTAATAGTGTGTAATTGTACCTACAATCAATCCCACTCTTACGATTTAATCCTTCGTAAATAGTTTGAAACTTTGAGAATCGGGATGCATCCGACGTCATTTTCCCGTAATCATGTTCTTTGTACGTTGTATCCCTGTTGTTTGCTCGTTGAAATCTCGAACAATCTGCCCCCAAAAAAATCAAGGTTTTGGTTGTTTCCAATGTCGACATTCTCTGAAACACCAACCCAACATTTGGCTAATATAGTTTCTTCATCACGAGTCCAACGTACCGGTTCCTGACTTGGAGCTTCCACAAATTTTATTTCATCATCATCTACATCCAAATTAACAGCATTCGCTGTTTTGGCTTTTGATTTTTTGCGGTTGCCTTTTCCCGACTGATGATCGTGATGTCGGAATGTTAAATTGGGTTTTCGGCACTTGTTTACTTGGGTAATTTAGAAATTGGTTGTTAAATTGTGCATTTTGAAACAAGATTTGTTGCTGTTGGTAAATTTGTCCGGGTGTCATTTGGGGGAAATAGTTTTGAGTAAAAGAAGACGTGAATTGGAAGCCGGATGGAAATTATAAAGAAGATGGAAATTAGGAAGAAGATGAAAATTGGGAAGAAGATGATATGAAGTTTTGCGACTGTCACACCCCACCATGGCGGAATATGGGGCGCGACGTATGGATATCATCACAACATGGCGTGTCTATAGAGATAACTATATGAAATAAGAAATGTCATAAAATTGGTGACACAAAAGTCATGACAATATCTCAACAATGTTGGAGTCTAGGTAAGTAGGTAACACTCCTACCTCTTACCCAAGACAAACAAATAACATAACCAAAACAAACATATAGCTGCCAACAGTATCACTTATTTAATAATCAAAAGAAACTAAGAAGGAACGGGGATCTCCTTCTAAATGCATTTCCTACGCTCTCCAAATCCTAGCCACTTATGTTCTCATGCTTAACCATAGTATCACCTGAAAGAGACATTAAAACACGTCAACATAAAGTTGGTGAGAGTCATAGGTTTAGACTCAAACGCCAAAATCATAGCATAAGCTGTGAATAATAACCAAACAATAACATATGGACAATGTGATACAAACATGCATTAACAACAAATATTCAAGATTAAACAACCAAACCAAATCCAAGTCCAAGGCTCCCAGCCTTACCAACACCATACTCCCATAGGTGTCCAAACACCTATGAACCAATTCCAAGGCCCCGCCTTGCCAATATCCCCTTGGTACCAAGTCAAAACATAAACAATCAAGAATCAACTAGCAGTTAATCACATAAGTATGCACACACAAGTCCATAACTAAACACAAAACATTCACAGCATAATTTATAAATATCAAAACAGTGTCTCTTCCATCCCATCTGGAAGTCAAAATCATTAGTAAACATGAGACTATGAAACTCACCTGATTGAGCTTCTCCAAAAGTCCGCGCACAAGCAAAAAGCTAACAAACCAAAAACACATAATCAAACATTAACCAATCACTAAGATGGCTCATCAACCTATGATGGACATATAACCTCCTCCTATATAAATACCTCATTTGTATGCTCTAAGCATCTCATTACACCCCTCTATAAAGCCCTTAACTCATTATACTTCATAACCCGTCTCATTAACATTTTACCCAAAACAGTCCCGGTTTTAGGTCTCCAAACTATAAGCCAAACGCCCACTTAAACATACCCATGATCTCTGTAAAGGGAATACTTATGCCCTTACATATGTTAGCTAACACCTCCCATTTGCCCCAACCTTAAAGCTACTGTTAAGGCCCCAATATATATATATATATATATATATATATATATATATATATATATATATATATATATATATATATATATATATATATATATATATATATATATATATATATATATATATATATATATATATATATATATATATATATATATATATATATATATATATATATATATATATATATATATATATATATATATATATATATATATATATATATATACTTTTGTCATTCCAGATTTACTGATTTTAAACATACAAAAAGTTTGTTATGATTAGGTGGTCTTTCCCTAACCCACCATCTTAGCCCCAATGCAGATACTTACTATAATATATAAACCATCTTTCATGTTCGTTTGAATGTCCCAATGCAACTCTAAGTACTCCAAACAATCCAAAACTTAAAAAGAAAACAGGCTGACTTCAAAACTGTTTTGACCTTTGACTGTTGTAACCAGTTTTTGACCCACTTCCCGACCTCCAAATTAGTTCTCGTTTCTTGCATTGGAAAGCCACTTAAATTACCTTTTCATGGATACTTGGATCGCAAAGTAAGAGTTTGTATAACTCCCGATATGATCAAAACAATTGACCCTAAATTCTGCCTAGTTTTTAAAAACGGGTTTAATTAAATTAACCTAATTAATTACCTCTAACCCCACTAATTACAAGCCCTAATTTATGTAATCATCATAATATCATTAATATATCATTAATATACTGTTTATAATTTAAACCCTAACCTAAATCCATCATAAGATGATCATAAAAACATTAAAAACAATTTAAATGAAAAGGGTTATGAAGGTTTTACCTTGATATTAATGGAAGATGAAAAAACAATGAAACCCTAAAACCCTTATGTTTGATCTTTGGTGTTAGCTTCCCAGGAGTAAAATAATGTGCTTTTGTTTTAATTAAAATCCTTATAGAATGTACGGAAAAGTCCTAGTCCAACATAAAGCCCACTTTCCTTTTTTCCTTTTTCTCTTCCTTTTCTTGCGTCCAAAACCGACCCACCCCCCCCCCCCCCCCCCCCACCTTAATTTCGTTTTTTTTAATTTTATTATTAATTAATATCTTATTAATATTACCTTAATTTAACTTAATTTATTTCAGCCCCTAAAGCTTCCAAAACCTCAAAACCGTAAAACTAGTCAATTTTACGCGTTTTACCGTAAAAGACGTAAAATATACACTTTTAAAAAAATCTCAAATTTTGAAATAAACTTTATAAATAAGTCCTAAATGACTTAAAACCATCCCGAAAAATACTCACATGACTAAACACCTCATCCGAGACCTCTAAATGCTAAACCGTAAATCGTAAAAATACGATTTTCTATAATACATATACGTATACGTAAAACCACTAAATAACACCATCTCATTTCATAGTCACTACCATGTGAGCTCATGAACATGAAATCATCACACATCGTTTCACTCACAAGGTACCCCGTACCGGAAACGATATCCAAACCACAATCTATACACACCAATTAGCACATAAACACGTAAAGACACGTAACTAGCACAAAATAAAACTAAGTGACGAACCTCAAAACCAGGGTTGTCAAATCACTCCCTCCTAATAGAAATCTCGTCCCGAGATTTACTCCTTAGGATCAAACACACAAACAACAAATCACATGAGGATACTTGTTCTAAACGAACTCCACTCATTTCCATGTGAACTTTAGTTCAAGTCTCAAATTACCACATATACTAACCAACAATATTTACATTCATTGCCAAACTCTTGACCTCACAGTCAATAAATCTCACAAATGACTCTTTGATAAAACAAAGACTCTTATTAGCACAAATCCCGAATAACCGGACATGCAAATATGCATTCTCAAACAACATTTACCAATCTTAATACTTGAAATATATCATATATACCACTCATTTCCCCCCAGGTAATTCTATGCTCATAAGCTACTGGTCCGATCTTTCCAAAGATCATAAATGGACCTACAAAACTCTACATCAACTCTTCCATTTTACCAAAACATACCACCGGTTACTATGGGTGAAACTTTCTACATAACCTTGTCACTAACTCTAGTGGTTTCCTCCTTTTTCTACATAGCATCCCTTGTTGCTCTCATCCTTTCCACAAACACCATTACCACATTAGTAGCCTCTTTTACCAATTCTAGTCCACAATGGGGACAACTCACCCTATCCTTTCATATAGTGCCTCAAATGGCATTTATCGACTTCTAGCATGATAACTATCATTATATGAAAACTCAGCCATCGCTAACGAGTTTCCTAACTACCTCTAAATCAATCACCCATGCCCTCAGTGTAATACCTAAGGTTGTATAAATATCTCACTTGCCTATCCTTTTCCAGTTAGCTGGATACACTCATATCCAATCATGTTCATCAACTCCCTTTAGTTCGTACCCCAAACTACTTAAAAATTCCAATTTCCTTACAAAGTGACCTATGACGGTCTTTCACATATCCCTTAGTTCTTCCATTCCAAATCAACTTATGATCTATACACATCATAAAAAGGACGGTTATCTCAGTTAGTCTATCAACTGCCATCCAAACCCATGCTACAACTACTTCCATTAAATTTGGATAGCTCATTAGTAGCACCTATACACTTCTTTCTCACTTTTCTTCATGATGATTTTTTTTATACTCAACACTTCCTTTATACCTACACAATGTCTTACCTTCAAGGTCACATTGCTCCTCATCTTGTCTCAGTTAGACCAAGCCCTTCGTCCCTATGGCACATCACACCTATAACTCCTCATCCATTCGATTATCGATACTAAGCCTCCCAAACAATCAGTATAGGTCAGTGTCCTTTCCTTTTCCACACTACGACAGTATTAGCCTGCATTGTGCTTTATTCTACTCATCAAGCTCTACCAAAGTTTTACCTCCGGTTCTTATCTCGACCTATTTCATTCATGCTTCGCTTCTATACACACTTCCTTCTTTCTTCCTCAACTCATACCATACATCACGATATGATGCTTCCCATCGTTTCTTCCCTTGCCATAACCCTTCATAAGGCATTCCATACATATTAGGGCATTAGGCTAACTTTTACGCAAAACCCTCTATTCCATCACATCCGTACGCAATCCTTCCAACTTCTCAACTACGTGACTTCTCATTCCTCTTGAAGTATGAGATGAATTAGTCAGTCTATCGACTATCACCCAACTCTCGTCGTACTTATTCCTCCACCCCATTATGTATCCCTTTCACCAACTTCGTCCTTACATCGCCCCTTTCTAAGCTACTCCTATCTATGTAGGAAGTATAGTCTACGTCCTTTTTCTCCATATGATTGTCCAAACCACGCAACATACATGTTGACGCGTTCTCTGCTTTAGACAACTCAACTCGTGCAACCTACATCCTTCATCCAAACCACCCTAATACGTCATCCATATAGTTCAAGTTCGTCTCAGCTTCACTTCATTCTTCTTATTCCATGTCTCATCAACCATACTTGCCTTTCCCAGATGGTACTTGGCCTTACAATTTTCTTTCGTCACTTAACTCCACCCATCACCTTTGTCCAATGTTCCATCAAGATGATTGAATATGTGTTGGAGACGTTCATGATCCGTATAGATCATTCTCTACGTCTCGTACCCCAAATGCCTCTAGCATTCTAGGCAGATATAACAATCCAGCTCTACTAACTAAGTCTATCTAGTCATCTATATGCCAAAAAAAAATTCCAAGTAGCTTCACTCGTTTTTCTCACAACCAGTTCTCCTACTCCCTCCTAATAGGAACAGACTAGAGTTTCATGTGATTCCATGCGGATCACACTCTCATCTTATACCCACATTAGTTTCCGTTTGTCTACTAAGCCGTATTTTGAATTCTTATTCAAATCTCATACTTCTACTTTGATCTTGCACCCAACATGAGGTACTTTCAATCATCATCTTCTAGGAATACTTGGTTCTCTCCTTCCATGGTTCTCCCTATTCCTACACTATCCCGTCCAACAGAAATTCCATACTTCATTCATCAAATCTATGGAAATCACTAGTGCATTGGATAATGCATAGCTGTCTCTTCCAAAGATCTTTCCTAACACCTTCACAAAAACCGACTCTTTAATCACTTCTTCACGAAACTTATTCAGCTCAGCTTCACTCTTCATCCCTCGATATTGATTGTCACAAAAATTCTATCCGCGTAGTCACTCGACTCCCTTTGTTACTTCCACGAGTTCTTAATTTCCCATGTCATGTATTCATTTCATCCTGATCCACCGGTTCAGCTCTTTGTAGCTCCACTCCGATAGTCGATCTGCCCTTCTTCGTCACGAACCATACGTAAATTTCCCATCATAGTGCTTGTCACCTTTCCAGTCCTCGCAACTTTTGTGACTCATTCGAAATCTCTTGCATCCTTCTTGCAGCCGACACGTAGTCCTTTCAGCTCCTTGCTTCGCGATGTAGCTCTTTACGCACTCCTTCTCGTCTCCATGATGTTACCTAGGAACTTCACACTATCAGTAGCTTCTAACTTCAACTCATCTACCACAATATTTCTAAAAGTACTTCAACCAACTTCTCATAGCATGACATCTCGTTCCCATGACCACTCAACTAACTTTACTTACTCCCTTATTCCCGTAACTAAAGTTTCAAAACTCCACAACTCTTAATCATTCCTTCAACACAACCTTTAAACCAAAACACATCTCTCTATTATAGTATCTAACCATAAGTAATACTACCCAACTCTGTTCTCTCATCCTAACGTTCCCACAATCGCATAAATAAATCAACCATGACGTGTAACAAAAGAATTCCAAACAATCGTGTCCCAATAAAATATAGGGTAAAACGAACCCTAGCCAAAACAACTGAAAACAAAACAATGTAATCCGAAAGATCAATGGAGTGTGCCAACAATGAAAAAATTAGACTCGTCACGATTAGTATTACCAAATTTCGATACATTAGAAAATTTAAAACTTCCATCCCAATTAGTTACTTATCATAAGAACCAAACTCCAACACTACGAAAATCAATCATACTTATTTTTAACCAATAACTCATCCTTTATCTTCATCATTTTATTCAGATATCAGCTAGTTAATATACTACAATCTTATTCTAAACATTATCTTGTTTACCCATATTAAACTTATTTCACTTGTTATTATGAAACCAATACACGTTTATAAAATACAGTGTTTTTTTATTATTATTTTATAAAATCCATTTAGGCTGGTTATAACTAAACTACTACATGTTTACAAGGTGTGGTGTTATTATTATCATTACTATAATAAAATCTCCCTTTTTACTCTTGCCGTCTAGTTAAATACTTCTAAAATTTTAACTACACTTAAGAAAAATTTTGTAAAATTTCTTTACCCTTTTAAAATGTATTATCACATGTTACATAGAAAACTAATCCAATTATTTTCAAGACAAATTTTTTTATAACTTACTACCACAAACTAAAAAAATATGTAAGTCACGATATCATACCATACACTTACAACTTATTTTCAAAGTCGTTTTCCTATAATTAGCCAGACTTATTTGCAAGAAAATTTAGTAGTTCTCATTAATTAAAATACATACCCGAATGTAGACACACATCAAAAGACTCAAAACGTCGTTGGAACTCCATCAAACTCCAGCACCATAAAACACGAACAAACACAAGGTACGTTCAAGTTATAATAACTACTGAACGACCATACATCATAACTTAACACACACTAGTATATATATACATCCGCACATATATACCTATTAAATCACCCAAAACATACTCGTTACCATACGTATCAGATCAATCAATCGCGTCATACACTCGTTTTTTTTTACGAGTGATCACCATCTTACCACAAGGCATAAAATCCATCACTAAAACCAGTCCATAACGTGTGACCCCATAATCACACAACATGACTATAACCCAAAACATATAACACACTCAAACATAGCCATATCGTAGGCAGCTGTTACATAAACCCATATATTATAAATATACCAATAATCCACATCTCATCACATACAAGCATGTACTAACCCTCTTTCATGCAATCATACTTAGGAACCCCTTGAAGTTGTGGTACCTGTATAACTATGTTGGCCACCATACTTATACAATTACCCTTTCCCCAATGCACTCCCTCCTATGATGACACTTATAAGAATTAATACAACACATAACACATATAACCATCTACTCACATAAGCTCATAACCACATAAACAATAAGGTCAAAAACTCCAACTATTTAAATAACATAGTCAAACTTCCTGAAATACATAAATCCATAGTCTAACTAAAACAGCATAGACTAAATCCAAAACGAAAACATAATCAGTTATAATTCATGTCACCCATAAGAGTGGAAACAGCTTAAAATCCTTCCTACCCATGTACTCCTAGTAACTCGAACCACCACACGATTCTTAGGGAACATGACTTAAACATCAAAAGAAAATAACATACCTCAGGTATATAAAATAACTCAACAAAAGATAGAAACTACCTTGTACCAAATTATGTACTATAATGTACAATTTAAGCAAAATACAACAATGACTAGCGTGGACGATTATGGTTCAACCCGCACTAGTCACAACCCGAAAAGAAAATAACATGTGACTAAGTATGAACATACTATGGTTCAATTCATACTAGTCAAAACATCGCAATAAATAACATCCAAACATATCAATTATTATAAAATGCACACATACTCCTATGACGCCTATATGCAGGAACCCTTAAGCTATAGACTAGGCTACAAAACTAGGCAACCTAATTCTCTATAACCATTGTCTCTTATACCATTCTGTCACACCCCACCATGGCGGAATATGGGGCGCGACGTATGGATATCATCACAACATGGCATGTCTATAGAGATAACTATATGAAATAAGAAATGTCATAAAATTGGTGACACAAAAGTCATGACAATATCTCAACAATGCTGGAGTCTAGGTAAGTAGGTAACAGTCCTACCTCTTACCCAAGACAAACAAATAACATAACCAAAACAAACATATAGGTGCCAACAGTATCACTTATTTAATAATCAAAAGAAACTAAGAAGGAACGGGGATCTCTTTTTAAATGCATTTCCTACGCTCTCCAAATCCTAGCCACTTATGTTCTCATGCTTAACCATAGTATCACCTGAAAGAGACACTAAAACACGTCAACATAAAGTTGGTGAGAGTCATAGGTTTAGACTCAAACGTCAAAATCATACCATAAGCTGTGAATAATAACCAAACAATAACATATGGACAATGTGATACAAACATGCATTAACAACAAATATTCAAGATTAAACAACCAAACCAAATCCAAGTCCAAGGCTCCCAGCCTTATCAACACCATACTCCCATAGGCGTCCAAACACCTATGAACCAATCCCAAGGCCCCTCCTTGCCAATATCCCCTTGGTACCAAGTCAAAACATAAACAATCAAGAATCAACTAGTAGTTAATCACATAAGTATGCACACACAAGTCCATCACCAAACACAAAACATTCACAGCATAATTTATAAATATCAAAACAGTGTCTCTTCCATCCCATCTGGAAGTTAAAATCATTAGTAAACATGGGACTATGAAACTCACCTGATTAAGCTTCTGCAAAAGTCCGCGCACAAGCAAAAAGCTAACAAACCAAAAACACATAATCAAAACATGAACCAATCACTAAGAAGGCTCATCAACCTATGATGGACATATAACCTCCTCCTATATAAATACCTCATTTATACGCTCTAAGCATCTCATTACACCCCTCTATAAAGCCCTTAACTCATTATACTTCATAACCCGTCCCGTTAACATTTTACCCAAAACAGTCCCGGTTTTAGGTCTCCAAACTATAAGCCAAACGGCCACTTAAACATACCCATGATCTCTGTAAAGGGAATACTTATGCCCTTACATATGTTAGCTAACACCTCCCATTTGCCCCAACCTTAAAGCTACTGTTAAGGCCCCGATATATATATATATATATATATATATATATATATATATATATATATATATATATATATATATATATATATATATATATATATATATATATATATATATATATATATATATATATATATATATATATATATATATATATATATATATATATATATATATATATATATATATATATATATATACTTTTGTCATTCCAGATTTACTGATTTTAAACATACAAAAAGTTTGTTATGATTAGGGGGTCTTTCCCTAACCTACCATCTTAGCCCCAATGCAGATACTTACTATAATATATAAACCATCTCTCATGTTCGTTTGAATGTCCCAATGCAACCCTAAGTACCCCAAACAACCCAAAACTTAAAAAGAAAACAGGCTGACTTCAAAACAGTTTTGACCTTCGACTGTTGTAACCTGTTTTTGACCCACTTCCCGACCTCCAATTTAGTTCTCGTTTCTCGCATTGGAAAGCCACTTCAATTCTTTTCAGGGATACTTGGATCGCAAAATAAGAGTTTGTAGAACTCCCGATATGATCAAAACAATTGACCCTAAATTCTGCCCAGTTTTTAAAAAACGGGTTTAATTAAATTAACCTAATTAATTACCCCTAACCCCACTAATTACAAGCCCTAATTTATGTAATCATCATAATATCATTAATATACTATTTTTAATTTAAACCCTAACCTAAATCCATCATAAGATGATCATAAAAACATTAAAAACAATTTAAATGAAAAAGGTTATGAAGGTTTTACCTTGATATTAATGGAAGATGAAAAAAACAATGAAACCCTAAAACCCTTATGTTTGAGCGTCGGTTTTAGCTTCCCAGGAGAAAAATAATGTGCTTTTGTTTTAATTAAAATCCTTATATAATGTATGGAAAAGTCTTAGTCCAACATAAAGCTCACTTTCCTTTTTTCCTTTTTCTCTTCCTTTTCTTACGTCCAAAACCGACCCACACCCCCCTTAATTTCGTTTTTTTTTTAATTTTATTAATAATTAATATCTTATTAATATTACCTTAATTTAACTTAATTTATTTCAGCCCCTAAAGTTTCCAAAACCTCAAAACCGTAAAACTAGTCAATTTTACGCGTTTTACCGTAAAAGACGTAAAATATACACTTTTAAAAAAAATCTCAAATTTTGAAATAAACTTTATAAATAAGTCCTAAATGACTTAAAACCATCCCGAAAAATACTCACATGACTAAACACCTCATCCGAGACCTCTAAATGCTAAACCGTAAATCGTAAAAATACGATTTTCTATAATACATATACGTATGCGTAAAACACCTAAATAACACCATCTCATTTCATAGTCACTACCATGTGAGCTCATGAACATGAAATCACCACACATCGTTTCACTCACAAGGTACCCCGTACCGGAAACGATATCCAAACCAGAATCTATACACACCAATTAACACATAAACACGTAAAGACACGTAACTAGCACAAAATAAAACTAAGTGACGATCCTCAAAACCAGGGTTGTCACAGCGACGATGGCGTCGATGGGTTTGACGATGGCGTCGAGGGGTTGCTTGTGTTGAGAAGCCCGGTGAAGTTGAGTTGTGGGAATTGGTCATTTGGGATGTTAGACATTTTTTTGTTGTTGTTTACAGAGATTATAAAGAATTGTGTGTGTAGTATTATGACGACTACAACCAGGATACTAGATGCGGAACATCGATCGTGAAGCAACCGTCGACAGAAACCACACAAGGTATGTACCCTAATCGACCTTAACCGATTAGATTAGTTTATTAAAAAATACGTTGTGAATCCCTTCCCCCCCCCCCCCCCCCCCCCCCACATCCTT
This sequence comes from Glebionis coronaria, assembly GCA_025667525.1. Taxonomy (NCBI): domain Eukaryota; kingdom Viridiplantae; phylum Streptophyta; class Magnoliopsida; order Asterales; family Asteraceae; genus Glebionis; species Glebionis coronaria. The sequence goes on along the minus strand of JANFOE010000322.1, from coordinate 3,892,673 downwards.
TTATAGAGACGAGGGGAACCGACTTATTACAAATTCCTACGAGTCGGGTTGGGCTAACAACAACCAACCGACCTTTATTCACGTATACTTGGCTAATACAAGTTTAAGCTCGACTCTAAGACCCCTAGACGTGCTCTTTAGCTAATACGAAGACTAATACATAACAATTTCCACCTTAGGCTTCATATTAGCCAATCCCAACACCAGCAACTCTAAGCAGTGTTGTAAGTTGCGTCCGTGTACCACCTTCGTCAAAGCATCCGCAACATTGTGTTCAGTACCAACCTTCATAACTTCAACTGTCTTTGCTTCCAAGACTCCTTTGATAAAGTGATTACGCACATTTATGTGCTTAGTCCTTTCATGAAAAACATGATTCCGCGATAAGTGAATAGCGTCCTGATTATCACAATTAACTGCCAGAGTGTCGAGATCCATGTCCAACTCTTTCAAGAGTCCCCTTAGCCAAATAGCTCCTTTCACAACCTCCGTAAGTGTCATATACTCCACTTTAGTTGTCCTCAAAGCCTCCGTGTGCTGCAACTTAGCTTCCCACCTCCTCGCGCATCCATGTATCAGCAGCTCGTAACCTGTTCTACCAATGAAAGTGATCGATCTTATCATGGCGTAGTCGAAAACCACAAACACCTGTACGTATGTCTGTAATCCACGATCAACCCTATCCAACATACCCACATCTGCAGATATTATGTTAGGTCTCGTGCAGACCATCGGTTACTCCTGGCTTCCAACTGCATATATATGACCACTTACTGTTCTTTTCCACATCAAAATCCCCTGATAGACTATCCTCAAACGACAGTATGGAGTATCCCTTCAACAAAGTCTGTACTAACTTTCCGTTGTAAAACCTGGACTGCGACACCCTTAGAGTATTACCACTCTGATTCCTGATGATCTTAATATCAATTATATTTCCCTTTGCTTTAACCAGCAAACCCTTTATAACCTTGATCTTGCCTGACTGCATCTTCACGGTAAAACCCTCTTTTCAAGAGTGCCCAACGATATCAAGTTCTGTCTTAATTCCGGAACATACCTGACGTTGTCCAACACGAAACTTGACCCATCCCTAATTCGTACTCGAACCTTACATGTCCCATATACACGGCATTCCCTATCATCACCTAGCAGTACATTACCACCTTCATACTCCTTAACATCAACCAAATAATCTCTCATGTGTGTTATATGGTATGAGCCCCCTGAATCCATGATCCAGTCCAAAAGTTCATCAACACTCATAGCCATCATAACATCAACATTTCCATACCCATCAGCTCCAGAACCAGATGCCTGGTCTTTATTCTTGACAAAACCTTGAGATTTCTTGTGATTATACCTGGGATAATCCCTCTTCAAATATCCTCAAACTAACATATATAATGCTTGAGTCTGTTGCTCCTTCCTTGTGACTTTGACCACGAACTATTTGTCCCCTGCTCCATATCTCTTTGACAAGATCTATCCCTCACATACAACCTTTCACCACCATCACCCTTTGCTTTCGTCGTCTTCTGAAGTTCCCTACAATTAAGTGTCGCGAGCACGTATTCTAGCTTCAAAGTATCCCGACTATATAGCAAAGTCTCCACGAAATTATCGTAAGACGATGGTAAAGATGTGAGTAATAATAATACCTAATCCTCATTCGATATAGCAGTATCTATAGCCGCTAAGTCACTTACAAGCTTGTGAAACTCATCAATACGTTCAAACTGACTCCTACCTTGATTCATTTGAAAAGTATATAACTTTTTCTTCAAGTACAAACGATTAGCTAAAGAGTTTGTCATGTATAAAGTCTCTAACTTTTTCCAAATCCTCGCTGCAGTCGTCTCCTTGGTGATCGCCCGTAGTACCCGATCACCTAAACACAAGATCAATGTGCTGTAAGCCTTTTCTGAATGACGTTATCGTATGCCACTATTGTGGTGTCGGGTAATTCCTCCAATGCTGCATCTAATCTCAGATGTTCCAACACAGCTTTCATCCTTACCTGCTATAACCCGAAGTCATTCTTCCCATCGAATTTCTTGATGTCAAATTTGTTCACCGTCATCTTATTTTAACCCTTGACTAACCGTTAAACTTTTGTGAATTTACCTACACAAAAACACGATCTAGCAAAGTATCCCGTGTGTAAAACACCCTTGCTTTATCGATATAACCCTAAGGTAAAAATCTTAGAAATCGGTCAAACCAAGTAACCCTTCTAAAGAAAGCCCTTTCTTACACAAATGTCGACTGAACCTTGGGAATTAAACTATCCAACAAATTGACAACCCTTGAATCAAGAAAACACCTGGTGCCTTTTGAAGTAACCCTTGTCGTACTTTTATTTTGCAAAACCGATCTCTAATAACCTAAGAAATCTTACAACCTCGACAAGTCTTGAACGCTCTTTATCCCTTTATTAATTTGCTAAACCTTGTGATAAACCCTCACAATCACAAATTAACAAAGTCCCTTTGATAATTCGCTAAACCATGTGATATATTAAACCTCACAATCACGTATTACAAAGTCCCCTTATGTAACTACTACAAAGTAACAATCACTTATTATTTGTTTTTTAAAAACAAAAATAACCTTGACTCAGTTCATCTTTTTAAGAGTAAAAAGATTATATCAAAATTAGCCAATTACCGATGTGTTAATATTAGCCAAGTACATTAAACCCTGGCCCAAAAACAAACACTTCGTACTTTGTAGTATTAGAGATAAGTTGACCTTTTATTAACAAAAACCAACCGCAACTTTATCTTCTTCCTCTCTCATGTCATACACAGCGACCAAAAAACAATGGCAGACACCACCAAACCTGGTTGATCTGAAAAAGAACGATGAAACCCTTTTCAATCGATTGATGTCTGCTGCTCTTTGATGTTTCACCCACCAGAAGCACCGAACACTTTCTTCTTCGATCGATCCTAGTAACCAGTAAAATCCGCGAACCCGAGCTCTGATACCACTTGTAGTATTATGACGACTACAACCTGGATACTAGATGTGGAACGTCGATCTTGAAGCAACCGTCGACAGAAACCACACAAGGTATGTACCCTAATCGACCCTAACCAATAAGATTAGTTCATTGAAAAGAATGCATTGTGAATCCCTTCCCCTCGCCTCTTTTTATAGAGATGAGGGGAACCGACTTATTACAAAGCCCTACGGGTCGGGTTGGGCTAAGAACAACCAACCGACCTTTATTCTAGTATACTTGGCTAATACAAGTTTAAGCTCAACTCTAAAACCCCTAGACATACTCTTTAGCTAATACGAAGACTAATACATAACAGTGTGTGTTAAAAGTGTTAAAATGAGAGAGATATATGATAGTGATGTAAAAAAAGTTATTTTTTTTAAATTTGACTGTTGGTAGCCAACGACTACTTTTCAGTTCTCTCGCTTCGTTGTTGCTTCGTCGCTACAACGACGAACGCTCGGCGGGGTACCGGTGGGTGTGGGGGAGAAGGACAGAGAGGAACGGCGAGGGTTCCATATAGGCTCGGCGAGGGGTCGCTCGCAATGACACCCTCCTCTCTTAAACTTTCTCGTGGCATCTAAACTAATCACGAGGCCGTTAAAAAAACTTATCACGAGTTTATTTATGCTACGCGCACTGGTTAATTATGTATGTGGTTACAAATTTTTTATATCAAACTTTATAAATCACGGTCGATCAAAATTGTTTAGGCGTTAAAGCTATATAGCCTACATAGTGATGTTCATGCTACCATTTGTTGGAATACTGTATAATGTGAATGAGATATCGTGAGATTTTGTATAAATCTATTTTAATAGCTGATTTAAACTTTGGGAATAAGTTTACAGAATTGGTTTTAAATAAATAGAATATATCATTTGTTTGTAAACATTGACAGAATATGTTTAAACAAATAAGATATATCGAAATCATTTTAGTTCTTATGTGATATTCTGTCTTGGTGACCAAGAAAAGTTTTCACTATAAATTAAACTCATTCTCATTCAGTTTTAAAAACACAGAAAATACATCTTCATAGCAACCAAATTCCAGTAGTCTCTTCGATCAGAGACATACAAGTTTTCGTGATCTTTCAGGCAGTTTTGTTATGTCCGACAGTACAACTTACTGTTTCGGTTGTTGTACCCTGGGAAACAGACGGCGAATTTGTTTTAAGGGAAGCGTGTCTAACACGTGCCTCGGCTCTTTATTGTTTATCATCTTTAACACGTGGTTTCGCTCGCGTGAGCATTCTTGCTGGCGATCTAATAAGTTTTTTTTTATCATTTTATTGGTTTATTTAATTATCGTTTATAATTATATCTGTCTGTTATTTATTTTCTGTTAGTCTAATTATATTGTTTTGATTTTATAAATAAAAGTGTACATGTTTTCCTACAAACTTAAAACAGATTTTGCGTAACAAAATTAAAAACACTTTTTGTTAAATCAAATTAATTAATGGATTTTTATAAACTGTTTTTTTATCGAAACCAAGATTGTGTTTCTTTGGAAAATCAGTTTCAACTAAACAGAATTTTATATAACAGATCTATAAACGATATTTAATATGGTTCATTGAATCAGTTTATCTTGAAACCATGATGAGTTTCATACCAATCTGATCTATTTTTTTTATTACCGATGTTATTGTTTAAATCTAGTTTATAGAAACCAGGATTGAGTTTCTTTGAATCAGATTTGGTACAAGTTTGTATAACCATGTCGAGTTTATTAGATACCAAATTGTTTTAATAGTTCTTAACTGTATTCCATTAGAATATTGACAACTTTACTTGTGGTAACACAATTGTAACCCTAGTGAATCTTGTAAATGTAATTGGTGCGCCAGTTACAGCATGATTGGAATCATGGTGAATTTAGATTCATTGAAACCAAGTGGAGTTTCTTTTTGGACACAAATCTCACAAAAGATAAGTTGCTATTCTATGATATTATTAGACCGTATTCATTGATCTCGTAAAATGCAAGCTCTTATTTTATTAGACTTTTGAAACGTGCTCAATGAAATCAAGAAGAATTTATTTGAAACAAGATGTTGACAATGGTATGAGTTATCATTAAATATCAAATTACATACATTATTTTTATTAAATTAGTGGAAGAGTTTGTTTGACTTGTGTAATTCATTGTAAATTGGGCCGAGTTTAATTATAAACAAGATATAATTCTTGAAATCTTGTTGAAGTTATAGATATATCTATAGAAACCTTGTCGAGTTTAAAGGTAAATCTATAGAAACCTTGTGGAGTTTCTTTAGAAGAATGGATCTACTGAAACCTTGTTAAGTTTCATTGTAGAAATAGATCATGTGAAGTTAAGATCTTCTGAATGAAGATTGACAACATAATATTACATATGTGTTTTTTGGTAAAACATTAAGTTATAGCTGATATTTTTTTTAATTAATTGTTTAGTCGAAAGACTTCCTTTAAACTGGGTTTTGTAAAACGGATCTTATAAAACGTTTGCATTTTAAACAAAAGTCGATGTAATTCGCTTTTGGTTAAGAAACACTGTGTGATTTAGCACGTTGTTAATACTACCAAAATTAGTGTCAACTAAATCATGGGACCTCTTAATAACATTTGGAATGTCATGAGTGACAGCAAAAGAGAGACTGATACCTACTTGTACGGTAGATGCTTTGAAGCATTCAGAAACTTGTTGTGCCATAACTATGCGTTATATGGTCTGAATGACATGAAAACTGAGGCCATGATGGAATCCAACCATAGCTAATGGTGCATTCGCACATCAGTATCATGTCATGTATATGGTGATAAGAGTTTGATTAACTCTTATAATGCAGCTGAGAATGGAGAGAACGAGTTTGAGCAACTCTCCAACTTCAAATATCAAGGAAAATAAGATGTGGTTCACATGTGGAAAAGACACTAAGTTAACCAACGTTGTATGTGCCGGAGATTCATATGAATCTTATGTCCGGATGGTTGCTTAATGAAATATGGCTTTCATATGTGTTTGAATCAAATAAAAATCGATTTAATGAATAACATAAATTTAGTGCATATGGGTTATGCCTTTAAAATGGTTAAGTTGATTATATTTTATAATGGTAATTTTTAAATGTATGTTATGACTTACTTTGACATGTTTTAAATTTTTACTCAGCATGTTGTCCAATTAAACCAAATTGGAAACCCATTTTTGTATTGACACGGATTACAAAATCAAAACTTACGTTGAAGCCAAATTGATAAGTATTTTCTCTTGGTTGAAGAGAAATAACCAAAAACCTTGATATGATTCACATGGTTTTATGTGATTTAGAATTGATACCTACTAAGGTAGAGAGTATCGTGTACTTCATCATATTGGCTGAATGTGGTACAAAATATTGCTATTTACACTTACTTGAGAGTAAGGATATAGACAAGCTTGATCTATACACATAAGTTGAGAACTAACTTATTATCGATAATAAGGTGATTCGAAGTTATTGGATGTGAATATGTGTCTCTATTTCTAAATTTTTATGCTAAACTTAGAATAAGACACAAATTCATAGCTGTGCCTTAGTATAAATGGTTAATGTCATGTTCTTAAGTCCAGGTTTAAGCCATGGCATGTGGGGGAAAGCGATTATATCGATTACTTATCTTTTAGATAAGATCCTTTGTAAATAAAATAAGATACTTCTTACGAACTATGGGTGAGAAGAAAACTATCTTATAAGTACTTACAAATGTGGAGGATATCTAGCTAAGATATCCTTATGAAACTCATGGTTCGAAAGATTGGACCTAAACCCATGGATTGTATGTTCACGGGATTTGTTATGAATAGCAGTGCTTATCGTTTCATTGTACATGAATCGAAAATAGACATAGTAATGGAATTAAGGAATGATTCATTCTTCGGAAATATATTACTTGTTTATGAAGGAAATTGAAAGATCATCTAGAATAGATGACGAGGTTGTCCAAGGTCAGAGACAATGAGATGATATGATCTCTTAGAAGAGAGACAAGATTGACCCAAGAAGAGGTTAAACCTATGAGAAACAAAATGAGATGAACCGATATAATGGTTGGATTCAGTTTGTGTCTTTTATAGTAGGAAATGAGCCTACTTCTTATTGATAAGCCTTAACTTCTTTGAAAGGGTATCAACAGATATAAGCCATTAAAAGTGAAATAGATTCTATTTTACAAAAGTAAACTTACATGCTCGTGGATTTAACTCAAAGGAAGTTAGACACTAGGCTATAAGTGAATCTTTAATAGGAAGATGAAAGTCGATGGCATCACCATTGACATGTGCAAAGCAAGATTGGTAATCAAAGAATTTAGAAAACAAGAAGGTCTAACTTCCTTTGATACTTATTCGCATATTACGCGAATAACATCGATTAGGATGGTACTATATTGTCGCATTAAGAAATTTTGAAAATTCCTTATGTAGATGTGAAAACGATATTTCTAAACAGGGATTTAGAAAAGGAACTATACATGAACCAACATGAGAGTTTCATGGTTCCTAGACAAAAAATTTGTAGGCTTATTAAGTCATTATATGGCTTAAGGAAAGCTTCCAAGCAATAACATCAAACTTTTTGTAGAATCTTGATAACCTATGAATCTATGAAGTGGGTTGATGTTATCTAGAGAGAGAAACTAGAGAGAGAAAGTGAGAGAAACTAAGTGTCTTTTTATTAAATGAAAACTAGAAAGTGAACAACAAGCAACCCCTTTCCAAGGAGGAAAGGGGTATTTATACTTCCAAGCCTTATTTGGACTTGGGCCGGCCCATGACAAGCCCATGGGCCGGTTTCTTACTTAACTTAATAAGTAACACTAACTACGAGCTATTACAACATATATAATAATGTGGAGTGACCGATACTTCTAATATACGTAAAAACGTATTTCTAATAATCTCCCCCTAAGGGAGGTCACTCCACGTTACAAAGTTCTAAACCTAGCATACTATACTAAGTCTTCGTTCTTTAGCTCGTAGTCTTTTCTTCTTTCTTTTTGTTGTGAATATTTTGATTTGATCTTTTAGGCTTTGGCTTGAGAGCATTGTTCTTTTGGCCTTTCACGTGCGATCTTTGCCTTCTTGTGAAACTTGCCTCCTCGTGTCTTCATGTTCCACACACTTATGTCTTTTTGTTGAATTCTCGAAAGCTTTAGAGTTTGGTACAGCGGAAGACTTCATTTTGCACTTTCTCGAATTTTGCTGACCTTTGATGCAGAAAAACATAAGCATGTGGGAACGACTTCAACAGGTACACCGCAACGCCACCGTCTTTAACTGGTACACAGCAACGCCACCGTCTTCAACAGGTACACAGCAACGCCACCGTCTTTAACAGGTACACAGCAACGACACGAATAAAATGGCTTTGACATTTTATTCTAATTCGGTAGCATTTTACCTCCGGTCGGTGAAGACCGTTGGACGATATTAGATATCGTACCCGTGACGGATAGTTTCAATTAAGTAACTTCCTGACAGGATTTCGCGGGTAAACCCGTTCTCTTTATTCGACCGTCCAAAGCTGACTGCGAACATAAAGAGTGAATCACTTGGATAATTTATCCTTGTGATTTGAAGCCGTCAATTCATGAAACCTGGAACAAGTGAATTTCAATTAAGATTTTCACCATCGTTGCTTTCCAGTTATCACGAGCTCAATTCATAAAGAATCTTGCACGTTACCTACCAAGTGCTGTTTGATGTTAACACTAGAAGGATTTCCACTCGTCACTGTGATCAATAAAGAGTCACTCTGAGTGTTCTGGCAAGATCATATGATCATGCGTAGAGGCCTGGAACGAGTTTAAGTTCAATTAAGAATTAAACCACTGTTTCTTTCCAGTTTTTCACAAGATTGGTTCTAAAAGAACCGCACGTGTAACCTACCATGAGCTTGTTTGATGTTGGCTCAAGCAGGATTTCCATCTTCATTGTAATACTTGCGTATTACTCGGATGTTCTGGCAATATTACAGGAATACTGCGTAGGACTCATAAAAATCTCTTACTTTTCACAGTGTGTGAGAAAGCAAGGAATAAATGGAAAGTGTCCTAATGAGACTTTTGATGATCTCTTGGCTCTAGACTCGATAGTGCGTTTTGATTTAGTGAGCGATGGCTGGAGAGGAGTGCCACCTTTTCAATACCAGTCTATTCGGAGTGAATAAACCAATAGATTACGTGTTGATCTCCGTGTGATTAAAACAAATACCTTTTGAGAGATATTTGAGTTAGCTGGGAAGGGTTGTGCATTGCATCACTGGGTCCATGACGTCTTTCTTCAATATCGAGAATCATTAACAAAAATGATCTCAATAGCATATGTATTGACTCGGTTTCTGCCTAAAGTTGTAAGGATGGCTTCTTTCTTTACACCCTTTATCTTTACATTTCTTTTTCATTCTTCAACCCCTTCAGTACTTACCAATACATCATCACTAGCACCTTGTTGTGATTGTTCCAGTGCTAGCATCAGTAATTAGTCGGTACTCAGCTACATTCACATTCTTTCTCCATCTTTCCTAGGACTTCTAATTCTATCTAGGGAATTGTCCTTGGGAAGATTCCATCGGCTCTGATGAATCATTGGACTAAACCTATTCCTACCACCCTTTTGTCACCACATCGTCGTGAATTAAGCGTGTTTTAGGAAAGTATAGCCACCATGAAAAATCACTGAAAATCACATAAGGTACTTGTGATATGAAATCAAAAGTTTTGTACCTTAGGTGTTTTGTTCATCAAAAACGCTCCCCCTTAACACGTGCTTTACACATATTAAGTTGGATTATTGTTAAGTCTTTTTCATCTTTTAGCCAAGTATCATTTAAGTCTCCTTAATCCCATTTTCTCCCCTTATCCAAAATGTTAACCATTAATATTTGGGATATTGAATGGATTAACCGGTCTTTGGGTAAAAATGAAATCGATGTTTGGCCATAGAACATGTTAATGCTCCCCCTTAAATTAATAAGGGATATTTGTAGTGCTTTAGTATGATATATTTTGAAAGATTTAGAATCTCGTGAGAAATTCTTGAAAAATTATCATACATTGACACTACATCAAGCCGCAAAAGCACAATATTCACAAATATACATATTCACAATTGAAAACCAATATAAAGTGGACCTGAAATGTACGACCCATTAGATGGATCGTTGCAGTAGCTTGTGGTGCACTAAATATGGTCTACCACCAACGAATCTTTCCAAGCTCCTCATCAATCTACGTTCACGGAGCTTTTGATCAATCTTCTTGATCACATACTTCGCCATTTGCCGATAACCCTGATGCCAATCCTCAGTCATCTCTGGTAAAGTCCCGCCCGAATTAAGATGCTCCAACTTTCCTCTGACGTATAGAAGAGTCCCATCATTGTACTTATAAAGCTCACCCACCCTCATAAACTTCATTAACCCTCGACTGTTCAAGTAGAAAATGCCGCAATTCGGGACAGAAATGCCGGTATAGGGACATCTATCTACATGTTGAGGTAACACTTGATTCACTGGACGGGTTAGGTTAAGCTTCCTTTGGTAGCTTTCGACTCCCAACTGAAGATCTTCAACTCGTTTCTTGATAACAACGCTTCGTGTGAACATACGAAGTGCTGTATTCAAGGCAATGATGTCTTCACGAGGAATATGTGTGAGTTGATCCCGGGTCATCATAAGCAGCATATCTTCGATATCCTCAAGGCGAATGATAGAAAAATCTCCCTGCTGGATTTTGTATTCTCTATCATCCTCCCTTTTCAGACGAATCTCCGTCACATGATAATATCCATTCTTGGCTTCAGTTTTCAGCCCTAAGATACTGGAGATGCGGATATCGGATCTAACGTTGCTTCCTGAATTGGCTAGACAGCAACCCCTGTACGCCCTTCGGACTCGTTCGTCCCAATGAGATGCACCTATAACAGCATACATATCATAATTACGAGTTACCCTTGGGACCCCGAGTCGGTTTACCTTTTTCTCGATCCAGGGTATTGTCCCCCAGTTGGCAGCTTTCAGCAAGGTCAAGGAGGTGGCGTACTTTGATGAACCCTTCAGAAGATACTCAAGATCATAAGTGACGAAGAAGTCGAGAGCAATCTGATTATCTTGAGTAGGATCAAGTGGAGCTCTTTCTGATTCATGAAGACCTGGCCGTTGAACGGTATTCAGAGCTTTCAGGATCTCATCAGCATAATACTCGAACTCCATTCGGGTTAACCTGGTTTTGGCGCGAATTCTCTTATCCTTCAGCGCTCTCTTCACCAAAGACGGAGTAACCGAAGTCTTATACTCATGAGCCAGAAATGCACATAAGTCAATCGGACTGCGGATACGGAGATATAAAACATCTCTGTCAGCGTCTGTGATTGGATCATATTGCGCCGCTGCCGTGATCCAAGCCTGTGGCGGTGCAGTCTCGTCAATCTCCAACGTGTCTGCCCAGTCCCGTGTGCTTGACTCAGGAACAGTAGATTGTGGTTCTTGTTGTAGAGGAGTAGAGACGTGAACATCTGCTGGTTCTGATTCAGGCATCTCGGCGGTGTCATGAACGGGTGAGTGTTGTGCAGTGTTGGAAATACGTTTTTACGTATTTTGAAAGGATCGGTCACTCCAATGATATTGGGCTCGTGATCTAATATAGCCCATATAGCCCACATGTAGGGTGGACTATATAAACCCCCTCCTAGCATGTTAGGAGGGGTTGGTCATTCACTTTCACACACTTAATCTAATCTTTCATTATTTTCTCTCTAGTTTCTCTCTCTACATCTTCATCTATCTCTCTCTTTAATAATCATCTCCATAGTTAGATAATCCAAGGATTACGATAAACTAACAAATGGTATCAAGAGCCATGAGATGATTGCTTGGTTTTTGTGTTTGTGTTCTTGATTTACACGCCTATTTTGATCCTTATTACACACGTCCAAAATTTTTTTTGTGTTTTTGATGGTTTTTTCTTGATACAAATCTTCTACATAGTTGTGGTAAGGATTTGGTATAGTTACTTTGGCTAAAAACACAAAATTTTTGGGTGTTTTGATCATTTTTGGCTTAAATCACGAATTGGTTGAGTTTCGTCCGAGAAAAGTGGAAATTATTCCGATCAGGTCATCGGAAAGGGGTTTATAGTACATTCCGATCTGTGTAATCAGAATAGGGTTTAGGTATTCCGATCACAGCATTCCGATTGGTATTCAGATTGGTATTCCGATTTGGTATTCTGATCACAACATTCCGATTGGTATTCAGATTGGTATTCCGATCACGGCATTCCGATTGGTATTCAGATTGGTATTCAGATTTGGTATTCCGATCACAGCATTCCGATTGGTATTCAGATTGGTATTCCGATCACGGCATTCCGATTGGTATTCAGATTGGTATTCAGATTAGGTACATTCCGATCAAGGTTATTCCGATAGGCCATTCCGATCACTATTCCGATCAATATTCAGATCATCAAAATTTTTCCATAAAAAATTTCGATCGTGTGTAATTTTGTCTTGGAATTTTTGGTTTATCGAGAATAATTATTAGGGGATTTTAACATTATTTCTCGACTTCTACACACAACAACAAACACAATTACTTTCTTTCATTGTTCGATCGATACGTAATCCTTAACTTCATTTATCATCGATTTTCAATGGATTCGTCGAATTCGACATCTCAAGAGGGAGACTTGCATCTCATGCAAAATACAGCTAGAGAAAGTGGTATAACGTTCTTTCGACTACTCCAGTCTCATCTAGTGACCATTTCTTGGTTTCAAGGAGGAAGCGAATTTCTGACACTCTTCGGTCAAGATCGTTATATATTCATCGATTCCATATTCCTCAACTTGAACCAACTAGCTGAGCAACTTCACAAGGAAGACTTTAATCACTCTGCATCAGCATCTGCATATCAAGCTCTAGTGACACAACTTACGCACTTCTTCAAATTCAACATTCTTAAGTCTGACAATTCAGGGATATGTCAATCATTTCTTCAGTACACACAAACGGAGGTTAAAGAGTTTCGTGGTACATTGTTGAAATTAATGACATCGGTCTCGTCTTCAATTTATGAAAGATCCCGACTTCAGCAAACGTATAATAATGGAGTGCAAGAATCTATGATGCAGATGCAAGAGGCGAATGATCATACGGTTGACAACTTGGAGCCTAATAATTGCAAGAGCAAGGATTCGGGAGGAAAGCATGATACAAGCAGCATGTCAGGGATTGATGATACCATACCCGTAACTGACGAAGAGTATACCAATACGGTACAAAGGAATGTGGTATATGATGTCTATGCCAAAGAACTACCGCATGTTGCGCATTCCGAACCTAATTATGACAAACATGGGATGGAAAAGGGTGATAGTTTTACCACTTCAGATTCATCCAATGTGAGTCAAAATAGGGGAGAAATTGTTCAGAATGCTATAGTTCATCATGATAAATGCTTTATGACTGCTTCTCTAACCGATTCTGATTCCAAGATTAAAGAGCTTGAAATGATTTTAGCTCAGCAATCTAAAGCTCTTGAGGATGCCAAAAGTGAATTTTCGAAGAAAACGGATAAATTTGAAAAGTATTTTGAAAAACTTGAAAATTCAAACGTTGTTCTTGAAAGAAAATTAAATCAAAAAATTCAAGATTCTAAAGCTGAAAAAGATAATTTTGTGAAACAAATTACTTTGCTAGAATCTAAGTTGGCATCCCAAGAAAAATTGCTTAAAGATAATGAGAAGTTAAAGGCCCAGGTTCAGGAAAAGGTTTTTGCTATAGCTGCGTTGAAAAACGAATTAAGGAAAACTAAAGGAACTAGTGTGGACACTAAGCTTGAAAAACCATCAATCTTGGGGAAACCGCCTCAAATTCAGTCTGTTAGGCAACCGGCTGCATTTAGATCCGAGCGACCAAAATCCTCGAGACCGCGGTTTGCCTCCCAAGTTGATATGGTTCATCTTTCTAGACCAGTCACTCCACCATCTAGGCCTAATGTGACTAAAACAGCTTTTGCAAGACCTAATCACATGATTGCATCTAGTCTCCCTAGACATAGTCCAAAGAATACGTCTCGAACTAGTTCAAATGACGTTCGCCATACATTTGGTCTAAGGGAAGCTAAGCTAAAGACACAAGTAAGAGATAGAAATTTCAAACCTAGTCAGATGCCTTCTAGTTTACCCAACACTGCTAACCGAAGCATGTCTCATCCTAGGAGCATCAATCAATCATCTAGGAATTCTAGATCTTACTCGGACATTAAATATGCTACTTGTAAAACATGTAGGCGATGTGTCTTTAAAGCCAATCATGATTCTTGTGTCAAGAAATTACTTAATGAGGTGAACTCCCGTGCTAGACTTAAATCTCAGTGGGTAGCTAAAATCAAACCCATTGGAAAAATGTGGCGCCCTACTGGTAGAACTTTTACTCTTGTAGAAAACAAGTGCCCTTTAACTAGGATAGTCTCTGATTCTGCTAAGACTACTAGGGAGGAAATTGAAAAGGAGGATACATCACTTAAGCCTGAACTTAAGGTTTTCTATAAAAGGAAACGCTTGCCAGCTAAGACAAGTGAATCATCTCCTCAGGTCACCTCTAGCACAAGAAAACAAAATTGTGAACACCCACTTGTTTCTAAGATAGATATGGCTAACCCATATCAAAGCATGCAAATTCCAAATGAAAATGCAGGTACCAAAGAGGATGTTCCAAAAGAAAGAAGCGGTCCAATCATTGTATACCATTCAATTAAGGACACTCTCAGAGTTTGGTTGCTGAAGAAGCTGATATCTAAGAAACAAGTGTCTCAGGGGATTTGCAGTTAAGCTTACAGTGCACTAGGACTTATAGTCACATCACAGACTATAACTCGTTCATCAAAGAAAGAAAAGTTTATCTCCGATGATAAACTTATCCTTACAACGAGAAGTTAATTTTTCTCGGGCATGAGCTAATAGTTTTTAAGCTCATGCACAATGACTTACAGTTAAATATCATACTTTAACTCGGACTTCAATTTTAGGAAAGCTTATCTTTAAAGATAGCTTATCCTCGTAACGGGAAATTAAATTTTCTCGGTCATGAGCTTGTATTAAAACATTCCAAGTTTTAAGCTCAGAAAGGAAAACGTATCTTTTAAATAAGAGAACTTTTCCTCATAACGAGAAATTCATCTTTCTCGGTCATGAGCTTTCCGTTAAAACATTCAAAGTTTTCAAGCTCATGAACACGACTTCTAAGTAAATGTCAACTTAGGACTCGTTCCTCAGTTAAAAGGAAAGTTTATCGCCTATGATAAACTTATCCTTAACAACGGGAAGTTTACAACTTCTCGGACTTGAGCTCGTTAAGTAAGATATACAACATCTTAAGCTCAAGTAATTGGTTCTCAAAACTTTGAACACAATTTTTCGAGAATTTCTCAAAAGGTTTTTTTCTAAATCTTTCAAAATTGTGTGTTCAAAAATATTTTGATACAAAGAGCATGTCTTCTGGAATCGATAATATTTACGATACTAGAAATGTCATTCAATAATGACACGGGGTTGTAAATAAAGTTCGAGCAGAAGTTCAAATGATTTAAAACATGTTCAAAATGGTTTGCTATTATTTCAGATAGTAACCCGCTTTTCATACTCAAGTCAAGCATTTCACCGGAAAGCTTTGACTCAACAACGGGAATTAATTTTCTCGGGCATGGTTTACTTTACAACCATGTAAGGGATTGTGTTTACTTAATAACACAATCTAACACGAATATATGTACGATTCAGTGCCTTTATTTGTTAAAACAAGAGAAGTCTTGTTTTTATGAAGTTATCATCTCCACCAACCGTAGCAACTTACAATTGATATCTACATACTCGACGATGCGACTACTCAGACGGTAACTACAGCTCTTTCAATAGAACACGGGTCAACAATTGAGGGGGAGCAATTGTCCAGCATTCAGAATCCTTGATGCCGAGAGTGCCAAGTTCACATATTGGTGTCAAGACAATGATATCAATCATACACATGGAGTCAAGAGATAACTTTAGACGTGACGAGGTGACCAATATTCGTGAACAAGAACCATGTGAATCTTTCATATGATGTTCTTCATCATTCAGGTCCAACCTCATAAATCGCTAATCTTGTGAATACATTATCATATATGATCTTTGCACGTGATAAATACCTTACACTTGTGTTTAAAAGGTATTTAATTTACGTTTCAAGTACACCCACATTAATTTGAGGGGGAGCTTGTGACAAGCATGAAGATAATTGGATTTGCATTTTTCTTCCCAAAACCTTTGATAAAACTTCATTAAATCAATTGATATTAAAAACATCGATTGGGTTAATATTTTTAATATGGGGGAGAAAATGTGATTTAATATGGGATATTATCACAAATGGTTTGACTTAATGTGTTGGCTCATCCCCACATGTGCGAAATGTTTTCGAATATCGTGGCATATGTTAAGGGGGAGCAAAACGGATTTACATATCAAAATGGATTTTCATGGTGACATATACTTACCCGAAACCCATTTATTTCACGACGATGAAGATTGTGGTGACATAAGGATGGTAGGATAGGTTAAGTCCTATGATTCTTCCAGAACCGGAGGAATCTTCCCAAGGACATTCCATAGCTAGAAATAGTAGTCCTTAGGAAAGTTGGGGAAAGACTGTGAACGTAGCTGAATGCCGACCAAGTACTTAAGTTAGCACTGGAACAATCACAACAAGGTGCTAGTTATGACGTATTGGTAAGCATTAAAGGGGTTGAAGAATGAAAAAGAATTGTAAAGATAAAGGGTGTAAAGAAAGAAGCCCTCCTTACAACTTTAGGCAGAAACTGGGTCAATACATATGCTATTGAGATCATTTTTAATGATGCTTGATATTGAAGATAAGACATCATGGACCCAGTGATGCAAAGCACAACCCATCCCAGCTAACTCAGATATCTCTCAAAAGGTATTTGTTTTAATCACACGGAGACAACACATTATCTATTGATTTATTCACTCCGAATAAATTGGTATTGAAAAGGTGGCACTCCTCTTCAGCCTCCGATCACTAAAATCCAAAATGCACGTTCGAGTCTAGAGCCATTTGAGATCATCAAATATCTCATTAGGACACACTTTCATATTTCCTTGCTTCTTCACACACAGTGAAAAGTAAGAAAGATTTTAAGAGTCCTACGCAAAATCTTCATGATCTTGCCTGAACATCCGAGTAATACGAAAGTATTTACAATGAAGATGGAAATCCTTCTTGAGCGAATATCAAAAAGCTCATGGTAGGTGACTTGTGCGATTCTTTATGAATCAAACTTGTGATAACTAGAAAGCAACAGCTGTTTAATTCTTAACTGAATTTAAACACGTTCCAGGCCTCTACGCAATATCTTAGTGATCTTGCCAGAACACTTAGAGTGATACCTTAGTGTTCACAGTGATGAGTGGAAATCCTTCTAGTGTTAACCTCAAACAGCACTTGGTAGGTAACTTGCAAGATTCTATACGAATCAAGCTCGTGACAACTGGAAAGCAACGATGGTGCGGTTCTTAATTGAATTTCACTTGTTCCAGGAATCAGAATTGACGGCTACAAATCATGCGGATATTATTATCCAAATGATTCACTATTTATGTTCGCAGTTACCTTTGGACGGTCGAATAAAGAGAACGGGTTTACCCGCGAAATCCTGTCAGGAAGTTACTTAATTGAAACTATCCGTCACGGGTACGATATCTAATATCGTCCAACGGTCTTCACCGACCGGAGGTAAAATGTTACCGATTTAGAATGAAATGTTCAAAGCCATTTCGTTCGTGTCTACTTATGTTGCGGCATTTGAAGACGGTGGCGTTGCAGAATCCAAGAAGAAGTCGTCCCCGCATGCTTATACTTTATACACTTAATACATCATTTAATTCAAGAAAGCCTAAAAGTTAAGTCTTCCGCTGTATTGAACTCTGAAGCTTTCAAGAATTACAAAAGGTATAAGTATGTGGGAGATGGTGTCACGAAGAGGCGAAGATCACAAGTGATGGATGCATGAGATCAAGGCAAGAGATTAATGCTCAAGATTGATATCAAAGATCTCATCAGTATATTCACAAGAACAAGATCGAAGACTCAAGCATAGTATGCTAGGTTTAAGATTTTGTAAAATGGTGTGACCTCCCTTAGGGGGAGATTGTTGGAAATATATTTTTCCAAGGAAAGTCTCGGTCACATCATTATTAGCATAGATCACGAGCAATAGACTATTTAGGACATTGTAACTTGGAGTGACCTCCCTTAGGGGGAGATTGTTGGAAATACGTTTTTACGTATTTAGAAATGATCGGTCACTCCAATGATATTGGGCTCGTGATCCAATATAGCCCATATAGCCCACATGTAGGGTGGACTATATAAACCCCCTCCTAGCATGTTAGGAGGGGTTGGTCATTCACTTTCACACACTTAATCTAATCTTTCATTATTTTCTCTCTAGTTTCTCTCTCTACATCTTCATCTATCTCTCTCTTTAATAATCATCTCCATAGTTAGATAATCCAAGGATTACGATAAACTAACATGCAGCTTCAGGTTCAGTTACCGATTCTGCAATCACAGGAGCAACAACAGCAGAACTAACAGGGTTAGTGGTAACAGGTATAGACACAGCAATAGATGTACCAGGAATCAATGACGCCGTAGTAGCATTCACATCGTGGCGCCACTTGGATCGTCTTGATTCCGTTGAGGTAGATTTTTCCTTTGCCGCTGCATCTTTCTTAGACTTGGTTCCAGACTTAGCAGGTTTCTTTGAGCTGGCAACCTTATCCCCCTTTTCAGGTTGTTTACCCCCATCATCATCCTCATCGCTATCCTCGTTGCTCCCCTTAGCACTCTCCTCATTACCATCACCACCATCATCACCATCATCATCATCATCATCATCCTCATCATCATCACCATCATCGTTATCGTCATCATCCTTTTCTTCTTCTTCTTCTTCTTCTTCACCTTCTTCTTCACCAGTACCCTCTTCTTCTTCACTTTCTTCCCTTTCTTCCTCAGGCAGAATGTGGTATGGTACCACACTTCCAAACGTTTTAAATAACCTATCATCCTCCATGATAGCGTCATTCAGGGATTTGTAAAGAGCCCGTTGAATACTAGATTTATCAAACGATCCAAGTTCCCTCATACGAGCTTTGAGAATCTTCTTTAATTCAAAATCCGTCAAGTCATAGGCAATTTTGTAGGCGGATTCAGAAGGATTGGATGACTTGATCATCAAGTTATCAGCCGCGAGTGTCTTCAACTCATCACGCATTTTAGGCATAATGGATTCAACGGATTCTTTCACTCTCTCTTCAACAGAAGCTTCAAGTGCTTCTTTTTGCTCCTTGTATTTATCCCTCATCGCTTGAAGTCTCGTGATACGTGCAGCATGCTTATCAGCTTCAGCCTGCTTAACTTGAGCTAGTTCTTCTGCATGAACTTTTCGTGTTAACTCCATCTCTGCAGCGAACTTAGCAAGCATCTCTTCTTGGGCTTTCTTAGATGCTTCTTCACTTTGAGCTCGTCTATGTAGCTCTTGGCGAAGTTCATCCATCTCTCTTTTGTGATTATCCGTATGTTTATCCAACATTTCGGCCATTACAAATACTGCCATTGAAGACGTTGCAGAGCTGCTCTGGGTTGAGTGAAGAGGCTCGGTTGTTACTACGGTACTAAGGATGGGAGTTATTGGTGGTGGAAGGAATGGTGTTGAAACCGGTCTGGTTGGTAAGGGTTGTATTGGTGGAGGTTGAGTTGCTAAAGGTTGAGTTACTAAAGGTTGAGTAGACACCATGATTGTAGGAGCACCGGACTCTTTTTCAACACTTGCTGAAACAGGAATGGATGTCTCCTTCGAAGTAGAATACCGTTCAGGTGACCCAAACTCATTAATATCCTCTGGCTCCTCGTACTCTTCTTCAATATTTATCCTTGCACCTGAACCACTACCGCCCGTATCTTTCCTACTCCTTTCAATAGCTATCTTCATTAATTTCCTCTCAGCCTTGTCAAGAGTAGGATCAACAACATCTTCTTCGTCACGTAGAACTAACTCATCAGCCTTACCCTTGCCCTTCTTAACCTCAGTCTTTTTCTTCTTGGTTTCGGGTTCAGGTAAAGCAGCTGGTTGCTTGCGTTTACCTTTACTCTTGACCGTAGTAGACGAGTCTTCTCCAGTCTGAAGGCTTGCTTTTAGCTTCTTGATTTCTAGCAGCAGTAGCTTGTAATCAGCAGAACCTTTAATTCTATCCGTCATAAGATAATCGGGAATAGGACCAGGAATCACACCACCAGATGGTCCTTCATGCCTTAGATCTACAGTATGATCAGCCTCTTCAGTGTGATGACGGCTTGCTGCACGCCTATCAATAGTAACATCATTCTTCATACAATAATTAATGATAAGCTTGATAAACCGAGGGTAAGGAAAGAAGTTATTCTTCAGCTTCTTGTTTTGGAAGAGTTGAAAGGTGAATTCTTCCCACAACAATAATGCATAATCTGCATTTGCGCCTTTATACATTCCATGGAAGATGTTCATAATTGGACTGCGCAAAGTATCATGCCCACTTGTTTTTGGTGTAAGACATCTACTGAGAATACCCAACATTGCTCTCCAAGGTTGTCCTACTTTAGCAGTGGTAAACTCAGACGCAACTCGTATGTCAGGACATCCAATAGCATCGAACAACTCCATGAGTTCGCCTTTAGTAGGATCCCTCGAAAATGCCATACCTTTGGGTGAATCCCTAATGCCAAATATCTTACGGAAGTCTGATACAGTAAGTGTCTGCTGTTTGTTGTCGATGGTAAAGGTGATCTTGTTTGAAGTGCTTTCCTTGGTAGCCCAGAACTCATACATATAATCATAAGGCACCGAGGCAGTACTCCTTAAAGCATTCTTGAAATGAGATTGATCAAGGATTGCTATGGCTACTTTAAATCCATGGTGAGTGGATTTTGAAACTGGCTTCAGCCGGTAGTTGTTTGGTATGAACTTGAGTGTTCGTGCTTCGGCAATTGCGGCTGCCCGAGAGTCTTGGATTGCTTGTACTGTTGGATTAGTCATCGTATCTGCTTAAGATAAGACATGAAAGGTTGATGCACAAAAATATATAGATATGTATCATTCTTACTTCTAAGCATAACACATTTCATCAAGTACTTAGAACATGCAAACAACTATCAATCAAACAACTCTTCATCCAGAACTTTCCTTCATTCGGAACTCTTCATTCGGAAGTTCTTCATTCGGAACTTCTTCATTCGGAAGTCCTTCATTCGGAACTTCTTCATTCGGAAGTTCTTCATTCGGAACTTCTTTATTCGGAACTTCTTCATTCGGAACTTCTTCATTCGGAAGTTCTTCATTCGGAACTTCTTCATTCGGAAGTTCTTCATTCAGAACTTCTTCATTCGGAAGTTCTTCATTCGGAACTTCTTCATTCGGAAGTTCTTCATTCGGAACTTCTTCATTCGGAACTTCTTCATTCGGAAATTCTTCATTCGGAACTTCTTCATTCGGAAGTTCTTCATTCGGAAGTTCTTCATTCGGAACTTCTTCATTCGGAAGTTCTTCATTCGGAACTTCTTCATTCGGAAGTTCTTCATTCGGAACTTCTTCATTCGGAACTTTCTTCATTCGGAAGTCCTTCATTCGGAACTTTCTTCATTCGGAAGTCCTTCATTCGGAACTTCCTTCATTCGGAAGTCCTTCATTCGGAAGTTCCTTCATTCGGAAGTTCGTCCGGAACTTCCTTCATTCGGAAGTTCGTTCAGAACTTCCTTCATTCGGAAGTCCTTCATTCGGAACTTCCTTCATTCGGAAGTCCTTCATTCGGAACTTCCTTCATTCGGAAGTTTTCAAGCTATGTTCATCCGGAACTTCAAAACACACCCTATTCAAGATTAATCTAGGCGCGTTTGTGAGTTTAAAGGCAATCTAAAACAACTAAACTCATTCTAAATGTATTCCGAGCAAAACCCATCAAAAACCCCTAAACAATTAACCCTTAATTTAACACAAACCCTAACTTGTATTTAATCTGATTAATCGAATCTTTTAACAGGATATAGTGATGAATTAGGCGAATTGTAAATTAAAGATTGATGTTTATTACCTTTTAAATCGAATGAACCGGATTGGGAAATGATTAACACGCGAGTTTGAAAGCTTGTGTGTGTGTTTGTATATGTGTTAATGGCGGCAGAGAAACAGTGAAACAGTAAAGAAGAATAATAAGGGGACGGGGGGGCTTTGTATTTGACTTAGGTCAAAATTTTGCAATTTACCCAAGTTGTCACTTAAGTCCCTACAGTTTTCACTCTTTTTCCCTTTTTATTCCTTATCATTCATTTTTCTTTTCTCGTCTCCCTAACCATCGATAAACTTACCCATCTTAACCTTGCTTAGCTAATACTCATCACGACACTCTCACACAACTTAAACATCGCAACCTATTAGCAAATCTCCAAGATCTAAAGCAATTCCTATCACATTGAACGAGCACAAGTCGTTTTCTAAAGCAAGACCACTCATTTACCATTTAGCCATTAATTTTCCACAATCACTTTTGAAAATTGTTTTGATGACGAAGATGATTTTAATATTTTCTCCCCCTTAAACGATGACCCGTTTTCTATTTAAAGAGTTGTAGTCATATTTTAAAGAGTCAAATATTGATGAAAGCATTTCCAATTAGTATCTTGAAAAAGATTGATTCGTGGTGTCAATAAGATTTCTCTTATTTTAACAAGTTAATGCACTAAGACGTACATTAATTCGTGTTAGACCAAGTTGTAAAGTAAACTTGATCCCTTTGCATGATTTGGCTTGTAAATCATGCCCGAGAAAATTAATTCCCGTTGTGAGCCAACGTTTTCCAAAGAAATACGTGACTTTAATATGAAAACCGGGTTGCAGTCTGAAATAACTACAAGCCATAATGGGCATGTTTTAAAAATGTACAACTTTTATACGGACTCTATTTATGGCACCGTGTCAATATTGGTCGACATTTCTAAGGCCGTAAATATTACCCTACTAAAAGACATGCCCGATTTAAAAAACGAAAAATATTTTTGGTTTTTCTGGATTTTATAATTTTTATGGTTTTTCTAGGTTTTATATTTTTCATGGTTTTTTTTGTGGTTTATATATTTACGACAATATACATGATCACGAACAAAGGATACTCTGAATAGTTTACCACCACTATTCAGCTGATTCTTCTGCCAATTCTTTGAGAGTCGCTGGAGTGAATGATTTCATGCCAAGCTTGTCGATCAAAAACTCGATTCGTCCTCGATCTAAGGCTTTGGTGAACATATCTGCCAGCTGGTACTCAGTAGTGACAAAATACAGCTCGATCACTCCGTTCTCCACCTGCTCTTTAATGAAATGGTAGCGAATGTCTATGTGCTTGGCCCGGGAGTGTTGAACATAGTTGCAGCAAAGGGCAATGGCGCTCTTGTTGTCATAATACATCGGGATTTTGTTGAATCCCAAACCGTAGTCAGTTAATTGTGATCTCATCCAAAGGACTTGAGCACAACAACCGGACATGGCGATGTATTCAGCCTCCGTGCTAGAAATTGCAGCGCTTTTCTGCCTTTTTGAAGACCAACTGATCAATCTGTCTCCAAGGAGTTGCACAGATCCAGAAGTGCTACGCCTCTGTCTTGACATCCAGCATGATCGGCATCTGCGTATGATATTAAAGCAATAGAGGAATCTTTCGGATACCATAGCCCACGATGAAGTGTTCCTTTTAGATACCGAAAGATCCTTTTAACAACATGTAGGTGCTTTTCGGTAGGCCGAGCCTGATACCGGGCACACATGCATACAGTAAATTGCAAATCAGGCCTGCTAGCAGTCAGATAGAGAAGGGTGCCGATCATCCTACGATAAAGTTTTGGATCGACAATAGTCCCATTCCTATCTTCATCTAACTTGGATTTCTCCACCATTGGAGTGTCCACGGGGTCACAATTTTCAAAGTTATATTTCTTTAAAGATTCTAGAGCATATTTGGATTGATTAATAAAGATGCCTCTGGGATTCTGAGAAATTTGTAATCCTAAGAAAAATGAAATTTTTCCCATCATTGACATCTGAAAGCGTGTGGACATTATCTTCTCAAAGCGATTTGACAATTCTATGTTAGTGGCAGCAAATATTATATCATCAACATAAATTTGTACCAGAATCATGTCGTTGTCCTCCTTGAGAGTAAATAGAGTGGGGTCCACCTTGCCTTTGGAGAAGCCTTCCGAGATGATATATGTTGAAAGGAGATCATACCACGCGCGTGGAGCTTGTTTCAACCCATAGAGAGCCTTCTTAAGCTTGTACACATGATTAGGAAACTCTGTACTAACGAACCCATCCGGCTGACTAACATAGACTTCTTCCCTTAGTTCACCGTTCAAAAATGCCGTCTTCACATCCATTTGATAGACGATCATATTCATATGAGCAGCATACGCAAGGAATAGTCTAATAGCCTCCAATCTTGCAACAGGAGCAAAAGATTCTTCAAAGTCTATACCCAAGGCTTGTTTATATCCTCTAGCGACCAATCTAGCCTTATTCTTCAATACTGCACCCATCTCATCAAGTTTAACCTTATAAACCCAAAACAAAGTAAGGATGTTAACCTTATCAGGGAGAGGAACTAATTCCCATACTTCAAGTCTTTGGAATTCATTTAGTTCCTCCTGCATGGCTTCAATCCAAGATGATTGAGTCATAGCCTGCTGCCAATTTTTAGGTTCAACTTCAGAGAGAAATGCATCAAAGTAGCAATAGAGTGCACTCTCTTGTAATTGATGGCGTGTAGAGACTGGTCGATCTAGATCTCCAATGACATTACTAATTGGGTGATCTTTTGTCCATTTAGTGCTATGATTTTCAATCCTAGGTGGTCTGGAGTGAACAATAGAAGGAGCTTCTTCTGAGGTAGACGCGGCTGAAGGGTTTTCAGGTATCGCTACACCAAAGAAAGGAAGCTCTTGCAGGTGAGAATATTCCAAATCGTGATCAATATAATCCTCTTCCACATCATTAGGCACAAGTAAGGGTGACGATTCAGGTGTAGTTTGAGAATCACTTGGTAAGGGTGCATCCGGTTCAATGTTAATTGAAGATGCATTTGATAAAGCTTCATTAGCAGGAGCAACCACTTCAGGGATTGGAGCGATCACTACAGGTGCTGGAACTTCATCATTCGGGGGATCAAAGAATTCATCAAACAACGGTTGAAACAGTTTATCCCACTCGGGCCTTGTTGGTGGTAAAAATGATGTAGAAGTAGGATTATTAGGAACTAATCCGGAACTAATAGCATTGGTTCCCATCTCATGAAGCGCGGGTTCAGAGCTGCGTTGCTCAGAAGCCATCGCTGTCAGCTCATCGAAATCTGCGTCCATAGTTTCTACAATCTTACCAAGACGACGGTTGTAAATTCGGTATGCTTTCTTGGAGGGTGAGTAACCAATGAAAATACCTATATCGGCTTTCGGTTGAAGCTTGCCCAAGTTCTCACTATTAATGTTTGGATAACAAAGAGCACCAAACACATGAAAGAATGAAACATCGGGTTTACGATCATGTAGAAGCTCATAAGGTGTTTTTCCATGGCGTTTCCGAATGATAGAACGGTTTTGGGTGAAACATGCAGTAGATATAGCTTCTGCCCACAAGAACAATGGAGCGTTCGCATAAATCAGCATAGTCCTAGCAGCTTCCATTAGCGTACGATTCCGTCTTTCAACGACACCGTTTTGTTGTGGAGTGCGTGCAGCGGATGTTTCATGTGAGATACCAACTCCTTCATAGTAATCACGAAGAGTCTAGTTGACGAACTCTGTTCCATTGTCTGTACGAATACGGCGGACAGTAGTATTCAAACGTACCTGAATGAATTTCAGAAAAGTGATGATAGCCTTCGGTGCTTCATCCTTTGTACGTAGAAATCTAACCCATTTAAACCTAGAGAAATCATCCACAATGACAAGAATGAATTTCTTATCGCTGACACTTTCAGTTCTCATTGGCCCACAAAGATCCATATGCAAAAGATGAAGTTTTTCTTGATTGGTGTCTTCAGCTTTGGGCTTGTATGATTTCTTGGTACTTTTCCCCCTTGAACACGCGGAACATAAATGATCCTTGTGAAATTTGAGCTTTGGAAGACCACGAACTAATTCGTTTTTAGCCAGATGATTAATAGCATCAAAGTTAAGATGAGATAATCTGCGATGCCATAACCATGACTTGGTCTTAGATGCTTTAGAGAGAAGACATACTGGAGAGGCGGCCATCATGTCTTGTAGGGACAACGTATAAAGATTTGCACCACGAGATCCCTTCAACAAGTCTTTTCCTTCCAAGTTGCGGATGAAACAAGTATGTTGTCGAAAAGCAACCTCTAGGTTGGAATCACAAAACTGTCCTACTGAAAATAAATTATGACCAAGACCTTCTACATAGTATACCCTTGAAATCGTAACGTTTCCAATCTGATATTCACCATACCTCATTATCTTTGCTATATGATCATTACCGAATTTAACCGTACCAAGAAACTTGCTGACGAAATTTCGGAGCATCGAGCGATCTCCGGTCATATGCTTTGAACAACCGGAGTCCAAATACCAGAGGATGATTTGGACCACCTGAAAATATCACCAGACGAGACAATGTAGAGGTATCGGAATCTGAATGTTCCTTGTTATTAGCAGGTACAGATTTAATAATCTTAGATTTGCTAACTTTAGGTTTCTTAGATTTCCTAGCCTTCTTCTTCCTAGTTGGTGGTGTAGATTCTAGTTGGCAAAAATCCTGTGGTATTTCTTCACTGATAGGCACTATAGTGGGGGCTGACCTAATTAAAGGGCGCTGTTTCCATACTTTAGTGCTAGTGTGCCTAATTAAAGGACGCTCAGACCTAACCTTAATGGATGCATTCTTAGTTAAAGGGCACATTTTTCCATCTAATGTAAAGGTCCTACCAGTGGGACGCCATTGCCAGCCAACTTGGGCACGTGTTCTACCAGTTGGCTTCCATTCAAGATCATTCCTAATGGCATTCATCTCATTCACATGATCAATAAGACACAAATCATGACATTGGGAAAACATACATTCATTACAATTCCAACATTTTATATCAGAATTCACAAATGGTTTAGGCTTCTGCACAGGCGCAGAGCTTTTAGTCTTAACATGATTCTTTTTATTTAAAACTGAACTAACATTCCTATGGTGAGCTTCTACTTTCTTCTTTTTGGCACTACTAGTGGAGGGCTTGATCTTATCTTTCTTGAGTGGCGATCCTTTAGCCTTAGTAGTCTCTTTTAATCCTGTAGAAGGCAAAGTGGGAATATTAGCAACAGATTTTAAAGGTGCCTTACTTGATTGTGCCAATGACGGTTTTGCTCCTGGAGTCTTATTAAATGGAGTTACAACAATGGGTCTATTAGTGAGTAGTGCAGAACCTAGTTTACCTATGTATTGCAAGTAGGCTAAGCAATATTGAACACGCTTAATATATTCATGGGCTGAATAATAGTAGCTACTTGAGGGATCTAAGGCATAAAGATCGTCTAAAATATCCCTAACAAGATCTACATGCTTAATTGCGTTCCTCATATAATCATCGTAGGTAACCGGGTTTCTCTTATGGAGCGGGTTCTTATAAAGCACTACTGACTTGGTTGTTGGAGCACTAGTGGACGGTGCAGAGTCGGTAGCTAAGTTATCAACAACTTCTTGTCGGGTGAGAAGAAGTGTCTCCTTTAACTCGGCCAAAACCATATTTTTGTCAATGAGCATGATGTTTAAGTTAGAGATTTCCTCACATTTTTGGTTCAATTGTTCAACATAAGATTGTTGTTGTGCCGCATTAAAAGCGAAGCGTTCTTCTAGTGAACCATAAAGTTTGGACATTCCTTGTCTTGCACGATCCATCTCCCCTAGAATAGACGAAAGTCTAATTTCTAAGTCCTGGTTTTTAGACTCTGCAGCCTCTAGTTCCAATTTTAGTGTTTCATTTGATGACACATCTCTCTTCAATCTCATAATCTCTTCCTCTAATGCCTTAACTATTGCAATCATCTTGTCACTCGTCTCAACACCGTTTTCACAACTATTTGTTATCAAAAGATCCTCATTTTGAGTTTGTTGTTTTAATTCTAAAGATATACAATGTTGTTCTAGTTGATTAAAGTGTTTTGAAAGTAAATTGTAAGAATCTTGTAGCTTTAAAAACTCAGCGTTAGATTCGTGACAAGAATGATTATCTACCTCATTTACAGTATCAGCAACATTTACAGAGAGATCACACACATCATCACAAATATTCACATCATCACATTTAATCATAGCGGATGTAAGCTCATTAGAATAATTAACGTTTACAGTAGTAAGCACATCACACGAGATTACTTCGGACAAGAATCGGTCATATTCGGATAAAATCTTTTCCTTTTCAATTAGTTGTAGTTCGTAAGTGGTGTCCATTTCATAAAACACTTTTTGAACTTCTCAAATTTCAAATTCAAGATTTTCCTTAAGAGATGCAAAACTTCCTTTTAGACTTTCGACAAATGGATTGATCTCATTTTTAAACACCTCGTTCATGTGTTCGAAAGCCCATTCTCCGGCGTTTAGGCCATTTGAAGTCGTACATTCCAAAATGACCTTGTCAAAATTAGTAAAGTATTGATTAATCTCTTGCAAGTTTAATCATACAGTGCTAACAGGTGGAAGATCCTTTGGAATTTCCTTAGGACCTTCCATGTTGACAAGTGTAGGAAATGTACTAGGGTTTTCTTCATTCAACATGTAGGTTGGTGCTGTAATGAGATCTTTGTCCATATGGAAGCGAATTCTAAAATCCGTTTTTGCAAGCTCCTGATTCATTTTAAAATAATCACAATCGGGATATTTTGCAAAATTGTATGACCGATTCTCATCAACTAGATCCTTATTGGTGCGATCATCGAAAATAACAATCGGGTCTAAGACCAAACCTAATTGGGTTGCATTATAAAGTCTTGGACTATGGCTTAAAGCTTGTTTTGCATACCGTGGGTTAGGGGGAAGGCCTTTTTGACGTGATAAGTTAAATTCTCTAAACGAAGCATCAAATAAGTGCACTAGTTGAGAAGCAGCGTATTGTCTTAAAAGCAAATAATCTAGACTTCTAATCTTATTAGCAGCATTAATCTCCATTTCATTCTTCTTAGACTCGAGTAATTCAAAATCCGTTTGAAGTTTTTAAAAATTAGTGACCACTAACTCTTTTTCTTTAAGTTCATTAGAAAGATTTGCTCTTAAGTTTTCAATTTCTTGCAAATGACCCATTTGTTTGTTTCGAAAATGATCATACTCGGGATTTGTTAGAACACTAGACGAAGGCACTAATTCCAAAGTGTGAACTTTCTCGTTGCCTAAGGCAAGCTCATCAGACAAATTCTTATTCTTAGCTAGGGTTTCTAAGAGTGCAGCATTCATTTGGCTAAGTAATGTAGCAGGAACCATGACCAAATCTTGTTGAGCAGGAGTATGCGTATGCGAAATGACTCCCGGTTGTGATTCACTCAAAGTCTGGGGACTCACATTGATATTACTATCATTGATTGTCTCCTCATTTGAAAGACTCGCCACCAAAGACTCATTCGAATCAGCACCCTCTTGCACAACTTGATGTGGTTGAATACTAGCATCAGTGGTATTATCAGTGGTATTAATAAGTACCTCAGATCTCTTTTCTGGCCCTAAGCTGGAGATAGTTGCCATAAGAGCTGCCTTTGCAGATTGAAATTCATCACAGTCTGAGTCATACGCATCAAGATCGTCTGCTTGGTATGCTGCATTCTGTGTGGTGACAACGTCTTGTTCAGCAATCCCTGGATCAGCAAGAAATGCAAGCTCCTCTTCATCAAGTTCCCTTCCTTGTGCCTGAGCATTCACCAGATAAATCTTTTCTGCAAACCATTGACCATCCCTTCTCCTCTTGGGTTTCTTACAATCCCTGGACATGTGACCTTCTTCCTTGCAATTGTGGAACCCGAGTTTCCAAGGCCGTTGCCTAATGACCAACCCACACCACCTTTACCTTACCCTTCGAGACGAAACAAAGAAAAAGCACAAGAAAGGAACAATTATCAATTTGAACTCTTTATGAAAATGTTTCGTGACTTGCATTTTAATATAAGTTTTGCCGATGATTTAATCATGATGCCTCGATTCGCCGCAAACTTCAAAAGTATGCTAAACAACAAAGAGAAGTTACAACAATCGTCTAGTTGTTCATCGGTTTTTCTTAGCCGCATACCACAAAAAGTCGGTGATCCCGGTAAATTTTTGATTCCGTGTGCAATACAAGATATGGAGGAATGCTACGCCTTGGCCGATCTTGGTGCTAGTATTAATTTAATGCCTCTCGAGATTTTCAAATCGCTTTCGCTTCCGGCTCTTACTCCTTCGAACATGTCCATCGAGATGGCCGATCATTCTACGATCATGGCATGTGGAGTAGCCGAGGACGTCTTCGTTAAAGTCGGAAAGTTTTACTATCCCGTCGACTTTATCGTTGTAGACATTCCTATCGATCGAAAAGTTCCTCTCATTTTGGGTCGTTCATTTTTGGATACATCAAGAGCACTTATCGATGTGCATGCTCGAAAAATCACCCTTCGTTTCAATGAAGAAGAACTTGTCATCAATGCAACACAAAACTCCAATCTTTCTCATGTTTATTCTATTGCAACTTTGAACCATGGTGACTCGACCAATGTCGTTTGCAAAGAATTTTCACCAAGAGTTTTAGGGAATGTCGCCAAAAACAATTTACCATTTCCTCCGCCGTTGGAGGTTATGAGTGCTAAGCCTACAAAGAAGAAACCATCAATACTTGAATCGAAAAATTCTTCACCTCATCTCGAACATTCATTCTTGAAAAGTATTGATAAGTTGCCGGTTTCTACGGAAGATCTTTCGGATGATGAATATATGGACCCCAATGGGGAGGTTTTCTTCGTCGATAAACGTTTTGAAAACTTGCCACCACCAAAACCAAAACGGTTTCAAAATGTGAGAATTTTTAGTGTAACTAACATCGTCTTAGAAACACCGAATATTTTCGACATAATCAAAAAGGGTTTTCATAAGGAGAGTTTAAAAGATAAAAAAGGAAATGATCTTAAATGTAATTTAATTGATTTTTCTACAAATCTAACTCCGTCATCACCACGTGTTTTGAGTGCTACAAACTCGTCTACTCCTTTTGACGATGTTTTGTGTGGTTCTAGTATGGGGGAAGCCCCTTATGTTCCCTCATCCTTGTCCACCGAGGACGAGATATTCGATCCCGGAATTTCATATAAAGGGAAATCTCGGTCTTCCACCGATGCAATAAATGGAAAATCTTTCTATTTGCTTGGTGCGAGTCTACCTCGAGTAGCTCAAACGTTTGTCTTACCAATGGTCCCACCCTTCTACTTCTTATCTATTTTCTTCAAACTCTTTGAGTTTATGGCACATGTTGGAGTGGTGTTAATTTGTTTTTTCCAATGGA
Organism: Glebionis coronaria; assembly: GCA_025667525.1. NCBI lineage: Eukaryota > Viridiplantae > Streptophyta > Magnoliopsida > Asterales > Asteraceae > Glebionis > Glebionis coronaria. Next base: position 3,860,978 of record JANFOE010000322.1, on the reverse strand, counting down.
AACGAGAACGCCATCTTCGACCCCGGTATTTTGCATCACTTAAGGACTTAGTCCTTTTTACCGGTTGCTTTTTGGGCCTTGTTTATCATGTAAGCCCCACCAAAAATTGACCACACCATGATTTTCCCTAAATGTTCACATTTTGAGGGGATCGAGTCGAGCTCATGACTCGGTAATCAAAAACGAGGTGCCTCGTGGGGGAGATCCCATGCTTATCTTTTATATTCACTAATAAGGGGACTTGTACCCTTCCAACTCGTTGTCTCGTGGTTGTTTGTGATTGTGTTATCTAGATCATCATCATCATCTACGATTGAAGACTCTCGTGTTCGTTTACGTGAGCCTCCATCGCTCGTTTGAAGAAGTTTTTCACGAATCCATGACATATCCTTTATTGTTCTAACAATTATCTTTTAGCATAATTAATAAACGGCTTTAGATATATTGTTGATCACCCTTTCCATGCTATATCCTAAGCATTCGACTCTTCGTCTCTAGTATGGGGGTGCTCCACCTTTAGACTCGAAACATTGAGGACAATGTTTACTTTTAGTATGGGGGGGTGAATAGGTACTTGCTTTGTTACGCCCTCACGTTTTCCAACTTTCAATGTTTTGTTTTGCTAATAAGGCTAAAAATGGCCAAATTTTAAAAAATTTCTTAGTTTTCATAAGTGTTTTTAAGACACGAATGTATATTTTCCGATGGGTAGAATAAGAGTTAATTTTTGACTTGATGGACATTTGGAGCCATTTACATTCCTTAACCCGCTCAATTCAAGTTTTGCTAGACTTTTATATAGGGAGCTTTAAAACGCGAAAGTCTTAATTCATTCGGGTTAAGAACAAGAACTTTTCGCAAGTTCCTATAATTGATTCTAGAAAGTCACTTATCAAGGGAACTATAAAACGCATTGTCTAAACTTGAAAAAGTCCAAGAAAGTGCAAGATCCTATAGGTGGCTTGAAAACCCAAAACTTTGATTTGATATAGTCTTAATGAAAGCTAATCCAAATTTGGCTTAATTGTGACTTGCATGGCTAAGTATTCACGAGTCTCTTTAATTAGAGGTCTTTATATAGTGAAGAACGAGAAATGATAGAGTTAGACAAGTGATCATGCTAAACGTAGAACATGAAAGTGTTCTTTCAAAAACTCATATGTTTTTAATTGTGGCTTTTTCTTCCCATAAGATCAATGCATTAGGAATAAATCATAATTGCAATAAGTAAGGTCATACGATTTGAAAGGTTACTTAGCCTCTAGCGCAAGATCGTTTAAAAGTTGCTCGGGGTTGAATAGAGTTCATAGCCAAGGCATAACTTATTGAAGCGGGACGCGAAGATTGGCGATCATCCAAAAAGGCCCTAACAAGGCATGAGGAGCTCTATTTTTGCTAAAGATCCAAAGATGATGTGAAGTATCATTATTCCAAAATCAATATGAAGGATCGAGACACACGACGAGAAGCAATTACTCCCCTAAAGAATGGAGAAAGTCTATCCAAAAAGACCCTAACAAGGTATGAGGATAAATATATCCAAGTCCGAAAAGGAGGCGGATCGTTGTATATCAAAATCCAAAGTATAGATTGAAGAAAAATGATGAAGTCGTGGTCCTATATGAAGAATCTCTCAAAAACGTCAAGTGAAGAAATTCCAAATATATGAAGAGAAGACCATAATTTCAAGAACGTCTTCCCAAGATTTGAAGTATGAAGTACATGCCAAATATCGGTCCGAGAAAGGTCTCAAATCGTGAAACGAGTTATGCCAAGATATGAACTTAAGGAGATACACGAGAAGCCGTTTTAAAAGATTTTGTCCTTCGGCTAACTATTGATCAAATCGTGCTACTTTGCTTTCGGACTAATAACTACTCAAATAAGTCAATATGAATCACTTGTGATCCATGACAAATAGATAAAAAATGCTAGTAACCCATTTTCTTTTATAATAACTAGGATTGCGGGGAGAAAAAGTATTACACAATTTGGACGTATGAGTAGTGTTAGCATTGTGACTTGTACCAACAATGATCTTGTTTTTGCACTTAGCATGGAATGTATAACAATCAAGGATGACGAAGTTTACCCTAAGGGACATTAACTTGTTTCTATTCTTTGACCCTAAAAGTCACATTTTGGTGATGAAAATCATACATTATGTCTTTACACAATCTCGTAGTATGTTGCAAGTCTTTTACTCTTCAATAAAGGATAATAAAATTGAACTTTGGTGATGCTTAGATACTTTATTCTAGCATTGCGTGAGGGCACGGCAATGGCTTAGTATGGGGGAGTGATGAGATGGCATTTATACATGATCTCATCGTTCTTTTCGGGCTTTAAATGCATAAAAATGTCATAAAATACCATATATATGCTTGTGTTTGTTTACTTGTGTATTTTAGGTATGGATATCGTGAAAAAGACAAAAGATCACAAGATACAAGGAAAAACGAACACGAGAAACGAAGCCGTACAATGAACCGGGCCTTAATCATGGAATATTCATCAAATACCCTTGAAGACTTGAAGACAAAACAAGATTGATCCTCCAAGAATGAAGAAATGACACTTAAAACCCTTGTATATTTATAATTACAAGTTTGGTCCCTTAAGTTTGTCAAAATTGCAAAAAGGTCCTTCAACTTTGAAGAAATGGCAAGATTAGTCCCTCAACAATTTCAAATTGCCAAAAATGGTCCCTCATGAAGTGAAAGACACATTGAAGACCTTTGAAAATCAACATTGTCCAAGAACAGCCCTTGAAATATTCAAAAATGTCAAAAACTACCTTTGAAACCTTTTTGTCAAAGTTTGTGCCAAAAATGACAAAGTGTGAAAGTTGATACAAGCTTATAAGGGCGCTGATGGGTTTTAAAAGTGAAAAGACAAAAGAAAGGAAACACAAGGACTGAAAGTGCCAAGTGAAACATTCAAAAAACCAAAAACGCGCCTAACATGTTTTTTTCCCCTAATTTCGGATCAAAGGGGTAACTATTCATCTTTTACATCCCCAGGTTTCACCCCAACTTAAACTTGGGTAAAACCCAATTAACCTTGCACACACTTAATTCCCACACACCAAAACCCATCCCACTCCTAAAATCCTCAAACCACTCACTGTGGACCCTACCCCCTTTTCTCCATTCCACCAATCACATCACTCCTTGGGCTCCAAGACATGTGACGTGTCCCAAATCAACCACCAAGGTTATTTGCTTACTCTCAAAGCAAAAACAAACGTCCAGGATCAAATGTGGACAGCTCATCACCAAAAATCGTCTAGAAGCTTTAGGGGCAAATTTGGGAATTTCTACTGATTAGGGTTTTGATTTTAAGCTTCTAGTATGTTCATTAGACTAGTATAAAAGGAGGCATCAACCTGTGATGACCCCTTGTTCCAGTTTTCCTTAATTAATATTGTAATTCCTTTTAAATAAAATAAAAGTTGGTTTTTGAGAAATTCAATTATAATTCCTTTTTATGTTTACTTAAAGTTGGTATTTGTTATTAGAGGAAAACTGAGTTCCAATTTTCTGATTTGGTTAAGTTAATTTTGATTTCCAAAATTACTTAAAGGTTTCTGAAATTTGAATTTCTTGTGAAAGAATTGGTTTCAAAGATTGGGTGTTATTAGTTCATGTTATTGGGTGACAAAGTGTTTAGAAAACGTGTTTGAAAGGTTTGAAAGGTTTTTGGAAAGAATTTAAAAAGAAAGAAAAAGTAAACAGATTATCTATATTTGTTTGTATTTGTGTATTTTTCTTTTGTGTTTGATTTCAACAGGTAAAGGTTGTTGATTTAGTTCAGCACCAACCCGTGTTGGTTTGGAGGTGGATTATACATCCACTAGGACCCTGGATTGTGGGGTCCTAAGGTAAAATTTTCATTTTCTTTTGAAAAGTTCAGAAATAGGAGTTTTAAGTGATTTTGCTTGATTGATTAATAAGTGTGTTTGAGCTGTTGGTTTTGTGTTCTCAAGTTGTTGTATGCATGTTAGAAGGTTTGGAATCAGTTTGGTTGCCTTTGAATGTGTTTTGATTTGTTAAAACGTTTTTCAAAAAGTTAAGTGGTGTTTGGCTAAGGGTTTTAGCAGGACAATAATCTTAATTAGTGTTTTTAAAAGGTGTTAGAGCAATTGGATTAGGTTGAGTAAGGTTTGTTGTTAGCTTTGTTTCATTTTGGTGCAAGATAGAAGCAAGTTTGTATGCTAAAAGTGAAACAAGAAGTCAAAATCTGCTTATGCCAAATCTGCTTGTATTATATGATGATTTTTGGAGCATGATATTTGACTTCTGTTGAGATTTAGGTTAGAAGTGTTATTGGAATTGCTTGAGTACTGGATTGTGAGTGTGTATGCTTAGTTTTGATGTTTGAAGTTCACTTGAGTGCTAGAAATAAGCTACTAAGTCCACTGTCCTAGTTCATCCATCACAGCAACTTGTTATAGCCTGTGTGTTCTTTGTTTTTGATCATTGGTGCGTGCTAAGTGATTATATTTGTTATCTTTGACTCCTTGTGCTTAAATAAGCACAAGGGTGCCCCTTTGTCTAATATCAATCACCAAATAAGCATTGCCAAGCCCCTCTTGGCTAAATCCAAAAGCAAAAACACAAGTGCTAACTGGCCTGTGTTCAAAGTAAACCTGTCACGTTTTTAATCTTTGATTTGGGTTAAACTTTGATTAAAAAGTGTATTGGAGTTGGAATATAAGCTTATCAAGTGTCACTGTTGGTTTGAAAAGCAAAAAAATAAAAAAGGAAAATAGTCGCCAAAAAGGGGGGTAGCGCACCTCGAACCCCTGACGTCCCGTTCAACACACCAACAACACAACCATCCTGCCCTTGGGTCTTTTACTGACCAAGGGTGGATTGGTTAACTACTTAACCAATTTCTCTTTTGTCCTTTCTTAAAAAAGCCGTAGCTATTTAGCTTATTTCCAGCTCATTTTTAAGCTAATTCTTGTTCCTTTTATTTTTCTTAGGATAATATTAAGTTTATAGATTTTTCCAGCCACTTTTTATAATTTTCCCATTATTAGATTATTTTTTAGGATTTATTTAATAGCCGTATTTTATTAAATCAATAAAAAATAGAAAAAAGATTTTTAATTTTTAGGAAAAATAGTTTTTAGCTTTTTAATATATAATTTGAGGTTTACATTTAGTTTTGGTTTTAAAAAACTTTAATTTTTAATTTTATATTATTTTAAGGTTTTTTATAAACTTTAAACATTTTTATAAAATTATTAAAAAAGGTTTAGGAGCTTAAATTTGTGTTTTTCTCTTAGTTATATTATTTAGGATTTTTATAAAATTTTTAGAATTAATTTTAGTAACTTTTTATTTTTAGCATTATTTTATTATTATTTTATTATTAAAAAATCAAAATTTTATTTTTCTTTCTTTTTCATTTTTCTTAGGTTTTTTATCATTAATTAGGTCTATTTCCATTTTTAGAATATTTTTATAGCTTTTAGATTTATTTTTATAATTATTTTAAGTTTAATTAAGTTTTAATCATTTTTAATCATTTTTAGAGTTTTAAAAATAGTTTTATTAGGTTTTAATTTTTAGAAAATTACTTTTTAGTCTCATAATAATATGAGTTAAGTGATTATTCAATAAAATCATATTTTAGACATTTGAATTAGTTATATTTAATTTTAGGGCTTTAATTAGCATTTAAAATTAAATATTTAATTAATAAAAGGTTTTAAAATATCTTTGTTGGATTTTTGTCTTTATTTATATTATTTTAGACTTCTTTTTAGTCTTTTTAATTATTAATTTTGTTTTTGGTCTTAGTATAATAATTTTTAATTTGGGTAGTTTTTCACGACTTACGTCTTTTACGTCGTAGTTTAATTTTAACGTAACCGTCTTTCATCTTCTCATCCCCATTCTCATCAATATTAATCTCAAACAACTACAAGTTAATTCACAACACATATACCTCCTTGGGAAACGAACTTTCTCTTCTCTTTTAAGTGATTAAGGGTCATTACTTGTGGTTTTCCTAAATCACTCGTTAATACTTACCGCTATTTTACGCTCTTTGTTTTCCTAAACAAGAGTTGTATTTTACTACAATCAATTTTTGGCGCCGCTGCCGGGGAGGTGTGTCGTGTTTTAATTTGGAAACTTTTGTTTTTGATATTATCCATAATAAGTATTTGTGTTAAGTGGAACTCCCTTAACACGTATTATCGGTTTTCTTGGTTTTTCTTGTACAAATACTATTAATATATTGTATTAAGTATCACAATCAAAATACAATATCTCCAAAAGTGTGAAAACACAACCTTAATTGGGATTTGATCTCCTAATTATTGTATTCGAATCTCAAACAAAAAGAAAAGGCAAAAATAGATAAATACTTTCGTGAAGCTCGATTTTGAAAAATACAAACTATAAGGTGGGTATAAGGCGGGTATTATAAAATATACCCTAAGGAAAAAGGCTCTTAAGTGCTTCGCGCCGCCTCGTTTCCCCGCTTGCTTGTGAGTATTTTGAGATTGAAGGCTAATCGAGGGTTTTGCCGCCCAAAGTATTATTACGTATACTATATTTGCTTGGTTTTCTTTGTGATTAAACCCTCTTGAACAATTCGGTTTTCACCAAAGTTCTAAAGTCATTCGAAGGCGTTCACTCCACGTGATCGTTTTCATTCCTTTGAGGCTTCTTTAATCAAGAGTTTGATTCGAGGAGAGATTTTGTAGATTGTTGTCTACGAAGATACACCAAAATCCAAAAAAATTAAATATCATCAAAAACACAAAAAAAATTGAAAATCCACAAAACAACCAAAAAGAATCTTCTTTGCTCACCTCCCATTCTTCGTGAAGTTTATGATCACTCGTAATCAAGCTAAACGAGCTCGTAAACGTCTTCAAAAGCAAGCAAATCAAGGATCGTTGATTGTTGAAGAACCTCCAATTGTTGAACGTATTATAGAACAAGAAGTCGTCATGGCTAATCGTACTATGATGGAGTTGCTACAAGCACCCACCGAGGGTTTTGGAGAGGCCATTGTTATTCCCGCCATCCTTGCGGAGAATTTCGAGATTAAGACGGGTTTAATGTCGATGTTGCAAGCGAACAAGTTTAGAGGTCACGAGAAAGACAACCCGCATTACCACATTAGGAATTTCAACCGTCTCACCGCTACTAGCAAATTTAAAGATGTTCCACATGACGCCATTAAGATGATGTTGTTTCCATATTCGTTGGATGGACCCGCAAAAATTTGGCTCGAGAAAGAACCGCCAAATTCGATTTTGACATGGGCCGATCTCGTTTCTAAGTTTGTGAACAAGTTTTTTCCACCATCTAAAACAACACACTTAAAAAATGAGATTTCACGATTTGTGCAACGTAACAATGAAAGTTTTTCAATGGCATGGGAACGATTTAAAGAGATGTTACATGAATGTCCTCACCATGATTTTTCGGAATTGCATCAAATTGATACTTTTTATAATGGGCTTAATGATCATGAACGAGATTATTTGAATGCCGCCGCGGGTGGTAATTTTTTGTGCAAGACGACAAATGAGGCTTTACAAATCATTGAAAATCGATCTAAGGTTTATAGCCCTCGTAACACACCGAGTGTTGCCAATGTGGGTTCGTCATCTTCGTCACAATCGTCTCGTAGCATTAACGCCTTACATGATGAAGCTAATGAGGAAAATCGGTTTTTTGATAGATTTGCTAATCTAATGTCCCATTGGAAGGCTCAAGAAGCTTCCAATTCCGCTTCGGTTAAAGCGGTTGCTAAGAGTTGTTTATCTTGTGGGGGAGCTCATGATTTTTCCGAGTGCATTACCGCGGATGGTAACACTTCGAGTGCTTATGTAGCAACGGGAACTTACAACCAAAACGGCCAAGGTTCCCGCCAAAATCAAGCTCCACCAAACCAAAATGTTAATAATTATCGAAACAACAACCAAGGTAATTACCAAGGCAACACACGCAATTACAACAAAGGGAATTATCAAAGTGGGAATGGACAAATCTCTAATCAAAACCAAAACCGTGATTTTCAAAACACTACACAAGATTTTCAAAATGCTCACACGAAAAATTTGCAAGGAGAATTTTTGGATTATGCAAAAGCAAATGATGCTAAATTTGATAATATGCAACGTGAGATGATTAGCTTAAGATCCGAGTTGAAAAACGAGCTTAAAAATGAACTTGCTAATGAACTTAAAACTCATGCAAATAAAATGGAAGGAAATGTCCAACGTCTTCAACAAAACCAACAAAAGATGGAATTAGGACAACATGAGATTAAGCAAGAGTTATTGAAAGCGGATGCTAGGCAATCAAAATTTGAGGACCGAATGGCTAAGATGTTTGAAGCAATCATGTGTAAGCCCTCTTCTTCGGGTGGTATTCCTAGTGATACCATTAACAACCCGAGGGGAGAATTGAAGGTTGTTGCTACACGAAGTGGTAAAACTTTCAAGGAACCAATCTCTCGTCCAAGTACTTCTAAGGAGAAGGAAATCGAGAAAGAACCCGAGGTGATGGTCGAAAAGGAGCACATTACAATCCCACGAAGTACCGCTCAAACCACACCTACGGTTGAACCAATACCAATTGTGGAACCCGAGTTTCCAAGGCCGTTGCCTAATGACCAACCCACACCACCTTTACCTTACCCTTCGAGACGAAATAAAGAAAAAGCACAAGAAAGGAACAATTATCAATTTGAACTCTTTATGAAAATGTTTCGTGACTTGCATTTTAATATAAGTTTTGCCGATGATTTAATCATGATGCCTCGATTCGCCGCAAACTTCAAAAGTATGCTAAACAACAAAGAGAAGTTACAACAATCGTCTAGTTGTTCATCGGTTTTTCTTAGCCGCATACCACAAAAAGTCGGTGATCCCGGTAAATTTTTGATTCCGTGTGCAATACAAGATATGGAGGAATGCTACGCCTTGGCCGATCTTGGTGCTAGTATTAATTTAATGCCTCTCGAGATTTTCAAATCGCTTTCGCTTCCGGCTCTTACTCCTTCGAACATGTCCATCGAGATGGCCGATCATTCTACGATCATGGCATGTGGAGTAGCCGAGGACGTCTTCGTTAAAGTCGGAAAGTTTTACTATCCCGTCGACTTTATCGTTGTAGACATTCCTATCGATCGAAAAGTTCCTCTCATTTTGGGTCGTTCATTTTTGGATACATCAAGAGCACTTATCGATGTGCATGCTCGAAAAATCACCCTTCGTTTCAATGAAGAAGAACTTGTCATCAATGCAACACAAAACTCCAATCTTTCTCATGTTTATTCTATTGCAACTTTGAACCATGGTGACTCGACCAATGTCGTTTGCAAAGAATTTTCACCAAGAGTTTTAGGGAATGTCGCCAAAAACAATTTACCATTTCCTCCGCCGGTGGAGGTTATGAGTGCTAAGCCTACAAAGAAGAAACCATCAATACTTGAATCGAAAAATTCTTCACCTCATCTCGAACATTCATTCTTGAAAAGTATTGATAAGTTGCCGGTTTCTACGGAAGATCTTTCGGATGATGAATATATGGACCCCAATGGGGAGGTTTTCTTCATCGATAAACGTTTTGAAAACTTACCACCACCAAAACCAAAACGGTTTCAAAATGTGAGAATTTTTAGTGTAACTAACATCGTCTTAGAAACACCGAATATTTTCGACATAATCAAAAAGGGTTTTCATAAGGAGAGTTTAAAAGATAAAAAAGGAAATGATCTTAAATGTAATTTAATTGATTTTTCTACAAATCTAACTCCGTCATCACCACGTGTTTTGAGTGCTACAAACTCGTCTACTCCTTTTGACGATGTTTTGTGTGGTTCTAGTATGGGGGAAGCCCCTTATGTTCCCTCATCCTTGTCCACCGAGGACGAGATATTCGATCCCGGAATTTCATATAAAGGGAAATCTCGGTCTTCCACCGATGCAATAAATGGAAAATCTTTCTATTTGCTTGGTGCGAGTCTACCTCGAGTAGCTCAAACGTTTGTCTTACCAATGGTCCCACCCTTCTACTTCTCATCTATTTTCTTCAAACTCTTTGAGTTTATGGCACATGTTGGAGTGGTGTTAATTTGTTTTTTCCAATGGAAACGAGAACGCCATCTTCGACCCCGGTATTTTGCATCACTTAAGGACTTAGTCCTTTTTACCGGTTGCTTTTTGGGCCTTGTTTATCATGTAAGCCCCACCAAAAATTGACCACACCATGATTTTCCCTAAATGTTCACATTTTGAGGGGATCGAGTCGAGCTCATGACTCGGTAATCAAAAACGAGGTGCCTCGTGGGGGAGATCCCATGCTTATCTTTTATATTCACTAATAAGGGGACTTGTACCCTTCCAACTCGTTGTCTCGTGGTTGTTTGTGATTGTGTTATCTAGATCATCATCATCATCTACGATTGAAGACTCTCGTGTTCGTTTACGTGAGCCTCCATCGTTCGTTTGAAGAAGTTTTTCACGAATCCATGACATATCCTTTATTGTTCTAACAATTATCTTTTAGCATAATTAATAAACGGCTTTAGATATATTGTTGATCACCCTTTCCATGCTAGATCCTAAGCATTCGACTCTTCGTCTCTAGTATGGGGGTGCTCCACCTTTAGACTCGAAACATTGAGGACAATGTTTACTTTTAGTATGGGGGGTGAATAGGTACTTGCTTTGTTACGCCCTCACGTTTTCCAACTTTCAATGTTTTGTTTTGCTAATAAGGCTAAAAATGGCCAAATTTTAAAAAATTTCTTAGTTTTCATAAGTGTTTTTAAGACACGAATGTATATTTTCCGATGGGTAGAATAAGAGTTAATTTTTGACTTGATGGACATTTGGAGCCATTTACATTCCTTAACCCGCTCAATTCAAGTTTTGCTAGACTTTTATATAGGGAGCTTTAAAACGCAAAAGTCTTAATTCATTCGGGTTAAGAACAAGAACTTTTCGCAAGTTCCTATAATTGATTCTAGAAAGTCACTTATCAAGGGAACTATAAAACGCATTGTCTAAACTTGAAAAAGTCCAAGAAAGTGCAAGATCCTATAGGTGGCTTGAAAACCCAAAACTTTGATTTGATATAGTCTTAATGAAAGCTAATCCAAATTTGGCTTAATTGTGACTTGCATGGCTAAGTATTCACGAGTCTCTTTAATTAGAGGTCTTTATATAGTGAAGAACGAGAAATGATAGAGTTAGACAAGTGATCATGCTAAACGTAGAACATGAAAGTGTTCTTTCAAAAACTCATATGTTTTTAATTGTGGCTTTTTCTTCCCATAAGATCAATGCATTAGGAATAAATCATAATTGCAATAAGTAAGGTCATACGATTTGAAAGGTTACTTAGCCTCTAGCGCAAGATCGTTTAAAAGTTGCTCGGGGTTGAATAGAGTTCATAGCCAAGGCATAACTTATTGAAGCGGGACGCGAAGATTGGCGATCATCCAAAAAGGCCCTAACAAGGCATGAGGAGCTCTATTTTTGCTAAAGATCCAAAGATGATGTGAAGTATCATTATTCCAAAATCAATATGAAGGATCGAGACACACGACGAGAAGCAATTACTCCCCTAAAGAATGGAGAAAGTCTATCCAAAAAGACCCTAACAAGGTATGAGGATAAATATATCCAAGTCCGAAAAGGAGGCGGATCATTGTATATCAAAATCCAAAGTATAGATTGAAGAAAAATGATGAAGTCGTGGTCCTATATGAAGAATCTCTCAAAAACGTCAAGTGAAGAAATTCCAAATATATGAAGAGAAGACCATAATTTCAAGAACGTCTTCCCAAGATTTGAAGTATGAAGTACATGCCAAATATCGGTCCGAGAAAGGTCTCAAATCGTGAAACGAGTTATGCCAAGATATGAACTTAAGGAGATACACGAGAAGCCGTTTTAAAAGATTTTGTCCTTCGGCTAACTATTGATCAAATCGTGCTACTTTGCTTTCGGACTAATAACTACTCAAATAAGTCAATATGAATCACTTGTGATCCATGACAAATAGATAAAAAATGCTAGTAACCCATTTTCTTTTATAATAACTAGGATTGCGGGGAGAAAAAGTATTACACAATTTGGACGTATGAGTAGTGTTAGCATTGTGACTTGTACCAACAATGATCTTGTTTTTGCACTTAGCATGGAATGTATAACAATCAAGGATGACGAAGTTTACCCTAAGGGACATTAACTTGTTTCTATTCTTTGACCCTAAAAGTCACATTTTGGTGATGAAAATCATACATTATGTCTTTACACAATCTCGTAGTATGTTGCAAGTCTTTTACTCTTCAATAAAGGATAATAAAATTGAACTTTGGTGATGCTTAGATACTTTATTCTAGCATTGCGTGAGGGCACGGCAATGGCTTAGTATGGGGGAGTGATGAGATGGCATTTATACATGATCTCATCGTTCTTTTCGGGCTTTAAATGCATAAAAATGTCATAAAATACCATATATATGCTTGTGTTTGTTTACTTGTGTATTTTAGGTATGGATATCGTGAAAAAGACAAAAGATCACAAGATACAAGGAAAAACGAACACGAGAAACGAAGCCGTACAATGAACCGGGCCCTAATCATGGAATATTCATCAAATACCCTTGAAGACTTGAAGACAAAACAAGATTGATCCTCCAAGAATGAAGAAATGACACTTAAAACCCTTGTATATTGATAATTACAAGTTTGGTCCCTTAAGTTTGTCAAAATTGCAAAAAGGTCCTTCAACTTTGAAGAAATGGCAAGATTAGTCCCTCAACAATTTCAAATTGCCAAAAATGGTCCCTCATGAAGTGAAAGACACATTGAAGACCTTTGAAAATCAACATTGTCCAAGAACAGCCCTTGAAATATTCAAAAATGTCAAAAACTACCTTTGAAACCTTTTTGTCAAAGTTTGTGCCAAAAATGACAAAGTGTGAAAGTTGATACAAGCTTATAAGGGCGCTGATGGGTTTTAAAAGTGAAAAGACAAAAGAAAGGAAACACAAGGACTGAAAGTGCCAAGTGAAACATTCAAAAAACCAAAAACGCGCCTAACATGTTTTTTTCCCCTAATTTCGGATCAAATGGGTAACTATTCATCTTTTACATCCCCAGGTTTCACCCCAACTTAAACTTGGGTAAAACCCAATTAACCTTGCACACACTTAATTCCCACACACCAAAACCCATCCCACTCCTAAAATCCTCAAACCACTCACTGTGGACCCTACCCCCTTTTCTCCATTCCACCAATCACATCACTCCTTGGGCTCCAAGACATGTGACGTGTCCCAAATCAACCACCAAGGTTATTTGCTTACTCTCAAAGCAAAAACAAACGTCCAGGATCAAATGTGGACAGCTCATCACCAAAAATCGTCTAGAAGCTTTAGGGGCAAATTTGGGAATTTCTACTGATTAGGGTTTTGATTTTAAGCTTCTAGTATGTTCATTAGACTAGTATAAAAGGAGGCATCAACCTGTGATGACCCCTTGTTCCAGTTTTCCTTAATTAATATTGTAATTCCTTTTAAATAAAATAAAAGTTGGTTTTTGAGAAATTCAATTATAATTCCTTTTTATGTTTACTTAAAGTTGGTACTTGTTATTAGAGGAAAACTGAGTTCCAATTTTCTGATTTGGTTAAGTTAATTTTGATTTCCAAAATTACTTAAAGGTTTCTGAAATTTGAATTTCTTGTGAAAGAATTGGTTTCAAAGATTGGGTGTTATTAGTTCATGTTATTGGGTGACAAAGTGTTTAGAAAACGTGTTTGAAAGGTTTGAAAGGTTTTTGGAAAGAATTTAAAAAGAAAGAAAAAGTAAACAGATTATCTATATTTGTTTGTATTTGTGTATTTTTCTTTTGTGTTTGATTTCAACAGGTAAAGGTTGTTGATTTAGTTCAGCACCAACCCGTGTTGGTTTGGAGGTGGATTATACATCCACTAGGACCCTGGATTGTGGGGTCCTAAGGTAAAATTTTCATTTTCTTTTGAAAAGTTCAAAAATAGGAGTTTTAAGTGATTTTGCTTGATTGATTAATAAGTGTGTTTGAGCTGTTGGTTTTGTGTTCTCAAGTTGTTGTATGCATGTTAGAAGGTTTGGAATCAGTTTGGTTGCCTTTGAATGTGTTTTGATTTGTTAAAACGTTTTTCAAAAAGTTAAGTGGTGTTTGGCTAAGGGTTTTAGCAGGACAATAATCTTAATTAGTGTTTTTAAAAGGTGTTAGAGCAATTGGATTAGGTTGAGTAAGGTTTGTTGTTAGCTTTGTTTCATTTTGGTGCAAGATAGAAGCAAGTTTGTATGCTAAAAGTGAAACAAGAAGTCAAAATCTGCTTATGCCAAATCTGCTTGTATTATATGATGATTTTTGGAGCATGATATTTGACTTCTGTTGAGATTTAGGTTAGAAGTGTTATTGGAATTGCTTGAGTACTGGATTGTGAGTGTGTATGCTTAGTTTTGATGTTTGAAGTTCACTTGAGTGCTAGAATAAGCTACTAAGTCCACTGTCCTAGTTCATCCATCACAACAACTTGTTATAGCCTGTGTGTTCTTTGTTTTTGATCATTGGTGCGTGCTAAGTGATTATATTTGCTATCTTTGACTCCTTGTGCTTAAATAAGCACAAGGGTGCCCCTTTGTCTAATATCAATCACCAAATAAGCATTGCCAAGCCCCTCTTGGCTAAATCCAAAAGCAAAAACACAAGTGCTAACTGGCCTGTGTTCAAAGTAAACCTGTCACGTTTTTAATCTTTGATTTGGGTTAAACTTTGATTAAAAAGTGTATTGGAGTTGGAATATAAGCTTATCAAGTGTCACTGTTGGTTTGAAAAGCAAAAAAATAAAAAAGGAAAATAGTCGCCAAAAAGGGGGGTAGCGCACCTCGAACCCCTGACGTCCCGTTCAACACACCAACAACACAACCATCCTGCCCTTGGGTCTTTTACTGACCAAGGGTGGATTGGTTAACTACTTAACCAATTTCTCTTTTGTCCTTTCTTAAAAAAGTCGTAGCTATTTAGCTTATTTCCAGCTCATTTTTAAGCTAATTCTTGTTCCTTTTATTTTTCTTAGGATAATATTAAGTTTATAGATTTTTCCAGCCACTTTTTATAATTTTCCCATTATTAGATTATTTTTTAGGATTTATTTAATAGCCGTATTTTATTAAATCAATAAAAAATAGAAAAAAGATTTTTAATTTTTAGGAAAAATAGTTTTTAGCTTTTTAATATATAATTTGAGGTTTACATTTAGTTTTGGTTTTAAAAAACTTTAATTTTTAATTTTATATTATTTTAAGTTTTTTTATAAACTTTAAACATTTTTATAAAATTATTAAGAAAGGTTTATGAGCTTAAATTTGTGTTTTTCTCTTAGTTATATTATTTAGGATTTTTATAAAATTTTTAGAATTAATTTTAGTAACTTTTTATTTTTAGCATTATTTTATTATTATTTTATTATTAAAAAATCAAAATTTTATTTTTCTTTCTTTTTCATTTTTCTTAGGTTTTTTATCATAATTAGGACTATTTCCATTTTTAGAATATTTTTATAGCTTTTAGATTTATTTTTATAATTATTTTAAGTTTAATTAAGTTTTAATCATTTTTAATCATTTTTAGAGTTTTAAAAATAGTTTTATTAGGTTTTAATTTTTAGAAAATTACTTTTTAGTCTCATAATAATATGAGTTAAGTGATTATTCAATAAAATCATATTTTAGACATTTGAATTAGTTATATTTAATTTTAGGGCTTTAATTAGCATTTAAAATTAAATATTTAATTAATAAAAGGTTTTAAAATATCTTTGTTGGATTTTTGTCTTTATTTATATTATTTTAGACTTCTTTTTAGTCTTTTTAATTATTAATTTTGTTTTTGGTCTTAGTATAATAATTTTTAATTTGGGTAGTTTTTCACGACTTACGTCTTTTACGTCGTAGTTTAATTTTAACGTAACCGTCTTTCATCTTCTCATCCCCATTCTCATCAATATTAATCTCAAACAACTACAAGTTAATTCACAACACATATACCTCCTTGGGAAACGAACTTTCTCTTCTCTTTTAAGTGATTAAGGGTCATTACTTGTGGTTTTCCTAAATCACTCGTTAATACTTACCGCTATTTTACGCTCTTTGTTTTCCTAAACAAGAGTTGTATTTTACTACAATCAAGGTGCAATGCTTGCTTGGTGAGGTTGTGAAGCATACTGTGATGAAGGTGCATTAAACTGATATTGTTGCTGATGTGAGGTGGGTGGTTGCGGTAAAATCGAGTATTGGGGGAAGGTTGGTGTCATGTAAGGTGATGGATGATAGGCTTGATGTCCCAAGATATAAGGAGTGTTGTTGTGTGACAAGCTTGGTTGATTCGTCATTAAAGCTAAGGAATCAGGGTACATACCTCGAGGCGAACGGTGCATGATCACATGTTTCTCATGCTGCTGAAGAAAAGCATAGAGTTGATCCAAATTGCACTTATGCAAATCCCTGGTTAACTTAACATCGGTAATGTACTCACCCCATTCAGCTTGAGGTAAGGTATTCAAGAATTTGGTGTTAACCTGGAATGGAGCAATCACAAGATTGTATACATTCAGATCATTCATGAGAGTGGTGAATCTGAAGTAATAATCGTGAAGCGTTTCCCCTGGGTTGTACGTGAATCTATCGAACAGATCATACAACTGACATTCCCTTTCCTGTTTGGTGAGAGACGTGCCTTGTAGCAACACCTTTAGACATTCCCATAAATCCTTCGCAACCGTGTATTGACTTACCATGCGATAGATGTCATGTGGAAGAGCTTGGAGAATGGTTTGAAGAGCCTTTTCGTCTGCATTGGCAACAAGTTGTTGAGCTGGTGTAAGTTCTTCAAATTCTCTTGGTCGAGTCACATTGTTAACCACGATGGTACCATAGTCAAGTGGACCATTTAGAATTGACTTAACCATAAGCCTCCCATATACTGGTTTTCCCTTAAGGTAAGACATCATCCGGCCTTGCCATGCTTCAAAAACTTCTTTGATGAGCATTGGAGGATGATTATCCGTTCCCGTAATGACGGAAATATCCGTAAGGGATGTCATCTGAGGCATTACTGAATTCGGATTCATTTTGTTCACTTCAAAGAGACAAAGATTATCGGTTGATCGAGCAGTGAAATAAAGCTTGTGAATTGTGTTGAGTTTTTGTTGTAAGAAACCAAGATTAAATCCTCTAAAAAATCGTCAAAAAAACAAGTAAAATATCCCTTGATTCGGAACTTTTGTTGATTCGGAAGTGTTGATTCGGAAGATTTTGGCTTGGAATACCTTGATTCGGAACTTTTCCCTTGATCCGGAACTTTCCTTGATCTGGAACTTTCCCTTGATTCGGAACTTTTTCCTTGATCCGGAACTTTCCTTGATCCGGAACTTTCCCTTGATCCGGAACTTTTTCCTTGATTCGGAACTTTCCTTGATCCGGAACTTTTGGTTCGGAACTTCTTGATTCGGAACTTTCCTTGATCCGGAACTTTTGGTTCGGAACTTTTTGATCCGGAACTTTGGTTGATGCGGAACTTTTGGTTCGGAACTTTTTGATCTGGAACTTTGGTTGATCCGGAACTTTTTGATCCGGAACTTTTTGGTTCGGAACTTTTGCTGGGTAACAGAAACCTTGTTCGAAGTAACAGTCGATCACAAAAAGATGATAAAACCCAGATTTTTTACCAAGTTACCCAAAAAGTTTTGTGATTTCTACAATAATAAGTAAAAACTAATACTTATCTACTAATCCCAATCACAAAAACACCAAAAACTCCAAGAATCAAGATGGATCTTCTTAAAGAACACTAATACAATCAAAAACTAAAAAACCACACAAATCATTACCTTAAATCACCCCATAGCTCTTGATACCAAATGTAGAATCTTGATAACCTATGAATCTATAAAGTGGGTTGATGTTTTCTAGAGAGAGAAACTAGAGAGAGAAAGTGAGAGAAACTAAGTGTCTTTTTATTAAATGAAAACTAGAAAGTGAACAACAACCAACCCCTTTCCAAGGAGGAAAGGGGTATTTATACTTCCAAGCCTTATTTGGACTTGGGCCGGCCCATGACAAGCCCATGGGCCGGTTTCTTACTTAACTTAATAAGTAACACCAACTACGAGCTATTACAACATATATAATAATGTGGAGTGACCGATACTTCTAATATACGTAAAAACGTATTTCTAACACTTTTTAACCATATCATGTCAGAATGTAGATTCAAAATTGATGTATGTACGTGTGATCAATAGTAAATATGTACTCTTGTGTTTATACATGAATAGTATACTTATCACTAGAAGAGATAACAAGATGAATAAATCCACTAATGATCTGTTGGAGTAAATATTTGACATGAATTTCATTAGTTGTTGGGCTTGTTGAACCCATATGGATTTAGTTTGAAGTCAAACATTAAGAAAAACAATATTATTGAGAGGTTCAATGTGGGAGATTCCGGCCTAGCTAGATTCTAATGACGTCTTTTTAAATTTATTTAAAATAGAGGTAAAATTGTTTCCCATTTTGAATATTCAAAGAATATTGGGTATCTTATGTGCCTAATGACGTGTGTATGATCTGATTTAGAACTTATAATCAGGCAAGCATATATATTAGTAATTCAAGTGGGGACCATTTCAATAAGTATTACTTGAGTACTACGATACTAATAATATTGCATTATGGAAGATATCCTACTACTATCAAGTGATAGAGTAATGCAAATATGGATTCTTACATATAAGAATCTAGATCCACTAGAGCGGATGTATTTATCCTAAGTGGAAATCTATGTCTTAGAAATCTTGAAAGTATTTCAAAGAGACAATTATAGCTAAATCTATGATGAAATATGAATTTATTATTTGAGATAAATTTATAAAATATGCAGGATAATTTACGTTAATTCGTAAAGGACATACCAAGATGGCGTATACCGGTAAAGGCCATGTTTATAAAGTGTGATAGTCAATAGAATTTGACAGTGCTCATATCACAAATGTAAACGGTAAGTCGAGACATATCCATCATAGATTGTGATTGTTGCAAGATATAAGGAGTGTTGTTGTGTGACAAGCTTGGTTGATTCGCCATTAAAGCTAAGGAATCAGGGTACATACCTCGAGGCGAACGGTGCATGATCACATGTTTCTCATGCTGCTGAAGAAAAGCATAGAGTTGATCCAAATTGCACTTATGCAAATCCCTGGTTAACTTAACATCGGTAATGTACTCACCCCATTCAGCTTGAGGTAAGGTATTCAAGAATTTGGTGTTAACCTGGAATGGAGCAATCACAAGATTGTATACATTCAGATCATTCATGAGAGTGGTGAATCTGAAGTAATAATCGTGAAGCGTTTCCCCTGGGCTGTACGTGAATCTATCGAACAGATCATACAACTGACATTCCCTTTCCTGTTTGGTGAGAGACGTGCCTTGTAGCAACACCTTTAGACGTTCCCATAAATCCTTCGCAACCGTGTATTGACTTACCATGCGATAGATGTCATGTGGAAGAGCTTGGAGAATGGTTTGAAGAGCCTTTTCGTCTGCATTGGCAACAAGTTGTTGAGCTGGTGTAAGTTCTTCAAATTCTCTTGGTCGAGTCACATTGTTAACCACGATGGTACCATAGTCAAGTGGACCATTTAGAATTGACTTAACCATAAGCCTCCCATATACCGGTTTTCCCTTAAGGTAAGACATCATCCGGCCTTGCCATGCTTCAAAAACTTCTTTGATGAGCATTGGAGGACGATTATCCGTTCCCGTAATGACGGAAATATCCGTAAGGGATGTCATCTGAGGCATTACTGAATTCGGATTCATTTTGTTCACTTCAAAGAGACAAAGATTATCGGTTGATCGAGCAGTGAAATAAAGCTTGTGAATTGTGTTGAGTTTTTGTTGTAAGAAACCAAGATTAAATCCTCTAAAAAATCGTCGAAAAAACAAGTAAAATATCCCTTGATTCGGAACTTTTGTTGATTCGGAAGTGTTGATTCGGAAGATTTTGGCTTGGAATACCTTGATTCGGAACTTTTCCCTTGATCCGGAACTTTCCTTGATCTGGAACTTTCCCTTGATTCGGAACTTTTTCCTTGATCCGGAACTTTCCTTGATCTGGAACTTTCCCTTGATCCGGAACTTTTTCCTTGATTCGGAACTTTCCTTGATCCGGAACTTTTGGTTCGGAACTTCTTGATCCGGAACTTTCCTTGATCCGGAACTTTTGGTTCGGAACTTTTTGATCCGGAACTTTGGTTGATGCGGAACTTTTGGTTCGGAACTTTTTGATCTGGAACTTTGGTTGATCCGGAACTTTTTGATCCGGAACTTTTTGGTTCGGAACTTTTGCTGGGTAACAGAAACCTTGTTCGAAGTAACAGTCGATCACAAAAAGATGATAAAACCCAGATTTTTTACCAACTTACCCAAAAAGTTTTGTGATTTCTACAATAATAAGTAAAAACTAATACTTATCTACTAATCCCAATCACAAAAACACCAAAAACTCCAAGAATCAAGATGGATCTTCTTAAAGAACACTAATACAATCAAAAACTAAAAAACCACACAAATCATTACCTTAAATCACCCCATAGCTCTTGATACCAAATGTAGAATCTTGATAACCTATGAATCTATGAAGTGGGTTGATGTTTTCTAGAGAGAGAAACTAGAGAGAGAAAGTGAGAGAAACTAAGTGTCTTTTTATTAAATGAAAACTAGAAAGTGAACAACAACCAACCCCTTTCCAAGGAGGAAAGGGGTATTTATACTTCCAAGCCTTATTTGGACTTGGGCCGGCCCATGACAAGCCCATGGGCCGGTTTCTTACTTAACTTAATAAGTAACACTAACTACGAGCTATTACAACATATATAATAATGTGGAGTGACCGATACTTCTAATATACGTAAAAACGTATTTCTAACACTTTTTAACCATATCATGTCAGAATGTAGATTCAAAATTGATGTATGTACGTGTGATCAATAGTAAATATGTACTCTTGTGTTTATACATGAATAGTATACTTATCACTAGAAGAGATAACAAGATGAATAAATCCACTAATGATCTGTTGGAGTAAATATTTGACATGAATTTCATTAGTTGTTGGGCTTGTTGAACCCATATGGATTTAGTTTGAAGTCAAACATTAAGAAAAACAATATTATTGAGAGGTTCAATGTGGGAGATTCCGGCCTAGCTAGATTCTAATGACGTCTTTTTAAATTTATTTAAAATAGAGGTAAAATTGTTTCCCATTTTGAATATTCAAAGAATATTGGGTATCTTATGTGCCTAATGACGTGTGTATGATCTGATTTAGAACTTATAATCAGGCAAGCATATATATTAGTAATTCAAGTGGGGACCATTTCAATAAGTATTACTTGAGTACTACGATACTAATAATATTGCATTATGGAAGATATCCTACTACTATCAAGTGATAGAGTAATGCAAATATGGATTCTTACATATAAGAATCTAGATCCACTAGAGCGGATGTATTTATCCTAAGTGGAAATCTATGTCTTAGAAATCTTGAAAGTATTTCAAAGAGACAATTATAGCTAAATCTATGATGAAATATGAATTTATTATTTGAAATAAATTTATAAAATATGCAGGATAATTTACGTTAATTCGTAAAGGACATACCAAGATGGCGTATACCGGTAAAGGCCATGTTTATAAAGTGTGATAGTCAATAGAATTTGACAGTGCTCATATCACAAATGTAAACGGTAAGTCGAGACATATCCATCATAGATTGTGATTGTTGCGACAACTAGTCTCAACTAGAGTTATCACGATTGACTACGTAACGTTAAAGGATAACATCGCGGATCCGCTTACGAAAGGCTTAAGCAGAGAGTTAGTTAGTGAGTCGTCTAAAGGAATGAGACTAAAGCCCTTGAGGAATGAGTTTCTATGAAGGAAAACCTAACCCAGTTAACTGGAGATCCAAGATCTGGGTTCAATAGGACAACCTAATCATAGAAATGTGGGGGAAGTCACGTCAATGTGGGGGAGTTACTTAATACAGTAACTTTCCTAGTCTATTTCTAAAATAATTGTGACTTGTTGAGAGGTTAAACATATGGCTTAATGATTCAGGATGAAATCATAAAGCAAAATGATTCAAGATGAAATCATAAAACATATGTTTTTAATGATTCAAGATGAAATCACCTATGTAAGAGAGAAGTGGGGTCGCTTCGAAGGAAATTGTGGGGGCGCAATTTCTAAGAACTCTTGCAGAACCAGGCGAGTGTGCATGACCATAACGAACACGACTATGAGGACTTAACAAGGTCAGGGAGAGTCTTGTGTGAGTGTGTATTTTCGTCTACGTAAACATATATTGAGTTCAAGGACATCGCGTCTACTCAGATCTAGGAGACTAAGTACATCTCACAAGGAAAGGTTCAAAGGGTAACACCTACCTATCCTATGCAGGACTTAACCGCAGAAATTTCGCAGAAACTTTCGTGTGTTTTCGACCGATCTTCATTCATGTGGGGGATTGTTGGAATATTGTATAATGTGAATGAGATATCGTGGGATTTTGTATAAATCTATTTTAATAGCTGATTTAAACTTTGGGAATAAGTTTACAGAATCGGTTTTAAATAAATAGAATATATCATTTGTTTGTAAACATTGACATAATATGTTTAAACAAATAAGATATATCGAAATCAGTTTAATTCTTATGTGATATTCTGTCTTGGTGACCAAGAAAAGTTTTCACTATAAATTAAACTCATTCTCATTCAGTTTTAAATACACAGAAAATACAGCTTCATAGCAACCAAATTCCAGTAGTCTCTTCGATCAGAGACATACAAGTTTCCGTGATCTTTCAGGTAGTTTTGTTAAGTCCGACAGTACAACTTACTGTTTCGGTTGTTGTACCTTAGGAAACAGACGGCGAATCTATTTTAAGGGAAGCGTGTCTAACACGTGTCTCGGCTCTTTATTGTTTATCATGTTTAACACGTGGTTCCGCTCGCGTGAGCATTCTTGCTCGCGATCTAGTAAGTTTTTTTTTATCATTTTATTGGTTTCTTTAATTATCGTTTATAATTATGTCTGTTATGTATTTTCTGTTAGTTTAATTATATTGTTTTGATTTTATAAATAAAAGTGTACATGTTTCCCTACAGCATTTTGATTTGATCTGATGAGACTTATTACGACAATCTTTTTTCATGAACGTTATGTTGGTGTTTTTTGTTTAAGGTTAAGCGAAGGGGTATCTATCTTGTTCATAACAAAACTACTAATAATTATATCAACTTATCAACCCAACACCATAAGTGTTAGACTGTTAGGAATACTGATCTAATATCCAGCGATCAACGCGTTGGTATGTTAGCTTCAAGTCAGTTTGAATGGAAGTTATATTGCACATTCCCTTTCAAGCATGTATAAAAACTTTCAGAATGGATTTCAAAATGGTAAAGCGGATTTCAAAATTATATGTACATTAAATATTCTGAGAAAGAAGAGAAAATTTAATATATATCCCTCTTTTGATACTAAATTTCATATATATCCAACCTTACTTACAAATTTCATATATATCCCTCCCTTTAATGCAAAATTTCATATATATCCAATTTTACTTAAAAATTTCATATATATCCGATTTAAAACTTGAAATTTCATATATGTTCAAATACCTAATTTATATATAATTAAAACCTCAAAATACATATTAATTATCATTTAAACCTAAAATAACCATTATATCTATGTCTTCCTACCTAATAATATGCACATCTAATCACCAAAACAATGACAAATCATTAAATTTCCATATAAAATAAATCTAACTAACCTTGCAATAAGATAATAAGGAAACAATGAGTATTCTTATCAAGTTGTGACACTACTTTCTTTTTTATTCTTAAATACTTTGATAAAATATGTTTTGCATTAATGTGTGTGCATATAATAATCTGAGACATTGTTTATATAAAAATATATGAATACATACGTAAGTATAAGAAAAAGAAATAAATGTATAATACTTATTTTAGGTTTAAATAATATTCAATATGTGTTTTATGTTTTTAAGTATATATAAATTAAGTATTTGAACATATATGAAATTTCAAGTAAAAAATTGGACATATATTAAATTCTATGTTTAAAATTGGATATATATGAAATTTTAAAGTGAGGTTGGATATATATGAAATTTTGTGTCAAAAGAAGGGATATATATGAAATTTTTAAGTGAGGTTGGATATATATGAAATTTTGTGTCAAAAGAAGGACATATATGAAATTCTCCCGAGAAAGAAATTCAAGAACTTAAACTGGTAAAAAAACTATATACATCAACTTTTAAACTCAACAAAAATTAATAGCAATACGCATACGGCATACGTGTCCAGAACTAGCGTACTCCCAAAACTAAACAGAAAAAGACGAGTCAAGAACCATGAAGGTTTGCTTGACCTTTATCACAAGGCTAATCTTAATTTATACCATATTACAATATCATGCATTTTAATGTTTAATAATCCAAAATTGGAAGTTACCAACATTTAGGTTTATGAGAGCCAATAAAGGTCATTGTAGTGTTTTGGTGAATTGCACAATCAAAGTAATGAGTAATGATAAAGCTAAGGCTCAAAAATAGTTTCTTTTCAACATGATTCTTTTGCTTGTTCAAAACGGAGATTGTTAAAAAAAAACTTAGTTTGGAAGCATACTCTTTACATTGTACAATTAGGCAAATGGTCCCTTTTTTAGGAAAGAACTCTAAAAGTATAATACTTAAATCCATTGGTCTTTAGATTTTGGGATCAAACTTCGTGGCAGAAGAACAATGGTTTTATATGTGTTAATCTTGACCGAGAAAAGTCGAATAGAATATACTGAATTCGAGGAATATAAAGTTAGGCGTGCACGAAAGCACGTCTAAATACATTATATTCTTAAAAGTTTTACAATTGGACAATAAGAAGGAGTTTTTATTAGAAAGCAAAATGACAAGTGAATAATTCTCGCGTGAGTGAATTACTAAAGCATGATGATGACATGATTCTTGCTTGAAGTTTCCATCGACTATAAACAAACACGTCTTGAAAAAGTTTCTTTTTACGACTCTGATATTCACTTATTCATAAAGTAGAATAGCATATGATTCTTGCATAGCCCGAGCCTCGCAGGTCAATGTTTTTAGCGATTTTGGGCCTAATCTATAGGCTCCAAATAGTGGATAACGAAAATTAGGGAAGTTCTAAAGTTACGTAGTGTATTTCATCAACATGGTCATTTCACCCGAGTATAGATAATCAAAAGGAATCACAACTTTGAATTCTAAAATAGGGAATTTCGAAGAAACATTTATAAGAAAATAAGATAGGTATGTATAGTCGTCATGTAGCGACTGATGTTCCCCTTATACATAAAGAAAAAACATGATAAACTTCAAGGTTAGACATAAGAACTTGTAATCATGTAGTTTGGCCGTTTGGGACCAACCTAAAAAGAAAATAACATTAACCATTCAGGTATCTTCGTGTGATGTTGATATTTTCTATTTGAGGCAACAATCGAACGTAATACACCAAATATATGCAAGTGTTTTTTTTTGTTGCCGTTTTCACTGTTTAAACAAGCATGTAGAAATTTGACATCAATGACTCATCTCAAATCATGCCACCCTTTATTTCTTGTTGAAAAAAATTCCAAAGCAGCTTTTGTCAATTGATTCTGATAGACTATTTGTATGCAAACAATATAAACATAGACTATATGCAAACAATGATAAACATAGACTATTTACTTTTTCCTTCTTCAATTTAGTGTTGTGACTGGGCACATGACAAGCAACATATGAAATACAGTAACACTTAATACAGTCTTACAAGAGGTTATGGGTCCCAATACCGTATAGAACAGTGTATGGAGAAGTTGAAGCGTAGACAGCCATACCCCTACCTAAAATAGAGAGGCTAAATTCGGTTCTATAAAATATAGAAAAGGACCTCCGGCCTTACAAAGAGTGAGTACACTATCACAATTCACAAGCAACATTATTCAGATATAACACAAAAGAAAATTCTCGTTTGAAATACATACATGAAACACACCAATTCAATCACATCATGATTCACAATCAACCACAGTACTCTGCATACAATTTGGTTGTATTTGGTCTTCTAAACATTTCCATTCAATATAATTGACCTCACAGTGAAAACAATATGCATTACAAAAAGAAAATGTGCAAATCGATATATAAAATGCATGTATTAGTGCATTACTCTACATTTCTACTCGTATAAATAATGAATGTGTAGTACCTAGATGCACATCGCATATCATAACCTTTTAAAAACCAACAGACATGCCATTGCAGCATCTTCATCATTTCCCATTCACAAATTAGGGACTATAAGTCATATTACCCCCATCATATGAAGTGCATTGCAGCACCGAGGGAAGTTAGGTTGCAACCTAATCAAGAGGACATCACAACTATGCGTCCTCAAATGTCGATACATCACCGAGTGGTCTGCAGCTAAATGATCATAATATGGGGTGGTGAAAAAGCGAGGAACTTTTGTAAAACTGTTTGCAAGATAATTGTCTTGAGTAGTACGAGTGTACATAAAAAGGTACAAAAGGTAGTTATAAGGTGAATCAACCCATAACATAGTTCGCAAAACCTATATATATCACCTATGAGCTTTTTGCATATCCACTTGTTTCTTTAGCTACTGTTTCCCACACGCTTGCCATCTTCTCTGCATATCCTGCCTGTAACATAAGCAAAATGTTATACACATTACATAGACATAGACACTTATAAAGTCGATGCATGAAATCAAAGTAGGTAGTTTGCACTTTGCAGGAATTGTGCAATCAAAAGGTTCAACTTGTCATGAATTACAACTTCACAAAAAAAATTGCAGCAACATTTTTTTACAGAAGGGGTACATAATTGTATTGCATACGTATTTCATGTCAATCCAATGATAATTGCAAGACTGCACATTTCACCCGAAAACCGACCCGACCCCACAAACCAACCGAAACCGGGCCGAACCGACACTTATTCGGTTCGAACTAGCTAAACCGAACCAACCCGACCTTATTCGGTTCGGTTCGGTTCCGGTTTCGATACTGTATAGTCGGTTCGGTTCTCGGTGTCGGTTCTGTTCGGATCGGCTCCGACCCCTATGCTCACCCTTATACAAGCTTATAGAATTTCGACATACTTGACCCATTTGACCTATTCTCTTACCATATTTTATATTTTTTGCCAACCTTTTTGAACTGTTAAAGCTATAAGCCTAACATAACCAAATCTGGAATGAACGACTGTACCTGGTTAACAACGAATCCTTTCAACATGCCAAAGAAATCATCATGCCTTTCTTTGTCCAGTCTCTCGAGCTCATTTTTATTATTCTCCTGCATAAGCATTTTGGCGTTAGATACTTCTCAACAAAATATGCATTCACTGACAGATAGTTCTCGAAGAACAAGACTTATAATCTCCAAGAACAATCTATAAATCCAGGTTTACTACAAAAAGTAACAGATAAATTCACAGCATGGCCAAAACATACTCCAATAAAGGTGTAAAATCCAGTAAGAAATGTAAGGTTACATGTGCCATCATAATTATGCTATTACAACTGGAGGTGGATCTTGTTACCTTTATACGTTCATATTCTTTAACTGCACAGCTTTTAGCATCTTCAGTAACTTTCATGGTTTCTTTCAACTCCTCAATTTTTCTAACTCTAGACCTGTCACCACCGAATATCTTGGATGCAGCTGCTTCAAGCTTTTCAATCCTGGAATTCAAATTTGATAGCTCCGATAGAAGAGTCTGTACCGTTAACAAAGCATTCGATCGATCTGCATATGCATTATTCACAGCCAACATCACTCCAAGGTATTCATGAAGCTTATCCTGTGATAAGTGAAACAAGAAACCAACAATTAGCACGCGGAGAGAATAAGCATTTTAAGGGATATTTAGATTTGTGTTTTAGATCTGAATATGTGCGACTTGAAGTCAACATAAGGAGGAGTTGTTATATGTTTTTCTGATTGTTTTAGGGTCAGATAATGACAATTGGATAATCAATTCATACCAATTGCAACAAACTTTATCATCAAAGGGTCAAACGAAAGTACCTATTTCCCGTCCCTCTCAACTGATTTAACAGACCTTTTACTCTTATTTCAGTAAACATCTCTCCTTTTTTCACAAATAAAAAAATTAACTATTTGGCCATTTAATCTAAAAAATTAACTATTTGGCCATTTAATCTAAAAAGTTAACTATTTGGCCATTTAATCTAAAAAATTTCATAAATGATCAGAATTTGCCACACACTCGACATGATTATTTGATCATAACAATTTTAAGTAGCAAAAGCACATCCAAGCATAATCTTGAATCTTCTACTACCGTCATTTTACAGGTGATTATCATATGTATTTAGATATCACACAATCACTTTTAAAATGCAGTCAAACACCCCTTAATACTACAATATACAGTAATATGTGATAAGCTAGTTAAAGTGTCTAGAAGATACCAAATGTTTGACAGTCTGTGCATTCAACTCCCGATACAATCTGCTGGCTTTAACAGCAGAAGTAGCCACATTTTTCATATCTGCGGCTCTCGCTTTTTGAGAGTTAAACATAGCTTCCTCGGACTCAAATTTGGTTAATTTCACAAATGCCAGCCCCAATTG
Source organism: Glebionis coronaria (assembly GCA_025667525.1). Taxonomy (NCBI): domain Eukaryota; kingdom Viridiplantae; phylum Streptophyta; class Magnoliopsida; order Asterales; family Asteraceae; genus Glebionis; species Glebionis coronaria. Next base: position 3,832,117 of record JANFOE010000322.1, on the reverse strand, counting down.
CCCCAGGGTCTCTCCAATGTCTTGCTGAGCTTTAACTAGAGATTCAGCCTGCAGATAGTAGTAGCCGACATCAAAAACACATTTTATTTTATAAGAATTTTGGCAGTAAAGTAGCCATTACTAGTAACATGGACTTATCTCAATATTATCAGATGTCTGAAATAGCAGAGTAATGTCAGTCATAAGAGATAAACAGCAACTGGAAAAAGGGATTAAATGAAATAGCATCTACATACCAAAGTGCAACTACTGTCACCTAACCATATCAATACCTAAAACAATACAAGCATTTGTAACATATTAAGCTTTTGCACTGATGAATACTGTATTGTAAATAACACCGTCTAAGTATCCAACCGTGAACTAAGGGTGTGTTTGGAAGCAAGAAATGGCACTTAAGGATTGGAAATGCGGTAAATTCTCTTGTTAGGTACATCGAAGAAAAAAGGGGAGGGAGATATGCGAATGCTCGAGAATCCAATCTTTTACAATCTAATTTTCATCCATTTTGAAATGGAAATGGGATCCTTACAAGATAGAACACCGCGAGTTCACAATTTTCTATTCATTAAATGCTAGGTATAAAAAGCAAAGGTCACATGACATGCACATTTACAAGCAAAAATCATAAAAACACTCCAAGCCATAGTCCTAATCTTTTTGGCGATTAAAGCTTCTGTTGTGATACTGCAAATCAGCCCATTTAATTAGTATGGTCTTCAACATCACAGGCTCTTGGATTTCTTGAGTTCTATACATATTTCGTGAGAATTGTTCCGTCCTTCTATGCAAATATATACATATGTTCGGGGTTTGTGAAGTTCGTTTTTGGATTTTTGTTCTATGAGGTTTGTAAAACGTAGAAATATCTCCAGTAATTGAAGTTTGAAATTTAAACTTTGTTGCTTTATTATGGATCTCACGTTTGGTGTAATTTCATAACCCCACATCAACATTATCTTGCTTTAAACTAATCTAAGGTTTAGTGTTTTCCACTGAATAACAGAAATGGTTTTGATGTAATTTCCCGAAGTCAATTCCTTTGTTGTTACCAAACACAGTCAATAAATAAATTCTCTAACAAGCCTAAGAGACTTTATTTCTTACCATATAAGAATCACTTGCATAGCAGATTTCTCAAAATTTATACCATTAATTGTGAAATTAAAAGTCGATGTAATAAAATTTTGCGCCAAAGTAAACCGACACCTATTAGTTTGGCTACATACTCGGTTACCATCATTTCTCTCATCACTTGATGCTACCTACCACTCTACCAGTGTCCTAAGTCTAACTATTTTTTAATTAGTACTGTAATAGTGTAATACAATGGCTCTGTATGGATCCTAACATATTGCACAGCTAATATATCACTAGTTCTAAAATCTCAAATCAAACTTATAAGAATTCTGAAACACTCGTAAAAACGCAGCATTCTACAACTGTTATTACCGCCAAACTAGCTTGTGTTTTAGCTCTCTAGGTACTAGTCTACTCTATTGTTTTCGCTTATTTCACCTCAAACATATGTACTAGTCTACTCTATTGTTTCCGTTTATTTCACCTCAAACATATGTACTGAATATAACAGGGATCACATTCTAATACTTTCAAGGCACTTAGATCTGGCATTGGTGATGCATAATCGACAAAGAAAAAAACTATACCTGCTGAGACACATTAGTCAACTCGGTCTCGAAATCCTGCAACTTCTTCCTCTTATCCAAAAACTCCTTATCCTCTTCCACAACCAACGGCTTAGCCCCGCCCCAATCATTCGTAACCGACTGCCTCAACTCCTTAAACATCCTCAACAAATCCCTTCCACCTTTCGCCGGCTGCACAACTTCACTCGGATCAACCGCAGCCGACACAACACTCTCCCCAAACAACTGCTTAGGCAGCTTCACCGCCCCATCCAACATCCTAGACGCCACATCCGTCGTCTTAACCAACGGCAACTTCCCTTGCACCTGCAAAAAAACACGCAGCTCCTCACTCCTCTTAATCACCGGATGCTCCGCCAGCTTCCTCAAATACTTCTCCAACGCCACACGCCTATTCTCAACAAACTCATGCTTCTGCATCACTTGCCCTTCCACCACACTCTTATCCGGCCTCAACGGGATAAAATAGCCTCTATACGCCTCCGACAACCTATCCGACAACGTAACCACATCCTTAAACCTACGCCGAACACTAAACTCAGTCCCGTTAAACTCAGGCAAATTAGTCCACGTGGCAATCAAGTAAGTCACATAACTACCTCCACCGGGAACTAACGAATTACTAACAACATCTTGCGACTTTTGCGGATCAGTAACAGATATCTTTAAATACTCACTAGAAGAAGATGAAGCTGACGTGGCAGATGCTGACGTGGAAACTAATTTTAAATTATTATTACTATTGTGATTATGATGATGACCTTCATCGAATGATCTGAAAACAGCATCTGCGTAAGAAGGTGGTTCTAGAAACGAATTGAATGAGTTAGGGTTTGGTGATGAGGATAACGGATCGTTAACGGCGTGATGATCAGATGTAGGGATTTCAGCGAACGGATGGCCTCCGTTAGTTAACGGATCTCCTCCTACTCCGTTAGTGTTGTTGTTATGATCGTCATCGTCAAGTAGAAGTGATTCCATATGAGATGATTCTTCTTCTTCTTCTAATCCCCTATCATTATTCTCAAATCCCATCATTTGGTTGACTGATGACGTGTCAATTTAGAGGTGGTGGTGATGGTGGTGGTTGTGGTGGTGGTTGACGGAGTGAAGATGAGATTTTCGAGAATTGGTTTATATTTTTATAAAAATTAAAGGGAAAGAGAAAATAATGTTTATATTTGGATTAAAAGATTTTTATTTAATGTGTGGGACAAGTGGATTGGGTCTGTTGTACACGTGAAGTTTTCTCAATGGCACTTGCACGTCATCTAATAACAAATATTTGTGTTTTGCAAAAGTTTTTTTTTATCTATATTAGAAAACAAAATATCTCAAACACAAAAAAACAACTCATTACAACTAAATCACTCGTGCGACCGCTTCTCTCTTACGACCGACTTGTGACTCGATCGTCGTAACGATGTGACCGGGTTCGACAACCGGTCAATCGATTGGACGACCGAACCTTCGCGACAAGCCTTAGTAAAATGATTTGTGAGTATTTATACTCTTATTATTCATTGGTATATTAATTTTTTAATTCTGGCGTTAAAGAGGCTTAGTCAGAAGGTTTGGCGCTCACGCGCTTTTTAAGGCTTTGTCTCACAAAAATAACTTATAAAATGTTCTCTGTGTTTCGGGCGTTCATTCTATTTGCTTCACACGCTTTTCTAAGCAGGTATAGGTTACACATGTTTTTTCACTCTTCCTATTTTTTAGGTGGTGAGTATATAACGTCTATTGTAGTTGAATATGGATATTGTTTGCTTCTGTTGTACCGATCTCTTCATTGTCGTCCTCTCTGGTGGGTGGTGTTGTTGATCGGTTGCTTGTGGTTAATTTGATGATGCCGATCTCTTTGTTGTCGCCCTTGGTGGTGTGTGGCGTTGTTGATCGGTTGCTTATGGTACGTTGATTGCTTCGTTGTCGCTCTTTGTGGTGTGTGACGTAGTGTTGTTGATTGGTCGATTTTGGTTAATCTGATGTTGCCGCCCTTTGTAATGTGCGGCGTTGACGGTTGGTGGATTGCATGTGTAATTACGGTGGTGAATGAAACCGATTGATTGCATGTGTAGTTATGACGGTTTTTAAGTTGTAATTTGCTGGCACTTGCCGCTGTAGTTGTATCTGGGCACTAAGTTGTGGAAACTGTCAATCATCTTCTTCTTGCTTATTCTGTTGGTAACGTTCTGATTCAGTTTTTTACTGGGCTTTTTGGTGTTAGGTTGCTTTTTATGTGCCTTTTTTTGTTGGTTATGCACTTTTTGAAATGTATGGGTTAGTTTATTGTCTTTGTGTTTATGTGTTGACTATTGTTTAAATCTTTTATATGCGTTATGTTCTACTTACGTGGTTTGAATACTGTTGGTTAATGTTGCTTTTGTTGATGTTTATGTGTTGCTTTTGTTGATGTTTATGTGTTGTTAACATTGGTTCTATTGAGAATGCTAAAGATCATGACGTAAATAAATTGGGACTTTTCAATTGCTTACTATTCTTCTAATGTGTAGTTAATTCGTAGTTAGCATTGAAGGTGAAAGCATACAAGGAGGTGCACATGTTTTCCCATTTAATACATGTTTGTAAGTATTACTTAAAAATAGGTAGAGATGTCCAGAATAGTAGTCAATAAGGTGCAAAGGTTCCTACATATTCCTGTGGTTACAAAAGTGAAATAACTTCTGTAATTATACCCAAGAATACAAACGATCCTGAAAATACTCAAACCCTACTACCATCTATAAATACTCGATGCTTCAACATCCTACAGAAAAAAATCATCAGTTGTTGTCAAGAATATGTATTTTCTTTTATAGCATTCTTCTCTTTCAACAGCTGCCTGTAGCGTAGAGTGGGATGTTGCATAAGATATCCGAATGCAAGTATCATCTCCAAATGCGTCTCCTGGGGACAAGAGCAACCTGAGGAATTAACCAACAATTAAATTTCGTAACACTTCTATCTTCTTCCATGGGTTCTTTCATTCGTGTTTGTTGAAGGACTTTATAATATCTGAGTGACACACTTGCATCAACTTTCTCCTTTTGTGGGAAAAGATAAGAAAAAAACACTCTCTTGATTCAGAATTTTAAAAGTTGAGTGGAATAACGTGAGTAACTTCCACGAAACCACCTGTTTCTAAAATAGGAACAAATCAATCAGACTCAACAAATCCAAATCTATATCACTTATCCCATCGTCTCATTCATGCATCCAAATCAAGATTCGAATGGGAAAAACAAAAGATCTCATATTTGTTTTCGTATGAAACAAGATAAGTTCAAAACAATTCAGATCTGTCACATGAAAATTAAATCACCATTGATCTATGAAGCTCTGCTTCTTTTCTTAAATTTACAAAAACTAATAGATCTATAATAATCATGTTACGATCTTTCTTCTTTTCGTTTGAAAACAAAAATCAAATCACAAAAGTCTACATGCAATCAATGTAACTGTTGGGTCAGTATTTACTAACCCTGAAGCAACTCTAGGATTTGAATTAAAAATCCCCCTAAGTGTTTCATGTTCAGGAGTAAGGTGAGTCTGCTGAAGCATGACCAGAGGAACAAAGTTCCTACTGAAGACTATGTAGCTGAAGGATGTTCAGCTTTCCTCTTCTAGTAAACTTAGAAGACAAAGGAGTCTTTGCTTCAAATACTAGGTGGTCTAGTTGCTAAAGAACAAGTACTGAAGAAGAGCTTTCAGTTTAGTTTGGTTTGACAATACCAAACTGAATGATGTCGATCTCCTGTAGAATGTTGAAGACACTTTAGTATTCTGATAGTTTGCATTAGGCGGGAAAATATTACTTTAAGTCAAAGTAGGTTGCGTGTATAGTTAGCTATAAGTACAACCTTTATCTTTTCTAGAATAGTTTATTAAGTACTTTGTACTGTTTATCTAGCATGAGCATCAATCGCCCACTGGATAAACCTATGCATGGGAAGATACAAAATGCAAACCCTAGTTTTGCACTACCTATTTAGGGGGTGCACATTGAGAGAGAAAAGGTTAACCATTACAAGAGTAGAAACTCTGGAAAAACCTTTTCTCTCAATACCAACTAAACCATATATCCAAAGAGCATATGAACATTTAGATTAGAGCTTAGACTATTAACTTTGGTTAGAAGTTTAAGTAGAGGAGATCACCACACATTGTCATTCAACCACTTTGTTATTCCCCGCAAACAAAGTAGGCTATAGATTTTTTATTGAGTTTTAATAAAAGTCTATACGTTGAAAGTTATTGGTATTGTTGTTTTAATTGTTCTTTGTTCTTATCAATTGTTAAAACAACTCACTTGAGTCTTGGTAACTAGTTATTACTTAAGGTTGATAAGTAATAACGAGTTTCAAGGGACCAAAAAGTGGTATTAGAGCAGTTTGATTAGCTAACTCTTATTTTTCATTAAACTGCTCATTTTAAAGTTTTCAAATCAAGATCCAAGATGGCTCAAGTAATACCACAAACCCTAGAGTATAGGGGTGGCCAACTCAATGCTGCTCATGTCCTAGAGGTAGCTAATTTCACCAATTGGAAGAAAAGGTTCCTTGTCCACATGGTTGGGATTGAAACTCAATTCCTTGGAATCATTGAAAATGGTCCATTTGTTCCAATGGTTGGGGAGAATAAAAAACCTGAAGTACAATGGACTGCTGATGAGACAAAAGCTGCTAACCTAGATCAGCGTCTTAAAAGTCTCATCATGTCCGTACTCGCAGATGACCAAATGAATTCTGTTGTGAATTACAAAACAGCTAAATCTACATGGGAGGACCTTATTTTATATCATGAGTGACCCTCTGATGTGAAGGAAAAAAGAATAATGGATTTAAAGCTTCAATACAACATCTTCAAGCACAAAAAAGGGGAAACCCTCACTCAAACTTTCACCAAATATAATGCTCTGATGAATGAACTTGTGAATGATGGTGTTGAGCTTCAAAACTTGAAATCAACACTGTTTTTGTTAATGCATTGCCAAAAAAGTGGCTCAGTTTCTGCCAAAGCTTGAGAAATGCCAATCACATTAAAGATTGTGATCTGGCCTCTCTTTTTGGGAAACTAAAATATGAAGAAAACCTGGTTGATAGGATTTATGAAGGCTCAAGCAAGAGTAAAGCATTAACCATTGCTACACCCTTGTCAACAGCCTTCTTCAGTGAAGTTGTCATCCAAGACTACCAAGATAGTCCTGATGATGAAGAGGACACAAGAACTAGTGAGGAATATCTGAATGACCTCAATGAGGAATTTCATGAAAGAGTACTTCTGGCCAAGTCTAGAAGGTTCTTTAAGAAAGGAGGCAAGTTCTTCAGCACCACAAAAGCTACAGCTGACACTGTTTGCTATAAATGTGGAAAAGCTTGTCATTTTGCTAAGGATTTTATTTCCAAAACATCCATTCATTCTTATTCCTCACATGCCCAATCAAGACCATCTGGTCAATCATCATTTCAACAAAAACAAATTGCTTCAACTTCTTTTCGGCAAAATAGGGCTGAACTTCGACCAGTAAAAGACTTTGAGGCAAAATATAGAGAAATCAAGGCTAGACTGGCTCTTATGAGCACTGAAGTTCCTTCCCCCAAGGCCTCCAAGCAAGATAAGAACAAAGGACTTATTGCTGAAGCTTATGAATGGGATGAAGAGGAAGTCTCTTCAGATAATGATGAAATGATAAATGTTAAAGTGCTAATGGCACTTGCTGATGATGAAGGTTCTAACTCAAATGTTGTTGCCAAAGAAAGTGCTCGAAATGGTGAATGGGTCAACATCACTATCAAAAAGGTACAAACTCTTCTTGAATTAGAACTTAGAAGATAAGGAAGACATTAAATTTGTCTTTGATTACCTGTGCATTGTTCTAAAATTTGTTGAAGAACAAAGAAACAATCTGCTTGAAAAATATCATAAAATTGTTCTTAAACTTGATAATTTTGAAAGTAAGCTTATAGAGCTAAAAGAAGCTAAACTTGATGTACTTACTTTTCAACAACTGAACAAAGAAATTCTAGATGAAAACAACTCCTTAAGGGTTGAACTAAAAGAAGCAAAAGATATTGTTAAATCTTGGCTTAGAAACTCTGATAGGGTAAATCAATGTATCAATGAACAAATTCCTGCTCAGAATAGGAAAATACTTGGTGCTGAAGGATCCTCCAGCACCAACTCAAATGATATTGTCTTTGTCAAAGCCTCAAATGAGGATGGTAGCTTGATCCCTGATGTTGTAAGGTCAGGTGAAGAGAATTTACCAAATCATAACACTAGACGTATCCTTCTCCCTGAGTTTCAGGCAGATGCTGACACATCAGCACCTGTTGGGTCTTCAGTTACTGAAGATGACTCAGATGATGATTTAGAGAATGAGGTAAGTACCCCACTTCCTCCTTTGGAGAAGTTGGCTGGTGTTGAACCCTCTACTGGACCAAAATCAATCCAGTCAATCATCAAGTCTCACACAACATACAAAAGTAGTTCTCCTAAGCATGTCAAATTGACACATCAAAAAACTCTTCAGCTCCTGCTGAAGGTTCACATAAAGGAACTACCTCTTCAGTTTCAACAAATAAACTGAAGAACGCTATATCTGAGGAAGATGAGAGAATGTCTCTTGTCATGCAAGAGATAAATGATCTTAAATTACAACTCAGGCAAAAACAAACATCAACTCGATTCAGGGATGAACCTTTAAAATCTCCACATTATAAGTACAAGACACAATTTAAAAGGGCTTGTGACTTATGTGGTTTAAACAACCATCTCACTGAAACTTGCCTAAAAGTGATTTATTGTACTAAATGTGAGAGGACTGACCATCGCACTTGTGAACTTACTCAATATATGCTTGCTAAAACTAGTGTTGATGCTCACACCACTGAAGCATCTCATTCTAGGCGAAAAATGCCTTTCCCACCATGCATTCATTGTGGTATGGGCAATCATCACTCAGATGATTGTCACTACTACCGTGTTTGTAACATTTGTGGAAGTTATGACCATGACACTCATGGATATAATCGAGCAATCTCTCTCAGAAGGGGCATCAAATCTAGGAACCCAAACTATTTTGCCAAATGTTGTAAAACTTGTGGAAGCAATGTCCACACTACATCTGATCACAATCATACATAGTGGTTCAAAAGAGGTGAAGCCCTTCAGGCTAAGAAAGCAAATGGTGTTCAAACCTCTCCTTCTTCTTTTGAGCAATCTTTTTCATCCTTATCATAAGGATCCTTCAGATCTAGAACACCTTCCAGATCTAAAACACCACTCATCAAAGGTGGGTTTCAAAAAATCTGACCATTTCCTTAACTTGTGCAGTGTGATCTCAGGAAGCCTATTTGGTACCTGGATAGTGGTTGCTCAAGGCATATGACTGGCACCAAAAGTCATCTGCACAAGTATAAGGAGGAACAAGGTCCTAAAGTTGTTTTTGGTGATAACTCATCAGCTACTACTAAAGGCTTTGGTTCAGTGAAATGCAATGGTATAGTTTTCACAAGGGTAGCATATGTCAATGGATTGAAGCACAACCTCATCAGCATCAGTCAACTTTGTGATGCAAAGTATCTAGTCCTTTTTTATGACAAAAAGGTACAATCTTCAACTCCAATCATGAAATTGTGATGATTTCTCCCAGAGTCAAAGATGTTTATGTCATGAACATTAACTCTACTCAGGAGACATGTTTCTTTGCTAGAGCTTCCAACATTACTAACTAGCTCTGGCATAAGAGGCTCTCACATCTAAATTTTAAAACAATAACTCTGCTGGCAAAACAAAATCTTGTTATTGGTCTTCCTTCACTTGTCTATTCCAAGGACAAACCATGCTCAGCATGTGAAAAAGGAAAGCACCATAGGGCCAATTTCAAAACAAAGCAGACTTTCTCAATCAAAGAAAGTCTTCATCTGCTTCACATGGACTTGTTTGGTCTAGTATCACCTAGGACTATTTGTCATGAAAAATATACACTTTTCATTGTTGATGAGTATTCTAGATACACTTGGGTATATTTTCTAACAAAGAAAAGCCATGCACCAAATGCCATTATGTCTTTCATCAAAAGAGTTGAAAATCAAAATGACACTCATCTCAAACAACTTAGAACTGACAATAGCATTGAATTAAAAAATCATACTATGATCAAGTTATGTGATGAAAAAGGAATATCACAAAATTTCTCATCACCTTGCACACCTGAACAAAATGGTGTGGCTGAAAGAAGGAACAAAATGTTGATTAAAGCAGCAAGAACAATGCTTGCTGCATCAGCTCTCTCTAAGCATTTTTGGACTGATGCTCTAGCCACTGCTTGCTACACTCAAAATAGATCCATCATTATGAAGAGACACATGAAGACTCCATATGAAGTCTTCAGGGGGAGAATTCCAAACATCTCATTCTTACATGTGTTTGGGTGTCCAATATTCATTCACAATCACAAGGATCACCTTGGTAAGTTTGATGAAAAATCTAATGATGGTTACTTCCTTGGATACTCCCTAGTATCTAAAGCATACAGAGTCTTCAACACAAGAAAATGTATTGAAGAAACTTACCACATCACTTTCAATGAAAGTTCCGAAGCTCTCAAATTCACAAATCCATCAGATGATGAACTTCATATTCATGAATCTCACAATTATCCATCTGATGAATTTCAACATTATGAACCTTCTCAAATATATCAAACAAGCAATTCGGTTCCTCATATTGATCCATTTGAAGATATGACAAGTCCTACAAAAGGAAATCCTTAAGTATCAAATACTGATGGCTGTCAATCAAATGATCAAAATGATTAGTATCAAAATGATCAAAATGATCAACATGATAACACAAATGACCAAAATGGTCAGTCTCAAAATGATCAACATTCTCACACACATGATCAATCAAATGAAGTTGTTGATGAACAATCTAAGCCTCCTGCTCAAAATTCTCCATCTATCTCTAGGGAATTAGGTCTTGGATGTGATACTTCTGACCAAGAAGGAAGTCCTCCATTGATTGAACCTTTGTCTATTGAATATCCTTTAGTAGACACCATAGATAATCCAATTCCATGTTATGGACTTCCAAGCTCCAACTCTCATCATGATGCCAGTGCTTATTCTCTAGCTCCACAAAAATCTTGGATAAATAATAGTCACATACAGCTGGTGAACATAATAGGCAATCCTGGAGAAGGTAGAGTCACGAGATCTATGGCAAAGAAACTAAGTGCTGCTTCACCTGGAGAATGTCTCTATGCAAACTTTCTTTCAGAAATTGAACCTACAAAGATTTCTGAAGCACTCACTCATCCTGGATGGGCGAATGTCGTGTAAGAGGAACTAAATCAATTTGAAAGAAATAAAGTCTGGAAATTGGTTCCTCTTTCATATGGTAAATCAACCACTGGCTCCAAATGGGTTTACAAACTCAGAAGAGATGAAACCAATGTGGTGACCAAAAACAAAGCTAGGCTGGTGGCCCAAGGATTCAATCAAGAGCCTAGTGTTGATTTTGATCAGACCTTTGCTCCAGTTACACATATGGAAGCCATATGAATCTTCCTTGCTTATGCCACTTACATGAAGTTCACCATCTACCAAATGAATGTCAAAAGTGCACTCTTAAATGGTGACCTAAAAGAAGAAGTTTATGTCAAACAGCCTCCTGGCTTTAAGAGTAGTAAATACCCAAACCATGTCTGTTAATGCAAGTAATGCCTAAAAACATTATTAGTGTTAACTAATATTTCTTAGTTTTGATCACAACAAACTATATAAGACATTTATAGTCAAACATAATCGTAAAATGAATTATCCAACAAACACTATCATCAAGGTAATAATCATTACACTAACATATCTTAATCATGTTTAGTGATCATAAAAGTGATTAGCCTTAAAACTCATTTTTGTCAAATGTGACAAAAGATTTTTAATAAACTTTCTTTTTAAGAAAATATTTTATTAAAATAAAATGTAAATTTAAATATGGCATATTCCAAATGCCATAAAAATATCCTTTGAAGGTTTCAAACTACCTCAAATATTTCTACCCCACTAAAAGACAAAAAGGAGCGGAGTCTACATCCACGGTTCTTTATTGATAAGGAACCGCCTAGACCAATAAGGAACCACGAGCAGGTAGCCGTTTGTTTTTGTCTCCTATAAATAGTGGATCAAATCTGCATTTTCAATAACCCTTTTTGGACATTTCTTTCAGCCCTCTTTCTCTTTTCTTAATCCTAATCATTTGTAAATGATCACTTACTGTGTTAAGTATGTTTACTTATGATTATCCTCTTGATCCTCTTCGTTACCTTGTCCAAAGAGAAGATCACTCACACACTTGTGTTGTGATTAAAGATGAAGCCTTAATGAAGATCATCCTCTCCTAAAGATCTAGTCATGTTCATCATTTGTTTATTTGTGTCTTATGTAGATCTAATGTATTTGTGAATACTTGGACTAGTTGTGTTCATCCAAGCTATTTATGAATACTTGGATTAGTGTTGTGTAAATCCATTGCATATGTGTGTGCTTGGATTTGTCTTGTGTACATCCAAGTTACATGTGTGTACTTGGATATGTTTAGTTGAGTTGTAATGTGTAGTGTGTTAGTTCTCTCTAAACTACAAAGTGATTTGTGTGTGAGTTGTGTAAGTTCTCACTTAGCTTCAAAGTGAAGAGTCGTGAAGATTGGTTCTAGCTTTGGATTAGAACTCGACATCTAGCCTTGTGGCGGAAAATGGTGAAGTAGGCGACATATGAATATTGGTTCTAGCTTTTGGATTAGAACTCGACCTAGCCTTGTGTCGTAAAATGGTGAAGTAGGCGACATGTGTAGATTGGTCCTAGCTAAGATTAGGTCTCGACATTTAGCTTAGTGTCGGAAACTAATGTAAGCGACGTTGTCAGGTTTTCTCCGCCAAGAAGGGAGCTTGTGGATATAGTGGAAATCTCGAGTAGGTGTACTCGAGGAGTGGAGTAGGAACGAGGATAGAGCTTCATTGTCGAACCACTATAAATCTTGGTGTCTTCCTATTAGCTTGTTTCTTTCCTTACTCTTTACTTACTTTTATTATCACTATACTTACTACTTGTCATTGATAATGTATTAGAATTGAACCTAATCATTATGCATCTAGATTTCAAGTAAAAGATAGTTTTGGTACTCACCTAATTGAAGGGAATTTTAATTAGGAGATAAACCGAAGATAAACTATTCAACCCCCCCCCCTTCTAGTTTCTACAATTGGTATCAGAGCGATGGTCACACAAGATCTTTAAAGTATATTGTACTTTAAAACTTGGATCGATCCATTTTCTCCTCAAATTAGAAGGTTAAGTTGTACTAAAGTTTCTCTTTGGTCAAAACTATTTTTTCTTTGAAAATAGGCCTTTTAATTGGTAATATAGCATCTGATTTAGATTAGTAGTATTTATGCATTTTAGATTTACTCTTAAAGTGTATCTACTAGTTTGCATCTTGTTACGTGTAGGTACTCATGAAGATCAATCATTCAATTGATTGTAGATTGAGTCACTTACACTTGTAGAAGACAGATCTTCTTTGATTTCTAACATCATTGAATGATGATATCAAGATAGATGGGAGTGATACTAGTCCTTGAAGACTTAGTAGTCACTTTAGTCATGGTTGGGCTTTGCATTGATTTCTTAATTGCTTGGAATGCACTTTGTGGCTAAGGTACATTTTCGTTCTTCCACATGCCCTATTGATCACTCTTTTGATCATTACTTGACTATGTGCTTGTTCTTAGCATCGTTGCCTTGACATTTGTTTGTGGTTTGTGATTCTTTTCTTTTACCCTATCAAACCTTCATTGCCTGGATACTTGACTCACTATGGGGATGAAGAGTGAGTTAGTAGTAGCTTAAGTATCAAGCATGATTTCCATGGTTTGCAACCTTACGGTTAGTAGGCCCTATATCATGTGTAACTTATGCAATTGAGCTCATCTCTAGGATGATTGATTAATCCCTTGAGATACCAAACTACTTCATAAGTTGTAGTTGGATTTTACACATTTGGAATTGAAATATTCTAAGTATATCGTTATTGTAAATCCTAGCAGTAACTATTGTCCGATCATGTGGGAGAGAAAGTGAATTTATACTTTGCTCACATTTTGAAGTAGAGTAAGACTATTCTTGAAAGTGATCTTATTCTATGTACCAAAATTGCTTGGTATATTTCATTACCAAAGCCGTTTAGACTTTTGCCGGAAAGGCACGTCTTAAACTACTATATATGACACAAGCTCTTCGTCTCCTCGACTTGAAGATTGTCATTTGTCTCTTGAGCATTGTACTTGGTCTTGATTCACTCCCCTTGACTTCTCTCCTCTTTTCTTCTTGGCTACGAGTAGTCATTTGTCCGTTTCGGTCTTTTCCCATCTTGATTCAACTCGTAATCCTTCATTAAGGTATTATTACTTAGTGTTGAAGTGGTCCAATGATTTCCTAAAGACTTAAGATATATTTTAAGGATTTTAGAAAAATTTGGTTTTGAAAAATTCTTTGACTTTCTTTGATAAAAACTCCCCACTGTAGGCGGTTCTTTATCTATCGCGGTTCAAATTCGCGGTTCTATATCGATAAAGAACCGTGGGCAGAACTTGTGACTAAAGCGCCAAATTTTATTAAAAATCACTTTTTTCAAACAAACTCTCTCTCTCTCTCTTCTCCAATAGAGTCGGTGGGTTTTCTTCTTTCCACCATTGTTGCACCTTCAAAACCTTCAATCACTCAAGATTAATTTATTCCAAGTTGTGGGTTTCACTCATCCTTCATCCAAGATCAATTAATTGTAAGTTATTTCATTTAATTTTATCTAATTTGTTCTAGGGTTCATACTTTCATAATTGTGGATTTTTAAACTTGAAATTGAATTAGAACCTTACTAGGAATGTAAGTTGACATAGTTATTTTACTATGATTCCTTAGGTTCATATTCATTGAGATTTCACTAAACCCACTTGTAGAACAATCCAAATTTTGACTAAATTATTTTGATTAATTTATGGAATTGATATTGTTGAGTCTTAGGATCTAGACTCATCTGGGATATCATGATCATGATTGTAAATGCACAGCGGAATCATAATAAGCACAATTGTTAGAAATACGTTTTAACGTATATTAGAAGTATCGGTCACTCCACAATATGATTTATGTTGTAATAGCTCGTAGTTAACAAATAGTTAATTGTTACTTATTAAGTTAAGTAAGAACCGGTCCATGGGCTTGTCATGGACCGGCCCAAGCCCAATGTTTGCTTGGAGTATAAATACCCCTTTCCACCATTGAAAGGGGTTGGTTGTTGTTCATTTGAAACTTTCATATTAATAAAATCACACATAGTTTCTCTCACTTTCTCTCTCTAGTTTCTCTCACTAGAAAACATCAACCCACTTCATAGATTCATAGGTTATCAATATTCTACATTTGGCTCATCGTTAAATGACAGACGATGACCCGGACTTCAGAGACAGGGAAGTTTATCTACGCAACGATAACTTACCCTCTTAACAAGAAATTAAGTTTTCTTGGACACGAGCTTATCCTAAAACCATTCAAAGGTTTTAAGCTCGTGTATAAGGCTCATCATTAAATATCAGATGATGACCCGAACTTCAAAGAAAGGAAAGTTTATCGCCGATGATAAACTTATCCTAACAACGAGAAATTAAGTTTTCTCGGGCATGAGCTAATATTAAAAACATTCGAAGTTTTTAAGCTCGTGCACAATGACTTACAGTTAAATGTCAGACTGTAACTCGAACTTAAAATAAAGGAAAGTTTATCGTTTATGATAACTTATCCTCTTAACGAGAAATTCACCTTTCTCGGTCATGAGCTTGTCTTAAAACATTCGAAGTTTTAAGCTCAGAAAGGAAAGTGTATCTTTTAAATAAGAGAACTTTTCCTCATAACGAGAAATTAACCTTTCTCGGTCATGAGCTTTCCGTTAAAACAGTCAAAGTTTTCAAGCTCATGAAAACGACTTCTAAGTAAATGTCAGCTTAGGACTCGTTCTTCAGATAAAAGGAAAGTTTATCGCCGATGATAAACTTATCCTTAACAACGAGAAGTTTACAACTTCTCGGACTTGAGCTTTCCCAAGATATTCCAAATCTTAAGCTCAAGTAATTGGTTTTCAAAACTTTGAACACAATTTTTCAAGAATTTCTCAAAAGGTTTTTCTAAATCTTTCAAAACTGTGTGTTCAAAAACGTTTTGATAAAACGAGCATGTCTTCTGGAATCGATAATATTTACGAACCTAGAAATGTCATTCAATAATGACATGGGGTTGTAAATAAAGTTCGAGCAGAAGTTTAAAATATTTAAAACATGCTCCATACGGCTTGTAGTTATTTCTGACTGCAACCCGGTTTTCATATTAAAGTCACGTATTTCCTCGGAAAAAGTTGGCTCACAACGGGAATTAATTTTCTCGGGCATGATTTACAAGCCAAATCATGCAAAGGGATCAAGTTTACTTTACAACTTGGTCTAACACGAATTTATGTACGTCTCAGTGCATTAATTTGTTAAAATAAGAGAAATCTTATTGACACCACGAATCAAACTTCTTCAAAACATCAATTGGAAAATGTTTTTCATCATCATGTGCCTCGTTAAACAATGACTACAGCTCTTTAAATAGAAAACGGGTCATCGTTTAAGGGGGAGAAAATGTTTCATCATCTTTCACATCAAAAAGATCTTCAAAAGTTTTCAAGGAAACTAAAAAAAGCTCAATGGTTAATGGTTGGATTGTTTTGGCAGTTGTCTTGTTGTTACTTATAAGTTTGTCATGAATAGATTGGTGCGTGTGTTAAGATAGGTTAATCACTAAGGCTCGGGATGTTAACATAAGATAGGGTCAAAATGACAAGAATTACAACTTGGAAAAACAAAAGAATTTTGTTTGTAGAAAGAAGAAAAATTGAGGGGGTAAAGTTGACAATAAGTCAAACTTGTGAAAAATTTGACCTAGTCAAATTCACCCACCCCGGCTCTTCTATTCTTTCCCTGTTTGATCGTTTTTCTCCCTTGCCGCCATTAACACACAAAAACTCACGAAATCAAACACAACATCTCAAAATCATTCATTTTCTTGTTCAAGATCTTCAGAAAGGTATCAAATCGGCTTAATCATTCATGCAAAACAATTTAATTAACTCCTTTTAATTGAAAACAATCGAACTAAGTTTCTGCTTAATTAGGGTTTAAATTAATTGGGGGTTTTGCCTGGGGTTGATACGGAATAGCACGAATTGAACTGCTAAGGCCTTTAGAACACTTGAAACAAACGATTTCGTGCTTAATTAGAAAATACATAAGTGTTAAAAACATTCCGCATAGGAGGACTTTCCGCATAGAAGCATTTATTCAGAATAGAAAGAACTTTCCGCATAGGAGCATTTATTCAGAATAGAAAGAACTTTCCGCATAGGAGCATTTATTCAGAATAGAAAGAACTTTCCGCATAGGAGCATTTATTCAGAATAGAAAGAACTTTCCGCATAGGAGCATTTATTCAGAATAGAAAGAACTTTCCGAATAGGAGCATTTATTCAGAATAGAAAGAACTTTCCGAATAGGAGGATTATTCCGCATAGGATAGTCTTTCCGAATAGAAGCTTTATTCCGCATAGGATAGTCTTTCCGCATAGACAAGGTCTTTCCGAATAGGAAGTTTATTCCGCATAGACAAGTTCTTTCCGAATAGGAATTTTATTCCGCATAGACAAGTCTTTCCGAATAGGAATTTTATTCCGCATAGACAAGTCTTTCCGAATAGAAAGTTCTTTCCGAATAAACAAGTCTTTCCGAATAGAAAGTTCTTTCCGAATAGAAAGTTTATTCCGCATAGACAATTCTTTCCGAATACTTTTATTCCGCATAGGTCTATACTTTCCGAATCAAGAAATTTTTCCGCATAAGTCTGATCTTTCCGAATAGAAATTTATTCCGTATAAGACCAATCTTTCCGAATAGAACATTATTCCGCATAGGATGTTTACCATGTCATGTTTATTCCGGATAGTGGTTTATGCTCAATTAAATGCTTATTCTGAATGAAGGATGTTTGAGTAATTCTTGCAAGCTTAAGGGATTAGGTCATATGTTTAATGCTTAGGAATACAATCATAATGATATTCATATTTGTATGTTTCAACCTTTGTGTTTTATCTTAAGCAGAGACGATGACTAACCCTACAGTACAACAAATACAAGACACCAGAGCCACCGCCATTGCCGAAGCCAAGACTCTAAAGTTTCTTCCAAACAACTTCCGTTTGAAGGAGGTATCTCATTCCACCCATAATGGATTTAAGGTAGGTACAGCCATACTGGATAAATCTCATCTCAAGCATGCGCTAAGGAGAAGTGCTTCAGTGCCTTATGACTACCTTTACGAGTTCTGGGCTACCAAAGAGAGGACGTCGAACAAAATCACTTTTTCCTTGGACAACAAGCAGCAGACGCTTACTGTGTCAGACTTCAGGAAGATCTTTGGATTTCGGCCGACACTCAAAGGTCTATCATACTCAGCCAACCCGACTAAGGACCAGATCATGGACATGTTCACTGCCATTGGATGTCTTGACATACGAACCGCGTCTGAGTTTACTACTGCCAAAGTTGGTCAACCATGGAAAGCTATTTTTGGGATTCTAAGACGATGTTTAACACCCAAAACAACTGGGTTTGATGCTGTTCGTCCACCTATCATCAAGATGTTTTATGGTGTGTTTAAAGGTATGGGTATTGATTATGCATCATTGCTATGGGAGGAGTTTACTTTTCAACTCTTCACAAACACAAAGGGTAAGGTTAAAAGTTACCAGTACCCTAGGTTCATTAAGCTGATCATACATTACTTTATGGAAAACGATGCATCCATTAATAAGCGTGCAGGTAGTCGTCACCACACGATGGATGATGATGATTTGGTAGACTTAAGGCAGGAGACTCATTCGAATACGGTTATTCCTGGTCCCATTCCCAGTCATCTTCTGACCAATGAGATTATCGCATCTGATGATTACAAGAACTTGCTACAAGAAATTGAGAATCAACGAGCAAGCATTCTAGCAGGTGAAGACTCATCTACCACGGTTAAGAGCAAAGGTAAACGGAAGCAAACAGATTTACCTGAACCCAAAGCCAAAAAGAAGAAGACTGCAGTTAAGAAGGGAAAGGGTACGGCTGATGAGTTAGTTCTCCACGATGAAGAAGATATTGATGATCCTGCTCTTAACAAGGCTGAGAGAAAAGCAATGAAGATAGCTCTTGAAAGGAGTAGGAGAGATACGGGTGGTAGTGGTTCGGGTACACGGGTAAATATTGAGGAAGAGTACGAGGAGCCAGAGGATGTTTTTGAGTTTGGATCACCTGAAAAGTATTCTACTTCGAAGGAGACATCCACCCCCCTGTTTCAGCAAGTGTTGAAAAAGAGTCTACTCAACCTTTAGCAACTCAACTTCCACCAATACAACCCTTACCAACCAGACCGATTTCAACACCATTTCTTCCACCACCAATAACTCCCATCCTCAGTACCGCAGTAACAACCGAGCCTATTCCATCAACCCAGAGCAGTTCTGCAACGTCTACAATGGCTGCATTGGTAATGGCCGAAATGTTGGATAAACATACGGATAATCACAAACGAGAGATGGATGAACTTCCCAAGAGCTACATAGACGAGTTCAAAGTGAAGAAGTATCTAGGAAAGCTCAAGAAGAGTTGATTGCTAAGTTCGCTGCAGATATGGAATTTACACGTAAAGCTCATGCAGAAGAACTTGCTCGGGTTAAAAAGGCTGAAGCTGATAGGCATGCAACACGAATTAAGCGACTTCGAGAAATTAAGGATAACTATAAAGAGCAGAAAGAAGCTCTTGAAGCTTCTATTGAGTAGAGAGTCAAAGAATCCGTTGAATCCCTTATGCCTAAACCGCGTGATGAATTGAAGACACTCGCTGCTGATAACTTGATTATCAAGTCATCCAATCCCTCAGAAGCCGCCTACAAGATTGCTTATGACTTGACGGATTTTGAATTAAAGAAGATCCTTAAAGCTCGTATGAGGGAACTTGGATCGTTTGATAAATCTAGGATTCAACGGGCTCTCTTCAAATCCCTGAATGACGCTATCATGGAGGATGATAGGTTGTTCAAGACGTTTGGAAGTGTGGTACCCTACCACATTCTCCCTGAGGAAGAAAGGGAAGAGAGTGAAGGAGAAGAGGGTACTGGTGAAGAAGAGGAAGAAGAAGAAGAAGAAGATAAGGATGATGATGATGATGAGGATGATGATGACAAGAATGATGATGATGATGAGGATGATGATGATGATAAGAATGATGATGATGATGAGGATGATGATGATAATGATGGTGATGATGGTGGTGATGGTCACCAGGAGAGTGCTAGGGGGAGCAACGAGGATACCGATGAGGATGATGATGGGGGTAAACAGCCTAAAGAGGGGGATAAGGTTACCAGCTCAAAGAAACCTGCTAAGTCTGGAACCAAGTCCAAGAAAGATGCAGCGCAGAAGGACAAATCAACATCAACGGAATTAAGACGATCTAAGTGGCGCCACGATGTGAATGCTACAACAGCGTCATCGATTCCTGGTACTTCTATTGCTGTATCTTTACCTGTTACCACTAACCCTATTAGTCCTGTTGTTGTTGCTCCTGTGATTGCAGAATCAGTAACTGAACCTGAAGCTGCACAACACTCACCCGTCCATGACACTGCCGAGATGCCTGAATCAGAACAAGCAGATGTTCACGTCTCCACTCCTCTACAACAAGAACCACAATCTACTGTTCCAAGCACAAGGGACTGGGCAGACACGTTGGAGATTGACGAGACTGCACCACCACAGGCTTGGATCACGGCAGCGGCGCAATATGATCCGATCACAGACGCTGACAAAGATGTTTTGTATCTCCGTATCCGTAGTCCGATTGACTTATGTGCATTTCTTGCTCATGAGTATAAGACTTCGGTTACTCCATCTTTGGTGAAGAAAGCACTAAAGGATAAGAGACTTCGCGCCAAAACCCGGTTAACCCAAATGGAGTTCGAGTATTATGCCGATGAGATCCTGAAAGCTCTGAACACCGTTCAACGGCCAGGTCTTCATGAATCAGAAAGAGCCCCACCCCCACTTGATCCTACTCAAGATAATCAGATTGCTCTCGACTTCTTCGTCACCAATGATCTTGTGTATCTTCTGAAGGGGTCATCAAAGTACACAACCTCTCTGACCTTGCTGAAAGCTGCCAACTGGGGGACAATACCCTTTATCGAGGAAAAGGTAAACCGACTCTGGGTCCCAAAGGTAAATCATAATTATGATATGTACGCTGTCATAGGTGCATCACATTGGGACGAACGAGTTCGAAGGGCGTATAGGGGCTGCTGTCTAGTCAATTTAGGGAATAACGTTAGATCCGATATCCGCATCTCCAGCATCTTAGGGTTGAAAACTGAAGCCAAGAATGACTATTATCATGTGACGGAGATTCGCTTGAAAAGGGAGGATGACAGAGAATACAAAATCCAGCAGGGAGATTTTTCTATCATTCGCCTTGAGGATATCGAAGATATGTTGCTTCTGATGACCCGAGATCAACTCACACATATTCCTCGTGAAGACCTCATTGCCTTGAATACAGCACTTCGTATGTTCACACGAAGCGTTGTTATCAAGAAACGAGTGGAAGATCTTCAGTTGGGAGTCGAAAGCTATCAAAGGAAGCTCAACTTAACCCGTCCAGTGAATCAAGTTCTACCTCAACATGTAGATAGATGTCCTTATACCGGCATTTCTGTTCTGAATTGCGGCATTTTCTACTTGAACAGTCGAGGTTTAATGAAGTTTATGAGGGTGGGTGAGCTTTATAAGTACAGTGATGGGACTCTTCTACAAGTCAGAGGAAAGTTGGAGCATCTGAACTCAGGTGGGACTTTGCCAGAGATGACGGAGGATTGGCATAAGGGTTATCGGCAGATGGCGAATTATGTGATCAAGAAGATTGATCAAAAGCTCCGTGAACGTAGATTGATGAGGAGCTTGGAAAGATTCGTTGGTGGTAGACCATATCTAGTGCACCACAAGCTACTGCAACGATCCATCTAATGGGTCGTACATTTCAGGTCCACTTTATATTGGTTTTCAATTGTGAATATGTATATTTGTGAATATTGTGCTTTAATGGCTTGATGTAGTGTTAAGGTATGATAATTTTTCAAGAATTTCTCACGAGATTCTAAATCTTTCAAAATATATCATACTAAAGCACTACAAATATCCCTTATTAACTTAAGGGGGAGCATGAACATGTTCTATGGCCAAACATCGATTTCATTTTTACCCAAAGACCGGTTAATCCATTCAATATCCCAAATATTAATGGTTAACATTTTGGATAAGGGGAGAAAATGGGATTAAGGAGATTTAAATGATACTTGGCTAAAAGATGAAAAAGACTTAACGATTATCCAACTTAATATGTGTAAAGCACGTGTTAAGGGGGAGCGTTTTTGATGAAAAAAAAACACCTAAGGTACAAAACTTTTGATTTCAGTATCACAAGTACCTTAAGTGATGTTCAATGATTTTTCATGGTGGCAATTCCTTCCCAAAACACGCTTATTTCACGACGGATGTGGTGACAAAAGGGTGATAGGAATAGGTTTAGTCCAATGATTCATCAGAGCCGATGGAATCTTCCCAAGGACAATTCCCTAGATAGAATTAGAAGTCCTAGGAAAGATGGAGAAAGAATGTGAACGTAGCTGAATGCCGACCAAGTACTTAAGCTAGCACTGGAACAATAACAACAAGGTGCTAGTGATGACGTATTGGTAAGCATTGAAGGGGTTGAAGAATGAAAAAGAATTGTAAAGATAAAGGGTGTAAAGAAAGAAGCCCTCCTTACAACTTTAGGCAGAAACCGGGTCAATACATATGCTATTGAGGTCATTTTTGCTAATGATTCTCGGTATTGAAGAAAGACATCATGGACCCAGTGATGCAATGCACAACCCTTCCCAGCTAACTCAAATATCTCTCAAAAGGTATTTGTTTTAATCATACGGAGATCAACACGTTATCTATTGGTTTATTCACTCCGAATAGACTGGTATTGAAAAGGTGGCACTCCTCTCCAGCCATCGCTCACTAAATCAAAAACGCACAATCGAGTCTAGAGCTAAGAGATCATCAAAAGTCTCATTAGGACACTTTCCGTTTATTCCTTGCTTCTCACACACTGTGAAAAGTAAGAGATTTTCATGAGTCCTACGCAGTATTCCTGTAATATTGCCAGAACATCCGAGTAATACGCAAGTATTACAATGAAGATGGAAATCCTGCTTGAGCCAACATCAAACAAGCTCATGGTAGGTTACACGTGCGGTTCCTTTAGAACCAATCTTGTGAAAAACTGGAAAGAAACAGTGGTTTAATTCTTAATTGAACTTAAACTCGTTCCAGGCCTCTACGCATTATCATATGATCTTGCCAGAACACTCAGAGTGACTCTTTATTGATCACAGTGACGAGTGGAAATCCTTCTAGTGTTAACATCAAACAGCACTTGGTAGGTGACGTGCAAGATTCTTTATGAATTAAGCTCGTGACAACTGGAAAGCAACGATGGTGAAAATCTTAATTGAGATTCACTTGTTCCAGGTTTCATGAATTGACGGCTTCAAATCACAAGGATAAATTATCCAAGTGATTCACTCTTTATGTTCGCAGTCAGCTTTGGACGGTCGAATAAAGAGAACGGGTTTACCCGCGAAATCCTGTCAGGAAGTTACTTAATTGAAACTATCCGTCACGGGTACGATATCTAATATCGTCCAACGGTCTTCACCGACCGGAGGTAAAATGCTACCGAATTAGAATAAAATGTTCAAAGCCATTTTATTCGTGTCGTTGCTGTGTACCTGTTAAAGACGGTGGCGTTGCTGTGTACCTGTTGAAGACGGTGGCGTTGCTGTGTACCAGTTAAAGACGGTGGTGTTGCGGTGTACCTGATGAAGTCGTTCCCACATGCTTATGTTTTTCTGCAACAAAGTTCAGCAAAAATTCAAGAAAGTACAAGATGAAGTCTTCTGCTGTACCAAACTCTGAAGCTTTCGAGAATTCAACAAAAAGACATAAGTGTGTGGAACATGAAGTCACGAGGAGGCAAATTCACAAGAAAGGCAAAGATCGCACGTGAAAGGCCAAAGAACAATGCTCTCAAGCCAAAGCCAAAAAGATCAAACCAACATATTCACAACAAAAGAAAGAAAAGAAGAAAAGACTACGAGCTAAAGAACGAAGACTTAGTATAGTATGCTAGGTTTAGGACTTTGTAACGTGGAGTGACCTCCCTTAGGGGGAGATTGTTAGAAATACGTTTTAACGTATATTAGAAGTATCGGTCACTCCACAATATGATTTATGTTGTAATAGCTCGTAGTTAACAAATAGTTAATTGTTACTTATTAAGTTAAGTAAGAACCGGTCCATGGGCTTGTCATGGACCGGCCCAAGCCCAATGTTTGCTTGGAGTATAAATACCTGATAGGTGTGTAAACACCCATCCTTTTACCACTTAATTCTGGCTAAAACAAGACCAAAACACGTATTTAATATCATTTGTTTGGAATTATGCGTGGTTTTTGTGTTTATTGTGTTTTCAGAGCTAACCGGATAAATATTAAAGAAAACATGGGATTGCACGGGATTTATCAAGGAAAAAGACTCAAGATAAAGTCTACTGTCCAAGAGATGCAAAATATTTGAAGTCACTGGGCCTATTCGAAGATTTATTGAAGAAAAGGACTAAAGACGGAAGATTTTCATAAGTCGAAGAAACTCGAGTCTATTTAACGAAGAAATTAAAAGACGAGTTGGATTTAATCGACGACAAATCCCGAATCAGAATCAAAAACGTCAACTTTTCTAAAAAGACGAGAAGACAAGAAGAAAGGGAGAAAGCCCACTCACCAACCAACCACTAGGAGTATAAATAGATCTCTCCCTTCACATTTTAGGGAGTTAGTTCATTTTTTCTTTTTCCAGTTTGTTAGCTTCGGCTCATCACAAACTCCATTAGGGAGTTTGGTGATTTTCATCTTTTCTTTTTCAATCTTGTAATCCTTAATCATTAACCTTGTTACTCTTCTATTAATCAATCCATTCCATCTTTCTATTCATATTGTTCTTCATCATTTTTATTGCAAGTTTCTAGGTTTCTTATTTGATTCAAGTTTGATTTCAAAAAGTTGTTGATTTAGTGTTTTTACTGTTGGGATTTATTACTTATGGTATTTAAATGATGTGTGTCTGATTTGGTGAAACCTTTTTGAGTATTTTGGTGTTTAGATTAAAAATCGTTTGGTGTCTGTTGTTACTGTTCTTCGCTGCTCAGAATATTCCGAACAAGACGAACTTTCCGAATAGGCGAATTTGTGTTTCCCTTATTCGGAATATTGGATATTCCGAATAGGGGTGTTTCCATTTCTGTTACTCGGAATATTTTTCCGAATAGCCAAGTTTTATTTTCCCTTATTCGGAACATTTTTATTTTTCCGAATAGCCTTATATTCCGAATAGCCACTATATTCCGCATAGGCTTTGCATTCCGAACAGAGCACCTTTTTCCGCATAGACTTGATCTTTCCGAATAGGCATGTTTTTCCGAATGGGCATATTTTCCGCATAGATACATTTTTCCGAATAGGAGTATTTTCTGCATAGACA
Source organism: Glebionis coronaria (assembly GCA_025667525.1). NCBI lineage: Eukaryota > Viridiplantae > Streptophyta > Magnoliopsida > Asterales > Asteraceae > Glebionis > Glebionis coronaria. The sequence goes on along the minus strand of JANFOE010000322.1, from coordinate 3,806,617 downwards.
AGGTTTTCCGAATTGAGCTTTTTTATTCCGCATAGCAATCTTTCCGAATAGCATCTTACATTGCGAATAGAGCAACATTCCGCATAGGGGAACTTTCCGAATGGTGTTACATTCCGCGTAGGGTATTTTTCCAGTATTAATTCAAGTTTTGCTTATTATTTGTTGCTTGTTTTAAGTTTACTTCATTACCATTTTATTCACTTACCTGTTTAGTAGAATAGAAAACCTAATCCACTTTTTGTCACCAAGAACAAATCATTCCACTTTTAACTGAGATCAATTCGAGAGGATTCCGAGAAATATTTTGAACCCACTAAAAAGCTTGTATCAAATGGCGCCGCTGCCGGCTCCTCTCGTTAAGATCAAAAGTTTTTTGTGAGAACTTGGATTTTGGGATCCGTTCCCCGTGAACGTTACTTTTTCATAAAATTTTTCAAAAAACACTTAAAAATATAAAATTTTCAAAAAATCCTAAAAATTAAAAAAAAACAATAAAAACCAAAAATATTTTTGCTTTGCTTTTCTTTGTTCGTTCTTTTGCAGGTGTATGCGCACTCGATCCACGTCTTATCAAGAGCCCGAGCCTCTCGATAACTTAGACATGGCTGGTGTACAAAACAACAATAACATACCACCTCCGAACAACAATAATAACAACAACAATCCGCCTTTCAACAACATGAATAATAACAACAATGAGCACCTTCCGGATAACCGCCCAATGATTGAATTGCTGCAAGCTCATGTCGATGGCAACATGGATCCAATTGTTATTCCACCAATTGCCGCCAACAATTTCGAGCTAAAGTCAGGCTTTATCCAGATGGTCTCAGCTCAACCATTCTTTGGACGAACCATTGATGACCCACACGATCACATCAAGAGATTTCTACAACTCACGAACACGGTCAAGTTCAATGGCGTTCCACAAGAAGTGATAAGGTTACAACTTTTTCCCTTTTCTTTAGAGGGACAAGCCCGGCATTGGCTTGCTAAGGAACCGCCACAGAGTATTCTCTCGTGGACGGATTTGGAAACAAAGTTTATCAACTACTTTTTTCCACCCTCTCGTACTACCGCTTTGCGGAATGAGATTATAACCTTTGAACAAAAGTACGACGAGTCATTCAGTGAATCTTGGGATCGCTTTAAAGATCTTTTAAGAAAATGCCCACAACATGGTTTTACCAAAGTACATCAAATCAATACTTTTTACAATGGTTTAAGCATGAGTGACCAAGATTCACTGAATAGTGCCTCGGGGGGTAATTTATTGGCTAAAACTTCCAATGCTGCTTGGGACATCATTGAGAATAAATCTCGTGTGCAAACCAAGAGTGTTAGGACCAATGTTGCTAGTGCTAGCACTAATGAAAGCGACACGCGATTAGACAAAATCACCACGCTTCTTGAATCGCTTGTCACCCACACCGTCAGCAACAACAACAGCAACAACGCCAAAAATGCACAAGTGAACGCTGTCAGCCAACCTTGTGAGATATGCGGTGGTCCCCACTCTTACACAACTTGTACCGCCACCCAAGATTACCCTGCAGAGAATGTGAATGCGGCATATGGCACCTATCAACAACCTGCTTATCAAGCAAAACCCCAAGGTGACCGTAACTTGCTTAGCTACCGCAGCAACAACTATCTTTCACCACCTGGTTTCCCTCCTACCAACCCAAACCAACAACAAAACCTTAACCGCTTTCCTCAACAACAACAACAACCTCGACAACCATACATCCCACCTCACAAGCAACAACAACCACCTCCACGTAACAATCAAGTCTACCAACAACCTGCTTACCAACCACCTGCATACAATGCTCCTCCCAACCAAGCCACCACTGCATTACACCAAGAGGTTGCAACCTACATGAGAACCAATGATGTGATAGTGGGAAATCTCCAAGAGGAAGTACGCAATTTGAAGGCTGATTTGGTAAAGCAAGGAAATGATTTGAGAGCCGATATGAGAAATACGTTGGATACCCAAACTAATGACCTGAGGAACATGATGGCTAGTTTCTTCAATGGTAATCAACCCTCTTCTTCGGGTACTCTTCCGAGTAACACCGTTGCGAACCCAAGAGGGGAGATGAAAGCAATCACCACTCGAAGTGGTAAAGGTACCAAGGAACCCGAGCTTCCTATACCTCCACCGGTGATTGTGACTCAGGAGAACGAGTCGCCTGCTCCTATTCCTCCTCCTTCTCCTTCCCCAATTTCTCCACCTCTTCTTTCTACCCCTCCTCCACCCGTCGTTGTGAGTGATCCTATTCCCCTAAAGACTTCCTCTTCTTCCAATATACCTTATCCTTCAAGGTTGAGGAAAGAGAAGCAAAAAAGCAAGGATGATATTCAAGTTTCGAACTTCCTTAAAATGTTCAAAAAACTGAATTTCAATATCTCCTTCGCTGAGGCTCTCGTTCACATGCCCAAGTATGCCAAAATGTTTAAAGATCTTCTGAGCGACAAGGAAAAGCTCCTCGATCTCGCCAACACCCAACTTAATGAGAACTGCTCTGCAGTGCTCTTAAGGAAATTGCCAATCAAGCTTGGTGATCCGGGTCGTTTTCTTATCCCTTGCAATTTCCCGGGAGTCGAGAATTGCATGGCCCTAGCCGATCTAGGTGCCAGTATTAATCTCATGCCTCTAAGTGTTTGGAAGCAATTATCTCTCCCAGAGCTAGTCCCCACTAAAATGACTTTGGAATTAGCTAACCGTACGGTTGCTTATCCAGTGGGGATAGCCGAAGACGTCATTGTAGGAGTCGACAAATTCACCTTCCCTGCTGATTTTGTTGTCGTCGACTACGAGATGGACCCCCGTGTGCCACTCATTGTTGGTCGTCCATTCTTGAGGACCGGTCGCACTCTCATTGATGTTGAAGCCGGTGAGCTTATCATGAGAGTGGGTGACGATAAAGTAGTCTTCAACATGGGAAAGTTATCTAAACAGCCTTCTTCTTTCGAGAGTGTTAATTGTATTGACGTTCTTGATGAGGCTTGTGAAGAACACTTCAAGGATGCTTGTAAAAACATTCCTACCTCTCTTCCCAATGTTGAGACCGTTTCCTCTATCGACTCATCACTATCTCTATTTGGAGAAAGTGATTTCCTTTGGAAAGATTTGGAAGCCACCTTGGGAGATGTGAAGCAAAACAATGACGATTCTACTGCCACTTGGGATGAAGACCTCAGTTTCATTGCAAACCTCCTCAAAGAAGACAACCTTTCTCCTCCATCTCCCACTATCATTGCTATCGATACTCCGACTTCGAATACGCCTCCCGTCGACAATCCTCCGGATTTGGAACTTAAGGAGTTGCCACCCCATCTTGAGTATGTATTCCTCGAAGAAGAGAAGAAGTCGCCAGTCATCATTGCTAAGGATTTGAAGGATGAAGAGAAAGCCCGACTTGTCGCTGTGTTGAAGGATCATAAGAAGGCTATCGCTTGGAAGATTTCCGATATTCGTGGAATTGATCCTCACTTTTGCACACACAAAATTCTCATGGAGGACGACTTCAAGCCCACTATTCAAAGCCAACGAAGGGTGAATCCAAAAATACATGAAGTCATCAAAACGGAGGTTATCAAACTTCTTGATGCGGGTATGATTTACCCTATTTCGGATTCACCGTGGGTTAGTCCAATCCATTGTGTGCCCAAGAAGGGCGGAATAACCGTTGTTCCCAATGAACACAACGAGTTGATTCCCACTCGTCTCGTTACTGGGTGGAGAGTTTGTATAGACTACCGCAAACTCAATGATGCCACGAGAAAGGATCATTTCCCTCTACCTTTTATGGACCAAATGCTTGAACGATTAGCCGGTAATGAATATTACTGCTTTCTTGATGGTTTCTCGGGTTATTTTCAAATACCCATCGATCCCCAAGATCAAGAGAAGACTACATTCACTTGTCCCTATGGCACTTTCGCTTACAAAAGAATGCCTTTTGGCTTATGTAATGCGCCAGGGACTTTCCAAAGGTGTATGTTAGCTATCTTCCATGACATGGTTGAACAAACCATGGAAGTCTTCATGGATGATTTCTCGGTCTTCGGGGATTCCTTCTCTGCTTGCCTTGCCAATTTAGAACGTACGCTAAAGCGGTGCGAAGACACTCGCCTCGTTCTAAATTGGGAAAAATGCCATTTTATGGTAAAAGAAGGCGTCGTGCTTGGACATAAGATTTCGAAAGCCGGTCTTGAAGTAGACCGTGCTAAAGTCGATGTTATAGCTAAGTTGCCTCCACCTTCAACCGTGAAGGGTGTGAGAAGTTTCCTGGGTCATGCGGGCTTCTATCGTCGATTCATCAAAGATTTTTCTCAAATCGCTCACCCGATGACCCACCTCTTGGAAAAAGATACTCCTTTTATCTTTTCCAAAGAGTGCCTTGAAGCCTTCAACTCGCTTAAGGATAAGCTAACTAAGGCACCCGTCTTGGTTACCCCTAATTGGGAGCTGCCTTTTGAGTTGATGTGCGATGCTAGTGATTTTGCTATTGGAGCGGTTCTTGGACAAAGAGTGAACAAACACTTCCAACCGATCCATTACGCTAGCAAGACAATGACTGGGGCACAATTGCATTATACGACAACCGAAAAAGAGCTTTTAGCTGTTGTCTATGCTTTTGAAAAATTCCGCCCCTATCTTGTCCTTTCCACCACCATCGTGTACACCGATCATTCCGCGCTGAAGTACTTGTTGACAAAGCAAGATTCCAAACCAAGACTTCTTCGCTGGGTTTTGCTGCTCCAGGAATTTAAAATCGAAATTCGCGATAAAAAAGGAGCAGAAAACCTAGCCGCGGACCATCTGAGTAGACTTGAGGATCCATACCAAGGGGATCATCTGACCAAAGAAATCAATGATTCTTTTCCCTTGGAGACCTTAATGTCTATAAACTCGAAGCCGAATGAAACCCCGTGGTTTGCGGACTTTGCAAACTACTTGGCGGGTGGAATTCTCAAGGAAGGGTTGACGTCTCAGCAAAAGAAGAAGTTCTTCACCGACATCAAGACTTACTTCTGGGACGACCCTTACCTGTTCAAACAATGTGCTGACCTGATTATTCGCCGATGTGTTGATGGACCAGCAACGTCGGACATCCTTGATGCTTGCCACAAAGGACCCACCGGTGGTCACTTTGGTCCCAACTACACCGCAAAGAAAGTGTTTGATTCGGGATTTTATTGGCCCTCCATATACCGTGACGCTCATGATATGGTCAAACGATGTGATGTTTGCCAAAAGCAAGGCAAAATCACACATAAAGACGAGATGCCTCAGAATTTCATTCAAGAGTGTGAAATTTTTGATGTTTGGGGTATCGACTTTATGGGGCCATTCCCTTCGTCTAAAGGAAACAAATACATCCTTGTAGCCGTTGACTACGTTTCAAAGTGGGTTGAAGCCAAAGCTTTGCCTACTAATGACGCAAGGGTGGTTTGTAACTTTTTGAAAGCTCTTTTCGCTAGATTCGGTGTGCCTCGCGCCATTATTAGTGATCGTGGGACTCATTTCTGCAATGACCAATTTGCTAGAGTCATGGCTAAGTACGGTGTAAATCATCGTCTTTCCACAGCCTACCACCCACAAACTAATGGCCAGGCTGAAATATCCAACCGAGGTCTTAAGCGAATTCTTGAAAGAACCGTGGGAGAGCATCGTGCCGCATGGGCTGATAAACTCGATGATGCTTTGTGGGCTTTCCGTACTGCTTACAAGACCCCGATCGGCTGTACGCCTTATCGTCTTGTGTACGGGAAAGCGTGCCACCTCCCCATTGAGTTGGAGCACAAGGCTTATTGGGCCTTGAAGTGGGCTAATTTTGATATAAACAAAGCCGGTGACCTACGCAAGATCCAACTCAATGAGCTAAATGAACTTCGGAATGAGGCTTACGAAAATTCTTTGATCTATAAGGAACGAACTAAGCTCATTCACGACTCCAAGATCAAAAACCGAGAGTTCCATGTTGGAGACAAAGTCTTACTTTTTAACTCTCGGTTGAAAATCTTTTCGGGCAAGCTCAAATCTCGTTGGTCCGGCCCATTCACCATCGCCCAAATTTTTCCATATGGTACTCTCGAGCTCGCTCAACCTAATGGACCAAATTTTAAGGTGAATGGCCAACGAGTGAAGTTGTACTTTGGTGAGGACACCTCTCACGAGGTGATTCCATCCCTCACCACGTTCCCCATGAACTAAATTTGGGTCGAGTCAGGCTCGTGACTCGGTTATCAAAAACAAGCGCTCCTCGGGAGGCAGCCCGAGTATCTATCCCTTTAACCCCCTAAGTGTAGGGGAGGACCTATTTTGGTCATTTGTGTTTGTGTGGTGATGTGCTTACAGGGATAACTGCAATCTTGGAAATCTTTGAAGAACCGTGCTCCCGTGTTATCCGAAATCCGGTTCTATCTCTCAACTATCGTGATTCAATTTTCTTCATACTCACCTTTGAAATTGATCACTTTAGTCGTCTCTTCCTTAACTCGAGTTAACCAACGTGCACAATGTCCTAAGTGCAGGGGAGACTTTTCCCACATGCTTAAACATTGAGGACAATGTTTATCTTAAGTGTAGGGGAGACTTCTATCGAAGTTTTAAGCGGACTTTTCCATGAAAATGCCTTCATTTAACCTGAAAATCCTATTTTTCAACATTTTTCAAATTTTTAATTAACTTTGGCCATTTAGTCGTAATTTTAAAATTTTTATCGTTGCTTTCATATGTATATATTCCACAATAAAGTCAAAAATATTAATAAAGTGGTGTAGCTAGTTTAGAAGTCTTTGACATATTAGGCCCGTTGCGTTTATTTTGACTCAACCCGAATAGATTTATCCAAGTTTATTCTAGCTAGTATCCTTAACCATATAGACCTTAATTGGTTTATTAGGCTAAGTGTCCACGAGTCTCATTATTTGAGATTTTAAATTGTGGAGGACGAGAAATGATAGAGTCAATTATAAGTCGGTATTCTTGCGCAAGCTCACTTGGTGTAATTATTTGCCTATTCTCCCATCACTTGCTAATAATTTATCTGCAATAAGTAAGGTCGTACGATTTGAAAAGTTACTTAGCTTCTAGCCCAAGATCGTTTAAAAGTTGCTCGGTAATGATAAGAGTTCATAGCCAAGGCATAACTTATGAAGCGGGGCGCGAAGATTGGCGAGTTCGAAAAGGCCCTAACAAGGCATGAGGATTCAATTTTATTGCTGAAGATCCAAAGTGATGTGAAAAGCATTATTCCCAAAATCAATATGAAGGATCAAGACTCACGACGAAAAGCAATCAACTCCCATAAAGATCATGGAGAAGTCTATCCGAAAAGACCCTAACAAGGTATGAGGATAAATAGATCCAAGTCCGAAAAGGAGGCGGATCGTTGTATCTCAAAATCCCAATTAGAGATTGAAGAAATAATCATGAAGTCTTGGTCAAAAAAGTTGGAGAACCTCTCAAAAGTCTCCAAGTGAAGAAACTCTATTATGATGAGAAGACCATTATCTCAAGAACGTCTCTCGAAGATATGAAGTATGAAGTACATGTCAAATATCGGCCCGAGAAAGGTCTCAAATCGTGAACCAAGTTATGCCAAGATATGAACTTTTTGATATCCCGAGAAGCAGTTTTAAGAGATTTTGTCCTTTAGCTAACTATTGATCAAATCGTCCTACTTTGCTTTCAGCCTTAATAAACTATCGAAATAAGTCCAAAAATGCATCTTCATGATCATTCTAAGACAAAAATAAAATATAAGAGATACAACTAGGAACAAGGGAGTTTAAGCATTTAATTAAGCCATGTGTGTAAGTGTTTGATTTACTAACTTATAATAACAATGATCTCGTTTTTAAGCTTAGTTTGGGGAACGTGAAACTTGAGGGTGATAAATCTTCGCAACACCATAGCCCTAATGTAAGTCCTTGATTCCTTTACAAGTTATTTCCATTCTTTTTGTTTATCTTAAAGTTTTTATTTCTCTTAGTAATTTGATTCTTATTTAGTAGTATTTGAATAAGGCCAAGGTTGATTAATTATGAGAAAAGTGTAAAGTTGCTTTATCACTAAGCATTGCATGAGGGCATGGCAATGGTTAAGTGTAGGGGATTTGATAGGTGTGTAAACACCCATCCTTTTACCACTTAATTCTGGCTAAAACAAGACCAAAACACGTATTTAATATCATTTGTTTGGAATTATGCGTGGTTTTTGTGTTTATTATGTTTTCAGAGCTAACCGGATAAATATTAAAGAAAACATGGGATTGCACGGGATTTATCAAGGAAAAAGACTCAAGATAAAGTCTACTGTCCAAGAGATGCAAAAGATTTGAAGTCACTGGGCCTATTCGAAGATTTATTGAAGAAAAGGACTAAAGACGGAAGATTTTCATAAGTCGAAGAAACTCGAGTCTATTTAACGAAGAAATTAAAAGACGAGTTGGATTTAATCGACGACAAATCTTGAATCAGAATCAAAAACGTCAACTTTTCTAAAAAGACGAGAAGACAAGAAGAAAGGGAGAAAGCCCACTCACCAACCAACCACTAGGAGTATAAATAGATCTCTCCCTTCACATTTTAGGGAGTTAGTTCATTTTTTCTTTTTCCAGTTTGTTAGCTTCGGCTCATCACAAACTCCATTAGGGAGTTTGGTGATTTTCATCTTTTCTTTTTCAATCTTGTAATCCTTAATCATTAACCTTGTTACTCTTCTATTAATCAATCCATTCCATCTTTCTATTCATCTTGTTCTTCATCATTTTTATTGCAAGTTTCTAGGTTTCTTATTTGATTCAAGTTTGATTTCAAAAAGTTGTTGATTTAGTGTTTTTACTGTTGGGATTTATTACTTATGGTATTTAAATGATGTGTGTCTGATTTGGTGAAACCTTTTTGAGTATTTTGGTGTTTAGATTAAAAATCGTTTGGTGTCTGTTGTTACTGTTCTTCGCTGCTCAGAATATTCCGAACAAGACGAACTTTCCGAATAGGCGAATTTGTGTTTCCCTTATTCGGAATATTGGATATTCCGAATAGGGGTGTTTCCATTTCTGTTACTCGGAATATTTTTCCGAATAGCCAAGTTTTATTTTCCCTTATTCGGAACATTTTTATTTTTCCGAATAGCCTTATATTCCGAATAGCCACTATATTCCGCATAGGCTTTGCATTCCGAACAGAGCACCTTTTTCCGCATAGACTTGATCTTTCCGAATAGGCATGTTTTTCCGAATGGGCATATTTTCCGCATAGATACATTTTTCCGAATAGGAGTATTTTCTGCATAGACAAGGTTTTCCGAATTGAGCTTTTTTATTCCGCATAGCAATCTTTCCGAATAGCATCTTACATTCCGAATAGAGCAACATTCCGCATAGGGGAACTTTCCGAATGGTGTTACATTCCGCGTAGGGTATTTTTCCAGTATTAATTCAAGTTTTGCTTATTATTTGTTGCTTGTTTTAAGTTTACTTCATTACCATTTTATTCACTTACCTGTTTAGTAGAATAGAAAACCAAATCCACTTTTTGTCACCAAGAACAAATCATTCCACTTTTAACTGAGATCAATTCGAGAGGATTCCGAGAAATATTTTGAACCCACTAAAAAGATTGTATCAATACCCCTTTCCACCATGGAAAGGGGTTGGTTGTTGTTCATTTGAAACTTTCATATTAATAAAATCACACATAGTTTCTCTCACTTTCTCTCTCTAGTTTCTCTCACTAGAAAACATCAACCCACTTCATAGATTCATAGGTTATTAATATTCTACAACAATCATAACCAAGAACAAGGCTTTCACTAATAAAGATTACTATTAATAATACTATTAACTACTACTCCTGGTGCCTTATAGGCTTGACACCAGGAGGAACGCACACACACCTTTGGTTTACATTGTTTGTGAATGAGTGAATAACAACCAAGGTGGTACCCTCTTTATATAATAGAGGGACTAGGGTTACATCACAACCCTAGCTTACTATAGAAGCTAACTATTTGCTATTAGGTCCTTCATCTTGTTTTGTCATATCAACTCAAGATCTCTAAGTCCCAACAATCTTCCCCTAGTTGATTTGACAAAACCAGTAAGCACAAGCTTCCCCTAAAGCTAATATAGATGAAGGCTAAGCTTCCCCTCGATCCATGCATTCTTCCCCTTTTTGTCACATCAACTCAAAAAGGATCGTCTTCCCCTCGTTCCATGCATTCTTCCCCGTTTTGTCATATCAACTCAAGAAAGCCGGTCAAAAATTTAATTATAACCCAAGAGAGCCAGCAAGGTTTGACAGAAGCAAGGTTCGATGCTATAACTGCCAGCAGCAAGGTCACTTTGCAAGGGAATGCCCTAACAAGCATGACCAGGAGAAGAACAGATATTCAGCTTTTAAGATTCAGGAGGTGAAGGATGACAAGAAGGCGTTGGTGTCTGTTGACTCTATGGTCAACTGGAATGATCATCAGAATGCTACCCTGGAAACAGCTGAGCCTTTTACTGACGTGTTTGCAATGATTGCTGGGAATTTGTCTGATGCCGAGGAAGCAGAAGAGTTTGCTCTTATGGGCATCTCACCTCAGGTACAACATTGCCCTCTTGGTTGTCATAATAAATATTCAGAATTGTTGTCTCAATATAATGACTTAAATGATCAGAATGATAAGTATTTTTTAGAAGTTCAAGCATATAAGGCTTCTTTAAAAACATTGGAACAACAAAAGAGGTGGCTTCAAGATACTCAACGTGAGTACGAGGATAAAACTAGGATACTGAACATTGATTTAGAAAACACAACCAATATGCTTAAATATACTGAAAAGGTAAAAGATGACAGTATCAAAGATAAATAAGACATGGAGGAAAAATTAGATGCTACACTTCTAAGATTTGAAAAATGGCAAAAGGCACCTAAGAATCTTTCAAAATTAATTGATAGTAGTATGTCTGGTAGGACTAAAAGAGGGTTAGGATTTGATAAATATATTGATTCAGAAGATGTGTTTGATTTATCTTTTTCAAGTGTCTTTGATCCTGACAAGGAGGAAGAAGGAACACCTAGCTACAATAGGTTTAAACCAACAACAGAAATGCATGCTGTCCCTCCACCTCTTTCAGGAACTTTCATACCCATTACTAGGCACAATGACTTGGATGGATCACAGATGCATGAGTCCCCAAAAAGTTCTACTAATACTAATGACTTTCTCTCGTGTTCTTTTAGTGACAAAGCCAGTGACTCTAAATCATGTGGTTCAAGTGAAGAGTTGAGACCTGCAAGTTCCAAGTCAAATGACCATGCTACTACTAGTGCTAGGAAGAGTGAAGAGAGAGTTGTTTTTACTTCAACAGTGTCTAGTCCTGGTTTATTGAGTCCTAGGAAGAATGTTTCTCCTAGAATTGTGTGTAATAAAGTTAGCAGTATGAAAAAGTGTCATTCTAATAAAAGGTTTTAAAACATGTTTTGTTTGTGGGAGTGAATTTCATTTGATTTAAGATTGTGATTTTTATGACAAACATTCTTCTATATATCAAGCATTTCCTGCTCCTGGTCCACCAGGAGTTGTTCCATATTCTTCTAGAAGACTAAACCTATGTGCTCAATCTTTTTCTTCTTCTAGAAGGACCTCTCCATTAGCTTCTGGTCATTGGAGAAACACTGGATTTATACCAAATATACCAACCAGTAACTATTTTCAGAACTTTAATCCAAATTATGCATTTAATTTTGACCACATGTATTTTGGGTTGGGAAATCTGGGAACTGCTGTTAAGCCCTCGGCAGGTTGTTCTTGGTCAAACAATAACACCCATATGATGAATAGGCAACCTAAGAACAACAGTGGATCTCATCAATCTTATTGGCTATCTACTAAAGATCCACAAGGCAGGCTCAAACCTGAAAAGGTTTGGGTCCCCTTAAGACACTAACGTTTGTATATCTCTTCTTTTGTTGTTGTAGGTTACTCCATACCAAGATCCTACTCTGGGAATTGTTGATAGTGGATGCTCTAGGAGCATGACAGGAAATAAAAGTCTTCTATCTAACTTTGTACCATTTCAAGGAGGAAAGGTCTATTTTGGAGGAGGTGAAGGAAGGATCACTGGCAAAGGAACGATTCAGATGCCTAATCTTAATTTTGAGCAGGTCTACTATGTGGAAGCACTTCAACTTGATATCTGTCTCTCAGATTTGTGACAAGAAGCAGTTTGTACACTTTACGGATACTGATGCACTAGTGTTATCCAAAGACTTTAAACTCCCGGATGACTCATAGGTTCTGCTCAGAATCCCTAGAAGACACAACCTCTATAGTATCAAGCTGAATGAAGTCAATCCTACTGGTCAACTAGCATGCTTGGTTGCTAAAGCCTCAGAAGATGAAGCCACTAAATGGCACCGAAGGATGGGACATGTGAACTTCAAGACCATTCACAAACTAGCAAATCTGAATCTGGTCTCTGGTTTACCTCCCAAGTCATTCAGAAATGATATCAATTGTCTTGCATGCAGCAAAGGCAAACGACATAAAGCATCCTTCAAGGCCATTACTGCTCTCAGCCTTATAACTGAACCATTGCAGCTACTACACATGGATTTATTTGGTCCTACCTCTATTAGGAGCATTGACCACAAACAATTCTGCCTTGTGGTAACTGATGGGTATAGCAGGTTCACGTGGGTTTTCTTCATGGCTGCCAAGAGTGAGACCTACTCAATTCTCAAGGACTTTATTACACTTATAGAGAATCAGTTGTCCAAGAAGGTTAAAGGTATTCGATGTGATAATGGAACAGAATTCAAAAATGCAGACCTCATAGCACTTTGTAATTCTAAAGGCATCAAAAGAGATTATAGTGCAGCAAGAACTCCTCAATAGAATGGCGTGGCAGAAAGAAAGAACGGGACTCTAATAGAAGCTGCAAGAACAATGCTTGCCGATTCCAAGCTTCCAACCATGTTCTGGACAGAAGCTGTCAATACTGCAAGTTATGTTTTGAATAGAGTTTCTATTACAAATCCTCACAAGAAGACTCCCTATGAGCTACTAATAGCTAAAGTACCAAACATTGCTCATTTGAAGTCATTTGGGTGTCCTGTCACCATTCTGAATACTAGTGACTATTTGGGGAAATTTGATGGCAAGGCAGATGAAGGATACATTGTGGGATATTCAGCTCACTCTCGGGCTTATCGTGTCTACAATCTCCAAGCCAAGCGAGTAATTGAAACTATAAATCTCGGGTATTTTGAGGAGAAGTCAAACATACAAGGCAAGGGTCCTGAATGGTATTTTGATCTTGATTATCTTAGTGATTCATTAGGATATTTTCGTTTCAAAACTAACCATGATGCAGGTCCACAAGTGTTTGCAACTTCTAGTGCAGGTGCTCATTCTAGTCTTTCAGACTCAGATGACGAGGATGATATTTTTGTTGTTCCATCCTATTCCACCACAGTCTCTCCTACTACTCCTAGTGATGCAACTCCATCAGATACATTGGACTCACAAGGAGCTCTTGACACATTACTCAAGCAACAACTAGAAGCTACTACAGCAGTTGCTCAAGGTGGCTTTGAGTTTCCTTTGAATACTTCTGCTGACAAAGCTGCTCCTAGTACTCCAACTGTTACTCCTAGTGCTAGTTTAACACCTATTGGTAGTCCGGCTAGTGATTCCACTTCCCCTACTAGATTCTCAAGTCCTTCTGACTTGGGAAACTATCAAAAGAAGTCTTCTACCAAGCTGGATGATATTTATAAGCAACCAATAGATGGCATTTTCGACTCTGCTTCATATGATGATGACTTTGTTGGGGATCTTAATAACTTGGCACCAGAAGTGGAAGTAGCTTCCAATCCAGTGTTGCAGTCACACAAAGACCATCCTACTACTCAAAACATTGGAGATCCTGGTTCTACTGTCAAGACTCGCAGAATGCATAAGAAAGCAACGTCTGATCATCATGCTCTTGTGAGCTATATTGAGGACCAAAAGCGTAATAATCATACGGACTTTCAACATTGTTTGTTTGCTTGTTTTCTTTCACAGGTTGAACCTAGATCAGTCTCTCATGCTCTTGAGGATCAAAGTTGGGTGGAGGCTATGCAGGAGGAGATGCAACAGTTCTTGTTTCATATGTTTGGATTCTAGTTGATTTGTCGGATAGAAAGACATCAATTGGTGCCAAATGGATTCTCAAAAACAAGAAAGATGCAAGGGGCATTGTGGTGAGAAATAAGGCGAGGTTGGTTGCACAAGGTCATACACAACTTGAAGGCATTGACTACACTGAAGTTTTTGCTCCTGTTGCTAGGATTGAGGCCATTTGTTTGTTTTTGGCTTTTGCTTCTTATTTGGGCTTTACAGTTTTTTAGATGGATGTCAAGAGTGCATTTCTCTATGGCAAGATTGATGAGGAAGTTTATGTCACTCAACCTAAGGGCTTTGTAGATCCCCTCCATCCCAAGAAAGTTTACAAAGTGGTCAAAGCTCTCTACGGACTTCATCAGGCTCCTAGAACTTGGTATGAGTGTCTTTCCACTTTCTTGTTGAAACATGGCTATAGAAGAGGCACAATTGACAAAACACTATTTCTTAAGAGGAATACCAAGGACATTATCCTTGTTTAGGTTTATGTGGATGACATTATCTTTGGTTCTACCAAAAAGGAATGGTGTGATGAGTTTGAACAACCAATGAAGGGCGAATTTCAGATGAGTGCTATGAGAGAACTTACATTTTTCCTTGGTCTTCAAGTCAAGCAACAGTCAGATGGAATCTTCATAAGTCAAGATAAATATGTTCATGAGATCCTTCAGAAGTTTGATATGGATCCTCTTAGACCAGCAGCAACACCTTATGAAGTTGCGGTCAAACTCAAGAATGAGCCAGATCCTCCAGTAAATGTTCACATGTACAGGTCCATGATTGGCTCACTCATGTATTTGACTGCATCACGTCCGGATATTATGTTTGCAGTAAGTGCTTGTTCTAGACATCAGGTGGCTCCAACGGTTTCTAACTTAAATGCAGTCAAGAAGATTTTCAAGTACATCAAGGCTCAACCCAAGCTAGGCTTGTGGTATCCTAGAGAATCACCTTTTGTTCTTGAAGCATATAGTGATAGTGACTATGCAGGTGCTAATAATGACAGAAAATCTACTACTGGTGGTTGTCAGTTTTTGGGTCGAAGACTTATCTCATGGCAATGCAAGAAACAGACGATAGTAGCTACTTCTTCAACATAAGCTGAATACGTAGCTGCTGCTAGTTGTTGTGGACAAGTTTTGTGGATACAAAATCAGATGCTTGACTATGGGTTCAACTTTATGAACACCAAAATTTTCATTGACAACCAAAGCACTATCTGCATTATGAAGAATCCTGTTTTTCATCAACGTACAAAACATATTGAAATTAGGCACCACTTTATCCGGGATGCCAATGAGAAGAAGTTGATACAGGTTCTTAAGGTTCATACGGATGATAATGTTGCTGATCTGTTGACTAAAGCCTTTGATGGTCCTCGGTTCAACCACTTGGTGGTTCACATTGGAATGGTCAATCCTTGAAACCTAGGATTGAGGGGAGGCTAAGCCTAAGGGGAGGCTTAGTGTACATATTTACTTGCACAGATTAACATATTGGTAGTTTTTAACAACAGATTGTATGGGTTTTTACGGTGTGTGCTACTTCTAGTGGAGGATTTTGCTCACTTCTGGTGGAAGTCTTCAACTTCTAGTGGATAAAAATCCTTCCTTATCATTTATGGTTGGCTTATAGTCTTGGTTTGGGTCATTGTTCACTTCGTTGACTTCTGTT
The DNA here is from genome assembly GCA_025667525.1 of Glebionis coronaria. NCBI lineage: Eukaryota > Viridiplantae > Streptophyta > Magnoliopsida > Asterales > Asteraceae > Glebionis > Glebionis coronaria. The sequence goes on along the minus strand of JANFOE010000322.1, from coordinate 3,790,761 downwards.
GACCACCATGTGCTTCTAGTATTGACCCTTATGCGTTTTGACTTTAAGTCAACGCGAGCTAATTCTGGTATATATCATCTAATTTAACTTTGGTAACTGGGATTTGCAAATAAAGTTAAAAGGGGCAAGTGGTTACTTTTGCATTAACTGCCTAATTTGAAAGGGCAACCCACATTATTAGGGGTCAATGAACAGTTACAAGACCATTATTTATGGTCAATTACCCCCTTGACTCATTCATCACAACCATAACACACACACACGCTCCTACTCTCTCAATCTCTGATCAATCACCTTCCATCCCTTCCAATCAACATCAATGTCTGCTTTGTTCTACCAACCCGCTCACAATAAGGTAGCGTATCTGGGAGATGGTCCTAAACGTGACGACTTCACAGACATCCTAGAGTTTATTTAGGCTTCTAACCTCAGGTATGCTTTTACTGTTTGCCCAATTGTCTATGATAGTATGATTCGCCAGTTTTGGGATACTGCTGAACTTGTGGCTGTTTTGGGTCGCCCACTTGAACTCCATGCTACCATTGATGGACGTTCTTATGTGGTTACTGAAGCTTCTATTAGGAGTTCACTTCATCTTCAAGATAAAGGTGGTGTTGTTTCCATCCCTAATGCTGAGGTTTTAGAGGGGATGGCTGCTATTGGTTATAACCATGGGGGAAAGTTTAACTTCCAAAAGAATAGGTTTTCCACCCAGTGGAAGATTCTAGTGCACTTTTTGATTCACTGCTTAAGCCCTAAGTCTGGGAGTTGGGATGCCTTTCCCATTCCTTTGGCTACTGGTTTGATCTGCATAGCACAGGGTAGGGTGTTTAATTTTTCTTGCTATTTGTTTGATGGGATGGATAACAATTTGACTAGTACTAGATCTAGGAAATTTTTTTTAATGTATCCTAGGTTTTTGCAACAGATACTTGTATGTTTACCTCGTGATAGGGAGGAGTATGAGACCCCTAAGCTTACTGCTAGAGTTTACTACAATATGGCTTTTGGGTTTACGGGGGCATGGAGGCCCCTTACTGATGCAATGCTGGGTCTTTCCCAAGGTCCTCCTGATGTTGTTCCTCCGGTTGCCGAAGCCGAGGAGGAACTTCCATTAGGAGATGATCCTATGGAGGAGGAGCATCCTGCTGGTGGTGCACCTAATGTGGTGGTGGAAGAGCTAGTTGAGGAAGTGGTGGTTGAAATGCCATCCACTTCCAAGGTTGCCCCCTCTTCTATGCCACATCCGTCTCCATTTATGGATACTCCCCCTCCTAGTCCAGCACCTCACTCTACTGAGAAGCCCTCTGGTTCTCGTGCTCATGATGATGACCCCTTTATTGCTTCTGGTTCCAATGAAGCCTTCCCAGATCCATGTCCTCTTGGAGGGAAAGCAGAGGAACCTGCTACACTGACTTCTTTGCTTGATCTCATGCACAGGTACCATGAACGGATTCTTTCTTTGGAGGCAGATTTGAATCAACATCGTAAGCTTACAAGGGAATATGTTCTTCCAATGGCTGACCGGATTAAAGCCTTGGAGATACAGCAAAGGAGGAGAAAGAAGCATGTTGTTCAGTCTGATTCTGATGAGGATGTTGAGGATCTTGTGGAGGATGGCTTGAATTTGCTGGCGAAGGCTGCATTTGCTGATAAGCCATATGCTGATTTGCCTATTCCTCCTACTTCATCAAGCATCCCTCCTACTGCTGCTACCCCTACAACGAAGGAGGATATTGCTGGTTCTTCTGCTGGTACTACTGATGGTTCGTCTAATGATCCTAAGGGGAAAGCCCCTATGACTGATGCACCCTCACCCCCTCACAAGCGTACTCGCAGACAACTTGAGGAGGACAGGTTGGGGAAGGAGGCTGCACAAAGAATGCAGGCGGAGATTGATCAAGCTGCTAGGGCTGAGGAAGAAGCTCTTCAGAAGCAAAGACGTGCACAGTTGCAGCATGATGTTATGCATTGGGATGATAATGATTGGATGCGGGTGCTCACTATTCTTACATCTGATTATTCGCAGTTTACTGATCTCTTGGGTGCTGATGTGAATGAGCAGAATTGTATCCCCCGAGCAATGGCGTTAATGCGTAAGCAACAATTATCTCTTGCTGCTCAACTGCGTGAAAAGCGTCAGAACAGACCTTTGACAAGAACCAAGGAGAGAAAGTTAATGAAGAGGTATGTCAAATATTAGTCGGGTGCTCACTTTACTGTTGGTTGGACATGGGATCGGGTTAGGGCATTGTCTTTTGACGAGCTTAAGGATCTATACCAAAGAATGATCAAGCGTCAGAACACACCGGTTTCGGAGCGTTTCATCTATCGTCCTCCTCCACGAGTGGTTCCTACTTCACAACCTGCTGTTGCTCCTGGTTCTTCATCTGGTGTTCCTCTTGGTTCTACAAGTATCCCATCTGTTGTTGATGTTTCTATTGCTGATACCACACCCACACCTTCGGTTGCTCATCCTGTTTCATCTTCGGGTCCTACTACCACCACCACTTATGCTACCACTACCACCACCACTGATACTCCTGTTATGGCACAAACCTCACCACCCGTGACTGACCCTCAACCTACTCCTTCTCCTGGTGCAGCTACCGTTGATCCTTTGGTTGGACAAGGTGTTGATTCTACTTCTGCTAATCCTATTCCTGCTGCGAAGGTAAAGGTTGAAACCTCGTCTGGTGTTCCAACTCCTCGTCGTTCCATCCGCAAGAAGATGGCTAGACATGGCAATTCTGTTCTTTATGAGAAGCGTGCTCCAGAGAACCTTATTGATGCAGCTTCCGACAGTGACTCAGAGTTGCCAATGGGTACGGGGTTTATTACTACTTGGACGGTTAAGCCATCCACGACTATTCCTGGTACTTTCACCCATAGGATTTCCATCAGTGATGGTTATGTTCGTTATGCTTCGGGTTTGCAAGGTGTTTTGACTTGGGTAGATCGTAGGGATCTTATGTCGTTGTATGGGTTTGTGGATGCTCGTATGCCTACTCATCCTAGTGAGGTGCCCTCCTGGCCTGGTCTGACAATGTGGGCTGACTTGAAGATGATGCTTGATTATCCTCCACATGCTCCACATTCTGGTGTCTGGAAGGACCAACCACGCTGGGTAATCAAGAGATGGAAGCTGTATGCTGGCTGTGGAGTGCATGTCTTGGAGTTGGAGTCTGGTGCCATGGTATTCATGCTTACGGATCTGGATTATCCGTTAACTATTGCTACTATGGAGGCCATGCTCGCTTGTCATTTGCAGATCTCCAATGCCCCTTCCGGGAATGAGACTTCTATGGCTACTACTCTAGTGGAAGGGATACAAGCTCGGTTGCAAGCTGAGAAGGTGGTTGCGTCTGGTATGTGATGGGTATGTTTGTAAGTTTTTATGTTTTGTGTTTTATGTTAATATGTTTATACTGCAATTCTTTTCACCAATATTTATAGTGATTGGTGACTTACATTCTAGATAGTTAAAAAAATACTTTTTATATAATATCTGCTTATACTTTAAACAAATGATGGATTTTACACTTGTGAATAATATAATATCTGCTTATACTTTTTCAACACATTGGGTTCCTTTTGACTGATTCACACTTGTGCTGGTTTGGAGTTTCATCTGGTGTTGGACCTGGTCCACACAACAAATGGTGCTCAACTCACCATGTCTCACAAACAAGAAAGAGTTGATTCACCATGAGGGTACGGCTCTGGTGTGATTCTCAAATCCGTTGATGGTTGCCAGGTTACCCAAAACTGGATGGTTTTCACTTGCCATGGTCCTAGACTGAAAAGTGGCTAATCCAAGGGGGTACGGATATTGGTAAAGATTTTATCAAATCCGTTAATAGCTATAATAGCTTGCTCAAAGCTATAAGGTTTTCAACTCACCGATGCTTCATTACTAAGAGTTGGCGAGTCCAGAAGGGTACGGCTTCTGGTAAAGACATATCAAATCCGTTGACGGCTGTGATGGTTTGCCTAAAATCATCAGGGTACCCCCACTCACCATTGATTCACGTTCTAAGAGTTGGGCTGGGTTATGGTCTCCCAGGGTGATGCTTATTCCACCATAAAGACTGGCTAGCCCAAGAGCGAGCAGCTACTTGGTAAAGGCTCATAAAATCTGCTCATGTTGCTGTGAAGATTCAACACGATGCATATTTGTTTCAAGCTTTAAAGAAGCTTCTGGTGTTCATTGTTGCAACGGTTCTTATGTTCTTTATATTGCTGGTTATGATGTTGCTATTTCTTTTGCTGTTCCAATCCTCAAGCTTTGTTGCACGATTTACCAGGAAACTTGAACTCAACAGGTCAAATTCAAGTTTAGGGGAGGATTGTTAGGACCATTGGAATAGTTCTTTGTAATAGGTAGACTAGGAGGTATGTAGTTCCTCCTGGTCATAGTAGTAGTATGAGCAAGTCGTGCTCCTGGTCTTATAGAAAGTCAAACTTTATTATTTAGTTATTATTCTGTTAGGATATGCATGAGATATGTTAGGAAAGGATATGCATATCAGTTTACACGTTTTGGTTAATGATGTATTAGGGTTTCCTTGTAGTATAAAAGGAACCTTAGGCAGAAGGGTTTTACACACCTTCATCAAATATAATTCTAGTTCTTATTAATATTAGAAATCCTTAGAAAAGGATCAAGTCGTTATAGTTATTCTGTTCTTCTTATTCATAGTATTTGTATTCCGCACTTATACTGTGTGATTTGTATAGAGTCTCTCTATGAATAGACTTGTGATTACAGAAGTCGTTCACCGTTCCTGACAGGCTGCAAGATCCACATCTAGTGGACCCAACAGATATGAACCCATGAACAAGTTGGTAATTGCATTGTTAATGCTTACCTAAAAACTTTGTTTTGAAAAACCAATGTCAAGTTTATTGTTGATTTTACATTGTTAATATGTTATTGTCAATGATGAATTGGGTACATTGTGAACATGAGAATGATAAGGATTAATCCTTTGTTTGTCAAGAAATTGATGAGACACATTCTCATCTTTTTTATTTTTGTTTTATGTTTGACATATGAGTGATTGGAGAAATATTTTTGTTTGTTGTATTTAGGTACTAATCATGCCTTCGGAATATCAACAAGATCACCAATACACTAAACAATATATGCCAAACTTAGCCGATTTTTTTCCTTCCCCACAACTTGCCAATACCTATCATTCAATTTAAATTCGTTGCTTTCACGAGGGTAGAGTTGTCCAAAATGATATTGAGGGCTATATATATACTAAGTTGATGTTCGAACAAATCGAGTTTGATTGCTTATTGTACATTGATGACGTATAGTCCTAGTCGGGCTGGATAGTCCGACTCACGGGTATTACCCGTATCCATCAAGAATGGATTGGATACTTGTGCAATGTGCGCACATGGCCCATAAGGCCTGGTAAGCCACTGTCGTACAAGAGGTTAATTACTTAGCCAGGTCATAGTCGCAGTGCGACAGGATCAGATCGAATATAACTTATATTATAGTTATATTCGCCTAAGGGAAAGGGATATACACTTGCCTTGGTTGGATAATGAAGATCAAGCTATTTCAAGTCATTATCTCTTTCTTAGGCTGCAAGAACAGGGAGCCCAACCTGGACTCTCTCGAGTATAAAACGAACCCCTTTGGTTTCACAAAGGTACGATATACACAATACCCTAAACACTAATATACTCAAACCGATTACTTACTCTCACCCTGGAGTCTAATCGTGGGTAACAAACCCAAGGTAAGTCTAACGGTGTCTGCTTAGTGCGCAGGGTCCCAAAGCAAGTTTCACTTGGTGCGAGAGCCGGAGTCCACAAGACCCCAAATTAAGCCTAAATTGGGTTAAGTTTGGTCTACCCTAACTTTTGCATCAACAAGTTGGCGCCATCCGTGGGACCCTTACTAAGCTCTAACAAATGACGAAAAGCAGTAAGAATGAAGGTCGTCAAGGATCCTCGACGGTGGATGGCCGTATCACATCAGTAAATGTTACCCCTGGATCTACCAGCGAGGCAAACACTCGGGACATGAAAAATCCCCTAGTCGTAAGAACGGGAGGACTGTTCTCAACTCCCCTACTCGTCGCGGGGGAAAAAGACATGAATGGGAGTCAACTCAGCCTCCTCCCAATAAACAAAAAAGAAAGACGCCCCAGGAGGAGAGAGGGGAAGTCATTGCTACAAAGGCACGCATGATGGAGGAGTATGTAGCTCATAACTTACAAGCACTCATTCCTTTGGTGGCAAAACATGAAAAGATGGTAGCGTACTAAGCATACCGCATCCTCAGAGGACGATCTGTCAGGATCAAGTGATAGTCCGTCCGGAAAATATATGCGTGCAAGTTATTCCTCGGATGACCAAATCTTCTCACAACCGTGGAGGAGAGCCAGGAAAAACGCCTTTACAAGGCGCATACAACATTATGGAGACACCAGAAAGCGCCGCATGCCATCGAACGTAAAAACTTATGATGGCACGACGGATCCAGAAGACCACTTGAAAGTCTTTGAATCTCAGGCGGGCATCGAACAATGGCCAGAGCCTGTATGGTGTAATATGTTTAACTCCACACTCATAGGGAACGCGCGGACGTGGTTTGATAGGCTTCCGCCACAAACAGTCAACGGGTACGAAGCGCTACGAAAAGTGTTCAAAAGAAATTATGTGCAACAAAAAAGGCATGATAGGAGTGTTGTATCGCTTTCCAGGGTAAAGCAGTGCCAAGGCGAATACTTGGAAGACTTCTTGGAACGCTTCAAAAGCGAGTGCCTTCAAGTAAAGGACTGCCCAAAATTTTTGAAAGTATCATGCTTCATGGCGGGGATACGGAATAGCGACTTAATAAAGAAGATTAATGAAAGAATGCCTGAAAACTTCGACGAAGTGCTAAGGCGGGTAAGGTCTTTCATACAAGGATAATCGGCTGGTTTGTAAATAACACGAGGTACTTATGATCACAAATCTACTCGCATGCCCATTGAAGGACCCAACAGTCAAGGAAAATCTCTAGGCCTTGATTATGTAGGAAGGAGAAGACAGGGGCGAGCTTATAACTCAAGGTTTACCCCCCTTAAGTTAACCCCAAGGGAAATCCTAGTGATGGAAGGTGCGAGTTTCACAAGGCCAACGCTAATGACTACCCCGGTCGAAAAGCGCGCCAGTAATAGATACTGTGAATACCGCAATGAGAGAGGGCACGCTACAAATGAATGTATTCAGCTGCATAAATCTATCATGAATAGAGTAAAGAAAGGCGAGCTAAAACACCTTGTCAAGGAAAACACGAAGGATGATAGACAAACAATCTCTAGCGCAAACATTTACATGGTGGAATCATGGCAAGGAAGGACAAGGCAGAGGGTGAGCCAAAAATTCTCGAAGGGGAAAGACATTTCTTTTCCCCCACTCAATGCAAGGAACGTCGCAAACGGCCCACTAATGATAGAAATAAGCATTGGTCAGCACAACATACATCATATGTATGTGGATGGAGGTTCATCTGCAGAAATAATGTACGAACACTGCTTCCTAAAGCTTAGCGCATAAATAAAGAGACAAATGATGCATGCAACCTCTCCGCTCATCGGATTCAGCGGAGAAGCAGTATGGCCCTTAGGCCAGCTGGAGTTAACAGTAAGAGTGGGAGATAATGAGCACTCGGTGGAAGTCCCAATGAAGTTTTTGATCATACGGTCGCCATCACAGTATAACGGGATCATAGGGCGACCAACTATACTAGCAATGCGAGCGGTACCTTCTACGGCTCATGGTATGATAAAATTCCCAGTTGATGGAGGGGTCGTAACGATATTCAACACGACAGTTACACCCCCAGAATGCAACGCGATCACATAACCGCCTAGGATCACGATGGAACCAAAGGTGGACTCACCACCAAACTTGAAGGTAGCAATAGATCCGCAGTACCCAGATCAGGAGATAACGATCGGAGGGACATTATCTGGCAAAGGAAAGACAGACATGTGTCGCCTTTTGAAGAATAACCTGGACGTCTTCGCATGGGAGCCCAAAGATATGACGTGGGTGCCAAGGTCGATAGCTGAACACAAGCTTCAGATCCGCGAAGGATACCCTCCAGTTAGGAAAAAGAAAAGAGGACAAGCCCCAGAGCGCAACAAAGTAATACTGGACGAGGTAAAAAAGCTGGTGGACGCAGGAATCATGAGGGAAGTTTACTATCACGACTGGCTCGCTAATCCAGTAATGGTAAAGAAACATGATGACAGCTGGCGCATGTGCGTTGATTTCACAGACCTAAATAAAGTTTGTCCCAAGACTGCTATCCACTCCCGGAAATAGATTGGAAGGTGGAATCATTATGCGGATACCCCTTCAAATGCATTCTGGACGCGTACAAGGGATACCATCAGATACAAATGGTAGAAGAAGATGAGGAAAAGACAACATTCCATACCAGCCAGGGGGTGTACTGTTACACGAAAATGCCGTTTGGACTAAAGAATGCATGGGCCACGTATCAATGACTGGTTGATAAGGCATTTGAAAGCCAAATAGGGCGAAATTTGGAGGTGTATGTCGATGACTTGGTAATAAAGAGTCATATAGAGAGCTGTTGATCCCAAACTTAGATCGATTAGCTTTGTGTATACGAGATTAGATCAAGTACTACACGTAGAGAAACCTTTGCTTATGAGTAAAGTAACAAAGTGTTATGCGGAATTAACACTTGATCTAAAACACAATGATGTTAAACAAACTTTCACTTTGATTAGAATAATCGTACTTGGTTACAATGAAAGAGTTTAACAAACGAATACTATGAAAACTGATATATGACTTTAACCTAAAAGACCTTCTTTTATAGAACAAGAAGTCTTGTACAATAAGCTATGAATCAACTATTCTAGGTAAAGATAATAATAGAAAATACAATGTCGTGCTTATCTTTACCATACATAAATAAAGAAACAAATAAACAAAAGATATTCTATCAGTGTCAATCTTCAAGGCTATCAGCGTTGACTTCTATCAGCGTCCAAAGTCAATCTATCAGCGTTGACTTTCTTCTTATCAGCGTTTGGTGATCTGACCTATATTTTATTCCCAACAATCCTCCCCTAAACTTGATATCCATTCCAATGATCAAGTTTCTGAATAAAAACTAAAGGCTTAGGAGGAATCTTTCAATAACTTCTTATGTTGGTGATAAACATATCTGATCAAGTCCTTGGCCACATCACTCGTATAATCAATCTCCAAGGGTGTCTCTAGCATCTTCTCCAATACTTCTTTGGACAAGAAATAGTCAGCATCCACAAGCAAATATTCTGAAAACTTTGTAGAGCTCATATGAAATACACCACAAGTAGAATATAGCCTCCAATGAAGATTACTGAGATCATCTTCAAGATCCTTCCAAATGGCAGGATCTGCTTCTTTTGGACCACACAAAGTCATAAATGTGTTCCAGAGTCTTATTCCATTAGCTGAAGTAGGTGCTTCAGCTGTATACTTGGCCTCTATTAACCTCCATAGATGCACCAAGTCTTCCCTGTCTATGCTTGCAAATATAGAAATAACTGAAGTGAAAGTATGTACCTCCTTTCCAAATCGTCCAACCTTCCAAAATCCACACTCATCTTCATCAAAACTGATAATTGGATTTCTGTCATCTAGAGGTATCACATTTACCAAATCTGAAGCTTCCAAGGGAGAAAGCTTGAGATGTTTCCTTATAACACCTTCAGTTGGAAAATACACATCCATGTCTTTAGGAAATTGAAAAGGATCTCCTTTCTTTACTGGTCTTTGAGCAACCCTTATTTCCTTTTGAATTTGCATCTCCTCTGCAAGCTCTTGTTTTCTTTCTTCTGAAAGAAACTGGTAGACATTCTGTTCTTGCACCTTCCTCCAAATAGGATGTGCCCTATACTCTAACTCCTCAAAAGACAAGGCCAGCAACTTCTTTGATGTCCAATTAGGCTGATGACATCTAAGCAACTTGTAGTACAACTGCCTTCTATCTCTTTTGAGCCAGGTCTTGACCTCTTGTGCATTAAATCTCATAATCACCTTTATGTCTTCTTGTACCCTAAGAAGAACTTCCAACCCCCAAATTTGATCTGATAAACTCATACCTGGGTTGTCCATCACCTGTTCTTCCCAAGCATGGTACATTCTGGTGATTTCTGGTAGATCCCAATCAACCTGATTCTTTAACTCACTCAACCTTTCCTTTGCTAGCTCATCCCCATATTCAAGCCTTTCTGGATCTTCAATAATTTGAATGCTTGAATCTGAGCTATCATCATCTTTTCCATCACCACTTTCCTCCTCACTCTCAGAAACAACAAATGGTGATCTTCTACTCCTCCTCAAATCTCTTTCCACAAGTTGTGCAGCCAACTGTTCATCAAATGCTATTTGTGCTGCATCTTTCCTTGGAACATCTTCTTCAATCAAAATACCTTTACCTTTGTCTTTTGGATCAATAATTGGTAAAGTAGAAGAAGAAACCTGTGTGGACACATCTCTGATAATTGTTGATGGCTGGAATACATCAACACTACCTGCAACTTTGTCAGCGTCCAAGTTGCTCCTATCAGTGCCACGATTACCTTTATCAGCGTAGGATGTGTCAGCGTCCAAACCTGTATCAGCGCCCAATGTTTCTTTGAAAGATCCTTCCAAGTTCTTTGGTGTCATCTTGGATATATCAACAACTGGATGCTTCTTCAAGTTGGTGAGAGCTTCAGCAATCTGCAAAGATTCACTAAATTGTGAACTCTTTTCTGAACTCTTTTCACTAGCTGTGTGAATCAACTCATCCTCCTCATCCTCTTTTTCCTCCCCTTTGGAAGATTCCTCCATTAGACTCCTGCTACTTGGATTCTCCAAAACAGTTACTCTCTCCCTCAAGGCTTGAAGTTCTCTTCCCTGGCTGTTGACAGTTTGTACAAGACTGACATTTTGCTTTTGCAAGCTAATGACAGCCGCCGTCAATTCAATTATGGTCATAGGTTCCAATCTGCCCTCAGCTAGAATGGGGATTTGACCTCCCAAAATAGAATCATGGGGCATGGATGAGGTCTTAATGATGTTAGGACTGTCTTGACCAGCTGCTAAGCCTGTGTCAATAGCCCCAGCCTCACCCATTTCACCAGCCACACTTGTGGAGGTGGTTCTCTCTGCTACAAGGCTAGGATCACTAGAGGAGAACACTCCAGTGACCCTTTGGCGTTTAGTCAACCTAGATTGTAATGGGGTAGAAGATGAAGTAGATTGTGTGGGTGTGGGTTGATTAAGGGGTGTTTGGGATTGTTCAGGAAGTGTATCAGTGTTGGGATTGGCTGTGTCAGCGCCCACATGTTGAGTGTCAGCGCTGGGTTGGTCAATGGCCATGTGTTCTGGTGAAGGTGATGGTTCATGAATAGGCTCAAGTTGGGGTTCAGGGCCTGGTTGTGGGTCTGGTTGTGGTTGAACAGCCTGAATTACTTCAAGCATGGGTTGGGTAAGAGGTATGGGATCGTTTGTGGAGCTCATTTTAGCAAAAATGGTTTTCTGTTGTTTAGGGATCTCATAAAAAGTGTCATGATCCCTAGAACAATATCCTTGTAAATCAAAGACCATTTGCAAAAATCTAGGGTAAGCCAAAGTCATTTTACTTCCCTTGTTTTTACACATCCCTTCAAAAATCATTTTTGAAAAAGTATACTTAAGCCCACGTGTTATACAAACCAAAGCACTTGCAATGGACCTGTTTATTTCATTAAAAGAAGTACATTTTGGACTTAAGCATTGTAAAAGGACATGTATCAAATATTTCCAGTCAGAGGGAAATTCCTGCTTATGATATTTATTTAAAGTGACATCAGCAGGAATAGGATAACCCAATTCCCTAAGACCCTGTTCTATTGTTGCTATGGCAAGAGTAGTCACACCATCAGCGTCATCAAGACGCAAAGCTTGGCGAACCAAAGCTTCAGTGACCACCCATGTTCTTCCATGAACAGTAGAGGTTAATGTGGTCACTCCATTAGTTGTTGTGGAACTAACATTGTTCCAAAACTGTCTAATGTGTGCGACAGGGACGAATGGTGTATGAGAAAGTGCATACCTCAATGAAGATGCATTTAAAAATGCCACCATCTGTGAATACTGAGGAAATAAAGCATCATCAGCAGTCAAGTAAGCGATCATATTGTGTTGGCTCTTGAACTCCAATGTTAAATTCTTTGAGTTGAATTTGGGTGCCATGATTTAAAGCTGTTTAGGTTATATGATATGGAAAAATCTAGGAGGAAAAGTGTTAGACAAGAAAATATGAATACCCAGAATAAAAAGATTAGCCAAATTTATAGGAGAGATGCATGATTTTGATTGGTCAAAAATGAGGCGGTTATATTCAAAGAGCAATCATGAAAATCTTGAATCAAATATAACTTATCTCATGCATTAATTAAAAGTAACTTCTCCCCAAAATTACGGCCAAAAATTAGTCAAAAAAAAAATAACAACTGGGTAGGGCCCACTAGGTGTCAACGGTCAAAAATAGCCCATCAGCGCCCAACGGCTATATTTTCTTGTCAGCGTTTGCCTAAAGCCTTGTCAGCGTCACGATTGGACGTAACAGCGTTTGGAGAAAAACTTGTCAGCGTCTAAAAAGTAAAAATAAAAATATTTAAAAAGAAAAAGACCTTAACAAAGTAATTTATCCTAAGGGAAATATCTTACAAGTTGATAATAATTACTGGGCGGCAAGCACTGTCCATTTATACACACTTGCATAAGCAAGATAGACACAAATGTCCTCTAGAGTCCCTTGCTAACCAAAATACTTACCAACAAAGTTATTTCATAAAATTCTTTGTAACTCCCAGGTAAACCCATATCCAAAGTATTCCCAAGTCTCCCATCAGACCATAACCAATTCTAAATCAAAAATGTCTTGGCAGCATGCAAAGTTAATATACTATGCATGCTACAGTGCCTCATGGTTTAGTAAAACTAACCCATACTCACCAGTGGACACAATCTAGAATTGTGATGAGAGTATTCTAAGAATACCCAAGAGTCCTAAAGGTTCCTTAAACCTCCCCTCAAACTATGATACATGAGTTCTCAACAATATATATGAACATTAAAAATTTATGTCAAGATAGGAATATAAATATTCCAACCATCATCCATAAACAAAAACATGTCCAAATAACTCTTCAAAGATCCATAAGCAACTCTGTATCCAATGGCATAAAGCTACCATTACCTGCACATTTAGATGAAAACCACAAAACTAACATTTGTTGCTAACAGCGTCCCGACAACACTTATCAGCGTTGAAGGAACTCTTGTCAGCGTTAGACCATAATATCTCCAACAACGGCAAAATAACACTTGACAGCGTTACATTTACCTTTGTCAGTGTTAGAAAAATAATGTGGAAAATCTAAATCATCACTAAGACCAATAACAATGCATTATCCTGTACATACTTTTACAAAAATGTTCCAAAACACATATTAAGTGAGATTAACCATTCCAATATTTGTTACCAAATATTGAAATCTTCCAGCATCAAAAGGTTTAGTTAATAAATCTGCTACATTATCATCAGTATCTACCCTATCTGGTTGTATTAAACCTTTCTCAAAGCAATCTCTTATAAAATGATGTCGAATTTCTATGTGTTTGGTTTTAGAATGATGTACAGGATTTTTAATAATGCATAAAGTACTGTTATTGTCTACAAAAATCTTGGTATGCATAAAATTATACCCATAATCCAACAGCTGGTTCTGAATCCATAAGACTTGTCCACAACAAGCAGCTGCTGCAACATATTCTGCTTCAGTTGTAGAGTTTGCCACCACTATTTGTTTCTTGCATTGCCAAGATATTAATCTGCTCCCAAGAAATTGGCATCCACCAGTTGTGGATTTCCTATCAAACTTGTCACCACCATAATCACTGTCTGAATAAGCAATAAGGTCCAATGGAGAATCTTTTGGGTACCATAATCCAAGATCTGGATAGCATCTTAGGTACCTAAAAATTCTCTTCACAGCAAAAAGGTGACATTCTTTGGGAGTCACTTGATGGCGTGCACATGCACACACAGCAAACATGATGTCAGGTCTTGAGGCTGTAAGATACATCAATGAACCAATCATTGATCTATAGTGCCTAACATCCACATCCTTTCCAGCTCCAAGTTTTCCCCAGGGATGTTGTCTGTCCATAGGAGTAGAAGCCTCCTTCTCATGTGGAGAAAAACCATATTTCTTCAAGATTTCAGCTACATACTTGTCCTGGGAGATGAAGATACCAGCTTCTTTCTGCTGAACTTGTAAACCTAGAAAGAAGTTCATCTCACCCATTGCACTCATCTTGAATTTATCTGTCATGAGCTTGGAAAAATCCTCACTCATTTTTGGATCAGTAGACCCAAAAATGATGTCATCAACATAGACCTGCACAAGCAACACATGTTTTCCTTTCTTCTTTGTAAACAGTGTCTGATCTATGGTGCCCCTCTTGAAACCATTTTCCACCAAGTAGGTGGACAATGTACCATACCATGCTCTTGGGGCTTGATGAAGGCCATACATTGCCTTCTTTACTCTATAAACCTTGTCTGGATTCTCAGGATCTTCAAAACCAGGAGGCTGCATTACATAAACCTCCTCAACAATTGTGCCATAGAGGAAAGCACTCTTCACATCCATTTGATAAACAGTAAAATTCATGCAAGAAGCATAGGCTAAGAAAATTCTGATAGCTTCAATTCTTGCAACTGGAGCAAAGACTTCTTCATAATCTATACCTTCCTCTTGTGTATAACCCTGAGCTACCAAACGTGCCTTGTTTCTGACCACAATGCCTCTTTCACCTTTCTTGTTCCTTAGAACCCATCTTGTCCCAATTGGTCTCACATATCTAGGACAATCAACCAGCTCCCAAACATCCTGTATAGCAAATTGGTGAAGCTCATCCTGCATTGCTTCCACCCAACTTGGTTCCTTGAGAGCATCAAAAATCTTCTTGGGTTCTTCCTGTGACAGAAAACAGGCAAACAAACATGCTTGTACAAGAGGGGTATCAACCTTCTTGTGGATATTGGCAATAAATCCACCAAGACCTTGATGGGATCTTCTTGTCTGAACTGGAGCCATAACATCACCTATGATTTGAGATGTGGGGTGATCTTTCGCTGTGGAAGTGAGAACTCCTCCTTCAATAACTCTGGTGTCCTCAATTTCACGCTCCATGTTGCCAATATCTTCTTCAGATTCTTCTTCATCAACAGGAATCTCTTCATGGATATTGGAAGGTCCACCCTGTTCAAAATGAGAAGAGAAAAGCTGTGTAAAGGTATCTCCAAAGTCTGAACCTTGCTTGTTAGCGTTAGAGCTAACAACGTTTGAACTGTTGTTGTCAGCGTTGGAGCTATCAGCGTCTGAATTGGTCGTGTCAGCGCTGGATTTCCCTTTGTCAGCGCTTGAAGAATCATGCATGTTTGTAGTTGGTGGTATCTGAACACCACCATTATCTTTCCTTGCAGCAGTAGCAGCAGCATAATACTCATCTGTCCATATAGGAAGTGTAACAAATTCTTGTGTGGGAGATGATATAACTGCTGGTGGTCCATCCTCCTTAGCAACCTGTATACCTGAAACATTACCAATTCTCTTTTCCAAAACACTTGAAGTTACCTTCACAATGTCTGGATCAGTAACAGGCATATAATTTAAAGCTCTAGACAAAGGTTCTAAGTCAAACAACCAATTTGGACCACTCTCAGGATTACTAGGTTTACTTTCTAAAAACCTAACATGTACCTTTTCAAGTATACGTTTTTCCTTTTTAATGTAAACCCTATATCCTTTACTCTGCACTGAATAACCCATAAAGTAGCCTTCATCACCTTTTGAATCAAATTTACCTAGGGCCTCACTAGTTTCTAGAACAACTACATGACATCCAAAAGGCTTCAGAAAACCAATATTTGGCTTCCTTCCCCAAAGTAATTCATAAGGTGTCTTATTATGTATCTTGTTGACCAATGCCCTATTTTGAACATAACAAGCTGTGTTAACAGCTTCAGCCCAAAAGGCTATAGGAAAGTGGGCATCAGCCAACATGGTTCTGGCTGCTTCAATAAGGGTCCTATTCTTCCTCTCAGCAACTCCATTTTGCTGAGGAGTTCTAGCTATGCTGAACTGCCTAGTAATTCCTTTCTTGGCACAAAAATCATCTAATAACTGATTTCTAAACTCACCCCCATTGTCACTTCTAATAATTTTCACCTCATTACCATTCTTCTTTTCAATTTGGGTAATGAAATTAATCAGACTTAGGGCAGTTTCACTTTTCTTAGCTAAAAAGAAAGTCCATGTGAACCTGGAGTAATCATCAGTAATGACAAAACAATATGATTTACCCTTCAAACTCTCTATATTAGTAGGACCAAAGAGGTCCATATGCAATAAGTGAAGGGGTTTAGAGCTAGAGTGCACCTGTTTAGACCTGAATGAGACCTTGTGCTGCTTGCCCTTAAGGCATGCAACACAAGAGTGGTCATTGTGGAAAGCCTTTTCAGGCAAACCATCAACTAAACCAAGCCTCACAAGTCTATTAATATTCTTAAAGTTTATGTGCCCTAGTCTCCTGTGCCAAAGATTACTTTCATCTACTGAGGCCTTAGCATACAGACATGACATTTTATTATTTACCTTAATTCCATTAAGATTCACATTATATATGTCTTTATGCCTTGGTGTTCTAAAATCTATATATTTTTCCTCTGGAAGCTTATAATCTTTGCTTAACACCAAGCACTCAGTATCTGTGAAAAGAACCTTATTTTTGTTATCACACACTTGTGATACACTAAACAAATTATAGTCCAGGTCTTTCACCAAGAAGACATTATCAAACCTAAGATTGTTGGTGACAAGGGTTCCTTTTCCTGTGATTGTGCCGTAACCACCTCCAAAGTATACCTTATCACCATCTTGAATAGGAGAGAAATTGGTCAGATAGTCTTCCTTTCCTGTCATGTGCCTTGAGCATCCACTATCCCAGTATCCATAGTCATTGATCTTCTTCTGAATGCCCTGCACATAAAGAAAACACATTAGTTTTCTTTGGGAACCCAAGCCTTGGAAGACTTGGATTCAGTTGGTTGTTCAACAAGAACAGACTTGGTTCTCATAACAACCCCATTTTCATCCCTGTTTGAATGAAATTCCCAGTTAACCCCAATTGGTGTTGACAATGCCTTAGAAATATAATGAAACCTGTTGCATGTCATAGAAATACCAGTATTATTAGGGTTCTGGTCTTGTTTTGGTCTCCATGTTAAGCTAGTAGAAGCTTTAGACCTATTTCCCTGTGGCTGCAAATACCTAGGTTTAGCATTGTTTCTATCAGCGCTGAAATTACTCCTGTCAGCGCCCCGATTGCTCTTATCAGCGTTGAACCTAGGGTTTGCTACAGGAACCCATTGCCTATTTGACCAAGTATTTGACTTTTGAAAAGGTCTTAGGCCTTGTGTGTTAGACCCTCTAGAAAAGAATGGGGCTGGTCTAACAACTTGTGAACTTTTGTTCACAAAGGTATTGGGTCTGACAGTGTTTGACCTATGTTGACTTTTGTCAGCGCTGAAATGGTTCCTGTCAGCGTTGACATTGGAAGCATTGACACATTTGTAGGCCAAATGTGAGAAGCTACCACATGTATAACAAGCTTTTCTAGACATAGTCTTAGGTCTAGAAGCAAAGAAGCCTGTTCCATGATTACTTACTTGGCTTTTTGGTGACCTAGAATTTCTATACATCTCTGCATATTTAACACTAGGTTTTCTAACATTTTGTGGGCCAAGGTCAACAGGTTTGCCAGTGGTAGGGTGTGTGATCTTAATAGGTTTAGGATCATAGGACTCCACAATTGGTATCATGTTTGGTGTGGGCTCATTTGGACTTTCACACAATAACCCTCCCTTAACAAACAAAGTGTGGTTTGCTTTCTTCCACTCTTCTAGGTCAGTTAGCTTTTGCTGATATTCCTCAACTGGGGAAGTCACTCTAGGTGGAGGAATAAACTCCTCCTCTTGGAATTCTGGCAAGCCAGTCCAAGATAAGTCCTTTGATTGGACACCATAGAAATCTCCAGCTGGTGGTGGAACAACCTTATAGTTATTTATCCCAATCCCACTCATATCCTTAGAGTCTCTTTGTTTACTAACACACTCTCCTAGGGATTGTGTGGCCTTATCAAATCTCTGGATTTTAAGACTCACATTATCTTTGTTTTTGTTAGCCTCCTCTAACTGAGCTATCAAATCAAGATTAACCCTATTTACTATATCTTGAACATCCTTACTCTGATGTAACTCATGTTTTAAGATATTTATTTGATCCTTTAAATCAAACTCCATTTTCTTATACTCAGTGACTGTCTTTTCTGTTTGGGTAAGAGCAATTTGATAGTTAGATAATTTGCACCTTAGAGTACTTGCTTCATCTAATAACTTAACTATCTCTTGTTTTGATTTTTCAGTATTTAAACGACAACCCTTAGAACAGAAAGCATCATCATATACCTCATTATCTGATGAAGAGGAGGAGTGTGCCATGAGAGCATATTCAGCATGCTCTTCTTTAACTTCAGCAACCAAAGCTCTGTCCTCTTCCTCATTCTTAGCCATCCAGCTCCAATCCCATTCCCCAACGCCATCAATTTGTTGAACAGCAACCATGGCCTTGGGATCTGGGTTCTTAATCATTTGGCTAGAAGGCTTCCCAGCATCAGATCTCCTTGGAGATCTACATTCCCTCATAAAGTGCCCCATCCTATGACAGTTGTAGCACTCCACCTTGGATTTGTCAAAACCAGCAACATCCTTAGCATCAAAGGTCATCTTCTTCTTGAACCTTTTATTGAACCTGTTTGCTCTTAAACTTACAAGAGCCATAGTCCACTTTATATCCATCTCTTCCAATTGTTCATCACTTATCTGCTCAAGATCTTCATAAGTGATCCTTGAATCACTAGGCAAAGAAGCAATGAAGGCACACACAGTATCAAGATCAAAACCAGCAGGTTTAATTCTATCAGCGCCATGATTGTGTGTGTCAGCGCTTGAGTACAAAGCGTTGACAGGATATGATCCAGCGCTGACAGATTGACATCCAGCACTGACACCTTGAGATCCAGAGGCTGAATGTCCATAAAAGTTCATGGAATCAAATTGGCCTTCACTTTGTGAAAAGAAGGCCATGTTGCCGCTGGAAGATTTGTTATCACTCTCCAATTGCCATTCATTCTCCAACAGCCTTAACTTGTTGAAGATGTCATCAAACCTGGAAGTCTTGTGGGTGTTATTGACAAGAATAGATCTTGTCTCAATCTTCCATACATCACCAAGGCTTTTGAGAAAAGTAGCATTCAATTCAGGGTCATCAATCTGTTTTCCCATGAAGGCAAGTTGACTTGTGATGTCAAGAAGTCTACTTCTCACACTGCTGAGATTCTCATTAGGTTGAGCTTTAAAGACAGCATACTCATGCAAGAGTTGCTTCTTCTTTTCTTCTTTTGTGTCAGCATTGCCACCATGTGCTACTTCAAGAGCTTCCCAAAGCTCTTTTGCAGAGTCAAAACGTTTGTACTTATGCTGATTCTCATGACCTAGGGCATGTTTCAAGATGTTCAAAATTTTCATGTCCACCCTCTTCTTGGCTATGTCTTCAACAGCTACAGCTCTCCCATCATCAGGCTTTTCCACTTTATCAGCTTCTGGACAATTAGGAATAGCTGACCTTGCCTCAATAGCAGCAGTAATCTTTGCTGCTTTATCGAATGTGTTCCCATATTCGATAATTTCCCAAAGAGTGTAGTCATGAATAGCTATGTATTGCTCAAAATTGGACTTCCAAAGTTCAAAGTTCCTGGCATCAAACATGGGAATTTTGATGCTAGGGTTTGAGAAGTTGTTTTGAAGCAAAGCAGGAGGTTGATTTGTGCCAGACATGTTGTTTTTAGGTTTTTGAGAATTTAGGGTTTTTAGGGTTTGGTGTTTTAGGGTTCTGCGTTACTTAAAGATCAAAAGTTTCTCAACAAGCTCTGATACCACTTGTTGATCCCAAACTTAGATCGATTAGCTTTGTGTATACGAGATTAGATCAAGTACTACACGTAGAGAAACCTTTGCTTATGAGTAAAGTAACAAAGTGTTATGCGGAATTAACACTTGATCTAAAACACAATGATGTTAAACAAACTTTCACTTTGATTAGAATAATCGTACTTGGTTACAATGAAAGAGTTTAACAAACGAATACTATGAAAACTGATATATGACTTTAACCTAAAAGACCTTCTTTTATAGAACAAGAAGTCTTGTACAATAAGCTATGAATCAACTATTCTAGGTAAAGATAATAATAGAAAATACAATGTCGTGCTTATCTTTACCATACATAAATAAAGAAACAAATAAACAAAAGATATTCTATCAGTGTCAATCTTCAAGGCTATCAGCGTTGACTTCTATCAGCGTCCAAAGTCAATCTATCAGCGTTGACTTTCTTCTTATCAGCGTTTGGTGATCTGACCTATATTTTATTCCCAACAAGAGCAAGCTTATTCGGGACATAGAAGAGACGTTCTCTACCCTCAGAAGGATAAACATGAAGTTAAATAAAAAAAAGTGTACCTTTAGGGCGACATAAGGCATGTTCCTAGGATACATGATTTACCCCAATGGAATCAAACCCTGTCTGGAGAAGACAGACACGGTTATTCAGCTCCAGAGCCCAAAGACGAAGAAGGAGGTGCAGTCGCTAAATGAGAAGCTTGCAAGATTGAACAGGTTCCTGTCCAAGTCAGCAGAGAAGTCGCTCCCCTTATTTAAAACACTTAAAAAGTGCATTAAAAAAGGAGAC
Organism: Glebionis coronaria; assembly: GCA_025667525.1. Classification (NCBI taxonomy): domain Eukaryota; kingdom Viridiplantae; phylum Streptophyta; class Magnoliopsida; order Asterales; family Asteraceae; genus Glebionis; species Glebionis coronaria. The sequence continues at coordinate 3,769,813 of JANFOE010000322.1, read as the reverse complement.
TTCAATTGGAAGAAGGAAGCAGAAAAGGCCTTCGAGGAGTTAAAGGTGAATTTAGCTTCCCTCCCCATGTTAGTCGCACCGCGGCCTAAGGAAGAGCTGATAATATATTTATCCGCAACACATGGAGCGATCAGCGTGGTGCTAATGACAGACAGGGAGAATGTGCGAATGCCAGTGTACTTTATAAGTAGAGCGTTACAGAGCTCAGAGCTAAATTACACCCCGATGGAGAAATTAGTGCTCACACTAGTATTCGCAGCAATTGGTTGCGTAGATATTTCCAAGCACACCCGATAGTGGTGATAACGGATCAACCCATAAAATAGGTGATCTCAAAACCAGATGTCGCAGGCAGGTTCCAAAAATGGAGTGTTCTACTAGGGGAACAAAATATTACCTACTGACCTCGCAATGCCGTGAAAGGACAAATCCTGGCGGACTTTATCATTGAAAAGCCAGAAGAGGGTGCTCAGGGGCTGGATCAGAAGGAGGAAGACCAAGCCCCGTGGATCTTGTTCACAGATGGGTCATCCTGCACAGATGGATCAGGCACGGGACTCATACTCACCAATCCAGAAGGAATGGAGTTCACATATGCATTACGTTTTGAATTCACAGCCACAAATAATGAAGCAGAGTATGAAGCGCTGATAGTAGGGCTAAGAATCGCAGCGAGAATGGGCGTGCGCAATCTCGAAGCAAATGTAGATTCTCGGCTTGTAGCAAACCATATACTTGGTGATTATGAAGCAAAAGAGGACAATATGGTGCAGTACTTACAAAAAGCCAAAGCATTGATTGAAGGATTCCATAGGTTCCAGATACGCCAAGTACCCAGGGGGAGAACAAGAAAGCATACGCACTTAGTAAAATAGCTTCCACCAGTTTTGCGCACCTATCGAAACAAGTACTAGTGGAAATCATGAAGGACAAATCAATCAAAGAGTAAGAGGTTGTGTCGCTCGTAGAGGAAGAAGGCCCTACATGGATGACACCGATTATAGATTATTTAACGAATGACTCACTCCCGCATGATGAAAATGAGTCACGGGGAGTGCGAAGACGCTCGAGGCAATTTGAAGTCAGGGATGGGATCCTTTATAAGCGGTCATTTCTCCAACCATGGTTAAGATGTGTAGGACGACGACAGGCGCAGTATATCATTAGTGAAGTCCATGAGGGATCATGCGAAATGCATGCAAGACCAAGGTCTGTGGTGGTGACAACATTGCATAGCGGGTACTACTAGCCAACCATGCATACAGACGCACGAACACTCATTAACAAATGCAATGACTGCCAAGTACACATGCCAGTACCGAGGCAGCCTCAGGAGGAGCTCACGCCAATTGCCTCCTGAAAAAGAGATTTTGCAATCCTATTTTTAATAATTAAGTTCGTTTTTCCTCGGATCGACTCGAATTTGATTTCCAATTAACGAGATGACTTAATTTGTTTTTGGTAATGATAAATTTGTATTTTTAATCTAAAATCAATTTAAAAGAAAACTATTTAATTATCTAATTTAAAAATTAAATAAATTTGAAAACTAATTTAAACTAAATTAAAATATAAAAACTATTTTAAAACTTAATTAAAATTAATTTTAGAAAATAAATTATAAATCTAAATCTAATTTTAATAAGGCTAAATAAATTGAAAAAGACTAATTTTAAAACTTTTAACAAAAACTATTTTTAAATAAAAGACAAAACTAACAAAATGAAAACTAATGTGAAAACTAATTGCAAAAGTAATTTAAATAAAAGAAATATTTTTTTATCTTTTTATTTTTAAAACTGAATTAAAGAAATTAATTAAGTAAAACTTTTAAATAAAATTTCAATAAAACATAAACTTGATTTAATTTATTTAAAACTGCCTACTACTAATAACCCTATATTAATTCAAATATGCAAAGTAAACATAAAAGAGGTGCTGGCAGAGATGGTTGGGGCGTTGGGCTATGAACGAGAGGTCTGGGGTTCGAATCCAACCCCAAACAAAATTTATGTTATTAGTTTTTTTTTATATCAGCAAATGCTACAAAACCAAACAGTTACTAATCAAACAACACAACCAGTTAACTTAATAAGCTAATAGGGTGAATCACATAAGCTATAAATCTAAATCACTACTTTAAAATAAGTGAACTAGTAAAAAGCAAATAAGCAATATCAACATAACCATATAACAGCTTAAATCAAAGTAAAAAAATAACCCTAAACAGCAGATCTACAAAGTTAAGCTAACCAAGATAAGCTACAAAAGCAAAATAAGCAAACATTAAAAGCTAAATAAAACCATACAGCCTAAACAAATAAGCTAACGCATCTAATCAATAAGCGAAACTGAATAAAAATAAGTTGAACAAACATATATAGACTGAATCAAATAAGCTAAATAACGATTAAGCAAACATAGCAGACTTTAAACGAATCAGATCCTAACAAATAGAGAAATAAGCATATCCTAACCAATGAAAACTTAATCAAAACAAACATAGCAGAATTTAAACAAGCTTTAAAAATCTAAATAAACAAACATGGAAATAACTAAATAAGATTAAACTAATAAAAATAAAATAGAGATAAACCTTGAGTCGAATTCCGTTGGGTCGAAGTGTCGCGCTGAGCGAACTTGTGAACCGAAGCAACACCAAACACCACCTCAAATAATCACCCGAACTGGCGCTCGAACCAATGATCATCAACGAACAGTATCTTCTAATCCAAACGAACAGAAACTAAAGAGCAGTAACCTTGATATTTTTCCAGTGGGGGAAAATATTTAATTCACTTTCCTTTATTTATTTATTTATTTTTTATTTTTTTTAACAATAATAATTCGAACGAGAACAGTAAAAGAAAGAAAAAAACAGATTAATTAAATTTGCAAGAATTTAAATGATACTTAAATGAATTAAATTAAACTTTTCATTAATATAAAAAAATATTACATCAACTGAAATTAAAAATACATTAAACCTATTAAACTAATTTGCAGAAAAATTAAAACTAATTTATCCTACTCCTAATTAAAAAAACTGAAAATTAAAAGAAAGCTGGATAAAAAATGGACTCTCAATTACATGATTGATGGGGGTTTTTATAGGCAAAACCCCATAACCTTCTTCTTAGCTTTTTTATTAAGCAATCAATCCAAACCCTCCAATCCTTCATTCTTCTTTCTCTCTCTTCTCTTTACTTGATCAAATGGCTGAAAATGATCCATGACACGGATTGCCAACATGGTGTGATATGATTGGAGGATTGGTGATGGTGAGGTGTTCCCACCAATCAAAACCAAGTATATAGCCACATCGGATTTGGAGATAGGACCACAGTTGGTGTTCATCCCCGAAAATTGGGGGGATTTAATTCCCTTTGGGTAAATCACATGTTTATGTAAAAACCCCCAATATTTCATGGGTAATTTTTATGATGGTGATTTTAGGGTTTGATTGTGTACAAATATGGTGGAGAGAAAAATGAGTGTTTTTGCTTTGTTACTATCGAAATAATGGGAGAGAAGGTAAAAAAAAATAAACATTTATTTTGTGAGTGGGTATGAGTTGGGGATAAGCGTATAGACACGTGGGTTGGGAGACAAATAAGTGAGATTTATTTTATTAAAATGAGTGGGGGTGAACTACACGTGTAGAATAGGGTTGAAAAATAATAGGGTGTTGTGTTTGACAGGGTTTTAACATTTACTGGGAAGTTGACCAAAACTAGCAGTATTTCATTCTTATATTTAGGGAATTTGGGCTTGGCCCAATTAAATGGTCATAAAAAACCTTCATCCGTTTGTATTTAATGGGTTTAAGGCCCAGGTTTACTTTTATCCGAATAACATGACTTGGGCTTTTGAATTGGGCTTGGCCCAAGTGGTTTTTCACCAAAAGTAAATACTTTTAAATCCATAAATGGGCTTTTGAGCCCATTTATCCAATGTGGTACCCACAAGACCCGAAATCTTCATAAATAATTAAATCCACTAACGAGTTCGATTTCGGCTTTCTTTGATCATTTCTACAAAACCGTGTCGGTTTTGTCGGGTTTTGTGATCTTCGGCACACTTGTGACCTTTTGACTATGTCTTCGTCTCTTTTTGGACTTTTCTTCGACATTTGACCGTGAAATCCTGTGTTTTCTTTTCTTTTGATCATTTGTACCTATTTTAACACAAAAACACAAAACCACGCGTAATTCTGATATTTATGATATAAAACACATGATTAGGTCTTGTTTTTCCTTGATTTTAGTGGCAAAAGGATAAGTGTTTTCACACTTATTAAATCCCCTACACTTGACCATTGCAATGACCCCATGCAATGCATTATTTTAAAGCATAAAGTTATATTTTTCTCATAATTAATCTATCTCGGCCTTTATTAAGATATACTATTATTACTACGACGAAAAGATAAAAACTTTAAAGGAAAAAAAATTATTACAATTTTTATTAACTTGAAATTATTTGATGGAAGAAACTCGTAAAGAAATCTAGAATTTAAATTAGGGCTTTGGTGTCATGAGTATTAATCACCCTCAAGTTTCACGTTCCCCATACCAAGCTCAAAAACGAGATCATTGTTATTACAAGTTAGCACTACTAACACTTACTCATGTGGTTTAGTTAATCACTTAGACCCCCTTATTCCTACGGTGTATCTCTTGTATTTTATTTTTGTCTTGAATGATCACGAGGATGCATTTTTGACTTATTTCGATAATTTATTAAGGCCGAAAATAAAGTGGGACGATTTAATCAATAGTTAGCTAAAGGATAAAATCTTTTAAGACGGCTTCTCGAAACCTCATAAAGTTCATATCTTGGCATAACTCGTTTCACGATTTGAGACCTTTCTCGGACCGATATTTGGCTTGTACTTCAAACTTCAAATCTTGAGAGACGATCTTGAAATTATGGTCTTCTCTTCATTTTGGTATACATCTTCATAAGGACTGAAAGATGCTTCAAACGTTGACCATGACTTCTTCATTTATCCTCTTCTTTATTTAGGATTTTGATATACAACGATCCGCCTCCTTTTCGGACTTGGATCTATTTATCCTCATACCTTGTTAGGGTCTTTTTGGATAGACTTCTCCATGATCTTTAGGGGAGTAATTGCTTCTCGTCGTGTGTCTTGATCCTTCATATTGATTTGGATTAATGATCTTCACATCATCTTAGGATCTTTAGCAAAAAGTGAATCCTCATGCCTTGTTAGGGCCTTTTTGGACTCGGGTATCCTCATGCCTTGTTAGGGCCTTTTTGGATAAGCCAATCTTCGCGTCCCGTTTCAATAAGTTATGCCTTGGCTATGAACTCTAATTAATACCGAGCAACTTTTAAACGATCTTGTGCTAGAAGCTAAGTAACCTTTTAAATCGTACTACCTTATTTATTGCAAATATATTTATTAACAAGTGATGGGAGAAAAAGCTCATAACTAACTCACATAAGTTAATGAAAGAATACCGAACTTATAATTAACTCTATCATCTCTCGTTCTCCACAATTTAAAATCTCAAGTAATGAGACTCGTGGATGCTTAGCCTAATAAACCAATTAAGGTCCATATGGTTAAGGATACTAGCTAGAGTAAACTTAGATAAGTAAACTCGGGTTGAGTCAAAATATTCACGACGGGCCTAATATATCAAAGATATCAAAACTTGTTAAAACCATTTTATTTATTTATTTATTTTTGACTTTATTCTTGAATGGAAATTATTACGATGCGATAATAAAAGGAAAGAAAATAAATAAAAAATACTACTAGGCCAAAATAGATCAAAAATTTGAAAAACGTTGAAAATTTTAAAAATTTTCCGGTTAAATGGGGTCAAATTCATGGAAAAGGCCACTAAAATTCGATAGAAGGCCCCCCTACACTTAATATAAACATTGTCCTCAATGTTTAAGCATGTGGGCGAATAAACTCCCCTACACTTAGGACATTGAGTACGTTGTTTAAAATCGAGCTAAGGAAGGGACAACTAAGGTGATTACATTTATTTATATACAAGATTGAATCACAATAGCAAAAACTTATCGAAGGAACCGGGTACACGGGTAACACGGGAACACGGGTCTCGTCGAAAGCACCAAAAGTGGATCATCAAAGCACAAGTACCTACACAATCACAACACACAAAACAAACAACCTACACGGCTCCCCCCTACACTTATTGTGGAAAATAGATAGAAAAGTAGATCATAGATAGATAATCGGGTTGCCTCCCGAGAAGCGCTTGTTTTTGTTAACCGAGTCACGAGCCTGACTCGACCCCGAATTAAATGGTCCATGGGGAAGCCTCGAATGAAATACCGGGATCAAAAATCTTATCCTCGGTCCCGGAGGAACATAATAAATGAGAGGCAGGAGGATAAGTCATAAAAGGTAAAAAGATCCTCTCAACATACAAAATGTATGTGAGGTCGTGATCCACGGGAGGTGGGATGGGTAAAGGAGACAAATTGTCATCCCCCAAAGACATAGGATGGTCACTATTCGGCAAAGCCGTAAAGGTATCAATCAAAGAATGGTCAATGTTACCTCCCGGGTCAAAGCATTCATCCTCATGAACGTGAATCTCTTCGATTTCTTCATCATAGATAGGCTCGTCAAACAAAGGTTTGTCGTTCCCCTCATTGAGGGTTTTAGAAATTCTCTCGAAGAGATCACGATCAAGTACGAAACCATCATTCATTTGTGGGATTTGTTGATAAGTTAAATCCTCACGAATGTGGTAAACGTAATTCTCATTAGAGGAGTGTTTATTAGGTAACTCCTCGAGAATTGGATGTGTGGTCATGTGAGTTGGTTCGTCATTATTATTAAAAATAAGATGTTCCAACTCATCAAGTTTGGCATTGATATTGGAAAAATCGACCTCACTTGTAGGTGGAAGTGGAGGTAAAAGAGCTAGCTCTTGGTCGATAATTTCCTTAATCCCGGGCTCGAAGACGAAATCATCATACTCACCACATATAGAACTCTTATTGGAAGAATCAATTATCGCATTTGGATTTGTGAGTATGTGATCATGGACTAGCGGAACGACCGTGTCCGTAAGCTCAACAAAAGTCGGCACATCACAAACTTCATCAAAGAATTTGTCGAGCCCAAAATCGCTAATCTCACTCGATGTATCAAGATCCTTAGATGCATTTGGGATATTGAGAGAAGGGATTACAATTGCACTAGGACATTGAGCATAAAGATCACTCCAAGAAATAGTAGTCTCATCGTCATCATCATAATAGTAAGAACGCACAAGAGGAGGAGTAGAAACACTAAGAGTAGATACTTGCTCTTGTTGTCTTTCGTCATGCAAGCTAATTTTGAGTTGTTTTAAGCGTTCTAAAATTTCATCCAAACTAGTGCTTTGTTCCGTAAAAGAAGGTTGATGAACGACGGAGTTTTGTGGGGGTTCAAAATTTTGAAAACCGGAATTATAGCACGGATGTGGCTCATAATTCATTGGTTGACAATAAGAAGTATCGTGAGGGCCCCCACAATGATTGCAACACGGGTATTGAGAAAAACCCGGTGCATGTTGAGGATAGGGATTGTCATAGACGGGAGGAGGGGAGAAATTTGTGTAAGAGGAGAAGTACGAATTTCTAGAATTGCACAATGGACAAAATCCAAATTGTGTATTGTCGATATCGGAACCACACTTCGCACAAGTACACCATGGACATATTGGAAAACCGAGCCATGGTCTCCCACACCGAACGCAAGACAAATCCATGAAGAATTATAAATAAGAGGGGTTGAGAAAAAGAATTAAACACGATAGAGGATAAAGAAGAATATTTTTGTATTTTTTTAGAAAAATATATATATACAAGAAAAATCGAAAGAAATCGAACTAAAAATTAACACTAATACGTAATATTTTTGGTGTAATACTTTTAGGAAAAAGTATTACTTTTGGATTTTTTAATTTTTTTAGTGCAATTCTTAGGAAAGAAATTGCTTTTGTGATTTTTTTTAATTTTTTTGTATTTTTAAGTTTTTGTTTTTTTTTGTGTTTTTGATTTAGTTAACAAGAAACGTAACGTTCAAAAAGAACGGATCCCAAAATCCAAACGTCTTCACGAAAAATCGTCAATCGTACGAGCGAAGCGGCAGCGGCGCCATTTTGAAAAAGAGATTTTGCAATCCTATTTTTAACAATTAAGTTCGTTTTTCCTCGGATCGACTCGAATTTGATTTCCAATTAACGAGATGACTTAATTTGTTTTTGGTAATGATAAATTTGTATTTTTAATCTAAAATCAATTTAAAAGAAAACTATTTAATTATCTAATTTAAAAATTAAATAAATTTGAAAACTAATTTAAACTAAATTAAAATATAAAAACTATTTTAAAACTTAATTAAAATTAATTTTAGAAAATAAATTATAAATCTAAATCTAATTTTAATAAGGCTAAATAAATTGAAAAAGACTAATTTTAAAACTTTTAACAAAAACTATTTTTAAATAAAAGACAAAACTAACAAAATGAAAACTAATGTGAAAACTAATTGCAAAAGTAATTTAAATAAAAGAAATATTTTTTTATCTTTTTATTTTTAAACTGAATTAAAGAAATTAATTAAGTAAAACTTTTAAATAAAATTTCAATAAAACATAAACTTGATTTAATCTATTTAAAACTGCCTACTACTAATAACCCTATATTAATTCAAATATGCAAAGTAAACATAAAAGAGGTGCTGGCAGAGATGGTTGGGGCGTTGGGTTATGAACGAGAGGTCTGGGGTTCGAATCCAACCCCAGACGAAATTTATGTTATTAGTTTTTTTTATATATATCAGCAAATGCTACAAAACCAAACAGTTACTAATCAAACAGCACAACCAGTTAACTTAATCAGCTAATAGGGTGAACCACATAAGCTATAAATCTAAATCAGTACTTTAAAATAAGTGAACTAGTAAAAAGCAAATAAGCAATATCAACATAACCATATAACAGCTTAAATCAAAGTAAAAAAATAACCCTAAACAGCAGATCTACAAAGTTAAGCTAACCAAGATAAGCTACAAAAGCAAAATAAGCAAACATTAAAAGCTAAATAAAACCATACAGCCTAAACAAATAAGCTAACGCATCTAATCAATAAGCGAAACTGAATAAAAATAAGTTGAACAAGCATATATAGACTGAATCAAATAAGCTAAATAACGATTAAGCAAACATAGCAGACTTTAAACGAATCAGATCCTAACAAATAGAGAAATAAGCATATCCTAACCAATGAAAACTTAATCAAAACAAACATAGCAGAATTTAAACAAGCTTTAAAAATCTGAATAAACAAACATGGAAATAACTAAATAAGATTAAACTGATAAAAATAAAATGGAGATAAACCTTGAGTCGAATTCCGTTGGGTCGAAGTGTCGCGCTGAGCGAACTTGTGAACCGAAGCAACACCAAACACCACCTCAAATAATCACCCGAACCGGCGCTCGAACCAATGATCATCAACGAACAGTATCTTCTAATCCAAACAAACAGAAACTAAAGAGCAGTAACCTTGATATTTTCCCAGTGGGGGAAAATATTTAATTCACTTTCCTTTATTTATTTATTTATTTATTTATTTTTATTTTTTTAACAATAATAATTCGAACGAGAACAGTAAAAGAAAGAAAAAAAACAGATTAATTAAATTTGCAAGAATTTAAATGAGACTTAAATGAATTAAATCAAACTTTTCATTAATATAAAAAAATATTACATCAACTGAAATTAAAAATACATTAAACCTATTAAACTAATTTGCAGAAAAATTAAAACTAATTTATCCTACTCCTAATTAAAAAAACTGAAAATTAAAAGAAAGCTTGATAAAAAATGGACTCTCAATTACATGATTGATGGGGGTTTTTATAGGCAAAACCCCATAACCTTCTTCTTAGCTTTTTTATTAAGCAATCAATCCAAACCCTTCAATCCTTCATTCTTCTTTCTCTCTCTTCTCTTTACTTGATCAAACGGCTGAAAATGATCCATGACACGGATTGCCAACATGGTGTGATATGATTGGAGGATTGGTGATGGTGAGGTGTTCCCACCAATCAAAACCAAGTATATAGCCACATCGGATTTGGAGATAGGACCACAGTTGGTGTTCATCCCCGAAAATTGGGGGGATTTAATTCCCTTTGGGTAAATCACATGTTTATGTAAAGACCCCCAATATTTCATGGGTAATTTTTATGATGGTGATTTTAGGGTTTGACTGTGTACAAATATGGTGGAGAGAAAAATGAGTGTTTTTGCTTTGTTACTATCGAAATAATGGGAGAGCAGGTAAAAAAAATAAACATTTATTTTGTGAGTGGGTATGAGTTGGGGATAAGCGTGTAGACACGTGGGTTGGGAGACAAATAAGTGAGATTTATTTTATTAAAATGAGTGGGGGTGAACTACACGTGTAGAATAGGGTTGAAAAATAATAGGGTGTTGTGTTTGACAGGGTTTTAACATTTACTGGGAAGTTGACCAAAACTAGCAGTATTTCATTCGTGTATTTAGGGAATTTGGGCTTGGCCCAATTAAATGGTCATAAAAAACCTTCATCCGTTTGTATTTAATGGGTTTAAGGCCCAGGTTTACTTTTATCCGAATAACATGACTTGGGCTTTTGAATTGGGCTTGGCCCAATTGGTTTTTCACCAAAAGTAAATACTTTTAAATCCATAAATGGGCTTTTGAGCCCATTTATCCAATGTGGTACCCACAAGACCCAAAATCTTCATAAATAATTAAATCCACTAACGAGTTCGATTTCGGCTTTCTTTGATCATTTCTACAAAACCGTGTCGGTTTTGTCAGGTTTTATGATCTTCGGCACACTTTTGACCTTTTGACTATGTCTTCGTCTCTTTTTTGACTTTTCTTCGACATTTGACCGTGAAATCCCGTGTTTTCTCTTCTTTTGATCATTTGTACCTATTTTAACACAAAAACACTAAACCACGCGTAATTCCGATATTTATGATATAAAACACATGATTAGGTCTTGTTTTTCCTTGATTTTAGTGGCAAAAGGATAAGTGTTTTCACACTTATTACCTCCCCTTGGCCATTCTTCAAATAGGGAATCGATATAGCGGGGCCCGTCCCTGTAGATGCGGGAGGAGTTAAGTTCCTCATAGTCGCGATGGATTACTTCACAAGGTGTATTGAGGCAAAGGCAGTCGCAACGATAACTGGGAATCAAGTGAAAAGGTTCGTATGGGACAACATAGTATGCCGTTTTGGGCTACCTAGTGAAATAATCTCGGATAATGGAAAGCAGTTCGCAGAGAATCCATTAAAGGATTGGTGCGCGAAGAATGGGATACATCAACGTTTCGCATCGGTTGCCCACCCACAAACGAATGGACTTGTGGAGAGAGCAAACAAGAGTTTGGGGGATGGCATAAAAGCATGGTTGGGGGAACATAATAAAAAGTGTGTCCATGAGTTGTCGCATGTTTTGTGGGCACATCGCACGATGATCAAGACGACCACAGGTGATACCCCATTCGCCCTTACATACGGGACAAAAGCAGTCATTCCAGCTGAGATAGGACTGCAAACACTCCGCACAGCAGAGGTAGACATGGTTACTAACGATGATGAGCTGCGATTAAACCTAGACATAATCGAGGAACGACGAGAGTTAGTAATAACTAGAGTTTTAGTTAGAAAAATTGTTCGTTGAACTCGATCTTTTCGAATTGAAAAAGGGTAAATTGTGCGACTCAGTCGTCTTTTGGTGGATAAAATAATAGATTGATTGGTCGTTGTAGTAAAGTAAATGTGCAAAGCGTAAAAGTAAATGACGGTAATTAAAGCTAAAACTAATTTAAAAGTAAATGTTCAATATTTAAAACTTTTAAAAGTAAATGACGAGAAACTAAATGACGTAAAATTAAAACTCGACAAAAAGTGAATTTGACAATGTAATAAAAATGAAAATTTGAAAACTTAAAACAATGCAAACTTAAAAAAAATTAAACTAAGACAAAATATTAAAATAAAACCAACTCCATCGGAATCCTCCTATCGGAATCCTCCGATCGGAATAACGATCGGAATGTTGCTTACCATCGGAATGTTGTCACGACAAAACCGTCGGAATAACAAATACCAAAAACTTGATTAAACAAGAATAAGACGAATGAAATAAGCACAAATTTAAAGACTTTCAAGACACAAAATAAGCAAACTTTATAAAATAAACTTTAAAAAAAGATAAAACTTTTAAGAAAATTTAAAAACAAATAAGCTAAATACAATATAAGCCAATAAGATTTTCAAGCTTATAGCTTAATTCGTATAAAAGCCTAGATAGAAATAAAAAAGATAAACTTTTTACTCAAATAATCAATAAGATTAAGCAAAAGAATGCTTAATCCGAATTAATAATCAAAATCAAAAGCAAGAAAAGAAGAATAAGATGGATAATAAAAAGCTTGATTAAAGGAAAACAAAGATTCAACAACAAAATTAAAAGACTTACTTGAATTAAAGGCAAGAAATTTAAGGTGCAAAACAAGGTAATTAAATTGACAATTAAGTAAATGATATGAAAATAAATGTGCAAGTAATGAAAATGGTGGAAGACTAGTTTGTCAAAATAGCCAACACCTCCTAATGTGATATTAGGAGGGTATTTATAGGAGATTAGGGAGGTAAGCATGTGTTGGAAGCTTCCTTCTTTCTTTCTTTCTATCTCGTCTTTTCGTCTTCTAAATTCTTCGACTTTTTCGACTTTGTCTCGGGATTAATAAACTCGTCTTGTAATTTCTTCATTAATTTAGACTTGAGTTCTTTGGCTTTTATTAAACTTTCGTCTTTAGACTTTTCTTTGATAAATCTTCAGAATAGGCCTTGGACTTCCGTTCTTTTTGAACTATTGATCTTTTGACTTCGTCTTTTGTCTTTTTCTTCGATAAAAGCCCGTGAAAGCCCGTGTTTTCTTCCCTTTTCGCATTTTGATCCTAAATCACAACAAAAACACAAACCACGCATAACTCCGAAATTTACGAAATAAAATACACGTTTTGGCTTGGTTATTATTATAATTAAGTGGTAAAAGGATAAGTATTTTCACACTTATTAAATCCCCTACACTTGACCATTGCAATGTCCTCATGCAATGCATTAATTACAAAGCAAGATTTACATTTTCTATCACAATCAATCCACATTGGCCTTTATTAAAGAGACAAAATATTTAAAGGAAGAAAACAAGTAAAAAGATAAAAAAACTTACCTTAGGGTTTTGGAATGTCATGAATGATTATCATCCTCAAGTTTCACGTTCCCTATACCAAGCTTAAAAACGAGATCATTGTTATTATAAGTTAGCAAACTATCACAAACTCATGTGGGCCAATTATTTACTTAGACTCCCTTATTCCTAGGTGTATCTCTTATATTTTATTGTTGTCTTGAATGATCACGAGGATGCATTGTTGACTTATTTCGATAGTTATTTAAGTCGAAAATAAAGTAGGACGATTTAATCAATAGTTAGCTAAAGGACAAAATCTTTTAAAACTGCTTCTCGGGACCTCATAAAGTTCATATCTTGGCATAAGTCGCTTCACGATTTGAGACCTTTCTCGGACCGATATTTGGCAGTGATTTCATACTTCGAATCTTGAGAGACGTTCATGAAATAATGGTCTTCTCTTCATAAAGGAATTTATTCACTTGAAGTTTTGAGAGATTCTTCATACTTAGACCACGACTTCTTCATTTTTCTCCAATCTTTATTTGGGATTTAGATATACAACGATCCGCCTCCTTTTAGGACTTGGATCTATTTATCCTCATACCTTGCTATGGTCTTTTTTGATATACTTCTCCATGATCTTTTGGGAAGTGTTTGCTTTTCGTCGTGTGTCTCGATCCTTCATATTGATTTTTGATAAATGATTCTTCACATCACTTGGGATCTTTAGCAACAAAATGTAGCCCTCATGTCTTGTTAGGACCTTTTCGGACTCACCAATCTTCGCATCCCGCTTCAATAAGTTATGCCTTGGCTATGAACTCTAATTAATACCGAGCAACTTTTAAACGATCTTGGGCTAGAAGCTAAGTAACTTTTCAAATCGTACAACCTTACTTATTGCAAATAAATTTATTAACAAGCGATGGGATAAAAAGCTTATAATCAACTCACATAAATTCATGAAAGAATACCAAACTTATAATTGACTCTATCATCTCTCGTTCTCCACAATTTAAAATCTCAAGGAATGAGACTCGTGGATGCTTAGCCTATTAAATCAAAGTTTTGGGTTTTCAAGTCATCTATAGAATCTTGTAAATTCTTAGACTTTTTCAAGTTTAGAATTCGCATTTTAAAGTTCCCTTGATAAACGACTTTCTAGGATCAATTATAGGAACTAGCGAAAAGTTCTTGTTCTTAACCCGTGAGAGTTAAGACTTTCGCGTTTTAAAGTTCCCTATATAAAAGCCTAGCAAAACTTGACTTAAACACGTTAAGGATACTACCTAGAGTAAACATAGATAAGTAAACTCGGGTTGAGTCAAAAGATACACAACGTTTAAAAACTAAAACCACTTTATTCAAAATTTATTCTAGCAAAGAAAGAAAATAACTATAACAAAAGTAAATACTAATAGGCCAAAATAGATCAAAAAATTTGAAAAATGTCAAAAAATCAATTTTTGGTTAAAATGAGGACAAATACAAGGAAAAGACCACTTAACTTAGATAAAAGTCCCCTTACACTTAATATAAACATTGTCCTCAATGTTTAAGCATGTGGAAGTAAACTCCCCTACACTTAGGATATTGTGCACGTTGTTTAAATCTTGCTAAGGAAGAGACAACTAAAGTGATTCCTATTTTAATATTAAAGAATATAAAATAGAGAATCAAAATAGTTTAGGATAGAACTGGGAAGACAGGTACACGGAATCACGGGTCGTCAAAAGTCATCAAGAATGTATCTTTGAAAGGTCGAATCCCTGCACATGATAAGAAAGAAAACAACAAACACATACTAGGGTCTCCCCTACACTTATTATAAAAAACAGAGAAAAAGGATAGATACTGCGGGTTGCCTCCCGAGAAGCGCTTGTTTTTGTTAACCGAGTCGTGAGCCTGACTCGACCTTGATTAGCATAGGAAGAAGCTTGAAACACATCCACCGGGATCAAATACATGGTTTTCGTCCATCAAATAGCACAAGCTTAAGGCGAACAAGGCAAGCCAAAAAAGAGTAGGTAAGGTTCCCTTAAGCAGTTGTTGAGCATGGTGGTAGAAAGTAGGTTGAAGTGCAAGCATATCTCCATAAGTTCCAAAAATCTTTCCTTTTATTTCATTAGATGGATACTGAGATGGCTTAAAAATTGCAATACCGGGATCGAACACCTTTTCCTTTAGGGGAAAATAACACTCAGGCTCAGTAGAATTTGAAGAAGATCCGCTCATAAATCGCACAATCGCATCCTCAGAAGGTGGATATAGAGGTGTCAAAACATAAGTGCTTTGGATATCGGTGTCTTCCGGTTTCTTCTCCTTTGGAATGGGTTTCTTAATATCTGAAGGAGGATAAAGACCAGATTCAAAGTCCAAAGGAGGAGAATCACTCTCATTGGGGAAGTAGGGTCAAATGAGTAGTCATCCAAAGTA
The DNA here is from genome assembly GCA_025667525.1 of Glebionis coronaria. Classification (NCBI taxonomy): domain Eukaryota; kingdom Viridiplantae; phylum Streptophyta; class Magnoliopsida; order Asterales; family Asteraceae; genus Glebionis; species Glebionis coronaria. The sequence goes on along the minus strand of JANFOE010000322.1, from coordinate 3,754,105 downwards.
GGGTCAAGCATGGTTGGTGGAGGATCTTCGTCATGTGAAGAATCACTCGAAAGAGTATCGACATCCTCAAAATCATCATATGTTGGCATGTCTTTATACTCAGAAGAAAAATCATCAGAATCATCCATGTCAGAACTAGAATCATCATTATAGTCATCATAAATTGGAGGAGACTCATGAATTGGTGGAGGATCTAAATTGGAGAGAGAATCATCCACATCATCTTGGAACAGTGGATTATCATAGCAAGAATCGAACAAAGGATTGTTGTAGACGAAAAAAACATCAAGCACATTAATCATATTCGCTGATTCTCTTCCATTGAATTAGGTTGTGATCTTCCCCATTTTAAATACTTGTGCATCATTCCCGACCCTTAAGATTAACTCACCTTCGGCAACATCGACTAGAGCTTTTCCGGTTCTCAAGAATGCCCGACCAAGTATTAACGGAATACGAGGGTCCATTTCATAATCAACAACAACAAAGTCGACCGGAAAAGTGAAGGTGCCAACTTTAATAAACACATCTTCGGCAATACCAACGGGGTAAGCGAGAGTGCGATTTTCTAGCTCAAGAGTCATCTTTGTTGGTGTAAGGTCGGGTAATGATAGTGTTTTCCAAACACTTAAAGGCATCAAATTAATACTTGCCCCGAGATCAGCTAAGGCAGTAAATTCTTCGGTTTTGTTAAAAATGCAAGGCAACACAAAATGACCGGGATCTCCAAGTTTTTCCGGAAGTTCTTTAAGAATGATTGCCGAACAGTTTTCATTTAAGCGTGTGTTGACAAACTCAGCCATCTTTTCCTTCTTGTTAAGCAATTCCTTGAATGCTTTGACGAATTTCGGCATTTGGACAAGTGCTTCAACGAGGCTAATGTTGAAGGTCATTTGTGATATCATCTTCAGAAAAGAAGTGATTTGAGCATCCTCTTTAGTAAGCAATTTGATTTTGTCTAACCGAGAAGGATAAGGGATGTTAGGTTTATAGGTGGAAGGTGGGGTTGGTGAAGGGTTCTTCTTGGGTACTTCTGCTGGTAGAGGTGGAGACGGTAATGGAGATATAATACTAGGCGTGGGAGTAGGGGGATAAATGGTGGTGGAAGAGTTGTAGATGGAGTAACTGGGGAAGGGATAGATGGTCCTACTAAGGTTGCTCCACTGCGTGTAGTAATAGCACTCACATTCGCCCTTGGGTTGGTGACGATATTTGAAGGAAGAGAGCCCGAAGTAGAGGGTTGAGTACTTGGAAAGAAACTCGCCATCATATTCTTTAAATCATTTGTTTGATTGCTGAAGGAGGTTTGCATATCATGTCAAAGCTCGGTTCTAATATCATTCCCTTGCTTAGTGATATCTCCTTTCAAGTTGATGATTTGGCTTTGTAGATTCTTAATTTGCTCTCATTGGGTCCTCATGAAAGTGTCCACATCTTTATTAATGGGTGGTGCTTGTTGAACGGGTGGGTGATAAGGATTAGAAGCTCGAGGTGGGTTTGGGTTGATTATATTGTAGTTGTTGGGGTTGTGGTTTTGAGGAGAAAAACCGGGTGAAAGAAAGTTGTTAGAACGGTAACTTAGCAAGTTACGATCACCTTGAGGTCGGGCTTGGTAATTTTCCGTTGAATAGTTACCATAAGCCGCATACACATTTTCCGGATTGTCATGAATATAAGGACAATCAGTGTATGAATGAGGACCCCCGCAAATATCACAAGAAGTTGCTACAACTTTAACTTGGTGTTGTTGATTTGTAGCCAAGAGTTGCATGTTTTTGCTCATTTCGACCATTGCGCGGGTCAATTCGGTGATATCAGGGTTTAAAGAAGTAGAAGAAACATTGACTCTCGGGTTATTTCTTGAAGATGCGGTTGAATCCCAATTTTTGTGGTGAGTAGTCATGTTCTCGATAAGCTCTCTACATTCCTCGGGTCTTCTTTTCATAAATGTGCCACCGACAGCTGCATTAATCGTATCACAATCACGAAAAGTTAAACCGTTGTAGAAAGTATCAATTAAGGTGACGGGGAGCATGTTGTGGTTTGGACATCGATCTATCAAAACATTATAGCATTCCCAAGCATCAAAAAGTGATTCATCAGTTTCTTGTGTAAATCCACTAATTTGATTCCGAAGGCTCGTGACCATGGATGGTGGAAAGTAGCGCGACAAAAATCTTTGAGTCATGTCGTCGCATGTATGAATTGAATTATTAGGAAGACGGTCAAACCATTTTTCAGCATGGTGGGATAAGGTGTGTGGAAATAGGTGAAGGCGAAGAAAATCCATAGTAACACCGGGCAACTTCATGCTTTGAGTAACGGTAATGAATTTGTCGAGGTGTTTGTTGGTATCATCATCCGGCAATCCGCGAAATGGACAAGTATTTTGGACTTGTTGGATCATGTGATGCTTCAACAAAAACTCTGGAGCCGTGATTTGCATCGGCGCAATCGGTCCTCCTCGTCCATTCATTGTGGGTTGGCATAGCTCCTCCATCGTTCGAAGGTCGGGTGGGGGAACATTGTTGTTGTTATTCATGTTGGCGTGGGGTGGATTATTGTTGTTGTGCACACCAGCCATATCTAAATCTTCACGAGTCTCGGGCTCTGAATAAGATGAAGATCTATTACGCATACACCTGCAAAAGCAAAAGAAAAAGATACCAAAGAAATAGAGAATATATATGTACGTATAAAAATAAAAATCTTTTTGGATTTTTGAAAATTTTTAATTTTTATGGATTTTTAACAATTTTTAATTTTTATGGATTTTTGAAAATTTTTGAGCAAGAAAAATAACGTTCACGAGTGAATGGATCCCAAAATTCAACGCGTCTCTCACAGAAAACCGTTAATCTTTACGAAAAGAGCCGGCAACGGCGTCATTTAATAACTAGAGTTTTAGTTAGAAAAATTGTTCGTTGAACTCGATCTTTTCGAATTGAAAAAGGGTAAATTGTGCGACTCAGTCGTCTTTTGGTGGATAAAATAATAGATTGATTGGTCGTTGTAGTAAAGTAAATGTGCAAAGCGTAAAAGTAAATGACGGTAATTAAAGCTAAAACTAATTTAAAAGTAAATGTTCAATATTTAAAACTTTTAAAATTAAATGACGAGAAACTAAATGACGTAAAATTAAAACTCGACAAAAAGTGAATTTGACAATGTAATAAAAATGAAAATTTGAAAACTTAAAACAATGCAAACTTAAAAAAAATTAAACCAAGACAAAATATTAAAATAAAACCAACTCCATCGGAATCCTCCGATCGGAATAACGATCGGAATGTTGCTTACCATCGGAATGTTGTCACGACAAAGCCGTCGGAATAACAACTCAACTATCGGAATGTGATCGGAATCTCCTTTCGGAATGAGCCTATCGGAATGAGTAAAAATCTAATCTATCGAACTATTGTAAAAACTAAAGCATCAGAATATCTAAAACAAAACTCTCGAAATATTTAAAATAAAACCATCGTAATGACACTCTGTCAGAATGGCACTTCTATCGGAATGTGGTTGTGGAAATTTCGGCAGCACTTCATTTCAATAAGGCCTTAAGACCCGTCGCAATGTACGATCGCAATGAGCGATCGCAATCACGATCGGAATAAGGGGGAATTACTCTATCTGAATGTTGATCGCAAAGAGCCATCGGAATCTCAGACCCCTTTTCCAATTGTCACGATCGGAATAAGTGAAGCCGTCGGAATGTAGAATCCCTTTCCGATAGAGTGAAATTCGCAATAAGCAAAACAAATAAGCTAAGACTAAAAAGAAAATACCAAAAACTTGATTAAACAAGAATAAGACGAATGAAATAACCACAAATTTAAAGACTTTCAAGACACAAAATAAGCAAACTTTATAAAATAAACTTTAAAAAAAAGATAAAACTTTTTAGAAAATTTTAATACAAATAAGCTAAATACACAATAAGCCAATAAGATTGTCAAGCTTATAGCTTAATTCGTATAAAAGCCTAGATAGAAATAAAAAGATAAACTTTTTACTCAAATAATCAATAAGATTAAGCAAAAGAATGCTTAATCCGAATTAATAATCAAAATCAAAAGCAAGAAAAGAAGAATAAGATGGATAATAAAAAGCTTGATTAAAGGAAAACAAAGATTCAACAACAAAATTAAAAGACTTACTTGAATTAAAGGCAAGAAATTAAAGGTGCAAAACAAGGTAATTAAATTGACAATTAAGTAAATGACATGAAAATAAATGTGCAAGTAATGAAAATGGTGGAAGACTAGTTTGTCAAAATAGCCAACACCTCCTAATGTGATATTAGGAGGGTATTTATAGGAGATTAGGGAGGTAAGAATGTGTTGGAAGCTTCCTTCTTTCTTTCTTTCTTTCTCGTCTTTTCGTCTTCTAAATTCTTCGACTTTTTCGACTTTGTCTCGGGATTAATAAACTCGTCTTGTAATTTCTTCATTAATTTAGACTTGAGTTCTTCGGCTTTTATTAAACTTCCGTCTTTAGAATTTTCTTCGATAAATATTGAGAATAGGCCTTGGACTTCCGTTCTTTTTGCACTCTTGATCTTTTGACTTCGTCTTTTGTCTTTTTCTTCGATAAAAGCCCGTGAAAGCCCGTGTTTTCTTCCCTTTTCACATTTTGATCCTAAATCACAACAAAAACACAAACCACGCATAATTTCGACATTTACGACATAAATTACACATTTTGGCTTGGTTATTGATATAACTAAGTGGTAAAAGGATAAGTGTTTTCACACTTATTAGTTAGCAGCAATTCGAGAAGCTAAGTCAAAATCAAAGATGAAAGGTTACTATGATTCTAGGGTACGCAAGACCTCATTCAGACTAGGTGATTTTGTGTATCACTCAAACGCGGCAAGTTGTGCTGAGAATACAGGGAAGCTTGGACCAAAATGGGAAGGACCCTACATAGTGACAGACGCACTGGGAAATGGTGCGTACCGGTTGCGCGACATGGATGGTCGTGACCTACAAAGACCTTGGAACATATGCCATCTAAAGAAGTGCTATCTTTAAAGACAAAACTTCCCAAGTGAATGTATTGTTTTCTCTTTTTATTATTTGTGTTCAAAAAACTTGCAAGTATTAATAAAACAGTCGTGGTCACTATTATTTAGGCAAGCTCCGTCACAAAAACCTTGTTAAACTCATTGGGTACTGCGAGGATTGTGAAAATAGGTTACTGGTGTACGAGTTCATGTCAAAAGGAAGTTTGGAGAACCACCTCTTTAGAAGTGAGTTTATATGATTATATCATTCCTCTACGGCTGAAGTCGTGAACCATTTGGTTTAACTCTTAAACTTTACTAATGTGCTACTATTATATTAAACATGATCACTTGATTTCTGCTGAAGGCACAGAACCAATGGCTTGGGCCACTAGGATGCGCATTGCTATTGATGTAGCTCAAGGAATATCTTTCTTGCATAGTAAAGAACCGAGTATCATTTACCGTGATTTGAGGGCTTCTAACATCTTGCTAGATGGGGTATTCCAAGATATTTAAAACTGATTCTAATTATGTGGCTTTCGGATTAATATAATCCTAATTATTTTCCAAACTTTGTAGGAACTTAACGCGAGGCTTTCGGATTTTGGGTTAGCAAGAAATGGTCCGGTAGGAGATAACACACATGTTTCAACCAGGGTTGTGGGAACAAGTGGCTATGCTGCTCCAGAATACGTAGCCACAGGTATGGTTTGACTTTACGAGTCAAACGTATTTAGTTTTTATATTTTTTTCTTTTTTTAACATCTCAGTTATTAGTTATTGATTCGAACTTGCAGTGATATCTAATTGAACAATATATAAGTCTCAAAACTTTCATTAAGAGATAAATCTCACGCTTGCTTCTATTTTATTCATATTGCTTAATTGATACTATTAGCAAGACTAACATGATAACTTATAAATGTATCAAAGTCAGAGATGAAAAGTTTGTGATTTTGACCTTAAAAATTCAAAACCTAAAATATTTGAGTTACAGTTGAAAGATTATGGTTTTGACCTTAAAAAGTCAAATCCTAAAATATTTGACCACATGGTAATAAGCCTCTGACTTTTTAAGGTCAAACTTTTGACATATTTAGAACCTTGGATAGACACGTACTGATGCAAGTATGTTGTGCAGGACACTTGACTATGAACAACGACGTATATAGTTTTGGCGTGGTTCTGTTAGAGTTATTATCAGGACGACGAGCAATTGCTGATGAAAGAGGCGTTCAAGAGACATTGGTGGAATGGGTGAAGCCGCTTTTATGTGACAACAGAGGAGTTTTCAGAATAATGGACACAAGGTTAGGTGGTCGGTACTCAAAGAAAGGCGCACAAGCTGTGGCTACTCTAGCGTTAAAGTGTCTGCACAAAGATCCTAAGCAAAGGCCTACAATGACCGAAGTTGTGGCATCTCTAGAAGAAATCACGAATCCACCCAGACATGTTCAATACATGTCAGCACAAGTAGTAAGCGGTCAAAAGACTTGAAAAAGGATTTAAAGACATGTGTTACTGTGTTAGTTAGTCGCTCAAAAGCAAAGACCCTTCGGGTAGACAAGTTTCATATGCATTATGTATTTTTTGGATACGCCAGGACTCAAACTCGTCATATTCTTGTTATGAAACAGTAATCGATTGATCACAATAGACTCGACGCTTAGGAGGTAGATCTTTACCATGGACTAAGGCAAACCTTATGTTTTTTTAGTGCAAGGTTTTTGATACAAATGTTTGTATTACATAAGTATTGTATGAATATCTATCTCGAATAGTATGTAATATAACAGCTTTTTTAGTGTCTATATAAAGTACTTAGGATCACAGTACGTTTCTAAAAGGTCTGGTACTATTGGTACCTCTTGGCCAACCAGTGAGGTACTTGCACTTGTTCTTTAGTTGACTGTTCAGTACAATTTTTTTATAAGTTTTTTTTTCATATTTTCGCCAGTTAAATACTTTTAACCTGTTGAACTTTATAATTTTTGTTCTGTATTTTTAGATTCACAGGTTTTTTAACATAATAAAATTATAAAAATAAAAAAAATTTAGAAATTTAAAAAACAGGGAAGTATTGATGTTTTTTAAGGGTATTAAGAGCATACACAATGCATCAAGTAATTGAAAACTTGATGCATTTATGACATTCAATGCAAAACTCATTCAATATGTAAGACTTCTTCAAATGACTTGAAGTTTAACAAGCTTTTATGAAAAGCTTTTCAAAAAGCTTGTGATGCAATGCTACAAACTCCATCCAAACACTTTTTATAATAGTAAAAAGTCTTTTTCTAGTTTTACCATTGTAGTTGCTCTAAGAGATAAGGGTATCACAACTAAGGTACCCTCAAAATTTTGCCTAGTCACCTGCCAACTCAGCGTCACATCACACCAACACAACTAACAAAAATACTCCTTCACTCACAACACACCCAACCGCTCTTCATTTGGGCCCCACCACTATCTTTTATTTTTCTTTTTTTCATTTTCACACAAACTAAAATTTATTTCACTAAAATAAAACATTACAAATACGAAAATAAAAATTTCAAATACGGATTAAAATAAATTACGATACGATTTTTTTTTTAAAAACACAGTAATTAATATAAACTACTCATTTTGGGGTTGGCGATACTCCCAAATATGGTCAATAAGACAACGTTGAAGCCTTGATGTGTCGGCTTATCACGAAGTTCTTTATGTTGTCTTTGACGTATTGCACAACGCTCGACCCATGTCCTTAATATATTTGCCTGTGGACAAACATACATTTCTGCAGCTTCAGATATCGCACCCCCCCTGATTTTTCAAAATCATGTTGTGCAATATGATGCAAGTGTACATGATTCTACGTAACTTGTTCATAGTAAATTGACGGACTGGATGAGCAATAATACGCCATCTCCTTGTAAGACACCAAATGCCCTTTCAATATCCTTTCGGGCACCTTCTTGACGGCGTTTGAAAAAAGCTGTTTTTTCATTACGTGCAATACTAAATGATTTCACAAAAGCTGACCATTGTGGGTAAATACCGTCTGCAAGGTAGTACCCTATATGAAAAGTTTGCCCGTTTACAACATACGCGACCTCGGGTTCATCACCATCCAAAAGATCAGCAAATAAGGGTGAATGATTGAGAACGGTAATATCATTGTTTGAACCTGCAACCCCGAAAAATGCATGCCAAATCCACAAATCGTATGATGCAGTAGCCTCTAGTATTATGGTTGGGTATTTTTTTATCCTCTATACCAAATTGGCCGTGCCATGATCTCGGACAATTAATCCATTCCCAGTGCATACAATCTATACTACCAAGTGTAAAACCCGCATGCTTTTACCATGAATAGTACCCTTAAGATCATACGTACTAGATTTAAACTTTCCTAATATAGCATGATTACGATTACGTATTAGGATTTTACGTATTACGTACATGTTAGAACACGATAAGTATTTACTACGCACGATCACGTAATAATTATTTAACGATAATTAATCACGAACATGCGATCATGAAATCATGAACGTAATTAAAACACGAACTATTATTAATTACGTATATATATTTATTACGAGCGTAATTAAATATATTAGGTCACGGTAATTATTTAACGAGAACACACAAAACGCGAACACAAATAAACACGAACAAACATGTAAAACACGAACACGGGAACACACTTAGTAATTAGACAAGGAAAATGATCGGGTTACCCCTTGTGGGCCCCATTCCCACGAAAATTAGGAGGAAGGATGGGCTTAGCCCATCAATTTTTCACTAAAAGGGTTTTTCACTACTCATTTTTCATTCACAAAAGATTTTAGAAAAAAAACCCTAAAACCTCCTCCTTCCTTGTCTTTTGTGCCGCCACCCAACAACCACCATGGAAGGAGATTTGTGATCTTGGATCTTGAAGTTTTAATGATTGTTCGTGTTTGTTCTTCACCCTCTTGATCCACGAATACGGTAAAACCTTTTTAACATTTTTCTTTTTAATTAATCTTTTATTAATTAAGAACACGTGATGTTTTTTTATAAAAACACATTAATTAAACCTAGATCTAACATGTTTTGATCATTAATTAATTAAAGGGTCGATCAAAGGGGTGTTTTGTTTTGGGCCGCAAGGTACAACCGACCCCAAGGGGGTTCGGTTTGTTTTAGCCGACCACCACCAAGACCTTTTTGGTCTTGGTTGGTGCGTGTGGGTCCCACGGCAGCAAGGGGGGTACCCCGATTTGGTTCGGGGTACGGTGTCGATTCATGTCCGGTTCATGTTTTTAAGCTTAGATCCGGTTCATGGTTATGTTAGTTTTTTTATGTTACGAACTTATGTTAAAAATTAAATTAATAAAAGATGTGATTAATTTAATAACATGACTTAGGTTAATTAATTATTAATAATCATGAAAATATTTAAACCTAAGTATTTATATTATTAAGACTTATAATTAATTAATTATTTTAAAAACCATGGATATAATTAATTAATTAACATGACTTAGGTTATATTATTAATATTTAATCATACATATTTAAACCTAAGTATTTAGTATATTTAATTAAAAATATGTTATACTTTAATTAAATATTATAACCTATAGTTTAATTAAATTACATGAAATAATTATTAAACTATACAATATATAATATGACTTAGAAAATAATCATGAAAACACTTAGGCTTATATACTTAGCTTATTTAACCAGCCTATTTCTAATTATGGAACCTTTCTATTTTTTTAGAAACTTAATTAAATAAGGCAGCTAATTTATTTATGGAAACCAGCTATTTTTAGGAACTTATTTATTTAAGGCAGCTAATCTATTTATGGAAACTTATTTAATTAAGGCAGCTAATCTATTTATGGAAACTTTCTATTTTTAGAAACTTATCTATTTTAAGCAGTAAATCTATTTTTGGAAACTTTCTATTTTTGGAAACTTTCTATTTTTGTAAACTTTCTATTTTTGGAAACTTTCTATTTTTGGAAACTTTCTATTTTTGGAAACTTTCTATTTTTGGTAACTTTCTATTTTTGGAAACCTTCTATTTTAGGAAACCTGCTATTTTTGGAAAGTTACTTATTATTACACAGTAAGTATAATAACACATGAAATATCAGAAATACTTAATCAGAATGAACAGAATATAAGATTTAACACAGTTTAAGGCTTTAAACAGTAAAACATAGTAAGAACATATAAAATAAGCTAAGACATGACATAAAACCAACTATGTATTTAGTAAGCAGATACTTATTTCATGTACGTATTTATGTAGCACTAGTGTTTCGGAAGTAGGATTCTCGCATTTCGTCTTTCTCGTTCACTGGACATAAGGTACGGATTCCCGTCCTTTCAGTATGGACATTCTTTCCTTATTAGGATTTCCCCGTATGCAGCCAACTGTTTTCCCGTAGTATAAGTTATGAGTTTGATTCTTATGTTTAATTAAGATTACCTATAGCCATATACATGCATGACCAGTTTCACCTAGTTATGGAGGTACCATAACCATAACATTAGAGGCACTGATGTTATGACTTCACCACGGCGGAGTGATTGCTCGTGGCGTCCCTTCAGCTTTTGGCCATTTATTTATATTTATCATGTGGGGCGTATGGGTGCATCCTAGTTACATGTTTTATTCATGATTACATGGTGAATGTGGTGTGTGCCTTGCATCCTTCACAAGGAGCTGATCCCTCCTACCCAAAAACCAGTATATTAAATTAGAGGCAGCCCCTCTAATTTGCATGATGAGGTCACCCCTCCAATTATTCATGCACGGTGGATATTCATGACCTATATTGGCTAATGGTAAAATATGTTAAACAGTTTTCATAAGATAAACATAAGGCTTTTCAAACTATAAAACCAGTTTTATGAACATGTTCTAGTTTTCCAGGACTTATACATTTCCGCTGCTATTAAGTCTCTATTATGTTTTAGTCACTTATACTATGTCTATATCCGTGCACTGAGCGTTTTGCTCAGCCGTTACTTTCCTTTCCATGTCCCAAAACGGTAGGTACCCTAGGAAAGACTCGAGCATCTGGAGGACGTGCATAGGATGGAAGCTGCTAGAGACTTCTTTTCCTTTTTGCCTTCATATACTTATGCTTGCTTAGTCTTTCATTCATTTCTTTTGCTTTATTATGTTTTGGGCTTACGTTTGGGAACCGATGTTAGATTCCGGTTATCCCTATGGTCATGTAATGTTTTATACATTTATCCTTGTATGCTTTGATGACACGCCATAATTACGCGTGACATTCCATTATCAAAATAGGGTGTTACAATTATGGTATCAGAGCCAAGGCTTCGACCTGTAGGCTCTAAAACTCGACCTGTGACTAGTGGGTAGTCACCAGGAGCTTCCTAAGCCAACGTCTGTTATTCTACGTATTGATGTTTTCAGCGCATTGTTGTTTTAACCATGATGTTTTCAGCACCTTGAGGTTTTAACCAGGACGTTTTCATCGATATTGTTTTACTAATATGGATGGACAACCGTCATTCATATTTAGTTATGTGTCATTGTTTCATGCATAATGTTCCTCGTGAACTGTGACTATGTGGACTGAACCCCAGTAGTTCATAATTAGTCACATCAAATTTTTTTCTGATAAGTTTTGACAAACGAGTTTCATTCATTTATGTTTCATGTATCATTGTTGCAGGGATTATGACTAAGTAATGGTTGGTACAGGACTGGCCCTATTTAATCGCATGTGCTTTTATCGAAACTTTTAACTTTGGGACCGACCCATAGGCGTCCCCTCGCAATGTCTTTTGTTTTGGGACCGACCCATAGGCGTCCCCTCGCACATATAAAGGTTTTTATAAACTACATTACGCATTCATGCACTGTTTTTCATGCATAATTTTTTTTTCATGATTTAAATAGGCATAAATTTTTTTTTCATGTCCTCTCATAAGTTATGTTTTTATGTCAAGTATGTTTTCATACTGTCATGGTTAACTTCATTTTCATGTTGATTATGTTATACACTTCTTCGTGATAGATGGTTTCATGTTTCTTCATGATAATTCCGTCTTCATGTTGATTATGTTTTACGCCTCTTTTGTTATTTACGTTGTCCCGCAAGACATTGTTGGATTTCATTGAATTCTGCTTTCATGATAGTCATGGTTGGTTTTCATTGATCATGCTGTCAGGCAAATCATCGCTGAATTTTGTGTAACCACACTTTAGCGTTCCTCTATGCAACCAGAATGAGGTATATATTGACATTGCCAGGTTATCATGATGGTTTTCCTAACCATTTAACCGATGTACTTTCCTTAAATCATGATAAATGGTCGACCCCATACCGATCATTTCATGTGCATTCCACGTGTACTCCACGTACCGTATTTCATGTGTATTACACGTACCTTAATCCATGTGTATTTCACTTGCAATACTTCACGAGTATTCGCTAGTCGATTCTGAATCACCTTAGGCGTATTTTCAATTGTTGATATTCTAGAAGATTGCTGATGCCGCTCATAACTGGGAGATGTTACTAAAGGTTGATGCTGCTGACGTTCGGAGACGCTACGAGATGCGGATGCTGTTCACAACCTGGAGATCCTACAAGACGAAGACAAAGGCGTCGGAGCAAAGCAATTGGACGAGAAGATGCTTCACCATCAGACGATTTCCATCAATCATTGTCCCTAATTCTTAGTTACATGTCATACGTCATTCAGCTGTCATTTCAGCCATATGAGTGCAAACCGGTACCAGCCGGCCACTCAGCTGAATTGTTATATGAATCACGGTCATGAGAATGACCGTCATGGAACTGACAGACAGGACGATAGTAACCACTACTATGACAGAAACTATCCTAGAAATCGCAACCGAGGCTCCGGCCACGGACGTGATCAGACATACAAATGATCAGTAGTCCAACCGATCCGCCAATTCTGGCATAATAACCTAATATTGTAGTTCTATTGAATTACGTCTCGAGACACATGTCAAGACATCAGTCAAGGCACATGTCTCACGTATACCTCCTGAAGACACATGTCAAGACACAAGTCAAGACATATGTCATGCTTATAGTTCCAAGAAACGAGTCAAGACACATGACTCACGTCCAACTATCGAACATTTCTAAGAAATTCAGGGTACCCTCCAAGGGTATATCCATTTTGTTGTGCCATGTATTAAGCAGGCCACAAGAATTTCAATACCATTACCGGCGCATCAGTGAGAACTGTCACGTTGCCGATGTCACTTTCATTCTTGTAACCATAAATCATTGATTCATGACCATGAAGGACGCCTTCGTATTCCCATGTATACGAGGGTTTTCCTTCAGCTTAATGATGAGATCCAAGTTGCTAACGCATTTCCTCGGACAGACACGAGATGAATTTTATCCTAATTATGTACTATGAACAGCACACCATGCTACGATTCATAATTATGTACAGTAATGTTCAGGCTCCTGAATACATTCAGCTTGTTTTTCCATCGGGAAAATCTGTACAACTTATTTATGCTTACAAGCATGTGCGTTGTTAGCCATGGTCGCTAAAATTTTCTAGCTGTCAGTAAGACACGACCATTAAAGTCTTTTACGCATAGCCAGTTGATTTATTCCAAAATTTTCCTATACATTCCAGAAGAACCTACAAGGAGAAGGATGGTACCATGAGATTATGTGTCGACTACCGTCGACTTAAACAAATCACCATTCATGACCGTTATTCTCCTCCACATATTGACAACATGTCCAATCAACCGTATAGTGTTAATCACTTTTCCAAGATCGAAGTCATGATCATGCTGCCAACAGCGACGAATGAAACAGCAGGACATGTCCATGACTGCTATTCGTACACGACTCGGTCATGCTAGATTTATAATTTTGATTTAGTCTCATCAATGCTCCAACAGCATTATGGACTTAATAATTGAGTTTCCATGAACTCCTAAACAAAGTCATCAGCATTTTCATTGAGGATAACCTGATTTCCTCTAAGCCTAACTCTATGACAAGAGAAATTCTACCCTGGAAATTTTTCCAATATCAATTCTGTTTGATTACAGTAACACACTGAATCACATGGGTTTTTATGGTTAATCTTACCATGACTCAGCTTATGTGTAAAGGAGAGAACCCTACACTACATTAGGTGTTCTAGAAAATCCTACGCTAGGAGAAGTCTAGATTTAGAGACTCAGGGTTTCGCAAACTCCTATGTATCAAGTTCGATGAAGCAAGATACAGTTACGTTCATATCTTTATACCTGTCATACAAACAGGCTAAGATAGGACACCAACAGACTGGGATGTTTTCATCATCTGAAATTGTAAATTGAAATGGGACAAGATCTCCATGGATTTTGGTTACCAGTTTAACGCAAACTCAGATGAAGCATGATGCTATCTGTGTTATTGTAAACAGTTTGATCAAGTCTGCAGAATCCTTACATCCGTAAGGATTTCAGAACAAACAAATTTATCAGACATGTTCCAGCCAAGACTCATCCGATCACTTGGTAACCCCTCAGTATCGGGTCAGATAAAGATTTGCAATTGTGCTCCTTATTTACTTCACGTCTTCATTCTAATTCCACGCCTTGCTTTCGCCCTCGCGTTCATGACACTATGGTATCTAGGCTTACGATGTTAAGTTCATTTTTCTCATTCTGGGAAGTTTTGCAAGAACTTGGGAGACCAGACCCAAGTTTAGTATAACTCCCTATCCTCAGATAGACGTTTCTCGTCATAATCTATGTCTCACCTTCTAGCGTTTGGCGTTACTGCCATTGTATTCTATGATCACGATATGTTTCACATGTCATGTTCATTCCACGTTCCTCATATCATGATCAAGATATGTTACACATATCATGGATCACAATATGTTTACTCATACTACACTCGCCTTATCTCCACGTAGCACGTTCAAAATTTTTCACGTATCACGTTCAAAATTTTTCACGTAATACGTTTCTTTATGTCTCGCGCATCGTTTCTGGTTAACAGTTGAGTCAAATTGTCTTTCATCGTAACGTTTCAGTTACCCTTGCACGTTAACTCTCATTTTCCTCGATCGAATTTAGGGGATCTACCTTCCGTAGATAATCAAGAACTTCTTCGTACTCCAAGTCAAGGTCAGGAGGACCAGGACTTATCATTGGTGTCAAGATCTTATAAGGAACCGTTCCAAGAGGGAAGCCACTTGGAAACGAACAAGTCCATCCGGACTTCTTATCCGTTTTCTCTTATCAATTAGATATGTCCTTTCAGCCACGTCACGTTCCATGTCCTTTTAAGACATGTCACGTTCCGCGTTCTTTCTGCCACGTCACCTGCACGTTAATTTATCTTACATACCCTCTCAGTTTGATTCGGGTATGTTTCTCTTTCAGTTACGTTATCTATAATTCGGGGACGAATTATTCTTTTTAGGGGGGAAGAGTTGTAAAACCCGCATGCTTTTACCATGAATAGTACCCTTAAGATCGTACGTACTAGATTTAAACTTTCCTAATATAGCATGATTACGATTACGTATTAGGATTTTACGTATTACGTACGTGTTAGAACACGATAAGTATTTACTACGCACGATCACGTAATAATTATTTAACGATAAATAATCACGAACATGCGATCATGAAATCATGAACGTAATTAAAACACGAACTATTATTAATTACGTATATATATTTATTACGAGCGTAATTAAATATATTAGGTCACGGTAATTATTTAACGAGAACACACAAAACGCGAACACAAATAAACACGAACAAACATGTAAAACACGAACACGAGAACACACTTAGTAATTAGACAAGGAAAATGATCGGGTTACCCCTTGTGGGCCCCATTCCCACGAAAATTAGGAGGAAGGATGGGCTTAGCCCATCAATTTTTCACTAAAAGGGTTTTTCACTACTCATTTTTCATTCACAGAAGATTTTAGAAAAAAAACCCTAAAACCTCCTACTTCCTTGTCTTTTGTGCCGCCACCCTACAACCACCATGGAAAGAGATTTGTGATCTTGGATCTTGAAGTTTTAATGATTGTTCGTGTTTGTTCTTCACCCTCTTGATCCACGAATACGGTAAAACCTTTTTAACCTTTTTCTTTTTAATTAATCTTTTATTAATTAAGAACACGTGATGTTTATTATAAAAACACATTAATTAAACCTAGATCTAACATGTTTTGATCATTAATTAATCAAAGGGTCGATCAAAGAGGTGTTTTGTTTTGGGCCGCAAGGTACAACCGACCCCAAGGGGGTTCGGTTTGTTTTAGCCGACCACCACCAAGACCTTTTTGGTCTTGGTTGGTGCGTGTGGGTCCCACGGCAGCAAGGGGGGTACCCCGATTTGGTTCGGGGTACGGTGTCGATTCATGTCCGGTTCATGTTTTTAAGCTTAGATCCGGTTCATGGTTATGTTAGTTTTTTTTATGTTACGAACTTATGTTAAAAATTAAATTAATAAAAGATGTGATTAATTTAATAACATGACTTAGGTTAATTAATTATTAATAATCATGAAATTATTTTAACCTAAGTATTTATATTATTAAGACTTATAATTAATTAATTATTTTAAAAACCATGGATATAATTAATTAATTAACATGACTTAGGTTATATTATTAATATTTAATAATACATATTTAAACCTAAGTATTTAGTATATTTAATTAAAAACATGTTATACTTTAATTAAATATTATAACCTATAGTTTAATTAAATTACATGAAATAATTATTAAACTATACAATATATCATATGACTTAGAAAATAATCATGAAAACACTTAGGCTTATATACTTAGCTTATTTAACCAGCTTATTTCTAATTATGGAAACTTTCTATTTTTTTTAGAAACTTAATTAAATAAGGCAGTTAATTTATTTATGGAAACCAGCTATTTTTAGGAACTTATTTATTTAAGGCAGCTAATCTATTTATGGAAACTTATTTAATTAAGGCAGCTAATCTATTTATGGAAACTTTCTATTTTTAGAAACTTATCTATTTTAAGCAGTAAATCTATTTTTGGAAACTTTCTATTTTTGGAAACTTTCTATTTTTGGAAACTTTCTATTTTTGGAAACTTTCTATTTTTGAAAACTTTCTATTTTTGGTAACTTTCTATTTTTGGAAACTTTCTATTTTAGGAAACCTGCTATTTTTGGAAAGTTACTTATTATTACACAGTAAGTATAATAACACATGAAATATCAGAAATACTTAATCAGAATGAACAGAATATAAGATTTAACACAGTTTAAGGCTTTAAACAGTAAAACATAGTAAGAACATATAAAATAAGCTAAGACATGACATAAAACCAGCTATGTATTTAGTAAGCAGATACTTATTTCATGTACGTATTTATGTAGCACTAGTGTTTTGGAAGTAGGATTCTCGCAGTTCGTCTTTCTCGTTCACTGGACATAAGGTACGGATTCCCGTCCTTTTAGTATGGACATTCTTTCCTTATTAGGATTTCCCCGTATGCAGCCAACTGTTTTCCCTTAGTATAAGTTATGAGTTTGATTCTTATGTTTAATTAAGATTACCTATAGCCATATACATGCATGACCAGTTTCACCTAGTTATGGAGGTACCATAACCATAACATTAGAGGCACTGATGTTATGACTTCACCACGGCGGAGTGATTGCTCGTGGCGTCCCTTCAGCTTTTGGCCATTTATTTATATTTATCATGTGGGGCGTATGGGTGTATCCTAGTTACATGTTTTATTCAGGATTACATGGTGAATGTGGTGTGTGCCTTGCATCCTTCACAAGGAGCTGATCCCTCCTACCCAAAAACCAGTATATTAAATTAGAGGCAGACCCTCTAATTTGCATGATGAGGTCACCCCTCCAATTATTCATGCACGGTGGATATTCATGACCTATATTGGCTAATGGTAAAATATGTTAAACAGTTTTCATAAGATAAACATAAGGCTTTTCAAACTATAAAACCAGTTTTATGAACATGTTCCAGTTTTCCAGGACTTATACATTTCCGCTGCTATTAAGTCTCTATTATGTTTTAGTCACTTATACTATGTCTATATCCGTGCACTGAGCGTTTTGCTCAGCCGTTACTTTCCTTTCCATGTCCCAAAACGGTAGGTACCCTAGGAAAGACTCGAGCATCTAGAGGACGTGCATAGGATGGAAGCTGCTAGAGACTTCTTTTCCTTTTTGCCTTATATACTTATGCTTGCTTAGTCTTTCATTCATTTCTTTTGCTTTATTATGTTTTGGGCTTACGTTTGGGAACCGATGTTAGATTTCGATTATCCCTATGGTCATGTAATGTTTTATACATTTATCCTTGTATGCTTTGATGACACGCCATAATTACGCGTGACATTATATTATCAAAATGGGGTGTTACACCAAGCATCACGGGAAACCCATGAATCGTATTATGAGCGACATATAGCTTTTGAATGTCAGCTGGAGTGGGTTTTCTTAAAAATTCGGGTTGAAACAAATCCATTACGCACATCATAAAGTAATCAAGACAATCGAGTGCGCAATGTGCACCCATTTGCAAGTATTCATCTAATGAATCTGGCAGTGTACCGAACGCCAATTGGCGTATGGCAGATGTGCATTTCATAATTATACTAAAACTTTTTAAACCCGTTGCATCAATGCGGCTAGTTAAAAAGTAAAAGTGTTTGGGCAGAGGATTATTTAATTAATTGTAATTTTCAATAGCTTGAACAATCTCTACGAAAAGAGAACGTCGCATTCGATACCGCTTCTGGAAATACTCCTCGTGATACTTTGGATACGGGCCGAAGTAATCTTCCATCAAACGTGCTTCGGAAATTTCACGTTGACGGTTAATGTATCTACGCCTTTGTATGGTCTCAACTTCTTCTTGTGCTTCTTTTTCTTCAAGTTGGGTTATGTAATCTAAATCGTCCATATCTTCTTCAACGGACCATTCGTTATTCATTTTTTGTATAAGGTTTGTTGTTTGAAAGAGAGATTTTAGTTGTGTGTTAAAAATAAGAATATTAGGATTATATATAAGAAAAAATATTTTTAATTAATAAAATTTGTTACCGTTATACACCAACGGCTATATCCTCCACTATACTCTCGTCGTCAACATTTCGGGGATACAAATCCTCTCGGCGAAGAGGGGGGGGGGGGGGGGGTCAGTGTGGCGACAAGGCACGACGAGCCACGGCGAGCTGGCCACGTAGGCACGGCGAGCCTGGCTCGTTGTGATACCTTCCTCTCTAAGAGCACCCACAATGATAAAAGTTGGCAAAATCTTTTTACTATGCAAAAAACTGTTTTGGTATGTTTTTGTGCATTGCAATGTAAGTTTTTTGAAAAGTTTTTCACAAAAGCTTGAAAAAAAAAAGCTTTTGCTTCAAGTTGTAGGCTGTGTTTGGCAAGGAGCGGTGGTGAACCTTTTTGGAGCGATGAGTGGTGAGGAAGAGCATTTTTATTTTTAATGATTGTTTGGCAAAAGGAGCGGTGAGCGTTGTGATTTTTTTTAGTCGTTTGGTAAAGGAGCGGTGAGCGGTGCTACGTTTTAGAAATGCTAGCTTTTCAATGCTTCTTTTAAAGAGCGGTAACAAATGAGCGGTGAAAAAATGAGCGATGAGCTATTACAGCTACTGCTTACAGCTACTGCTCACAGCTACTGCTCATTTCAACAAACACCCGTAGTATGTAAATGATATTTGCATTAAATGCACTTAATACTCCAAGTATTTGAAAGACTTGATTATTCTAGATGTTCTAATAATCTCAACCTTATGAAAAAACCATTTTTTGTTTCTTATGTCAGCAAGCAAGAAGAATTTTTTTTTGTTTGTTTTTTCGCAAACATAATTACTCAAAAGTACTTATCCTCTTTTTAACCAAATTTGAAAACATAAACTATAGTGTCTTAGTTTGTCAATTTATAAAATGCACAAAGCTTTAAAAATCTCATTCTCAATGATTTAAAAACAAAATAGGCACTTATTTTGAGAGTTTACAACATATCAAAATAATAACATAAACGCTTATTATAAGACGAAAGCGATAAGTTAGCATATCAAGTTATAAACTTAATAATGACAAGTATTAAATATGTGAGAATAATCAGTTTCATTGTTAGAAAATCATGATATCATAGATCTAAAAGTCTTGAAAAGCTGGTATTCTAGAATTGGATGATAGATGTTGATTGGTATTCTGCGATCAGTTTCATTGTTAGAAAATCAACGAAATATATATTTTTTCAATGTGGAAAAAATGTTTACAAACAAATTTTGTACATTTTATGATAGATATAATAAATACATATTGATTAAATGAAAATTTTTAGTATGTAAAATAGTTGAGTCCAAGTCACATTAAAACAACTAAAAAAATATCTTCTTACTTGTCTCATTTTCTCAGCTTTTCACTTTGGCCCTAACCTTTACTTTTTTTTTAATTCAATTTTTACATAAAATAAAATTTATTTTATTAAATTAGAAATACAAGCTTATGAAAAGCTTTTTAGTCATAAGTTCAAACATGTAAAGGCTTGTGAAAGCTTATAACTAGTTAAATTACATAAATATTTTTTAAAATATACTTTTTCGTCTCAAATTAATTGTTTTCCGATAAAAAACATATTCTTTTAAACAACATCAATCTCTGCATTCTCTCTTAATTTTTTACAAAATAATATTTTTACACTTATGTAATTAATTAAAACTTTTTATATAATTTGAAATGTCTATTACCATTAGGCGCAATATGATAAACTTGTTACATTACTTACATATATTTTTAGAAAGGGACTAAAATTTTGAGACATTTTAAAATTGTATAACGGAGTATAAATTTGAGACCGATGTACTAATGAAGTATCACGTTGTTGGAAATACGTTTTTCCCAATAAAGTCTCGGTCACATCTTAGTTAGCATAGATCACGAGATATAGACTATTTAGAACTTTGTCTCTTGGAGCGACCTCCCTTAGGGGGAGATTGTTGGAAATACGTTTTACGTATTTATGAAGGATCGGTCGCTCCAACGATATATAAATGTAATGGGCTCGTGATCTATTTAGTAAAGATATAGCCCATATAGCCCACATGTAGGGTGGGCTATATATACCCCTCCCAGCATGTTAGGAGGGGTTGGTGGTTTCATTCTTTGATAATCAATCTTTACTTTCTCTCTCTATTCTTCTCCTTTCTCTCCTTTCTCTCTCTACACCCTCATCTCCCTTCATCTTCTTTATTTTATTAATCAACTCAATCCACCTAATTAATCTAATCAATCATGTAGAATAGGCCAAGTATTTCGTAGACCTTCAATTGGTATCAAGAGCCAAGGTTAGATTGGTTTATTCTTGTTTTTCTTTTGTTTGATTTTGGTGGATTTTGATTTAATCAAGCTTCTATCTTAAAAAGTTTGTATTTTTATGCTTTAAATCATAGTCAAATATTTAGATTTACTTACTTTTTAGATAAAAATCATAATTTTTTATACAAAAATCAAAAACTTTTATTATCAAATCTTAAAAAGTTTGTGTTTTTATAAAAAGTTTGTGTTTTCTCTTTTTTATTTTGTATTTTTATTGATAAAACCCTTTCTGTTTTGATTGAATTTTTGTTTGAATTCTTTAAATTGAACTTTTAATTTTATCTTTTTTTTATTTTATTTTTTTATAATCATATCTTAACTTTTGATTTTAACTTTATTTTTTATTTTTTATTTTTATTATTTTTTATTTAATCAAATTTTTGTCATCTTATTTGGTCTTTCTGTCTTAGTTACAACAAATCAGTCCATAGTCCTTTCGTCCTTTTGTCTTATTTTTTTATATAGTCAAATTTTTTTATCATTCAGTATCAACCGGTTTTCCCCATATTCTGAATCGACATTTTCTTCCAAATCGATATAGTCTTCCGAATCGATATAGTCTTCCGATTCGACATTGTTCCGATTCGACGAAGTTCCGAACGAACGAAGTTCCGAACGAACGAAGTTCCGAACGAACGAAGTTCCGACCGAACGAAGTTCCGAACGAACTTCCGAACGAAGTTCCGAACGAACGAAGTTCCGAACGAACGAAGTTCCGAACGAACGAAGTTCCGAACGAAGCATAACGGGAAACAGGACTACAACTCAACACCAAGCCCAAATCCACCACTCGAAGACTCTCACCCATTTCGACTCGACACTACTCATCATTACCCACACCCTCGACTCGAATCTCACCCTCGTCCCCTCAACCTTAACACATCCAAACGACTGGAAACTCAAGACTCAAGACTGTCAACCCAAAAACAAACCATCGATCACAAACAAAGACTCCCCACTTTTGAGCCTCGACTGGACCCTCATTCTCACCCTGGACTACCCCTCGACACCAAACTGACTCATCCCACACCCTCGTCAAAACTCAACCTCACCAGACCCTCACACCCTCTTTCACTCTCCCTCACAACACACTCGACACCATTAAACACCAGACTGCTCACACTCGACCTCTCAAACTTCATTTGCTCAAACACCCTTGACAAAGAAAAGACTCAAACCATTTACTGAAAACCAAAACAGAAGACTCGAACACAACAACAAACACACTCAATCATTCACATCTCGACTCCATCTCGACTCCACCCAACCAACCCAGACTCAAACAAAAATTCATTCATAACCACCAGACTCGACACAACCTTGCAAACTCAGACACACCCTCATTAGACTCTCGATCTCAGTTTCACTCCAAACCTTCATCGATCTACAACCTCATCACTAGCCAGAAAGACTCGACAGATGATAGAAAGACTCGACAAACAAACAGAAAAGTAACAACCTACCCGAGACCCACTTTAAGGATCTTGAAGACCGTCTTCACGTATGGTGCTCGGTCAACCGAATCAGAAAGGTTTTGATTAATTTCTTTAAGATGGTATCTTCGTGTTTTGTTTGATGCGATTATTCAAGATACTTTATAAGAGATTGATAATCAGGGAAGATTGATGAGATTTGGTGGCTGAGATTGGTAAAAGAAAGAGGCGGAGCTTTTGATGTAAGTGTGAGGCGGAGATTTAATTCATTGGTTTTATCATATTAGGTATAGGTTGTTTGTTAGTTTTGGGAGTATATATAAAAGAGACGAAGTTTTCTGTTTTGGATTAGATCTGCGTTTCATTGAGAGATATTAACAAAAACATGGACGAGGTTTTATATGTGAATTGGTTTTTGAGGAGAGATAGATAGATAGGTTAAAGAAGGGACGGAGTGTACAAGAAAATTAGGAGGCGTTTTGTTTTATAAAGAAAGTCCAAAGACAGTTGAATTATATATTCATTTGGGACGGAGGAAACTAGGCAATCACGTGGATTCTTCTTTGACAACTCTTTTCTAAGATTTTTTTTTAAACCGACACATACCAGTTTTTTTCTTTATTTTTTATTTATTTTTCTTTATTTATTTTTTTAATTTGAGTGAAGCAATTTTTTTTAAAAGTTAAACTTTTTATATTTTATATTTTAAAGTTAATTTTTTTTAGTTAAGTTTATCGTGTTGAGGCGGATATTTAGACAGAACCAAAGCAATAAACGATTTGGTACATCGTGATAAGATTTATATCATCCATCGAGGATTTTTAAGTGTTATTTACGGCTCTTTCGAAAACAACCTCGTCCACAAACATTTTTTATCGACATTCAATGGACTCGTTGAGTTCGACATCTCAAGAGGAAGAATCGCATTCAATGCAAAACAAAGTTAGGAAAAGTGGCATCACTTCATTTCAAATGCTTTAGTCTCATCTTGTCACTCTTTCGAGGATTCAAGGAGGGAGCGAGTTTGTGACAATCTTTGGTCAAGATCGTCATATATTCATCGACTCTATCTTCATCACTTTGACCCAACTCACCGAGCAACTCAACCATGGAAACTTTAATCACTCTGCATCGGCACTTGCATATAGGGCTCTTGTGACACAACTCACGCATTTCCTCCAATTCAATATCATCAAGCCTGAAAGTTCCGTGATTTGCCAATCATTTCTTCGAGATACACATACCGAGCTTCGAGTTTTCCGTGATACAATTTTGAAACTCATGACATCGGTCTCGTCTTGGATTTATGAAAGATCTCGACTTCAGCAAGGGTATGATAATGGAGTGCAAGATTCTTCGATGCAAGAGGAAATTGGTCATACGGTTGAAAACTTGGAGCCTAACGATGCCAAGAGCACGGAATCAGGAGGACAACATGATACCAGTGGCACGTCAGGGAATGTTCACGAGATCTCTTTTGATGACACTTCACCCGTTTATGACGAAGAGCCTGCAAACATGGTACAATGTAATGTTGTTTATGATGTATATGCTGATGCCATGCCGCATATTGAGCATTCTGAACCTAATTATGACAAACATGGGATGGAAAAGAGCGATAGAAATACCACTTCTGATTCATCCGATGTGAGTCATAATGGGGGAGAAAGTGTTCAAAATGCTATAGTACATCATGATAAATGCTTTATAACTGCCTCGTTAACTGATTCTGATTCCAAGATTAAAGAGCTCGAAACGATCGTAGCTCGGCAATCAAAAGATCTTGAGGATGCCAAACTTGAATTTTCTAAGAAAATGGACAAATTTGAAACATACTTTGAAAAACTTGAAAAGTCAAACGTTGTTCTTGAAAGAAAATTGGATCAAAAAGTGTTAGATTCTAAAGCTGAAAAGGATAATCTTTTGAAACAAATTCAACTGCTTGAATCTAAGTTGGCATCCCAAGATAACTTGCTCAAAGAGAATGAGACTTTAAAGGCCCAAGTACAGGAAAAGGTTTTTGCTATATCTGCGTTGAAAAACGAGTTAAGGAAAACTAGAGGATCTAGTGTGGACACTAAGCTTGAAAAACCATCAATCTTGGGGAAACCGCCTACAAATCAGTTCGTTAGACAACCGACTGTCAGACAACCTACTGCATTTAGATCTGAGCGACCACAATCCTCGAGACCGCGGTTTGCCTCCCAAGTTGATTTGGTTCACTTTCCTAGACCAGTCACTCCACCATCTAGGCCCAATGTGACTAAAACAGCTTTTGCAAGACCTAATCACATGATTGCCTCTAATTTCCCTAGACATAGTCCAAAGAATACGTCTCGAACTAGTTCAAATGACGTTCGCCATACATTTGGTCTAAGGGAAGCTAAGCAAAAGACACAAGTAAGAGATAGGAATTTCAAACCTAGTCAGATGCCTTCTAGTTTACCCAACACTGCTAATCGTAGCATGTCACATCCTAGGAGCATCAAGCAATCATCTAGGAATTCTAGATCTTACTCGGACATTAAATATGCTACTTGTAAAACATGTAGAAAATGTGTCTTTACGGCAAATCATGATTCTTGTATCAAGAAACTACTTAATGAGGTGAACTCCCGTGCTAGACTTAAATCCCAGTGGGTAGCTAAAATCAAACCCGTTGGTAAAATGTGGCGCCCCACTGATAGAACTTTCACTCTTGTAGGAAATGAGTGCCCTTTAACTAGGATAATCTCCGACTCTACTAAGACTGCTAGGGAGGAAATTGAAAAAGATGATACATCACTTAAGCCTGAACTTAAAGTTTTCTATAAAAGGAAACGTTTGCCAACTAAGATAAGTGAATCATCTACTCAGGTCACCTCTGACACAAGTAAATCCAACTGTGAACCCCCACGTGCTTCCATAATTGATATCGCTAACCCATGTCAAAGCATGCAAATTCCTAATGAGAATGCAGGTCCCAAAGTTGATGTTCCAAAAGAACGAAGCGGTCCAATCGTTGTATACCGTTCAACTAAGGACACTCTTAGAGTTTGGTTGTTGAAAAAGCAGATATTGGAGAAACTAGTATCTCAGGGGATTCATGGTTAAAGCTTACACAGGACTTATAGTCACATCACATACTATAACTCGATCTTCAAAGAAAGGAAAGTTTATCGCCGATGGTAAACTTATCCTAACAACGAGAAATTAATTTTTCTCGGGCATGAGCTTATATAAAAAAAACATTCCAAGTTTTTAAGCTCATGCATAATGGCTCCTCGTTAAATGAAAGACGATGACCCGGACTTCATAGACAGGGAAGTTTATCTACGCAACGATAAATTACCCTCTTAACAAGAAATTAAGTTTTCTTGGACACGAGCTTATCCTAAAACCATTCAAAGGTTTTAAGCTCGTGTATATGGTTTATCATTAAATATCAGATGGTAACCCGTGCTTCAAAAAAAGGAGAGTTTATCGCCGATGATAAACTTATCCTTACAACGAGAAATTAATTTTTCTCGGGCATGAGCTTATATCAAAAAACATTCCAAGTTTTTAAGCTCATGCACAATGACTTATAGTTAAATATCAGACTGTAACTCGAACTTAAAATAAAGGAAATATTATCTTTTATGATAACTTATCCTCTTAACGAGAAATTCACCTTTCTCGGTCATGAGCTTGTATTAAAACATTCGAAGTTTTAAGCTTAGAAAGGAAAGTGTATCTTTTAAATAAGAGAACTTTTCCTCATAACGAGAAAATAACCTTTCTCGATCATGAGCTTTCCGTTAAAACAGTCAAAGTTTTCAAGCTCATGAAAACGACTTCTAAGCAAATGTCAGCTTGGGACTCGTCCTTCATTTAAAAGGAAAGTTTATCGCCGATGGTAACTTATCCTTACAACGAGAAGTTTACAACTTCTCGGACTTGAGCTTTCCTAGGATATTCCAAATCTTAAGCTCAAGTAATTGGTTTTCAAAACTTTAAACACAATTTTTCAAGAATTTCTCAAAAGGTTTCTCTAAATCTTTCAAAATTGTGTGTTCAAAAACGTTTTGATAAAAAGAGCATGTCTTCTGGAATCGATAATATTTACGAACCTAGAAATGTCATTCAATAATGACACGGGGTTGTAAATAAAGTTCGAACAGAAGTTTAAAAGATTTAAAACATGCTCCATATGGTTTGCTATTATTTCAGATAGCAACCCGCTTTTCATAATCAAGTCAAGCATTTCACCGGAAAGCTTTGACTCAACAACGGGAATTAATTTTCTCGGGGACGTGACGAGGTGACCAACATTCGTGAACAAGAACCATGTGAATCATTCATATGATGTTCTCCATCATTCAGGTCCTACCTCGTAAATTGTTAATCTTGTGAATTCATTATCATATATGATCTTTGCACGTGATAAATACCTTACACTTGTGTTTAAAAGGTATTTAATTTACGTTTCAGCACACCCTCATTAATTTGAGGGGGAGCTTGTGTAATTCATGAAGATAATTGGATTTGCATTTTTCTTCCCAAATTTTCTTAAAATGCTATTAAATCAATTGATATTAAAAACATCGATTGGGTTAATATTTTTAATATGGGGGAGAAAATGTGATTTAATATGGGATATGATCAATCATAAATGGTTTGACTTAACATGATAGCTCATCTCGACATGTGCAAAATGTTTTCGGATATCGTGGCATATGCTAAGGGGGAGCAAAATGGATTTTCACTTCAAAATGGATTTCATGGTGACATACACTTACCCAAAACATCTCTATTCACGACGGTGAAGATTGTGGTGACATAAGGATGATAGAATAGGTAAAGTCCAATGATTTCTCTAGAACCGGAGGAATCTTCCCAAGGACATTCCATAGCTAGAAATAGTAGTCCTTAGGAAAGATGGAGAAAGATTGTGAACGTAGCTGAATGCCGACCAAGTACTTAAGTTAGCACTGGAACAATCACAACAAGGTGCTAGTGATGACGTATTGGTAAGCATTGAAGGGGTTGAAGAATGAAAAAGAATTGTAAAGATAAAGGGTGTAAAGAAAGAAGCCCTCCTTACAACTTAGGCAGAAACCGGGTCAATACATATGCTATTGAGATCATTTTTAATGATTCTTGATATTGAAGATAGACATCATGGACCCAGTGATGCAATGCACAACCCATCCCAGCTAACTCAGATATCTCTCAAAAGATATTTGTTTTAATCACACGGAGACAACGCATTATCTATTGATTTATTCACTCTGAATAAATTGGTATTGAAAAGGTGGCACTCCTCTCCAGCCTCCGATCACTAAAATCCAAAATGCACGATCGAGTCTAGAGCCATTTGATATCATCATATATCTCATTAGGACTGTGAAACCACGGCTTAATCACATCCTTAATTCGAGGACGAATTATTTTTTTAGAGGGGAAGAATTGTAAAACCCGTTTAAGGACAATCACAACTTTAAATTAAACGTTTCGTAATTGTTTATCCAGATAATAAATAACAGTGTTAAATCGGGTATTACGAAAGTATTATTTATTCAGGAAATAAAAATTCAGTATTACGTACGTATTGAGTTTCAGAAATAAATAAACACTTGACGGGGAAATTATAACATGAACACATACGCGCATATTATAACACGTCGCAAAAATAAAAGAATATGTGTTAGTGGGCTGCGTTTTTAAAAAGAAAAGAAGGAAGTATAATTGGGCTTTGAGCCCACTTCTCTAGTAAACAAAAAAACGGGGTTAACCCCCATCCTTTGTCCAAACAGCAACAACAACAACAAAAAAAACGTAGGGTTCCAGGAGTTGGGGTGCCGCCAGTTTCAAGAAGAAAAAAAAAGAGGGGTGCCGACTAGAAATCAAGAGCAATGATTCGGGTTTTTGATCATTCAATTGTATGTGTATGATTCGTTCTTCCTAAACACAAAAAGGTAATCACCCTTTTCTATTCTCCTTTGAATCACGAATTGATATTAAAACAAATGAGAATCAAATATAAAACATGGAAAAAAAATCAGATCATAGGTGTCGGGTTTTGTTAGGATTCGCAAAACCGAGACCATCAGGTCTCGGTGTGATCTAGGAACCAGTCGCAGCCATTTAAGGTGCGGGGTGGTGTTAATCTTGGACAACAGCGACCAAATGAACCAAGGAGGTGGTGGTCTGGGTGTTCTCGACAACGGGCAGAAAATCAGCAGGGGTGCGTTTGGGACTACAGTTCCAGCAGGGGTGCGTTTGGGACTGCAGTTTCCAGCAGGGGCGTTTGGGACTGCAGTTTCCAGCAAGGGTGTTTGGGTCTGTCAGAATATAAAAAGCAGTGGGAAGTATTAACCTGGTATGGGGGAAACAATAAAAAATCAAGCAGTGGGAACTTTTATAAGTCCAGCAGTGGAAACCTTAATGAAAACAGTGGGAACTTAAGTCTAACAGTGGGAACTCATATGTTTTGGTTAAATCTTTCGATAATAAGTTTAAAGATAAAGTTTAATAAAATGGTTATTTTATTTTATTTAATTAGCAAGACTAAACCGATTTTAAATTTGTCCTTTCAACTAATAAAAGTCGGATTTAACTTATAATTAAATTAATGATTTATTTCAAGAAAACTAGTTTGGAAACCTTTCTATTTTAAGGAACCTTATATTTTAAGAAACTTTCTAATTCAGGAAACTTACTAATTATAGCAGGTTACTAATTTTAGCAATGTTATAATATCAGAATAAGTATTACTGAAATCAGTAACTAATTAAAGACTGTCAGAATTACAGTATTTCAGGAATCAGTAATAATACCAAAATACAATTTAATACAGTAATCAGAAATACATGATGTACGTTATCAGTAACCATTTTAAGAACAGTCAGATTTATCAGAATTACGCTGGACAATCAGATTAATCAGATTATACATAAACAGTAATACAAGAATAAAATAAGTTAAGTTAACAACATATGGGAATCAGTAATAGTAAACCAAAATCAGTTAACTCATTCGTGTCCGTTATTTATGTAGTAACCGTGAAGTCGGAATAGATCTTTCAGCTTTCAGTCTTATTTCATTACTGGACACAAGGTACGGATTTTCCGTCCTTTCAGTAAGGACTTCCTTTCTATGCATGATTAGGATTCCCCGTCTGCAGCCAAATGTTTTCCCCAGTATATGTTTAAACTTATCAGTAATCATGTTAAGAATTAAATAAATTGCCTGAGCATTATATACAAGCATGATTAGTTTATGTACTAGTTACGGAGGTACCGTAACCACGACACTAGAGGCACCGGTGTCGTGACTCACATGCAGGAGAGTGATATCCTGTATCGTCCCACTCAGCTCAGCTTGGCCATTTTATCAGTATTATTAGTGGGGCGTATGGATGCATCCTAAGCTACAGTTTACAGTTTAGCAGGTGAATGTGGTGTGTGCTCTACATCCTTCACATTGGAGCTGATCCCTCCACCCAGCACAGTTATTTAGAGGTCACCCCTCTACAGCATGACGAGGTCACCCCTCCAGTTATTCATGCAACGTTGTTACAACACATGACCTATATAAGCTCTGGCAATTAAAATACAGTAAATGCATGTTTTCAGATTTAACAGATAACAGTTCAGCTTTATTATTTATAAATCAGCCTTTACAGATTATACACAGATTTCCGCTGCAACTTTACTTATCAGTCTTACAGCTTCAGTATTTTATCATCTGTTTCATTTCAGTAATTTCTTATCATGCTTTATATCCGTTCACTGAGCGTTATGCTCAGCCGTAGTTCCTTTCATGTTCTAACGGCAGGTACACCAGGACGCTTTTAGGATTCTAAGAGCACGTGCATCTGAGATGGAAGCTATCCAGACTTCTTATTTTATGCACTTACATTGTTCTACTTATTTGGACATTGTTTAGTCCTTTCTTTTAGTATTTTATTTTTCATGTTTTGAGCTTAGGTTGGATTACCGATGTTTGATTCCGGTATATCCGTTATGGTCATTTAATGTTTTAGTACATTTACCTTATGCTTTGATGACACGCCATAAATACACGTAACGGTCCACTTATCCAAGTGGGGTGTTACAAGGACACACTTTCATAATTCCTTACTTCTTCACACACTGTGAAAAGTAAGAAAGATCTTAAGAGTCCTACGCAAAATCTTCATGATCTTGCCTGAACATCCGAGTAATACGAAAGTATTTACAATGAAGATGGAAATCCTTCTTGAGCGAATATCAAAAAGCTCATGGTAGGTGACTTGTGCGATTCTTTGTGAATCAAACTTGTGATAACTGGAAAGCAACAGTGGTTTAATTCTTAAATGAATTTAAACACGTTCCAGGCCTCTACGCAATATCTTAGTGATCTTGCCAGAACATTCAGAGTAATACTATTAAGTATTTACAGTGACGAATGGAAATCCTTCTAGTGTTAACATCAAACAGCACTTGGTAGGTAACTTTCAAGAGTCTATATGAATCAAGCTAGTGACAACTGGAAAGCAACGATGGTGCGGTTCTTAATTGAACTTCACTTGTTCCAGGAACATGAATTGTCGGCTTCAAATCATGCGGATAATATTATCCAAATGATTCACTCTTTACGTTCGCAGTCAGCTTTGGACGGCCGAGTAAAGAGAACGGGTTTACACGCGAAATCTTGTCAAGGAGGTTCTTTATTGAAACTACCTGCCACAAGTACGATATTTAATATCGTCCAACTGTCTTCACCGACCGGAGGTAAAATGCTACCGAATTAGAATGAAATGTTCAAGGCCATTTCATCCGTTTATATTGTTTGTTGCTAACTGTCTTATGCAGCGCAACAAGAAGGTGACATTGCGGTGTAAAATCCAGAAGAATTCGTCACCACATGCTTATACTACATACACTTAGTACTTCAACGAATTCAAGAAAGTCTGAAGGTCAAGTCTTCCGCTGTATCAAACTCTGAAGCTTTCAAGAATTTAAAAGTATAAGTATGTGGAACATGAAGTCACGAAGAGGCAAATATCACAAGTGAAGAATGCACAAGGTCAAGGCAAGGAAACATGCTCGAGACTAAAGTCAAAGATCACATCAAGCATATTCACAAGAACAAGATCGAAGACTCAAGCATAGATGCTAGGTTTAAGATTTTGTAAAAAGATGTGACCTCCCTTAGGGGGAGATTGTTGGAAATACGTTTTTCCCAATAAAGTCTCGGTCACATCTTAGTTAGCATAGATCACGAGATATAAACTATTTAGAACTTTGTCTCTTGGAGCGACCTCCCTTAGGGGGAGATTGTTGGAAATACGTTTTACGTATTTATGAAGGATCGGTCGCTCCAACGATATATTAATGTAATGGGCTCGTGATCTATTTAGTAAAGATATAGCCCATATAGCCCAAATGTAGGGTGGGCTATATATACCCCTCCTAGCATGTTAGGAGGGGTTGGTGGTTTCATTCATTGATAATCAATCTTTACTTTTTTTCTCTACTCTTCTCCTTTCTCTCCTTTCTCTCTCTACACCCTCATCTCCCTTCATCTTCTTTATTTTATTAATCAACTCAATCCACCTAATTAATCTAATCAATCATGTAGAATAGGACAAGTATTTCGTAGACCTTCACACGTACTAGTTATAAATGTATATATAAATTCAATTTAAAGTATTTTTATAAAAAATATTAAACTTAAATTTCAACTAATTTATCAAAGATCTCGACTTACAATATAATATATTCGATGGCCTTTGTTTCGTTTCAATTCATTGTAGTTGATAGTAATTGTAATTCGAGTTGCATTTTAATTATGTTTGGTTGAGAGTGACATAAATTGGAGCAACTCATATTACATGTTGTTAACTGTTTGATTTGTGTTATAAATATAAATTAGTCACCACAATTATATCATGTGAAAGAATACATATTATATTGAAAGTTTGATGAAAAGTTTTAAATTACACTGTAATTGAGTAATTTTTATATTTTAAAATTAAATTATTTATAAATAATTATTATGATTAATATTACAATTAATATTATTTAAATATTAAAATAATGCTTATTTAAAAATAAAATAATAATAATAAAGCTTATTTAAAAGTAAGATAGTATCTCGAGTTCTTACTAATTTCTTATAAATTTTATTATTTTAATAAAGTGATATTAAAATAATAATAATAATAATAATAATTAATTTTTATAATGACTATTAGGGCCCGTTTGGTTTACGGATGACATTGGAATCAAAATTTGGATTCGGAATGAAATGAAAGAAAAAATGATAGAAAATTTATATCAAAGTATTAAGAATGCGTTTGTTTTATGCATATCGAAATCAAACTATCACTATCATATCCATTATAAATGTTTGGTTACAAATTTATATACAACTATCCTCTATCATAGTGATAAACTAATACCACTCTAATATGTGGTGTATGATAGGATTCCTGTGAGTCACTTTATCTTCTTTAACATTTTTATCTTCTCCATCATGATTTTTTTATGATTATGTTTTTCTTCTTCCATTAATATATGTTTTTACTTTCCGATTATGTTTTTCTTCTTCCATTAATATATGTTTTTACTTTCCTTCATTGAAAGATCGAACTTAGCATATAATTGCATCAGTGTATCTTCATAGCCCTTTCATCTTGTACAAATAAGATGACAATGATATAAACTTTTTTTTCACATGTTCATGATCTCATTAAACTGTTGTTCACAACGAAGATGATAAGTATGATTTTTTTTAGAAAAAATTTCATGTTTGGTCCCTATAGTTTACACCAAACATTAAGTTTGGTCCCTATCTTAAATTAAGTCCACGATAGTCCTTACCGTTTATATTTTAGATCAAAATTCGTCCCTATCTTGGATGGGTGTTAATTTTGTCCGTTAAGTGCAATAATTAGAAGGGTATTTGTGTCTTTTTCATCATCTTCATAAATTTTAGCTTCTGGGTTGCTTGAGGGTGCTTCAAGATCTGCGGGGTTTTTTTTGGATCTGAGTTGTCAACCACGCCGTCACCACCACAAAACTCACCATCATCTTCACTGTGATAGTGCTTTGAAATTTTTGGAAACATTGACCAATTTGGTGACTGAAAAGCTCACACCCGCTGAATATCATCCACATTTCACCCGGTATCATATAGACTCGACTATTGAGATTATTCTTAATCCTGTCATAACACAAATTCCGCGGTGCAAAAGCTGACCTCAAAACACTGCTCAAATGTGTGCTCAGTCCTACATCCTAGATAAAACTCCCCACATAGCCATAGCATAATGAATCCTAATTTAATATGATGGCTCATGACAACACATATGAAGTTGATTTTCCGGCAGGATACACCAATTTGTCCGCTGGACAACTCAGAACCACTTATAATCATTCACATTGGCCTTCATCACCCAAATTGCACTCCTTGATGTACAACTCAAACAACAGTGTGCAAATCGAACCCAAAACCTCTTCCTAATAAGAATGGGCCAACTCCTAGATACACGGTAGATAAAAAATCGGTCCTCGTAGCAAAATGAATCCTAGCCTGATATCAAAAGCACCCTTCGACTAACAAGTGCTTAAGTCAATAGAACATGTGGGCATAGAGTCTTACACTCTTACCATCTTTAACAAACCATTTTTTTTGAATCTGAGTGCAAAGGCAGTGGCATCCTGTTGATCTTAATTTTGGTCAAGGTGTTGTTCGGCACCAGCTTCAAGTGCCGTCGGTGCCGGTACCGGCGCAGGTGAAGAGGGAAGGGAAGTCCAATGACAAGGCCTAAGGAATTTGTGGTGGAGGGGTGGTGCAGTTGGTGGTGTGGTGGCGTCCGGCCGAGGGGTGGTGTGGTGGCGTGGTTGGAGGGAACCACAGTTGGTGGCATGGTTGGAGGGCACCACCTTGATTTGCATATGAAGTGCAAGATACCCGTCCACGGCCAAATGACATCAGAATATACATGTCGGTTTGATTGGACCAAACATGTAAGTAATGGTGGCAGATCGGAGATTTATATGAACGAGATGGTGGTGGCCGAAGTTGGTCGCCGGCGAGTGGCTGTCAGATTTTTGGGAAAGAAGACAAAGATGGTGGCTAGGTTAAATGAGAAACCCTATTAGGGTTTGAGTTATTTAAGGTGAGAGAGATAGGTGAGGGAGAAGGTGTTTGTATTTAATAAAAAAATTAGTAAAAGACCAAACTACCCCTATACGCCCAAAAGTTAACAGACAAAATTAACACCCATCCAAGATAGGGATGAATTTTGATCCAAAATGTAAACGATAGGGACTATCGGTGGACTTAATTTGAGATAGGGGCCAGACTTGATGTTTGATGTAAACGATAGGGACCAAACATGAAAATTTTTCTTTTTTATTTCTTCTACTTTTTTTAGCATATATTCTTTTTGTACAGTAACACTCATTTTGAATCATTATAAAAAAGTAGCAGTTGATACTTGATAATACCCATATCTTATAGATCAATCCAAACAACAACTATGAGAATGATACAATCATAGTGATTCTACTCAATACCTATACCGATTCTCATTGTGATTCAGAGCAGACAACCAAACGGGCCCTAAGTGTTGTTTGGTATTATATAACTTAATGTTGGATTTGAAACTTATGTTATATTATAAAGTTTGAGACTTTTAAAATAAATTTAAAATATGAATAAATAAATGGATATTTGGTTTAGGTTGTTACACGTGATGTTTGAATATTATATATTTGAGTGGAGTACAAAAAGTCAAAAATAAATGAAAGATTTTCAGAAAGCTAGGGGGTCAAGGTGGGTATTGTCAAATACCATGCATGAAGGAATTAAGTACTGTTGTGTAACCGAAAACTTCAAACAAACAATTTCTGTCATTTTAAAATAATTCCCTCAATCCGATACACTCATAACAAACAGGCCCTTAATATTGATAATTATTTATTATTATTATTATTATATTTATTATTTATTATTATGTTATTGTTGTTATTTTTCAAAAATATTATGTGGATCAAACAACTATTATTTTCAAAAACACAATGAAGAGTGTAGGTTCCATGTTAAAATCCTGAATATTTGTAAGTAAAACATAAACCATCGATCGTGCTCACATGTTCATACCAATTTACTATAAATAATGCGAAAAGCAGGATGATTTGAAGGTAACTCTGAATTTGAATCACATAATTACGTTGGTGAAAAAGTAAATTGAAAGAAAATAGTACTTTCTTCATTTCTAAATAAATGTTTATTATTAATTTTTGGAGTCAATCTTTTTTAACTTTGCATTAAATTATTTTCTTTGTGTAATGTAATATTTAATAAAAAATCATATTAACGAAAATATTTAAACCATATCTATCCATATAATTTGTATCAAATATTTATAACACAAACAAAACAATTTAAAACCAAAGTTAATTTTTAAAAAAAAAATCAATAGTTGACATTTATTAAAAACGGAGAGAATATATTTTAGTGTGCAATTACTGTAATGTAAATATTTGCCACGGTAATTGCTAACCAAATAGTCTCGCATCACTTTCAGAAAACAAATGTGATTTTACTTATTCAGGTTATTAGAGGAAAAAGTCCTTTTAACTCAAATGTATGTAGCTTTTTTTTTTAAATAGCGTGAAACGTGTCAAACTTTAAGCTACAGAAGATATAACATTTTTTTAAGCGTAATATATATCAGCACAAAAAATTTATAAAAATTAATAATTATAGCGAGTTGGTATACGTAAAAAATTAAATCGGTTAATTACAAGGTTGTAAATAGCGTGAAGCGTAGCGTAGCGGCATTGCCAAGCTTCAAGCTACACAAGCTATAGCGGAGTTATGGCGTTTTTCGAAGCGTGATATATAGCGGCACAAAATATCTATAAATTAATATTTATATAGCGATTTTACAAATGGAGCAATACTTTAATTCAAATATAAAACAAAATCGGCTAATAGTTATTTAAGAATTTTCCACTATAGTAAAATTACTAAGCCCAAATCTACTAAATAGCCCAAAACTAGTAAATAATCCCGATTCTTGTAAATTTGCAAAAAGATTCAAAAAAAAAGTGTCACGCTACGCGGTATAGCGCGCTATATCGCGCTTTATGCCGCTTTTTAGCACGCAACGCCTAGAGATGACGCTTTGCTCTGTTTCGTAACGTGGAGGCCACGCTTCACGCTATAGCACGCTAAAAGGCGCGCTATAGCGCGCTATTTAGAACCTTGGTTAATTAACAACTTACTCTTTACATGATATAAAATGAAACAAGGTTTTAATTCAAATTTAAATTAAACTCGATTTTTTAGTTACACACTAATTTATCTTCATATTAAAATTATTAAGCCCAACATTATTAAATAGTTCAAAATTACTAAACAAGCCCAATTCTTGTAAATTAAAAAAACATCACGTTATATCACGTTTTATTCCTTTTTTATTGCGCTACACATAGAAACGACAACTTAATGTATTTTATAACTGAGATGGGTCAAAGATAAAGTAGTCCATGTAATGGGCCACTCCATTTTACTAAATCCAATCACAGCTCATTTTCCGGCCACCATATTTTCATTTCGGCAAGTTGATTCACCGGAAAAATAAATCAATGGTAAGTCTCTTATTATCCTTTCCTTAAATATATTTATAATATATGCTTTTCGTTTTTAAATTGCTTATTTGATTCTTTTTAGTAAAAGTTGTTGTATTTAATAAGCAGTTTTGTAAAGGTTGTTTTGGTTTTAGTTATTTCGAACCAATGTAAACAGCTTTTGGGTATAAGCAATTTGAAATAAGCAATTACCAAACTGCTTATTTTCAAAAGAAATTAGACAAATGGTCATAATTAGTAATACCTTACGACACCTGTTTTCGGCCTAAGACGAGGCGATAAAAGCCATTTTGGATAAGCAATTTATAAAGGATTAAATAGTGTTTGGGTTTTAGGTTTTGTACATTTAAGTGCTTGTCTGATTGTCTTCAAGCAAATAAGAAGTTTTGTTCATTTCAAGTGGCTTATGATATTATCAAACTAGTCTATCCAAGATTCATATAGAATCGAAGAAGACATTCAACTAAAAAGGAAACTCAAATGTAAAGAAATTGAGTAACGAACTTAATGAATACGGATTTGTTATTAGGAATCTGAGTTTCTTAGAAGAGAGAGAATTACAATCAATCAATAGCTGATTCTAACAATAGCTATCCATCTATTTATAACAGGTAATGGGAAATACAATTGGGCGGGAAAAATAGTTATTGATGTGGGTTTGACTTTTGGTTTGACTTTCCAAAAGACTCATATCAATGCTTCCTCCTTCAAATGTTGCTTGTCCACAAGCAACCTTAAGAAGACAAATCAAACTTAGGAAATAGCAAAGCTAAGTCAACATAGCTCCCATGTAACATCTTCAATAGTGTCATTAGTCCATTGTACTAAAACATAAACAGCTGTTGCATTGCCCTTCTTGACCATTTTTCTATCCATAATTTGATAAGGCTCCACTGAAATCAAGCCTTCATTGGTGCAATGTGGTAAAACTCCTGGTGTAACTGGTAGCTCACCCCTATGTGCCTTTAATTGTGAGACATGAAAAACTAGGTAAATTTTAGCATCTTCAGGAAGCTCTAGTTTGTATGCCACCTTCCCAACCTTTGAAAGAATTTGAAATAGCCTATAATAATTTGGTGAGAGTTTGTGTTGCTTGTTCTTCCTCAAGGTGTGTTGCTTGTAGGGTTGAAGTTTAAGTAACACCCACTGTCCCACTACAAATTCTCTATAAGTCCTTTTATCAGCCACCATCTTCATTCTATTTTGAGCTCTCTGAAGATGGAACTTTAGGAGATCAACAACTACTTCTCTAGCACTCGAAGAATTGTCCACAAACTCCAAAGAACTTTCACCATGGAAGTAAGTAATGTGAGCAAGAGGTGGTGACCATAAACCACTTGGAATGGGGTAGTGTCAATAGCAGTATGATAAGAAGTGTTGTACCAATATTCATCCATGCAATCCAATTAGAACACTCATTTGGTTTATCTCCACACATGCACGTCAAATAACATTCCACGCTTCTGTTAACCACTTCAGTTTGGCCAGTTTGGCCATCTGACTGGGGATGATAGGCTGAACTCATATGCAAACTCACTTGTAATTTCTAGAACAATTCCCTCCAAAAATTACTTAAGAAGATTGTGTCTCTATCACTCACAATTATCTTAGGTAAACCATGAATCTTATAGACATTATCTAAAAAAGCTCGTACAGCTGTAATGGCAGTATAAGGATGAGATAGTGGCATGAAGTGACCCATTTTACTCAACATGTCTACTACTATCATAATGATTGTCTTACCCTTAGACATAGGTAGGCCATCAATGAAATCCAAGGAAACCTCTGACCAAATAAGATTAGGGATAGGTAAAGTTTGTAAAAGTCCAGGATAAGGAACTAACCGAGGCTTATAAGTTTGACAGATGTGACAGTTTCTCACAAAAGATTTAACTTCCTTCCTCATTTTCTTCCAATAAACATGAGCAACCAATCTCTTCAAAGTAGCCTGGACCCCTGAATGTCCACCTTGTGCTTCACTATGAAAGTATTTCAACAATGTTTGTCTTAATTCATTGTCTCTACCAACCACCAACTTTCCCTTCCTCAAGAGTTGGTACGCAGTCCAAGAATAGTGTTTGGCAGTGTCACAACCGGGAATTTTCAAGGCTTTAAATAATAATAAATGATATTATTGGGTAATTGAAATTTCTTTTCCAGAGATATCAAAGTTATTTTATTCGAAAACGGGAGTTTATTTTACATATTGTAAAAGACTGCGAAAATCTGAGAACTGACGCGATAGAAATTAAATTTACATATAATTATGCAGAGATTTTTAATTAAAAGACTTATTTAAATATCTGAGACTCTTATTTTAGTGTTAATAATGCATGTTGAAAACGGTAACATTCAAATGGAATCTATATTTTCTTCGAACGCAAACTATTCGAGATAACCGATAATTAGTAACTATTCTAAATAAAATATTAGACGGTTACAACAATAGGTCGAGTAAATACTCTACTTTATTGTAACGATCATTTTTAAAATCAATGGTTCGAATTTCGTAAAACGAATAAGATTTTATCGAGCTCAATCGAGTCTCGAACCATATTAATAGAAAAACTATAATAATGACATATTATTCTACAACAATCAAACTTAAACACTATGCCTTCCTTTTAGTCAAACATTGAACAAATTATTTTCTTGCACTCTTTACCCACGTGAATTCCTGCCCCAAAAACAATTTCCCATGTACTACATTTAACAATCTAATCATGTACCCTAACTCCCCATGAATAATGCTATAAACCATCATGCTTTGAC
This sequence comes from Glebionis coronaria, assembly GCA_025667525.1. Classification (NCBI taxonomy): domain Eukaryota; kingdom Viridiplantae; phylum Streptophyta; class Magnoliopsida; order Asterales; family Asteraceae; genus Glebionis; species Glebionis coronaria. Next base: position 3,713,848 of record JANFOE010000322.1, on the reverse strand, counting down.
ATAGTCAACTTTCCTAGAAATCACCCCCTTACACCCCACGTTTCTACCAGGCAAAAACACTACCAAAGTATCCATGTTGTTCCCTTAGGATCAAATTAGCAACTAGTATACTTGGGTTTGGACTTAACTAAATGAACTAGAATAACTATCTCATAGAAATTCCCTATAAATACCACCATCACTCCTCATTAGTTACAACACTAAACCAAATATTTACCATTCTCTTTCTCTACTGTTTCGAAAATTAGTAAACCCAAAAGGTCAAGTAGAAGTGTAGTGTTACTGGAGCCACTTCTCTATTTTGTATTCATACCAAACATGCCTTCCTTTCTTCTCTTTCCGTTTTTCGTGATCCCACAACAACAAAGAGGAGATGTTGGAGTCTGATTATTCTTGATGATTTCGGTTGAGCTTCCTTTTTCCATCATTTGAACCTTAGTAAGCAACCTTCAATCTCCTTTTCTTTTTATGATATCTCATAGATTCCATATTACCACATTTATGCTTGTTGATTTAAAAGAAAACCAAACAAATAAAGGAAAATCAAACTTTTGATACAGGGTAACACGTTTGTAAGATAAAACATATAAACAGCCTTTGGCTAAAACCCCGACCTACTACACTTCATTATATGGTATATCAACATAATCGATAAGTAAACAAAGCCAACATAGACTCTTATTTATAACACTAGATTGCAAGAGCTGTAATTTTATGTGGTAAAATGTGTGACACAGGAACTTTAATTTTTAAAACGACCCATGTGGGTTATGAGTTTGGGTTGGTACAATATGTAGATGTATAGAGAATCCAGTAACTTGAAATTTGCAATTCGAATCACCTAAAAAGGACATTGATATGTAGTATAATGCAAGTTCGTTTTCTCAGTTCTTAACTAATAGAAAGTCCAATCAATATCAGATTTATTATTGTTCTTGGTTGTTCAAGCTTGCTTGGTAATCTATTGCTAATTCAAACAACACTATTTAAAAATGAAAAATATAAACCTACTTATATGTAAAACAAGTTGCAAATACCAAGTTTTTATTCAAACAAAATTAAAATTGCGAAATTTAAAACTAAGAGGACTTAAAATGTAAATTCTAAGAAAATTAAATGCTTGAAAATTAAATTCTAACAACTTTAGGGACTAAGAATGCAAATCTGTTAACTATGAGGATCAACAATGCAAAATTTATAACAAACTTAACCAAAAATGTAACTAACCAACAAGCTTAACAACTGAAATGTAACAACTCACAAAGTCCAGGGACGAACTTTTAGCAAACCCTAATAACTTGGAAGTTTAGCCAAGTTTACAAAACTGAATGAAATGTAAGGACCAAAGTGCAATTAAACTAAAGTTTTAAGTAAAAACGGGACAAAGGAAAGAATAAGCTCGTTTGAGCTTATTATTCAACCAAATAAGCTGAAACCACTTGCAAAACTCTTCTAATTCAATTTAAGCAACGTGTGTCTAAGGAATTAAGCTAAAAGTAAGAAATAAGCAAAAGAGTGCTTATTAATAAGCTCAAAATAAGCTACAGCTCAAACCAAACAGTCACAACTTGATTTTTGTAAAGAAACTGATTAAGCACTTGATTTAAAGAAGGGGAAATCAAACTAGAACCATTTTCATCCAGTAATGAATGAGAAATCTGAAATAAGCTCTTTTGAGCTTATGTTGACCAAGTTTGACCAACTTTTTGCAAAAAGCTCAAAACTTCAAAACTTGATATTCAACACTTACTAACCAGATTTATGAAAGAAAATGATAACTTTTGTGAAGTGGATTAAGAGAACCAGTAAAACAGTAGAGACTTTACCTCAGAGAATGACAAATGCTCAGTCATGGACTAAAAAGCTATTTTCTAGCTTATTACCTAAAACTGTAGAATTTCCTTTTAGAAACTGAAAGTTTATGATGTAAGCTAGGACTAGAAACAAGTTTGAGCAAATTTCATCAAGGAATGAATAAGAAACAAGCAATTAAAAATGGTAAGTTTTAGCTATCAAAGCTGAAATAAGGCTAACCCAAACAATTTTTATGCCAATTGCCTGTTTGACTGTTTTTATGACTTGTAAAAGTTATAATACCACTTGTTATCAACTAAGGACTAGAAATGAACTATTAAACACAAATTTCTAACTCTTGAAAACTGATTCTAAGCTACTCCCAAACACACCTTTATCTGTTATGAACAAGATTTTACAAAGGCTTTTTAAGTCCTGGATTAAGCTGATACAAAAGCTATAGCAGACTAGTTTCAATGGACAAAATGAAGTGTATTCAAGCTGAGAACAAACAATAACCAAGGCTAGAACTGAAAGTAAGCTATTAGGCTAACAAGTTACTGAAAGTATGCAGAAACTACAACTCAGAACACAATTATGCAAGATTAAGCTACAATTCACACTAGAACCAATCAAACATCAACTACTTATCAAGTAAAACAGGCAGCCATCAAGATTAAACTAGAAAATTGAGCATGCAATTGACTGATTTAGAGGAACAAAAATCAAGAGCTATGGAACCTATTGTAGAAATCCTTTGGGAAGAAGAGGAGCGCTGAGCTCTCTTGCCCTAGTGATAACCACCACCTATCACTAGTATTCAACAACAATCAACCATCAAACAGCTACAATTCATCTGGAATCAATCAAACTGCATTGAAATCTCCAAAAGAACTAGGAATGAACAAATTCTGATCAAACAGATTCTATTCTTCACAAATGTTAGTTATGATCAATGGTTGATCATAACAAACATCAAACAGCAACAATTATATCCAACAGCAACAAGAATCAACAGGAATTTGAAGTACAGAATTTGGCGGGAAAAAGGAAATTTGAATTTTATTGAGTGAATTCAGTTACAAAAGTGGTTACAAGCTACTAACTAACTAACTGACTCAAGAGTTTGTCAGACTCTTGAGTAGTTAGGGGAAAAGTGAGGGAAAAATGGAAAGGAAAGATTAAACTAGGTGTTTTTACAATTTTAAGCTACAATGAAAAATGAGGACTAGTCTAGGTATTTATAGGCAAGAGTTGAGAGTTTGTTGGAGTTGTGACGTGTCAGAACCAGTAACAACTTGCCACGTGGAAAAATTCTGCATTTGGCACTTGAAGGTATGAACCATGATTTGGGTGTTTTTGATTGAGTGGATGATTTGTTAATTGGATTGCACCATTGTATTCCTCTCTTCAAAACGAGCAAGTTTGGTGTTTTGATCTTCTCATGAAACGCCCTCTATCAAAAACCCGATCCTGGAAATATTTTTTTGTTAAAGAAGATAACACGTGTCATCTTCTTATTGGTTGAGGAGATGTGTTGCGGATTACACTGTTGAGATATGGTAATAAATGTGGCGGCAGTTAGTGGGCAATAAATGTTTGATCCGTGTGATGTGTTTACTCTCTTCCCATTGGTTGAATTCTTTCCACTTGGATTAAACTTGCATTTCTTTCCATAGTTGGCAGATTTGGTCCCTATACTTGGCAGATTCCCATTTCAAGCTAGGATCTTCATTCCTTTGTCATTTTTGGTCCTTTAACTTTGATAACTTGTATAAAATGGCCCTTTGACTGAGTTGACTTGATAGTTGACCAGGTTTGACTTGAATCTTGACTTTTCATAATTTGCACTTTAAGTCCTTCAACTTTCACAACTTGTCAAGATAGGTCCTTGAACTTCAAAGTCTTGTCACTTTTGATCCTCTTTTGTCTTTTTCATCCATTTGAGCTTGGTTTTTCCTTGTTTGCTTGAAAATGTATCTTCTTACCTACACAAGTGCACACAAACACAACATACCACATAACACTGCTTTTTACAAGATAAATGGGTATTTTGCTTCATGTTTTAGGGTTATTTGTTGATAAAAGGATATGAGTTTAAGCTCATATCAAATTCCCCTACACTTGAGCATTGCCATGTCCTCATGCAATATTATATTTCAAGGCTTAAAAATTTACATTTCCCTCATAATTAATCCACCTTGGCCATATGAGATGCATCTACACTACTCTAAACTAGATGATGCATGATTTTGACTTTTAATGATGCAATGAATCAAAATACAATTCTATCTATATCTTTTTGATTTTTCTTGAAATGGTTTTGATGGAAATAACTCATAAAGAATTCAATGACTTGGATTAGGGCTTGGGTACCATGAATACTTATCACCCTCAAGTTTCACTTTCCCCATACCAAGCTAATAAATGGGATCATTGCATTCACAAGTAAAAAGTGCATCAACTTATTCATGACAATTAAATGTGGAACCGGTTATTAATTGAGCAAATTGCTTGTGGGCAAATTTGTCATTATTCAAGTGTAAAATATAAGAAGTGTAAAATCCAAAAATAAGGAAGCACGGTTTTAATCCTAAGTAATCTTCTCATCCATTACTTGAAAAACCGCTCACAATTAATATAAGTCCGTATTAAGAGTAATAAGTCATTCGCCTTATGTGTAAAATCCTCATGTCATGCTTTCATAAGTAACTACACACTCGCTAAGGAAAGAAAAATAAAACTCACGCAATAATTTACATCCGCATCTTTTTGAGATTTTGGATCTTCAACCCCGCAACCCGTCAAGGTAATATTGGAACTCAATAGTCACTATAATTAACACCACACTGCCCCTCTTGGGAGTCTTGCATTATTATTTTTTCTTTTTCTTTTTTTCTAGCCACTCTTTTTTTTTCATAAGCCGCTCTTATTTTTCTTTATTCCTCACCAAGAAATTTGCAAAGAAGAAAAGGAAAAACACCCGCTAAATATGGAGCATGACACAAGTCTAGTACACATAAAACGTGCTAACTTAGAATCTTAAGACGTACTCATATCAACCATAAATGATTAGCCAAAAATGCATAAGAGATTACAAACCAATTAAAACCGTACTTGATTATTTATTAACAATTATATACAAGCGAAGAAATTAGAGACAAAGAAGAGAAGGGTTTAGCCACAAGTAATTGCCATGAAGTCTATCTAGCCCTTTTACACTTGCTTCAACTCTATCATTTCCCATTCTCCACAAATTTAAAATTTCAAAGAATGAAATTGGTGGAAGCTTAGCCTAATAGACCAATGAAGGACTACATGGTTAAGGATACTAGCTAGAGAGTGCTAAAATAAGCAAACTCGGGTTGAGTCAAAATATCCATGGCGGGCCTAATATGTCAAAGAGGTCTAAATTCGTTAAAACCATGTTTTATTATATTTTTTTTTCTTTTTATATATTTTTGATGAAAAACAAAAGAAGAAATATATATACAATGCAAGTGTGATATGCAAATGAAAAATGATTGATGCAAAAATTATGAATGCATATTTTTGGTGGCCAAAGTAGATCAAAAATTTGAAAAATGTTGAAAACTCATTTTTCCAGGTTATCATGCAAGACAATGACAAGTTCTAGGTAAGGTCACTTCGATAGAAGACCCCCCTACACTTAAGCTAAACATTGTCCTCAATGTTTAAGAGCATGGAAGTATAAAAACTTCCCCTACACTTATGACAATGAATAGACTTTGCTTAACCCAAGTTAAGGAAAGGACTACTATTAGTGAAATCATGTTTAAGCACAAGGTGTCAATGAAAAATCACTAAAGTAACGAAGTGAACCGGATACAAGGGCCTCCTCCATAAGCTCCAAAGCACAATATGAGTGAGCAACCCTACAAACAAGCATGAAGACAAAAGAAGGTCTCCCCTACACTTATCTCCAAATCTATGCCTTTATTTCTAACCTGCAACACTCTAAACCTAGTTATACAATGCTTGAGTTAAGGAGTCTCTAGCTCGACTCGTCCCTCAATGAATTAATTCATGGGGAAAATGGGGACCTCTTGGACCATTTCAACGGAAATGTCCTCCCCAAAGTAGTGTTTAACACGGTGACCATTCACTTTAAAATTTGGACCATCGGGTTGGGATAACTCAAGAGTTCCATATGGAAATACTTGAGCAATAGTGAATGGACCGGACCATCTCGACTTAAGCTTGCCCGCAAAAAGCTGCAATCTTGAGTTAAAGAGGAGAACCGGCTCTCCAACTTTGAACTCACGATTCTTGATCTTAGCATCATGCAATTTCTTAGTCTTTTCCTTGTATAGCAAAGAATTCTCATAGGCATTGGCTCTCAACTCATCCATCTCATTGATTTGATCTTTCCTATGTGAACCGGCTTGGTTTAAATCAAAGTTAGCCCACTTGAGAGCCCAAGATGCCTTATGTTCTAACTCAAATGGGAGGTGGCACGCTTTTCCATAGACAAGCCTATAAGGAGTACAACCAATTGGTGTCTTAAAGGCCGTCCTAAACGCCCACAAAGCATCATCAAGCTTATCCGACCAAGAAGCTCTATGCTCTCCCACCGTTCTTTCTAAAATTCTCTTTAAACCACGATTTGTGACCTCGGTTTGACCATTTGTTTGAGGGTGATACGCGGTAGAAAGTCTATGATTCACTCCATATTTCTTCATAACTCTCGTGAATTGATCATTACAAAAGTGCGTACCACGATCACTTATGATGGCCCGAGGTACACCAAATCTAGCAAACAATTGTTTCAAGAACTTTACAACCACTCTAGCATCATTAGTAGGTAAGGCTTTAGCCTCCACCCACTTGGACACATAATCCACCGCCACAAGTATATACTTGTTTCCCTTAGAGGATGGAAAAGGTCCCATGAAATCTATTCCCCATACATCAAATATCTCACACTCTTGGATAAAATTTTGTGGCATCTCATCACGTTGTGTAATTTTTCCTTGTCTTTGACAAACATCACAAAATTTCACCATCTCTTGAGCATCCTTGTAAATGGAAGGCCAATAGTAACCCGAATCAAAGACTTTCTTGGCGGTGTAGTTAGGCCCAAAATGTCCACCCGTAGGTCCTTTATGACATGCCTCTAAGATTTTAAATGCCTCGGGCCCATCTACACACCGTCTAATGATTTGGTCCGCACATTGCCTAAAAAGATATGGATCATCCCAAAAGTAATACTTAACTTCCTTAAGAAACTTTTTCTTTTGTTGATAAGTAAGACCCTCAATAAGCACACTGCCCACAAGATAGTTTGCAATATCCGCAAACCAAGGTGTGGCATCCTCTTGGGAAGAGATAGACATGAGCTCCTCTAGTGGAAAGGATTCATTGATTTCTTGATGTGGGAAATCTCCTTGAAAAGGATGCTCAAGTCTACTCAAATGATCCGCCGCTAAATTCTCGGCCCCTTTTTTATCACGAATTTCTATCTTAAACTCTTGAAGCAACAAAACCCATCTCAAAAGCCTAGGCTTAGCATCTTGTTTTGTCATAAGATACTTGAGAGCGGAGTGATCCGTATACACTATGGTCTTGGAAAGCACAAGGTATGGTCTAAACTTCTCAAAAGCATATACTATAGCAAGCAACTCTTTTTCCGTGGTAGTGTAATGAAGTTGTGCACCGGTCATGGTTTTACTCGCATAGTGTATAGGTTGAAAATGCTTATTAACTCTTTGTCCTAAGACGGCCCCCACCGCATAATCACTAGCGTCACACATAAGCTCAAAAGGTAATTCCCAATTTGGAGAAACCAAAACGGGAGCCTTTGTCAATTTTTCCTTAAGTGTCTCAAAAGAGTCTAAACAAGCTTGATCAAAAATGAAAGGAGCCTCTTTCTCCAAGAGATGAGTCATCAGTCTAGCTATCTTAGAGAAATCTTGTATAAAGCGCCTATAAAATCCCGCATGACCTAAAAAACTCCTCACACCTTTAACCGAGGTGGGTGGGGGAAGCTTAGCAATCACATCAATTTTAGCTCGATCAACTTCTAATCCCTTATTGGATATCTTGTGTCCTAAAATAATCCCCTCTTTCACCATAAAGTGACATTTCTCCCAATTAAGCACCAAACGTGTTTCCTCACAACGCTTAAGCATTCTCTCAAGATTGGTGAGACAAGAGCTAAAGGAGTTCCCAAATACGGAAAAGTCATCCATAAAAACCTCCATGGTTTGCTCTATCATGTCATGGAAAATCGCCATCATGCACCTTTGAAACGTCCCCGGTGCATTACATAGGCCAAAAGGCATCCTCTTGTAAGCAAATGTACCGTATGGACAAGTGAATGTGGTCTTTTCTTGATCCTTAGGGTCAATGGGTATTTGAAAATAACCCGAAAAGCCATCAAGAAAACAATAGTACTCATTTCCCGCTAAGCGTTCAAGCATTTGATCCATAAAGGGAAGCGGGAAATGGTCTTTCCTAGTTGCCTCATTGAGTTTTCTATAATCAATGCAAACTCTCCAACCGGTGACAAGTCTCGTGGGAATAAGCTCATTGTTATCATTAGGCACCACGGTGATTCCACCCTTCTTTGGAACACAATGAACCGGGCTAACCCATGGAGAGTCGGAAATGGGGTAAATCATACCCGCATCTAAGAGTTTAATCACTTCCTTCTTAATAACCTCATGAATTTTTGGGTTAACTCTCCTTTGGTTTTGAATGGCGGGTTTATAGTCATCCTCCATAAGGATTTTGTGAGTACAAAAATGTGGATCAATTCCCCTTATGTCGGATATTTTCCATGCTAAAGCTTTCTTATGTTTCTTAAGGACTTCAATAAGTTGCTCCTTCTCATCCTCTTTCAATTCCTTAGCAATAATCACCGGTAATTGGTCTTTTCCTTCTAAGAAAGCATATTCTAAGTGGGATGGAAGTTCCTTAAGTTCAATGGGAGGTGGACTCTCTATGGAAAGTTTTACTATGGAAGGTTCCTCAATGGTAATCTCTTGTGGAATCGGTGAAGGAATAGGGTCCTCATTGAGCAACTTTTGGATTGTAAGAATATCTTCTTCCCAATTAATGGGAGAATCATCATCACCAAGAAAGTTGGACTCAAATTCCTCCAAGAGGAAATCACTCTCTCCAAAAGGTGTTAAAGAGGGAGCAATTGAGGCCACGGTTTCAACATGTGGAATCTCATCACTAGCATTCTTACAAGCATCATGAAAGTGTTCATTACACACTTCATCTAGCACATCCACAATGTTAATAGTCTCACAAGGTCTAGACTCCTTAATCTCTTTTCTATCACAAACTTTCCCTAACTTAAACACCACTTTCTCATCCTCTACTCTCATAATTAATTCTCCTTCCGCCACATCTATCAAGGTACGACCCGTTCTCAAAAACGGTCTACCAACAATCAAAGGCACTCTAGGATCCATGTCATAATCGACCACTACAAAGTCGGCCGGAAAGGTAAACTTATCCACACCTACAAACACATCTTCCGCTATACCTACGGGGTGAGCTATGGTTCGGTTGGCTAGTTCAAGAGTCATCCTAGTGGGAGTGAGCTCGGGAAGAGATAGTTGTTTCCAAACCGATAAAGGCATGAGATTTATGCTTGCCCCTAAATCCGCCAAAGCCATGCAATTTTCAACACCGGGAAAATTACAAGGTATCAAGAAGCGCCCCGGATCTCCAAGTTTTGTTGGTAAGGTTTTAAGTAAACCGCGGAACAATTTTCATTAAGTGATGTGTTGGGCAAATCAACCAATTTTTCTTCGTTTGAGAGCAAATCCTTGAACATCTTAGCAAACTTAGGCATATAAGCAAGAGCTTCCGCAAAGGATATGTTGATATTGAGTTGCTTGAACATCCTTAAGAAATTGGAGACTTGTATGTCATCTTTGTTCTTTAACTTGTCCTTTTTCAACCTTGAAGGGTATGGAAGAGTGGGTTTTGGTGTAGGTGGAATAGGTGTTGTGGTGGAAGATTTGTCTTTGTTAGCTTCTTCATTGGGAAGTGTGGAAGGTAAAGGAGAAGTATGAGGTGGTTGAGAAGGTGTGTTTGAGTGAATAGGAGCACTTTGAGGAGGTGGAGTAGAAGTAGAAGGCTTATCACAAGTAGGAGCACAAGTGGGTTGAACAATAGGAGGTTTAGGAGGTGAAGGATCCTTTGTTGTTGTACCACTCCTTGTTGTAATAGCATTAACATTGGCCCTAGGGTTTGTTTGTGTGTTGGAAGGTAAAGCCCCTTGTGGTCTTTGAGTTACCGCCACTAAAACCCTATTGATTTGTTCCTCCATTGTACGTTTCACTTGGTCATTCATTCTCTTCTCAATTTCACGCATTTTCTTGTCAACATACTCTTGAGTCTCTTGCATCCCATATCCTTGAGTTTGATTTTGAGGGTAAGCTTGATTTGGTATTGGAGCATATGCTTGATTGGGAATAAATGGAAGTGGTTGATTAAATCCTTGTTGTGGTGGATAAAAGGTATTAGCTTGAGGTTGAAATTGATTGGGTGCCTTGTAATTATTTCCTTGGTATGGTTGTCTTTGCCCTTGATTCCTTGCTAAAATTTGAGGAGGATTTTGTGGAATTTGGGTGGGTGGTTGGGGTGGGAAGCCGGGTGGAGTAAGGTAATTTTGGGATTTGTAAGAAAGGTTATTTGGATTGATGTTAGGCTTGAAGTGTTCACGGTGTTCCTCTTGATAAGCATAGCATTCCCCTTGATACCCTTGCACCTTGTCACATTGTTCATAAGAGTGGGGGCCTCCACAAGTAACACAAGAAATGGAGATGGCATTCACATTATTTGAGGAATTGTTCAATGTCATGCTCTTAAAATCTTGAATCATGCCTTGAGTCATTTCTTGTCCTTGTTTGACTGTTTGAAGGATCTCTTTAAGAATTTGGAGTTCACAAGGGGTTTGAGAAGTGTTTTGGATCACATGAACTCTTTCTTCAAATGGATCGTTTGTTTGAACCATTGCCTTAGTCTCAATAATGTTCAAAGCTTCATGGTATGTCTTGAAAAGAATACTCCCTCCCGCGGAAGCATTTAGTGAATCTTGGTGGTGAGGTTTAAGGCCATTATAGAAGGTATTGATTTGGCCTAGATCATCCATTCCATGGTTAGGGCATCGCCTCAACAACTCACTATACTCTTCCCAAGCATCACTAAAGGATTGACTAGGTTTTTGTGTAAAGCCCATAATCAAATTCCTCAAAGCCATAGTCTTTTGTGGAGGAAAGAATTTGTTCAAAAACTTAGTGGTAAAATCATCCCATGTGGTGATACTATCGGGTGGTTGGGTGTCTAACCAATGCTTAGCACTCCCATCTAAGGAAAATGACACTAACATCAATCTAATGACCTCATGTGGAACCCCATTATGCTTAATGGTGTTGCAAAGTGAAAGGAATCTCTTAAGGTGAGCATGGGGATCCTCATTTTGTTTTCCAAAGAAAGGTGATGAAGAAACCATATTAATCATAGATGTATGTAACTCAAATGTGTTAGCGGGAAAGTCGGGAATCTTAATGGCACTAACATATCCATGAATGTTGGATTGCATACGTTCATACAAAGTACGGTTATCAATAGCCATGGCTTCTTGTGATGGTGACAAAACACGATTCTCGTGATCGGCTTGGTGGACGGTGGTGGTCTTACTCTTTCTCTTTTTCTTCCTTTTCGGAGGAAGAGGTTGTACACCAATCGGTATTTGTGCACGCCCGCGAGTGAGCATGCAACTCAATACGAGGAATGAGAGAGAAGCTCTCGTGTGACTTTGAAGAGAAATGGATTATCCTCTTCGAGTTTCGATATTAAATATCCACAAGAAAATAACAATATATGTATTACTACTTTGGGTGCAAGACCCTCAATGAAGCCTTCCTTCTTAGAATACTCCCAAGTGAACGGGGGGTTAGGTGGCGCGAAGCACTTAAGTACCTATTGACCCTTAGATGGCATTTTATAGCACATCGCCTTTCTATTCACTTAAATGTTCGTATTCTTCGAATTGTTGCTTATTGAGAGTATTTATCTATTCTTGCTTTATTTTGTTTGATCGATACGCGTGTCAAGGACCGGAACGCCCCTCAACACGGTGTATTGCCTCGGCAATACTTATGGAAGATATGTAGATTGATTGTTCTTATACGTATACGTATTTACTTAATATAATATATGGAAAATATTTTTGTATTTATGAGTTTTTTAAAGGAAAATACTATATGTACATAAAAACCGAGAGAATCCAATAATATATATTTTTGGGTGCAATCTCTTAGGAAAAAGATTGCTTTTTGGATTTTTTAATTTTTTTGGTCAATTCTTTAGGAAAAGAATTGTTTTGTTAATTTTTTAGTTTTTATATATTTTTATATTTTTGATTTTTTATTTGTTTTTGATTTATGATACGTAAAAATAACGTTCACAAAATGAACGGATCCCAAAAGCCAATGAAAACCGTCAATCGATAGTCTCTCGTGTAGTCAAAGAACCGGCAGCGGCGCCATTTGATATGTAGTATAATGCAAGTTCGTTTTCTCAGTTCTTAACTAATAGAAAGTCCAATCAATATCAGATTTAGTATTGTTCTTGGTTGTTCAAGCTTGCTTGGTAATCTATTGCTAATTCAAACAACACTATTTAAAAATGAAAAATATAAACCTACTTATATGTAAAACAAGTTGCAAATACCAAGTTTTTATTCAAACAAAATTAAAATTGCGAAATTTAAAACTAAGAGGACTGAAAATGTAAATTCTAAGAAAATTAAATGCTTGAAAATTAAATTCTAACAACTTTAGGGACTAAGAATGCAAATCTGTTAACTATGAGGATCAACAATGCAAAATTTATAACAAACTTAACCAAAAATGTAACTAACCAACAAGCTTAACAACTGAAATGTAACAACTCACAAAGTCCAGGGACGAACTTTTAGCAAACCCTAATAACTTGGAAGTTTAGCCAAGTTTACAAAACTGAATGAAATGTAAGGACCAAAGTGCAATTAAACTAAAGTTTTAAGTAAAAACGGGACAAAGGAAAGAATAAGCTCGTTTGAGCTTATTATTCAACCAAATAAACTGAAACCACTTGCAAAACTCTTCTAATTCAATTTAAGCAACGTGTGTCTAAGGAATTAAGCTAAAAGTAAGAAATAAGCAAAAGAGTGCTTATTAATAAGCTCAAAATAAGCTACAGCTCAAACCAAACAGTCACAACTTGATTTTTGTAAAGAAACTGATTAAGCACTTGATTTAAAGAAGGGGAAATCAAACTAGAACCATTTTCATCCAGTAATGAATGAGAAATCTGAAATAAGCTCTTTTGAGCTTATGTTGACCAAGTTTGACCAACTTTTTGCAAAAAGCTCAAAACTTCAAAACTTGAAATTCAACACTTACTAACCAGATTTATGAAAGAAAATGATAACTTTTGTGAAGTGGATTAAGAGAACCAGTAAAACAGTAGAGACTTTACCTCAGAGAATGACAAATGCTCAGTCATGGACTAAAAAGCTATTTTCTAGCTTATTACCTAAAACTGTAGAATTTCCTTTTAGAAACTGAAAGTTTATGATGTAAGCTAGGACTAGAAACAAGTTTGAGCAAATTTCATCAAGGAATGAATAAGAAACAAGCAATTAAAAATGGTAAGTTTTAGCTATCAAAGCTAAAATAAGGCTAACCCAAACAATTTTTATGCCAATTGCCTGTTTGACTGTTTTTATGACTTGTAAAAGGTATAATACCACTTGTTATCAACTAAGGACTAGAAATGAACTATTAAACACAAATTTCTAACTCTTGAAAACTGATTCTAAGCTACTCCCAAACACACCTTTATCTGTTATGAACAAGATTTTACAAAGGCTTTTTAAGTCCTGGATTAAGCTGATACAAAAGCTATAGCAGACTAGTTTCAATGGACAAAATGAAGTGTATTCAAGCTGAGAACAAACAATAACCAAGGCTAGAACTGAAAGTAAGCTATTAGGCTAACAAGTTACTGAAAGTATGCAGAAACTACAACTCAGAACACAATTATGCAAGATTAAGCTACAATTCACACTAGAACCAATCAAACATCAACTACTTATCAAGTAAAACAGGCAGCCATCAAGATTAAACTAGAAAATTGAGCATGCAATTGACTGATTTAGAGGAACAAAAATCAAGAGCTATGGAACCTATTGTAGAAATCCTTTGGGAAGAAGAGGAGCGCTGAGCTCTCTTGCCCTAGTGATAACCACCACCTATCACTAGTATTCAACAACAATCAACCATCAAACAGCTACAATTCATCTGGAATCAATCAAACTGCATTGAAATCTCCAAAAGAACTAGGAATGAACAAATTCTGATCAAACAGCTTCTATTCTTCACAAATGTTAGTTATGATCAATGGTTGATCATAACAAACATCAAACAGCAACAATTATATCCAACAGCAACAAGAATCAACAGGAATTTGAAGTACAGAATTTGGCGGGAAAAAGGAAATTTGAATTTTATTGAGTGAATTCAGTTACAAAAGTGGTTACAAGCTACTAACTAACTAACTGACTCAAGAGTTTGTCAGACTCTTGAGTAGTTAGGGGAAAAGTGAGGGAAAAATGGAAAGGAAAGATTAAACTAGGTGTTTTTACAATTTTAAGCTACAATAAAAAATGAGGACTAGTCTAGGTATTTATAGGCAAGAGTTGAGAGTTTGTTGGAGTTGTGACGTGTCAGAACCAGTAACAACTTGCCACGTGGAAAAATTCTGCATTTGGCACTTGAAGGTATGAACCATGATTTGGGTGTTTTTGATTGAGTGGATGATTTGTTAATTGGATTGCACCATTGTATTCCTCTCTTCAAAACGAGCAAGTTTGGTGTTTTGATCTTCTCATGAAACGCCCTCTATCAAAAACCCGATCCTGGAAATATTTTTTTGTTAAAGAAGATAACACGTGTCATCTTCTTATTGGTTGAGGAGATGTGTTGCGGATTACACTGTTGAGATATGGTAATAAATGTGGCGGCAGTTAGTGGGCAATAAATGTTTGATCCGTGTGATGTGTTTACTCTCTTCCCATTGGTTGAATTCTTTCCACTTGGATTAAACTTGCATTTCTTTCCATAGTTGGCAGATTTGGTCCCTATACTTGGCAGATTCCCATTTCAAGCTAGGATCTTCATTCCTTTGTCATTTTTGGTCCTTTAACTTTGATAACTTGTATAAAATGGCCCTTTGACTGAGTTGACTTGATAGTTGACCAGGTTTGACTTGAATCTTGACTTTTCATAATTTGCACTTTAAGTCCTTCAACTTTCACAACTTGTCAAGATAGGTCCTTGAACTTCAAAGTCTTGTCACTTTTGATCCTCTTTTGTCTTTTTCATCCATTTGAGCTTGGTTTTTCCTTGTTTGCTTGAAAATGTATCTTCTTACCTACACAAGTGCACACAAACACAACATACCACATAACACTGCTTTTTACAAGATAAATGGGTATTTTGCTTCATGTTTTAGGGTTATTTGTTGATAAAAGGATATGAGTTTAAGCTCATATCAGACATTGTATGAGAAAGATGCATCCAAATGAAGTTTGATGCTTTGGTAGAACAAGGAATTTCGAAAATAGACATGCTACTGCTGTCGGGCACAAAAATATGGTGTGACTCACTCTTAAAACACGACCTTGTGTATGTTTTTAACATTTGGGAATTATTTATGGGTGATAGTAATAAGGCTTAGATGAAAAACCATAATTTAGTTAGCTTTTTAAATGGAAGTGTAAACGACCTGTGACGATGGTGTGCAAACTTTTGCAACAATCAACTTAGCAAGCGTTTAGACATAATTCACTGTTACTAAACTTTAATATATGGCCTATATACCAACATATTTGAAAAGGAGGGCTAATGGACTTAATCTTCTATAAGTTGCAAATCTGATATTTTATGTAAAAGGATGAGAAATAGCATATTTTGAGACTAAAAACGATCAATCTAGGCTGTGATTGTGGGTCGGTACTGTAATGCTACACGTGCATGACCTGACAAGCTAAATTTACCAAGTTGAATCGCTAAAAACAGATTTGTAACGAATCAGGAAACTTAAAATGAAAATCTAGGATTTAAACTAAAATCTGTCAAAACTGTGTAAAATAAGCTAAGTCTAGGAAACAGGGTAGTCTGATGAGCCACGTTTAGGCTCGATTTCGAGCCTTTTAGAGGACGAATGGGGAAAATATGCTCAATGACAAAATGATTATTTTCTTGGCCTTGTTTTCAATACATCAAACCGTTATTCTAATATTAAGTAAGCAGAAAGTTACGTGAGTTTAAAGTTTCTGAAAAGCCAACCCGTCTAGTGTAAAACTACCCGAAATTGTGATTTCGTAGGCTGTTGTTGACCCATTTTGAGTCCGAATCAGGACTAGCTCAGTGAGACCATTATTTTAGCCTACCAACTGGGCTATCTTAAGAAATTTGATTTAGGTCATAACTCAAACGTATGTAGAGGTTATTGGCTCTCAAAGTAGGCCCATTGGACACTTTTCAAAACTTGTAAAATGTTAGGATTTGTGAAAAAAACTTGTTTAAATGTCGTAAATGATTTACAAAAGGGAAAGCACGAGTTTGGTTGGTGGTGATATGAGTCTAAGTATTTGCATACACATTTCTGCATTTATTCGCATAGTTAGTAAACGTATACTATTTTAGGTTACGGATATTTGCTCGTGCATTGTTTATGTGCCTCGTCTTTTGTGATACTGTATTTACTACCACTCTACAACATCGAGGTGAGTTCATACCCACTTTTCTTGCTTTGAATTGATTTATAAGTGTTTTATAATCATTTTTTGGGAGGTACATGCTTTGTCACAAAATATTTATAAGCTTGCTCAGTTGAGTCGTTTATTACGTATCTACTACTCACTTATGAAGATGTCACGTGTTTGTGGTTAATTGCAGTTCTTGTTTAATTGTTATGTGCTCGTTTGTGAACTTCATTAATTGCTTATTTGAATAATCGTTCTCTACTTTATCATAGCTTGGTTTTAATCTATATGTAGACTTAGGCATTTATGAATGCTAACACTTAAGTACTTATGGTATGTTATGGGAGTTACATTTACTATGGTATTATCATGACTTATCAGTTACGGTGAGTAACTTTGTATGTAATAAACTTACAGATTGAGACTTTACAGATGCACTCGATATCAACATCAGAGGGTCACTCTGAACATAAACTATGGAGGGTCACTCCAAACATCAATAAATGGAGGGCGACTCCACTCTGAATATAAAAAATGGAGGGTCACTCCAAACATCAACAATTGAAGGTTTCTATAAAAAGTTCAATCTGTACACTTATACAGTAATATTGTTTTAGCATGCGATTGTGTATCTGATTTATCCATCATCTATGTGTAGAAACATTGTGTGGGATTTCAATTATTATCAAGAATCTTTCTTGTCATCAAGAACATCTTATTATCATGGAATAATATCATTATCGTGAACACTTTTTTTATCAGTAAACTATATTCATTGTCAGTGAACTCCGTTTTATCAGAAAACTTTATTTATATCAATCAACTCTGTTTTATCATAAAACTTTATTTATTTCAGTGAACTATGTTTTTATGAGTAAACTATATTTATCATTATCAGTGAACTTTGTTTTATCAGAAATCTCTATTATTTCGAGTGAACTCTATTTTACCAGTAAATTATATTTATTATCAGTAAACTCTGTTTTATAAGTAAACCCTATTTTTATCAATAATCTGTCTTTATTAATAAATTTGGAATCATCAAGGAAAGTCTATTTAAGAGAAGTTTTGATTTTTAAACTCTTACATTTTACTGCAAGGTGTAGTGGTCGGTATAAACTCAAATTTTTCATAAACATTTGAAAACAAACTTATGAACTCACCAACTTTATGTTGACATTTTAAGCATGTATTTTCAGGTACTTAACTGATTGGACTATTTGGAGTCTGCTATGTGGTTTTGGCATGTAGAGGTCGTTCTCGAATCAAGCTCTCGATTACTCATGAAGTCACAGCCTCCCAAAGCCAGTCTTCTGCTGTAGTGAATTTGGGGGTGTGACAGATTGGTATCAGAGCCTTGGTTATAGAGAACTAGGTTTCATTAGTAATTCTAGACTATAACCGGCTCTTAGTTTTATTTACTAGTAACACTTATCACATCATATTTTTTTGTTGCTATATGAATCATTGCAATACATGTTTGCAATTGTTTTATTAATTGTCATGTTATTACTTGTTTACATGAGTTCGATTGCTTGATTAGTGTACTCAGACACATAACATATTTGTATATGAAGCTAGAACATTTGATGGGCACTGTGAGTTACACAATAGTCCCACATATCTGTTTATAATCAAACATAGAGACATTATGTGATTTTCCCTCGAGGATGGGAAAGTTTGTGTGATTGGTTAGTTGCTTATTTAGAACCGAGTAATATATAAGTATCCTACTTATATTTGTGAGTTTCCTTGCTTGATGTACGTCTACGAGCGCTTTATCACCTACCGACACTTATGTTTCCTTGATCCCGTACTTTCGAAAGGTCTACCTATGAAAGACGACTTATTTGCAACTAATACTCTTTTCTTTTGGTAATTTCATGTGATATCATTTGGATAGTTTTCTTGTTTGAATGGTGTCGGTGGGGCTCTAATCAGGTTAATTATGATTTCATATTTAGATGATATGGGACGTCCAATTATGAAATCATAAGCCACCGGACCAGAAGCTTAGTTATGGTTTCGTATTGAGATGGTATGGGACGTCTGAATATGGAAGTCATAAATAAACTAGCTGTAAACTCTCTTAGTAATATCTATTTTCTTAGATATTTTATCTATTTTTGATGGTCAGATTTGTCGGTGACACTTAAGTAGGATGCTTTATGAAGTCTTTATTGAAATGGATTGGGACGCCTTTGCATTTGAATAAAGAAATCATAAATCACCGAACCATAAGTTTATAATGAAATATTTGCATAGATTAGGACGCTTCTATATGCAAATATGAGATTATAAGCTAGTGGGCTTGAGTACATCCGACGTGACCCTGTATATTTATGGTATTGATTTAGTACTCCAATTTTGGGAGGGTATTTCGTTTGACTCATGATTCGTCTGTACAGATTAATCGTCCTTCTACCTTGTTATCGTTATCATTACGACGTTTGGCGAACGCTTCTTTAAGTTTCATTTAATTCACGAATCATTGCGAGAATTTTCTGAAAATACACTGATCGACGTAAACCTAACGGGCTGGTGGTGGTGAAACCTTATAGACTTTTTAAGAAATAACGATTTTTCTAAACTCTTTGTTTCGAATTTTATCGTTCTATAAACGACGACCGATTTGTCATATATACATGTAGAACCGCGTAGGTTTAATCCACTTCTAGCTATTGCTTATCTAAGTAAGTATTGGTGGATAAAACGATTTTTAAATTTCGTACAGAACTATATGTGTGTAGAACTAAGTATATTCGATATAACAACGGGGTAGAACTTCAAAATCCTTTCATCTACACTTTTATTAGGGTAACAACGATTGAGTTCGAGGACGAACTCCAAATAACACGGATTGAATGTCACAACCGAGAATTTTCCAAGCTTTAAATAATAATAAATGATATTACTGGGTAATTGAAATTCGTTTTCCAAAGATATCAAAGTTATTTTATTCGAAAACGGGAGTTTATTTTACATATTGTAAAAGACTGCGAAAATCTGAGAACTGACGCGACAGAAATTAAATTTACATGTAATTATGCAGAGATTTTTAATAAAAAGACTTATTTAAATATCTGAGACTCTTATTTTAGTGTTAATAATGCATGTTGAAAACGGTAACATTCAAATGGAATCTATATTTTCTTCGAACGCAAACTATTCGAGATAACCGATAATTAGTAACTATTCTAAATAAAATATTAGACGGTTACAACAATAGGTCGAGTAAATACTCTACTTTATTGTAAGGATCATATTTAAAATCAATGGTTCGAATTTCGTAAAACGAATAAGATTTTATCGAGCTCAATCGATTCTCGAACCATAATAATAGAAAAACTACAATAATGACATATTATTCTACAACAATCACACTTAAACACTATGCCTTCCTTTTAGTCAAACATTGAACAAATTATTTTCTTGCACTCTTTACCCACGTGATTTCCTGCCCTAAAAAAAATTTCCTATGTACTACATTTAACAATCTAATCATGTCCCCTAACTCCCCATGAATAATGCTATAAACCATCATGCTTTGACATAGTCAACTTTCCTAGAAATCACCCCCTTACACCCCACGTTTCTACCAGGCAAAAACACTACCAAAGTACCCATGTTGTTCACTTAGGATCAAATTAGCAACTAGCATACTTGGGTTTAGACATAACTAAATGAACTAGAATAACTATCTCATAGAAATTCCCTATAAATACCACCATCACTCCTCATTAGTTACAACACGAAACCAAATATTTACCATTCTCTTTCTCTACTGTTTCAAAAATCTAATAAACCCAAAAGGTGAAGTAGAAGTGTAGTGTTACTGGAGCCACTTCTCTATTTTGTATTCATACCAAACATGCCTTCCTTTCTTCTCTTTCCCTTGTTCGTGATCCCACAACAACAAAGAGGAGATGTTGGAGTCTGATTATTCTTGATGATTTCGGTTGAGCTTCCTTTTTCCATCATTTGAACCTTAGTAAGCAACCTTCAATCTCTTTTTATTTTTATGATATCTCATAGATTCCATATCACCACATTTATGCTTGTTGATTTAAAAGAAAACCAAACAAATAAAGGAAAAGCAAACTTTTGATACAGGACAACACGTTTGTAAGATAAAACATATAAACGGCCTTTGGCTAAAATCCCGACCTACTACACTTCAATATATGGTATATTAACATAACCGAGAAGTAAACAAAGCAAACCTAGACTCTTATTTATAACACTAGATTGCAAGAGCTGTTATTTTATGTGGTAAAATGTGTGACACAGGAACTTTAATTTTTAAAACGACCCATGTGGGTTATGAGTTTGGGTTGGTACAAAATCTAGATGTATAAAGAATCCAGTAACTTGAAATTAGCAATTCGAATCACCTAAAAAGGACATCGTATGAGAAAGATGCATCCAAGTGATGTTTGGTGCTTTGGTAGAACAAGGAATTTCGAAAATAGACATGCTACTGATGTCGGGCACAAAAATATAGTGTTACTCACTCATAAAACACGACCTTGTGTATGTTTTTAACATTTGGAAACTATTTATGGGTGATAGTAATAAGGCTTAGATGAAAAACCACAATTTAGTTAGCTTTTTAAATGGAAGTGTAAACGACCTGACGATGGTGTGCAAACTTTTGCAACAATCAACTTAGCATGCGTTTAGACATAATTCACTATTACTAAACTTTAATATATGGCCTATATACCAACATATTTGAAAAGGAGGGCTAATGGACTTAATCTTCTATAAGTTGCAAATCTGATATTTTATGTAAAAGGATGAGAAATAGCATATTTTGAGACTAAAAATGATCAATCTAGGCTGTGATTGTGGGTCGATACTCTAGTGCTACACGTGCATGACCTAACAAGCTAAATATACCAAGTTGAATCGCTAAAAACGGATTTGTAACGAATTGGGAAACTTAAAATGAAAATCTAGGATTTAAACTAAAATCTATCAAAACTGTGTAAAATAAGCTAAGTCTGGGAAACAGGGTAGTCTGATGAGCCACGTTTAGGCTCGATTTCGCGCCTGTTAGAGGACGAATGGGGAAAATATGCTCAATGACAAAATGATTATTTTCCTGGCCTTGTTTTCAATACATCAAACCGTTCATTCTAATATTAAGTAAGCAGAAAGTTACGTGAGTTTAAAGTTTCCGAAAAACCAACCTGTCTAGTGTAAAATTGCCCAAAATCATGATTTCGTAGGCTGTTGTTGACCCATTTTGAGTCCGAATCAGGACTAGCTCAGTGAGACCATTATTTTAGCCTACCAGCTGGGCTATCTTAAGAAACTTGATTTAGGTCATAACTCAAACGTATGCAGAGGGTATTGGCTGTCAAAGTAGGCCCATTGGACACTTTTCAAAACTTGTAAAATGTTAGGATTTGTGAAAAAAAACTTGTTTAAATGTCGTAAATGATTTACAAAAGGGAAAGCGCGAGTTTGGTTGGTGGTGATATGAGTCTAACTATTTGCATACACATTTATGCATTTATTCGCATAGTTATTAAACGTATACTATTTTAGGTTGCGGATATTTGCTCGTGCGTCGTTTATGTGCCTCGTCTTTTGTGATACTGTATTTGCTACCGCTCTACAATGCCGAGGTGAGTTCATACCCTAATTTTCTTGCTTTGAATTGATTTATAAGTGTTTTATAATCATTTTTTGGGAGGTACATGCTTGGTCACAAAACATTTTTAAGCTTGCTCAGTTGAGTCGTTTATTACGTATCTACTACTCACTTATGAAGATGTCACGTGTTTGTGGTTAAATGTAGTTCTTGTTTAATTGTTATGTGCTCGTTTGTGAACTTCATTAATTGCTTATTTGAACAATCGTTCTCTACTTTATCATAGCTTGGTTTTAATCTATATGTAGACTCAGGCATTTATGAATTCTAACACTTAAGTACTTATGGTATGTTATGGGAGTTACATTTACTATGGTATTATCATGACTTATCAGTTACGGTGAGTAACTTTGTATACAATAAACTTACAGATTAAGACTTTACAGATGCACTCGATATCAACATCAGAGGGTCACTCTGAACATAAACTATGGAGGGTCACTCCAAACATCAAAAAATGGAGGGGGACTCCACTCTGAATATAAAAAATGGAGGGTCACTCCAAACATCAACAATTGAAGGTTTCTATAAAAGTTCAATCTGTACACTTATACAATAATATTGTTTTAGCATGCGATTGTGTATCTGATTTACCCATCATCTATGTGTGGAAACATTGTGTGGGATTTCAATTATTATCAAGAATCTTTATTGTCATCAAGAACATCTTATTATCATGGAATAATATCATTATCGTGAACACTTGTTTTTATCAGTAAACTATATTCATTGTCAGTGAACTCTGTTTTATCAGAAAACTTTATTTATATCAATCAACTCTGTTTTATCATAAAACTTTATTTATTTTAGTGAACTCTGTTTTTATGAGTAAACTATATTTATCATTATCAGTGAACTTTGTTTTATCAGAAATCTCTATTATTTCTAGTGAACTCTATTTTATCAGTAAATTATATTTATTATCAGTAAACTCTGTTTGATAAGTAAACCCTATTTTTATCAATAATCTGTCTTTATTAATAAATTTAGAATCATCAAGGAAAGTCTATTTAAGAGAAGTTGTGATTTTTAAACTCTTACATTTTACTGCAAGGTGCAGTGGTCGGTATAAACTCAAATTTTTCATAAACATTTGAAAACAAACTTATGAACTCACCAACTTTATGTTGACATTTTAAGCATGTATTTTCAGGTACTTAACTGATTGGACTATTTGGAGTCTGCTATGTGGTTTTGGCATGTAGAGGTCGTTCTCGAATCAAGCTCTCGATTGCTCATGAAGTCATAGCCTCCCAAAGCCAGTCTTCCGCTGCGGTGAATTTGGGGGTGTGACAGGCAGAGGCACCATCTTGTTGCAGCTTGAACACTAAAGCTTGCAACTCATTGTCTTGAGTCCATCTAACCTTGATTTTCTCATAAATTTCACTAGAAACTGTACTACAAGTCAACTGCAGTTTTCACTAGTATTTGAAATTCTGGACAAAGCATCAACTGGAATGTTTTCACTACCCTTCTTGTAAACAATTTCATAGTTAAAGCCTATCAACTTAGGAAACCACTTCCTTTGTGTTGGTGTAGTGAATCTTTGGTCCATGAGATACTTAAGACTAAAGTGATCAGTCTTGATCATAAAATGTCTATCTAACAGGTACCCCTTCCATTTGTCTAAAGCCTAAATGACTGCAAAAAAAAATTCGTAAGTGGAAAAGTTTTGATGCTTTGGTGCCAAAGCCTTACTCATATAAGCTACAGGGTGACCACTTTGTTAAAATAGCTTCAATGACAATACCTGAAGCATTAGTTTCCACAACAAAAGACTTATTGAAATCTGGAAACTTAAGAACTGGTGTTTGGGACATGGCTAGCTTCAGTTGTTTAGAAGCTTGCTAAGTTGAGTCACTCCACTTGTAAGCATTTTTTTAAGGAGAGCAGTAAGGGGATGACTAATAAGGGCATAATTCTTCACAAACCTTCTGTAATACCCAGTTAAACGTAAAAACTCTCTTAACTGCTTCAAATTCTTAGGTTGAGGCCAGTCCTTTATTGCGATTACCTTGGCTGGATCTGTAGCTACCCGCTTATCAATGATTATGTGACCCAAATACTCCACTTGAGTTACACCAAATGTAAATTTACTCATCTTTGCATACAACTTGTGAGTTCTCATTATCTGCAAAATGATTCTCAAATGTTGCACATGAACTGCGACATTAGGGCTACAGACTAAAATGTCATCAAAGAACACCAAAGTGAACTTTCTCAAAAATGGTCTAAGAACTTCATTCATTAGTGATTGAAAAGTTGAAGGAGCATTAGTGAGGCCAAAAGGCATTACTAAGAACTCATAATGCCCTTCATGAGTTTTAAAAGCTGTTTTCTCAATATCACCCTCCCACATTCTGATTTGATGGTAACCAGATCTCAAATCCAACTTTAAAAAGATACTGACCCATGTATCAATTAACTCTTCAATTAAAGGGATGGGAAACTTATCCTTGATTGTATTCTTGTTCAACTGTCTTTAATTAATACACATTCTCCAGGGCCCATCCTTCTTTTTTTAATGACAATTGGAGATGAATAAGAACTTTGGTTGCGTCTTATCACCCCTGCTTCAAGTAATTCTTTCACCATCACCTCTAAAGCATCTTTCTGAGTATGGGGATGCCTATAAGGTCTGATGTTAACTAGTTGAGCACCTTCTTTGAGTAGGATCCTGTGATCATGGCTCCTGTTTGGTGGTAAACTTGTAGGCACTACAAACAAATCACCAAACTCTTGCAACAAAGGGGTTAAACTAACTAGAGTGGGGTTACTTGCTGACTCACCTTGCACTTTTAACTATAACAATGTTGCAGGGTACAAAAAAAGTGACATAGAATAACACTGACCAACATGAGAATCCAACAACTTAGCACTTTGTCTACCTTCCATCCATTGTGTAGTAGCCTTGCTAGTACCCATCAATGTCATCACCTTATTATATGCTTAAAACTCATCCTGAGATCTTGGAAATTGCAATTGATATCTCCCAAAGTAGATAACCATTGCATTCCCAAAACTATTTCACAACCTCCTAATGGTAGCAACATGACATAAGTGGTAAATTTTTCACCCTGTAAACTCCATGTAAAATTACTACACATGGTA
Organism: Glebionis coronaria; assembly: GCA_025667525.1. Lineage (NCBI taxonomy): Eukaryota > Viridiplantae > Streptophyta > Magnoliopsida > Asterales > Asteraceae > Glebionis > Glebionis coronaria. Next base: position 3,688,481 of record JANFOE010000322.1, on the reverse strand, counting down.
TCACTAATAAGATTCCTACCTCCTGCCACTGCTACAAGAAAGGGACAAGTATTTCTTACATGACACCCAATCTTCTTACCCAAAGACACATCCAAAAAATTATGAGTGATGCCTATGTCAATTAGAATATGCAACTCATGCTTTCCTACCGACCCAATCACTCTCATTGTTCTGAAGCTATTAACCCTAGTGAGAGCATTTAATGAAATTTGTGGAATGATTCACCTACTCATGCCTGAACCAGGTTCCCATGGAATTGACTAATCCAAACATTCCTCTTGTTCCACTGAAATTACTTCAACAGGACTGTCCTCTACCACAATTTCTGAACAAAACAGTTGCCCCCACATTTATGCCCAGAAACATACTTCTGGTCACAATAGAAGCATAACCCCTTTGCTCTATTTTCCTCTAATTCCTTTTGGGTTAAATGTTTCCTCAATGGGCCATTTTGTGAAGTAGAGGTCTTATTTCTCCACTAAGTACTAGGTGATGGCAAAGCCACTGGTTTAAACTGGATTATTGCCTAAGAACCTTGAAATAGGCAGTAATGGCATCTTCTCTCTTTGCCTGTTAGCAACCAATTTTGCTTCCTCCAACTTACACAGACCATACATGTCCACTAGAGATCTAGGTCTCAACATTCTCATAGCCAACATTAACTCAGGTTTCAAACCACCCATGAAAAAACTCATAGCCTCATCATCCACCAAGTTAACTCTACATAACAGCCTATCATAAGCATTAATATAATCCTGTACATTACCCACTTGTTTTACTTTCTTAATCTCTCCCAAAGTGTCATCATAAATAGTTCTAAATCTCTTAACAATTGCATCTCTATAGATTACCCAAGACACATCATCACTTAAAATTCTTATAATTTGTTGATGCCACATTAAAGGTAAGTCATAAAGGTGAATGGAAACAAGGTTTACCTTGTCTGCATCTGCCACATTATCCACTTTAAAGAATTGTTCACACTTAAAACACCCATCCTTTCACATCGTCACCTTCAAACTTAGGGAACTCAATCTTGGTAGCATTGTGGTATTACAGAGCCCTTAGTCCTTTACACCTAACTACTATACCACCCCCACCACTAGTAGATGAAGAAGCTACATTTCTCATCTCAGTCATCAACTTATGAATTTCCTCCCTCATTAATGTTGCAATTGTACCCCTCAACGCCTCTCTATCAGCCTCTTCTTGGCCACCAGTTCTTGTTGAGGAGCCACTATTCACATAACCCAGAACTTAACAAAATTACTAGCAGAATCAAGAACTGTAACTAACTAATCAAGAACATCACAAACTCTCTAAAAGTGACTCAAGAACACATATTTGAGAAATTAAAACGGAAGGAATGATTATAGGTGTGAGTTGGCGCGAAAATATGAAATATGAATGAATGAACAGATAATGATGGGTTTTTCAAGTTTTGAGCATCAATTCTTTTTGCCAAGATCGGAGCTCTAATACCAAATGATATGATCAAACTAGTCTATCCAAGATTCATATGGAATCGAAGAAGACATTCAACTAAACTAGAAACTTAAATGTAAAGAAATTGAGTAACGACCTTAGTGAATAGGGATTTGTTATTAGGAATGTGAGTTTGTTACAAGAGAGAGAATTACAATCAATAGCTGGTTCTAACAATAGCCATCCATCTATTTATAAGAGGGAATGGGAAATACATGGGCGGGAAAAACAGTTATTGATGTGGGTTTGAATTTTGGTTTGACTTTCCAAAAGACTCGTATCAGCTTATTGTAATGAACAAATAAACAGCTCTAATAAGTAAATCCTAAACACCCTTTGGCAAATGATGAAACGAGAATATGGGATAATTTTGAATTGTTAGTAAGTATAAGTAAGCATGTTGCTATAAAGCAGCTGAAATAAATTATTTACATTGAAAAATATGCAGCTGCAGCAAAAGCCTGACTGAGAGATGTTAAGGAAGCAATTTTGTAATGGGCGATTTGGTTTGGTTATCTGAAGCAACTAAGCAGTTTTTAGTCTTTTGGTAAAGTAAACAGCTTTTTCGTATAAGCACTTCGAAATAAGCAATTACGAAACTATTTTTTTTAAATGAGACAAATAGTCATAATATTTCGGGCGAAGATGAGACATAAATAAGCTGTTTTGGATAAGCAGTTTATAAAGAATTAAAGGGTTTTTGGGTTTTGCACATTTAAGTGCTTGTCCGATTGTTATTTAAGCAAATAAGCTGTTTGAAATAAGCAAATCCCAGACGCGCCATCGTTGCTTATTCCATACTGCTTATTCTAAACATTAATGAAAAGATAAACAGTTCCAATATGCCAATCACAAACCCCCCCTTGTAGGCGAAAAATAAGCTCTATAAGTAAGCATGTTGCTATAAGCAACTGAAATAAGCAATCCCAAACTATTTACACTAAAAAATATGCAGTTGCAGCAAAAGCGTGACTGAGAGATGCTAAGGAAACTTTTTAGTACAAATCGTGCCTTATGCACATCGATTCATTCACTAAAGCCATGGTTGTTTGTCGGCTTGGGTAATCCCGGGGATAAGTTTAAAGGAACAAGACACAATGTATGTTTCTAAGTTAAACCATCACAAGTCACAACTAAGACTTATATGCTTTTAAGATTTTATCCATTTAATTGCATTTTTATGAAACCAGGTCGCGTTTAACATGATTGATACTTTTGCGGAGACAGAATGGATTGCTATGGATACAGTGTTTTGTAAAGCCATTTTCGGAAAAGGCATGTCAGGTTCTCTCACTTTCTGAAATATTTTACATTTACAAGTTGTTATATTATACGAAAAGTCTTAAAATATTTAATTATACAGATGTAGAAGATAAGCGAGCAACAAGCTGCGCCGCAAGCCCTTTTTGAATTGCGAAACTAATTCTATGAAAAACCACATCTATGGATTTAGGAGTCATTGTGTTCCTGTTTTACTAGCTAAGCCTCAGATTTATATGAATTTGAGTGGCGAATCCGTAAGTTCATTTATTGAGCTTATCGATATAACATGATAAGCTTGTTGTTTAGCTTATTTTGGTACCTAAAAGGCATTGTTTTTTTAAATACAAAGTGGTCCACTTGTTGCCTATTAGAAAGTCCCTCGAAATAGAGAGTGGTGGTGGTACGACCTTTTATATTATTTGTACATAATTCATCTTAAAAATTTTGACATTTGTATATTTTAGGTAGAAGTAGCAAAACGGTAGAAGTAGCAAAACGGTTGGGTCAGGGTGGCTGGCGACATACCCAGTATGGGTTGGGTTGGCCCTAAACAGTTTTTGTCCAAAGGTGTAATAAATTTGAACTATAACAGTTAGTGTGTCAAATATGAAGGAACCCACTTCGTTTTTAGATACGTTTTGTTTGTTTGACCCGTTATAGAACTAACATAACCCAAATTGACCTATTGACACCTGGCGACGCAGTTAACACCAGGTCTATTAATAACTGTATTGTTATCGTAGTTTCTGGAATCTCTATTGACTCGGAAACCGCGATGGGGAAGTTTTTGAATACACCCTTTATGTCACCTTGTCCTGCCTCGAATTCTAAAGCTTGGCCTGAGAATGTTCAATCGTTTCTCGATGGCTCGATGGCCGAAATGTTGAAAATAGGAAAAGATGAGCCTTTTTCTAATAAATGATAATGGTCATAATTATAGTTCATGCACGATATGTGAACTGGCTGAGGGGCGTGAGTTTACGCCAGTGGGGATAATGCAAGGTGGGGTTATGAAGATTGTTAGGGAAAACCCAACTTCTGTGATAGTTAGGTTAGCGAGTGGGAGCGTTGAACCGCCTCATCATCATGCTCATGGTCATGATGTGGTAGTAGTTACATGGAAGAAGATTGTGTGGAATTTGAGTAAAAATGAGAGGTTCGAGTTGGGTGCCGGAGATTACTTATTTACGCCTGCTGGTGATGTTCATAGAGTTAAGTATTTGGAGGATACTGAGATTTTTATAAGGTGGGATGGTGTTTGGGATATCAAGTTGGATGAAGATCTTGCTACTGCTATTGCTAGTTTGGAGAAAGAAGCGTAATGCTGGTGTTTGGTATCGCATTTGCAAGGTGATTATCTGATTATTGCGTTTTTAGATATAATGTTCGGACACAGAGTTGGATACCATTTGATTCTGGTTACTTAAAAATCAGAATCTGTTTTCTATTGACATCGGGTTATATGAGTATTCCAAATTTACGTAATGACTTGTGTTGATGCATAAAAGTGATGTAGAAATGTTTGTTTTACGCTCCCCGAACAACAATTGATCCTTTTGCGAACTTACTGTCATCTGCTGTTCGTTTTGAACTATTCTGTGAGTAATGTAACATGGTTGATGTAACAACAAATAGTAAGTTAAAGGCAGTAACAAAATAAATCTCCCTCCATAAGTACACAAAACAGATCATGATACATATGGTTCCAGAACAAGTTTAACCACAGAATTATCTTTCTAACAATAGCCATGACTTTCTCGCTTTACTTGCATCACTAACATGTCTTCTTGATGTTATCTTTCACATCCCGAACTGACATATACCTTAGCATATGCATATCATACACAATAGGTGCAACTGTTTCCTTGCTAAAGGAATGACCTTGCATTTCCAGCTTGCGCAAGTTGGGGCATCCCTCAAATTATGACCATACTTCCCAATCTAGCTCAGTTGGCCACTAAGGTTCCACTAAGTGGTTTCGTTGGGGAGGTTCCCTGGGACCTCCCCTGGGCCTCTCAGGCGAAACAGTTAAAGAGTTTAACATAACTAGGCGAGGGTTCGAAGAAGATACTCTGTCGCTTGGATGTCATTGCTGTAGGAAATTTGTGTGTGTGAATGGTTATAATCTGGATATCAATCTGAATCGTGTAATCACTTTCAGATCAAAGTATTTCGACCCTATATGCCTCGGGTTCACGAAATCTTCAATCAGATAAGACAGATTGCAATTGAAATCTAAGGCACGAGAAATCAATTAGAAAACCTACGAATGTTATGAATGTTCTAACTGTGAAAGAAACCGACCCTGGTGAAAATAACAAGACAAAATAACTGTTTAACAGTTATTTTTCCAACTGTCGTGTTGGTTAAGAAAAGATGAAACTGCTGGGTTTTTAGGCAGGAAACGTTAATACCGTTTAGTAAAAAACCGTTTAGGTTTTGGGGCGCTGCTCCAAACCCCGCGAGGGGCGTCCCCTCCTCGACCCCCGCCCGCTGACCTGGCAGCGGGGCCCCAGCAAGGGGCTCTGCCCCTTGACCTCGCAAGGGGCGCTGCCCCTTGACCCCGCAAGGGGGCGCGACCCCCTTGACCCCCGTATCTTGGTCGTGGCGATATCAATCTAACTTTGACGAGCGTGCACTCCGCACCTCCTAAACCGTCTTTAGCTAAACTTGTCTAAGGCCATTGGTCTCTAAGTAAAACACAATTACACAAAATACATGTGATAACACTAAAGTTACTAATAATTGCACGACTCGACCCACCAACCACTAACAGTTCTAAAAAAATATATACTTCCCAATCTAACTCAAACCAAGTAGCATAGCTCAGATCTCATTGTGTGGTGGTAAAGTTGTTTTACTATATCTATAACCCAAAGTCATATGGAAGTCATGAAGGTTGTTCAAATGAGTTCCTATACACCAAATCATGAGTCTTAAAGTTGCGCGACTTTTTGCAGACCAATAACTTGCAATCCCATGTCTTCTAATACAGTTGAGTGTTTCTATACATATTTTACTGACCTACAGGATGGTTCAATTCTGCCCTATGGCAAAATGATACACTCACATTGGTCCAATTTCAATTGCTTAACATACCTTTCTCCTTTTTAGAAATCTATTATAGTATTATATAAGAGATGATATATGGAATTATCGAAAGAGATTATAGGTAAAAATATTAGCCGAAATAACTTTTAAGAGATGATTGTTCTGTGCTCTAAATATGATCATTTGGTGGTATCTAACTATCTTTTGACTTTTGAACATTTTTGGTTGATTCTTATTACAGATAGATTTTGATGTGTCATAGTCGAGTTACGAATACTTTCATTATAACTACCAATTCTGGCTAGTGATTCTTATAGTTGTGATATGCTTAAATGAGTTAAAATAGGATCACATAAATGGTAAAAGATAAACGAGCTAGATAACTTAACCATAGAATAAACTTTCTAACAATAGCCATGACTTTTTCACCTTGATTGCAGCATCAATATGTCTTTCCGTTGTTTCGAATCTAAGAATTTGGACGAGTCAATGCCAAAGTAGTTTGACAATCTGTATCACGAACCCACACATACTTGAGAGAATGTATATTGAACACAAAAGTGGCAATTGCTTGCTCGCTAAAAGGACAAGCCACCATTTCTAGCTTTCTCAATTTTGGACACCCTTTTAATAGCTCCACAAGTCCTGCATCCGACTTTCCCGCATAACCAAGGGACAGATATCTCAGATTATGACCATACTTCCCAATACACCCCAAACCAACATCTGTTAATCCTCCATGTCGAGGTCGAAGGTGGATACTTAGCCTTTCAAGTTTACTACAACCCATTAGCATAGCTCGGATCCCATTGTCTACCGGGACAGATGTATAATGATACTCAAAACTCAAAGTCATATGGAAATCATGGAGGTTCTTCAAATGAGTTCCTATACACTCCAAAATTTCATTTGAAATATTATTGAGATGAATATATAAACATTCCAACTCAAGACATCGTCGTGCCATAGTAATGAGACCCATTTCAGTAATCAACCCATAAGTTTTAAATACGCGTAATTTTTTGCAAGACTCACTCAATCCCATGTGTCCAAAGTTTCTTTTGGTGTAGATTACTTCCAAGTTGGGACACCTCTGAATCAAGAAACGCTCGCGATAATTATCCATACTTGCATCGAGAAGATGCAATTCCCTTAGCTGATGTGCAAAGGGGAGTACAAGCGGCAACGATGTTTTGGTGAGAGGGTATATACCTAAACAACATATATTTTGAGGAAATTCAAAATCAGCATACTTCTTATCCTCATACATAGACTTATCCCATTCACGGCCTACAAAATCTTCTAACTTAACAGCATATCTAAATACATCTGCAAGATGACTTAGATCGACTCCAGCAATCTTCAAAGATACAAGAGACTGACTGCAACTTTTTGCAAGAAGTGTAAGATCTTCAACATCATATATGGTAATGTACCCGCAATCCAATGATTCAATGTTTGTGGCTTTTAAAGCCAATTTATGTAACCATTTTCCATCTTTATTATCCACTGAACTATGTTCCAAACAGAAAGTTCTCAGATGATTACAATACTTACCTATATAGAGTAATCCATCAGTAGAAATCTCATCACACTTAATAATCTTCAAAACCCTTAAATCCTTACCACGGGTTTTGGCCAAGAGCTCGAGATCCGAATCATGAACATTCATGTGACGAATATGAAGCACTTTCAAGCACTTAAACGAAACAGCTATTTCTTGAATCCATGGGTTGATGTCAATACTCAAATTCTCTGGAAACCAAAGTGGCAATCCCTTTAGAGTTAGGGACTCGAGAAACGGGAACCGTTGATACAAACGAGATGGTTTAGGGGAGTAAAGTAGGTGAACAGTCACGTGCTTCCTAGTCATACCTTCAAGCTCGCACCATCTACGGCAAACTAACGAAAGAGATTTGTGGTCATCACAGTCGTGTATGTACGGAATGACACAGCCAAACCCGGTGTCCATTGACACATTTAGACGCCGCTCCATATTGATGAAAAGCTGCTCAGATTTTGAGGTTTTGCAATAGAAGAGGTGTAATATACGAATTCTGCAAACATTAGTTTTGTAAGACATTAGTACTTTATCCCGGATATCCCATATGGAAAACCAAATACAGAACCTTGCTTAAGAAAACTCGCTAACTTCCTCTCCCAAACACCCAAACAACCAAGCAACAATAAACATTATTACTAGTAGTATTTATTAAGATATAAACGATATCACTTGCAATCATATAATATGTGATGGATCATAGCTAATTAGCCAATGCTTATCTAGCCTTAGAAGGGTGTTTGTTTTAGATTACTTTCGGGTTTATGAGCTCATTTTTTGTGGCTTATTTTAAAACTTTTCGGCTTACATAAGCTTATTATAAAATAAGAAACTTATATAAGGCGAAAAGATTGAAAATAAGGCACAAAAAGTTAGGCTATGAAACAGGAGCCCAAAATTAAATAAGCCATGAGCCGGGATGTCAGCTCATAAGCTAGTAAATAAGGGGGTGTTCGGCTTAAATGCTTGTGTGTTCTAAAAGAGATTATGCTAGTAATTTCCTACCATTAAAGGATAAAAGCCCCAAAAAGATAAACACCTTCAAAGTGGTCAATAGTTTTTCAAAAGATAACTATAAGCATCTAGAATTAGCTTTACCCAAATGCCCCACAAGCCAATAATTGGATCTTAATCAAAATAAGCCCAAAATTAAATCAAAGCTTATAATTATGGGGTGTTTGTTTCTGCTTATATAGCGAGCTTATAGCTTATTTGGTTTTCGGCTTATATTTCATAAGCCCTAATTTTACTGTTTATTTTGGAACTTATGGGATTGTATAAGTTTATCATATCAAAATAAACTTATATAGGCCCACACGTCTCAAAATAAGCTGGAAAATTAAGGCTTATGAAATATAAGCTGAAATCATATAAGCTCATAAGCCCACATATAAGCTTAAACAAATACCCCTATGACTAAAAACATGATATGGGCTCATAAGCTACTGCCTTAGAGCAGTTGGCCACCAACTATCGCAAAAGCACGCAGTTGACTAAGTCAAGCGAAAGGGCGGGGGTTCGAATCTAGGCCCCAGTTTGGTTAGCTTGCCTAGTTAATTTACCGGGATATGTCTTCCTTGTTGGGTGGGGGCTCGGTACCAAAAAGTACACGGACTTAAGATGCATCCGCCAAATACCATTTTTTCTTTTTTTACACAAGTCTCCAAAATTAAGCACCCAAAATAAGCTGAAACATAAGCATCAAATTAAAAGCATGTATTGAGAAACAATAAATAACTTACAGAGTAAATAAGAGAATTCCTGAATCATATCATACTTTTGGTTTTGATTTTGATGCTATTAAAAGTGGGTTACTATGGTTTTGTTGGTCTGTCGTTAGGAGTGACAATTCTGAACCTTATAGTTTTAGATGTGACGCTTTGACCCCTTTATGAACCAAATGATGCACTAGAAATTAAACTAAACTTTTATTATTCGGTATATAATCAAAAAATTGAAAGTATTTGAATAACATTGGACTTTATCCTCACTATTAAATTACTCTCTCAATTCAGATGTTATTTTTCACATTTTTTTAAGAAATCTACGTTTGATAAAAATAGTTATAAGGTGTTAGCTATTAATTATTAGTTGTAAGCTGTTAATAATAAAATTGTTAACATTAACTATAAACTGTATTATTTTTTTAATAAAAGTGTTTAGTAAATTAGTTGTTAATTGTAAAATTAAATGTAAAATAACATAAAAAGACATATTTAGATAAATTAATTTAATATGTTTAGAGAATATATTAATGATTTACAACTTTTATAGAGCTGGTTTTTAAAAAGTTGTATGAATCAACTTTTTTTTAAGAGCTATCTCTACTACTTATAAAGAGAATTCCCCAATTTCTTGAATGTTGAAAATCATGTTAATTTAAGAATTGTTGAAAAACATTATAAATTAGGAAATGTTGAATATTGCATCTCAAATCTCTATTACTTATAAAGAGAATTCCCCAATTTCTTGAATGTTGAAAATCATGTTAATTTAGGAATTGTTGAAAAACATTATAAATTAGGAAATGTTGAATATTGCATCTCAAAACATTGAAAAACTATGCATTACGTTTAAAGTTTAACTTATTTAATTTTAGAATATTTGACACCCATATAATTAATTACACAGTTAAAGCATAACAATTATATTTTTAGTAATGTTGATATACACGAATGAAAGTGTTGTTTGCCAGCTAAATGTGCTAATCCAAAATATGATATTTTTAGTAATGTTAAAAACTTACAGAAGAAGCTTTATAAGTTTTACATATATATGTACGAGTTGTAGCCTAAATCTTTTCACCATTCATTCTACTATCTCTACCTGTTTGACTTATCCCGCAGAAACCAGTGTCAATCAATCACTCTTGGCATCGATCATCACCAGAAGAACACAACTTAAAGTAATGAATCACATATTGTGTAAGTATTCTGTACTATTTTTTTAGGAATATTCATACATCTATCCTTGTTTTAGTTTCATAATAAATAGGATTAATAGGTTAATAATTCTTCTTGTAAATCATGAGGTATTTTTACACTTTCACTATAATTTGCTATTTTCAATTAATTAATTATATTGTTTTCTTCTTTTTATTTCTTGTTTTTATTTCTTGTTTTTGCAGATTAGGTTAAAACTTTTATGAATTTATCAATTCACCCATCAGGTATGTTCATTTCTCTAAATTTCAATGTTTTGGCTTTGGAGTTTATGGCATATAAGCTTAAGCTTAAATGGAGTATTTCGATGGAATGAAAACAATATTGGCATTTTGCTCTTTTTAAACTACTTAGTATCAAGAATGTTTAGGATTGATTATATTAAGGCAATTCGAGAATCCAAACTGTTAGTTTGAGACATGTATGTTCAGTTTTTAGTGGTAATTCCTGCAAAAGGGATAGGGTCTTTATCAAGTTTCTACCTTTTTAGAGATTTGGAGTTGTAGAATGTGATTATGGAACTGTCACATGTTGTGGTTGCCAAAATAGAGCACGAAGATGAAAAGGGTGCTAATTCTATTGAGTATATAGATGTTATAGGTGCAGCGTTCTTCAGGATCAATAGCAGCTAGGATGGCATGGTAAGTAAGCATGGTTCAACATTATGTTAGTTTCAGTGATTCACAAAAAATCTCATGATTTCAACAATATGCATCTACTAAATCTATCTGAATTGACCATAATGTTAGTGCATCGTCGTTCTTTAGATTTTTAAAACTTAATAGTTCGATAATCACGATTTTAGTGAATCGATTCAAAGGTCAAGCCTTTAATGGGCTTGTATTATTTTTAGAAACCATTGTGTTATATAATGAAGAAGCGCGAATGTTGTAATCTTCACAACCATTTTTGGGGAAGCATTGATACTTTTATCTGTTGTCAGCTTTCTTGTGCAGGCTTTTAGTGTTGGATATATGAGATTCTTGTATTATATCAAAAGAAAAAGATGTAGAACGGTGCTTAGCAACTCACTAATGAGTATATCAAGAGCATGTCTGATTGTTTTTTGTCTTTTGGCATATTGTGTATTGTTATGAGTTTCGATTAGTGTGAGTTGTTTTTGTTATCTAGGAAAAGCAATGGTTCATACGAACTGTGAGGCGAGGCCGGTTGAGAGGTCTTCAATTCGAATGATAATCATAGTTATGTTATTAAATCCTCTTATGTGAACCAGCGGTAGAATAATCCATCCCCTTGACGTAGTTAAGATTAGCAAGGTTTCTTGAACTTAGGTTTCTTGAACTTATTTCACTAAAAAGTATTTCTATGTGACAACCTTATTGTTGATATAAATCTTCTAATTTAAAAAACTAACAGCAATAGAATTTTAATTTAACCAACCAATGAGAACGAGAACGAGGAGCTGGGAGAACGGTACCTGAAAAGTGGTACCAGTTATATCCACTTGTAGTATCATGACCATTTACTGGAAGCTAATTTTTTATAGCTCACAGTGTTGTGTATTCAAAATCACTGGACCTTCCTGATATTAATACCCTGAAATTTAAATTTCTTAATCGTAATTCCTTTTTTTGTGTTAATGTTTTACCGATATGCCAATCTTTTCCAACATCTAACATGTCGACATATTTGTGGCTTTACTGCAGCTGAAAGTACAAGTAAAACACACGGCCAGTATGCGCAATTGCAGGTTGAAAATAACAAGCTGGTAGATGTGGCTGTAGAAAGTGAAGTATTGAACCAAGAAGTCAGAATTATGATTACCGAAGTAATGAGCAAAGTACAAAGGAAATCTTTTATGACTCCTTAAGAGGCCAAATGTGTGCCGACAAATATTTGTATGTTGTTGAAGGCATGCAATGTGAATGTATATGGATAGTCTTTAAGGTGCATTTCCATGCATATTGATGAATATGGATGTAATGCTAGGAAATTCAACCTAATTGTGTGTTTATTATCGTGATAGAAAAATAAGATGAACCAGACGATTGCATTCTAAACTGAAGGCAATATAACTTATTATTTTTATCTGGATGAGTGCACATAACAATTATTCTTTTTATGTTGTTACATATAATCTCTTTTTCAGCATACACTCACTTTTGCAACACAAATATTATGGAGTTTATAGTTTTCATGGAGATTTTTGTATATACAAAAAGAAAGTATATGTTTTAGTTCATTATGTTTTGGTCTACCTACATGACCCTATCCCATGACCTATAATAGGTCTTTTAAATCGGTTAATTGCGCACCTCATTATGTTTTGAGCGAGCTCGAGCCTACAAATAGGTCTTTGTAGGTGGAGACGGTCATTATGTTTTAATCTACATTACCTTATACTCCCTAATAGGTGTTTAAATGGGCCATTTTAGTGGGTTAACTCTCTTTGACTTGCTAAGTGGGTGCATTACTAAACTATTAAGTATTTTAAAACAAATTTAAATTTTTTAATAATGACTACTGTTTCAGTTGAATTAACCCTTGTTAAAACAATGTGTACTTGGATTTGATATTTTCACGTTTTATTTTGAACGTTACATGAAATGCCAATGACAATATCACACATCATTAATTATCTGTTGCTATGAATTTCCGCCGCTATGCGCGAGTACTCGTCTAGTTTATTTAAGATAAAAAATTAACAATTCCAAAAAATTATTATGCTAAATAGAGCTAATTAATTTGAAGACATTATTTTTTAAAGAAAATAAAATAATAACTCTTTAAAAGCATTAGAAAATCACTTGCCAAACATAATTATAAACTAATTCTCATCTAATAAAAATATTTCACGTTTCTTTTTTAAGATAATATAAACTGATTTTCATCTACTAAAACTAAATAGGATACTTTGATGTAGATTGTCGTATCATTCTTACTTGATATTATTATTACAAATCTTAAAGTAAATAAATAAATAATAAAGTTGTTGTTAATTTAAAAAAAATACTAAAAAACCAAGTAATACTGTAGTTATAGTTTTCTAATGTGTTTTTTATGGGTCAAAGATAAACTAGACCATAAGCTAAATGGGTTACTCCGTTTTTGCTTAAACCATCATAGTTTTTTTGGGCACCATTTTACGTTTGGTAACCCGGATTACATACATAACAATGATCGTTTATAGACATGTTCACTTTTATACGTGTGTATTTTATTTGTATGTGTATAATTTTTAAAATTCGGGATAACTATTATTAGATTCAAATTGTCAAAAAGATAAAGAAAAATAATCAATTTTTTATGTCAAATAAGTTGATTGTATAAAATGGAAAAACCTAAATATAAACGGTTTTTAAAACTGAAAAACTAAAAAACTGATCTCAAGCCGATTAAAAACGAGAAATCGAATCGCCCAAAATCGAACAATTTCGGTTTTGTAAAAAAGTGAATATCTCGGTTTCGTTTTGGTTTTAGTCAAACACCGACCCAATGAACCGTGCACACCCCTAATAAGAAACCAAAACCAAAACCCAAAAACCTAGTTTGGTTTTTGGATGAAAACCGAAACCAAACCGAAACTTTCCGTATTTGAAAAGTAAAAACTAAAGCAGTTGGGCTTTTTCCCTTTTGTTGTTTGAACAGTTGGGCTTGATGGGTCAAAGATAAAGCAGTCCATGGGCTTTTAATGGGCTCACCATTTTTACTAAATCAGTCACAGCTCATTTTCCGGAGAAATAAGCAGTTCACCGGAAAAATAAGCAGTTCACACTTTCATTTCAATAAGCAGTTCACCGGAAAAATAAACTAAATGGTAAGTCTCTTATGTTGTTTTTTTTTTAAATTGCTTATTTAATTGATGCTGTATTCAATAAGCAGTTTTGTAAAGGGTGTTTTGGTTTGGTTATTTGAACCAAATAAGCAGTATTTAGTGTTTTGCTAAAAGTAAGCAGCATTTTGGTATAAGCAGTATGAAATAAGCAAATACCAAACTGCTTATTTTTAAAGAAATTAGATAAATGGTCATAATTTTTCGGGCGAACGATAAAGAAGCTGTTTTGGATAAGCAGTTTGTAAAGGACTAAAGGGTGTTTGGGTTTTGTACATTTAAGCAAATAAGCAGTATCGAGTTTTTTTTATAGTAAGCTGTTTGAAGTAATGGGGTGTTTGGTTTGGCTTATATTACGTAAGCCCATTTCGGCTAATCTAACATAAGCCTTAAATTTGGGCCTTATTTGGAGGTTTATGGGCTTATATAAGTTCATTATATCATGATAAACTTATATAAGCCTCTACGTCTCAAAATAAGCCACAAAATTGGGCCTTATGGTATATAAGCCGAAATAAGTCATATTTCGGCTTATATTTGAGAAATCCTAATTTTTAAGCTTATTTGGAGACTTATGGCTTATATAAGTTTATTAGATCATAACAAACTTATATAAGCCAATAAGTCTCCAAATAAGCCACAAAATTGGGGCTTATATTATATAAGCTAAAACAAACAGCCCCTAAGTAAATCCCAGACGCCCCCATTGTTGCTTATTCCATACTGCTTATTCTAATCAGTAATGAACAGATAAACAGTTCTAATATGCCAATCACAAACACCCCTTGTTGGCGAAAGATAAGCTCTTATAAGTAAGCTCTATAAGTGAGCATGTTGCTATAAGCAGCTGAAATAAGCAATCCCAAACTATTTACACTAAAAAATATGCAGCTGCAGCAAAAGCGTGACTGAGAGATGCTAAGGAAGCTTTTTAGTGCAAACCGCGCCTTCTGCACATCGATTCATTCACCAAAGCCATGGTTGTTTGTCGGCTTGGGTAATCCCGGGGATAAGTTCAAAGGAACAAGACACAATGTATGTTCCTAAGTTAACCTGTCACAGCGTATAATTATGACTTATATGATTTATAGATATTATCCATTAAATTGCATTTTTATGAAATCAGGTCGGGTTTAACATGGTTGATACTTTTGCGGAGACAGAAGGGATTGCTATGGATACAGTGTTTTGTAAAGCCATTTTCGGAAAAGGCTTGTCAGCTTCTCTCACTTTCTGAAATATTTTCATTCATAAGTTGTTATATTATACCGGATTTAATATTTGGATTGGCATAACAGGTATTGTCGATGGTGTTCCTGTTTTACTAGCTAAGCCTCAGACATATATGAATTTGAGTGGTGAATCAGTAAGTTCATATATTGAGCTTATCGATATAACATTACAAGCTTATTGGTTTAGCTATGGTATCTAAAAGGCGTTGGTTTGTTTAACTGCAGAGTGGTCCGCTTGCTGCCTATTACAAACTCCCTCTAAATCGAGTGGTGGTGGTATGATCTCTTATATTACCTGTACAGAATTTGTTTTGAAAATGTTGGCATTTGTATGTTTCGGGTACACGTGGCAAAATGGTTGCGTCAGGGCGGCCGGCAGAAGAGCCAATATGGGTTGGGTTGGTTCTGCTCAAAAGAGTTATAGTCCAAAGTTGTAAATTTGAACTATAACAGTTAGTGTGTCAAATATGATGCGACCCGTTATAGATCTAACACAGCCCAAATCAACCTATTGCCCTTTCTTTCGGTGTTATCCTAATTATTTTCCTTTTTGTGGGTCTAGTTCCATGATGATATGGATCTACCAAGTGGGGTTCTTCGGCTTCAACCAAAGGGAGGCCATGGGAGCCATAATGGGTATGCATAATATGAACTCTTGAATGCAACACCATGACCTATGTTGTTCCTTTCCACAGTTAGGAGACACACTTCAATTTTTGTTGCAAATAATTAAGCAATAGGTTAAAGCAAAATAGAGATATTTGTTTGTAACTAAGGACCTGTTGTTTATGTTGTCAGGATGAAGAGCGTGATCTATCATTTTCGTGGGAATCGGGAATTCGCAAGGTTAAGAATTGGTATATATTATCCATCAATTACGTTTTTATATCTATTTTATAAAACTTTTACGATGTTAGATGAATGTTTCTTTGTAATTGATCGCTATTTTACTTGCTCTGTGTAGGCATAGGAAAGCCTCCTGGTCAAATGGATCCGAAAGCCTTCTTGCTTCAGAAGTTTAATGCAACGGCTCAAGAACGAGTAAGAATCTATTTTCAGAACAATGGTATTAACAGTTGTCATCTTCTCATCTGCATATATTTTACTGAAGAATCTATTCTCGTGTTGGCTTGTGAAGATCAACGTTGGTTTGAAAGAGGGAGTTGCTGCATTAAAAGTACTAATGACAAAGGGTGTGGAAGAGAGCGCACGGGTTTTCAACAATGAGCAGAAATACAAACACATAAAGGTGCCAGACAATGCCGATATGAGGTTAAGAAGACTAGACTAGTCTTAGTGTTCTTCAGCTGTCTTACAACACAGTTCTCGAGTTGAGTTGGGGTGTTCACTGTGTCAGTATGTTGCCCTGTACTGCTGTACAAATTGATTTTGCATTTTTTGAGCTAGTTCCGGACTTGGGATTGAGTGCTGGTATGCATTTGTTATCTATTAAATATCCTATCCTATGTAAACTATTGTCTGTAGTGGGAAACTGCTAATTTTAGCAATCAATTTACGAAGAATAAATTCAATGAATTTATATGACAATTATAGATATCAAGGGCAAAAAGTCAGTCAGCACAATTTTCTGTATTTGTCTAACTTTAGTATGTCGATTCAATATTTGTACTGTCACTTTGTATAACTTCATGTTCAAGACAAAGAAAGCGTGTTTTGCTGATTGAAAGTGATTCTCTGAAAACACTGTAGCGGTCATTTGTGTGTGTAGAAATGAGGAATGTGTTACAAGCCTCTGTTAAGAAAGGGCCGTGGACATGTGAAGAAGATGAGTTGTTGTCGAGTTACATCGCCAGAGAAGGAGAGGGCCAGTGGCAGGCCTTACCCAAGAAGGCAGGACTTCTCCGTTGTGGGAAGAGCTGCAGACTCCGGTGGATGAACTACCTTCGTCCTTCTGTCAAGCGAGGCCACATCTCCGCCGATGAAGAAGACCTCATCATCCGGCTTCACCGCCTCCTTGGTAATAGGTAATGTAATCGTATTTTTAAATGTTGTTTGGGTGCCTTTAAAAATGAAAATCTGATTATTGTGTTTTTTAACAGTAAGTAATTAGATTAGGGGGCTAGGTGATAGTCATAGTGTTTTTGTTTTCCTTGTGCCTGTGTGCTTTCTTGTTGATGCTTGCCTTGTTGTTTCTCTCCTCCCGTACCTTTTTCATTCTATGTCCTTGTGCTTTTTGCGCTTCGTGTCTTTTTAATTTATTTGTGTGGTTTGCCTATTTGCCCTTTTTGGCTTTTCTCCCTAGTGGTTGTTGTCTTTTTGGATTGCGTTTCTTGCCTTGTGTCGGTCTTCTTGCATTGCTTCACTTTACATGCTCGGTGTCTTTGCATTCCTTGGCTAGTTTTCGTTCATTTGCCCTTTTGTTTTTGATAGGTTCTAGTGGTGGACTAGTTTTGACTAGGGGGTTAGATGGTAGGCGTGGCGGGGGTTTTTGTTTTTCTAGCGCGTTGTAGTCCTTCATGTGGCCCTTTTCCTTTGGTCTTTGGTATATGGTGTGTTTCCTTTTGCTTTATGCTTTATCGTTTTTTGTTTGCCCTTCTAGGTCCTTTTCTATCTTCTTTGGCTTTCTTTGTTTGCTTACTGTACCCTTTGTTTACCTTGTTTTATCTTGCCCTGTGTGATATGGTGTTGACGTGCTGTCCCTTTGTTTTGGTGTACCGTGCTCCCCTTATCTTTTGTTTGGATCCTTCTGTGCTTTGTGGTTCACTTTTATGTCGTGCCCTATACTTCGCACCCTCTTGTTAGGTATTTTCTATCTATCTTGCCTTGTTTATCGATTATATCTTTGCTTTGTGACTATATGTGCTCTTCTTGCTCTCTTGTTTATGTACAGTATGTAATTACAGTATTTAAAATGCAATCTTGAACACCCTTTTAGATCATTATCTTTTTCTAAATTAGTCTCGAGTGTCGTTCAACACTGACATATGCTCATGCTTACACTATCATTAGGTGGTCATTAATAGCGGGAAGGATTCCTGGGCGTACGGATAACGAGATTAAGAACTACTGGAATACACACCTTAGCAAGAAGTTAACAAGCCAAGGGATCGATCCAAAGACTCACAAACCATTATCATCACCGTCATCATCTTCTCTAAACCCAAATAACAATCTCACTCATCTATCCTCTTCACCAGATCAAACCAAAACAATCTCAACAAATTCCCATGAAAACATTTCAAACCCCAACTCCATTAACCCAAAAAGTGGTCCACAAACTGATAATATTCTTGGTCACTCGCCAGATGATGTTTTCTCTTCGTTCTTGGATTCACTGATCAACGATGAAATGTGCAGCTAGGACACCCCGACTGCTTGATCAAAAGAAGTATGCAATCCTATTTAGTATTATCTAGCTAAAAATCTAGGGATAATAACTTAAAAATGTACTCCGTATTTAACTTGTCAACTTTTATCATTGTGTGTACTCTTCTTATTTTTTTTTCATTAAAACACAAACCATTTCAAAACTTACATTTCCATGTACTCACTGACTGGCTATTCAAGTAACCAGTTATCACATTTTGTTATATAGTAAAAAAATAATTCCACATAGATAAAAAAATTACATATCACTTTATCCAACTTATATCATCTCATATCACTTTATTAAAATTGATCGGTGCAAAAGGTTTGTAATGTTTTATTCTCTTTGTCCCTGCTTTGTGTTTGTATTTTACGGTCATTCAGATTTAATATACCCCTGCATAATTGAATAGTGGCTTAATATCCGGTCATTCAGATTTAATATCTACGGTTGAGATAACTATCTTAGTGGGTTTTTGTTTTCTAAGAGGATATGTTATTATATAAGATAGGTTGTTCTGAGTGCCCTCTACTAGAGCCCAATAATCTTATTGTGTTAAGGCGGATTCCTGAAGAGATTTTATCACCACTTTTCCATTGTTAAGGCGGATTCCTGAAGAGGAAATGGTGTAGAGATCCTTCTTTGTGATTTCTTTGGACTCCCGATTTCTATCATCTTCATAATATTCTCGTTATCTTTAGGCAGCTTTTGCTTAAATTCCCAATCTACCTGTGTGTGTATTAAGAATAACATTGACACATTAGTTCAGTTAACTTTCAAACTCCAGGAATATAACAGATAAGGTAAAAGTTCTATATAAGCATCCTTGGTGATTTATAAAGTTACCCATGTATTTATTGTCATTGCTCCTCCCTGTTTAATAAAATATATGTCTTTACTTCTGTATTCTTACATGTATGTTGAATGCTTTCTCTAGTCCTCTAGAACCGATCCCATTTTTGGACGTTTCGCTTGATCTTTCTGCAAACAGTCATAGGCTATTCTTGCTGTAAATTAGAGGAGATTGATTCTGTATGCTATACTGAAAAATCTGTTATTTATACGGTTTAGGGACTGTTGGGTGACTATAAAGTAACATGCGCATTTATTAAAACTAGTAAGATGCCCGCGCAATGAGTAGGTGGTATCAAGTAGCGAAAAGAAAGAAGACAGTGACCATATGTTTTATGCATTTATTACCTTCAACAGAAATCAGTCACATACTAGATATTACGTACATTAATATCACTTTAGGTGTATTAGACAGAAGCTTTTCCAGGATGACAAACCTTTCCATTAAGTAGACATTCTAAACAGTTTTACAAACTGTATATACCCTTCTGCTTGGAAAACCCGTAACACGTTCTGATAAGCTCACCACCTCTTCGCTATTTTTAACAATCTGCCAAGCTAAGATAGCTCATGTTTTATGACTCAACTTACTCAAAAGGCTTGCGGCAACATTTATCTTACCCTTTTCATATCTGCAGAAATGAGGTAAATCCATTTTTGAATGACTCGCTACTTCTGCAGATGTGCCCAGTCGCAAGCAACTTTTGCTCTATTTTTGTATAGTACGTGTAACATGGTTCCCCAAAATCAAGCCTTTTGTTTAATAAATAACAACATAAAACTGCACACTCCACATTCCTGTAGCTTGTATCAGTACACGAGACTGACTTTTATGTCATTAGCTTCAGCCTAATATTCTCCATTATTACATATGGCTGAGCTCCGAGTGAACCGAAATAGGCCATGGAGTACCATATGACAAGAGTGCCTCTGTGATTTAACCATAAGCCACTTTGCCTCGGTTGAATGTAATGTTCACCCCCACCCCTTAAAGTGGTAACGATTAAAGAAGCTCTTTGAGGTGTCTCTTTTCAAACAAAAGGTCCAGTTTTCCGAGGACAAAAGAGAATAGCTCTGTGGGGAAGTTGTTTGAGTGTTGACATCTGTCGACATATAAAATAAAGTGCAACAGGCCTTAATAACACTCCACATACTTTATGAACAAATGCATTGTGGCAAGCTTTGGTTTCTTTACCACTTGAAGAGTACTGTGGATGCAGATAGCCTAATGTTCCATGGATTTTAGATATGATAAAGTCAGGAATAGTTGCTTTCCAGGCATGATCTAGCACAATATTGCCACTTTTTATGTCACCATGGAACGTTCTTTGGTTTTCTTCGGAAGAATGAATGTGATTCAGCCCTTTTGCAGCCCCAATAGATAAGGTGAAGCCAGAGTTGAAAGCGTGATGAAGGTTGAGTCGATCTGGATTTAGGAATTTGGTGTCTGGAAAAATAGAACCTTTTGTAAGTGTAGTTTTTGGTTTATGTTTATGTCTTGGTAGGGGTCTATTCTAGTTTACCTTCGAATTTTTAATGAAACAAGTGTTTGAGCCTGCTCTTCGCTGCGGTTGTTGAAAAGATACATTTCGAGCGGTCTAATTTTCTAACCAATTGCAGGTTTAATACATATTTAACTTCAAAGTTTAAAGTACATACCCTTCTTGTAAAGAAATTTTGTGAAAGATATTGCTTCTGATCCGATAAACAAAGTAACAGTTAGATTCTAAAATGAAGTCATTATTCAGTCCATGCGATCTTCTTCTTTGCGGACTTGATGTCTGCAACTATTTTGTTTCTGCTATGCTGCAGTACGAAAGACTTCTTAACCATGGATAAAAATAGTCTACCGAAGGAAAGGCTTCCTGCAGAAACAATCACAGAAAACAAATAGCTCAGCTGCAACTTTTAACTGCACAAATCTCGTATCTAAAATAATGTTTTCTAAGCAGTTTACTTGTAAAAATTTAAATCACAAAATTATGCATCCATTTAACAAACCTGAATCTCAGAAAGATACGCCTCGTTTTCCTCTGCTTTCATGATAGTAGAGCATAAGAACGTATAAAGATGCACTTTACGCGCATATACAGATGGAATCTTTAGCATAATGTGTACATTAGTAAGCAAACTATAGTTTCGAGATTATGAAGCTAATTAACTAAAGTCAGCACCTTTTCATTAGTAACTTAATTTCCAAGGAAAACAAATTATAACAATAACAATTACAATGTTATTAATAGACGAAAAAGTAGCGAATTTGTTACTCATCAGCCTTGGTCATTCCAACTTCACTGTCCACGATGGTCAACGTCTTGTTAGTCTTGTCGGGGATGAGGTGGATGAAAAGCTCAGGTTGTCCATCGAGCTCACTCTTGACAGTTAATTCTCTCGAAGTAAATTTTTCCCACAGCCTAAAACAGTATTCTGTTAGTGACATTATCTAGCAAACATGGTTATACGAGTTGCTTATATGACATTACTTATGCATAAGTAACTACCAGTACCTCTAAAAAACCAATGCATTTCTATCATTTAACTAAAACTCGAGTATAAGTGCATAACGTAATCCCTTCCCCAGACCCATCCTAGCTGGTTGAACCTTAGCATCTGCAACAGTCTTAGGAAGGTATTTGGACCTGTAAGCATCAATTTTTTCATGTTCAAAATCTAGAAACAATATGGCCTATTCAAGAAAAGAAAATTAAAAAAGCTATTTTGCCAAGTAACGTAAAAGTCTTGCAGAAAAGTCGATATTTTGGAAATAAAAAGTGGCGATTATTAGGCCATTTA
The DNA here is from genome assembly GCA_025667525.1 of Glebionis coronaria. Taxonomy (NCBI): domain Eukaryota; kingdom Viridiplantae; phylum Streptophyta; class Magnoliopsida; order Asterales; family Asteraceae; genus Glebionis; species Glebionis coronaria. The sequence goes on along the minus strand of JANFOE010000322.1, from coordinate 3,666,181 downwards.
CTTTTTGTTAACTATGTAATAGCGTAGGCTAAATAGGCTAGCTTAGTCCACGGGCTTAGGCGCATATTCAACCCATATGTGGCTTTTCGATCTATGTAATAAATACGCCGTGTACCACCACCATTTCTCTCCTACCTCTCTCTAAGTTTCCGTATGAATTGGGTGACACTGTATAAATTATACAGTGCTGCTTTTGTATGAACACTATTGACAAATATAATTGAAGGAAATATTTTGTAAATTCTCCTTTTCAAAAGAATCAACCTTCTTCATCGTCATTCCTAAATTCCCACTTAAATTGTGACAACGAGTTCAGATATAGAGATGGGATTACAAGTGAATATCCTACGAAATAGTAAATAATGTTCAAAAATTTCAAAGAAATTCTGACTGATTATGGTCTACGCAGCCATTCCACAAGAAAAACCAGTTGCATAATGTAACAAACTCAGTTTTTAAAATAACGGAGCCCTCTTTGGGATTCCTTTGCGTCTCTTTGCAGTGCTTGCAGTATAGTTTCTTTTATCAGCAACTTTCACCGTTAGCTGGTCTCCATTATCCCTCTGAAACTATAGTTAGGACTTAGGATAAGTAATTAAATCAAGTTATGCAAAATACAGTAGGTAAGAAGCCAAAGATGAATAAAGTTATGTTGAGCAGTAATGGCAACGACATCTATTGATGTCACATTTAAGTGGTTGTAGGAGTTTAGTACCTTGCAAGCAATCGAGCAGTAATGGTAGCGGCTAGCGTTCATGAGTTTTCGTGTACAGGTGTGGCAAGAGAGATGTTGTTCTAACTGGCTTGAGCTTTTGTGGGGGAGGGGATGAAGTGTCAAAACTTTCTTTCTGTTGCAGGCATATGGCTGCGATTAGAATATAAAATTAAGTTAACTATGAATACACGAAGCATTAATATATTATCACGATGTCACTTAATTTGACTTCAAATCTTCAATGAAAGATGAATAACCGTAAATAGGTCAATACATCTCTTAAAAAGTGAAACTACGTTTCAGGGCAGTGACTGAATAAATTACTTCCATATCAATTAAAATAACTTGAAACTATATTGAATAAATTAACCTGTAGATTTGTTCGCTGGCTTTTTGGTTCGATAGTGTGGTAATTGCTTGATCATTTTCTAGAATAAGTTCATATGTTTATGATAATTACGGCCGTACACTATACATTCAAAGGACTATTGATATGAACATGTGCATGTTAAATGTATGTATTTTATGAGTTGAAACACAATGTTGTGCATACTAAATGAATTCTGTCATCTATGAACAACACGACACATGATAGGATGGTACAGTAAGTTACAGTCCGAATGATAGTATTACTCCTGCGTACAACCACTACTGAATTTTGTTTGGTTAACAGAAGTCGGGGAAAATATTGTTCTAGAATCGCACATATACATGGTTACTACTAATGCAATATCTGAAGACGGGCATTTATGATAAACAGAAAATACCTGTATCAATGAGCTATCAATATGTTTTTTCATATCCTCTACGGTGACTGCGGCATTGTAGACATGTCTGTAGACCTGTATTACCCTATGATCATTATGAGTGCCTTCCGTCATACAGTATTGACATGCAACCTTTTTGCAATCAATGCAGTAGTTATTTTGATCATTACCTACAGAGTTGTTATGTGAGCTGCACTCCATAAAGAAAGTCCTTGCTAGAAAGAAGGTGAGCCACGATAGAGCACCAGCTTCCTACAAATACAGTATTCGTATAAACCAAAGCCGTATTACCGTTTTATAATTTATATCCTTGTCTTCTGAATTACAGAGATGCACAACTTGGTTTTAGTTCACATATACAGTTATTTACCATGATCTTGACTTACCATAGCTAAAAAATTTACTAAAGAGATACAGCCTTTCCCATATTAGTTCCTTTAGGATATATCTTTGTAATTATCACTAAAATAAATCTGTAAGAGGGGCAAGGATGTGCAAACTTTTTGAAGTAAAAGGGTATAATCACCATTCATTTTACAAGGTTATCATCACTTATTATCTCGCCATCAGTATTGTAGTTTCTAACCCTCTATAATATGTTACTACATGGACCACATTATCGTTCTTTCATAACGCATAAACCCTCTTTTCAGGCATAACATTTCATTGTAATAGTTTAATAATGCGTGGTTCACGATGCTTATTGTTCCTATGTAGGTTGTATAGCACGCTTGGCTTATTAATTATCGCGTAATTGTTCTAAAATGCTAGTAAATAAAGATTTGAGAACTTTCACCCTATTGTTAATTGTCAACTTGACATACAATAATACTATCATCATACAATCATATTTCTCACAGAATGATAAAAGAAGTGGTAATCGGTAAATTACCCTAGTCGATAATCGTAATAATGGCATATGAAGCAAAGCAGTGCTACCTAGTTGATGGTAAACCATGGCATGCAACACAAACCACTATGGATGTCAGTTTCAGAACAAAAAGGATTTAAAAAAATGGAAGCACATGATGATATATCTACATTTGAATGGACATAATTTCATTGGAAAACTACTTTATTAGAAAATTTGTTGATATGTCTTGAATAATAAAAAAGGAAAAAACAGTGATTGAGTTAAGAAAGAAAAGGTTAATTTTAAAAAAAGATCTCATCAGAGAATAAATTATCTTGCCATTTGCAACAGCATAATGTAAAACATCTGAAGGGTGTTAAATGCCATTGAAATAACAAAACACAAGGTGCAAACATTCTATGGCAGTGTGAATAGTGGATCTGATACATTTACGAGACTTCAGTAAACTAGTTACTGTAGGTCGCAAACATAGGCTGGGTTGACCGGGTTAGGTAACGAGTTCGAGCCAAAACAGTTAATAATCAAGGAAGTATAAAAAATGATTGTGTGGACTCCAAATAACTTTTATGGCCTATTATCCAATATTATTAGTCCGTATATGATACTCGCTCCTCAAACAAAAGCACACCATTTAAGAAAAGTGAGACCACTACACTCCTCAACCAATCAAATATCTTCCCCACCCACCAAACTTCCTTTTGATCGGTTGAAATAAGAAGTGGACAGTTATTTCGGGACATCCCAAAATGAAAAGGTGGACAATTATTTGGGGACGAAGAGAGTATATGAGTAAAAACTAATCTAGGACAACACTCTAAAAGTTAGAATAAACAAATTAGGAGGTCTTAACACTCATATTTACATTGCTGGATCGATTTTAGAAATATGTGTTCTTTCTCTTATTCGGAGTTTTCTTGGGTTACCGATTAAGCCTCTTTGCATATATAGTGAATTGAAGTTGCACGCTCTATCAATTAGTTAAAGATGAAAGTAAACCTTAATAGATGTTAGAGTAACATATATTTAAAGGGCTTCATGGTTGTTGCAGCACTTGGCAAACACTTAAATATTATTGCAATGATACACAGATCACAAGTTACAGAATGGTTGTACTTAGACAAAAGGGTTACCTATAATTCAAACAACATATGTAAATATCTGATAGAAATTAGACAAAAGGATGAATTTTATTGTACCTCGTTATGATTCATCTTTGCTTTCTTCACCTTTAAAATCCTTTGCTTTAAGATAAACTTCTGATATAAATTTTTTGTTCATCCCCTGTAAAGATTAAAGAGTAAAGTGTTTTTTAGTTAATAATTAGTCTTTAATTGCATTTACTCTTGGACATAATCAATACACCATTTTTACTCTCTCACAATCCAATAAACTACGAGTAGAATCGTTTAACTTAATATGTAATAAAAAACATCACTTAAATGTCTAAAATAGCATCCTGTGAGGTATAGTTATGATCATGGTTCTAAAAGGCGCGCTACGGCGTGAGGCGCGGCCTCCACGCTAAGCAATAAGTCAAGACGCGCTACGACATGAGGTGTGGTGAGTTTTTGAATTCAACTCCAAAATATGAATATTATTACATGTAAGGGGTTTCCTAACCCTTTATTTATTATGTACAAGGCTTATTGTGAACTCAATATATATATAATATTGAAATATCATAAAAACACATAAATGTTTTATATGTTGTGCCGCCATAAGTCACGTTTTAATAGCGCTAAAGCGTGTAGCTTGGGCATGCCGCCACGCACGCCTCGCGCTATTTATAACCCTGGTTATGATTTGTGTGGATGTCAATACCATTATTGTTTTGTAACGTTGAACAGCAATAATTTTTTTTTTTACTATATTCAAAACTTTTTAATGACATGTACCAGAGTTCGTTGTATTGAGGTACTTTTCTTTTTATTTGTGTATATGTTAAATGTTATTAATAGTCAAACGCAACATTTCGAGGTTGAAAATTCATCTAATGTCAAACATAGTATTTCTGTTAAATACAATTTAACTAAGGTATCCGCGCGACCGTTTCCGCCCTGGCTACCCTTAGATGTGGTTGTATTACTATATTTTACTAGTTGTAAAGCCCGTGCACGCACGGGCTTTAGACATAAAACTTTAGTTAAACATTATCATACATACACTTAGTCTTAAACTACTAATTATCATACCTTATAACTACTTTCAGAACACATTGTGAAAGAACCCCTTTTTAGATAAGCATACAGATGACGGAAACCCAGCCAAGTCAGTGACTATCATTGATGTTTACCTTTATGATTATTTGAACTTTTTTTTAAAAAAAAATTACTAACATTTATAGTTGCGTAATACCAAATTTTAATAAAAGATGAATATAATTCAGTCAACTACAACTTGATATTCGTTCAAAAAAAAACCCAACAATTTAGTAGTGCAGACACTGAAAAACGTTAAGTTAAGACAATAAATAAATTTACATGCAAATTAAGCTGTTGCATAATTGGAAGATTAATAAATTATCAATGTCGTCAAACTAAGATGTTGACATGTTATTGGTTTTCTACATGCATACAAAATCAACTGCCCATTTTACTCGTTCAAACCTTACATAACTAAAAAGTGATTCGGGTTATATCTGACCTCCAACAGGTCCAATGGGCAAACTCTAAAGACTAAATTTGGATGAAACGTGTTAAAAGGGTCAAATGTGACTCTAAAGAGTCTTTTGCAACCTCTTATATCTATATATTAGAAATACAAATATGATTAGACATATTATCTTATCATACTGATAAGAGTTCAAAGTTACATTTCATACATTTATAACTTTTGTAATTGGGAAAGAGTAAAATCTGTGTGGGTCAGGTCATCCCAACCTGCCTCACCCACCCATTACAGCGTAATCACATTCTGAGAGCAATAGTAAATAATAAAAAGAAGATACAAACAACTTTACAACCATAAAAATCAGAACTCATATGTTAGATAAAAATCAGAAGAAGGAAATATGTAAAAGTAGACTTACTTCACGAACATCTTCCGCATGGCGAGTGTATGACAATGAGAGAAAGTCAAGTTTGTTTGCAACCGTCACGTGCTAAGGTTCTGAGACAATGTATTTTAGGCTGTTAGTAGGTTGTCAATTACAAAATAAAAATGTATAGTTGCAAGTTAATTCGGATATTAAATTTTCTTTTATCAAGAGCCTACAAAAATGCATCAGTTTTTGATCATATACTCCCAAAATAATTTGAGGGGCACTTATCTGTGGGCATTTGCAGGTACCATTATCCCACGGGGATCATTCATAGTAGCTACTTGGCTATAATGACTGTTAACTTCTTCTGGGCAGGATATGAGACCCAACTTTTCCCCAGTAAGAAAGCTTCTATTTCTAATAGATAGCTATATTAAATGAAATATAACCACTTCCATCTTCACGTTCGGTCTCATATATTAGATAGGCAACTATTTCAGACTACGCTAGCATGCCCTTGACTTTGAACTAAATTACGCTTTAGGAGTGTCGTTATAGAAAGTACAACCATGTAGCTAAAAACTGAACTTGCTTGTATTGACATCACTAAGAATAGCGATTTAGTATCCTAGTTACGGGTGGCGAATATATCATTGTTACAACCCGCTATTTAAAACTAATTTTCGATACATGTCAAAACTGATACAATAGATAGGCATCTAAATTGATTATTTTCTGTGCCTATCTACCTGATAAGCAGTTTATTGTGTTTAGAAAAACCACTTACATGCTTATTTTGGTTTGAAATAATTACTAAAAAGTAAGCAGATAAGGATTTTGAAATAAACTTATGCAAACACAACCTTGTCTTAAACTAATTCATCGACTAAAAATTTGGATATTTGGTCAAACACTTAAAGTGCTTCACTAACCACTGATCGTTCAAAGGGCCAAAGCCAACCAGCCTTGTTATTCTCAACATGACCCACAAAGTCAGCAGCTAAGGATTTTGAAATAAGCTTATGCAAACAGTTGTAAACTAATTCATCGACTAACACTTTGGATATATCGTCAAACACTTAGATCGAGTGCACCACTAACCACTGATCATTCTTATTCTTAATATGACGACCCACAAAGTCAACAACATAATTACGTAAAAAACATGGTTTGAGATGAATGTTGTAGCCTCAAGTGAAACTCTTAACATACCCGACGACCTCCTTTAACTCTGGCAAAAGGGTTCAAAGTGATGGAAGCAAATGAGGCCGGTGTACAAGTTCGTCATCATGTATGCATTCTTCCACGATCATCCTGCAATCCTGAACACATAAAACCTATATTTATACTCTTTTAAATAATTTATCTACTTCACCTCATTACTACGTATCAATTATTTCTGCAATCCAAACACTCCCTCCCTAGGAGGGTTTATCCTAATGATTTCTAATAAATATCCAATATTATTTGTGTCCTAATTCCAATCAATTTAGACCATTAGATAGTTTTTTTTTTTTTTTTGAACGGCGAGTTAGTTGCTAGTGATTCGAGCTTACAGTGACATCCAATTGGGCCTGTTTCTACTTATTAGAGCACAAATTAAAAGCCCTAAAAACCATGAAACCAATTACTTTAGTAACTCATTCCTTTCCATCTTTCTTAATCCGAACTAAAGCTTCAATTAAACCCACAAAACTGAAACAAATTAAACACTAAAAAACGAACCTTTTTTAAGTTACTATGAATGTTTTGGGATGCAGATCTGTATCACCATCCTTTTTTGTGTTGTAATGGTGTTGAAGAAGAAACAAGAATTTATCTTTTGGGGAAGGATTAAAGATTCAAAACCCCAAAGTTTCTTATTGTTTTTAGAAACTTAAAAAAAAATAAGCTTGTTAAAAGAATAAGGGGCCGTTTTGGTCGGGTATATTGAAAGATATCGGGATATTTAAAATATTTACATTTTAATTTCCTTTAAATATTGTGTTTGGTATGACTAATGAAGGAATTTCAAATTCCTCAAATTACCAAAATGGAGAATATTAGAATTACTCCAAAAAGTAAAGGAATTTTAAATTACTTCAAAATTATATTTTATAAACTTTTTTCTAGTCTTTTTATTCGTGTTTTTATATTAATATAAAATTTTATAAAATTTTAAAAAAATGTATAAAATTTATTATTTCGGTTTTTACTTTTTTAAATAGCAAAAATAAAATTTGTATAAAAATTTTATATAAATTGTTTATAAATTTAAGGAAATTGTTTATAAAATTTAAAGAAATTTTTTATAAAATTTATATAAATTCCATAAAAAATTACTGAAATTTTTTATGAAATTTATATAAATTCTATAAAAAAATTATTGAAATTTTTTAATTAAATTAATAAACTTTTTCTAAAAAAGTTATATAAATTTATTATAAAAATTATTGAATTTTTTTATAAAATTTATATAACTTTTTATAAAAAAAATTATAAATATTATATAACTTTTTTTTAAAAAAAATTTAAAATTTTTATAAAAAAATTTATAATTTTTTTTATAAATAGTTAAAATTCGATTTTTACTCTTTTCAATAAAAAATTTATAAAAAATATTTATTCGTTAATTGATTCAACACAAATCAAGATTTCAAAATATTATAAATTGTTGCCAACCAAACATGCTTAGGCATTTAAAATTCTAGAATCTTAATTCTTAGGAATTTTAATTTACTAGAATTTAGAATTCTAGAATTTCAATATCTTGAAACAAACGACACCTAAGAGTTTGAGGGAGCTTGTTAAAAAAATTAAGCTCCTAAATGACATGCTAGTTAAAGTAGCATGTGAGATAAGCTCAAGCTACATGCTCCGGCATCCGGCTCCAGCAACCCGCAATCCGCTCCAGATCCTAAAAATGCCAAACACACCTTAAATGATAGGGCTGTTTAGTAGTGAATTTTTTTTTCTTCATATTTTTCTGTTTCTAATTTTCTAGAAAAAGAGAAAATGAAAGAGTTCTATTTTTCTGTTTCTAATTTTTTAGAAAAGGAAAGAGTTTTACTTGTTTAGATGAGAGTGTAATTTTCATTTTCCAAATTTCATTCATTTCTAAATAAGCAAATAATTGACGAAAACTTAAAAAACTGAGGAAAAAACATAAAAATTTTACGAGAACGTAAATAACTGAGGAAACTAAAATTTACGTTTTCGTCATTATTTTAACGTTTTCGTCAATAATTTTATGTTTTCGTCTATAATTTTAAGTTTTCGTTAGTAAAATTCCTGAAATTCCGGACGAAATCTTAAAGCTACTGACGAAAACGTAAGTTTACAAACGAAAACGTAAGTCTACTGACGACAACGTAAGTTTACTGACGAAAACGTAAAAATAATGACAAAAACGTAAGTTTACTGACGAAAATGTAAGTTTAATGACGAATACGTAAGTTTACTGGCGAAAACGTAAGTTTACTGACGAAAACGTAAGTTTACTGACAAAAACGTAAAATTACTGACGAAAACGTAAGTTTACTAACGAATACGTAAGTTTACTGGAGAAAACGTAAGTTTACTGGCGAAAACGTAAAACTAATGACGAAAACGTAACAGTATCGACAAAACTAAGTTTACTGGCGAAAACGTAAAAATACTGTCAAAAACGTAAAAATACTGACAAAAATGTAAATTAGGGTTAGAAATACTGACGAAAACGTAATAATGATGAAAACGCGCAAAAAATGAGAAAACTTGATTTTTGTTTCAAAAAACGTAAAAAATGACAGAAACGTAAAATAGGGTTAGAAAAAGATATGAGAATATATTTTATTATTATTTGGGAAAAGAAATAGAAAAGTGTAAAATGGTCTTTTCTAGTTTTCTATATAAATGTGGAGAATGAAAATTTCTCATTTTTGAAAATTATTGGAAAAATAATCTCGAGACATTCTGCATTGGATTTGTTCCTATAAAATAGTTGATTTATTTATTTCTATGTCGTAGGGTGCACATCTATATTCATCTTTTTATTTGCTTTTGATCATTATCGGTAAACTCAGGTACCTGTGGAGAGGTGGCAATTTCAACCCATTCAACCAAAGGTGGGTCAATTGTGTTCAATTTCATAACCTTATGGGTTGGAATGGGTTGAGCAAAAATAGAGTGATGGGTCAAATAGGTCACGCCTTTCTTTGTGTAAAATGAAGTTTGGCTCAATTGGGTTTGAGAATTGGTCAAATGGGTTTAAGAATGGGTCACAAGGTTCATACTATTAGACCAAAAACTCAATACTCTAAAAAGTTAGTTATTATTATTAAGTCACTAAATTTATATTTTCGTTAATAAATTTACGTTTTTGTCAGTAAATTTACGTATTCGTCAGAAATTTAAGTTTTCGTCTGTAAATTTACGTTTTCGTCAGAAAATTTACGTTATCGTCAGTAAATTTACGTTTTCGTCAGAAAATTAACGTTTTCGTCTTTAAATTTACATTTTCTTCAGAAAATTTACGTTTTGGTCAGTAAATTTACGTTTTCGTCGGAAAATTTACGTTATCGTCAGTAAATTTACGTTTTCGTCAGAAAATTTATGTTTTCGTTAGTAAATTACATTTTCGTCAGAAAATTTACGTTATCGTCAGTAAATTTACGTTTTTGTCAGAAAACTTACGTTTTCGTCAGTAAATTTACGTTTTCGTCAGTAAACTTACGTTTTCGTCTTTAAATTTACTTTTTCGACAGTAAATTTATGTTTTCATCAGAAAATTTACCTTTTTGTCAGTAAATTTACGTTTTCGTCATAAAATTTACGTTATCGTCAGAAATTTACGTTTTCGTCAGAAAACTTACGTTTTCATCAAAAAATTTACGTTTTCTTCAGAAAATTTACGTTTTCGTCAGTAAATTTACGTTTTCGTCAGAAAATTTACGTTATCGTCAGTAAATTTACGTTTTCGCCAGTAAATTTATGTTTTCGTCAGAAAACTTACGTTTCGTCAGTAAGTTTACGTTTTCATCAGTAAATTTACGTTTTCGTCAGAAAATTTACGTTTTTGTCAGTAAATTTACGTTTTCGTCAGAAAATTTACGTTTTCATCTTTCAATTTACGTTTTTGTTATTAAATTTAAGTTTTCATCAGAAAATTTATATTTTTATCAGAAAATTTACGTTTGCATCAGTAAATTTACGTCTTCGTTAGTATATTTCCGTTTTCGTCAGTAATTTTACGTTTTCGACAGTAAATTTATGTTTTCGTCTGTAAATTTACGTTTTTTTTTCGTCGTTAATTTACATTTTCGTCAGTAAATTTACGTTTTCGTCACAAAATTTACGTTTTCGTCAGTAAATTTACGTTTTCGTCACAAAATTTAATTTTAAGTTTTTGTCAGTAATTTTACGTACACTTTATGACGAAAACGTAAATTTACTGACGAAAACGTAAATTTACAGACGAAAACGTAAATTTTCTAACGAAAACGTAAATTTTCTGACGAAAACGTAAATTTACTGACGAAAACGTACATTTGCAGACAAGAACGTACATTTACATACGAGAATGTAAATTTTCTGACGAAAAAGTAAACTTTCTGACGAAAACGTAAATTTTCTGACGAAAACGTAAATTTTCTGCCGAAAAAGTAAATTTTCTGACGAAAACGTTCATTTACAGGACAAGAACGTACATTTATAGACGAGAATGTAAATTTTCTGACGAAAAAGTAAATTTTCTGACGAAAACGTAAATTTTCTGACGTAAACGTAAATTTTCTGACGTAAACGTAAATTTTCTGACGAAAACGTAAATTTACTGACGAAAACGTAAATTTACTGACGAAAACGTACATTTACTGACGAAAACGTAAATTTACTGACGAAAACGTAAATTTTCTGGGAAAACGTAAATTTTCTGACGAAAACGTAAATTTTCTGTCGAAAACGTAAATTTTCTGTCGAAAACTTAAATTTTCTGACGAAAACGTAAATATAGAGACGGAAACGTAATTTACTGACAAAAACGTAAATTTACTGACGAAAACGTAAATTTACAGACGAAAACGTAAACTTTCTAACGAAAACGAAAACGTACGTTTACAAAAGAAAATGTAAATTTTATGACGAAAACGTAAATTTACTGACGGAAAAGTAAATTTTCTGATGAAAACATAAAAATGTTGATGAAAACGTAAAAAAAACTGATCAAAACGTAAAAATCGAACAACTGACCAAAACTTAAAAATCGAACGAATACATATAAAAAGGTTTGAACATGTTAAAAGCTAGGAAAATATTGTAAATTAGTGGGTTGACCCGACCCAAACCATTTGACCCATAACCCGTTAGACCCATTATTAAATGATAACCCATTTGACTCATAACCTATCTGACCCACAACCCATTTGACCCATGACTCAAACCCAACCAAACCAACCTATTTGCCACCTCTACTGTGGAGTGTCATATGTGCAAGAACGTGGCTATACGAAAGTAATTCATTGAACATGATAGAGTGAGTATATAGTGCCTTCGGCAGTTTGATTGAGGAAATGTTCCAAATACTTTGGAAATACATCTCATGCCTTAGAGCGCCCGGAGTGGTGGCGCCGTGGGGTGCCAAACCTACGACGTTGGCCGCGCGATGAATCTGACGAAGGGAAAAACCGGCGGCGCGGGAGCCCCACGTGGATATACCCACGTCGCGTGGTGTGTTTTTTTTAAAAAAAAAGTCCATTCCCCCCCCCCCCCCCCCGAACGGCTATTTAAAAAAAAATAAAAAATTTCACCCCCCCAACGGCTAGTTTTTGAAATTCGAATTATAACGGCTATATTTTTCAATCCGTCTATAAATATAACTCAAAATCAACCATTTCTTACACACCAAAACACAAACACTCTCTACAAACAAATATGAATCCCAATCACGTTCCGTCAGTTTTTGAAATCGATGAGGAATTCGATGCTTACTTCTTACCACTAGCACACGATCATTATCAACAGTTGCTTGAATAAGAGAATCGTCCAAGACTATCTCGGACCTCAGTCAACCGTGACCGAGAAGGTGTTGAGGAACGGCTCATGAACGGTTATTTCGGTGATAATTGCAGGTATTCTTTGGTTAAGTCTCGTGAAAGATTTCGAATGAGCCGAAGACTATTTTTAAAAATAGTTAACGGCATAAGAAATTATCAGGTCGATCCTCTTCCTGCGCATTTTCATTATTTTACTTCTCGACCCGATGCTACGGGTCGAATGAGTATTAATGCTATTATGAAGTGCACAATGGCTATACGTCAATTGGCATACGGCAACACACCGGATGCATTTGATGAATATTTACAAATTGCTGATCGAACCAGACGTGAGTGTCTAATGTATTTTAATATGTGTGTTATTGACTTGTATATGGCCAAGTATTTAAGAAAACCAACTCCGGCCGATGTTGATCAAATATATGATCTACATCTTACGAAACATGGTTTTCCGGGGATGCTTGACAGCATTGATTGTATGCACTGGGAATGGAAAATTTGTCCAGTTGTGTGGCATGGACAATACGCTGGTAGTTATAAAAGATACCCTACTTTGATGCTTGAAGTTGTTGCTTCGCAAGATCTGTGGATTTGGCATGCGTTTTTTGGGATGACAGGTGCGCATAACGATATTAATGTTTTAGATAATTCTCCGTTATTTGATGACCTTCTGAATCACGAAGCACCGGTAAAACCGTATACGGTTAACGGAGTTGAGTATCAAAATGGGTATTACTTAGCGGATGGTATTTACCCACAATGGACGAGTTTCGTGAATTCTTTCACGGTTGCAACTGACGCGAAGCATGCTCACTTCAAAAGGCGTCAAAAAGGTGCACGGAAAGATGTTGAACGTGCATTTGGTGTTCTCCAAGGACTTTGGGGAATACTACGTCAACCAGCACGCGCGTATGAAGTAAACACCTTACGGCGACTCATGTATACGTGCATCATACTTCATAACATGATTTTGAAAGATCAAGGTATGCAGGTTTTAGATTGGAACCAAAATTACGTTAACCCGTCAAGAAATATGCAACGAACATGGGTTGATCGGTGTGAAGTTTACCGCTGAAAAAACAAAGAATTACGCGACCGAAAAACCCATCAAAGTCTTCAACAAAACCTTATGGATCATATCTGGAATCAAATTGACCACGAAGATGAAGATGCATATGAAGATGAAGAAAACTAAACGGTGGGTCGTATGATTTTTTAATTTTTGTATGTTTTTTTAATTTTCGTATGTTTTTTTTAATTTTCGTATGTCTTTTTTATTATGTTCGTTTTATTTTAAAAGTATTGTAATGTTGGTTATGTTTAATGAAATATTTAAGTTTGTTTAGGGGGTGTTTTGTAAAATTCTGAAAAACTGGAAATAACTTGGAGTGATGACTCTCTTGTTTTTTTCATGTGAGTGAGTGAGTGAGTTTCGTTGACGTGGCACCCCAAATTAGACTCACTTGGAGTGATGACTCCTTGTGCTCTTATTGAAGTTATGGGAAGTATTTGGAACCTTACCTCATCAGCTGAAGACACAAGAATGTCATACACTCTATGATATTCAATAAAATACTTTAGTATAACTACTTTATTACACAATAATGCGCAAAAGTAGATATAAAAATCAATATAAATACACACCCTGCGACTTGGAAAAAAATCAACTATATTTAATAGGAACAAATCAAATACATAATGTCTCCTAATTCTATTGTATGCAAACTAAGATAAGAAGTTCAATTTCCATGTTATTAAAAAACAAGAGAAAACAAATTATAAAAAACTACTTAAAAGGTATGATCGTCACTACATAATAACAATCTGAAACAGTAATATATCTGAATGATATGACAACAAACATCTATTAAATTTAATGGTATTCATGTTTTCTTATCAGTTACTACGTATGATTCATGAAGACCTGAAAGTTGTATATCATCATCCATTACCAGGTTCACAAATGAATTTCATCCTTGCAAAATTTTATTTCAATTTGCCTTTTAGGTTTTGGGGTGTTTACAAAAGGTCAAAAGTATATACCCAGACTTTGTTAGTCGCTTTTCCAACAATGTCGAAAGATACTTCTTCTCCCATAGCTCTGGTCCTCTATTCAACTTTTTCCCTACCACCCACTTCACTTTGTAAAGTCCGATGCTTTCCAGGATTGGCATGTAAACATCTTCAAGTTGTTCTCCTACACAGAGAAATGATCACGCCAAAAAACCCACGGGGCCTAAGAACCCTATGAATGTCAAATAACATAAAGTGTAGCAATGTGGTCGGTATCCAATTACTCAACACATACATAGAGTGAACTTTATCTAACTTGTCATCGAAAAACAGAAGTATGTGAGATATACTTATATAGACAGGTACAACACCTATTGATGCTATAAAAATGTTGAAAGGACCATTTAAGTTTATTGAGGTTGTTATTATGGTTATATTTCTTTCCTTCATTCTTCCTACAAAAGTTGCCACACCCCTCCGGATCTGATAACGCTCAAATACAACATGTTTTTTTGAAAAACCCGCATGCTTTTACCATGAATAGTACCCTTAAGATCGTACGTACTAGATTAAAACTTTCCTTTTATAGTATGTTTACGTTCACGTATAAGAATTTTAAGTATTATATACGTGTTAGAACACGATAAGTATTTATTACGTATGAACACACAATAATTATTCAAATATAATTATAATCACGAACATGCGATCATGAAATCATGAACGTAAATTAATCACGAGCTAATATTAATTACGTGTATATATTTATTACGAACACGAATAAATATATTAGGTCACGATCAATAATTAACTAGAACACATAAAACACGAACACGATAAAACACGAACGCACACTAAAATAATTAGACTCGGAAAAGGTACGGGTTACCCCAAGTGGGGGCCCCTACCCGCGGCTACACCAAAAGAATGGGCCAAGCCCATTTAATTTTTACTAACAAGGGGTTAAGGGGTAAAACATGTTTCACTTTTCACATTACAGGAAAAATAACAAAACCCTAAAAAGTTTCTCCTTCTCCTTTGTTCTCTCTTTGGCCGCCGGATATAAGGACACAAAAGGGGGTGTTCGGTTGATTTTTGATCTTGAATATTGTGCAAGCATTCGTGTGTGTTCATCCTAAATTGACCCACGCATTCGGTATACCTTTTTAATCCTTTTCTTTTATGTTTTGATTTAATAAATTACATAAGATCATGATATTTTTAAAAACTAATTAAAAACATTTATTAAAACATGTCTATGATTATGGGGTAAATCAAAATAAAGGTTTTTAGGGGTGTTTGTTCTAGCCGACACCTAAACCGAACCCCCAAGGGGTCTCGGCTTAGCTTATGAACCACCACAAAGACCTCATGGTCTCGGTTTGGTGGTATGGGTCCCACGACAGCAGCAAACAGGGGGAAACCCCGAAGTGGTTCGGGGTATGGTGTTGATTACGGGTCCGATTCATGGTTTCTAGTCACGGTCCGGTTTATTGTTTATGTTAAGGTTTATGATTTTAATAGTTATGTTAAAAAAATTAAATTAATAAAACATGACATAATTAATTTAATAAACATGACTTAGGTTATAATTTAATTATTAGATCATGAATTTTTAACCTAAGTATTTATATTTCCTAGACTTTATAATTAATTAATTATTAAAAACCATGACTATAATTAATTAATTAACATGACTTAGGTTATATTATTAATAATTAATAATACATGTTTTAACCTAAGTATTTAACTTTATTTAAATTAAAAATATGATATATTTAATTAAATACTTTTAACCTATAGTTTAATTAATTTACATGTAATAATTAATAAACTATGCCTTATATCTATATGACTTAGAATAATAATCAGAAAACACTTAAGCTTATATAATTAGCTTATTTAACCAGCTTATATCTAATTATGGAAACTTTCTATTTTTAGAAACTTATTTAATTAAGGCAGCTAATCTATTTATTGAAACTTTCTATTTTTAGAAACTTATCTATTGTAAGCAGTAATTCTATTTTTGGAAACTTTCTATTTTTGGAAACTTTCTATTTTTGGAAACTTTCTATTTTTGGTAACTTTCTATTTTTGAAAACTTTCTATTTTAGGAAACCTGCTATTTTTAGAAAGTTACTTATTATTACACAGTAAGTATAATAATACATGAAATACAAGTAATACTTAATCAGAATAGACAAAATATAAGATAAGTACAGTTTAAAGCTTAAAACAGTAAAACATGACATGAACGTATAAAATAAGCTAAGACATGACATAAAACCAGTTACGTATTTAGTAATCAGATGCTTATACACATATGTGTTTATGTAGCATTAGTGATACCGAAGTAGGACTCTCTTCCGTTCGTCTTCTTCGTTCACTGGACATAAGGTACGGATTCCCGTCCTTTTAGTATGGACATTCTTTCCTTATTAGGATTCCCCGTATGCAGCCAACTGTTTTCCCATAGTATAAGTTTATATGTTTGATTTCTTATGTTTAATTTAGAATACCTATAGCCATATACATGCATGACCAGTTTCACCTAGTTATGGAGGTACCATAACCATAACGCTAGAGGCACTGGTGTTATGACTTCCCCACGGCGGAGTGATTGCTCGTGGCGTCCATTCAGCTTTTGGCCATATTATTAAATTTATCATGTGGGGCGTATGGGTGCATCATAGTTACATGTTTTTAGCAGATTACTCAGTGTGAATGTGGTGTGTGCCTTGCATCCTTCACAAGGAGCTGATCCCTCCTACCTAAACCAGTATATTAAATTAGAGGCAGTCCCTCTAATTTGCATGATGAGGTCACCCCTCCAAGTATTCATGCATGGTGGATTTTCATGACCTATATTGAATAATGGTAGAATATGTTAAACAATTTTTATAAGATAAACATAAGGCTTTTCAAACTATAAAACCAGTTTTACTAAAACTTAACCGGGTTATTCGGGACTTAGTTTCTTCCGCTGTTATATGCTTATATGCTTATATTATTCATGCTTTATCGTATATCCGTGCACTGAGCGTATTGCTCAGTCGTTTTCCTTTTCATGTTCCCAAAACGGAAGGTACTCAGGGACGCTCGTATACTTTAAGCGTACGTGCATATGGACTGGAAGCTCTCTAGCCTTTCTTTACTTTATGCATTATCTATACTTTGATACTCTTTCCATGGACATTGTTTAGTCCTTTCATTTACAATACTTATGTTTGTGTGTGATGAGCTTTACTTTTGGACTACCGATGTTTGATTCCGGTATTTCCTTTTATGGTCATGTAATGTTTTAGACATTTATCCTTATATGCTTTGATGACACGCCATAATTACGCGTGACATTCCATTATCAAAATGGGGTGTTACAATTATGGTATCAGAGCCAAGGCTTCGACCTGTAGGCTCTCAAAATATGACCTGTGATTAGTGGGTAGTCACTATGGTCTTCCTAGAACTGGCAGTCGTTTTTCATGCATTCATCATTTTTACGCATACATATATATGTCATTGTCGTAGGTTTATGACTAAGTAATGGTTGATACAGGACTGGCCCTATTTAGTCGCATGTGTTTTATCGAAACTTTTAAATTTTGGACCGACCCATAGGCCTCCCCTCGCCATGTCTTTTATTTTGGGTGAACTGACCATAGGCGTTCACTCTCGAGCATACAAACGTTTTGATAAAACTGCATCATGCATTCATACAGAAATTTTCTTGCATAAAATTTTTCTCTTGATTTATTGGTATAAATTTTTTTCATGTATATATATTTTATTTTTTGATCTGTTTAATCATATGTTTTATGTTATACTGTCAGATGGTTCTCACACGCGAACAGGAACAACTCAATGCATCAATCCAAGCTGCAATGCAAGCTTTGCTTCCTCAACTGAGGAATGACATCAGGGCTGAGGTTCAAGCTGCCAACAATCAGCAGCATAACCAAGCACCTCCTCCTCCACCTCCAGTGACATTGGCAATATGGCTAGAGAGATTCAACAAGCTCCGTCCTCGAGCTTTCGAGAAAACAGATAGCCCCAGTGAAGTTGAAAGCTGGTTGGCTCACATCAAGAAGATCTTCAATGCTATGGGTTGTGACCCCGTGTTCAAGGCGAGGTTGGCATGCTACCGGTTTGAAGGCGATGTGTTAAATTGATGGTTAGCATTGAAGCAATCTGAGGGAGGTGACGATTGGGTGGCTGGTTTGACATGGGCTCAGTTCAGAGATAGGGTGATGGAGCAGTTCTTTCCCAAGGCTGAGCAAGACAAGCTTAAGAGGGAGTACCATGGGATCCGACAGAGAGCTGGGGAGAATACCAACGAGTTCATGCAGCGCTTTCTTCGCTTAGCTGGTTTCCTTGGTGCGGCAGCAGGTACTCCGGAAGAGCAGGCACACCACTTTAGGTGGGCTCTTCGCACATCGGTCGCAAACAATCTGGTGTGTGCTACGTTCAACACTGTAGCACAAGTGGCCGATGCAACATGTAAGCTGGAGATGCTGCATGAGAGAAATGAGTTCGGGGAAGCTGAGAAACCCGACAAGAGGTAAACATTCGTATTCAAGCGGTAACCAATCCGTATTCTTCTATATATGTCAATTATTCATCTCTTTTAAATTGTACCTTCCAGGCAGAAAACTGGGGACCGGTCTCAGCCGGCTACTCAGCAGCAGCCTCATCAGCCCAAGGGAAACGGTCAGATTAACGACTGTTCTGCTATGGATAGGCGTGGCGGTAATGATAATTACTGTAACAACGCTGGACACTCCAACGGCAACAGGTCCTAATACTTACGTAATTTCTTATGATTTCATGTTATAACTCATAATTCTGACACTTTATCAAATCTTCCACCAGGAACCATAGAAACGGTAGGGACCAGAACCAGAGAGGTTCACAGCCTAGCCGTCCAGCTATCACTGGTATTCAATCTTACGATTATTCGCATTGTCCTTTGTACCCTATTATCATGTCTCATGTAAAATGTTTTATCAGGTCCTCAGCCAGCCAAAGCACCTGCTGGAGGATATACTCATCCTCTTTGCTCTACTTGCCACGTAGGCACCCAGGGCCATGTCGTCGTAACACTGACGCATGCTTCAAGTGTGGTCTTCCTGGCCATATCATGAAGGACTGACGTAAGGGCGGGATGGAGGGCACATCGGGACATGCTGATACCAAGCCGCCTCCTACCACTGGACGTGTCTACATGACATCTCGAGATCAGGCCAACAAGTCTACAGGTACCATCACTGGAATCTTGTATATGTATGGTCAAGTTGCGTGTGTTCTTTTCGATACGGGTGCTACTCACTCGGTCATTTCCTGCTTATGCTAAGAACATTAGGATGCTCCCCATGCCACTAGAAAATAGACTTACTATTTCCACGCCTTTGAGGGACTCTGTATTAATCACCCATGTATACAAGAGTCTTCCCCTAGAATTTGACGATAAGGTTCGTCCTGTTGACGCACTTCCGCTGGACATGAATGACTTTGACATGGTTTTGGGCATGGATTGGCTATCCAAGCATCATGCTACCATAGACTGCCATTCATATCGAGTTATCTTCGGTGATGTTAATGCACCAGAGTACATTCACAACGGGTTCATACCCGGAAGGTCTGTACAAATCATATCTACCCTGCAAGCACGTGCACTACTGTTACACGGTTGCGAGGGTTATCTAGCTACGGTTCACGACATGGATGCTGAATCTTCATTAATTCAGGATCAACCAATAGTGTCTGAATTCCAAGATGTACTTTCAGAAGAACTTCCGGGCATACCACCTGCACGAGAAGTGGAATTCAATATCGAGCTTATTCCAGGAGCTGAACCGATCTCCACAGCTCCTTATTGCATGGCTTCATAGAGTTAAAGGAGCTGAAGGATCATGTAACACCCCGTTTTGATAATGGAATGTCACGCGTAATTATGGTGTGTCATCAAAGCATACAAGGATAAATGTCTAAAACATTACATGACCATAAAAAGGAAATACCGGAATCAAACATCGGTAGTCCAAAAGTAAAGCTCATCACACACAAACATAAGTACTGTAAATGAAAGGACTAAAAAATGTCCATGGAAAGAGTATCAAAGTAAAGATAATGCATAAAGTAAAGAAAGGCTAGAAAGCTTCCAGTCCATATGCACGTACGCTTAAAGTCTACGAGAGTCCCTGAGTACCTGTCGTTTTGGGAACATGAAAAGGAAAACGGCTGAGCAATACGCTCAGTGCACGGATGTACAATAAAGCATGAATAATATGAGCATATAAACATATAACAACGGAAGAAACTAAGTCCCGAATAACCCGGTTAAGTCTTAGTAAAACTGGTTTTATAGTTTGAAAAGCCTTATGTTTATCTTATAAAAACTGTTTAACATATTCTACCATTAGCCAATATAGGTCATGAAAATCCATCGTGCATGAATACTTGGAGGGGTGACCTCATCATGCAAATTGGAGGGGCTGCCTCTAATTTAATATAATGATTTGGGTAGGAGGGATCAGCTCCTTGTGAAGGATGCAAGGCACACACCACATTCACACTGAGTAATCTGCTGAAAACATGTAACTAGGATGCAGCCATACGCACCACATGATAAATATAATAATATGGCCAAAAGCTGAAGGGACGCCACGAGCAATCACTCCGCCGTGGAGAAGTCATAACACCAGTGCCTCTAGTGTTATGGTTATGGTACCTCCATAACTAGGTGAAACTGGTCATGCAAGTATATGGATATAGGTATTCTAAATTAAACATAAGAAATCAAACATATAAACTTATACTATGGGAAAACAGTTGGCTGCATACGGGGAATCCTAATAAGGAAAGAATGTCCATACTGAAAGGACGGGAATCCGTACCTTATGTCCAGTGAACGAAGAAGACGAACGGAAGAGAGTCCTACTTCGGTATCACTAATGCTACATAAACACATACGTGTATAAGTATCTGATTACTAAATACGTAACTGGTTTTATGTCATGTCTTAGCTTATTTTATATGTTCATGTCATGTTTTACTGTTTTAAGCTTTAAACTGTACTTATCTTATATTCTGTCTATTCTGATTAAGTATTACTTGTTATTCATGTATTATTATACTTACTGTGTAATAATAAGTAACTTTCTATAAATAGCAGGTTTCCTAAAATAGAAAGTTTCCAAAAATAGAAAGTTACCAAAAATAGAAAGTTTCCAATAATAGAAAGTTTCCAAAAATAGAAAGTTTCCAAAAATAGAAAGTTTCCAAAAATAGAAATACTGCTTAAAATAGATAAGTTTCTAAAATAGAAAGTTTCCATAAATAGATTAGCTGCCTTAATTAAATAAGTTTCTAAAAATAGAAAGTTTCCATAATTAGATATAAGCTGGTTAAATAAGCTAATTATATAAGCTTAAGTGTTTTCTGATTATTATTCTAAGTCATATAGATATAAGGTATAGTTTATTAATTATTACATGTAAATTAATTAAACTATAGGTTAAAAGTATTTAATTAAATATATCATGTTTTTAATTAAATAAAGTTAAATACTTAGGTTAAAACATGTATTATTAATTATTAATAATATAACCTAAGTCATGTTAATTAATTAATTATAGTCATGGTTTTTAATAATTAATTAATTATAAAGTCTAGGAAATATAAATACTTAGGTTAAAAATTCATGATCTAATAATTAAATTATAACCTAAGTTATGTTTATTAAATTAATTATGTCATGTTTTATTAATTTAATTTTTTAACATAACTATTAAAATCATAAACCTTAACATAAACAATGAACCGGACCGTGACTAGAAACCATGAACCGGACCCGTAACAACACCATACCCCGAACCACTTCGGGGTTTCCCCTTGTTTGCTGCTGCCGTGGGACCCACACCACCAAACCGAGACCATGAGGTCTCGGTAGTGGTTCATAAGCCAAGCTGAGACCCCTTAGGGGTTCGGTTTAGGCGTCGGCTAGAATAAACACCCCTAAAAACTTTTATTTTGATTTACCTCATAATTCATAGACATGTTTAATAAATGTTTTTAAGTAATTTTTAAAAACATCATGATCTTATGTAATTTATTAAATCAAAACATAAAAGAAAAGGGTTAAAAAGGTATACCGAATGCGTGGATCAATTAAGGATGAACACACACGAATGCTTGCACAATATTCAAGATCAAAAATCAACCGAACACCCCCTTTTGTGTCCTTATATCCGGCGGCCAAAGACAGAACAAAGGAGAAGGAAAAACTTTTTAGGGTTTTGTTATTTTTCCTGTAATGTGAAAAGTGAAACATGTTTTACCCCTTAACCCCTTGTTAGTAAAAATTAAATGGGCTTGGCCTATTCTTTTGGTGTAGCCGCGGGTAGGGGCCCCCACTTGGGGTAACCCGTACCTTTTCCGAGTCTAATTATTTTAGTGTACGTTCGTGTTTTATCGTGTTCGTGTTTTATGTGTTCTAGTTAATTATTGATCGTGACCTAATATATTTATTCGTGTTCGTAATAAATATATATACATAATTAATATTAGATCGTGATTAATTTACGTTCATGATTTCATGATCGCATGTTCGTGATTATATTTATATTTGAATAATTATTGTGTGTTCATACGTAGTAAATACTTATCGTGTTCTAACACGTAGATAATACTTAAAATTCTTATACGTGAACGTAAACATACTATAAAAGGAAAGTTTTAATCTAGTACGTACGATCTTAAGGGTACTATTCAGGGTAAAAGCATGCGGGTTTTACAACTCTTCCCCCCTAAAAAGAATAATTCGTCCCCGAATTATAGATAAAGTAATCTGGAAAAGAAGAACATACCCGAATTCAAAATATGAAATGAGGGTAAGAAGCCCGGATAGACTCCTTTGTTTCCCAAGTGGCTTCCCGCTCGGTATGATCCCTCCAAAGGATTTTGACGAATGGAATCGTCTTCCTTCTCATGACTCGTTCTTGTCTGTCAAGAACTCATCCGGTTTCTTCTATGAAAGTGGGATCTTCACGTATCTGTTCTAGTGGATACTGAACCATGTGAAGGGGTTGATACTGGTACCCTCTGAGTAAGGACACATGAAACACATTGTGTACATGCGAAAGCTACGGAGGTAACGCTAACCGGTAAGATACTTCACCAACTCGTTCAATGATATCAAACAGTCCGATAAAACGAGGACTGAGCTTCCCTTTAATCCCGAAGCGTCTAACACCACGTGCCGGCGAAACCTTAAGAAAGACGTGATCTCCTACGTTAAAATGTATGTCCCTACGATGCTTATCGGCGTAACTCTTCTGACGTGACCGTGCTTCCTGAAGTTTCTGCTTAGCTACTGCGACCCTTTCATTAGTCATCTCTATGATTTCTGGTCCTTCAAGTGTTCGCTCGCCAACCTGATCCCAGCAGATTGGGGCGCGACACTTTCTGCCTTACAACATCTCGAAAGGAGCACACTTGATACTTGCGTGTCAACTGTTGTTGTGTGCAAACTCCACCAAACAGATATAATCGTCCCAATCACCCGTCCATTCTAACGCACATGACCTCAACATGTCCTCCAATGTCTGAATCGTTCGCTCCGACTGCCCGTCTGTTTGAGGATGAAAAGCCGTGTTAAGCTTAAGTTGTGTACCCCAAGCTTTCTGCAGACTCTTCCAAAATCGCGAAGTGAAACGAGGATCTCTGTCTGAGACGATGCTGGATGGAGCACCGTGGAGTCTCATGATCTCTCTTCTATACGTATCGACGAGTTTACTTACCGAATCTTCCTTGCGATCGGTAAGAAATGAGCTGATTTGGTAAGTCGATCTACGATAACCCAAATTGCACCGTGCTTCCTCTTGGTAGGCGGAAGACCAGTAACAAAATCCATGGTGATTTTGTCCCACTTCCACTCTGGGATATCTAACGGTTGAAGGAGACCGCCAGATCGCTGATGCTCGATCTTAACCTGCTGGCAGGTAAGACATTTGGAGACATAAGTGGCCACATCCTATTTCATACCACTCCACCAAACGTACTGCTTGATGTCATGGTACATCTTAGTCGAACCAGGATGTATAGAGAATGGGGAGCTATGAGCTTCAGGTAAGAAGACTTCCCGGAGTTCTTGATCATCAGGAACACAAAGTCTTGTGTCCTGCCATACGATACCATCTGCATCTACTCTGAATTCCGTCTGTTTCTCCAAATTCTGAACTATCGCCCAGATTTCTCCATCATCTTTCTGAGCTTCCTTGATCTTAGAGAGTAACTCAGGTTATACTCTAAGATTATCCCAGTAACCGTGTTGTCCACGTATCATGATCTTGATGTCTAGTCGCTCCAAGTCTCTTATGATTTCTTCCTCAATTTTAATGTCGTTGATCATTCCGGACTTCCTGCTAAGTGCATCTGCTACTACATTCGCTTTTCCGGGATGATACTGCAGATTAATGTCATAATCCTTCAACAGCTCTAACCATCTCCTCTGCCTCATGTTCAATTCACGCTGAGTGAAGATATACTTCAAGCTCTTGTGGTCCGTGAAAATGTCACATGATTCTCCATATAAGTAGTGCCTCCATATCTTCAATGCAAACACGACTGCAGCAAGTTCCAAGTCATGCGTAGGGTAATTTTCTTCATAAGGCTTAAGCTGTCGTGAAGCGTACGTGATCACTTTCCCATGTTGCATGAGAACACAGCCAAGTCCCTTCACCGATGCATCACTATAGATTTGAAATCCACCCGTACAAGATGGGAGAGTAAGAATAGGTGCAGATACTAGCTTTTGCTTCAGGTCTTCAAAGCTCTTCTCTCGTTCTTCAGTCCAGACGAATTTCTCCCATTTCCGCATCAGTTTGGTCAATGGTAGTGCTAAGCAGGAAAAGTTCTCCACGAACCTACGGTAATAGCCAGCTAAGCCTAAGAAACTGCGGACTTCGGTCGCTGATGTCGGCCTCGGCCACTTAGTAATAGCCTCAACCTTCGCTGGATCCATAGTGATTCCTTCTGTTGATACAATGTGACCTAAGAATGCCACCTTATCTAACCAGAACTCTCATTTGGAGAATTTAGCATACAGCTGCTTCTGACGAAGAATCTGTAGTACTGTACGAAGATGCGTGTTCCTCCTTGGACATTGAGAAAATCATGATGTCATCGATGAAGACAATGACGAACTTGTCTAGAAATTCATGGAAAACTCTGTTCTTCAAATCCATGAACACTACTGGAGCATTGGTCAGGCCGAATGGCATGACTACAAATTCGTAGTGGCCATAACGGGTACGAAAAGCAGTCTTGGCGATATCCTGCTCCTTAACCCGTAGATGATGATAGCCTGACCTAAGATCAATCTTGGAGAAGTGTTTGGCCCCTTGGAGTTGGTCAAACAGATCGTCTATTCGCGGCAATGGATACCTATTCTGGATAGTAATCTTGTTGATCTCGCGATAGTCTATGCAAAGACGCATACTGCTGTCCTTCTTCTTAACAAATAAGACCGGTGCGCCCCATGGAGATGCGCTCGTTCGAATGAATCCTCGTTCAAGAAGTTCTTGCAGTTGATCCTTTAGCTCCTTTAACTCTATGAGAGCCATGCGATAAAGAGCTTTGGAGATCGGTTCAGCTCCTGGAATAAGCTCAATATTGAATTCCACTTCTCGTGCAGGTGGTATGCCCGAAAGTTCTTCTTGAAATACATCTTGGAATTCCGACACTATTGGCTGATCCTGAATTGATGGAGATTCAGCATCCATGTCGTGAACCGTAGCTAGATAACCCTCGCAACCGTGTGACAGTAGTGCACGTGCTTGTAGGTTAGATATGATTTGTACAGACCTTTCGGGTACGACCCCGTTGTGAATGTACTTTGGTGCATTAACATCACCGAAGATAACTCGATATGAATGGCAGTTTATGGTAGCATGATGCTTGGATAGCCAATCCATACCCAAAATCATGTCGAAGTCATTCATGTCCAACGGAAGTGCGTCAACAGGACGAACCTTATCGTCAAATTCTAGGGGAAGACTCTTGTATGCATGGGTGATTAATACAGAGTCCCTCAAAGGCGTGGAAATAGTAAGTCTATTTTCTAGTGGCATGGGGAGCATCCTAATGTTCTTAGCATAAGTAGAAATGACCTATGTCTATTTTCTAGTAGCATGGGGAGCATCCTAATGTTCTTAGCATAAGCAGTAGAAATGACCGAGTGAGTAGCACCCGTATCAAATAGTACACACGCAGCCTGACCATACATATACAAGATTCCAGTGATGGTACCTGTAGACTTGTTGGCCTGATCTCGAGATGTCGTGTAGACACGTCCAGTGGTAGGAGGCGGCTTGGTATCAGCATGTCCCGATGTGCCCTCTATCCCGCCCTTACGGCAGTCCTTCATGATATGGCCAGGAAGACCACACTTGAAGCATGCGTCAGTGTTACGACGACATGGCCCTGGGTGCCTACAGTGGCAAGTAGAGAAAAGAGGATGAGTATATCCTCTAGCAGGTGCTCTGGCTGGCTGAGGACCTGATAAAACATTTTACATGAGACATGATAATAGGGTACAAAGGACAATGCGAATAATCGTAAGATTGAATACCAGTGATAGCTGGACGGCTAGGCTGTGAACCTCTCTGGTTCTGGTCCCTACCGTTTCCATGGTTCATGGTGGAAGATTTGATAAAGTGTCAGAATTATGAGTTATAACATGAAATCATAAGAAATTTCGTAAGTATTAGGACCTGCTGCCGTTGGAGTGTCCAACGTTGTTACGGTAATTATCATTACCGCCACACCTATCCATAGCAGAACGGTCGTTAGTCTGACTATTTCCCTTGGGCTGATGAGGCTGCTGCTGAGTAGCCGGCTGAGACCGGTCCCCAGTTTTCTGCATGGAAGATACAATTTAAAGAGATGAATAATTTGACATATAAAGAAAGAATACGGATTGGTCACCGCTTGCATACGAATGTTTACCTCTTGTCGGGTTTCTCAGCTTCCCCGAACTCATCTCTCTCCTGCAGCATCTCCAGCCTACGTGCTGCATCGTCTACTTGTGCTACCGTATCCAACGGAGCACCTCCTAAGTTATTGGCAATCATTGGATTAAGAGCCCAACGAAAATGTAGTGCCTGCTCTTTAGTGGTGCCCGCAACTGCTCTCAGGACACCGACAAAACGAAGAAAACGCTGCATGAAGTCATTGCTGTCTTCGTCAGGTCGTTGTCTAATGGTATAGTATTCCCTCCTGAGCCGATTCTTTCCTTCCATGGGGAAAATGTTAGGTAGGGGAGGATAGTTGTCGTTCTGATGAAGGATGTCTTGCATATCTGCATCGGCAGCTGCAACCATCTCCCAGATATTGTTTATGTTTGCCATCTGACAGTATAACATAAAACATATGATTAAACAGATCAAAACATAAAATATATATACATGAAAAAATTTATACCAATAAATCAAGAGAAAAACTTTATGCAAGAAAATTTATGTATGAATGCATGATGCAGTTTTATGAAAACTTTTGTATGCTCGAGAGTGAACGCCTATGGTCAGTTCACCCAAAATAAAAGACATGGCGAGGGGACGCCTATGGGTCGGTCCCAAATTTAAAAGTTTCGATAAAACACATGCGACTAAATAGGGCCAGTCCTGTACCAACCATTACTTAGTCATAAACCTGCGACAATGACATATATATGTATGCGTAAAAATGATGAATGCATGAAAAACGACTGTCAGTTCTAGGAAGACCATAGTGACTACCCACTAATCACGGGTCATATTTTGAGAGCCTACAGGTCGAAGCCTTGGCTCTGATACCATAATTGTAACACCCCATTTTGATAATGGAATGTCACGCGTATATATGGCGTGTCATCAAAGCATACAAGGATAAATGTCTAAAACATTACATGACCATAAAAAGGAAATACCAGAATCAAACATCGGTAGTCCAAAAGTAAAGCTTATCACACACAAACATAAGTACTGTAAATGAAAGGACTAAACAATATCCATGGAAAGAGTATCAAAGTAAAGATAATGCATAAAGTAAAGAAAGGCTAGAAAGCTTCCAGTCCATATGCACGTACGCTTAAAGTCTACGAGCGTCCCTGAGTACCTGCCGTTTTGGGAACATGAAAAGGAAAACGACTGAGCAATACGCTCAGTGCACGGATACACAATAAAGCATGAATAATATAAGCATATAAACATATAACAGCGGAAGAAACTAAGTCCTGAATAACCCGGTTAAGTCTTAGTAAAAATGGTTTTATAGTTTGAAAAGTCTTATGTTTATCTTATAAAAACTGTTTAACATATTATACCATTAGTCAATATAGGTCATGAAAATCCACCGTGCATGAATACTTGGAGGGGTGACCTCATCATGCAAATTAGAGGGGCTGCCTCTAATTTAATATATTGGTTTGGGTAGGAGGGATCATCTCCTTGTGAAGGATGCAAGGCACACACCACATTCACACTGAGTAATCTGCTAAAAACATGTAACTAGGATGCAGCCATACGCCCCACATGATAAATATAATAATATGGCCAAAAGCTGAAGGGACGCCACGAGCAATAACTACGCCGTGGGGAAGTCATAACACCAGTGCCTCTAGTGTTATGGTTATGCTACCTCCATAACTAGGTGAAACTAGTCATGCATGTATATGGCTATAGGTATTCTAAATTAAACATAAGAAATCAAACATATAAACTTATACTATGGGAAAACAGTTGGCTGCATACGGGGAATCCTAATAAGGAAAGAATGTCCATACTGAAAGGACGGGAATCCGTACCTTATGTCCAGTGAACGAAGAAGACGAACGGAAGAGAGTCCTACTTCGGTATCACTAATGCTACATAAATACATACGTGTATAAGTATCTGATTACTAAATACGTAACTGGTTTTATGTCATGTCTTAGCTTATTTTATATGTTCATGTCATGTTTTACTGTTTTATGCTTTAAACTGTACTTATCTTATATTCTGTCTATTCTGATTAAGTATTACTTGTATTTCATGTATTATTATACTTACTGTGTAATAATAAGTAACTTTCTAAAAATAGCAAGTTTCCTAAAATAGAAAGTTTCCAAAAATAGAAAGTTACCAAAAATAGAAAGTTTCCAAAAATAGAAAGTTTCCAAAAATAGAAAGTTTCCAAAAATAGAAAGTTTTCAAAAATAGAAATTTTCCAAAAATAGAAAGTTCCCAAAAATTGAATTACTGCTTAAAATGGATAAGTTTCTAAAAATAGAAAGTTTCCATAAATAGATTAGCTGCCTTAATTAAATAAGTTTCTAAAAATAGAAAGTTTCCGTAATTATATATAAGCTGGTTAAATAAGCTAATTATATAAGCTTAAGTATTTTCTGATTATTATTCTAAGTCATATAGATATAAGGTATAGTTTATTAATTATTACATGTAAATTAATTAAACTATAGGTTAAAAGTATTTAATTAAATATATCATGTTTTTAATTAAATAAAGTTAAATACTTAGGTTAAAACATGTATTATTTATTATTAACAATATAACCTAAGTCATGTTAATTAATTAATTATAATCATGGTTTTTAATATTTAATTAATTATAAAGTCTAGGAAATATAAATACTTGGGTTAAAAATTCATGATCTAATAATTAAATTATAACCTAAGTCATGTTTATTAAATTAATTATGTCATGTTTTACTAATTTAATTTTTTAACATAACTATTAAAATCATAAACCTTAACATAAACAATGGACCGGACCGTGACTAGAAACCATGAAATGGACCCGTATTCAACACCATACCCCGAACCACTTCGGGGGTTTCCCTTGTTTGCTGCTGCCGTGGGACCCACACCACCAAACCAAGACCATGAGGTCTCGGTGGTGGTTCATAAGCCAAGCCGAGACCCCTTGGGGGTTCGGTTTAGGCGTCGGCTAGAACAAACACACCTAAAAACCGTTATTTTGATTTACCCCATAATCATAGACATGTTTAATAAATGTTTTTAATTAGTTTTTAAAAACATCATGATCTTATGTAATTTATTAAATCAAAACATAAAAGAAAAGGGTTAAAAAGGTATACCGAATGCGTGGATCAATTAAGGATGAACACACACGAATGCTTGCACAATATTCAAGATCAAGAATCAACCGAACACCCCTTTTGTGTCCTTATATCCGGCGGCCAAAGAGAGAACAAAGGAGAAGGAGAAACTTTTTAGGGTTTTTTTATTTTTCATGTAATGTGAAAAGTGAAACATGTTTTACCCCTTAACCCCTTGTTAGTAAAAATTAAATGGGCTTGGCCCATTCTTTTGGTGTAGCCGCGGGTAGGGGCCCCCACTTGGGGTAACCCGTACCTTTTCCGAGTCTAATTATTTTAGTGTGCGTTCGTGTTTTATCGTGTTCGTGTTTTTGTGTTCTAGTTAATTATTGATCGTGACCTAATTTATTTATTCGTGTTCGTAATAAATATATATACGTAATTAATATTAGCTCGTGATTAATTTACGTTCATGATTTTATGATCGGATGTTCGTGATTATAATTATATTTGAATAATTATTGTGTGTTCATACGTAATAAATACTTATCGCGTTCTAACACGTACATAATACTTAAAATTCTTATACGTGAACGTAAACATAATATAAAAGGAAAGTTTTAATCTAGTACGTACGATCTTAAGGGTACTATTCATGGTAAAAGCATGCGGGTTTTACCGATCAATTGCAAGAACTTCTTGAACGAGGATTCATTCGACCGAGCGCATCTCCATAGGGCGCACCGGTCTTATTTGTTAAGAAGAAGGACGGCAGTATGCGTCTTTGCATAGACTATCGCGAGCTCAACAAGATTACTATCCGGAATAGTATCTATTTCCGCGAATAGACGATCTGTTTGACCAACTCCAAGGGGCCAAACACTTCTCCAAGATTGATCTTAGGTCAGGCTATCATCAGCTACGGGTTAAGGAGCTGGATATCGCCAAGACTGCTTTTCGTACCCGCTGTGGCCACTACAAATTTGTAGTCATGCCATTCGGTCTGACCAATGCTCCAGCAGCGTTCATGGATTTGATGAACATAGTTTTCCATGAATTTCTGGACAAGTTCGTCATTGTCTTCATCGATGACATCCTGATTTTCTCAAAGTCCAAGGAGGAACACGAAGACCATCTTCGTACAGTACTACAGATTCTTCGCCAGAAGCAGTTGTATGCTAAATTCTCCAAATGTGAGTTCTGGTTAGACAAGGTGGCATTCTTAGGTCACATTGTATCAGCAGAAGGAATCACTATGGATCCAGCAAAGGTTGAGGCTATTACTAAGTGGCCGAGGCCGACATCAGCGACTGAAGTCCGCAGTTTCTTAGGCTTAGCTGGCTATTACCGTAGGTTCGTGGAGAACTTTTCCTGCTTAGCACTACCATTGACCAAACTGATGCGGAAAGGGGAGAAATTCGTCTAGACTGAAGAACGAGAGAAGAGCTTTGAAGACCTGAAGCAGAAGCTAGTATCTGCACCTATTCTTACTTTCCCATCTGGTACGGGTGGATTTCAAATCTACAGTGATGCATCGGGGAAGGGACTTGGCTGTGTTCTCATGCAACATGGGAAAGTGATCGCGTACGCTTCACGACAGCTTAAGCCTTATGAAGAAAATTACCCTACGCATGACTTGGAACTTGCTGCAGTCGTGTTTGCATTGAAGATATGGAGGCACTACTAATATGGAGAATCATGTGACATTTTCACGGACCACAAGAGCTTGAAGTATATCTTCACTCAGCGTGAATTGAACATGAGGCAGAGGAGATGGTTAGAGAGGTTGAAGGATTATGACATTAATCTGCAGTATCATCCCGGAAAAGCGAATGTAGTAGCAGATGCACTTAGCATGAAGTCCGGAATGATCAACGGCATTAAAATTAAGGAGGAAATCATAAGAGACTTGGAGCGACTAGACATCGAGATCATGGTACGTGGACAACACGGTTACTGGGCTAATCTTAGAGTAGAACCTGAGTTACTATCTAAGATCAAGGAAGCTCAGAAAGATGATGGAGAAATCTGGGCGATAGTTCAGAATTTGGAGAAACAGACGGAATTCAGAGTAGATGCAGATGGTATCGTATGGCAGGGCACGAGACTTTGTGTTCCTAATGATCAAGAACTCCGGGAAGCCTTGTTAGCTGAAGCTCATAGCTCCCCATTCTCTATACATCCTGGTTCGATTAAGATGTACCATGACATCAAGCAGTACTTTTGGTGGAGTGGTATGAAACAGGATGTGGCCACTTACGTCTCCAAATGTCTTACCTGCCAGCAGGTTAAGATCGAGCATCAGCGATCTGGCGGTCTCCTTCAACCGTTAGATATCCCAGAGTGGAAGTGGGACAAAATCACCATGGATTTTGTTACTGGTCTTCCGCCTACCAAGAGGAAGCACGATGCAATTTGGGTTATCGTAGATCGACTTACAAAATCAGCTCATTTCTTACCGATCCGCAAGGAAGATTCGGTAAGTAAACTCGCCGATACGTATAGAAGAGAGATCATGAGACTCCACGGTGCTCCATCCAGCATCGTCTCATACAGAGATCCTCGTTTCACTTCGCGATTTTGGAAGAGTCTGCAGAAAGCTTGGGGTACACAACTTAAGCTTAACACGGCTTTTCATCCTCAAACAGACGGGCAGTCGGAGCAAACGACTCAGACACTAGAGGACATGTTGAGGTCATGTGCGTTGGAATGGACGAGTGATTGGGACGATTATATCTGTTTGGTGGAGTTTGCATACAACAACACTTGGCGCGCAAGTATCAAGTGTGCTCCTTTCGAGATGTTGTATGGCAGAAAGTGTCGCGCCCCAATCTGCTGGGATCAGGTTGGCGAGCGAACACTTGAAGGACCATAAATCATAGAGATGACTAATGAAAGGGTCGCAGTAGCTAAGCAGAAACTTCAGGAAGCACGGTCACGTCAGAAGAGTTACGCCGATAAGCATCGTAGGGACATACATTTTAACGTAGGAGATCACGTCTTTCTTAAGGTTTCGTCAGCACGTGGTGTTAGACGCTTCGGGATTAAAGGGAAGCTCAGTCCTCGTTTCATCGGACTGTTTGATATCATTGAACGAGTCGATGAAGTATCTTACCGGTTAGCGTTACCTCAAAATCTTTCGCATGTACACAATGTGTTTCATGTGTCCTTACTCAGTGGGTACCAGTATCATCCCCTTCACATGGTTCAGTATCCACTGGAACAGATACGTGAAGATCTCACTTTCATAGAAGAACCCGAACGAGTTCTTGACAGACAAGAACGAGTCATGAGAAGGAAGACGATTCCATTCGTCAAAATCCTTTGGAGGGATCATACCGAGCGGGAAGCCACTTGGGAAACAGAGGAGTCTATCCGGGCTTCTTATCCTCATTTCTTATTTTGAATTTGGGTATGTTCTTCTTTTCCAGTTTACTTTATCTATAATTCGGGGAAGAATTATTCTTTTTAGGGGGGAAGAGTTGTACAACCCGCATGCTTTTACCATGAATAGTACCCTTAAGATCGTACGTACTAGATTAAAACTTTCCTTTTATAGTATGTTTACGTTCACGTATAAGAATTTTAAGTATTATGTACGTGTTAGAACACGATAAGTATTTATTACGTATGAACACACAATAATTATTCAAATATAATTATAATCACGAACATGCGATCATGAAATCATGAACGTAAATTAATCACGAGATAATATTAATTACGTATATATATTTATTACGAACACGAATAAATATATTAGGTCACGATCAATAATTAACTAGAACACATAAAACACGAACACGATAAAATACGAACGCACACTAAAATAATTAGACTCGAAAAGGTACGGGTTACCCCAAGTGGGGGCCCCTACCCGCGGCTACACCAAAAGAATGGGCCAAGCCCATTTAATTTATACTAACAAGGGGTTAAGGGGTAAAACATGTTTCACTTTTCACATTACAGGAAAATAACAAAACCCTAAAAAGTTTCTCCTTCTCCTTTGTTCTCTCTATGGCCGCCGGATATAAGGACACAAAAGGGGGGTGTTCGGTTGATTTTTGATCTTGAA
Source organism: Glebionis coronaria (assembly GCA_025667525.1). Lineage (NCBI taxonomy): Eukaryota > Viridiplantae > Streptophyta > Magnoliopsida > Asterales > Asteraceae > Glebionis > Glebionis coronaria. Next base: position 3,631,652 of record JANFOE010000322.1, on the reverse strand, counting down.
TATTGTGCAAGCTTTCGTGTGTGTTCATCCTTAATTGATCCACGCATTCGGTATACCTTTTTAATCCTTTTCTTTTATGTTTTGATTTAATAAATTACATAAGATCATGATGTTTTTAAAAACTAATTAAAAACATTTATTCAAACATGTCTATGATTATGGGGTAAATCAAAATAAAGGTTTTTAAGGGTGTTTGTTCTAGCCGACGCCTAAACAGAACCCCCAAGGGGTCTCGGCTTGGCTTATGAACCACCACCGAGACCTCATGGTCTCGGTTTGGTGGTGTGGGTCCCACGACAGCAGCAAACAAGGGTAAACCCCGAAGTGGTTCGGGGTATGGTGTTGATTACGGGTCCGGTTCATGGTTTCTAGTCACGGTCCAGTTCATTGTTTATGTTAAGGTTTATGATTTTAATAGTTATGTTAAAAAAATTAAATTAATAAAATATGACATAATTAATTTAATAAACATGACTTAGGTTATAATTTAATTATTAGATCATGTATTTTTAACCTAAGTATTTATATTTCCTAGACTTTATAATTAATTAATTATTAAAAACGATGACTATAATTAATTAATTAACATGACTTAGGTTATATTATTAATAACTAATAATACATGTTTTAACCTAAGTATTTAACTTTATTTAATTAAAAACATGATATATTTAATTAAATACATTTAACCTATAGTTTAATTAATTTACATATAATAATTAATAAACTATGCCTTATATCTATATGACTTAGAATAATAATCAGAAAACACTTAAGCTTATATAATTAGCTTATTTAACCAACTTATATCTAATTATGGAAACTTTCTATTTTTAGAAACTTATTTAATTAAGGCAGCTAATCTTTTTATGGAAACTTTCTATTTTTAGAAACTTATCTATTTTAAGCAGTAATTCTATTTTTGGAAACTTTCTATTTTTGGAAACTTTCTATTTTTGGAAACTTTCTATTTTTGGTAACTTTCTATTTTTTGAAACTTTCTATTTTAGGAAACCTGCTATTTTTAGAAAGTTACTTATTATTACACAGTAAGTATAATAATACATGAAATACAAGTAATACTTAATCAGAATAGACATAATATAAGATAAGTACAGTTTAAAGCTTAAAACAGTAAAACATGACATGAACGTATAAAATAAGCTAAGACATGACATAAAACCAGTTACGTATTTAGTAACCAGATGCTTATACACGTATGTGTTTATTTAGCATTAGTGATACCGAAGTAGGACTCTCTTCCGTTCGTCTTCCTCGTTCACTGGACATAAGGTACGGATTCCCGTCCTTTCAGTATGGACATTCTTTCCTTATTAGGATTCCCCGTATGCAGCCAACTGTTTTCCCATAGTTAAAGTTTATATGTTTGATTTCTTATGTTTAATTTAGAATACCTATAGCCATATACATGCATGACCAGTTTCACCTAGTTATGGAGGTACCATAACCATAACACTAGAGGCACTGGTGTTATGACTTCCCCACGGCAGAGTGATTTCTCGTGGCGTCCCTTCAGCTTTTGACCATATTATTATATTTATCATGTGGGGTGTATGGGTGCATCCTAGTTACATGTTTTCAGCAGATTACTCAGTGTGAATGTGGTGTGTGCCTTGCATCCTTCATAAGGAGTTGATCCCTCCTACCCAAAACCAATATATTAAATTAGAGGCAGCCCCTCTAATTTGCATGACGAGGTCACCCTCCAAGTATTCATGCACGATGGATTTTCATGACCTATATTGGCTAATGGTAGAATATGTTAAACAGTTTTTAAAGATAAACATAAGGCTTTTCAAACTATAAAACCAGTTTTACTAAGACTTAACCGGGTTATTCGGGACTTAGTTTCTTCCACTGTTATATGCTTATATGCTTATATTATTCATGCTTTATCGTATATCCATGCGCCGAGCGTATTGCTCAGTCGTTTTCCTTTTCATGTTCCCAAAACGGCAGGTACTCAGGGACGCTCGTAGACTTTAAGCGTACGTGCATATGGACTGGAAGCTTTCTGGCCTTTCTTTACTTTATGCATTATTTATACTTTGATACTCTTTCCATGGACATTGTTTAGTCCTTTCATTTACAGTACTTATGTTTGTGCGTGATGAGCTTTACTTTTGGACTACCGATATTTGATTCCGGTATTTCCTTTTATGGTCATGTAATGTTTTAGACATTTATCCTTGTATGCTTTGATGACACGCCATAATTACGCGTGACATTCCATTATCAAAATGGGGTGTTACATTTTTATACGCGTTATCTTTCATCTTATGTATATATTTTGGTGATTATTGTGAACTTATGGTACTTAATGAAGTGAGATTGCTATTGTTGATACAAAAGTTGGATGATCCTTGCTAGACCCGAATTAGGCTTAATTCGGGTTCGTTGGGTTCCGGCTCCTGCACCAAGTGAAATATCTTGTTGGGATCCTGCACACTAAAACAACACGCGTTAGGCTTACCGTGAGAATGTATCCCACGATTAGACTCCGGCGTGAGAGTAAGTAATCAGTTAAGGTTTAAGAATCGGATGGGAGTTGAGAGTGTGTAGAATGTAATACCTTTGTGAAACCCTTGGGGGTTCCTTATATAGGCGGTGAAACCCTAATGGCTTGTCACCAATGCTTCGGCCCCAAGCAAAGGATAAGTGTCATAATTAGTTTGATTGTTATCTTCTAATTATGTTGAGTGTATATCCTCTACCTTGGTGTAAATCCTATTCATAATAAGATTATGATTCTGTCTAACCCTGTACCGGTCGTGCCGTGGGCCGCACGCATATATGCGGTCACTGTTCATCCGAAGCTCATAAGCTCAAATGATATTAATCCAAACCATTAGTAACGGGCCGGATGCGGGTAGTACCCGTGAGCCGGGTTCATGACCCGGTTGGGGACTATACGTCATCATGTCCCCCAGTCTAGTTGTTACAGTCGTAGGCGTAACCTCTAGACTAATCAATGTCCTGTAGACCTTGTTGTTGCAAATACGACCGCACTCCAAAATAAGCCGACGGGACAACTTTAATGAATGCATTAATGGTAGTCATTAGTCGGACGCATGCCTGCAAAAGTGCACCAGAAAGGCCCACCCTTGAGCCACGTAAAACTGTCAAGAAGTGACCCGTGGGTCCCTTCTGACGTTTCAGAAGTGTCAGAAATCCCATCCGTTAGATGGGCGTAGTGGTTTACACGTGGCGAACATCCATGTTACCTCGTAAATCGAGGCAACCCTATAAAAGAGTTGGTGTGTGCTACTGTGTAAACACACAGTTCATACCCTTTTCCGCCATTGTCATATTTGAGCTCAATTCTTCATACCTTCTCTTCTTATCCCACGAATTTTCACCACCGCAGGTTAGATCATCACGCCTCTCTAATCCTTTTTATAAAACATGGTGAAGGATAACCCTATTATTACGGATGTCCTCAACGTGATGCCTACGGAGAAGTACATAGAATTTTTGTCTAAGTATTATATTCCTGAAAGCGTACATCCGACCTATCCAAGTGACGGTGAAGCTATTACGGATGCTCCTAAGGGAAAGATAGGCGTGTATACGCGTCTATTTGACCCGGCTAACTACCGCATCCCCCTATATAGGTTCTTAGTAGATCTGCTTCTGTATTACGACTTCCACATAACCCAACTTCACTACATAGGGGCATGTAAGATCAACCAGTTTGAGATTACCTGCTATACATGTGAGGTAACCCCGACCGTGAATCTATTTAGGGTTTTTTACTCCCCCCAAATGGTGAATGGGTAGCTATCGTTTAAGAAACGATCCGTGACCGCCCCATGACTTATAAGAAACCCTTAGATTCCCTTAAGAACTGGTACAACCACTATTTTTTCGTAGATGAGAAAGTATTCCTCACCCCTTTTGTTTTCAAAACTAGAGTACCCGTCGACTATCCTCCCAAATCCAAGGACTATAGTAGTAAGGATTTGAAAATATTAGACACCTACCGTACGAAATTCCATAGGGGTCTGCCGGAGCACTTCCTCTGCTTAGTAGGGATCAGCCGCTATTACTATGGGAGGGAGGATAGTTATCCGTGCTTTCTGACCGAGCGTAGGCAGGGTAGGTCTTCTATACTTTAGATGCGAACATGTCCTACAGTACTTGTGAAATTACTAACCCGTAGACAGGGTAGGTCTTGAGCAAATCCTTAACATATTTTTCTTGACAAATAGAAATTACTTATGAATTTTGTTTTATTTGAAAACCTAAGAAAAAAGCTAATTCCCCCATCATGCTCATTTCATACTTTTTGGTCATAAGTTTGGCAAATTTTTTGCTCAAGGTAACATTGGTTGAACCAAAAATTATGCCATCCACATAAATCTGTACTAAAATGACATCACCCTTGGACCTATATGTGAACAGGGTTTGATCCATGGTACCTCTGACAAATTTATTTTCAAGTAAGAATTTTGATAGGGTTTCATACCAGGCTCTAGGCGCTTGTTTCAGCCCATAGAGTGCTTTGTGAAGTCTGCAGACGTGATCAGGATACTCACTGCTTTCAAACCCTAAGGGTTGATAGACATATACTTCCCCTGCAAGCTTACCATTTAGAAAAGCACTCTTCACGTCCATCTGGTATACAGTAAACCCCATATAAGCTGCAAAGGCTAGGAAGATTCAGATAGCTTCCAATCTGGATACTGGTGCAAACGTTTCATCATAGTCAATACCCTCAGATTGATTGTACGCCAGAACCACAAGCCTAGACTTGTTTTTAACAATCATGCCAGCTTCATCCCTCTTGTTTCTGTAGACCCATTTAGTTCCAACCACTTGTTTCTCAGCTGGAGCTTTTACCAGAGTCCACACCTTGTTCCTCTTGATCTGATTCAACTCATCTTGCATGGCAACAACCCACCCTTCATCTAAAAGCGCAGTAGCCACATTCTTAGGTTCATCTTCAGAGAGAAAATCAACGAAAAGGCATTCATTCGCTGAGGCGGTTTCCAAAGATCCCAATTTGCCTCTGGTGGTGACTCCCTCAGAGGGTTCACCAAGAATATTCACCAAAAGAATATCTTGGTTCCTACTCCATTTGGATTGAGGAGAAGGAGTCTCTGTGGGTTCAGGAGTCACAGCAGGTTCAATGAATGCTGGGGGATCTTCACATGTTATTTCTTCATCCATAATCTCTTCATCAAGGGGAGAGATTGGTTTGATGAGATCAGCATTCACTATAGTGGGTGGAGTGATTGGTTCAACATTCTCAACCTCTGGAGTGATGTCAGAGATTGAATGAGGATCAAATGCATGAACATAAGGAAAATCCTTGTGACAGGCCTAAGATGATTCCTTGGGATTTGAGAAATCATCCTATGGATATGATTTAACTTCATTGAAGTCAATGTCACATTCTTCTGTGTTGGTGTGAGTAATGACAACATTTGCTTCATTAAAGGTGACATGGATGGATTCTTCTAGTTCTTGTATGCGGATGTTAAATACTCTATAGGATCTGGAGGTGGGAGAGTAGCCAACGAAGAATCCGTCATTAGACTTTTCATCAAATTTTCCCAGGTGATCTCTGTAGTTGTGAATGAAAACAAGGCAACCAAAGACATGGAAGTAGCTTACATAAGGGGCTCTCTTCCTATATACTTCATAAGAGGTCTTGCCGTGTCTCTTCACTATAATGGATCTGTTTTGTGTGTAACAGGTCGTGTTCACAGCTTCACCTCAAAATTGTTTTGGAAGTCTTGATTCGTTGAGCATGGTTCTAGCAGCCTCTAAGAGAGTTCTGATTCTTCTTTCAGCGACACCATTTTGTTCAGGGGTGCCTGGGTTAGAAAAGTTCTGTGATATTCCCTTTTCATCACAAAAGGCTTCCATGGTATAGTTCTTGAACTCAGTGCCATTGTCACTTCTGATAGCCTTAACTCTGCAGTAATTGAAGTTCTCTATTTCTCTGATGAAAGACATTATTCTTTCAGCGGCATCACTCTTTCTTTTGAGAAAGAATACCCATGTGAATCTGAAGAATTCATCTAGAATGACTAGTGTATACTTGTTGTGATTAAGGGATTGAGGTTTTACTAGTCCAAATAAGTCCATGTGAAGAAGATGGAGGCACTTATTTATGGAGAATGATTGTTTTGTCTTAAATGAGGCTTTGTGGTGCTTCCCTTTCTCGCAGGCTGAGCAGGGTCTGTCTTTGGTGAAGGTCAGAGAGGGAAGCCCAACTACTAAATCATTCTTGGCCAGTTTTTTGATGTTTTTGAAGTTGAGGTGGGAGAGTCTCTTATGCCATAGCCAATTTTCACTATCAGATGCTTTGGCATAGAGACAGGTGTTTGTCCCTTCTGGACATGATGTCATGTCAATGACATTCCCTTCTTCTGGGTGCAATTAGAACAACATCATCATTTTGATTGAAGATTGTTCCTTGGGTCTTAGTGAACAGAACTTTGAAACCAGTATCGTAGAGTTGACTAATGCTGATTAAGTTGTGCTTCAGTCCATTGACATAAGCGACCCTTGTGAAGGTTATTCTGTTGCAATCCACTGAGCCATAACCCTCAGTAGCCCCTAAGGAGTCATCTCCAAAGACTACTTTTGGAACAGACTTCTTATATCTATGTAGATATTGTTTAACCCCTGTCATATGTCTGGAGCACCCACTATCCAGATACCAAACAGATTTCTTCAGATATTTCTGCATAGATATAATAAAGCCAGATTAGTTTCTATGATGAATCCACTTTCCAGTGGGTCCATGCTGTCGCTGACCAGCGACATTGGTTCTTCTCTGGTTTCTATCTCCCCCTATTTGGTTGTAGTCTTTGGGTTCATGACACATACTTCCACATATGTCACATCCGGGATAATGCCCGCACTCATCAAAGTGATGGTCGAAGAAGCCGCAGTACTTGCATGGGGGATTTGTTCTGTAACCTTGAGAATTGTCTCTGGGTTTGGGCTCAGCTCTTCTAGAGGGCATGTGAGGAGTTTTTGATCTTAATTGAGTTCTGGTTCTTTGAACAACAATGATCTCCTTATGCTCTCTAGAGGTGTGTTCAGTAGACTCGCATGTGATACATTTTGGTTTCTTTGAGCAGTCCTCAAAAGAATGATTTTTGAAACCGCAATGCTTGCAAGGCCTGAATAAGGCTCTCCCCTTAGAGCTACTAGATCCTTCACCAAGAGAGTTAACAGATGGACTGTTAACTCTGGGGTTGATTTGTTCTTTCAGCCCTTTTACTTCTTCCATCAAGGTGATGAGAAGTTGTTTGGTGGGTGAAAGCTCTTCAGGGGGAGGAATAGGTTTGTTGGAGTCCTTGGCCACAAAAACCTTTTTGTGCGCTTTATCAGCGACTTTGAGAATTGAATTCCCAGGGGTTTTGGTTGGAGGTTTTGGGCCAAGCAAGGAATCAGATGGGTTAGCACCAGCGAGTCTTGGTAAGGCTGGTACCTCTGATTGCTTGTCAGAGTTTATCTCATCCACAGAGGTGGAAGATGGAGAAGAAACATCTGAAGGGATAAATTTAACACTGGGTACATGTATATGATTTTTGTATTTACCCTTTCCCCTAATAGCCTGAACCACATCTCCTGGTATGGATTCAACAACTATTTCTTCCACTGTGGATTGAGCCAAATTCCATTTTTCAATGGTTTTTCTGAGTTCAGTGTTTTCATTAGTTAAAGACTCATTTTCAATGGACAATTTGCTTACTTCATTTTGAAGTTGATTAGCAAGATTCACAAATGGTTTAAGATTTTTTAATTCTGATTGGCAAAGATCTAACTCTGTTTTAAGACTATTAAACTTGTTTAACAGGTTTTTTCTTTGCTCTTCCACAAAGTGGAGGTCAACCAAGGTATAGTCACTGACATGGTCTCTATCAGGACCTTCAGGCATAGATAGCAGTCTTTGTACCTTTTTCTTAGCTGCATCATCAGCTTTCTGGTTGAGTTTTAACAGCTCAGCTTTCAAGGCTTTGTACTTAACTTTGTAGTCCTTCTTTCCCTTTGAGTCAGAGTGGGAAGTTTGCTTGAAAGGTGAGGTAGAAAACTTCTTCTTGCTGCTGTGGTTGTTGCTGGATGAAGGAAAGCTTGGAGAGGAGGTTTTATTTGACCAACAATCTTTCTGAAAGTGACCAGTCTTTCCACAAGTGTATCATGACACCTTGGATTTATCAACCTTTGCAGCTCCAACTCTACCAGATCTCTTGTAGTACCTCTTTTGGTTAGCTAGAAGGGCTCTGTCATGGAACTCAGCATGTAATTCATCAAGAAATTCTTGACTGCTTCTGGTGTCCTCTTCTATGTCAGAGTCGCTGTCCTGAAAAGAATGGTTAGCAACAAGAGCTTTTGATCCAGTGATATTGGTGGTAAACCTATCAGTCTCTGATTTATAAATGGATTCAATTAGCCCTTCTTCATAGTTATATCTACCAAACAGTTGGGCTAAAGTATCATTTTTGATAACATTATTTGCTCTTAAGGTTTGATTTAGGCTAAGCCATTTTCTAGGTAAACTATTAACAAATGTAACATTAACCTCAGCCTTAGGTAGAACAACTCCATTATTTCCCAAATCATTCAACAAAATCTTAAGCCTAGTATAAGTTTGAGCAACAATTTCTGTTTCCAAAGCATTAAAAGCATTAAACTTAAGTCTAAGGGCTTGGATTTTGGTTTCTTTTGTTTCCTCTGGACCTTCATACCCTAGAACTAACTCAGTCCACATCTCCTTAGCAGAGTTGCATTTTATGATGGACTTCATAGTATTCTTGGGTAGGCAAGAGACTATGATACTTATGAGTCTCTTGTCCTGGTTAGCCAGACGTCTATCCGCTGGAGACCATTGCTTAACAGGCTTCTTGATGGGTCTCTCAGGCCCACCTTCATAACTTTAACCGTCTTTGCTTCCAAGACTTCTCTGATAAAGTGATAACGCACATTGATGTGCTTTGGTCTCTCATGAAAAACATGATTCTACGATAAGTGAATCGTGTCCTGATTATCACAATTAACTACAACAGTGTTGAGCTTCACCCCCAACTCTTCCAAGAGTCCCCTTAGCTAAATAGCTTCCTTCACAGCCTCCGTAAGGGCCATATAATCCGCCTCTGTAGTTGAAAGAGCCACCACGTATTGTAGCGTTGCCTTCCAGCTTACAACACATCCCTGTACTAAAAATGTGTAACCAGTGAGAGACCTACCCTTATCCGGATCCTTAGCGTAGTCTGAATCAACAAAACCTGCTACGTCCACATGGTTGCCATGATTTCCCCAGACACCAAACCCACGTTTACAGTGCCCTGCAAATATTTCATAATCCACTTCACTGCTTTCCAATGGAGTTTACCTGGATTCGCCAAATATCTGCTAACTACACTTACTGCATACGCTATGTCTGGCCTTGTGCACATCATCAAGTACATTAATCTCCCAACCGCATTTGCATATGACACCCTACTTATTTTATCAACATCACAATCCCTAACCAGGCAATCCTTCACCGACAGCTTGAAGTGCCCACCCAATTGCATCTCTACCGATTTCCCATTGTTTATTCTAAACCTGTTTAAAACTTTTGAAACGTACCCGGATTGTGACACCCTCAGAATCTTGCGACTCCGATCCCTGACGATCTCCATACCAAGAATATTCTTTGCTTCCTCGAGCTCTTTTATGTCGAACTCCCTTTTAAGCAAAGACTTGGTAGCTACGATCTCAGCCTTGCTTTTACAAGCAATCAGCATATCGTCTACATATAACAATAGATAGATATACTCCCGTGGTGCATAACTCCTGTAATATACGCAGCTGTCGTAACTGCTACGCTTAAACCCATTGCTCAGTATATACTCATCGAATCTCTTGTACCATTGCCTAGGTGACGGCTTCAAACCATAGAGAGATTTCTCTAACAAACATACCTTGTTACCTTGTTCAAATCCCGGTGGTTGCCTCATGTAGATCACTTCTTCAAGATTTCCATGTAAAAACGCCGTCTTTACATCAAGCTGCTCCAGCTCATAATCTTTACACGCAGTCAATGCAAGTATAACCCGAATAGACGTGTGTCAAACTACCGGCGAAAATAATTCATTGTAATCAATACCTGCTCTTTGTGTGAATCCACGAGCCACCAACCTTGCCTTGTACCTAGGCTTTTGAACACCTTCAATCCCTTCCTTTATTTTGTACAACCATTTGCAGCTCACCAGCTTTTGCCCAACTAGATGATCTACTAACACCCAGGTCTTGTTCTTCTTCAGAGAATCCATCTCTTCTTTTATAGCAGATTTCCACTTAGAACTGTATTCACAAGCAACTGCTTCCTGGTATGTCAATGGTTCATGAGTATCTTCTTCCACTGCTGCAGCAAACGCGTAAGTAACCATATTACTCTCATCCCGAAACCTTGCCAGTTTCGTTCTTGTCCTTGACTCTCTATCCCGAACCAATTGATAATCTGTGAGATCCGGTGGATGATCAATTTCTTGAACCACTACATCTTCATCATAGCCATCTTCCTGATCTGGCTGATCTTCCTGATCTAACTGATCTTCCTGACGTGCCTGATCTTCCTCAGGCGTGTGATTATTTAACCTCTGCAGTTCCACCTCAACCTGTAATTCCTCAACAGAATTATCTTTACCTGCACCAGAATCCTTCAACGTGTCTTTGTACATGACACTTTCATTGAAGACTACGTTCCTGCTTGTGACTATTTTAGGTGATTCATTATCAAGCCTATATAGTCTGTACCCCTTCACACCTTTAGGATACCCCAAAAAAACGCATTTTACCGCTCTCGACTCGAGCTTACCTTGTTTAACGTGTGAATACGCGACACAGCCAAAAACCCTCAACATCCCATAATCGCTAGGATGTCCCTGACGACATCTCCATAGGTGTCTTCTTCTCAATCGCTGTCGATGGTGACCTATTTATAAGATATGCAGCCGTACATGTCGCTTCCGCCCAGAAGGTCTTGGGCAATCTAGACTGTATTAATAAATAGCGTACCTTTTCCATGAGAGTTCTGTTCATCCGTTCTGCTAACCCATTCTGCTGCGGCGTCTCGGTAACTGTCAAATGTCTAGCAATCCTACTCTCAGTGCATAGCTGATTAAATTCCCGGTTACAGAACTCAAGACCATTATCTGTCCTAAACTTCTTAACCGTCCCCCCAGTCTGATTTTCTACTAACTGCTTCCACTCTTTGAACTTCCCAAATGCTTCGTGTTTGAACCTGAGAACATAAACCCATACCCTTCTGGAATAATCATCGACAATAGATAAGAAATACCTCTTACCTCCCAATGATTCCACCTGAGACGGACCCCATAAGTCTGAATGAACATAGTCTATCACTCCCTGAGTAGTGTGCCTTCCTACATCGAAACGGACTCGATGTGCCTTTCCCAGAACACAATTCTCACAAAAATCGATCTTACCTAGACTCTTCTTGCCAAACAAACCCTGCTTTTCCAGCATGTGTAGACCCGCCTCACTGATATGTCCCAGTCTTTTATGCCAAACTTGCACAAGACTGTCTTTTTCTTCAACACTAGCATTAAGCTCACCGGCCAATGCATGGCCATCCAAAGATTACACACATTTCTCCCTTCTGGTTCCAGATATAATAACCCTAGAACCATTAATCACCTTAATTTTGCCCGACTGCAATTTTATGGTATATCCCTCTTTTTCAAAAGTTCCCAACGATATCAAGTTTCTTTTCAATTCAGGAATGTACATGATATTGTGTAACACAAAACTTGACCCATCTTTCAGTTGTACCTTTACCTTGCCAATACCCCTGATCTTGCACTCCCTGTTGTCTCCCAACAGTATGCTGCCCCCATCGCATTCCAGAAAATCAAAAAATACATCTAACCTGGGTGACATATGATATGAACCTCCTGAATCCATGATCCAATCTTGCAGTCCTTCTGCACTCATCGCCATCATCACCTCAGAATCATCGTAAATCGAACCACTGGATCTTGGTTGATCATCTTTTTTGATGTCTTGCGATTATTCTTCGGACAGTCTCTTCTCAAGTGCTCCTCAGATTGGCTATTAAGCATTTGAGTCTTCCACCTCGAAACTTCGATCTTGACTTTCCCTTTGACTAATGTGAATTCCTGCGATCAGTTCTTCCCCTCACATATAAACCTTCACCATCATCCCCCTTCACCTTGAACCTTTCTTTGATTTCCTTTGAATTTAGTGTGGCCATCATGTCCTCCAAAGTCAAATCTTCCCGTCCATAAAGCAAGGTATCTAGAAAGTGTTCGTATGATGCTGGTAAAGATGTGAGTAATAATAAAGCAAGATCTTCATCTTCGAATTTAACCTCAATATTTGCTAAATCAAGAACGATTTTGTTGAATTCCTCTATATGCTCGGAAATCTTTCGTCTAGTCGGCATGTAGAATGTATACAACTTCTTCTTCAGGTACAACTAGTTGGCCAATGACTTTGTCATGTACAAAGACTCGAGCTTTGACCAAACCCCCGCTGCAGTCGTCTCCCCGGTAATCTCTCTTAGGACCTTCTTACCTAAACACAAAATCATGGCACTGTGAGCTTTCTTGTCAAGCTTAGATTTCTCTTCAGCTTCCATATTCGTGGGTAAAACCTCCAAAGCTGCTTCACATCCGTTCTGGATTAATAAAGCACGCATCTTGATTCTCCATAACCCGAAATCACCAGTTCTATCGAATTTCTCGATGTCGAACTTGGCTCTCGTCATTCTTTATCCCTTTGTTGATTTTCTAAACCTTGTGATAAACCCTCACAATCACAAACCAATAAAGTCCTTTTCGATAATTCGCTAAACCTTGTGATAAACCCTCACAATCACGAATTACGAAAACCCCTTGTGTATATCCCTTCAAAGTGATAAATCTTTTGTTTTATTAAAAACAAAAAGAATAATTAAATTTGAAGAATAAACCCATATAAATTAGTGATGGCCCAAAATTAAATCCTTAGCCTAAACCAAAAATTTATACGTATACTTTGTTGACTTTTGAAGTAATAAACCTTCTTCTTCCTCTCTATCAGCCGACACAAAAGAAAGAAGTACCACCAGAATGTCGGCCTTCAATACCTTCAAAAATCAACAACCACTTTCTGGCGATCGATCGACCTGCTGCTCTTTTTGTGGATCAAGATTCGATTCCTAGTAAATCAGCCACTTGAAGAACGAGGCTCTGATACCACTTGTCGGGTTTATCACCTACAACCCTGATTACTAGATGCGAAACAACAATCGATCACGAAGAGCACCCACAACAGCGAACTCGACAGAAAAGTAAAAGTGACGCCCACAAGGTAAACCCTAACCGATTCTCGATTAGTTATTGAAATAATGCGTAATTGGTTTGTTCCCCCTCACCTCCTTTTATAGAGATGAGGGGGAACCGACTCTTACAATGACTTTGGGTCGGGTTGGGCTTAGACATTGCCAACCGACCTTTATTCTTAGCTAGTATTAGGCTTACTCGACTCTTGACCCTTAGATACGAATTAGGTCAAATAAAAACTAAACATAACACAACTAAATATTACTGTATTGATTCTCATTATGTTCAGGTATTTCCAACAAGAAGATAACTTACATGCACGCGTTATGCGGATTTTAAACGCATATGAAAAGCGTATGTTGCTTAATTAAAAACTACATAAATGTGTGACAACTGACATATATCAATCGTTGTATTTACGTACCTTGCAAGTTCTTAAATGATACTACTAGACTTAGAAAAACTCAGAACTTGATATAGCTTCTGGGCGATATCTCGAAGAAAAATGGAAATCATTGTATGATTACCAATAAAAATAGAAAGATACAAATAAATATCATTGATAAGATAAAGATATAATGATTGTTTCTTTAAGAAAGAAAAAAACATGATTACGAGGTTGACACTAAACTTATTAAACATCACGTATCCTACATGCCCACTACGTGCGAACTACTGTATCTGCTGCTATCAAACCATACAATTAATCTTCATGTGCTTAATATTTGCTTCCAAAAATATACATTAACGCGAGGTAATTTTGCTCACGAGTTTGAGCGAGTGTAAAAGAATTCGCAATATATATAATTGAAAAACAAAAATTATAACTAATACATATATGGGATACTAAACATATAAGTAAGGTAGCAATATGGATAACAATGCATATTAGAAATTAATTCTTAAAATATATGCAAGTACATTTTTAAGAGTATTACATTGTTACACTATGGGTTACTATATAAAAGTATGTTAACAATATATTTAGAAAAATGACTTAGAAATAATGGAAGAATTTAATTTTTACAAGTGTAACACTCTATTTCTTCTAGCAGATGAATCCCTTTCTCTTTAAATAATAAACTACTACTAGTACCACGTAACATTAAATATGGTTTTTGGTTATCTTATTAAGCACTCTTTTTACTCATTCTCTTAATTTTGTCTATATATATACTCTCTTTGTTTCATAATTATATGATATTGACAAAAAATCATGCATTTTAATAAACATCACTTTTCATTTTTTTCCTCTTATCTTTTACGGAATGAAAATTTTGCATTTAACCAATTATTTTACATTTTTTTATTATTTTAATAATACTTTCAAATTAGTGTGATATATTAAATTTAATATACATTTTTATCTATTTTTTGAAAATAAATTATTAATTTATTACATCTAAAAATAATATACTAAAACATAATTCTGGGACGAAGAAAAGTACGTACACTACTAATAAAAATACATGGGGAAGGATGATAGACCTTTTTGTTTTATGGAACTATAAAACCAACCAAAAGGCCAACTAAAAAAAAGTTGAAAACGTGATTAGTCATTAAACAAGAAAAACTGCTCAAAAGTTACCATGAAAATCCGTTTTGAAAAATGTTCTATAAAGACCAGAGCCATACTAGACCGGACCTGAACCAAAATCTTTCAATCGACAAAGAAAATACCATCAAATATATAGTGCATACCCTATTTTTAGTTCCTAGATCCGTCACTGGGGTTCTCGGGTTCGCGAGATCACTACATGAACTTTCATTCCGCAGCGTAATTTTTTTTACACACTGATTTTTCGAAAGTTCAATTTGTGTTAAATTTATGGACTTAATCTGATAACCATATTTAACTAAGAGGACTTATTGTGCCTTGTTTATTCTTTCAGTTAGCTTGTAAGGACTTGGAGTAAAGATGCTTTTGGACTTTAAGGACTAAAAGTGTATGGAAGCTATTCTTGTTACTGGACCAAGCCCAAGCCCATGTGTGAAACCCAATGCCATAACGGCTCTTAGGCCTTTTAGGGTTATAAGAGATGGGAGCGTGTTTTCATTGTTTGTATTTGCTCTTATTTTGTCTGTGTGTTTTCTCCCAAAAACACACTTCGCTCTCTCTCTCTAGTTTGATCTCAGAAACCTTTGTTTTATTTGTTTTGATTGTAAGACTATGATCATGTAGATCATAAAGCTACACGTGAGTAGCACTGGTAGTCATTTTATCTTTCTTATTCAGTTTTGATTTCTTAAATCTTGTTAATAAAAGGCTTTTTATGTTTGAGGTATTTCTGATCATGTTTTTCTACATGGTATCAGAGCCTGGTTATTAAAACTTGATGAAAATTTTTTTAGGGTTTGTTTAAAATTGGGGGTTTTTGGTTATTTATACTTTTTTGAAAAGATCTGCTATTGAAATAGCTAGATCTGTTAATATTACTTCTTGAATCAAAGTTTTGAACCATTAATTTTTTTGAGAAAAAATTAGGGTTTTTGAGATCTGCTCTCTTATTCTTTATTATTATCGATTGGGTTGATTGGTGGTATTGTCCATTGATTAAAGTGATTTTCCCTAATTTTTTTCAAAAAAAAAAAATAAAAAAATTTAGGGTTTCATTTTTGTTGGTGGCTTGTTCGATTGGTGGTGTTTCACTCTGGTTGCTTGTTGATTCGGTGGTTTGTTCGCTGGTTTATCACTTTCCCCAATTTTTTCCTTGAAGAAAATTTTGGGGCTTGTGACTTGGAGGTTCTGTCACTTTTTAGACTAAGTGAATCTAAGAGTGACAGTTCGATTGAGCTTTGGTTTATAGCCTTGTAACACCTCTGCTTCTCTCTCTTTGATTGCTATCTGTCTTTGTCTGTTTATTTTATTATTGTTTGGCTATTTGGGGGTTTGGTAGTTTTTATTCATTCATACCCTTTATTTGGATCCTCACTTGCTGCTTGCCCTTGACCTGACACCCTTGAGTGGTTTGGATTCCTGGGAACTTTGTTTGCAGTATTGTGAATTCTTTTTTGACCTATTGACCCTTCACCATGTCTGAACATGGTGATGATGATGCTATAAGTGTAACTGACCCAGTTACACTTATTAGCAAGCTTGACCTGAGTGACCCATTGCACTTGCACCCTAATGACTCAGCTGTTTTAACTGTTGTCACTGTGAAACTTAAGGGAACTGAAAACTATCAAGTTTGGGCTAATGCTATGTTACTTGCTTTGGAAGGGAAAAATAAAATTGGTTTTATTGATGGTACTTGTAAAAGGTCTGTAACTGATGAGGTTTTAGCAAGGCAATGGGACAGGGTCAATGCTATTGTGTTGGGTTGGATTCTTAACTCTATTTCTGAGGAACTTTTCCTTGGACAAATTTTTTCAAAAAAGGCCAAACATGTTTGGAAAGAGCTAAAGGAAACATATCATAAGGTTGATGGTTCTGTCATGTTTAACTTGCACCATAAGATCAATACCTTGAAACAAAATGGTTTTAACTTGTCTGATTATTATCACAAATTGAATGCTCTCTGGAAATAATATGATGCTATGATTGAATTACCTGCTTGTGTTTGTTCTGCTTCTAGTGAGTTTAAAAAACATAATCAGTTATTGAAACTTATGCAGTTTTTAATGGGGTTGGATGATTCTTATATGAGTATTAGGAGTTCTATATTGTCTAGAGAAAGTCTTCCTGATGTTAAGGGGGCTTATGCCATCATCTCTGCTGAGGAATCTCACAAAATGGCTTCAAGCAGTGGTTCTAGGCACTCTCAAAGGGCTCAGACCACTGCTTTCTTGTCTAATGGGCCCACCAGAAACAATGTTCAAAGAAATCAGAACCCTAATGCTAATATATTGAGACCTATAACCAACAACTTTAATTAGAATGCTAATCAAGGCAACTTTAGACCTAACAATGGTAATACTGGTTTTAGACCTAATAATTAGAATGTTGTGAGACCAACTTTACCTCTAATGCTGAATTGGTTTGTGAAAACTGTGGGTACAATGGTCACACCATTGATAGATGTTTTAAGATTATTGGGTACCCCAATGATTTTGTTCATAAAAAAAGGGGAAATCAAAATTTCAAAGGCAAAAATGTGGCTAATAACTCTGTTGGTTCTACTAGTGCTACTCGTTTTTCTGATGAACAAATGGCTACTCTTCTCTCTCTTTTTAAAGATAACAGTGGAACTGGAAAGAATGTACAAGCCAATATGGCAGGTACTGTTTTTAACTCTAGCAAGGTTTTTAATGAAAACTTTGATAAGTTTTATTGTTCTAATACCAGTTCTAAACTTGGGATGACTTACAAAAGGAAGGTTATTGACTCTGGAGCTAACCAACACATGACTGATAGTGATAGGGAACTTGATAATGTGTTTGATATCTCTCATCTTAAAATCAAAGTTGCTCACCCAAATGGTACTGAGGCTATTATAACTAAAATTGGTAACCTTAAACTTCCTAATGGCCTGATTCTTGTTGATGTGTTGGTTATCCCTGAGTATTGTGTTAACTTGATATCTGTGCATAAGCTTGATAAAGATAATAGGATTTTTGTTGTGTTTGATGAAACCAAGTGCTTCTTTGTTAACCAGGATTTGAATCTAAAAAAGGTGACGGGGATTGGTAAACAATATGGTGGTTTATACTATTTAGATACTGAAGGTATTAATTGTAAAAATCAAAACAAACTTGTTACCTGCTCTCTGTCTCATTATGATTGGCATTGTAGACTTGGACACCCTGCTGACCCTGCCCTTAATGTGCTTAAACAATCTTTAAAAATTGATAAAGATGAGAAAACCTTTTTTTGTGAAGTTTTTCAAAGAGCTAAACAAACCATAAATCCTTTTCCTTTAAGTGATCATAGAACCAAAAAACTTGGTGATATTGTTCATCTTGACTTGTGGGGTCCTTATAGGGTTACTAGTCACTCTGGCCATAGATACTTCTTGACTGTTGTGGAGGATTATACTAGGGCTGTTTGGTTGTTTCTTATAAAAACCAAAGATGAAGTGTTTTCCAACATTAAAAACTTTTATAATCTGATTAAAAATCAATTTAAAGGTAATGTTAAAACTTTTAGAAGTGATAATGGAACTGAATTTGTTAATCAAAACTTCAAAGTTTTTTGTGAAAATAATGGCATCATACACCAAACTTCCTGTGCTTACATACCACAACAAAATGGAATTGCTGAAAGGAAACATAGACATCTTTTGAATGTTTCTAGATGCCTTATGTTTCAGGGGGTATTCCTCTTAAATTTTGGACTGAATGTGTGCTAACTACTACTTATCTTATTAACATATTGCCCTCTTCTGTGCTAAATGGAAAAAACCCCTTTTGAAATGATTTACAATACTTTTCCTAGGCTCTCTCACATTAGAATGTTTGGATGTCTGTGTTTTGCTACTATTCTTAATAGTTCAGATAAGTTTTCCAGCAGATCTGAAAAATGTGTTATGATGGGTTATTCTAGTTCTCAGAAAGGATATAGGATTTACAGTCTTGATAGGCATCAGTTTTTTGTTTCTAGAGATGTTAAATTTTTTGAAACCATATTTCCTTTTAAAGATTCTGTTTTTAATTACAATAAAAATAATTTTAATAAAGAAAATGTTTCTCAAGACTTAAATCTGTTGAATTTTTTGACTTTGATAACCCTGAACTTCCCAATGATGAAGAGAGAGCAGCTAAATATAATGGTGACAATCTGTCACCAAGTGCTAGTAGCCCACCTCCAAGTCTAGGTGACACTGGATACATTGCCTCATGCAATGATACCAGTGATGCCAGCTTGGATAGGGAAGAGGCTGCCACACTTGATGAAAGTGCAAACTCTGAGGGAAATTTAGATATTCATCCCATTCCTTCCCCCCATGTTCAAAACATGGAAGGAAACCTTGGGGATGATTCTATAAACAATGTTCAGGGTGGTCAAGGTCTGAGGAGGTCCTCAAGACTTTCTATTTTTCCCAGAAATTATAATGATTTTGTTGTTCAAACTAAAGTCAAGTATGGACTTGAAAAATTTGTTGGATATTCCAAACTTGATAAATAAATTTTTTGCTTTGTCACTCAACTTAACAAAATGAGTGAACCAAAAAGTTTTTTTGAAGCATTTCAGAATCATCACTGGCTTGATGCTATGAACACTGAACTTGCTGCTTTGTTTAAAAATGATACTTGGGACATTGTTGAACTCCCTAAAGGTAGGAAAGCCTTAGGTTGTAAGTGGATTTGGAAATTAAAGTTTAAGTCTGAGGTTGAAAGGTATAAGGCTAGGGTTGTTGCCCAAGGTTTTGGGCAAAAGGAGGGCATTGATTATGATGAAACCGTTGCCCCTGTTGTTAAAATTTTTACTATTAGGTGCTTGATTAACCTTGCTATCATTCAATCTTGGCCTATTTTCCAACTTGATGTCAATAATGCCTTTCTTTATGGTGATCTTGATGAAACTGTGTACATGAAACCACCCCAAGGATATCTTCCTGGGGGTGATAACTTGGTTTGTAGGCTCAAAAAATCTTTGTATGGGCTTAAACAGGCTCCTAGGCAGTGGAATGCCAAACTTACATCTGTTCTTAGTGAAAATGGCTTTATTCAAAGCAAGTCTGATTATTCTTTATACGCTAAATCTCAGGGTAATTTATTTCTTGTGTTACTTGTGTATGTTGATGATATTATCATAACTGGGAATAATATTACTGAAATTGAAAAGTTTAAGTGTTTTTTAAGAACCAAGTTTATGATTAAAGACTTGGGTAAACTCAAGTATTTTTTGGGAATTGAAGTTGTTGACACTAAGAATGGTGTTTGTTTAAACCAAAGAAAGTATGTGTTGGACTTGTTATCTGAGTATGGTATGCTTGCTTGTAAACCTGCTAAAACTCTTTTACCTTCTAAACTTGTCATCACTAATCAGCCCACTAATAATGACCCTCTTCTTGATAACATTGTTTATTATCAAAAGCTTATGGGTAAACTCATTTATCTGACTAACACCAGGCCTGCCATTTCTTATGCTGTGCATTGTTTGAGTCAATTCATGCATTGTCCTTTGAACTCTCATCTTAAAATTGCTTTTAAGGTTTTAAGATACCTCAAAAGCTCTCTAGGTTTGGGTATTCATTTCACAAGGAACTCAGGTATGATTCTTAATGCTTATTCAGATGCTGACTGGGCAAAATGTGTTGTCACTAGAAGATCTGTGACTGGGTATTGTGTGTTTATTAATGGAAACTTGGTTTCCTGGAAAAGAAAAAAGCAAAACACACTCTCTAATTCCTCTACTGAGGCAGAGTATAGAGCTCTTGCTTCAGTAACCAGTGAAGTGATTTGGGTTCTTAAAGTCTTAAAAGACTTACAAGTTGAGAACCTGCTTCCAGTTACTCTTCACTGTGATAGTAACTCAGCCATTAAAATAGTTGCCAACCCAGTTTTTCATGAAAGAACTAAATATCTTGAAATTGACCTTCATTTTGTGAGGGAAAAATTTTTGAGTGGTGTGATTAAAACTGTTAAAATTGAATCTGTAAATCAAATTGCAGATATCTTGACTAAGGGGGGACATTGAATTGCACCAGAAGTTTGTTAAGGAACTTGGAATGATAAACCTGTATGGTTATCAGATTAAGGGGGGATGTTAAATTTATGGACTTAATCTGACAACCATATTTAACTAAGAGGACTTATTGTGCCTTGTTTATTCTTTCAGTTAGCTTGTAAGGACTTGTAGTAAAGATGCTTTTGGACTTTAAGGACTAAAAGTGTATGGAAGCTATTCTTGTTACTGGACCAAGCCCAAGCCCATGTGTGAAGCCCAATGCCATAACGACTCTTAGGCCTTTTAGGGTTATAAGAGATGGGAGCGTGTTTTCATTGTTTGTATTTGCTCTTATTTTGTCTGTGTGTTTTCTCCCAAAAACAGACTTCGCTCTCTCTCTCTCTAGTTTGATCTCAGAAACCTTTGTTTTATTTGTTTTGATTGTAAGACTATGATCATGTAGATCATAGGGCTACACGTGAGTAGCACTGGTAGTCATTTTATCTTTCTTATTCAGTTTTGATTTCTTAAATCTTGTTAATAAAAGGCTTTTTATGTTTGAGGTATTTCTGATCATGTTTTTCTATAATTTGTCTTGAAATTTAAATTTACTCATTATCTCTAAACAAGGCACATAGACTGATTTTCGTTGTTGGGCTTCCGCCTTTGTCCTCATGCAAGCTTAATCAACATGTGTTGTGCGTGATGAGTTTGTATTAAGTATACTCTTTCTACATTAATCACCACATACTGAACATGATTACATATGAACCATAGGTGAAAGTAGTTGTAACATACGATGATCATTTTATTCAGAGAGGTAAATGAGGACTTTCGGAAATGCGAATGCCAATAAAAATACAACTAACAATTGGAATACAAATACAACTCCAAATAATAAACTCAATGCACCGCTCTCTTAGATTCATGGGAGCACCATCATGCCAAATTATTAGGCAGCTCCCAACATACGAGCAGCTACCAGCATCCGGCATGGGACTTTTTATTCTCCTATCGAGATGAAGATATCTCAAGTTTATGGAAGTCAAAGCAACTGACTGCACATCGGCCCAAGAATAATTGTGGCACGAGGAAAACTCAAGCTTTTCTAGTGCCGGGTGATTAGCAAAAGCTCGTAAACCTTTACCGGTTATTGCCTTACAACCAGTTAAATTGAGTTTAGTAAGTTTCAAACACTTGGCAATACCAAATAATGCATCATCAGTTAACTTGTTCAATCTACACAAGCACAACTTCTCGATATTTGGGATACGGTATAATTGAGATCCGGTGATATGAACCCCACAATCTGACAAATCAAGTGAAGCTAGACAAACCATTTGTTTCAAATGCAAAATACCAGCATCGGTAATCTTATCGCACTTGCTCAAAACAAGTGTCGTCAAGCAAGACTTCAAATCTCCGTTCGCTAGGTACTCCAAACCCAAATCAGTAATTAAATTACAACCTGTCAAATCTAAACTTCCCAAACAACTTGCTTCTCCAATACCTTTAAGTGATTCATCTGTTACCTTAACACATCCTTCCAAAGTTAACCATCTCAAATTCTTAGACAATCGTACAAGTGACACAACTCCAAGGTACCAAACATGTAACCTCCTACTTATATCCTCCTGAACCAAATTGCGACAAGCATTCACCAATGCAAGCAAACCCTCATCATCAAAGTCATTCACCAATGGATCATGATATGAACTATAGAGCATCAAGCATCTAATATTAGGACATGATTGGGCTAGGTGTTTCATGTGATTATTGGAAATTGGTCGATGACATCCGAAAGAAGTGAGTTTTCTGGATGCCCATAGAGTATATATAAGATCAGGTAATCGAGTATGCACCTTATATAGGCGACTGCAAGCAACTTTTAAGAATTGCTTAGAAAGTTGATAGACGATCGACTGTCATTTCGATACTTAATTTTACTAAAAATGGAGACAAGTTCGTCATCTCCAAGTCGCTTCATTTCTTGATCTCAAGATTTAGAGCTACTCGTGTATATTATGATTTGTGGAAGAATTTGGCTAACATTATACTGTAAATATAATAGATTTATCATGATAAATGTTGGTGTATATATTTAGTAAAGGATAAAGGGTTCACTTATTTCCATTTTTATGGAATTTGTATAATTTGCTTAAAAATGGAAAATTTTGGTGATGTGCTTCTTATTGCAAGTTGTATTGATCCAAAAGTATGAAAAGACATCAATTATGGGCTCTCCCCTTCTACAAGCTATATTTTCTTTTTGGCACTTTTTTCTTATTTTTGTAGCTTTTTTTTTCGTTTTGCTCTTTTTTACTTTTCCGTTATAGAAATAATATTACTAATTTTGTATAACTATTTATTGTGATTGTTAAGTATTAACTAATGTAGTAATTTTAACTTCCTATAGGTTCAAAAGTATATTTTATGTAAATATGTTTACTTACAATAATTAGCAAAGTTTGAGCGAGTGCCGTTGAATGTGGCCAGAGGCGGAGCTAGGGGGTTCTCAGGAATGCACAGGAACCCGATGAAATTTTGTCGCGTAGTGTATATATTTGCTAAATATCTCTATTTTTTTCAAAATGAACCCGGTCCCATAATAGTACTATATAAATACTCGTATTAAAACTTTTGTGCATCCGAGAACTTTATAGTCTGGCTCCGCCCTGAATGTGGCTACCTCAATCTTGTAGTTTGGAGAAGAGGTCTGTAATAGTATTCGAAAGTAGCGAGCCGTGAAAGATGGAGCTACATCCTTTTTTTCAGAAAGATAATTAGAGACAGAATGTTGATTATTTTGCTATATTTACAAGATGATCAATATGAAAGATACAATGTATTTATCCCGAAAAGCTTAATTACAATTAAAAGCACATAAAATTCTTGTTAAAATTCATATAATCTGGTGATTGTATATTAGAATTTGCTGCAACGTTCAGAAAGTCGTCTATCACAAACTTGCATCAGTTCCACACTATCCCCTCTTCGTGCTAGTTGTTTCACATATGTCATGAGCGATTTAATTTGTACTCGGCTTCTTGTTCACATATGTCATTAACAATTTGCACTATATAACATGATTTCTGAATATAAACAACAAAAAGTTAGTTATACTTGTTACTGTAAATATTTATTATCCACTAGATATGTTGCAAATAAAAAGTATATTAGCACAGATGATATATATACCACCTCATTCTGTTGCTCTCCAAGTTTATAAGCACATTTATAGGCTGCTTTCACCCTCAATTTTTTTTTCGAGTATCCTCTCCGTACATGTGATTTTCTTTCTCAAAAGATCCAACTCTAGATTAAGTTGGCCCTTCAAACATTACGAGCTAAGTTTTCTCTAGTTGATTTAACACACGCTTACACACTTAAACAAACTAAAACCATTGAAAACAACATAAATATGTTACTTTTGAAAATAACTAGTATAAAAGTCATGTTCTCGAAGTTACATGCAATGAGATATTCTTGGTGGAAATTTTTATTTATTTATTATTGGTTTAGATCTTTGTAGAGTAAAAAGGTAAATACAACAAATTTGGAAATAAAATATTTTGACAAGTTTTTTTTATCCAAGATTGACGTTTGTATGTGTTTTAAATCATATTTTTCCAATGATATTTAAGTAAAGTAAAATATACATCTAAATTTAACTCTTATTCCTTCTTTAAACTAGAAAAAAAAGTATAAATCAAAACACCAACCTCAATCAAAACACACCAAATAACGAACGAACACACGGTAGCTTAGGGTTTTGTTGAATTAGGGGTTTTGTTGAATTAGGGGTTTTGTTGAATTAAGGGGTTTGTTAAGATGAGAAATGCTGTTGAAAGGTTCACGTTCAGAGACTTGATGTAAATAAACAAGCCTAAAAATACGCCCACTCTTACTGCTGCTACTGATATGTAAGTTTTGTGTTTCAATAATTATTTGTTTATTTATTGTGTGATACATTAACAATTATTTTCTTTCTTAATCAGGGTCCTGGCTGGAGGAGAGTTGTATAATATCTTTCACGCATCAACATCGAATTATCTTGACGTCGTAAAAGAAGGGTCTGGCACCAACCGCACTTAATTATTCCACTACCGATCACCTACGCAACGTAAAGAAGTGGTATATATACTCTCTCTCTCTGTGTCTACCGAACATGTTTTGTTACAAAACATATAGATAGTTAATACAACGTTGGTGTCTTTTCCCCCACACAATTTACACATTACAAAACAAGAGCACGTTTGGGGAGGGGTAAAGAATGTTTTCATTATATATATTTTGTTGTTTGACTTGGAATTACGCTTAAGGGGTAATTCCAAAGGCCATGGGACCCTCACGAAATCAGCACTTTCTCTGTATGGGTCGTACATTGTGTTGAAGAAGAAGGCGCTCGTGGTGTCAGCAAATTAATAAACAAATGAAGTAATTTTGTCATACAAACATTAATAAAATATTCAAATCTAAGAGAATCATGGTTCCATGAGTTGTAATATAGAGTATGGATCAAGACTAGTAAGTTTATTTAGAATTACAAGTTTTCAGCGTGTCATAAAGGTACTTGTCACCATAACCTACAACACTTATTCAACCTTGAAATCTATCTGCTTCGCTATACACACATACATATGGTAGTTTCTGCTTCATAAGCTTGTACCACAAGCTCTAAAATCTCTACAATAAGTCGCCACATAGACAAGTTGTACATTATGCTTTAATTATGCTAAAACTTACAGACCTCAACATAAAGTTCCAATAATCCCCAGTGAGGGTAACGTAAAGATGCACATTCAAATTAAATATGTGAGTACTCATTTTTTGGTTCTGGCGTATTTTTTTTTGTTTCCAGACGATGCCTACGGGTGGTGAAAAAGAGGAGCTTGCCATGCGCTCACAACTTAAAATATTATTTAAGAATCCACAGATTGAGAAAGACGAAAAAACTTTTAATGTTGATCCACTCACCAGTCACATTGTCAGCAAATCTAATGCGAATTCATTTGAGGTTAAGCATGTGAATTGGAGTATTTCTAGTGATGACAATGTGCTAAGTAGGTATACTTTGGACCTGCGCTTCGTAATTGTTACTGTTTCAAATCCAAACTCAGATTGCATTGTTGTGTATTACGCCCATAGTGCACAAAGGTTTCTTGAAATATGTAACGAGCTGAGGTTGCAGTACCTACCTGGGGAGGGTTCTCTGATTATGGAGATTAATTTAAGCAGACGGATTCAAATTAAGCATCCTAAAGTGTCACTAGCTTCACAGGACGACAATGGCATGTATTTGGAAGCCACCTTAGGGGGGGGGGGGATAGATGTATATGTTAGGAAAGTACCCGTAGCGGATAATTGTTCCAAAGTAAAGAGAGTCATTGATGTTCACCGAGCATGTGGTCATACTGAAAATGTTATGAGATTATTTTTGGTTGAGGGTGTGATGACGATTTTGTTTATTTAGCATTCGAAATGGCAGGAATCGGCTTTCTTAAGTACATGGAAAATGCATTATCCCATGAGCTCCCGTTAAATTCTAACTTTTTAAAACTCTAGGTTTTAAGGTATGCTAATGAACCTCCCCTTTTTCTTTATATAGTTTTATCTTGGTAAAACAACCTGTAAAATAAATGAACTTCTATGATATCGTAATCTTTTGTTTTTCTCTTTTGAAGAAATGTGGTTTTTGCATTAATGCAACTTGAGACAACTGGTTTCGTACATGGAAACGTTGCTCCTCAACAGGTGCTTATGAGACTTGGAGCTGGTAACGCATATCAAATCAAGCTTTGTGGGTTCGGGAAAAGTCGGAGAATTAATCTGTTGCAACAAGGTCGGATAAATGAAAATTACACGGGCTATCTGGTGGCTGAATTTTTCCTTCACATAGTTAACTTTATGTTTGTATAATAGTGAATTTGTTGGAGGGAGCTTACAGAGTCCAGAATCGTCAGTTGGCAACGACGATACTAAATGTGCTTACGCCAAATACACACATATATGATGATATCTATCAAGCCACGGAAGTCCCTGAAGAAGGTTGGAATGGGGTACCTAGCGAAGTGTCTGACCTTTGTAAGAGATTGATTAATAGAGAAGAAAAGTTAGCGCCGAATACAAATCGTTGGTAATCGTTCCATTTGCATAATCTGGAATAGTTTTAAATCGATTAATTTAATGTTTATGTAGATCGAGACTTATAATGACATCAGTCTTTGGGATGCAGCTACTATTATTAACTTTGTGTGTGGTATAAGCATTGAATTGTCAAATAATAGGGGGAAGGAGTGGAGCATCTATCTACTTTGGTATTTGGTACTGATTGGAAAAGCTGCTTAAAAAGTAAGCAATGGGAAAAACATGTGAAGATGTATCGCACGGCAAAACACAGGAGGGAATTAAACCCTATAACACTGGTTCTTTTCGTGACCTGATAAGGCTTCTTCACAATACCAAGATTCATTTGGATGAACTCGAGGAGGCAAAACTGCAGTTTCGTTTGTGAATTTCATTTCTGAAAAGTTCCCACGGTTGCTTTCCGCGCTTTATACCCATGTGGTTACCAATTGGAAGGGTTCCGCTCTATATGTCTAATATATCAAAGACAAAGATAAGCTCATGAAAGGACAACTTTAGATGTATTAAAAGGTATAACAAATAGTTGGTATTAGGAATCTTGAGACAAAAAATTCTTATTAGGTATAATGGATCTGTTTTTTAATGTAATGGGAATCAGATTGTATGAGTAATGCCAAAAGGGTGCTTTCACTCTGCAAGTGATGAATTTAACCATTAGATATTACTTCATATTTCTTCTCTAGTAATAATTGTTCAGGCAAAACATGTCACTGATAACTCAACTTCGTACGAATCAATCCTTACTTGAAAATCAGTGACATGTTTTGCGTGAACAATTATTACTGGAGAAGAAAAATGAAGTAATATCTAATGGTTAAATTCATCACTTGCAGAGGGAAATCACCCTTTTGGCATTAGTCATACAATCTGATTCCCATTACATTAAAAAAACCAGATCCATTATACCTAATAAGAATATTTTGTCTCAAGATGCCAAATACCAACTATTTGTTATACCTTTTAATACATCTAAAGTTGTCCTTCCATGAGCTTATCTTTGTCTTTGATATATTCGACATATAGAGCAAAACTCTTCCAATTGGTAACCACATGGGTATAAAGCGCAGAAAGCAACCGTGGGAACATTTCAGAAATGAAATTCACAAACAAAACTGCAGATTTTGCCTCCTCGAGTTCATCTGGATGAATCTTGGCATTGTGAAGAAGCCTTATCAGGTCACGAAAAGAACGAGTGTTATAGGGTTTAATTTCCTCCTTTGTTTTGCCATGCGATACATCCTTCACGTGTTTTTCCCATTGCTTACTTTTTAAGCAACTTTTCCGATCAGTACCAAATACCAAAGTAGATAGATGCTCCACTCCTCCCCCCTATTATTTGACAATTCAGCGCTTATACCACACACAAAGTTAATAATAGTAGCTGCATCCCAAAGACTGATGTCATTATAAGTCTCGATGAGGTCCATCCTGCATAAACATTAAATTACTCGATTTAAAACTATTCCAGATTATGCAAATGGAACGATATACAAACGACTTGTATTCGACGCTAACCTTTCTTCTCTATTAATCAATCTCTTACAAAGGTCAGACACTTCGCTAGGTACCCCATTCCAACCTTCTTTAGGGACTTTCGTGGCTTGATAGATACCATCAAATATGTGTGTACTTGGCGTAAGCACATTTAGTATCGTCGCTGCCAACTGACGATTCTGGACTCTGTAAGCTCCCTCCAACAAATTCACTCTTACACAAACATAAAGTTAACTACGTGAAAAAAAATTCAACCACCAGATTGCCCATGTAATTTTCATTTATCCCACCTTGTTGCAACTGATTAATTCTCCGACTTTTCCCGAACCCACAAAGCTTGATTTGATATTTGTAACCAGCTCCGAGTCTCATAAGCACGTGTTGAGGAGCAACGTTTCTATTTTCGAAACCAGTTG
This sequence comes from Glebionis coronaria, assembly GCA_025667525.1. Classification (NCBI taxonomy): domain Eukaryota; kingdom Viridiplantae; phylum Streptophyta; class Magnoliopsida; order Asterales; family Asteraceae; genus Glebionis; species Glebionis coronaria. Next base: position 3,602,706 of record JANFOE010000322.1, on the reverse strand, counting down.
TCTCAAGTTGCATTAATGGAAATACCACATTTCTTCAAAAGAGAAAAACAAAATATTACGATATCATAGAAGTTCATTTATTTTACAGGTTGTTTTACCAAAATAAAACTAAATAAAGAAAAAAGGGAGGTTCATTAGCATACCTTAAAACCTGGAGTTTTAAAAAGTGAGAATTTAACGGGAGCTCATGGGATAATGCATTTTCCACATACTTAAGAAAACTGCTTCCTGCCATTTCGAATGCTAAATAAACAAAATCGTCATCACACTCAACAAACATAAATTTGATTAGGTCATGTTGTCGTTCGATTCGATCAGGCAACTAATTCTTACTTGCTATTTTCCAAATCATTCAACAATTTAATTGTTAATTCGTTCGTGTGAACACGATTAGAAACCATAGATTAACTAATTCGCCAAGTTTACACAATATAACTTATGGGAATTTGGATGCTATGAATTTGGGGATTATTGTTCGGTTAGGTTTATGATGTATTTTTGAGATTCCGAATAGTGTCTTTTAGCTTATGGATTACCGTGTTGGTTGGTAGTTTATATGTTAATGCTTTAGCGATAAATGTGAAATATCACATATGATTATTTCTCTCTTATGTTTGTTTTCGCCAAAAGTGTTGAGGACGATCATTCCTGATTTGTGTTAAGAGGCCGACACAAGCCTTTTGTGGCTGGCAATGCATGCGCAGTCACTATTTAAAGACCTCACTCTGAATAAAGGCTTTAGAAGAGGTGCACTTTTATAATCATGGATCAAGAGATGTTGAGCAGCTTATGTCTTCTATTGTTTTAAGAAACTCATGTCCTTTTTCTTGATTTATAAGCTCTTCAACTTGAGCCTGATTATAGTTTATGATTGAATCAAAAAAAAATATTACTCTGTATTTCATTTCTACAAAATTTAAGCATATTATATTTGTTTTCCATCAAGTCATTAAGGCCATGAAATATGAATGCTTGCTACAACAAAAAACTATGAGTTCTGGAAAACTTACTAATAACTTGCTTTGGATGGGAGAAGCCTTTCATGTGTTTGTGGTCAGAGAAAAGGAGAATTTCGTGGTTGTTTGATTTGACACGTGCCCAGGTATTTGTTAACGCTTTTCCGTTGTTAAATATACATACATATTCTTTTTGGTATACACTATATAGGGTTAGTTGACATTATGATAATGCATTGTTTTCAGCTGAAAGTGTTGTTTAACATGTCGATTTTGAATTGGTCAAACCACAACATTTTAAATGGTCAATGTAGTTTGTTATAAGTTTAAGCACTTGATTTCATAGTCCCAACATTAAATTGTAAATGCATTATGTAATAGCATATCCATTGTGGTCGCTTGCGTGCTAGCATTTAGGATGGAAATATGCAATGTACTCACGCGTATGGAACTATTATTTGTGAGGTAGAAATGACACATGACTAAAATGACACAAACGAATTAAAGCTATTTATGCAAGAGGAAATATTCTATTTAATCTTGAGGATAAAAAATATGGGTACCAAATTGTGTTGCATTGTCTGTATTACGCTTCTTCTAGAACGACACATGTAATTTACAAACCAGCCCTCAACCTTTGAACGTGGACGTTAATAATGTTTGAAATGAGTTTCACTTATTTAATCGATCCGTGAAAAATGAGCCCCGCCGCAACGCGCGAGCTATCATGCTTGTTTACACGATTTACCCTACCACGTCAACCCTAAAAATAGTACTAGTATCAACTACTCACTCACTCACTCAGCCACCACATAAGGTCATAAACTCAGCCACAAAAAAAAACACACTTTATGATGTTCTACAAGTACCTTAAACACAACATAATAATCTTTTCTTTGATCCATTGCCTTACCAAAAATCAACCACTCTTACAGTTCTGTTCAGTTAAAAAATTATGGAATGATGGGTTATTTCCATTCACACTTTGTATGCTCCCATTAATTCATGAACTTACTCACAAACTCCTCAATATCTAACACGTAATCTAGAGGCAAAAGGTGGAACAAACTCTCAACAAAAGGTGGAAATCCAAAAAAGTCGCCAGGGAAACTTTCCCGCACCAACTTTTTTTGGCGAATTTTCCCTGGCGACATGTCGCCAGGGATAAGTTTTTCCTGGCGACATGTCGCCAGGGAAACGCTCGAAATTTTGCCAGGAAAGGACTAGAGTTTTGTAGTGTTAAAACAACATTTACCTTTGTTGAGAGTTTCGTTCCACCTTTTGCCTTTAGGTTACGTGTTAGAGAGGTGTTCTTGAGTAAGTTCATAAATAACTAAGGAGGAGTCCAAGTGTGAATGAAAGAAAACACACGTATTTGAAACAGTCAAAATAGAAGATTGTGTTATCCTTGTATCTATTTAAGTAATTTGTTAATTTTAGTTTCGATTAGCCTTTAAATGTAAGTCACATGATATGCTAGAATTCTTCTAATCATCTCATATATTAGCTGTGATTTTTTTTATAGAAAATTTCCTTGTTTATGTTTTCAATAAGTGTAACGTTTTTGCGCGGCAAAATGGATCTAGTATAACATACATAATTAAGCACATAAGAAAAACAATTTAAAACTAACCTTTAATTAATTGAATAAATCAATTAATGCGTTTTGATCTTGATCTTGAACTTTAACGGTTAAATTACCGTCTCCATCGTTTGCTCACACGACACGTCAAACGAACACACCACGATGCTAGTGGTAACTTCACTTCTCAAACAACTTTTGTTTTAGACTCGATCCAAATATCAAGTGGTATGCGTTTAAATCGAGTTAAAAAAACAAAAGAGAACACCAACAAAATTGATCGCAATGGGATTCGGACCTAGATGAATTATGCCACAAATAAATGACCCATGAGTTTAATAAAACTAAAAGGGATCATTAGATGCAATATAACCTTTGCAATTTATCATTGCAGGTTGACAAATAACAATTGCATGCATACGTATCACAATTGTATGCACACTAAATGCATTGTTCTTATTCCATATGTGGAGTTGGCGTTGCCATGAGTTTTTTTTAGTGGAAAATAACCGAAAATCGGTTGTAGGAGAAAGATGGAACGAATGTTATGTAAGGGGTGTGGGGTTTATATAGCTTTCTCACATCCTTAGATTTCTTGGTCCCTACTCCAAGCTAAACTAAATATAGAAAATATTTAGCTTAATAATTAATTAAATAATCTTCTAGAATATCTCATGTATATATTTGGCGGACTAGGGTTCATGGGATTCTAGGATTGAGTTTTTGCCCCTTTAAATTTAATTACGCGCGTACTTTAAATTAATTAAACACGTAACTAATTTAAATACCGTTAATTGAATAAATATTGAAGTTTTTATTAAACGTTTAATTATAAATAAATAAACGTAGAATAAAAGTGTGTTCTCCGTATTGAGTGTGTGCCCGATAGGCTCACGCATTTCCGATGGTTAAACGATCGCATATTCCAATAGTTACCAAGCTATAAACAACGCAATACTCTGTAAATATTAAAGTTTTAAGATCAGTCAAACACAGTAATGGATAATGTTGTTGGTTTAATGATATTCTCATATATATTCTACTGAAACAATCAATGATGAGAAGATAGTGAAACTTTAGCAGAGTCTTACTTGCACAACATAAACTAGTCGTTCCATAGGCCCATGAGAATATCATGAGTAGAATGACTACATATGTACCAGGTTCTTGAACGACTGTATGTGTTTTTTCTTATGGTTCAAAGCTCTGCTCCCGAATAGCTTTCATTATACAACAGTAACTATATTAAATCTAAAAGATGAAGAATAACTTCTTAGTGTGAACTGATTTCACCCTGCATCATTTGATCAGATGTCAGCTAATTAAGCAGCGAGTAAAACCTCGAAGACGTTGGTCAACTTCCTAGTACATTGCCTTATCACTACTACACAAATGGGTATAAAGCCCCCTTAATAAAGCCCCTTATTTGTGAAAAATGGGGTCTAAAGGATTCCTCTTTTTTTTGAAAGCTATAGAGCCATGTTTCTTAGCATAGAACAGGGCTCTATTCGAGCAAACACATAGAGCCCTGTTTCCTTCCAAAAAAGGGGATCTATTCTACCCCCCATAGTTCCCACTTTTCTTCAAAATACAGGGCTCTATGACGTAAAGGATAGAGCCCCTTCCACATTCAGAAAACAGGGCACTATTCTATGTTCAAACGGCCAATTCCCAAACAAGGTACACAAACGGGTGAAAACACAAAATTCTTCATTTTTACCATTTTTGGCATGCCTGCAAACTTTTATACACATCCTGCCTGCAATTTTTTTTTAAATCCTACCTGCACACTTTTATTCAAACTTACAATAAATGAAATCAATAAATGATCCACTCCAACTGCTGTTTAAAGGTATGTTACACTTTCTTTTAATTCTTATTGTCATAAATAATACCAAAAATATGAAATTAATAAACTCAGTATCATTACAAGAAGATTGAATATAACCAAGAAGTGAATTCCATATACTTTGCATTTACTGAATACTAATACACCACCTACCCTGCTGTTTATTCTAAAGTTTACTAGACTTTTTTGAAGATCAATCATCAGGTCTTGTAGCTTTGACAAAAGGGCCAACGGGTGCCATCTTGGTCACAAGTTAGAACCCTGTAACACAAAAATGAGAAAAAAAATCCTCAAATTCTACTAACGAATGCGTCTGAATTCAAATTCTACTGTCACTAGTAAATATGTTTTGAACTAAATAATCGAGTTGGAGTACCCGTGATAGTAATATTTTTTGAATTAGTTAATCGAGTTGCAGTACTAGTGTGATAGTTCAGTGGTCAATAATTTTAAGTAGATTCAACTACTGGGATATTGTTTCCCCCTTATATAAAATATGTGTAAAGGAATTCAAAAAAAAATTGCATCAATGATAGGATTCATATCAAATAGAAGCACTAAAATTTTCTCCTAAGGTTCAAAGATTAAAGATAAAAATAATACAAAAACCAAAAGTCTTAAGACACGTGCACCCACTATGATCTACATCTAGCCTTCTATAATGTTCTACTAAACATTGACATTCGAATAGCTATGTCCTATTTGATTATTCAATAAATGATGACATTCATATCTAATATTTATTAAACTTCAACATAACTTATGATCGAAGAGGAGAAAGGGATGTGAGTTGGCTCATAGTTGAGGTCTCTATATATAATATACTAAAGCCAAGCGTTTGAGCCAGCATTTTGAGCAGCAGGTTAACTGACCGAGATGCATGGGATCATTGCCCAGAAAAACTTTTATCATGGGCATCAAAGACAATTGTATGGCTAAATGGCAAAAAAAAGAGACATGGATATCATTGATCAGTGCCCTGATGCTCAAACGCTCAACCTCAGCAGAGCCTCAAATATAAGCATACTTGTATAATGCTTTTGATGTGGTACATCCTTAATTAATAACGAACAATAGGTGTCGATATCATCCAACTCATATTTATACAGATTTTATATTATAGCATGATTAATATAATTATGAATTTTGTAACGAAATTGGAACCGTACCTCTTCCCGCCTTGGAATCCATTTATTTGAGCAGAGATCAATAACATGACGAACCAAAAGCCTCTTGCTCAAGGGCGGACATCTGTCTTATTTCTTCCCTCATCTTATCCGCACCTTCAAAAGCCTCTTGTAGTTATTTAATAACACTCGTTTGAGTGTTCCTTCCTGTCTCCACCTGAGAAAAAAAGCGCCATGTTTCTCTGTATTATCAGCCCATCGTGGCTATCCTGCAGCTTCATATGGCTATCTCTGATGCTTCTTGGGGTTCCTTCCCATGTTAGTTTTCTCCCGTTAGCTCCAACTTCAAGACTGTAGCTGTAGTTCCGTGCATCTTCTTCATCACCCATGAACCGAAGGAAAAGCCATGTATACAGGTGTCATTCCTAGCTGGAACGCTTCAAAGTGAAGGCAGAAGTGACCTCTTTTCCATCAGGTTCATCAGATGGAAATGGTGGGAGCTTCACGTTAAGATCAGAGCATAATTGAGCGTATATTTGTCAAAACGTAGGCTCGAGGACAGCTTTGTCGAATATTAAGGAAATAACACCCTGTAAACCAAACAGTAATGATACAATCAGTGTTAATATGAATACAGAATAACGTACAAGGGTATTTTTGGATTTGTTTTTGAAATAAACAGATCTTGTTTCTAATTAGGGGTCAAATATTCAGTTTGGATATTCGGACGGTGAAACAAACTTACTCATTTACTCTCTTTTTTACCTAATTCGAATAATTTTTTTCAAAGTTTTATAAACTAAAAAAGTTCCATATCAGAAGAATTCCCGATAACCTTTCTAGGCCAATTTCCACAATAATGTCCTTTTAGGTCGTTGTATCTACTACTTCCTAAAAATTCCCGAGATTCCTAAACACCCCCTAAATTGAAAAATAAATATGGTAGATACGCCTGCAGTAAAAGAGTATAGAGATGTGCATGTTCCTCACTTGTTTCTCAGATATGACCTAAATGGCACTTCATTTTCGAGGCCATGATCTTCCATCACGATAGCAACAACATCGTAACCTCGGATTATCAAACTTTCATATGCTGAAATCGTCCAAGAAATACCCCCTAATCTTCCATCACCCACGAGAACGGAAGGTAACCGGAATGTCCTGCAGTTTAGTACCTCTTCAGGAGAAAGCCAATCAAGCACACCACATGGTAGCTCTCTAAACCAGGCTTTGATTAATCCCGCTAAACAATGAACCTTGATGTCTTCTGGTACCGTTCCTCGGTTTAGCTGGTCTCTCACCTCCTCCTCTTTGTTGTTCTCAGCATTTATACGAAATATTCCTTCTGCCTATTAACAGTTTTCAAAAAGGAAACTTGATAAGTACAAATACCTCGCCTTCAACGATGCCGCCGACCCTCAAGTATAAAACAGATACTCACCTTCAATTGATTCCATTAATAATGTTTAATTCAAGTGTACATGTGTGTTTATGGTTTAAATAAAAAGTTAAAACAAAGGTTGTACAATAATGGGTTAAACTATAATTTGACTAAGAGTTAGGAAAATTTAAGGCGGTTCTTTAGGGTACCCTTTTAGTTATTCTCGATCAGGCAAAAGGCTGGGTCATATCAAAATCAAACTCGTACGAGCTACAACAGTAATTAAACAGATGCCTAATTATTTATCGATTCAAGATTTTCTAAAATAGTGTCAGAGGTCATGACGAATCACCAAATACATCATGGAGGACTGTATGTATGTGTTCATACTTTGATATGTGTGGTAAAAAAGTATACCTTGGTTTACTTATGAACATAATCAAACTGGGCTGAGTTGTATATTGCTTGTAACACGTCAAATTAGTAGAATACACTAGTTTCCTTAGTTAGAAATGAACGTGTCAAATTTGTATATGTTTTCTTAAATAGACAAATGAGCCAGCCAAGCCCGTCCGACTTGACTTTCGTGTCAAATACATTACGTTCACTCATAGATGTATTATATACCTTTAGACCTCCTTGCGCGTATAATCTTTCCTGCATCAGCAAGAGAATAGTAGGGACATTGTTGCCTCTTGAATCATAAGAGCATTGCATCGATTCTGCCGAGACACCAAACACACTTACACTGCACATCAACAACAATAAGAAGATAATCAGGAAAAAAACATAGAGCTTTTGTAAAAAAAGTACTTTGCACATTAGTTACTTTTATCAACATAGACTTTCTTATACCTAAAAGTAAAAGAACATCAATTTATGTCAGATTTAAAAGAAGATACTAACGTTTAACAATTAATTGAAGAAAAAATGAACATGAATTTGGTTACTCATGTCACCATTGTAACGTGTTCGTGATTTGGGGCTGTTTCATTCTTTTCCTCGTAGCGTAGAAGTGGTTGGATAAAATAGTAAAAAGCGTTGATGATTTAATGGCAATAAACTAGGTTCAGGACATATATCACCATCTACGATAACCCTAACCCCGGATTATTAATCCTAACATATTACAGATGGTGAATAAAGGCCTATATATGTCCTGAACCTGGTTATTGCCAACTGAAGTCACAATTTTAAACAATAAAACAGTCTGAAAGCAGTCTTGTTTTTGTATTTCAACAGTTACATTAATCTATAATGAAACATCAAGGTCTTCCATCACCCACGAGAATTACCTACATGGCTTGGTTGGTTGTTTTTTAATTAAACTGATGTTTAAGTTACCTACAGGACTGATGTCATAATTTTAAACAATAAAACAGAAAAACATAAATAAAAACATTAAAAAGCCTAAAATCATATGTAAAATCCTACCCATTTCAGAAAGGCCTAAAATTAAACGAAAAATAAACATTAAAAAGAAAGAAAATTACTTGTCCCAGAAATAACCCCTCTTTCTTGAAACATTTTGAGGATTGGATTTATGTTGCAGAAGATGACGGTGGCTGGTACATATGAGATAAACAGCAAATCCAGTTTCGCTTTACTGATTAAGCATCGTCGAAGGTAGTGGTGGGCGTGGTGGTCGAGAGAGATGAATTGAATATGAGTGTGTGTAAGATCCAGTTTTAGTGTGTGTGTGTTTGATCCACTTTCTATATCATCAGATGGGATATTTATTGTTAAATACTAAAGTATAAAAAAATTGTATTATAAACATTAAAAAAATTACATATAAAGTATAAAAAGTGTTATAAAATATAAAAGATGTCATATCCGATCGATCGGGTTAACCCGAACCCTCAAAAAGTTCATTACGATACGATTTTATGTACTATTTGACCTTTATTAACATATAACTTGTTTTTATTTGTAGGATCGTTTTTGAAAATCATGTTGTCACACGAACCATGCGACTAGATTGATTGACTCGTGCAAGTAAGTTGTCTTTTTATGATTTTTTTAAAGTATGAGTTAGGATTTTATTATAAAATTATATATTACCTCTAATTTAGGAGTAGTTGTCCAATCACATGTTAGATTTATTTAAATATCTTTTTATTTTTTAAAGTTATATTTTTATTTAAATATATTATAAAATCTAAAAAAAATTGAAAAAGTTAAAAATTCACTTGAATTCAAGTGACACCAAAAATATTGTTATTTTCGTTATTATTTTTGTTTTCGTTAATCGAATTTTCTTTGTCAGGATTATTTTTCTTGTGTTATTAATTTATAAAACAAAAATATATAAATATATATATATAATGGCAAAATTCTAGATGGATCGAAGTAAATGGATGTACAAGATAGATCGAAATTCAGAGGAATATATAACCAATCTGTATGAGTTTATTAGAGTTGCTGAGAATGATCGAGAAAATAAAGGAAAATCAACAATATCTTGTCCGTGTGAAGAGTGTAACAATATACTTACGTATAGTGACTCTAATGAAATATTAGGACATTTGATATCAAATGGCTTTGTGGAACGGTATACTTGTTGGTCAAGGCATGGTGAATTATTATCCGAGGATGCCCCGGTGGATTTAGATGAGGGTGATGGCGCTGACTCGCACGATAGCGGGCAGGATAACTTAGATGACATGCTACATGATTTGGAGGGTGAAATAGATGATGATAATCATGCCAAGTTTCAAGAATTGTTTGTCGATGCAGAAAAACCGTTATATGCCGGGTGTAAAAAGTTTAGCAAACTAAGTGCATTGTTGAGATTGTTTGACGTAAAGGCAGCTAACGGTATGAGTGATAAATGTTTTACAGATATTTTAGAGGCTGTGCATGATTTTCTCCCGGAAGATAATGAGTTGCCTATTTCAGTGTACAAAGCAAAAAAATTGATTTGTCCAATGGGATTGGAAATCAAAAGAATACACGCATGTCAGAATGATTGTGTATTGTATACAAATGACAAAAAAGACCTACACAAGTGTCCTGTTTGTAATCTATCAAGGTATAAGGAAACAACTGAAAAGGAACTCAATTGTGATGTGACGAAGAATGGCCCCCCTGCTAAAATATTATGGTATTTGCCCATTATACCTAGGTTGAAACGATTATTTGCTAATTCTAAAGATGCAAAATTGTTACGTTGGCATGCCGAAGAGCGTAAAAAAGATGGGAAATTACGACATGTGGCTGACTCGCCTCAGTGGAGAAATGTTGATGATATTGAAAACTTTGGAGATGAAATTAGAAATATACGATTTGGACTTAGCTCAGACGGAATAAACCCATTTGGAAACATGAGTAGTCGTCACAGCACATGGCCAGTTCTTTTATGTGTCTATAATCTTCCACCTTGGTTATGCATGAAACGAAAGTACATAATGATGTCATTGTTAATACAAGGTCCAAAACAACCGGGAAATGACATCGATGTGTATTTGGAACCATTGATTGAAGACATGAAAACGTTGTGGAATCCAGGCGTTCAAGTGGTTGATGCATACAAGAAGGAAACTTTTCTACTGAGAGCCATGATTTTTTGCACCATAAGTGATTTCCCTGCATACGGTAACTTATCTGGATATGGTACAAAAGGATACAAGGCATGTCCTGTTTGTGAAGATGATACCCACTCAAAGTGGTTGCCAAATTGTAGGAAGATGGTATATATGGGACATCGTAGATCGCTTCGAAGGAATCACCCATACCGTAGAAGAAAAGAGTTGTTTGATGGAAACAATGAGTTAGGAGTCTTACGAAGACCATTGGATGGAGAAACTGTCTTATCCCGAGTTCAAGATGTAAACAATGTGTTTGGAAAACGAAAGAGAACCAATTCAACCAACATATGGAAAAAAAAGTCTATTTTTTTTGATTTGCCATATTGGAAGCTCTTGCAAGTTCGACATTGTTTTGACGTTATGCACATTGAGAAAAATGTATGTGATAGCTTAGTAGGATTATTGTTGAATATTTTAGGGAAAACAAAAGATGGGGTTAATGTTCGAAAGGATATGGTTGAAATGGGAATAAGACAGCTTGCTCCGGATGAAAGAGAAGGGAGTCGTATGTATCTCCCGACAGCTTGTTATACGATGTCAAAGGCTGAGAAAACCAAATTTTGTCAATGTTTGCATGGTGTTAAGGTTCCATCTGGGTATTCTTCAAATATCAAGAAGCTGGTGTCGATGGATGACTTGAAGTTACTCGGTATGAAGTCGCACGATTGTCATATTTTAATAACACAACTTATTCCAATTGCAATTCGTGGAATATTGCCAGACCGCATTCGACACACGATCACTAAGCTTTGCTTGTTTTTTAAGATGATTCATTCAAAAGTGATCGACCCGGAAGTGTTAGATGAATGGCAAAGTGATATTATTCTCACCATTTGCGAACTTGAGATGTATTTTCCTCCTTCGTTTTTTGATGTTATGGTTCATTTGGTAACTCATATTGTTGCAGAAATAAAGGCTTGCGGACCAGTGTTTCTACGAGACATGTATCCATTCGAGAGATACATGGGTTTCTTGAAAGGATATGTTAGGAACCGTTATCGACCAGAGGCAAGTATTATTCAAGGATATGTTACCGAGGAGGTACTTGAGTTTTGTACAAACTACATGAAAGATGTACCAAATATTGGCATCCCACAATCTCGACATGAGGGTAGACTTCAAGGTGTTGGTACTATTGGGAAGAATATGGAACCAACAAATCCATCTGATTTATATCGGGCACATTTTACTGTTTTGGAACACATGACTTGTGTTGCTCCATATATAAATGAGCACAAAACAATGTTGGTAGCAAAAAATAAGAACAAGACACAAGCATGGTTGGCTACCGAGCATTACAAGACATTTCCAGATTGGTTGAAGAACAAGGTGAGAAATAATACACTAGAAAATGTAGACAGGACGGTGGAACGACTTGGGTTTGGTCCACGATACGTGACAAAATACCAAGGTTATGATATCAATGGTTATACATTTTACACCAAACAACAAGATGAAAAGAGTACATTGCAGAATAGTGGAGTGACGTTAATTGCTGCAACACCTGAGTTCTCAGTTGGTGATCATGAAGCAAGGTCGACGATTGCAAAAAATTCGTATTATGGTGTCATTGAAGAAATATGGGAACTCGATTATCTTTCATTCACTATACCTATGTTTAAGTGTAAGTGGGTCAATAACAACGGAGGAGTTAAAGTTGACGATTATGGTTTTACAAGTGTCAATCTCTCTACAAACGGCTATGCATCCGAACCATTCATCCTAGCAAAACAAGCAAACCAAATATTCTATGTCGAGGACCCAAGTGATTCTAGATGGCATGTCGTCATTAATGGTAAAAGACGTATAGTTGGTGTTGAGAATGTTGTCGACGAAGAGGAATATGACCAGTTTGATGAGTTGCCCCCATTTTCTATCGGTGCTTCATCTTCCAATGATGTTATCGATGACACCACTTATTTAAGATCCGACCACTGATCGTCGTGGGAGGCATTACTGTTTAGCAAGGAGAATACACGACAAAGTGAAAGGCTTGATGTTATCTCCAGAAATGCAAGTTATTGCAGATAAATTGGTACGACATTGCAAGCTTCAAAGTTAATTGTTAATAGTTTATGTATTATTTCTGAGTATTGTATAACTTGCATACAATTACAGATTGAGGCACATCTAGAATTATCCAACAGTTCAAATGTACAAGATGGCGTGGATGCATTAATTATGGTGGAAGGACCGGAGCACGGTGGTTGTACTAGGGGGTTGGATACCTTGTCCCATTTAAACAGGGGATAGAGGGATATAGGGCAAAGAAGAGAAGATGTCTCGAAAAAGAAGAACTGGTGGAGATGGTAAACAAAAAAATAAAGGAGGCACGTGAAGAAATGGAAGCCGAGTATAACGAGAAACTTGCAACAGCAATTAAGGAGATGAAGTCTGGACAATATAATGAAAACCTTGAGAGCCCTCTACTAGATAATCTACAGGTATTTACGTTATTGAGTCTAATTTTTTTAATATGCATTTCCATACACCCCTGAAAACAAATCCTATTATCGTTTCATGGTTTTGTTCAATGTTTTAAAACCCGGTTCGACCCGGCCGGTTGAACCGGTCGAACCAGGAACCGGAGCTGTGAGCGGTCTGTTGTAAACCGGGTCTAAGCTAAAACTGAAACCAGTTTGAACCGCCGGGTTTTATTTAACCCGGTTCGACCCGTAGGCCAGACACCCGCCGGTTCAAGGTACATGAAAAGGAAATGAGAAGAATGGAGTGACAGCGTGATACTCAATCAACCTTTACCTGTTTTTAATCTTGTTAAGGAGACCAACGTCTGTTTTGCAATAGGTGTATGGTGTGTGTGATGTGAGTCTGTGTGCCATGAGGGGTTTTAGTTTCTTCTCTTTTTGTTGAGTAAAAATGATGAGTAAAGAGAAAATGTGAGTATTAAAAGGTTATTTTGGGAAGTTGGGCCATATGTGAGTTACGAGATGTTATTATGATAGACTGTTTTAAAGAATAACCGAATATTCTTTTTGGAGTGGGTATATGTACCGTTGGAATGAAATTTTCTATTGCTATATACAAGTATTTTAAAACCAGCATACCTATTTGATATTTTAGGACTTCTTTTTATAGATAACTGAACATGAGTGGTGTATTTCGTTATATACATTTCAGTAAAAACTAATTTTTTCATTTTGCATAAAACCGGTTCAACCCGGCGGTTTAACCGGTTGAACCGGTAAACCGGTGAACCGGTAGTTTATCCGGGTCAATTAAAAAACCGGGTTTTAAAACATTGGTTCTGTTCATTGGTTCTATTGTGTAGACAAGATGAAGCCTGCCCATTACTGGTGATTGGTTCTATTGTGTAAACAACACATGGTTGAAAAAACATATTGTATAAAATATGTGTCAAAAAATGAAAATAGATACTACTGTGAGTTATTATTGTCAATACTCAATACTGATTTAGCGAGTTCATGGTCATATTATATATCTTTTTGAAGTTATCTTGCTTGGTAATATTTAGTAGTTTCTTTATTTCCTAATATCAAATTAATCATTGTCACAACTAGCATCTTATGTAATTTGTATAAATGTTATACCATTTAATGACTTTTTATCTGAAACTTTTGTGGCCAGTTTATTAGAAGTGACAACTGTATGATTATTTAGATTTTAGATCGTACTAAGAGATACCATAACAAATGATCGTTCATTGATAGTGTTTGTTATTATAAGTTTTCTATATAGTTTTTGATAATAAACGTTTTGTAGGAGCCTGGCAAGTGCGAGATGTTTCTCCCCTACGGGACGAATAAGGTACTTTGTGCTACAGGGATGGTGTATCCCGCCAAGCAAGTACATGGAAAGTCAGTCCTACACGGGCATGCGAAGGTGCATGTGGACAAAGTTGAAGCTGATTACAAGGCCTACCTTCTTCCGGTTCCAACTGAAGAGTTCGATAAATTAGAAGACGCTCATCATAGTTTTATTCAGTGGCCAAAGAAGTATATTGAACTTACTAAGGTAAATTAAATAACATTTGATTGACTTCATTATAATATTTTAGTGGGGAAATGATCACTGCTGCGTGCAGCAGGTAACTTATCTGCTGCGAGAGCTTTTACAGTCCATTTTCAATCATGATCTTCAGCTTCTTTTCATCTTATGCAATCACCTAATGTTAGCTTTCAGTTTTACAAGCAGAGATTCGGTTATAAATGGTTTTTATGATGTGAAAATTGATCACTAAAACTGAAGTTCAGCATAGTGATGTGTAAAATAGTCTTGCAGCAGGCTGCTGTGACAGCAGTGATCATTTGCCCTAGTTTAGTACTATTTAGTCATTATAATAAATCTTTGTCAACAGGACTCCAACTCAAACCAGTCAAACCAAATAGGAAACAAGGAAACTGTGGCGGCAAATACGTCCACCAAAACGGAGACCAAGCAAATTGTTGCAACTTCCACTCAAAAACAAACATCGCCAAAGCCAGCCAACCAAACGACATCAACTCTGCCGACTAAGAGGGCTTGTTCACTCAATTTGGTATGTAAATTCATTTATATATTCTGGTTTGGCGTCTAGTAGTCATTTTTATGTACTTAGTGACCTTTGCTATTTTAATATCTAAATCGGGTTAAGTGGTAACTTGAACCTAATCCGAGCAGCCAATATATGATTCGTATGCTTCTTATTAGTTATTATTTGCTGTTTTTCTTTAGTATGCATGAAACTCGAGGTACTTTTATATCAAATATTTACCATTGAACCTACTTTTTGCCCGTTTGACCCATTGAACCTAGTTCTGCTATTGTATCAATGGGTTGAACATTATTTTTATCAATACTTTACTAGTTACTATAATAATTATCTTTGTTAACAGGACAAGTTCAACCAAATGGGAAATACGAAATCTGTGGCAGCAAGTACGTCCACCCAAACAGTAACTAAGGAAGTAGTTGCTACCAAGAAAGGTTCTTCCACTCAAAAGAAAATGATGCCAAATTTATCTGGACAAGACGGGCCGTCCAACAATGCAACAGCTGCTCCATCGACCAAGCAAGTTGTGGCAACACAAGAAGAGGTACTTTTATATCAACTATTTACCTTTGCTAGTTTAATATCATAATTGAAAATAAGACTTTCAAATGGCAAACAAAGTTCGAATCATGAATTAGATAAAAATATCACAAACATTGATAATCGTATGCTTTGTATCTTCATCTTTTTTTCCTTTTATTCATGTGTAGAAGCCTGTGACACATGGATCTACATGTAACTATAAGAAATCAAAATAATCCATCTGATATACATCAAATTTTCACAACTACACATGTAGTTAGTTGCCTTTTTTTGATACCACTATTAATTGCATACTATTGTGTCGTAAACTATGCATTGACATTATAGATATTGAGATGTATGATCACGTTCACCTTTGTTTCATAATTGTTTTAGGTAATATTCTCATATTAAGCCAAAATTAAACCATTCACGAAACAAAAAAAATGGCTTAGGAGGCCGCATGTTGGATTAGCCCGAAATCTGTGTATGCTCCTTATTAGTTACTATTATTATCTGCTCTTTTTCTTTATTATGCATGAAACTCGAGGTACTTTTATATCAACTATTTACCATTGAACCTACTTTCTGCCTGTTTGACCCATTGAACCTAGTTATGCTATTATTGTATTAATGGGTTGAACATTATTTTTATCAATACATTACTTAGTTACTATAATAAATATACTTTGTTAACAGGACTCTAAGTTCAACCAAATGGGAAATAAGAAATCTGTGGCAGCAAGTACGTCCACCCAAACAGTAACTAAGGAAGTAGTAGCAACCAAGAAAGGTTCTTTCACTCAAAAGAAAATGTTGCCAAATTTTTCTGGACAAGACGGGCCGCACAACAATACAACAGCTGCTCCATCGACCAAGCAAGTTGTGGCAACACAAAAAGAGGAGCTAATTAAGAGACTGAACAGCTATCGTGGTCAGATTCATAAGAGAGCATTTCTTAGAAGTTCATACGAACGTTGGATGCGGAGCCCAGATCCTAGTCGTTCAATACAAGTTGATGTCCAGCCAAATGTTTTTGGAGAAACAAAGTCCTTCCAGTTTTCAGTTTCTCCACAAGATCGTATACTGGTTTATACGAACGGATGGCTTAACTCTTTCATCATGACTTTGTTTGCAACGTAAGTTCTTAGGCGATTATCACTAGTTATTTAACATAGTTCGAATATATCGTTATTTTACATTTTATATCTTATCATGTTTCTAGGTCCATACATAAGATTTTGCATCAGGTGAAAACACAATCGAACAAATGTGGTTTTCTGAACCCGTATACGATTCAAGACTCCATGTGCATGTTTGACAGTGTACATGTGAAAAACTATCTGTTGCAAGCGATGGACCAAAGCCATCATAAATCGTTTTATCTTGCACCATACATTGAAAGGTACTTACTATATTTAAAGTTGTCTTTTTATTGCTTTATGACTTGTGAAAAGTATTTATACTAAGATGTTGCCTTTTATTAGTAAACACTGGAATCTGTTTATAATTGTACCTCAACAAAACATTGGGTTCATATTGGATTCTGATATGGAAGGGAAGAACGAGGAAAGCTATGGATTCGCCAATGTTGTGCAAGAGTAAGAATTTTTTGCATCAAAGTTTTATTCACCTTTGTATGTATACAAGTTAACTCGACTCTTAACATTCTTTAATTTCTTCTAGGACATTTGGGAATATGAAATGGAATCTTGTCGAGGTAAATCCTATCATTATAAACATGTATGTTATTTTTTGTATTTCTTTTGTTGAATGCTTATAAAATTGTTATTATTTTTTTAGTGCAACCAACAACTTCACTATTGGCAATGCGGCTACTATGTTATGAAGTGGATGCACCAGTTTGTAACTCATCAGCAATACTCGTTCCCCAAGACAGTAAGTAACTTAAATTGATGACAAATATATTGATTTTTCTGTATGGTAATGGTGTTGGTGGTATTCTGACTAGTAGTAGTAATTAGATAATCTAGTTTTTTTTGGAGTTTTAAGATATACAAGTAATTTGAGCTTTACTAGTTTATTCTGACTAGCAGATTAGTTTAGAAGATCTAAAACTAGTTTATGGTATTCCGCTAGTATATTGGAAACTAGTTTTTGCTTTAGCATATTACGTAGATGTTTTGATATGAGCTGATTTGCCACTATTTGTGTTCTGACTAGTAGTAGTAGTAACACGATGGATCCAATGCCTAAAACCTGCCCTTTTTGCCGCCTAGAATTACAGAATAATTAATGAAATGGTTTCGTGTATTCTTTTGTTCAGTTGCCTAGTTTTAGTTGCATAACCCTGTATCTGTTATTGTACATCAAATTTTGTAACCCATGATTAATTTGAGATCCGTCACTTTATAAATACGAATAATTACCTTTTAAGGTGTTTTCTGTATCTTACATTGAGCTTATGCATGTTTTTTAGATGCCGTGGAGCGACAAGAATCCATTTAGCACCAAAGAGTTGGACAACATTGTGAGCTCGTTCATTTCAGTGTCCGGCATTTGATGATCAATCATGTGGTCATGTCCTTTTGTTATCTCTTGTTTCCTGTACCTTACCAAAACACTTTGGAAACTGCTGTGATGTTTAATTAGTGATATTAGTTTGTTTGTTAAGATCATGTTAATTCTGTAGAGAGCGTATTAAACTGATGTGAATCATCTATGATATTGAATACATTGGTTTTGCTAGAAATGGTTTTGTTGCAAATTAGTTTTGTTCTTGTTTTGCTGTGTGGATGGATACCTGGAAATACATACAGGTGATATCTGATTAAAAAAAAGAATGTAATAGAGTCATGTTTCAGAACAAAAAACAGGGATCTATGCCAATTTAAAAAATGTTTTCTAAATCAAATAGAGCAGAAAACAGGGGTCTATTGTTCATCATAGAGCCCCTTTTATAAACAGGGAACTATGCCATCTCTTAATAGAGTCCCCCCCCCCCTTTTGATTCCCCTGGAAAAAAGGGGCTCTAAGGGGGTTTTAAACAGGGCTCTATGTCAGTTTGTGTAGTAGTGTATGCTATCATTATACAGCAGTACTACACGTACATAATCCATCCGCAAATTTCATTATACATACGTAAAAGAACTAAGGTGGTGTCTGGTTTGCACTAACAAATCACCATGGGTGTGGCCATACGGGTTTGTGAACGGAAATGAGTATGGATTTCTAAACCCAACTCTTGAAATAAACACCCCATCGATCACAACTCAAAAACCCTCCAACCAAACACCCTTTAAGTAGCAAATGAGAGCTACTTAATACATCAATGCAAATCAGAAACAAGGACATTACTATCACCAATTCAGTAGTACATTCCCTCTCGAAGTATGCAATCCACATCTTCACACTAGCAGAAAGGGATTACACATTTACACGTAGTAAAAGCCTCATCACTCCTATCAAACCAGCCAAATCAATTGGGACAATACCACTCCTCCACAAGAAGCTTACAGCAGAAACCGACTACATATTCTAAATTGAATTCCTTTTCTCATATATAAATGCAGCTGCATCCTCGCGTTTAAGCTAGAAGATTCTATGAGAATACGCCATAAAATCCCATAACCAAACACTCCCTTTCCAACCTTCTTTATGACTAAAAATTCTAGTTCAGAACGATACAAGGCAATCTGCACTAAAATATAGTAGACCATTTGTTTTAGACTCCGTTGCTACATGCGACAATCTTCTTCAAAAGGAAAGAGATTGATTTCTCTGCAACTGTTTTCTTACCACTATCCACACAAATATCCTTGCACCCACCCAGTATAACTCTAATGGTATGGTAAATATCTTCCTCTTTTTCATTCAATTCGGTATTGGCTATGTGACAGAAAGTCTACGGTCGACCTCTAAGCTTGATTGGCAGAGTTAAGGAATCTATCCAACTGGAGATCAGCAGGGATTTCTTGTTTCTTGGGTAAAAGCTTTGTTAACTCATATTGAAGTTGTCCAATCTCTTCATGTGTGAATTCAGAAAGATCTGGCGAGGACTTGAACCTACAACCTGTGTTGGCTAGCTCATCAGCGAGCCAAATGTTGGTTTGATAAAGTTCATTTAAGAATGGTTACTTACGAGACGCCTTGGAAGCATTGGAGTGTTTTTGTCCATGTCCATTAATTAAATTTACTTTGCATCCAACCAAAAAGCTGCAATAAGACCAATTATAACACATTCTCCCCTTCATGATAACAATTTACGTTTATGAAACAAGAGCAGCGACAACAAGTGTTAGAACTACTTGTATGGAATCAGATCCTAGAAACAGTTTCAAGCAAAGCAGTTGCCCGCGGTTTACACTTCTTTTGACCATAGCGGTTATCTGGGCATATGCACATTTGTTAACAGCTAGTGGAGCATATAAACACCATCCAGAACAGACTCAAATGCATTGCAGAACTGATAAATTGCTGATCTCATGTCTGCTGCACCATGGTTAGATACTCGAATCATTAATCTTATAGATCTAATAGTATGTACTTAGTGAAATGAAATATAAACATGCTTCTTATCTATGCAGGATTTAGATTCCGTATTCGTTTAAGAGGGGTGCACCAACTTTTCACGTGGGGTATTCTTTCGGGAATGGCTGTAGTTTCTTGTTTGATGTATACGCATTCAAGAAAAGCATAAATCTCTGACGCTCGATCTTTAATGTTATTCATATTGTGGTGATATTGATTAATATTTGTCTTACAACGGTCAACTGGTGCATATAAAGCAGCAGCCCGCTTCTAGGAAGCACGGAAACTCCGCCGAGATGTTGTATGACGTATCGGAAACGCGGGGAACGGTGAAACGTGGGGAAACGCTGGGGAAACGTCTCCGAGAGAAGTGAAAACGTTTCTAAAATTGTGGTACGTGTAACAATAGAGGGGAAACGTTTTGGGAAACGTTTCTGGCCCAAAAATTGACTTTTCCTTGGCCTATTAACTAAAAACCCTTTTATTTTTAATTAACCATTAACGGTAGATACTAAATTGTTTCATAACTCATATTTTTGGACCCTCCAGAACTGATAAACAGATTCTTCAATCTTCGTCATCTTGATTTTCTTGGTATCTTAAGTTATATGATGTTTTTATATATAGCATTAGATACATCATAACATGAGTAGGTTAGTAAACTCGCAATTATATATCATTATAATACATAAACTCACAATTATATGATCTTTTTAGAGTCTCTTATTAGATACATCATAACATCAGTAGGTTAGTAAAAATATAACAGTAGGTTATGTTAGATACATCAGTACATCAATGTTAGTTACTTATTACATCAGTAGGTTATGTTCGATCAATAGGTTATGTTAGTAGTAGTTTATTTTTTTATGAAAATTTCCCATATTCTAAAATATCATAAGACGAATAGACGTTTCCCCGCCGTACCCGTATCTTGAATTTTAGGATGTCGCCGTTTCCGGGTGCCTGTACCCGTCCCAGTCCCGGTCGCCGTTTCCGTACCCGTGCAACTTAGGCCCGCTTAGCAAGTGCTACTCCCTAAAGTACTCAGAAATTGACAAGCCAAGGAAGAAAGACACACCCACGATGAACAAGTTCCTCATCGAGGTCATATTTGTAAACTGCAAAAACGACAACTCAACAGAAGCTGGGATACAAAACATAAAGTAAGATAAATTTTACAAGTCTTTAAATTTTTCACAGTGCTTCTAATCTTAGGAAACGGATTGGATGCTCACCTACAAGACCGAATACCACACACTATGCCAAAGCAAAAATTGGGAAAGATATCGAAGCAAATAAAGCTCCAAATTTTCCTGGAGGTCATAAAAAGATAATCAATCAACATAAATAGGATAAAGGGATATATTTATATAGTTGTTGAGCAGGATGTTTTGACTTACCTAATATCGAGAAAAAGATCACGAAACCAGCTGAGATTTGAATGACTCTTCTGCTACCTACACGAGTGCTTCCTAGAAGAGCGACATGTTCTCTGTTTCATAGAAACTTGTGTTTTTGTTCTTGTTAAAGATTTGTTTAAATAGGATTAATCGAATATGAGAAACACTTTCACAGAAACGGTTACACCAGGTTCTGTTCTAAAGAGACCACTCAAAAGAATCCCGATTCCCTGCATGATGATAATAATCATATTAACATTATTTTCGTGGTGGTCTAAGTATATGCAAGACTTGTTAGTTTATTGTAAGACTTTTGTATGTTTGATCGATTTTATGCTGACCTGCCACCCGATGCCCCGACTGAGAACATGAGCAGGAGGTGGTGTACACCACTGGTGCTCTTCTTGTTCCTTCACAAACAAAAGCCGAATGGGTAAGTTGGTCTTTTTCTATCTATTCTCAAGGTCCTTTTACATTAGAAAATCTATAGTGTAATCTAGTCTTTTTCACATCTGTTTCGTGTAGTCTCAACACCATCATCTTCTTCTCCCCGACGGTGGCGTTAATCGTTTCAGTGTTTCTTGACAACAGACTCGAGTTGAAAGACAGCACGAAAGACAGAGGGATGCCATGGTTGGCTAAGTTTAGATCGTTCAAGGATGATAGTCGAAATGAGGAGTTTTACACTCTCCCCTTTAACCTTAACCGGTTCTTTTCAACATCATATTAGGTCTCAGTGTCGGTGCTCGACCACCACCACAATATGTTCAGAAACCGGAGACTAGTGAAGATAACTGGACTGCCTGAGTCCGTTAAAGCAAATACATCCGCAGTGGCACATGCAATAAACTCCAGCGAGGCTAGCTACAAACCAAAGTCAAAACTTTCATACACGTTCCAAAACATTTTATTTAGACATGATTCCAGGACTCATTTGATATACCTGAGAAGAAAAGCTTTTTAAACGGTGCAAGTTCATATGGGGTGAGAAGATCCTCTTTTGTGATCAGATGAGGATACAAATTAGTCACCCGCAGCATCCTATCCAGCAAGATAGATATATGTGTCACTTGTGAAACCGAGAGCAGAAAGAACAAGTGCAGCTTCTTCAGGTGTTAATGGACATCTTCCTGAACTCCTTAGTTCTTCTGCAGAGAGATAGGCTTACGACCACATACCCACAGAAATTCAGGAGAAATTGCAGATGGGTTGTTCAATATCTATATGCTTATCAATATTTATGGGGAGGTTATGTCTAACCAATTTACTTAAGAATGGGTCGATGCTGCGGGTTATGTTGCATGAAATTTCTTTTAACTTTTTGGACGAAAAGTGTTCAGTGTCGATATAATCTAACCCATTTCCGCTTGTACAAAAAAGATAGCCCTTTTGACATGAACCTGTTTGAACCATTACCAACCCACTCAGCCCGCCCATTGTGCTAGAGGGAACTTACTCACTTTGACTTCTTCAGTCGTTGCATGAGCAACCGAAAGTGGTCTCCCGGTAAGCTTGGAGTTCAGTCTTCTCGGTTGCCTACCACCAAACTCACATAGAGAGAAGGCCACAATGTCGACTTTAAACCTCAAGTGCAAGGCAATATAGTTTACCCGGACTTGACCGAGGCCCTGTGATGGAGTATCCTATCTTTGGCTAGGCCTGGACAACTTGGATTTTTCAATATTATGCAAGATATTAGAGGTGTGCATACTTCGTGTATGACTTACAAAAATCGAAAAGTAAACTAAATTGAGGTCCAACTAGGACCGAACCGAACATGAAATGCGGGTTTTGGGTCATAATTAACTGAACCAAGCCGAATTATAAATATTCAGTTTTTGGTTTGGGAATAGTTTTGGCAATCTAACCCGACCAGATTCATATAAATATATAAATTTATATTTAAATAACGAATACTAAGGTGTCGTTCAGTTCAAGATATTGAAATTTTAAAATTTAAAATTCTAGTAAATTAAAATTCCTATTAATTAAAAATTCCAGAATTTAAAATAACTACGCATGTTTGGTTGACAAAAATTCATAATATTTTTAAATCTTGATTTCTTGTTGAACCAATTAACGTATACATATTTTTATAATTATTTTATCGAAAAATTAAAGATCAAAATTTAACTTTTTATATATATGTTATAAAAAATATATAAAAAATTTTTATAAATTTTTTTTAAAAAAAGTTATATAATATTTATAAAAAATTTATATAATTTTTATAAAAAAGTTTATATAAAGTTTATAAAAAAATTATATAAATTTTATAAAAAATTTATATAAAATTTATAAATTTTATAAAAACTTAAATTTTTTTAATAGAATTTATATAAATTTTAAAAAAAATTACATAAATTTTATAAAAAAATTATATAAATTTTATAAAATATTTATATAAATTTTTAAACAATTTATATAAATTTTATTAAAAATTTCTATAAATTTTTTATATAAATTTTATTTTTGCTATTTAAAAGAGTAAAAACCGAAAAAAAAATTTATATAATTTTTTTTGAATTTTATAATTTTTAGTATAAATATAGAAACCCGAATAAAAACGATTGAAAAAAAGTTTATAAAAGTAATATTTAGGAAAATTAAAATTCCTTACTTTTTGGAATAATTATAATATCCTTCATTTTGAGGGGGAATTTTAAATTCCTTCGTTAGTCATACCAAACACAACATTTAGAAGAAATTAAAATGTAAAAATTTTAAATATCCCCCAATATTCCTCCAATATGCCCCAACCAAACGGCACCTAAGTTTTATTCTAATATAAAAAAACAAATTTTATGGTAGTAAAATTTTACTAAAAATGTACATAATTAAATTTTTAAAAATTATAAATAATGAAATTCGAGCTATTTGAGTTAACCCGATTCAAACCGAATAAACTGAACAACCGAGGACCAACTGATAAACACCCCAATACAATCTAGTGTTCTAGCTATCATAAAATTCAGCTCACTTTATCTTGACAACTAGACAAAGCCCTTGATAAAACTCAGCCCAAAATTTGGTGGACATAATTTACTACCAATCCACTTAAAACATATATATAACCACTAACCCTAACCCTACTTGTTGGGTCCACTAGATGTGGATCTTGCAGCCTGTCAGGAACGGTGAACGACTTCTGTACTCACAAGTCTATTCACAGAGAGACTCTATACAAATCACACAGTATAAGTGCGGAATACAAATACTATGAATAAGAAGAACGAAATAACTATAACGACTTGATCCTTTTCTAAGCATTTCTAATATTAATAAGAACTAGAATTATATTTGATGAAGGTCTGTCAAACCCTTCTGCCTAAGGTTCCTTTTATACTAAAAGGAAACCCTAATACATCATTAACCAAAACGTGTAAAACTGATATGCATATCCTTTCCTAACATATCTCATGCATATCCTAACAGAATAATAACTAAATAATAAAGTTTGACTTTCTATAAGACCAGGAGCACGACTTGCTCCTACTACTACTATGACCAGGAGGAACTACATACCTCCTAGTCTACCTATTACAAAAAACTATTCCAATGGTCCTAACAATCCTCCCCTAAACTTGAATTTGACCTGTTGCGTTCAAGTTTTCTGGTAAATCGTGCAACAAAGCTTGAGGATTGGAACAACAAAAGAAATAGCAGCATCATAATCAACAATATAAAGAACATAAGAACCGCTGCAACAATGAACACCAGAAGCTTCTTTAAAGCTTGAAACAAATCTGCATCGTGTTGAATCTTCACAGCAACATGAGCAGATTTTATGAGCCTTTACCAAGTAGCTGCTCGCTCTTGGGCTAGCCAGTCTTTATGGTGGAATAAGCATCACCCTGGGAGATCAGAACCCAGCCCAACTCTTAGAACGTGAATCAATGGTGAGTGGGGGTACCCTGATGATTTTAGGAAGACCATCACAGCCGTTAACGGATTTGATATGTCTTTACCAGAAGTCGTACCCTTCTGGACTCGCCAACTCTTAGCAATGAAGCACGGTGAGTTGAAAACCCTATAGCTTTGAGCAAGCTATTATAGCTATCAACGGACTTGATAAAATCTTTACCAAGAGCCGTACCCCCTTGGATTAGCCACTTTTCAGTCTAGGACCATGGCAAGTGAAAACCATCTAGTTTTGGGTAACATGGCAACCATCAACGGATTTGAGAATCACACCAGAGCCGTACTCTCATGGTGAATCAACTCTTTCTTGTCTGTGAGACATGGTGAGTTGAGCACCATTTGTTGTGTGGACCAGGTCCAACACCAGATGAAACGCCAAACCAGCACAAGTGTGAATCAGTCAAAAGGAACCCAATGTTTTGAAAAAAATATAAGCAGATATTATATTATTCACAAGTGTAAAATCCATCATTTGTTTAAAGTATAAGCATATATTATATAAAAAGTATTTTTTATTATTTTTTATTATTTTTTTTATTTTTTATTGACTATCTAGAATGGAAGTCACCAATCACTGTACATATTGGTGAAAAGAATTGCAGTATAAACATATGAACATAAAACACAAAACATAAAAACTTACAAACATACCCATCACATACCAGAGGCAGCCACCTTCTCAGCTTGCAACCGAGCTTGTATCCCTTCCACCAGAGTAGTAGCCATAGAAGTCTCATTCCCTGAAGGGGCATTGGAGATCTGCAAGTGACAAGTGAGCATGGCCTCCATAGTAGCAATAGTTAACGGATAGTCCAGATCCGTAAGCATGAATACCATGACACCAGACTCCAACTCCAAGACATGCACTCCACAGCCAACATACAGCTTCCATCTCTTGATTACCCAGCGTGGCTGGTCCTTCCAGACACCAGAATGTGAAGCATGTGGAGGAGAATCAAGCATCATCTTCAAGTCAGCCCACATTGTCAGACTAGGCCAGGAAGGCACCTCACTAGGATGAGTAGGCATACCAGCATCCACAAACCCATACAACGACATAAGATCCCTACGATCTACCCAAGTCAAAACACCTTGCAAACCCGAAGCATAACGAACATAACCATCACTGATGGAAATCCTATGGGTGAAAGTACCAGGAATAGTCGTGGATGGCTTAACCGTCCAAGCAGTAATAAACCCCGTACCCATTGGCAACTCTGAGTCACTGTCGGAAGCTGCATCAATAAGGTTCTCTGGAGCACGCTTCTTATAAGGAACAGACTTGCCACGTATAGCCATCTTCTTGCGGATGGAACAACGAGGAGTTGGAACACCAGATGAGGTTTCAACCTTTACCTTCGCAGCAGGAATGGGATCAGCAGAAGTAGAATCAACACCTTGTCCAACCAAAGGATCAACGGTAGCTGCACCAGGAGAAGGAGTAGGTTGAGGGTCAGTCACGGGTGGTGAGGTTTGTGCTATAACAGGAGTAGCAGTGGTGGTGGTAGTGGTAGCATAAGTGGTGGTGGTAGTAGGACCCGAAGATGAAACAGGATGAGCAACCGAAGGTGTGGGTGTGGTACCAGCAGTAGAAACATCAACAACAGATGGGATACTTGTAGAACCAAGAGGAACACCAGATGAAGAACCAGGAGCAACAACAGGTTGTGAAGTAGGAACCACTCGTGGAGGAGGACGATAGATGAAACGCTCCTGAACCGGTGTGTTCTGACGCTTGATCATTCTTTGGTATAGATCCTTAAGCTCGTCAAAAGACAATGCCCTAACCCGATCCCATGTCCAACCAACAGTAAAGTGAGCACCCAACTGATATTTGACATACCTCTGCATCAACTTTCTCTCCTCGGTTCTTGTCAAAGGTCTGTTCTGACGCTTTTCACGCAGTTGAGCAGCAAGAGATAATTGTTGCTTACACATTAACGCCGTTGCTCGGGGGATACAATTCTGCTCATTCACATCAGCACCCAAGAGATCAGTAAACTGCGAATAATCAGATGTAAGAATAGTGAGCACCCACATCTAATCATTATCATCCCAATGCATAACATCATGCTGCAACTGTTCACGTCTTTGCTTCTGAAGAGCTTCTTCCTCAGCCCTAGCAACTTGATCAATCTCTGCCTGCATTCGTTGTGCAACCTCCTCCCCCAACCTGTCCTCCTCAAGTTGTCTATGAGTACGCTTGCGAGGGGGTGAGGGTGCATCAGTCATAGGGGCTTTCCCCTTAGGATCATGAGACGAACCAGCAGTAGGACCAGCAGTAGTACCAGCAAAAGAACCAGCAATATCCTCCTTCGTTGTAGGGGTAGCAGCAGTAGGAGGGATGCTTGATGAAGTAGGAGGAATAGGCAAATCAGCATATGGCTTATCAGCAAATGCAGCCTTCGCCAGCAAATTCAAGCCATCCTCCACAAGATCCTCAACATCCTCATCAGAATCATATTGAAAAACATGCTTCTTCCTCCTCCTCTGCTGTGTCTCCAAGGCTTTAATTCGGTCAGCCATTGGAAGAACAAATTCCCTTGTAAGCTTACGATGTTGATTCAAATCTGCCTCCAAAGAAAGAATCCGTTCATGGTACCTATGCATGAGATCAAGCAAAGAAGTCAGTGTAGCAGGTTCCTCCGCTTTCCCTCCAAGAGGACTTGGATCTGGGAAGGCTTCATTGGAACCAGAAGCAATAAAGGGGTCATCATCATGAGCACGAGAACCAGAGGGCTTCTCAGCAAAGTGAGGTGCTGGACTAGGAGGGGGAGTATCCATAAATGGAGACGGATGTGGCATAGAAGAGGGGACAGCCTTGGAAGTGGATGACATTTCAACCACCACTTCCTCAACTGGCTTTTCCACCACCACATTAGGTGCACCACCAGCAGGATGCTCCTCCTCCATAGGATCATCTCCTAATGGAAGTTCCTCCTCGGCTTCGGCAGCCGGAGGAACAACATCAGGATGACCTTGGGCAAGACCCAGCATTGCATTAGTAAGGGGCCTCCATGCCCCCGTAAACCCAAGAACCATATTGTAGTAAACTCTAGCAGTAAGCTTGGGGGTCTCATACTCCTCCCTATCACGAGGTAAACACACAAGTATCTGTTGCAAAAACCTAGGATACATTAAAAATTTCTTCCTAGATCCAGTACTAGTCAAATTGCTAACCATCCCATCAAACAAATAGCCAGAAAAATTAAACACCCTACCCTGTGCTATGCAGATCAAACAAGTAGCCAAAGGAATGGGAAAGGCATCCCAACTCCCAGACTTGGGGCTTAAGCAGTGAATCAAGAAGTGCACTAGAAGCTTCCACTGGGGGGGAAACCTATTCTTTTGGAAGTTAAACTTCCCCCCATGGTTATAACCAATAGCAGCCATCCCCTCCAAAACCTCAGCATTGGGGATGGAAACAACACCACCTTCATCTTGAAGATGAAGGGAACTCCTAATAGAAGCTTCAGTAACCACATAAGAACGTCCATCAATGGTAGCATGGAGTTCAAGTGGGCGACCCAAAACAGCCACAAGTTCAGCAGTATCCCAAAACTGGCGAATCACACTATCATAAACAATTGGGCAAACAGTAAAAGCATACCTGAGGTTAGAAGCCTCAATAAACTCTAGGATGTCTGTGAATTCGTCACATTTAGGACCATCTCCCAGATACGCTACCTTATTGTGAGCGGGTTGGTAGAACAAAGCAGCCATTGATGTTGATTGGAAGTGATGGAAGGTGATTGATTAGAGATTGAGAGAGTAGGAGCGTGTGTGTGTGTTATGATTGTGATGAATGAGTCAAGGGGGTAATTGACCATAAATAATGGTCTTGTAACTGTTCATTGACCCCTAATAATGTGGGTTGCCCTTTCAAATTAGGCAGTTAATGCAAAGTAACCACTTGCCCTTATAACATTATTTGCAAATCCCAGTTTACCAAAGTTAAATAATATGATATATACCAGAATTAGCTCGCGTTGACTAAAAGTCAAAACGCATAAGGGTCAACACTAGAAGCACAATGTGGTCAACAGAAGTCAACGAAATGAACAGTGACCCAAACCAAGACTAGAAGCCAACCATTATTGATAAGGAAGGATTTTTATCCACTAGAAGTTGAAGACTTCCACCAGAAGTGAGAAAAATCCTCCACTAGAAGTAGCACACACCGCAAAAACCCATACAATCTGTTGTTAAAAACTACCAATATGTTAATCTGTGCAAGTAAATATGTACACTAAGCCTCCCCTTAGGCTTAGCCTCCCCTCAATCCTAGGTCTCAAGGATTGACCATTCCAATGTGAACCACCAAGTGGTTGAACCGAGGACCATCAAAGGCTTTAGTCAACAGATCAGCAACATTATCATCCGTATGAACCTTAAGAACCTGTATCAACTTCTTTTCATTGGCATCCCGGATAAAGTGGTGCCTAATTTCAATATGTTTTGTACGTTGATGAAAAACAGGATTCTTCACAATGCAGATAGTGCTTTGGTTGTCAATGAAAATTTTGGTGTTCATAAAGTTGAACCCATAATCAAGCATCTGATTTTGTATCCACAAAACTTGTCCACAACAACTAGCAGCAACTACGTATTCAGTTTATGTTGAAGAAGTAGCTACTATCGTCTGTTTCTTGCATTGCCATGAGATAAGTCTTCGACCCAAAAACTGACAACCACCAGTAGATATTTTCTGTCATTATTAGCACCTGCATAGTCACTATCACTATATGCTTCAAGAACAAAAGGTGATTCTCTAGGATACCACAAGCCTAGCTTGGGTTGAGCCTTGATGTACTTGAATATCTTCTTGACTGCATTCAAGTTAGAAACCGTTGGAGCCACCTGATGTCTAGAACAAGCACTTACGGCAAACATAATATCCGAACGTGATGCAGTCAAATACATGAGTGAGACAATCATGGACCTGTACATGTGAACATTTACCGGAGGATCTGGCTCATTCTTGAGTTTGACTTTAGCAACTTCATAAGGTGTTGCTGCTGGTCTAAGAGGATCCATATTAAACTTCTGAAGGATCTCATGAACATATTTATCTTGACTTATGAAGATTCCATCCGACTGTTGCTTGACTTGAAGACCAAGGAAAAATGTAAGTTCTCCAATAGCACTCATCTGAAATTCACCCTTCATCAGTTGTTCAAACTCATCACACCATTCCTTTTTGGTAGAACCAAAGATAATGTCGTCCACATAAACCTGAACAAGGATAATGTCCTTGGTATTCCTCTTAAGAAATATTGTTTTGTCAATTGTGCCTCTTCTATAGCCATGTTTCAACAAGAAAGTGGAAAGACGCTCATACCAAGCTCTAGGAGCCTGATGAAGTCCATAGAGAGCTTTGACCACTTTCTAAACTTTCTTGGGATGAAGGGGATCTACAAAGCCCTTAGGTTGAGTGACATAAACTTCCTCATCAATCTTGCCATAGAGAAATGCACTCTTGACATCCATCTGAAAAACTGTAAAGCCCACATAAGAAGCAAAAGCCAAAAACAGACGAATGGCCTCAATCCTAGCAACAGGAGCAAAAACTTCAGTGTAGTCAATGCCTTCAAGTTGTGTATGACCTTGTGCAACCAACCTCGCCTTATTTCTCACCACAATACCCCTTGCATCTTTCTTGTTTTTGAGAATCCATTTGGTACCAATTGCTATCTTTCCATCCGATAGATCAACTAGAATCCAAACATTCTGAAACAAGAACTGCTGCATCTCTTCCTGCATAGCCTCCACCCAACTTTGATCCTCAAGAGCTTGAGAGACTGATCTAGGTTCAACCTGTGAAAGAAAACAAGCAAACAAACAATGTTGAAAGTCCGTATTTACATTTTTGGTCCTCAATATAGCTCACAAGAGCATAATGATCAGACGTTGCTTTCTTATGCATTCTGCGAGTCTTGACAGTAGAACCAGGATCTCCAATGATTTGAGTAGTAGGATGGTCTTTGTGTGACTGTAACACTGGATTGGAAGCTACTTCCACTTCTGGTGACAAGTTATTAAGATCCCCAACAAAGTCATCATCATATGAAGCAGAGTCGAAAATGCCATCTATTGGTTGCTTATGAATATCATCCAGCTTGGTAGAAGACTTCTTTTGATAGTTTCCCAGGTCAGAAGGAGTTGAGAATCTAGTAGGGGAAGTGGAATCACTAGCCGGACTACCAATAGGTGTTAAACTAGCACTAAGAGTAACAGTTAGAGTACTAGGAGCAACTTTGTCAGCATAAGTATTCAAAGGAAACTCAAAGCCACCTTGAGCAGCTGCTGTAGTAGCTTCTAGTTGTTGCTTGAGTAATGTGTCAAGAGCTCCTTGTGAGTCCAATATATCGGATGGAGTTGCATCACTAGGAGTAGTAGGAGAGACTGTGGTGGAATAGGATGGAACAACAAAAATATCATCCTCGTCATCTGAGTCTGAAAGACTAGAATGAGCACCCACACTAGAAGTTACAAACACTTGTGGACCTGCATCATGGTTAGTTTTGAAACGAAAATATCCTAATGAATCACTAAGATAATCAAGATCAAAATACCATTCAGGACCCTTGCCTTGTATGTTTGACTTCTCCTCAAAATACCTGAGATTTATAGTTTCAATTACTCGCTTGGCTTGGAGATTGTAGACACGATAAGCCCGAGAGTGAACTGAATATCCCACAATGTATCCTTCATCTGCCTTGCCATCAAATTTCCCCAAATAGTCACTAGTATTCAGAATGGTGACAGGACACCCAAATGGCTTCAAATGAGCAATGTTTGGTACTTTAGCTGTTAGTAGCTCATAGGGAGTCTTCTTGTGAGAATTTGTAATAGAAACTCTATTCAAAACATAACTTGCAGTATTGACAGCTTTTGTCCAGAACATGGTTGGAAGCTTGGAATCGGCAAGCATTGTTCTCGCAACTTCAATTAGAGTCCTGTTCTTTCTTTCTGCCACGCCATTCTGTTGAGGAGTTCTTGCTACATTATAATCTCTTTTGATGCCTTTAGAATTACAAAGTGCTATGAGGTCTGCATTTTTGAATTCCGTTCCATTATCACATCGAATACCTTTAACCTTCTTGGATAACCGATTCTCTATAAGTGTAATAAAGTCCTTGAGAATTGAGTAGGTCTCACTCTTGGCAGCCATGAAGAAAACCCACGTGAACCTGCTATACCCATCAGTTACCACAAGGCAAAATTGTTTGTGGTCAATGCTCCTAATAGAGGTAGGACCAAATAAATCCATGTGTAGTAGCTGCAATGGTTCAGTTTTAAGGCTGAGAGCAGTAATGCCCTTAAAGGATGCTTTATGTTGTTTGCCTTTGCTGCATGCAAGACAATTGGTATCATTTCTGAATGACTTGGGAGGTAAACCAGAGACCAGATTCAGATTCGCTAGTTTGTGAATGGTCTTGAAGTTCACATGTCCCATCCTTCGGTGCCATTTAGTGGCTTCATCTTCTGAGGCTTTAGCAACCAAGCATGCTAGTTGACCAGTAGGATTGACTTCATTCAGCTTGATACTATAGAGGTTGTGTCTTCTAGGGATTCTGAGAAGAACCTGTGAGTCATCCGGGAGTTTAAAGTCTTTGGATAACACTAGTGTATCAGTATCCGTAAAGAGGACAAACTGCTTCTTGTCACAAATCTGAGAGACAGATATCAAGTTGAAGTGTTGAAGTGCTTCCACATAGTAGACCTACTCAAAGTTAAGATTAGGCGTCTGAATCATTCCTTTGCCAGTGATCCTTCCTTCACCTCCTCCAAAATAGACCTTTCCTCCTTGTAATGGTACAAAGTTAGATAGAAGACTTTTATTTCCTGTCATGCTCCTAGAGCATCCACTATCAACAATTCCTAGAGTAGGATCTTGGTATGGAGTAACCTACAACAACAAGAGAAGAGATATACAAAAGTTAGTGTCTTAAGGGGACCCAAACCTTTTCAGGTTTGAGCCTGCCTTGTGGATCTTTAGTAGATAGCCAAGAAGATTGATGAGATCCACTGTTGTTCTTAGGTCGCCTATTCATCATATGGGTGTTATTGTTTGACCAAGAACAACCTGCTGAGGGCTTAACAGCAGTTCCCAGATTTCCCAACCCAAAATACACGTGGTCATAATTAAATGCATAATTTGGATGAAAGTTCTGAAAATAGTTACTGGTTGGTCTATTTGGTATAAATCCAGTGTTTCTCTAATGATCAGAAGCTAATGGAGAGGTCCTTCTAGAAGAAGAAAAAGATTGAGCACATGGGTTTAGTCTTCTAGAAGAATATGGAACAACTCCTGGTGGACCAAGAGCAGGAAATGCTTGAGAAACAGAAGAATGTTTGTCATAAAAATCACAATCTTTAATCAAATGAAATTCACTCCCACAAACAAAACATGTTTTAAACGACCTTTTATTAGAATGACATTGTTTCATACTGCTAACTTTATTACATACAATTCTAGGAGAAACATTCTTCCTAGGACTCAATAAACCAGGACTAGACACTGTTGAAGTAAAAACAACTCTCTCTTCACTCTTCCTAGCACTAGTAGCAACATGGTCATTTGACTTGGAACTTGTAGGTCTCGACTCTTCACTTGAACCACATGATGCAGAGTCACTGGCTTTGTCACTGAAAGAACACGAGACAAAGTCATTAGTATTAGTAGAACTTTTTGGGGACTCATGCATCTGTGATCCATCCAAGTCATTATGGCTAGTAATGGGCATGAAAGTTCCTGAAAGAGGTGGAGGGACAACATGCATTTCTGCTGCTGGTTTAAACCTATTGTAGCTAGGTGTTCCCTCTTCCTCCTTGTCAGGATCAAAGACACTTGAAAAAGATAAATCAAACACATCTTCTGAATCAATATATTTATCAAATCCTAACCCTCTTTTAGTCCTACCAGACATACTACTATCAATTAATTTTGAAAGATTCTTAGGTGCCTTTTGCCATTTTTCAAATCTTAGAAGTGTAGCATCTAATTTTTCCTTCATGTCTTGTTTATCTTTGATACTGTCATCTTTTACCTTTTTAGTATATTTAAGAATATTGGTTGTGTTTTCTAAATCAATGTTCAGTATCCTAATTTTACCCTCGTACTCACATTGAGTATCTTGAAGCCACCTCTTTTGTTGTTCCAATGTTTTTAAAGAAGCCTTATATGCTTGAACTTCTAAAAAATACTTATCATTCTGATCATTTAAGTCATTATATTGAGACAACAATTCTGAATATTTATCATGACAACCAAGAGGGCAATGTTGTACCTGAGGTGAGATGCCCATAAGAGCAAACTCTTCTGCTTCCTCGGCATCAGACAAATTCCCAGCAATCATTGCAAACACGTCAGTAGAAGGCTCAACTATTTCCAGGGTAGCATTCTGATGATCATTCCAGTTGACAATAGAGTCAACAGACACCAATGCCTTCTTGTCATCCTTCACCTCCTGAATCTTAAAAGTTGAATATCTACTCTTCTCCTGGTCATGCTTGTTAGGGCATTCCCTTGTAAAGTGACCTTGCTGCTGGCAGTTATAGCATCAAACCTTGCTTCTGTCAAACCTTGCTGTCTCTCTTGGGTTATAATTAAATTTTCGACAACCTTTCTTCTCAAACTTGTGAACCCTAAGAGTGAGCATGGCCATCTGCCATTTGAGATCCATTTCATCCAGGTCAAGTTTATCAACCTGTTTGAAGTCATCAAAAGCAAGTTGCTGTTGAGCATCAACGTCAGCAACAAAAGAGTGAAGAACAGCTTCTACCATGCTACCAGACTTGGCTTTTGGTTCATGAGTAGAAGTATGCTGAAAAGTATGTTGAGAAGACACGGTATTGCTTGGGCTACTAGCATAGGACATGGGACTAGATCCCATAGAACTCACAAAGGCAGAGTTAGCAGGAGTAGGAAAAGAATCACTTGAGTATCCCCTCACATGAGGCTCAAAGGTTTTGAGCTTATGAAACAAATCATCAAAATTAAGATAGTCAAGCCCACCTTTTGCTTTGAGAGAGATTACCACCTGATTCCATGAGTAGGGTAAGGCTCTGAGAAACCTTGGATTGATATCACCATCGTCAGGTTTCGACCGAAGTTGATTCAACTGGCTCAATAACTTTTGGAACCTGTCATACCCTTGATGGATACCTTCAGTTTCTGAGATCTTGAAGTCTGTGAATTCATCTCTCAGCATGGATCTTCGTATTTTCTTTGACTCCTCATTCTGACCAAACCTTGCTTTTATTCCATTCCAGATTTCTCTAGCATCATCCAGATGATAGAAGTCACCCATGTGATCATCAGGAAGAGACTGAAGCAAAATAGTTTTTGCTTTGATCTCCTTCTGAACAGCTGTGATTTCTTCATGATTTTTATGGTCAAGAAGGGTAATATTACCATTCTTGTCTCTTCCAGTCAACTTCCTGCTGTTTCCATTCAGAATGATCTTCCAAAGGTCTTGATCAGTGTTGGTAATCGAACATTCCATCTTCATTGCCCAGCTATCATACTCGTCCTTTTTCAGAAGAGGAAACTTACCATTTGTGTTGGAAACTGTAGCAATGATCTGCTGAGGTTGCTGTGTTTTAGGGATACTATCTTCTCCTGTTTGTGTAGAACTTGAGGCAGACATGATTAAACAAAGATGTTAGTAATGAGAAAAATTGATTCTTCTTGTACATAGACTCTCCCAGGCTCTGATACCACTTGTTGGGTCCACTAGATGTGGATCTTGCAGCCTGTCAGGAACGGTGAACGACTTCTGTAATCACAAGTCTATTCACAGAGAGACTCTATACAAATCACACAGTATAAGTGCGGAATACAAATACTATGAATAAGAAGAACAGAATAACTATAACGACTTGATCATTTTCTAAGGATTTCTAATATTAATAAGAACGAGAATTATATTTGATGAAGGTCTGTCAAACCCTTCTGCCTAAGGTTCCTTTTATACTACAAGGAAACCCTAATACATCATTAACCAAAACGTGTAAAACTGATATGCATATCCTTTCCTAACATATCTCATGCATATCCTAACAGAATAATAACTAAATAATAAAGTTTGACTTTCTATAAGACCAGGAGCACGACTTGCTCCTACTACTACTATGACCAGGAGGAACTACATACCTCCTAGTCTACCTATTACAAAGAACTATTCCAATGGTCCTAACACTACTTCACTTCATAGTTCACACCAGCCACCACACACACACACACATAAAAAAAGACTTTAAACAAAACATGATAATTAAAAAACGAAAACCACAAACTCCCTTTGTCTATCCGATAATCAAACACTCTTTTCCATTTCAGTTAATGTTCCAAACATATTTTGGAATCGGTTCAGTTGAAACTTCTGGGCTAAACTACTTTCATAGGGAATGGGTTCATTTGAAAGGTTAATGTCCAATACAAATCGTTTATATATCTATATATCATTCCATTTACAGATTTGTAATTGTTTTAACTCGAGTATCTTTATATTTATGTAGGATGGACTTCAACCACACCCTTATTTTGTATTCATGTACTTATCTTGATTTTCTATGTCATATAAGTGATGAGTTGCTGAAAAATGGGGTGTAGGAGTTGGTCATGTTTCTACTCCAGTATTTGGTACCAAATGGAAAAGCCGAGTAAAAAGTGATAAATAGCTAAAACACGTGGAGGATTATGGATCATTTAGAAAGATATGAAAATTAGAGCATGTGACACTCTCTTTTCTTGACATGATAATAGATGATTTACTATTTGTATGGATTTCCGGATGTAATTTAAGCACTTGTAATATTGGTCTCTATTGACTAATATTAGATTTGTATAAAAGTAACTAGCTTTGTGTTTTTATGTCACTTTATTAGAATTCCGTTTAGTAAATATGAAGTTTCATTTCAGCTCAATTAGTTTATGATATTAGCATTCCACTCTTGTTTGTACATATTGTGTTTCTTTTCACGTTTGGTGTATTTTAATTTTTGCAATAAAACACTATAGCTATTTTTATGTATATATTTGTACTTAGCCCATAAACTATTAATTTAGTAAGGGATGTGTTAACCAATGTCTACTAGGAAAAGGATACTGTGTATTAAATAAACACAAAAATTTTAAGTTAACATTAAAATGTTAAATAAATTTATAAATTACTATAATTAACAATAAAACTTAGTTAAAAAAGTTTGTATCATTTAATGCATATTAACCTCTACCCAATGGACACTTTAATGATATTAATGTGTATTTAAAGAATTTATATGTTAGTTTAAAAGTTTGTATTCATTTAATGCACACGAACTTTTGCCCAGTGGGCATTGGTTAGCAAAACCCAAGTAAACTATTAGTATCCCACTTCACTTATTCAAGTATATGTTTTTTGTATAGTTTGTTAATAGTCGATATACACATGAATATTGTTTTAATACTACATTATTTGATTATTGCAGATTAAGAGTATTGTGAAACGAATCCAAGCATATACTACGCATTTCGAAAAGCCATGAAGCATCAAACTTACAATTACTAGAAGCAACATATATTACTACGCGTTAGAACGATTACTAGGAAGTCCAAAAAGCCATGAAGCATATAAACAACAATCAATTGTATAATGACATGCCGCAATAATAACTCATGAACCCTTATTAGGTGCTCTGCAACTTGCACGTGCTAACCACGTGTCTACTAAATGAGATTTTTTCATATTTTTGTAAAAATTAGAAGTTTATATGCTAAATATATATGTAACATTTTTTCTAAAAGGCATAACCAAAATCACCAACATTTCCATCCTTAAAAATTGTTAACACATTTAAAAGTTTTGAGTAACCTGTAAAAACCGAATAAAAATCGATGAAAGACACCTACTTAAACTAAAGCCCTATATCAAACTTGAGGTTCCTCGCACAATATAGTCATATACAAAATTTCATATTAAGGTTTCTTGGAGTGTAGCATGTGAGGTGAAAATACATCCAACAAGACCAGAGGTAGTACGATTAGAGAATACGTTCTTCCCCACAACTCAGCGTCAACAACAAATTATGTGTGCTACTCGATCAGGCATGCGACTTACTTTTTGTCAAGTGAGTATTTTTATTTAGTGAAATTGATTGTACTATCACACACATTAATTAAGTTATATAACCAATCTCTAAAACGCATTATCACTACTTGATTTAAACCATACCATTTTGGTAAATGAAAAAAAAACTTTTGTACAAAAAAGGTAAACATTTCATTCATTTACTTATATATATCATTTTATTCTATTGACACTTATGTCACTATAACACTTACACACTCACATGGGTTACATTTACACAATGGGTAGTATTGATAGATCTTTAATACAACCTGCCTGGTATATACAAAACAAAATGTGTTGAAAGAAAATGTTAGGTCACTGTAACACTTACACATTCACATGGGTTGCATTTACACACTCACATGGGTTGCATTGATACATTTCCTTTCTTCTTCTTTTTTTGTTTGTCATAAAATATCATGTAAAAATATATGAAGTTGTGATACTACAACCCAATACACAAATGTATACATTTTCATATGTTTTTATAATCCCAAGATGATCCAACGAAGTTGAAAAGATCTTACGTAAATTCATGATCTTGACAACTTTGGTATACACAACATAAAAGATCATTTTTCAGAAAATATGCAAGATTTTTCTTTGTTTATGAGTTGCCTAGTGACACAAAGTTATAAGGCTTAAATCTAAAAAATGTAACATGAATAGAGAAAAGCAACAACTTCAGAATGAGTAAGTTTAACCTTACTGGCATTAGTTGGTCTTATAAAAGCACGATAATCATCCATAGTATTAATTTTCTCCATCTCGTATCGAAATTAGTAATAAATAAATATAACAATGGCGTGCATTATTTTGGACAGATAACCTGATTCACCGATTGCCATATTTCCTAACTTTGCGCAAACTCGGTAAAAATTTGTAGTTAATTGGTATTTTATTACTTTAACTTTTACATGTTTCACTTGTCAAGGTTTGACAGAAAATAACTTTCCAAAAATAAAACTCAACCTCAAAAACTTAAAAAGTCTTTGGCCCAAGTGTTATCAGCCCAATAAAACTTTGACTCAACCAAACTAGGTTTACACAGCTTACCTACCACTACTTCAACCCTAAAATAGTATACGAGTAGTATACAAACAAGACTAATTACCACGTAGTAATATATAATTGATATGATGGACCAGCAAGTGATGAACTTGAAAGAGGAATAGACTCAATTACCTTCGATTGATGCTGTCTTTGTTGTTTGTCAAAGTTTGGTTTCGTAAAATATCGTCCCCAAGGAGGGTCAGCATCATCTTCGGGTTCTGTTGGCGTCGTGTATATTTCCATTGTATTATTTAGCATTCTAATTTCTTGATATAATTTTTCTTCGTCTGCCTGGTTATTGTTTCTATGTTGGATCCTGTGTACGAGGCTCTCCATCTTTCAATACAAAGACGAAATGAATCATTTGTTAAAAACTCTAACGAGGGTAAGGAAGAGCAAATATTTTCTACCGCTTATGGATACTTACCACGTAATTAAGCTCTTGTACCCCATCATCCACATCGATATCTAATTTCTGTTATAGAAGTTCATCCTTAACCTGTTTCAAATATTCCAAGTCCATCCTCCCTTTGTTGAGCCTATATTATAGATTTGTGACAGCTTTTCTTATCGGTACATACATTCTCCTGGGGAAAAAATCAAACTCACAATCAATCCAAAATACAAGTAAATATAATGTTAATCGAATTATCACTTATGATCAATTGAGATCATGTGAGTTACGGGTAATTTCCAATATTCTTTCATAAAATGTATCAAACCGGCATCAGTTCTTTGAATTGGTCTCATATGTAATTCAAGTTCCTCCTCGTACCCAAGAGCTTCTTCATGACATTCGCTCTGCTTTTTCTTCCACTTCCCTCACTAATCACCACTCGCAAACCACATTATATCTTTGTGTATCCGTATTTCATCTTTCTGAAAGAACAAAGAGACACATGTCAATTATATTGCCTAACTTAACTCAAAGAACAACTTGTAGGGTTTATCACCTACAACCATGATTACTAGATGTGGAACAAAAATCGATCACGAAGAGCACCCACAGCAGCAAACTCGACAGAAAAGTAAAAGCGACGCCCACAAGGTAAACCCTAACTGATTCTCGATTAGTTATTGAAAGAATGCGTAATTGGTTTGTTCCCTCTCACCTCCTTGTATAGAGATGAGGGGGAACCGAATCTTACAATGACTCCGGGTCGGGTTGGGCTTAGACATTGCCAACCGACCTTTATTCTTAGCTAGTATTAGGCTTACTCGACTCTTGACCCTTAGATAAGAATTAGGTAAAATAAAGACTAAACATAACAATTTCCACCTTAGACTTTATATTAGCCTATCCCAACACTCAGCAACTCCAAGCAGTGTTGTAACTTGCGTCCAAGTACCACCTTCATCAAGGCATCCGCAGCATTGTGTTCAGTACCCACCTTCAGAACTTTCACCGTCTTTGCTTCCAAGACTTCTCTGATAAAGTGATAACGCACATTGATGTGCTTTGTCCTCTCATGAAAAACATGATTCCGCGATAAGTGAATCATGCCCTGATTATCACAATTAACTGCAACAGTGTTGAGCTTCACCCCAACTCTTCCAAGAGTCCCCTTATCCAAATAGCTTCCTTCACAGCCTCCGTAAGGGCCATATACTCCGCCGCTGTAGTTGAAAGAGCCACCACGTGTTGTAGCGTTGCCTTCCAGCTTACAACACATCCCTATACTCAAAATTCGTAACCAGTGAGAGACCTACCCTTATCCGGATCCTTAGCGTAGTCTGAATCAACAAAACCTGTTACGTCCACATGGTTGCCAAGATTTTCCCCAGACACCAAACCCACGTTTACAGTGTCCTGCAAATATTTCATAATCCACTTCACTGCTTTCCAATAGAGTTTACCCGGATTCGCCAAATATCTGCTAACTACACTTACTGCATACGCTATGTCTGGCCTTGTACACACCATCAAGTACATTAAGCTCCCAACCGCATTTGCATACGACACCCTACTCATTCTTTTAACATCACAATCCCTAACCGGGCAATCCTTCACCGACAGCTTGAAGTGCCCACCCAATTGCATCTCTGCCGATTTCCCATTGTTTATTCTAAACCTGTTTAAAACTTTAGAAACGTACCCGGATTGTGACACCCTCAGAATCTTGCGACTCGGATCCCTGACAATCTCCATACCAAGAATCTTCTTTGCTTCCCCGAGCTCTTTCTTGTCGAACTCCCTTTTAAGCAAAGACTTGGTAGCCGCGATCTCAGCCTTGCTTTTACAAGCAATCAGCATATCGTCTACATATAACAATAGATAGATATACTCCCCTGGTGCATAACTCCTGTAATATACGCACCTGTCGTAACTGCTACGCTTAAACCCATTGCTCAGCATATAGTCAACGAACCTCTTGTACCATTGCCTAGGTGACTGCTTCAAACCATAAAGAGATTTCTTTAACAAACATACCTTGTTACCTTGTTCAAATCCCGGTGGTTGCCTCATGTAGATCACTTCTTCAAGATTTCCATGTAAAAACGCCGTCTTTACATCAAGCTGCTCCAGCTCATAATCTTTACACGCAGTCAATGCAAGTATAACCCGAATAGACGTGTGTCAAACTATCGGCGAAAATACTTCATTGTAATCAATACCTGCTCTTTGTGTGAATCCACGAGCCACCAACCTTGCCTTTTACCTAGGCTTTTGAACACCTTCAATCCATTCCTTTATTTTGTACAGCCATTTGTAGCTTACCAACTTTTCCCCAGCTGGATGATCTACTAACACCCAGGTCTAGTTCTTCTTCAGAGAATCCATCTCTTCTTTCATAGCAGCTTTCCACATAGAACTGTATTCACAAGAAACTGCTTCCTGGTATGTCAATGGTTCATGAGTATCTTCTTCCTCTGCTGCAGCAAACACGTAAGCAACCATATTACTCTCATCCCGAAACCTTTCCGGTTTTGTTCTTGTCCTTGACTCTCTATCCCGAACCAATTGATAATCTGTGAGATCCGGTGGATGATCAATTTCTTGAACCCCTACATCTTCATCATAGCCATCTTCCTGATCTGACTGATCTTCCTGATCTGTCTGGTCTTCCTGATCTAACTGATCTTCCTGACGTGTCTGATCTTCCTCAGGCGTATGATTATTTAACCTCTTTAGTTCAACCTCAACCTGTAATTCCTCGACAGACTTATCTTTACCTGCACCAGAATCCTTCAACGTGTCTTTGTACATGACACATTCATTGAAGACTACGTTCCTGCTTGTGACTATTTTAGGTGATTCATTATCAAGCCTATATAGTCTGTACCCCTTCACACCTTTAGAATACCCCAAAAGAACGCATTTTACCGCTCTCGACTCGAGCTTACCTTGTTTAACGTGTGAATACGCGACACAGCCGAAAACCGTCAACATCCTATAATCACTAGGATGTCCCGACCACATCTCCATATGTGTCTTCTTCTCAATCGCTGTCGATGGTGACCTATTTATAAGATATGCGGCCGTACATGTCACTTCCGCCCAGGAGGTCTTGGGCAATCCAGACTGTATTAATAAACAGCGTACCTTGTCCATGAGAGTTCTTTTCATTCGTTCTGCTAACCCATTCTGCCGCGGCGTCCCGACAACTGTCAAATGTCTAGAAATCCTACTCTCAATGTATAGCTGATTAAATTCCCGGTTACAGAACTCAAGACCATTATCTGTCCTAAGCTTCTTAATCGTCCTCCCAGTCTGATTTTCT
This sequence comes from Glebionis coronaria, assembly GCA_025667525.1. Taxonomy (NCBI): domain Eukaryota; kingdom Viridiplantae; phylum Streptophyta; class Magnoliopsida; order Asterales; family Asteraceae; genus Glebionis; species Glebionis coronaria. Next base: position 3,559,481 of record JANFOE010000322.1, on the reverse strand, counting down.
ACTAACTGCTTCCACTCTTTGAACTTCTAATAACTGAAAAATCATTCTTTGAAGTAAGTCTAATCGAATTGATTACCGGTTAAAAGTGTGACTCAGTCATCTTTGGTGGATAAAAGAAAATGTTTTGTTGTTGAGTAAAATAAAAATGCAAACTTTAAAGTAAATAACAAAGTAATTAAAGCGATAAATGATTAAAAAGTAAATGGCTAAAAATTAAAGCTTTAAAGATAAACCTAAAAATAAAGACTTTAAAAGTAATTAAATGAATGACAAGAAATTTAAGCTTGACAAAAAGTAAGTTTGAAAACTTGATAAAAATGAAAACTTGAAATAAATCTAAGATAAAACAAATAAAAATAACACTTAAGAAAATGGCGGGAAAAATAAAGATTTAAAAATAATACTGAAAACAAGAACCAAACCTAAGTCAGGAAACTAGATGCTAAACCTAAGTCGGAATCCGTATTTTCTTAACCTACTTCGGAATCCGTGATCACTAACCTAATCCGAAATGTGCTACCCGGATACAATCCGGAATCCACAATCAACACTCAATCCGGAATATGAATCCATCATACAATCCGGAATCCAGTCACTAACCTAATCCGGGATCCAAGTCTTGGATGTAATCCGGAATCTGTCTCCTGCACACAATTCGGAATACACGTTTGTGACACAATCCGGAATCCGTGAATCCACACTTAATTCGGGAAATGCGTTAGGAGCTAATCCGGAATGCACAATTGCAATCTAATTTGGAATGAGGCTTAGTACTTAATTCGGGAAAACTTATATTGCATATAAGTCGGAATAACTGAATACCAGACCTAGTTCGGGATACTGATGTTGCACTTAATTCGGTAACTAGGGTTTTAAAAGAATCCGGATTAGAATAAAAATAAGCAAAATGTATAAATAAGCTAAAAACCAATAAGCACTTATCTAAAAACTTAACCAAATCAATTTTAAGAAAAAGCAAATAAGCCAAATTTAAAAAACTTTTAAAAACACTAAATAATTAAAATATTTAAAATCAAATTTTTATAAAATAACTTTTAAAAACAATTAATTAAAATTAAGAAAATCACACAAAAAGCTATAAGATTAATAAGCTAATACAATCAAACACATAAAAACATAAAGGACAATCAAATAAGCATGACAATAAGCAAATAAGCAATAAGATTAAACAAGACAAGAAAGGTAGAATGAGAGATTAATGAAAAACTTGAAATTAAAGATAAAGATTCAACAAACTTGCTTGAATTACTTGAAAGGAAAGACAATTAAAGTAAATGACAAGTATTAAAATGAAAATATGAAAATGGAGAACTAATTTGTCAAATTAGCTAACACCTCCTAATGACACATTAGGAGGGTATTTATAGGAGGAGTAAATGTGTTGATGCCTTCTGCTTTCTTCTCGTCTTTTCGTCTTTTAAATTCTTCGTCTTTCTTGACGTTGTCTCGGGATTTGTCGATATGAAATGAACTCGTCTTCTAATTTTCTCCTTTTATTAGGTTTGGTTCTTCGACTTCATTAAACTTCCGTCTTTAGACTTTTTCTTTGATAAATCTTGAGAATAGGCCTTGGACTTTCGTTCTTTTTGCACTCTTGATCTTTTGACTTCGTCTTTTGTCCTTTTCTTCGATAAAAGCCCGTGAAAGCCCATGTTTTCTTCCCTTTTCACATTTTGGTCCAAAAACATAATAAAAACACAAACCACGCATAATTCCGACATTTACGACATTAAATACACATTTTGGCTTGGTTATTATTATAATTAAGTGGTAAAAGGATAAATGTTTTCACACTTATTAAATCTCCTACACTTGACCATTGCAATGCCCTCATGCAATGCATTAATTACAAAGCAAGATTTACATTTTTCATCATAATTAACCCACCTTGGCCGTTATTAAGTATAAGACATTAAGGAAACTTAAAGAGATAGAAATAACAAAATATTTGAAGGAAGAAATCAAGTAAAGAGATTGAAGACTTACATTAGGGCTTTGGTTGTCATGAATGTTTATCACCCTCAAGTTTCACGTTCCCCACACCAAGCTTAAAAACAAGATCATTGTTATTATAAGTTAGCAAACTAACACAAACTCATGTGGCTCAATTATTCACTTAGACTCCCTTATTCCTAGGTGTATCTCTTATATTTTATTGTTGTCTTAAATGATCACGAGGATGCATTGTTGACTTATTTTGATAGTTTATTTAGGCCAAAAATAAAGTAGGACGATTTAATCAATAGTTAGCTAAAGGATAAAATATTTTAAAACTGCTTCTCGAGACCTCATAAAGTTCATATCTTGGCATAACTCGCTTCACGTTGAGACCTTTCTTGGACCGATATTTGGCAGTGACTTCATACTTCGAATCTTGAGAGACGTTCTTGAAATAATGGTCTTCTCTTCATAATATGAATTTCTTCACTTGAAGTTTTTGAGAGATTCTTCATACTAGGACAACGACTTCTTCATTTTTCTCCAATCTTTATTTGGGATTTTGATATACAACGATCCGCCTCCTTTTAGGACTTGGCTCTATTTATCCTCATACCTTGCTAGGGTCTTTTCGGATAGACTTCTCCATGATCTTTAGGGGAGTATTTGCTTTTCGTCGTGTGTCTCGATCCTTCATATTGATTTTTGATAAATGATTCTTCACATCACTTGGGATCTTTAGCAACAAAATGTAGACCTCATGCCTTGTTAGGGCCTTTTCGGACTCGCCAATCTTCGCATCCCGCTTCAATAAGTTATGCCTGGGCTATGAACTCTAATTAATACCGAGCAACTTTTAAACGATCTTGGGCTAGAAGCTAAGTAACTTTTCAAATCGTACAACCTTACTTATTGCAATTAAATTTATTAACAAGCGATAGGAGAAAAAGCTCATAATTAACTCACATAAATTCATGAAAGAATACCAAACTTATAATTGACTCTATCATCTCTCCTTCTCCATAATTTAAAATCTCAAAGAATGAGACTCGTGGATGCTTAGCCTATTAAATCAAAGTTTTGGGTTTTCAAGTCATTTATAGGATCTTGCAACTTCTTAGACTTTTTCAAGTTTAGAATTCGCATTTTAAAGTTCCCTTGATAAACGACTTTCTAGGATCTATTATAGGAACTTGCGAAAAGTTCTTGTTCTTAACCCGTAAGAGTTAATAGTTTCGCGTTTTAAAGTTCCTTATATAAAAGCCTAGCAAAACTTGATTTAAACACGTAAGGATACTAGCTAGAGTAAACTTGGATAAGTAAACTCGGGTTGAGTCAAAAGATTCATGACGAGCCTAATATATCAAAGACATCTAAACTTATTAAAACCATTTATTAAAATTTATTCTAGCAATGAAAGAAAATAAAGATAATAAAAGGAAATACAACTAGGCCAAAATAGATCAAAAAATTTGAAAAATGTCGAAAAATCAATTTTCCAGTTAAAATGAGAACAAATACAAGGAAAAGCCCACTTAACTTCGATAGAAGTCCCACCTACACTTAATATAAACGTTGTCCTCAATGTTTAAGCATGTGGGAGTAAACTCCCTACACTTAGGACATTATGCACGTTGTTTAAATCTTGCTAAGGAAGAGAAAATTAAAGTGATTCCTATTTTAATATTGAAGAATATAAAATAGTGAATCAAAAGAGTTTAGGATAGAACCGGAAAGACGAGACACGGAATCCCGGGTCATCAAAAGTCATCAAGAATGGATCTTTAAAAGCTCGAATCCCTGCACATGATAAGAAAGAAAAGAACAAACACATATTAGGGTCTCCCCTACACTTATTATAAAAACGGATAAAAAGGATAGATACTCGGGTTGCCTCCCGAGAAGCGCTTGTTTTTGCTCACCGAGTCGTGAGCCTGACTCGACCTTAATTAGAATGGTAAGAGGCTTGAAGAAAATCCACCGGGGTCAAATACATGGTTTTCGTCCATCAAATAGCACAGGCTTAAGGTGAACAAGAGAAGCCAAAGAAGAGTTGGCGAGGTTCCCTTAAGCAAAAATTGAGCACGGTGGTAGAAAGTATGATGAAGTGCAAGCATATCTCCATTGTTTCCAAAAATCTTTCCTTTTATTTCATCAGATGGATACTGAGATGGCATAAAAATTGTGATACCCGAATCGAACACCTTTTCCTTTAGGGGAAAATAAGACTCAGGCTCAGTAGAATTTGAAGAAGATCCGCTCATAAATCGCACAATCTCATCCGACGAAGGTGGATAGAGAGGTGTCAAAACATAAGTACTGCGGATGTCGGTGTCTTCCGGTTTCATATCCTTTGCAATGGGTTTCTTAATATCCGAAGGAGGATAAAGACCATAATCAAAGTCCAAAATCATTCTCATGGGGAAAGTATGTATTGAGAAAAGTAGCAAAATCTTCCTTAAATGAGTAATCATCCAAAGTAGGATCAAGCATTGTTGGTGGAGGATCTTCTTCAAAAATAGAAGCATAATCATCATTAGGAGACATATCATTTGAAGATTGAAAGAGTATCAACATCATCAAAGTCATCATAAGTTGGCATGTCTTTATACTCTAAAGAAAAAGCATCATAATTATCCACATCGGAACTAGAATCATCATCATAGATTGGTGGAGCATCATATATTGGTGGGGTATCCGAATTAGAGAGAGGATCTTCAGAATCTTCCACATTCTCTTAAAAAAGTGGATTATCATATATAGGCTCGAAAAGAGGGTTGTTGTAGACGACAAAATCATCAAGCTTTGTACTTTTACAAGTAGTTGTATCAAGCTCGTCTTGAAGTACATCAATCATATTTACCGATTCTCTTCCATTTGATTTGTTTGTGATCATCCCCATCTTAAAAACTTGTTGATCATTCCCGACCCTTAAGATTAGTTTACCTTTGGCAACATCAACTAATGTTTTTCCGATTCTTAAGAATGGCCGTCCAAGTATTAACGGAATACGAGGGTCCATTTTATAATCAACAACAACAAAGTCGACCGGAAAAGTGAAGGTACCAACTTTAACAAACACATCTTCGACAATACCAACGGGGTAAGCGAGAGTTCGATTTGCTAGCTCAAGAGTCTTTGTTGGTGTAAGATCGGGTAATGATAACTTTTTACAAACACTTAATGGCATCAAATTAATACTTGCCCTGAGATCGGCTAAGGCAGTAAATTCTTCGGTTTTGGAAAATGTACAAGGTAACACGAAACGACTGGGATCTCCAAGTTTTTCCGGAAGTTCTTTAAGAAGGACTGCAGAACAATTCTCATTTAATCGAGTGTTGACAAACTCAGCCATCTTTTCCTTCTTACTAAGCAAATCTTTAAACATCTTAACGAATTTAGGCATTTGGGCAAGAGCTTCAACAAGGCTAATGGTGATGTTCACTCCTGAAATCTTTTTCAAAAAGTTTGTCACTTGAATGTCATCCTTGGTGAGCAATTTGCACTTGTCTAACCGAGATAGATAAGGAATATTAGGCTAAAGAGGTGTAGGTGTAGAAGGTGAAGGTGTAGAAGTAGAAGGTTTAGAGGTAGAAGGTGGGGATGATGAAGGTTTTGTCTTTGGTACTTAATAAGTGTGAAAACACTTATCCTTTTATCACTTATTTCCAATAATAACAAGACCAAAACGTGTGATTTATGTCGTAAAAGTCGGAATTATGCGTGGTTTGTGTTTTTATTGTGTTTTAGGACTAAAATATGAAAAAGGAAGAAAACACGGGCTTTCACGGGCTTTTATTGAAGAAAACGGGAAAAGACAAAGTCAAAAGATCAAGAGTGCAAAAAGAGCGGAAGTCCAAGGCCTATTCTGAAGATTTATCGAAGAAAAAAAGTCAAAAGACGGAAGTTTAACGAAGTCGAAGAACTTAAGTCTAATAGAAGAAGAAAATTAAAAGACAAGTTCAAATCCCGAGACGACAAAGACGAAGAATTTAAAGTCGAGTCGAGAAAACGTGAAGAAAGCAAGAAAGAAGATGCAACACATGCACTCCTTCCACCTTCCCTATAAATACCCTCCTAATAGTCATTAGGAGGGGGGTTAGAGTTTTTAGTTAATTTTTCACTTTTTAGTTTTTTCTAGTTTTTAGAGAGAGAAAGTCTTAAACTTTCTCTCACTAGTTCATCTTTTTCTTTTAATCTCTCAAGATTAAACATCTTTGTATTGCTTATTTTAATTAATCAAGTTCCATTTTAAGCTTTTATTTCTTAATCTCATTCTACTTTTCTTTGATTTAAGATTGATTTTGGTACGATTATCATGTGATCCGTGTTGTTCTTATTGATTTCGTGCTTAAAAAGTTAATCTTTTTATCATTTTATAAGTTTTCATTTGATTAAGCTTTAAGAATTTTGTGCTTATTGGCTTATTTTTATGATTAGCTTATTTTTCTTATTAAAAAGTTTTATTAAAACGTTTATATTTTTATTGTTTAATCTCAAAAGTTGCTTAATTTCGGTTTGATAAGTTGATTCTAGTGCTTATTTGATCCGGTTTAGGTATTGATTCGAGTTAGTTTTGTGATAAGCTCTCAAATATAGCTTATTCACTAGCTTTCCCAAAATCCCACAATTTTCGGAAAGGGTGGTAAAACCCCTTTCCGATTGATACATATTCCGAGCAGCCATAATAACCCTTTCCGATTGAGTCCAATCGGAAAAGGGTTTTGTCTTTTCCGATTGTGTATTACTCCCAGTATTCCGACCGGACCCCACCTTCCACATTCCGATAGGTCCTCATTTGCATATTCCGATTGGTTGTTTACTTCCTGGATTCCGATTGGCAGTTTATCCAAAATTCCGATTGAGCAAAGTTTACATATTCCGATTGTGGGCTTTGTCCCACATTCCGATCACTAGTTTTACCAACATTCCGATCAACCGATCGGAATACATTCCGATCGGGGCTCCTTTGCCTTGTTTTGATTTCTTTCGATGTTACTTTCTTATAGTACTTTTTATTTTCAGAATATTTTCCAAGTGTTAGTTTTATCTAGTGTGTTAGTACTTTTCCATTTTATCTTTAAGTTACATGCATTTATTTTTACTCGTCATTCAAATTAATCTTTTAACTTCCATTTTACTCAACGACACTTTAATTACTTGCAAATAGTTTAAAACAAACCAAACCATTCTCTTGATTCACCAAAAGACGATTGAGTCACACTTAAGACCGGTTTTCAATTCGAAAAGATCGGAACAACGAAATTATTTTATACGAGGGTAAAACTAAGGATTAAATGGCGCCGCTGCCGGCTCTTTTCGTTAAGATAAACAGTTTCTAGTGAGAGACGCATTGAATTTTGGGATCCGTTCTTTGAACGTTATTTTCATTTGCTATAAAAATTTCCAAAAATCCATAAAAAATATAAAACTCTTCAAAAATACAAAAACATTTAAAAAATCATTAAAAGCAATTCTTTTCCAAAGGTTTTGCACCAAAAAGATTATATAGATATTCTCCTTGTGTATATTTTTCTTCTGCAGGTGTATGCGTACTAGATCTTCCAACTATTCTGAGCCCGAGACTCTTGAAGATTTAGATATGGCTGGTGTTAATAACAACAATAATCACCCACCTCAAAACAATTTGAACAACAATAACAACAACAACAATGTCTACCTACCTGATTTATGAACCATGGAGGAATTGTGTCAACCCACCATGAACGGACGCGGAGGTCCGATTGCGCCAATGCACGTCACGGCTCAGGAGTTTTCGTTGAAGCATCACATGATACAGCAAGTGCAAACAAACCCATTTCATGGAATTCCGGATGATGATGCCAACAAACACCTCGACAAATTCATTACCATTACCCAAAGCATGAAGTGCCCCGGTGTTTCTATGGATGACCTTCGCCTTCAACTTTTTCCACACTCACTTTCTCACCATGCCGAAAAATGGTTTGACCGTCTTCCTAAGAATTCTATTCATACGTGGAATGACATGACTCAACGCTTTTTATCGCGCTACTTTCCCCCATCTATGGTCACTAGCCTTCGTAACCAAATCAGTGGATTTATGCAAGAGAATGATGAATCGCTTTTCGATGCTTAGGAACGCTACAATGATTTGATCGACCGCTGTCCTAATCACAATATGCTCCCCGTCACTCTCATTGACACCTTCTACAATGGTCTCACTTTTCGTGATCGTGACACGATCAATGCCGCCACCGGTGGCACTTTTATGAAAAGGAGACCGGAGGAGTGCCGAGAGTTGATCGAAAACATGACTACTCACCACAAGAATTGGGATTCATCCGCATCCTCAAGATCTAACTCGAGAGTCAATGTTTCTTCTACTACCTCCAATCCTGAAATGTCTGAAATTTCTCGACAACTCGCTGAAATGAACAAGAATTTCATGGCCATGGCCACAAACCACTTTCAACAAGCTAAAGCCGTTGCTATTTCTTGTGACACATGTGGTGGCCCTCACTCTTATAATGATTGTCCTTCTACCCAAGGCAATTATTCTGAAAACGTTAACGCAGCTTACGGCACTTATCCCACGGGAGGCTATCAAGCTCGCCCGCAAGGAGACCGTGGCTTGCTCAGTTATCGTTCCAACAATTATCTTGCTCCTCCTGGTTTCCCTCCTGCAAACCAAAACCAACAACAAAGCTTTAACCGAAACAACCAATCCCAACCTCGTGCTCAAAATCAATATCAATCCCAAAGAAACCCATACCCAACTCAAGGAAATTCTCAAGCTCCACCTCTCAATCAACCGATGGCCGTAAACCAAGACGTCGAGACGTTCATGAAGACTAATCGTGAGATGGTGACGAATCTTCAGAGTCAATTTGTCAACTTGAAGAATGACATGGTGAAACAAGGGAGCGATATTCGAGCCGAGCTAAGAAATGACATGGCCAAACACAGCAATGATATTAATGCCAACATGCAAAACTCTTTTAACAATCAAGCTCTTCACCTTCGTGATATGATTGGTTCGCTCATCCAAAGTAATCAACCCTCTTCTTCGGGTACTCTTCCGAGTAATACCGTTGTGAATCCAAGAGGGGAGATGAAAGCAATCACCACTCGTAGTGGAAAAGGTTATATGGAACCCGAGCTTCCTACACCTCTACCCGTGATTGTGAACAAGGAAAAAGAGCAACTTTCTCCACCTCCTTCACCTTCTATCCCCATTTCCCCACCACCCGTGGTTGTGAGTGATCCTATTCCCTTAAAGCCTTCTTCTTCATCCAATATACCTTATCCTTCAAGGTTGAGGAAAGAGAAGCAAAAGAGCAAGGATGATATTCAGGTTTCAAACTTCCTAAAAATGTTTAAACAATTGAATTTTAACATCTCCTTTGCCGAGGCTCTCGCTCACATGCCCAAATACGCTAAGATGTTTAAAGATCTTTTAAGTGATAAGGAAAAGCTTATTGACATTGCTCAGACCTACCTTAATGAGAATTGCTCAGCAGTGCTCTTAAGGCAATTGCCCACCAAACTTGGTGATCCGGGTCGCTTCTTGATTCCTTGCAACTTCCCGGGAGTAGAGAATTGCATGGCCCTAGCCGATCTAGGTGCCAGTATAAACTTGATGCCTTTAAGTGTTTGGAAGCAATTATCTCTCCCCGAGCTTGTCCCCACTAAAATGACATTGGAATTAGCCAACCGTACGGTTGCTTATCCAGTGGGGATAGCCGAAGATGTCTTTGTTGGCGTCGACAAATTCACCTTCCCGGCGGATTTTGTTGTTGTTGACTACGAGATGGATCCCCGTGTTCCATTAATCGTTGGACGTCCTTTTCTGAGGACCGGTCGCACTCTCATTGATGTAGCCGCAGGCGAAATAATCATGAGAGTTGGTGACGATAAAATTGTCTTCAACATGGGTAAGATTTCTAAGCAACCTTATTCACATGAGAGTGTTAATGCTATTGATGTTCTCGATGAGGCTTGTGAAGAACATTTTCATGATGCTTGAAAAAGTACTCTCTCTTCTCTACCCAATGTTGAGACCGTTGCCTCAATTGCTCCGGCATTGACTCCTTTTGGAGAAAGTGACTTGGATGAGTTCGAAGCTAGCTTGGGTCCTCTCAATATTAAGTATGATAATTCGTCCACCAATTGGGATGAAGATATTCGTACTATTGAGAGACTTCTCAATGAGGACCCATTGTCTCCTCCTGCTCCTAAAGAGGTGACTAATGATGATCCATCGTTAGTTTCACCATCTATTGAGAATCCTCCTACTCTTGAGCTTAAGGACTTACCCCCTCATCTTGAGTACGTTTTCCTAGAAGACGACGAGAAGCTACCGGTCATCATCGCAAAGGATCTGCAAGAAGACGAAAAAGCCCGACTTGTCGCTGTGTTGAAGAAGCATAAACGCGCTATCGCTTGGAAAATCTCCGACATCCGTGGAATTGATCCTCACTTTTGCACACATAAAATTCTCATGGAGGACGACTTTAAGCCCACAATTCAAAGTCAACGAAGGGTGAATCCTAAAATACATGAAGTCATCAAAAAAGAGGTTATCAAACTTCTTGATGCGGGTATGATATACCCTATTTCGGATTCACCATGGGTTAGTCCAGTCTATTGTGTGCCTAAGAAAGGCGGAATCACCGTTGTGCCCAATGCAAACAACGAGTTAATTCCTACCCGTCTCGTTACTGGGTGGAGAGTTTGTATAGACTACCGCAAACTCAATGATGCCACGAGAAAGGATCATTTCCCTCTACCTTTTATGGACCAAATGCTTGAACGTTTAGCTGGTAATGAATATTACTGCTTTCTTGATGGTTTTTCGGGTTATTTTCAAATACCCATCGATCCCCAAGATCAAGAGAAGACAACATTCACTTGTCCCTACGGCACATTTGCTTATAAAAGAATGCCTTTTGGCTTATGCAATGCCCCCGGGACTTTCCAAAGGTGCATGTTGGCTATCTTCCATGACATGGTTGAGCAAACCATGGAAGTCTTCATGGATGATTTCTCGGTCTTTGGGGATTCCTTCTCTTCCTGCCTTGCCAATTTGGAACGTATGCTTAAGCGGTGCGAAGACACTCGCCTTGTTCTAAATTGGGAAAAATGCCATTTTATGGTAAAAGAAGGCATTGTGCTAGGACACAAAATCTCTAAAGCCGGTCTTGAAGTCGACCGTGCTAAAGTAGATGTCATAGCCAAATTACCTCCACCTTCAACCGTGAAGGGTGTGAGAAGTTTTTTGGGTCATGCGGGCTTCTATCGTCGATTCATTCAAGATTTCTCTAAAATCGCTCGCCCGATGACCCACCTCTTGGAAAAAGATACTCCTTTTATCTTTTCTAGAGAGTGTCTCGACGCCTTCAATCTTCTTAAGGATAAGCTAACTAAGGCACCGGTCTTGGTTACCCCTAATTGGGAGCTGCCTTTTGAATTGATGTGCGATGCTAGCGATTTTGCTATTGGTGCGGTTTTGGGCCAAAGAGTGAATAAACACTTCCAACCAATCCACTACGCTAGCAAAACAATGACGGGGGCTCAATTGCATTATACGACAACCGAAAAAGAGCTCTTAGCTGTTGTCTATGCTTTTGAGAAATTTCGCCCCTATCTTGTTTTATCCACCACCATCGTATACACGGACCATTCCGCGTTGAAGTACTTGATGACAAAGAACGATTCTAAGCCAAGACTTCTTCGCTTGGTTTTTCTCCTTCAAGAATTCAACATTGAAATTCGTGACAAGAAGGGAGCCGAAAACCTGGCCGCGGATCATCTGAGCAGACTTGAGGATCCATATCAGGGGGATCATCTGAACAAAGAGATCAATGACTCTTTCCCCCTGGAGACTCTAATGTCTATAAATCTCAATCTTGATGGCACCCCGTGGTTTGCAGACATTGCAAACTACTTAGCGGGTGGTATTCTCATCCAAGGGTTAACATCCCAACAAAAGAAGAAGTTCTTGAACGATGTTAAGACTTACTTTTGGGATGACCCTTATCTATTCAAACAGTGTGCTGATCTGATTATTCGTCGATGTGTTGACGGACCGGCGGCTTTTGACATCCTCCAAGCTTTCCACAAAGGACCCACCGGTGGTCACTTTGGTCCCAACTACACCGCTAAGAAAGTGTTTGATTCAGGATTCTACTGGCCCACCATTTATCGTGACGCTCACGAAATGGTTAAGCATTGTGATGCTTGCCAACGTCAAGGCAAGATCACACATAAGGATGAGATGCCTCAAAATTTCATACAGGAATGTGAAATCTTTGATGTATGGGGCATCGACTTTATGGGGCCATTTCCATCATCCAAAGGGAACAAGTACATCCTCGTCGCTGTCGACTACGTCTCTAAATGGGTTGAAGCTAAGGCTCTTCCTACGAATGATGCGAGGGTGGTTGTGAACTTTTTGAAGCAGCTTTTCGCTCGATTTGGCGTTCCTCGTGCTATCATCAGTGACCGCGGGACTCATTTTTGCAACGATCAATTTGCAAGAGTCATGGCAAAGTATGGTGTCAATCACCGTCTTTCCACCGCCTATCATCCCCAAACCAATGGGCAAGCCGAGATATCCAACCGTGGCTTGAAGAGAATTTTGGAGCGTACTGTGGGAGAGCATCGCGCTGCGTGGGCCGATAAGTTAGATGATGCTCTATGGGCTTTCCGTACTGCTTACAAGACCCCGATCGGTTGTACACCTTATCGTCTTGTGTACGGGAAAGCCTGCCACCTACCCATCGAGTTGGAACATAAGGCGCACTGGGCCTTGAAGTGGGCTAACTTCGACATCATCAAAGCCGGTGATCATCGAAAGGTTCAACTCAACGAGCTAAATGAACTGAGGAATGAAGCTTATGAGAACTCGCTGATCTACAAGGAGAAGACGAAGATGATCCACGATGCTAAAATCAAGAACCGAGAGTTCCACGTTGGTGATCAAGTCTTACTCTTTAACTCTCGGTTGAAGATCTTCTCTGGCAAGTTGAAGAGCCGCTGGACTGGTCCATTCACCGTCGCCAAAGTCTTTCCGTATGGGACCATTGAGCTTTCTCAGCCGAATGGGCCCAATTTCAAGGTGAATGGCCAGCGTTTGAAGCTGTACTTTGGTGAGGACATCTCTCAAGAGATGATTCCATCCCTCACCACGTTCCCCATGCACTAAAATTGGGTCGAGTCAGGCTCATGACTCGGTGAACAAAAACAAGCGCTTCTCGGGAGGCAACCCGTGTTCTATCCTTCACTGCTTTCATAATAAGTGTAGGGGGAGCCCCGCATTTGTTTGTTGTCTTGTTTCTTGTGCTGTGCAGGGATTTAAGCTTCAGAGAGCATCTTGATGACTTTTGACGAACCGTGATACCGTGTTTTCCATCTTCCCGGTTCTATCCTAAACTCTTGTGATTCAATATTTCATATTCTATATGTTCACATTGAATTCACTTTAGTTGTCCTTTCCTTAGCAAGATTTAAACAAAGTGCACAATGTCCTAAGTGTAGGGGAGTTTACTCCCACATGCTTAAACATTGAGGACAATGTTTATCTCAAGTGTAGGGGGGACTTCTATCAAAGTAAGTGGTCTTTTCCATGAATTTGCCCTCATTTTAACCGGAAAATTTGATTTTTCGACATTTTTCAAAATTTTTAATCTATCTTGGCCTAGTTGTATAGTTTTATTTGCCTTTGTTATGTTTTCCTTTGCTAGAATAGTTTTTCAATAAAGTGGTTTTAGATTTTTCTTAGTCGTGAATATTTTGACTCAACCCGAGTTTACTTACCTAAGTTTACTCTAGCTAGTATCCTAAACGTGTTTAAGTCAAGTTTTGCTAGGCTTTTATATAGGGAGCTTTAAAACGCGAAAGTCTTAACTCTCACGGGTTAAGAACAAGAACTTTTCGCAAGTTCCTATAATTGATCCTAGAGAGTCGTTTATCAAGGGAGCTTTAAAACGCGATTTCTAAACTTGAAAAAGTCTAAGAATTTGCAAGATCCTATAGGCGACTCGAAAACCCAAAACTTTGATTTAATAGGCTAAGCATCCACGAGTCTCATTCCTTGAGATTTTAAACTGTGGAGAACGAGAGATGATAGAGTCAATTATAAGTTCGGTATTCTTTCGTGAATTTATGTGAGTTAATTATGAGCCTATTCTCCCTCCGCTTGTTAATAAATTAATCTGCTAATAAATAAGGTTGTACGATTTAAAAGGTTACTTAGCTTCTAGCCCCAGATCGTTTAAAAGTTGCTCGGTAATGACGAGAGTTCATAGCCAAGGCATAACTTATGAAGCGGGGCGCGAAGATTGGCGAGTCCGAAAAGGCCCTAACAAGGCATGAGGGCTACATTTTGTTGCTAAAGATCCAAAAGTGATGTGAAGAATCATTTATCGAAAATCTATATGAAGGATCAAGACACACGACGAAAAGCAAGAACTCCCCAAAAGTCATGGAGAAATCTATCCGAAAAGACCCTAACAAGGTATGAGGATAAATAGATCCAAGTCCTAAAAGGAGGCGGATCGTTGTATATCAAAGTCCAAAATAAAGATTGGAGAAAAATGAAGAAGTCGTGGTCCAAAGATGAAGAATCTCTCAAAAACTTCAAGTGAAGAAATTCCTATTATGAAGAGAAGACCATAATTTCAAGAACGTCTCTCGAAGATTCGAAGTATGAAGTCACTGCCAAATATCGGCCCGAGAAAGGTCTCAAATCGCGAACCAAGTTATGCCAAGATATGAACTTTTTGATATCCCGAGAAGCAGTTTTAAAAGATTTGGTCCTTTAGCTAACTATTGATTAAATCGTTCACCTTATTTTCGGACTAAATAACTATCGAAATAAGTCAAACAATGCATCCTCGTGATCATTCAAGACAAAAATAAAATATAAGAGATACACCTAGGAATAAGGGAGTCTAAGTGAATAATTGGCCCACATGAGTTCGTGATAGTTTGCTAACTTATAATAACAATGATCTCGTTTTTAAGCTTGGTATGGGGAACGTGAAACTTGAGGATGATAAACGTTCATGGCTGCCAAAACCCAATGTAAGTTTTTAATTTCTTTACTTATTTCTATCTTTTATGATTAGTATTTAATAAAGGCCAAGGTGGGTTATTTATGATGGAAAATGTAATCCGTGCTTTAAAATTAATGCATTGCATGAGGGCATTGCAATGGTCATGTGTAGGGGATTTAATAAGTGTGAAAACACTTATCCTTTTATCACTTATTTCCAATAATAACAAGACCAAAACGTGTGATTTATGTCGTAAAAGTCGGAATTATGCGTGGTTTGTGTTTTTATTGTGTTTTAGGACTAAAATATGAAAAAGGAAGAAAACACGGGCTTTCACGGGCTTTTATTGAAGAAAACGGGAAAAGACAAAGTCAAAAGATCAAGAGTGCAAAAAGAGCGGAAGTCCAAGGCCTATTCTGAAGATTTATCGAAGAAAAAAAGTCAAAAGACGGAAGTTTAACGAAGTCGAAGAACTTAAGTCTAATAGAAGAAGAAAATTAAAAGACAAGTTCAAATCCCGAGACGACAAAGACGAAGAATTTAAAGTCGAGTCGAGAAAACGTGAAGAAAGCAAGAAAGAAGATGCAACACATGCACTCCTTCCACCTTCCCTATAAATACCCTCCTAATAGTCATTAGGAGGGGGGTTAGAGTTTTTAGTTAATTTTTCACTTTTTAGTTTTTTCTAGTTTTTAGAGAGAGAAAGTCTTAAACTTTCTCTCACTAGTTCATCTTTTTCTTTTAATCTCTCAAGATTAAACATCTTTGTATTGCTTATTTTAATTAATCAAGTTCCATTTTAAGCTTTTATTTCTTAATCTCATTCTACTTTTCTTTGATTTAAGATTGATTTGGTACGATTATCATGTGATCCGTGTTGTTCTTATTGATTTCGTGCTTAAAAAGTTAATCTTTTTATCATTTTATAAGTTTTCATTTGATTAAGCTTTAAGACTTTTGTGCTTATTGGCTTATTTTTATGATTAGCTTATTTTTCTTATTAAAAAGTTTTATTAAAAAGTTTATATTTTTATTGTTTAATCTCAAAAGTTGCTTAATTTCGGTTTGATAAGTTGATTCTAGTGCTTATTTGATCCGGTTTAGGTATTGATTCGAGTTAGTTTTGTGATAAGCTCTCAAATATAGCTTATTCACTAGCTTTCCCAAAATCCCACAATTTTCGGAAAGGGTGGTAAAACCCCTTTCCGATTGATACATATTCCGAGCAGCCATAATAACCCTTTCCGATTGAGTCCAATCGGAAAAGGGTTTTGACTTTTCCGATTGTGTATTACTCCCAGAATTCCGACCGGACCCCACCTTCCACATTCCGATAGGTCCTCATTTGCATATTCCGATTGGTTGTTTACTTCCTGGATTCCGATTGGCAGTTTATCCAAAATTCCGATTGAGCAAAGTTTACATATTCCGATTGTGGGCTTTGTCCCACATTCCGATCCCTAGTTTTACCAACATTCCGATCAACCGATCGGAATACATTCCGATCGGGGCTCCTTTGCCTTGTTTTGATTTCTTTCGATGTTACTTTCTTATAGTACTTTTTATTTTCAGAATATCTTCCAAGTGTTAGTTTTATCTAGTGTGTTAGTACTTTTCCATTTTATCTTTAAGTTACATGCATTTATTTTTACTCGTCATTCAAATTAATCTTTTAACTTCCATTTTACTCAACGACACTTTAATTACTTGCAAATAGTTTAAAACAAACCAAACCATTCTCTTGATTCACCAAAAGACGATTGAGTCGCACTTAAGACCGGTTTTCAATTCGAAAAGATCGGAACAACGAAATTATTTTATACGAGGGTAAAACTAAGGATTAGTACTTCTTCCGTAAGAGGTGGAGACAGTAATGTAGAACTAGTACTAGGTGTAGAAGTAGCAGGAATAAATAGGGGTGAAGGAGGTGTAGATGGAGAAACTGGGGGAGGGGTAGATGGTCCTACTAGAGTTGCTTCACTGCGTGTAGTAATAGCACTCACATTCGCTCTTGGGTTGGTCACGGTATTCGAAGGAAGAGAGCCCGAAGTAAAGGGTTGAGTGTTTTGGAAGAAACTAGCCATCATATTCCGCAAATCATTCATTTGATTGCTTAAAGAAGTTTGCATATCATTTCGAAGCTCGGTTCGAATATCATTCCCTTGTTTAGTGATATCACCTTTCAAGTTAATGATTTGGCTTTGAAGATTCTTAACCACCTCTCCTTGGGTCCTCATGAAAGTTTCAACATCTTGATTATATGTCGTGGATTGAGTGATGGGTGGAGCTTGGTGAGCGGGTGGGTGATATGGAGTAGAAGCTCGAGGTGGGTTTGGATTGCTTCTATTGAAGTTTTTTGGGTTGTGGTTTTGAGGAGAAAAAGCGGGTGAAAGAAATTTGTTGGAACGATAACTTAGCAAGTTACGATCACCTTGAGTTCGGGCTTGATAGTCGTCCGTTGAATAGTTTCCGATAGCCGCATACACGTTTTCCGGATTGTCATAAGTAGAAGGACAATCAGTGTATGAATGAGGACCGTCGCAAGTCTCACAAGAAAGTGTTACAGCTGTAACTTGGTGTAGTTGATTCGTAGCCATGAGTTGGATATTTTTGTTCATTTCGGCTAGCATGTGGGTGACTTCGGTCATCTCGGGGTTGGAAGAAGTAGAAGAAACATTGACCCTCAGATTATTTCTTGAAGATGCGGATGAATCCCAATTTTTGTGATGAGTGGTCATGTTCTCTATAAGCTCTCTACACTCCTCGGGTCTTCTTTTCATAAATGTACATCGGCGGCTGCATTAATCGTATCGTGATCATGAAAAGTTAAACCGTTGTAGAAAGTATCAATTAAGGTGACGGGGAGCATATTGTGGTTAGGACATCGATCGATCAAAACATTATAACGTTCCCAAGCATCGAAAAGAGATTTATCAGGTTCTTGAGTGAAACCACTGATTTGATTCCGAAGACTAGTGACCATGGATGGTGGAAAGTAGCGCGACAAAAATCGTTGAGTCATTTCGTCCCATGTATGAATTGAATTCTTCGGAAGACGATCAAACCATTTTTCGGCATGGTAGGATAAAGTGTGTGGAAATAGATGAAGGCGAAGAAAATCCATGGTAACACCGGGCAATTTCATGCTTTGAGTGACGATAATGAATTTGTCGAGATGTTTGTTAGCATCATCATCCGGTAATCCGCGAAATGGACAAGTATTTTGAACTTATTGTATCATGTGATGCTTCAACGAAAATTTAGGAGCCTTAACTTACATCGGCGTAATTGGTCCTCCACGTCCATTCATTGTTGGTTGACAAAGCTTCTCCATTGTTCGAAGGTCGGGTGGAGGGACATGGTAGTTATTATTCAAATTGGGGTGAGGTGGATTATTATTGTTGTGTACACCGGCCATGTCTAAGTCTTCAAGAGTCTCGGGCTCAGAATAAGACGATGAGCGAGTACGCATACACCTGCAAAATAGAAAGATAACAAAGAAATAGACAAATAATATAGTTAACGTAAAAATAAAATCTTTTTGGTGCAAAAATTTTAAAAAGAAATGCTTTTTATGAGTTTTTAATGTTTTTGTATTTTTAAAATTTTTTGATTTTTATGGATTTTTGAAAATTTTTGACACGAAAAATAACGTTCATGAGTGAACGGATCCCAAAATTCAACGCGCCTCTCACTACAAACCGTTAAACTTGTTCTAGGAAATTGAATTGATGACTTAATCAGCAGAATGGAACAGCATGATTCACTGCTTACTTTGAATTATCTTTCGATATATTCAAGTATTGAGAACGGCTACCACAGCCGGAAACCCAGTCAAGGAAGTTCTTTGAACTTACCTAATCACATGTACAGTATTCGTACTGTATAACGGGAAACCGGAGTAATGAAAACGGTGGCGTAACCTCAAGAGTCGTAATTCGAGACCACATGCTCATGTAAATGAAGAAAGCTCAAGAACATCTAAAGACAAAGACTTCCGCTACTCTGATAATTAAGGGAGATTGTTAACTAGCTTTTAAGACAACACAAAATATGAGTATGTGGGGAAAGACACAAGAACACAAGCTCGCAAAGTTTCAAGATCAAGTTAAGGCAAAGATCAAAGATCCACGATCATAAGTCATGAAAGGGACTATGGAAGAACTCTCAAGACAACGAGCTTCAAAGTCAACAACACCAAAGAAGTAAAGTCACATATTACATGACCACCCCTTAGGGGGAGATTGTTAGCCGTGTTTAGAGTGATGGTCATACAATATACCATTGCAAAGCTCGTGGAAAATGCTACATAATGGTGTTAAGAGTTCTAGTATAACGTTTGGTATGTAACGGGAATTAGTCCCGAACACACATATGAGGAAGGCCTTCTACTCTTACACTTGTATTATAAAAGGCACTAAACACCTCATTTGTGTGTGTGTGTTTTTCTATTTCATAGTTTGTAGAGAGAGAAACTTATGTCTTTCTCTAACTAGGAATTCACAACCTTTTTGTTTTCTCTTTATTCTTCATCTAATCTAATCTTTCTTTTTGGTTTAATCTTGTTCTTCATCATCTCTATTTCTTGTTCTGTAAGTCGTGTGTTACGTCCTACAATACTAAAAGACCCAAGTTTTTTCCAAGCTTTATTTTATCCATTTCTGCATAATTAAATTTTCCCAATGAGTCCACTGATTTATTTAACTTAATAAGAGAAGATGGTGTTTTTCCTTCACTTGTGTCTTTTAATATGTTTTTAGAATGTTTGTTCGGTTCTAGCAAATATAGTAATGCATTGTGTTGTTTGATAATGTTGTGAGATACGAAAAGGGGTTTGGAGTTTAATATGTATTCGGGTCGATAAGTTTACTTACTGGAAAGCGGTTCAATTTGCGGTTAAATTGTGAAATACGAAAAGGGGTTTAGAGTTAATGGAAATGATGAGGAAGGGTGGTGGGATGAGGGTTAGTAGGTTTCTTTATAATGTTTTGATTGGTGGGTTGTGTAAGGAGAAGACGTTTGTTGATGCGCATAAATTGTTTGATGAGATTCTTGAGGGAGGTGG
Organism: Glebionis coronaria; assembly: GCA_025667525.1. Classification (NCBI taxonomy): domain Eukaryota; kingdom Viridiplantae; phylum Streptophyta; class Magnoliopsida; order Asterales; family Asteraceae; genus Glebionis; species Glebionis coronaria. Next base: position 3,539,417 of record JANFOE010000322.1, on the reverse strand, counting down.
CGTTGGAGGTGATAAGGTTACGTTTAAAACGATGATTGATGGGTATTGTAAAATGGGTGATTTGGATGAGGTGTTTAGGATTCGGGAGAGGATGAAGGAGTGTAACGTTGAGGCGAGTGTGTGGTTACGCTTAATACGTTGTTGAGTGGGTTGTGTAGAAGGAAGAGGATGGACGAGGTGAAGAAAGTGTGGAAGATATGGAAGTTTGTGGATTTGTTCCTGATGGATTTAGTTCCTGATGGTAATATACAAATGGAACTTTCAACGATTGAAAACATGAAATACCATGTTGGCAAAATTGACTCCACGCTGGCATCCACGCAGATGGCAACTTATAAATACAGGTTAAAACATTACGAGTAACTGAACTTCAGGTAAACTAAACATGAGTAACCCACGTGTGAGGTTTTAAACTTTAGTAACAAAATTGTTACTTTGGAGAAACTTTAGTAACCTGCGTGTATATTAACCCCTAATAAGATAGTGTTGAGATATTTTTATAAGCTTCATTTTGATATAAATTAGAGCTTCTAACTCAAAACGAGGAGGAAGTTATGATAGTTTGATTATTCGTGTACCGGGAGACGAGTATCCGAATTTGTTGTTGATATTTGGATCGAATCTCGGGGACTATAAAATGAGTTATAAAAAAAATAGTCAAGGGCTGTTCTTAAATTCTATACCTAGGGTTATGAGTCTATTTTCAAACTCAAGTGTCGGTTTTGTAAACGAAGTTGTTTAGAGAGGTCAAAATGGTTTTATGAGTCAAAGGCGTAAAACTGTCCGGTTTTGGTAATTCAAAGATATGTCGGGAAAAAGGTCTCAGAAGTAAAAAATTTTGATGAACTTTTAAGAGGGTCTTCTATAGATAGTAAGCGAGTTCCTAAGTTGTTTTATAAACTTTTGACATGTCTAAGTAAGGAAAATAAGCTTGTACATTTGGTACGTGCCGACAGATTTTTATAGAGAGTGTAGTTTAATAAAGTAAACATATAGAGGGTATAGTAATATCACTTGCATGTGAAATTTGAGTGAGTTTATTTTGGTTTTAAGTTATTGATTTGATTTTACTAAGTATGAATCATACTTGAGTATATTCTTATTAAAGTGCACACCTTATTTAGTAGGTTGTGGTTTTGGTGTTCATCGGGCATCATATATCGTCGAAGATCGTCTTGCTACTTCTATTACTCAAGGTGAGTCTATAGCCTCGCTTTTATGCTAGCTAAATGTTTTAAACCCGCAAGGGGATACATGCTATTTGAAAATAAATGGAACACAAGTCATGAATAATTGTTTGGACCCGTAAGTTGATTTTGGACCCGAATGTTGCCTGAATTGTGTTAAGTACCTAGTTGTAGAAGACCCTAAATTCAGGAACCGTTAACCATTTCTAGCTCAGTGTTGTGAGTAGGAAATGACCGCTTAAACAATTGACAGTAGTATCGGGGTTGACATCCCTATCTGAGACGAGAGTTAGTGTGCTGCTCGAACGGATAACTTGAATAAGAGATGTTAGCCCTATATTTTATATAGTCGAACAAGAATGTAATAGGTCATCTGAGTCGTTAATGGTCTTGTAATGTAATAGATTAGTCGGGATAACCGGGCTTGGACTTCAAGCTAATATTGTATAAGTTAGGGGCGTAAGCCCAAGCAAAGCCAAGCCCGACCCATGAACAAGCCCACTAAAGCCTTAGTGGAGTGGCATATAAATACCCTCTTCCATGTGTGGAAGAGGGTGTTGGTTCTTATTTACTTTCTCTCTTTATAGTAAATTAACCTTCCAAATTCTCTCTTGTTTTTCTCTCTACTTTCTCCTATTCCTCTCTCTAAATATCATCTTTATATTGTGTTATGGATTAGAATGGGATTAACATTTGGTATCAGAGCCTATAGTGGATAGATGATTGAAGAATTGTGGTTTATGTTATTTGATTCGTGTGATTTTATAACAAATCATCTCGTCTCAATTTTTTTTGTGTTTTCGAGCTCAAAATCTTCATACAAATTGCCTACAAAGTTGTGGTAGGAATTTGCGTTATTCTTTTTGTTGATCTTTTCGAAAAATTGGTAGTTTTCGTTTGATTTTTGGGCAAAAAGTTTGAAAAAATCAAGTTTTTGGAAAGTATCAGAATTCGGAATATGAGGGTTATGTTATCCGGGTTATAAGGGTTTTATTAGTCGGAATACGAGGGTTTTAAGTCATTCCGGATAGTTGTGAGTTAGTATTATTCTGGATAGTATTGTGAAGATTCATTCCGGATTAAGGTTAAAAGGTCTATTCCGGATAAGTAGTGACAAGATTTATTCCGGATAAAAAGCAGTATTCCGGATAAAGACAAAGTCGCATCCCGGATAACACATATAGTTATATTCCGGATAAGCAGTATACCCTGTATTCCGGATAAGCTATAGTTCTATTCCGGATAGTATCAAGATGTCGTATTCCGGATAACACACAATTTTATTCCGAATAAGAAGAAGAAGCTGTATTCCGGATTAGAAGTCGAAAATTTATTCCGGATTAGCATCAGTTTATATTCCGGATAAGGTCACATCTTATTCCGAATTAGCAACATAAGATTATTACGGATTAGCAACAGAAGATTATTCCAGATTAGCAACAGAAGAATCACATTCCAGATAAGACAAAGAAGAAGCATTCCGGATAAGCTGAAGAACCACATTCCGGATAAGAGATAGAAGTAGAATTCCGGATAAGGTGAAGAACACATTCCGGATAAAGGGCAAAAACTAGATTTCGGATAAGGTCAGGTATTCATGATTCCGAACAAGGTCAGGTTCTACTATTCCGAACAAGATTCTTGGAACGCTACGAAACTTTGACCACATCTCATCCATTCACATCACAACACATCCACTAAGATCCTAAATCCATTCACACACAATTACAATGTCTAACAACAACAACAACAATGCGACGGCAAACCAAATTCGTTTGGGACAAGGTGGAAACAGTAATCCACCTGTACTCATTTCCGGTTGCTACGTTGAGTGGAGATCTCGTTTCCTTAGATTTCTCGACACTAAGGAGAACCGAATCGCTCTTCTTCATTTCCTTGAGAATCCACCTCCACTTTTTGAATTCAGACCCATTACCACACAAGCAAAGGATGGTACTTCATCAACTACACGAGCCATGGAGAATTTCGACACATGTCCTGCTGAGAAAAAGAAACTCCTCCAAGCTGAAGCTGATGCTGTGAACTACCTACTCACTGGGATTGATAACGATATCTATTCCACGGTGGATGCATGTCCCAATACTATGGAAATGTGGAATGCAATTCATCGATTGAAGCAAGGTGAGTCGATCAATGTTCAAGATCTCGAGACTAATTTACTTTGGGAGTTTGGAAAATTCACATCCGAAGATGGTGAATCCATAGACTCATATTACCCGAGATTCTACAAAATGATGAATGAGCTTGTCAGAAATCAGTGCACCATCTCCAATCATCATGCCAATGTTCTGTTTCTACTTCAACTCAAACCGGAATGGCAAAGGTTTGTGACCTTGGTTAAACAAAGGGAAGATATCAAGACTATATCTTATCACAAACTTTATGATATCTTGAAACAACATCAGAATGAATTGAATGAACTAAGGGCTGAAAAAGCAGAATGGTCTGCTAATTCTATTTCTTTTGTGGCTGCTACTTCAACAAAACCCATTCCCCGTCAACAACCACCTACACATTCCTCAAGGTCATCTAGCTCATCCACCAAACCTCTAGCCACTGATAGAAACAAAGCAAAAGCAATTGTCCCCACTCCACCTTTAAAGTATGACATCGAGTCAGATAGAGATAGTGATGATGAACAAACTTCAAGGGACAAGAAGATTGAGGAACTCATGTCTTTACTCACCACAACTTATAAGAAGATCTACAAACCTACCAACAACAACCTCAGATCATCATCCAATGCTAGATATAAAGAAGTTGATCATGCACCGAGGTATGATCGTGAAGCTAGGTATGATAATCAGAGGATGCCGAATCAAGTTGGGGCTAGAGATACTGTAGGCACTCAGGTTGTGCAAAAGACTGGGATTCAATGCTTCAACTGCTAGGGATTTGGGCACATGGCTAGGGAATGTAAGAAGCCAAAATGGGTTAAGGATTCGGGATATCACAAGGAAAAGATGTTGCTGTGTAAGAAAGAAGCAGGAATTCCACTCACAGCAGATGAATTTGACTGGCGTGATGACATTGATGATGAAGCCGATGATCAAGAGTTGGAGACACATTATGTATACATGGCAAAGATTCAAGAAGTGATTCCAGAGACTGCTGATACTTCTGGACCTATCTTTGACACTGAGCCAATTGAAAAGGTACCAACATATGATAACTATAATGTGTTTGCTAATGAACGACGACATCCTGAGCAACCCAAAAGCATCAATGACACATATGTAATGGACACGGAGGATAGCAATATCTCTATGGATTCACAGCATATGTGTAATGATGACGGTAATGCTGCTCAGGATACTGACTCGGATGAGGACCGTGATTTTCTTGCGTCTATTATTGATTCTTTAAAACATGAAATTGAGGAAAACAAAGAGGCTAATAAACGTTTGAAGCAAGGAAACACATCCTTAGCCGAGGAGATAGACAGGCTTAAAGAGTGTGATTATGTAAAAGAAGCTGATCGACGAGTTGCAATAGCTAATGGTTTGGTATATGAACGTAAGGTGCTCAACGAACAATATTGTTCTGAAGTAACACACGAAATTCATATGTCAAAACAAAAGATATCGGAACTTGAAGAACAACTGCTGCTACATAAACTCCAGATTACTGAGTTAGAGTCGGTTAACAAAGAACAAACTGAGCTTTATAAAACGCGTGAAGAAAAGGATATTGAAAAAATTCTTGCTTTGGAAAAGAGAGTCGAAACGTTAAACAACATTGTTTACAAAACGGGTCAGTCTATTCAAACCATGAATATGCTCAATAGAAATATGAAAACGAGTTTTTCAAGCCTGAATATCTCAAGAAAGTTCAAATTACCAAGCCTGCTCTTTATGATATTGGTTGTTATGTTGATAATCTTGCTCTTATGCTTTCCCCTGACTGCGACGAAATTATTCGTCAACAAGAAGAAAGTCGATCGAACTTAAGTGATTTAATAAACCTTTCTGATTTTGATCATTATATTAAGTTTGTTCCTCAAAAAGAACTTTCCAAAGAACAAAAGATGTATGTTCCACCACCAAGTGACGAAACCCAAAAGAAAATTTCTTTAAAAAAGAGTTTCAAAAAACAATCAATTTTGTTAGAAAAACAAATTTCGGATGAAAAACGTAAATGGGATGAAAAAAGTAAAAGTGTTCAGCAATTTGAGTTTATAAAACAAGGGGTTTTAAATTTGTACAAAGGTGTCGTCGACTATGAAAAAGTTTCTAGGGATACCGTTTGGAATATTAAACCTAACCCACAAGTATAAGTCGTCATTCTACAATGTATTGTTCCAACCATTGATGATCTTTCAAATAATGTGGAAATGTTTTATAACGCTCTCACTGAGGAAATGTTAACTGATTTAAGTTATGTTAAATCTCTTGATGATGAAGTTGATTTTCTTCAAACTAAATTAAAGACACAAGAACACCAACTTTCTAACGAAATTGATCGACTTTCTAAGGAATACTTTTATGCTGACCATATGAATGCTATACTTGGTGTGTATACCAATCTTGATCAATATTGTCATGTAGCATGTCTAGTGTCAGAAACGGACGAGAAATGTCGCAATCTTGAAGTAGAGCTTTCGAAACAAATTCAGTAATATAACAAACTTTCGAAAAGTTTTTCCCAACTTGAGAAACACTCCATTTCTCTTGAACTTTCTTTACAAAAAGGTGAAAAATCTCATAATGATAAAAGTGTCAAGAAATGGCCGCTTCTTCGGTTCGACAATTAAATGAAAAAGGTTTCGAAATAAGTGATTTGAAAGCTCAGCTACAAGAAAGGGACATAGCCATCAGTGAGCTACAAAAACTCATTGAGAAAATGAAAGGAAAGTCTGAATTGGGTAAACCATCCGTCGTTCGTCAACCGAATGCGGTTAAATGCCCTAAATAATCTTTTTTGGGCAAAACCCCACAGACTTTGCCTAAGCTAGGAAATGATAAGAGCACAAATGTGATAGCACCTGGAATGTATAAGATGAACACTAGGTCCACTCACACTGGAACATCGCGGTTAACTCAGAATACCAGGAAAACTAATCAACGTGTGTCTTCTTCTACAGGAGTAACTCCTACTACTAGCGTTAGCGGACCGCAGCTTAAGAGCACTAGAATTAAAGATAGAGCCATGCCTAACAATAGTCAAGGGAAGAAGAAGGAGGTAGAAGACCACCGTAGGAATTTTAAGTTTTCTAAGAATAAAACGTTTGTAACTACATGTAATGACAGTTTGAATGTTAAGACTTCGAATGATGAATTTTTTTGTGTTAAATGTGGAATATGTGTTCGTATTTTCAATCATGATGCTTGTTCTTTTAATCATAATGGCGTGAATGCTAGAACTAGGAAGCCTATTCTTGTGCCCACTAGTACTAGAAAACCCACAAGAACTTTGAACCAATCCACTGCTCAACCACTTAAGAAACTAAGTGCGTTAGAATCCACTACTCTGCGCAAATAGAACATGTAAAAGAAGCTTTATGAGAAAATGAGTAGGACATGTAAACAGTGGTACTAAAGATTTACACCACCCGGATACAAATGGGTACCTAAGACAACCACTATTCTAATTGGGTCTATGAATGTTAGATTGCCTTTAGAATCTAGGCCTAATAATATTTTGGAACCCACTTCTATCAAGGGCTCCCATTTGTGAAACTCTACATTGTCTTCTAATTCTTATGCAGCTCGTCGAGATCATTCTCTTCATAATGGACTCTGGGTGCACAAAGCACATGACGGGCAATCTCAAGCTTCTAATTAACTTTGTGGAGAAGTTTCTGGGTACGGTACGGTTTGGAAATGATCAGTTTGCACCGATACTCGGATATGGAGATTTGGTTCAAGGGAATATCACTATAAAACGGGTTTATTACGCCGAGTGACTGAATCACAATTTATTCTCGGGTGGTCAATTTTGTGATGCGGATTTGGAAGTGGCTTTTCAGAAAACTACTTGCTATGTTAGAGACTACGATGGGAATGACCTTCTTACAGGTTCTCGTGGTTCTGATCTCTACACAGTAACTCTTCAAGATACATCTTCATCAAATCCAATTTGCTTAATGGCGAAAGCATCATCCTCTCAAGCATGGTTATGGCATCAACGATTATCACATCTCAATTTTGACACTATCAGCTTGCTTTCGAAGAATGATATTGTGACCGGTCTTCCTAAGTTAAAATTCGTCAAAGACGATCTTTGTTCTTCTTGTGAGTTGGGGAAAGCAAAACGGAAGTCTTTTAAAACAAAGACTACCCCAAGCTCAAAAGGACGATTGGAACTTCTACACATGGATTTATGTGGTCCCATGCGTGTAGAGAGTATTAACGGGAAAAAGTATATTCTCGTGATTGTTGATGATTATTCTAGATACACATGGACTTTCTTCTTAAGATCCAAAGATGAAACACCAGAGGTTCTCAAAAACTTTCTCAAGATGATACAACACAATCTTCAAGCTCAAGTCTTAAAGTAAGAATGGATAGGGGTACTGAATTTTTGAACAAGACTTTGCAATCTTACTTTCAAGAAGAAGGCATCGAACATCAAACGTCTATTGCTCGAACTCCTGAACAAAACGACGTTGTCGAAAGATGGAACCGCACTTTGGTTGAGGCAGCTCGAACAATGCTTTCTGCTTCAAAATTACCACTATTATTCTGGGCTGAAGCTATTGCAACTGCCTGTTATACTCAGAATCATTCTATCGTCATCCCTACACATGAAAAGACACCTTACCACATCATCAATGGCAGGAAACCTACGGTTAAATTCTTTCACGTTTTTGGATCTTTATGCTACATTCTTATAGACGGCGAGAATCTCGACAAGATGAAAGAAAAAGGTGATACATGTATTTTTGTGGGGTATGCTACATTGTCGAAAGGATATCGAGTTTACAACAAGAGAACAAATATTATTATCGAAAAAATTCATGTGAACTTTGACGAATTGCCACTAATGGTACTTGAACAAAACAACTCAAGTCCCGCACCTCAATGTCCAGAAATGGCACCTATACAAAACAATGTATGTCCCGTGCAAGAATGTCAAGAAAGTACTCCTACAGCAGACTCGACGGATACGTCACAAATGAATGAGTTGGTTAACTTATATGATCCAATGTTTGATGAATATTACTATGGAAACAATCAAGTTGTGTCAAAGCCTTCCGCTGTCAATGCTGCTGATGCATCCGCACAAAATCAACAAGACACAACTACATCTACTTCAGCAACCGTTGCTCAAGATACAATTCCATTGGATACTCAACAAACTCGAGAAACTGTCATACAACCAACATCACCAACCGTCAATGCTGAAGGAGGAAACAACAATCAAGCAGTCGATGCACAACCTGACGAAGAAGAATTTAACAATCCGTTCGGTACACCGGTACACGAAGTCGGAGAGTCTTCTACTCAACATGTTGATCCGTCCAACATGCATACATTCTAACAAAGATATCCATCCACTCACCATTGGACTCGTGATCATCCATTGGAGCAAGTAATTGGAAATCCTTCACAACCGGTTCGAACACGCAGACAACTCGACACCGATGGCGATGTGTGTATGTATGCACTCACCGTGAGTTCAACTGTACCTACAAACATAAAGAAAGCCATGACTGATCATGCGTGGATTGAATCAATGCAAGACGCAATTCATCAGTTTGAACGCCTAAATGTTTGGAAACTTGTTGACAGACCCTATGGAATTTCGCTTCTAGATTTCAAATGGATCTGGAAAAACAAACTGGATGAAGAACAAACCATCATCAAAAACAAATCTCGTCTTGTGGTTAAGGGATACCTTCAACAAGAAGGAATAGATTTTGATGAATCATTTGCTCCAATTGCTCGTTTGGAAGCTGTCAGGATATTCCTTGCTTATGCTGCACATAAAGGCTTCACAGTTTATCAGATGGACGTTAAAATTGCTTTTCTCAATGGTCATTTGAAGGAAGAAGTATATGTGAATCAGCCGGAAGGGTTCATTGATCGTCATCATCATGACAATGTCTACCGTCTCAAGAAGGCAGTATATGGACTCAAACAAGCTCCAAGGGCGTGGTACGATGAATTATCAAACTTCTTGGTATCCAAAGGATTCTCCAAAGGTTCCATTGATCCTACTCTCTTTATTAATAAATATGGGGATGACATATTGCTTGTGCAAGTTTATGTTGATGACATCATTTTTGGTTCTACGAACCCAAAAATTTCTAAACGTTTTGAAAAATTAATGCACAACAAATTTGAAATATCGATGATGGGGGAGTTAAAATTATTTTTAGGTCTCCAGATTCATCAATCCCTACGTGGTATCTTTATTAACCAAGTTAAGTATGCTCAAGAGATACTTAAAAAGCATGGTATGCAATCATGTGCTCGCGTTGGTACACCATTGTCGACCACATCCCTAGACTTGTACTCATATCCCGTAGATCAAACGCGATATCGCAGTATGATCGGGTCTCTTATGTACCTTACAGTCAGCAGGCCTTGTATTCATCATGCCACATGCTATTGTGCACGATATCAAGCCAAACCTAGTCAAAATCACCTCAAAGAGGTTAAACGGATCTTTCGGTACCTTAAGAATACCATTCACATGGGACTCTGGTATCCGAGGGAAACCGGTTTTCATCTAACAGCTTTTTCAGATTCTGATCACGTAGGTTGCCTTGATAGTCGAAAAAGCACTTATGGTAGCGTACAATTTCTAGGGGAAGACAAGCTTGTGAGCTGGTCTTCAAAGAAGCAGGATTGCACTTCGCTCTCATCAGCTGAAGCAGAATATGTGGCTCTATCAGCGTGTTGTACTCAAGTCCTCTAGATGAGAACTCAACTCACGGATTATGGCTTCCACTTTGATAAAATACCTATGTATTGTGACTCAAAGTCGGCCATAGCCATCTCTTGCAATCTGGTTCAACACTCCCTTACCAAGCACATCGCCGTCAGATATCACTTCATCAAGGAACAAGTGGAACGTGGTATCGTGGAATTATACTTTGTCAGAACTGAGTACCAGATAGCAGACTTGTTTACTAAATCCCTATCCCAAAATAGGTTTCAGTATCTCTTTGGCCGTCTTGGTATGAAGTATATGACTCCAGAAGACTTGGAGGTCTTGGCAAATGAAGCTGCTTGATACTCTCTCATAATGACTTCTAAGCGCATCACAGATTAGGACTCGAACCTCAAATAAGGAAAGTTTATCACGAATGATAACTTATCATTCTCAATGAGAAATTCATATTTCTCGGTCATGAGCTTCTCATAAAAACATTCTAAGTTTTTAAGTTCATGAAAAATGATTTCTAAGTAAATGTCAGCTTAGAACTCGAACTTCAACTTAAGGAAAGTTTATCACGGATGATAACTTATCCTTCACAACGGGAAATTTATTTTTTCTCGGTCATGATCTAGTCACAAAATAATAAAAGTTTTGAGCTCATGAAAAACGGACCCGAAAGGGAAGTGTACGTTTCAGTGCGCTTTCTCTAAGCAATAGAAGAGAAGTCTTATAACTTGATTATTTTAAAACCATTGAACACAATTTTTCAAGAATTTCTCAAAAGATTTTTCTAAATCTTTCAAAACTGTGTGTTCAACATTCCCTTCCTCATATATGGTTTTTATATCTCAAAATTGTCATATGTTATTTTGATCAATTTTTAAGGGGGAGAGTTTTAAATTGAAGCCTTTAATGTTGTTGGGTACATCTCTAAAATTGTCATATTTTATGTATCCAACACATTCCGAAAATGGTTTAAAACTATCATATGTAATGTACTATATCAGATAAGGCATCTCAACTCCGTACCTCAACATAGTTTGTGGTGTTGTTTTTCCAAAATTGTCAAACTTTACAAGACACACATATATTGTTGAGTGGGAGCATCCTGACTGAAAAAGTTCCATGATTCATGCGTGCACACATGTTTCTCTCCCGTCATTTTTTAGAAATTTGTCATATTTTAATAAATTGGTATCTCTAATATTATATTTTTATATTAGAGATAGGGGAGAAAATGTGATTAAAATATAATATATCGCAACATGTGATCTTAAAGACTCAAGTGCAACTCTTTCCTTCACATGCTAAACTATTTCGTATATCTTTGCATGTGTGTAGGGAGAGCTTTTCGGAAATGTTAAACTTTCAAAGTGTTAAAAGTTTTGATTTTTATCAAGCACTTTGAATGGTTTTCAATGGTTTTATGGTTACGAATTATACCCAAAACAACCTACTATCCACGACGGAATGTTGGAGTCAAAAGGTGGTTTAGGATAGGAAACTAAGTCCTATGATCCAACTAGAACCGGAGGGATCTACCCAAGGACATTCCATAGCTAGAAATAGTTGTCCTTAGGAAAGATGGAGTTGAATGAAGCTGAATACGGACCAATTACTTAAGTTAGCACTGGAACAATCACAACAAGGTGCTAGTGATGACGTATTGGTAAGCATTGAAGGAGTTGAATATTCTATGCAACGTAGGCAGAAACCGGGTCAATACATCTATTGAAGACAAGTCATCATGGACCCAGTGATGCAATGCACAACCCTTCCCAACCATTCGAGTTTCTATCAAAAGAAACTTGTCTCATTGTCACGGAAATCAACACGTATCTATTGACTTTCTCACTCCGAGTTAGTTAATATTGAAAAGGTGGCAGTCTGTTCCAGCCTCCGATTTCGAAAACGCACTTATCGAGTCTAGAGCAAAAAAGAGATCAATCTATCATCTTATTAGGACACAATCGAGTCCTACGCATTATCCTTGTGGTACTGCCAGAACATCTGAGTGATACGATTCACAATGAAGATGGAAATCCTGCTTGAGCCAACATCAAACAAGCTCATGGTAGGTAACTTGTGCGATTCTACATGAATGAAACTTGTGAAAACTGGAATGCAACTAAGTTTGGATTCTTAATTGATTCAAACTTGATTCCAGGTTTCTTCGCAATATCCGTGTGATCTTGCTAAAACATTCAAAGTGACACTCTTTAGTGCTCACAGTGACAAATGGAAATCCTTCTAGTGTCAACTTCAAACAGCACTGCGGTAGGTGACTCACAAGATTCTTTAAGAATCGAGCTTGTGACAAACTGGAAAGCAACAATGGTGCGATTCTCTTAGAATCAAACTTGTTCCAGGAATTCTAAATTGACGACTCTAATCAGACGGATAATTTATCCTTATGATTTACTCTTTACGTTCGAAGTCTACTTTGAGACGGTCGAGTAAAGAGAACTGGCTACTACCGCCGGGAAACCCTGTCAAGGAGGTTCTTAATTGAATCTACCCGATCACAGGTACGGTATCTGATACCGTCTAACGTCTTCACCGACCGAAGGTAAAACACTACCAAGTTAGGATGAAATGTTCAAATCCATTTTATCCGTGTCTATATATGTTGCCGCATATCAAGAAGGTGGCGTAGCTGTGTACTAACCGATGTCAATTCCGAAGCCACAAGAGCACAAGATGGCGACAATCAAGATACCTAACAATGTAAGAATGTAATAGGTCATCTTAGTCACAAGGAGCACAAGACGAAGATCTCAAACACTCAAAGTCAAATGACAAAGGCTCAAGATAAAGATCACAAAAGCATGAAGGAACAAAGCCATTACAAACAAGATCAAGACCAAGATACAAGACCAAAAGAAGGAAGATCACCTCCATAAGAATGTATTCACTCAATCATCTTATGCATTTAATGATGACCGATACATTGGGGGAGATTTTTAGCCCTATATTTTATATAGTCGAACAAGAATGTAATAGGTCATCTTAGTCGTTAATGGTCTTTAATGTAATAGGCTAGTCGGGATAACCGGGCTTGGACTTCAAGCTAATATTGTATAAGTTAGGGGCGTAAGCCCAAGAAAAGCCAAACCCGACCCATGAACAAGCCCACTAAAGCCTTAGTGGAGTGGCATATAAATACCCTCTTCCATGTGTGGAAGAGGGTGTTGGTTCTCATTTACTTTCTCTCTCTATATTAAATTAACCTTCCAAATTCTCTCTTGTTTCTCTCTTTACTTTCTCCTATTTCTCTCTCTAAATATCATCTTTATATTGTGTTAGGGATTAGAATGAGATTAACAAGAGAAAAGGTAAAATTTACAACGATAACCTTAAGAGGAGCAATGGTTTAACTTTTTTATCATGCTGGCCTTTTGGCGGATGATTGGTTATAACGGGTCGGTGTCATGAGCTTAAACACAGTTGTATAGCTTTTGCTATAAGATGGAATACCTGTTGTTCCCATTCAATCCATAACACAAGATTTAGAAGAGATATTTAGAGAGAGAAAGAGAAGAAAGTAGAGAGAGAAACAAGAGAGAATTTGGAAGGTTAAAGTTTACTTAGAGAGAGAAAGTAACATGAACCAACACCCTCTTCCACACATGGAAGAGGGTTTATATACCCTTGGCCTTTTGGGCCATGGGCTTTGTTTCCTTGGGCCGGGCTTGGCTTTGCTTTGGGCTTACGCCCCTAACTTGTACAATATTAGCTTAAAGTCCAAGCCCGGTTTTCCTGACTAACCTATTACAATACAAGACCTTTTAACGACTAAGATGACCTATTACATTCTTGTTCGACTATATAAAATATAGGGCTAACAATCTCCCCCAATGTATCGGTCATCTTAAAAAGCTTAAAAAGCATAAGATGATTGGGTGAATACATTCTTGTAGAGGAGATCTTCCTGCTTTGGTCTTGTATCTTGGTCTTGATCTCGTTTGTAACAGCTTTGTTCCTTTATGCTTTCGTGATCTTTATCTTGAGCCTTTGTCATTTGACTTTGAGTGCTTGAGATCTTCATATGTACTCCTTGTGACTAAGATGATCTATTACATTCTTACATTCTCAGGTATCTTGATTATCGCCATCTTGTGCTCTTGTGAATTTTGAATCGACATCGGTATCACGGCTACGCCACCTTCTTGATATGCAGCAACATATATAGACACGGATAAAATGGCTTTGAACATTTCATCCTAACTCGGTAGCGTTTTACCTCCGGTCAGTGAAGACCGTTAAACGTTATTAAATACCGTACCTGTGATCAGGTAGATTCGATTAAGAACCTCCTTGACAGGGTTTCCCGGCGGTAGCAGCCAGTTCTCTTTACTCGACCATCTCAAAGCAGACTGCGAACGTAAAGAGTGAATCATAAGGATAAATTATCCGTCTGATTAGAGTCGTCAATTCAGATTTCCTGGAACAAGTTTGATTCTAAAAGAATCGCACCATTGTTGCTTTCCAGTTTGTCACAAGCTTGATTCATAGAGAATCTTGCGAGTTACCTACCGCAGTGCTGTTTGATGTTGACACTGGAAGGATTTCCATTCGTCACTGTGAACACTAATGAGTGTCACTCTGAATGTTCTGGCAAGATCACATGGATTTTGCGAAGAAACCTGGAATCAAGTTTGAATCAATTAAGAATCCAAACTTAATTGCTTTCCAGTTCTCACAAGTTTGATTCGTGTAGAATCACACAAGTTACCTACCATGAGCTTGTTTGATGCTGGCTTAAGCAGGATTTCCATCTTCATTGTGAATCGTATCACTCAGATGTTCTGGCAATATCACAAGGATAATGCGTAGGACTCGATTGTGTCCTAATGAGATGATAGATAGATCTCGTTTGGCTCTAGACTCAATAAGTGCATTTTGGTATTCGGAGGCTGGAGCAGACTGCCACCTTTTCAATATTAACTAACTCGGAGTGAGAAAGTCAATAGATACGTGTTGATCTCCGTGACAATGAGACAAGTTTCTTTTAAGAGAAACTCGAATGGCTGGGGAAGGGTTGTGCATCGTATCACTGGGTCCATGACACTTGTCTTCAAAAGATGTGTTAACCCGGTTTCTACCTAAGTTGCATAGAATATTCAACTCCTTCAATGCTTACCAATACGTCATCATTAGCACCTTATTGTGATTGTTCCAATGCTAACTTAAGTACTTGGTCCGCATTCAGCTTCATTCCACTCCATCTTTCCTAAGGACAACTATTTCTAGCTATGGAATGTCCTTGGGTAGATCCCTCCGGTTCTGGTTGGATCATAGGACTTAGTTTCCTATCCTAAACCACCTTTTGACTCCATCGTTCCGTCGTGGATAGTAGGTTGTTTTGGGTATAGATCGTAACCATAAACCATTGAAAACCATTCAAAGTGTTTGATAAAAATCAAAACTTTTAACACTTGAAAGTTTTACATTTCCGAAAAGCTCCCCCTACACACATGCATCGATATACGAAATAGTTTGGCATGTGAAGGAAAGAGTTGCACTTGAGTCTTTAAGATCACTTGTTGCGATATATTACATTTTAATCACATTTTCTCCCCCTATCTCTAATATAAAAATATAATATTAGAGATACCAATTGATTAAAATATGACAATTTCTGAAAAATCGACTGGAGAGAAACATGTGTGCACGTATGAAGCATGGAACATTTTCAGTCGGGTCGCTCCCCCTCAACAATATATGTGTGTCTTGAGACAGAATTTGACAAAATTTTAGAAAAACGACACCACAAAATATGTTGACGTACGGAGTTGAGATGCCTTTTCCGATATAATATATTACATTTGACAATTTCATATCATTTTTGGAATGTGTTGGATACATAAAATATGACAATTTTAGAGATGTACCCAACAACATTAAAAGGCTTGATTTTAAAACGCTCCCCCTCAAAAATTGATCGAAATAACATATGACAATTTTGAGATATAAAAACCACTTATGAGGAAGGGAGTGTTGAACACACAATTTTGAAAGATTTAGAAAAACCTTTTGAGAAATTCTTGAAAAATTGTGTTCAACGGTTTTAAAATAATCAGGATAGAAGACTTCTCTTCTATTGATTAGGGAAAGCGCACTGAAACGTACACTTCCCTTTCGGGTCCGTTTTTCATGAGCTTAAAACTTTGATTGTTTTGTGACTAGCTCATGAACGAGAAAAATAAATTTCCTGTTGTGAAGGATAAGGTATCATCCGTGATAAACTTTCCTTAAGTTGAAGTTCGAGTTCTAAGATGACATTTACTTAGAAATCATTTTTCATGAACTTAAAAACTTTGAATGTTTTTATGAGAAGCTCATGACCGAGAAATATGAATTTCTCGTTGAGGAGGATAAGTTATCATCCGAGATAAACTTTCCTTAGTTGAGGTTCGAGTCCTAAGCTGTGATGTGCTTAGAAGTCATTTACACGAGCTTAAAACTTTCGAATAGTTTTAATGTAAGCTCGTGTCCGAGAAAAATCGAATTTCTCGTTTTGAGGATAAGTCATACTCGGGATGAACTTTCCTGTCTTGTGAGCCCGGGTTACTGTCTGTAATTTGACTATAAGCCTTCTACACGAGCTAAAAACTCTTGAATACCGAGAAATATTAATTTCTCGTTTTGAGGGTAACTTATCGTTGAAGAGATAAAGTTCCCTTTCTTTGACGTTCGAGTTACAGCCTGAAATGTGACTGTAAGTCATTGTTGAAGCTTAATTGTGAAACCCCTGAGACACTTGCTTCTCTGATATCTGCTTCTTTAGCAACCAAACTCTGAGAGTGTCTTTTGTTGAACGGTATGTATATGGAAAGCCGTTGTGTTCTTGTTGAAACTTTACTTTATTATCTGCACTTACATCAGTAGTTTGTATGCTTGCATGTGGGTTAGCGATATCTTGATGAGAACCATGTGGGGGTTCACTATGAACCTTTGTCGAGCTAGAGGGAAATATATTTCCAGTAGGAACCTACCTAAGACCAATTGTTTTAAAGGTTCTACCCGTTGGTATCCACCTAAGACAAGGTCGAGGAGACATAGTTTTCCCATGCACAGCGGAAGACTTAGTTGGAGAAAACCTATTTCCTTTAGGGTTCTGTCTCTGAGGTGCTCTAGCTTTTTGGTTCACCTTGTTCAGGACTTTAGTGATACAATCATCATGAATGGCATTAAACACGCATTTGTTACATTTCGTGCAAACAAAGTGCTTAGCATCTGAGAAGGCTCTAGAGTTCCTAGGGTTTGCAGAATTGTGCACATCATAGAAGGGTCTAGAATTCCTAGATGTGTGAATAACGCTCCTAGGTTGTGGTTTGGTCCTATCTCTTGCTTGTGTATTTTTCTGAGCATCCTCTAGATAGCTTTTATGACCCGTGTTATTTGATCTACGCTTATGCATGTTCTTGTAGCTAGATCTAGAGTTGCTTGAAGCATTCATGTGATCGGGTTTTGCAGATGCAGTCTGGCTTAAGGAGTGTCTAGTTTGTGGAGTGACTGGTTTAGGCAAGTTGCTACGCACGTCAACTTGGGATGCAAACCTCAGATTCGACGTTTTGGGTCGTTCAGATTTAAACGCATTCGGTTGTCTAGCAACTGAGCGATTTCTGAATGATTGAGAAGGAGGTTTCCCCAAGACTGACTGTTTTGGTAACTTAGTATCCACACTATTTCCTTTTATCTTCCTTAATTCGTTTTTCACCGCTGTCAGTGCAAAAACCTTTTCCTGAATCTGAGCCTTTAATTGCTCATTTTGTAGAAGTAATTGAGCAACACGTTGTTCTAACTTAATGTTCATATTATCAAATATGGCATTATCAGCATTCGCATCATTACTTTCTACAGTGTCGATAGGTTGCACAGCAAATTCAGTTAATGAAGCAGTCGGAGGACTTGGATTTTTAGAAGCCAACTTTAATTCTAACAAATTTATTTGGTTCACAAAATGTTCTTTTTCTGCGTTGAAATCTTGAATCTTACGATCCAATTTTTGTTCAAGAACAACATTTGCTTTTTCAAGTTTTTCAAAATAAGCTTCAAATTTGTCATTTTTCTTTGAAAATTCGAGTTTGGCATCCTCAAAATCTATTGTCTTCTGAGCTAACAGACTTTCAAGCTCGTGAATCTTAGAATTAACATCCTGAGAAGTCTCTCCACCATTAGTACTCGTATCCGATGAATCAGGTGTGGTATTGCTATCAACCTTTTCCACTAGATACGTGTCAAGAATGGGTTCAGATTGCTCAGTATGTTGAGGAATATTGTATTCAACATTTAAATGTATCATAGCCATTGGCTGATCATCATACATGGGTTTGATATCCGCATCATTGGTTGTTTGATCATTCCCTGAGCTGGTACTGATATGCTGCGTTTCTGATTCTGTCCCGCTGCTCTCTGTATCAACCGAAGAAGCATCCAATGCTTGATCTATATCGACATTGCTCTCTTTCTTCTGCATCAGTCTTTGATTCACCCTTCTTTGAAATTGCCTTTGATGGCGTGTTCTTTCAGCAATTGACTTCTTTATATTACTCATATGTTGAAGAAGTGTCTCTTTGAATGCTTGAAGATCTACGAGTGTATATTTGGTAAAGTATGTGCTTGTGAACTCTCGATCGTTTTTGGATAAGCCACTTGAGTCAATGAATTGCTGGAACTGATTGTTGAGAGCTAAAAGGACCTCCATGGATATAATCTCGTGAAATCATCTCTGTCAATTTCTTGTTGAAGATGGTCCACATTAAGTAGCATCGTTCTCATGAATGTCTCAACATCTTGACCAAATAGTAGAAAGAATACCCGTTTGAATCCAATTTCAAGACGAGTGCCTTTTAGGTCTTCTCTTGAAAGAACCTGAAGGTGTGACTGAAGCAACTTTATGTGTTCCATGCATCTTTCTTTTGCTTTCGACATCTTGTATTTGATTGCATGAACGGTTTTGGTGGTAGAATCCTTGTTAGAAGGTTTACTGATTGGAGTCTCAGTATTTGTCTGAACCTCTGGATTCTGCATCTTCTCTTTATTCATCTCAGTCATGGACGTTGTTGGTGTTGAATCCACGAAGATGTCCATTGAACGGATGTCTCGAAGAGGATATGATGTGTATGGATTACGGATCTTAGTGGATGTGTTGTGATTAGATTGTGGTTGAAATTCCGAAAATTTCAATTTTTTTTCTTCCAGTCCGACAATAAATTCCTCAGTCCGACAAAACGGTAAGCCGAAAAATTTTTTAATCACCAAATTTTAAAATCGAGTTAGAAATAGCCAAAAAATAGTAGGAAAAAAATTTTGAAAAATGAAAAATTTTGACGAAAAATAAAACCTAAAATGGCCTAAAAATTTGAATTTTGGTCCGAAAATTCGATTTTTTTGGTCGAAAAATTTTTCGCATCGCCAAAATTTGAAATTGAAGCTTAAATTGCCTAAAAATGGTATAGGAAAAAATTAAATTTTCTTGAGTTTTCCCGCCAAAACTAGTCTAGATAGTGGCTAAGTCCCAAAAATTACTCAAACAAAATACCCATCGGAATGTCCATCGGAATACTTATCGGAATGCTCAGATCGGAATGTCCAATCGGAATGTTCAGATCGGAATGTTCAGATCGCAATGCTTAGATCGCAATGCTCCGATCGCAATGCTCAGATCGCAATGCTCTGTCGGAATGTGGCTGTCGGAATGTTCAGATGGCAATATGCTGTCGCAATGTTAGATCGGAATGTGGCTGAGACAAATTGGACAGAGTAACGACTTAACAAAACCCTTAAACCCGTCAGAATCCCAGATCGCAAAGTACGATCGGAATGTCCAGATCGGAATAAGTAATAAAAACCCACGTATCGCAATGTAGAACCAAAACCCTTTCCGATGGTGATGGTTATTGCGATGGAAGCCCACGTTTCACTTGTACTTTCCGATGGAGATTCTGCTTAAATTTCGGAATGAAGAACAAGAAGAAATTTCGCAACTTTTGATCCAAAAGATTTGTGTTTTAGCCAAAACCAAGATACCCAAATCACTAATACTAGTATGTAGATGATTTGTATCAAGAAAAAGACCATAAAAACACAAAAAGAAAAATGGGACGTGAGATATGGATCAAAAAGGCCACGAAAAATCAAGAACACCACACACGAATCTTCAATCACCTATTCACTATAGGCTCTTGATACCAAATGTTGTTCCCATTTAATCCATAACACAAGATTTAGAAGAGATATTTAGAGAGAGAAAGAGAAGAAAGTAGAGAGAGAAACAAGAGAGAATTTGGAAGGTTAAAGTTTACTTAGAGAGAGAAAGTAACATGAACCAACACCCTCTTCCACACATGGAAGAGGGTTTATATACCCTTGGCCTTTTGGGCCGTGGGCTTTGTTTCCTTGGGCCGGGCTTGGCTTTGCTTTGGGCTTACGCCCCTAACTTATACAATATTAGCTTAAAGTCCAAGCCCGGTTTTCCTGACTAACCTATTACAATACAAGACCTTTTAACGACTAAGATGACCTATTACATTCTTGTTCGACTATATAAAATATAGGGCTAACAATACTTGAATAATAGATTGTATGATCAACAATTCTATTAAATGATTATGATTGAATTTTCTCTTGTGTTCAAATGATGATTTGATAAACCTATAGACTCGCTCAACCGTTGCGTTGATGATTTTAAGCATATATTTCAGGTGATTGAAGTTGATTGATGACGGAGCTTGCTTGAGAAAGTTGCGGGTTGCCTTTGTGGTTGTTGGGTCTAAAATTGATTTCTTTCCCTTTTGTCATACAACTAATTATGTACGGTTATGTATTTTGGTAAAAATGTTTGTTGATTGGTTGAGATCTTTGGAGGACCGAAACACTGCTCTGATTGTTAAACTTTTGTTTTAGTTGGGATCGACGGTTTTAGATGATGGTTAAATTATTTCCTTATATATTTTAAATGTCTCATTTGGAGGTCGTTCAAGGTGATTTGTGTAATGATGTTTGAGTTTAGCACCCAAATGTGTATTTCCGCTGCGTAATATTTTTGGGGGTGTTAAAGATTGGCTCAACTTAAATACACTACAACGGAGAAGGAGTTCCTTGCCGTGGTGTATGCATTTGAGAAATTCCGACCTTATCTCGTCTTGAAAAAATGCATAGTGTATACGGATCATTCGGCTATCAAGTATCTTATGGCTAAACAAGATGCAAAGCCAAGATTACTTCGTTGGATTCTCCTCCTTCAAGAATTTGATCACAAAATCGTTGACAAAAAAGGAGCCGAGAATCTAGCGGCCGATCATCTTTCTCGTTTGGAAGATCCTCACCAAAGTGTTTACGAGCCCAAGGAAATCACCAAAACATTTTTGC
Organism: Glebionis coronaria; assembly: GCA_025667525.1. Classification (NCBI taxonomy): domain Eukaryota; kingdom Viridiplantae; phylum Streptophyta; class Magnoliopsida; order Asterales; family Asteraceae; genus Glebionis; species Glebionis coronaria. The sequence goes on along the minus strand of JANFOE010000322.1, from coordinate 3,518,004 downwards.
TTGAGACACTTGGTGTAGTGAATTCTAAGCTTGATTCTTCCACCCCATGGTTTGCAGACTTCGCAAATTACCATGCGGGCAACTTCATCATCAAGGGTATGACGACTCAAGAAAAATGAAAATTCTTTCGTGACGTCAAGTTCTACTTTTGGAACGACCCTTACTTGTTTTGAACTTGTGCGGATCAAATTATTCGACGTTGTGTCTTTGGTACCGAAGCTTTTAACATCCTTAGAGCTTGTCACGAGGGACCCACGGGTGGTCACCACGGTGCTAATCTCACAGCTAAAAAGGTTTTTGATGCCAGTTTCTTTTGGCCTACTATTTACCGAGATGCACATGAGCTTGTGAAGTCGTGTGACTCATGCCAACGACAAGGAAAAGCCTCACAAAAAGATGAAATGCCACAAAATATCATCCAAGTGTGTGAGATCTTTGACGTTTGGGGCATCGACTTTATGGGGCCGTTCCCATCATCTCGTGGTAATAAGTACATCCTTGTCGCGGTTGACTACCTATCTAAGTGGGTGGAAGCTAAGGCTTTGCCCACTAATGATGCTCGTGTGGTAGTCAAGTTTTTGAAAAGCTTGTTTTCTCGGTTTGGAACCCCTCGTGCGTTCATAAGCGATCGTGGAACCCATTTTTGTAACGACCAATTCGAAAGGGTCCTAAGGAAATATGGGGTTACACATCGGCTTTCTACGGCTTATCACCCACAAACGAGTGGGCAAGTCGAGGTTTCAAACCGAGCGTTGAAGAGGATCTTGGAAAGATCCATTGGGAAAAACCGACAATCTTGGTCGGATAAGTTGGACGATGCTTTATGGGCCTTTAGGACCGCTCATAATATGCCCATTGGGTGCACTCCTTATAAGCTTGTGTATGGGAAGAATTGTCATTTTCCAATTGAATTGGAACACAAGGCTTATTGGGCCCTAAAGCATTGCAGTGATGACTAAAAAGTTGCATGATTAAAAAATTAAAAACTGGGTTTTTTAACATTGGGGATCAAGTTTTGCTTTTTAATTCTCGTTTGAAAATCTTTTCCGGTAAGTTGAAATCACGTTGTTCCAGTCCATTCACCGTGACTCAAGTTTTTCCATATGGGACCATCGAGCTAGCTCAAAATGATGGCCCCAATTTCAAGGTGAATGGACATAGGTTGAAGCACTACTTTGGCGGGGAAGTTCCATCCTTGAACTACCTCGACCAAATCACCTTCCCCAATGATAATTAGTATACAGGGGATCGAGTCGAGCTCATGACTCGGTAATCAAAAATGAGGTACCTCGTGGGGGAGTCCCATGCTTATCCTATGTACATATTATCACTTTCTAATGTAGTAACGTAAGGGGATTTGTGCCCTTCCAGCCTTTGTTCCGTGGTTGTTTGTAAATTGAGGATTTTAGATGATCATTATCTTCACGATTGGAGCCTCTCGTGTTCATTTTATGGGAGCACTAGATCGTTTGCTTTGAAGACTTTCTCAATATCCATGATATATCCTTTGATGTTCTAGCCTTAGGTTTATAGCACACTTCATAAACGGCTTTAAATTTAACGGTTACACCCTTTCCATGCTAGAATAAGCATTCGACTACGTCTCTAGTATGGGGGTGTTTGCACCCCTAGACTCGAAACATTGAGGACAATGTTTAACTTTAGTATGAGGGGGTGAATATATACTTGCCTTTCCAAACCTTCACGCTTTCCAAAGTTTATCTTTTTGTTGCAAAATAAGGCTAAAAATGGCCAAATTTTAAAATTTTTCTCATGTTTTATAAGTGTTTGAAGACACGAATGTACGTTTTCCGATGGCGAGAATAAGAGTAATTATTTACTCGACCGTGCGTGTTGAGCACTTAGCTTTGATTCCTTAACTTCACATTAGGCTAAGTCTCTTAAATGAGGACGAGAAATGATAGAGTTAATTATAAGTTACTATGCTAAACGTAGAGTACTCGTATTCTTTCAAAAACTCATATGTTCTCGTTGTTTGCTTATTCTCCCTTCGCTTGTAAATAATTTTTGCTTAATAAATATTGACTTAGCGGTTTAATCTTGTTTGTTGGTTTCTAGTCTTTTCTAGTAGCTTCCGTGTAATTAAATTGGGAAGACATTAAGGTATCGCCAGCGTCACGGTTTTGAAGTATTGGCAACCCGAATAATCGAAAGCTTCACCCAATAATAAGATTTCAAGTGCTCACCTAAATCAACCAAACAATTTGAAGCTCACAAGGCTGAAAAAGCTATGCAAAAATTGAAAGTGAATCAAGCCCTAATCTTTGAAGCTTTAAAGATCCAAAATTCGCCTTAGCGTGAGGATATACGTCTTTGGCTAATAAAACCACCGATGAGGTGGATAATAAAAGGCAAGGCAAGACCGAAGTCATAATAAAAGCTTCATGGCGAAGTTGAATAAAAGATGGAGGTAAACCAATGATAATAAGGCCCTTCCGTTAGGGGGCGTATAAAAGTCTTGGTAATAAGTCTCATGTTCAAAACCGTTATAAAACCGTGTTTATCGATCCTTCTTGTTGACTTAATTTTTTGACATCGTTGTCTATTAGGAGGGGTTATTGATTTGATGGTCTTGGTTACACCATTAGGATTCTATTTTTAGACCTAAATCTCTATTATCGCATAAGTCAAACAATGTATCCTCGTGAAACGTTCAAGACAAAATAAAATATAAGAGATACAACTTAGGATAATGGGAGGATAAGTACGTGATTATGGCATATGAGTAGTGTTAGCATTACTAACTTATAATGACAATGATCTCGTTGCACGCTTGGCATGGAATTGGGGTGAAAATCGAGGACGATGAAATCATTTCTAACGAAGCATTCACGTGTTCTTATTCTATGAACCTAAACGTCCCATTTTGCGATGAAAATCATACATTGTGTCTAAAACGCAAGTAGTAGTAATAGTATTAGTGTAGCTACTTTATCATTCAATAAAGTGAATAGAAATGAATTTTGGAGGTGCTACGATACTTTATTCTAGCATTGCGTGAGGACACGACAATGGTTTAGTATGGGGGAGTGATGAGACTACTTTTATACATAGTCTCATCGTCCAAAAAGGGCTTTAAATGCATAAAATATCATGAAAATAGCCAAAAATATGCTTGTGTTTGTTGCTTGTGTATTTTAGATACAGATATTGAGAAAATGATAAAAGATCACAAGAATCATGCAAAAACGAACACGGGAAACGAAGCCGCACATTGAACCAAGCCCTAATGAAGAATTTTCCAAGACAAACCCTTGAATATTTGAAGATTATGCAAGAAAGGTCCTCCAATATTTAAGAATTGACACTTTATACCCTTGTATCTTCATAATTACAAGATTGGTCCCTAAAGTTTAACAAAATTACAAAAAGGGTCCTCTACTTTGAATTGGTAATTTTAGTCCCTCAACAAAACAAAAATGTCAATATTAATCCTCCTCAAAGTCAAACATACCATGAAGGACTTCAAGTTATAAGAAATAACAAGTTTGGTCCTTTAAAAATGTCAAAATTACCAAAAGGACCCTTGACTTTGAAGAAATGGCAAAAATGGTCCCTCATTAATCATGACTTGTCAAAATCAGTCCTCCTAGAAGTCAAACAAACAAGTCAAGACCATTATCAATGAATAAAATGCCAAATCAGTCCCTCAAGAATCAAGAAATGGCAAGAAATACCCCTGAAAATACTTTGGAAAAGTATTTGGGGCAAAAGTGTGAAAAATGGAACTTGGCTAACAAAGGAAAACGGATTGTGGTGTATTTATTTGCAAGTGAAAGGAATTTGAAAGACAAGGGGCTAAATGGGGCAGACATTCAACCTTACCTAGACCACTCCCCACTTGACACCTGTCCCACTACCACCTTTCCACCAATGGGAGCTCACCCTGCTGCCATGTCACACTCCACTCACCCTATTAATTAACTAATCCAACTGATTAGTTAAAATTGGCGCTTAACATGTTTTTCAAACACAAATCCGGATTAAACTTGCAACTATTCACTCCAAGAACACAATTGGGTTTTCTTAATCCTATTGTAATTAGGCCTTGATATTGTGCAGATTTATGATTAAGGGTCCTATAAACACATCCCAACCTTAATATCACTTGCCACATCACTACATTTGTCCCCTTGTGACTCCCCTGCTACACGTTTGAGGAAGAAGACAAACAAGCAAAGAAAATCCAACGCCCCACATTCCAGCTTATTTTCTAAGCTTATTTGAAGCCATTGATCACATTTTCACACATGCCACCTCACACAACCAGCCAAGAACTTGTCACATGTTCAAGCAACTTCAAACTACTCAAGGGCATAACTGGAACTTCCATACTTAGGGTTTCACGTCTTTTAGCTGTCATAGTTCACTTGTATGCCTATATATAGGCCTTAGGGTACTTCATTTTTGCTTTGCTCTTGATTTTTCCATTGTTCACAAATCTGTAAATCATATATTCAGTTAATGAAATGTGTTTGAATTTGGTGAAGAAAAATCAAGTGCCAACCTTATTATCTGTTTATTGTTGTTTGATGTTTACTAGTCTTTGATCTTAAAACCTGTTTTCAAAAGGAGTGTGCAAAAGTTTGCACATTTTCCACTTTTCTTGATATTTTGCTAGGTCTTGTTCAAACCTTGGAATTCTTGGGCTATAAAGTTGATCATAGCATCCTGATATTGTGTTATCAAGGTGTGGTGAAGCCTATAACTTGGGGATAATCAAGTGTGGGGAACTAAGGTTGCATTAATCAAGTTTTTCCATTTTTCTGATTTTTTATATTTTGCTTCTAACTTTGTTGAATCTTAGCAGGGTTGTTTGTGAAAGCTTGTGCTTGTTCTTGCTAGCACCTAAGCTCAAAATTCGTAGGAGTGGATGTACATCCATGAGGTACACACCATTCTACTCAAAATCTGTTAAAAATTTGGATTTTTGGTGAATTTGTGTATTGCTTGTGTTCTTGCTGATTTTGAGGTCTAATCTTGTTCTAATCTGCATATTATATCTGTTATTGTGTTGATTTGGGCTTGGGTAACCTTGGAATGCACTTTTGATTTGAAAATCTTGTTTTGAAAATTTAAAGGGGTGTTTGGGTTTACCTGTTTAAGATCATAGTGTGTTATTTTGTGGTTGGAAGTGTAACACCCCATTTTGGAAATGGAAATATCACAGTAATTATGACGTGTCATCAAAGCATACAAGGTAAAATGTCTAAACATTACTTGACCATATAAAGGAAAATACCGGAATCAAACATCGGTAGTCCAAAAGTAAAGCTCATCACACACAAACATAGTATAGTAAGGAAAAAGGACGAAACAATGTCCAAAGCATAACTATCATAAAGAAAAGAAATGCATAATGTAAAGAAGTCTAGAAAGCTTCCAGTCCATATGCACGTACTCTTAATGTCTACGAGCGTCCCTGAGTACCTGCCGTTTTGGGAACATAGAAAAGGAAAACGGCTGAGCAATACGCTCAGTGCCCGGATGTACAATAAAGCATGAATAGGATAAGCATATAACATAATAACAGCGGAAGAAAACTAAGTCCCGAGTAACCTGGTTAAGTCTTAATAAAACTGGTTTTATAGTTTGAAAGTCTTATGTTTATCTTATAAAACTGTTTGTCATATTTTACCATTAGCCAATATAGGTCATGAATATCCACCGTGCATGAATAATTGGAGGGGTGACCTCATCATGCAAATTAGAGGGGTTGCCTCTAATTTATTATACTGGTTTTATGGGTAGGAGGGATCAGCTCCTTGTGAAGGATGCAAGGCACACACCACATTCACCATGTAATCCTGAATAAAAATGTGTAACTAGGATGCACCCATACGCCCCACATGATAAATATAAATAAATGGCCAAAAGCTGAAGGGACGCCACGAGCAATCACTCCGCCGTGGTGAAGTCATAACATCAATGCCTCTAATGTTATGGTTATGGTACCTCCATAACTAGGTGAAACTGGTCATGCATGTATATGGCTATAGGTAATCATATTTAAACATAAGAAATCAAACTCATACTTATACTACGGGAAAACAGTTGGCTGCATACGGGGAAATCCTAATAAGGAAAGAATGTCCATACTGAAAGGACGAGAATCCGTACCTTATGTCTAGTGAACGAGAACGATGAACTGCGATAATCCTACTTCCGAAACACTAGTGCTACATAAATACGTACATGAAATAAGTATCTGCTTACTAAATACATAGCTGGTTTTATGTCATGTCTTAGCTTATTTTATGTGTTCTTACTATATTTTACTGTTTAAAGCCTTAAACTTTATTAAATCTTATACTCTGCTTAATCTGATTAAGTATTTCTGGTATTTCATGTGTTATTATACTTACTGTGTAATAATAAGTAACTTTCCAAAAATAGCAGGTTTCCTAAAATTGAAAGTTTCCAAAAATAGAAAGTTTCCAAAAATAGAAAGTTACCAAAAATAGAAAGTTTCCAAAAATAGAAAGTTTCCAAAAATAGAAAGTTTCCAAAAATAGAAAGTTTCCAAAAATAGAAAGTTTCCAAAAATAGAAAGTTTCCAAAAATAGATTTACTGCTTAAAATAGATAAGTTTCTAAAAATAGAAAGTTTCCATAATTAGATTAGCTGCCTTAATTAAATAAGTTTCCATATATAGATTAACTGCCTTAAATAAATAAGTTTCTAAAGATAGTTGGTTTCCATAAATAAATTAACTGCCTTATTTAATTAAGTTTCTAAAAATAGAAAGTTTCCATAATTAGAAATAAGCTGGTTACATAAGCTAAGAAAATAAGCCTAAGTGTTTTCATGATTATTTCCTAAGTCATATGATATATTGTATAGTTTAATAATTATTCCATGTAATTTAATTAAACTATAGGTTATAATATTTAATTAAAGTATGACTTGTTTTTAATTAAATATATTAAATACTTAGGTTAAAATATGTATTATTAAATATTAATAATATAACCTAAGTCATGTTAATTAATTAATTATATCCATGGTTTTTAAATAATTAATTAATTATAAGTCTTAATAATATAAATACTTAGGTTAAAATAATTTCATGATTATTAATAATTAATTAACCTAGGTCATGTTATTAAATTAATCTCATCTTTTATTAATTTAATTTTAACATAAGTTTATAACATAAACAAAACTAACATAACCATGATCCGGATCTAATCTTAAAAACATGAACCGGACATGAATCGACACCGTACCCCGACCCAAATCGGGGTACCCCTTGCTGCCGTGGGACCCATACGCACCAACCAAGACCAAAAGGTCTTGGTGGTGGTCGGCTAAAACAAACCGAACCCCCCTTGGGGTCGGTTGCATCTTGCGGCCCAAAACAAAACACCCCTTAATCGACCCTCTGATTTAATTAGTGATCAAAACATGTTAGATCTATGTTTAATTAATGTGTTTTTATAAAAACATCACGTGTTCATAATTAATAAAAGATTAATTGAAAAGAAAAGTTTAAAAGGTTTTACCGTATTCGTGGATCAAGAGGGTGAAGAACAAACACGAACAAACAATAAAACTACAAGATCCAAGATCAATGAATCACCTTGTTTGGTGATTGTAGGTGGCGGCACAAAGAGGAGGAGAAAGAGAGATTTTAGGTTTTTCTTGAAATCTTCTGTAAAAATGATTTTGAGTAGTAAAAACCAATTAACCCCCTATTAGTAAAATTGGTAATGGGCTTGGCCCATTACCCTTGTTTTGGCCGCGGGTAGGGACCCCCCCCCCCCCCCCCCCCCCCCCGTGGGGTTCCCGTACCTCGTTTCGTGTCTTGTTAATTAGTACACGTTTATGTTTAATTATGTTCGTGTTTTAAATGTTCTCGTTACGTAAATACCATACTCTTATATATTTAATTACGCTCGTATTAAATATATATACGTAATTAATAATAGCTCGTGTTTTAATTACGCTCGTGATTTCGTGATCGTATGTTCGTGATTAATTATTGCTAAATAATTATTACGTGATCGTGCATATAAAATACTTATCGTGTTCTAACACGTACGTAATACGTAAACTCCTAACACGTAATCGTAATCATGCTATATTAGGAAAGTTTTTAACTAGTACGTACGATCCTAAGGGTACTATGCATGGTAAAAGCATGCGGGTTTTACAACTCTTCCCCCCTAAAAAGAATAATTCGTCCCCGAATTATAGATAAAGTAAACTGGAAAAGAAGAACATACCCGAATTCAAAATATGAAATGAGGGTAAGAAGCCCGGATAGACTCCTCCGTTTCCCAAGTGGCTTCCCGCTCGGTGTGATCCCTCCATAGGATTTTGACGAATGGAATCGTCTTCTTTCTCATGACTCGTTCTTGCCTGTCAAGAACTCGTTCGGGTTCTTCTATAAAAGTGAGATCTTCACGTATCTGTTCCAGTGGATACTGAACCATGTGAAGGGGATGATATTGGTACCCTCTGAGTAAGGACACATGAAACACATTGTGCACATGCGAAAGCTGCGGAGGTAACGCCAATCGGTAAGATACTTCACCGACTCGTTCAATGATATCAAACGGTCAGATGAAACGAGGACTGAGCTTCCCTTTAATCCCGAAGCGTCTAACACCACGTGCCGGCGAAACCTTAAGGAAGACGTGATCTCCTACGTTAAAGTGTAAATCCCTACGATGCTTGTCGGCGTAACTCTTCTGACGTGACCGTGCCTCCTGAATCTTCTGCCTAGCTACTGCGATCTTCTCGTTTGTCATCTCTATGATTTCTGGTCCTTCGAGTGTTCGCTCGCCAACCTGATCCCAGCAGATTGGGGCGCGACACTTTCTGCCATACAACATCTCAAATGGAGCACACTTGATGCTTGCGTGCCAGCTGTTGTTGTACGCAAACTCCACCAAACAGATGTATTCGTCCCAATCACCCGTCCATTCCAACGCACATGACCTCAACATATCCTCCAATGTCTGAATGGTTCGCTCCGACTGTCCGTCCGTTTGAGGATGAAAAGCCGTGCTAAGCTTAAGTTGTGTACCCTAAGCTTTCTGCAGACTTTTCCAAAAGCGTGAAGTGAATCGAGGATCTCTGTCTGAGACGTTGCTGGATGGTGCACCGTGTAGTCTCATGATCTCTCGTCTGTACGTATCTGCGAGTTTACTTACCAGATCTTCCTTGCGGATCGGTAAGAAATGAGCTGATTTGGTAAGTCGATCAACGATAACCCAAATTGCATCGTGCTTCCTTTTGGTAGGCGGAAGACCGGTAACAAAATCCATGGTGATTTTGTCCCACTTCCACTCTGGAATATCTAACGGTTGAAGGAGACCGCCAGATCGCTGATGCTCGATCTTAACCTGCTGGCAGGTAAGACATTTGGAGACGTAAGTGGCCACATCCTGTTTCATACCACTCCACCAAAAGTACTGCTTGATGTCATGGTACATTTTAGTTGAACCAGGATGTATCGAGAATGGGGAGCTATGAGCTTCTGCTAGCAAAGCTTCCCGGAGTTCTTGGTCGTCAGGAACACAAAGTCTAGTGCCCTGCCATACCATACCATCTGCATCTACTCTGAATTCTGTCTGCTTCTCCAAATTCTGTATTATCGCCCAGATTTCTCCGTCATCCTTCTGAGCTTCCTTGATTTTAGATAGTAACTCGGGTTCTACTCTAAGATTAGCCAAGTAACCGTGTTGTCCACGTACCATGATCTCGATGTCTAGTCGCTCCAAGTCTCTTATGATTTCCTCTTTGATTCTAATGCTGTTGATCATTCCGGACTTCCTGCTAAGGGCATCTTCTACTACATTTGCCTTTCTGGGATGATACTATAGATTAATGTCATAATCCTTCAACAGCTCTAACCATCTCTGCCTCATGTTCAATTCACGCTGAGTGAAGATATACTTCAAGCTCTTGTGGTCCGTGAGATTGTCACATGATTCTCCATATCTTCAATGCAAACACGACTGCAACAAGTTCCAGATCGTGCGTGGGGTAATTTTCTTCATAAGGCTTAAGCTGCCGTGAAGCGTACGTGATCACTTTCCCATGTTGCATGAGAACACAGCCAAGTCCCTTCCCCGATGCATCGCTGTAGATTTGAAATCCACCCGTACCAGATGGTAGAGTAAGAATAGGTGCAGATACTAACTTCTGCTTCAGGTCTTCAAAGCTCTTCTCTCGATCTTCAGTCCAGACGAATTTCTCCCCTTTCCGCATCAGTTTGGTCAATGGTAGTGCTAGGCGGGAAAAGTTCTCCACGAACCTACGGTAATAGCCAGCTAAGCCTAAGAAACTGCGGACTTTCGTCGCTGATGTCGGCCTCGGCCACTTAGTAATGGCCTCAACCTTCGCTGGATCCATAGTGATTCCTTCTGCTGATACAATGTGACCTAAGAATGCCACCTTGTCTAACCAGAACTCACACTTAGAGAATTTAGCATACAACTGCTTTTGGCGAAGAATCTGTAGTACTGTACGAAGATGGTCTTCGTGTTCCTCCTTGGACTTAGAGAAAATCAGGATGTCATCGATGAAAACAATGACGAACTTGTCCAGAAATTCATGGAAGATTCTGTTCATCAGATCCATGAACACTGCTGGAGCATTTGTCAGGCCAAATGGCATAACTACAAACTCGTAGTGGCCATAACGAGTACGAAAGGCCGTCTTAGCAATATCCTGCTCCTTGACTCGTAACTGGTGATAGCCTGACCTAAGATCGATCTTGGAGAAGTGTTTGGCCCCTTGGAGTTGGTCAAACAGATCGTCAATGCGTGGCAGTGGATACCTATTCCGAATGGTAATCTTGTTGAGCTCGCGATAGTCTATGCAAAGACGCATACTGCCGTCCTTCTTCTTAACAAACAAGACCGGTGCGCCCCATGGAGATGCGCTCGGTCGAATGAAACCTCGTTCAAGAAGTTCTTGCAGTTGATCCTTTAGCTCCTTCAGCTCTATGGGAGCCATGCGATAAGGAGCCTTGGAGATTGGTTCAGCTCCTGGAACTAGTTCGATACTGAATTCCACTTCTCGTGCATGTGGTATGCCCAGAAGTTCTGCTGGAAACACATCTTGGAATTCTGACACTATTGGTTGATCCTGAATCGATGGAGATTCAACATCCATGTCGTGAACCGTAGCTAGATAACCCTCGCAGCCATGTGACAGTAGTGCACGCGCTTGCAGGGTGGATATGACTTGTACAGACCATCCGGGTATGAACCCATTATGAATGTACTTTGGTGCGTTGACATCACCGAAGATAACTCGATGTGAATGGCAGTCTATAGTAGCATGATACTTGGATAGCCAATCCATGCCCAAAATCATGTCGAAGTCATTCATGTCCAGCGGAAGTGCGTCGACAGGTCGAACCTTATCATCAAATTCTAGGGGAAGACTCTTGTATACATGGGTGATTAATACAGAGTCCCTCAAAGGCGTGGAAATAGTAAGCCTATTTTCTAGTGGCAAGGGAGGCATCCTAATGTTCTTAGCATAAGCAGTAGAAATAACCGAGTGAGTAGCACCCGTATCGAAAAGAACACATGCAGCGCGACCATACATATACAAGATTCCAGTGATGGTACCTGTAGACTTGTTGGCCTGGTCTCTAGATGTCGTGTAGACACGCCCGGCAGTAGGAGGCGGCTTGGTATCAGCATGTCCCGATGTACCCTCCATCTCGCCCTTACGGCAATCCTTCATAATATGGCTAGGAAGACCACACTTGAAGCACGCGTCAGTATTACGGCGACATGGCCCTGGGTGCCTACGGTGGCAAGTAGAGCAAAGAGGATGAGTGTATCCTCCAGCAGGTGCTCTGGCTGGCTGAGGACCTGATAAAACATTTTACATGAGACATAATAGTTGGGTACAAAGGACGAAGCGGATAATCGTAAGATTGAATACCAGTGATAGCTGGACGGCTAGGCTGCGAACCTCTCTGGTTCTGGTCCCTACCGTTTCCATGGTTCCTGGTAGAAGTTTGCTTAAAGTGTCAGAATATGAGTCATAACATAAAACATAAGGAATTTCGTAAGTATTAGGACCTGCTGTTGCTGGATTGCCCGGCGTTGTTATGGTAATTGTCATTACCGCCACGCCTATCCGTAGCAGTACGGTCGTTAGTCTGCCCGTTTCCCTTGGGCTGATGAGGCTACTGCTGAGTAGCCGGCTGAGACCGGTCCCCAGTTTTCTGCCTGGAAGATACATTTAAAGAGATGAATAATTGACATATGGGAAGTATACGGATTGATCACCGCTTGAATACGAAGGTTTACCTCTTGTCGGGTCTTTCAGCTTCCCCGAACTCATCCCTCTCCTGCAGCATCTCCAGTTTCCGTGCTGCATCGGCCACTTGTGCTACAATATTGAACGTAGCACACACCAGATTGTTTGCGACCGATGTGCGAAGAGCCCATCTGAAGTGATGTGCCTGCTCTTCAGGAGTACCTGCTGCCGCACCAAGGAAACCAGCCAAGCGAAGAAAGCACTGCATAAACTCATTGCTATTCTCCCCAGCTCTCTAACGGGTCCCATGGTACTCTCTCTTGAGCTTGTCCTGCTCAGCCTTATGAAAGAACTGCTCCATCACCCTGTCCTTGAACTGAGCCCAAGTCAAACCAGCAACCCACTCATCACCACCTTCAGATTGCATCAAAGCTAACCACCGGTTGAGTACATCGCCTTCGAACCGATAGCATGCCAACCTCGCCTTGTATGCGGGGTCACAGCCCATAGCGTTAAAGATCTTCTCGATGTGAGCCAACCAGCTTTCAGCATCGCTGGGGCTATCTGTCTTCTCAAACGCTCGAGGGCGGAGCTTGTTGAATCTCTCCAGCCATACTGCGAATGTCACTGGAGGAGGAGGAGGAGGTGGCTGATTGTGCTGCTGCTGATTGTTGGCAGCTTGAACTTCAGCCCAGATGGCATTCCTTAGTTGAGGAAGCAAGGCTTGCATGGCAGCCTGAATTGTAGCATTGAGCTGCTCCTGTTCACATGTGAGAACCATCTGACAGTATAACATAAAACATATGATTAAACAGATCAAAACATAAAATATAAAATATATACGTGAAAAAATTTTATACTAAAAATTTCACGAGAAAAATTTTATGCAAGAAATTTTTTGTATGAATGCATGATGCAGTTTTATGAAAACTTTGTATGCTCGAGAGTGAACGCCTCTGGTCAGTTCACTCAAAACAAAAGACATATCGAGGGGACGCCTATGGGTCGGTCCCAAATCTAAAAGTTTCGATAAAACACATGCGACTAAATAGGGCCAGTCCTGTACCAACCATTACTTAGTCAAAAACCCTGTAACAATGACATATATATGTATGCTTAAAAATGATGAATGCATGAAAACAACTGTCAGTTCTAGGAAGACCGTAGTGACTACCCACTAATCACATGTCATTTTTGAGAGCCTACAGGTCGAAGCCTTGGCTCTGATACCATAATTGTGACACCCCATTTTGGAAATGGAAATATCACAGTAATTATGGCGTGTCATCAAAGCATTCAAGGTAAAATGTCTAAACATTACTTGACCATATAAAGGAAAATACCAGAATCAAACATCGGTAGTCCAAAAGTAAAGCTCATCACACACAAAGATAGTATAGTAAGGAAAAAGGACGAAACAATGTCCAAAGCATAAGTATCATAAAGAAAAGAAATGCATAATGTAAAGAAGGCTAGACAGCTTCCAGTCCATATGCACGTACTCTTAATGTCTACGAGCGTCCCTGAGTACCTGCCGTTTTGGGAACATAGAAAAGGAAAACGGCTGAGCAATACGCTCAGTGCACGGATGTACAATAAAGCATGAATAGGATAAGCATATAACATAATAACAGCGGAAGAAAACTAAGTCCCGAGTAACCTGGTTAAGTCTTAATAAAACTGGTTTTATAGTTTGAAAGTCTTATGTTTATCTTATAAAACTGTTTGTCATATTTTACCATTAGCTAATATAGGTCATGAATATCCACCGTCCATGAATAATTGGAGGGGTGACCTCATCATGCAAATTAGAGGGGCTGCCTCTAATTTATTATATTGGTTTTATGGGTAGGAGGGATCAGCTCCTTGTGAAGGATGCAAGGCACACACCACATTCACCATGTAATCCTGAATAAAAACGTGTAACTAGGATGCACCCATACGCCCCACATGATAAATATAAATAAATGGCCAAAAGCTGAAGGGACGCCACGAGCAATCACTCCGCCGTGGTGAAGTCATAACATCAGTGCCTCTAATGTTATGGTTATGGTACCTCCATAACTAGGTGAAACTGGTCATGCATGTATATGGCTATAGGTAATCATATTTAAACATAAGAAATTAAACTTATACTTATACTACGGGAAAACAGTTGGCTGCATACGGGGAAATCCTAATAAGGAAAGAATGTCCATACTGAAAGGACGGGAATCCGTACCTTATGTCCAGTGAACGAGAACGATGAACTGCGAGAATCCTACTTCCGAAACACTAGTGCTACATAAATACGTACATGAAATAAGTATCTGCTTACTAAATACATAGCTGGTTTTATGTCATGTCTTAGCTTATTTTATGTGTTCTTACTATATTTTACTGTTTAAAGCCTTAAACTGTATTAAATCTTATACTCTTCTTAATCTGATTAAGTATTTCTGGTATTTCATGTGTTATTATACTTACTGTGTAATAATAAGTAACTTTCCAAAAAATAGCAGGTTTCCTAAAATAGAAAGTTTCCAAAAATAGAAAGTTACCAAAAATAGAAAGTTTTCAAAAATAGAAAATTTCCAAAAATAGAAAGTTTCCAAAAATAGAAAGTTTCCAAAAATAGAAAGTTTCCAAAAATAGAAAGTTTCCAAAAATAGAAAGTTTCCAAAAATAGAGTTACTGCTTAAAATAGATAAGTTTCTAAAAATAGAAAGTTTCCATAAATAGATTAGCTGCCTTAATTAAATAAGTTTCCATAAATAGATTAACTGCCTTAAATAAATAAGTTTCTAAAGATAGCTGGTTTCCATAAATAAATTAGCTGCCTTATTTAATTAAGTTTCTAAAAATAGAAAGTTCCCATAATTAGAAATAAGCTGGTTACATAAGCTAAGAAAATAAGCCTAAGTGTTTCATGATTATTTCCTAAGTCATATGATATATTGTATAGTTTAATAATTATTCCATGTAATTTAATTAAACTATAGGTTATAATATTTAATTAAAGTATGACATATTTTTAATCAAATATATTAAATACTTAGGTTAAAATATGTATTATTAAATATTAATAATATAACCTAAGTCATGTTAATTAATTAATTATATCCATGGTTTTTAAATAATTAATTAATTATAAGTCTTAATAATGTTGGGAATCTAAACTTGTTAGATTCCCTGATCATTGATTTAAACATAATTAGGCTGTTAGATAGTCCCTTGCCTGTGCCTAGGAGGCAGGCAAGTTTCGCAAGACTCACAGAGATCCAAGTCTCTGTGAGCAACCTCAGAGGAGTCCATGTCAGAGACATTGTCAGGGAAGTCGAAGAATTACCTGAAGACATACTCATTGGCTGTGATGGATAACAGCCAAGATGTATCAGGGACTCTGAGGGGTTGAGAGTTAATAGGGGTGGCAATACCCTGATAACTCTCAGCACACTTTGGACATGCCATTTGTGTGTTCGAGACTATGAAGAATAAGGAAACTGTTTTTGACAACTGTTCCTTAAAGCATAATGGAAGACTACCAAGAATAGAAGGACATCATGTGACTGATGTGAGAACTTGTAAAAGCTTGTGTAGTCGCCATCAAGTACTGTTTAAGTCAAACTCGTAACACTATAAATAGGATGTGTATCCATGCATTAATGTTCAACACTTTGAGATATTAAGAACATTATTGCATATAACTTAGTGAATCAAACAGCTACGACTGTATTCATAAGTTAGGGTTTATTGTTGTTCAAAGTGTGCACAACACATTGTCATCAAACTGTGTTATCCATAACACTTGTAATTCTTTATTATACAATAATAAGATTACGTTTGAAAAGTAATACCTTGTGTTGATTAAGTTAAGATTAGGGTTTCTTGCATTGATTAGGGACTTTCAATTGGTATCAGAGCAGTGTTTGATATTAAAACCTTCAAGAAACATCGTTCTCAGTTTTATAATCAAGATCCACCATGCCGGAAACTTCTAACCCACCACAATCACCTTCCACAAACCCATCTTCACCAAGACTTAACCCTCCGTCGAATGACGATGATCTACCCCAACTTCTTGACTCAAGAGGTGGATCACACGTCACAAGTGTACCAGTCTTTGATGAAGAAGATTTTGCCAGTTGGAAGAGTCAATTTCTTGTATATCTTGATGGACTTGAACCTTTTCTTTTAGAAATTTTAGAAAATGGTCCATATATTCCCATGGCGCTTACATCCACTAAAGAAAACCCTCTTCCCAAACCTCTCAAACAATGGACTCCAGCTGATAGGAAATTGGCAAACCAAGATAAACGTCTCAAAAGCATCATAATTTCCTGCCTTCCCAAGCATATCATGAAGTCTGTCATTCAGTGTCCCACAGCTAAACAAATGTGGACAGACCTCATTCTTGGCCATGAAGGACCCTCTGAAACAAGAGAGACAAAGATTCAGGCACTCAGACTTCAGTTTAATGCCTTTAAGTCACTTGAAGGTGAAAAAGTTCAGCAAACCTATACTAGGCTGAAGATTCTTCTAAATGACCTAGCTATGTATGATGTCACTATTGGTCAAGCTGAGATCAATGCTACTTTTGTCAACAGCCTTCCAAGAAAGTGGCTGAGCATGAATCAGACTCAGAGAGCTAACAACTCAATAAAAAATGATACCCTTGCTCAGCTCTATGGTAAGTACAATTATGAAGAAGGGCTGATCGATACTATCTACAAATCAGAGACTGAAAGATTTGTAGTCCAAGGAGCATCGTCCAAAGCATTGATTTCTGCAACACATCCTCATGACAGCGATTCTGATGTTGAAGAAGATACCCGTAGCAGCCAAGAGTTCTTGTCAGACCTCAATGCAGAGTTCCATGAAAGAGCCTTGCTTGCCAACCAAAGAAGATACTACAAAAGATCGGGAAGAGTAGGATCAGCTAGTAAACCAACTGACAGGTCAAAAGAAACTTGTTTTGCATGTGGAAAGCTTGGACATTATCAAAAAGACTGTCCTTCTACCAAAACATCCTCACCATCTTATCCATCATCTTCATCCAAACCCTACAAGTTCAAACAACATAACAACTCATCTCAATCTAATTCTTCAGACACTGAGAAGAAAGATTACAAAAATAAGTACAAGGCACTTAAAGCTGAGTTAGAACAAATGAACTTGAAGATTGAAGCTCTGTCCAAAAAGAAGGGTGGTGAGAAAAAGACAGAGAAAGGGTTGGTTGCTGAAACTTATGATTAGAATGATGAGCCACTGACTTCAGATGAAGAAGACACCACCAGAGTCAGGGCTTATATGGCGATAGCTGAAGATGAACCAGCTGTTGGAAAAGGTGATGCAAGATCAGGACAATGGGTTGACATCACAATGAAAAAGGTACACAGGCTTTTATCCATGTCTGATAGTGATGAACGTAAGCATGTCCTTGATTACACCATTGTTGATTTACACTTTGTTGAGGAACAAAGAAAGAACCTACTTGATAAGTTTCACTCTGTTAAATCTGAAATGCTAAATGCTAAGGCTGAATGTGAAACCCTCAGGCGGGTTAATTTAGAGAAAATATCCCTGCAAAATGAAGTAGCTAGATTAACCTTGAAAAACATTGCTTTAAATGATCAAGTCTCTGAATTGAACAAGATTATTGAAAAATGGCTGTGTGCTAGGTTTACTATTGATGAATTGCTTAGGGATGAAGTGCCTGCTGACTTAAAAAGGGATATATCTGCTAAGAAAAATAAGCTGAGAATTCTCACCAAACCCAAAGACATTGTCTTTAAATCTACAGAGACTATTCATATGTCAGATACCACTTTGACAAATGACCCTGTCTCTGAAGATGTGGTTGAGCTACCACCCTTGCCCAAACTCTCTGGAGTTGAACCCAGCAGTTCTTCTAGATCTACTAAGGATGAACTTAGGACAGATATTAAGAATCCTCCAGCTAAAGTTTTTCATGTTCCTGCTAAACAAACTGGTAAACAAGTAGCTTTTAATCCTGTTACTACTAAAGCTGTGAATAAGGTTGAACCTACCACTGAAGATCGCCTGTTGTCTCTTATGAAAGAAGTAGAACTCTTGAAACAACACATTAAGCCTTCCGCTGAATGCTCTACTTCTCATGAACCTAAGTCAGTCCTAGGTGAACCCAAAGGGGAAAGGTTAATCAAACCTTATTGCAATGTATGTAAAAATTCTCACCATTCGACCTTAGATCATAACAGACACATGGCAGCTAAAAGAGCTCAGACACCCTCTAGGGACAGACCACAGAGTTCCAAAAGACAACAGGGAAATTACAAACCTTATCCTCCCTGTAAATTCTGTGGGTTCACAGACCATCACTCAAACGAGTGTGGTGACTTCCCTGGGTGTGATATCTGTGGGAGTTATAACCATGAAACAATGAACTGTCCATCCCAACGCCAAAAGTTTTTCAGGAACACAAGATTTGCTAATAAGCAATTCAGGGAACCCACTGGAAAGTGGGTTCACCATAGGAACTAATCTGTTTCTATGTATCTGTGCAGAAATATCTCAAGGAATCGGTATGGTATCTAGATAGTGGATGTTCTAGACACATGACAGGGATTCAACAATACCTGCACAGATACTCAAAGGAGCCAGGTCCTAAAGTGGTGTTTGGAGATAACTCTTCAGGTGACACAGAAGGATATGGCTCAGTGAACTGCAATGGGATTACATTTACCAGGGTTGCATATGTGAATGGTCTTAAACACAATCTTATTAGCATCAGCCAATTATGTGATGCTGACTATAAGGTTTTGTTTACTAAGACTCAGGGAACCATATTCAACAAAAACAATGATGTTGTGCTGATTGCACCTAGAAGGAGAGATGTTTATGTCATCAACATGGCTGTGTGCTCTGAAGACAGCTCAAATTGTTTTCTTGCCAAAGCCTCTGAAAGTGTCAATTGGCTGTGGCACAAAAGACTGTCTCATCTCAACTTCAAGAACATCAATAAGATAGCCACTCAAAACTTGGTTGCTGGTCTACCTTCAGTAATGTTTTCCAAAGACAAAACTTGTTCTGCCTGTGTCAAATGAAAGCATCACAGGTCTTCATTCAAGACTAGGCAATCATTCTCTATTGACAAGTGCTTACATCTCCTTCACATGGATTTGTTTGGGCCTGTCAAACCTCAAACCATTAATCACAACAAATACACCTTGGTCATAGTTGATGAATTTTCAAGATACACATGGGTGTTCTTCCTCAGAAGGAAAAGTGATGCAACTGAAACCATCATGTCCTTCATCAGACAGGTTGAAAATATGAATGATGTTAGAGTCAAAGCTCTAAGAAGTGATAATGGTACTGAATTCAAGAATCATCAACTTGAATCTTTTTGTGATGAAAAAGGGATTTCTCAGAACTTCTCTTCAGCTGGCACCCCTGAACAAAATGGTGTGGCTGAAAGAAGAAACAGGACTTTGATTGAAGCAGCAAGAACTATGTTAAATGGTGCAGCCTTACCAAAGCAATTTTGGGGAGAAGCTGTTCACACTGCCTGCTACACTCAAAACAGATCAATCATTGTCAAAAGACATGGTAAAACCTCCTATGAAGTCTTCAGAAAAAGATCTCCAGACGTCAGCTATTTTCATGTGTTTGGGTGCCCTGTGTTTATTTATAACTACAGGGATAAACTTGGAAAGTTTGATGAAAAAGCTGATGATGGTTTCTTTTTGGGATACTCTCCAACAGCCAAAGCCTTCAGAGTATTCAACATCAGAAGACAAGAAGTAGAAGAAACATTCCATGTTAGATTCAATGAAGATGATGAAGTCATACAAAGAACAGGAACAGAGGGTGATGAAATAGATTTTAATGAAAATATTTCTTTCCCAAGTGATGAGTTCACAGAACCCAGACCTACCAGTCATCATCACTCCAACACTCTCACACCTTATGTCCCTGCCTTTGACCCTCTGTCTACTCACAACATAGAAGTTCCTACCTCTCAGGAACTTGATGAAGAAGAACCTCAAATTTCTGATGGTTCTTCTCATGATATTGATGACTCACCAATTCTTCAAATCCCTGAAGATTCTCCTGCTGATAATGAAATAGCTTCCCTTGATATGGCTGAAGAAGACTCTGACACTGAAGTAGTCTTTGAAGAAAACCCTCCTAGTCAGCAGGATGAGACTCAAATTGTACCAGCTGTGCCCTCAAGCACTCCTGTCCTTGAATCCCTAGCTCCTCAAAATAAGTGGTCAAGAGATCAACACATTCTTCTTGTCAATATTATTGGGGAACCAAATTCAGGGGTCACAACCAGACAGCGAATCCAAGACTCAGAGTCAGCCTCAGCTAATGAATGTCTCTTTGCTGAATTTCTCTCACAAATTGAACCTAAAAGAGTAGCTGAGGCTCTGGTAGAAGAAGGATGGGTAGCTGCTATGCAAGAAGAAATCAATCAGTTCAAAAGGAACAAAGTATGGACACTAGTGCCAGCTCCACCTGGAAAGAATATCACAGGCACTAGATGGATCTATAGAAATAAGATGGATGAAATTGGGAACATCATCAGGAACAAGGCCAGACTGGTAGCACAGGGGTTCTCTCAGACTAAAGGAATTGATTATGATGAAACGTTTGCACCTGTTGCTAGACTTGAAGCCATCAGAATCTTCCTTGCTTATGCTGCCTATATGAACATCACTATGTATCAGATGGATGTTAAGAGTGCCTTCCTCAATGGTGATTTGGCTGAGGAAGTGTATGTTGCACAACCTGAAGGATTTGAGAACAGCGAGTTTCCCAACCATGTGTACAGACTTCACAAGGCAATGTATGGTCTGAAACAAGCTCCAAGAGCATGGTATCTCAAAGGAACACCATCCCTAGGTCTATGGTATCCAAAGGAATCAGGCTTTGATCTCAAGGCCTATTCAGATTCAGACTATGCTGGATGCTGTATTGACAGGAAAAGCACTTCAGGCAGCTATCAAATCCTAGGAGGAAAATTGGTTGGATGGAGTGCTAAGAAGCAAAACTCTGTGGCTATGTCTTCAGCTGAAGCAGAATATGTCGCTGCAGCCAGCTGTTGTGCTCAGGTGCTCTGGATGAAAAGTCAATTGGCTGACTATGAAATCTTGTATGACAAAGTGCCAATCTTTTGTGACAACACCAGCGCCATTGCCATATCCAACAACCCTGTTCTTCACTCTCGTACCAAACACATTGATATCAGGTATCATTTTATCAGGATCATATAATGAAGGGAGATATTGAGCTGCATTTTGTTCCCACAGAGCTGCAACTAGCTGATATTTTTACAAAGCCTTTGGCTGAACCTTCGTTCAACAGGCTAGTTGCTGAGTTAGGGATGCTCAATATCTCAAAGCCTGTGGCTTGATATTAAATGTGTTCATTAAATGATTGATTCTATATTAAATGTTTTTCACATGAAACTAGGTAGTTACTTTCCAAGTAAATGCAAAAAACATTCTCAAATATTTAATCATTTATTTTTCGGATAACGAGGAGACAAACTTTTTTGAAAGGTCAAGGGGACCCACTTGAGCAGTCATTTTCGCACCTTGCATTTAATACGGTTGAATAACTGTTCACGTAGTTTGAATATATATTGTCTCCTTTCTCTTCTCACCCACCACCATTCTAAAATCTACTTCTCTCTCTAAGTTCTTATCTCTCTTAACATTCCGCCATTTTCTTTCACCTTCAACCTCAAATCCATGGCGTTTTCAGTTCCCAAAGCTTCAAATGTTAACTTCGAGATCAACGAGAGCATCCTCGCCTCCAACAACGCCATTGGATGGATTAAGGCACCAAACAGCACCTATTCAGATCTGGTAAACTTCATGCAGAATTGTGACCTAAATGAAGCTTTCACCAAATCCCCATCCACCTTTTACCAAGAATACCTTAGGGAATTCTGGTATTCTACTGAAGTGGTAGAATACACCATCACATTTAGCCTTTCATGCAATGAACACCTTTTGCCTTCTCCCTTAAAGACTTTTCTAGTGTGGCCGGATTGAAGCATGGAGATGAATGCCTGAAGGTAGTTGACAAAAAGGCTGTCAAGGAAGCCCTGGCCACACTCAACCCTTGCCATGATGTTAACCCTGCACTTACACCAGCTGAGGTCCTCGCCAAATCCCCTCTGAAGATTAAGTACTTCACTCCTATGTGGCGTGCCCTCTTTACCCACATTGTTAAGTCCCTGGGAGGAATGCAGGGATCACAGGATCAGATGTCCTTCAACCATCAGGCTATTGCTTATGGATTAATCTGGGGAGCTGATGTTGATGTTGGAAGCATTCTCTTCTCAAACCTGGTAGAACAGCTGAAGGAAAGGAATCAGGTCAGGGAAAAGAATATCTGCTATGTGCGCTTCTTGTCTCTGATCTTCGAAAGCTTGCTGGGAGATAACTACCACAACAAGGCCTTGACTGCTCTTAATCCCTATCGCATCACAGGCGCCATCTACAAGGAAATAGGAGCTGAAGATGTCCCTGTTACCGCCCATATGCTGAATGTGGCCAACCAGGTACCAAACGCTGAGAAGCCCTTGCTCCCTTCCTCTGAGAAGGTGAATACTTCTAGTGTTGCTGGCAAGTCTACGTCTTTGACCTCTGGGCAACACACTACTAAGTCCAAGGCTTCATCTGGCCAACAGCCTAAGAAGAAGAAAATCCCCTCTTCTTCCCACTCCAAAGCTGTTACTAAGGCCAAGGGAAAGAAGACTGACACCTCCTCTGGTCCAGATACTCTTGTGGATTCGGATTCTTTGGCTGACAAACAACAGGCGTCTAGTGTCTCAAAGTCAGCTGAGACGACAGGAAACCAGCCTGCTCAAGCTGATATCTCACAGGTAATCAGTGTACATTTTTAGAGGTTCACAAGCAGCCACTCTCATTTGTTTGTAGGAGAGAGTGGTGAAGTTAGGGTAATCCTCGACCCATAGAAGTCTGTCTATACACTTAGAATCCTTTAAGACTTCTGTACACCCTGTCTTTGCACCAGGGAATGATTCATTTGTGTTTATAAAGCACCCCGATGACCCTGCACCCTCTAGACAGTATTCAGGCTAACAACAACCTGAATACACTAATGTCTCAACCTTGATCAGCTGTACTTCACACAGCCTCTTGGTTCCCTCCTTAAAAGAGTCCCAAAGGATTTATCCTTTCAGGGGGAGCTGAATCATCACCCTCAGCTTTCCTAGGGGCAGCGTAACAGGCGACCTACAATCACATATGTTTCACTCTTAAAAGAGTCCCAAAGGTTTTAACCTTTTGGGGGGGCTGAATAATCACACTCAGCTTTCCTAGGGGCAGCGACTGACGATCCATAAACAACATATGTTTCACAATTAAAAGAGTCCCAAAGGTTTTTACCTTTTGGGGGGACTGAATAATCACACTCAGCTTTCCTAGGGGCAGCGAATGGCGATCATTAACCTTATTTTTCACACTTAAAAGAATCCCAAGGATTTATCCTTTGGAGTGGCTGAGTAATCACCCTCAGCCTCTCTGGGACAGCGAAATGGCGACCATTCCCCTTATATTTTTTCCTGTTACTAATTACAACAAATTTGCAGGCTGAAATTGTACAGCCAGTCATCGAGTCTCAGGTACAACAAGAAAAGGAGGCTGATATATGTACTCAAGACAAAACCAATGATGAAGAGCCTCTGTTAAATGCTGATGAAGAAATGCTCTCATTAGAGGATTATGTCTCTGATATTGAGCCCATGCCTGAAGATGAATTCCCTGAAGGAATGTTCGATGAAGAGGATGAAGAAGATGAGGAAGACCAACTGTCTGTCTCTCCTCCTAAAGAAATAGCTGTGTCTACACCAGCTGGTGACAAGACTTCTCCTCCCAAGGATGCTGTTGATACTCCCAACTCTGCTACATCCACGAAAACAGTTTTCCAATCTCCAGCTTATGATCCAACAACAGAATTTCTCTTGTTTGATCATCCTGCCCAGACCAATTTTGACTTATTACCAAGGGGGGATGACTATGCTCAGCAAAGCCTCAATATCAAAAATCTTCAGCCTGTTCATCATCAATCAGATATTGAGCGCTTATCAAGGAAGCTGGATGTGATCAAGTCTGAAATGCACAACTTCACTTTGACATTTCCAGGCATCATCAAAAAGGCTGTGACTGAGGCTGTCACTGAGCCAATTCAGGATGGTGCAAGAAGAGGTGTAGCCCAGGGACTCGGTCATCTTTCAACAAGAATAAAGGATGCCATTGACTCAGCCGTCCCTGCTATGTTCCATGAACATGAACTCACCATGCACAGGCACTTTAATGCTGTTCGCACCAGGCAATACAACCATGCTAACTTTATTGTCAGGCGTGTTTAGGCTAATACTAATGCAAATGCCAACCTCCTGCTAAAGATTGCCAGGGCGTCAAGAAAAAGACAACGTGCTATGGCCGCCTCTGTGGAGCAGATTGCAAGACGTTTTCAAGCACGTTCATCCAACCATCTGCGAAGTAAGGATAAACGTGAGGGGGAGAAGAATACAACACTCAGCCTTGCATCTGCTGAACAAGGCTCATCATCAGCTAACCCCACCACCACACCTGTTCCTCTCCAAGTCATCACACCTACTATAATACCTGATGATGAGGATAATACTAAGGGGGAGCAACAAACTCAAGATGGAGCTGACTCATCAAAGTCTCTGGTTTTGGTTAACACCAGCAAGCCTGAGGATGATGATGAGCCAGCTGCCAAGAAATTAAAATTCACTGTTAGCTCTCTCCCCAAAGCTATTCAAACTCAGGCTCAGACAGCGTTTATCAAAAGAGCCGATGTTTTGAAAAACATAAGTGTGGAGTCCTCTGTCTCGAAGAAAGGAAAAGAGATGGTTTTGGTTGACACTGATACCAAACTTAAAAAGATAGCTGCGATGCTAGAGACAGGAGGATCCACCACAGACCTTTCCCAATTCTCAACCTTTACACCTTCCGATGAGATTCCTTTGACCCCTGAAGAAATAGAGCAACAGGCTGAAGAATTCAAAAGATTAAATGAACTCAAGACAGCCAAAGAATTAAATGAAGCTACTCTGAGGAAGATGACACCACCTGAAAGGGAAAACAAAAACAAAGGTTGAGGGAAATGGAAGTAAAACGCGCTGAGGCTTTAAAGAAAGTCAAAGCTGACTATGATGCCTGCGTGAACAACAGATATGCTTCTGGCAAGATAACCAAGTTCAAATACACCATTCATAAATCCACAAACACCCCACAAATGATCTTATGGAGGGAAAACCAACAGAGAAATATGGATGTGTTTGACAACTTCAGGTTAAAGACACTTGGGTTATCAGAATGGTTCGAACTTGAAGCCTTAGCTGCCAAGAAGTCTGGACAGGCTAATTTTCTTCTGCTTAAAACTCTGAAGGCCAAGTTTAACTGGATCAAGGAAACATCAGCCAAACTTAAGATTGATCCCCCACCACAGCTTTTTGAACAAGAACCCCCAAAGACAGGCAACAAAAGGAGAAGGATTTCACAAATTGTTAACGAAACTTTTGTTACTGAAGATGTTCAAGTGGATGGTATGCACATGGATTTGATCCTCCCAAATGGTATTGTTGGCCCTGTTGATGGTCAGACATACACAGAGCCTGAAAGAGGAATGACATTCATGAACAAGGCTTGCCAGTATGCTTTTCAAAGGGAAGATGAGCTGTGCTTAGCTTCAACTATTCAGCTACTCTGTCACAAGAAGTGTCTCAAGATCAACACAGAGTATTCCAAGAAGTTTGCAAAGACTTTGCAGGATGAAATTGATAACAGATTAGACTTGGCTGAAGCTGAAGAAAGAATCAAAAATGATGACTATTGAAGATGTTCACAGCCCTTTTACCTTCATCTTTTATTTTACTTATGTAATGCACTTGTAATTTTTCTTTAAGTTTTAATAAAATCATGAGGTATGTTTGTTTAGATCTATTATGTGTAAGAAGAAGCTGTTAAACTCACTTACCTTAACTTAGTTAGATCTAGCATTATTTATGTTTAAATAGGGGGAGATTGTTGGGAATCTAAACTTGTTAGATTCCCTGATCATTGATTTAAACATAATTAGGCTGTTAGATAGTCCCTTGCCTGTGCCTAGGAGGCAGGCAAGTTTCGCAAGACTCACAGAGATCCAAGTCTCTGTGAGCAACCTCAGAGGAGTCCATGTCAGAGACATTGTCAGGGAAGTCGAATAATTACCTGAAGACATAATCATTGGCTGTGATGGATAACAGCCAAGATGTATCAGGGACTCTGAGGGGTTGAGAGTTAACAGGGGTGGCAATACCCTGATAACTCTCAGCACACTTTGGACATGCCATTTGTGTGTTCGAGACTATGAAGAATAAGGAAACTGTTTTTGACAACTGTTCCTTAAAGCATAATGGAAGACTACCAAGAATAGAAGGACATCATGTGACTGATGTGTGAACTTGTAAAAGCTTGTGTAGTCGCCATCAAGTATTGTTTAAGTCAAACTCGTAACACTATAAATAGGATGTGTATCCATGCATTAATGTTCAACACTTTGAGATATTAAGAACATTATTGCATATAACTTAGTGAATCAAACAGCTACGACTGTATTCATAAGTTAGGGTTTATTGTTGTTCAAAGTGTGCACAACACATTGTCATCAAACTGTGTTATCCATAACACTTGTAATTCTTTATTATACAATAATAAGATTACGTTTGAAAAGTAATACCTTGTGTTGATTAAGTTAAGATTAGGGTTTCTTGCATTGATTAGGGACTTTCAAATAATATAAATACTTAGGTTAAAATAATTTCATGATTATTAATAATTAATTAACCTAAGTCATGTTATTAAATTAATCTCATCTTTTATTAATTTAATTTTAACATAAGTTTATAACATAAACAAAACTAACATAACCATGATCCAGATCTAAGCTTAAAAAATGAACCGGACATGAATCGACACCGTACCCCGACCCAAATCGGGGTACCCCTTGCTACCGTGGGACCCACACGCACCAACAAAGACCAAAAGGTCTTGGTGGTGGTCGGCTAAAACAAACCGAACCCCCCTTGGGGTCGGTTGCATCTTGCGGTCCAAAACAAAACACCCCTTAATCGACCCTCTGATTTAATTAGTGATCAAAACATGTTAGATCTATGTTTAATTAATGTGTTTTTATAAAAAACATCACGTGTTCATAATTAATAAAAGATTAATTAAAAAGAAAAGTTTAAAAGGTTTTACCGTATTCGTGGATCAAGAGGGTGAAGAACAAACATGAACAAACAATAAAACTACAAGATCCAAGATCAATGAATCACCTTGTTTGGTGATTGTAGGTGGTGGCACAAAGAGGAGGAGAAAGAGAGATTTTAGGTTTTTCTTGAAATCTTCTGTAAAAATGATTTTGAGTAGTAAAAACCAATTAACCCCCTATTAGTAAAATTGGTAATGGGCTTGGCCCATTACCCTTGTTTTGGCTGCGGGGTTCCCGTACCTCGTTTCGTGTCTTGTTAATTAGTACACGTTTATGTTTAATTATGTTCGTGTTTTAAATGTTCTCGTTACGTAAATACCATACTCTTATGTATTTAATTACACTCGTATTAAATATATATACGTAATTAATAATAGCTCGTGTTTTAATTACGCTCGTGATTTCGTGATCGTATGTTCGTGATTAATTATTGCTAAATAATTATTACGTGATCGTGCATATAAAATACTTATCGTGTTCTAACACGTACGTAATACGTAAACTCCTAACACGTAATCGTAATCATGCTATATTAGGAAAGTTTTTAACTAGTAAGTACGATCCTAAGGGTACTATGCATGGTAAAAGCATGCGGGTTTTACAGGAAGTTTGTGTTTGTACTTTGTATCTGCTATATACTTGGTTGAGTGCTATTTGCTGCAGGTTATTGGGTTTAAAACCTCAAATCAAAGATTGT
This sequence comes from Glebionis coronaria, assembly GCA_025667525.1. Lineage (NCBI taxonomy): Eukaryota > Viridiplantae > Streptophyta > Magnoliopsida > Asterales > Asteraceae > Glebionis > Glebionis coronaria. Next base: position 3,489,764 of record JANFOE010000322.1, on the reverse strand, counting down.
GCTGTAGCTTATTGAGTTTGACTGTTTTTGACCTAAAATTTTGGTAATACTTAGAGTATATTGAAAAAGAGATTTTGTTTACCCTTTTTATATTACTTTTATCGTTCCACAAGTCGACTCGAATTTGATTACCGATTAACGTTTTGACTTATTTGTTTTTGGTGACAATAACTTTGGAATTTTAAAACTAACTTAAATCTATTTAATTAAAAACTATTAAAAAAACATATTTTAACTATTTAAACTAATTTAAAAACAAAATAAAACTAATTAAAAATTTAAACGAAATGTAACTAATTTTAAAAAAATCTTTTAAATGAAAACTTAAAAACCTTTTTTAAACTAAAGACTCATAAAAGTAAATTTAAAATAAAAATATTTAAAACTAATTTGAATTTAAAAATAAAAGTAAATTTTAAAATGAAATCTATTTTAAATAAACAAAATAAAATGAAAACAAATCTAATGTTAAAAAGTAAATGAAATATTATTTTTTTGTCTTTTTATATTTTTTTTGAAAAGTAAATAAAAACGGAATTAAAAAAAAACTATTTAAATACTTTTAAGTTTTAACAAAACTAAATACTAATTAAACTATTAAAAACTGGCAATTTAAAAAAAATAACTATATTAATTACTAAACGCATAAAAGAACACAAAAGTGATACTAGAGGAGTTGGCTGGGGCGCTTGGTTTCTAACGAGGGGTCCTGGGTTCGAGTCCCAGGACAGTTACAATTTGCTATTTATTATTTTTGGTTATTATTTTTTTCTTTGGAATTGTGGACAAAAAAGATAACCGAACAGATCAAAGGATCTGTTGTTTAACACAGAAATAACAGTAAGTGTATAAAAGAAAACAAATAAGATGAAACAATATAAATCCAAATAAGCCAAGTAGCAAACCAACATAAGCAAAAATGAAATAAGCTATAAAAGGTATAACTAATATTAAGCTAATAAGCAGATTTAAATAAAATAATACAAATTGAAAAGCTGATAAGCTAAATCCTAATAAGCTGAAATACCAAATAAGCAAAAAGGAAGATTACTGAGATTAAGCAAATAATAAAACCAAATAAGCAGATATCAGTTAAAAGATTTAAACTAAAAAGGCAAATAAGTAGTTAAAAAAACAAATAAGCTATAACATTAAAAGCTAAAACTAAAAAAAGCAAATCCAAAAACTATATCTATTTAATCTTGCTAAATCTCAAACTACAAAAACCAAATAAACTAAAAAGCAGATAACATCAAAATACAAGCAGATTAAAAAAAATTAAATTAGAACTTATAAAAATTAAAAGAGATTAAAAGGAACCTATTGATGATTCCGTTGCGACGAAGAGCGGCGCTGAGCCGTCTTAACAATCTAAACCGAACCCAATCACATCCTCCAAACCAACGTCTTGCACCAACTTGAACCAAACAGTAACCCTTTTGTTTTATACTTTCCAGTGGGGAATATATATATATATATATATATATATATATATATATATATATATATATATATATATATATATATATATATATATATATATATATATATATATATATATATATATATATATATATATATATATATATATATATATATATATATATATATATATATATATATATATATATATATATATATATATATATATTTTATGATAATAATAATTCGAACAAGAATAGTAACAAAAACAGATTTAAAATTGATACTGAAATTAATTGAGACTAAAAGTAATTGAGACGAATTAAACAAAAATCAACTTTTCATTAATTAATCAAAGAAATTACATCGACTGAAATTTTAAAAGTACAATATTAAATCTAAACTAATTTTACTGAAAATTAAATCTAAATTACCCTACTCCTAAAATTAATTAAAAACTGAAAATTAAAAAAAGCTATCTATCAATTAGAATGAATGGGTTTTTATAGAGAAAACCCTAAACTTGGAGCCCAAGTGCTTCGATCCTAGCCGTTTCTTTTTCTTCTCTCTCTTTTTCTTGCAATCAAACGATGATAGCAACTTTTGTAACTTGGATCGCCAGCGTGGAATAGTGTGATTGGAGGATTTGAGGAGTGATTTAAATCCTCCAATCAAAAGAAGGAGTTTCTGCCACGTCGGATGGGATTTGAGGACCACTATGGTGGATGCTGCGAAAAACTTGGGGATTTATTCCCTAAGTGTGTGAATTAACCATATTGGGTAAAATCCCAAATTTTTGATATGTAAAATTGTGGTGGGTGAATTAGGGTTTGTGGAGGTAAAAGAAAAGTTAACTGTGTTTTGTAGAGAGAAGAAGAAAGTGGGTGTGGGTTACTTTGTTTTTATCGACTGATAATGTGGGGTAAAAAAACGTTTTATTAATAATTGAGTGGGTGAGGATAAGGTGTGGGTGAGGTGTAGGATAAACGTTTGTGTGAGTAAAAAAAAACGTTTTAAAAAAAACGTGTGAGGGATTGTGTGGTAATAAACTAAACTGTTTTATTTGTGGGGTGAAGTAGAGTCTTGTACACGTGTGTATGTGAGATTGTGGGAGTTTGGTAGGATAAATTGTTTATTGGGTAAATGGATGTGTTGACTGAGAAGCGTATATTGAGGGATGGACATTTGACCCAGTAAATGACTCTTTATTTCTTCCGTCTTGTTTAAACCATGTGGGCTTTTGGCACATATTCACTTCCTTCCGTTTTTATTTAATTAGCCAAGTGGGCTTTTGAGCCCAAGCTCAGTCCCATCCGTTTCTCAATAGGTTTGGGCTACTTTTGGGCTTTTGAGCCCATTAACCTGAATGTGGGACCCACTAAAACCCAATCAAACTTAAATCCGCGAATAAACGATCCCGTCTTTTGACTCTCGATAAATTCTTCATTCCCGTTTGCACTTTTGGTCTTTTTGAGTTGACTTTGTTGTTTTCTTTGATAAATGCCCGTCAAATCCCAGGTTTTCTTCCTTTTTGATCTTTTGTACCTAAAACACAACAAGAACACAAAACCACGCGTAATTCTGACTTTTATGATATAAAACACATGATTAGGTCTCGTTTTTCCTTGATTTTAGTGGTAAAAGGATAAGTGTTTACACACTTATTAAATCCCCTACACTTAACCATTGCAATGACCCAATGCAATGCATTATTTTAAAGCATAAGTTACATTTTTCTCTTAATCAATCCATCTCGGCCTTTATTATTATTACTACTACTAATACAATAAAAAGATAAAAACTTAAAAGGAGACAAAAGTTAAATGATTTATTACTTGAAAATTATCGATGGAAGGAACTCGTAAAGAAATCTAAGACTTGAATTAGGGCTTTGGTGACATGAATATTAATCATCCTCAAGTTTCACGTTCCCCACACCAAGCTTAAAAACGAGATCATTGAAACTACAAGTTAGGACAACTAACACTTACTCATGTGGTTTAATTAATCACTTAGACCCCCTTATTCCTACGGTGTATCTCTTGTATTTTATTTTTGTCTTGAATGATCACGAGGATGCATTTTTGACTTATTTCGATAATTTATTAAGGCCGAAAATAAAGTGGGCCGATTTAATCAATAGTTAGCTAAAGGACAAAATCTTTTAAAAATGCTTCTCGAAACCTCATAAAGTTCATATCTTGGCATAACTCGTTTCACGATTTGAGACCTTTCTCGGACCGATATTTGGCTTGTACTTCAAACTTCAAATCTTGAGAGAAGATCCTGAAATTATGGTCTTCTCTTCATTTTGGTATACATCTTCATAAGGAGTAAAAGATGCTTCAAACGTTGACCACGACTTCTTCATTTATCCTCTTCTTTATTTAGGATTTTGATATACAACGATCCGCCTCCTTTTCAGACTTGGATCTATTTATCCTCATACCTTGTTAGGGTCTTTTTGGATAGACTTCTCCATGATCTTTAGGGGAGTAATTTCTTCTCGTCGTGTGTATTGATCCTTAATATTGATTTGGATTAGTGATCTTCACATCATCTTAGGATCTTTAGCAAAAAGTGAATCCTCATGCCTTGTGAGGGCCTTTTTGGACTCGGGTATCCTCATGCCTTGTTAGGGCCTTTTTGGATAAGCCAATCTTCGCGTCCCGCTTCAATAAGTTATGCCTTGGCTATGAACTCTATATAATACCGAGCAACTTTTAAACGATCTTGTGCTAGAAGTTAAGTAACCTTTCAAATCATACAACCTTATTTATTGCAAATATATTTATTAATAAGCGATGGGAGAAAAAGCTCATAACTAACTCACATAAGTTAATGAAAGAATACCGAACTTATAATAAACTCTATCATCTCTCGTTCTCCGCAATTTAAAATCTCAAGGAATGAGACTCGTGGATGCTTAGCCTAATAAACCAATTAAGGTCCATATGGTTAAGGATACTAGCTAGAGTAAACTCGGATAAGTAAACTCGGGTTGAGTCAAAATATTCACGACGGGCCTAATATATCAAAGATATCTAAACTTGTTAAAACCATTTTATTTATTTATTTATTTATTGACTTTATTCTTGAAATGGAAATTATTACGATGTGATAATAAAAGAAAATAAATAAAAAAATACTACTAGGCCAAAATAGATCAAAAATTTGAAAAACGTTGAAATTTTTTTAAATTTTTCGGTAAAATGGGGTCAAATTCATGGAAAAGGCCACTAAAATTTCGATAGAAATCCCCCTACACTTAATATAAACATTGTCCTCAATGTTTAAGCATGTGGGAGAATAAACTCCCCTACACTTAGGACATTGAGTACGTTTTTTAAAATCGAGCTAAGGAAAGGACAACTAAAGTGATTACATTATTTGTTTTATTTATATACAAGATTGAATCACAATAGCAAAAACTTATCGAAGGAACCGGGTACACGAGAAACACGGGAACACGGGTCTCGTCAAAAATACCAAAAGTGGATCATTTAAGCACATGTCCCTGCACAATCACAACACACAAAACAAACAACCTACAAGGCTCCCCCTACACTTATTCTAGAAAATAGATAAAAGATAGATAATCGGGTTGCCTCCCGAGAAGCGCTTGTTTTTGTTAACCGAGTCACGAGCCTGACTCGACCCGGAATTAAATGGTCCATGGGGAAGCCGCGAATGTTATACCGGGATTAAAAATCTTATCCTCGGTCCCGGAGGAACATAATAAATGAGAGGCAGGAGGATAAGTCATGAAAGGTAGAAAAGTCCTCTCGACATAAGAAAAGTAAGTGAAGTCTTGATCTACGGGAGGTGGGGTGGGTAAAGGAGACAAATTGTCATCCCCCAAAGACATAGGATGGTCACTATTCGGCAAAGCCGTAAAGGTATCAATCAAAGAATGGTCAATGTCACCTCCCGGATCAAAGCACTCATCCTCATTTCCCGGTATGAAATGAGGAGAGTAAAAGCGATACATCACTTGCTTGGGTGTGCACGCGGTAGGACGGGGTGGCAACATAATATGAGAAATATCAGAGGACATATCTACCACCCGCGTCACCTCACCAGACCGAATCAAACGGAAAGTAGGGTCAAATCTCTCCACCTCCTATATGATGGAAGGTGGCGTGGCTAACAACGAATGCTCATCAATAGCAAGAGAGTCGGAGCTATCAATGTCCTTAATCCCCTCTTCAAAGAGAGGATTCATCTCACTAGAGATGTAGGCGTCATCAAAATTAAATAAAGGGTTCGAATAAATCTTGAAAATTTTCTTCTGAACGTCTTCATCGGATAGTGACTCGTCATCACTAGAAGTAAAATTATCATCGAGATCAAAAAGATGATTAGAGAAAGCCAAAGAATCGTCTCCCAAGATGTCGATGGGAGGTAATGAGTTATCACTAGAAAAAGATTCACACTCATCGTCACTATCGGAAGCAACCGTAGGCTCACTTTGGATTAGAATAAAAGTCTCATCACAAGGAATAGTGATAAGACCCTCATCCCCCATGATGAGAGAGGCATCGGTCTCAGTAGTGGAAGAATCGAGAATAGGAGTGGTAGAATCCTTAGGCTCGAGAGCCGGCAAGTCGAGAGAAGGAATTACAATTGCACTAGGACATTGAGCACAAAGATCATTCCAAGAAATAGAATTCTCATCGTCATCATCATCATCATAATAGTAAGAACGCACAAGAGGAGGAGTATAATCACTAAGATTAGATACTTGCTCTTGTCGTTGTCGTTGTTGCTCCTCCAAAGTCTGGGTCAGTCGAATTAAGCCGTCATGAAGTTTCAAAAGAAGGGCTTTTCTTTCGTCATTCAAAGCATTGATTTGTTGAATTCTCTGAGAGGATTGATGATTGATTATGGGATGTGGGGGTTCAAAATTTTGAAAACCGGAATTATAGCACGGATGTGGATCATAATTCATTGGTTGACAATAAGAAGTATCGTGAGGGCCCCCACAATGATTGCAACACGGGTATTGAGAAAAACCCGGTGCATGTTGCGGATAGGGATTATCATAGACGGGAGGGGGTGAGAAAGTATTGTAAGAGGAGAAGTACGAATTCGTTGAATTGCAAAATGGACAAAATCCAAATTGTGTATTGTCGATATCAAAACCACACCGCTCACAAGTACACCATTGACATGTTTGAAAACCATGCCATGGTCTCCCACACCAAACGCAAGACGAATCCATGAAGAATTATAAATAAGAGGGGTAGAGAAAAGAATTAAACCCGATAGAGGATAAAGAAGAATATTTTTGTATTTTTTAGAAAAATATATATACACAAGAAAAATCGAAAGAAATCGAACTAAAAATTAACACTAAAACGTAATATTTTTGGTGTAATACTTTTAGGAAAAAGTATTACTTTTGATTTTTTTGGTGCAATTCTTAGGAAAGAAATTGCTTTTGTGATTTTTTAAAATTTTTTTTTTGTATTTTTAAAATTTTGATTTTTTTGTGTTTTTGATTTTGTTGCAAGAAACGTAACGTTAAAAATCGAGCGGATCCCAAAATCCAAATGTCTTCACGAAAAATCGTCAATCGTACGAGCGAAGCGGCAACGGCGCCATTTTGAAAAAGAGATTTTGTTTACCCTTTTTATATTACTTTTATCGTTCCACAAGTCGACTCGAATTTGATTACCGATTAACGTTTTGAATTATTTGTTTTTGGTGACAATAACTTTGGAATTTTAAAACTAACTTAAATCTATTTAATTAAAAACTATTAAATAAAACTAATTTTAACTATTTAAACTAATTTAAAAACAAAATAAAACTAATTAAAAATTTAAACGAAATGTAACTAATTTAAAAAAAAATCTTTTAAATGAAAACTTAAAAACCTTTTTTAAACTAAAGACTCATAAAAGTAAATTTAAAATAAAAATATTTAAAACTAATTTGAATTTAAAAATAAAAGTAAATTTTAAAATGAAATCTATTTTAAATAAACAAAATAAAATGAAAACAAATCTAATGTTAAAAGGTAAATGAAATATTATTTTTTTGTCTTTTTATATTTTTTTGAAAAGTAAATAAAAACGGAATTAAAAAAAAACTATTTAAATACTTTTAAGTTTTAACAAAACTAAATACTAATTAAACTATTAAAAACTGCCAATTTAAAAAAAATAACTATATTAATTACTAAACGCATAAAAGAACACAAAAGTGATACTAGAGGAGTTGGCTGGGGCGCTTGGTTTCTAAACGAGGGGTCCTGGGTTCGAGTCCCAGGACAGTTACAATTTGCTATTTATTATTTTTGGTTATTATTTTTTTCTTTGGAATTGTGGACAAAAAAGATAACCGAACAGATCAAAGGATCTGTTGTTTAACACAGAAATAACAGTAATTATATAAAAGAAAACAAATAAGATGAAACAATATAAATCCAAATAAGCCAAGTAGCAAACCAACATAAGCAAAAATGAAATAAGCTATAAAAGGTATAACTAATATTAAGCTAATAAGCAGATTTAAATAAAATAATACAAATTGAAAAGCTGATAAGCTAAATCCTAATAAGCTGAAATACCAAATAAGCAAAAAGGAAGATTACTGAGATTAAGCAAATAATAAAACCAAATAAGCAGATATCAGTTAAAAGATTTAAATTAAAAAGGCAAATAAGTAGTTAAAAAAAACAAATAAGCTATAACATTAAAAGCTAAAACTAAAAAAAGCAAATCCAAAAACTATATCTATTTAATCTTGCTAAATCTCAAACTACAAAAACCAAATAAACTAAAAAGCAGATAACATCAAAATACAAGCAGATTAAAAAAAATTAAACTAGAACTTATAAAAATTAAAAGAGATTAAAAGGAACCTATTGATGATTCCGTTGCGACGAAGAGCGGCGCTGAGCCGTCTTAACAATCTAAACCGAACCCAATCACATCCTCCGAACCAACGTCTTACACCAACTTGAACCAAACAGTAACCCTTTTGTTTTATACTTTCCAGTGGGGAAAGTATATATATATATATATATATATATATATATATATATATATATATATATATATATATATATATATATATATATATATATATATATATATATATATATATATATATATATATATATATATATATATATATATATATATATATATATATATATATATATATATATATTATGATAATAATAATTCGAACAAGAATAGTAACAAAAACAGATTAAAAATTGATACTGAATTTAATTGAGACTAAAAGTAATTGAGACGAATTAAACAAAAATCAAATTTTCATTAATTAATCAAAGAAATTACATCGACTGAAAATTTAAAAGTACAATATTAAATCTAAACTAATTTTTCTGAAAATTAAATCTAAATTACCCTACTCCTAAAAATAATTAAAAACTGAAAATTAAAAAAAGCTATCTATCAATTACAATGAATGGGTTTTTATAGAGAAAACCCTAAACTTGGAGCCCAAGTTCTTCGATCCTAGCCGTTTCTTTTTCTTCTCTCTCTTTTTCTTGCAATCAAACGGTGATAGCAACTTTTGTGACTTGGATCGCCAGCGTGGAACAGTGTGATTGGAGGATTTGAGGAGTGATTTAAATCCTCCAATCAAAAGAAGGAGTTTCTGCCACGTCAGATGGGATTTGAGGACCACTATGGTGGATGCTGCGAAAAACTTGGGGATTTATTCCCTAAGTGTGTGACTTAACCATATTGGGTAAAATCCCCAATTTTTGATATGTAAAATTGTGGTGGGTGAATTAGGGTTTGTGGAGGTAAAAGAAAAGTTAACTGTGTTTTGTAGAGAGAAGAAGAAAGTGGGTGTGGGTTACTATGTTTTTATCGACTGATAATGTGGGGTAAAAAAACGTTTTATTAATAACTGAGTGGGTGAGGATAAGGTGTAGGTGAGGTGTAGGATAAACGTTTGTGTGAGTCAAAAAAATGTTTTAAAAAAAACGTGTGAGGGATTGTGTGGTAATAAATTAAATTGTTTTATTTGTGGGGTGAAGTAGAGTCTTGTACACGTGTGTATGTGAGAGTGTGGGAGTTTGGTAGGATAAATTGTTTATTGGGTAAATGGATGTGTTGACTGAGAAGCGTATATTGAGGGATGGACATTTGACCCAGTAAATGACTCTTTATTTCTTCCGTCTTGTTTAAACCATGTGGGCTTTTGGCCCATATTCACTTCCTTCCATTTTTATTTAATTAGCCAAGTGGGCTTTTGAGCCCAAGCTCAGTCCCATCCGTTTCTCAATAGGTTTGGGCTACTTTTGGGCTTTTGAGCCCATTAACCTGAATGTGGGACCCACTAAAACCCAATCAAACTTAAATCCGCGATTAAACAATCCCGTCTTTTGACTCTCGATAAATTCTTCATTCCCGTTTGCACTTTTGGTCTTTTTGAGTTGACTTTGTTGTTTTCTTTGATAAATGCCCGTCAAATCCCATGTTTTCTTCCTTTTTGATCTTTTGTACCTAAAACACAACAAGAACACAAAACCACGCGTAATTCCGACTTTTATGATATAAAACACATGATTAGGTCTCGTTTTTCCTTGATTTTAGTGGCAAAAGGATAAGTGTTTACACACTTATTATATATGCATGTTTAGGGATATAAGCTGTTAAATCAAAGTTCTCATAACATATCTTAAAGATCTGAGTGTTTGAATTTGGCTTGCTGGTCAAATACATCAGCAAAGTAAAAACCTGCCTGTGTTAGTGTTCATCAGTAACTTTTTGTGCTTGAATCTTGACTTAGACTTTGAACCATTACATGAAACCTGTTTAGACTTGTTCATTTAAGTTTATTATTGCTTGTGTATGCATTTGGTGAAGTTTAGCTGGCTGAATTGTGCTATAAGTGCTTATTGAACCATAACTGCTTATTTGTTCAAGTCTGGTGCATGTCTGGTGATTAATTGAATTAACTGTACAAATTGGCTGATTGTGATTGTGATTTCTTTGTTGTTATTGACTCCTTATGATCCACTCATCATTTGCGTGCCTTTGTGTAACTTGAATCTCCAAAAAAGTCACTAAAGACAAAAAGTCAAGAAAGTTAAGCAGTGGGAAAAGTTCCCACTACTCAGACACCAAAACTAGCCCCTGCTAGTGTTAATTTTCATTTAGCTTATTAATAAGCCATATTGGCTTTTCCAAACGTGCAACAACTTAATTTTTGTGATCAATCTTCCTCATTTGACCCATTGGTTTGAATTGGAGCTTATCAGACTTTGAGTTTGACTTTTTGCTAGAAAACTCTTAAAGTTGACTTTTTAAGAAGTGCTTGTTTGCTTATTTCAGCTTATTGAGTGAACTTATTTGAAAACTTTTTGTTGATTAAGCTTATTTAAGTCATTTAAAAGCTTTTGAAACTTGAATCAGCTCTTGGGGTGGCCTAAAACTCGAAAACGACTATTTTGTCGTTTTGTGAAGATAGTTTATTGCTTTTTCAGGCTTATTGATACAAATGATTTTGCTATGGTTCATATTTAGTTCTCGGTATCTCCTCGAATTGATCTCGGTTCAAAGTGGAATGATTTGTTCTTGGTTAATAAAAAGGTGTTGGTTTGTTTATCTATTTTAAACTAATAACAAATAAATGTAAATGGCGTTGAGTAAAGTAAAAGCGTTAAAGGTTAAACTAAAATAACGAGTTAAAACTAAATCCCTGAAAACGTAAAGAAAAGATTAGAAAAATACTTGAAAACTTAATTAAACTAACACTTGAAAATTTTGCAAAAACAAGAAAGTAAACAATTTGGAATCAACCAAATCGGAATCCCCATCGGAAAGATTAATCGGAATATTAGAGAACTACACTCGTCGGAATGTCACAAAACTAACCAAATCGGAATCTTCAAAAACCCTATTCTGATCAAAGGATCGGAATATTGGAGATGCAATCGGAAAGAAACAAAGGAGCTGATCGGAATGTTATCACAATACCCACAATCGGAATATTAGTACTAGATTCAAATCGGAATAATCTTAAATAAGCCACAATCGGAATGTTCAAATTAGTACTAATCGGAATACATAAAAAACATGCCAATCGGAATACTGGAAATAAGGGTTCAGATCGGAATACCCAAAAATAAGCTACAATCGGAATACCCAAAACCCTTTTCCGATCATACGATCGGAATAAAGGGGGGTGTAGTCGGAATACGTGATCGGAAGAGGGTTTTACTCTTTCCGATTTACCCCTTTTGATCCGAAATATAAGCTAAGACAATAAGCTATTTAGATAAGCTTATCACCAAAACTAAAACGAATCTATAGTGAAATATACCAAATAAGCACAAATAAGAACTTATCCAAACTTAAAATAAGCAATTTTTTAAATCAAACTATAAAAAGATAAACTTTTTAAGAAAACTTATAAAAAGTAAATAAGCTAAACATGTAAATAAGCCAATAAGCACAAGAATCTTAAAGCTTAATCAAATGAAAGCTTATGTAGGAACAAAAAGATTAACTTTTTTAAGCACAAAAACATTAAGAACAACACGGATCAAATGTATTTTGCACCAAAAGTTAACTAAAATCAAGAAAGGTAGAATGAGATTAAAGATTAAAAGCTTAAATTTAAACTTGATTAATGAAAGAAAACAATACAAAGGTTTAATCTTGAAAGATTAAAAGAAAGAAAGATGAAAACTAGTGAGAGAAAGTTGAGAAATTTCTCTCTCTAAAACTAGAGAGAATGAAAAACTAAAAACTAACTAAAGACTAATTCCCAAATTTGTGAAGTGGAATCCTATATATAGGCGTCTCTTGTGGGCTTTGTGAATGGGCTTTGGTTTTGGGCTTCTTTTCTTCTTTAGTCTTTACGTTTCTTTAAATAAACGTTTCCGACTTTGGATTTTGAGAAGTGTCGGTGAATAATTCCAACTCGTCTTATAATCTTTTGTTTAATAGACTCGAGTTCTTCGACATATATGAATCTTCAATCTTTGGCCATTTTCTTTGATAAATCTTCAAATAGGCACAATGACTTCAAATCTTTTGCATCTTTTGGACAATAGACTTCGTCTTGAGTCTTTTTCTTCGATAAAAACCGTGTAATCCCATGTTTTCTTCATTATTCATCCGGTTGACTCTGAAAACACAATAAACACAAAAACCACGCATAATTCCAAACAAATGATATTAAATACGTGTTTTGGTCTTGCTTTAGCCAAAAATAAGTGGTAAAAGGATGGGTGTTTTCACACCTATCAAATCCCCTACACTTAACCATTACCATGCCCTCATGCAATGCTTAGTGATAAAGCAAATTTACACTTTTCTCATAATCAATCAACCTTGGCCTTATTAACATTCTACTAAACAAAATTTAAAGTAATAAGAGAAATTAAAACTTCAAAGTAAACAAAAGGATAGAAAACCATTTTCACTTGAAAATAGCTATATGGAAATAACTTGCAAAGAGATCAAGGACTTACATTAGGGCTTCAGTGTTGCGAAGATTTATCACCCTCAAGTTTCACGTTCCCCAAACTAAGCTTAAAAACGAGATCATTGTTATTATAAGTTAGCAAATCAAACACTTACACACATGGCTTAATTATATGCTTAAACTCCCTTATTCCTAATTGTATCTCTTATATTTTATTTTTGTCTTAGAATGATCATGAAGATACATTTTTGGACTTATTTCGATAGTTTATTTAGGCAGAAAGCAAAGTAGGACGATTTGATTAATAGTTAGCTAAAGGACAAAATCTCTTAAAACTGCTTCTCGGGATATCAAAAAGTTCATATCTTGGCATAACTCGTTTCACGATTTGAGACCTTTCTTGGGCCGATATTTGGCATGTACTTCATACTTCATATCTTCGAGAGACGTTCTTGAGATAATGGTCTTCTCTTCGTTAATAGAGTTTCTTCACTTTGAGACTTTTGAGGGGTACTCCAACTTTGTTGACCACGACTTCATGATTATTTCTTCAATCGCTAATTGGGATTTTGAGATACAACGATCCGCCTCCTTTTCGGACTTGGATCTATTTATCCTCATACCTTGTTAGGGTCTTTTCGGATAGACTTCTCCATGATCTTTATGGGAGTTGATTGCTTTTCGTCGTGAGTCTTGATCCTTCATATTGATTTTGGGAATAATGCTTTTCACATCACTTTGGATCTTCAGCAATAAAATGGAATCCTCATGTCTTGTTAGGGCCTTTTCGGACTCGCCAATCTTCGCGCCCCGCTTCATAAGTTATGCCTTGGCTATGAACTCTTATCATTACCGAGCAACTTTTAAACGATCTTGGGCTAGAAGCTAAGTAACTTTTCAAATCGTACGACCTTACTTATTGCAGATAAATTATTAGCAAGTTATGGGAGAATAGGCAAATAATTACACCAAGTGAGCTTGTGCAAGAATACCGACTTATAATTGACTCTTTCATTTCTCGTTCTCCACAGTTTAAAATCTCAAGTAATGAGACTCGTGGATGCTTAGCCAAATAAACCAATCAAGGTCTACATGGTTAAGGATACTAGCTAGAATAAACTTGGATAAGTCTATTCGGGTTGAGTCAAAATAATCGCAACGGGCCTAATATGTCAAAGATTTCAAAACTAACTACACCACTTTATTAATATTTTTGATTTTATTGCGGGATATATACATATGAAAGCAACGATAAAAATTTAAAAATTACGACTAAATGGCCAAAGTTAATAAAAAATTTTAAAAATGTTGAAAAAGATGATTTTCCGGTAAAATGAAGGCATTTTCATGGAAAAGTCCACTTAAAACTTCGATAGAAGTCCCCCCTACACTTAAGATAAAAATTGTCCTCAATGTTTAAGCATGTGGGAAAAGTCTCCCCTACACTTATGACATTGTGCACGTTGGTTAAATCAAGCTAAGGAAGAGACGACTAAAGTGATCAATTTCAAATGTGAGTATGAAGAAAATTGAATCACGATAGTTGAAAGATAGAACCGGATTTCGGATAACACGGGAGCACGGTTCTTCAAAGGTTCCAAAAGTGCATTCATCCCTGTAATCACATCACCACAAAGACAAAGAACCTATATAGGTCCCCCTACACTTAGGAGGTTAAAATAGAAAAGGATAGATACTCGGGCCGCCTCCAGAGGAGCGCTTGTTTTTGATAACCGAGTCACGAGCCTGACTCGACCCAAAATTAGTTCATGGGAAACGTGGTGAGGGATGGAATCATCTCATGAGAGATGTCCTCACCAAAGTACAACTTCACTCGTTGGCCATTCACCTTAAAATTAGGTCCATTAGGTTGAGCGAGCTCGAGAGTACCATATGGAAAATTTTGGGCAATGGTGAATGGGCCGGACCAACGAGATTTCAGCTTGCCCGAAAAGATTTTCAACCGAGAGTTAAAGAGTAAAACTTTTTCTCCAACTTGGAACTCTCGGTTTTTAATCTTAGAGTCGTGAATGAGCTTAGTCTTTTCCTTATAGATCAAAGAATTTTCATAAGCCTCATTACGGAGTTCATTGAGCTCATTGAGTTGGATCTTGCGTAGGTCACCGGCTTTGTTGATATCAAAATTAGCCCACTTCAAGGCCCAGTAAGCCTTGTGCTCCAACTCAATGGGGAGGTGGCACGCTTTCCCGTACACGAGACGATATGGTGTACAACCAATCGGAGTTTTGTATGCAGTACGAAAAGCCCACAAAGCATCATCAAGTTTATCAGCCCATGAGGCACGATGCTCTCCTATGGTTCTTTCAAGAATTCGCTTTAATCCTCGGTTAGAGATTTCAGCTTGGCCATTAGTTTGTGGGTGGTAGGCGGTGGAAAGACGATGATTTACACCATACTTAGCCATGACTCTAGCAAATTGGTCATTCTAAAAATGAGTCCCGCGATCACTAATAATGGCACGAGGCACACCGAATCTAGCGAATAGCGATTTCAAAAAGTTACAAACCACCCTTGCGTCATTAGTAGGTAAAGCTTTGGCTTCAACCCACTTTGAAACGTAGTCAACGGCTACAAGGATGTATTTGTTTCCTTTAGATGAAGAGAATGGCCCCATAAAGTCGATACCCCAAACATAAAAAATTGCACACTCTTGAATGAAATTCTGAGACATCTCGTCTTTATGTGTGATCTTGCCTTGTTTTTGGCAAGCATCACAACGTTTAACCATCTCGTGAGCATCACGATAGATGGTGGGCAAATAAAATCCCGAGTCAAACACTTTTTTGGCGGTGTAGTTGGGACCAAAGTGACCACCGGTGGGTCCTTTGTGGCAAGCGTCAAGGATTTCTAAAGCTGCCGGTCCATCAACACATCGGCGAATAATCAAATCAGCACATTGTTTGAATAGATACGGGTCATCCCAAAAGTAAGTCTTAATGTCTTTGAAGAACATCCTCTTTTGTTGGGATGTTAGCCCGTCAACGAGGATTCCACCCGCCAAGTAGTTTGTAATGTCCGCAAACCACGGGGTTTCATCAGAAGTCGAGTTGATAGACATTAAGGTCTCCAGGGGAAAAGAGTCATTGATCTCTTTGTTCAGATGTTCCCCTTGGTAAGGATCCTCAAGTCTACTGAGATGATCCGCGGCTAAGTTTTCAGCTCCTTTTTTATCGCAAATTTCGATTTTAAATTCTTGGAGTAGTAAAACCCAGCAAAGAAGTCTTGGTTTGGAATCTTGTTTAGTCAACAAGTACTTCAACGCGGAATGATCGGTATAAACGATTGTGGTGGAAAGGACAAGATAGGGGCGGAACTTTTCAAAGGCATAGACAACAGCTAAAAGCTCTTTTTCGGTTGTCGTGTAATGCAATTGAGCCCCCGTCATTGTCTTGCTAGCATAATGGATTGGTTGGAAGTGTTTGTTCACTCTTTGTCCCAGAACCGCTCCAATAGCAAAGTCACTAGCATCACACATCAACTCAAAGGGGAGCTCCCAATTAGGGGTAACCAAGACGGGTGCCTTAGTTAGCTTATCCTTAAGCAAGTTGAAGGCTTCAAGACACTCATTGGAAAAGATAAAAGGAGTATCTTTTTCCAAGAGGTGGGTCATCGGGCGAGCGATTTTAGAAAAATCTTTGATAAAGCGACGGTAGAAGCCCGCATGACCGAGGAAACTTCTCACACCCTTCACGGTTGAAGGTGGAGGCAACTTAGAAATAACATCGACTTTAGCACGGTCTACTTCAAGACCGGCTTTGGAAATTTTGTGTCCTAGCACGATGCCCTCTTTTACCATGAAATGGCATTTTTCCCAATTAAGAACGAGGCGAGTGTCTTCACACCGCTGAAGCATACGTTCTAAATTGGCAAGGCAAGCAGAGAAAGAATCGCCATAAACCGAGAAATCATCCATGAATACTTCCATAGTGTCTTCCACCATGTCATGGAAGATAGCCATCATACACCTTTGGAACGTCCCAGGAGCATTGCATAAACCAAAAGGCATGCGTTTGTAAGCAAATGTTCCGTAGGGACAAGTGAATGTGGTCTTTTCTTGGTCCTTGGATCGATGGGAATTTGAAAATACCCGGAGAAACCGTCTAAAAAGCAGTAATAGTCATTACCCGCAAGACGCTCGAGCATTTGATCCATGAAAGGAAGAGGAAAGTGATCTTTTCTCGTGGCATCATTGAGCTTGCGATAATCAATACAAACTCTCCACCCAGTAACGAGACGAGTGGGAATCAACTCGTTGTGTTCATTGGGAACAACGGTTATTCCGCCCTTCTTGGGCACACAATGGACGGGACTTACCCATGGCGAATCCGAGATAGGGTAAATCAAGCCGGCATCAAGAAGTTTGATAACCTCTTGTTTGATGACGTCGTGAATGCGAGGATTAACCCTTCTTTGGCTCTGGATTGCTGGTTTAAAGTCATCTTCCATGAGAATCTTGTGAGTACAAAAGTTCGGATCAATTCCGCGGATATCAGAAATTTTCCAAGCAATTACCTTCTTATGATCTTTAAGCACGGCGATGAGGCGAGTTTTCTCTTCTTCTTTCAAGTTCTTCGCGATGATGACGGGCGACTTCTTCTCTTCTTCAAGTAACACATACTCGAGATGGGGCGGCAACTCCTTAAGTTCTAAATCCGGAGGATTTTCGATGGGAGGCGTATTCAAAGTCGGAACATCGATGGCAATGATCGTAGGAGATGGTGGAGAAAGATTGTCTTCTTTAAGAAGGTTTTCAATGAGGCGAAGATCTTCACCCCAATCGGTGGGGGAATCGTCATTAGCTAAGTTCACATCTCCCATGGTGGCTTCCAAATCTTTCCAAAGGAAATCACTTTCTCCAAATAGAGATAGTGATGAGTCAATAGAGGAAACGGTCTCAACATTGGGAAGAGAGGTAGGAATACTTTTACAAGCATCTTTGAAGTGTTCTTTACAAGCCTCATCAAGAACGTCAATACAATTAACACTCTCGTAGGAATAAGGCTGTTTAGACAACTTTCCCATGTTGAAGACAATTTTATCGTCACCCACTCTCATGATAAGCTCACCGGCTTCAACATCGATGAGAGTGCGACCGGTCCTCAAGAATGGACGACCAACGATCAATGGCACACGAGGGTCCATATCGTAGTCGACGACAACGAAATCGGCAGGAAAAGTGAATTTGTCAACTCCTACAAAGACGTCTTCGGCTATCCCCACCGGATAAGCAACCGTACGGTTAGCTAATTCCAAAGTCATTTTGGTGGGGACTAGCTCAGGGAGAGATAATTGCTTCCAAACGCTTAAGGGCATTAAGTTAATACTGGCACCTAGATCGGCTAGGGCCATGCAATTCTCTACTCCCGGGAAGTTACAAGGGATTAAGAAGCGACCCGGATCACCAAGCTTGGTTGGCAATTTCCTTAAGAGGACTGCAGAGAAATTCTCATTAAGTTGGGTGTTAGCGATATCAAGAAGCTTCTCCTTGTCACTAAGAAGATCTTTGAACATTTTCGCGTACTTAGGCATGTGAGCGAGAGGCTCAGCGAAGGAGATGTTGAAATTCAATTGTTTAAACATTTTAAGAAAGTTCAAAACTTGAATATCATCCTTGCTTTTGAGCTTCTCTTTCCTCAACCTTGAGGGATAAGGTATATCGGAAGAAGAGGAAGTCTTCAGGAGAATAGGATCACTCACATCCTTGGGTGGAGGAGGGGTAGAAGTAAGAGGTGGAGAAATTGGGGAAGTAGAAGGATGAGGAATAGGAGCAGGTGACTCGTTTTCCTTAGTCACAATCATCGGTGGAGGTATAGGAAGCTCGGGTTCCTTGGTACCCTTGCCACTGCGAGTTGTGATTGCTTTCATCTCCCCACTTGGATTCGCAACGGTATTACTCGGAAGAGTACCCGAAGAAGAGGGTTGATTACCTTGGAAGAAACTAGCCATCATGTTCCTTAAGTCATTCGTTTGACTTGCCAAAGTGTTTCTTATGTCAGCTCGCAGATCGTTCCCTTGTTTCACCATGTCTGCTTTCAAGTTGAGCACTTCCCGCTGGAGATTGTCTACGATCACATCATTAGTCCTCATGTAGGTTCCAATATCTTGAGGTAATGCGGTGGGTTGGTTGGGAGGAGCATTGTAGGTGGGTGGTTGATAAGCAGGTTGTTGGTAAACTTGGTTGTTTCTTTGAGGTGGATATGGTTGTTTGTGAGGTGGTATGTATGGTGCACGAGGTTGTTGTTGTTGTTGAGGAGGGCGATTGAGGTTTTGTTGTTGGTTTGGGTTGTTAGAAGGAAAACCGGGCGGTGAGAGATAGTTGTTCGAACGGTAGCTAAGCAAGTTGCGGTCACCTTGTGGACGAGTTTGATAAGCGGCCGGAGGATAGGTACCGTATGCATCATTCACATTCTCAGAAGAGTAGTCTTGGGTGGCGGTACAAGTGGTGTAAGAGTGGGGACCCCCGCATAACTCACATGGTTGGCTAACAGCATTGACTTGAGCGTCGTGAGCGTTTTTAGCATTGATGTTGTTGGTGTTGTTAGCGGTGTGGGTAACAAGCGATTCAAGAAGCGTAGTAATTTTGTCAAGTCGCTTGTCGCTGTCACTAGTACTAGCACTAGCGACATTGGGCCGAACACTCTTGGTTTGCACACGAGACTTATTTTCAATAATATCCCAAGCGGCATTGGAAGTCTTAACCAAAATATTACCCCCCGAGGCACTGTTTAGTGAATCTTGGTCATTCATGCTTAAACCATTATAAAAAGTGTTAATTTGGTGCACTTTGGTAAAACCATGTTGTGGGCACTTTCTTAAAAGATCTTTGAAACGGTCCCAAGATTCACTAAAAGATTCATCGTACTTTTGTTCAAAATTGATAATTTCATTCCGCAAAGCGGTAGTACGAGAGGGTGGGAAAAATTAGTTTATAAACTTGGTCTCCAAATCCGTCCACGTAAGAATACTTTGTGGCGGTTCCTTAGCAAGCCAATGCCGGGCTTGTCCCTCTAAAGAAAAGGGAAAAAGTTGTAAACGGATTACCTCTTGTGGAACACCATTGAATTTGACCGTATTCGTGAGTTGCAGGAATCTCTTGATGTGGTCATGTGGATCATCAATGGTACGCCCCAAGAATGGTTGAGCAGAGACCATCTGAATAAAACCGGATTTGAGCTCAAAGTTGTTGGCTGCAATCGCGGGTATGACAATGGGATCATTGTTGCCATCTACATGTGCTTGCAGAAGTTCAATCATCGGGCGATTGTCTGGTAGAGGCTCATTGTTGTTGTTATTATTGTTTTTGAGAGGTGGATTGTTATTGTTGTTGTTATTATTGTTGTTGAGAGGTGGGTTATTGTTGTTGTTTTGTACACCGACCATGTCTAAGTCTTCGAGAGGCACGGGCTCTTGATAAGACGTCGATCGTGTACGCATGCACCTACAAAAGAACTAACAAGGCAAAAACAAAGCAGAAATATTTTTGGTTTTTATGTTTTTTTATTTTTAGGATTTTTGAAAATTTTATATTTTTTTAGGGTTTTTGAAATTTTTTATGAAAAAGTAACGTTCACGGTGAACAGATCCCAAAATCCAAGTTCTCACAAAAAACTGTTGATCTTAACGAGAAGAGCCGGCAGCGGCGCCATTTGATACAAATGATTTTGCTATGGTTCAGATTTAGTTCTCGGTATCTCCTTGAATTGATCTCGGTTCAAAGTGGAATGATTTGTTCTTGGTTAATAAAAAGGTGTTGGTTTGTTTATCTATTTTAAACTAATAGCAAATAAATGTAAATGGCGTTGAGTAAAGTAAAAGCGTTAAAGGTTAAACTAAAATAACGAGTTAAAACTAAATCCCTGAAAACGTAAAGAAAAGATTAGAAAAATACTTGAAAACTTAATTAAACTAACACTTGAAAATTTTGCAAAAACAAGAAAGTAAACAATTTGGAATCAACCAAATCGGAATCCCCATCGGAAAGATTGATCGGAATATTAGAGAACTACACCCGTCGGAATGTCACAAAACTAACCTAATCGGAATCTTCAAAAACCCTATTCCGATCAAAGGATCGGAATATTGGAGATGCAATCGGAAAGAACCAAAGGAGCTGATCGGAATGTTATCACAATACCCACAATCGGAATATTAGTACTAGATTCAAATCAGAATAATCTTAAATAAGCCACAATTGGAATGTTCAAATTAGTACTAATCGGAATACATCAAAAACATGCCAATCGGAATACTGGAAATAAGGGTTCAAATCGGAATACCCAAAAATAAGCTACAATCAGAATACGCAAAACCCTTTTCCGATCATACGATTGGAATAAAGGGGGGGTGTAGTCGGAATACGTGATCGGAAGAGGGTTTTACCCTTTCCGATTTACCCCTTTTGATCCGAAATATAAGCTAAGACAATAAGCTATTTAGATAAGTTTATCACCAAAACTAAAACGAATCTATAGTGAAATATACCAAATAAGCACAAATAAGAACTTATCCAAACTTAAAATAAGCAATTTTTTCAATCAAACTATAAAAAGATAAACTTTATAAGAAAACTTATAAAAAGTAAATAAGCTAAACATGTAAATAAGCCAATAAGCACAAGAATCTTAAAGCTTAATCAAATTAAAGCTTATGTAGGAACAAAAATATTAACTTTTTTAAGCACAAAAACATTAAGAACAACACGGATCAAATGTATTTTGCACCAAAAGTTAACTAAAATCAAGAAAGGTAGAATGAGATTAAAGATTAAAAGCTTGAATTTAAACTTGATTAATGAAAGAAAACAATACAAAGGTTTAATCTTGAAAGATTAAAAGAAAGAAAGATGAAAACTAGTGAGAGAAAGTTGAGAACTTTCTCTCTCTAAAACTAGAGAGAATGAAAAACTAAAAACTAACTAAAGACTAATTCCCAAATTTGTGAAGTGGAATCCTATATATAGGCGTCTCTTGTGGGCTTTGTGAATGGGCTTTGGTTTTGGGCTTCTTTTCTTCTTTCTTCTTTAGTCTTTACGTTTTTTTGAATAAACGTTTCCGACTTTGGATTTTGAGAAGTGTCGGTGAATAATTCCAACTCGTCTTATAATCTTTTGTTTAATAGACTCGAGTTCTTCGACATATATGAATCTTCAATCTTTGGCCCTTTTCTTCGATAAATCTTCAAATAGGCACAATGACTTCAAATCTTTTGCATCTTTTGGACAATAGACTTCGTCTTGAGTCTTTTTCTTCGATAAAACCCGTGAAATCCCATGTTTTCTTCATTATTCATCCGGTTGACTCTGAAAACATAATAAACACAAACACCACGCATAATTCCAAACAAATGATATTAAATACGTGTTTTGGTCTTGTTTTAGCCAGAAATAAGTGGTAAAAGGATGGGTGTTTTTACACCTATCACTTATTCCTTGGACTTATATCAAATTTCTTTTTACAGAAGTCTTTAGTTACTCAAAAGAAGCTTGTGTGTCTAATTTGAGCTTATGGCATCAGCTTATAGCTTAATGGGCCAAAAAACCCATTAAGAATAAGCTGTTTGAAATAAGCCAGCTTATATCACATTTTTAGCTTTTGGGCCTTTGAAAAATTGTGTTCATAATCAAATTTTGAGTCAGATATGAGCTTTTGGGCCATTTTTATAAACATTTTTCTTATTGGGCTTATTTTGGCCCATTAAGGGTCTGTTTTGGACTTTGGCCCATTTGAAGGCCCATTAGGGGTATTTTTGTAATTTCAACTTCATTTCTGAGTTAATTAGGTTAAACTAAGCTAGTTTGCAAGTTTTTAGAATTTTTTATAAATTTTGGATTTTTAATATTATTTTATTATTATTTTATTATTAAAAATTAAAATTTAGATTTTTCGAGTTTTTATATTTTTCTTAGGTTAAATACATTAAGTTAGGAATTTTACAACTTTTAGAATATTTTTATTGTCCTTCAATTTTTTTTTTAATTATTTTAAGTTTAAATAGTTTTTAATTGTTTTTAAATAGTTTTATTTAATTTTAAAATTTTCAAAAATAGTTTCAAATTAAGTTTGGTCATTTTAGAGGTTTAGAAAGTGATAAATCTCATTTTGGGCCTTTTATTAATTATTTTGATTTTTTGGGCTTTAATTAGCATTAAAAATTATTAATTAATTAATTAAAAGGTTTAAGTGAATTTTGTTTTTTTGTAAACTCTTAATACATTATTTAGGATTTATTTCAATTTTCTAGGTATTTTTAGGATAAATTTTTAATTTTGCTATTTTTTACGGTTTTACGTGTATGACTCTTTCGTCTTAGTTTAATTCGTCATCGTAACCGTCATTCTCTTCTTATCCCATTTCTATTTTCTTTTCTCATAATCAATATAATCACAAAGTTAATCATCTCTCTACACAACACACTAGCCTCCTTGGGAAACGAACTTTGAACCACATTGGTCATTAGTGCTTGGTTTTCTTAAACCGACACTTAATACTTTCCTTATTTTGCTCTCTTTTCCTAAAGAGTGGTAAAAACTCTACATCAATTTACTTAATAAATACTCGGGAAATCATTTCAGTTATGAGGGATACATCTATAATACAAAACAAAACTAAAAGTGATCTTTCCGGAGCGTTGCAGAGGAGTTGTGTGCTTTTGAAGAATAAATACTTTCGACACCAAAGTTATAGTTTAGGACAATTTTCAAAATCAACCCAGTTCTCCATAACTTGTAGCTCTGATTACCAATCTCTAACACCCCCAATTTACATTGCGCAACAGAATACACAATTGGGTGCTAGACACAAGCATCATCACACAAGGTATATTGAACGGCTCAAAAGAGAGACGTTTACACATAAATATAAACAAAATTTTCATAATAGGTCTAAAACATAATTTCATCCCATGATGTACTAAAATGAAACCAGAGTAAAGCGTTTAGTCCCCATGGATCTCGACCAACAACCAACAAGTTTAGTACAGTACACAAACATACAATAAATTGTTCAACAGAAAAAGGATAGAAATAGTTTTTAGACCAACATTCTTCCAAAAGCCAGACCACAACCTCCACAGCAAAGCTCCATCCTCCATCACTTCCTATTACCTGAAACACATGCTAAAACGAGTCAACAATAATGTTGAGCGAGTCTATAGGTTTATCAAATCACATTTGAACACAATAAGAAAATCAATCATAATCATTTATAGAATTGTCGTACACACAATCTATATTCAAGGCAATAATAAACATTGTATTTAAGCTCATGACACCGACCCCTTAACCAAATAGTCACCCACGCCGATTGCCAGCATGACTAGAATAAAACCATTGCCCTTCTAGGGTATCAGTTGCTAGAATACCACATTCTTATTCCCGTAAATTATCCTTCCCAGAGGTTACTCAGCGTAATGACCTGGTCCCAGATAGGGTGGTCAACCGAATAGTACTATCATTAGAATAAGCGGCTATTCCCGACTCATAATATCAAGTCAGAAGATAGCTAACGGCTCATGAATTTAGGGTCTTTAGCAACAAGGTACTCAATACAATATAAACAACTTAGGCAACATTCGGGTCCAACAATTACTCATGACTTGTGTTCATTTATTTTCAAATAGCATGTATCCCCCTCGCGGGTAATAAAACAGTTAGTAGCTAGCATAAAAAGCGAGGCTACAGACTCACCTTAGTATAAGAGATCTAGCGAGATGATCGTCGATGATAATGGATGCTTTTCAAACACGAGAACCGCTACCTATCAAATAAGGCGCGTTCATTAATAGTGACTCGAGAAATAAATCATATATAACAACATCAAACTCAAACTCATAAAATCACGATAAACTCGAGAAAAAAAAACACAAATAACTCTATTACACTCTTCTATTCATTTACTTTACCAGTTTACACTTTTAACAAAGTCCGCCGGCACATACTACATGTACTAGCTTATTTACCCTTTTTAAACTTGTCAAACGTTTATGAAACGACTCGATAAACTAACTTAATATATATAGAAAGTCCTCCTACAAGTTTATCAAATGAAATTACTTTTCAAGTCCTTTACCCGACTCATCTTCAAACTACAAAATCCGGACAGATTTACGTTAATATTTCGTACAACCGTTTTAACTTCTTTAAACGACTCCGTTTACAAAACCGACACTCGGGTTTTAAAATAAACTCACCCTCTAAGGTTTACTCTTCATTATCAGTAGGTTACTCATTTCAAAACTTCAATTTATAGTCCCCTAGATTCGATCCAAATATCGACAACAACTATATGTAGTGCCGATATTCGTCTCCCGGTACACGAATAATCAAAACATGATAACGTCACGCTCGTTGGGAGCTAGAAGCTCTACTTTATATCAAATCGAAGCTAATCAAATTATCTACAACCCTGGGCTATAAGTTAAGCCATTATCAAAACATAAAAATCCCGAAATTACAGTTTACTTACTGTTATAAAATGCCTTTCAAAATCTTTTACAAAATCACATTTTTAACCAAAACCAACCATGGATATGTTATCCCAATACCCTAGCACTAACATATATCAATCATGTAAAACCCACAAAATAAGGTCATTACTTAATCTTACTTTTCAAATATTTTTGAAGTATTTTATAATATTAAATATTATTATGTTTAACGGTTTAAGTTGAAACCGATATTAAATATTTTATTTTAATCTTTTGACGAGCAACGAGGACTACTAGTGATCGCGATACCGATTGATGCCAAAAATTTTATATCGTATAATATTTTGAAACTTATTTTTGTGTGGGTTGATGAACTCACAATTTATGGATTTAAATTTTGGGCTTACGTGCATAATTTAGTGTCTTTTACGACTAAACCAGAAACCTTAGGATTACGTATTTACGTTTTTGAACTCCGTTTTTGATGAGACAATTTTTATTAGATTCGTTTTGTGACGTTGATTCATAATTTATAAAAACGTTTTTCGTGAAATGACCTGAGGGCACGCAAATCGAGAAAACTAGAATCGAGGAATACCCGTAAACTAGTGAGATGGGACAAAATACATTGTCCCACCCCACTAGCTAACTTGGACGGCACCTACATGACACCACAACCTTATGTGGCATCATGTTAGCTAAGTGTTTACATGTGTAAGCCAAGCTTACACCTTAAGCTACTCATTCCACTTCCACTAACTCAAAACTAGCAACTAACTCATTTTCGTCTTTCCATACATGCAAAATCAACACAAAACTCTCTCAAATACTCCACCCTTGCCATCCATATTCAAGCTACAAACACCCTTTTTGATCTTTTCTAGCCATGAAATACATGTTTACTAGCTCTATCATGGAGTTATCTTGAAGCCTTGATCATTTGGTGGCCATATTAACAACATTGGAGGTGATTTGCTTGTGTCCTAGGGCTGATTTCCTAACTTATGTTCTTGGTGTTTGATGATCTTGGAGTTACTTGTGGTGTTCATCAAGTTCTTGTCTTCCAAAAACAAGAAATACACTTGGTTGGTAAAGAAGATCATCCTCTCCATTTTCTCTTGTTATTTTTGTAAAGAACAAATGTATTTTCTTTCATTTTGTATATGTATATGATATATATATGATGATAAAAATGTTGTGTGGGGATCAAGTGTTGATAGATATGCTTAAAAAGGTTAATAACTATAAGAAATGAGGCTAAAATCTTGATTATTTATTTGTCTGTATAAAAACAGTATATAACTAAAACTTGAACTGATAAAATTGCATGGTATGATCCATTTACAGTAAGTACAAGATGTTATACACATGTGAGAGTTGGCCATGCAATGGAATCAATATAATGAGTGAGATATGATCAAAACAAGTTGGGTGTTCTAATCTGAATAAGCAGTTTTGTAGGGACTGTTAAGGCAAGATAAACTTAAAATGAGCAGTAGCTATAACTAAGTTAAATGTAGCACATAATATGAAGAACATGTCACCGAAAAATGAGCTTCTAATTCATTATATAACTCTAGGTATGGTAAAAATGGTGAACATGAAGATAAAAATCAGATTTTAAGAATTAATGTTTATTATTATTATATAAGCACTCACATTTTATTGTATAAAATGTAAAATAAAAACCCACTAACTTATAAAACTTATTTATATAAATATATAAAAGGTTAATTAAATGGATAAATTATATAAATGGTAGTGGAATAATATTTATAAGTAATAAAAACTATAAACTTGATTTTTACGACTTTTTCGGCTATTACCGTAAAATTAACGTTTTTCGCCAAATAAAACTTAGACGATAAAACCCGTCTAATGTAAAGTTTATAAAAGTCATATACTGATATATAAGTAACTAATACAAGTAAAAAACCGATAAAACCGAACTATAGGACATACGGACATTAACGAGCTAACTAAACATATTGGACTAATAATTGGACTAATAATTGGACTAAATAAGATAAATACTTGTAAAAAGAACTTATTGGGCTTAACCCATTTGGGCCCAACATGGAAAGTATAGATACTGATAATATAGGTATAAAATGGATTAAAAAAAGTTAAAGAACTTATACTAAGCTTATTAGACTCAAAATAGGTAAATAGGTAAAACTAGTAAACTAGTAAAAAGTTACCAATACGTAAACACTAAAATGAGTAAACAAGGATATATAAACCCACTTGATCATCATCATATGTACAAAATCATCATATGTATATTGTTATTTTGATAAAAGTCATTAGACAAGAGTCTAAGACCGATTATTATTTATATAGGTTTCCGTGACCGAAGCACGCCCGTAGCCGATAATCCGCCTTTCATTATCAAAGTGAGTCTATAGCCTCGTTTGAGCTCATTCAAATAATTTTAAAACCCGCGAGGGGGAATACATGTTTTGTAAACTTAGAACACAAGATTTTTTTTATGGTATGCTTGTCCCTTTATGAATGGACCCGTGGTTGCCTTTAAATTGCATTAAGTGATTGCCTTAGTTAAAGCCTCAATTATGGACCGTTAATTAACCTATGATGGGTTAACCGCTAGTACATTTAATAGATCTATGGGGGAAGCCGCCCCGGTTCAGTTTTTGTGGACTTGTCATAGAAGCTTAGGCCCGACCTCCACACTGTTTGAACATATTGTATTGAGAAGTCAGGTATACGGCAATGTACCAATAATCTGGAGGTAACCGACAATTAATAAATCTCTCGTCTTATTAGACTGATATGGGAGTGTCTAAGGGCTCGGTTCCATGAGCTTATTGCAATTTATGCTAAATACAATTATTATTGTTGATGCAAATTATTAGATGCTTGTTGCCTTTAAGCATGCCACAAACTTATAATCTTTGCTTGTGTTCAAAATGATTATATAAACCTATAGATTCACTCGACATTTTTGTTGATGATTTTCTCACATGTATTTCAGGTAATCAAGAAGGCTGAAGCTTGGAACCCACGGGAATGAATGTTGTGCACTACTTTGCAATATAAACTCTTTGAATTATTGTCGTTCCTTTTGTTCAAAACAATTTAAATCTTTTGTTTTGGTTGTACTTTGGTTACGATGTCTTGGGACTACGCTACTCTGATAAATGTTTTGGAACGATAAATGCAAAATGTCTCTTTTCGAGTCGTTCTTTATAAATTATGTGTTGTTGTATCATTGTTTAGCACCCAAAGATGTATTCCGCTGCATGTAAATTTGGGGGTGTTAAAGATTGGTACCAGAGCCATGAGTTATAGAGAACTAGGTCTTTTTCTAAAAACCTAAACTATAACTGTCAGTTTTATTTTTCAAAGATTCGGTGCACATGATTTCGCGTGACTTCAGGTTCAAGCTACTTCTGGGATTACAACTTTAGTATACATTATTATGTATGCCTTATTGCTAAGTATTTCTAAATAAATACTATAATCCTTTATCTATATATATTGATATCGTTAAACTTTTCGATAAGAGTTATCATTTATTAATGATTTACTTAAATAAATTTTTGGAAATTTTCCTGCAATTATTTTGAAGGATTTTCTACATTTATTTAAATTATTGGAAATTATCCTATTTCATTTTGTTATGACCTTATACCTATTTTGTGAAATTTACCACCGTCAAATTACGTCTTCGATGAGGAGGAAGCAGGTTTCACTACTGCAAGCGAGACACAGTCAACTAAGCCATGTGGATCCCCACGTGACTAGTGTTTATTATTTTGTGTCGTTGTACTCTATCCTTGTATTGATAATGTGTACGCATTTGATGATTGATTTTGTACATGATATGACTATACCATGAATACAATTAACTCATTCATTTTATCTTCTCTTTGTGATGTGACAGAATCATGCCACCTAGGAGAATGACAAATGATGCCATTGCGAGGCTAGTTTCTAAAGAGGTTGCGAAAGCATTAGCTGCGGATAGAGTTGCGCGTGTTAACACTGAAGGAGCAGGTGGCTCTGGAGGTGCGGGTGCTGAAAGTGAAGGTGAACCTGCTGGACCAGAAGCTGCGGGAGCAGGTGTAGCTGAGAATCCTGCAGATGAGGTTGCTCAGGCTGCTGCTACGGTTAAAGAATGTACTTTTGCTGGATACATGAAATGTGGACCCACTACATTTCAAGGAACTGGTGGAGCACTGGAATTATTCAGGTGGATTGAGAAAACAGAAACAACATTTGAGATTAGTGATTGCTCAGAAAGGAACAAGGTTAAGTTCGCAGTTGCTACTTTCAAGGATCGATCTTTAAGCTGGTGGAAGACTCAAGTTGCTACAGTTGGTTTAGAAGCTGCAAACAGGAAACCTTGGGATGAAATTAAAAGGTTGTTGAAAGAAGAGTTCTGTCCAGAAGAAGAGTTATCTGCTTTGGAGGATGAGTTGAGGCACCTGAAGTTGAAGGATAACAACATTGCTGCATACACTAGCCGATTCAATGAGTTGGTTTTGTTGTGTCCAGATGCTTTTGTTACTGAGAAAAAGAAGATGGATCAATACATCAAAGGGTTGCCTGGGTACATTAAAGGTGAGACAACTTCATCTCGACCCAAGAACTTTGTTGAGACTGTAAGAATGGCTCATACACTTATGGGGCAGAAAGTTTAAGATAGGGCTCAGAAAGCTGCTGAGGGTAATAAAAGGAAATGGGAGAATTCACAGAGTAGTAATCAAGGTAGTAACCGCCATAGGCAGTACAATCAGAAGAGAAATGATGGGGCTAGAGCTGCTACTAACAAGAATGACAATGCTGACTATGGGGGACCAGCCCAGAAATGTAAGAGCTGTGGTGTTTGTCACTTTGGTAATTGTCCACCAAGGTGCACTAAATGTGGAAAGGTTGGGCATGCTGCGGAGAAGTACAAGCCATGGATCCCTGCCATTGGAGCAAATGCTATTCCGATCAAGACTTGCTTTGAATGTGGAGAACGTGATCATGTTCGTCCCAAATGCCCGAAGTTGAAGAACAAGAAAGCAGGTGAAGCTGCTGGGACAGTTTATGTTGTTAAGGATGCTGATCAGGCACAAGGTCCAAATGTGGTGACGGGTACGTTCTTACTCAACCATCGTTATGCTAGTGTGTTGTTTGACTCAGGATCTGATAGGAGCTTTATAAGCACTTCCTTTAGTCGTTTAATTAATGTTGAGCCAACAAGCCTAAATGCTAGTTATGAGGTTGAGTTAGCTGATGGACAATTAGTTAGTACTACCACTATATTTAAGAAGTGTCCTTTGAAATTAGCAAATCATTTGTTTGAAATTGATTTGATGCCGATAGAGTTGGGTTCATTTGATGTGATTGTTGGTATGGATTGGTTGGTTGCTCATGATGCGGTAATTGTATGTGGGGAGAAAGTTGTCCACATACCGGTTAAGGGTAAGGTGTTAGTAGTTAAAGGTGATGTCGGCAGATCTCGTCTGACGGTGATATCTTGTATCAAGGCGAAGAAATATGTAGAAAGAGGTTGTCACCTGTTCTTGGCTCAAGTAGTGGAGAAAGAACTATCGGTTAGGCGTGTGGAAGATGTTCCGGTTATTAGTGATTTTCCTGAAGTATTTCTCGATGACTTGCCAGGGCTTCCGCCTCAGCGAGAAGTCGAATTCAAGATTGATCTAGTGCCAGGAGCTGCACCGGTGGCGCGTGCACCTTATCGTTTGGCACCGTCTGAGATGAAGGAGTTGGCAGATCATTTGAAGGAGTTAATGGAGAAGGGGTTCATTAGACCAAGTTCGTCACCTTGGGGAGCTCCAGTATTGTTCGTGAAGAAGAAGGACGGATCGTTCAGAATGTGCATAGACTACCGAGAGTTGAACAAGTTAACTATTAAAAATCGTTATCCACTTCCTAGAATAGATGATTTGTCCGATCAACTTCAAGGTTCGTGTGTGCACTCGAAGATCGACTTGAGATCAGGTTATCATCAACTTCGTGTTAAAGAGGAGGACATACCTATTACAGCTTTCTGGACGCGTTATGGACACTTTGAATTTCAAGTAATGCCGTTTGGGTTAACTAACGCACCTGCGGTATTCATGGACTTAATGAATCGTGTGTGTAAACCATACCTCGACAAGTTTGTGATTGTATTTATCGACGATATCCTGATTTATTCCAAAAGTCGGGAGGAGCATGAAGGTCATTTGAAGATTATTTTGGAGTTGTTGAAGAGGGAGAAGTTGTATGCGAGATTCTCCAAGTGTGATTTTTGGTTGGATTCAGTCCAATTCCTTGGGCACGTGATCGATAGTAGCGGTGTTCATGTTGATCCTTCCAAAATTGAAGCTATTAGAGATTGGGCTAGGCCTACGACTCCGACTGAAGTTAGACAATTCTTGGGATTAGCTGGATACTATCGGCGATTCATAGAAGGATTCTCTTTAATTTCTAAACCTCTTACTAAACTTACATAGAAAAAAAAGAAGTATGAGTGGGGTTCAGAAGAAGAAGAAGCATTCCAAACTTTGAAGCGGAAGATGTGTTCTGCACCAATTTTGGCTTTGCCCGACGGAGCTGAAGACTTTGTGGTATATTGTGACGCATCACGTAAGGGTTTTGGTGCTGTGTTGATGCAAAGAGAGAAAGTGATCGCGTATGCATCTCGTCAATTGAGGAAGCATGAGGAGAACTATACTACACATGATTTGGAATTAGGAGCTGTTGTCTTTGCTCTTAGACTTTGGAGACACTATCTCTACGGTACAAAGAGTATGGTATATACCGATCATAAAAGCCTGCAACATATTTTAGATCAGAAGGAGCTCAATATGAGGCAGAGAAGATGGGTAGAATTGTTGAGTGATTACGACATTCAAATTTGCTACCATCCCGGCAAGGCGAATGTAGTTGCCGATGCACTTAGTAGGAAGGACAGAGAAATAACCAAAAGGGTTAGAGCTTTAGCCATGAAAACTTATTCTGATTTATCTAATCGAATACTTAAAGCTCAAACTAAGGTGATGGAGGAAGAGAATGTGAGAGATGAAGACTTGGGTAGAAGGATGACACCTATATTCGAAATTCCTGATGATGGAATTCGATATTTCGAGAATCGTGTGTGGTTACCGGTGTATGGAGGACTGAGAGATCTAATTATGCACGAATCTCATAAGTTTAAATATTCGATTCACCCAGGATCGGATAAAATGTACCAAGACTTGAAGAAATGTTACTGGTGGCCGAATATGAAGGCTAACATTGCTACTTAAAACGCTTGACGTGTGCTAAGGTGAAGTTTGAGCACAAGAGACCTTCAGGTTTACTGCAACAACCTGAAATTCCAGAATGGAAATGGGAGAAGATCACTATGGACTTTGTTTCGGGACTTCCGAGAACTTCTAGTGGTTATGATACGATTTGGGTGATTGTTGATCGGTTGACTAAGTCGGCTCATTTCTTGCCGATAAAGAAAACTGATGACTTAGACAAACTTACTCGGTTGTATTTGAAGGAAGTTGTTTGTAGACATGGGGTTCCTTTGTCAATTATTTCTGATCGAGATAGTCGGTTCACATCTGACTTCAGCGAGCTCTGGGGACTCAGTTGGATATGAGCACTGCGTATCATCCGGAAACGGATGGACAAAGTGAGAGGACTATTCAGACCTTGGAGGATATGTTACGAGCGTGTGTAATAGACTTTGGAGGTAGTTGGGATCGACACTTACCTTTGGTGGAGTTCTCATACAACAACAGTTATCATGCAAGTATTAAGGCTGCGCCTTTTGAAGCACTTTACGGGCGAAAGTGTAGATCACCAGTTGGTTGGTGTGAGATTGGAGAAAATCAGTTGACGGGTCCTGAATTGATTAGAGAAACGACTGAGAAGATCGTGCAAATCAAGAATCGTTTATTGACAGCTCGTAGTAGATAGAAGAGCTATGCGGATAAGAGGAGAAAACCATTGGAGTTTGATATTGGCGACATGGTTATGCTGAAAGTATCACCTTGGAAAGGAGTAATTCGATTTGGCAAGCGAGGAAAGCTTAGTTCGCGCTATATTGGTCCATTCAAGATTATTGATCGAGTTGGTCCTGTGGCATATAAGTTGGAATTGCCAGAAAAGTTAAGTGCTATTCACAATACTTTTCACGTTTCTAATCTTAAGAGGTGTTTGGCGGACGAGAATTTGATAATTCCACTTGAGGAGATTCAACTGGACGAAAAGCTGCATTTTATTGAGGAACCGGTGGAGATTATGGATCGAGAGGTGAAACGGCTTAAGCAAAGTCGGATCCCGATAGTGAAAGTGCGATGGAATTCCCGACGTGGACCCGAATACACTTGGGAGCGAGAGGACTACTTCAAGAGTAAGTATCCACATTTATTCGTAGACGGACCTAAGGAGAAGTAAGCCCCAGGACGGTGCTCTCCTAAGGTGGTGAGGATGTAAAACCCACAAAATAAGGTCATTACTTAATCTTATTTTTCAAATATTTTTGAAGTATTTTATAATATTAAATATTATTATGTTTAACGGTATAAGTTGAAACCGATATTAAATATTTTATTTTAATATTTTGACGAGCAACGAGGACTACTAGTGATCGCGATACCGACTGATGCCAAAAATTTTATATCGTATAATATTTTGAAACTTATTTTTGTGTGGGTTGATGAACTCACAATTTACGAATTTAAATTTTGGGCTTACGTGCATAATTTAGTGTCTTTTACGACTAAATCGGAAACCTTAGGATTACATATTTACGTTTTTGAACTCCGTTTTTGATGAGACAATTTTTATTGGATTCGTTTTGTGACGTTGATTCATAATTTATAAAAACGTTTTTCGTGAAACGACCCGAGGGCACGTAAATCGAGAAAACTAGAATCGAGGAATACCCGTAAACTAGTGAGATGGGACAAAATACATTGTCCCACCCCACTAGCTAACTTGGACGGCACCAACATGACACCACAACCTTATGTGGCATCATGTTAGCTAAGTGTTTACATGTGTAAGCCAAGCTTACACGTTAAGCTACTCATTCCACTTCCACTAACTCAAAACTAGCAACTAACTCATTTCCATCTTTCCATACATGCAAAATCAACACAAAACTCTCTCAAATGCTCCACCCTTGCCGTCCATATTCAAGCTACAAACACCCCTTTTGATCTTTTCTAGCCATGAAATACATGTTTACTAGCTCTATCATGGAGTTATCTTGAAGCCTTGATCATTTGGTGGCCATATTAACAACATTGGAGGTGATTTGCTTGTGTCCTAGGGCTGATTTCCCAACTTATGTTCTTGGTGTTTGATGATCTTGGAGTTACTTGTGGTGTTCATCAAGTTCTTGTCTTCCAAAAACAAGAAATACACTTGGTTGGTAAAGAAGATCATCCTCTCCATTTTCTCTTGTTATTTTTGTAAAGAACAAATGTATTTTCTTTCATTTTGTATATGTATATGATGTATATATGATGATAAAAATGTTGTGTGGGGATCAAGTGTTGATAGATATGCTTAAAAAGGTTAATAACTATAAGAAATGAGGCTAAAATCTTGATTATTTAGTTGGCTGTATAAAAACAGTATATAACTAAAACTTGAACTGATAAAATTGCATGGTATGATCCATTTACAGTAAGTACAAGATGTTATACACATGTGAGAGTTGGCCATGCAATGGAATCAATATAATGAGTGAGATATGATCAAAACAAGTTGGGTGTTCTAATCTGAATAAGCAGTTTTGTAGGGACTGTTAAGGCAAGATAAACTTAAAATGAGTAGTAGCTATAACTAAGTTAAATGTAGCACATAATATGAAGAACATGTCACCCAAAAATGAGCTTCTAATTCATTATATAACTACAGATATGGTAAAAATGGTGAACATGAAGATAAAAATCAGATTTTAAGAATTAATGTTTATTATTATTATATAAGCACTCACATTTTATTGTATAAAATGTAAAATAAAAACCCACCTAACTTATAAAACTTATTTATATAAATATATAAAAGGTTAATTAAATGGATAAATTATATAAATGGTAGTGGAATAATATTTATAAGTAATAAAAACTATAAACTTGATTTTTACGACTTTTTTGGCTATTACCGTAAAATTAACGTTTTTCGCCAAATAAAACTTAGACGATCAAACTCGTCTAATGTAAAGTTTATAAAAGTCATATACTGATATATAAGTAACTAATACAAGTAAAAACCGATAAAACCGAACTATAGGACATACGGACATTAACGAGCTAACTAAACATATTGGACTAATAATTGGACTAAATAAGATAAATACTTGTAAAAAGAACTTATTGGGCTTAACCCATTTGGGCCCAACATAGAAAGTATAGATACTGATAATATAGGTATAAAATGGATTAAAACAAGTTAAAGAACTTATACTAAGCTTATTAGACTCAAAATAGGTAAATAGGTAAAACTAGTAAACTAGTAAAAAGTTACCAATACGTAAACACTAAAATGAGTAAACAAGGATATATAAACCCACTTGATCATCATCATATGTACAAAATCATCATATGTATATTGTTATTTTGATAAAAGTCATTAGACAAGAGTCTAAGACCGATTATTATTTATATAGGTTTCCGTGACCGAAGCACGCCCGTAGCCGATAATCCGCCTTTCATTATCAAAGTGAGTCTATAGCCTCGTTTGAGCTCATTCAAATAATTTTAAAACCCGCGAGGGGGAATACATGTTTTGTAAACTTAGAACACAAGATTTTTTTTATGGTATGTTTGTCCCTTTATGAATGGACCCGTGGTTGCCTTTAAATTGCATTAAGTGATTGCCTTAGTTAAAGCCTCAACTATGGACCGTTAATTAACCTATAATGGGTTAATAGCTAGTACAGTTAATAGATCTATGGGGGAAGCCGCCCCGGTTCAGTTTTTGTGGACTTGTCATAGAAGCTTAGGCCCGACCTCCACACTGTTTGAACATATTATATTGAGAAGTCAGGTATACGACAATGTACCAATAATCTGGAGGTAACCGACAATTAATAAATCTCTCGTCTTATTAGACTGATATGGGAGTGTCTAAGGGCTCGGTTCCATGAGCTTATTGCAATTTATGCTAAATACAATTATTATTGTTGATGCAAATTATTAGATGCTTGTTGCCTTTAAGCATGCCACAAACTTATAATCTTTGCTTGTGTTTAAAATGATTATATAAACCTATAGATTCACTCGGCATTTTTGCTGATGATTTTCTCACATGTATTTCAGGTAATCAAGAAGGCTGAAGCTTGGAAGCCACGGGAATGAATGTTGTGCACTACTTTGCAATATAAACTCTTTGAATATTTGTCGTTCCTTTTGTTCAAAACAATTTAAATCTTTTGTTTTGGTTATACTTTGGTTACGATGTCTTGGGACTACGCTACTCTGATAATTGTTTTGGAATGATAAATTCAAAACGTCTCTTTTCGAGTCGTTCTTTATAAATTATGTGTTGTTGTATCATTGTTTAGCACCCAAAGATGTATTCCGCTGCGTGTAAATTTGGGGGTGTTAAAAATCATAACACTAGAATCATCATAAAAATCAAAACATTCAAATCAAAATAAAGTTTTTAACAAGATTTTTAGCAAGAACACCATGGATTATCATAAAAATGCCATGCATGATCATAGCTCTCCCCTACCAACTTGAAAAAATCATAACCTTTGCATGTTCAAAATTCTTACACCAAAATGTTCCTCTTGCAATTCTAAGATTGGTTCTTGTGTTAGTTTAGCTTAAGTCATTGTGAAAATGGAGCAAAAATTGATCAAATGGGTGTTTTGGGGTAGGTTGGAGGTCACGACTACACAAAGAAAAAGAGAGAGAGAAACAAATTTTTGGTGAGTGGGATTATGAGTAGTGTGTGAAAAATTTAAGCTTATATATAGTGGTTGAGGGACTAATGTTGTAATTTTGCAATAGTTATGGCTCAAAATGAAAATAGTTAGCTAAAAAGCGGGAAATAACTATTAGTTAATTTTGAAAATATTTACGGGGATCGGGTTTATAAAGATACTTTTAAAAATTTAAAACGTACCTAAAATATAATAATATCGACTCCCGACTCGACTTAACACATCATTTAAAATAAAACATCAAAAATGACAAAATCGAACAACCGACAATAAAACGTAAAATATTCCGCAAGGCTCTGGTAAGATTATTTGTTTTGCATTGCTTTATATTTAGATGTATCCCTTAAAACTGAAATGATTTCCCGAGTATTTATTAAGTAAACACTATGATGATGTATTGATGTTGTTGAAAGTACGTCGAGTATTTGTTATCGTAATTTTCTTTATGCAATGCATATATATATAATTTTAAATAATGACCTTATATACCGCCGAGGGTCCAGGAGAGTAGACCAGATGATGAACGATTTTACAACTGATTTCTTGCGACTTGTATCTGGTATGAGGAAGTTTGAT
The DNA here is from genome assembly GCA_025667525.1 of Glebionis coronaria. Lineage (NCBI taxonomy): Eukaryota > Viridiplantae > Streptophyta > Magnoliopsida > Asterales > Asteraceae > Glebionis > Glebionis coronaria. Next base: position 3,451,978 of record JANFOE010000322.1, on the reverse strand, counting down.
CAGTTGATGTATGAGAGATATGTGGTTAAAACTCGTGTGATTAGGAGGTTTAAGGAGAATGAAAAGTTGTTTCAAAGGCTGTATCTGATATGAGGAGATCGGAGTTTGATAGGCCTCGGAAGATGGATGAGATTGCTAGTCTTAGGTCGATGGTGATAAATTTAAGTGCTCGAATTAAAAGGTTTAAAGAGGAGCAAGCAAGGTTTGAGAGGATGAGTGAATGGGAGTCTCATGTGAGATCAATTCTGAGTCAAGGTGGAAGTTTAAGAATGATGAAAGCCGTACTGAGACTTATTTTTTTATGATTAATCCGTCGTGTAAGGGTGATTATTTGAACTTTGGAAGTAAGTTGCCATCATGTCATGATTCGACTTTGAGGTACGAGGGTGTGGAGTCCATAGATCGTTTAGACTCAATGGTAAAAAAACCATTATATCTAGGATAATCATCATTCATATGATTAACATAGCGGAATAGAATAATGATTATGAACAAGGTGTTAACAAAAATGAATTCTCCAAAAGTGCTTGTATTAAAGATTAACACAAACAACTCTAGGAATGTATACATTGAATCTCATGCCTAGAGATCAAAGCTTGTTGTAGGTTACATTGTGAATGAATAATATATGAAAAACCTACAGGGCTATGTCTGTTTATATAGTAGAGACATAGCTTACAAAGAAAGCTAAAATAATAAAAAGACTCCAACGGCTTGTTCTTTTGTAACTTGTACACTTTAGCCCTTGTCTTCATATTTTGTTCTTTTTGACGCAACAACTCATAATTTCGACCCAACAATCTTCTCCAAGTTGATGATGTCAAAAACACTTAACACCAAGGATCAACAGATTGCACTTTGTAGACTTCTTCCCCTTTTATGACATGATCCAAATAGGGGTCTTGATGTAAGCAACCTTGATTTCGACCACTACTAACCAATATTACACTACTAATACAAGTATTCTATTTCTCAAATTACCCTCCATGAAGAACCGTTGGTTTGCCTTTAAATGAATTTGAGAAGGGAACAATAGAAACTCACATAAGTTGTAGTAATACTAATGAGTAGTAGTAAACACCTTCACCTCAATGTTACATGTAAATGATTAACACATGAACAATTTAGCTTCCCCTTAAATTGTGCTAATCATTCTTGAATCTTCAAATTCTGTAGGCTTTATGTAAAGATCACGAAGAAATCTAATTATGACTTACTTGATGATGAAGTAGAATAACCCGAACTTGTATTGTATATCTTGCACTAACCACGTGACTCCAAAACTCACTCATCAATGAGTAGACTCCAAATCTCACGGTTCAAATGAGTAGAAGCCTCTTGACAAAAAGACTCCTCAAGTGAGGAACATACAATAGCAAATACGAGCATAAAGCACCATTACACAGATCTCGTACCTTTTCTACCATTTTATCAAGTTCTTTGTCACAACTTGAAGCACAAACAAGTTATCTTAAAAGTCAGTGGTTGGAAGATCACGACTTTAAGATATGATAAAACACTAATCCGCGAAAATCTACTTCGTCTTCAAACAAATAATAAAAAAATTTCTTTGTAATCAATGAATATAAAACGAGCCTTTATACCTTTAAGAACTATTTGATGTGAATAAACCAAATCCCATACCAAAATCTTCAAAACTTTCTGTCAGTGGCTGCGTACAACGCTGTCAGCGGCTTGACTATACTTTGTCAGCGGCTGAGTTTCACGTGTCAGCGGATAAATCAATCCACTGTTATTTTGTCAGTGGCTAAAATACTCCCATCAGCAGCTTCCTCATATGCCTACTGTGACAACTTCATAAGAATCACCAGGAGGATAAAATACTCCCTTTACAGACTTGGATTCATCTGGTTGTTCAACAAGAATTGATTTATTCCTTGTAACAACCCCATGTTCATCCCTTTGTGCCCTAAACACCTAATTTACCCCAATAGGTTTAATGATGACCTTAGCAAGAAAATTAAATCTGTTGCAGGTCATAGAAATTCTATCTGAATTAGGGTTTTGGTCTTGTTTAGGTCTCCATGTCAAACTGGATGAAGCTTTAGACTCTTGTCCCTTAGGTTTTAAATACCTATTTCTTGGCCTAACATAAGGTCTGATAGAAGCTAATTATGGCATTTTCATACCAAACCTAGATCTGTCAACAACTGATTTGGTCTTGTCAGCGGCTGAATTGTTCCTGTCAGCGGGTGAATTAGGGTTTGCTACAGGAACCCATTGTCTGTTAGACCAGGTATTTGTCTTATGAAAGGGTCTTTGTCCATGGGTATTAGTCCTTCTAGAGAAGAAAGGAGTTGGTCTAGTAGCCGTAGGACTTGGTTGGACAAAAGGTCTAGGTTTGACCATGGTTGACCTATTGTCAGCGGGTGAATTGTGTCCGCTGACATAGTTATATGCCAAATGTGAAAAACTCCCACATGTATAGCAAGCCTTTTTAGACACAAATTTAGGCTTGTACTGATAAAACCCTGTCCCATTGACACTCACTTGACTTTGAGGTGATCTAGGTTTTCTATACATTTCAGCATATTTGACACTAGGTTTACTTTTTGGTGTTGAGCCAAGATCAATAGTTTTACCAGTGGTCGGATTGGTCACAACAATGGGTGTTGTTTGAACAGGTTCATCATTAAGCAGTCTACCCTTAACAAATAGAAAAGGGTTGGTTGCTTTCCATTGTTCTAGATCAGTCACCTTTTTCCTATATTCCTCAACTGGACTAAGCACACGTGGTGGGGGAATAAATTCCTCCTCTTGTAGTTCAGGTATGCCAGTCCAAGAGAAGTCCTTCTTAAGGACACCATAAAAGTTTCCAGCAGGTGGTGGGATAGTAGCATATTCTTTCATCCCAATCCCAGACATGTCCCCATGTTGTCTTTGCTCACTAACACATTTTTCTAGCGTTTGGATAGCTTTTTCAAACTTTTCAATTTTTAACCCTACATTTTCTTTAAACCTGATAGCTTCATCTAACTTAAGTTGTAAATCTGCTCTATATTTCATTAAAGAGTCCCTAGCATCATTACTAACTTTCATATCTCTGGTTAAAATATTAATTTGATCTTTTAGGTTAAATTCCATTTTCTTATACTCCTCAACCATCCCATCAGATTGAGCAAGTCCCCTTTTATAGTTTGTAAGTCTGATTTCAACATCAAACACATCAGATTTTATATTTTAAAACTTTTTTATTAAGTTTTTATGTGTTTAACCTACAACCTTTACTACAAAAGGCATCATCATATACGTCATTGTCTAATGAAGATGAAGAATTGGCCATGAGAGCATATCCCACATGCTCTTCCTCCTTGTTAGCTATCAAGGCTTGATTTTGTTCCACTTCATTAGCCATGAAACTCCAGTCCCATCCAAGTCCATCAATCCCATGCATGGCTACCATAGCCTTTAATCTAGCATCTTCAACCTTGATGTTTTGGCTTGAGTTATTTCCAGCATCAGTTCTACGTAGAGATCTGCACTCCCTCATGAAGTGTCCCATCATGTGGCAATTATAGTACTCAACTTTAGGTTTATCAAATCCAGCAGTCTCCTTGCCATTGAAAGTCATTCTCCTTCCAAACCTCTTGTTCGATCTATTGGCCCCTATGCTAGCAAGTGCCATACTCCACTTGATGTCCATCTCTTCAAGATCAGCATCACGGATTTGCTCAAGATCTTCATAAGTAACTAAAGAACCATTGGGCAAGGCAGCAATTGTTGGGAATAAAATTAGCTAAGTCACTGGGACGCTGACAAGAGGAACTTGGACGCTGACAAGAGTAAAAGAGGCGCTGACAGATGAGCACTGACAAGACATATTTGAGCGCTGACAAGAAGAAGTTCAACCAATGATAGGAATACTTAGTCTACACGTTTTGTATTTCAAGTAAAGATATGTTCAATATTGTATTTTCTATAATTATCTTTACCTAGAATAGTTGATAGGTAGACCTTTATACATGACTCCTTGTGCTATAAAAGGAGGTCGTCGGGTTCATAGTTTGATATCAGTTTTTTTAATAAGTCTTTACAAGTTTTACAACTTTCATTGTACACAAGTTTCATTATCAATCAAGAGAAAAAGTTTGGTTTACATTGTTTGTTTGTTCTTTGTTCTAAGTGTTAATTCCGCATAACACCTATATTGTCAAATACACAAAGTTTCTCTAAGTGTGAATCTTGATTCAATCTCGTTTAACACAAAGCTAATCGATCTAAGTTTGGGATCAACAAGTGGTATCAGAGCTTGTTGAGGAACTTTGATCTAAAAGAACAGTAAACCCTAAATCATCTGAAACCCTAAAACCAAACAAGATGTCTACCACAAAATCTTCATCCTCATCAAATCACAACCTCAAAATCCCTATGCTCGACCCTGACAACTTTAAACAATGGATTCAACTTTGAACAATATCTTCAAGTTCATGACCATACTCTTTGGGAAGTTGTCGAATTTGGCAATCAATTCGATAAAGCAGCTAGGATTGCTGCTACTATTGGAGCAAGAAGCACAACTGGTGCAACTGGTGCAGATCTTAATGAAATACCTGAAGATGGAAGAGCTATCTCAGCTGTTGATATAGCCTTGAGAAGGAATGACATGAAGACGTTGAACATTCTTAAACTCTCCTTAGGTCCAAAGAATCAACACAAATACATAAGTTTTGATTCTGCTAAAAATATTTGGGCAGCTCTTCAAGTTACCTATGGTGGTAATGGAGATACGGCCAAAGAAACGAAGAAGCAACTTTCGAGTGAATATGTTGTGTTTAAGGCTCATCCCAGTGAGAAGCTAAGTGAGGTAAGAAGTCGACTTCTAGACACCACTAGCAAGTTGTCTTTTATGAGAACAGAACATGAAGATGTTGATATCATTGATACATTCCTTAGAGGTCTTGGTGATGTATGGAAAATTGAAGCTAGACCAATCCTTACCACCAATGCCCATAAGAGTGCTTCCTTTGATGATATCTACAATAAGCTAAAGATTTTGGAGAGTGAGACCTTACTTGAACATGGAAACAAGTCAACATTTGGGAACATGGCTTTCATCTCACATAGTGAATCTCAAACCATTAAAAAAGACTCATATGTTAATGGATTGAATGTACATCCTGTTACTGGATCAACTTTTTTCAGCGGTGGATCAACCTTTGTCAGCGGCTCAAATTTTGACGCTGACATATACAATGTTGGCTCACCAAGTCTTAAACCTGCTAGTATTGATTTGGATACAGTATGTGCATACATTGCTGTATTACCCAATGGTTCCTTAGTTACTTATGAGGATCTTGAGCAAATCAGTGATGCTGACTTAGAAGAGATGGATATCAAGTGGAATATGGCACTTGCAAGCATAAGGGATAACAGATGGAACATGAGGTTTGTAAGAAAGATAACTTTTAATGCTAAAGACACAACTGGATTTGAAAAATCCAAGGTTGAGTGTTATAACTGTCGTAGGATGGGACACTTCATGAGGGAGTGCAGATCTCCAAGAAGATCTGATGATGGAAAGAATTCAAGCCAAATCATCAAGGTTGAAGATGCTAAGCCAAAGGCTATGGTCGCCATGCAAGATACTGATGGCGTTGGATGGGACTGGAGCTTTATGGCAAAGGATGTGGTAGAGAATCAAGCTTTGATTGCTGAAAATGAAGAAGAAGAGCATGTTCACTTTGCTCTCATGGCCAACTCCTCATCTTCATCAGATAATGAGGTATATGATGATGCTTTTTGTAGTAAAAGTTGCAGGTTAAATACTGAAAAACTTATCAAAGAAATTTTAAAAGTAAAATCAGATGTTATTGACATAAGCACTAGACTTTCAAACTATCAAATGGCACTTGAACAATCTGAAGGGATGATAGAGGAATATAAGGAAATGGAATTTGACCTAAAAGATCAAATTAATATTTTAACTAGAGATCTGAGAGTCAGTAATGAAGCTAAGGAGTCTTTAATGAAATGTAGAGCTGACCTACAACTTCAATTAAGTGAAGCCATTAAAGATAAAGAAAATGTAGGGCTTAAAATTGAAAATTTTGAAAAAGCCAGCCAAACCCTAGAAAAGTGTGTTAGTGAAAAAAGAAACCCTAGGGACATGTCGGAGATTGGGATGAAAGAGTATGCTGCCATTCCACCACCTGTTGGGGACTTCTATGGTGTCCTGAAAAAGGATCTCTCTTAGACTGGTATTCTAGAACTCTAAGAAAAGGAATTTATTCCTCCACCTACAGTGCTTTCCCCAGTTGAGGAATATAAGTAGAAAGTGACTGACCTTAAACAGTGGAAGAAGGCCAACCTTATGTTGTTTGTTAAGGGAGGATTTCTTGGTGATGAGGAATCTAAAGTTAAACCAATATCCATCACTAATCCTACCACTGGAAGACATATTGACCTTGGCTCTACAACTAAGACCACATCTAGTGTTAAATATGCTGAAATGAATAGGAAACCTAGATCACCCTAAAGTCAAACAAGTGTTAATGGGACAGGTTTCTTCCAATCTAGACCTAAGGTTATGTCTAGAAAGGCTTGTTTCACATGTGGAAGTTTTTCTCATTTGGACTATAAGTGTGTTAGTGGCTCTAATTCCACCACTGACAATAGGTCAGCCATGGTTAACAGACAATGGGTTCCTGTAGCAAACCCTAATTTGGGCACGGACAAGAACAAATGCCCTTTTAAAAGACCAACACTTGGTCTAACAGACAATGGGTTCCTGTAGCAAACCCTAATTTGGGCATGGACAAGAACAAATTTAGCACTGACAAGAACAATGCAACACTGATAGCTCCAAGTTTGGTATGAAAATGCCACAAATAGCTGTTGTTAGACCTTGTGTTAGACCAAGTAACAATAGGTATTTACAACCTAAGGGAAAGGGATCTAAAGCTTCATCTAGTTTGACATGGAGACCTAAACAAGACCAAAACCCTAATTCAAATGGAATTTCTATGACCTACAACAGAGTTAACTATCTTTCAAAGGTCATTACTAAACCAATTGGGGTAAATTGGGTGTTCAGGCCACAAAGGAATGAACAGGGGGTTGTTACAAGGAATAAGTCAGTTCTTGTTGAACAACCACATGAATCCAAGTCTGTACAGGCTTGGGTTCCCAAAGAAAACTAATTTGTTTTCTTTGTGTGCATGGAATTCAAAAACAAGTCAATGATCATGGATATTGGGATAGTGGATGCTCTAGGCACATGACGGGGAAGGAAGATTATTTGACATATTTTATCCCCATTAGAGATGGTGACAAAGTGTACTTTTGTGGAGGCTATGGAAATATATCTGGCAAAGGCACTCTTATCACCAACAACTTACGTTTTGAAGACGTTTTTCTGGTAAAGGAACTTGATTATAACTTGTTTAGTGTGTCACAAGTTTGTGACAAAAAAATAAAGTTCTTTTTATTGATACTGAATGCTTGGTGTTGAGTAAGGATTTTAAGATTCCTGATGAGAGGTTTATTGAGTATAGAACACCTAGGCATAAGGACATTTATAATTTTAATCTAAAAGGAATTAAGATGAACAAAAATCAGTCATGTCTTTATGCTAAAGCATCAGTAGCTGAGAGTAATTTATGGCACAGAAGGTTAGGGCACATTAACTTTAAGAACATTAATAGACTTGTGAGACATGATCTTGTTGATGGTTTGCCTTCAAAGGCTTTTCACAATGATCACTCTTGTGTTGCATGCCTTAAAGGCAAACATCATAAGGTCTCCTTTAAGTCTAAAAGTGTGCATTCTAGTTATAAACCACTTCACTTTTACACATGGACTTATTTGGCCCAACTAATATAGAAAGCCTAAATGCTAAATCTTACTATTTTGTTATCACTGATGATTATTCTAGGTTTACTTAGACTTTCTTTTTGGCTGTAAAGAGTGATACTGCTAAGACTTTAATTAACTTCATCACACAGATTGAGAAGAAAACGGGTAATAAGGTTAAAATTCTTAGAAGTGACAATGGTGGTGAGTTTAAGAACAATCTTTTAGATGCCTTTTGTGTCAATAAGGGAATTTCTAGGGAGTTTAGCATAGCTAGAAATCCACAGCAGATTGGTGTAGCTGAAAGAAAGAATAGAACTCTAATAGAAGCATCGAGGACCATGTTAGAATATGCTAAGTTTCCCATTGCTTTTTGGGATGAGGCTGTGAACACGGCTTGCTATGTTCAAAATAGAGCCTTGGTCAACAAAATCCACAATAAGACACCTTATGAGCTATTTTGGAAAAGGAAGCCTAATATAGACTTTCTTAAACCCTTTGGATGTCATGTAGTGATATTAGATACTAGTGATGCCTTAGGAAAATTTAATGCAAAAGGTGATGAAGGATATTTTGTGGGTTATTCTATGAATAGCAGAGGGTACAGGGTTTACAACAAGAAGGAAAAATGCATTCTTGAAAAAGTGCATGTTAAGTTCTTAGAAAGTAATCCCAGTGATCCTGAGAATGAACCAGATTGGTTATTTGATTTGGAACCATTATCTAGGACCTTGAGTTATATGCATGTTACTAATCCAGACATTGTGGAGAAGGATCCAAATGTTTTGGAAGAAGCTATTGTTGAGATTTCAGGTACACAGGTTGCTAAAGAATAAGGATCACATGCAGTTGAGACAACTCCCATATTTGATTATGTCACCATACCTATATGGACTAATGGGTTTGTGCAAGCATCTGCTGCTGCTAGAAAGGAGGAAGAAGGACCACAAGAAAAACCAGTTGATGAATTCATGCATGCATCTTCAAACGCCGACAAAGCCAATTCAGACATTGACACGTTGAATTCAGACGTTGACACGTTGAATTCAGACGCTGACAGCCTGTTTGGAAATTTATTCTCTTCCTCCAACAGAAATATTTTTTAACATGTTGAAGATCCCATACCCAATCAAGATGTCAATTCAAGTGGGGATGATAGTAGAAATAAAGATGATATTGGCAACATGGAATCTATTGTAAATTACAACTCACTATTTGGGGGAGGAATACTTACAAAAGGTGGCCAAAGATCATCCTCCTTCCCAAATAATTGGTGATATTCAGACTCCTGTCCAAACAAGGAGGACTCACCAGACTCAAGGTATATTCATTGGTAATATTCACAAGAAGGAAGATATCCCTCTTGTGCAAGCATGTTTGTTTGCCTGTATACTGTCACAAAAGGAACCTAATAAGATTTTTGAAGCTCTTAAAGAAACAAGCTGGGTTGAAGCAATGCAGGATGAGCTTCACTAGTTTGTAATTCAAGATGTTTGGGAGCTAGTGGACTGTCCAAGGTATGTCAGACCTATTGGGACATGTTGGGTTCTAAGGAATAAAAAAGGATGAAAGAGGGATTGTGGTCAGAAACTAGGCACATTAAGTTGCTCAGGGCTATACATAAGAAGAAGGAATAGACTATGAAGAGGTTTTTGCACCTGTTGCAAGAATTGAAACAATAAGGATTTTCCTAGCCTATTCTTCTTGCATGCGTTTCATAGTTTATCAAATGGATGTGAAAAGTGCTTTCTTATATGGCACAATTGAGGAGGAAGTGTATGTTATGTAACCTCCAGGTTTTGAAGATTCAGAGCATCCAGACAAGGTGTATAGAGTCAAGAAAGCAATGTATGGACTTCATCAAGCCCCAAGAGCATGGTATGGTACATTATCCACTTACCTTGTGGAAAATGGGTTTAAGAGGGGCATCATAGACCAAACACTTTTTACCAAGAAGACCGGCAAGGATTTTCTTCTTGTACAGGTATATGTGGATGATATTATCTTTGGATCTTCAAATCTAAAGATGAGTGAAGACTTTTCCAAATTCATGACAGACAAATTCAAGATGAGTGCTATGGGATAGATGAACTTCTTTCTATATTTACAAGTACAACAGAAAGAAGATGGTATCTTTATCTCTCAGGACAAGTATATGGCTGAGATCTTGAAGAAGTTTGGTTTTTCTCCTCATGAAAAACGGGCTAGCACACCCATGGATAGGGAACACACTTGGGGAAAGACTGGAGATGGAAAAGATGTTGATGTCAGGCATTATAGATGAATGATTGGTTCATTGATGTATCTTATAGCCTCTATACCTGACATCATGTTTGCTGTGTGTGCATGTGCACGCCCTAAGTGACTCCTAAAGAGTGTCATCTTCATGCTGTTAAAAAGATCTTTAGATACCTTAGGTGTTATCCCACCTTGGGATTATGGTATCCTAAAGATTCTCCATTGGAGCTTATTGGCTATTCAGACAGTGATTATAGAGGTTATAAGTTTGATAGGAAATCCACAACTGGTGGATGCCAATTTCTTGGGATCAGACTCATATCTTGGCAATGCAAGAAACAAATAGTGGTGCTAAATTCTACAACTAAAGCAGAGTATGTGGCTGAAGCTGCTTGTTGTGGACAAGTTCTATAGATACAAAAACAAGCTGTTGGATCATGGGTATAATTTTATGCATACCAAGATATTTGTAGATAATAATAGTACATTATGCATTATTAAGAATCCTGTACATCATTATAAAACTAAACACATAGAAATTAGGCATCATTTTATCAGAGATTGTTTTGAAAAAGGTTTAATACATCCAGATAGGGTAGACACAGAAGAAAATGTGGCTGATCTTTTAACTAAACCTTTTGATGTGGGGAGGTTCCGATACTTGGTAACAAGTATTGGAATGATCAATCTCACCTAAATGTGTTTTTAGAATCATTATATAGTATGTACAGGATGCGCACTGTTATTTATCTTTGTAAAGTATTAGATTTTCTACTTTATTTTTCTAACGCTGACAGAGGTTATTTGAACGCTAACAAGTGTAAAAATGACCGCGGACAGCAACATGCTAGTTTTTGTGGTTTTTAATCTAATCATGCAGGCATTGTGAGCATTGTAAAATTGGATACAGAGTTGCTTATAGATCTTTGTATCTTACAAGGAATGTGTCAGAAGTTTATTTATGATGGTTGGAATGTTTACATTCCTATCTTGAAATAATTTTTTGTCATATACTTTTTATTTTGCAACTATGTATATCCTAGTTTAAGGGGAGGTTTAGGAGATCTTTAGGTTTTTGGGTATTCTTAGAATACTCTTATCACAATTCTAGATTGTGTCCACTGGTGAGTAAGAATCGGAATTTCTAGTTCTTGAGGCACTGTAGCATGCAAAGTTGATATACTGTGTATGTTGCCAAGACGTTTTGGCCTAGAATTGGGATTGGTCGGTTGGGAGACTTGGTTTAAATTTTTATTGGGCTTACCTGGAAGTTACAAAGAGTTTATATGAGATTTCTTCATTTTTAAGAACTTTGGTTAGCAAGGGACGCTTGAGGACAATTATGTCTATCTTGCTTATGAAAGTGTGCATGATTGGACAGTGCTTGCCATCCTATAGTCATTTTCAGTATAAGAGTTATCTTCACTAGGGTAAACTTCTTTGTTAAGGTCTTTTTATTTTTTTTTATTATTTTTATTTTTGGCCACTGACATGATTTCTTTCCAAACGCTGATAAGACCAATTTAAACGCTAACATGGCAAAATTTCAACGCTGACAAGAATATAGCCGTTCCACGTTGATGTTTACTTTTTTACCGTTGAAAAATATTAGGGTCCACCTAGTTGTTATTTCTGACGAAAATATGGGCCGTAATTTTAGCGAGTTGGTAACTTTTAATTAATGAATGAGATAAGTTATCTTTTTTTCAAGATTGTGATGATTACTTTTTGAATATAACTACCTCATATTTCAACCAATCGTGTGCTTATACCTCCCCTATAAATTTGGCTCATTTCTTTCAAACAGGGTAACTACTATTCTTGTCTGCTAAATTTCTCAAAACCTTCATACCTCCATTGTTAACATATCACAGTTTTCTCAACACATTCACATGGCACCAAAGTTTAAACCTACTGGTGTGGAATTGGGGTTTAGAATCCAACATAATATGGTGGCTTATATGGTTGAAGATAACACATAGCACCCCCAATACACAGAGATGATTGGGTATTTGATGGCGTCTCCTCTAAGGTATGCACTTTCTCATACTTCATTCGTCCCTATCACATACATCAAGCAGTTTTGGAACACTCTTAGTTCTAAAACAATTGATGGAGTGCTTATATTGGTTGACAGTGTTCATGTGGTTCAATGGGTTCTTACTGAAGCTCTAATTCGTCAGGCTTTACGCCTTGATGATGTTGATGGTATAACAACCCTTCCCCTAGCAGAGCTAGAGTTAGGGCATCAAGGCTTGGGATATGCTTTGCCCCCTGTTGGGCACATAAAAAAATATACTAAACAACAATTTCCCCCAGCCTGGAAGTACCTGATACATGTCATCCTACAATGTTTGAGTCCCAAATGCTCTTATTTCAATGAAATCAATCGAACCATCGGTTGTGCTCTTGTTTGCATTGTAAATGGGAAAAATTTTAATTTTTCCGAAATGATTTTTGATGGCATGTGTCACAACAAGGGTAACAAGATAGCTCTTGCTTACCCTAGGTTTTTACAAATGGTTTTTGACGAGCAAAGATATTGGAGTAGGGAACATGACAACTTTTATGATGTCCCTACTCAAAAGAAAACTATGCTTGGGAACATGAATATCCCACCTTTTAGAGACCTTCCTCTCACCCCAGCCATGCATGCTGTCATTCAGGCAGCTACACAACCTCAACCACAACCAGAACCTCTACCAATACAACCTCCATCACCACAACATATGGACCTTGACCCTCAACCCTCAGGCGTTAACACTCACAATGTGGGCGCTAACACAACCAACCCAACTGCTGACACCCATATTCCCCAAACCCAAACAGACCCCCATTACACTTCATCCTCAGGACCCCATGACTATAGGTTTGATAAACGCCAACGGACTACTGGAGTGTTCTCCTCTAGTGGTCCTAGCCATGTAGCATAGAGAACCACCACCACAAGTGTGGTTGATGACATGGGTGGGCTGGGACTATTGATACTGGCTTAGCAACACGTCAAGACAGTCCCAACATCATTAAGACCACACCCATGCCCAATGAATCTCTTTTGGGGGGTCTGTTGGAAATACTTTTTTACGTATTTAGGAGGGATCGGTCACTCCAACGATATATACGAAGTATGGGCTCGTGATCTAATATGTAAACATATAACCCATAAAGCCCACATGTAGGGTGTGCTATATATACCCCCTCCTAGCATGTTAGGAGGGGTTGGTTGTTAGTTGTTCACTTCACATCTCACTAATCAATCTTTTTTCTCTCTTTCTCTCCTTTCTCTCTCTATCTTTCCCTCTCTAGTTCTTCATCTCCCTCCCTCTCTTTTAGATCATAACAACACTTGTAAAATCTTAAGAAACTAAGGACCTACAAATGGTATCAAGAGCCATGGTTGATTGGGTTGTTCTTGTGTTTGTTCATCATTGATTTGTCTATTTTGATCTATATCATTCGAACCAATTTTTTTTATGGTTTAATCTTGATACAAATCATCTACAAACTTGTGGTAGTGATTTGGTATTGTTACATTGGTTATAAACACAAAACTTTTGGGTGTTTGGATCATTTGTTGGATTAAAATCTAGACTTGTTTGTGTTTTGTCCGAGAAAAGTGGTACTTGTGCTCACGTATTCCGATCGCAAAAACCTAAGGGTTTCTACATTGCGATCACACATTGTGATAAAGCATTGCGATCACATATTGTGATCAAGCATTGCGATCACATATTGCGATCACATTGCGATCAAGCATTGAGATCACATATTGCGATCAAGCATTGCGATCACATTGCGATCAAGCATTGCGATCACATATCGCGATAACATTGCGATCAGATATTGCGATCACATGGCGATCACGTATTGCGATCACATTGCGATCAAGTATTGCGATCACATTGTGATAAGTATTGCGATCACATTGCGATGAGTATTCCGATGGATTAAATTTTGGCATTGCGATACAATGACAGTATTCCAAGATTTTTCAAAAACGTGTTTTCGTGTGTAGTTTTGCCTTGGAGAATTTTTGGTTTCTTGAGAACACATATTTAGAGGATTTAATCATTTTTTCTTCACTACTCAAGGAATCTAATCGACAACGACAAACACAATTACTTTCTCTCATTGATCGATCGACAAGTAATCCTTACTTTCATTTATCATCAAACTTCAATGGATTTGTTGAATTCGACATATCGAGAGGGAGAATTGCAGAAGATGCAAGTAAAAGCAAGACAAAAATGTCAGGTCTCATTTAGACAATTTGAATGTCATCTTTACGAGCTTACCAAGCTAGACTACAGACCATCCTTTGTGGCAGTCTTTGGTCACAATGCTCCTTTCTTCATGGAGGCTTTGATGATAAACTTGGATATTCTTCAGCAGCAACTTGATAAAGAAGACTTTAATCATATTGAATCTGCATCTGCACTTCAAGTTCTTTTGAAACAATTATCTATTTTTCTTCAATTCGATGTTGCCAAAAAAGAAAAATCAGTGCTCTGTCAGTCATTCCTTGAAGACATGCATAAAGAGATTCAAAACTTCCGTGGTACTTTGTTCAAATACGTGACTTCTCTTACACATCTGTTTCAAGAACGATCACGACTTTAAATTTATTATGATACTTGGAAGCAAGAAAATCCGATGCAGATGCCAGAGGAAACAAATGGTCTTACGGATGACTCAAAGGAGACCACTTTGGTTAACGATGAGAGCAGCACGCCAGGGAATATTATGGATGTTTCTTCTGCTGACACCATACCCGTAAATTACGAAGAGCCTACAAACACGATACAACGAAAAGTTGTTTATGATGTATATGCCGATGAAATACCGCATGTTGAGCATTCCGATCCTAATTATGATACACATGGGATGGAAAAGGGTGATAGTTTTACCACTTCAGATTCATCCGATGTGAGTCATAATGGGGGAGAGGTTGTTTAGAATGCTATATTACATCATGATAAATGCTTTATGACTGCTTCATTAACCGATTATGCTTCTAGGATTAAAGAGCTTGAAATGATAATAGCTCAACAATATCAATATTTTGAGGATGCCAAAGTTGAACTTTCGAAGAAAACGGATAAATTTGAAAAGTATTTTGAAAAACTTGAAAATTCAAACGTTGTTCTTAAACGAAAATTAAATCAAAAAATTTAAGATTCTAAAGCCGAAAAAGATAATTTTGTGAAACAAATTATTTTGCTAGAATCTAAATTGGCATCCCAAGACATCTTACAAAAGGAAAACGAGACCTTAAAACAGCGTTGTAATGAGTTAAATTATACTATCATAGTGATAAGGTCTAAAACTCTAGAGTCAACAACCTTGTTAACTACTGAAAATGCTGGAATTAAAGGCTCAGGTTCAAAAAAAGGTTTTTGTTGTAGCTGCTCTAAAAAATGAGCTAAGGAAAATTAAGGGCACTGGTGTGGACACTAAGCTTGAAAAACCATCAATCTTGGGGAAATCGCCTAAAAATCAGTCTGTTCGACAACCGACTGCATTTAGATCCGAGCGACCAAAATCCTCGAGACCGCGGTTTGCCTCTAAAGTTGATATGGTTCATAGTTCTAGACCAGTCACTCGACTATCTAGGCCTAGTGCGATAAAACCAGCCCATGCAAAACCTACAAACAAGACTGCTACTAGTGATTCTAGGTATAGTTCTAAGAATATGCCACAACATAGGTCGAATAGCATGCCTAATAATCACTATGTAGATGCATCTAAGAAAATGACACAAGCTAAGACCTAGGATTTCTAGATCTCAATCGGACCTCAAACGCGATGTTTGTTCCGTATGCATGAAAAGTGTCTTCACGATAAATCATGCGGCTTGTGTTACTAAAGTCTTGAAGGAGCTGAACTCAAGTGCTAAAAGAGGGATTCCTAAAGGAAATAGGTTTTCTACCGCTAAGTCTTCCACTGGGCATAAGAAAACCATGTCTCCTAGATCCAATCTTAGGTGGCAACACACGGGTAGGATTATCAAATCAGATAATCTTCATTGGGTTCCTACAAGAAGGTTGTTTCTCTCTTACACTAACAAGGTTAATTGTGAACCCCCACTTGCTTCTAAAATAGATATCACTAACCCATATCAAAGCATGCAAATTTCTAATGAGAATGTAGGTACCAAAGTCCACGTTCAACAAGAACACATCGGTCCAATCTTTGTATACCGTATAACTAAGGACACTCTCAGAGTTTGGTTGCTGAAGAAGCTGATATTTAAGAAACAAGTGTCTCAGGGGACTCACAATGTAATAACCCGTACTTTAAATCAACATTTAGACCGAGTTCTAATCCTATTTTCTAATATTCGGACCAATAATTATAATCGACTTTTATTTGTCATGATTATTTTTGCGAATAATATTAAAATCTTGACTAACCGGAAAGGTTAAGGCTTTAACGTATCGAAAACGTGTAATTTGTTATTTATTGGAAAATTGTATGTCCGTCATCGACCGGGAACATTTTAGTTATAACATAGAAATATTTTCTATTGCCGTCATTTTAATTTTCTTTTTTACGAGCATTCTTCGTAACTTACGCCAAAACTTTAGGCGACATTCGTTTATATAAAGCGTTAGCGTATTTTAAATCATAAGCCCTCATCTATATATCGAAATATTAATGTTCTCCAAATATCAATGTTTTTATTTTATATTGAGTGTTTATTTTTCGTGGTTAACGGGAATCTTTTTAAATCGCGTAACTTTAAAAATATCCGGCTAACAATGCCCGCTTTTGCAAATTGTGGAGCGAGATTTATATTAATCTCACCCCTCACCACCTTCTATACACGTCTCACATGAAAATATGTGTCATGGTCAAATGTGTATACACGTATCATTCTTAACAACAAAGTAATATACATATCTCATTCTTATCAACAAAGTAAACATACATTACTCCATTCATTTCCATCTTTTCTGTATGGCCATCAAACAGTATCATCATTCTTAGAAAATATATTTAGTGCTGAAGTTAAGGAATTTGGCATGTGGTATTGATCCTTAGTAAACATATATTGGGTGGTTTCATCATTAGCTTCGAGCAAGGGTTATCGGTTGACGGCATTTGTTAACATATTCTTCATTTTTTTGTAAGATCTATTTATTGATTTCATTGTTGTCAATTCAGTTTGCATAAGTTTATTCATGCTTGACCTCTGTAATATTGGATGTATTAATTTATTAACGTGAATTGGGCATTGCATATGAATTTTATAACATAAAAACAAGTTAGAACAAACTCTAGATTAAGTTGTGATAGTTAAAAACTAGTACAGTAAAAAAAACGTGGGTATTTGAGAAAACTAGTAGTGTTTGAACTTTAGGTACTAATATAGAGTTTTAGACATATGTTTTTTGGTGATTTGGCCGGGTGTACCGTCTCATGACGATACCCGATGAATTAAATATGGCCAAAATGATAAAAAGTGTAAAATCTGAACATGCAGATTAAACGGACTGATAACTCTTACAAGAACTCAGAATCATTGGAAAAGGTAAAACAATAGGTTGTAGATAAATTTATGAAGAAGTAGAATCAATTGGATAGTTCACCAGTTCTTTACGATTTGTAAATGGCGGCCAAAATGGTGGAAACAAAGTCGGCTGTCTAAAACAGCCAACGTTTCTAAGTGATAAAATGGGTAAATGAGCTATGATAAATATAAATTAGGGGCAATTGAACTTATAATAAGTAAACTACATAAGTTAAGAATGACTTTGGTAAAAAGAAATCATCTATATTATTTACGGTTTAGGAGAAACGATCTAATCTAAAAGGCGTGTCGGGAAATTGTAAGAATTCAACCATATTGAATTAACGTTTAACGTGACGATTTTTATAAAACCCAAAGTGGTATGAACCACTTTTAGAGAGTTTTAGACTCAGTTTTATACTGATATTTAGAGATCCCAAGACCCGACCAATGTGAGATATTAAGTCGACAACGTTTGGAGGCGTTTTAGAACACATAAAGCTTATAAACTGGCTTTGGGCCATAAAAGTCCAACATACACTTATAATAGCTATTGGGCCATTATGGGGCTTGAGTTTAATAATGTATTTGGAGATAAATACTGAGTTTGAAATGGATTTTTGTCACATGAACTTGTTATGGGCCACTAATGGGCCTTAATGGGCTTAAAGGTCATACTGGGATAATACATGGTAAATTGTTCCAAAAGTCTTATGAAAAGTTTTATAAAACTTATACAATGTCCAAACTTACTAAAATGAACTATTTACATACATATATGATTTATGTATTGTCTCGAGCCTAAGACGCGTCTCGTCATTATAGGCCTCGTTCGGTCATATGACGACCGTTGGGCATCTCGTTCTCGAGAAATGAGCGATTGATATTTCGTGAAGTCTTGTATCGACTATTGGATGTTTGTTCCTTGATAAATGTGTGATAGCTATATCAGGTAAGTCTATAGCCTCGCTTTTATATTATCTTGTAAATGATTTTTAACCCGCGAGGGGGAATACATGCTATTTTATAAAATGAACACAAGTTGTTTTCGGTATGCTGGACCCGAATATGATGATAAATGTCTAAGTACCATTGTCTTATGAAGTCCCTGAATTTCATGAACTGTTAATTACCTTGCGAGGTAAACGCTAATACATTTGATAGATCTATTTGGTTTGACAGCCTTATCCTAGGGTATGTATCCTTGTGATCACCTGAGAGGGATATAATGTATAAGAGGTCGTTGGTATATGACAATATTACCATTCAGTAGGGGCACCGTAAGTGACTCGGTTTGACGTGTTGGTTAACGTTCAGTTGCATGAGCTTAAGGCATTTATCGATATATATGACTTGTCTGTGTGACAAGCCTGAGATGATTAAAAATTCTTGTGTTCAAATGATGATTTGCAAAACCTATAGATTCACTCAACCGTTGTGTTGATGATTTTAAGCATGTATTTCCGGTAATCAAGATGGATAGCAGCGGAGCATGCGAGGAGGAAGTTGGTGCTTACTTGTCTAAAGTTTATATTGTTTTCCATTCTTTGAAATGAGTAAATGACTTTTAAGTCTTTGATGAATATGATGTGTTGGTAACGGTTTTTGGGACTAAACGCTACTCTGATTTTATATATTGGGATGGGAAACTTTTTGGACAAGGTTGTATATTATTTTAACGTCTCTTTTGAGGTCGTTGTCTATGATTGTGTGTGATGTGCTATGAGTAGCGCCCTAAAATGGTATTCCGATGCGTGGTAATTTGGGGGTGTTACAAATTGGTAATCAGAGCCACAAGTTATAGAGAACTAGGTCGATTTTGAAAAACCTAAACTATAACTTTGGTGTGTTCTAAAAAGTTTTAAGCACGCAACTACTCCGCATGGCTTCGGTAAGGGTATTCTTGCATTACTACATGATTGATTGTGATTATATGAACTTATCTATATATAGGAATGGTAGTATGTATATGTATGATCATAATATGGTATTTAAAGGCATTGCACGTGAAGCAATTGTCCTTGCATGATTATTGTACATCTTATAATGCGGTTTTGTATCGAATTTGGCCTCATCGCAAATCACCGATCTTGATAATTATGTATTATCTGAATACGAGTGTGAAACTCGTTTGATGCTTTGAGTATGTATATATTGTTTCGTAATCTATCGCATATCGACTTGTTTAAGTTCGATTGTTATCATCGTATCGTGATGTGCCATTTTAGGACATCTCCTTTCGAAACGTAATTGATAAATGCGATGTTCGTGTTTTCGTTACTACTTATAATTTTGAAGAATCATTTATCCGAGGCGATATCTCCTACGTAATGAGACGTGTGATTTGATTTTATATGACTATCTTTTATTGGTGAAAGGAGGATGCCAATGTTGGACTTAAGATATATATATATATCCTAATCAAATATATATAGTTTGGGTACAACAATGATATGCTCGTAGTAGTCATTCGGTTGAGTGACTTAATACCTTGTATCTAAATGGAATGGGACATTTAGATATATGATATTAACTTGCCCAACTAAGAGTCGTTTAAGGTTGTCTTATTGAAATGGGTTGGGACATTTGAATAAGAAAATTTTAAACCACTAGACCTTAGATTGTCGTGTTTTCATTATTCAAATAGAATGGGACGTTTGAATACGGAAATCATGATGTAAGTTTATTGACACCTTGTAATTACTATGGTATTTGGATATGATATCGTGTTGAGAGGTAGTAATACTTAAGTAGGATGACTTATAATCGTCTTGTTGAAATGGATTGGGACGCCTTTTTATTTGAACAAGGAAGTTATAAGTTCCCGAACCGTAAATTTATAAACTCTTGTATACATGAAAGGGGACGCCTTTTGATGAAGACGAGGAGTTATAAATGAGTGGGCTCAAGTATGTATGGCTCGATTTGTGGATGTTTGGTGTGCGTACGTCTTCCTTCTAATCGTGTTTCATTGGTGTGAATCCTTCAGTGTCGTCGTCATTATGATGATCGTCGATTATCATCTATGTACGAGTAACCCGTTGGATTTCTCTTGAGTTACGATTTATTTCGATGGACCATTTCTAATGTGTCTCGATGATCACGAGCTTTATAAGCTAATCGTTAAAGAACCGTTGACCGTTCCGAGAATATGCGACTTGTTTAAGCGTCACCAGGATTTATGTGTGTACTTGTAGATTGACTGAGGATCAAGTTATCAACGGCGATTTATCGTGGATATGAAGATTTCGTAATTTTACTTGCTATTATCGAAGGGTTCATTTAAGGTTTTCTCGATGATCAACATTGGAGATTTATATTCGATGTTTATGTTCGACCTTTGCTTTTTAGATACTTATATGGTATGTGATCCAGTCGAATGATCGTAAGTTGTGCGAACTTGAGATGACATTGTCCAATGACGTCTGATCATGGAGAACGTGTACCATATAATATCATTTTACCTTCCTTGGAAACCTAGACGATGAATTGTCTGTTTTTCACTCTTCACCGTTAGACTAAAGACTATCGTATACGAATTAAGCGCCGGGACGTCGCTTCCTAAAGGGTTAGATGATGTAATAACCCGTACTTTAAAATCAACATTTAGACCGAGTTCTAATCCTATTTTCTAATATTCGGACCAATAATTATAATCGACTTTTATTTGTCATGATTATTTTTGCGAATAATATTAAAATCTTGACTAACCGGAAAGGTTAAGGCTTTAACGTATCGAAAACGTGTAATTTGTTATTTATTGGAAAAGTGTATGTCCGTCATCGACCGGGAACATTTTAGTTATAACATAGAAATATTTTCTATTGTCGTCATTTTAATTTTCTTTTTTACGAGCATTCTTTGTAACTTACGCCAAAACTTTAGGCGACATTCGTTTATATAAAGCGTTAGCGTTTTTAAATCATAAGCCCTCATCTATATATCGAAATATTAATGTTCTCCAAATATCAATGTTTTTATTTTATATTGAGTGTTTATTTTTCGTGGTTAACGGGTATCTTTTTAAATCGCGTAACTTTAAAAATATCGGGCTTTAACAATGCCCGCTTTTGCAAATTGTGGAGCGAGATTTATATTAATCTCACCCCTCACCACCTTCTATACACGTCTCACATGAAAATATGTGTTATGGTCAAATGTGTATACACGTATCATTCTTAACAACAAAGTAATATACATATCTCATTCTTATCAACAAAGTAAACATACATTACTCCATTCATTTCCATCTTTTCCGTATGGCCATCAAACAGTATCATCATTCTTAGAAAATATATTTAGAGCTGAAGTTAAGGAATTTGGCATGTGGTATTGATCCTTAGTAAACATATATTGGGTGGTTTCATCATTAGCTTCGAGCAAGGGTTATCGGTTGACGGCATTTGTTAACATATTCTTCATTTTTTTTGTAAGATCTATTTATTGATTTCATTGTTGTCAATTTAGTTTGCATAAGTTTATTCATGCTTGACCTCTGTAATATTGGATGTATTAATTTATTAACGTGAATTGGGCATTGCATATGAATTTTATAACATAAAAACAAGTTAGAACAAATTCTAGATTAAGTTGTGATAGTTAAAAACTAGTACAGTAACAAAAACGTGGGTACTTGAGAAAACTAGTAGTGTTTGAACTTTAGGTACTAATATAGAGTTTTAGACATATGTTTTTTGGTGATTTGGCCGGGTGTACCGTCTCATGACGATACCCGATGAATTAAATATGACCAAAATGATAAAAAGTGTAAAATCTGAACATGCAGATTAAACGGACTGATAACTCTTACAAGAACTCAAAATCATTGGAAAAGGTAAAACAATAGGTTGTAGATAAATTTATGAAGAAGTAGAATCAATTGGATAGTTCACCAGTTCTTTACGGTTTGTAAATGACGGCCAAAATGGTGGAAACAAAGTCGGCTGTCTAAAACAGCCAACATTTCTAAGTGATATAATGGGTAAATGAGCTATGATAAATATAAATTAGGGGCAATTGAACTTATAATAAGTAAACTACATAAGTTAAGAATGACTTTGGTAAAAAGAAATCATCTATATTATTTACGGTTTAGGAGAAACGATCTAATCTAAAAGGCGTGTCAGAAAATTGTAAGAATTCAACCATATTAAATTAACGTTAAACGTGACGATTTTTATAAAACCCAAAGTGGTATGAACCACTTGTAGAGAGTTTTAGACTCAGTTTTATACTGATATTTAGAGATCCCAAGACCCGACCAATGTGAGATATTAAGTCGACAACGTTTGGAGGCGTTTTAGAACACATAAAGCTTATAAACTGGCTTTGGGCCATAAAAGTCCAACATACACTTATAATAGCTATTGGGCCATTATGGGGCTTGAGTTTAATAATGTATTTGGAGATAAATACTGAGTTTGAAATGGATTTTAGTCACATGAACTTGTTATGGGCCACTAATGGGCCTTAATGGGCTTAAAGGTCATACTGGGATAATACATGGTAAATTGTTCCAAAAGTCTTATGAAAAGTTTTATAAAACTTATACAATGTCCAAACTTACTAAAATGAACTATTTACATACATATATGATTTATGTATTGTCTCGAGCCTAAGACGCGTCTCGTCATTATAGGCCTCGTTCGGTCATATGACGACCGTTGGGCATCTCGTTCTCGAGAAATGAGCGACTGATATTTCGTGAAGTCTTGTATCGACTATTAGATGTTTGTTCCTTGATAAATGTGTGATAGCTATATCAGGTGAGTCTATAGCCTCGCTTTTATATTATCTTGTAAATGAGTTTTAACCCGCGAGGGGGAATACATGCTGTTTTATAAAATGAACACAAGTTGTTTTCGGTATGCTGGACCCGAATATGATGATAAATGTCTAAGTACCATTGTCTTATGTAGTCCCTGAATTTCATGAACTGTTAATTACCTTGCGAGGTAAACGCTAATACATTTGATAGATCTATTTGGTTTGACAGCCTTATCCTAGGGTATGTATCCTTGTGATCACCTGAGAGGGATATAATGTATAAGAGGTCGTTGGTATATGACAATATTACCATTCAGTAGGGGCGCCGTAAGTGACTCGGTTTGACGTGTTGGTTAACGTTCAGTTGCATGAGCTTAAGGCATTTATTGATATATATGACTTGTCTGTGTGACAAGCCTGAGATGATTAAAAATTCTTGTGTTCAAATGATGATTTGCAAAACCTATAGATTCACTCAACCGTTGTGTTGATGATTTTAAGCATGTATTTCAGGTAATCAAGATGGATAGCAGCGGAGCATGCGAGGAGGAAGTTGGTGCTTAGTTGTCTAAAGTTTATATTGTTTTCCATTCTTTGAAATGAGTAAATTACTTTTAAGTCTTTGATGAATATGATGTGTTGGTAACGGTTTTTGGGACTAAACGCTACTCTGATTTTATATATTGGGATGGGAAACTTTTTGGACAAGGTTGTATATTATTTTAACGTCTCTTTTGAGGTCGTTGTCTATGATTGTGTGTGATGTGCTATGAGTAGCGCCCCAAAATGGTATTCCGCTGCGTGGTAATTTGGGGGTGTTACACACAGTTAAGCTGTATATGTCTTATACACAAATCACAGTCTGTGACCCGAACTTCAAATAAAGGAAAGTTTATCGCCGATGATAAACTTATCCTCATTAACGAAAATTAAATTTTCTCGGACACGAGATTCATTAAAAATATTCAACGGTTTTAAGCTCGTGTATATGGCTCATCGTTAAATATCAGACGATGACCCGCTCTTCAAATAAAGGAAAGTTTATCGACGATGATAAACTTATCCTCACAAACGAGAAATTAAATTTTCTCGACACAATCTAAAATTAAAACCATTCAAAGGTTTTAAGCTTGTGTATATGGTTCATTGTTAAATGTTAGACAATGACCCGGACTTCAAATAAAGGGAAGTTTATCTTGTCAACGATAACTTACCCTCACAACGAGAAATTAATTTTTCTCGGGCATGAGCTGATGATTATAAAATATTCAAGTTTTTAAGCTCATGCACAACGGTTTGCAGTCACAAGTCAGATTGTAACCCGCGCTTCAAAGAAAGGAAAGTTTTTCACCGATGGTAAACTTATCCTCATTAACGAGAAATTAAATTTTCTCGGACACGAGCTTACATAAAAACTATTCAAAGGTTTTCAAGCTCGTGTAAATGGCATATAATCACATTTCAGATTATGCCCTGGACTTCAAATAAAGGAAAGTTTATCGCCGATGATAAACTTATCCTTACAACGAGAAATTATTTTTTCTCGGGCATAAGCAATATTAAAAACATTCGAAGTTTTTTAAGCTCATGCACAATGACTCACAGTTAAATATCGGACCGTAACTCGGACTTCAATTTTAGGAAAGCTTATCTTTAATGTTAACTTATCCTCGTAACGGGAAATTAATTTTTCTCGGTCATGAGCTTGTATTAAAAAATTCCAAATTTTATGCTCATAAAGGAAAGTGTATCTTTTAAATAAGAGAACTTTTCTTAATAACGAGAAATTCACATTTCTCGGTCATGAGCCTTACGTTAAAACATTCAAAAGTTTTTCAAGCTCACGAAAACGACTTCTAAGTAAATATCAACTTAGGACTCGTTCTTCAGTTAAAAGGAAATTTTATCGCTGATGGTAACTTATCCTTAACAAAGGGAAGTTTACAACTTCTCGGACTTGAGCTCGTTTTGTAAGATATTCAACATCTTAAGCTCAAGTAATTGGTTTTCAAAACATTGAACACAATTTTTCGAGAATTTCTCAAAAGGTTTTCCTAAATCTTTCAAAATTGTGTGTTCAAAATTTTTTATTCAAAAGAGCATGTCTTCTGGAATCGATAATATTTACGATACTAGAAATGTCGTTCAATAATGACACGGGGTTGTAAATAAAGTTCGAGCAGAAGTTTAAATGATTTAAAACATGCTCACAATGGTTTGATGTTATTTCAGACAGTAACCCGCTTTTCATATTCAAGTCAAGCATTTCACCGGAAAGCTTTGACTCAACAACGGGAATTAATTTTCTCGGGCATGGTTTACTTTATAACCATGTAAGGGATTGTGTTTACGTAATAACACAATCTAACACGAAATATGTACGTGTCAGTGCATTTATTTGTTAAAACAAGAGCAATCTTTTTTTTTATGAAGTCATCATCTCCACAATCCGCAGCAATTTACAATTGATATCTACATACTCGACGATGCGACTACTCAAACGGCGACTACAGCTCTTTCAATAGAACACGGGTCAACAATTGAGGGGAGCAATTGTCAAGCATTCAAAATCTTTGATGCCGAAAGTGTCAAGGTCACTAATTGGTGTCAAGACAACGATATCAATGTACACATAGTGTCAAGAGATAACTTCAGACGTGACGAGGCGACCAACATTCGTGAACAAGAACCATGTGATTCTATCATATGATGTTCTCCATCATTCAGGTCCTACCTCGTAAATTGCTAATCTTGTTACATTATCATATATGATCTTTGCACGTGATAAATACCTTACACTCGTGTTTAAAAGGTATTTAATTTACGTTTCAAGTACACCCTCATTAATTTGAGAGGGGGCTTGTGAAAATCATGAAGATAATTGGATTTGAATTTTTCTTCCCAGATTTTCTTAAAATGCTATTAAATCAATTGATATTAAAAACATTGATTGGGTTAATATTTTTAATATGGGGGAGAAATGTCATAAGGATGGTAGGATAGTTAAAGTCTAATGATTCCTCTAGAACCGGAGGAATCTTCCCAAGGACATTCCATAGCTAGAAATATTAGTCCTTAGGAAAGATGGAGAAAGATTGTGAACGGAGCTGAATGCCGACCAAGTACTTAAGTTAGCACTACAACAATCACAACAAGGTGCTAGTTATGATGTATTGGTAAGCATTGAAGGGATTGAAGAATGAAAAAGAATTTTAAGGATAAAGGGTGAAAACAAGAAGCCATCCTTACAACCTTAGGCAGAAACCGGGTCAACACATATGCTATTGAGATCATTTTTTTAATGATTCTCAATATTGAAGATAGACATCATGGACCCAGTGATGCAATGCACAACCCATCCCAGTTAACTCATATATCTCTCAAAATATATTTGTTTTAATCACATTGAGACAACGCATTATCTATTGATTTATTCACTCTGAATAAATTGGTATTGAAATGGTGGCACTCCTCTCCAGCCTCCGTTCACTAAAATCCAAATTGCACGATCGAGTCTAGAGCCATTTGAGATCATCAAATATCTCATTAGGACACATTTTCATAATTACTTGCTTCTTCACACACTGTGAAAAGTAAGAAAGATCTTAAGAGTCCTACGCAAAATCTTCATGATCTTGCCTGAACATCTTAGTAATACGAAAGTATTTACAATGAAGATGGAAATCCTTCTTGAGCGAATATCAAAAAGCTCATGGTAGGTGACTTGTGTGATTCTTTATGAATCAAGCTTGTGATAACTGGAAATCAACATTGGTTTAACTCTTAACTGAATTTAAACACGTTGCAGGCCTATACACAATATCTTAGTGATCTTGCTAGAACACTTAGAGTGATACCTTAGTGTTCACAGTGATGAGTGGAAATCCTTCTAGTGTTAACCTCAAACAAAACTTGGTAGGTAACTTGCAAGATTCTATACAAATCAAGCTCGTGACAACTGGAAAGCAACGATGGTGCGGTTTTTAATTGAACTTCACTTGTTCCAGGAACATGAATTGACGGCTTCAAATCATACGGATAATCTTATCCAAATGATTCACTCTTTACGTTCGCAGTCAGCTTTGGACGGTCGAGTAAAGAGAACGGGTTTACACGCGAAATCTTGTGAAATAGGTTCTTAATTGAAACTACTTGCCACAAGTACGATATTTAATATCGTCCAACGGTCTTCATCGGGCGGAGGTAAAATGCTACCGAATTAGAATGAAATGTTCAAGGCCATTTCATCCGTGTATATGTTTTGGTGTTAACTATCTTATGCAGCATAACAAGAAGGTGGCATAGCGATGTACAATCTAGAAGAAGTAATCTACACATGCTTATACTGTATGCACTTAATACTTCAACAAATTCAAGAAAGCCTAAAAGTCAAGTCTTCCGCTGTATCAAACTCTGAAGCTTTCAAGAGTTTATAAAGGTGTAAGTATGTGGAACATGAAGTCACGAGGAGGAAAATTTCACAAGTGATGAATGCACAAGGTCAAGGCAAGGAAACATGCTCAAGACTAAATTCAAAGATATCATCTTCATATTCACAAGAATAAGATCGAAGACTTAAGCATAGTATGCTAGGTTTAAGATTTTGTAAAATGGTGTGACCTCCCTTAGGGGGAGATTGTTAGAAATACGTTTTTCTAAAGAAAATCTTGGTCACATCATTCTTAGCATAGATCACGAGCTATAGACTATTTAGGACATTGTAACTTGGAGTGACCTCCCTTAGGGGGAGATTGTTGGAAATATGTTTTTAGGTATTTAGGAAGGATCGGTCACTCTAACGATATATACGAAGTATGGGCTCGTGATCTAATATGTAAACATATAACCCATAAAGCCCACATGTAGGGTGGGCTATATATACCCCTTCTAGCATGTTACGAGGGGTTGGTTATTAGTTTTTTACTTCACATCTCACTAATCAATCTTTCTTTCTCTCATTCTCTCCTTTCTCTCTCTATCTTTTCCTCTCTAGTTCTTCATCTCCCTCCCTCTCTTTTAGATCATAACAACACTTGTACAATCTTAAGAAACTAAGGACCTACAGGGTCAAATCCACATGATAGAGGAGGACAGACCGGAACCTTTATTAGCTATGGAATTGACGGCGGTTTGCATGCGCATGCAAAAGCAAAATGCAGACCTTGTACAAGTTGTCACAAGTCAAGGCCTTGAACTCAAGTCATTGAGGGAGAGGATAGTTATTTTGGAGGCTGCCAATACTAGAAGGAGGCAGGAGGATTTTTCCAAAGGGGAGGATGAGCAGGTACATGTGAGTGACAAGGGCTCACAAGAGGGTGGTTCTTTTGGGAGTGTGGAGATAGCTGAGGCACTAACAAGTTTGAAGGAGAAGCCTGCTATTGATATTTCTTTGGTTACTCCCAAGAAGCTTTCATTTGTAGAGATGATGTACCAAGTCACAGAGTTAGCCACTGACATTCAGGATTTGAACGCTGATAAGAACAAATCAGACGCTGACAGACTTGCAAGTTTAACTGGTGTATCCCAACCACCAGTTATCATCAAGGATAATTCTACACAGGTATCATCAATCACTTTACCAAATATTGGAGCTTTAGATAAAGGTAAAGGGATTATGGAGGAAGTACAAGTACCTAAGGATGCAGCTCAGGTACATTTTGGATTTGTTTTGGCTGCACAACTTAAGGAACATGATAGGGTAGAGACTGCTATTGAAAGCAATAAACATGGCAGTGATGATGAGAGTTCTGGTTCTAGTGTAATGATAATTGAAGAACCAGAAAGATTTGAGTATAGGGAGGATGAATTGGCTAGGGAAAAGCTTAGGGAGTTGAAGATGTAGGTAGATTTTGATATGCCTGAAGTAGTGGAGATGTATTTTGCATGGGAATCTTCAATTGCAGAGAATCCAAACATGTCACTTACTGGACAAATTTAGGGTTTGGAAATTCTGTTGAGAATTCAAGAGGATTGCAAGGTGATTTTGAAGCATAAGGCTAGTAAGGTACTTTCTGAGCTCAAGAGGGATAGAAGAGAGCTCTATTATATGTTTCTTAGGTTCCATCAAGGAGGATGGAACTATGAGAAATTTAAGAAGCTGTCCTTTGAAGAGTTGGAGTTTTATGTATATCCTATTTGGGAACATGTTTGTGAGGCAAATACTCTCAGACTTCTTTCAGATGAAAGGAAGGAAGAAATTGAAGAAAACATGCAGATCAAGAGGGCTTCTATTATGCCAAGGCCAGTGAAGAAGGTAATCCCCATTGAATTTCTAGTACTTGATAAATTGAATCCAAGTGAAGCTGTGATAAGAAAGAATTTAAAGCCTTCACTTTTGGAGGCTTCAGATGTTGCAGAAGTGTTACCTTTAGATTTCAGAAACCCTATTATCAAGTATGAAGAAGATGTAAGTGGTTTCTAGGTGATCACCAGATATAGTGACAAGGTACATACTTTCACTTCTTTGATTTCATTGTTTGCAAGTATGGATAGAGAAGACTTGGTAGATTTGTGGAAGTTGATGAAGACCAAGTATGAAGCTGAAGAGCCTTCTTCAGCAAATTGAATAAATATTTGGACAACATTCAAGAGAATGATTGCTCTAAATGAAGCTGATCCAATATGGTTGGATCTGGATGATATTAGTGGTTTGAAGTGGCGTCTACATTCAACTCCTGGTGTATACCATCTTAGCACCTCAAAGTTTTCAGAATCTCTTTTGGTTGATGCTGAATATCCTATGTCTAAAGATGTTTTGAAGATGATGGTATCTACACAGTTAGAGGTTGACTATACTAGTGATATTAGCAAGGATTTAATTAGATTTGTTCATTTTCTAATTAAGAGATAGTTTGTATTTGTAAGAATCCTCCTTGTACTTAGTTTTTATTCAGAAACTTAATTACTAGAGTAGATATCAAGTTTAGGGAAGGATTGTTGGGAATAAAATTAGTTAAGTCACTGGGAAGCTGACAAGAGGAACTTAGACGCTGGCAAGAGTAAAAGAGGCGCTGACAAATGAGCACTGACAAGACATATTTGAGCGCTGACAAGAAGAAGTTCAACCATTGATAGGAATACTTAGTCTAAACGTTTTTTATATAAAGTAAAGATATGTTCAATATTGTATTTTCTATAATTATCTTTACCTAGAATAGTTGATAGGTAGACCTTTGTACACGACTCCTTGTGTAATAAAAGGAGGTCGTAGGGTTCATAGTTTGATATCAGTTTTTTAATTAGTCTTTAAAAGTTTTACAACTTTCATTGTACGCAAGTTTCATTATCAATCAAGAGTGAAAGTTTGGTTTACATTGTTTGTTTGTTCTTTGTTCTAAGTGTTAATTCCGCATAACACTTAGATTGTCAAATACACGAAGTTTCTCAAAGTGTTAATCTTGATTCAATCTCGTTTAACACAAAGCTAATCGATCTAATTTTGGGATCAACAGCTCTGTATGCACACACAATATCCAAGTCAATACCAGCTGTTTAAGACTTGGAGACCCGACATTGTAGTTGTCAGCGGCTGAATTTGAGCCGTTAACATATGTTGATCCAATGACTGGATGAATATCCAAGCCGCTGACATGTGAAACATTGTCAATGGTTGGTGAGTCATTATGAGAGATAAATGCCACACTTCCAGATGTTGAACTGCTTCCTTGTTTGAGAATGGCTTCAGGTTCCATGGTCCTTAACTGATTGTAGATATCATCAAAGGATGCATTCTTGTAAGCCTTGGTGGCAATTATAGATTTTGCATGAATCTCCCATTCATCACCAAGACCTCCAAGAAAGGTAGCTGTGATATATTGTTATTCAAGTTCTGTTCCCATGAATGCCAACTTGCTAGTGATGTCTAGTAAACAACTTCTTACCTCACTAAGCTTCTCATTAGGGCGGGCTTTGAAAACAGTATAGTCAATCATCAACTGCTTCTTCCTTTATTTAAGGGGTTCCTCATTACCCTCATAGATGACTTCAAGAGCTTCCCAAATCTCCTTAGTAGACTCATACTATCTGAAATTGTGTTTCTCCTTAGGACCAAGAGCAAGCTTGAGTGTGCTTAAGGCTTTCATGTCATTCCTTCTATCTGCTACTTCAGCAGCAGAAACAGCTCTTCCATCTTCAGGCTTTGCTTTGAGATCATCACCAGTCTGTCCAGCTGTCCTTCGTGCTTCTATATAGCAGTTTGAATCTTAGCTTCCTTATTGAATTGATTGCCATACTCAATAACTTCCCAAAGAACATAGTTATCAACTTGTAAATATTGCTCAAAGTTGAATTTCCAAAGTTCAAAGTTATCAGGATCAAGTATGGGGATTTTGAGATTGTGATTTGAAGATTGTGATACGACTGGGGTCGACATGATGTTTAGATGATATTAGGGTTTAGGGTCCTTTTGATGAAAGTTCCTCAACAAGCTCTGATACCACTTGTTGATCCCAAACTTAGATCGATTAGCTTTGTGTTAACGAGATTGAATCAAGATTAACACTTAGAGAAACTTTGTGTTAACTACAATCTAAGTGTTATGCAGAATTTAACACTTAGAATCAAGAACAATGCTAAACACAATATAAACCAAACTTTCACTTTGATTGATAAAACTTTCCGTACAATGAAAGTGTATGAAAAACGTATATCAAACCTAAACCCTAAGGCCTCATTTTGGTGACACCCCCAAATTGAGTCAAATGCAGCAAAAATAATATTTGGGTGTCACGTAGGTGGATCAACAGCAGATAGCGTATAGAGCGACAGATAAAAGATTATCATTACATTTATTACATGGATAAAAGTGCAAATAGTATTAAAATAGTCTTTAGCATTGTTCAACAGTTTGAATTATTCCCCAGTTTATAAAACCCCAGATGAGCTCTATAAATTGCAGCCTATCATGATGCTTGACTCCATTCACACCAATACCTGCTTCAGTTTCCTGAGAAAACATGCTTAGAGAGTCAACATAAAGTTGGTGAATTCACAGGTTTAGTAAAATAAGTTTGGACAATAAATATTCACAGAAGTAGTAATGCACAAATCATCAATACTTAAAAGTAATTACATTCCCATATTGCCTGAAATTGAGACTTGACCGTTAAGTCCTTAACAAATAAGGACCCTTCGCCTTATAAAAAGGCACCCATAAAAATAATAAGTGCTGACATGTGAAACATCTGTTGTCCTGGCCTAGGCACAGTGAGCAAGACTCACCCAGATAGGGACGGTCAATCCCAAATAGATCTATTTATAACATTCAGGTAATTCAATAATTCTAACAGTTTCAGATGCACGGGTCATGCGGGTTCATCTACAATAGGCAATTTAATCAAAGGTTTCACAGTTCAATTCATGTCCATAAAATAAAATATGTTGCATGTTTTCTTCCCCGTTAAAAGGTTTAAAAGTTTGTCAATATATAAAGTGGGGCAATGAACTCACCTCAGTAGTACAACAATAAGTCAGTAGATAAATCTGATAGGATGCTCACGATACAATTAACGACCTAAATAATTATAAGGTCCCAGTAAATGCATAACATAATGCATAAAAGTTTCAGAATAAATTTGTGCATGCTTATACTGGTTTTAAGCATTTTATTACGATACTCGTACTTTACTTCATCGTTGTACAAGTTATAGTAGTATTTATTTTAAGTATAAAATAAATAATAAGGTTAAATTAATTAATCTATTTAATTAATATCTTTGTACTTATGTTGTTTATAAAACACTTTAAATATTTATAAAAGGTAGTTTTATATATATTTAACGTAATAGGAAATAAATATAATAAATATATTTATTTTATAAGTTAATCACTTTTAATTTATATTTAATATATAAATAAGGTTTATAAAACGTATAACATTTTAATTAAATTCCACGTTTCCGTAGTGTTTATAATTATTAAATTATAAGTTTGGAAAAATAACAAATGTTATGTCTATTTAAGTTTTACGTTTTAAATATCGGGTATAAATATATAGAAATTTTAGGGTTCGTTATACTTTGGGCAAATTACATTTTAGTCCCTCTACTTAAATAATTACCCGCGGTTAAATTACTTTTATACCCCTAGGTTTTCTAAATATTTCAAGTAATTACAATATTGGTCCCTCCCTAGTTACACGTGTAACTAGGGTTTGTTTAAGTTTCATAAAATGGCAAATTTGGTCCCTATAGTATTCGGCTTATATTAGGGTTTATTATAAGTTTCACAAATGCCCCCTAGGGCTTATATAAGTTTCGGCAAATGGCAAAAATCACCCTTAGGGTTTATCTAGGGCTTGATATACTTTACTATAATGGCAAAATAGGTCCCTAGGGCTTATATTAAGTTTCGGTAAATGGCAAAGGAAATCCCTAGGTTTTTATTAAGTTACACAATTTACACTAACGTCTTAGTAATTTCATTTAGGTCCTTATTGTTAACTTGAAGTTTCGGATAGTGTCAAAACACCACCCTTAACTCTCGGCTAATTACAAAGTTAACACTAAGGTTTATATTTTTGGAAAATAAGTTTCTATACTTGTTCATTTAGATCCCTACACTTAGTAAAATTACAAATCCAACCCGAAAGTATTATATTTCCCTTTTTAACCCGAAACATTATAGATTTACTATTTTATCCCAAAGTTTCATAGATCTTTCATTTTAATACAAAACAATTATAGATCTACTATCTTTAACCTGGAATTTTATAATATTATATTTTTGACACCAAAAGGTTTAAATAAATATTATTTAGTAATAATGAAGATTTATTTAGGAAACTTCTTATAGTGGGCTTAAAACTAAATCTTATAAGGCATAATAGTGAACTTATCGTTTTAAGGCAAATATAATTATAGATCTAATATTTCTAGACTTTTTTAAACATTACAAGATTAACCAATATCGAACCATAGGGTTAAACCCC
Source organism: Glebionis coronaria (assembly GCA_025667525.1). NCBI lineage: Eukaryota > Viridiplantae > Streptophyta > Magnoliopsida > Asterales > Asteraceae > Glebionis > Glebionis coronaria. The sequence continues at coordinate 3,417,722 of JANFOE010000322.1, read as the reverse complement.
ACGTCCAACATGTGCATGCTTATGTTTTTCATAGTTTTTCAAGTTTAACTAGTCCATAGTGATATGTTCATCATGGTTATTAAGATTTTGCATCATGTGAACCCATGACACATTTTTAGCCGTGACCTATATAAGGTCTAGGGTTTCATATTTTTGTTTCAACATTAAATTTTACTAAGAATAACCATGTGTATGTTAATGTATATGAAAGGTAAATATATTGAAAGATAGGTTTTAAGTTTAACTTACTTGTTTAGATAGGTTTAGGAGTGGATAGGAGAATGAGTAAGAACAAGTGATAAGCTTTCAACAATGGAGATCCTAGTAACAAAGATGTAGTCGTGGGCTTCAATGGGGGATTCTAAGGCTTCTTTCTTGCTTCAATGATCAAGATACTTGTAGAGTGAACCAATGATTAACATTCATGTAGTATGAGACATGATTTAGGAGTAGGAATGAGTTTGAAGGTCTTGTTAATGGTGGAAATGTGTTTGAGCCGTAGGTTGAGAGAGAGATAGTGAAGTGATGGTATCAAGCGAATTGTGTTGGTGAGTTATGTGTATGTTTCAGCTTATGAAGAAAGAGAAGGTGGATTTAATGTAACTTATGTAGTACTTTAATATCTTAGGAAGATACATATTAGATATGTTAGGATATGCAAGTATTAGGCACATGCTCAAACTAGAAATTTTACTTTCCCCCTCAAATGACAAAGGGTTGTCGTGTGTTTAGAGGTCAAAAGGGGACAAGAAAAGACTTGGTATAGTATTATGTATGGTGTGTGTAAGTATGCATAGCATGGTTGTGTAAGAAAGTAGGGTTAGCATAGTGTATTAGTGGAGTATACATGATTATACTTGTAAGTTAGCAAAACAATGATGAATGTGTAAGCATGTATACATATACACGGCATGTACATGCATGTAGGAGAGTTTTGATAATTTTTATCAAGTGTTGAATGAGAATAATAGCCCTTGTTTAATATTGTAAGTATTTGTTGAGTCATAGGTATTTTTGTTGAAGCTTTTAGGTAATTTTAGTGAATGTGTATAATGAATACATCACTATAATTATTTTACTTGAATAAAGTACATAAATGACAATGTAAAATAATGTACATCGTTTTAAGGTGTTAGGTGTTTATTCCTATTATGTAATATATGTACATATGTACATATAAAATAAATTCAAGTACTTAATAATTAAATTAAGTAAGGTTACAGTTTATCTCAAAAATATGTACTGAGATGATGAGTCCTGGTTCATTCAGGTGGCCTGTCAGTTGCCAGAGTAGTAAAAAATGACTAAAGGTCCATATAAATATAAGATAAATATGAAAGGTATTATGATAAAAGGTATATGATAAAAATAAGTCATATAGAGGTAGAATTATATAGATTCCAAAAATAAATAGTACAACAGTTGACAAAGTCAATAAGGTAAAATCAGAGGTTTTACAGCACCATCTCGTTATTTTAGCTTTGTCCTCAAAGCTTAGGATGAAGTCATTGGTCGGGTGAACAAGTGTGGGTACTTGGTTTTGAACGAGTCTTCTCGTTCCCAAGTGAGCTTAGGGCCTCTCCTAGAATTCCAACGTACTTTGACCAACGGGATGCGACTGCGTTTCAATTTCTTAAGTGTCCTCTCCATGATTTCTACTGGTTCTTCTATGAACTTAAGTTTGTCGTAAAATTGAACTCCCTCCAATGGCATAGCCAATGGTTCTTCAGCATAGCACTTCTTCAGGTTAGACACATGAAAGGTAGAGTGTACCCGACTCAGTTGCAGGGGAAACTCTAAATGATAAGCTACCTCCCCGATCCCGGCTATTACTTTGAAAGGGCCAACATAACATGGATTCAATTTTCCACGTTTGCCAAAGCGTACAACACCCTTCCAAGGTGATACCTTGAGCATAACACGGTCACCTACTTCAAATTGCATAGGTTTGCGTTTCAGATCCGCGTAGCTCTTTTGTCGGTCGCGAGCTGCTTGAATTCTTTGCTTAATGAGGACGATCTTGTCTGTAGTCTCCTGGATTAGTTCCGGTCCAGTGAGCTGAAATTCAGCTACTTCTGCCCAGCACACAGGTGAACGGCATTTGCAATCGTACAGTGCTTCAAAAGGGGCAGCCTTAATATTGGCGTGATAACTGTTGTTGTAGGAGAATTCCACTAAAGGAATGTGGTCAACCCATCCATTTCCAAAATCTATCACACATGCCTGTAGCATGTCCTCTAGAGTCTGGATGGTTCGTTCACTTTGACCATCAGTCTACGGATGATAAGCAGTGCTCATGTCTAAATTGGTACCTAAGGCTCGTTGGAAAGCCTTCCAAAAGTTTGACGTGAACCTACCGTCTCAATCACAAATTATCGACACTGGTATTCCATGTTTGGTCACAATTTCCTTCAGGTACGTTTTTGCTAGTCTTGCAAGGGAAACGTTCTCCCTAATTGGCAGTAAATGAGCGGACTTGGTGAGTTGGTCGACGATTACCCAGATAGTATCGTAACCGTGAGATGACTTTGGGAGTTTGGTGAAAAAGTCCATGGTGATGTTGTCCCACTTCCATTTCGGTATCTCGGGTTGTACAAGTAAACCTGATGGTCTCTGGTGTTCAGTCTTGACACGTGACCATGTCAAACACTTCTGCACGTAGGTGGCGATGTTGGCTTTCATATTCGGCCACAAATACATCTTTTCAGATCCGGGATGTATAGAATATTTAGACTTATGAGATTCGTGCATGATCACGTTCCTCAAATCTCCATAGCAAGGTAACCAACTTCGTCCATGAAGGCATAGGGTTCCATCTGCTCTAGGTTCTAGCTTCTCCTTACTAAGATCAGTTCTGAGCATTCCCCCGACGTCTTCCTTTACGAGGTTTTCAGGTAATTGGGCTTGAGTCTGAGCTTCCAAAATCTGTTTGGGTAGATCCAAACTGATTGTCATAACTAATGCCTGAACTCTCATAGGAGGGTCCGTTTCCTTATGACTTAAAGCATCAGCAACCATGTTTGCTTTACCGGGGTGGTATTTGATCTCGCAGTCGTAGTCACTCAACAACTCAATCCAACGACGTTGTCTCATGTTCAGCTCCTTCTGATCCAATATGTGTTGCAAACTTTTATGGTCAGTATGCACTGTGCACTTCGTTCCGTATAGGTAATGTCTCCAGATTTTGAGAGCAAAAACTACGAATCCAAGTTCTAGATCATGTGTGGTGTGATTCTTCTCATGCTTCTTCAGTTGTCTGGAAGCGTAGGCAATCACTTTCATCCTTTGCATCAATACTGCTCCTAGACCTTTATGTGAAGCATCACATTATACAACGAAATCATCGTTGCCTTCAGGCAAGGCCAATATGGGTGCACTGCACAACTTCTGCTTGATCAGTTGGAAAGCTGATTCTTCCTTCTCTCCCCAATCGAACTTTATTCCTTTCTGTATGAGTTTGGTCATTGGCTTGGCTATTTTGGAAAAATCTTCAATGAATCTGCGGTAGTACCCGGCAAGGCCTAGAAATTGGCGGATCTCTGTCGATGATTTAGGAGATACCCAATCCTTGACAGATTCGACCTTTGCTGGATCTACGTGAATACCATCACAATCGATGACATGACAGAGGAATTACACTCTGGGAATCCAGAATTTACATTTGGAGAATTTAGCATAGAGCTGCTCCTCCTTGAGTACCTTTAGTACTTGTGCAAGGTGTTCCCCGTGTTCTTGTTCGTTCTTGGAATAAATGAGTATATCGTCAATGAAGACTATCACGAATTTGTCCAGGTAGGGTCTGCACACACGGTTCATAAGGTCCATGAAAATAGCTGGTGCATTGGTCAACCCAAATGGCATAACCTGGAATTCGTAATGACCGTAACGGGTTCTTAAAGCTGTTTTTGGAATGTCTGCCTCCCTGACTCGTAGTTGATGGTATCCAGATCTTAAGTTAATCTTGGAATACACACTTGACCCTTGCAGTTGGTCAAATAGGTCGTCAATGCGAGGAAGCGGATAACGATTCTTCATAGTTAACTTATTCAGTTCTCTGTAATCGATGCACATTCGAAAAGAACCATCTTTCTTTTTGAAAAATAACACAGGATCTCCCCATGATGAGGAACTGGGTCGAATGAATCCTTTGTCAGATAGTTCCTGGAGTTGTTCAGCTAGTTCTTTCATTTCTGATGGTGCCAACCGGTATGGAGCTTTGGCTACAGGTGCAGCTCCGGGAATCAAGTCGATTTGAAATTCCACTTGTCGGGTCGGTGGTAAGCCTGGCAACTCATCAGGAAAGACTTCTGGGAAATCTCGGACGATGGGTACGTCCTTGATTTGCTTCTTCTCGGGCTTGTCTTCTTCATCTGTTTGAGAAATATGGGCCAAGAAGATAGGACATCCTCTCAACAAATATTTCTGAGAATTTGCACAAGAGATAACACTAAGTCTAGTGTTAGTGAGGTCGGTGTTACCGTCTCCTCGAATGATTAGTGTTTCGTTTCCCCATGGAATACGAACTAGCTTTTCATCACAAACAATGACTGCGCGGTATCTCGCTAACCAGTCCATGCCAATAATAACATCAAAGCTACCAAGGTTTACGGGGATAAGGTCAATGTTGAACGGATGTTTGGAAAGATTTAAGGTACAACCTCTAATGATAGTGTCAGCATCTACAGTTTTACCGTCAGCTAATTCTACGGAGTAACGGTCATCTAAGCTTGTAGGAATAACTTCTAGTACTTGGCTAAATTCCGTGGATATAAAACTTCGGTCTGCTCCAGTATCAAACAAAACAGATGCATAACGATTGTTTAGTAGAAACGTACCATTAACGACATTCGAATCGGGGTTGGCTTTTGCATTGCCGACCACTTACACCCTGGACGAAGCTCCTCCACTGTTCTTGTTCTGGTTGGCCCGCTTAGGACAACCTGGTCTCACGTGTCCTGGTGCTCCACACTCATAGCACACAACTCCCTTCTTGGGTCCATTGTTGTTTCCTCCAGCAGCATTGTGGTTCACCTGCTGTCCATTCCCGTTCCCACGGGCATTGTATCCGCCTCTGTTATGGTAGTTCCCAGTGTTTTGAGTGGGTCGGGCCTGTGTGACAGCATTAACTCGACAGGTTTTAGCAAAATGACCCACTTGTCTAAATCTGTAGCAGCTCTGGCATGGGCTATCAACAGTATGATGATAGTTGCACTTTGAGCACAAAGGTTTGGCGCCCACGTACGAGTTAGTTCCTGCAGAGGTAGCACTGTAAACTTGCCAAGCATTTTGCTTCTTAGGATGCTGCTGGTGCTGACTGCGGAAATACTCATCTGCCTTTCGCTTGTTGTCAGTTTGCCTCTCGGATATGGTACGGACTCTTTTGTTGATCAATTCAGTAGCGAACTCGATGGCATTCTCGACGGTAGTAGGTCGAGATGCGAGCACACTGTCGTGAATGGCGTCTGGGAGTCCACCCACATACTTCTCAATATTATCTTCCTCCTCCACAAACATTCCGGTACACATTAGGGTCAACTCTTGGAACCTTTGGTTGTATGCAGTGATGTCATTGTTCCTGCATCTGAGATCCTATAATTCGATTTCAAGTTTCTTCATTTCACCCCTTGGACAGTATTTCTCTATCATTCTCTCCTTCAGTTCAGTCCAGTTGAGAGCATAGGCAGCGTCGTGTCCGAGAGTAGCAACTACAGAGTTCCACCAAGTAAGAGCACTCTCAAGTAGGGTGCAGGTGGAAAACTTCACTTTGTTCTCTTCTGCACAGTCGCTGATGCGGAATACCGTTTCCAACCTTTCAAACCACTGCATCAGTTCCACCACTCCTTCCTTGCCCTTGTAGTAGGAAGGCTTACATTTCAAGAAGTCGGGGTAAGAGCAACCCCTGGTGGTCTGATTATTCCGACGGTTGTTGGATTTTTGACTATCATCTATGTTTCTGCTGGCAGCAATCGAAGATGCGATGCCTTGATCAATCATTTCCCTTAGTTGGGCAGCAGTGACGTTTTGGGTAGTGACGACATTGTTGGGGTTCGTTCTAGAGATTACCATTTTTCTATAATTATACACAAAAATGAAATCATTAGTTCAAGGTGTTAGCACAGTTTTATATAATTACACGAAAAGAAATTCATGCATAGACTTTGCAACAAATTGGATAACTTGTTTAAAAGTTCATAATATAATACAGTACAGGATATAATAAAAGCTAATGAGTACATGCCATAAGTCTAGAATAGGAATACAGTACAAATTGCACAACCAATCCAAGACAGAGCACATACCACCTGTCTGGGATGGTGGTACACAGAATATAAAGTACATCATCTATGAATCCCTAATCTAAATAGTACGGTACAAAGATACAGCTGATAAAGGAAAGTACAAATACATGAGGTCCTATATCATGATAGCCGGGATGCAACCCTAATAGCTTATCATGATGCACAAAAGATCTAGTACACCTAGTCTACTCATGCCTGACGGACTCCTTAGATACGGCTGGTGCCACTGGCGGTGATGAGACGGCTGGTGCCTGCATGGCATCCTGCATCGCGGTCATGGCAGTCCGGGTCTCCTTGAGCATTCGGAGTGCCTCCAAGAACTGGTCTTTGAGGGTCTGCTGAACTCCCCTAAGATGAGTGGTCTCTGATGTCAATCCCTGATGATGGACATCCTGGAGATCGAAGAAAATGGCAAGAGTCTCCTCCATGGTCAAGAGAGCGGTGTGAGTATCCGTCTGCTGACTCTGTAGTAAGTAGATCTGCTCACGGAGGAACTCATATGGAGAGAATGGTAAGTAGTAGACCACGCTCCTCGTGCAGCGTGCGTCTCAGCACTCACGGTCCAAGATAAGAGGTCCTGACGTGACTGTAGAGCAGTGCGTCCCAGCTGTCCCTCGGCCAGCAGAGCATGAATCTCTGCCACATCCTGTGCCTGGCGTGCAGCCAGTGCAGTGATTTGGGCCTGGACAGGGTCCACGCGCCTAGTCCCGAACCCTCGTCGACCTCAAAAGTAGAGTCGACGGGTGCCTCATACCTCCTCTTACGAGGCGGTAGAGACTCGGGTGCATAGTCCCGTAGCGAAGTCACTAGTGGTACAGGTGGTATGACAGCAGGTGGCTGAACCTCTTCCCCACCGGGGAAATTAGGTGAAACAGGTGGAGTAGTAATGAGAGCAGCAACAAGAGCAGTGTCACCAGATGCGTGATTGTCGTCTGTGTCGCTAGCAGATATCCATCCACATAAGACGGACGTCGGTGATACGGCAGCAAGAGTGTCAGTAGGTGAAGCCAGAATAATCTGAAAATAATATCGTTTTAATTGACATAAGTATAAACTTACTCAAGTTAAAAGTTTTTGGGAAATAATGATTAAATTATATATATTAGTGCCATTTAACACGACGATGTTAAAGGTTACGTTTATACTTATGAGATTAATTAACCGGATGTTAATAATCAATGCACATGTAGCCACGTAAGAATGTATGTTCTACACTCTATATGCTTAACTATTCTAATCCCAAAAATCCCAAAAGATTTTTAAAGCAGTTATAGTCCAGTTTATATAAAAAAATTTATTTTTATATTTATTTAAATTTTCTCCTGGTTCTCTATAACTATCGCTCTGATACCATTCTGTGACACCCCCAAATTGAGTCAAATGCAGCGGAAATAATATTTGGGTGTCACGTAGGTGGATCAACAGCAGATAACGTATAGAGCGACAGATAAAAGATTATCATTACATTTATTACATGGATAAAAGTGCAAATAGTATTAAAATAGTCTTTAGCATTGTTCAACGGTTTGAATTATTCCCCAGTTTATAAAACCCCAGATGAGCTCTATAAATACAGCCTATCATGATGCTTGACTCCATGCACACCAATACCTGCTTTAGTTTCCTGAGAAAACATGCTTAGAGAGTCAACATAAAGTTGGTGAATTCACAGGTTTAGTAAAATAAGTTTGGACAATAAATATTCACTGAAGTAGTAATGCACAAAGCATCAATACTTAAAAGTAATTACATTCCCATATTGCCTGAAACTAAGACTTGACAGTTAAGTCCTTAACAAATAAGGACGCCTTATAAAAAGGCACCCATAAAAATAATAAGTGCTGACATGTGAAACATCTGTGGTCCTGGCCTAGGCACAGTGAGCATGACTCACCCAGATGGGGACGGTCAATCCCAAATAGATCTATTTATAACATTCAGGTAATTCAATAATTCTAACAGTTTCAGATGCACGGGTCATGCGGGTTCATCTACAATAGGCAATGTAATCAAAGGTTTCACAGTTCAATTCATGTCCATAAAATAAAATATGTTGCATGTTTTCTTCCCCGTTAAAAGGTTTAAAAGTTTGTAAATATATAAAGTGGGGTCATGAACTCACCTCAGTAGTACAACAATAAGTCAGTAGATAAATCTGATAGGATGCTCACGATACAATCAACGACCTAAATAATTATAAGGTCTCAGTAAATGCATAACATAATGCATAAAAGTTTCAGAATAAATCTGTGCATGCTTATACTGGTTTTAAGCATTTTATTACGATACTTGTACTTTACTTCATCGTTGTACAAGTTATAGTAGTATTTATTTTAAGTATAAAATAAATAATAAGGTTAAATTAATTAATCTATTTAATTAATATTTTTGTACTTATGTTGTTTATAAAACACTTTAAATATTTATAAAAGGTAGTTTTATATATATTTAACGTAATAGAAAATAAATATAATTAATATATTTATTTTATAAGTTAATCACTTTTAATTTATTTTATAATGTTTATAAAACGTATAACATTTTAATTAAATTCCACGTTTCCGTAGTGTTTATAATTATTAAATTATAAGTGTGGAAAAATAACAAATGTTATGTTTATTTAAGTTTTACGTTTTAAATATCGAGTATAAATATATAGGGTTCGTTATACTTTGGGTAAATTACATTTTAGTCCCTCTACTTAAATAATTACCCGCGGTTAAATTACTTTTATACCCCTAGGGTTTCTAAATATTTCAAGTAAATACAGTATTGGTCCCTCCCTAGTTACACGTGTAACTAGTGTTTGTTTAAGTTTCATAAAATGACAAATTTGGTCCCTATAGTATTCGGCTTATATTAGGGTTTATTATAAGTTTCACAAATGCCCCCTAGGGCTTATATAAGTTTCGGCAAATGGCAAAAATCACCCTTAGGGTTTATTTAGGGCTTGATATAGTTTACTATAATGGCAAAATAGGTCCCTAGGGCTTATATTAAGTTTCGGTAAATGGCAAAGGAAATCCCTAGGTTTTTATTAAGTTACACAATTTACCCTAACGCCTTAGTAATTTAATTTAGGTCCTTATTGTTAACTTGAAGTTTCGGATAGTGTCAAAACACCACCCTTAACTCTCGGCTAATTACAAAGTTAACCCTAAGGTTTATATTTTTGGAAAATAAGTTTCTATACTTGTTCATTTAGATCCCTACACTTAGTAAAATTACAAATCCAACCCGAAAGTATTATATTTCCCTTTTTAACCCGAAACATTATAGATTTACTATTTTATCCCAAAGTTTCATAGATCTTTCATTTAATACAAAACATTTATAGATCTACAATCTTTAACCCGAAACTTTATAATGTTATATTTTTGACACCAAAAGGTTATATAAATATTATTTAGTAATAATGAAGATTTATTTAGGCAACTTATTATAGTGAGCTTAAAACTAAATCTTATAAGGCATAATAGTGAACTTATCGTTTTAAGGCAAATATAATTATAGATCTAATATTTGTAGACTTGTTTAAACATTACAAGATTAACCAAATCGAACCATAGGGTTAAACCCCACGTCCAACATGTGCATGCTTATGTTTTTCATAGTTTTTCAAGTTTAACTAGTCCATAGTGATATGTTCATCATGGTTATTAAGATTTTGCATCATGTGAACCCATGACACATTTTTAGCCGTGACCTATATAAGGTCTAGGGTTTCATATTTTTGTTTCAACATTAAATTTTACTAAGAATAACCATGTGTATGTTAATGTATATGAAAGGTAAATATATTGAAAGATAGGTTTTAAGTTTAACTTACTTGTTTAGATAGGTTTAGGAGTGGATAGGAGAATGAGTAAGAACAAGTGATAAGCTTTCAATAATGGAGATCCTAGTAACAAAGATGTAGCCGTGGGCTTCAGTGGGGGATTCTAAGGCTTCTTTCTTGCTTCAATGATCAAGATACTTGTATAGTGAACCAATGATTAACATTCATGTAGTATGAGACATGATTTAGGAGTAGGAAAGGAGTTTGAAGGTCTTGTTAATGGTGGAAATGTGTTTGAGCCGTAGGTTGAGAGAGAGATAGTAAAGTGATGGTATCAAGTGAATTGTGTTGGTGAGTTGTGTGTATGTTTTGGCTTATGAAGAAAGAGAAGGTGGATTTGATGTATCTTATGTAGTACTTTAGTATCTTAGGAAGATACATATTAGATATGTTAGGATATGCAAGTATTAGGCACATGCTCAAACTAGAAATTTGACTTTCCCCCTTAAATGGAAAAGGGTTACCGTGTGTTTAGAGGTCAAAAGGGGACAAGAAAAGACTTGGTATAGTATTATGTATGGTGTGTGTAAGTATGCATAGCATGGTTGTGTAAGAAAGTAGGGTTAGCATAGTGTATTAGTGGAGTATACATGATTATACTTGTAAGTTAGCATAACAATGATGAATGTGTAAGCATGTATACATATACACGGCATGTACATGCATGTGGGAGAGTTTTGATAATTTTTATCAAGTGTTGAATGAGAATAATAGCCCTTGTTTAATATGGTAATTATTTGTTGATTCATAGGTATTTTTGTTGAAGCTTTTAGGTAATTTAGTGAATGTGTATAATGAATACATCACTATAATTATTTTACTTAAATAAAGTAAATAAATGACAATGTAAAATAATGTACATTGTTTTAAGGTGTCAGGTGTTTATTCCTATTATGTAATATATGTACATATGTACATATAAAATAAGTTCAAGTACTTAATAATTAAATTAAGTAAGGTTACAGTTTATCTCAAAAATATGTACTGAGGTGATGAGTCCTGGTTCATTCAGGTGGCCAGTCAGTTGCCAGAGTAGTCAAAAATGACTAAAGGTCCATATAAATATAAGATAAATATGAAAGGTAGTATGATAAAAGGTATATGATAAAAAAATAAGTCATATAGAGGTAGAATTATATAGATTCCAAAAATAAATAGTACAACAGTTGACAAAGTCAATAAGGTAAAATAAGAGGTTTTACACTTTTATAACATATGGAGTCTTGTACAATAATAAAACTTGTCAACTATTCGAGGAAGATATATCAAGATAACTATAGAAAATACAATACTGAATGCATATCTTCCTAAAATATCAAAACGTGTTGACTAAGTATTCAGGGATTTCTCTTGTCAGTTCTTGAATCTTTCTCGTTAGCGTCAAATCTGTCAGTGCTTGATTTACTCTTGTCAGCGTTTGAAATCCCTTTGTTAGTGACATACTGATGGAGCTAATTTTATTCCCAACAAAGGGGAGGTAGACGAGTGTGATGAAGCTGATAGCAATGTTAAGGAGGACGAGGAGCTATTGCCTAAGAGCCACGTGGGTCATCACGCGATTAGTTTCCTTGTATTTTATTTTCTTACTGGGATCGAACTTATTTAGACTTTATGTCGTAGCATTGTGATGAAACTTATTATCTTTTAGTTTGTTCGGTAAATGATTGTATTGATATACATTGTCACTATCTTGTTGAATCCTCTACGCAACCTAAATTACCCTCATGATCTATGATGTGTCTTTATTAGCTCTTTTGTAATTTGCTTGATGAATCATTGTAGTTTGTGTTGTTCGTGCATGTAGTATCCATGATATGTCATGATAAAGAAATCCTTCTTTTATCTTGATATGAATACTTAACATGTTTCTTTCTCCTGTCATCATGGAGAAGGAGTAGGGGAAGCATATTTCTGTCATTAGTGTATCGCCGCGTGACTAAGTTTCTTGAAATATTCCACCAATGCTAACAAGTGCTACTGTGAACACTATGATCGAGTGAGCTATTCCTAGAGCACTTGAAGCTGATCGTGCTGCAAGGAATCAGGGTGTTGGAGTTAATGGTGTTGAAGTTAATGGTGCTGGGAATAATGATGATGATGCTAGTCCAGTTGGGAGTGTTGTTGCTGCCCCTCAAGTTCCAAGAGAATGTACGTATACTAGTTTCATGAAATGTGGTCCTACCCAATTTCGTGGTACTGGTGGGGCTTTGAAATTGCGAAGATGGATTGAGAACCTATAGAGTACTTTTGAGATTAGTGGGTGTTCTGAAGCTAATAAGGTGAAATTTACTACTGCTACATTTCAGGATGATGCACTAAGTTGGTAGAATAGCCAAGTGGCAACTGTAGGATTGGTTGTGGCTAATGATAGGGCATGGACCATGACTAAAGGATTATTGACTGCTAAGTTTTGTCCCGAGGAGGAACTGGGACAGTTAGAAGACGAATTGAGGCTTTTAGTGTTAAGAAACGATAATATTACTGCATATACTAGGAGGTTTTCTGAGTTGTGTTTGTTATGTCATGATTCTTTTGCGAATGACCGCAAGAAGATGAAGCGGTACATTAATGGGTTGTCTAGTAACATCAAGGGTGAGACTATTTCTTCAAGACCTAAATCTTTTGATGAAGCTGTTCAGATGAAGCATGCTTTATTGGACGTGAAAGTGCAAGATAAGAAAGATAGCATTGCTTAAAACTATAAGAGAAAGTGGGAATGTGCTCAGTCCAGCCAAAATCAAGGCCAGAATCGTAGGGATTACCGTAATAACAATAACCAAAGACAGAGCCGAAACCAATATTTAAACTATGGAAGGAATGATGGGATTTGTGCTGCCACTATGCCTAGAGGTAAAAAGATAAATCCCAAGTTTGTTTACTTCACTATATACCATGTGGGTAATTGTCCTCCTGCTTGTCATAAGTGTGGACAACCTGGTCATAAAGTTGCTAGGTGTAGGACAAGGGGAGTAGTTACTAGAATTAGTACCCCAGGAGTTGTGATATGTTTTCGCTGTGGTAAGAAAAGACACAAGCAAGGGAATTGTCTAAGGAGGGGAATCGACAAGGTGGGAATGCTGTCTGTGATAACCCGAACCCGTGGTCATTATTTAATATTATATAATATTATTTTGCGAATGATTTTGAAATTTTTAACGAGTTGAATGATATGACGATTGATGGTTTTATTTAAAACCGACGTTTGAGGTCTTATTTTATCTTTTTACTAATAGCGAGGATTATTAGTAACCACGATATCGACGGATGCCCGAGATTTTATGTTTTGTCATTTGTTGTCTCGATGTTAATATTTTTGACATTTTTATTTTAAGTTCGTATTAAGTCGAACCGGGATCATATTATTATCATATTTTGAGTACGTTTTAACTTTTGAAAAGTATTTTTATGAAACCCGAGCCTCGTAAATATTTTCAAACTTGATAATTTACATTTTCTACCCTCACAACTATTTAATTGCATTTTAGACCAAAACTATCACAAATTGGAAAAATCTACCCCACCACCCCACTATAAAAGGTTTTTCCACTTAGAAAAACACATAGAATATGTGTGAAAAAGAAATCAAACACCCCTCTCTCCCCTCCCTCTCTTTTTCGTCAACACCACCACCACCTTAAACCATTTTGGTTTAATTTCTACTTTGATCCAAGCTAAAACAAAACAAGACCCATCCTTAGATTTTCAAGGGGATTCTTTTGGTACAAAATTTAGCAACATACATGAAGGTTGATTTTTCAAAGGTTGGTAGGTCAAATTTATGATTATGCATGTGTTGTTGGTGATGATCAAGAGATGATCATGCCAAAATTTTGTTAAAAAGTTGTTTTTGATTTTTGATTTTTGATTTTGAACTTGAATCAAAGAAATCTAACAAAAACCATCTTTAGAAATCTAATTGTGCATATATTTGGGTATAAATTTTATACACATGCAAGAACTTTTATTTTTTTCATATGATCCATGAAGGTTTGATCCATTTTTATGATTGAATATTGTTGTTAGTGATGTTATATACATATTTTAATTATTGCATGTTTGAAATTTTGAGTGGGTAAATTCTTGAATAATTATTCAAGGGTGTTATAGGTTAGATGATATGTTTGTGATGATATTAGGATGATTTTAGACATATGAGATTGATTAAAATTGGTTGAAAATTGATTTAGCATGACTTTTTAAAAGGCAATTTAGATCAGTAGGTTCAGGGACAATTTTGGCTAACTTACTCTTTGAAAATGAACAAACTAATAAGATGATGTTGTAGATAATTCTTTTAGCTTTGATTTGATATAAGGTAGAGCTTCTAGCTCCAAACGAGCGCGAAGTTATGATGATTTGATTATTCGTGTACCGGGGGATGAGTATCGACACAATCCGAAGTTGTTGTCGATATTTGGATCGAATCTCGGGGACGATAAAATGAGTTGTGAAAATGATCAAGGTCTGATTTTTGGTTCTAAACTTAGGGTTGTGAATCTATTTTCAAACCCAAGTGTAGAATTTGTAAACGAGATTGTTTAGAATGGTCAAAATGGTTGTATGAGTCGGTGACGTAAAACTGTCTGGTTTTTATAGTTTAAAGATGTGTCGGGCAGGGAACTTTAAAAGTAAAATCTTTTGATGGGCTTTTAACAGGTCTTTCTATATATAGTAAGTGAGATTTCTGATTAGTATCATAAGTATTTGACGTGTTTAAGTGGGGTAAATGAGCTCGTACATTTGGTGTGTACCGACAGATTTTTATCGAAAGAATTAACTAATAGAATAAACATGTAGAAGGAAGTAATAGGTCACTTGTATTGTTTTTTTTGGGTTGGTTGTGATTTTATGATTTTGAGTTTGATGTTACTAAGTATGAATTTTATTCGAGTTTATTATTAATGAACACACCTTATTTGATAGGTTGCGGTTTTTGTGTTTATCGGGCATCAACTATCGTCGAAGGTCGTCTTGCTACTGCTATTACTCCAGGTGAGTCTATAGCCTCGCTTTGTAATTGTTTTGAATGATTTTAAAACCCGCGAGGGGGATACATACTATTTGAAAGTAAAATGAACACAAGTCATGATTGATTGTTTGGACCCTAATGTTGCCTGTTGTTGCCTTGAATTGTATAAGTACCTAAGTTGCAAAAGTCCCTAAATTCATGAGCCATTAACTATCTTCTGACTTGATGTTGTGAGTTGGGAATAGCCGCTTATTCTAATAATAGTACTATTGGGCTGACGACCCTATCCGAGACCAGGGCTTTACGCTGAGTAACCTCTGGGAAGGATAACTTTACGAGAATGAGAATGTGGTATACTTGCAACTGATACCCTAGTAGGGGCACTGGAATTCATCTAGTCATGCCGGGTTTAGGCGTGGGTGACTAAGTTAAGGGGTCGGTGTCATGAGCTTAATACAATTCTATAGCTATTTCTATATGCTAGATTGCCTGAATAATAGATTGTATGATCAACAATTCTATTAAATGATCTTGATTGATTTTTCTCTTGTGTTCAAATGATGATTTGGAAAACCTATAGACTCGCTCAACCGTTGTGTTGATGATTTTAAGCATGTATTTCAGGTGATTGAATTTGATGAATTGCGGAGCTTGCTGGAGAAGGATTGCGGATTACTTTTGTGGTGATTGGTCTAAAACAAATTTCTTTCCCGTTTGTCATAAAAATAACAATGTACGGTCATGTATTTTGGTAAATTGTTTGTTGATTGGATAAAAATCTTAATTGTTTTACTTGGGATCGAAAGTTTTAGACAATGGTTAAATTATATCCTTTTATATTTCAATTGTATCATTTTGAGATTGTTCAAAGTGACTTGTATAACGATGTTTGTATTTAGTACCCAAATGCGTATTTCCGCTGCGCAATGTAATTTGGGGGTGTTAAACTGCCGCTCCAGCTTACGTTTTGGATAATGCTGACAAACCTTAAGGTTCAAACGTTGTAAATGGTACGCTCTTACTTGGCGCTCTTACTTGACGCTCTTTATGTTAGTGTGTTGTCTGATTTTAGATCAGATAGAAGCTTTAAAAATGTAAAAATTCAGTCGCTTTATCAATAGAGAACTAGTAAGATTGGCAACTAACTATGATGTGGAGTTAACCGATGGAAAGGTTTTTAGTATTAGTTCTATACTAAGAGAGTGTTCCTTGAATTCAGGGAATTAGATGTTTAATATCGACTTGATTCTTATAGAGTTGGGATCTTTAGATGTAGATTATTGGTATGGATTTGTTAGTTGTGTGTGTTGCGGTGATTGTTTGTTGTGAGGATTGGTTTAATTTTGCTGAGAAGCTGAGTGTTGATTGTGAAAGGTGATGAGTGAACTTTCCATTTGAGAAGTGTGTCTTGTTTGGAGATGAGAAAGTATATGGAAGAGGAATGTGGTGTATTTATAGCTCAGGTAACTAGTGATGGTGTAGTTGAGAAGAAGTTGCGAGATGTGCTAATGATTCGAGACTATTCTAAAGTTTTTCATGAAGTTTTGCCGAGTTTACCGTCGTCTTGTGAAGTGGAGTTTCGTATCGACTCAGTGTCAGAATTTGCATCTGTTTCTCGTACGCCTTATCGTTTGGCACCGTTAGAGTAGAAGGAGTTATCCGATCAATTTCGAGAATTGATGGACAAGGGATGTATTAGACCTGGTTTTGTTTCCATGGTGATCGCCTGTGTTGTTTGTCAAGAAGGATGGATCGTCTCGGATGTGCATCGACTATCGTGAGTTAAGCAAATTAAATGCCAAGAATCGGTATCCACTGCCGAGGATTGACGACTTATTTGACCAGTTGTAAGGATCCAGTGTATACTCGAAGATCGCTTTGAGGTATGGTTATCATCAAGAGAGAGTTAGGGAAAAAGATATTCCTATAACTTCTTTTCGTACTCGATATGGGTATTTTAAATTTCAAGTGATGCTTTTGGGAATTGATGAATGCGTATGCCGTATTCATGGACTTGGTGAATCATGTGTGTAAGTTGTATTTTTATGAGTTAGTCATTGCTTCTATTGACGATATTCTCTTTTATTCCAAGAGGAAAGGAGGAGAATAAGAAGCATTTGAGAACAATTTTGGAATGGTTGGAGAAAGAGAAGTTGTATGCAAAGTTCTCTAAGTATGAGTGTTGGTTGAAATCAATGCATTTTCTGGGGCATGTGATTGACAATAAAGGTAGTCGTGAAAATCTTGCCAAGATTGAAGCGATTAAGGATTGGTCGGTACCAATGACGCCGACAGAAATTTGTTAATTCCTTGGTCTAAGCTGAGTATTATCGGAGGTTTATAGAAAGGTTTTCACGGATTGTTAAACCGTTGAATAAGCTGACTGAGAAGAATTAGTTGTGTGATCCTCACTCATACATCTAAATTTGTAAGTTTCAAGATCTAATGAGGATCAGATGAGGAAACAGTTTTTCCGAACACTGAAGGGTAGGTTGTGTTCTGCGCCGATGTTGTCATTATTAGAAGGATTTGAAGAATTTATAGTCTATTGTGATGCGTTTCATAAGAGTTATGGAGTTGTGATATTTGCTTTGAAGGTGTGGAGACATTTCTTGTAAGGAATCAAGTGTGTAATAATCAAGGATCATAAGAGTTGCCTCATATTCAATCTCTTGGGGAGACAAGGGAGATGAATAGAAAATCACCAGTTATCAATTTCAAGTACTTGAGTATTTTGGTGATTATGAATGTGAGTGATTATGACTACGAGATTCGCTACCATCCTAGAAAGGCGAATGTGGTAGCTGATGCTCTTAGTAGGAAGGAAAAGGAAAAAAGCTCTAACCCGAGGCTTTAAGAAATGTTCTAATAGAGAAGAATGTCAAGGAAAGTGGTTTCAACATTTTGTCAAACTTATGGAGAGGATTTTTTAATAAGATCGATTTAGATGAGGCATTTTGGAGAATCGGATTTGATTGTCGTTATAGCATTTTTTTAAAGTGGTGCTGGGAGTGCGAGATCTAGTGATGAAGGAATCTCACAAGTCAAGTATTCGATACATTCTGGTTTGGGTAAAGGTGAAAGTTGAGTTGAGTACTGCGTGTTATACAGAGATCGATGGACAAAGTGAAGGGACGATTCGAAAATTGGACGATATACTTGTACGCATGTAATTGACTTAGGAATTGTTGGAATTCTTATACAACAATTGTTATCACGTTGGTAATAAGGCTGTACTGTTTGAAGTTCTTCATGGACATAAGTTAGGTTTTCTGTGTATTGAATTAATGAAGGGAGAATTAAATGACTGAACTAGAAATGATGTTGGTGACTACTGATAAGATTGTGAAGATTAAGGATCGTCTGTTAGCCGCAACGAGTCGTCAGAAGAATTATGTTGGCAATAAAAGGAAATCGATGGAGTTTGAGACTGGAGATGTGGTTATACTTAAGGTGTCTTTATGAAGGGTGAAATTCGTTTTGGGGAAAAACAAGGAGGGAATTTAACTTGAAGATAAGTTGCATTTCATAGAGGAAACTGTGAGGAGTTCTTAAGAGGTTGAAGCATAGTAAGATTTCTATGGTGAAGATACAAGAATTCTAGGAGTGGACCTGAATAAGCGAAGGAAGCATGATGATTTCTTTAAGGAAAAGAGTTCTCATTTGTTCGAGAGGTACGGAATGTGAGTATAAGAAGGGCCGAGCGCCAGGACGTCGCTCTTTTTAAGGAGGGTAGGATGTGATAACCCGAATCTGAGGTAATTATTTAATCATATTTTACGAATATTTTTGAAATTTTTGATGAGTTTGAATGCTATGACGTTTGGTACTTTAAGTTGAAACCGATGTTAGAAGTTTTATTTTTATATTTTTACTAGTTGCGAGGACTACTAGTGATTGCGATATCGACGGATCCCCGAAATTTTACGTTTTATTATTTGTTGTTTCAATGTTGATATTTTTGACATTTTCGTTTTTAATTGCGTATTAAGTCGTGCCGGGACTATATTATTATCATATTTTGTGTGCGTTTTAATTTTTGAAAAGTATTTTTACTAAACCCGAATCCCGTGAATATTTTTAAAATTGACTACTAGTCATTTATCGCTTTTTAACTAGTATTTTACAATTTAGCCCAAAAGAATGCACAAATTGCAATTTCTACCCTCACCCCACTATACATATAAATTCCACCAACCATTTTCTCATTTCCTTCATTCTAAAAAACACACACAAAAAGTTTTCAATTCTCTCCTCTCTCTCTCTTTTGCTAACCGTGACCCAAAACCACCCCAAAACACCATTAATTTTTTATTTTGATCTTGAATTTGCAAAAACTAAAGTAAGTCTCATCCTAAAAATTCAAAGGTGGTTATTTTGATACTAAATTTACCCACATGCACTAAGTTTTCATTTTTCATATGAATTAGGATTGGTGAAATTGTTTTAAGATCATGCATGTGATGATCTCACTATGATTTTGATATTTTGATTGTTGAAAGCTTGAAATTTTGATAAAGATTTTGTTAAAAGTGAGATGCAAGTACTAGAAATGGATTTAGGTAAATATAGGATGATAGTAGTGATGTAAAAATGGGTAAAATGAGTTGAAAAATTTGATTTGTTGTGAGTTTTAAAGGGGTGATTTAGGGCAGTAGATTTGAAGCTAATTTTGGATGTCTTAAGTTTAAATTGATGTAGTACTAACAAGATAGTGTTGAGAGATTTTTATAAGCTTCATTTTGATATAAATTAGAGCTTCTAACTCAAAACGAGGAGGAAGTTATGATAGTTTGATTATTCGTGTACCAGGAGACGAGTATCCGAATTTGTTGTTGATATTTGGATCGAATCTCGGGGACTATAAAATGAGTTATAAAAAAAATAGTCAAGGGTTTTTCTTAAATTCTATACCTAGGGTTGAGAGTCTATTTTCAAACACAAGTGTCAGTTTTGTAAATGAAGTTGTTTAGAGAGGTCAAAATGGTTTTATGAGTCAAAGGCGTAAAACTGTCTGGTTTTTGTAATTCAAAGATGTGTCGGGTAGAAGGTCTTAGAAGTAAAAAATTTTGATGAACTTTTAAGAGGGCTTTCTATAGATAGTAAGTGAGTTCCTCAATTTGTTTTATAAACTTTTGACATGTCTAAGTAAGGGAAATAAGCTTGTACATTTGGTATGTGCCGGCAGATTTTTATCGAGAGTGTAGTTTAATAAAGTAAACATATAGAAGGGTATAGTAATATCACTTACATGGGAAATTTGTGTGAGTTTATTTTGGTTTTAAATTATTGATTTTATTTTACTAAGTATGAAGCATACTTGCGTATATTTTTTTTAAAGTGCGCACCTTATTTGGTAGGTTGCGATTTTCGTGTTCATCGGGCATCATCTATCGTCGAAGATCGTCTTGCTACTTATATTACTCAAGGTGAGTCTATAGCCTCGCTTTTATGCTAGATAAATGTTTTAAACCCGCGAGGGTGATACATGCTATTTGATAATAAATGGAACACAAGTCATGAATAATTGTTTGGACCCGTATGTTGCTTTTGGACCCGAATGTTGCCTGAATTGTGTTAAGTACCTAGTTGTAGAAGACCCTAGATTCATGAATCGTTAACCATTGCTAGCTCAGTGTTGTGAGTAGGAAATAACCGCTTAAACAATTGATAGTACTATCGGGGTTGACATCCCTATCCGAGACGAGAGTTAATACGCTGAGTGCGCTGCTCGAACGGATAACTTGAATAAGAGAAAAGGTAAAATTTACAACGATTACCTTAAGAGGGGCAATAGTTTCACTTTTTATCATGTCGGCCTTTTGACGGATGATTGGTTATAACGGGTCAGTGTCATGAGCTTAAACACAGTTGTATAGCTTTTGCTATAAGACGAAATACGTGAATAATAGATTGTATGATCAACAATTCTATTAAATGATTATGATTGATTTTTCTCTTGTGTTAAAATGATGATTCGATAAACCTATAGACTCTCTCAACCGTTGTGTTGATGATTTTAAGCATGTATTTCAGGTGATTGAAGTTGATCGATGGCGGAGCTTGCTTGAGAAGGTTGTGGGTTGCTTTTGTGGTTGTTGGGTCTAAAACTAATTTCTTTCCCTTTTGTCATAAAACTAATTATGTACGGTCATGTATTTTGGTAAAAATGTTTGTTGATTGGTTGAGATCTTTGGGGGACCGAAACGCTGCTCTGATTGTTAAACTTTTGTTTTAGTTGGGATCGACGGTTTAAGACAATGGTTAATTATTTCCTTTTATATTTTAAACGTCTCATTTTGAGTTCATTCAAGGTGTTTTGTGTAATGATGTTTGAATTTAGCACCCAAATGTGTATTTTCGCTGCGCAATATTTTTGGTGGTGTTAAAGATAACATGATTTTGTAGATCCGGTGACGCGTCTTTAATTCTATTTCATTTGTGCTTGTGCTCTTTTGTTGCATTCGTAAGGTACAAATATTTCATGCTTTTGGTAAGGACATTCCTTATGACTTCGTTTACATTTGATTAATCTTGTGACTTCCATTTGATGTTCTCTTTTGATATGCTTCTGAAGTGATGTGTTTTGTCATGCCTTTTGATTCGTTGTGCCTCTTATGATCCTATTTGGTATTTGTTGGTTCACTACATGATCTATTTGAAATTTTTTGTTTCCTTTTCCTTTGTCCGAGATATTTGAACTAGTCATGAAGGTACAATGACCATTTTATTGAAGCACCAATGACATGACACTATATGTGACGGTGTGATTAGTCCATGATGTTCCCTTTTGTGATGGCCTTATGATATATGTGTGAGCACTAGTCATCGAGATGGTGTACATATATGACTTTTTTTATAGGGAGTGTATGGATGCATCCTAGGTACTTCATTTTGTTTTTAGGCGAATGGTTGTTTTGGTTCAATACACTCCATATCACATGGTACACAAGAGTAGCTACTTGGGTATATTTGGGAGCATGTGACTATTTGAAGATATTTGTTAGGTCTATTCATGTATCATGTTTAAATATTATGTGGGCTCATGGGCAAATTCCTTTATTATGCTTGATTAGTTATCTCTTTGATTATTCATATTTCTTGATCTATATCTATATCATATGTCATATGACATTGATTTACTAAGGTTTCATTATGCAATCTTTTTTTCCGTTTATTACAAATTGTTTATATCTGTTCACTAAGCGTTAGTTCACCCGTGTTTTCTTTTCCTATGGCGGGTATTAAGCGGGTAGTTGGGTGGTGAGAGTGTGTGTTAGAGACTACCCATAGAGAACCCTTACTGTTTTTAATAAAGTTTTGAAGACCCTTTTATATTTCTAAGTTTATTTTTGGGCTTTTACTCTTTTGGAAAGTACATTTATTGTTGGATTTATATTTGAATAAATAAGACTTCCACTTGCATTTTTATATATGAGTTTATGATAAGACCTCATCATGTGATAGTTTGTCTCTTTATTGGAGCGGGTGTTACAATTATGGTATGAGAGACATTCGACCTAGGATTTGACCTGTGAGGATTGGGTAGATTTTATGCTTTCGTACATATTTTGATAAGATCATTATCTTCTATATTTTGATCCTAACTCTTAATCGTGTTCAATGTTTCATTTGGTGATTACTGAAGTGGGAAGGACAAGCAAGCTGCTACAAAGGGTCGTATTTTTGCTTCGACTACTAATCAATCGACTAGTTTTTCAGGTAACGTTCCAGGAAATTGTTTATTTATCTGATCTTGATTTTCTTTCTCTTTATTTGATTCGGTATTGACACGACACATTTTGTGGTTTCTCTTTCGATTGACCTATTCTGTTCCACATAATATATTTAAGTGAGACCTACTGGTACAATCATTTTGAGGTGTACGACGTACTAGAGTCCGCGATTTAGCGGTCCATTTGAAATCTTTGATAGTATTGGTGAATTTTCCATGATTTAGCGTTACTTCCACAATTGTCCTATGTGTGTAATGAGTTTCGTATATCGCTTATGAGAAGTTACATTTGGAGGGGTGGAAATGAGCCGATTTGCTCATTAAAAGCTCGAGATCGGATCGGTAAAAAGCTCGAACGAGTAGAGCCTAAACGAGCTCGAGCCCGAGCTCGAGCCCGAGCTCGAGCCTAAGTTGCAACTCGTTTATTTAACGAGCTCGAGCCCGAGCTTTACATACAAAGCTCGTTTGGGCTAGCGAGCCTAAACGAGCCTAATTTTTTAGATACAAGCTTATTAACGAGCTTAATAACAAGCTTATTAACGAGCTTAATTTAGATATATTACGAGCTAAGCTCGAGCCAAGTTTTATATTTACATTGCTAAATCGTATAAACGAGCCGAGTTCGAGCCGAGCCCGAGCCTGCCTAACATATCACGAGCCGAGCCCGAGCCTAAATAATAAGGCTCGAAACGAGCCGAGCTCGAGCTTTGTAAAACTTAAACAAGTCGAGCTCGAGCTCTGGCGAGCTCAAGCTCGGCTCGGCTCGTTTTCACCCCTATTTATTTGTCACCTTTCATGTGGTTTCGTATTCGTTAGATCAGATTCGTGTGTTGTTTTATCCGTTTCGTTTAGTCTTTCTATTTCAATTCGCGGTCGATTATTTTTAGAGGGTATGAATTGTAAAACCCGTATAATTCTTTTTAATTTCGAGGATGAACTTTCTTTTAGAGGGAAAGAGTTGTAAAATCCAAATTTTGAGAATTTGAATTTTTCATTTCATTTCATATTATTTGAATTATAGTTTTGAACTAATAAAGGAATTTGAGAAATTAAACTTTATGTTATAATTATTTGAAAATTATGAAAACGTAACGTAAAGTAATAGTATAAAAAAAACATTCATAATATAGAAATCCGGTTTTAGAGTGTAGTATACACCAAAATCTTCTAATTTTTAAGTAATTGTTATGGAAAAGAGTGTTATTTGTTAAGACATGTTTTTTTAAAACTTGGTAACAAAAAATATTTTTTCCAATCCCTCTAAATTATATACAAACGTCCCATTACTATCTTCCCTCAAACTCCATTATCTTCATCTTTTAATTGTGTGCAAAAAACCTCCATTGAAGGTACTAGCAAGGAAAAGGCACAAGAAGCTTTGGCGTATTCTTATTTTGGTGTTTTGGGTTCTTCTTCCATCTTGTTTTGGTGATTTTTATGGTGTGTTCTTGTGTTCATCTCAAATATTCTCTTGGTAATTCTTCCATTCCTTATGTTTTATTTTTTCACCATAGGATTTATTGTTTTGGTTACATTAATTAATGGAAGAAAATTAAGTATGAAAATATTAGGGTTTATTTAGTTAAGGGCATGTAAAAATTGGTTTAGTTAATGTCATGAAACCCTAAAAAATATTAATGGAGTTATTAAATCATATAATACAAGAATTAGAAACCTTAGGATTGAATTCATGGATAAAAAGGTTAGGATTTTGATGTTTTAGGGGTTGTCAGGAATTTGGGTTATGTTCAACAAGGCATAACTTGGTCATACTAATTGATTTTTTGGGTGTTTCTTGGTTCTAAAATTATCTATTCCGAGTCTAATTTATGGAAAAGATCTCTTTTTTATTTTTAGAAGCATGGAACTATGATTTTCTGAATTTACAAGTTAAAGTATCAAAACTAGGATTTCAGTTTATAAAATTCAGTTGTAATATTTGATTTTTAATTTAAAAACTAAAAGGAGTTTTATAGTGAATTTGGTTATGTTAATTTACATGCGTTTATACATGTCCATGATTTATTTTGTGATTTTTAGAGATGTTTAAGTAGGGTAACTGGTTGGATATATTTTGTATGTTCTGCCAGATCTAGTTTTAAACTTGTTTTGGAAACAATGATAAAGGGAGTATTTAAAATTTGATGTAAAATTCCTTTAAAAGAGGCCTATTAGATCCATGAAGGCACCTATGTGAAATTTTAGAAGAATTATGGAGCTCTTTTTAATTGGTTATCTATTTAGAGTAACTACTTAAAAAAATCAGTAAATATGAAAGCATCTTAGTTTAGTAGTGTAACCTTTTAAATATGGAATGTTGAGTAGTAAGTGGATAATTATGGTAACTAATAAATATAAACATGGTTTGGTAGATTCGTTGACGCATTTTTAATTTAATTCCGTTTGTCCTCGTGCTCTCTTATGCATTCGTAAGGTACATATATTATGTCCTTTTAGTAAGAACATTCCTTATGACTTCATTTACATTTGATCAATCTTATGAATTTCATTTGATGTTCCCTTTTGATACGCTTCTGAAGTGATGTGTTTTGTTATTCCTTTTGATTTGTTGTGCCTCTTATGATCTTATTTGGTATTTGTTGGTTCACTACATGATCTATTTGAAATTTGTTGTTTCCTTCTCTTTTGCCTAAGCTTTTTGTAACTAGTCATGGGGGGTACCATGGCCACGTCCTTGATGCACCAATGACATGACATTATATGTGGTGATGTGATTAGTCCAAGGCGTTCTCTTTTGTGATGGCCTTATGATATATGTGTGTGCACTAGTCATCGAGCTGGTGTACATAGATTAATTTGTTTTTGCAGGGAGCGTATGAATGCATCCTAGGTACTTCATTTTGTTTTGTTTAGGTCAATGGTTGTGTGTGTGCAAATCACATTTGGTACACATGCGTACCTACCTATGTATATTTGGGAGCATTTGACTATTTGAAGATATTTGTTAGTTCTACTCATGTATCATGTTTATACATTATGTGGGCTCATGGTGAATTATTTTGTTATGCATCATTCGTTATCTCTTTGATTATTCATATTCCTTGATCTATATCTATATCATATGACATCTGATTTGCATGGTTTCATTATTCCATGTTTTTTCCGTTTATTACATATTGTTTATATCTTTTCACTAAGTGTTAGCTCATCCGTTTTTTCTTTTCCTACGGCAGGTATTAAACGGGAAGTTGGAAGTGAGAGTGTGTGCTAGAGGTTACTCATATAGAACCATTATTGTTTTGAATAAAGTTTTGAAGACCCTTTTATATTTCAAAGTTTGTATTTGAACCCTTATGTTTGGGCTTTTACTCTTTTCGAAAGTACCTTTATTGTTGGAAAATATTTGAATAAATAAGACTTCCGCTTGCATTTTATATATGTGTTTTTGATATGATCCCATAATATAATAATTTTCTCTTTAACGGAGCGGATGTTACAGTCTAAGTATTATATTAAATGAAGGAAATGTATCCACGCCTTGAATGAATCAGTAAAGTAACAACGGATTAATTGAAGGATGGATCAAGAGACAGATAGGGGAGAATGAAAATCATGTGAAGCGACACGATTAATGCAACTATTCGTCAAATTCCAGAATAACAAATAATGTGTATCGAGCTTATTGATGTATGATATTTTCATATAACCTAGTTATAGATATGGAGTGTCACTTAAATTTATAATAACATGTTGTTCTCAACTTTACATGATATAATAGAGCACTTGGAACTTGGCCATACATTTGTGGCATCATTTTCTTTGGTATATCAAATTTAAAATAATCTTTGAACACATGCACCACTTGTTTCCAAATTGAGGGATAGTTTTCATGTGTAGTTTAATCATAGACCCATTCTATTTTCTTTTCCACCAAAATTTGTTTACATAATCATTTAAAGCACACTTGAATATTCATAGAACACCCACAAAAATATGGCATACTACTAATGTAATGGTTGCGTTATAGATGTATGACTAATTTGACTAGTGTGCATTTTAGTAAAGGTTTGATTAGGTTTGTTATATTTGCGCTATTGTGTATTTATTTATGAATAGTAAGAACCTCTAATAATATATATTGGACTTTAAATTTTTTAAAGAGCAAAGATTTTAACAGATACCAAAAATATACAAAAACAAACATTACCAATAACCACCAAAGAGGAGGCCAAAAAGATACCATAAAAAGAAATAAGAAAAATTATATCATAGGAAAAAACTTAACAACCAAAAATAGCCGAGAAAGGTTGCATTGTATGCATCACCCAATATTTCCGATCAACCTTAATCTTAGAATTTAGATTTTTGATCCACAACAAACAGCAGTATTCGATAGCGAAAAAGGTGTCAAGTGTCAGTGCCTCACTCTATGGCCTTACCCTCATTAGACGCATGTATAGCCTAGAAAGCCAAATGGTATACCTCGACAGACACAATTTGAGCTATCTTCGAAAGATGAGTGCAAAAGATTCCATCAATGAGCGACGTAACTGATAATACAGTGGAGATTTAAACCCCATCAACTAAACCATTTCAACAAAATTGGTTTAACTCTCGGGCAATGAACAATGATATGAGTTATGGATTCAAGAACCTCACCACATAAAGGGCACATAACTAAAGCAACACTAATACCTAAACGATGATGTTTTGGAAGAAGGGGAGCTTGTCATTAGCGAGCACCAAATACGGATATTGACTTTCTTAGTGACCAATGAGTTCCATGTGTGTGATTTACTGCCAAGATAATGGTCTTGAAGAATATTAGAATCAATTAGGCTCTCAAATTACTTGACAGAAAAATAAACGAATGTTTTCTTGAAATGTATTAAAATTGACAATTCGGTGCTTGCGCATAGTGTCGATGATAAATATATTTATATTTTAGATATAACGAACGAATTTTAATTTTTCTGGTAAAGATGTGTGAAGATGGCGTGGTTCACTAACGACACCATAAAACCAATATTAACCCAATTATGACCAGATTTCCTACCCTCTTAGTGAAGTCTTTTTACAACATGTCGTATGTATATGTGTATGTGTTTATGTTGGTTTCCCATAGATTTCCCGCAACACCATATTAACATCATCATTCCATTACCAAACGTACAAAGAACCCAACATTCTCTATCCCGTCAAACACTTTCTCAATAAGTATATAATTTCATGAATCAAGTTTTTCTTGATTCAACTTAAGGATAACATTATAAAATATTATAATTAGAACAAACTAAACACACTAAATACGAAAAATCTAAGAAATTCAAAAAAGTATATTAAAATAGATATTAAATTAAAGAACAAACAATTTTAAAGTTTTTAGTGAAATTACATCATAATAAATAAATAGTTTAGAATATATTTTATTTAAGAATAAAAGTGAATTTTAATTAAAATATAAAAACATGTCTTTTTAAGGTATTGTTTCTTGTAAATTATGAAAAGTGAGATATCAGGTAAAAATTGCACAACTTTTTTTAATTATTAATAAAAGTGACATTGTAAAACTTTTATATAATATTATATACGTAAAAATGGTTATTTAAGATATTTAAAAATGTATGAAATTTTTGTTAGTTACATGGAAACGGTTTTAAAACGTAGTATTAATTTGATAAAATGTCAGATCTTTATTTTTAATGAAAAATGATTTGCTCATTTTAAAATTGATTAGGACAAAAAAAAATAATGCATGCGAAAGTTGTATCGTGTATATATTATTTAATAACACACTGTACATTGAAAATGTGTCAATCAAAAATTAAAGTTTGACAATCATTTTCTATTTTTTTATACTTGTAACTTGTAATTATTAAACTTATCAACTAATGCAATTTATAGTTGTAAATAGAGTTTAGTTGTATCATTTTACTCATATTTTTCACTCTGTATCTCTCTTTATTAAAATCATCACCTTTTTCATGTGTGCAAATAATAGAAGAATAAGTATGAATGTTATGTAAAGCATAGCTTGAGTGAGAAGAGATCAGACACTTAAATTGACATGCAAATTTTCAAATAATACTGAAGCAATTCATTTTGTGAATATATGTGAATATATAGCAGCATACTAGTAATACGAATGCACATAGAACGCTTGAATCTGACCTCGAACAACCATGTAACGAACAAAATGAATATCAAACTTCCATACCATATTACATGGTTAATTTGTCTTGATTTTTATTTAATGACCAGACATAATAGATTAGTTGCATAATATAGTTGTAGATTATAGACATAAATTTGATAAAAATGCACATAATACAAATAAAATTATCTATACATGGGCCAAACAATACTATCTAACATCAATCAGTTAAACAATACTATTAAATTAATTTGGTGAGAACATCTATTAGAGTAAGCATACATGTTAAAATCAAGGTTTTCAAGATCGGGATCTTACCTAGGATCGTTTTCGTGTTTGCAAGATCGAGATCGTAAAGTAGGATCGAGATCGTAAGATCCTACTATAATGTAATTTTCTTAGTAGTATTTGCAATATTTTATAAATTTACAAATTAATATACATCGTAAACACAAATTCATACGCATATTTTATAACAATATGGTACTAAATTATAATTATGACTTGTATAAGAAGATTTACACGTTGTTTTTTAGATTATACAAAATAGAACCTATATATTTGTAGTTTTTTAGTTTTTTGTTCGAGAAAAAGTAAGATCGGATCGTAGTAGATCTTAAGATCTTATGATCAAGATCGGGATCCTATAAGATCTTAAGGATGGAAAGATCCTACCTAAGATCCGAATCGTTTTTACTTTGCAGAATCGTAAAATCGTAAGATCCTAAGATCAAGATCGGGATCTTGACAACCTTGGTTAAAATACCATACTTTCAAATAATGTCACCTAATTCTTCACTATATCATAAGGCAAGACATCTTAGGAGGATAACATATTTTTAAATAATGTCACCATATCATGTAAATTACTTGACACATGGTACTCTTTTCTGAAAATTAATCACATTAATTTGTATCTGGTCCTAAATCTTCATTACATGTATCAATTTAATAAAAATGAAATATTTATAATTGTGTTTGTACTTTTGTCTAGACAAATATTTTTTACATAGTATATAATTTAACCAAAATCTTAAGCTTTCAATTCATTTATATATCAAACATTTGCTTACATATCAAGAGATTAATCACACTATTCACTTCCTATATTAGATAACAACCCCACTTTAATTTTTTTTTTAATTCAATATATCTTAAACCGTTAATCGTTAAGCGAGAAAATACATTAAGATGGAAAGCATTTAATTATATTTTGTAAGCAAGGACTTTGATATACTTTAATCAAAGCTTTTTGACGTTTTTCATCTTTTCTCTTCTTCTTTTTTTCGTTTTTAAAACTTGCATGAGAAATTAAATGTGAATAAACATGTAATGAAATGAACATAACTTTTTTACAATATATTAAATCTTTCACCATTTTATCTTCAAAACTCGGCATTGGTAGCTTTTCAACCATATATAAGAAGTTACATTTAAAATTATAAATTAGTGTAGTTAATTCGTAAAAGTTAGATACCACACATAAAACCACATGTGATTTTCTCAAATGTGATTTTTCACAAGTGATTATACAAGTTTCATAAATGAACTCCTATAATCTATAATTCGAATATAGTGCGTGATATGGTTAGAATACCATGAATGTGTGTTTCTCTTTCAAAAGACGAAAAAGTATATTATTTGTTAAAAAAAGTTCTTATGTCGATTTTAGTGCAGGTATTTAGTGTTCAAACTTCAATATTAGTGGTAAATCACATGTGATATGTCATTCAAAATTCGATACAACAAAAAAGCGTGAAAGAAACGAAGATAACAAAACTTTATCGAAAATGTATCAAAGTGTCATTGTATTGAAAGATAAATACATGCTTCTTGTGGCGGTACAATTTATTTTGTGTAACGATTAGTGATTTATATGATATTTAAATTATAAAAATAGATATAGTTAAAATATTAATTTAAACATTAGTTAAATTTTATTTTAAAAAATAAATAAGCCACTGAAATGTGTCTTTATTATATGAAAAAAGTTAAAAGGAAATAAGTATACTAACTGAATATGAAAACTCACTCTAATTTTGAAAATGTAAAAAATTATTTTTAGTAAACAAACTTTTAAATTGTCTAAATATCTAAGTAAGAAAACATTGCATTATCTCTTGTTGTACAAATGTAATATCATAACATTTAGTAAATAGGAGGGCCATCTTACGAATTTTGAAGGCTTTGTGTCATATTATGTTAAAAGTCCTAAAGCAATATTCGCTAAAACATCAGCATTGATTATAACAATAAATTATGTTAATAGCAATTTGTATATATATTTCATTTATGTTTGTGCAAATATTAGGATATTTAAACTATACATCTTTGTTTGTTTTGTTGATAACAAAAATATAACTTGTAATACATAATGTAAAATGTACAAGCTACTTGTAATCATATTTTGTCTCAAACATACTTCTCACATTACTATAAGTCTTTTTCTAAACTCGTGTATTTTCTTATAATGTTACAAACACAAAAATGATACATGCACGCTCTAATAAATCTGATTAAGATAGTCAACTACAAGGTAGTAATGAGTCTGAATGTAATCTTGTACAAGAGATTTAGTATTTGTGGCAAAACCAAAGTCAGCTCCCATTCTAACACCCCCACAAATGCTATGCGCAGCGGAACTACAACATTTGGGTGCTAGGCAGTTATCATCA
Source organism: Glebionis coronaria (assembly GCA_025667525.1). Lineage (NCBI taxonomy): Eukaryota > Viridiplantae > Streptophyta > Magnoliopsida > Asterales > Asteraceae > Glebionis > Glebionis coronaria. The sequence goes on along the minus strand of JANFOE010000322.1, from coordinate 3,386,091 downwards.
CACACAAGCTACTTCGAACGACTCAAAGAGACGTAGGAATTTAAACATTAATTAACCATCGTAAAAACAACATTGTCTACCGCTTCCCAAACCCCAAAGTTATTACAACACAGAGTTGGGTTTTGGTCCCCATGGAATCTCAACCCAAAATACATTACAAATTTACATAACATGACATAAAAAGTTTTTAAGTTATGAAAAGGGAGGAAAGACTAGGTAGACCGTCAAGCCACAACAACATCCATCCTAGCATGCTCCTTGCTACCATCTCATCGATTACCTGAAACACATGCTTAAAGGGGTCAACAAATAATGTTGAGTGGAATTCATAGGTTTTACAATCAAATTTTGAACATAAGTATATAAAATCAATCACGATCATTCATAGAATTGTCGATCAAACAATCTATTATTCAAGGTTATTACAATTGTGTTTAAGCTCATGACACTAATCCGTTAACTCAATCACCCGTGTATATTTACCGGCATGATTAAGATGAAACCAGTGCCCCTTCTAAAGGCATTAGTTGCAATTATACCTTATTTCTTATCACAAGTTATCCGTCCGCAGGGGGAACTCAACGTACTAGCCCTCGTCTCGGATAGGGTCGTCAACCCCATAGTAATATCAATTGTATAAGCGGCTATTTTCAATCCACACGAGGATTAAACAATAGTTAATAGTTCATGAATATAGGGTCTTATGCAACTAGGTACTCAACACGATTTAGGCAACTTTCGGGTCCAACAATCATTCATGACATATGTTCGTTTCATTTAAAATAGCATGCATTCCCCCTCGCGGGTAAAACCATTTAAAAATAATATAGAGCGAGGCTATAAATTCACACCTTATATAGAAGTAGTTGACGTAACGGATGACGATCACTGACGATGAGGATGCCCATGAAATCCAACACCTAACAAACAACACATAATGAGTCAACTCATTTATATATCTTTAAGTACTGTATAATACATACATATTAGTCAGTTGTCATAATTACTAACTCACGCCAAAACCAAACAAGTGGTTGTTACTAGACTTATACTATTTATCCATGTTATTAAAGTTACTACCCATTTTACGATTTCGTCGATACTTACCAAAAGTATGGGCTGTTTTCTATGACTTAAGCACTTATATAAAATTCAAGAAAATTTGTAAAAATATATTGTGACCTGTAGAAAACTCATTTTAAATCCCATAAAATATTTTCACTTTTATGACCATTACTCATTACATTTCTAAACATACACTTTTAGGACTGATTTTTCACTTTGACCATGTTGGACTTGTTTGACCCATTTAAAAGACTCTATTAGCTACTTTGACTCCTAAGTCCAAAAATAGACTCACAAATGCAGGTTTGAAACCAAAAATCAACTTTCAATCATTTACCAAACTCTATCTATGGTCCCCGGGATTTGACCTAAAACCAAACACAATTTCGGATTATGTTGATTTCTTATCTCCCGGTACACGAACTTTCAAAATATCATAACTTTTGACTCGTTTGGAGTCGTAAGCTCTTTCTTATACCAAATCGAAGCTAAGACAAAGCTCTACAACTAAATCCTATGTTTATGACCTGTATTTAGACTTAAGTATTTCAAAAATGGCCTCAAATAATCTGCCTACATTTTACCACTTCAAAATCACCTTAACACTTGATTCCAATCCATTTTAACGTCACTTAGCCCTAACTTAACCACTCATAACCACTCCTAATCACCTTAATCAGTATTTATCACTAAGAACATCAAATCCTCTCAAAAACCCATTTACCAAATCATACATGCAATTAGTTTAACCTATTCAAAAACACCTAAAACACAATCCTAAATACAAACCCATAACAAAACACATCAAACACCATGATCCACCAAACACCCCCATTTGGCCGTGGGGTGTTGGTGATCAAAACACCCAAACTAAATCAATTTTGGTTAATTCAAATGATGAATTAACATAATCTAAACACAAATTAAACATGCATTAAGTTTAATTACATTAAATCAAACTTTTGAAAAATCTTTTAATTCTTGAAAAATCATGTTTATGCATGTTGAATTGAAGTATGCAAAAACACTTGCTAATGGATTTAAAAAGGTGGTCTAAACTTGGAATTAATCAAAAACAAGAAAAAAAAATTGTGGTGGTGGTAGTGGTGAAGGACGACGGCCAAAACAGAGAGAGAAAGAGGGCGGGTTTTTTTGAATGTGTTTTTGTGTGTGTGTGTGTGTGTTCTTTCCCCATTTTGTAAAGTGTGAGGGGCCCTTTTTGCCATATTGTAAATATTTTGGCCCCACTTTTAAACGACACTAATAATTAGCGGGAAACGACTTACTAGTCTATTTTGAAAATTTGCGGGAGTCGGGGGTCATCCCAAACACTCCAAAATACTTTTAAGGCAATTTAAACGCACCCGGAATGAAATAAAACGCACCCGGCTCGACTTAACACAAACCAACAATAACATTCTCGAGAAATTATAATATCAATAAAGCGACAATAAAACATAAAAATTGGGCATCCGTCGGGATCGTAGTCGTCATCGTCTTTCTTAAATCGTCAATCGTTAATATTACGGCCTTAAACATCGGTTTCAACTTAAACGATTAAATATATAATAAACGAAATTTCTTAAAAATTTCAAAAATATTCGTAATTTAGGGTAAAATAAGTGACCTTGGTTTTTGGGTATCACATCCACCCTCCTTAAAGAGAGCGACGTCCCGGCGCTCGCCTCTTCTTATACTCACATTTTGTGCCGCTGGAACAGATGATGATATCTCTCCTTGAAGAAGTCCTCACGTTCCCAAGTGTATTCCGGTCCACGCCTAGAATTCCATCGTACCTTCACAATGGGAATTCTACTGTGCTTCAATCTCTTAACCTCTCGGTCCATAATCTCCATTGGTTCCTCCACGAAATGCATTTTATCGTCAAGCTGAATCTCGTCCAAAGGAATCACCAATTCCTTATCCGCCAAGCTTTTCTTCAAATTCGATACGTGAAACGTGTTGTGAATAGCACTAAGCTCATTTGGAAATTCTAACTTATACGCTACCGGTCAAATTCGTTTAACAATCTTGAACGGTCCAATATACCTTGGACTCAGCTTTCCTTTCTTTCCAAAACGTATCACACCCTTCCATGGCGAAACCTTAAGCATGACCATGTCTCCGACCTCAAATTCCAATGGTTTCCTCCTATTATCGGCATAATTCTTCTGTCGGCTTCTTGCAGCAAGTAAACGGTTCTTAATTTGCACTATCTTCTATGTCGTTTCCAAAACCATTTTGGGCCCCGTCAACTGACTCTCTCCCACTTCGCACCAACACACAAGAGATCTACACTTCCTTCCATACAACGCTTCAAATGGTGCAACCTTAATGCTCGCATGATAACTGTTATTATACGAAAACTCCACTAAAGGCAAGTGGCGTTCCCAACTTCCTCTGAAATCAATTACGTATGCTCAGAGCATGTCCTCCAACGTCTGAATAGTTCGTTCGCTTTGGCCATCAGTTTTAGGGTGATAGGCCGTGCTCAAACTCAATTCGGTGCCCATCGCACGTTGAAGAGATTTCCAAAATTCCGATGTAAACCTGCTATCGCGATCCGAAATGATCAATAAAGGTACACCATGTCGACAAACAATCTCCTTCACGTACACACTGGCAAGTTTCTCCATGTTATCCGTCTTCTTCATAGGTAAAAAGTGAGCAGATTTCGTCAATCTATCCACTATTACCCAAATCATATCACAACCACTAGGAGTTCTCGGTAAACCCGTCACGAAATCCATAGCGATCTTCTCCCATTTCCATTCTGGTATCTCGGGTTGTACCAACAACCAGACGGTCTCTTATGTTCAGCTTTAACCTTTGCGCAAGTCAAACACTTACTGACGTAACGAGCAATCTCTGCCTTTATATTCGGCCACCAGTAGACTTTCTTTAGATCATGATACATCTAATCCGCTCCAGGATGTACCGAGTACTTCGACTTATGAGACTCATTCATAACCAAATCTCGTACTCCAAGCATTCCTTCCTCGGATGGACATAACGGTAACCAAATCCGATTCTCAAAATATCTCAGCCCGTCTGACTTTACCACAAAAGAGGTTTCTGCAGCCTTCCCAGATTCTTAGCGCTAATATTTTCTTTCATCAATCCCTTCTCTTGAGCCTTCAATATTGTTCCGGTCAAATCAACACCCTCAGTCATCACTAATGCTCTGACTCTCAATGGTTTCTCTCTATCCTTCCTACTAAGTGCATCTGCTACAACGTTCGCCTTGCCAAGATGGTAGCGAATCTTGCAGTCATAGTCACTCAGTAGCTCCACCCATCGTCTTTGTCTCATATTCAACTCCTTCTGGTCCAATATGTGTTGCAAACTCTTGTGGTCAGTGAATACAACACACTTAGTCCCATACAAATAGTGTCTCCACAACTTTAGCGCAAAAACTACAGCTCCCAATTCCAAATCATGCGTAGTGTAGTTTTCCTCATGCTTCCTCAATTGTCTCGACGCGTAAGCGATCACCTTCTCACGTTGCATCAAAACAGCTCCATAACCCTTATGAGACGCGTCACAATAAACCATGAAGTCTTCGATTCCTTCTAGCAATGACAAAATCGGAGCAGAACACAATTTGTCCTTAAGTGTTTTGAAAGCGATTTCTTCATCATTTCCCCATTCAAACACCCGATTCTTCTCAGTAAGCTTGGTTAACGGCTTTGCAATCAACGAAAACCCTTCGATGAATATCTGATAATAACCAGCTAAACCAGGAAATTGTCGAACTTCAGTCGGCGTTGTCGGTGCCAACCATTCCTTAATTGCCTCTACCTTGGCAGGATCTACACGAACTCCTTCGCTGTCAATCACATGCCCAAGAAATTGTACAGATTCCAACGAAAATTCACACTTGGAGAATTTCGCGTACAACTTCTCTTTCTTCAACAGCTCCAATGTCGTCCTCAAGTGCTTCTCATGTTCTTCTTTGCTCTTTGAGTAAATAAGAGTATCATCAATGAATACAATGACAAACTTATCCAAATACGACTTGCACACTCGATTCATAAGATCCATGAACACTGCAGGCGCATTCGTTAACCCAAAAGGCATCACTCATAATTCAAAATGTCCATATCGCGTACGAAAAGCAGTTATAGGAATATCCTCCTCTCTAAGTCGCAGTTGATGATACCCGGATCTCAAGTCAATCTTCGAGTACACACAGGAACCTTGCAACTGATCAAATAAATCGTCAATCCTCGGCAATGGATACCGATTCTTAATCGTCAATTTGTTAAGCTCCCGATAGTCGATACACATTCTAAATGACCCATCCTTCTTCTTTACAAACAACACAGGCGCTTTCCATGGTGATGAACTCGGTCGAATAAACCCCTTATCCATAAATTCTTTCAATTGATTAGATAACTCATTCAGTTCTGACGGTGCCAATCGATAAGGTGCACGAGCAACTGGTGCAGATCCTGGCATCAAATCAATTCGAAATTCCACTTCACGAGAGGGCGGTAAACCCGGTAACTCATCAGGAAAAAATTCAGGATACTCTCGAATCACAGGCACCTCTTCCAACTTTGTCTCTACATCACCATCACTAGAAATCTGAGCCAGAAATACATCGCATCCTTCTTCCATATACCTCATCATCTTCAAGCAGGATATCACTTTCAGACGAGAAGTACATTCATTACCCTTCACAGTCAAAACCCTATTCCTCAACGGGATTTGGACCAACCTTTCTCCACAAACAATCACTGCACTATGCGCCATTAACCAATCCATCCCAATAATCACATTGAAAGATCCTAGCTCTATACGCATTAAGTCGATATCAAAGGCATAATTCCCTAATTTCAAGGTACACCCTCTTAGTATAGAATTGGTACTAACAATCTTTCCATCGGATAATTCCACATTATAGTTAGTCGTTAGCATCACCGGTTCTCTATTGATAAGGCGACTAAATTTTACGTCTACAAAGCTTTTGTCGGATCCCGAATCAAATAATACACTAGCATAACGAGCGTCAATTAGAAACGTACCGGTCACCACATTCGGGCCTTGCGGTTTGTCAGCGGTACCTACTCGGTATAAAGCAGCAACATTATTTCCTCCCTGCCTATTCCCAGCTTTCGGGCAGTTTCCTTGCTTGTGTCCCTTTTCTCCACATCCAAAACAAACCATTACTCTCGTGGCATTTGCCCCTGTAGCCACACCTCTAGATCGACAATCTGCAACTTTATGGCCCGCCTTTCCACACTTGCTACATGCAGGAGGACAATTCCCAATATGGTACAAGTTACAACGACCACAGTGAGGATTGACTTTAACTCCTCTGGGGGTAGTAGCAGCTCTCATCCCATCATTTCTCCTTTGGTTGAACTGCTGGTTATGATTCTGTCCTTGATTGTTGTTGCGATTTCCCCCACGATTCTGTCCTTGCGATTGATTCACCTGGGCAGCTTCCCATTTCCTTTTGTTTCCCTCAGCAATATAATCTTTCTTGTCTTGCAGCTTAACATCCATCAGTGCGTGAGCCATCTGAACGGCCTCATCAAGTGATCCAGGCTTTGACGAAGTAGTCTCACCCTTAATGTTGCTCGACAGACCCTTGATGTATTGTTTCATCTTCTTGCGATCATCTGCGAAAGCAACAGGACACAATAGGCTTAACTCATTAAACCTCCTTGTATAAGCAGTGATGTCATTATTCTTCAAAGACAGGTGCCTCAAGTCGTCCTCTAACTGACCCAACTCTTCCTCAGGACAAAACTTCTTAGTCAAAAGTGCCTTGGTTGCAGCCCAAGTTCTTCCATTTGCTACCACTAATCCGACAGTAGCCACCTGGTTGTTCCACCAGCTTAAAGCATCATCGAGGAAAGTAGCAGCTGCAAATTTAACTTTGTTTGCCTCAGAGCACCCACTGATTTCGAAAGTGCTTTCAATCTTCTCCAACCATCTACGGATTTCCAAAGCTCCACCGATACCACGAAACTGTGTGGGACCACATTTCACAAAACCGGCGTAAGAACACTCCCTAGGGGCTTGTTGTCTTTCCACATTTCCACCTTGACCCTGGTTTCGGTTTGCACGATCTGCCTCAAGAGCATTGGCGATTGCCTCTTGAATCATAGTGTTCACACGGGTAGCTGTCAACTTTGGAGGCATGGTAAAGTCTCAATTACACCTCTCTGCAATGACAGTGAAATAGAAAACAAGGTAAGTATACACATCAAGATTAAGAAGGATTTCTCTTTCAAGACATAATATAAGTACAACAACACATCAACAAGGTTACTAATATTCATCAATCACATCACAAAAGAGCTAATTCAAGACTTATCATAGATTATGAAAGGTAAACATGGTTTGCATTGATAGATCAACCAAAATCTGTGACAAGTAATGCCACTACAACCATACACCAACAAACTTAAAGTTATCAAGTTTTCATCACAATACCATCATACAGGAGTCTAAAATAGTTCGATTACAACGATCAAAAGATAAAAATGAAATACAAGTAACTAGCCACGTGGTGATCCACATGACTTCTTGGACGGTGGTTCTTCTTCATCCTCATCGGGCTCTTCGTCACTATCCTCTTCCTCGTCCATCTTTCTCTTCCCTTTATCACTCGGCTCACATTCAGTCATCCTCTTCGTTCCAGAAGTAGACCCAAACTCCGATGCTACCTGATTCCCTAAAGTGACACTCTCACCCCTGGCGGGTGGTTGAACCATGAAATCACTAGCCTCCAACTCAGAGTCATCCACAAATCTCCAGTCTTGCGGTAGGGATGATCTTACACGGTGTTCCCAACTCTGCATCCTAACCAACCTATCCTGGTCTTCTTTAACCCGCTCAAGACTTGCACTCAAATTTGCTATCATGGATCTCAAACTGTTAATATCACTCTTATTCAATGCTCCATCGAACTCAGCCATTGCAGTCCTTGCCAATAACTTCTGATGTGCTCTTTCATTCTCGTCAAACCTTTTGATCACTCTAGTCTCCACCACATAACTTTCGTACATTAGCCTATCCATTCTTCTCAAACGATCTTCAGATTCCCAATAATTCCTTGGCCTTGGAAAATAAACCTTCGCAATATTTTCGTGAAGAGAACGCGATCTAGCTGCAGCACTGGACTCCGCACCAAACTCATTACTTACCCGAACAAACCCCGACACACTCCTCAGATGATCCTTACAAATAGCCATTGGGGGACGAATAGGTTGCTGATCATAACAGCCTGTTGGAGGCAATTCGTATCCTTTTGGTGAATTTGGGGATTGAACCAAATCGGGATTGGTTTGACCGACGGCATTTGCTGGAATTCCATCATCCACCGGATCCTCCTCCTCAGAATCCTCTCCGCCATCGTCACTAACACTGAAGTTGTTCACATTACTTTCATCACTATCGTTTGCCGGCTCTATTGCTTCTTCTTGAGCTATCCATCCATTATCGTCATTTGGCGGGTTCGGAGGAAACGGTCCCCCTTCGTATCCCACGACAAATTCGTCTCCATTTCCGTTAGGCGGTACCTCAGCCATCTCTGCAATAACAGAAAATTTTGGAGGGTACGTAAGGTCATTATTCAATTTATAATTATAAGCATGCAAATGCAATGCAAAGGTGGTACACACGCCCAAAATGCGATAATATGATGCTCATGCATATGCAATACAAGAATTACGGTATCGAGTACTCCACGTACAATTTCAACGTTTAGATATAGTAGTTCAGTATTTACGTAATACATACTCATACATTCACTTCAATTTAAAAGGGATACATCTATATCATCAATACTAAAAGTAAATCTTACCGGAGCCATGCAGGATAGTTGTATGCTTGGACAATCTCTTACGATACCAAAAGTTATAGTTTAGGAATTTTCAAAACGACCTAGTTCTCTATAACTCATGGCTCTGATTACCAATCTCTAACACCCCCACAAATGCTATGCGCAGCGGAACTACAACATTTGGGTGCTAGGCAGTTATCATCACACACAAGCTACTTCGAACGACTCAAAGAGACGTAGGAATTTAAACATTAATTAACCATCGTAAAAACAACATTGTCTACCGCTTCCCAAACCCCAAAGTTATTACAACACAAAGTTGCGTTTTGGTCCCCACTGAATCTCAACCCAAAATACATTACAAGTTTACATAACATGACATAAAAAGTTTTTAAGTTATGAAAAGGGAGGAAAGACTAGGTAGACCGCCAAGCCACAACAACATCCATCCTAGCATGCTCCTTGCTACCATCTCATCGATTACCTGAAACACATGCTTAAAGGGGTCAACAAATAATGTTAAGTGGAATTCATAGGTTTTACAATCATATTTTGAACATAAGTATATAAAATCAATCACGATCATTCATAGAATTGTCGATCAAACAATCTATTATTCAAGGTTATTACAATTATGTTTAAGCTCATGACACTAATCCGTTAACTCAATCACCTGAGTATATTTATCGGCATGATTAAGATGAAACCAGTGCCCCTTCTAAAGGCATTAGTTGCAATTATACCTTATTTCTTATCACAAGTTATCCGTCCACAGGGGGTACTCAACATACTAGCCCTCGTCTCGGATAGGATCGTCAACCCCATAGTACTATCAATTGTATAAGCGGCTATTTTCAATCCACACGAGGATTAAACAATATTTAATAGTTCATGAATATAGGGTCTTATGCAATTAGGTACTCAACACAATTTAGGCAACTTTCGGGTCCAACAATCATTCATGATATATGTTCGTTTCATTTAAAATAGCATGCATTCCCCCTCGCGGGTAAAACCATTTAAAAACAATATAGAGCGAGGATATAAATTCACACCTTATATAGAAGTAGTTGACGTAACGGATGACGATCACTGACAATGAGGATGCCCGGGAAATCCAACACCTAACAAACAACGCGTAATGAGTCAAATCATTTATATAACTTTAAGTACTGTAATAATACATACATATTAGTCAATTGTTATAATTATTAACTCACGCCAAAACCAAACAAGTGGTTGTTACTAGACTTATACTATTTATCCATGTTATTAAAGTTACTACCCATTTTACGATTTCGCCGATACTTACCAAAAGTATGGGCTGTTTTCTATGACTTAAGCACTTATATAAAATTCAAGAAAATTTGTAAAAATACCTTATGACCTGTAGAAAACTCATTTTAAATACCATAAAATGTTTTCACTTTTATGACCCATTACTCATTACATTTCTAAACATACACTTTTAGGACTGATTTTGCACTTTGACCATGTTGGACTTGTTTGACCCATTTAAAAGACTCCATTAGCTACTTTGACTCCTAAGTCCAAAAATAGACTCACAAATGCAGGTTTGAAACCAAAAATCAACTTTCAATCATTTACCAAACTCTATCTATGGTCCCCGGGATTCGACCTAAAATCAAACACAATTTCGGATTATGTTGATTTCTCATCTCCCGGTACACGAACTTTCAAAATATCATAACTTTTGACTCGTTTGGATTCGTAAGCTCTTTCTTATACCAAATCGAAGCTAAGACAAATCTCTACAACTACATCCTATGTTTATGACCTGTATTTGGACTTAAGGTTTTCAAAAATGGCCTCAAACAATCTGCCTAAATTTTACCACTTCAAAATCACCTTAACACTTGATTCCAAACCATTTTAACGTCACCTAGCCCTAACTTAACCACTTATGACCACGCCTAATCACCTTAATCAGTCCTTATCACTAATAACATCAAATCTTCTCAAAAACCCATTTACCAAATCATACATGCAATTAGTTTAACCCATTCAAAAACACCTAAAACATAATCCTAAATACAAACCCATAACAAAACACATCAAACACCATGATCCACGAAACACTCCCATTTGGCTGTGGGGTATTGGTGATCAAAACACCCAAACCAAATCAATTTTGGTTAATTCAAATAATGAATTAACATAATCTAAACACAAATTAAACATGCATTAAGTTTAATTACATCAAATCAAACTTTTGAAAAATCTTTTAATTCTTGAAAAATCATGTTTGTGCATGTTGAATTGAAGTATGTAAAAACACTTACTAATGGATTTAAAAAGGTGGTCTAAACTTGGAATTAATCAAAAACAAGAAAAAAAAAATTTGTGGTGGTGGTGGTGAAGGCCGACGGCCAAAAGAGAGAGATAAGGAGGGTGGGTTTTTTTTTGAATGTGTTTTTGTGTGTGTGTGTTCTTTCCCCATTTTGTAAAGTGTAGGGGGGCCCTTTTTGCCATCTTGTAAATCTTTTGGCCCCATTTTTAAACGACACTAATAATTAGTAGGAAACGACTTACTAGTCGATTTTGAAAATTTGTGGGAGTCGGGGGTCATCCCGAACACTCCAAAATACTTTTAAGGAAATTTAAACGCACCCGGAATGAAATAAAACGCACCCGGCTCGACTTAACACAAACCAACAATAAAATTCTCGAGAAATTATAATATCGATAAAGCCACAACAAAACATAAAAATTGGGCATCCGTCGGGATCGTAGTCGTCATCGTCTTTCTTAAATCGTCAATCGTTAAGATTACGGCCTTAAACATCGGTTTCAACTTAAACGATTAAATATATAATAAACGAAATTTCTTAAAAATTTCAGAAATATTCGTAATTTAGGGTAAAATAAGTGACCTCGGTTTTTGGGTATCACACCCATGGACCCCTTCATGAAGGGACGGACACCTTTTGAAAAGGTATGTAGTGTCCGTGAACCGCTGAGCTTGGTCCCTATAACTACCAAGCATTCTCTAAGCTTACACCTCACCCCTTTCTATCATAATCTTTCTATCCTCTCTCTATATCTGATCTTCTGTTACTCACTTCTTCTCTCTAACATGTAGATCTTATATCCATACTTGTTCTTCTCTAGTGTTTCACTTTGTAGATATAGAGATCACTTAGATTGAATGCAAGACATCCGAGAACAAGCTTCATCTCGGCACCATGTCTAAGATCTCGCTTCCCAAATCTCTAACTCTATCACCATCATAAAACCTCTCAAAGCTTTGATCATTCATTGCTTAATTGTGTAGATGTATTAAATGTCACATATGCATCCACCATTGTTGTATCTATACATCTACTACTTGTGTAATAGTGTGGTTAACATTTTAGTCCTCAAAATGCGTAGTGTGAAGAGAGTTGTTGTGCCCATGTGAAAGAACACGACATGCTAACTTAGGTGTTGAAATATATTATAGGCGATATAAAAGGGTGTTGGTCCTATCCATTGTGTAAGGACCCGATGTTTAGCTTAGTACATGATAAAGTGTAAGCGATGTAGAAGGGACTTGTAGTACCCGTGTGAAATAACACGACATCCTAGCTTAGGTGTTGGTACATATTGTACGCGACGTGTAAGTATTTCTCCACCGGTATAAAGGAGGTTGTTGATTAGTGAAGTCGAACTCTCGAGTAGGTGACTCGGGGAGTGGATGTAGCACAAGGAACTTGAAGAAACCTTCCATGTTAACTTTAATGAAGATGATGATGTGCTACAAAGAACAAGCTGTGAAGGGGATGAAATTGACTTTAATGAAAACAAGTCTTTCCCAGAAGATGAATTCTCTAAGCCAAGACCAACCTTCGATCATCATCCATACATAGATACTCTCACTCATTATGTTCTAGCATTTGATCCTCTGTCAAGTTACAACATTGATCTTCCTTCTGAACCAAAGCTTATATCAGAGGAAAATCAAAATGTAAACAACCCCTCCAATGCCACACCTAATAACTATTCACTTGTCCTTACACCGAATTATGAACCCTCATCCTGTCCTAATCCCTCACCAACAATCACAACTGGTGAAGAATCAGATACATAAGTAACTTTTAAAGAAAATCCACCTGAGGAACAACATGTTACTCAAATTGATCCTCAATCTACCATACATATCTTTGATAGTGTAAATCCCACTCCCCAAAGAAAATGGTCAACATCATAGGAGAACCAACAGCTGGAGTTACAACTAGACAAAGAGTTCAAAGAAATGAGGCAACTTCAGCCAATGAGTGTCTCTTTGCAGAATTTATTTTTCAAATCAAACCAAAAAGAGTAGCTAAAGCACTTTTTGAAGAAGACTGGGTAGTTTCTATGCAAGAAGAAATGAATTTCTTTAAGAGGAACAAGGTATGGACACTGGTACCAGCTCCAACTGAAAAAACTATCATAGGTACAAGGTGGATTTATAGGAACAAGATGGATGAGGTTGGAAGGATCATAAGGAACAAGGCAAGATTGGTTGCACAAGGTTATAAATAGTCAGAGGGGATAGATTATGATGAAACATTTGCACCTGTTGCAAGACTTGAAGCCATCAGAATCTTCCTAGCATATGCTGCATATATGGGGTTTACTGTGTATCAGATGGATGTAAAAAGTGCTTTCTTAAATGGAAAGGTGTCTGAAGAAGTGTATGTTGAACAACCACAAGGATTTGAGAGCAGTCAATTTCCAAACCATGTGTATAAGTTACACAAAGCTCTGTATGGGTTGAAACAAGCACCTAGAGCCTGGTATGAAACTATCTCAACATTTCTCCTTGAAAATAAATTTGTCACAGGTTCTATTGATAAAACACTCTTTACCTTCAGGGATAAGGGTGATTTTATCATTGTTCAGATTTATGTGGATGATATCATTTTTGGGTCAACCAATGTTAATCTTAGTAAACGTTTTGCTAAATTAATTACTAAGACATATGAAATGAGTTTGATGGGGGAATTAACTTATTTTTTGGTTTGCTTTTTCAAATTAAACAAAATCTTAAAGGGATTTTTATTTGTCAAGAAAAGTATGTTAAAGAAAAATGACCTAGCCGACTCTTCATTAGTAAAATGTCCCATGCTTTTCCCAAAAAATTTGGGCCCTGATGATTCAGGGGTCTCTGTTAATGAGACTATGTGTAGATGCATGATAGGGTCACTTATGTACCTTACAACTAGTCGTCTAGATATCCAATTCTCCACATGTCTCAGTGGAAGGTACTAAGCTAACCTAAAGGAATCCCATCTATTGGTTGTTAAGAAAATTTGTAGGTACCTCAAAGGAACACCATCCCTATGTATGTGGTATCCAAAAGAACCAGGCTTTAATCTCAAAGCATATTCACACTCAGACTATGCAGGATGTTTCCTTGATAGAAAAGTACATCTAGAAGTTGTCAGATCCTTGAAGGAAAATTGGTCTGTTGGAGTGCAAAGAAGCAAAACTCTGTGGCTATGTCATCGGCTGAAGTAGATTATGTTGCAGCTATTGGTTTTTGTGCTCTGGTACTCTGGATGAAGAGCCAACTAGCTGACTATGAAATTCACTATGGCGAAGTGCCCATATTCTATGATAACACAAGTGTCATAACGATTTCAAACAACCATGTGCTTCACTCTCTGACCAAACACATTGATATCAGGTATCATTTTATCATAAACCATATTTTAGAAGGTGATATTGAGATTGATTTTGTACCCACATAGTTGAAACTAGCTGACCTCTTTAATAAGCCTTTGGTTGAACCAACTTTTACTAGACTAGTTGTTGAGTTGCGTATGCTCAATAATGATAGAACTTTCGATGAAAAGAGTCAAATGCTTTAAATGATGTCTATTATAGTATTAAATGTTTTCTGATGTAACTAGGTAGTTACAATCAAAGTAAAAGAGAAAAACATTCTTAATCTTAAATGTGTATTTTTCCGGATAACAAGGAGACAACTATTTTGAAAGGTCAAAGAGTCCCATGTTTTTGATAGTTTTACCACACTACGCATTAATGCGGATATGAAAGTGTTTTTCAAATTGAGAATATATATTATCCTTGGGATCACAACCTTCTTTTAACCAAACCTTTTCACACACACTTCATTCATCTTCATCTCTCTCAAATATTCATCAAACCTTAACTTCTATTCATCATCATCATCATCATCATCATCATCATCATCATCATCATCATCTTCTTCATCATCATCATCAATGGAGTTCATTGTACCAAAGGCAAAGAACGTTAACTTTGAGCTTAATCAAAGCATGCTAGCAACCAATAACTCTATTGGTTGGCTAAAATCACCAAGCTCTACATATGACGATCTTGTGAACTTAAATAAGAAGTGCGACGTTGCTACTGTTTTCACCAAATCTCCTCCCATATATTACAATGAATACCTTCGTGAGTTTTGGTACTCAGCAGAAGTCATCGATGATAAAACCATCACGTTTAACCTCTCATGTTTTGAACAACCACTCTCCTTCACCATTGATGATTTTTCCTCCATTGTTGGTTTAAAGCATGAAGATGACTGTCTCAAATCAATTGCTAAAGAGATAGTCAAAGAAGCGTTGACGACTCTTTAACTAGTAAACGACACAACCCAACCCTCTCAACGGCTGATGTAATAAAGAGATCGCCCTTGAAACTGAAGTATTTTTCTCCTCTTTGGAGAGTCCTTTTCTCCACATCATCAAAAATCTGGTAGGAATGTAGTGATCCTGAGAGCATCTAAATCTTATTCATCAGATGATTGCTTATGGGCTAATCTGGGGTATAGACGTGAACGTGGGAATCTGTTGTTTGGCAACTTGGTTGAGAAGCTAAGAGGGACTAAGGATGGAGAAAGAGGAAAGAATATCTATTATACTCGCTTCCTCTCTCTAATTTTCGAAAATCTCTTAGGAGATAAATACATTAACTATGAACTTTCTTCGTTCAAGCCGTA
The DNA here is from genome assembly GCA_025667525.1 of Glebionis coronaria. Classification (NCBI taxonomy): domain Eukaryota; kingdom Viridiplantae; phylum Streptophyta; class Magnoliopsida; order Asterales; family Asteraceae; genus Glebionis; species Glebionis coronaria. The sequence goes on along the minus strand of JANFOE010000322.1, from coordinate 3,370,249 downwards.
TCATATCACAAGAGTTATCAACAAGGTGATGGACCTAATGACGCGCCAGTAACAACCCACATGAAGGAAGTAGCTGAGAGAGTGACCTCTGGGTCTAAGTCTTTGATCCCTTCATCTGTGAAGGTGAATATTGATAGTGCTTCTGAAACTCTCTGTCTTTGACCTTTGTGCAAAGCACCAAGTAATCCAAAGCAACAACTGATACAAGGCTGAATGAGAAGTCAACCCCAGCTTCTTCCCAACACACAGTCTCCAAAACTATCAAGAAGAAGAAAGCAAGAAGACACCCTCTGTTCTCAAGATCGTTGACGAATAAGAGATTCCAATTGATGATCAACCAGTTTCTAATGTCTCCAAATCAGCAGAGACAACAGGAACCCAGCTTGAGACCGCTGATATCACACAAGTATTCAACCTTTTAAATTTTTAGAGGTTTCACAAACAACCACTCTCAAACGTTTGTAGGAGAGAGTGGTGAAGTATAGGGCTATCCTCGACCCATAGAGTGTCTGTCTCTGCACTTAGAATCCTATTAAGATTTCTATACACTCTGGTTCTGCACTAGGGAGTGATTCATGTGTGTTAATAAAGCACCCGATGACCCTGAACCCTCTAGACAGTACTCAGGCAAGCAACAACCTAAGTACATTTATGTCTCAGCCCAGAGTGTTTAAACGTCACTTGGTCTCCGGGTTTCCTCATTAAAATAGTCCAAATAATTTATTCTTTGGAAGGCTAAATTATCACCCTTAGCCTTCTAGGGGTAGCGTAACAGGCGATCATCACCTTTATTCATTACACAAGTAAAAGAGTCCAAAGGATTTATCATTGGGGGGGCTGAATAATCATCCTCATCCTTCCTGTGGGCATCGTAAAAGGCTATCATCACCAATATCTATTTCACACTTAAAAGATTCCAAAAGGATTTATCCGTTGGGGGGAGTGGGGACGAATAATCACCCTCTGTCTTCCAAGGGAAAGAGGATTTCGATCATTTCGCTTATTTATTTCACACTTAAAAGAATCCTGAGGATTTATATTTTGGAGTGGCTAAATAATCATCATCAGCCTATCTAGGACAATGAAATGATGATCATTCCCCTCATATCTTTTTCACACCGTTACTAACTTAAACATATGCAAGCTTCACGACTATCAACAATGGCAGAAAAGCCCACTACTGAAGCCCCAAAGATGATAGATGTCAAGTTGGTGTCTGATGATGACACATAGATGACTCATCAAGATCAGCCAAATGAAGACACAAAGATCTCTGGCCTAGGGATTCTTGCTGATGATGAAAACATCCTACTATCTGTTGAAGCATGTTCTGACCCATAATTAATTCCTGATGATGAAATTCCCTACGGTGATGACATGGAGGAAGATGAAGCAGAAGACATCTCTGAAGATGAACACATTCCTAATCCTCCATCACCACAAGTATATACTGAGGTTGGCTCTAATACAATACCAAACACAGGTACAACTGATGATAAGCCAACACCAGCCACATGTACTCCCATTAATACACTAGTACCTGAACCAAACTCACAGAATGTCAAGGAAAATACATAAACAAATACAACCAAAAATCTCAAGACACAAGAGAAGTCACTTGTGAAATCCGTTGCTGCTGAAAAGGCTGCTTTTGATCCAAGGTCTAAAATTCCATTCTTTGATCATTCTCCTCAACATTCCTCAAACGTTCTCAAGATGGAAAAGTACTACTCATTACAGGCGTTGAACATTCTCAATAATCAGCCATCTTCGCTATCCAGCCTATCTGAACTAGACAAGGTCCATCACAAGCTGGATAGAATCTCTGATGAGATAAAAAAACTTTGAAGCCAATCTTCCTGAGATTATCACCAACATCTTGAACGTAACAATTGATGACTCCATCACCAAGGGGGAAAAAGGTGTTCATAAGGGACTCAGACATATGACTACCAGAGTCAAAGAGGTCATCACGTCTAAGGTTCCTAACATGTTTCAATCTAATGAGATAGTGATGCATACGGAGTTCCAAATCCTGCAAAACCAGAGTTGTGGTCACTATCGTCTTCTCAAAAGTCACATCAGATGAAAAACAAGCAAAAAGTATAAAAGGTTGTTGCTCATCTATAGAAGAACAAGAGAATCACAGAAGAAAATGAAGACCAAGGTTGAGGATGTTGTCAGGTGTCTTCAAACACTATCAGCCAGACAAAAGTGCAAGAAGGCTAATAGTGAGGGGATAAGACATTAGCTACTACCATGCTTGTCAACACAGAGCAGAGGCATCGACTTGTATTTGAAGGTATCCCAAATGATACAGCTGATAAAACACTTAGCACACCCTCTTCTCTATAAACCATTAACTCCACTCCTCAGACTTCAAGTGCAGATACTTAGGGTGAGCAAGACACTGTCAACACCTCTACCTACACAGGCACTATTAACCTTGCCTTAATTGAAGAAAAGGCTGAAGAGAACAAAGAATTAGAGATGATAAAGAGTGGGGGAAACTTAGGCACATTAACTCTGGTGACACCAAATGAAGAGTCTAAGGAGTCAGACCAACCAGAACCAAAACGACCTAAGCTTATTGTTGATCACATTCCCAAGGTCGTTCAACAACCACCTCAAGTGTCCTTTGCTTAGTTTGCTGATAACCTATTCAAAGGAATAACGACATCTTTATCACCTGTCCCCCACAAAAGCTAAACAAAGGGAAACAAATAGTCTTGGTGGACAATGAAGAAAGACTAAGAAAGATAGCCTCTATGTTGGAAATAGGTGGATCAAAGACTAATTGACAAAATTTTATACCTTTAAAACCACTGGTGAAATCCCCATGACAGCTGAAGAAGTGGAGTTTAGTTGTTAGAAATGAAAAGGTTAGAAATTTTTAAAAAGGTCAAAGAGCTGAATGAGGCCAAGATTAGAAAGATGACACCCCAACAGAGACTAGATTAGAGGAAAACTTTGATAGAGATAGAGCAAAATCGCATGAGAAAATAAGAAAAATTAAATGTGAATATGATGCATGTGTAAACAACATACTCCATCTAAATGAATTCATCAAGTTTAGATACACTATCCACAAAACTACCAATAAGGTACAAATGGTGATCTGGAGAAACAACCAACAAGCCAACATGCATATCCATGAAGACTTTTAGCTAAAAATGCTTGGCTTAACATAATGGATGTAATTACAAAAGCTAGCAGCCAAGAAGCATGGACATGCAAATCTATCGCTGCTTAAAACTCTAAAGGAAAATTTTGGCTGGTTAAAAGAGACAACTATAAAACTCATAGTTGATCCACCACCCCAGCTGTTTGAAAAAGAGATGACAAAAGCTTAGAAGAAAAGGAAAAAGTTTCTGGGTTTCCTTCAAGAGCAATTTGTCGCACAGGACATCAGGGTAAATGGTATGCATAGGATTTTGGTGCTACTAAAGGAAATCAATGGTCCTATAGATGGACATGCCTACAGCAAACCTGAAAAGGAGATGGTATACCTTAATAGAGGATGTCAATACTGCTTTCAGAGAGAAAATGAACTTGACTTAGCTTCCACCATTCAAGCAATTATCTTAAAGAAAGGCCTCAAGATCACCACAGAGTACTCTAAAAGATTGTACAATGAAATTCAGGTGGTTCTCAATTCAAGAAATGACGTCAAGGAAGCTGAAGAAAGAATCGAGGAAGATGATTATTAATGTTAAAGCATGGAGACATCGCAATTGAAGTGGTACACTAAATTTGGTACACTAGGGTAGGACAACAGAGATGGTACACCCCTAAGGCTGGACAACATAAGTGGTACACTTACAAGGACATAATTTTAAATCGTTGTGCTTTTGTACTTGTAATATTTCCTTTATCAATAAAGTTATGTTCTCTGTTGTTTCAGTTAGTGTTTGTTATGTGTAAGAAGAAGTTGTGTACTCACTTAAAATAACAAGTTAAGACCTAGCTTTATTATGTTTAAACAGGGGGAGATTGTTGGGAAACTAAACCTGTTAGTTTTTCCTATAAATATGCTAAGTACCATAAACTTTCTTGTGCCTAGGTGGCATCAATTATTGAAATTCTCACAGAGGTAATGATCTCTGTGAGCAACCACAAAGAAGTTCAAGTCAGAGACATTGTCAAGGAAGTCGAATATTACTTGAATACATACTCATCAGTTGTGATGGATAACAGTTGAGATATATCATGGACTCTCAGTGGTTGAGTGTTAACGGGGTGACAATATCATGTTAACACTATATGGATATCTCTTAGTATTTAGGCAAACAATTGTCAGCACTGTTTGCCAAAAGCTATGTAGCAGATTACCAAGAATAGAAGAGCATCTACACAGATGGCTTACTCTACTAGTTCTTGTTAAGTCGATATCCACTCTAACAACTTAGTCAACCTCGTACCACTATAAATATGTATTGTAGCATAGAGTTAATGTTGTTCACTTAATAAGAATTCATTGCATTAATTCTTTCAAACTCAGTTAAGAACTGTTGTGCTTGTGTCTTAGAGTTTGCTAGTAAACTTATCATCTTTGTTAAGTTTACTTGTCCAAAGGCTATCTCATACATTGTCACTCAAACTATATGATCCATAACAAGTTGTAATACTTGTTATACAATATAAAGTCTTATGTTTGAAAAGTATTTCAAGTGTTATTAATCCTAGATTATTTGTCTCAGCCGTGTTTTAGGGAATTTCAGTGTCAATCTTCAATTGGTCACTAATAAGGATTTTTAAATACAATATTCGGCAATCATGCATTTGATGTTTGACATTCTAAAGTCAAACAACATTGAAAGTCTCCTACAAATCCATGTTAAATCTCAAGCATATATTTGATGTTTGACATTCTAAAGTCAAACATCATTGGAAGTGTAGAAAAGCTAAAAGCTATCCGGTGGTCTAATGTGGTGGTAAGTGGTGGTGGAAGCCATTGTTGGCCTAGAGAGAGAGAAAGAGAGGTTGAGAGTAAAATGTGTGTGTTCCTCAAAATGAACAAATACAATCAACACCCCTCCTTGGAAGCTAAGGAGGGGTATATATAGTCACGCACTTTACAAAGGGCCTAGTCTAGACTAAATGTGCGTGACTATGATAACTAACGGGAATTCTTAAATGTCGTCACATAAAGTGAGTTTCCAACAATCTTCCCCCATGGGACGACGTGTAGAATTCCTTACAATATTCTACCTATCAAGTACAAAATAATTAAGAACAAGAGCTTCCATGAAGCATCCAATGCTGATGAAGTCTTCTAAGGCCTTCGTCTTCATCTTTAACTTGTAGTAGAAATACTGTAACGGCACGAGCTAAGTAACCCATACACTTCTGGTTAAGGAGAAGCTTCTGAATTAGCTTCCCCCTAATTCATGCCACGTAAACTTGATGTAGAAGCATTTTAAATAGCTTCCCCCAAGTAGATCAACAACTTTTCATCTCACGCTTGAATAATTCTTCTGAATTTTTCTTCCCCCTGAGAACTCAAGTTATGCATACCAGAAAGAATCAAGACACTTCTTCCCCCACATAGTTGAAGAAGGTAAATCAATCCCAATTATGAAGCTCAAATACTGAAGTGGACACTTTATCCCATTCATGAAGTTGACATCGTAACACCAGAGTCAATTAAGTCCCGGAAATGCACACGTCTTCTTCCGGAGATGCACCAGAGTCAATTAAGTCCCGGGAATGCATATAGGATAATGATGAAGTTTAATTGCAACAATCAAACAATTAAACCTCGAATCAGTAGTGTACCGTTTGGAGATTGATAACGACACGAGTTAAAACACTGATTTTCTCTGCGGCTATGACAAATGTCATCCCGGAATATCTTCAAATCAAAAGAAGGTATGAAGTTCATCACGTGTACTCGTTGTGCGTTCAATGTGTCTTCTTCTTCCCCCTTGATGGTTTCGAAACTCGGAACCATCAATAAATTGTACGCACATGAACCTGAAATCTCGTGAGAATAATAAATAAGCTGAATTATATTCTTTTGTGAGAATCAGCTGTTGATCGAAAATCTCTTCTCATAAACTCTCCAAGGCCACCTTTACCATACCACATGAAAGCAATTTGAAGTGACCACTGAAAGAATGAACCAGATACGTCAAACGTGAAGCTGAATAAAAATCCTTCGATCTTGTGACTTAAGCTTGCACTATTGTTGAATGAAGAACGGTGGAGAAATCTCTAAGTACTCAATGCATCACTGAAGAAGTCTATAAGCACAACACCTCTTGAAATTATCCACGTCGACTACGCGCGTGACACTGAGTACAACAATGTAACCCCTTTAAGTGATAGTTATCCGAGTCATCAACCATCCACCCCGAACCCGGAAACCAGATAACCAAGTCTTCATTCTAGGATTAAGCACGAGCAAGTTATCTAATAAAAGATAAAATAAATACACGCCTTCGAAAAATCCGTCTTCAACGTCACGTAATTAATACCCGATCAAACAAAATCTGAAGCCACTAAAAAATCGCCCATTTTTCTTGGTCTCGTCTAAAAAATTCTGTCACATTTGTCTCGTCACATATTCTCGTCACTTTGTCACTTTGTCACGTTACTTTTGTCACGTCATTTTTGTCTCGACCCGATGACGACCGAATTAAAACTTTAATACACATCAAATTTATTTAAAAAATTTGTATGTTTAAAAAGTTTTGTGTGTATGTGTTATAAATAACACACGGTTCAAATCATTCAGACTTAGCTAATGGGTTAACCAAAATTGAGTTCCTTGTGAATATAACCTTGAGGCCAAGGCCCAATTCGTGTCAGTCATGGCCCAAAGTGTGAGAAACTCGTCCAATTGTCGAAACATAAAATCATGGGCCAACACCCCTTGTGAGACCCGGTCCAAAAACTTGAGTTAAATAACCTCACAAACCTAAATGCACTCACAGTTAACCTAAACTCACATAGAGTACACCGCCCCCCATTTTCACTCCCACCAAACTTCACCTTCATCTCTCCCAACCCAACACACCTCGAATCCTCCGTCCCTTCCATGAAATCACCCAAATCTCATCTAAACTAAAACAAAACAGCCACAAAAAGTTCAATCTCGTCTCAACTTAATCTCACACATCCTCCATCTTGAACTCAACATATTCATCAATCGCATCTTCGATAACCATATCAAAACACAATTACAAAAACATAACCTGATTACAACCTTGTATACCGATGATTATATGCTTGAACCGACCAAGATCAGTGCTTCAAGATACCTTTAATTAAGGTCTCAGGTAGGTTTTAGTTAGTTGATCTTTGTGTTCGTTTTGGATTTCGTGTATCAATCGAAAGGAACGAAAAGATAATAACATACTTGTTATAAATCTTAGTTCATTTTCGAAAATCAAAAGAAGTTTTAAACTTCAACAAGAATCTATGATACATGGTAGATTTAGGTTATTAATCGAACCAATGAAAAGAGAATAACTTGTTTTAGTTATTATTCTTTTGTTATCTTCGAAAACCACACAGATCGATGATGATATCGTCGTGTTCTTGTTAGATCTTAAAAGATCCACACATGCATAACGAATAATCTGAGATCAAGATTTGATATTTCTGTTTTTGGTCGAGTCTAGATGTTATGGCGTGTAGGTGACGATGGGCTTTAGGTATTAGATTTGTGGTGTTGAGGTGTAAAAAGGATGGAATGAGTTTGTCGAGTCAGTGTGTTAAACTCAGTGAGTGATCTGAGTCAACTCGGTAATTACCGAGTTGACTCGGTTGGGTTGAAATTGGTTTTAAGTCACATTTTTGTTCACAAGTCTTTAACAAAAACAATCCAATCGGAATGTAAGAAACAAGCCAATCGGAATGTTTTAGAACGTGGTCTCATCGGAATAGTTTGTTTTATGAGTCATTATCGGAATCAAATCAACACCCCAATCTGAATAATCAATCCGAAAGTTCAATCTGAATGTTCAATGGGAAAGACCAATCTGAAAGTTCAATCAGAAAGTCAATCTGAAACCCAATCTGAATGTGCAATAGTAAACCCAATCTGAAAAGGCCAATCTGAATAACCAATCTGAAAATCCAATCTGAAAAGGGTTTTGAATGACCCTAAAAAGATGGAACTGCAGACATGTCCTTTTCTAACTGCATAAGATGAACCCAGAAAGTTTGACCAAAAAGATAAGACATTTGACCATTAAGATTAATGAAACGAGACACAAATAGATATGATAAGACCCAAAAACTTGCTACTGTTTGGACAAATGGACTAAATAAAATGACGTGACCCAAAAAATTTTGTGACAATGGACAGAAACAATATAAACGAGACACAAGAAATAATATAGACCACCAAATCGACTAAATAAACACGATCCAAGGATAGAACCGAGGCTCTGATACCAAATGTAGAAAAGCTAAAAGCTATCCGGTGGTCTAATGTGGTGGTAAGTGGTGGTGGAAGCCATTGTTGGCCTAGAGAGAGAGAAAGAGAGGTTGAGAGTAAAATGTGTGTGTTCCTCAAAATGAACAAATACAATCAACACCCCTCCTTGGAAGCTAAGGAGGGGTATATATAGTCACGCACTTTACAAAGGGCCTAGTCTAGACTAAATGTGCGTGACTATGATAACTAACGGGAATTCTTAAATGTCGTCACATAAAGTGAGTTTCCAACAGGAAGCCTACCAAAATCCATGTCAAACTACCAAAAACACATCCTTATAAAACTCAATCCATTAAACCTGAGAAAACACAGACATCAAAATACCGAAAACACATAGGACAAACCACTTGCACCTGAACTCTAACCTAACATTTCGTCCTTCAATTTTTTCACAAGGTTTAACATCTCAAGTGCACCTAGATGGGATTTTCCTTTATAATTTGTGGATGAGTTGCCTTCTCCATATCCCTCTTTTTAGCATGCTTCAAGACACGAGCAGTTTGGTAAACGTCATCATTATCCTCTACCATAGATAAATGTCTATCTCCCCAATTAACCTTGCTCTATTAGTGACAGTCGCCTCCATCTCATAACATAGGATTCTGGATTTCTCCTCAAATTGCATCTCCTTGTCTAATTCCTTCTGCATGAACCTAATTAGGCATGCAACCAACACCGTGGATCTCGAAGAAGATTCAGCTTGAATATTTGCCATTATATGCTAGGAGTGGATAAGTATGAGGAGTGGATAAGTAGGAGAACAAGGTTTGTTTCTAATGAGTAAGTTTGTGCTTGACGTGATTCTGACAATGAACAAGGCTTCATTGTTGAAAGATCTTGCAATTTTGGTCCTTCAAATAAATTGGGGAGATGCGGGAAATAAACAGTGTAAGTGGCGGTTAGAACTTTCAAGTACACGTGTTATTCAGTAGAGTACTACTAACATAAGCTAATCCCAACAAATACTTTCATTACAAAACAAAAAAACACACCCCGATAAAAACAAGAGAATTATAGGGGTGAACAACAAAAACAAAACAACACTCCTTAATCACTATCATCATCCATGAGATCAAAACAAGCTTGCTTCTGGCTAATAACATCCCTGGCTTTGTAAACCATCATGGTCAAATTAGCCAACTTTTGAGTGTCGTTGTCACGCATTTCTTTCAAACAATCCATCAAACCACCTTCTTCTTCATCAACCTTAGTTTCTAACTCGTCAATCAACATTCTAATGTTTCCGAGGCTATTCCTCAGCTGTTCATACTAACTGTGCAACACATTCACAAATGATTGTTTAGCAACAACCATTGACCAATATAAAGGCTCATACATGCGTTTATATCTGAATCACCACATACTTCTTTCAATTTATTCAATATTGGAGTTCTCTTAGCATCTTTACTGCGGATAAAGTAAATAATTAAAAGGGTTATGAAAGAATTAGGGTTTAGGTAACACTGAAAAGTTAAGTTTTATCTTTTCAAATGTTTTTTCGCATGAAATGGAAAATTTGTTGGCATTTTTGCACCAGCTTTACTTTCATAGATTTTTTCATAATTTTGTGATATTCAAAAGACAAAATTTACGGTTTACTTAAAATACATTTTTTAAATATCTCAGTTGTTTTGCTTTTTTTTAAACAAAGCATAAGCACAAAGGCTAAAACAATAATATATCAAAACAAAAACAAAAATTTTCTACTTTTGTGTCATCTTTCAACAAAATAATTTGCCCAAATTTTGCTCCAATTAAAAAGAATTTCAGGCTGTATTTCTCATAAAGTTATTTTGCATCTTTATTTTTTGGTGGAAACCAAGGGACAAATCCTTACCCTTCATTTATTTTTGATCTAACGGTAGAGATTAACCTAAGATTTAAAAAAAACACGGAGGGGCCATTTTTGCCAAAATGTCCAAAAGTTGAAAAATAGGCGGAGGTATCAAAGTTATAAATATGACGGAGTAATGATTTATCACTAGTGATATTTCACTAGCGAAAATCAATGAAATATCATTGTTGATAAAACAATGAAATATCACTGGGATATTACGCAGTAACTATGTTAATGAAATATCACTAGTGATGTTTCATTGATTTACCTCTAGTGATATTTCATTGTTTTTATCAGTAACAAAATATCACTTGTTATAACCGATTTTCGTCATATTTACAATTTAGTTCTTCCGCCGCTTTTTTTTTGCAAATTTTGACATTTTGGCAAAAATGGTCCCTTCGTGTTTTTTTTAATCTTAGGTAATGGATTACTAGGATTTGTCCCTTAGATTCCAAAAAAAACAAGTTTCCAAAATAACCGGACTCAGTTAAAAAAAATAACGGTCTTACAAATAATTACAATATCATAGCTAGTAGGACAATTTACTTAACAAGAACTTTGAAATGTTAAAGCTGTTCTATAATAGTAATCATCAAATTTTGATAGCAAAAGGAGAGGAAGAAGATTGTACAACCAGTGGCGGATCCAGAAAATTGAAGAGTGGGGGGCAAAAAAAAAATTTTGACAATAATAAGGCAAAAAAAAAAAAATCGAATTAAAAACCGAATATTTTAACGTAAAAATGAAAATTTTCAAGTTTTAAAGTGTTAAAAGTTGGATTTTTATGTGTGAGTGGAGGGCAATTTGCGTTTTGAATGGGGGGCATTTAAAAAAAACTGTCAAAATCGAAGAAAAAATACACTATAATATCGTGTTTTTGGTCGAGCTATGGGGGGCGTCGCCACCCCGTAGCTTCTACATATATCCGCCCCTGTGTACAACACAACTATAAAATTCCCTAGTTCTCTATATAAGTAACTCTTCTCTTACCTTATTCCACAAGTCATCTTCTGGTAGAGTACGTATATCTTACACACTGCCTTTAGATCAAAGAAAACTACACCACAATGAGCATGGTTTACATGCATTGTCGTTTTTGAGCTTGTCACTACTTCTTTCTAGTTTATTCTCTATGGCTAATGCAAAAACTGTCTAACACGACTTTGTAGTACGTTCTTATTATATTTCCTTAAGAATTTTATCAGTTGATATTTACTAACTTTTTGGAATTGCGTTAGGTTCAAGACACAAACGTAACAAAGCTATGCAAAACTCAAAATGTAATGACAGTGAATGGACAATTACCAGGACCGACACTGGAAGTGAACAATGGCGATAGTTTAGTGATTAATGTCGTTAATAAAGCTAAAGAAAACGTCACCATCCACTGGTATAGTTAACACCATGAATATTATGATCAGTTTAAGATGGTGTTTAACTTAACTTACAATGTTGAATCGGTTAGGCATGGTGTTAGACAAAAAACAACAGCATGGGCAGATGGTCCAGAATTTATCACTCAGTGTCCGATTAGACCAGGAGCCAGTTACACATACAGGTTTAAAATTTCAGGACAATAAGGAACGTTATGGTGGCATGCACATAGCTTGTGGGTCCGAGCCACTGTTTACGGTGCTATTGTTATTCGTCCTAAAGAAGGAACTTCGTATCCTTTTGCTAAGCCAAACCGTGATTCATTCGTTATTCTTGGTAAGCTATTAATTTATCCCATGTATGTATAAATACATTTCATTGTTTTCACGTACATAACTTGACATAATAAGATGATGTTGAAAATTAGGGGAATGGTGGAATGTTAACCCACTGGATGTCATACGAGAAGCCATGAGAACAGGAGGTGCGCCGAATGTTTCTGATGCATATACCATCAATGGTAAACCTGGTGACCTCTATAACTGCTCAACCAAAGGTTTGTATAAATTACGATCGTATTAATATTGACATTTTGTGTGAATCTTGACATTTTTCTACCATGATTCTGTTGTTTTTATAATGTAGAAACTTTTATAGTTCCAATAGATTCAGGAGAAACAAAACTCATCCATGTGATCAACGCAGCTTTAAACCAACAACTTTTCTTCAGTATTGCAAACCACAAACTAACAGTCGTGGGGGCCGACGCTTCTTATGTCAAACCTTTTACCACTAATGTCCTCATGCTTGGACCGGGTGAAACGACTGATGTACTTATCCAAGCTGACCAACCACCAGCTCAATACTACATAGCTGCACAAGCTTATGTAAGTGGACAAGGAGCACCGGGTGATAACACTATCACAACTGCTATTTTGGAATACAAAAACGCCCCGTATCCAGCTAAGGGTTCCTCTACAAAACCCGTTATGCGTACTCTCCCAGCATTTGACGATACTGCAACTGTCACATCTTTCACTACCAGCTTTAGAAGCCTAAACAAAGTTTCAGTTCCAACCGATATCGATGAGAATCTTTTCATCACCATAGGTCTTGGAATTAACCCATGCCCACCAAACGCACCCTCAAGTACTTGCCAAGCTCCAAACAGAAGTCGATTCACTTCAAGCATGAACAATGTATCTTTCGTGCTTCCATCAAACATCTCTATCCTGCAAGCGTACCATCAGAATGTTCCTGGTGTCTTCACAACCGACTTTCCAGCAGAGCCTCCAGTGGCCTTTGATTATACTGGCACTGTTAGCCGATCATTATGGACACCTACTAGTGGGACTAAGGTGTACAAATTAAAATTTGGATCAAAGGTACAAATTGTCTTACAAGGTACAAATATCCAAGCAGCTGCTGAGAATCACCCGATGCATCTTCATGGATATGATTTCTACATACTTGCAGAAGGGTTTGGAAACTTTAATCCCGCCACAGATACCTCTAAATTCAATCTTATAGACCCACCGCTAAAAAATACAGCCAATGCCTGTCAATGGGTGGGTTGTTATCAGATTTGTTGCTGATAACCCAGGTATAGATACAATAATTATGTTGAACAAAAGACTAAATTTCTTGGAGATATATTATTAACTCTTTTCTATTTTTTTTTCTCAGGTGCTTGGTTTATGCATTGTCATTTGGATGTTCACATCTCGTTGGGTTTCGCTATGGTGTTTTTAGTTGAGAATGGAATTGGAGAACTAGAGACGTTACAGCAACCACCCAGTCTGTTAATAACAAATTCAAGATCATCATATTTAACAAACATGTTGTCTGTGTTTATTTGAGCTGAGTTTAATAATGTTGTTTAGCACATTTTTAGTATGTACTCCGTATATCAATATAAGAACTAACCACAAATATGACAACTTTATTTCTTGAGCATAATTGTAACTTGTAAGTAAGCATGTTTGATACCTTGGATAACCAGAAAACATGCCTGTGCATTTACAAGTTGAATAATAATTTGAGTTTAACAGGCCATTTCGAAAATTATCAAACCTATTAGATTTAGTTGCTGTTTAGTTTTACTTGTAAACCATATGATACTTACGAACATAGTTTGATCCAAAATGGAACAAGTGATGGATAGCTTTAGAAAGTGAAGGAGATGAATGGAGTGCCTATAATTTTAGCTTGGCTCATTGCTGATTTGCTGTGCCGAATTGTCTTGGCTTGGGGTCGTGTGTGGGCTTGGTTCGACTTCAATAACTACGGGGTCGGGCTCATGTTGGGCCTCTTTATAGCTATAATAATCTTCTATGCTCGTATTCTTGTGCTTTTGCTCAAATATCCACTCCACGTCTCTTGCCTACAATGTCCATGTCTTTTGCTCAAAATCTCGTACTATAATGTGTGTATCGCATGTACGTGCGTGTTGTCATTATCTTAGGTTTTGAATTTGAATTTGAAGTTTCTGAGAATGTTCTCATGAAGAATTTTGTTGAAATGAGATGGTGTAATTCATAAAAGGAGTTGAGTTATCATTAGGATCCAACCGTCGAATGCATATGGATCTATAAAAGAAGAACGTAAATGTTGCATGTGCGTTTGTGTTGATTCTAAATATAACTCGATTGCTTGTTTGATGGGAAGAAATAGGAATTTTTTTTTCACAGCATTTTATTAAAAAACACCACAAGGAAGGAGTTAGAATTACAAGGAGATAAGTTCAAGATGTTTTAATCAATCGGTCCATCCAAATAGATTATTACCCCTATATCTACACCAAAGAAATGATTTACTTTGTATCTCGTCAAAAAAAATCGCCTTACCTGAAGCTTTCTCTTTGAAGATCTTCGAATTACGAAACCACCATAGAAGCCACCACATGATATAAAGGACCCCTTCCAACATATGTTTATTTTTCTTATACATGCGCACCGTATCAAACCAGGCTAACCACTCGTCATAGCAATCAAAATCTTCGATAGAGACTTTCCAATATCGAGCAATATTTTTATAGACCTCACGAGCCATGCAGCACGAAAAAAATAAATGACCCGTGGTTTCAACCCCTATGTCACAGTTAGGGCGGACTATATTGTTTATACGGATCCCACGACGGGAGATATTGAATCTGGTGGGAAGCGAGTTAGTCACAATTCTTCAGGCTTACACGTTAACCTTAATAGGGACGTATTTGTTCCATTTGGTTTCAAACCCAGAACTTGGGATCATCTTCTCATCGATTGCTTTACGAATTGAAGCCACTGAAAACTTACCTGATTTCTCTGAATCCTAAGACCATCTATCGGTATTAACTTAGCTGCACCGACTTGGAAATACGATCAATGGAAAGAAACTATTCTTGCTCGACTCCCCTTCGTGGAGATCTCCTAAAAGATTCGAACACATTATGTTGCCTTAATTTATTAGCAACCATAATATTCTTGCATAACTCTAACGCATAAATACGAGGGTACTTATCTTTAAGAATGCCTTCTTCACACCAATTATCGCTCTAAAACTGAGTAGATTCACCATTGCCAAGTTTAATATTCATGTGCTTCAAAACGTGAATTCCTTGGCTGGATAACAGGTCTAACTCTTTGATGATACGCTTCCAGCAAGATTTAGAACCTTTCTTCAATTGAGTTCCTTGCTGAATAACGTTTCCATGAATAACCCGTATTGGGCGTGCCCACATAGAGTCATTTTGCGATAAGAATCGCCATACCCATTTTACTAACAACCCTCTATTAATAGCATGCAAGCTCGAGACTCCAAGCCCACCCCTATCTTTGGACAGCAAAACGCTTTTCCAGTTTATCCACGCTGCCCGCTTACTATCTTGGTCGTGCCCATATAAAAATTTTCTACGGATCCCTTCAAGTGTGTTAAGCACACACATGGGCACTTTGAAAATAGAAAAATTGAAAATAGGAAGGGAACTAAGGACAGATTTCACCAATGTCAACCTACCTCCGATAGAGAGCATTTTCATCTTCCAATTCGACAGTCTTCTCTTAACTCCATCAACGATTTCGCCCCATGCTTGCTGATGGGCCATATTAGCACCGACAATGGAACCAAGATACGAAAATGGAACCTTGAGAACTAGACAACCAAGCTGTTTGGCAGCACAGTTAATCAGCTCTCTATCTACAGAAACCCCGTTAACTTGCTCTTGCACATATTGATACGAAGACCAGAGACTTTATGAAAACATTCAAGGACGTGAACTAACGTGGTAATATTACTCTCACTCCATTAGCCAAAAAATACGGCGTCGTCAAAGTGAGAAAGCTTAACAGAACCATCACCAATTCCAACCCCTTGAAACATATCTGCATCAACAACACGATTGAAAGAAAAGTGAAGACTTTCCATTACCAGGATGAATAGAAAAGATGAAAGTGGATCCCCTTGTTTGAGACCTTTGCTAAAATCGAACTCTTTCGTAGGACTACCATTAACAAGGATCGACCCCCTCGACGATTGAAGACAACACTGAATCCACTTACACCACTTATCTCCAAAGCCGAATTTCCTTAGAACCTCGTCCAAAAAATCCCACCTAACTAAGTCATACGCTTTTTTAAAATCCACTTGGAAAATTAATATTTGCTTCTTTTTCGACTTACACCATTGTATGACTTCGTTAAGGATAAAAGGTCCATCTAAAATTTATCTATCCGCAATAAACGCAGACTGAACTTCGTTAACAATACCATGAATAACGCTCACAAGCCTATTTGCTAGAATCTTGGCAATGATTTTGTAAAGACTCGCAATCAAACTAAGTGGTCTAAAATCCTTAACCAATTTAGCATTTTGATTTTTCAGAATTAAAGTAATCAACGAAGAATTACACCCTTTTGGGATATCACAGTGATAGAAGAAATACCGGACAACAGAATTAACATCTTATTTAATATTTGCGAAAAAATCCGAAAAAGAAGTCGTCCGGTCCAGGAGCTTTATTCGTTCCACAATCCCACACTGCCTTTTTTATTTCCTCATTAGAAACCTTAGATTCAATTCTGTGACTTCCCTCAGCAAGTAAAACATTAGGAAAATCTATATCAATAAAAGTGTTTTTAGGACCTGGTTGACTAAATCTTGTACTAAAATGATCATAGAATTCATCCTTGACAGCAGTAGAAGTATCGATCCAATTACGTTCGACCAACACACCATGAACATTCAATAGACTTCGTTTCTTATTAAGCATCCCGTGAAAAAATCATAAATTTTCATCACCTTCTACGGCCCATTGAATTTTGGTCTTTTGAAAGACCTCCATCATACTATAATTACTGAAATCGTTAAGGTTATTTATGATTTCCATACGTTTGCAAATAACATCATCACTGGCATTTCCTCTATCGATCTCTGCATCAATAATGTCAAGATCATTCTTAAGTTTCTCGTACAATGAGACTTCAGTAGATCTATGACACTTATTCCACTCGCAAATCTCACCTTTAAGAAATTTTAATTTCCCATAAGATACCGAATAGGATTAGACTCATTACCACCAAATCCCTTCCAAACGCCCTCCACCAGACTGCTAAACTCGTCTATTTCAAACCACGAATGAAAAATCTTGAATGGAATTGGACCATAATCATGAGCAAATTCTCGAAGAAGAACCAGACAATGATCGGACAAACATCTAGGCAATGTAAGAGCATTAATATTAGGGAATGAATTAAATAGGTTTTCAGAAACCAAAAACCTGTCTAACTTACTCGTTTTTTACCCGGATTTGTGACACCAGGTATACTTGTTTCCCCCTAAGCTCACCTCTGTCAAACCCGAATTACCTATAAATGAATTAAACATACTTGCTTCGTATACATCAAAACCTGACCCGTAACGTTCACTTTTATTCCTCACCGCATTAATCTCCCATAACAATTGTATCACCATCCCATCTCATGATCTGTGTTTCTAAATAATCCCACAAAGTGTATTTTTCTTTCGCCTCTTGAGGAGCATACACCGCAATAAACATAAACTTTTCCCCCGTCGTACTTCAGACTCCATGGATCATAACAAAAGAATCAGACAAAGTTACATTCTCCTTTTTTAAACAATTGGGTCCCAGACACACAAAATACCACCCGAATTACCTACAACATCACTGTGGGCATACTCAAATGACATATTTCCCCAATAATTTCTAACCCTAAAGTCATCCATAATCTTCATTTTAGTTTCATGTAAAGACAAAAAAGTTACCTTATACTTGTTACATATCTCCTTAACCCACTCTCTTTTAGCCTTTTTACCAAGGCCTTGAATATTAAGAGATATGAAATTCATTTAAACACTTCCTCCACTCCTTGTGCTTCGATAATTTCCGCCATATTATTCATAGATCCCTCCATTTTATACCCCATAACTTGTCCAACCTCAACTACGTCATCTAATAATTGCAAAATTGAACCTCCAGTTTTTGGTGTCTCAGATAATTTGAAATGACCTGACGAGACTAAATCACCTGCTTCATCTTTTTGTTTCGCGTGCTCACTGTCCTTCTTGCTACCTGTTTTACTTTTATTAGATCCCAGTACATCACCATCCTCCTGTGTATAACTGGGAGGATGAGTGAATGTACCCGTGTTGCCTTTACTGCCTTTAACATCTGCTTTTTTTGATTTATCATTGAGAATGGGATATATTCCGAATGGATCTTTAGATTCAACATCAATTTCCTTAATCTCACCTTCTTCCACAACATTATCTTCTATATGCTAATCTTCTCCAACATCTTCGTCTTCACCAAGTATGTTAGAGTTATGGTTCTTGTCTCCTTCGTTATCATAACTGACATCATCATCCTCTTCTTCTTCATTATCGTCTGTAAAGTCTGGAATCCAACCTGGTGTTTCTTTCGCACGAATCCAATAAATTTTTCCTCGGTATATGGTTTTGAAATCTTCTGAAATACTTCTCTCGAGTGAAGTATGAATACACAATCTCTTGGAATTCAAACACGAATCCTCCTAGTCATCAACACTAAGAAGCACTCCCCACCTTGTTGTAATGCGTTTGAATATGTTATTCGTCCATAACTTGAATGGAATCCCCTCGGTTTCAACCCATGCAATTCTTTTATCAACTTGAAAGTCTAAACAAGCATCTTTCAAGATTGAAAACCATGACACAACACTAATGTTCTCTTGAAACTTCTTTCGAACCTTCTGACTAGAGAAGGTAATCATAATCCAAAATTCTCCCAAATATTTGATATTAATGCTAGCAAATCCTTCATTAGCCATAACCACTTTTATGTTGGCCAAAGACGCAAATTCCTTGACCCTTCCAACAAGAGCACACGAAAAATCTTTAGAAACCAAACACTCCTCATCCAAAATTAATGTTGGGGAAATATCATCCTTCACGTCACTAGTATCCCTGACTCCAAAAACGATATTAACATATGACTTCCGATCATTATTAACTACCTGGCGTTTTGCAGCTTCAGATACAATACGATACGAAGAAACACCCCCACCATTCTTACTACCCCCATTTATACTATTCCGTTGAAACCTGGATATATTAGCAAACAACTTATAGCGTCCTATCCGAACGGTACACAGGTTATTTTCCAACCTCTCCTCATTGAACACGTTAATGAAACAAACGAATCCAAATTTCTTACCATTCTTAGCTCTCTTATTTGGGATGAAGGAGTCCACCACATGCCCATATACCTTATAGTAGTTGAACAAACATGGTTGTTGAAATTAGTAACAAAGGTTGTTGAAATTTTCGAAAAATCATCTTCTTTAGACCTAAAGGAATTCATTGAAATCGAAACTGAAAAAACAAAACCCAAGTAGAAACCTTAAAACCAAAAACAAAACCCGCTCTTAATACTCCTGTCGATCCCTGATAAGAATAAATTAAGAAATTCACACAGGAATCAAGATTATTCTAATTTTATGATGAATACTAGGCCAGAAAAGGAAATCCTATTCTCCCCAGCTACGTCGAACCACAACACAAAATAACTTGAATATAGGTAAACTCAATAATAAATTATTATAGAGTGAATGAGGAATAAACAAGAGTGAGATCTGAATTGGATTGAAGGGAGATCTACAAGACAGCGAATCAGGGAAGATCTATACGCCAAAAGTGATCTTTATGACACCAGATTGCTAGAGAATAAAGAAGCTCGTTCTAGATCTCCATCATGAGGATGATTCACAAACGACAGGTTCTTTAGACTTACGAATTAACAGAGGGTAGTGGATCAAAGATGGATAGCAATATCAAAGATCGCCGCCTTCATTTACCTTTTTATAGGGATTCGTAATAAAATGAAGAAATAGGAATTATTTAATAGTGTTAAGATTGCTAAGATCTCAAAAGCTAGAATCTCACATAATAAAATGAAGGTTGATAAATATAAAGGAAAACAACACAACAAAAATAGACGTGGAAATGGTTTGTTTACATGACTATCGATTTCAAGTTAACTTTGCATGCATAATAGTACTTCAACTTAATTTGATCACTTGTTAATGAGATCATGTTATTCATGACCATTATTTAAAATCATTACAGAAATTAAGTTATCTGTAGGATATATTTAAGTTTGTGACACAGAAGAAGGATGGTTGTCCGATTCCTAAGGAATAAAAATAAGGTTGCTGCTGAAACGAAGAAAAACAACGCTAAAAAAATCGACGTGAAAAGGATTTTCTTTGTGCTTATTTAAGACTGTACAACTGAAATTATAACTTTCATAAATGCAAGGACCAATTCTGTAAACATTAGTTTTTAAATGTTTGTTAGAAATTAGTCGTGTGGTTTTCCCACCTCTATATGTATTCATTTTCATCTTCATTTTATGTAAGAAACTTCATAATTCTAATAATAATTCATTTATTTGCTCTCGTTTTCATTATGCATTTATATAGTATTAGAGCCTATACACAACTCTATTATCATATCCTTTAAACCCTAATTCTAGTTTCAGTTGATAGTTCACAATTAATTCTTGGTTTCTTATGCATCTTTTGATTGTGTTTGATTGAAATTTACTATAAACAAGATTCAAGATAAGTTTGATAGGGTTTTTTTAACTAATTACTTCCATTTACCAATGGCCCCCTTATCCAAACACTAATAATCTTGTTAACCCAAACACCCCTTTACAATGGCTTCGATAATTATGTTAATGATCCACTGACTATAAGAAATTATGTTCATCCTGGAATGGTTTTGACTAAACACCATTCAGTGGAGGGAATTTTCTTCGTTGGAGTAAGAATATCAAGATGACTTTGTGGGCTATGTTGAAACTGGTCTATAAATACAAATATCGTATTAAAACGATATTAATGTTTTAGTCACTCTTAACGTTTTGTTAATAACAAAACATCAAATATATTTTTATGTTTGTGTTACAATCAACATCTAAGTCTTTTAATCCATGAACTTATGTTCTAAACTTTTATAAAAGGTTTTATACACTTTATATTTTTTTAAGTATAAAAATAAATAGGACATAATGTAACTATCTCTCTCTATATCAGACATATAAAAGTCAACCATGGGTAAATTTAATGATTGTGCGTGATCTTGGACATACATTTATGAGGCAACAAAAGTTAGACCCGACGAATCCGAGCAGACCCTTGGGTAAAGGGGCCGACGGGTTCTGTGGATGTATGGTACTTTACCTATAAATACCATGCTTTGTCTAAGCTTAGTCCTCAACCCTCTTCTAACCATTCTCTCTAAACTCTCTGCATATATCTAACTCTCTAACCCCATTCTTATCTTACTTCTTGTCTCTTGTGATTTAGATCTTTGTGAATTTGAAGATCGATTTTAAAGCTTTAATTTGTATGAATGTGTTAAGTGTTACTTAGAAAATCACCATTGTTATACCAATTCTTCTACCTACTTGTGTAATAGTGTGGCTGGTGTTTTAACCCACAAGTATATAGTGTAAAGGGAGTTGTTGTACCCGTGTAAAGAACACGGCATCTTAGCTTAGGTTTCGGTAAAGATTGTAAGCTTAAGTATGAAGGTTTCTCCACCGATGTAAAGGAGATTTGTTTACTAGTGAAGTAGAACTCTCGAGTGGATACTCGAGGAGTGGAAGTAGGGGTAAGATAAGTGAGATCTTGTTAGGCTGAACCACTATAAATCATTGTGCATTGTGGTTTGTTTCATACTTGTCTCATCTCTATTAGTTTACCAATCATGCTTCATATATATCCATAATAAATCACAAAAAAGTTTCAAAGTAATTAAAACTAATCGGTAAAAACTATTCAACCCCCTTCTAGTTTTCTACAATTCGCATCAAGAGCTACATACTCAAGATCTTTAAATTATATCGTACTTTAAAACTGGAATCGATCAATGGATTCTAAAAATTACAAAGAAGGGCAATCTATGCAAATACCACCACTCTTTGAAACCGATGGTTTTATATATTGGAAAAAACCGTTTTGAAACTTATGCAAAATCTAAGGATATAGATCTTTGGTACATAATCATTGAAGGTGATTATGCCCCAACGATAAAAAGTATTACGACTAACTAATTTGAATCGGTTCCACGCAAAAAGCAAACCGATGATCAAAGGAAAACGTTGGCGAAAAACAATGAAGCCAAAATGATGCTTTACAATGCTTTACCTAAAAAGGAGTAAAAAAACTTCATATGTCAAAACGCCAAAGAATTTTGGCAGTCGTTAATAATCAACAATGAAGGAAACTCACAAGTCAAGGATAATAAAATTGATCCACTTGTTCAACAATATGAATAATTTACTATCCTTGAAGAAAAGTCAACTGATGTGGAATTCGCTCAGTTTAATACTATCAGAACATCACTTAAAGCACTTGACGAATCTTTCTCTAATAAGAACTTTGTCAGGATATTTCTTAGAGCTCTTCATCCAAAATGAAGAGCAAAGGTCACGGCCATAGAAGAGTCTAATTATCTCTCAAGCTTGTCATTAGCGAACTCATAGGGAATCTCAAGGTATACGAGATGCTGATGGAAAAGGACTCTGATAAGAAAAAAAGAAAAACAAATATCAATGGCGTTAAAAGCTAGAGTTGAATCTAGTGATGGTGAACAGTCCGATAGCGATGACGAAGAGTATGCCATGGCCGTTTATGACTTCAAGAAATTCTTTAAGAGGCGAGAAAGACTTGTGAATCAACCTTTTGTTTTGTATCTCAAATTGAACCTACGAAGATTGAAGAGGCCATTATTGATGAAAGTTGGACACTTGCTATGCAAGAAGAATTAAATCAATTTGTGATAAATGATGTCTGGCACTTAGTACAAAGACCAAAAAATAAAACGATAAATGGAACAAAATAGGTTTTTCGAAACAAATTAGATGAAAATGGTGTTGTGTTGAGAAACAAGGCTATGCTTGTTGCTCAAGGGTATAACCAACAAGAAGGTATATATTATGATGAAACTTATTTCCCAGTTGCTCGGCTTGAGTGTATAAGAATTTTACTTGCTTATGCTTGTGCTCATGATTTTAAACTCTATCAAATGGATGTTAAAAGTGTTTTTCTAATGGCTTTACAAACGAGGAAGTGTATGTTGCATAACCTCCGGGTTTGAAGACTTTGAAAAACCTAATCACGTTTACAAACTCAAAAAAGGCTCTCTATGGTCTAAAGCAAGCACCCAAGGCATGATATGATCGACTTAAGTATTTTCTTATTAAACATAAATATTCAATGGGTCAAGTAGACAACACACTGTTCACTAAGAAAAAAGAGTCACACATAATTATTGTCCAAATTTATGTTGATGATATTGTTTTTAGGTCTACATGTCAAGAACGTTGTGATGAATTCTCTAAAATTATTGATGATGAATTCGAAATGAGCATGATGGATGAGCTTAATTTTTTCCTGGGCTTACAAAATAAGCAAATGGAAGACGATATCTTCTTTAACCAATCTAAATATATAAAACAAATGCTCAAGAAATTTGGACTAGAAGAGTCTAAACCAACAAACACTCCAATGTCAATGGAAACAAAACTAACCAAAGATGGTACTAATGACTATGTTGATAACACCAAATATCGAGGTATGATTGGTAGTTTACTTTATCTTATGACAAGTAGGCCGGTATTATGTTTAGTGTTTGTATGTGTGCTCGCTTCCAAGAAAATCCAAATTTATCACATCTTGAAGCCGTCAAGAGGATTTTTAGACATATCAAAGGAACGACTAATCTTGGGCTTTGGTATCCCAATGGCACAGGAATGGAAACCGTTGTCTATGCGGATTCGGACA
This sequence comes from Glebionis coronaria, assembly GCA_025667525.1. Taxonomy (NCBI): domain Eukaryota; kingdom Viridiplantae; phylum Streptophyta; class Magnoliopsida; order Asterales; family Asteraceae; genus Glebionis; species Glebionis coronaria. Next base: position 3,346,257 of record JANFOE010000322.1, on the reverse strand, counting down.
ATGCCGGTGACTATGTCGATAGAAAGAGTACAAGTGGTGTATGTACATTTATCGGATGTTCTCTTACCTCATGGTTCTCGAAAAAGCACATGAAACTTGCTATTTACACAACCAAGGCCAAGTCTGTGTCGGCGGGTAAAGCATGTCAATAAGAATTATGGATGAAGCAAGCTCTTGTTGATTATGACATCAAGTTAAAGGACATGGCCATTCTCTGTGACAACAAAGGAGCCATTGATCTCAGCAAGAATCCCGTGTTTCATTCACGAACCAAACACATCGAGATTTGGCATCACTTTCTACGGGACAACCTCCAAAAAGGTAATATCTCCATAGAAAAGGTATCCTCAGAAGACAAGATTGTCGATATCTTGACCAAACCTCTTAAACGTGAACCATTTAACTTGATAAGACTAGGATTAGGGTTAATGGAAATCTCATCTTGATAAAACAACTATTTTGTCCCCTGCACAAATGGCACCCTTTGGCCCCCTTCCCCCAAGAGGCCGTGGAAGGGGTCGCGGGACTTCAGAGTACTCCAAAACTAAAATCAGTTAACAAACACCCAAAGCATAATACTTCACTCCCACTTTCAACAATACACGACCACCACCACTATTTTTTCATCTCTTTAACTAATCTAAGCTATAACTAACCATTTCTTTGTGCAAAATCATCCACTACAAGTATTCTTTATCTAATTCACTCTTTAGTTACTACATTCTTCTTAATCTGAGTCTAGGGTTCTATTTGATTGCATAAAATCAAAATTAGGGATTCAGCTAGATTAGTCAAATTAACAAATTCATGAGTTAATTATGATGTTAAAACTACTTGTATGCATAATTACTTCAAACCAAATAAATAGACATTACTAGGAATCCCTAATTGATCAAAAGATTTTCAAAAATTCTTCTCACTACTTAGGTCATGCCGAAAAATCATTTTTCAACATTGTAAATACCAAATATCTAAAAAAATGTTTTAATCATGGAATACGGACTCATGAACGCTAAAGGAATTGCATAATTCATATGCATTTTCGTGTACGTTCATTCGAAGCTACATTGAACTTAAGGAGCGTTTAGGTTATCTCAAAAATATGCATTCTTCATTCATTTTGCAAATAATTTTTGGGTCGAGATAACCGCACCTCCACATTTGTTGCATATAGGCACACACTAGGCATTCCTCTAGTTATCTCTCAAAATTTGACTAACTTGAAGCCTTAGGATCAAACATGTCGGCCGCTTGGACCTATGACCATAATGATACCTCTAGTTACATACCAAATTTCCATAGACCCAAACACTTCACATCCGCACAAAAAACTTTGTGCAAAGAACTAGAAAACCGCACCTTTCATGAAGGTCGTGTAGTCCACCCATCCTTCACGGATAACACCAACATCTGTGAAGTGTTCTCTGGAATAAAATTTGATTTCCTTTTAGATATTGATGAACAAATTTGTCTTGAATTTATTCTAGAGTTCTACATGATCGTCAATGTAACGTTTGATGAAAACCGTGTTCTTTTCTTGAATTTTCAAGCAAATGGTATTGATTACTCCTACTCTTTAGACCAATTTGCTCGCATTCTTAGGATCCCCAACCAAGGTACTTGTTTTTATTCGGACCTTCACTCTCACTGCCCTTGAGAAAACCTACATACCTATAGATGCTCAAGATAGGTATAATTCTAGACTTGACGGAAAGGACATCGTTAGGACAACCCTTTTTAAACCTAGAACACAAGATACTAGGATTTCAAACAAAAACAAGGTCATCTACAAGGATCCATATAGAATGGAAGCTAGAGAGCTCATAGATAAGTATGTGTAACGAGAACGAATTTTAAGGTACAACGCTATGTGCTTGGTATGTAATAAGGATCATATAAACGCATGTCAAAGCTATATACTTTATAGTCCAGAAACTGGTAAACCTTTAAATCTCGCCTACTACATAGCAAATAGGATGTCACATATTGAAGCCTTGTCTCAACGGTGCTTCCTTATGGAATGTTCCTTACTCGTTTATATCACCACATACCACCTATTCCACCAAGTCCTAATGGTCGAGAAAGCGCATATCATCTTGTTGATCGTGTCATGACCCCGAATAGTGATCTTAGGGTGACAAGAATTTTGGCGAACCATCCAAGGGGTAAAGGCAAAAGACCTCAACATCCCTCTAGCTCATCATCATCGGCTAGTGATAATGATGGTCTACCGGACTCTAGGCTACCACCTTTAGAATACCTTATCCGCCTACCCGAAATCCTGGATGCCTCTCCTAAATTTAAGCAAACGAATGGTATGTTCAAGTTTCTCGGAATGTTCCTTTCCAAGATGGACAAGAAGAAGAACAAGTAAATAATGGTAGTTTGAATGGGTACTAATGGACAATATTCCATGTTTAAAACAGTGGTAGTTATAAACACTTAAAATTCATGTTTGTCTTCACATTACACTTGCACACTAACAATTATTGCTTACCGGTGCTAGGATTTTTATGTCTTTCATGTGATATGCGTGCTACTTACTCATACATGGTGAGTTATGGCTTGGATAGCAAAAAGGTACATTCTTTTGTTCCTTAAAGGTTCTATTATGGCATGAACATGTGAAACATCGCCTTACTTCATTCCCCTCCTAAATACACTAAGTTTCGGGTAAAAAATCTCTTGTTTTCTCCTTCTAAAAAAATAGCCAGTTATAGACAATTGCGGGCCCCGTCGGACCCCTCGAGAAAGGGGCCGCCAGGTTCTTTGGTTTTCCCTCCTTAGTAAAATTAAAAAATAACCCGTTTTCTCTCTCGGACCCCGTCGGACCCCTCCTCAAAGGGGCTGTCCGGTTCCGTCGGTCTGCCGTTTTTCAACTTAACAATCATCATTACCACCATTTAATATCCCCATTCTCAAAACTCTTTTCCTCTTTAATAAAGAGATTTTGCTAGGTTCAATTGTTGTTCTCGGTATCTCTTCGAGTTGATTTCCGGCTTAAAGTACGACTCAGTTGTTTTTGGTGAAAAAGAATATTTTGGTTGTTTTTAAAATAAAAGTACGACACTTTAAAGTAAAAGTGCAATTAAAGTAAATCTAAGTTAAATTAAAATAACGGGCAAGTATTTAAAACGTGACTGAAATTAAAGGGCACTAAATGTAAATGACACAAACTTAAATCTAACTAAATCAATCTTAAAACGCGACTAAAACTTAAACTAAGGCAAGGCTAAAATAAAGCTAAGGCAAATTTAAAGTGCAACTAAATAAAAGGCGGGAAAAATAAATCTTGAAAATAAAAGACAGAACTTAAAAAGAAAAACCAAAAAGAACCTGACAGAAAACTTGATTCGAAAGTTTAAAACTTTCGAATGGACTGGCTTGATCCGGAACTTTCAAAGTTCCGAATGAAACAATCTTGATCCGGAAGTTGCCCTTGATCCGGAACTTCTTGAGTTCCGAGTGAACAAAAAGATGTTGATCCGGAACTTTAAGACTTCCGAATGAAGCAATGTTGACCCGGAACTTTAAGACTTCCGAATGAAGCAATGTTGATCCGGAACTTTAAGACTTCCGAATGAAGCACCCTTGATCCGGAACTTTTAATGTTCCGAATGAAACACCCTTGATCCGGAACTTTTAATGTTCCGAATGAAACACCCTTGATCCGGAACTTTCAGACTTCCGAATGAACACTCTTGAGTCGGAAATTTTAGACTTCCGAATGAAAGGACACCTTCTCTTGGGCTCGGAACTTATCTGGGAACACAGAAACAGAAACAAACACTCCCGAAGAACAAGGGATCACAGTAGTCATCAAATCTAAAACAGATTAATCAAAATCTAAACAAAAGATTAAACCAAATTAATAACAAATCATTCAATAATCATAAACAAACAATCTAAATCAACAAACATAACCAAATTAATCAAAACCCACTTGATCAAAATCATAAAAACTCAAGAACATGAACAATGAAGATAAAGAACAAATCAAACAAGAAAGGTAGAAGGAGATTAGCAATAAGATAAAGATTAACAACAATTAAAGGTAAACTTACTTGGAATTAAAAGAAAATTAAAGGTGTGTTACATGAGAATTAAAGTGCATAAAATTAAGGAACAAGAAAAATGAAAATGGGGAAGAGAGGCTTGTCAGGCCTCCATTAACTACAAATGAATCTAGCCTATTCTATTTATAGGGAGATTAGGGAGGAACTTAGGAAGTTTCCTCCCTCTTTCTTCTTTCTCTTTATTGCACACTTAAGTCCTTGATCTTTTTAATATTTTGTTAATCTCTTAAAACTTGGACTTTGTCTTGGGATTTCTTCAACTCGTCTTGATTTTTCTTTATAAACAAGACTCGAGTTCTTCGGTTTTTTTTAGTAAACTTCCGTCCTTTGACTTTTTCTTCGATAAATCTTCAGAATTGGTCTTGGACTTCCGTTCTTTTTCCGCTCTTGATCTTTCGACTTCATCTTTCGTCTTTTTCTTTGATAAAAGCCCGTGAATGCCGTGTTTTCTCCACTTTTCACCTTTTCGTCCTAAATCACAACAAAAATACAAACCACGCATAATTCCGACATAACTGACATAAAATACACGTTTTGGCTCGGTTATTATTGTAATTAAGTGGTAAAAAGGATAGGTGTTTTCACACTTATCAAATCCCCTACACTTAACCATTGCAATGTCCTCATGCAATGCATTAGTTACAAAGCAATATTACATTTTCCATCATAATCAATCCACGTTGGCCTTTATTAAAGAGATTAAAAAATTATAAACATACAAAGTAAAGAAATAAAAAACATACCTTGGGTTTTGAAAATGTTATGAATGATCATCATCCTCAAGTTTTCACTTTCTTCAAACCAAGCTTAAAAACGAGATCATTGTTATTATAAGTTAGTAAACTAACACGAACTCATGTGGGCCAATTATTCACTTAGACTCCCTTATTCCTAGGTGTATCTCTTATATTTTATTATTGTCTTGAATGATCACGAGGATGCATTTTTGACTTATTTCGATAGTTATTAAGTCTGAAAGTAAAGTGAACGATTTAATCAATAGTTAGCTAAAGGACAAAATCTTTTAAAACTGCTTCTCAGGACCTCATAAAGTTCATATCTTGGCATAACTCGCTTCGCGATTTGAGACCTTTCTCGGACCGATATTTGGCAGCGACTTTATACTTCAAATCTTGAGAGACGTTCATGAAAATATGGTCTTCTCTTCATATATGAATTTCTTCACTTGACGTTTTGAGAGATTCATACTTGGACCACGACTTCTTCATTTTTCTCTAATCTTTATTTTGGACTTTGATATACAACGATCCGCCTCCTATTATGACTTGGATCTATTTATCCTCATACCTTGTTAGGGTCTTTTCGGATACACTTCTCCATGACTTTTGGGGAGTTTTTGCTTTACGTCGTGTGTCTCGATCCTTCATATTGATTTTCGATAAATGATTCTTCACATCACTTGGGATCTTTAGTTACCAAATATAGCCCTCATGCCTTGTTAGGGCCTTTTCGGACTCGCCAATCTTCGCATCTCGCTTTAATAAGTTATGCCTTGGCTATGAACTCTAATCCATACCGAGCAACTTTTAAACGATCTTGGGCTAGAAGCTAAGTAACTTTTCAAATCGTACAACCTTATTTATTAGCAGATAAATTTTTAAGCAAGCGATGGGAGAATAGGCTCATAATTAACTCACATAAATTCACGAAAGAATACCAAACTTATAATTGGCGCTATCATCTATCGTTCTCCACAGTTTAAAATCTCAAGTAATGAGACTCGTGGATGCTTAGCCTATTAAATCAAAGTTTTGGGTTTTCGAGTCGCCTATAGGATCTTACAAACTCTTAGACTTTTTCAAGTTTAGAAATTGCATTTTAAAGTTCCCTTGATAAACGACTCTCTAGGATCAATTATAGAAACTTGCGAAAAGTTCTTGTTCTTAACCCGTGAGAGTTAAGACTTTCGCGTTTTATAGCTCCCTATATAAAAGCCTAGCAAAACTTGACTTAAACATGTTAAGGATACTAGCTAGAGTAACTTAGACAAGTAAACTCGGGTTGAGTCAAAAGATTCACAACGTTTGAAAATTAAAACCACTTTATTAAGATTTATTCTAGCAAAGAAAGAAAATAACTATACAAAGGGAAAAACTAATAGGCCAAAATAGATCAAAAAATTTTGAAAAATGTCGAAAAAATTGATTTTCCGGTTAAAATGAGGACAAATACAAGGAAAAGGCCACTTAACTTCGATAGAAGTCCCCCTACACTTAAGATAAACATTGTCCTCAATGTTTAAGCATGTGGGAGTAAACCCCCCCCCCCCCCCCCCCTACACTTAGGGCATTGTGCACTTTGTTTAAATCTTGTTAAGGAAGAGACAACTAAAGAGATTCCTATTTTAATATTGAGAAATATAAAATAGTGAATCGAAAAGAGTTTAGGATAGAACCGGGAAGAAGGGAACACGGAGTCACGGTTCGTCAAAAGTCAGCAAGAGTGTGTCTTTGAAGCTCTAATCCCTACACATGATAAGAAAGAAGGCAAGAAACACCACGGGGCTCCCCCCTACACTTATGGTGAAAATAGATAGATAATTGGATTGCCTCCCAAAAAGCGCTTGTTTTTGTTAACCGAGTCACGAGCCTGACTCGTCCCCGAATTAAATGGTCCATGGGGAAACCTCGAATGTGATACCGGGATCAAAGACCTTGTCCTCGTTCCCGGTTGACATCAACAAAGGAGAGGCGGGGGGATAAGTCTTGAATGGGAGAAAGGTCCTTTCAACATACGAGAAGTATGTGAAATCGAGGTCCACGGGAGGTGGGGTGGGTAAAGGAAGAACATTGTCCTCCCCCAAAGACAATAGATGCTGAGCAAGCGGCAAAGCCGTATTGTTATCAATCATAGCATAATCAATGTCACCTCCCGGGTCAAAGCACTCATCCTCCGAAATAATGGCTAAAGGGGAGGATGAAAGGTGTTCGGGAGGGGGACTTGGGACAATATCTTCCTGCAGCAAATTATCAAAAATAATGTCCCCCTCAGTGTCAGAATCATCAATACCTGGAGGGATGGAGTGGATGTCGATTTCTTCCAGCAATGGGTCATTATCTTCAACGGGAGGAATAGATGGAGATAAAGACTTGGAAAGAGAAGGAGAAGTCAACTCTTCGATTTGAGCAATAAGAAGATGAACTTTCCGTAATCTATCGCGAAGAAGCACGTCTTTCACCTCATCTACGAGATCATGTTCATCGGTGAACTTCTCGTAAGCCGGAGAGAATAAATCGTCATCGCCCGCATCTCCCGGTGGAGATTGAGAAATTTCAAAAGTGAAATTCTCATAGCAGAGAGAAGAATCGTCATCACTAGGATCGACCTCTTCCGTAAGAGAAACATCGTCCTCAAGCTCCATAGCAGGTAAGTCACAAACCTCATCATCCAATATTTTGTTGAGACCAACATCACTAAGCTTATTCAACGAATCTAGATCCTTAGATGCAGTACGAACATCGAGAGTAGGGGCAGTAACTTCAGAAGATGAGTTGAAAGTGCATACAACATCATCGTCATCATCATCATAATAGTATTGACGCACAAGCGGAGGGGTATAATCACTAAGATTAGATACTTGCTCTTGTTGCCGTCGCGTTTCCTCGTCACTTAGTTCTTTAAGCAAAACAACGGCTTCTTGAAGTTGCAAAACAATGGAGTGTGTTTCTTCATTCAAGGTAGTGAGTTGTGGGTCAAGATTAATTTGCTGAGAGGATTGATGATTGAGGGTGTGATGTGGGGGCTCAAAGTGTTGAAAACCTGAATTATAGCAAGGTTGTGGCTCATAGTTGTTCATCGGTTGAGAATAATTTGAAACCTGGTTTGGTTCATAATAATCCATAGGTGAAGAAAACTGAGGACCCGGAGTTTGCTCATAATAATTCATTGGTTGACAATAATAGGTATCGTGAGGACCCTCACAGTTGTTGCAAACCGGGTGTGGAGAAAAATCAGGTGTGTCTTGTGGATAGCTATTATCATTGTCATAATTGTACCCCGGTTCTTGCCCGTGACCATACGGGTATCGAACCGGGCACGAAACATGCCAATGAGAATCGCTTCCACAATAGATGCACGGGGGAACAAGAGGTGGGTTCAAAAAGAATGAATTAGTCGAGTTGCACAAGGGACAAAATCCGAATTGTGTGTTGTCGATATCGTTTCCGCACCGCTCACATGTGCACCATTGACAAGAGTTGTTCCCAGATAATTGTTTCCCACACCGGACGCAATGGACATAAAAATCCATAAAGAAAGATAGATAAGCGAGAAGAATATTTTTGGTGCAAAACTTTGAAAAAGAAATGCTTTTTATGATTTTACAAATGTTTTTGTGATTTTTTTAAAAATTTTTGGACACGAAAAATAACGTTCACGAGTTAGCGGATCCCAAAAGCCAACGCGTCTCTCACAAAAAACCGTTAATCTTCACGAAAAGAGCCGGCAGCGGCGCCATTTTAATAAAGAGATTTTGCTAGGTTCAATTGTTGTTCTCGGTATCTCTTCGAATTGATTTCCGGCTTAAAGTGCGACTCAGTTGTTTTTGGTGAAAAAGAATATTTTGGTTGTTTTTAAAATAAAAGTACGAAACTTTAAAGTAAAAGTGCAATTAAAGTAAATCTAAGTTAAATTAAAATAACGGGCAAGTATTTAAAACGTGACTGAAATTAAAGGGCACTAAATGTAAATGACACAAACTTAAATCTAACTAAATCAATCTTAAAACGCGACTAAAACATAAACTAAGGCAAGGCTAAAATAAAGCTAAGGAAAATTTAAAGTGCAACTAAATAAAAGGCGGGAAAAATAAATCTTGAAAATAAAAGACAGAACTTAAAAAGAAAAACCAAAAAGAACCTGACAGAAAACTTGATTCGGAAGTTTAAAACTTCCGAATGAACTGGCTTGATCCAGAACTTTCAAAGTTCCGAATGAAACAATCTTGATCCGGAAGTTGCCCTTGATCCGGAACTTCTTGAGTTCCGAGTGAACAAAAAGATGTTGATTCGGAACTTTAAGACTTCCGAATGAAGCAATGTTGACCCGGAACCTTAAGACTTCCGAATGAAGCAATGTTGATCCCGAACTTTAAGACTTCCGAATGAAGCACCCTTGATCCGGAACTTTTAATGTTCCGAATGAAACACCCTTGATCTGGAACTTTTAATGTTCCGAATGAAACACCCTTGATTCGGAACATTCAGACTTCTGAATGAACACTCTTGAGTCGGAACTTTTAGACTTCCGAATGAAAGGACTCCTTCTCTTGGGCTCGGAACTTATCTGGGAACACAGAAACAGAAATAAACACTCCCGAAGAACAAGGGATCAGAGTAATCATCAAATCTAAAACAGATTAATCAAAATCTAAACAAAAGATTTAACCAAATTAATAACAAATCATTCAATAATCATAAACAAACAATCTAAATCAACAAACATAACCAAATTAATCAAAACCCACTTGATCAAAATCATAAAAACTCAAGAACATGAACAATGAAGATAAAGAACAAATCAAACAAGAACGGTAGAAGGAGATTAGCAATAAGATAAAGATTAACAACAATTAAAGGTAAACTTACTTGGAATTAAAAGAAAATTAAAGGTGTGTTACATGAGAATTAAAGTGCATAAAATTAAGGAACAAGAAAAATGAAAATGGGGAAGAGAGGCTTGTCAGGCCTCCAACAACTACAAATGAATCTAGCCTATTCTATTTATAGGGAGATTAGGGAGGAACTTAGGAAGTTTCCTCCCTCTTTCTTCTTTCTTTTTATTGCACACTTAAGTCCTTGATCTTTTTAATCTTTTGTTAATCTCTTAAAACTTGGACTTTGTCTTGGGATTTCTTCAACTCGTCTTGATTTTTCTTTATAAACAAGACTCGAGTTCTTCGGTTTTTTTTAGTAAACTTCCGTCCTTTGACTTTTTCTTCGATAAATCTTCAGAATTGGTCTTGGACTTCCGTTCTTTTTCCACTCTTGATCTTTCGACTTCATCTTTCGTCTTTTTCTTTGATAAAAGCCCGTGAATGCCGTGTTTTCTCCACTTTTCACCTTTTCGTCCTAAATCACAACAAAAATACAAACCACGCATAATTCCGACATAAATGACATAAAATACACGTTTTGGCTCGGTTATTATTGTAATTAAGTGGTAAAAAGGATGGGTGTTTTCACACTTATCACTCTTCACCTTTTTACCTTCACAACTGCTCAATTTAAATCCATTTACTCCTAATATTTTCTTCTCCCGATCACCTTTCACATTCATTCAATTCTTACCAACTCTTAGTCCACTATTTAAAGAACCTTCCTTTTCCCATTTTCATCACGCACTCATCTCTATCATCCTCTTAAAAACAACATACCAAAATGACTAAAGGTTCTCCATCATCATCCCGCAACACTCTTAGGAGGACGACACAAATAAGTGTTCATCCCTCATGCTTTGGTTTTGCTACACCATCATCTACACCACCATCCACCTCAAATTCACATGAATCGCCAATTCACAATAAGATTTCCTAAAAGTTAGGTGATATTCTAAGAAACTCAAGATCGCCTCACTCCTCACCTACCACCACTTTTCCTATCATAACCTCACATACATCCAACAACTCTCCTACCACAACCCTTTCCTCATCACCATCTACAATTCTACCACAACCCATTGAAGTTTTTGATATGCCACCAACATCACCTACTCACTCTCAACCTCTTGTGTCTAATACTACAAGTGCGCCACCATCGTCTCTAATACCTCCTCGTCAAATACCACCACCAATATCCGCTCCATTAACCCAAACACTCCCTATCCCAAATATCACCACCACCAAATCCAGTTCCATCCTTTATGGATTTAGATAATTCATTATGGATTGAACCACCATCTTTCCGCCACTCACCATCCTACTCATCACCCACTAGCATATTGCCTCCTCCAACCACGTAACAACAACAAAACTTCAACAGACGTCAAGCCTTTAATGACATGGTCCATCGACACCTTCGAGAGACCCAATAACACATTGACCTCCATGGTCCTTCACCATCCTCCTACCATCAAGACCCTCAACTTCACCCTACTAATCTCCATACATCTCCTAAATACAAACATTTTCGATATACTCACTCACTTGTTACGGATCTCCGTCAAAAGATACGTGTAGCACTACTAGATGGGACTGAGGCACTACTACGCAGACAACCTCAATAGTATCATCCCTCCAAGTTCTTGGGGCCTCAAACTTCTTTTCCTTACTTTATGTTCACAGACACCCCCGACCCCACCATACAAGGGTCCGACAACCCATCGAGGGGTCTGTGGGTCCGTGTTTTTTTTACTTTTTCTTTTTACTTTTTACCTTTACATAATGTAATTCATCCTCTTTTACTAATGTTTCACATGCTTCTAAGCTGTAATTTTACTTGGGGCGAGATGAATGAACCCTTTTCTTATCTAAATCATCATTTGTTGCTTTGAATGTTGTGATCATGCTATAAATCTCGACCATCTCCTTCTATAGCTAACTTTCTTTTGCAAGAATTAAGCTTATTTTCATTTGATCATTTAGGCATGAATCAAATGGGAGTACTATATGACATGTAACATTTGTCTCAATCGTTCAAATATTATGCATTCCCTTCTATCTCTTTGTAAAATGTGTAATTCATAAGACCATGTGTTGGGTCTTATCATGTACATGTATCTCTATCATCCTATTTTTAACTGTTTCTTGTAGGATTTTCTTAATCCATGTCTCTCGGTTCTCTAAAATAGGGAGAGTATGAACCGAGAGGGAGACAATGAAAAAGTCTTTTGATATCAATATTTCTCTCTTAAACTATCAAAACACATCTCTCAAAATCTTTTTCCATTTATCTTTCCCTTTTTACTTCGACAAAAAGGGAGAGAAGAGAAATAAGTTCATATTTCTAAAAATCTTTTTCCATTTATGTTCTAAACTTTTATAAAAACTTTTATACACTTTATATTATTTTAAGTGTAAAAATAAAAAGGACATAATGTAACTATCTCTCTCTATATCATACATATAAAAGTCAACCATGGGTAAATTCAATGATTGTGTGTGATCTTGGACAGACATTTATAAGGCAATAAAAGTCAGACCCGGGCGGACCCTTAGGTAAAGGGCCGACTGGTTCCGTAGATGTTTGGTACTTAGCCTATAAATACCATGCTTTGTCCAAGCTTAGTCCTCACCTATCTTCTAACCTTTCTCTTTAAACTATCTAAGCCTATTCTTATCTTACTTCTTGTGTCTTGTGATTTAGATCTTTGTGAATTTGAAGATCGATTATGAGAATTCTCTACTCTAAGCTTTGATCTTTCAAAGCTTCACTTTGTGTGAATGTGTTAAGTGTTACCTACACAATCACCATTGTTGTATCCATTCTTCTACCTACTTGTGTAATAGTGTGGTTGGTGTTGTAAACCACAAGTATATACTGTAAAGGGAGTTGTTGTACCCATGTAAAGAATACGACATCTTAGCTTCGGCATCAGTAAATATTGTAAGCTTAAGTGTGAAGGTTTCTCCATCGGTGTAAAGGAGATTTGTTTACTAGTTAAGTAGAACTCGGAGTGGAAGTAGGGGCAAGATAAGTGAGATATTTCTAGGCAGAACCACTATAAATCATTGTGCATTGTGGTTTGTTTCATACTTGTCTCATCTTTATTACTTTATCAGTCATGTTTGATCTATATCCATTATATATCATGAAAAAGTTTCAAAGTAATTAAAACTTTTTTAATCGATAAAATTTATCCACCTTCTAGTTTTCTACATGGTCTTCATTGATGGTACTTGTGTTAAGCCAACATTACTGATGTGAATTACCAAGATGGGTCAGATGTGATTACATGGTCACTTGTTGGGTGTTGAACTCAACGATCACAGAGTTATATGATGTTTTTCTTTATACTTATCTTAGTATCTCTTCTTATTTGAATAAGTTGAAAATATGTTGCTTCTTATTTGAATAAGTTGAAAAGATGTCGGGATGGGTTGAATAATTTAAATGAATTGCCAACTTGGCACTTGTGGTAAGATATAGAATGTTCATGTGGCATAGTTGATAAGTTTATTGAATAAGATGGTAGATCTAAATTGTTGCAGTTTTTAATTAAATTGAGTGATAAGTATGAAGGGGTTTGAAGTCAAATCTTGAAAATTGATCCTTTATCTAATGTAAACAAAGCTTATTACGTAGTGCAACAGACTGAGAAACAAAAACAAGTGACCCATCCTTCTTTTGAACCGCTAGCCTTCTTTGCCAGTTTGAATAACAATAGGAATAGCTATAATGGAAAGAGGGAAGTCAAGAATGAATTCATTAGAAATTACTTAAGAAAGTATGCACTAGTGATAATCAAGAAGGGCATTTGGTTGCGCAGTGTATTGAAAAGATTGGTTATTCTCATTGGTAAAGATGGAAGGACTAAAAGAAATGAACAAGGATATATGCTCAAGTGTCTTTAGATGATCATATGGTTGGAGATACTCCTTTTGGTTTGAGTTTTAGGAATGGAGTTGATATGGTACATAATGGGATGTTTGATCAAAAGTTAGTGGGTGTTGTATGTTCAGAAGTTATGGATATTATATTAGAGTGGGTAAGTGATACAGGGACCTCATATCATATGTCTCCTCATCTGCACCTATTTATCTCTACCAAAACTCTAAAAAAACCGATCATTTTTTACTTACTTGATGGAAGAACCAAGAGTCACTATTGTTGGTCAAGTCAAAATCACACCTTTCCACACCCTAAACAATGTTTTCTATGCTCCTGATTTTTAACTCAATTTACTTTATGTGGGTAGACTGATCAAAGATTAAGGGCTAGATGCTCATTTTTATCCTCATGGTTTTGCCTTTCTAAAGATTTCAAGTAATCAAGTGGTTGGAGTTGGAAAAACGTACAAATGCTTATACATTTGAAAAGATGCTACTTTCTTTCATATGTTTCTAGTTTTTGTCATCACACGTAAAATCCATGTTTCCCATTGCTTTGATTAAGTCTGTTTATGGCAATTATGCTTCTCCCAAACAGTGTGTTGATATTTATACTTTTCATTCTAGACTTGGTCATACTTCTAAGTCATAATTTATTCATATTCATGATGGTAAACACTCATATGTTACTGATTTTGCTTTTGAAATTTGTTCATGAGCTAAACATCATAAACTATCTTTTCTTGAAAGTTCTACTTCTAGTGCTTATGTATTTGAATTAGTCCATATACATATATTGCCTCCTACAAGAAGCCTGCATTGAATGAAGCTCATAATTTTTCACTATATTGGATTATTATACAAGAGCTACTTGGACCTATCTTGTGAATACTAAGGATTAAATATAGGGATGAGCATTTGGACCCAAATCCCGAAACCGAACCGGAACCGTACCGATTCCCGGTACCCGAATCCCGTTCGGTACGGTACCGGTACCACGAAATAAGGTGAAAAAAATTCGGTACCACTAATTCGGTACTGGACGGGTACCAAATCGGGAAATTCCCGAAAAAACGGGAAAATCCCGATTTCCCGGTACCGATACCGATACCGGTACCGGTACCGATATCTGAATCCCGTTCGGTATGGTACCGGTATCCGAATCCCGTTCGGTACGGTACCGGTACAATTAATTTATGCTTGGGAAAAAATCGGTAACACTAATTCGGTACCCGTTCGGTACGGTACCGGTACCGTGTTCATCTCTAATTAAATATTAGATGTTGTGTCTCAGTTCTTTGCTTATGTTCAAACAGTGTATTCAATTGTTTTTTAAGATTATCAGAACATACAGTGTTACTAAAATTGTGAATAAGATTGTCTTCGCTTTATTAAGTTCAAAATGGATTGTTCATCAAAATTCTATACCTTACACACCTCAACAGAGTGGGATGGTTTTAAAGGAAGCATAGACATTTTAGAAACCACAAAGGCGGTCATGTTTCAAGCTAATCTACCTATTAAATTTTGGGGTCATTGTGTTTCATCATCCACTTATTTGAACAACATGATGCCTATGAAAATGATTGGATGTTACACATCATATGAAATTTTACATGGTAAGCTTCCTTTTTATAAGCATTGTGAGTCATTGGGGTTTTTATGTCATGTAGCATTAACTCTCCCTAATATAGATAAGCTTAAACCAAGAGGCTTGAAGTGTGATGTTTTAGGGTATCCGCCTAACTCAAAAGGTTATACTCTATATGATCTTAATGCCAAGCAATTTTTCCATAATAGAGATGTTTCTTTTGAAGATAAAAAATTTCCATTAAATATTTCATCATTGGGTCTTAACAGAGATTCTTCATCTTTTGAGTCATTTGAGGTTAATACTCGAGATCATGAAAGAAATGTGAATATCGATACTCAAGAGTCAATACATTTTTCCTATGGGTTTAGTTCTTGAGCATGCCACGAATGAAGAGGTTACTCTACACATATAACACCTTAACTTGTTCCTACATTGAGATCCATAAGAAATACTACTTAACCAGCTTAGATTAAAGATTTTGTAACTAAAAATGTATCTTCTCCGAATATGATTAAGAATGCTTCAGTTGACAAACACTCCCAATATCCATTTTTACCCAAAAGGATTTTGTTGACTTTCCTGAATAATATATGGTTTTTCTTGCAAATGTTTCTAGCAACGCAAAACCTTCTTCTTATGCTCAAGCTAGTAAAGTTTTGTAATGCGTACTGCAAGCTATGCAAGCTAAAATTGATTCCTTTGAGAAACATCAAACATGAGAGGTGAAAAGTTTGCCACCTAGTCAAAAGGCTATCTCCTTTAAATGAGTTTACAAAATCAAGTACAAAGAAATGGTATAATAAACAAGTATACATCAAGGTTGGTTATAGAGGGTTTTAATCAAAGGAAATGCTCTGATTATAAGCATACTTTTTCTCCGTGGCTAAATGGAAACAATTAGAGTTTGATTGCTTTGGCTACTTATTAAGGGGAGCCACTTCATCGATTATATGTTAACAATGCATTTCTAAATGCGTTTCTTAATGATGATATGTATATGCAACCACCAACTGGTTACACTGTTGGTACTTCATGTGAAGTATGAAAATTAAATAGATCACTTTATGGTCTAAAACATGCATCTAGACAATGAAACCACGAGTTTTGTAAGTTTTGATGTCTTTGGGCTATGTTCAAACCAAAATTGACTATTCCTTATTTGTGAAGAAAAATCAAGAGGAGTTCACTGCAACTTTAGTTTATGTAGATGATATACTTCTTATGGAAATTGTATGTCTGAGATTGCTTACCAAACTAGTTTTGGATCACAAGTTCACAATTAACGATTTGGGACTAGCTCAATATGCAGGATTCCTTAAGACGCTCATCTTAACCAAATGATGTCTATTTTTGATCTTTTGCATGATGATGGCCTCACTACAGCTAAACCTGTTGCTTCTCCTATGCCTAGCAACTTGACGTTGTTACTAGGTAAAGGGAATCCCTTGTCCAATTTTGAAGGATAAAGAAGGCTAGTTGGAAGAATTTTATACCTCGCTATGATTAGACCTGACATTTCATATGTGTATTAACACCTCGGTCAGTTTGTTTCAACTTCAACTAATTCACTTGTGCATGTTGGTATCTATTCATTAAAATATCTCGTTTGTAAATAACCGGGTTTAGATTAAGATGGTTATTTGATGACTAGAAGATCTCTCCCAGGATATTGTGTTTCTTTTGGGCATTTGTTTCATGGAAGACTAAGAAACAATCTATTGTATCTAGATTGTTTACTAAAGCCAAGTATATAGCTAGCGCGGTCACCACTTGCGAAATTCTACAACGAGCTTAGATTTACATGTACGAGTTGTTGGGGTTTACTTCGTTCCAACAGGGTGAAGATAATCAATAGCCTAACTACGTACCAATGAATGGTTATCGGATATCTCTTGAAGTCGTGTAATCACTTTCCAAAGAAGATTATTCGACCCTATGCCTGGGTTAACACGAATACCTCCTTGGGATAAAACCAAGAGTTATTTCTTGTTTTAGGCACAAATCAAGAACTCTGTGCGTGTAAGTCTTTCTTGTTTTTGTATATCTCATCATGCAAATATGATCACTATTTATAGTGATCCTAGTCCTAGAAGGATGTAACTCATAGTCAAAGGTATTTAAGAGCATTAATCGTCCAATGAAGCTCATAATTACCTACATGAAACCATAGTGGTTGCATGACCATAAACCTGGTCATTAAGTCAATATTCAACCCTCGTTGATTGGTCAAAGAGGTTACAAAGACTTTGTGCATCACCAGGAGCAACGTCCTAACCAGGAGCAACTTCCTAACCAGGAGCAACTTCCTAACCAGGAGCAGCTTCCTACTGATGAACTTTCAACCACTATATTGAGTCCAGGGAGGTCAGGGACTTAATGGGTCTACACTCCGTACCTCCAAACCCATTTACAAGTATGACTCGATCCCACAATTGCACTAAATTTCCAACAATCCTCCCCAATTTAGTACAATTCCCTTTTGCATGAAAATCAACTTTAACAAAATCAGTGCATAAATGAAAATGTCCTGAGGATCGAATTTCCATATTAGTACATCACTTCAAATATTCGAGAATCAGGGTGTTCTAAGAATTGAACCCTTCAACTACTTTGAATACCTGAAGATAAAATACACACAAGTTTTCAAACACTTAAAACGCTCCTGACACCATACAAGCCATGTGTCCATATCCAATTCATAAATGTTGTACGAGCCAAAGTCCATGCTCCTTGAGGCGGCGAAACCTCAACATTTACATAGGTGGTTCCTCTTTAGTTCATGCTCCTGCTTAAGCACTTTTTCAAAGAAATTAACCATTAAGAAGTTTATAACTTCATCCTCCTTTCAGTAGGTACAAGCACATCCTTAGGATGATATACATGTGCTTCAGTCCCGTGAATGTTCAGCTTTCCACATTGAACTCAGCTCCCAAGTTTCCTCAGGAGGGAGTTGGGTGTCCTAGCATTCAGTGACTAGTTTGGACTTTAAACCCATCCCTTTAGCAGACTTTATAACCAAGTCTCTAGCCAATCCCTTCGTCAAGTGATCAGCTAAGTTTTTTTGAGACCTCACAAACTCTATTGACATCACCCCATTCATGATTAGCTCACGAATCATGCTATGTCTAACACCTATGTGTCTAGACTTACCATTGTACATTTGGCTATAAGACCTTAGCCAATGTAGCTGCACTATCACAACAGATAGATATGGGTGCCACAGGTTTGACCCACAATGGAATCTCAAGAAGCAAGTTTCTCAACCATTCAGCCTCTTTGCACCACCACCAAGAAGGAATACCCAGCCACTTGTGGATGAATTATCCTCAGTATTGCTGATCCAACTTGCATCAGTGTAACCTTCCAACACTAAAGGATATCCAGTATATGACAAACAATAATCCATTGTTCCTTTCAAATACTTTAGTACCCTTTGAATTGCTTGCCAATGCTGAGTACTAGGATTACTAGTGTACCTACTCAGTTTACCCACTGCAAAAGCAATATCAGGCCTAGTACTAGTCATGGCATACATCAAGCAACCAATCACCCTAGAATACTCAAGCTAGGAGACAGCCTGACCATTGTTAGGCATTAGTTTCTCACTTGTATCCATAGGTGTACTCACTGGAGTACAATCAAAGTCATTGAATTTCTTCAAGACCTTATCAATATAATGAGACTGAGAAATTACAATACCATCACTTTCATGTTTAATCCTTATGCCAAGGATAACATCAGCCTTCCCCATGTCTTTCATAGAGAACCTTGATGACAAAAACTCTTTGGTTAAATCAACCTGAACTTGGTCAGTACCAAAGATTAACATGTCATCAACATATAGGCAAATGATGACTCCTTTACCAGATTCATCAAATTTGCTATATACACATTTGTCAGCTTGGTTATGTAAATAACCATTAGACAAAACCACTTCATCAAACTTTTGATGCCATTTCTTAGGTGCTTGTTTGAGTCCATATAAGGACTAAATCAGTTTACACACCTTACCTTCATGACCAGGCATGATGAAACCTTGAGGTTGGTTCATATAAACCTCCTCATCTAAATCACCATTCAAGAATGCTGTCTTCACATCCATCTGATGAATAATCAGATTGTGAATGCTTGCCAAGGCAATCAACATTCTTATGGTACTTATGCGTGCTACAGGAGCATAAGTATCAAAGTAATCTATTCCTGACTTTTATCTAAAGCCTTGAATGACTAACCTTGCCTTGAACTTTTCAATAGTTCCATCTACCTTCATCTTTCTTTTAAAGATCCATTTGCATCCAAGTGGATTGCAACCTGGAGGTAGATCAACCAACACCGAAGTGTTGTTGCCCATGATGGAATCTATCTCATCATTGATTGCTTCTTTCCAGAAAGCAACATCCTGGGACTTCATTGCTTCATCAAATGTTTTGGGATCATCCTCAACATTAAAGCAATAGTAGTACTGGTCAGAGACCTCATCCCTTGTTCCTTCAACTAGGTATAGTTGAAATTCAGGCCCAAAATTCTTTGGAGTCCTTTGCCTTGTGCTTCTTCTAAGCTTAGGCTCAGGTTGTTGAACCACAACCTCATTAGTGACCCTTTCAGGCTCCACTGAAGCACCAATGTCCTCAGCTCTAGTAGGAGTCCTAAGGCTTGGTCTAGGGACTGATGAGAACCTAGTCTCATCAAAGTTAGCATCCTTGAATTCAATGATTGAGTTTATTGAAACTGAATCATTAGGTTCAATAACATAGAACCTATAAGCTTTGGAATACTCAGCATATCCAACAAAGATGCATTCAATGCCTCTTTCACCTAAGGTTTCACCTTTGGATCAGGGAGTCTTACAACAGCCCTACAACCCCAAACTTTGAGGTAGTTCAAGTTTGATATCTTTTTAGTCCAGAGTTCATAAGGGGTAATCCTGTTCCTTTTATTAGGAACCCTATTTAATAAATAGCAAGCTGTTAACATAGCTTCTCCCCAAAACTCTTGACTCGGTCCTGAGTAGGACAACATGGAGTTAATCATCTCTTTTAGTATTCTATTTTTCCTTTCAGATATACCATTTTGTTGTGGAGTATAGGGAGCAGTTGTCTCATGGATGATTCCAACAGACTCAAAGTACAAAGTATCCATGTACTCACCTCCCCTATCAGTCCTAAATCTTTTGATTTGGACTCCTTGTTGTAATTCAACTTCAGTTTTAAATACTTTAAATTTATCTAATGCTTCATCCTTAGTATGTAACAAATAAACATAGCAAAACCTAGAAGCATCATCAATAAATGTTACCAAGTATTTCTTATTCCCTAATGAGGGAGTAGCATGCAAATCACATAGGTCACTATAGATTAGCTCCAAAACTGTAATTTCACGTTTTACATCCTGAAATGGTTTCTTAGTAATTTTGTTTAACATACAAGTCTGACACTTATCAGTGTCCATGTCAAAAGCTGGAATTAACCCATCCTTAGACATATCTTACATCCTCTTATAGTGGACATGGCCTAGTCTAGCATGCCATAGTGATGAATCATTCAGTTTAGTGGTAGTCATCAGGACAGAATCAACATTTATACTAGAATCAATATTAAGCCTGAACATTTGATTACTCAAATAGCCAAAACCAATAAACACACCATGTTTAGATAAAACAAATTTATTAGATTCAATCACTTGTTTATAACCACAATTATTCAAAACACTACTAGAAACCAAGTTCTTCCTAATATTAGGAACATGCAAAACATTAAACAAAGAAACAATCTTTCCAAAACTAAATTTAAGATCTACACAACCACGTCCATGCACTAGGGCTGTTGACTCATTTCCCATGTGAAGAATAGATCCATCATTCATTGACTCATAAGTCTTGAACCAGCATCTATCTTTACACATATGTACTGTTGCTCCAGAGTCAACCCACCACGCAACATCATCATCTTGCACAAAGTAAGCTTCAGATACATATGTAACATAATAAATCTGGAGAGATTCATTAAACATATTATGACCTTTTGTGCCTGATCCATTAGCTTGGTTGCCAATGCTAACACCTTTGCAATCCCTTTTGAAGTGTCCAGGTTTCCCACACTTCCAACAAGCCACTGATGACTTCTTGTTAGGATTAGCTTTGGTGTTATCCTGATGCTTACGTTTTCCCTTGTTGTCATTGTACCTGGTGGAGTTGTTATGCTCCACCATATTGACAACAGATGAACCAGCAACATTGTTGCTCTTTGGCTTATCACTTTCATGCACCCTGAGGGATTCCTCAATGCGCAAATGACTGCCCAACTCAACAAGAGTTAACTCCTCCTTCTTATGTTTCAAGGTGTGCTTGAAATCTTTCCAAGAAGGAGGTAGTTTGTCAATGACACACGAGACCTAAATGGTCTCATCCATGTTCATTTTATGTTGTGTAAATCTGCCAAGTATTCCAAGAAGTTCATTGTATTGTTCCATGACTGGTCTTGAATCAGTCATTTTGTAATTTGTGAAATCACTCACAAGGAATTTCTTACTTGATGCATCCTCAGCCATATATTTGGCTTCCAAGGAATCCCATAGTTCTTTAGCAGATTCAACATTTTGGTAAATATCAAATAAAGAATCAGACATACCATTGAGAATTATGCCGCGACACACATAATCATCATTCTCCCATTTGCTCCTTTTCCTCAGTTCCTCCAAAGTAGCATCATCACCACCATCAGGAATAGGAGTGGTCAGCACGTACACCACGTTCATGGTAGAAAGAAGCATCTTCTTCTGCCATCTCCTAAAATCAACCCCTTCAAACTTGTCCAGTTTGGAGAAGTTAGCCACCATATGCTTCATTGTTGCCGTCATTGATTATCACAAAATAATCTTCTTTGATTGTTGGGGTTTACTTCGTTCCAGCAGGGTGAAGATAATCAATAGCCTAACTACGTACCAATGAATGGTTACCGGATATCTCTTGAAATCGTGTAATCACTTTCCAAAGAAGATTATTCGACCTTATGCCTGGGTTAACACGAATACCTCCTTGTGATAAAACCAAGAGTTAGTTCTTGTTTTAGGCACAAATCAAGAACTCTGTGCGTGTAAGTGTTTCTTGTTTTTGTATATCTCATCATGCAAATATGATCACTATTTATAGTGATCCTAGTCCTATAAGGATGTAACTCATAGTCAAAGGTATTTAAGAGCATTAATCGGCCAATTAAGCTCATAATTACCTACATGAAACCATAGTGGTTACATGACCATAAACCTGGTCATTAAGTCAATATTCAACCCTCATTGATTGGTCAAAGAGGTTACAAAGACTTTGTCCATCACCAGGAGAAACGTCATAACTAGGAGCAACTTCCTAACCAGGAGCAACTTCCTAATCAGGAGCAGCTTCCTACTGATGAACTTCCAACCACTATATTGAGTCCAGGGAGGTCAGGGACTTAATGGGTGTACACTCCGTACCTCCAAACTCATTTACAAGTATGACTCGATCTCACAATTGTACTAAATTTCCAACACAAGTGAAGATTTCAATCGCCTTATTCTGTGACAACAAATCAGCTCAACAATGAGTTGCTAATCCATGTTTTCACGATAGAGAAACAAATAAAACTAATAATTATTTTTAAATTGTAAAGCTAATTCTAATTAAAAACCGTATTTATTGATTTAGGCGTTATAACATTAATGTTTATGACTCTTGCTAGGAAAATGATTGACGACCAACAAAAAAGATAGTGTAACTAGCTTTGTCAACGGGGCCACCTAATTAACCCAGACTTTTACACATGATGTTCTATTTTTTATTTTTTTATATAAAATAGTGAGAACAATAATCTTGCTTTTAGACATTTTCACGTTTATTTAATTAAATATTAATAAAACAAAATGGCGCTGCTACACGACATTGACGAGCTCCCGTTGATTTCGCGAATAAAGTTTTATGTTTTCTGAAAGTAAAAAGGTAAACTTTTTCTAAAATTGATGAAGTATTAGTTTCTAAGCAAGTCTTTATAGTGATGAAATGATCAAATAAGTTGCAATCATTGTGTGATAATATAGATTTTATTGTTTCTACATCGTTTTTATAGTTTTCAATAGTCTCGTAACAAATTATTTTTGAAGATTGGTAGTTGAACAAATGCTATGTTTTATCTTTTAAGTGATTTAACTTATGTAAAAGAAAAATACTCATGTCTTCTAGGTTAACAACTTCTAGATATGTATGCTACTATTTAGTTTTGAGAAAAGTTTATTTGTATTTTTATTTTTCACACATAATTTTTCATCATTTATTCTGATTTGATTTAATGGTGGAGGTTAATGTAAGATTTATAAAAAAACACGATAAAAGCATTATTGTTAAAATATCTAAAAGTATTAAAAAATGTTAGGTTAAATTTAAATACGAAAGTCTCAAGCTAATCACAATTTTGTTTCTTATTTTGTTCTTACGATAGAGCCATTTACTTAGCATATTCGACCGCCAACTAGTTTAATATTTTTTTCGTCTTATAATTATAGCACACAATTTTTTTTATAATTATTTTAAAATTATTGATTATTTTTCAAAATAGGTGGGAAGTTTATATTAAATTTGACATATCACTTACTTAAAGATATTATTATAAATTATTAAAAAATTATAAATTAACTAGTTAATAGTAAAATAGTCGTTATGTAAAAATAAAAGCAAAAGCTAAATAATGATATATTTATTAAAATACGTGTTTTTTTCGATAAATTATTATTTTAAACGATAAAAATAACTCGTATAATATCGAGCTACTCTTAAATAGTCGTTATGTAAAAACTAAAAGCAAAAGTTAGATAATGATGTATTTATTAAATTTACATTGCAAATTTCTAGAAGGGAAAATCTCAAAAAAGTTGCATTTTTGTAAGTATGAAAAAGTTGAAAATATGATCTAAAATATTGTAGGTAGAATGAGAAAATCAGTCTTCGAGTTTCTAGAATCGTTAGTTTAGACGAACCCGTAAATTGTTAACAACTATTAAAGATTGTAGTAGGAACTAGGAAGTCAACTGCTACAACAGCATAAAAAATTCGTATGGATACTTTTCGAAATGAAGATGAAATTGGATAAAATGAGAGGATTTTATGTAAGGATGGGTACTATATCGATATCGTACCGATCACGTATTAAATCAGTGTATTGATTACCAATTGAGGTTGGTATAGTTGGTCAAGGCACTGGGCTACTTAACCAAATGTCTTGGGTTCAAGCCTTGGGAATGGAAAAAATCTCATTTAGAAGGATGCTACCCATCGAAGTACCGAGCAAACTCCCGCAGGAGATTAGTCCACTCGTCCTAAGGGCGGTGCTATTACATAGAATTAAGGATGAGTATTTATAATTATTTTAAAAATCAATACACTGATTTTTTTTTTTTTTTTTTTTAAGTCTACTACGACGTCACTTATCGCATTTTCACTATACAAAGGTCAAAACGAGCTTATTGGATCAACCAAGAGACCGGCATCAGTAAACGGTGGAAATTATATTTTTGTTTTTTTTTTTATTTTTTTTTTTATTTTTTTTATAAAAACTAAAAATGTAATCTTATTATTAGCTAGTATAATATATTAAATTCAACAAGTTACCGTGTTACCATTATCGACGTCTCAAACCTATTTTTTTATGCGTCATTCTCACAATGAATTGACTATTGCTCTCTTTCTGGGTTGCGATTTGAAGGTCTACGAGATCTAAGGATTTGGTAAACTATGAATTAGATCTATTGATAAGAATGGATGAAGGAAGGAAGATGGGGAAGAAGGAGATGAGGTGTAGAGAGAGAAAGGAGAGGGAAGAAAAGTAGAGAGAGAAAGTGAAATTAGATTAATGAAAAGTGTTGTAAATGAATGAACCACCAACCCCTCCTAACATGCTAGGAGGGGTGTATATATAGCCCACCCTACATGTGGGCTATATGGACTATACATTACTAAGTGGACCACGAGCCCATTACATAATTATCGTTGGAGCGACCGATCCTTCATAAATACGTAAAACGTATTTCCAACAATCTCCCCCTAAGGGAGGTCGCTCCAAGTTACAAAGTTCTAAATATTCTATGGCTCGTGATCTATGCTAATAATGATGTGACCGAGACTTCCTTTGGGAAAACATATTTCCAACAATCTCCCCCTAAGGGAGGTCACACCATTTTACAAAATCTTAAACCTAGCATCTATGCTTGAGTCTTCGATCTTGTTCTTGTGAATATGCTTGATATGATCTTTGACTTTAGTCTTGAGCATGTTTCCTTGCCTTGACCTTGTGCATTCATCACTTGTGAAATTTGCCTCTTCGTGACTTCATGTTCCACATACTTATACCTTTAAATTCTTGAAAGCTTCAGAGTTTGATACAGCGGAAGACTTGACCTTCAGGCTTTCTTGAATTTGTTGAAGTACTAATTGTATGTAGTATAAGCATGTGGTGACGACTTCTTCTGGATTGTACACCGCAATGCCACCTTCTTGTTACGCTGCATAAGACAGTTAGCAACAAACAATATACACGGATGAAATGGCCTTGAACATTTCATTCTAATTCGGTAGCATTTTACCTCCGGTCGGTGAAGACCGTTGGACGATAGTAAATATCGTACTTGTGGCAGGTAGTTTCAATAAAGAACCTCCTTGACAAGATTTCGAGGGTAAACCCGTTCTCTTTACTCGACCGTCCAAAGCTGACTGCGAACGTAAAGAGTGAATCATTTGGATAATATTATCCGCATGATTTGAAGCCGTCAATTCATGTTCCTGGAACAAGTGAAGTTCAATTAAGAACCGCACCATCGTTGCTTTCCAGTTGTCACTAGCTTGATTCATATAGAATCTTGCAAGTTACCTACCAAGTGCTGTTTGATGTTAACACTAGAAGGATTTCCATTCGTCACTGTAAATACTTAATAGTATTACTCTGAATGTTCTGGCAAGATCACTAAGATATTGCGTAGTGGCCTGTAACGTGTTTAAATTCATTTAAGAATTAAACCACTGTTGCTTTCCAGTTATCACAAGTTTGATTCATAAAGAATCGCACAAGTCACCTACCATGAGCTTTTTTATATTCGCTCAAGAAGGATTTCCATCTTCATTGTAAATACTTTCGTATTACTCAGATGTTCAGGCAAGATCATGAAGATTTTACGTAGGACTCTTAAGATCTTTCTTACTTTTCACAGTGTGTGAAGAAGCAAGGAAATATGAAAGTGTGTCCTAATGAGATATTTGATGATCTCAAATGGCTCTAGACTCGATCGTGCATTTTGGATTTTAGTGATCGGAGGCTGGAGAGGAGTGCCACCTTTTCAATACCAATTTATTCGGAGTGAATAAACCAATAGATAATGTGTTGTCTCCGTGTGATTAAAACAAATATCTTTTGAGAGATATCTGAGTTAGCTGGGATGGGTTGTGCCTTGCATCACTGGGTCCATGATGTCTATCTTCAATATCGAGAATCATAAATGATCTCAATAGCATATGAATTGACCCGGTTTCTGCCTAAGGTTGTAAGGAGGGCTTCTTTCTTTACACCCTTTATCTTTACAATTCTTTTTCATTCTTCAACCCCTTCAATGCTTACCAATACGTCATAACTAGCACCTTGTTGTGATTGTTCCAGTGCTAACTTAAGTACTTGGTCGGCATTCAGCTACGTTCACAATCTTTCTCCATCTTTCCTAAGGACTACTATTTCTAGCTATGGAATGTCCTTGGGAAGATTCCTCCGGTTCTAGAGAAATCATTGGACTTTAACCTATCCTACCATCCTTATGTCACCACAATCTTCACCGTCGTGAATAGAGATGTTTTGGGTAAGTGTATGTCACCATGAAATCCATTTTGAAGTGCAAATCCATTTTGCTCCCCCTTAACATATGCTACGATATTCGAAAACATTTCGCACATGTCGGGATGAGCTAACACGTTAAGTCAAACCATTTGTGATTGATCATTTCCCATATTAAATCACATTTTCTCCCCCATATTAAAAATATTAACCCAATCGATGTTTTTAATATCAATTGATTTAATAGCATTTTAAGAAAATTTGGGAAGAAAAATGCAAATCCAATTATCTTCATGATTTTAACAAGCTCCCCCTCAAATTAATAAGGGTGTACTTGAAACGTAAATTAAATACCTTTTAAACACAAGTGTAAGGTATTTAACACGTGCAAAGATCAATATATGATGATGAATTCACAATATTAGCAATTTACGAGGTTGGACCTGAATGATGGAGAACATCATATGAAAGAAGCACATGGTTCTTGTTCACGAATGTTGGTCACCTCGTCACGTCCCCGAGAAAATTAATTCCCGTTGTTGAGTCAAAGCTTTCCGGTGAAATGCTTGACTTGAGTATGAAAAGCGGGTTGCTATCTGAAATAATAGCAAACCATTTTGAGCATGTATTAAAAGTTTGAACTTCTGCTCGAACTTTATTTACAACCCCGTGTCATTATTGAATGACATTTCTAGGTTCGTAAATATTATCGATTCCAGAAGACATGCTCTTTTTATCAAAACATTTTTGAACACACAATTTTGAAAGATTTAGAAAAACCTTTTGAGAAATTCTCGAAAAATTGTGTTCAAAGTTTTGAAAACCAATTACTTGAGCTTAAGATGTTGAATATCTTATAAAACGAGCTCAAGTCCGAGAAGTTGTAAACTTCCCGTTGTTAAGGATAAGTTTATCATCGGCGATAAACTTTCCTTTTATCTGAAGAACGAGTCCTAAGCTGACATTTACTTAGAAGTCGTTTTCATGAGCTTGAAAACTTTGACTGTTTTAACGGAAAGCTCATGACCGAAAAAGGTTAATTTCTCGTTATGAGGAAAAGTTCTCTTATTTAAAAGATACACTTTCCTTTCTGAGCTTAAAACTTCGAATGTTTTAATACAAGCTCATGACCGAGAAAGGTGAATTTCTCGTTAAGAGGATAAGTTATCATAAACGATAAGCTTTCCTTGATTTTAAGTTCGAGTTACAGTCTGACATTTAACTGTAAGTCATATACACGAGCTTAAAACCTTTGAATGGTTTTAATGTAAGCTCGTGTTCGAGAAAATTTTAATTTCTCGTTGTAAGGATAAGTTTATCATCGGCGATAAACTTTCCTGCCTTTGAAGAACGGGTTACAGACTGTCATTTATCTATAAGCCTTAATGCATGAGCTTAAAAACTTGGAATGTTTTTGATATAAGCTCATGCCCGAGAAAAATGAATTTCTCGTTTTTAGGATAAGTTTATCATCGGCGATAAACTTTCCTTTCTTTGATGAGCGAGTTATAGTCTGTGATGTGACTATAAGTCCTTTTTGCAGCTTAACCATGAATCCCCTGAGACATTTGTTTCTCTGATATCTGCTTCTTCAACAACCAAACTCTAAGAGTGTCCTTAGTTGAACGGTAAACAACGATTGAACCGCTTCGTTCTTTTGGAACATCAACTTTGGTACCTGCATTCTCATTAGGAATTTGCTTGCTTTGACATGGGTTAGCGATATCAATTTTAGAAGCACGTGGGGGTTCACAGTTGGCTTTACTTGTGTCAGAGGCGACCTGAGTAGATGATTCACTTATCTTAGCTGGAAAACGTTTCCTTTTATAGAACACCTTGAGTTTAGGCTTAAGTGAAGTATCATCTTTATCAATTTCCTCCCTAGTAGTCTTAGTAGAATCGGAGACTATCCTAGTTAAAGGGCACTCGTTTCCTACAAGAGTGAAAGTTCTACCAGTGGGGCGCCAAACTTTACCAAAGGGTTTGATTTTAGCGACCCACTGAGATTTAAGTCTAGCACGGGAGTTCACCTCATTAAGTAATTTCTTGATACAAGAATCATGATTTGCCGTAAAGACACATTTTCTACATGTTTTACATGTAGCATATTTAATGTCCGAGTAAGATCTAGAATTCCTAGATGATTGATTGATGCTCCTAGGATGTGACATGCTACGGTTAGCAGTGTTGGGTAATCTAGAAGGCATCTGACTAGGTTGGACATAGCTATCTCTTACATGTGTCTTTTGAATAGCTTCCTTTTGACCAAAATCATGGCGCACATCAGTTGAACTAGTTCTAGACGTGTTCATTGAACTATTCTTAGAGAAACTAGGGGCAATCATGTGATGAGGTCTTGCTAAAACTGATTTAGTCACATTAGGCCTAGTTGGTGGAGTGTCTGTTCTAGAAATATGACCCAAATCAACTTGGGAGGCAAACCGCGGTCTCGAGGATAGTGGTCGCTCGGATCTAAATGCAGTAGGTTGTCTGACAATCGGTTGTCTGACAAACTGATTTGTAGGCGGTTTCCCCAAGATTGATGGTTTTTCAAGCTTAGTGTCCACACTAGGTCCTCTGGTTTTCCTTAACTCGTTTTTCAACGCAGCTATAGCAAAAACCTTTTCCTGAACTTGAGCTTTTAAGGTCTCATTCTCTTTGAGCAATTCATCTTGGGATGCCAACTTAGATTCAAGCAACTTAATTTGTTTCAAAAGATTATCCTTTTCAGCTTTAGAATCTAAAACTATTTGATCCAATTTTCGTTCAAGAACAACGTTTGACTTTTCAAGTTTTTCAAAATATGTTTCATATTTCTCCGTTTTCTTTGAAAATTCAATTTTGGCATCCTCAAGCTCTTTGGATTGCTGAGCGAAAATGGTTGCAAGCTCTTCAGACCTAGACACAGAATTGGTTAATGAAGCAGTCGTAAAACTATTAGCAGGATTGTTAATTAGTGCATTCATTTCAGACAACATATGAAGAATATTATCTGTACCTGACATGCTACTTGGTTCCCGTTTTCCTCCTGATTCTTTTCTCTTGTGGCTGCTTCTTGTATCGTCTTGCAATATATGCAATTTTCCCTCTTAAAAACAGCCTATTCGGAAAAAAAAAAACAGCCTATTCGAAAAAAAAAACAGCCTATTCGGAAAAAAACAGCCTATTCGGAAAAAAAACAGCCTATTCGGAAAAACAGCCTATTCGGAAAAAACAGCCTATTCGGAAAAACAGCCTATTCGGAAAAAACAGCCTATTCGGAAAAAAACAGCCTATTCGGAAAAACAGCCTATTCGGAAAAACAGCCTATTCGAAAAAAACAGCCTATTCGGAAAAACAGCCTATTCGGAAAAACAGCCTATTCGGAAAAAACAGCCTATTCGGAAAAACAACCTATTCGGAAAAACAGCCGATTCGGAAAAAACAGCCTATTCGGAAAAACAACCTATTCGGAAAAACAGCCTATTCGGAAAAAACAGCCTATTCGGAAAAACAGCCTATTCGGAAAAACAGCCTATTCGGAAAAAACAGCCTATTCGGAAAAAACAGCCTATTCGGAAAAACAGCCTATTCGGAAAAAACAGGAAAAATGTGTTCGAGACTTAAAAAACAGCTTTAAATCCGATTTTTTTGATCCAAAACCACAAAAAGTTTTATGATTTTTACCAAAATAAGCTAAACCCAATCCTTATCAATCAATCCCAATAACAAAAACACCAAAAACAACAAGATTCAAGATTGATTTTTTCTAAAGATCACTAATTGATTCAAAAACTAAAAAAAAGCAACACAATCCAAAAATAACTTTATAAAATTGAAAAAACTTTATAAAATTGATAAACTTGATAAATAACTTTATAAAATGGATAGATAAAAAGATGATAAAAAAAAGATAGACAATAAGAAAAGAAAAGATTTTTACCACCAAATCAAAAGATAAAAAGATATGCAAATCCTAAGATTTAACCATGGCTCTTGATACCAATTGAAGGTCTACGAGATCTAAGGATTTGGTAAACTATGGATTAGATCTATTGATAAGAATGGATGAAGGAAGGAAGATGGGGAAGAAGGAGATGAGGTGTAGAGAGAGAAAGGAGAGGGAAGAAAAGTAGAGAGAGAAAGTGAAATTAGATTAATGAAAAGTGTTGTAAATGAATGAACCACCAACCCCTCCTAACAAGCTAGGAGGGGTGTATATATAACCCACCCTACATGTGGGCTATATGGACTATACATTACTAAGTGGACCACGAGCCCATTACATAATTATCGTTGGAGCGACCGATCCTTCATAAATACGTAAAACGTATTTCCAACACGATTAAAATTTTCTGCACTCGCTTCTTTACATGTCTTTGGTTGTTAACTATGTTGTGCCATATGTATTTACTATGTAAAAACTAATGAACCAATGATCAAAATCAACAAGAATATGTAAGAAAGAACCCAACCAACCTTCTCTTGGCTCTTTTTATCAATGAATCAATTATAATATCTGGGTACAAGAAAGAATCAAAGAACAACTCTCACACTCACAAGATTGATCAAGAAGATTGATCAATACACACAATTCACACACTCGAAACTATAACAGAATGAAAAGAAAAGTGAAAACTAAGTTAGGTGGAAACGAGTATAAATAAGCTGAATCTTCAGCTAAGTCCTAATCTTCCACGCTTGTACACTTTTGGCCCTTCCAGTAATAGACTTGTCAACCAAGAATAAAAACTCCCCCTTCATCTTTATCTTTTGTCCACTTTAGTCCTTCAGGTTATATGACTTATATTCTCAATACTCCCATTTAAGTCCTTAACCTGCAAAAGCATTATACAAACCAAGCATTCTACAAAATTTCTTATGATCATATATGAGCAACCCTTTAGTGAATACATTTGCAGTGTTATTTTCAGATTTAACTTTTATATGTTTTATATAACCTGCAGATATTTTTTCTCTTAAAAATTGAGATCAATTTCAAAATGCTTGCTTCTTTCATGAAGCACATGATTCAAAGATATTTGGATAGCAGAATTGTTATCACAATTCATTTCAACAGGTAGAACCACTTCCACTTTCATATGTGTTAACACTTTGTGAATCCACATGACTTCACAACACACATTACACATAGCTCTATATTCAGCTTCTGTGGAAGATCTAAAAACCACACTTTGTTTCTTACTCTTCCAAGAAACTAAATTATCTCCCAGAAACACACAATAACCAGTTAAAGATCTTCTGGTTATCTTGCACTTAGCCCAATCTGAGTCAACAAAAACATTCAGCTTACTACAATCACCTTTCTTAAAAGTGATACCTAAACCAGGTTCACCTTTTAAGTATCTAAGAACTCTGAAAGCAAGTCTTAAATGAGATGTCATAGGACTATGCATAAATTGACTAAGACAATGAACAACATAAGCAATATCTGGTCTAGTCATAGTCAAATAGATCAATTTTCCTACAAGTTTTTTATATGAAGTAATCTCAGTAAGTTTTTTATCATCCCCAAATTTCTTATTCAGTTTTTTACTATCTGGATTAACTTCAATAGGTGCACCAAATGGTTTGCATCCTAACATACCAAACTCAGACAATAACTCTGTGCAGTATTATCAATGTCAATAACCTCAATACCCAAAAAATATTTAAGTTTTCCAAGATCTTTGATAAGAAACTTAGTACTTAAAAATTCCTTAAACTTGTTAACTTCATCAAGATTATTTCCAATGCTAACTATGTCATCCACATATACAAGCAAGACCAAGAAAACTTCATTACTATTCTTAATGAATAAAGAAAAATCATTTGGACTTTGAACAAAACCATTTTAAATAAGAACATAAACAAGCTTCTCATTATATTTTCTTGGGGCTTGCTTTAACCCATACAAAGACTTAATCAATTTACAAACTTTATTATTATCATCATCTCCATAACCTTCAAGAATTTTCATATAAACGTTTTCATCAAGTTCACCATATAAGAATGTATTATTGACATCTAACTGAAATAATGGCCAATTATTACTAACAGATAAACTCAAAACACATCTAACAGTAACAATTTTAACCATAGGTGAAAAAGTTTCATCATAATCAATCCCTTCCCTTTGGTTAAACCCTTTGGCAACAAGCCTAGCTTTAAACCTTTCTACATCACCACTAGATTTGTTTTTAACTTTCCAAATCCATTTACATGTAATAGCCTTTTTTCCCTTAGGAAGATCAGTAATAATCCAGGTATTATTTCTGGTTAAGGATTCCATTTCTTGATTCTTTTCTTGATTCTTAATAGCTTCAGAATATATAGTAGGCTCGTGGATTTTATTCAGATTAGTAGTAAACACAAAATTATCAACACTCAAATTAGCATAGCTAACAACTTTGTTTATACTATATTTAACATCTTTATTAAGCACAAAATATTTATACTTAGAAGGAAAAGTAACTTTCCTACTAGTTCTCCTAACAGTGTTATATGCTGCTGGTTCTGGTGACCAATTAAACACATTTCCAAAAGACTCAATACCTTCATCCTCAGAGGAATTCTCATCATCACTACCAATGCCTGGTATACCCTCAGAAACATTTTCTGTTGCATACTCAACCCTAATGTCCTTCCTACTAGAATCTGTATTAGTATTAGATGATCTATCTACCTCAGAAACAACATATGTATCAGTAGTATGAACATCTTTTCTACCTTTACAAGACTCTACAGTGTTGTCATTAGGTTTAACATTAGTTTCAGGTATAAGCCTATGCTTTTTACCTATACTATCTCCATTTTCATCATAGGATTCACTAGGCACTTGACTGTTTATGTTAAAAAAAAGTTTAAATCATCAACACCATTATCACTAAAAACAAATTCTTTACTAATCAAATCATTTTTAAATGGGAAAACAGTTTAATAAATTTTACATCCTTTGAAAACAAAAATCTTTTATTTTCCAAACTAAACAATTTATACCCCTTCTTATCAAAAGCATAACCAACAAAAACACATTTTTCAGACCTTGACTCAAACTTATCAGAAACATTTACCACATTAGAAAAACACAAACAGCCAAACACTTTTAAATGGAGAATACTAGGTTTAGACTCATAGACTATTTCATAAGGACTTTTACCAGATAACACAGCAGTAGGTAACCTGTTAATCAAATAAGTAGCAGTTAGCATACATTCAGGCCATATGTTTAATGGTATGCCCCCTGAAACATGAGGGCTCTAGAAGTATTAAGCAATTGTCTATGCTTTCTCTCCACAACACCATTCTGTTGAGGGGGATAAGCACATGTAGTTTGATGAATTATACCTTAATTTTAACAAAATCCGAAAACTTTTGATTAACAAACTCTGTCCCATTATCACTTCTGAAAACTTTAACCTTTTTATTAAACTGATTTTCAAGAAGTTTAACAAAACTTTCAATACAACAAAAAACTTCAGTTTTACTCTTCAATAAAAAAACCCAAACAGATCCGCTATAATCATCTACCACATTAAGAAAGAATCTAAACCCCTCCCTACTAGTAACTTTATATGGACCCCAAACATCAATATGAACAATATCACCAAGTTTTTTAGTCTTATGATCACTCAAAGAGAAAGACTCTCTAGTCTGTTTAGCTTTATGGCACACATCACAAGGTTCTAACCCTTTAAGTTTTATATCAGAATTATCTTTTCTTAGAACATCCAAAACTTGATCTGTTGGATGTCCTAGTCTATTATGCCAAATCGAACTAGAAATTTGACAACACCTAACATTTTAACTAAACACAGGCCTACCTTTAACAAGAAAGTATAAACCATCTTTTTCACTATCAGTCCCCATCAGGACATTGTGAGTTAAGTCCTGAATCATACAACAACTTTCATTAAAATTAATATTGACTTTATTATCTTTGGACAACTTTTGAACAGATAAGAGACTAACTTTGTATCCAGGAACAACCAACACATCTTTAATAATCAAATTATTAATTTTGAAACAACCAATTTTTTTTCACATATTCTAAAGTACCATTAGGATGAGCAACACTTATATTTAGATAAGAAACATCAATAACATCAAATAGTAACTTCTTAGAATAGGTAATGTGCTGACTATCCCCTGAATCTATAATCCAACCAATATAAGTACTATAAGTACTTATATTTGAATTATAGTTAAAAAAAATCTACAAGAAAGAAAGCTGACAACACAATTATTAACTTTGAAGGTACCTGTAATAGTAGCAGAACCCATAGAATTTTCTCCTGAAACACTTAGTAACCTTATAAGCCTTTGATATTGATCAGGAGTAATAGTATGAGATGTACTCTTACTTTGATCACACTTATTGTCATTAACACTCACATTATGAATATTGTTTTGAGTTGAGTTATTATTATTTCTTTTAAAATTAGGTGGATAACCTATTAACCCAAAACACGTGTCTATAGTATGACCATTCATGTTACAATGCTTACAAACAAGATTACCATTTCTATATCCATTAGACCCAGTCCTGTTATTTCTGTTCGAATTCCCATTATTAGAATTCCTATTATTAGAATTCCCACCAGACTTAACAACAAAAGCAGATGACCCAACCTTATTATTTTTAGACCCATTTCTATGTGACTCATCTCTAGATAAGGTTGCAAAAGCAGTTCTCACATCTGGTATGGGATCAGATGTGAGAATCTGACTTCTCACAACACTATAGCAATCATCAAGACCCATTAGAAACTACATCAGCCTAAGTAGTTGATCATGTTCCTTAAGAGCCTCAGAACCATCACAAGTACAATCAGGCATATCAACAAGAGCATCAAATTATCTCCACAAAGAATTACACTCATGATAATATTCAGATAAAGACATGCCAGACTGAGTTAGAGTGTAAATCTTATGATGGAGATTATATATCACAGAACCATCTTGTTTATTATATGTTTCTTCTAATTCATCTCAAACATCTTGAGCATATTTAGAGAAAATTTGACCCTTATACAAATCTGGTAAAATACAACCAAGTAACCAAGAAAGCACAACAGCATTACATCTATCCCATTGGTCCCTAGCAGGACCATCATTAGTTTCTTGAACACATTTACCAGTTATAAATCCAAGTTTATTTTTAGTTTGTAAAGCAAGTTTTATGGTAGCAGAGCAAACTTTATAGTTCTCAGTCCCTTCAAGTTTGAAGGTAATCAACTGAGACCCAATGTCTTGAGGGTGCAAATAAAGAGGGTCATAAACATCAAACTTAACACCATCATCATTCTTAACACCACCAGCACCCTTGGGTGGAGACCCACCCTTGGGTGAACTAGGACCACAGCCAGACATAGAAAAAGTAACAAGAAACTAAAAAAATAACACGAAGAATACACAAACAAGTCGAAAGATAGTTCTCAGGCTTCCTAACCACTCAAAGGGTGGTAGGTCAAGAGCTGAGACCTGAATGTGGTCTAAAAACAAACAGAACAAAGGAAAAACAAATAAAAGATCACAACCTCCTTGTATCTCCTCTACAAATAACAAGTAACTACCACAAACCTCGAATCAAACAACACCACAATCTAGCTAAGCCCTTCGATACCTAAAACCCCACTAATCAACTAAAACACCTATAAAAAACAAAACTGAAATAAAGGTGTGAAAGGTGTTACGTAGCACGCGCAGCAAACCAAGCAAGAACTCCGGATCAAGACAATCCAGTGAAACCAAGAAACCCAACAATAGATCAAGATGATCTATACAACCATCGCAACAGAAAAAACAAACCTGCACGTTAAAGAACAACAAATAATAACAAAAAACACAATCACCTTACCAAGATTAGAAAACCCTAATTTCTGGATTTAGGGTTTTCTAATTAAACAATCAGAATCAACAATTAGACCCAAAGAATGAACCCACAGCTCACCAATTAGAACAAAAAATAGTTTTAACCAAAAACCCCCAAAAAAATTTGAAACCCTAATTTCAAAAAACCAATTAATCTTGCAAGACACCCAAATTAACCAGTTTAAATAATGATCCACCCAAACCAGATCAAGATCTACATAAATAGATCAAAACCCCCAAATTTCCAAAAAAACCCTAATTTTGAAAAACGATTTTAATCATGATTCAGAGCAACCTGGCTCTGATACCATGCAAAAACTAATGAACTAATGATCAAAATCAACAAGAATATGTAACATAGAACCCAACCAACCTCCCCTTGGCTCTCTTTATCAAAGAATCAATTACTGTAAAACCCGTATTTAAAAATCAGAATATTTAAATACGTAGTTTAATTTTAATAAACTATATAAGTATTAATTAATTGACAGAGATATAAACGCGAAAATTAAATACGCAATCCCAGTTTATTTAAATACAATAAATATTACAGTTTATTCAGATAATAAGTATTTAGTCTCAGAAGATATTACAGATGAATTAATTATTTTGCAGATATAATTAAACGTTAATAGTAATTTCGCAGTCTCGAGTTTAGTTGTTATAGAAACGTAAATGAATCAGTCAGAAAATAATTTCCAGTTAATAATTATTTAATAACTATTCAGTAATAGGTGTGTACCCGTTTTCAGAATATAAATAAATTCGTGACGAGTTAAATAATCGCAAACGCAAGTTATACGTTTTATCGAAACGAAAAATTAAAGCATTTGGTATTAGTTCTTTTGGGCCGGTTTAGTATAAAAAAAAAAGAAAAGAAATTGGGCTAAGCCCATTTGAGTACAAAAGAAGCGGGGGGCTTCCTTTCTTTCCCCATCTCACGACAAAAAAAATATATAACAAAGAATAGGGTTTTGTTTCTGCCGACACAAGAGACAAAAAAAAAAAAAAAAAAGAAAATGGCCGCCGGCAGAAGGAAAAAAAAGGGGGTCTCGATCCTAGTTTGATTCGTGTGAGTGGTTTATTCGGGAATCAGCAAACCTAAGGTAATCATCTTTCTCTTTTTGTTC
Organism: Glebionis coronaria; assembly: GCA_025667525.1. Lineage (NCBI taxonomy): Eukaryota > Viridiplantae > Streptophyta > Magnoliopsida > Asterales > Asteraceae > Glebionis > Glebionis coronaria. Next base: position 3,308,266 of record JANFOE010000322.1, on the reverse strand, counting down.
TAAAATCGTGAAGGTGGGATCAATAACAAGAAAACATGGGGTGCGTATAAGAACATGTTATAAGCAGTTAATGAGTCGGGTTTTTGGGTTTTGATCACAAAAACCGAGAGTTATTAAACTCTCGGTGTGTTTGGTCTTGATCAGCCGCCACCCACCTGGGGTTCGACTTGGTTTTGGCCAGCCGCAAGCCAACAGCAACCAACAGGGGGTCGCGCATAAGGGGGTGTTTGTTTCGTAAATTGGTGGTGCCTTGTTTGATCTCTCGGCAGCCAACAGAAAAAAAAAGAGAAAAACAGGGAGCGTTTGGGACTAGTCTACCAAAAAGGGGTGTTTGGGTCTATCAGAAAAACAAAAACAGTGGGAACTTGAACAAGCAGGGGGAACTAGATAACTAACGGGGGGAACCATATAGAATCAGTGGGAAAGGTATAAAGAGCAGTGGGAACATTTTAAACAGAAAAATAGAAGTGTTGGTTCTGAAATTAGCGACACTAATTTCTGTCGCAGATTCATTTTATAGACAGTTTTTAAAATCCAGATTTAGCGACACTTCTTAGTGACTCAGATTTTCTGTCACTAATTTCATATAGACAGATTTTTACATATATTGTTTAATTGTTTAGTGCGACCGAAAAGGGGTATCTCGGTAGGCTCGGGACTATAATTAAAATGATAAAAACGACAACTTAGTTATACCTTATTTAATTCACTTTTATAAATAAATATTTTAAATGAATTATTTAGTAAATTAATTTGTTCATACTAAACTAGTTTTATAAATATTTAAAAGGGTATAATTTTATTAAATGAATTAAATTATTTTTGGAAACCTTCTTAATTAGGAAACTTTCTATTTTAGCAGGTTACCAAATATAGAATCAGTATAGACGTCAGAACGCGTTTTATACCATAATTAATAGTAGAACGACAATACGTTAATTAGAAATATTAGAACACTCAGATTTACCAGTTTATACACATACAGTATATCAAGAATATAATAAGTTAAAATTTGAACAGTTAAGAATCAGAAACAGGAAACAGTAATCAGATAACTTATTACGCGTTCGTTATTTATGTAGTAACCGTGAAGTCGGAGTAGATCTTTCAGCTTTCGTTCTTATTTCATTACTGGACACGAGGTACGGATTTTCCGTCCTTTCAGTAAGGACTTCCTTTCCTATGCATGCTTAGGATTCCCCGACTGCAGCCAAATGTTTTCCCCAGTATATGTTTAAGCTTATCAGTAATCATGTTAATAAAAAAATAAATTGCCTGAGCATGATATACAAGCATAATTAGTTCATATACTAGTTACGGAGGTACCGTAACCACGGCACTAGAGGCACCGGTGCCGTGACTCACATGCAGGAGAGTGATATCCTGCATCGTCCCACTCAGCTCAGCTTGGCCATTTTATCAGTATTATTAGTGGGGCGTATGGATGCATCCTAGGCTACAGTTTACAGTTTAGCAGGTGAATGTGGTGTGTGCTCTACATCCTTCACATTGGAGCTGATCCCTCCACCCAGCACAGTTATTAGAGGTCACCCCTCTACAGCATGACGAGGTCACCCCTCCAGTTATTCATGCACGGTTGTTACAGTACGTGACCTATATAAGCTCTGGCAAATTAAAATACAGTAGATGCATGTTTTCAGATTCGACAGATAACAGTTCAGCTTTATTATTTATAAAACAGCCTTTACAGATTATACACAGATTTCCGCTACAACTTTACTTATCAGTCTTACAGCTTCAGTATTTTATCATCCGTTTCATTTCAGTAATTTCTTATCATGCTTTATATCCGTTCACTGAGCGTTATGCTCAGCCGTAGTTCCCTTTCATGTTCTAACGGCAGGTACACCAGGACGCTCTTATGATTTTGAGAGCAAGTGCATTGGATGGAAGCTATCCAGACTTCTTACTTTATGTACTTACATGATTCTGCTTATTTGGACATTGTTTAGTCCTTTCCCTCAGTATTTTACTTTTCATATTTTGGGCTTATGTTTGGATTACCGATGTTTGATTCCGGTATTTCCGTTATGGTCATTTAATGTTTTAGGACATTTACCTTATGCTTTGATGACACGCCATAAATACACGTAACGGTCCACTTATCCAAGTGGGGTGTTACAATTATGGTATCAGAGCGCAAGGTTCGACCTGTAGGCTCTAAAACTTGACCTGTGACTAGTGGGTGGTCACCAGGAACTTCCCAGATTTTGGCGTTGTTATCTTTCATGTTTCTCATGGATTATTCAGTCAGTTTTCTTCATTTATCAGTCAGTTTTCTTAAAGTTTTGACTAAGTAAAAGGTTGGTACATAACTAACCATATTTAGTCGCATGTGCTTTTTAGCGAATTTTCGTTTTGGTGAGCTAACCATAGGCGCTCACCCTTGCCGTTCAGATTTTGTATTGGTAAACCTACCATAGGCGTTTACTCTTACTCATGACAGATTTATGTTTTCAGTCAAATATCACTTGGTGAACCAGCCATAAACGTTCACCATTTCGCAAGTCGAATTTCATGCTTTTCAGTCAAATGATGTTTTGTGAACCGATCCACAGTTGTTCACCTTTGTCATATCAGGACATTTCATAAATTTTGACAAGTATGGATTGAACTACAGCCATCCATATTTAATCCGAGATTATAAATTTCTATACATGACAGTTCTCAGAAAATTTTGACCAGTATGAATCGAACCAGAATAGCCCATACTTAGTCTCATGTTTTCATTTTGAATTCCGTGGACTGAACCATAGCCGTCCACATCAGTTGATATTACACCTCAGTTAATTTGACTTTTTATGTTCCTTGTAACAGTCAGATTTTCATACCCTCACGTTGATGTCATCTACATGATGATTCAGTTTCATGATTCCTTACAAGGATTATGTTTTCAATAGAATGATAATGTTTCATGCTAAGATACATAAGGATTACAATGAAATACTATTTCATGATAATTCATGTTCGGGTCTTTATCAATCATGTCTTTATACTGAACGTTGATGAAACTCCATTTAATCATACTTTTAGCCTCTATACAACCAACATTAAGTCTACGCAGAAATTATCAGCCTATCATGTTAACCGTTTCAGTTCAGTTTACTACCGTTTAAATCAATTTATTTCTTTGATAATGTCAGACAAGCGACACCAGTATCGATCATCCCATAAAATTTCCACCAGCTCCATGTACAGTATTCCATATGTACCCCATGTACAGTGTCTCAGTTATACTCCATGTATAATATTTCACGTGTACTCCAGGTACAGCGTCTCAGATATGCTCCATGTGCAGTATTCATTTTGTACTTCATGTACAGTAGTTCAGGTGTACTCCAGGTACCCTACTCCATGGATATTGCTAATCGATCCTCAATCATCTCGGGCGTTTCCATTTGTCGATATTTTACCAGGTGCGGATGCTGCTCGTGAGTTGAAGATTTTACCAGATGCTGATGCTGCGAACACTTTGAGGACCTCACAATCGCTGATGCTGCTGATACTTTGGGGATCTCCCAAGATGCTGTTTCCGTTCATATCATGAAGACTCTTCAGAGCAAGGACGAAAACTATAAATTTGAACTTTATGTCAAGACAAAATTTCAACCATCAAACACTACCATTGCATTACATACTTTTACCTTCTCAGTTAGATGTCACACTCCACTCAGCTAATCGTATATTCAAAGAGTGGGAACCGGAACTCAGCCGGCCACTCAGCAGAATAGTTACAGGAATCAGGGTCGTGATAATGATCGTCATGAATTGACAGACAAAGCAGTAGTGACAACCATCGTACTTATAATTAATCAGTCAGTAACCATCGGAACTCCGGCATGGACATGACCAGAAATACAGAGGTCAGCAGTCTAACCGGTCCGCCAATCCTAGCAGTTACCAAAATATTTCAGCCTTGTTCATATTCATCTATTAAAACACGTGCCAAGACATCAGTCAAGGCATAGTTCTCAGGTATCATTTCGAAAGACACATATCAGGGCACCAGTCATGATACACGTCATACGAATATCTTCTCAGAGTACGAGTCCGAGCTCCTAACTCCAGTATGTTCCAAGCAAGACCCTCAGTAATTCAGGGTATCTTTCAGAAAAGGGTATACCCGTTCTATTACGCCACGCATGAATCAGATCATTAAAAATTCAGTCACCACCACTAGAGTATTATTCAAGTTAAACACACAGTATTCATTATGCGAGGTTACAGACGAACACATTCAGTGAAAAGTCACCATGTTTACTTCATGTGTTCTTATGTCAGCTTTATATCAAATCAGGTAGTTACCTGCCTCTCAGCCATAAAGGACTCAACAGTATCACCATGTTTATTAAAGTCTTATTTGGTGTTAACGACGAGATCCGTCTTACTAAATCCCAGATATATTCATTATACTTGCTGCCAGAAAAATCAGTACAATTTATTTCTGCCTTACAAGTGCGTGACTTATCAGTCCATAGCTACGAAGACTTTTAGCTACTAGTAATAATTCACTTCTGAGATTCCTTAAAATTCATGATCAGCAGCTCATTCCAGAATTTCAGATATAATTTCAGAAAGTTTTGCTAGAAATTCATTCCTGACTACAAGACATAATTTAACATCGAGCTTGTCTCAAGAACAGAACCTGTTTTCAAAACTCTTAATTGCAGGGTTTTAGCTACGTTAAAAGAGTTGCAGCAATTGCTGCAAGAGTTACCAAAACTAGGCTTTATTCACCCTAGCACACCATCGAAAAGTTTATCAGATCACCATTCTTAATTGATATTCATTCCACGAATAGAAAGTTTAATTAATCTACTACGAGGTGTTTTAAACATTCTCCCAGAAAAATTCAAGATCATGCCACCATCAGTGGTGAGGGAAGAACATGATGTTCTTCAGACCGTTGTTGCACATATTATAGCCACTCTAAAAATTTTAAATTGTACTTCTGAGTTTCCTAATGCTCCAGCTATAGTATGAAAATTTATGAATAAATTTTCTTGATTTCTCAAACAAAATCATCAGTATATTCATTGATTACATTCTGATCTGCTAAATTCTAGATAAGAACACGAGAATCATCTTCTCACATTTGTATAGAATCTTCGATAGGAGAAAATTTTATATACAACCTTCCAGATGTAGATTCCATTGAACAAAGTGGCATTTCTGAGCCATTCTACCTTAACATGAAGAAATTTCAAACAATGCTGCGAAGGTGAAGGCCATCACCTGATGGTCCCGACTGACGCCTGTGAACGAAGTACAATTTTCTAGAACTCAATTGACTACTACCGCAGAAATTGTCGATAGATCTCACTAAAAATGTTCTATGACTATTCAACCAGATTTCCACCAGAATGTTCCATAATCCCAGACAAAAGTTTAATAGAATCCGCATCACACATTAATGCAGCTATGTTCATATCTAGATGCCTGACCTACTGCAGGTTCAAGATTGAACGCCGTCAAGTTAGTGAGTTACTACAACCCTTAGAAATTTCTGAGCAGATATGAGACGAAATTCCATGAAATTGTTATCAGCTACCACATGCTCAGAGAAAGTATGATGCTATATAAGTTATCGTCAACCATGAAATCAGCCTGCGCGTTTCTTTCGTCCGAAAGGATCACGCAGTACGAATCTGCAGAAAATTTTAAAATTCAGCTGTGAATCGTACAAATTTAAGGCATTCCATTGACCATCATATCAGACAGAATTCATGTTTACGATCACGTGTATGTTTACGTTCACTTTAAGTTCATGTTTATTTTCACTTTCACGTTTACGTCTCATTCGCAGCATGATGCTGTTTCAGTTCATCTTTTATGCTATCTCGTGATTTAAGCTCACGTTAGCGTTCATAATATTTTCACGTTCAAGTTCGTGTGCCATTCCGCTATACACGTTTCACAGTTATAACCGAATACGGTTATAGAAAGCTTGAGAAACCAGACTCAAGTTTAGCACATCTATTCCATAACCAGGCAGACGTTACACACCTCAGGCCGTATCGCTTGGCATTCTTTCCTCAGTCAGCATACGTTCATGATATGTTCTAGTATCACGTTCACAGTATGATTCGCTTATCATATTCTAATTCCATACCAGCGCTCCTCATATAATTATGAACCACGTTCACAATTGCTCACTTAGCACGTTCACAGTTGTTCACGTAGTTTGTCCCTATATATATTCTAAACAGCTTGCTCAGAGAGAGAAATGTTATCTTTTCAGGATAATTGTACGTACCGTTTCATGTATACTACATGCTATAGTTTATTCATTCAGGTTCAGAAAATCCATCTTAAGTATGGAACCTGAAAGTATTCAGCATCATCAGGAAAGGGTCATCAGGACCAAGATTTTTTTATTATGTTTAGACCTTTGAAGGAATCGTTTCGAGCGGGAGGCCACTCGAAACAGAGGAGTCCATCCGGACCTCTCATCCCCTTTCCTTCAATAAATCCAGTTAAGTTCTTTCAGTCATGTCACGTTCCATGTTCTCTTCAGCCATGTCACATTACATGATCATTTCAGTCATGACAAGTTTATACCTATCAGCAGCATTATGTCTTAATTAGAAGACAATTCATCCTTCAGCTTAATTGTCTTTTCAGACTACGTGTTCTTTCAGTTCTTATAACTTCATCAGCTTATTACCTTTAATTCGAGGACGAATTTCTCCTTTTTAGAGGGGAAGAATTGTAAAACCCAGTATAGTCGTATCTTTAATTCGGGGACGAATTATTGTTTTTAGAGGGGAAGAATTGTAAAACCCGTATTTAAAAATCAGAATATTTAAATACGTAGTTTAATTTTAATAAACTATATAAGTATTAATTAATTGACAGAGATATAAACGCAGAAATTAAATACGCAATCCTAGTTTATTTAAATACTATAAATATTACAGTTTATTCAGATAATAAGTATTTAGTCTCAGAAGATATTACAGATGAATTAATTATTTTGCAGATATAATTAAACGTTAATAGTAATTTCACAGTCTCGAGTTTAGTTGTTATAGAAACGTAAATGAATCAGTCAGAAAATAATTTCCAGTTAATAATTATTTAATAACTATTCAGTAATAGGTGTGTATCCGTTTTCAGAGTATAAATAAATTCGTGACGAGTTAAATAATCGCAAACGCAAGTTATACGTTTTATCGAAACGAAAAATTAAAGCATTTGGTATTAGTTCTTTTGGGCCGGTTTAGTATAAAAAAAAAAGAAGAAAAGAAATTGGGCTAAGCCCATTTGAGTACAAAAGAAGCGGGGGGCTTCCTTTCTTTCCCCATCTCACGACAAAAAAAATATATAACAAAGAATAGGGTTTTGTTTCTGCCGACACAAGAGCCAAAAAAAAAAAAAAAAAAAAAAAAAAAAGAAAATGGCCGCCGGCAGAAGGAAAAAAAAGGGGGTCTCGATCCTAGTTTGATTCGTGTGAGTGGTTTATTCGGGAATCAGCAAACCTAAGGTAATCATCTTTCTCTTTTTGTTCTAAAATCGTGAAGGTGGGATCAATAACAAGAAAACATGGGGTGCGTATAAGAACATGTTATAAGCAGTTAATGAGTCGGGTTTTTGGGTTTTGATCACAAAAACCGAGAGTTATTAAGCTCTCGGTGTGTTTGGTCTTGATCAGCCGCCACCCACCTGGGGTTCGACTTGGTTTTGGCCAGCCGCAAGCCAACAGCAACCAACAGGGGGTCGCGCATAAGGGGGTGTTTGTTTCGTAAATTGGTGGTGCCTTGTTTGATCTCTCGGCAGCCAACAAAAAAAAAAGAGAAAAACAGGGAGCGTTTGGGACTAGTCTACCATAAAGGGGTGTTTGGGTCTATCAGAAAAACAAAAACAGTGGGAACTTGAACAAGCAGGGGGAACTAGATAACTAACGGGGGGAACCATATAGAATCAGTGGGAAAGGTATAAAGAGCAGTGGGAACATTTTAAACAGAAAAATAGAAGTGTTGGTTCTGAAATTAGCGACAGTTTAGCGACACTAATTTCTGTCGCAGATTCATTTTATAGACAGTTTTTAAAATCCAGATTTAGCGACACTTCTTAGTGACTCAGATTTTCTGTCACTAATTTCATATAGACAGATTTTTACATATATTGTTTAATTGTTTAGTGCGACCGAAAAGGGGTATCTCGGTAGGCTAGGGACTATAATTAAAATGATAAAAACGACAACTTAGTTATACCTTATTTAATTCACTTTTATAAATAAATATTTTAAATGAATTATTTAGTAAATTAATTTGTTCATACTAAACTAGTTTTATAAATATTTAAAAGGGTATAATTTTATTAAATGAATTAAATTATTTTTGGAAACCTTCTTAATTAGGAAAATTTCTATTTTAGCAGGTTACCAAATATAGAATCAGTATAGACGTCAGAACACGTTTTATACCATAATTAATAGTAGAAAGACAATACGTTAATTAGAAATATTAGAACACTCAGATTTACCAGTCTATACACATACAGTATATCAAGAATAGAATAAGTTAAAATTTGAACAGTTAAGAATCAGAAACAGGAAACAGTAATCAGATAACTTATTACGCGTTCGTTATTTATGTAGTAACCGTGAAGTCGGAGTAGATCTTTCAGCTTTCGTTCTTATTTCATTACTGGACACGAGGTACGGATTTTCTGTCCTTTCAGTAAGGACTTCCTTTCCTATGCATGATTAGGATTCCCCGTCTGCAGCCAAATGTTTTCCCCAGTATATGTTTAAGCTTATCAGTAATCATGTTAATAATAAAATAAATTGCATGAGCATGATATACAAGCATGATTAGTTCATATACTAGTTACGGAGGTACCGTAACCACGACACTAGAGGCACCGGTGCCGTGACTCACATGCAGGAGAGTGATATCCTGCATCGTCCCACTCAGCTCAGCTTGGCCATTTTATCAGTATTATTAGTGGGGCGTATGGATGCATCCTAGGCTACAGTTTACAGTTTAGCAGGTGAATGTGGTGTGTGCTCTACATCCTTCACATTGGAGCTGATCCCTCCACCCAGCACAGTTATTAGAGGTCACCCCTCTACAGCATGACGAGGTCACCCCTCCAGTTATTCATGCACGGTTGTTACAGTACGTGACCTATATAAGCTCTGGCAAATTAAAATACAGTAAATGCATGTTTTCAGATTCGACAGATAACAGTTCAGCTTTATTATTTATAAAACAGCCTTTACAGATTATACACAGATTTCCGCTGCAACTTTACTTATCAGTCTTACAGCTTCAGTATTTTATCATCCGTTTCATTTCAGTAATTTCTTATCATGCTTTATATCCGTTCACTGAGCGTTATGCTCAGCCGTAGTTCCCTTTCATGTTCTAACGGCAGGTACACCAGGACGCTCTTAGGATTTTGAGAGCAAGTGCATTGGATGGAAGCTATCCAGACTTCTTACTTTATGTACTTACATGATTCTGCTTATTTGGACATTGTTTAGTCCTTTCCCTCAGTATTTTACTTTTCATGTTTTGGGCTTATGTTTGGATTACCGATGTTTGATTCCGGTATTTCCGTTATGGTCATTTAATGTTTTAGGACATTTACCTTATGCTTTGATGACACGCCATAAATACACGTAACGGTCCACTTATCCAAGTGGGGTGTTACAATTACAATATCTGGGTACAAGAAAGAATCAAAGAACAACTCTCACACTCACAAGATTGATCAAGAAGATTGATCAATACACACAGTTCACACACTCGAAACTATAACAGAATGAAAAGAAAAGTGAAAACTAAGTTAGGTGGAAACGAGTATAAATAAGCTGAATCTTCAGCTAAGTCCTAATCTTCCACGCTTGTACACTTTTGGCCCTTCCAGTAATAGACTTGTCAACCAAGAACAAAAACTCCCCCTTCATCTTTATCTTTTGTCCACTTTAGTCCTTCGGGTTATATGACTTATATTCTCAATATACTGTTAAAATGTTCTATATAAACATGGGTTTATGTAGATCTAGGTTAACTTTTTTGTAAGTTTCTCGGCTTCAGATATTATTATTAGCATGTAAAATATATGATCACAATCCAATTTCTTCGAGATTATGGTTTGATGATCCATGCAATAAACTCCAATTCGATTTGGTAAGGATGACTTTTATTTTGTTCTTTCTTATTTGTTGATTAAGATTTTGATGATTAAAAAATCTTTAATTGAATGAATTGAGAAATTGAGGTATATGAGGTAAATTGTATTTGAATTAGAAATTGGAGTTTAATCAAATTAGGTATTGTTTTTGGATTTGGTTATGTTTAGTTTTAGAAATAAAAATTATGTTTGTTTTTGTCATCTAATTAGAATGGTTTTTGATGACGTATAATCTATAGTCGGGATGTAAGCCCGGCCCACGGGTAATACCGATATCTAATCTATTGTAAATGGGCTAAAACAGACAGCCCCAAAGCCCACGAGGTCCAATAAGCCGTTGTCGCACTCGTCTTCTTGGAAGTCGCACTCGGCTTCTTGGAAGCCGCACTCTGACCGCACGCGGTTAGAGTCAAACAAAATCGTAGTTTAATTAGGACTATAATTCTCCTAAAACAAAATGATATATACTCTCCTTATTTAGATGATAAGGATCTCGGTGAATATGGTAATTATCCTCTACATAGTCCACAAAAATCGGTTAGTGTAACACCAGAGAACTTTTCCTACGTTAAATAATAAAAATTATATTAATTATTATTCGAAATTCATTTTTGAGCGCTACCAAATTTATAAGATTTGAAAACGAGACATATTCTGACAAAATCTAAAGAACCGTGTGCGTACCGACACGATAAAAATTAAATCAATATTTAATTTTCATGACATATTTAATAAAAAGATTTCATAAATTATTTTATGCTTTTCTTTTAATAACATTTGTTAAAAACAATAAATATTAAGTTGAAGTCTACATCTCTTTAAAACGAATCTCTTCCGAGATACTTGATAAATAATCAACGTTTTTAAAAGACTCATTTTAATAGGAAAAATCATTTGGAACGCAATGACGAAACTTTCGTGTCTTGAATCATCCGTTAACTATCATAAACGAGCCCGAACCATCAGTTAACAAAAGTTATACCAAAAGTTACACTATCAGTCCCTTTGGTGACATTTACAACTCTTACCCTGAATTATTAAACACTTTTCAATTAGTTTTTATAACTTTTTACATATATGTATATAAATCAAATATTTACTTTCCTCTCATTTTGAAAACCTTAACCCTAATTTATAAGAAAAACAATCCTATCCTCTTCAAACATTCCGGCGCCTCCTACCTTTATCCGGACGCCAAAAAACTTTTCCGGCCACCGCCACTTTCAAAAAGGAAAACCACTCAAAACTCCTGATCACCATTGCCACACGCTGCCACGCGCCACCACTACTCCGGTCGCTGCCCTTCGCTGGCCGCCGCCGCTATTTGACCCTGCCACCAGATCCGTCCTACCACCCACCAGATGCACCACCATGAATAGCCTGGTTTTCAAACACAACCAGCATCACGAAACACCACCTTGGTTATCACCCGTCGACACCATATGTAACACCCCACTTTAACAAGTGGACCGTTACATGATAATTATGGCGTGTCATCAAAGCATGCAAGGTAAATGTCCTAAAACATAAATGACCATAAAGGAAAACCGAAATCAAACATCGGTCCGCAAACATAAGCTCACACATGCATAAAGTAAAGAATGTAGAATAAGGACTAAAAATGTCCAAGCATAGCATAAGTATATAAATACATAAAGGAAATAAAGTCAAAGGAAGCCTCCATCCTATGAACGTACTCTTGAATGCCTAAGTCTGTCCTTTAGTACCTGTCATATGGGAACATGGAAAGAAAATACGGCTGAGCAATACGCTCAGTGAACGGATATAAAGACATGATATGAATAGCTGAAACATAAGTAAAGTATGAAATGCAGCGGAATAAGTGTAAGTCCTGGAAACCTGGAACATGTTTTGTAAATTGGTTTATATCTGAAAAGTCTTATGTTTAATCATGAAAATGTAATTTAAATGCCATAGAGCTCATATAGTTCATGAAAGGTATCAACGTGCATGAATACAAAGAGGGGTGACCTCGCCATGAAATTTGAGAGGTGTCCTCTAATTATATTAGTATAGGTGGAGGGATCAGCTCCAATGTGACGGATATAGAGCACACACCACAGTCACCTTGTAAATCTGCAAAACATGTACTAGGATGCACCCATACGCCCCATATGATAATAATAATAATGGCCAAATAATGAAAGGGACGCCGCGAGAAATCACTCTCGTTGCGGAAGAGTCCTAATACCGGTGCCTCAAGTGTTATGGTTATGGTACCTTCATAACTAGGTGGACATGGTCATGCATGTATATAGCTCAGGCAAATTAAATGATAGCATGGTAATTACTGAAAAGTTTAATGACATGTAAACTACTGGGGAAAACAGATGGCAGCAAACAGGGAATCCTAATCATGCATAAAAAAAGAGGATGTTCTTACTGAAGGACGGAATATCCGTACCTTATGTTCAGTAACGATGAAAGATGAAAGGCGTAAAGTAATCTACTCCTACTTCACGAGTGCTACATAACAAAGGACGTGAATGAGTTGTGTGTTCATGTATAACTGACTGGTTCTTAGTTTACTTTACTTGTTCTTGACTTGTTTTACTTGTTCTTTACTTGTTTTACTGTTTCATGTTTTATCGTGTATTTCTTAGTGTTTCATGTATTCGTGATTAAAGTATGTCATGTTTCATGTGTTATTATACTTGATGTTTCATAATGAGTAACTTTCTAAAAATAGCAGGTTTCTATATATAGTAACTTCCCAAAATAGCAGGTTTCAATAAATAGTAAGTTTCTAAAATAAAAAGTTCTCATAATTAATAAGTTTCCAAAAATAGAAAGTTTCTATAATTAGTATGTTTCCATAAATAGTAATAAGTTTGTTTAATAAGCATATGATATAAGCTAAACCTTAATGAGCATATTTTATAAGTCATGTTTTATTAAATATCATAATATAGTAAAGTTTATTAATTAATACATACTTTAGTCTAACATAATAATTATTAATTAATAATATAATACATGATTCATAAGTGATTATTAATTAATAATATAACATAGTTTTATATTAATAAAACTTTACCGTAACTTGATTATTGTATAATTAAACTAAGTGTTATAATTAATTTAATTATACCATGGATAAAATGTAATTAAATAATTAGGCTAAGTCCTTAATTAAATTAGTTAAATGTGCCATGCAATTTATCATGAATAATTATATAATATAATTAATATAAGTCTAATATTAATTTAACTTATGAGGCCATGATTAAATTATTAATAATTAAATAATTTAATTATATCCTAAGTTTCAATTTAATTTATCAAAACTTTATAACCAAACACACCCTTGGTGGGTTTCGTGTACTCGAGCCTTGAATCCATGTCCTCACCGAGACCCAAGTCTCGGCTTGGTCGAACCACACCCATCACCACAGCCACCGGGCTGTGGTTTCTACCACCAGCCGGCCAACACAGCCACCGGCTGTTGCCGAATGCCGCTGCCGGTTCAAAGATCCCACCGAGAGCCAAAGGCTCTCGGTTGCCACTGCTAAGCCAAACACCCCACTGTTTGGGGCTGTTTGGTGTTGCGGCTGACCAAACACAACAGCCACCGACCCGTTTAGGGGCTCGGCTGGCCGAGTAAAACGCCCACCAAGAGTTGCGGCTCTCGGTTTCCGTGCCACAACAAAACAAAACCCGACTCAATCTTGTTAAATACATGTTTTATTCATTCAATCATCATGTGTTCTTATAACTTTATTAATTCATGATCCAAGAAAATAATTAAAAGAAAAGATTAAAGATTTAGGGATACCGTATGTGATACGATTAAACAAGCAAACACGAACACAAACTTGTAACTGATTGATGATCAATGACCTTTTCCTTCCCCTTTTTCTTTGTGTAACCGGCGGCACCAAGAGAGAACAAAGCTAGGGTTTGTATAATTTTTGTTAGAACTTGTAAATGAGTTTCCCTGGGATGTTTTTAGTTACAAGTAATGGGTTAATGAGCCGAGCCATAAGCCCTCTTGTTCCCTTTCTTTTTAGGCCGTCCATACACCTCTTTGTATATAGTTTTTTCGTGTTTTAATTTATTCTCGTGTATTATTATTCGTGACGTGTGTTCGTGTTTTAAACTTGTGTTAATTCTTGTCGTGCATTATTTACTATACGTAAATACTTGTGAATAATTCATAAATAATATACGTAATACTTGTATTTATACATTAAATATTCATGATACTTGTCGTGTATTAATTAATTATAAAGTTTTTATTAATCCGTATTTTCGTGTATTTAATGCTTCTTATATTTTATGCGGGTTTTACACCATCACCACCCTTTTTACCTCCGACCTACAGGTCTATACCACCACTATCCGCCACACCAAACCCTCACAAATCCATGGCCGTTGCCGTCATCGAACACCAACAAATCACCATAGTAACATCACAGCCACCACCACATCGCCATCATGTAACCACCAGAAGCCATCGATCTGCCACCTCGTGACCATCACCATTGTTCGAAACCACCGGCAGAGGTGTGTTTGTTTGGTATAAAACAGTAAGGGTGCGTTTGGCGCGATTAAAACCACCACAACCGGATGTGTTATCATCATCGAGTGATTGTTGTTTGTTGTTATATGTTGTTGTTGTTTTGGGTACCACGATACCAACACAAAGTGGTGTTCGAAGTGTGTCTCGCTGCCACAGCCACACCAAGGTGGTGACGGGTTCGTAGTTATTATTTGTTTGTTGAAAATAAGTCATTGTACAAAAAGTTAAATATGTTGTTTTTGTGATTTAACGACCGTTCGTGTCGTTTGGTTATATTTAACAAGTGTTAAGGGCGTTTGGTTATGTGGTTAAGATATGATTAAGGAGCGTTTGGATTCGTGTTTAACAGTCCTAAATGGGTGTTTGGATATGGGTTTTATGACATTTTAGGGGCGTTTGGGTTTATGGAGGACTAAAAAGATGAAAGTGTTTGGTTGAAAGTGTTGGTTTATTTTCGACTTGATTATCGGTAAATTCATTTAATTTATTATTTCTGATTCAACAATGATTAATATGATATAATTGAAATATGTGAACAACTGAAACGCGGAATTGGTTGTGAAAGTGAAAATGTAATGTTTCATAATCATGGGAAACGTTGTATAAACGAATAGGTCATGCCGAAAATTCTATAAATTTAATATTTTTTTAGTTTTATAATTTTATTTAGAAACTAAAACGCTTTATGAATTATTAAGTTGACGAGTAAAGAAATAATGATTTATAAAATGTTATTTTATAAAATGATACCTATTGTATATACTTTTGAAACTTTGTTTGAAACTATAAAATATGTGCTTGCTTTTATTAAATGAACTTTCTTTAATTAATGAGTGATTTTGAAAATGTGCCGAATCGTTTTGGGTTTTATATAATAGTTGCCAAGTATTATATACTTTGACTATTTTATTCTTATGATTGTCATATTTCTTGAGTCTAATACATGTCGGGTGTCATGTACACTCCGAGTTATTCGTGCGCTGTTTGTTCTTGTTATATTATTCAGTCATGAATTATATGCATGTTTTGTTCTTTCGTGTTCAATATATATTAGGTATATATATTGCATACATGGTGGTATCTTCCGCTTCATCTCACTGAACTGATTATTGAACCAATTACTGAACCGATTACCGAAACAATTACCGAAGGACTTCGACATGAGATTTAAACGGTTTATGAACCGACAGCATTGATGAAACCTTTCATCGGGAAAGCTTGGATGCATCGATTTGGGATGCTGGGAGATGATCGATAAGATAAACTACGACTTCTGGTATCGAGCAGCTCCGGCCCACGGTACGCTGCTCTTGGTATTCACATTTCTATAATTGATCTTCAACATCGATGTGAGTTCATACCCCCTCTTTCTCTTTTCAAATGCTTTATAAATGTTTTGAATCTATTTGGGGGAGATACATGCTTGTCGATGTCAAATACGTGTTTGTGCATTTCAATGATTGTTGCGATTTACATGTCTATCCTTTACAAGTATTATTGTGATACATATGCGTTGATATCTTTTCGAAGATTGCTTATATTGCGTACGTGCTTGTACTTTTGAGGATTGTTTACGTGACATACGAGTTTACACTTTTCGGATTGTTGATGATTTATACTTGTGAATATCTGAGCTATCCCATAGCTCCTTTTAAACTGCTTCGTATGTTTAATATCGTGAAGTGAAATGAATGCTTATACTTGCTTGTGGACGTAAAAACTGATTTATGTGAACGCTCAGTGAACTTCGTTTATGATTAGCCTAAGTAGCGTTAGACATAGTCTCCAATATCATGAATCGTTAATTACTCTACTAGAGTAAGCTCTTATGTTATGGATAGATCTATTGAGGCTTGACAACCTCCACTCGAGCATTCTGACGCCGGACGGGTGTATATCATTTGTGTGAACTTTGGTAGTCTTGGCTAGACTCCCACTTGAGGCAACTTATATGTACATTTTGGTGTACACACTGGATCATTAGCTTCGATATCATTAGCTTAGCGTTATCATAAACACTGAAACACCCGATTTATTCTACCCTTGGCACTATATCTCCTATAGTTTCCTTGGGTACTTGAACTGAACTCGGTCCATCTTGCTATGAATCTTGAATATGATCTTGCTATGAATCTTGAATATGATCTTTTGTTATGAAACTTGAATGTGAATCTTGACTATGATCTTGTTATGCTCTTAAACGTGAATAATGAACGTGATATTGGTATGTATATTGACTGAAATCATGTATAGATCTGATATGAATCTTAACTGTGGTATCGATATGAATCTTGACTGCGATCATGCATTGATCTGATATGGATCTTAACAGTGATATCGATATGAATCATGAATGTAGTAATGTAAGGCTCTTGACATGAATTTATTATGTGGTTCTGACATGATTTTTGCATGAGATATGATATGATTATTGTACGTGGATTGATATAATCCTTATGTGTGGTATTGACATGATTCATGCATGTGGTCTTGTATGATGCTTATATGATGGTTTGATGTGATGCTTATATATTGGGTTGATATGATGCTTATATGATGTTTTGATATGATACTTATATGCCGGTTTGATATGATGCGTATATGCATTTTGCTATGATTCTTATATGTGATCTTGATTGTGATATTGACATGAACCTACAATATGATATTCTTATGTATGTTGACCGTGAGCATTGAATTGAATTGGGATATGAATTACATCATGAACTTAAGATTGAACTGAAATTAAATGTGAGCGTGAACTAAAACTGTTCTATGAACTGAAGTAATTGTGTTAGCTGTAATGCTTTTGCTAAACATTGATTTATGACCGAACTTTGTGGTAACGTCTCTTTTATTGTGAAACCCTGGATTTCTAAACGCTTTTGTGATACTACTTTTGGTAGTAGTCTTTGTATACTTTTAAAGTGTCTTAAACGTTTTAATAAAACTTATGAACTCACCAACCATTGTGTTGAAACTTTTAAGCATGTATTCTTAGGTACTTGACTGTATGATTATTTGAAGTCTGTGTTGTAATATTTGGCATAGAGGTCATTCTCTCAGATCAAGACTCGGATAATCATGACGTAACAGGCCCCAAAACTCATGTGCTTCCGCTGGGCCAATTTGGGGATGTTACAGTTAGCCCAATTAGGGTTTCACCGTTTATATAAGGAACCCCGAGGTTCCAAAAAAGTATGATTAACTCAATACTCATACCCTCACCGATTATCTCAATCAAACCGATTACTTACTCTTACGCTGGAGTCTAATCGCGGGAAACATTCCCATGGTAAGTTAAATGATGTTTGTTCTTTAGTGCGCATGGTCTTCATACAAGCTCACTTGATGCAAGAGTCGGAGTCCTTAACACTCGAATTGAGCCTAATTCGGGTCAAGAGTGGTCCATCCAAATTTTGTATCAACAAGTTGGCGACATCCGTGGGACCTTACACTAAACTCTTAACATGACTAAGGGCGGTGCGTTTACTGTCAACCAGAAGGCGGCTGGCAAGAAAACACCAACGATTGAGACACACATTGCCTCCACTCAGTTAACTCCTGGGACAACTAGTGGAGTAAATAGCCAGAATGTAGTGAACCCGCCCCCACGTGGAGCCAATTACCCATCCACAACTCCCACACCAACGTTGGCTGTGGGTAACCCTGATACAGGATCAGTACCACCTCCTCCTCAAAAGGATACGTAAAAACAACCAATTCCCCATCCACAACTCCCACACCAACGTTGGCTATGTCCACCCAAAATCATACTCTGGTAATAACAGTCCAAAATCAGTTAATTATGTTGGGTATGTTAATTCTGCCAACCCAAGACCACACTTTGGTTATGCTAGATCAAGACCTTATGTTTCACAACCACATGTTAGGCCACCTTTTCATAAGAAAAAAGCTTTGAACCAACATAATGCTTATCAAAAGAATAAAGTTTTTAGACCTAGGTCTTATAAAGTTCAGTTTAAACCAACTAAAGTAAAAAAAAAACAAGGTGAAACGGGTCTTTAACAAATTTGATAACAAAAAGGTGCCCAACAACATGGTTTGGAGACTAAAGGATACTCAGTCAAACTGTAGTACTGACAGCACTGTTAAGGAAGAGAATCAGTCAAACTAAAGTATCGACGTAGTTACTAAGAAATAGGAAGCCTTTAAGAGATTGACTTATAATGAAAATAAGTAATATAGTACTTGGGATTGGATAAAGGGTACTGTTAGTAACTTGAATGGCGGAAGTTATTATTAGGCATATACATTTATTTGGCTAACCAAACGTGACCCAAATGTGTCTTGGGTTCTTCAAGAAAACTAACTTGGATCTACACAAGACACTACATCTGGGTTGTTGTATTAGTCCTTAGTTAGTTAGGTTATCTTGGCTGGTTCCTCTCTATCGTTTCATTTTTAGTATGGCTTAGAGAACAACTTTGTGATAGAAATCCTATCAAGAGAGCTCTTTTAATGAGTTTATCTGATCACAGGTAGTACTCAGTATTGGCAATGGTTTTTACAAACCAGAGGTTAATGCAACCTAAGTGTATGTGTGTAGTATTTTTTGTATCAACATACTTTTTGACCAATATTTGATGGATTTTTCTAAGTAAGGAACCATACAGGCTTCAATGTCTATCTCATGTATATGAGTGTACTTTGAGGACTTTCATTGCTTCTTTAGACTTTGAAGTCTTTTCAAATTCTAAAAGTGTGTAGGTTCTTACTGTTGTATGTTCTAAAAAATGTTGTATATTGTTTTGTACTCATTGATGTACATTTTAGTGATTAAAGATAGTAGTTTGGGTTTTGCTTTGCTGAGTAAAAGGGTTAAGGCTATTTTAGGATTAATACCGGTAGTGTTAGAATTAATACCGGTAGTAGTATTAATTCTGGTACATATCCATTAGTACTGGTTTAGAGGGAATTTTATACGTTGAGATTTTTATGCTAGTTACTTCGTCCCTATGTAATCTTTTAAAATATATTTACTTAATGTTTTCCAAATCTCAATCATTACCTAGTCTTTCCCTATAATTGGAAAATTGAAATTCCCGGCCCGATCAAATCCCTTCAATTCGACTATATAATCCCTGTAGAAACTAGAGGGGGGGGGAGTTGAATAGTTTCTCTTTGGTTTTTGTCCTAATTAGAGTTCCTTTCAATTAAGTTTGTCTCAAAACTACCTTTTACTTGAAAGCTAGTTGCATAATGATTAGATTCAATTCTAATGTATTAACAATTACCAATAGTAGATGTATGCAATGTAATGTAGAAAGTAAGTAAAGGGTAAGGAAATAAGCAACCTAATTGGGAGACACCAAGATTTATAGTGGTTCGGCAACAAAGCTCTATCTTCGTTCCTACTCCACTCCTCGAGTACACCTTACTCGATATTTCCTCTATATCCACGAGCTCCCTTCTTGGCAGAGAAAACCTTACAACGTTGCTTACATTATTTTTCGACACTAAGCTAAATGTCGAGACCTAATCTTAGCTAGGACCAATCTACACACGTCGCCTGCTTCACCATTTTCCGACACAAGGCTATATGTCTAGTTCTATTCGAAAGCTAGAACCAATCTTCGTCTCCCATATTCTTTTCGACACAAGGCTAGATGTCGAGTTCTAATCCAGAGCTAGAACCAATCTTCACAACTCTTCACTTTGAAGCTAAGTAAGAACTCACAAGTCACATACACAAATCACTTTGTATTCAGTAATAACTAACACACAACTCTTACAACTTAATAAAATATATCCAAGTATACACATGTAACTTGGATCTACACAAGACAAATCCAAGTATACACATACAATACTAATCCAAGTAATCACAAATACATTAGATTAACACAACTAATCCAAGTTTACACAAATACATTGTATCTACACAAGACTCAAATAAAAATGATAAACATGACTAGATCTAAGGTAGCTTGATCTTTATAAAACTTCATCTTTAATCACATTACAAGTGTGTGAGTGATCTTCTCTTTGGACAAGGTAAAGAAGGGGATCAATAGGATAATCATAAGTAAACATACTTAACACATTAAGTTATCATTTACAAATTATTAGGACTTAAAAAAGATAATGATGGCAGAAAGAATGTCCAAAAAGGTTCATGAAAAATGTAGATTTGATCCACTATTTATAGGAGACAAAGGCCAACGGATCTCTTACCGCGGTTCCTTAATTGTGCCTACTATTCCTTATCACTAGGGAACCACATAGCAATTTGAGGAACCGTGGGAGTAGACTCTGCTCCCTATTGTCTTTTAGCGGGGTAGTAATATCTGAGGTAAGTATTACCTTCAAAGGATATTACTATGGCATTTGGAATATGTCATATTCAAATTTACATTTTCCATTTTAATAAAAAGATTTCTTAAAAAGAAAGTCTATTAAAAAATCTTTTGTCACATTTGACAAAATGTAAGTTTAAGGCTAATCACTTTTATGATCACTAAACATGATTAAGATATGTTAGTGCAATACTTAAATGATTATTACCTTGATGATAGTGTTTGTTAAATAATTCGTCTTACGATTTTCTTTGATAATAATTGTCTTTTTAATTTGTCGTGATCAAAACTAAGAAAGATTAGTTAACATTAATAATGTTTTTAGGCATCACTTGCATTAACAATCTCCCCCTTTTTAATTACAACAAACTATAAACTCATTTATGTAAAATACAAAATTATTCGAATTATTAACGAGTTTATGACTATCATTTCTCCCCTTTTATGGAAGAAAAAAGGTTAGCACAAGTATTTGAAAAAGAGAAGAATCGACTTTGCTAGTAGCTCCCTGTTGGTGCTTACTCCCCCTAGCTTGGGGCATCAAGTGAATGAGCTAAGGTGACATGCTACATACAAAGGTTAGTAGAGAGAAAAGAAACACCGATGTATATAATAGTCACTACCTACTAAATAACTTGATAGGGAGGAAGAAAATAGATCTCAAATTAGAAGTAAGTATTTGCTAAGTATGTCAAAGGAGGGTATTTTGACAAAATCAAAGTGCAATTGGTGGAATACAGATAGAAAAGAAACATCCATACCAATTGAAATGATAATATGTCAAAGGGTTAGAAACTTAGAATTGTTGGAATCACCCAAAAACAATTGTAAATTTTAACCATGATCAACTCTTAACAATATGTGTGATAAAGAATTAGCGGGAAAGAAAATAACACACATAACATTCATATTACAAAAATATGAAAGAACATACAAAATAAATATTCATACACATAATATGAATATTAAAACAAGAAATAAGGAAAATAAACAACATAAGCATAAACTACTCTAGTAGTGATAATCCTCCAAGATTACTTAAGTTTTTATTTGACTCAAACAACTAAAACACAAAGTATGATTTAATTGGTAAAATAAGACGATGAGGCATTATTCGAAGATTTGTTCACGCGAACAAATATTTTGAGAGGAGGTTGAGTAAGAAGAAATTCAAGAAAATTTAGCTTCTCATACACATGAGCAAGTTCAATTTGTTGAAATCAACAACAAGCACACGAGCGTCCATGATGCAAAACAAAGTCGTTTGATGGGGGAGGACCATCAAAATGAGAAGGTGGTGGTGGAGAAGGAGAAAGTGGATAAGAGATGTTTTCACAATGCCTAGTGAGATTGGGGAAAGAAGAGAGGTCATTGAGGTGAGGTATGTTGCAAGTTTTAGGTGGTGGTGGTGGAAGGGTTTCTCTTTCTCTGGTAATTGGATTGATTGAGAAAGTCTCATTCCAATACTCAATAGGAGAGAAAGAATAAGTCTTGAAAGATTTGGGAGAAGAGGAGTCATGATGATCCTTGTTCTTCTTGATCCAAACGGGTCGAACCGAGATTTTCGGTTTCTTGGAAAGCTTAGAAGAAAAAGCTTTAGGTTTAGAAGATTGTGACAAAGAGATGTCAAGGTTAAGATTAGAAGAGTTAGACATTGTGAGGGATGACAAGAAGAACACCCAAAACAAGAAGATTTAAATAAAGTAGACAAGGCAAAGATTTGAAATGAAAACAAAAGGTTTCAAGGAATGTTTAGCCAAAATTAGCAAACAAAGAATCTTGAAAAAGATTGTGGTCGAATAAAAACACAAAAAGACGAGCCAAATATTGGCTTGCTGTCCGCGGTTCTTTAAATGAACCTGCGGTTCTTTAATTATAAAGAACCGTGCGACATTTACTGAGCTGCATACAGTGGACTTGAAAATTCAATTTTACAAAGTTTTGAGAAAAAAAATTAAAAAAAAAATAAGACTCTTTTAAAATTTTGCAAATTCTTGGATTTTTACCTCTATTAGCACTAGATTATGCTTTGGTTTTATAAAAGGCAAGACACTCACAAAGAGTGTCTTAACAAATGGGTGACAAAATATTTAGATAACATTTTGATCTAATTTTAGTCAAGTTTTAGAGGTTATAATAAATTAAGGTTCAATTTTAAATAAATTGAAGTTAGTTAGTGTGAGCACATAGGTTGATACACACAAAGACTTAATCAATTAAACATCCTCATGAAAAACTCATGAAAGAAAAGGAAATACAAGAAACGAAATGACAACTAATAATTACAAAGTTAGCTAAACTAGTTTTTGATTTGGTAGACTTCTCTGGCTTTATTTTTATTAAAACACTTTTTTTTAGAAAATCATCATTCATCTCCTAGGAGGTGGAGGCATGGAGAACAAAGTAAGCAAGAAATCTTGCAACCTCCTATAAAGTCCAAACATCTCCATTCTAAGATTTTGAATGATGTAGTTGTTATAGAGGCAACATGGACAATTTGAGCCATGAGCTAGGAAACCAAAGAAGAATAAATCACCTATAAAGCGGGAAATGGGAACACCCAAGAGTGGAGTGTTATAGGGAGGAGGAGGCATGGTGTCCAATGGTGAGATGGGTGAGTTTGGTGGAATGAAAGGTGAGGTAACCAATGGCTCAACAAGGTCATTCACAAAGGGAATCCTTTGGAGAGGTTGAGTGTAACACCACCAAATTTATACAACACAGTACAGCGGAAGACTAGTTGGTGTTACGGGATAGCACATTACTCACATCATAGACAACGCATAAAAATCGCGTCGTTTAATAATAAATCATTTCCATTCATAAATATCAAAGTTACATCGGTCCCAAGTCATATTATTTCATACAAAGTTTTACAAAGTATTTGAATGGAAAATATTGTTTAAGTGCGGGCCATGAATTATTGTCGTCTTCCCGAGAATTACCTTCAAGTACCTGAGACAAAACATGTTAAAAGAAAAGGTCAGCGATAACGCCGAGTGAATTCATAGAGTTTAATAAATTCCATCAATATAACTTTGGTATAAAATTAGTACCAAAAATCAATACGTACAAATCATTGTAACAGACCGTAAAATAGCCAAAATCATTTTATACAAATCTTTGTAATAGGCCATAAAATAGCCAAAGTCATTTTTATACAAATCCTTATCGAAAATCATAATATAGGCATTTGCCTTAAAAATCATTATACGAGCCAATGTCGTAAAAACATCATACAATACGTTTCGTAACGTTGTATAGATTAAATAAAAACCGTTATATGAATATGGTTATAAAAAGCCTTAAAAATCATTATACGAGCCAATGTCGTAAAACGTCATACAATACGTCTTACGACGTTGTATGAAAATAAAAACCGTTATATGTATATGGTTATGAAAACCAAAACACAAACATAATATCAATAGTATGACCCCGTATTACTAGTCAGGCAATACTTCGTAATTCGATGCGTCTAATAGTATTTCGTTAGTTTTGGATTATTATAAGCCGCATGACATTGTTACCTTACTAAACCAACAACGGGTAGCTAACCCGATACCAATTTCGCCCATCTAAAGTAGCGTGTCGTCACAAAGGTCACGCTATGGAAATCTTCTCATACATAAATTCGCTTACCAATCAATGTGGCACGACGGGGATCAACCGTCAAGGCGCGAACTAGGGTGATCGTCCCCAAATAGTACTATTAAATGCATAAGCGTCTACCAACTCCCGGTAGTTCACAATTCATGCTAATGGGACTTTTAGTGACATAACCTAACTTTAATAATCCGTTTTATTTCATCTATCGGGTCCATTAATCATTTATCGGGTCATACAATCGGGTCATTCAATCATTCGGGTCCAAAATCAATAAACAAACAATCGGGACAAATGGTGTCCTATTTTATAAAAACTAACATGTTATCTCCCTCGCGGGTTTATAAAACATTTCATAAAAACATTTAAAAGAGTGCGAGGCTATGAACTCACGTTGATATGGGAAGGCGGGTTATCGGCAATTCGGATGTACGGTACGTGCTTCAATCACGGAAACCTAGACAAATAATACTCGGTCTTAGACTCATGTCCAATGACTTTATAAAAATAACAATTATGTATACATATGATGATTTTATATATATGATGATCAAGTGGGTTTACATATCCTCATTTACTTATTTTTGTGTTATGTGTCGATAACTTTTATACTAGTTTTCTCGTTTTACCTATTTACGTGTTTTAGGTCCAATAAGCCTATTATAAGTTCTTAACTTGTATTAATCCATTTCATAATTATATTATCAGTATTTAAACCTTCAAGTTGGGCCCAAATGGGTTAAGCCCAATAAGTTCTTTTTATGAGTGTTTATCTTATTTAGTCCAATTATTAGCCCAAGTATTAGTCCAATATGTTTACTTAGCTCGTTAATGTCCGTATGCCCTATAGTTCGGGTTTTATCGGTTTTTACTTGTTATACATGTATATATATCAGTATATAAGCTTTGTAAAGTTTTCATTAGACGGGTCCAACCATCTAAGTTTTATTTAACAAAAACGTTAATTTTACGGTATTAGCCGAAAAAGTCGTAAAAATCATGTTTATAGTTTTATAACTTATAAAACTTAACAAATTACCATTTTTATAAAATGTCCACTTATTTAACCTTTAACATATTTATATAAATAAAATCCATGAGTTATTGGGTTTTAACTTTATATTTTATACAATATAATTTTGAGTGCTTATATAATAGTATTATACTTTATTTTCTAAAAATCTGATTTTTATCTTCACTTTCACCAAAACTGCCATATCTTGAGTTCTATATGGAGATAGAAGCTCAAATTTTTATCACATAAACTACATAATATGTGCTACATTTAACTCTACTATAGCTACTGTTGAATCATCTTCTAATTATTTTCTAAAAATCGTCCAAAACAGTAACCTCAGATTTATACCTTAAACTTGTTTTGATCATATCTCACTCATTACAATGATTCCATTGCATGGCCAACTCTCACATGTGTACAAGACCCATAGCTTACTGTAAATCTATTCTACTTCATCATTTTATCAGATTACCATATGGTTCTTTACTGTTTTATACAGCCATCAAATTTAACCAAGATTTTAACCTTGTTTCTTATGGTTTTTCACCTTTTTAATCATGTTTATCAACACCAAATCCCCACATAAAATTTTTATCATCATATAATCATAGGAAATAAAATACATGTTTACATAATCAAAATAACAAGAAGATGAGGAGGACAATCTTTATACCACCATAATGATGTAGGTTGATCAAAACATGGATTTTTGATGGAGAAACTTGTGATGCACCAAGACCATCTTCAAGACCACCAATCTTCATAATCTCCTTGTGGAAAATCAGCCCTAATACTCCATAGAAACTCCTTCTTGGATGTTATAACTTGCACCAATCAATAGGGCTTCAAAAGGGCATCAACATGTGTATGAATAACATGAGATTTTGTGGTTGATTTTGATCAAATGAGGGTGTTCTTGGTGAGGATATGGACGAATTTCTAGAGAGAGTAGAGAGAAAATGTGTGTGGTTTGCATGAGTGGGAAATGATGGAAATGAGAAGAGTGGTTTTGGTTGCTAGTTTTGGAGATAGTGGGGTGTAAGTAAGCTTAAGGAGTAAGCTAACTTACAAGTGTAAGTTACCAACTTACAAGGGTGCCACATCCTTGTTTTGGCCTTCCAACATAGCTAGTGGGGTGGGACAATGTATTTTGTCCCATCTCACTAGTTTACGGGTATTTCTCGATTCTAGTTTCCTCGATTTGCGTGCCCTCGGGTCGTTTTACGAAAAAAACGTTTTTATAAATTATGAATCAACGTCACAAAACAAATCCAATAAAAATTGTCTCATCAAAAACGGAGTTCAAAAACGTAAATACGTAATCCTAGGGTTTCCGGTTTAGGCGTATAGGACGTTAAAATAAAATCGTAAGTCCTAATCTCTTCTCGTAAATTTGTGAGTTTATGAACTAACACAAATTTAAAACTCCAAAATAATATTCACGGATAAATTTATTTTCTGAAATGTCGGACTGTCACCAAAGACGGTGTATGTAAACGTAAGCACGTAACGTTAAATCCTCCGGTTTAGACGTAGTCGATGCTACTCCAAGACGTAAGTCCAAATTTATTCCCAAAAATATGTGAGTTCATATTGTAAATTGTTTTTAAATAATATTGAGAATAAAATATCAACCATAAATTGACGGATTGTCACAGCATTTACCCCTAAACAGGATCTTTGTCCTCAAAGATCATCTTACCTTACTACTCGCTTCTTATAGAGTTAAAGCCATGTGGGTATTTCCTCCACATCCGGTCTTTTCTCACAAGTGTAATTCATTACAATACGCGAGTTTCATCAAACATAACTACGTGAATAAGATCAGGCTAAATGTTGACTTACCTTCTCTATCCATGATGTTCACGGGTTTTTGATGAATGCAACTTTTCGCCGATCTAAGCTCTACTAAGAATAGTCAGATTCTCACTTGATAGATATTCCATCAAGTTCGATATACGAGTCATAATTCACGCAGTCTTTGAAGTCCTAGGGTAGATCCAGCTTATATGCCTTTCAAACCAATCTTTTATATCATCTCAATAGTCCCATATAACGGGGACTTATATCCCATGATTTGTCAGATCATGAATTCATTTTTCCAAGGTTAAAAATTTTGGCATAACTTCGCTACCCATTTGGCACTTCAAGATCTACATTTCATATTCACATAACCTCCTGCCTACTATCAGTAGTTAATAATCAAATCCTAATTTCAACAATCATTTCAGATCTCGCGGGTCGGGTATTTTGCAAGGATAGGTTCGCCATCATAGGAAACCTTAAGCCTAAAAGACATGTCCAACTCACAATGGGTGTATGTCGGGTGTCTTTATCTCAACTCCTGCTTACAGATGCTCTAATATAGATCCTAACAAGATTAGATCTCGATCCTAATACGATAATTATCAAGGATAATCTCTTCCAAAGGAAAACGATTATACGGTCTATTACCAAAGGTCAATCATTCAAACATAAAACAACACTTATATTACTTTGTATCGTTACTTTACCTCGTCCCTTCGATTTGGGGTGGTATATAGTACTCTCATCAAGGTTCGTTCTCAATGATTTCTGAGCAATTTTCTAGAAACTCGATGCGAAGCGAGGATCTTGATAAAGATGTTCGATTCAGGCACACTATGTTTACATAACTCTTTTTGCATTTATCATTAACGGGAATGATATTAGCAGATTTGGTTAATCTGTCGACGATGACTCAAATCGAATCAAATTCAGATGATGACCCTTGCAATAGCTAAACGTTTACTAATGTATGAGGCGGTGTCTGCCTTCATAATTGCCATTAGTACAACTTATTCAGACAAGGATACTTTTAGTCAAAAATGACATACCTATAATACTTATACTTACAAATTCCAACATAACTATATCTCATAATCCTCCATATTTAGACAATCACATGTGGTCTTTAAAATATTTAACGCTATCGGCTTCTCAATTCTAATGGTTCACATTAGCCGTGAAACCTTTTATTATCTATATTATCCTTTTTACAAACATTGTTTATTTTTATATCGTTCGGCAATTTATTTTGCACCTTCATTATTAAGGAACATGTCCTAACTGTTTTTTTTTTATTTTTATAATACGTCAGTATCTATATTCACTTCTCATGATGATGTGATTATCATGTCCACAATTTACTCAGATATTCTTTCTATATTATGCGTCAGTAATTACGTTCACTTTCCTGATGAAATAAATATCACAACCGTATTTATTCAAAATTCTTTCTTCATATCTTCTATGTTTTAGTTTCGTCTCAACTATCATTTTTATCAGTTTTTTTTTTCTTCTCAATCCGGCGTCTAAAGCGTCGATAATTATTATATGTAAATTAACAAAAATTATTTAATTTTTATGAAACGTAAACGTTAAAAGTTTAAATTTCTTAGTTCGACCAATTATATAAAATGTTCAAAATAAATTTGGATTTAATTAACAAGATTTTTGTTGATTTATCAAAAATATTTAATAAGATTAGTAAATGTTCGAAAAACCTTTGTTTATACTTTGGTCAAAGTTTTCTTAGTTTGAAAAGCAAAAATTGTCGTTTCAAATTTTAAGTCATGGTTTAAATGGTTTCCTCAATCCTTCTTAGGTTGTCTTAAGGTATGCAAAAACATTTACCCCTAAACAGAAGTTAAGTTAAATGGTTTGTGTATAAGGGAATAATCCCTTAAAATCCTTTGTTAAAACATTTGTCAAAACATATTTCCATTTTCTTTTTAGTAATATCCAAAGTCTTAAAATGGCTCTTAATTTTTGAAGAGTCAATTTATATTCCATTATCTATTAATCACATGGTTAAATCATGTAAAGGTTCAAGTCTTTAATCACGTGTTAAT
This sequence comes from Glebionis coronaria, assembly GCA_025667525.1. Taxonomy (NCBI): domain Eukaryota; kingdom Viridiplantae; phylum Streptophyta; class Magnoliopsida; order Asterales; family Asteraceae; genus Glebionis; species Glebionis coronaria. The sequence continues at coordinate 3,278,740 of JANFOE010000322.1, read as the reverse complement.
TATTCAAGGTACAGGTTTTTATCGTTCGGCCAATTCAGGGCAATCTATAAATAATTATTAACTCATTCTCATTCTTATAAACAAATAAATGGTCCTTAGTGATCACAAGCATGAATTTATCAAATTACAGCCTACACACGTGATTCACCAAATTTATGAATGCTACATGTGCATTGGTCAATCCAAACGACACCACGTGAAGCTCATAATGTTTATTACAAGTACCGGATGTAGTGATTGGAATACATAATCTTCTTCGCGGACGCGACGTTGATGATAACCATGCCGTGAATCAAATCTTTAAAACATACGCTAAAACCTTGTAAATGATCGAACAAATCTTCCATTTCGAGTTATGGATTATCGTTTTCGATTGTCAATTTACTCAGTTCGCAGTAATCCATAAATATAAGGAATGATAACACCATAGCTCTTCATGATGACAGGCTTGGTAGAATAAAATCTTTCTCCGACAACTCTCTCAGTTGTACGGTAATTCCTTTAATTTAGATGGTACTGACGTGTAGTGCACAAGCCACAGGTGCAGCACCGAGAATATAATCAATACCAATTTCAACTTGCCTTAGTGGCGAGAGTCTAGGTAATTCATCAACAAATACCTCCTAAAGTTTCAGATAACATAAACACCTTTTAATACATTTATTTTTAAGTTCTTCTAGATTACAATATCTATAACTAGTTCACAACCATTCATGGTAAAATTTCAAGTCAAAATGCGGGATATGGTCATCCATCAAGAATTATTTAGATCACTTTTGATAATCAACATCTTATCATTTAGGGGAATTCTATTCGAGTTCCCATCGATTTAGACAATGTCGTCCTGTCTTAATCAATCAATCCATTCTACTGGCACTATTAACTTTCCATTTTCGTTATCGTTGATAAGATGTGAACTTCTCAAAATACTAATAATAATTCATAATCCTTCACAAATCCAGGGATATTAGGATACACAACTACTATTAAAAGAGTAAGGTCAACGCATAATCTATGCGATAGAATTTCAAATCAGATACAGACGAAAACATTTAACGAATATGAATATATCCCATGTTTTCATAATTTGAGTACGCATTCGAAAGCTCCTCGGATCGTTACCCAGGTCATTCAAATGAAATCAACTCAAAAGAAATGATAAGAACGTCGATACATCCAGTCGGGTATCAATACTCGGTAATCAGATACTTTTCCTAAGAATCTCACTACGGGAGAATTAGACAAGAAAGAATTGTCAATTGTCAAATAAGACAATTTCCACAAATGAGTAAATTCGACTCAGAGGAATAAATGCTATAGGCACATATGTAGGTCTCCCTAACATTATGTCCTTATTTTTCACTTCTTGCAGATCTCATAAATTTTAAATCTTCCACAATCTTCAAAGAAAATTTAGTGTTTATTCATTAGTTTTATGGTGACTACTAATCAGTTTTGCATGGTCCATTCCAAATTGTATGTAGGCGCGCAACTATATACAATTTCAAGATTAACGATGCAATACTCAGTTCGTCAAAATTTTATCATCATGTCTTTAATAAAAACATTTTCATGCTTAATTCTTAAATAAGAATCAAGAATAAATTTACAAATATTTTCTTTGTTATGGAAATAATTAAGTTTCCAAATCGTCTCTTAAACAACTTCATTTTGATATCAGTCACTTATAAATCTCACTTTGAATAATCCTTATTGTGATGAAAATTAAATTTTCTCAAAGGATACCGTTTTAACTTTATAAAAATAATGTGTGATCTGCAAAAGAGTGATAAAAGCTTGTTCACCAAGAATTAACTACGATATGATAGGAAATGAGCTTAGCCAAATAATCATGAGGTTCATTACCTTGATGGCACTCAAAAAGAATAATTCACAACGTAACTCAATTCAAGATGAGTACTTGTTCAATGGTTGCATCACTAATGCGGACATTAGGATGAAGCAATAAAGGATAGATAACATCGATACATGTAGAATTTAGCGATCAAATGTAGTCTTTTCATTAATCACAAACAAGTCAAAATTGTACCGTAACACATTACGTGTCACTATGTCATACAATTCTCAGAACTCATCCTACCAACTGATATCTCAGTTAAGTTAGGGATTCTTAAAAGATACCACAATGAACACTAATCTACAAGAGTCATTAGGTGTCCTGCCTGTCCCAGAAGATCCATCGGTCCCAATTCAGAAGAATATTTCTTCAATTTATTTCTTGGACACTGGGCATCCTCGTTAGTGGACAATGGCCTAGGAACAACCCTTAACACGAACCTACAATCATTTAAAACCTCAGAATTCAATCAAATAACTTAACGACTTATATTAACAATCTCATATTCCATATAGGTTAAGTTTTTCTTTATTCAAGTTTCAATCAACTTATACTCAATGCGATATCCTACTTCATTCTTCCAATACTTTCAATCTTATTCTTAGGCCTTAATAGGCGATAAAACATCGATATGAACAATACTTAATTTCCAATCCTATATCTCTTACAACAACAATTATCAAATGAGTCATTAATATGAAATGACTTGATCATTCAACTTAGACTTCTCGGAAAGGTATTAGTGGCATGAGGCTTTTGGGTAATGGTTCCAATAACAGCCTCAAGTGCAACGTTCACCCTTTCGATTTTAAATTTAAGAATTGGATGACAACGAATCAGATGACATCTTTCTAGGTGGTAATGTTTTGTCAAACTCCACTCTATAAGGAAAGATCGTCATGACATCGATATCAGATTTAATCTCGCCAGTTCTTTTTCAATATCACAATCAACTAATATCTACATTTCTACGAATATCAACCATTTGCTGGGATCATAAATATCCGCAACTTGGTTTAGATCTAGGATAGCTAGAATTCCTACGAGAATAGCTTTGATTAATTTACTAGGGGATTTAGGGTTACTTGTGACAATCGACGTCGTATAAATACCTCGTATAAAAATCAAAATAATCATCAAGCAATCATGTAATAAAATTACATCATATATATATATATATATATATATATATATATATATATATATATATATATATATATATATATATATATATATATATATATATATATATATATATATATATATATATATATATATATATATATATATATATATATATATATATATATATATATATATATATATATATATATATATATATATATATATATATATATATATATATATATATATATATATATATATAATCCAAGTTATATATATATTAAAATAACACTTCTCAGTCTGGCCTTGTCGGTAACTCGAGAATTCTTCGGCACCGTTATAGTAAAAAGATTTTTAGACATTTTTAGAAAAATGTTTTTAGTTAAAAGATTTTGAAATGTTTTATTCAAAACCTTAGTTTTAAAAATCTTTCGTTCTCTATAACGAGAGCTCTGGTACCAAACTGTAACACCCCCAAATTTATACAACACAGTACAGCGGAAGACTAGTTGGTGTTACGGGATAGCACATTACTCACATCATAGACAACGCATAAAAATTGCGTCGTTTAATAATAAATCATTTCCATTCATAAATATCAAAGTTACATCGGTCCCAAGTCATATTATTTCATACAAAGTTTTACAAAGTATTTGAATGGAAAATATTGTTTAAGTGCGGGCCATGAATTCTTGTCGTCTTCCCGAGAATTACCTTCAAGTACCTGAGACAAAACATGTTAAAAGAAAAGGTCAGCGATAACGCCGAGTGAATTCATAGAGTTTAATAAATTCCATCAATATAACTTTGGTATAAAACTAGTACCAAAAATCAATACGTACAAATCATTGTAACAGACCGTAAAATAGCCAAAATCATTTTATACAAATCTTTGTAATAGGCCATAAAATAGCCAAAGTCATTTTTATACAAATCCTTATCGAAAATCATAATATAGGCATTTGCCTTAAAAATCATTATACGAGCCAATGTCGTAAAAACATCATACAATACGTTTCGCAACGTTGTATAGATTAAATAAAAACCGTTATATGAATATGGTTATAAAAAGCCTTAAAAATCATTATACGAGCCAATGTCGTAAAACGTCATACAATACGTCTTACGACGTTGTATGAAAATAAAAACCGTTATATGTATATGGTTATGAAAACCAAAACACAAACATAATATCAATAGTATGACCCCGTATTACTAGTCAGGCAATACTTCGTAATTCGATGCGTCTAATAGTATTTCGTTAGTTTTGGATTATTATAAGCCGCATGACATTGTTACCTTACTAAACCAACAACGGGTAGCTAACCCGATACCAATTTCGCCCATCTAAAGTAGCGTGTCGTCACAAAGGTCACGCTATGGAAATCTTCTCATATATAAATTCGCTTACCAATCAATGTGGCACGACGGGGATCAACCGTCAAGGCGCGAACTGGGGTGATCGTCCCCAAATAGTACTATTAAATGCATAAGCGTCTACCAACTCCCGGTAGTTCACAATTCATGCTAATGGGACTTTTAGTGACATAACCTAACTTTAATAATCCGTTTTATTTCATCTATCGGGTCCATTAATCATTTATCGGGTCATACAATCGGCTCATTCAATCATTCGGGTCCAAAATCAATAAACAAACAATCGGGACAAATGGTGTCCTATTTTATAAAAACTAACATGTTATCTCCCTCGCGGGTTTATAAAACATTTCATAAAAACATTTAAAAGAGTGCGAGGCTATGAACTCACGTTGATATGGGAAGGCGGGTTATCGGCAATTCGGATGTACGGTACGTGCTTCAATCACGGAAACCTAGACAAATAATACTCGGTCTTAGACTCATGTCCAATGACTTTATAAAAATAACAATTATGTATACATATGATGATTTTATATATATGATGATCAAGTGGGTTTACATATCCTCATTTACTTATTTTTGTGTTATGTGTAGATAACTTTTATACTAGTTTTCTCGTTTTACCTATTTACGTGTTTTAGGTCCAATAAGCCTATTATAAGTTCTTAACTTGTATTAATCCATTTCATAATTATATTATCAGTATTTAAACCTTCAAGTTGGGCCCAAATGGGTTAAGCCCAATAAGTTCTTTTTATGAGTGTTTATCTTATTTAGTCCAATTATTAGCCCAAGTATTAGTCCAATATGTTTACTTAGCTCGTTAATGTCCGTATGCCCTATAGTTCGGGTTTTATCGGTTTTTACTTGTTATACATGTCTATATATCAGTATATAAGCTTTGTAAAGTTTTTATTAGACGGGTCCAACCATCTAAGTTTTATTTAACAAAAACGTTAATTTTACGGTATTAGCCGAAAAAGTCGTAAAAATCATGTTTATAGTTTTATAACTTATAAAACTTAACAAATTACCATTTTTATAAAATGTCCACTTATTTAACCTTTAACATATTTATATAAATAAAATCCATGAGTTAGTGGGTTTTAACTTTACATTTTATACAATATAATTTTGAGTGCTTATATAATAGTATTATACTTTATTTTCCAAAAATCTGATTTTTATCTTCACTTTCACCAAAACTGCCATATCTTGAGTTCTATATGGAGATAGAAGCTCAAATGTTTATCACATAAACTACATAATATGTGCTACATTTAACTCTTCTATAGCTACTGTTGAATCATCATCTAAGTATTTTCTAAAAATCGTCCAAAACAGTAACCTCAGATTTATACCTTAAACTTGTTTTGATCATATCTCACTCATTACAATGATTCCATTGCATGGCCAACTCTCACATGTGTACAAGACCCATAGCTTACTGTAAATCCATTCTACTTCATCATTTTATCAGATTACCATATGGTTCTTTACTGTTTTATACAGCCATCAAATTTAACCAAGATTTTAACCTTGTTTCTTATGGTTTTTCACCTTTTTAATCATGTTTATCAACACCAAATCCCCACATAACATTTTTATCATCATATAATCATCATATACATATACAATAGGAAATAAAATACATGTTTACATAATCAAAATAACAAGAAGATGAGGAGGACAATCTTTATACCACCATGATGATGTAGGTTGATCAAAACATGGATTTTTGATGGAGAAACTTGTGATGCACCAAGACCATCTTCAAGACCACCAATCTTCATAATCTCCTTGTGGAAAATCAGCCCTAATACTCCATAGAAACTCCTTCTTGGATGTTATAACTTGCACCAATCAATAGGGCTTCAAAAGGGCATCAACATGTGTATGAATAACATGAGATTTTGTGGTTGATTTTGATCAAATGAGGGTGTTCTTGGTGAGGATATGGACGAATTTCTAGAGAGAGTAGAGAGAAAATGTGTGTGGTTTGCATGAGTGGGAAATGATGGAAATGAGAAGAGTGGTTTTGGTTGCTAGTTTTGGAGATAGTGGGGTGTAAGTAAGCTTAAGGAGTAAGCTAACTTACAAGTGTAAGTTACCAACTTACAAGGGTGCCACATCCTTGTTTTGGCCTTCCAACATAGCTAGTGTGGTGGGACAATGTATTTTGTCCCATCTCACTAGTTTACGGGTATTTCTCGATTCTAGTTTCCTCGATTTGCGTGCCCTCGGGTCGTTTTACGAAAAAACGTTTTTATAAATTATGAATCAACGTCACAAAACGAATCCAATAAAAATTGTCTCATCAAAAACGGAGTTCAAAAACGTAAATACGTAATCCTAGGGTTTCCGGTTTAGTCGTATAGGACGTTAAAATAAAATCGTAAGTCCTAATCTCTTCTCGTAAATTTGTGAGTTTATGAACTAACACAAATTTAAAACTCCAAAATAATATTCACGGATAAATTTGTTTTCTGAAATGTCGGACTGTCACCAAAGACGGTGTATGTAAACGTAAGCACGTAACGTTGAATCCTCCGGTTTAGACGTAGTCGATGCTACTCCAAGACGTAAGTCCAAATTTATTCCCAAAAATATGTGAGTTCATATTGTAAATTGTTTTTAAATAATATTGAGAATAAAATATCAACCATAAATTGACGGATTGTCACATTGAGGGCTCACATCCAAGAGAGGACTTGGAGTGAAGGGTGAAGACAACTCATTCATCCTAGATTGAAATGAAGAGGAGGTAGAACCATGTGAATGGTTAGTACCATGATTTGAGCTAGTCTTGCATGGAGCAAGAGGTGGTGAAGGTGATGAAGAAATGAGAATTGGAGAAATCTCATTCTTAGGTGTAAGAAAAGATGAAGAGCCAAGTTTAAGCAACTTGATCTTAATCTTAAGGTTTCTTTTAGATGAGGATTGTTTGGAAGAGTTTGATGATCTAGTGGACACCATGGTTGTGTGTCTAGGTTTAGAACAAGGCTTAGAGGATGAAGAAGAAGAATAACCAAGGGGGGTTTAAGAAGGAGAAGGGATGATCCAAACTAGTAATGGGTTAAAATTCGTTTTGATGAACAATGAAATTAGGTAGGCAAAAATGGGAAAAAGCTGGTTTTTAGCAAAAAATTTATCAATGTTTACAATGATTTAGAGAAAACAATGTAAAAAAAAGATGCCATCGTAGTCAGTACATGTGGTTCCTTAAATAGGGCCGTTATTCTTTATTGATATAGATACGCCCAATATTTAGCGAACCGCGGGCAGAAGGCTCAAAATGGTGGACTTCCAAAAACTTTTAACAGCCCAAAAATTAAGCAAGGATTTATCAAGCCAAAGTAGACTACTAACCAAAATCTAGATAGCTAACTAACATATAAATTACACAAAGTCATGCAAATCAAAAAATCGATAGCATGAACACATTAGGATTAAAATATTAAGTAAACCAAACATAAAGTATTAGTTAAACAAATCCAAAACCTAAATGCAAGAAACATAAATAAGTCAAATGAAAAGGAAATAGTTCAACATTACACTACATGTTAACGAACATGTCAACCTTGAATCATTGTCAAGCATCACTTGATCATCATTTCTTCTTTTTGCCAAATCCCTTGATCATTATCCCTATGCTCTTGAATGCACCCCTTGACTCCACTCTATGATCATGCAACTTACCACGCGTTTGAAGGTTTGAAAAATAAACATGCTCAAGTCCGAAATTTTCTGGAAGAGAACTAGTGGCACAATGAGGAGGTGGAACAATTTGGTCTAGCCCGTCCATGAAAGTGTTCATGGATGGGGTGGAGTCACTCGAAGAGCCAAAGTGAGCACAAGTACCTACGTCATCACCATCACTTGGTGACATAGGGGTGTCCTCATCATCGGAATCTTGAGGGTCATTCCTTCTCATACCTCGATCACTTCTAGGCTTTCGTGGTTGCACCGCTCGAATTGGTAGCATCACACAGTTAACCGATTGAAAGTGAGAAAGATCAAGTTCGGGGAAGTCTTGACCAACCTTATCAAAAAGGCGAGTGAGGAGCACGACATATGGATGGTTTGTTGTTGTTCTAGAAAGAGCATAGTTGATCCGTCGAGCGATATAATATGCAAGATTGTACTTGGTGTCGGTAAATATGCAATATATCATATGTGTCATACATGCCGAGATATGATCCCGGTTTCCACCAAGATAAAACACATTTTCTCTAAGAATGTCGGCCCAACGAAGCAAACAATCATTAAGGTCGCTTACGAGTATCTCATAGCGATTCAAAAATCGCTTAGTAGAGTGAATACTTCGTACAACGGTTTTAACACGGCCTTTGGTGATCACTTCAAGGATGAGGTCAAGGTCTGGCACTTCGGTGTCATATGGAGGGTTATCGTCACACTCATTTAGAGCATCAATTCTCTATGAATTAGTGAAACGACATTGACCAACATATGGCACACCAAGTGTCTCGCCAAATTCCTCGAGAGAGTATTAAATGAGTATACCATCAATGATGAACTTAACAAATATTCTATTATCACTAGAAACAAGGGAATATGTGCTAAAGAAATCTAAGAGGAAGTGAGGATAAATGATTTCATCAATATTTAATAAACAATCAAAACCAATTTGAGCAAACATGAACTTGATGTAGCTATAATCCTCAATATCCTCATGGACAACTCTACCCTCATGGAAACAACGATTTTGAAGTGAACAAAAAGTATGAGCAATATTTACCGAAGGACAAATGTCAGCAAGGTTAGGCATGTAACTTTTAGTACGTTGGTGGTCTTGTTGATATTCCGAAGGCATGATTAATCACCTATAAACAACATAGAAAATATTTCCACAATCACTCATATGTTACATAATGACTAAAAGTCAAAATCGTGAGAATGTGTTTGATCAATTGCTTGACAAACAAAAGGACTAATCCTTATCATTCCCATGTTCACAATGTACCAAATTCATCAGTGACTAGAACATGTGAACTATGTAAAATCAACCATGAACTTGAACATTGCTTTATCAAAAATTTGTTTTTAGGTAAGAATTAACAATGCAATTACCAATTTATTCATGGGTTCATATCAATTCTATCATTTAACCAAAATAATTTAGTCAAAATTAGGATTGTTCTACAAGTGGGTTTTAGTGAAATCACAATGAATTCAAACCTAAGGAATCATAGTAATATAACTATGTCAACCCACATTCCTAGTAAGGTTTTAATTCAATATTAATTTTAAAAATCCCCAATTATGAAAATAAGAACCCTAGAACAAAATAATTGAAGAATGAATGTACTTACAATTGATTGATGTTAGAAGAGGGATGAGTGAAACCCGCAACTTGGAATCAATTAATCTTGAGTGATTGAGGCTTTTGGAAAATCAAAAATTGTGGAGGAGGGATGAAAACCCGTCGCCTCTATGGAGAAGAAAGGGTGGGGGGGTTTTTTGAAAAAGTGATTTTTAATAAAATCTGAGTATTTTAGTCACTAGTGGGCTGCGGGTCTTTATCGATAAAGAACAGTGCCTTTGAACCGTGAAAATAAAAGAACCGCCTACAGTGGTGGTTTTAAACCAAGAAAATCAATGAAATTTTAAAAACCAAGTTTTTCTAAAATACATAAAATATATCTCAAGCCTTTTGGAAATTATTGGACCACTTCAATACTAGGTGATAATGCCTTAATGAAGGATTACAAGTTAAATCGAAACCGAAAAAGATCGAATAAGACTGAAATGGAAGAACGACTACTCGTAGGGAAGAAATAAAGAAGAGAGAAATCAAGGGGAGTGAATCAAGACCAAGTTCAATGCTCAAGGGACAAGTGAAAATCTTCAAGTTGTAGGAACGAAGAGCTTGTGTCATCTATAGTGGTTTAAGACGTGCCTTTCCGGCGTATGTCTAAACGGCTTTGGTAATGAACCATGCCAAGCAATTTTGATAAATAGAGTAAGATCACTTTTAAGGATAGTCTTAAGCTATTACAAAATATGAGCAAAGTATAAATTCACTTTCTCTCCCACATGATCGGACAATAATTATTGCTAGGATTTGCAATAACAATATCTTTGGAATATTTCAATTCCAAATGTGTAATATCCTAACTAAAACTTATAGAGTAGTTTGGTATCTCAAGGGATTAATCAATCATACTAGATATAAGCTCAATTGCACATATTACACATGATATAGGGCCTACTAACCGTATGGGTGCAAACCATAGAGATCATGCTTGATACTTTAAGCTACTACTAACTCACTCTACATCACCCAAATGAGTCAAGTATCCAAGCAATGAAGGTTTGAGATGGTGTAAGAATAGAATCACATACCACAAACAAATGTCAAGGCAATGATGCCAAGAACAAGAACATAGTCAAGTAATGATCAAAAGAATGATCAATAGGGCGTGTGGAAGGACGAAAGCGTACCTTAGCCGCAAAATGCATTTCAAGTCTTCTAAGAACCAATGCAAAGCTCAATCCTGACTAAAGTGACTACTAAGTCTTCAAATACTAGTATCACTCTCATCCATCTTGATATCATCATTCAATGATGTTGAAAATCAAAGAAGATGAGTCTTCTACAAGTGTAAGCAACTCAATCCATAATCAATTAAATGATTAATCTAGATGAGATGTTATATTACCAATTAAAAGGCCTATTTTCAATGAAAAATAGTTTTTATGCAACTAATCCTTCTTATTTGAAGAGACTATGGATCGATCCAAGCTTTAAAGCACAATATACTTTAAAGATCTTGAGTGGCCATAGCTCTGATACCAATTATAAAAACTATAAAGGGGGGTTGAATAGTTTTTCTTCGGTTTGTCCTAATTAAAATTCCTTTCAGTTAGGTTTGTCTCAAAACTACCTTTTACTTGAAAGCTAGTTGCATAATGATTAGGTTCAATTCTAATGCATTAACAATGACCAATAGTAGATGTATGCAATGTGATATAGAAAGTAAGTAAAGGGTAAGGAAAGAAGCAACCTAATAGGGAGACACAAAGATTTATATTGGTTCGGAAACGAAGCTCTATCTTTTTTCCTACTCCACTCCTCGAGTACACATTAATCGAGATTTCCACTATATCCACAAGATCCCTTCTTTGCGGAGAAAACCTTACAATGTTGCTTACATTATTTTCCGACACTAAGCTAAATTTCGAGACCTAATCTTAGCTAGGACCAATCTACACATGCCACCTACTTCACCATTTTCCGACACAAGGTTAGACGTCGAGTTCTAATCGAAAGCTAGAACCAATGTTCTTCGCCCATCTTCTTTTTCGGCACAAGGCATGAATCATCAAGGAACATCAGCAGAAGGCATGAATCATCAAGGAACATCAGCAGTCATCAGCGATCCAATCTTGTTATTTGTTTTGAGCAGTAACAATAATCAATTCTAGGGTTTCACAAACAAAAAAACCCTAAAACGAAAATTGTTTGAAGATCACAGCAGTCATAAACACCTAAGATCATACTAGGGTTCATCATTGATTCAAGAATCAACTCACCAAAGCTAGTATGACCAGCAGTGACAACAACAACAAATAACAGCAGCAACATCAGGAATGAATTAAGTGTGATTCGCCACATCAAATGAACAGCAACAACCATCATCTAGGGTTTGTTGGGAAAAACCCTAGATCAACAACTTTATTTTATAAAAACAGAAAAATAACACTAGCATATGAAAACCTTGTTAGATCAACCAGATCGAGAGCCAACAAGCTCTGATACCACTTGTTGAGTCTTAGGATCTAGACTCATCTGGGATATCATGATCATGATTGTAATAAGCACAGCGGAACATAAAGAACACAATCATAACCAAGAACAAGGCTTTCACTAATGAAATGATTACTATTAATAAACTATTAACTACTACTCCTGGTGCCTTATAGGCTTGACACCAGGAGGAACGCACACACACCTATGGTTTACATTGTTTGTGAATGGATGAATAACAACCAAGGTGCCTACCCTCTTTATATAATAGAGGGACTAGGGTTACATCACAACCCTAGCTTACTATCTAAGCTAACATATTACTACTAGGTCCTTCATCTTGTTTGTCATATCAACTCAAGATCTCTAAGTCCCAACATAGATGTCGAGTTCTAATCCAAAGCTAGAACCAATCTTCACAACTCTTCACTTTGAAGCTAAGTGAGAACTCACAAGACACGTACACAAATCACTTTGTAGTTCAGTGAGAACTAACACACAAATATTACAACTCAATAAAACATATCCAAGTATACACATGTAACTTGGATCTACACAAGACAAATCCAAGTATACACATATACAATGGATTTACACAAGACTAATCCAAGTATTCAAGAATACATTGGATTAACACAACTAATCCAAGTATACACAAATACATTGGATCTACATAAGACTCAAATAAAAATGATGAATACGACTAGATCTTAGGTAGGTTGATCTTCATCAAAACTTCATCTTTAATCACATCACAAGTGTGTGAGTGATCTTCTCTTTGGACAAGGTAAAGAAGGGGATCAAGAGGATAATCTTAAGTAAACATACTTAACACATTATGTGATCATTTACAAATGATTAAGACTTAGAAAAGAGAAAGATGGAAGAAAGAATTTCCAAAAAGGTTGGAAAATGTGGATTTGATCCACTATTTATAGAAGACAAAGGCCAACGGATCTCTGACCGCGGTTCCTTAATTGTGCATGCGGTTCCTTATCACTAGGGAACCGCATAGCCATTTGAGGAACCATGGGAGTAGACTCCGCTCCCTTTTGTCTTTTAGTGGGGTAGTAATATATGAGGTAAGTTTTACCTTCAAAGGATATTCCTATGGAATTTAGAATATGCCATATTCAAATTTACATTTTCCATTTTAGAAAACATTTTCTTAAAAATGTTTATTAAAAAATCTTTTGTCACATTTAACAAAATGTAAGTTTAGGGCTAATCACTTTTATGATCATTAAACATGATTAAGATATTTCAGTGCAATACTTAAATGATTATTACCTTGATGATATTGTTTGTTAAATACGTCTTACGATTGTCTTTGACGATAGATGTCTTTTTAATTTTTCGCGATCAAAACTAAGAACGATTAGTTAACACTAATAATATTTTTAGGCATCACTTGCATTAACAATCCCAATTCCTTTTACCACAAGTTTACTTTTACTTTCACGAGTGTAACCCAAACCCTTTATCTTCTTTAATCACTCTCACTTGTATTACTAACAATGGTGAATCTAGTATTCTGTGAGAAACATAACCAGATTGCCTACTTGGAGAAGGAAATTGGCCAGCAAGTTTTTCATGAAGTTATTGACTTCCTCACACGAAGTCACATTCATTATGCTCTCACAGCCAACTCTAAGGTACTTAAAAGCATTATTTATCAATTCTGGGGGACTGCTACTGTATGAGAAGCTGATAGAGATGTTGTGCTAAAAGCTACTGTCAATGGTGAGGAGATAGTAGTTTCTGAGTCGCATGTTAGGGAGCATATTAGATAGAATGATACTGGCGGTGTTTTTACTTTGAGGAATACAGAAATTTTAGATGGCATGGCTGCAACTGGATATGTTGGTGATAACTCTTTCACAATATTCAAAGGAGCTTTCTTAACACAATGGAGATTCTTGGTTCTTAATTTTTTTCATTGCATGAGTAAAACACGTGATTGGATCAGTTTAGAATCAATCTTCCTACAACCTTGGTTTGTCTCTCTTCCAACAGGAGTTATAACTTCGGTAATTTAGTCTTTGTTAATATGGTTAAGAATGTAACCAGTCAGAATAAGTTCTTAATGTTTTCAAGATTTCTTATGACCATCACTGCTGAGATGGGTCATCCTTTGGGGAATCATAAGAGGATATACATGAGACTTGTCCTTACACACAGGGTGCTTTGGCAGATGAAGAGAAATAATGATAAAGTGGAATGAAGTGGTAGTACCTTTGAAAACAGTTATGCTACCTATAGTGCAGCTGGTAATGATGAGGGAAAATCAAGCCCAACCGTGTCCCAACCTACATCATCCAGAGCTGAAGATACTCCATCCACCTCACAACCCCTCTCCCAAACCTATAGGAGCATAGATAGACATATGTCTCAAGTACTTCAGCTTGAGACATTTACCTTAAACATGGGAACAGATGAGGCTGCTAGTGTTGGTGAGCCTAGTAGTGCTGGTGGGGCTACTCTTACTGTGGCTGAAGTGGCACAGGGGAGGAGTAAAAGGAGATCACTCTGCGAGACTCTGCGAGTCATGCAACTGTGGAAGAAGACGCATCAAATCAAAAGCTTCACGACTCTCTTCATAGCCAACCCACTAATAAAATTGGCGTCTCTCTAACAGCTCCCACAAGAAGCTTCACACCCAAAAACGGCCTTCGAATATCGATCGGAAATAAACCCTCCCAAAGCTTCGTACCATTATAAGAGAGCCAAAATATCTCTTTTTCTTGATATTAAGTTCAAGCACAAATCTCAAACAGTCGCCTTTTTAATGTCTAACACCTTGAATACTTCTAAATCTTTAATGATTTCATCATAAAAATACGAAGCATGAAAAAGAAGTTAGCAAGGATCGCTGATCTTATACAAAGCACTAAAAAGAGGTTCCAATGAGTCATCTTGTTGCACCCGTGACAGGCCAAATATTTTGTTTGTTCAAGATTTGAGATGAACATTTTTCCAACTCAAATTTACACGATTTTAACTAGAGTATATACATGTAATCCTATCCTGCCTTTAGCAATCTTATGATCCTACGTACTAGTTGAAACAAATACTAATAATCTTGTTAAAATTCAACTATGCTCCTGATGTATGTTTGCAAAACATGGATACACAAAAAGGTTAGTACAAACAATTTGTTGAAAGTTTTTTATAAAAAAGTTATCACTGTCTCTTCTAGAAAAGTGCCCCAAATATCCCATTTTGACTTGTTAAAATCAACCTAGTCTACCTTAAAATATACTCCACAATTATATTTCAACTTTCAACGTAATATTTCTTTAGAATTTTTACACATATAGAAGTTGATCTATTTTTTACCCCGTGCAAGGTATATTCTACAGGCCATTATGTAGCTATCAAAAGAAATAGTTCAACAACAAAGAAGACAATATATTCAAAGTATATTGGAGCAGGTTTATGGTTGGTAACACGTGTATAAATAGTTGAAAACTAATGACCAATGAAACTAGGTACTATCATCAATCAAGTCTTTTCTATTACCTGCAACAATGAAGTCTTTTCTATTACCTGCAACATAGAATTATATAATATATACTACATGTCCATGGTTAGTTACTTGCTCTACCTAATTATAAGTTCTGTTGTGGACCGCGCGAGATAAACTATGAGGAGATAGATGACACAAACCGATTAGTCCAATAACCTTCAAATGCCTGGACTGAGTGTAGTGGCAAATGCATTTGGCTAAGCTTATTTTAAGTGATTACTGTCTTAATGTGTTATCAAAATACTATAAGTTTACGCAAGCTAGCAGTTTTTAAAGAGTTAATAACAGGACTTTCTAGGACTACTTGGAGATGGC
This sequence comes from Glebionis coronaria, assembly GCA_025667525.1. NCBI lineage: Eukaryota > Viridiplantae > Streptophyta > Magnoliopsida > Asterales > Asteraceae > Glebionis > Glebionis coronaria. The sequence goes on along the minus strand of JANFOE010000322.1, from coordinate 3,262,762 downwards.
TTTCTGCTAAACATCAGCAAAACAACTACAGTACGTAATATAATACTCACGGAAGACGCCATAAAGCCTAAGGAACCACCACTTTATATTGATTTATTCCTATTTGAAACACAGAGTAACACATTGACTAAATGACTGCCGAATCTACTTTAAACCATTACTACTATTAAAAAAAACTTCTGATAACTAATTGCTAGATATTTGCCGACGGACTTGTAATCTATGCACCAGTCTATTAGTTGGAGAGACACGTTAGCACACCATATGTTTAGCACTTTTCATACCGATCAATGAGTTAAGCAACACTAATTAATAAATTTGGTGAGAATATCTATTAAAGTAAGCGAACAAGCTAGATTTAACTAATAACAGACCCTGAAAAGGGAAAAAAGTAGACTTATCAAGCAAGCATTCAGGAAAATTTGATCACATTGTGATAGGTCAGTGGGTGCACCAACTCAGGTTGAACTTTTTTGCCTTGTGAACAGGCCCCCCCTAGAATCAAAACCTACTTTGCCAACTTCAAACAACTTTCTATATCTTACTCTTCACTATATAAGTAACTCTTCTCCTCAACTTATTCCACAATCCATCTATCTTCTTCTGGTAGATTATATTTCACACACTGCCTTAGATCAAAGCAAACTACAACATAATGGAGCGCGGTTTACATGCATTGTCGTTTTTGAGCTTGTTACTACTGATATCTAGTTTAGTTTTTTTGGCAAATGCAAAAACTGTCTACCACGACTTTGTTGTACGTTCTTTTATTTCCTCAGGCTGTTTTATATATGTGAAATTTTATCAGTTTATGTTTACTAACTCACTATATTTGCAATGTCGTTAGGTTCAAGACACGAAAATAACAAAGCTATGCAAAACACAGAATGTTATGACTGTGAATGGACAATTACCAGGACCGACACTGGAAGTGAACAACGGCGATAGTTTAGTGATAAATGTCGTTAATAGAGCTAAAGAAAACGTCACCATCCACTGGTATACTTAACACCATAAAGTAAACAATCTAGTACATGTAATCAGTTTAGGACTGTGTTTAACTTAATATGTACTTTTGAATTGTTTAGGCATGGTGTTAGACAAATGACAACAGCATGGGCAGATGGGCCAGAATTCATCACTCAGTGTCCAATTAGACCAGGAGCTAGTTACACCTACAGGTTTAGAATTTCAGGACAAGAAGGAACATTATGGTGGCATGCACACAGCTCGTGGGTCCGAGCCACTGTTTATGGTGCTATTGTCATCCGCCCTAAAGAAGGAACTTCCTATCCGTTTGCTAAGCCAAAACGTGATTCAGTTGTTATGCTTGGTATGCTTCTATTTATACGGAGTAATATAAAAACGTACATTTCGCATAAATAAGAAAAATTAGCTTTTACTTAAATGATGTTAATAATCAGGGGAATGGTGGAATGCTAACCCATTAGCTGTCATAAGAGAAGCCATGAGAACAGGAGGAACTCCAAATGTTTCCGATGCATATACTATCAATGGTCAACCTGGTGACCTCTATAACTGCTCAACCAAAGGTTTACATAAATTATGATCATATAAATATTGACATTTGTGTGATTCTTGACATTTTTCTAACATGTTTCTGTTGTTTGTATAATGCAGACACTGTTATAGTTCCAATAGATTCAGGAGAAACAAACCTCATCCGTGTGATCAACGCAGCTTTAAACCAACAACTTTTCTTCAGTATTGCAAACCACAAACTAACAGTCGTGGGGGCTGACGCTTCTTATGTCAAACCTTTTACCACTAATGTCCTCATGCTTGGACCGGGTCAAACAACTGATGTACTCATCAAAGCTGACCAACCACCAGCCCGGTACTACATAGCTGCACGTGCTTATGCCAGTGCACAAGGAGCACCGTTCGATAACACTACCACAACCGCTATTTTGGAATACAAAACCGCCCCTTGTCCAGCAAAGGGTTCCTCTTCAAAACCCGTTATGCCCACTCTCCCAGCATTTAACGATACTGCAACTGCCACTGCTTTCAGTACCAGCTTTAGAAGCCCAAACAAAGTCTCAGTTCCAACCGATATCGATGAAAATCTTTTCATCACCGCTGGTCTTGGAATTAACCCGTGCCCACCAAACGCACCCTCAAGTACCTGCCAAGCTCCAAACAGAACTCGATTCACTGCAAGCATGAACAATGTATCTTTCGCACTTCCATCAAACTTCTCCGTGCTGCAAGCACACCATCACGGTGTTCCTGGTGTCTTCACTACCGACTTTCCAGCAAAGCCTCCAGTGGCCTTTGATTATACTGGGAACGTTAGCCGATCTTTGTGGACACCTATTCGTGGGACCAAGGTGTACAAATTAAAATATGGATCAAAGGTGCAAATTGTGTTACAAGGTACAAATATCCAGACAGCTGAGAACCACCCGATCCATCTTCATGGATATGATTTCTACATCCTTGCAGAAGGGTTTGGAAACTTTAATCCCGCAACTGATACCTCTAAGTTTAATCTTGTCGATCCACCTCTAAGAAATACTGCCAGTTTACCTGTCAAAGGGTGGGCTGTTATCAGATTCGTTGCTGATAATCCAGGTATATATACAAAATCAAGTTGAGCAAAAGACTAAATTTTTTAAAAATATATATTAACTCTTCTCATTTTGTTTGTTTGTTTTGTTTTTCTCAGGTGCTTGGATTATGCATTGTCATTTGGATGTTCATATCGGGTGGGGTTTGGCTACCGTGTTTTTAGTTGATAATGGAGTTGGAGAACTAGAGACATTACAGCAACCACCAGCAGACTTGCCAGTCTGTTAATAACATTCGTCAACAAATTCAAGATCATCATACTTAACAATCACGCTGTCTACGTCTATTTGATCGAGTTTAATGTTGTTTAACCCACATTGGGGGATTTCACTTATACTGTATTGTTTTTGTTTTGCTTTGTTTCGTTTTCTGCTTTGTTAATTCTCTTATGGTATTTCTGATAGCCAGCTTCACTAACGAAAGAAAGTGAAAAGCTTGGACGATGAAACATATTGTACTTTAGAATCAGTTAACAAAAATATATTCATAGCTACTTTGTTTCTAAAGCAATGAGAAGAGCATTTTATTACTCCGTATTTTGCATTATAATCATCAGTCTCAAATTTATCTTATTACATTTATTTCATAATTCTGAACAGTTCCAACAATCACGAATGTAAATGCCTAATATATGAGTTACAACATGGATATATTGGTTTGAAATCAGCGCTTTTTATCTCCAAATGAATCTTAATTCAAGTTTTTCATGCTGCACAATTGCACATTAAAGGGACAGAAAAAGATTGTCAATTGTGGCTGCAAAAACTATCTGAACATGGCCTAAAAGCATTTCAGTTATTTGTGCTCTTTAAAATCTATATGAATAACTGTAAACCTAAAGGAGATTAAGACGCTTACGTTCTCTAGGGTTCGTGAAATAGCAGATTCTGTAAAGTTGGTAAAAACCAGTCCATGATGTTTGGCTCTGCAAGAAGTAAGCGATTACAGATCACATCCAGCACATGTTCTATCTTATAGCTTGCAACTAGTTTCATCTTGTTGGAGCTTGATAAGGACGAGTCACTAACAACAAAACGGAATCGCCACCATCAACAAACAAGCAAAAAGACGTTGGTTAGACGACCAAAATAAGAATTCACTATCTAAAAGAAATACTTCACTTTCCAAACAATAAAAAGACGAATTGACATAAAGTATAGACATAACAACCGGACTGCCAGGCAAAGACTGCTCAAAAGGCCATGAAATGGGACCGGTTGAGTCACAATGTCCCGAAAGATATTTTCAGATTCAGTGGCACTGCACATATTCACTCTGGGCTCGATCTACAAGAATGAGTGAGACAACCAAGCAATTGTCGGCCTAAAGGCATGATAATCAAACTCAAAGGAAACCGAGATTATTGAGGTAGATTTAATCCTTTCAAACAAAAAAGGGAAGGCAGAAAAATTGTAGGATAGGAAAAGGTGAGCTTAACTCAACTGAATTCATCTCAAGGACCATATATATATATTGAGGACTATATACTCGAGTGCAGTACAACTGCAGTACCCAAACCTAATTACCTAACACTAACTACTTATCGCTTGGAAGTACAATTAAAAGGATAGTACAATTCTGTATTATCGCTTAACAGTACAGTTCATGATCTCAGAAACAACCATGCAAACTTGCAAAGCAATGTGATGAGTTTTCTCGCAAGTGTATATAAATATAAACGCAATAAGCATAAGCACTTTGCCCTCAATCCAAAAAGTCATTAGAGCTCATGTGTAGACATTGGCATGACAATCACAGTATGTTTGGCATTGCTAAAGTTTTCTGGTTATCTGCTTAATTACTTAAATAGATAGCCAGTTTACAGTGATTGGATATTTCAGTTAGTAGCTAAGGACTTGCGGAAAGCCGGAAACCACCAACAAATGGCCTACTGGTAAGCCATCTCAGGTCTAGGGGTTCAAACTTCACAATGTATAGACATTTGGAGTGGTCTGCAGGAACGAGTACCACCATGCCAAGGATACTTCATGCTAGGGTGTGTCAGCAAAATATGCTATGGCACGAGAAATGCTATGACACCACTATTTAGAGGAAGTGGTAGCATGAAAAAAAAAAAAAAAAACTCAACCGCGTGGGCCATCGGCGCCAGACCAAGACACGAGAACAAGGAGTCTTGCGCCAAAGCAAAAAGTCGCGCCGTTTGTTGACGCCAGGCGAAAACGCGACGATTCCTCCCCCAGTGACGGAACCAGGGAAATGAGTAGTGGGGGCAAAAAAAAAATTACAATAACAACAAAATGCGGAAAAAAAATCGTTATCGAAATGATAAATCAAGTTTTTTGTTTAAAAATTTACAATAAAGTGTTACAACATTGAATATCGAGATTTAGTATATGAGTGGGTCAATTTGAGTTTTTGGTTGAGGGCATTTTCGAAAAAAAGCTTAAAATCGAAAAAAAAATTACATTAAAATCTCACTTTGTCGGATTAACCATGGGAGACACCCCATATTTTATACTTAGATCCGTCCCTGAACGAAACGAGCTAGGTCGATTAAAGCTATAGCTTCGAGCCTTCGAGTATATTAACACGGGCATGTTTGTTTGATCCTGATTAAAACCGTTGTAGTTCAGTCCAACCTTTCGTGATTTTATCGCTCGGACTGTAAAAATGTATTAAATCATATAGTTAAGTCCAAACCCGGTTTTTGGGTTGTAGGCCCATTAAAATTTGTCATTAGATCGAGTTTGGTTATATCATTATAAATAACCTATCAATCAACACATTATAACCTAGGAAATTTCGATCATGTTACAAACTTTATATGATGCGTGGATTTGGAACATGCATGCACGTAGCATAATACTCTTAAGTTTTTAATTACTAACCTGTTCGTTGCATATATGGCCTGAATGTAGTGGTTTTCGCCACTTTCTGTTGGAGGGAACGCAGATTCGAGAGCATGGTTTTTGTTTTCATGATTTAATACTCTGATCCGTAACAACATTTTGGTACTAAAACATATGGCCAAGTGGCCAACTATATAACTCCAAATGTAGTACAGTTACACCACTTGAAAAGTACGGTCTACTCGCGAATAACTGTTTTTTTTTATGATTGTAAAACAATGGTTACGTCAGTCGATACGTCAAATGATCACTTCTTGATCGAGGGGTTGGTAGTCTGAGTCTTCAAAACAACGAGTCAATATTGAGCCATTATGTCAGAAGTAGAGTGTTCGGTAATAAAAATTACACGGGTTCGGTTTTGTTAATGTTATACACACAACCTAGCCAGGAGTTAGTTAATTAGCCTAGTTAAACATACATAATAGCTAAATTTAAACAGCATCAACATGTTACATGATACAAGTTAAACAAAATTAATATACCCGGCGACAAAATTAGATACAAAAGTATTGTTTTCTCCGTTTTTAAATATATGTTCATTATAATTTTTTGTGGTCTTTCTTTTTCAATTTGATTTTAACTATTTATATTTGTATTATATAATACTTAATGCAAAATATATGTATAAGTTAAGTTTAAAATATATTATAATTGATATAATTCTCACTAACTATTATATAAAAAAAACAATGTTTAAGATCAAAATTAAACAAGTAAATCGTAAAAATCTGGGTATACTTATTTAGAGACGGGATCAACCTTAGACAAAAAAAACATGCTATACTATTCTTTAACCTTTTTTAGTATAGATTAAAGGTTTAAGTTTATTTTGACACTAAATTTTATGCTGATATTAAAGGGTTAATCATCACTCTTTAATTCTATCTTAATTTAATATATTAAATATAATCCAAACCTTATTTTTATTTTAAAAATATTAATATTTTTTTAATCGTCAATAGTTAATCGAAAAAGATATACCATCACCTTACGAGCATTTAATTATTCTTCTAAAGATCTGCACTAAGATATAATTTTAACGAACTCTATTTTGTTCATTTTTTTCACGTTTGTTAAAGAAAAAATTGTTGTTTAAACTTGAATAACATATCATATATGATATTAAATATAACACTAGTATCATTTTTTTTTTAGTTTACTACAAGGAGTTTCCATCGCTTTTAAGACGAGTGGAGTAATCTCCCGCGGGAGTTTGCTCGATACCTCACACTAGTATCATTTATGAATATATGATTTAACACTAATATTATATACAATATTTATTATTTAATACAAACTTTAATAATGAGAAAAATAGATGAAAAATATAAAAAAAAAAGTTTTCTAAAATATTTTATAACGCATATTTATAGAAAAAATATTTAAATATTCATCGATTTAATATATTTTTATTCAGTTAACGATCATATTTGAATTATAAAAAATAAATAAAGTTGTCAAATGTTTTTAGTTTTATTCATTAAATACGTATAGAAATAAAATAATATTATTGAAAATAACTCTCTTGATTAGATAAAAATAACAGTTAGATAAAAACTTTTGCAAAAATATACGTAGGATATATATACCGAAATTGCTTATAAGTTTCAAGTTCTCGTGGATTAAAATATGACTTTAATAAGTTAAAAAATGCATTTTCCATTATTTGGTCAATCCTGGGTGACGTGGTCCGTGTAAACTTGGAGATGTGTAACATCAGCCAGTTCGTCATGCACGGCCATGCACCGTTTGGGGTTTTGTAAGATCAACATCTAACTATATCGACTTCATAAACAACATGTGGGGACCCGTCGTCAATCAATATCAATATATATAGATATATGATTGTTCGATACATGATTTTCGTAAAGGGGCTATGTACCAGAACCACAACATTATATTGCGTAACTTAGCTGGACCGTATTATCTTGTACTGGAATTCAGGTATATATATATACTTCGTCAAAATCGTACTGTTAATTAAACCTCGTTAAGTCATTTTAGGTCAGCTTTGAGTTAACAACTATTAAGGGTTAGGTTATTTTATAGTAATACTATTTAAATCGAAAACACATTTTAATGCATAAATCATTTATACATATATTAGTATGTATCCGCACAATGTAACGGCGAGACACATAATTATTTTTTATGTTAACAAATATTAATCTCTTATACATTAAGTTTGTATTGTTAAAGTTGTAAGAAATTAAAAAAAAAACCTCTAAGTTTTTAAAAAATTAATAGTTAATAAAAATATAACAAAATTGATATTTATTTAAAGAGTATAAAATTTTAGAAAATATGGTGAAATTAGATTATAAAAATAATAAATAAATAAAAAGATTATTCAATTTAAAAAAATATATTATTTAAGTAGGTTGTTACAAAAGTTTGTTACAAAACGTTGTTATAAAGGGTTATAGTATTGCTATGTTTGGCAAGGGCTTTTTTAAAGCTTTTTTAGAGCTGTTAGCTTTTTTGTTAAAAAAATAATCTAATAACTCTGTTTGGTACAACAATTTTTAAAAGCTGTTAGCTTTTTATTTTCACCAAGTAGCTCTTAATAAAAAGCTGTCTGATACAGCTTTTTAAATTATCAAGAGCTGTTAAAGCTGTAAGTTACTGATATACCCTCCAACCATATTATAATTTATTTAAATATGTCTTTTTAAGTCATTTTACATTTTAATTTTTATAGTTAACAGCTAATATACCAAACACTTATATTAAAAATAGAGTTTTTTATTAAACAGCTTACAGTTAACAACTTACAGCTTACAGTTAACAGTTTACAGCTAATTTTACCAAACATAATGTTGATGATGATATTAACAAGTTGTTTTATTTAATAGGAAAAAAGTTTTAATTTTCAGTCTTACTATTTTAAAAAAGTCTCAAATGTTTTATAAAGTAATATAAAAGTATAGATATTTCTTAAAAATTTTACGCATTTATTCAAACCAATCAATAAAATTATTAAAGATATCATTACCAGAGGCGTCCGTTGAATTTTGAGATGTATTGTTATTTTTTGCAAAAAAAAAATAAAAAAAAAAATAATAATTTTTTTCTAAATGTATAGTCCAAAAAAATTTGTTTTCCTCATTTCGTATAGATTTTAGTAAATAAACCTGGTTCAATTTGCGTTATAATATCGTTCTCGTGTGAGTTTATTTGATATCCACTTAGGATTTATAAGCGCTAATATCTTTTCTATTTTGTGACAAAGTTTATTACAATATAATAAACTTATGTAAGTCTTTAAATTACAAAGTAAGTCAAAAAAATTAAAGCATATAAAATATAAGCTGAAACTAAATAAGTTTATATTTCTACTACAGGAAAAAGTTCTACATACACCCTTTCTTTAGCATAAACTCAATTAACTAATCACAACCATCCATTTTGTCATCTAACAACAAAAATATATTTTTAAAAATTCAATATCTCACAAACCGTTAACCGTTACGCAAAACGAAACATACCATCGTGACGAGAATTAGATCCTCTTTCAAACGAGGGGCACATGTATATACTTTCGACAAACTTTTTTTTCGACTTTTTTTCTTAAGTCACGTTTGAGAGAATCATATATGATTCGTCACGAAACATATATGATTCGTCATGAAACATATATGTTTCGTGACGAATCATATATGATTCGTGACGAATCATATATGTTTCGTGACGAATCATATATGATTCTCTCAGACGTGACTTAAGAAAAAAAGTCGAAAAAAAAGTTCGTCGAAAGTATATACATGTGCCCCTCGATAGAAAGATGATTTAGTTTTCGTTGTAATGGTGTATTTTTTGTCACTTGACGATTTACCGTTTGTGAGTTATTTATTTTTCAAGAAAAAGGTGGAAAGTTAAATTGAATGAATGTGATTGGTTGATATGGTCTATGCTAAAAAGAAGGTGTATGTTGATCTCAACTCCTACACTACATAAACGTGAACAAGCACCCTTATATTCTTCTACCTGTACTCCGTATTTGTACTTATCATCCCGATAGAAGATTAAACTAAGGTTTTTAAGATCGGAATTTTATCTAAGATCGTTTTCGTCTTTGTAAGATCGAGATCGTAAAGTAGAATCGAGATCGTAAGATCCTATTATAATATAATTTTATTAGTAGTCTTTGCAATATTTCATAAATTTACGAACTAATAACATCGTAAACATAAAATTATACGAATATTTCATAAAAATGTGGTCCTAAATCATGATTATGAAATGTATAAGAAGATTTTTTTTTTGAACGGCAGTTTGGTACAGCGGAGTATCTTGCGTACCACCGAGGCACCAAGTCTCTCGACCCGAGTTCGAATCATCTCACGAAGAGAATATCAACCCCCATGCTAGCCATCCAGTTTCCCATTAAGGGGCTTCAAGGCATCGCGATGGCCAATTCTGGGAAAATCCCCCACATGGGGAATGCCAGGGAGTCAAACCTCTTACCTCCCCCACATGGAGACTATAACCAAATGCATCCATCCAACTGAATTAGACTTCATTTGCAAAATGTATAAGAAGATTTACACATTTTTTTTAGATTATACAATCTAGAACTATAAATTTATAGTTTTTTAGTTTGTTTTTCGAGAAAAGGTAAGATCGGATCGTAATAGATACTAAGATCATATGATCAAGATCGAGATCTTATAAGATCTTAAGCATGTAAAGATCTTACGTAAGATCCGAATCGTTTTTACTTTGTAGTATCCTAAAATCGCAAGATCCTAAGACTAAGATCGAGAAACGACTCTTTAATTCCGTCAATTACCATGTAAACATTTGAGTTTGGCAGTGTAATCTTTATATGTTTATGTGATTGTGGTTTTTTATTTTCAGTCATTGGGTTTTTTATTTTGTGGTTATGTAGTACTAGTTTTAATGCCCGTGTACGCACGGGACTTAAATATAAATGATATATTAAGTAATAATTTCGTTATTGCAACTTTATGTGTATATTATATGTTTTTTAAGAACATCTAATGTTTATATGTTTGATTATCTTTTTGTTTTACAGTGTACCGTATAAATTAATATAAACTGAAATGTTAGCTATAGACAATGTGTGTTTAGTAACACATAACGACTTTAAAAAAATATATATTGTTGTAATATGCAAAATCTCGTCTATTTATTTTCTTCTCACAACGATTTTTGAGGTCCTACATTCATTTTGATATTTATATTTGTGTTAATAATAATTTACATATATTGTATTGATTGACTTTGTTAAGTGTCAAAATAAAATAGACAATACTTTGTGTTTTTATTTGAATATTTATAATTATTTGATTTGTTGATTTTTTAATATTACATATATGTTATATTTTTAAATTTAAAAAATATAGATTATAAAGTTTAAGAGGGTATTCTGTTTATTTTTTAAAGTTGCTAACAAAATATGAAAAAAAATATAAGTTTACATTTAAGTCTATCTAATTTATTTAGAATTTAACCACTAAAATTTTATTCAACCCTTCCTCTTTTTTTAAGTGTTTATTTTTATAAATTTGACACATATATTTTTATGTGTTTTCATCAAATTCCTACACCAAAAATTTTAATTTTGACTAAACTTAATTCAATTTTGACTTTTTTGGACCAATCACATTCCTTAATTTTGCTTATGTGTCAAACTCAAGCTATTTGATTGGTCCAATTACTTTTTCTACACTTCCACTTTTAACTAAAAATCTTAAAAAATCTAATTCTTTTATTATATAAAAGATTGGTTCTTATTTTTGTTACTTATTTTTTCAGGTCTCGTTTTTTTAATTAATTAACTTGTTAATAGAGGTGAGATACTTTATATTGTAGGGATGTGATCATTAGAAAATATAATATCGGTAGAAAATATAGAAAACTAAACAGATGCCCTAAAAAATGGATGCCCTAATAATTTTGTTTAGGTCATCCATTTAATGCATTTCGTTTAGGGCATCTGTTTGATATTTTAAGCCATCTGTTTTTGTTTTCTATATTTTTTACCGAGATAATGTTTTCTCTAGATCCCATCCCTTGTACTGTATAGTTACTTTTTTCTGTGATTCTTATAAAATGTTACTTAAAAAAAGTTAATTTCGCAGTTATCAAAATTACAGTATCAGTGAGACTAAGTTAATTATAATTACTTAATTAGCAAGATCTTTTATATAATAAGAAAATTATATTATTTGAGAATTTAATAAAAAATGGAGGTTGTAAAAAAATAATTTGATCAATCAAATAGATTGATTTTGACACATAAGCAAAATCGAGCGATGTAATTGATGGAGAAAAATCAAAATTTAATTCAATTTAGTTAAAATTAAAAATTTTGGTAGAAAATTTTGATGTAAACACACAAAGATATATGTGTTAAATTTGTGAAAATAAAAACTTTAAAAAGGAGGAGATGATAAATAAAACTTTAGTTGTTGAATTTTAAATAAATTAAATGGACTTAAGTGTAAACTTATAATTTTTTATGATTTTTAGTTAACTTTGCAAAATAAATAAGATACCCCTTTAAACTTTATATCCTCTAAACTTTATATTTTAAAAATACAAAACATATGTTGTATTAAAAAAATCATCAAATCACATGATTATAATATTCAAATAAAAATACCATTTTTTATTATTTTGACACTTAACAGAGTCGAGCAATGCAAACTACGTAAATTATTATTAACATTAATATAAATATTAAAATGAATGCAGGACCTCAGACATCGGTGTAAGATGAAAATAAATAGACATGATTCCACATATTACAACAACATATATTTTTTCAAGGTCGTTATGTGTTATTAAACACACAATGTCTAGAAAAAGATAGCTAACATTTCAGTTAAGCAAAGTCAAATCCTTTGTGCAACAAATATTTATACAAGATATCAATTAATATTATCATATATAAAAGTGCCAATTTTCTCTCTCTAACCAAAACGCCTCAGGCGACTCCTCCGGCGGGATCAAACGCCCCAATCAACCTGATCTATTTTCTTTCGCCTTTAATCTGATCGTTCCTGAGTTCTTTGTCGAAGCCCATTCGCTGTATAAAGACATGTAATTGTATGATCTTCTCTATTAGATTCGATTGTCTCTTACATCTTTTTATTCGGCTCGACGACCTTCGGAAAGAAGCTATTAGTTTTAAAGGTTTTTAATTGCCTGAGATTTGGTTTCTTTAGATATGTTATTTTCTCTCAAATTTTCAATTGGTAGCTGAGCCCCCTTCAATCCAAAGGTGTGGGGTCCCAAGAATGGACAGAGGTTAAAAGGAAAAGTTGCGGTTCGGTTTTTAATCGGCTTCATTTCCCAAATGCTGGTTCTTCAATGGTGGATGATCTTGCTAGGATTTCATTATCGGTGTACGTCTCCAATTTCCCATCCCATCTCTCTGTTCGAGAGCTTTGGAACATCTGTGGTAAGGCGGGGAACTTGGCGGATGTTTATATTGCTAAACGTAAGAATGCCTTAGGACAAATGTTTGGCTTTTGTCGTTTTATTAAGGTTTCTATTCAGGATAATCTCATTCAGTCTCTCTCTAACATATTGTTCCTAAATATGAAAGGAAGCAGGGTGTGAAAGTTGTTAAAGGCTTGGTTGGAAAACTTCTTGTTGCTTCACCTGAAATTGTTCCTAATATTAAGAAGGCTCCTTCTTATGCTAATGTAGCACAAAATTCCTCTGTTGGGGTTCCGTCTCCTCCTTCACAGGAGAGCACTGGTATGAACACTTGATAGGTGCGTAAACACCCATCCTTTTTACCACTTAATTACAATAATAACCGAGCTAAAACGTGTATTTTATGTCATTTATGTCGTCATATGCGTGGTTTGTGTTTTTGTTGTGATTTAGGACGAAAAGGTGAAAAGTGAAGAAAACACGGGCATTCACGGGCTTTTATCGAAGAAAAAGACGAAAGACGAAGTCAAGAAGTCAAGAGTGCAAAAATAACGGAAGTCCAAGACCAATTCTGAAGATTTATCGAAGAAAAAGTCAAAAGACGGAAGTTTACTAAAAGCCGAAGAACTCAAGTCTAATTTATTGAAGAATTACAAGACGAGTTCAAAGAAATCCCGAGACAAAGTCATTAAAGTCCAAGTATTAAAGAGATTAACAAAGGATTAAGAAGATCAAGGACTAAAGCATGCAATTAAGGAAAAGATGAAAGAGAGGAGGAAGCTTCCTAAGCACTCCCCAATCCTCCCCTATAAATAGATTAGGATGTTAATCATTTCATTTGTTGGATATCTTGACAAACTATTTCTTCCATTTTCATTACCTTGCACATTTAAATACATGTCATTTAATTTCTTGTCTAATTTAAATACTTGTCTTGCACTTTAAATTCCTTTAATTTCAAGTAAGTTTCCTTTTAATTCTTGTCAATCTTTATTTTTATTGTTTGATCTCCTATCTACCTTTCTTTAATCTTTATGTTTATGTTCATGTTCATGTTCTTATTTTGTTGATTTGATTATAGTGGGTTTTGATTATTTTGGTTATATTTGTTAGTTTGATTGTTTTGGATTGTTTGATTATCATTAGTTTATGTTTTGTGATTAGTTTGATTTAATCTTTTGGTTGATTTTGATTATATTTGTTTAGATTCGTATATACCTGTGTTTCCTTGTTCTTCGGGTTTGCGGTTACTGTGTTTTCCCAGGAAACGTTCCGGATCAAGCCCAGCAAAACATTCCGTGTGAAAGATTTTAAAGGGCGTTCATCCGGAATATTGGACATTCCAGATCAATTGAGTTCATTCGGAATAGTTATTATTCCGCATCAAGGTTCTTCATCCGGAATAATCAATTATTCCGGATCAACCAAAAGTTCTGGATCAACCAATCATTCCGGATCAACAGAATATTCCGGATCAAGGGAATATTCCGGATCAACCAATCATTCCGGATCAAGGAGATATTCCGGATCACGAGCTTCCATCCGGAATAAATTACATATTCCGGATCAAGGAGTTCTATTCGGAATATTATTCCGGATCAAGAGATATTCCGGATCAAGGGCAACATTCCGGATCAAAGCTACATTCCGAATAAAGAAGTTTATTCCGGATAGGTGACATATTCCGAGTAAGCATTTTATTCCGGATCAAGGGTTTTGGTAAATGTTCCGAGTGAAGAAGAACATTCCGAACGAAGGTGACATTCCGGATGAATGTTTATTCCGAACGAAGGATTATTCCGGATAAGCTGTGTTCAGGGTATTTTTAGTTTCTGTTTTTGATTTTTAATTTCAAGCTTTATTCTTCCCGCCTTTTTCCTTAGTTGCACTTTAAGTTTGTTTGCTTTAGATTTATTTTAGCATTGCCTTAGTTTTAAGTTTTAGTTGCGTTTTTAAGTTTGCCTTAGTTAGATTTAAGTTTGCGTTATTTACTTTTAGTTCTATTTACTTTTCGTCACGCTTTTAAATACCTGCCTTTTATTTTAAACTAGACTTAGATTTACTTTACAACGTCATTTACTTTTAAGTCTTGCACATTTATTTTAAAACAACCAAAAATATTCTTTTTCACCAAAAACAATTGAGTTGTACTTTGAACCGGAAATCAATTCGTTAAGATACCGAGAACTTAACTTTCTTACTATGTAAACTCCTTGAGCTTGCAAATCGCACTCTCGCTTACCCCGTTGGTATTGCCGAAGATGTGTTCATTAAAGTTGGCACATTTACTTTCCCGGTCGACTTTGTGGTTGTTGATTATGAAATGGACCCTCGTATTCCTTTAATACTTGGTCGGCCGTTCTTGAGAACTGGACGAGCTCTAGTTGATGTTGCCGAAGGTGAGCTCATCTTAAGAGTCGGGGATGATGCACAAGTGTTTAAAATGGGGAAGCTTACAAGCAAATCCTATGGACGAGAATCTGCGAATATGATTAATGTGATCGATGATTTTGTCATCTACAACAATCCTCTATTCGAGTATAATCAACTATTTCAAGATGATGTGGATGATTCTCTCTCCAATTTGGAACCTTCCCCCATTTATGATTCTCCACCGATCTTTGATGCTAATGATGATGATTCTAGCTCAGATTCGGATGATTTTGATGATTGTACTTCCGAGTATCCCGACATGCCCACATATGATGATTTTGATGAGGCCGATACTCTCTCGAGTGATTCCTCACATGCTGAAGATCCTCCGCCATCACTTGATCCTACTTTGGATGACTACTCATTTGAGGAAGACTTCTCTACATTTCTCAATACATACTTCCCTCATGAGAGTGATGCTCCTCCTTTGGACTTTGATGATTATCGTCTTGATCCTACTTTGGATTGAAGAAAATTCTTTCAAAGGAGAAGCAACCGGTCGACACCAACATCCGCAGAACGTATGATTTAACACCTCTTTGTCCACCTTCTGAGGACGAGGTTGTGCATTTTCTTCGCGGATCTTCTTCACATTCTGCTGAGCCTGGGTGCTATTTTCCCCTAAAGGAAAAGGTGTTCGACCCAGGTATCGATATTCTTCAGCCATCTCAGTATCCGCCTAATAAAATAAAAGGAAAGATTTTTGGAACTACTGAAGATATGCTTGCGCCACACCATACTTGCTTCCACCGTGCTCCATCTTTGCTTAAGGGAACCTTGCCTATTCTTCTTTGGCTTGCCTTGTTCGCCTTAAGCTTGTGCTACTTGATGGACGAAAACTATGTCTTTGATCCCCTTGGATATGTTTCATGCTGCTTCCTATGGTAATCAAGGTCGAGTCAGGCTCACGACTCGGTGAACAAAAATCAAGCGCTTCTTGGGAGGCAACCCATGCATCTATCTTTTAGCTTTCTTTATCCTAAGTGTAGGGGAGACCCGTTGGTGTTTGCTATTTCCTCTCTTCTTCTAATCAGGGATTCGAGCGCTCAATGATCCACTCTTGATAATTTTTGACGACCCGTGATTCCGTGTTCCCATTTTCCCGGTTCTATCCTAAACTCTTTTCGATTCACTATTTTCTATTTCTCAATACTAAAATAGGAATCTCTTTAGTTGTATCTTCCTTAGCAAGATTTAAACAACGTGCACAATGTCCTAAGTGTAGGGGAGTTTACTCCCACATGCTTAAACATTGAGGACAATGTTTATGTTAAGTGTAGGGGGACTTCTATCGAAGTTAAGTGGCCTTTTCCTTGTATTTGTCCTCATTTTAACCGGAAAATCAATTTTTTGACATTTTTCAAAATTTTTGATCTATTTTGGCCTATTAGTTTTTTCCTTTGTATAGTTATTTTCTTTCCTTGTTAGAATAAAATTTTAATAAGTGGTTTTAATTTTCAAACGTTATGAATCTTTTGACTCAACCCGAGTTTACTTATCTAAGTTTACTCTAGCTAGTATCCTTAACGTGTTTAAGTCAAGTTTTGCTAGGCTTTTATATAGGGAGCTATAAAACGCGAAAGTCTTAACTCTCACGGGTTAAGAATAAGAACTTTTCGTAAGTTTATAAAATTGATCCTAGAGAGTCGTTTATCAAGGGAACTTTAAAACGCGATTTCTAAACTTGAAAGAGTCTAAGAATTTGCAAGATCCTATAGGCGACTCGAAAACCCAAAACTTTGATTTAATAGGCTAAGCATCCACGAGTCTCATTCCTTGAGATTTTAAACTGTGGAGAACGAGAGATGGTAGAGTCAATTATAAGTTTGGTATTCTTTCGTGAATTTATGTGAGTTAATTATAAGCCTATTCTCCCATCGCTTGCTAATAATTTTATCTGCAATAAATAAGGTTGTACAATTTGAAAAGTTACTTAGCTTCTAGCCCAAGATCGTTTAAAAGTTGCTCGGTATGGATTAGAGTTCATAGCCAAGGCATAACTTATTGAAGCGGGATGCGAAGATTGGCGAGTCCAAAAAGGTCCTAACAAGGCATGAGGGCTATATTTTGTTGCTAAAGATCCCAAGTGATGTGAAGAATCATTTAACGAAAATCAATATGAAGGATCGAGACACACGACGAAAAGCAAGTACTCCCCAAAAGATCATGGAGAAGTCTATCCAAAAAGGCCCTAACAATGTATGAGGATAAATAGATCCAAGTCCAAAAAGGAGGCGAATCGTTGTATATCAAAGTCCAAAATAAAGATTGGAGAAAAATGAAGAAGTCGTGGTCCATATATGAAAAATCTCTCAAAACTTCAAGTGAAGAAATTCCTATTATGAAGAGAAGACCATTATTTCATGAACGTCTCTCAAGGTTTGAAGTATGAAGTCGCTGCCAAATATCGGTCCGAGAAAGGTCTCAAATCGCGAAGCGAGTTATGTCAAGATATGAACTTTATGAGGTCCCGAGAAGCAGTTTTAAAAGATTTTGTCCTTTAGCTAACTATTGATTAAATCGTTCACTATATTTTCAGCCTAAATAACTATCGAAATAAGTCAACAATGTATCCTAGTGATCATTCAAGACAATAATAAAATATAAGAGATACACCTAGGAATAAGGGAGTCTAAGTGAATAATTGGCCCACATGAGTTCGTGTTAGTTTGCTAACTTATAATAACAATGATCTCGTTTTTAAGCTTGGTTTGGAGAAAGTAAAAACTTGAGGATGATGATCATTCACAACATTTCCAAAACCCAAGGTATGTTTTTGATTTCTTTACTTTGAATGTTTTTAATTTTCTATCTCTTTAATAAAGGCCAATATGGATTGATTATGATGAAAAATGTAATCTTTCTTTGTAACTAATGCATTGCATGAGGACATTGCAATGGTCAAGTGTAGGGGATTTGATAGGTGTGTAAACACCCATCCTTTTTACCACTTAATTACAATAATAACCGAGCCAAAACGTGTATTTTATGTCATTTATGTCGGAATTATGCGTGTGTTTTTGTTGTGATTTAGGACGAAAAGTGGAGAAAACACGGGCATTCACGGGCTTTTATCGAAGAAAAAGACGAAAGACGAAGTCAAGAAGTCAAGAGTGCAAAAAGAACGGAAGTCCAAGACCAATTCTGAAGATTTATCGAAGAAAAAGTCAAAAGACGGAAGTTTACTAAAAGCCGAAGAACTCAAGTCTAATTTATTGAAGAATTACAAGACGAGTTCAAAGAAACCCCGAGACAAAGTCATTAAAGTCCAAGTATTAAAGAGATTAACAAAGGATTAAGAAGATCAAGGACTAAAGCATGCAATTAAGGAAAAGATGAAAGAGGGGAGGAAGCTTCCTAAGCACTCCCCAATCCTCCCCTATAAATAGATTAGGATGTTAATCATTTCATTTGTTGGATAGCTTGACAAACTATTTCTTCCATTTTCATTACCTTGCACATTTAAATACATGTCATTTAATTTCTTGTCCAATTTAAATACTTGTCTTGCACCTTAAATTCCTTTAATTTCAAGTAAGTTTCCTTTTAATTCTTGTCAATCTTTATTTTTATTGTTTTATCTCCTATCTACCTTTCTTTAATCTTTATGTTTATGTTCATGTTCTTATTTTGTTGATTTGATTATAGTGGGTTTTGATTATTTTGGTTATATTTGTTAGTTTGATTGTTTTGGATTGTTTGATTATCATTAGTTTATGTTTTGTGATTAGTTTGATTTAATCTTTTGGTTGATTTTGATTATATTTGTTTAGATTCGTATATACCTGTGTTTCCTTGTTCTTCGCGTTTGCTGTTACTGTGTTTTCCCAGGAAACGTTCCGGATCAAGCCCAGCAAAACATTCCGTGTGAAAGATTTTAAAGGGTGTTCATCCGGAATATTGGACATTCCGGATCAATTGAGTTCATTCGGAATAGTTATTATTCCGCATCAAGGTTCTTCATCCGAAATAATCAATTATTCCGGATCAACCTAAAGTTCCGGATCAACCAATCATTCCGGATCAACAGAATATTCCGGATCAAGGGAATATTCCGGATCAACCAATCATTCCGGATCAAGGAGATATTCCGGATCACGAGCTTCCATCCGGAATAAGTGACATATTCCGGATCAAGGAGTTCTATTCGGAATATTATTCCGGATCAAGAGATATTCCGGATCAAGGGCAACATTCCGGATCAAAGCTACATTCCGAATAAAGAAGTTTATTCCGGATAGGTGACATATTCCGAGTAAGCATTTTATTCCGAATCAAGGATTTTGGTAAATATTCCGAGTGAAGAAGAATATTCCGAACGAATGTGACATTCCGGATGAATGTTTATTTCGAACGAAGGATTATTCCGGATAAGCTGTGTTCAAGGTATTTTTAGTTTCTGTTTTTGATTTTTAATTTCAAGCTTTATTTTTCCCGCCTTTTTCCTTAGTTGCACTTTAAGTTTGTTTGCTTTAGATTTATTTTAGCCTTGCCTTAGTTTTAAGTTTTAGTTGCGTTTTTAAGTTTGCCTTATTTAGATTTAAGTTTGCGTTATTTACTTTTAGTTCTATTTACTTTTCGTCACGCTTTTAAATACCTGCCTTTTATTTTAAACTAGACTTAGATTTACTTTACAACGTCATTTACTTTTAAGTCTTGCACATTTATTTTAAAACAACCAAAAATATTCTTTTTCACCAAAAACAGTTGAGTCTAATTTGAACCGGAAATCAATTCGTTAAGATACCGAGAACTTAACTTTCTTACTAGGTAAACTCCTTGTATAAACACTCCTTCACTTATTTTGACACATGAAAAATCCTGTGAATTCCCTTTCGCCTTGTTAGGGTGTTATAAGGATTTTAGGGCAATCTCCAATGCAAGAATTTTATGTCATAATGAAGGTTTTTTGAATGTGGATTGCAAGTACCTGAGAGGTTTATGGGTTTTGTTTGACTTTAAATCACATACTATGAGGGATAAATTTCTTCATCATCAGGGTATTTCTCAGTGGTTCTCTTCACTTAAACCATGGTATGATGAATTCGTTGTGGATGAGCGCCTTATTTGGCTTGAGATAGAAGGAGTCCCCATTCGTGCTTGGGATAATCATGTATTCGAGCAGATTTGTAATAGATGGGGTGAATTAGTATTTTCTGATGACAGTGATGTGGGTAATAGGTTATCTAAACGTCTTTGTATTAAGTCGTCTCACACTCAAATGATCTTTGTATCTATCATGACAACAGTCAACAATGTCAACTATTATGTTCGTGTTAGGGAGTTATGTAGTTGGACTCCTACTTTTTTTGACGAAGAATTTGATTGCGAGGGGAAAAACAACTTTGTCGTTAATCATGACATTTCTGTGGAGAATGACCTTGAATCAGTTGGTGACATATTTGAAGACCTAAGCCTGGTAATTATGATAAAAATCAGGAGCCTGTGCAGAATGAGTTGGTTTCTCCCTTTGCCTCCCCTTTAAGGATGACTCACCTATTGATGTTGTTGACATCGATTCATTTAATCTTGAGCATCTGATTAAACAAAGTGGTACAAAACAGAAGTCAAGCAAGTCTGGCACTCCTGGGTTTTCTTCGATTATTAGAGAGGACGACACAAAACCTGAATTGGATAGTAATTTATCTGATGTAGGGGGTTTTAAACACTCCGGCTTTTCAATGGTCGAACGTTTGGAGGAAACTATAAAAATAGGTTTGGCTCTTGGTCTAAATATGGATGGTTGTGATACAACTCTTGCTTCTCTAATCAAGGAAAAAGGAGATTATGCAGTTCATCGATGAATTGCATTTCTATTAATTCCTAAGGTCTTGGAGACCTTAATAAAAGGAGGCGGCTTCGTGATTTAGTGCATGTACATAATGTTAATTTCTGCAATTCAGGAGACCAAGATGCTGCATGTGGATCTCTTGATGCTTCGTCAGATTTGGGGTAGTGTTCTCTTTGATTTTGCTTCATCTCCAGCCCGTGTTTTTTCAGGTGGTATTATCTGATGTTGGAACCCCTTGTTGTTTCGTAAATCTCGTATTCTCTGTAATGACAATTATGTGGTTATTGATGGCGTGTGGATTCCCAAAGATGTTCAACTTAAATGGATTGTGGGGTATGTTCCCGAAATTCCTTCTAGCAAAATCTCTCTTTGGTCCTCTTTATCTAATGATCTTGCTAATTGGGATGGTATCTCGATTATTATGGGTGATTTTAATGTTGTTCGCGAAGAGTGTGAAAGATTTGGGTCGGTCTTTTGTGAAAGGCAAGCGGCAAGTTTTAATGACTTCATAGCTGATAACTCTTATTGATATACCTCTAGGAGTTATAGTTTTACTTGGACAAATAAATGGGGAACCTAAATGAGTAAACTAGATCGGTTCTTGGTTACTGATAATTTTCGAGAGGTTTTTCCGCATGGGACAAGTCTTATTTTGGAAAAGGGAATACCGGATCATCAGCCCATCCTTTTTAAAGAATCATGTGTCGACTATGGTCCTACTCCCTTCCGGTTCTTTAATTCTTGGCTCGAGACTAATGGGTTTCGTGATCTAGTTGTCTCGACGTGGAAAGGTGATGGTATAGTGTATAGTAATGGTTTTAATCTTTTTAAAAAGAAGCTTCAAAACCTTAAAAAGGTCATCCATGAGTGGAATATCTCTCGTAAAGCTGATTTGTATGCGGCCAAGAAGGAGCATCCGCATTATCTATCCTTGATTGATTCTAGAATTGATCAGGGTTGTGCTAGTGAGGGATATTTTTTGTCTCGTCGTGAATCTCTTACTATCTTGGGAAAATTGGACTATTTGGAAGCCAAAGATTTAGCGCAAAAAAAGCCAAAGTTAGATGGTCTTGTGAAAGAGATGAAAATACAAGTTTTTTCCATGGTACGCTTAAGAAAAAAAGAAGACAACTAGCTATAAAAGGTGTATTGAAGGACGGTGATTGGATTGAAGATCCTGGTGTGGTTAAAGAGTAATTTTTCTTGCATTTTCAGAATCGGTTCAAGAAGCCTTCTTGTCCTCCTATCGATCTTGGGCCTCTGAATTTTCGAAGTCTTTCTCAAACTCAGCACGACTTTTTGGAGACCCCGTTCTCCCGAGACGAAAAAAAACAGTTTGGGATTGTGGTTGTGATCGTGCCCCAGACCCAGATGGTTTCTCTTTTGGTTTCTTCACTGCTTTTTAGGATGTCATCGAGGAGGATGTTGTTTGATTCATTCTTGAATTCTCCAGGAGTCATGATATTCCTAAAGGATGCAATCCCTCTTTTCTTGCCCTTATCCCTAAAACTTCTAATTCTAGATCTGTCTCTGATTTTAGGCCTATTATTCTAATCGGGTGCCAATAAAAAATCATTGGCTAACTTTTAGCAAACCGTCTTAGTATGGTTATTAGTAATTGTGTTAGCCCCGTTCAATCTACATTCATTAAAGGAAGGTGCATTCTTGATGGTCCGCTTATTTTGAATGAAATCATGGCCCAGTATCGTTGTCTTCACAAAAAGCTTCTCCTTTTCAAAGTTGATTTTGAAAAGGATTTTGATTCGGTCCGTTGGGACTATTTAGAAGCGGTCATGATAAAGATGGGGTTCGGTAGTAAGTGGCGTTCTTGGATCTCGGGTTCTCTCCATAATGCCAGATCCTCTGTTCTTGTTAATGGCTCCCCGACAAAGGAATTTGAGCTCTTCAAAGGTCTTCGTCAAGGAGATCTTTATCTCCTTTTGTTTTTTATATTGGAAATGGAAGGTTTACATTCTCTTATGTGCAAAGCCGAAGAGTTGAGGTTATTTAAAGGGGCTAATATTGGTCGGGATAATATTAAAGTTTCTCATCTTATGTATGCTGATGATGTGCTGTTTTTTGGAGAGTGGTCTCGGTCTAATGTTCAAAATCTCATCAACATCATTCAATGCTTTTACCCGATTTCTGGATTAAAGATTAATATTGATAAAAGTAACGTTCTTGGTGTGGGAGCCTCGGTCCTTGAAAATGCTTATATGGCTAATTCGATTGGATGTGGGGTTTCGAAGACTCCTCTTACTTATTTGGGGATCCCGGTTGGTTGTAGTATGAATCGCAGTGCTCACTGGAACTCGGTTATTCATAAGTTCTCTTCCAAGTTGAGCTCGTGGAAAGCCAAGCTTCTTTCCCTTGGGGGTCGTCTTTATCTTATCAAGGTTGTGCTTGGTAATCTGCCTACTTACTTCATGTCCATTTATTTGATTCCTTCTTCGATCCGCTCTAATCTTGAAGCTATGCGTAGTAAGTTTTTTAGAGGAGCGGATCCTAGTGAGCGTAAAATGTCCCGGATAAAATGGGAAAGACGTGTTTCGAGAAAAGAGAAAGGTGGCCTTAGCATTGGGAGTATTTTTGGATTAAATATGGGGCTCTTGTTCAAATAGATTTGGAGGATTCTCACCCGTCCTTCTGATCTTTGGGCCAAGGTTATATGCGGTATTTATGGTCATTTTGGAGGGGTTTTTCGTGATCTGCCTGGTCGTCTCAAACGGAACACGTGGGGATCCATTTTAACTTCGGCACAACGTCTTAAACAGAAAGGTATTGAC
This sequence comes from Glebionis coronaria, assembly GCA_025667525.1. Classification (NCBI taxonomy): domain Eukaryota; kingdom Viridiplantae; phylum Streptophyta; class Magnoliopsida; order Asterales; family Asteraceae; genus Glebionis; species Glebionis coronaria. Next base: position 3,238,874 of record JANFOE010000322.1, on the reverse strand, counting down.
CTCCTCGATTTGTTCTCGTAAGCTTGGTAATGAAGTCCCGATTTCATTTTGGGAGGATAATTGGTGTGGTAACTCCCCTCAAATCGCAATTTCCTCGTATGTATAATCTTGATCCTGTTAAGACTTGTTCTGTCTCGCAAAGGATTTCTTTGCACTCTTCTGATCGGGTTTCTGTTCTTAGAAGACCACCAAGAGGTGGGGCTGAATTGGTGCAGTTCAAGGCGATGTTTGGAATTCTTGGTGACGTGAATCTATCTGATCATTGCGACTCTTGGGTTTGGTCTCGTGGCTCTTCTTCTATATATATGGTCGCTTCGGCTAGGGAGCTAATGGAGAACTCCTTGTATTCTACTGATAACGTGGCTACTAGGTGGCTTCGACATCTTTCAATTAAGATTAATGTTTTTCTTTGGAGGTTAAGCATTAATAGGCTCCCTTCCAGGGTGAACCTTGATAGGAAGGGTATTGAGGTGGATTCTCTCTTGTGCCTTATTTGTCATCTGGATGTTGAAACCGTTAATCATCTTTTATTCAACTGTGAGATGGCTAAGGATCTTTGGGCTTTAGTTGCTAAATGGTGGGAGTTAGATGTTCCGTTCTGCTCTAGTATTTCGGATTGATACTCTTGGCTTGATGGTGTGCGCCTTGCCTCCATGTCTCGCTCGATTTTGAAAGGTGAGGGGGGGGGGGGGGGGGGGGGGGGGGGGGGGCTTATGTAGGCTATATGGTTTTTTCGGAACAAGCTGATCTTCTCTAGCTCCCCTCCAAAAAAAGGCTTCTCTTTGGGATTTTATTGTTGCTCAATTTTTTTTTATAGTTTTCTTCTGAAAACCCAAAATATAAGATTATTTGGCTAGGTTGATTGAAAATTCCTTCTCTTATTGGAGCTCAACTGTAATCTTTCTAGCTTTTGCTAGTTTTTAATAAATATGCCGCCGTTAAAAAAAATTAATATTATCATATAAAGAAAAATCAAGTAAAACGCGTGGGTCCATGGATATCGTAACTATTTAAAGTTTAAACTTTAATATTCTTTTATATAATAATATTAAACATTACAAAATTATGAATTTATAAATTGTATACGTGTAAGGTTGATGTAAATTGTTTGTTGATTAATAATTAAGATTTAATTATTTAGAATAAGAATATCGAATATGAAAAATAAAAATTAAGACGAGTTTATATTAATTTACATGGTATACAGTAAAAAAATAACATAATTAAACATATAAATATTAGATTGTTTCAGAAAATATATATAATATACATAACATTGTAATTACAAAATTATTACTTATTTTATTTTTATTTTCACGTCTCATGGACCAGCATTAAAACTAGTTAAAGAAAATATCAAATTAGAGCAACAAAATATCCGCAAAAACGTGGGCATCTTTTCAAGACTATCCAAAACGTGGACCTAACATTTCCACTATTTATACTATTATTTTCTTGTCTTTTAACACTGTCGATCATAGTTGTTGGAAGCAGTAAGTCGCACCCGCTGACGACACTAATTTTTAGTTAAAAAGAGAAAACTTATATATGTATTCATTGTGACCTCGATGCCGACAAATATATCACAAAAGTAACTAAATTTAGGCCAGCTTGCAATATTCTTCAAGTTGGCAATATGAAAAAGATAAAATTAAAAGCCATGCAACTCATTAATTTATTTTTGGTACAAAGGTTTTACTAGGAAAAAGTTTTCAAAACCAACTTTTAGTTTTTAATATATACTGTAATATGTTAGCTCGTATTTTAGATATTCATTGTATTATTATGTTAGCTATCTCAAGTCTAAAATATTCTTGTATACTTATATATTGTATCCGTTTATCATGATGATGAGATATACGGTTTATAATATAAGGAAAATGATGAATTCGGTTAAGTTGAGCATTTATTATATATTAGATGGTTAAGTTAAAATTTTTTGACAAATATGGTCACCACTATAAATGATTAACTTTGCGGTCATAAGTACTCAACAACAAGTTATTAACTTATGGTACTCAACCATAAAATGCTTAACTTTGCATTATAAAATGCTCAATTTTGCAAACTTGAACATTTTCTTTTTTGCAAAGTTGAGCACTTGAGGGTTGAGCACCGTAAGTCGAGCATTTACCATAAGACACGTGTCATAAATATAATAGAGCTGAACCAAAGGCCTCTTGGTCTAGCGGTATGTGAGTTGCCCTCTAACCTCATGGTTGTAGGTTCAAGTCTCAGTATAAACATGTAAGATAGAAATTGTGAGATAGTTAGTGTGAGTTGTAAAAATTGTCGTTCTAAAAAAAAGTTATATATTTGTGCATGATCATATATGTTAAAAATTTTTAGTTTGACCATTTAATAGACCAAAATATAGGATATGACAATTTTCGTCCTTTTCCCTATAATATATAGGTGTGCAGGAATATTATTAGATTAAGCTGATCATTAAGAATTCTAATAAAGTTGTACTATCTATTGGTGTTCTACTAAATATATAAACTGAAATGAGGCCAAAACTTCATGTCCTTATTAGTTTACAAATTTTAAGACAATTTAAAATTACAAAAGGAACAATTTAAGAATATGTATAATCACAAGAGAAAGTCATTACACTTATCCTACACTTTTGATTATCTCTCAGCTTAGTTTTTTAAACACAATGCAGTATCAATTTGCATATATAATAAATCATATATATTCAATATTGTCACCAATAGCCAAATTAAAATCCGATTTCTATAATAAAAATTCCAAGTGTATAGCCGTTTTATATTTACTAATGCGTAGTTTTGTTTGATATGTTTGGAGAAAATACGAGAATCACTAATGGATATACTTTATCCAAAAATTTTTTTATATAATTCATGTTTATCAACCTCATAAATAATATATTCTATTTTCTTTTTCACTTACGCGAAAAGTTACTCATCAAATAACAATGAAAATATGAAATATTACTTTACACTAAAAATTACATATGAACGGTTCATGTCTTCTTTTGATGATTGGGTGAAACAAACCATCCAACAAAAACATCATGGTAAGAAACAAGATTGATAATGATGAATATTTAATTAGACAACTTATATTTATGACAGTAGAGTAGAAAATACAAGGTTGGACATAAGAACACACTGGTAAAGAAGTGAAAAAAGAAGAAAGAAAGAAAGAGAAAGTGACAATATGCTTAGAATGAACTGTAAACCGACTTTCGTATTGAACCTATCATTCTCATTCTAATTGTTTATTTATCATCCTACCTGCCAAACACTTTATTTTGAAATCAAAGTAATTTTTCGTTCCAAAATGTAGCAAACTAGCAACCAAACGCATCTTAAAGTTTAATAAAAGGTTCATGGTTAGTGCATATAACATGCTAGTCAATGATCACAATATAACATAAACCGAGTAATTTTTTTAAAGGCAAAAATATTAGAATTACCAATAGATTACAACATCAACGCTCCAAGAGCTAAAACAACAAACTATGTCCTCACGAAAAAAATAATAGAAACAACTCACAATCACATGAGATATGTGAGATAAAATAAACAACAAAAACACAAAGAAGGCTAATGATAAGCACATAAGCAACATCAATATTCATCATAGTTATGTAATTTGTCCATTAGACATGACACACATGGATGGTCTAGCTACTTTCCCGATCGAAACATATATTTCTTGAATCTTCTACAACTCCACTCGAAAGATCTAAGTTGAATTTCCTTAAATATACTTTCTATACCTTTCCATTTCCTTTGAAGACCCGCTCATTTCTATTCTTCCATATAAAATATGTGGTCACTAATATTACTGCATTTCAGAACTTCTCCGCACCCTTGCTAATCGATGCACCACCATTATGTTTGAGGAACTCCTTTGATGTGAACACATTAACTAGACCGATACCTCCCCACGCAGAAATCATATCCCATACCTTCACTGCATTCTCAAAGCACTAAAGTGCGACCGATAGATTCTATGTTGTTTCACACCACAGACACAATATAGAGTTCATGTTTATTTTAACAATGAAATTTTATTAAACACTAGCAAGAAGGTAGAAAAATGATTACAATATAAAGTCCTTAAGAGAATTGTGTAACCAATTGTTCCATGAAATAGAAGACAATTTATTTCTATTAGAGTACTATCTAAAAGAACATTCAACAATTTGATCAAATAAAATGCTACGCTTTGGCGGAGAGTTACCAAATGTCGTTTCGTTACGGAAGTTCCACAAAGACCATATAACAACGCCACAAACGACTTCCAAGATAGATTTCCGAGAAGATGGAAAACGTGAGTCTTCGAGCCATGAATATACGTCATGGATGTTGGAAGGGATAGGAGGAATTACGTCCATCCAATTGAAGGTCTTAGGCCAAAGGATTAATGCAAGGGAGCAGAACCACAAAGTGTATGGTAGTTTCTACACATGAATCAGATATTGGACAACTAAGCGAGTTCATATCGATCCTTTTGTGACTGAGATTCTATCTGGTCAGAGAGCGGTCACGAAGGGACCTCCAAATAAAAATGTTAATCTTTTTAGGAAGGTAGTAGTTCCACCTTGTTCCAACACTCCCATCAAGAAGCGTACCTTCATCGATATGATCACGAGTGCTTTTGACTGTGAAGATTGGCGAACCTAAGGACCAGGTCCAAGTGTCGTCGGAGTCAGCAAGCGAACAAGTGGCCAACATATTAAAAAATTTGCTGAGATGGTGATCATTCGTTTCATGTGTAATCGGGCGAGTCCAGTTCAAAGCCTAACCATTATTTCAACAATCACGGATTGTGCATTCTTTATTCAAAGCAAGCCGATAAAGGCGCGAGAACTGATGTTTGAGTGGGGAGTCACCCATCCATGTTTCGTGCCAGAATTTTTTCGTATTCTGCTACTAACTCGTCTTTGAAGAAAGGAATGAGGAACAAGCCCTTTCTCGTGCATGGTATTAATGGATCTCACAATTATACCCCAAACTCCTTGATTGCGAACATGGTTATAAAAGGAGGAAGCATCTATGTTTTCACTGTGAATAGCTTTTATCAAAAGCACTCAAAGAGAATGAGGATTGTTGAAAAAACGTCATCGCCATTTTTAAATTAAGGCATGATTCAAAGAGTGAAGCCTCCCGATGCCAAGCCCTCTTTGGCTTTAGTGGCAACAACTTGTTTCCAAGATATAATGGGATATTTTTTGCACTAGCATCGAATTTGGACCTCATGGATTCAAGTTTGTTGTTGATAGTAACCATCATGGGAAAAAGGGAAAAGTAATACGTACTGATAGCTCCCAAAACTGATGATATGAGAGTGGTTCTACCTCCAATAGAAAGAAGAGTAGATTTCCATTTGACAAACGCTTAGAGACTTATCAAAAATGGGATCATAACTCTTTATATTGGCCATATTACAATCCACTGGGAGACCCAAGTATAAGAAGGGAGACTCCATGACTTTACAACCGGTAATCGAAGCCAATTGTTTTACCTCGTGAAGGGAACACCAACCCCAACAAGGTTTGATTTGTGAAGATTAATCTTCAAACCAGAGACCCGATAAAAGCATTCCAGAATGGAAACCATGGTTTTGATGTTAGCTCACGACCATTCACCTAAAAACAAAAGCATCATCTGCAAAGAAAAAGTGAGACAACATCAAGGTGTTAACTTTGATACCCTTATAGAGTACAACTGATATAGCATCTTCAACAGCCACATGAAGACCTTCCACTTTCATGGCTATAATGAAAAGAAAATGAGATAGGGGATCTCCTTGACGAAGCCCACAGTTGAGATTGAATTCACTAGTAGGACTCTTGTTTATAAAAAATTTGAGGAAATAGCTGAATATAAGCATCCTTTGATCCATTTAATCCATTTTTCACTAAAACCCATGAAGTGCATAACCTGAAATAAGAATTCCCAAGAGATAGAATCTAAGGATTTCTAAAAATCAATTTTGAAAACCATATGATTAGTCTTTTTTTCATTTACACCATTTGATCACTTCGTTAGAAGCAAGGGGCCATCCAAAATTTGACGATGCTTGATGAAGGTTGATTGCTTGTGGCTAATAACATAATCAATGACCAGAGATAATCGATTCGCCATTAATGAGTCTGGCAATAATTTTGTATTTCGCACCAATGAGATTAATGGGAAGAAAGTCACTAATCACCATGGGATTAGGACCCTTAGGAATTAAAGCGATAAAAGAAGTGTTACATCCACGTGGGAAGACACACGTGTTGAAGAAGGCTTGAACAAATTCTATAACATCATCTTTAATCGTACCCTAAAACTTCTTGTAAAAAGCAAAGGTGAAACCATCTGGGCCCGGGGATTTATTTGAGCCAAATTCCTAGAAAAGATTGCGAATCTCAGCTTCTTTATTTTTGGAAGTGGGGAAGGAGTTCTGGTCTGCTTGTAAAGTTTTATAGAACTTACTACTTGAAACAATTTTAGACGATTCCACCTTTTGAATTTAGATTTAAAAAGGAGCGGAAAACATCTTGTTCTTAATCTAATATCACAAAGTTTCCAACCATTCTCTCTCTACTTTCTTTCTCTAAACCTTCATCTCTATTTTATATCTATTTTCTTAGATCTATCATGGTGAAGTGATAAATATATGGGTACAACAATTGGCATCATTCATCACAATATAGATTAGTGATTATTTGTGGTTGTTTTATCATTTTCGTAGGTTTAAATCTATAAAACCACACGAGTTCTTATGTTTTCTTTGTTTTCCACACATAAACGTCAATATTATCTTCATATATTTGGTTTTGTGTGATTGGAACAAGAAAAAGACATCTTTTTTTCTTGGTTTTTTAGCCGATCCAAACAACAATTTTTTTTAAGATCTAAAATTTTTTCGGCTGAAAAAAATAAAAAAGGTTGCATTTTTCTAGTCCTTTTGATGCTATAAATCGAGAAAGGACAACTCGATTTGTTGGAAAACCTTAAAATCGTTGCCTTTTATCGAGATTGTTGCCTAGAAGCTTATTTCAGAATAATCAACATTATTGCGAATTCATAAACCCCAATTATTGCGAATTGAAGGAAAAAAAGAACGAAAAAGGCATTATTGTGAAATGGGAAAACCCTAATCATTGTGAGATTATAAACCCTCTTTGTAACACCCCACTTTGATAAGTGGACCGTTACGTGTAATTATGGCGTGTCATCAAAGCATGCAAGGTAATATGTACTAAAACATAATGACCATAGGGAAGACCAGAATCAAACATCGGTTCTCAAACATAAGCCCAAAACATAAATAAAGTAAATGAACTAGGAGGACAAGACAAGTGTCCAAACAAGCATAATTATGAAGGCAAAAAGGAGAAGAAGTCTAAGGCAGCTTCCATCATATGCAAATCCTCCATAAGCTCAATTCTATCCTTGAGTACCTGCCGTTTTGGGACATGGAAAGGAATGTAACGGTTGAGCAAATACGCTCAGTGAACGGATATATGACATAGCATGAATGGCTGAAACATAAATAAGATTAATAGCAGCGAAAATGTATAAGTCCTGGAAAACCTGGAACATGTTTATAAAACTGGTTTTATTGTTTGAAAAGACTTATGTTTTTATGTAATTTCTTTATTAATTAGCCAATAGCCTATATAGGTAATGAGGTTCCACCGTGCATGAACACTTGGAGGGGAGACCTCGTCATACAATTAGAGGGGTTGTGTCTAATTAAATAGTCTGGGTAGGAGGGATCAACTCCTAGTGAAGGATGTAAGGCACACATCACATTCACTCTGGTATTACTGGTAAAACATGTAACTAGGATGCACCCATACGCCCCACATGATAATATAATATAATGGCTAAAACTGAAAAGGGACGCCACGAGCAATCACTTCGCCATGGGGAAGTCATAACACTGGTGCCTCCATTGTTATGGTTATGGTACCTCCATAACTGGGTGACACTGGTCATGCATGTATATGGCTTAGGCAATTATTCTAACATAAGTATCAAACATATAAAACAATACTGAACCAACTGGCTTAGCTCAGTTGGCCACCAAAGTTCCACTAAGTGGTTTCTTTGGGGAGGTTTCCTGGAGGTCTTGGGTTCAAGACCTGCCAAGGGCCTTTTAGGAGAAGCGGATAGGAGTCTAACTTAACTAGGCGAGGGTTCGAATAAGACATTCTTCCGCTTGGATGTCATTGCACGATTCGACCCACTAACAACTAACATTTGCCGTTCTAAAAAAAACATATAAAACAATACTGGGAAAATAGTTGGCTACAAACGGGGAATCCTAATAAGGAAAGAATGTCCATACTGAAAGGACGGAAAATTTGTACCTTATGTTCAGTAAACGAAGAAGACGAAAGAATGAAAGTCCCACTTCGATCTCACTAATGCTACATAAATAGGATACATGTGTAAGTATTCTGTTTACCGAGTACGTAACTGATTATATCATGTCTTAGCTTGTTTTATATGTTCTTGTCTTGTTTTACTGATTTTAAGGTTATGATGTATTTATCATGTATTCTATGTATTCTGTTTAAGTATTACTTGTATTTCTTGCATTATTATACTTGTTGTGTAATAATAAGTAACTTTCTAAAAATAGCAGGTTTCCTAAAATAGAAAGTTTCCAAAAAAAGAAAGTTTTCAAAAATAGATTAACTTCTTAAAATAGAGCAGTTTCTAAAAATAGAAAGTTTCCAAAACTAGTAAGTTTCCTGTATTAGAAAGTTTCCATACTTAGAATTAAGCTGAATTAATAAGCTAATAATATAAGCTTAAGTTTAATGGTTAATAAGTCATGTGATTATTAGTATAGTTTATTAGTAATATCATGTTAATTAAATAAACTATAGGTTATATGATTTAATTAAATATAAGCATGATTTAATTAAATTAAGGTGTATAAAATACTTAGGTTAAACATGTATTAATATTATATTAATTATAACCTAAGTCATGTTTATTAATTAATTATATTCCATGTCTTAATAATTAATTAATAACTATAGTCTAAATTAAATGGCAAAATACTTAGGTTAATACATGTATTATTTATAAAAAAATAATATAACCTAAGTCATGGTCAAACTAAATTAATTACTAGTCCATGTTTTAATTAATTTATTTTTTCTTAAAAAAGTAAAATAACTTGTAAAATTATATAACTTGTAAAAACATTAGCCCCGTGACTAAACCCGCGTTTTAATTAGACCGAACTAAACAACCCCTTTTGTTCTTTAAACTGACAGCCAAACACCCCTGTATAAGCCATCAGCCAAACACCCTTGCCCCTTTGTGTTGTTGCTGGCTGCCACTACCTGGCCTGGGTTTCCCACCGGCAGTGGCTGTTTCCCCCTACTCGAGTCAATATTCTTACCGAGACAACAAAGGTCTCGGTTCCCACTGCCTGACCAAACACCCTGTTGGGGTTGCCACCGACAGAACAAACCGAGCCAACACCCACTAAGGGTTGCGGCTGGTGACATGTTTTTACCACCGAGACCATGAATGGTCTCGATTTGTGTGTCATTCGAACATAGCAGCACCCATAGGAAACCCTCCCCTAATATAACTTGTTTTTAACATGTTCTAAATCTTTGATCATGGATTCGTGATCAATTAAATACAAGAAGAAAACAAAACAAAATCAAAGATCATTGAATTTGTTTTTAGGGTTTTTCTTTTAAGAAAATTAAAACAAGATCCAAACCTGGTTTCTTGGATTCACTACCCGCGACTTTCTCCTGGTTCTTGTGTTGTGGAACTCGACGGCAGAAAGGACACCAAGGGGAAACAAAAAAAACGACGGCTGGTTCTTTAGTTTTAGGGATTTTTGTTTGATTTTATATTGTCCAAAAATAAATACTCCCTCCCGTCTGATTCTGTTTAGTCGGCCAAGAAACCATTGGGCCTTGAGCCCATGTTTTTCTTCTTGTCTTCTCTTGTCTAAACGGCCCAAACAAACACCTCCTTATTTGTTTGTATATCGCGATTAATTAAGTATGTATGCGTGTTCGTTTTAAAAAAGTCGTGGATTATTTATTATTTGTAAAACTTGTTCACGTGTTCCTGTTTTAATGTTCGTGATTATATACTCATGATTTTAATTATTATACTTAGTAATTAACGTATACCAACACGTACTTAATAATTGTCATGCATTAACACGTACGTAGTTCTGAATCTAATATTCGTAATACGTGTTCGTGATATATAAGGGAAGTTTTAATTTGTTCGTGTGCTTACGTAGTGTACTTTTAATGACATTTAGATGCGGGTTTTACAACTCTTCCCCCCTAAAAAGAATAATTCGTCCCCGAATTATCGATAACGTAACTGAAAGGACATGGATGCGAGATGACTGACCGGGACATGGAACGTGACGTACCTAAAAAGAACATAACTAAATTATGGACGGATGAGAGGATGAAATCCGGATGGACTCGTCCGTTTCCAAGTGGCTTCCCTCTTGTAACGGTTCCTCCACAAGATCTTGACACGAATGATAAATCTTGGTCCTCCTGACCTTGACTTCACAATAAGTAAAAGTTCTTGGTTATCAACGTAAGATCGATCCTCCTGAATTTGATCGAGTGGATAAGAATTAACATGCAAGGGTAATTGAAACATTACGATGCAAAATAACCTACCAACTGACATTTGTAACGTCTTAGCAATGATGCGCGAGACATATTGAACATAGTACGTGAGCAATTGTGAACGTGATACGTGAACAATTGTGAACGTGATACGTGGAGATATGGTGAGTGTAATATAAGAAACATATGATGGACAATGATACGTGCAACATATCGTGAACGTGATATGAGAACGTGGAATGAACATGACATGTGAAACATATCATGAACGTTAGATAACTGAGGAGGTAATGCCAACGATATAAGGTGATGGAAAGTTTATTAAACTTAAGTCTGGTCTCTCAAGCTTCTGCAAAACTTCAAGAACAAACATGAAACGTAAATCGTAGGCCAGGATACGATCATGAACGTGACAGTGTCATGAACGTGAGCGCGGAAGCGAGTCATAAAAAATAGAATAAAGACGTTAACGTAAATAAGGAGCACAAATGTGAACCTTTGTCTGGTCCGACAACGGAGGAATTACCAAGTGATCGGATGAGCCTTGGCTGGAACATGTCCGATCCATCTGCTAACTCTGAAATCTTTGCAGATGTAAGGATTCTACAGACTTGGTCAAACTGTTGACAATAATCCAGATAGCATCATGCTTCTTCTGAGTTTGCGATAATCTGGTAACCAAAATCCATAGAGATCTTGTCCCATTTCTGTCCACAATTTCTTAAGATGGAAATAAGTCCAAGTCTGTTGGTGTTCTATCTTACCCTGTTGGTATGACAGGTACTTAGATATGAACGTAACTGTATCTTGCTTCATAGAAACTTGATACATAGGTGTTTGCGAAACTATAAGTCTCTGAAATTAGACTTCTCTTAGCGTAGGATTTTTCTGGAACACCTAATGTAGTGTAGGCTTCTCACCTTTACGCATAAGCTGAGTCATGGTAAGGTTAACCGTGAGAATCCATGTGATTCAGCATGTCACTATAATCAACCAGAATTTATAAAATTTCAGGTTGAAATTTCTCCTGTCGTAGAATTTGCAACATAGTGCAAATATAGTTTTCCTGCTCCTTTCTAGACTTAGAGAAAATCAGGATGTCCTCGATGAAAACACTGATGAATTGTTTATGAGTTCATGGAAACTCAATTTATTAAGTCCATGATGCTGTTGGAGCATTTATGAGACTAATACAAAATCATAAATTTAGCATGACCAACTCGTGTACAAATAGCAGTCATGGAAATGTCCTGCTCTTTCATTCGCCAAGGCTGGCAACATGATCACGAGTCGATCTTGTAAAAAGTTTTAGCATTCTATAGTCGCTCACACACATTTTTAATACGTGGAGGAGGATAACGGCTATGAAGGGTGATTTGTTTAAATCGAAGGTAGTCGACACATAATCTCATGTTACCGTCCCTCTCCTAGAAGGTTACTCTGGAATACATGTGGTAAGATTCTGGAATGATCGGTTTGTTATGAGTAAGGGACTTCAGAAGTCGTGTCATCAATAATAGCTAGAATCTTCGCAGCCATGGAACAACAAACACGTGCTTGTAAAGCATAATTATCTGTACAGATTTTCCTGATGGAAAATCATGCTGAATGTATTCAGGTGCCTGAACATTACTGTACATAATCATGAATCATAGCATGGTGTGTTGTTTATAGTCTATAATTAGGATTAAATTCAACTCGCATCTGTCTGAGGTAAGTTCGTTAGCAGATTGGTTCATATCATTAGACTGGAGGAAAACCTTCGTATACATGGGTGATACGAATGGCGTCCTTTATGGTCTTGGATATATGAAATATGAAATCAAAAATGAAGTGTCATGAAGCAAACGTGACAGGTCACACTGAATGTGTTTTGCCCGTCTGCGTGTCCAAACGCGACTAATACGCCGGTGAAGGTACTAAAATTCTTGTGGCCTGATTAATACATGGCACAACAAAATGGATATACCCCTTGGAGGGTACCCTGAATTTCTTAGGGTTGTTCCAGGTGATAGACGTGAGTCATGTGTCTTGACTCGTGTCTTGAGAAATGTGCTTATGACATGTGTCTTAACTGATGTCTTGACATGTGTCTTCAGAAAATATACGTGAGACACGTGTCTTGATTGATGTCTTGACATGTGTATCGAGGTGTGAAACAATTCAAACTGCAACTCTTAGGTTATCATGCCTAGGATTGGCGGATCGGTTAGACTGTTGGCCTTTTGTATTTCTGATCGCGTCAGTGGCCAGAGCTTCTGTTGCAATTCCTAGGATAGTTGCTTTCACATTAGTGGTTACTATAGTCTTGTTGGTCAGTTTCATGACGGTCATTCTCATGACGGTGATTCATGTAACTTATTCAGTTGAGTGGCCGGCTGGTACCGGTTCTCACTCATGTGACTGACAAGACACTGAATGATGTGTGACATGTAACAAAGAATTAGGGACATGGGTTCTAATGGAAATCGTTTGGTGGTGAAGCATCTTCTCGTCCGATTGCTCGATCCAACGTCTTTGTCTTCGTACTGTCAGATTTCCAGGTTGTGGACAGCATCAGTATCTCATAGCATCTTCAATGGTCAGCAGCATCAACATTTAGTAACATCTTCTAGTTATGAGCGGCATCAACATCTTGTAGGACATCAACAAGTGGAATACGCCTGAGATGATTTATAATCGACAAACGAATACTCGTGATGTATTGTAAGTAAAATACACATGGATTACAGTACGTGTAATACACATGGGATACGGTACATGGAGTACACATGGAATGTACATGAAATGATCGGTATGGGGTCGATCATCTGCCATGATTGTAAAGGAAAATAATTGGTTAAACGGTTAGGAAAACCATCATGATAACCTAGCAATGCCAGCATAGACATCATTCTGGTTGCATAGAGAAACGCTATAAGTGTGGTTAAACGAAATTCAACGATGATTTGCCTGAAAGCATGATTAATGAAAACCAACCATGACTATCGTGAAAGCAGTATTACATGGAATCCATCAATGTCTTGCATGAAAGCATAATCAACATGATGAAATGTTGGGAATTATTTATTAAGTGTCAAGTACCGTTAGTGTATTTGAAGTACTGTTAGTGTTATGTAAGTACCGTTAGTGTTAACGCGGTACATAGTAAGTACTGCTACTTATAAAGTAAGTACTGCTATGAAGATTAGGACGAATATATCTTTGTATAAGATATGTCATAATTATAGTTAGAGTATATCTTATGTGATATACCTAAATAGTTAGAATATTGATAATATATCGTATGTGATATAGTTATCTTTATAGAATATTCTAAGGTTTCTAGGGTTCCTTACTCTATAAAAGGAACATAGGTACAATGTCTTTCATGTACCTCATACAAGTCGATTAATAAGAGAATCGAATAGTTAAAAGTAATTTTGTTCTTCTGTGCTTTATAAGTTAGATTCCGCATAACTTATTTAGTGTTTAGTAAGAGTGCTCAAAGTGTTTTAGTTTGATTACAAACTATTATACTAATTCTTAACAGAATATAGATCCAACCAAAGGGATCAACAAGTGGTATCAGAGCTTGTTGAGAAACTCTGAAAAAGAAGAATACGAACCCATACACTCCATACATACCAAATCTCAATGTCTCAACCAGATGGTGTTAATGCTCATGTGGATGATGTTCAGAACACTGATCCTGTTCTACCTCAAGGACAACCACAAGTTGTGCATCCTGCACCAACAAAAGGTGCTCAAGTCGTGAACAATGTAGCTACCTCTACACCAACACCTTCTCATACTCTGTCTGCTGTTAAACTCCCAATTCTCAAAGGTGACAGTTATGAGACTTGGGCTATGCAGATGGAACACTACTTGAATCACACAGATCATACTGTGTGGCAAGTTATCAAGACTAGGAACACACCAAAGAAGCTTCACTGGTTGCCAGACGATACATGCTATGTTCTACCTGCTGTAACTGCTGATGAGGTACAAGCAGAGATCAGAGAAAGAAAAGCTAGAACTGCTTTGGCTATGGCTCTTTCTGAAGACATTCTACCAAGCTTTCATCATTATAAAGATGCCAAAGCTATGTGGGATGCTATAAAACTTAGATTTTGAGGCAATGACAAATCTAAGAAAATTAAGAAGATTGTTCTTAAGCAAGAATTTGATAACTTCTCCATTACCAGTATAGAGGGAATACATGGTGGATATGGAAGGTTCAGCAAGTTGCTTATCCAGTTAGCAGTTTATGGATAAGTAATTCCTAATGAAGAAGCAAATCTAAAATTCTTAAGAAGTGTTCCACCAGAGTGGAAAGCAATGGCTATGCACTTCATCACAAGAGATGATTTGGAAACAATTCCATTTGATCATCTCTACAACAATCTTAGAGCATATGAGATAGATGTGAAAGGCACTGAAGTAAAGAGAACAACTACTTCAAAGTCTAACTTGGCTTTTGTGTCAGATGGGAACATCGGTACTTACTTTCAAAATACCGCTAGTGGATCTAGCAGCGGTACTTACTTTACAAATACCGCTGGAGGACTTACAAGCAGTACTTACCCACAAAGTATTGAAAGCAGTCCTATGATCTCTCAAAATCCACATGGAAGGTCTTCACCATTGTTTAGTGACAATGATGCTTTCTCATTCTTTGTTGGACAAGACAACAGGCCAAGGTTAACTCTCAATGACTTGTTCCAAATGGATGATGCTGATGTTGAAGAGATGGATCTTAAATGGCAAGCTGCAATAGTGTCTGTAAGATCTAATAGGTTCTTCAAGAAGACTGGAAGAAAAATGACTGTTGATCCTAATGAGCCATTGGGATATGACAAGTCAAAAGTTGAATGCTATAACTGTGGAAGGAATGGACACTTTGCAAGAGAATGCAATAGAGATAAAGTTGAGACAAGCAATCTGAAGTCCAAGAACAGCTATAGAACCAGTCCAAAAATATCTGAAAGCTTTCCAAGAGGAAACAACAGGAGTCCTAAAGGAACCAAAGCATTGGTTACTGTAGATGGAGTGGTGAATTGGGCAGAAGAAGAAGAGCTTGGATTAATGGCTCTCTCTCATGAAGATACTGAGGTACACCCTTGTTCTAAAGATTGTATTCTTAAATTTAATAGTTTAAAAGTAGAACTAGAGGAACAATATCAAAAGGTTAACACATGCACTTTAGAAGTAAAGGCTTTCAAACAGGGTGTTGTTAAACTTGAAGATAATATAGTTTTGTACAAAAAGGCTCAACAAAACTATGAAGAGAAAATTAGGATTTTTACTCTTCAAATGAGGGAAAAAGATGTGGAAATAAAAGCTTTTGAAAGAAAACTTTTAAAAATAAATACTGAAAATAAAGCTTTAAAAACCAGTCTTTGTAAAGAGAGGGAAGTAATTAGTCAATGGCAACAATCCTCTAAGGGATTGGGAAAGTTGATTAATTCACAAATGGGGTATTATGATAAAACAGGCCTAGGATATATTGAGGATCAACCTAGGATAACCTTAACAAACAAGGACTCATCAAAAGGGATTTTTGATAGTTCTGGTGAGGTAGATGATACACCTGAAAATGATAGATATGCTGAAGGAATGAAGGCAGTTCCTCCACCAGTATCTGGAATTTTCATGCCCCCTTGTAATGATACCAATTTAGAGTTAGAAGATCCTAAGATTAAAAATGTTTTTAAATCTAGTACTGTGCCTCAAGAAAATACTGATGTGACCAAGAATATTGTTTATCCACCTCTAATGAATAACTTTGTTTCTGAGGAATCTAAGACTAGTTCTGCTCCCAAGCAGGTAAAAACTCCTAGCAAGATATTGGAAAACAATAAACAATTTACTAAAAACAAAAGGACTGGGCTAGGTTTTGAAAATGTAAAGTCAAAACAACCTTTTGGGTCTTCTTTAAGAAGAAAAGGATGTTATGTTTGTGGTAGTCTAAGTCATTTTATCAAAGACTGTACATTACATGAAGATAAAATTGTGAAACAAAAGGCTACACAAAAGGTCATGAAAAACAGTAATGGGAAAAATGCACAGGGTGATAGGAAACAGAAACTTAAAGATGACAAACCTAAGTTTGATCACACAAGGGTAGTTAAACAGGTTAAAAATAATCCTACCAAAAGTTTTGTTCCTATGGCAGTACTTACGAAGAAAGGACTTGTATCCTTAAAGTCTAGTAAACCAAGTACCGGCAAGCTTAAATCTACAAGTACTGCTAGACCAAACTCAAGTATTGTTGGTTTAAAGTCTGTAAAACCAATGTTCTCCAAGACTTCTAAGAAGGTTTTTGAAAATGTTAAAGCACCTAGGAGTAAGGACAAGAACAAATCAGTACAAATGTGGGTTCCTAAAAGAGTTATACCATGTGTTAAAGCAAGTACCGCTCAAGCAGTACTTAAGTCAAAGAAGTCAAAGCACATAGAGTCACCCTATGAATTTAACTACATAAATGAAACCATGAAGTATAAAGTAAAAGTAGCATTACTGGGAATGCTTCAGTACAAACTTTGAAATGTGTAGGTCCCACAAGATCCGAGCTAAATGTGGCTTGGGTACCTGTTAAAAACTAATAAGTTTTATTTATGTGCAAGGGCATCTCATTGATGAATTAAAAGATAAAGGAATTGTAGATACTGTATGCTCAAGACATATGACATGGAACAAAGATTTTCTTGTTGAATTTGAAGAATTCAGAGGAGGACCAGTAGCCTTTGGGGGTAGCAAAGGTAGAATCACTGGCAAAGGGAAAATCAACACAGTAAAGTTGGAATTTGAAGATGTCTTCTTTGTGAAAGAATTGAATGAGTTCAATCTCTTTTCAGTATCACAAATGTGTGATAAGAAGAACAAGGTGCTATTCACAGACAAAGACTGCTTGGTGTTGTCCAAAGACTTTGAGATGTCCAAGGAATCTCAAATACTGCTTAAAGTACCCAGGCAAGAAAATATGTACACCTTTAATCTTCATACTATTACTCCAACAGGTGGTATTACATGTTTGCTAGCTAAGGCTTCTTTAGAGGAGTTAAATTTATGGCATAGAAGGTTAGGTCATGTGAATTTTAAGAATCTTAATAGATTGGTAAAAAGGAATTTGGTTTGAGGTTTACCTAACAAATCTTTTCAAAATGATTTCACATGTGTTGCTTGTCAAAAAGGAAAACAACATAGAGCCTCTTGTAAGACCAAGACTGTAAATACTGTGACAAAACCTTTGCATCTCTTGCATATGGATGTATTTGGTCCAGTTTCTATAAGAAGCATTAGCCATAAGACCTTTTGTCTAGTCATAACTGATGATTATAGTAGATTCAGTTGGGTTTTCTTTTTAGCCCTTAAAAGTGAAACAAGTGAATTACTAAAGGATTTTATCACTTTAGTTGAAAAGCAGTTCACTAAACAAGTTTTAATCATTATGACTGATAATGGAACAAATATTAAGAATGTTGATTTTGATGAATTCTGTAGGTCTAAAGGAATTAAGAGGCAATTTATTAATCCTAGAACTCCTCAATAGAATGGAGTAGCTGAAAGGAAGAATAGGACAATAATTGAGGCTGCTAGAAATATGATGGCTGATTCACTTTGCCAAATACCTTTTGGGCTGAAGCAATCAATACTGCATGTTATGTGTTAAATAGAGTTCTAGTAACTAAGCCTCAAAACAAAACACCTTATGAACTTTTGACTAATGTAAAGCCTAACATAAGTCATTTAAAACCTTTTGGGTGTCATGTGTCCATACTAAATACTCTTGATTACTTGGGAAAGTTTGATGGGAAGTCTGATCTAGGATATCTTGTAGGATATTCATTGCAAAGTAAAGCATATAGGGTTTACAATTTGGAAACTATGAAAGTTGAAGAAAACGCTCATTTCAATTTCTTAGAAAAAAAACCCAATGTTCTAGGAATAGGTTATGCTTGGATGTTTGATTTAGATTATCTAACTAACTCCATTGACTACTACTCTTTGCAAAAAGATTGTGAAACTAACAATGCTGGTGAGGAGTCAAGTACAATTCATACAGGTACTCAAGAAGATGTTTCTACATCAGATGAAGATTTTCACATCTATGTGCCAAATATGCCTACTGTTACTCCCATATCTGCAACTCCCAAGAAGCAAACCATGCCATCAAGTGATGATCAAGCCTCCCATGAGCTTCAGAGGCTTCAAGATCAAGAAAAGAATGCTACATCTGTTAATAAGCATTCAGGAGAAGAATCTTTTGAGTCACAACACTCAGCACTACATACTATACCTAGCGGTACTTCATCTACAAGTACTGCTAAGTCAAAATCTGCTAGATCTGCTGACTCCCTAGAAGAGATTTTGCAAGCATTGGACGATGAAGACTTATATGCCAGTCCGGCTGAAGGAATCTTCTCTAAAGCTTCCTATGATGAGCAGGGTGCAGTAACTGACTTCAACAATTTGGAAACTGAAATTCCAATCAGTTCTATTTCTACTCATAAAGTCAACAACAACCATCCTGCTACTCAGATTATTGGTGATCCAAAATCTGCTGTACAAACTAGAAGACAAATGCAAACCAATATTGAAACTCATGCACTAGTGAGTTATGTCAAACAACTGCAGAGAACAAATCATAAAGATACTCAACATTGTTTGTTTGCCTGTTTCTTATCTCAAGTAGAGCCCAAAAATATCTCTCAGGCTCTTGATGAAGAAAGTTGGGTGGATGCCATGCAAGAAGAATTAACACAATTTGAGCTACAAAAGGTTTGGATTCTTGTGGATCTTCCCTCAGGAAAAAGAGTAATTGGTACAAGATGGGTCTTCAGGAACAAGAAGGATGAAAGAGGGGTTGTTGTGAGAAACAAGGCAATACTTGTTGCTCAAGGCTACAAACAGGAAGAAGGGATAGACTATGATTAGGTTTTTGCACCAGTGGCAAGGATAGAAGCCATTAGGTTATTTTTGGCCTTTGCATCATATATGGGATTTATAGTCTATCAAATGGATGTGAAAAGTGCCTTTCTATATGGTACTATTTCAGAGGAGGTATATGTCTCACAACCTCCAGGTTATGTAGATCCTAAATTCCCCAATAGAGTCTACAAAGTTATCAAAGCACTTTATGGTCTGCATCAAGCTCCAAGAGCCTGGTATGTAACTTTATCCAACTTTCTGCTAGAACATGGATATAGGAGAGTAACCATTGACAAAACTCTGTTCATCAAGAAAAATGCTAAAGACATTATTCTAGTTCAAGTCTATGTTGATGACATCATTTTTGGTTCTACCAAGAAGACATGGTGTGAAGAGTTTTAAGCTTTGATGAAAGGAAGATTTCAAATGAGTTCTATGGGAGAACTAACTTTCTTTTTGGGACTACAAGTCAAACAAAGGAAAGATGGAATATTTATCAGCCAAGATAAATATGTTGCTGAAATCTTAAAGAAATTTTCATGTATGGATACAAGGAGTACAAGCACACCTTTTGAAGCCAAGAAATCTTTATCAAAAGATGAACATGGAGAGGATGTTGACATTCATCTCTATAGGTCAATGATTGGTTCATTGATGTATCTTACTGCTTCAAGACCATATATAATGTTTGCGGTGTGTGCATGTTCAAGATTCCAAGTTCATCCAAAGGTGTCACGTCTTTATGCTGTGAAGAAGATTTTTAAATATCTTAAAAGTCAACCTAATTTAGGATTATGGTATCCTAGAGACTCCACCTTTGAATTGGAAGCTTACTCAGATAGTGACTATGCTGGAGCAAATCATGATAGGAAATCCACAACAGGAGGTTGTCAATTCCTAGGCAGAAGACTCATATCATGGCAGTGTAAGAAGCAAACCATTGTTGCTACTTCTACAACTGAAGCTGAATATGTAGCTGCTGCTCATTGTTGTGGACAAGTACTTTGGATTCAAAATCAGTTGTTGGACTATGGGTTCAATTTCATGAACACCAAGATTTACATTGATAATGAAAGTACTATATGCATTGTCAAGAATCCAGTATTTCACTCCAAGACTAAGCATATTGAAATAAGACATCACTTTATAAGAGATGCTTATGACAAAAAGCTTATTCAAGTCTTGAAGATTCATACAGAAAACAATGTAGCTGATTTGTTGACCAAGGCATTTGATGCAAAGAGATTCGAATTCCTGGTGACACACATTGGTATGCTCAACCAATAACATGCTGCATATGTTGAGGGGAGGTAATAGCTGTACAAGTTTTATATAAATTTTATTGTATAGTCTATGCTTTGTGTTTTTGATGTTATTGAAGGTTTATAGAAGAAGATAAAAGAGGTTACATGTCTAGTGGAAAGCATGAACTGGTCAAAATTGTGAGGTACCGTTGTCACTCCAAGTACCGCTAGCACAAAACCATGTACCGCTTATGTTCCATGTACCGCTACATGTCCGTTGTACCGTTAAGGGTCTCTTTTGTAAATTTGGCGGTTTCTTCGTGCTTGGGTTTGTTATTTACTTAAATACTTACCCCAATTACACAACTGATTCACCTAATCTTTTATTTTTCTCTATTGATTCTATAACCCTCTCTCTATTCTTTCGATCATCAAAAATACTAATGGCTGCCTTACAAGTAATCTCTAAGCATAATTTAGTTGTGAATCTTGCTACGAATGATGACTCACTTGGTTCCCATGAGATGCTTGGTTTCCTTTCTCGAAGTCATATTCGCTTCGCACTCACTGTAAGTCCAGTTGTCTCTATACCCATTGTTGAACAATTTTGGGATACTGCTGTTCTAGGTACTCGTTTTGATCAACCTTGCATTAAGGCTAGGGTAAATCATAGGAATATATATGTCATTGAGGTACTGCTAAGAGCAAGTTTGAGACTTAATGATGAAAATGGACTTAGTATGCTTAATAATACAGAGATTCATGATGGCCTTACAGCCATGGGCTCTGGGGGTGGTAGTGAAAGTCTTACTTTCTTTAAAGCATTATTTTCACCTCAATGGAAATTGCTTTTTCATGCTATTATTCACTGTTTAAGTTCAAAAAGTACATCTTTTGATCAAATACCTGCTGCATTGGCATCTGCTGGTATTTGTCTAGCAAATAACAGGGTTTTTAATTTTTCAAAATTAAATTTTGAAGGCATGACTAGGAATTTGGAAGGGACTAAGAAGTTTTTAATGTATCCTAGATTCATTCAGGCTTTAGTTAGTGACCAAATACCTAACCTACCAGCATTAACTGATACATGGGATGTTCTTTCATTCACAAAGAGAACTTTCTCTTTCTTGAACAAACAAGGCAATGCCTTTTCAGGAACTGTTACACCATTGTTTGCCCATATGTTGGCCCAACCTGCCAATCAAGAAGGTGAGGAACCTAGCAATGCTAGTGCTTCTCAGCAAACTCCTTCTCACCAAAGCTCCCACTCTCTGGAAGATTCACAATCTTCTTCTCACAATGTTGGTATTCCACCAAACACTGATTAGATGATCCACACACACCTGCTGCTTCTATTGCTGCTAGTGGTTCACCACAAGCACAAGCACCAGAGGTGGTGGATGTTGCAGATTTAACTTCTTTGTGTACAAGTTTGTCCGAACAGGTACAGGTATTGCAGAAAGATAAGCTTGTTCAAGACAAGAAAATTGCTGAATTGGAAGCTAGCCTACTCAAGTTAAGGACAAAAGTGTCATTTTGGATGAGGCAATATAGATCTGTTCAGACATCTGCAATCAGGAAGCAAAGGTTCAGGAACCTCAAGAAAAGGCAACTGAATGCAACCAAACAGGGGAGGAATATTGAAGAAAAGGGAAGGAATAGTGAAGAACAACCACCTTCTTCTGATAATCAAACAAGGATCTCTGGAAATGACATCAATTTTGAATGGGATGAAGATGTCATGGGGACTTTTAAAGATGAAACTGGTTTAGAGACTGGTGTGGATGAACCTTCAGACATGGAGATTCAACAGCAAGACCCACAACCTACTCTAGAGGAACCACAAGTTCAAGAAAAATTAGTAAATCAACCAGAGGAGCCACAAGTTGCAGAAACATTGGCAACTCAGCCAGAACCATCAGTTCAATCACCACCTCAAGCAAATTGGAATGTTTTCTATGAGAAGTTGGAGGAAATTTCTAATCAGTTTCCTGATCCATCACCACAAAGCAATGTCAGAAAAGACTAAAGAAGTAAAAATTGATTTGATGGCTTCTATAGAAGATAAAGCATATGGGGAAACACAAATGATTGAAGAAACAAGTGTGTCTAATACTGGTGAAGTCAACTTTGTTGAAGATCCAAGTACTGCTAAGCCAACTGCAAGTACTGCTGACATTGTTGAAGACCCAAGTAGTGCTAAGCCAATTGCAAGTACCGCTGGTGATCATCCTTCACTGGAAAGTCAAAGTTAATCTGGAGAAAATGAGACTTTAGCCAAATTGCTGCTTGATCTAAAGAAGAATTTAGTTGAGAAGGCTAAGCAAGCAGAAGTGGAGAAAAAGACACAACAAGAAGTTCTCGCCTCAAAGGATCAAAATCAAGGTAAGAAAGTACAAGCTTCACACCCTACAAAAGGTATAGTCATTCAACAGTTAGCTAATGAAGAAGTAGCTGCCAAACTAAAGAAGAAGCTGCCTAAGATAAATCCAAAGGATAAGGGGAAGAAGCAATTATTGTCATAATCTGAAGATGAAAGTGATTCAGATGATGATATAAATAGAGTCATGTACAGATTTAATCAAATTGACCATGATGAGGAATTTGCTTATAGAATGCAAGCACAAATTCGTGAAGATGAATTGAAGGAGGAACTTGCAGCAAAGCAAAATTTGTTAGAAGCTAAAAGGATACAGTAAGAATGGAACATACAAGAATATGATAGGATTCAAGCTGAGATACATGCAAGTGAGCTTCTTGCAGACTCATTGATAGCTGAAGAAAAAGATGCATATGATGAAGAAGAAAAATCAAGATTGATTGATTATCTGGTAAGGGAGCAACAAAGATTCTTTGCTGAAAAGAGAAGAAAAGAAAAGATTAAGCCTCTAACAACTATGCAGATTAGAAGTCAAATGATGAAATTTCTAAGGAAAGTAAAAGGATTCACTCATATTCAGCTGGTCAAGAAAACTTTTGAAGAAATCAAGACTTTGTATGAACAAAGTAAGAAGACTGAATTGAATTTTGTTGAGATTGGATCTAAAGCAGACAAGAAAGCTGTTGAAGAATTCAAGAAACATCTACAACAACAAAGACAATTTGGTAGTTGTAACACCCCGCTCCGAAAAGAGTAACATCTACAACAACAAAGACAATTTGGTAATTGTAACACCCCGCTCCGAAAAGAGTCAAAGTGCTACTAATATGGTGTCACATCAGATACATCAAATTTTAAAAGGGCAAAAATGAAACTTTTATTAAATCCAAAATACTTAAAGTAATATCTTAATAAACAGAAATCCCCAAAACAACGGGGTCCAAAATGCAAAGTATCAAATCATAAAATGTCTTAAGATTTATTAAAAACTTGAGTGAATCTAGGTAAGTCCAAACTCTCTCAATGTCCCGTCTCCCGCTTAATACCTGCCGCATGGAAAAAGAAACGGCTGAGCAAAACGCCCGGCGAACGGATACAACAAATATGGTTTAAGGCAAAAGAGATAACAATAATGAAGATATCACAAGGTATGAACATAAGGATGATTAAGTGGATGAATAAAAAGGGTTAATGAAAGACAAGAATAGCCCACGAGCACACATAACAAATCACATAATCCAAATCAACCAAATAATCATATATGTGTACTAGGATTGCGACTCCTATGTACCAAAGTGACGGCGTGTAATGCACACACAAACCTATCACATTAAATCAAATCATATCATATCAAACAAATACCTAGGATGCATCCATACGCTCCCTGCAAAACAAATGTCAATAGCACGTGCACTAGCTCATGACTAGCACCCGCACTCACAATAATATAATAATTATGTGCACCAAAAGGGAACGCCGGGGATCTAATCACACCGCCCCAGTTAGTGTCATGTCACCGGTGCATCGTATGACATGGTCATGGTACCCCCGTGACTAGATACAAAATATGGCTCGGGCTTAAGGGTTCATTTCAAAGGCATAACAACTAGGAAAAATATAAGTATTCAAATGGGGAACATATAAAGGCATAACAATAACGGAATCATAAGAAGGAAAAGATTTTAAGGATCATATCAAAACAGAAACCAAGGATGTGGGAACATAGCAATGGCATAGGCATTTATCAAATGGAGTTGTGTAAGAAAGAGTAAAAGAGTGTTCTTTAATAAAGAACCGAATATCCGTACCTTAAAAGCACAAACAAGTCACGGAATCGTATACAAAGCAACAAGTCCTATTCCCGTGTCACCAAGGCTAAAAGATACATAAAAATATGTCTTACATACTGTTCTAGAACAAAAGATTACAAGGTTTCATGATTCGGTGATTCAAAACCCTAATTATACACTTTCCCAAAACCCGTCATTTAGGGACTGTTTTAGAAGATCCGACTGTAAAACCATTTTCCAAAACCATACTCACTGATTAAAGTCCATATTTGAAAAATACATTCGAATTAGATAGTTTTAGACCCCGGATTCACTCAAAAAGCTATCCCGAGGCTCAAGATATGACTCTTACAAGATGACTCATATTCTGATTTTTAAGGACTGTTTCCAAAGATCGACACGGTAACCATAGTTCCAAACCACTTCAAAACGTTTTAAGACCTGTTATGAAAACTAGATTCATTGTAGGTGGTTTTAGGATTTTGAAGCTCTTAAAAAGATGTTATAAAACCCGTTTTACAGCCCTTACAAGATCACCCAAAATCTGGACAGCCCTTAGTTATTATTACGTATGAGCCGGTTTAATGATCTAGACCACCATAGGTTAGCTAGATCTTTATAAAAACTTTATAAAACTATATTAGAACATATTTAGGCTGGTCTAAAACAAGATCTAACATACAAAAAAGTTTTTAAGGTATTGAATCACCAAAACACATTTTTAGGGTTTCAAAACCCTAGAAATCATGTTTATGCATTAAATCAAAATATAAGAAAGCCATAAAGGTGACATAAGGATTATAAGGACTTACATGAGATGTGTATAATGATATAGTAATCACTATACACACAAAATAATAATAATGGATGTTTAGTAACAAGAATGGAGGTTTAGAGAGGAGAAAGATCAAGAACAACCTTAAGGTTTTAAGGTTTTCTTAACAATGGAGATGAGAGGAGATTTTGGTAGAGTTTAGGCAAAGTGAAAAGTGTTTGTTGTGTGTTTTAGGCCTGCCATGGGGTGACTTTATATAGCAAAATTCTATTTTAGTTAAAAGCTTGAAATAAGGAATAACATTAACTAGGTTTTTCAATCCTTGAAACATATGTTACATCTTTACATTAAAACACATTAAAAATCATCAAAATCATTCCTAAAACCTTCAAAATTTCGTGTGTTTTAGTCAATAATAGGGAAGGAGTTTCATCTCAATTTTAATGCCATTATAACATACCAAAAAGTTATCTTTTTCCCATTTTAACAAGTCTTAAAAAAAGTGTACATTTAACAAAGTGTGTACTTTTTTTTAAACAAAGATAACCTAAGTTTTAAAATATTTATTCACATTAGTTCAAGAATGTCCATTTATACTGTCTTTATTTAAAGTATAGGTTATAAGATAATTTGATAAAAAGGTTTCATAATCTAAGTCTTATTTATTTAATACTTATGAAAGAATTAAACTATGCTTTAAATTATATTAAGTAAATAAAATCTCTACTATTAAACTTACATAAAACTCTCAAATTCATATAAAATGTTCAAATATCATACTTTATTTAAATTTCCGTATTATAAGAATGTGGGTTTTACAACTCTTCCCTTCTAAAAAGAAAATTTCGTCCCCGAAATTAAAGTAGTGTTATGGATTCTACAATACCTCCTCCCTAAAAGAAAAATTTCGGCCTCGAAATTGAAATAACACGATTAATCGAAAAAGAATACGAAAACGCACGAATCGGATCGAATGAATTTGAAACAGATGAAGTGGCGATAGATGAAATCATCTTACACATAACACTTGCAGAATATGCACGGAAGTAATGTTAATGGAAAAGAATCACAGAGTGTTTGCACAAATAGAAGGGATATCAAAGAAAAATAAACTAAGAATTTCTTGGAATCGTACCTAATGAGTTTTCATCTTCATCACCGCTTCCATCTTTCCCAGGGCAATCCTTAATCCTATGTTCAGTCGACCCACAACAAAAACATGCCCCAGATATCTTATAGCATGTCCTTCCAGAATGAAGACTTCCACAAGCTTGGCACGATGGTCCTGAATGACCCTTCTGACCATCCCCTTTGTTGTTATGAGTCACCGGTCTAATACGGTCCCCCTCACGGTTCCTCTTATTCAGCCCCGACCTCTCTCGATGAATTTCATAGTTCCTTGCAGCATCAGCCACCGCCGCCACATCCGTGAAATCCAGGTTCACAAGGTTGTCCCCAACTTGATCGTTGAGAGCCCATTTGAACCTCTGTGCTTGCTCCTCTTGTGTACCCGCCTTTGTCCCCAAGAAACTTGCCAGCCTCAAGAACCGCTTCATAAAGTCCCCGGTAAGCTCTCCCTCCTTCTGCCTAATATTGTGGTATTCCCGCTCGTATCTATGTTGCTCTGACTTAGGGAAGTATTGCAAGAAAAAGGCATCTCGGAAGTTTTCCCAAGACATAGTTAGCACATAGTCATCACCTCCCTGGGCCTGCTTGTAGACCTTCCACCAGTTCAGAGCGTCACCCTCTAACTTGTAGCTAGCTAACCTAGCCTTATACTGAACTCCACAATCCAACACTTCGAACAACTTCTCAATGTGTGTAATCCAGTTCTCAGCATCGACTGGATTAGAAGAAACACTAAAGGAACGAGGTTTTTGCTTGCCAAACCTTTCCAACCATGTATGCATAGTAGGAGTTTGGTCATTGCTTCCGCTAGCAGTATTCTGGTGAATTTGGTTGGTAATTTCAGTAGTGAGGCCAGGAATTAGTGTAGAAACGGCTCGTTGCACTGCCTCGTCAAACGCGAGACCAGAAAAGATGGGAGAATTCTGACGTGTGTTCACCATCTGAGATATAAACGAGTTAGTGGTGACAAAAAAAATTAAAGTTTATAAAATAAAATGCACATATACAAAGAAAGTGATAATATCAAAGTACGAAGAAGACGTCATTGTTCGGGCCATCATAGTTAGGAAGCCATTCTATAAACGTTTGGGGAGCGAGGGCACTTTAAATCGTAAACCCAACCACTCAGCCAAGACGTAATATCGAGATGGAACATCCTAATACGAAGCTCCCTACTAACATGACAAATTCCACGGAAACAAATACGTATCAAAAATATCATAACAATATCAAAGTACGCATGGAAGCCTAATCTACCCAATCCTCACAGGTCAATCCTAGGTCGTAGACTCTCTGATACCATAATTGTAACACCCCGCTCCGAAAAGAGTCAAAGTGCTACTAATATGGTGTCACATCAGATACATCAAATTTTAAAAGGGCAAAAATGAAACTTTTATTAAATCCAAAATACTTAAAGTAATATCTTAATAAACAGAAATCCCCAAAACAACAGGGTCCAAAATGAAAAGTATCAAATCATAAAATGACTTAAGATTTATTAAAAACTTGGGTGAATCTAGGTAATTCCAAACTCTCTCAATGCCCCGTCTCCCGCTTAATACCTGCCGCATGGAAAAAGAAACGGCTGAGCAAAACGCCCAGCGAACGGATACAACAAATATGGTTTAAGGCAAAAGAGATAACAATAATGAAGATATCACAAGGTATGAACATAAGGATGATTAAGTGGATGAATAAAAAGGGTTAATGAAAGACAAGAATAGCCCACGAGCACACATAACAAATCACATAATCCAAATCAACCAAATAATCATATATGTGTACTAGGATTGCGACTCCTATGTACCAAAGTGACGGCGTGTAATGCACACACAAACCTATCACATTAAATCAAATCATATCATATCAAACAAATACCTAGGATGCATCCATACGCTCCCTGCAAAACAAATGTCAATAGCACGTGCACTAGCTCATGACTAGCACCCGCACTCACAATAATATAATAATTATGTACACCAAAAGGGAACGCCGGGGATCTAATCACACCGCCCCAGTTAGTGTCATGTCACCGGTGCATCGTATGACATGGTCATGGTACCCCCGTGACTAGATACAAAACATGGCTCGGGCTTAAGGGTTCATTTCAAAGGCATAACAACTAGGAAAAATATAAGTATTCAAATGGGGAACATATAAAGGCATAACAATAACGGAATCATAACAAGGAAAAGATTTTAAGGATCATATCAAAATAGAAACCAAGGATGTGGGAACATAGCAATGGCATAGGGATTTATCAAATGGAGTTGTGTAAGAAAGAGTAAAAGAGTGTTCTTTAATAAAGAACCGAATATCCGTACCTTAAAAGCACAAACAAGTCACGGAATCGTATACAAAGCAACAAGTCCTATTCCCGTGTCACCAAGGCTAAAAGATACATAAAAATATGTCTTACATACTGTTCTAGAACAAAAGATTACAAGGTTTCATGATTCGGTGATTCAAAACCCTAATTATACACTTTCCCAAAACCCGTCATTTAGGGACTGTTTTAGAAGATCCGACTGTAAAACCATTTTCCAAAACCATACTCACTGATTAAAGTCCATATTTGAAAAATACATTCGAATTAGATAGTTTTAGACCCCGGATTCACTCAAAAAGCTATCCCGAGGCTCAAGATATGACTCTTACAAGATGACTCATATTCTGATTTTTAAGGACTGTTTCCAAAGATCGACACGGTAACCATAGTTCCAAACCACTTCAAAACGTTTTAAGACCTGTTATGAAAACTAGATTCATTGTAGGTGGTTTTAGGATTTTGAAACTCTTAAAAAGATGTTATAAAACCCGTTTTACAGCCCTTACAAGATCACCCAAAATCTGGACAGCCCTTAGTTATTATTACGTATGAGCCGGTTTAATGATCTAGACCACCATAGGTTAGCTAGATCTTTATAAAAACTTTATAAAACTATATTAGAACATATTTAGGCTGGTCTAAAACAAGATCTAACATACAAAAACGTTTTTAAGGTATTGAATCACCAAAACACATTTTTAGGGTTTCAAAACCCTAGAAATCATGTTTATGCATTAAATCAAAATATAAGAAAGCCATAAAGGTGACATAAGGATTATAAGGACTTACATGAGATGTGTATAATGATATAGTAATCACAATACACACAAAATAATAATAATGGATGTTTAGTAACAAGAATGGAGGTTTAGAGAGGAGAAAGATCAAGAACAACCTTAAGGTTTTAAGGTTTTCTTAACAATGGAGATGAGAGGAGATTTTGGTAGAGTTTAGGCAAAGTGAAAAGTGTTTGTTGTGTGTTTTAGGCCTGCCATGGGGTGACTTTATATAGCAAAATTCTATTTTAGTTAAAAGCTTGAAATAAGGAATAACATTAACTAGGTTTTTCAATCCTTGAAACATATGTTACATCTTTACATTAAAACACATTAAAAATCATCAAAATCATTCCTAAAACCTTCAAAATTTCGTGTGTTTTAGTCAATAATAGGGAAGGAGTTTCATCTCAATTTTAATGCCATTATAACATACCAAAAAGTTATCTTTTTCCCATTTTAACAAGTCTTACAAAAAGTGTACATTTAACAAAGTGTGTACTTTTTTTAAACAAAGATAACCTAAGTTTTAAAATATTTATTCACATTAGTTCAAGAATGTCCATTTATACTGTCTTTATTTAAAGTATAGGTTATAAGATAATTTGATAAAAAGGTTTCATAATCTAAGTCTTATTTATTTAATACTTATGAAAGAATTAAACTATGCTTTAAATTATATTAAGTAAATAAAATCTCTACTATTAAACTTACATAAAACTCTCAAATTCATATAAAATGTTCAAATATCATACTTTATTTAAATTTCCGTATTATAAGAATGTGGGTTTTACAGTAGTACTCCTAGAATTGAGCCAAGTACTGTTGAACCTACAAGTACGTCTCCACCTATCAAAACCACTTATGTGAGGAAGAGTAGAAAGGAGAAAGTAAGTTCAAGAGAGGAAGAGACTGCTCAAAGGATGAATACAGGAGTTGAAACTCAAGAAATTGCTCAGACTGAAAATGTACAAGCAGTACATACACAGTCAACAGTACATACTGAGGAAACGGTACATAAAAGCTTGGAAGAGGGTTCAACAGAACTTGAAGGAATTTCCAAGAGTGCTAAAAGGAAAAGATCAACAAAGCTAAAGAAGAAAGTTAAGAGAGCTAAAACTACAGCAGAAGATAGTGATGATGATGAGAGCTTAAGGAAGTAGTTGAAGATTGTAAACTTTGAATATCAATGTTTTGGTACAGAGATTTTTGTAAAAAGAGCATCCATTGTTAAGTGGATTTACTCTACAGATCAAGGACTTGAAGCTCATGGGATTCAGAGATCTGATGGCACAAAAAGGATATTCAGACTTTTGGAAGATATCCTTCACATACTTGACAGACAAGATACCCAAGATCTTGTAAGGTTAGTTGAAGATACCAGTGCAGGTAAAACTGAAGTATCACTATTATATAGGGAGTTTATCTTTATGTATGAGCCACACAAATGTGATCAAGAAATGTTGAATGAATTAGAGAATCAGGTTCCTAGTTACTGGAGATATTACAGGTCATGTGGATTGCATATTTTGGATGTAGATGATGTTACATATTATATGCTGCAAGAGAAGACTTATCCCTTCAAAAGAAAATTGTTGGAAAGGATGTTAGAACAACAATTGGAAGTTACAGAATAATCTGCTGAAGCTTTGGAGTTGATCAGAATGGTTAAATAACAAATCAAGAATTTGAAAGATGAGGAAAAAGCTGAGAAAGAATCTTAAGTGTTTGACTTCCAGTCACACTTCATAAATGGTTCTCAGTTCACCATGTCTAATACACATAAGAACTGGCTAGTCCATAAGCAAACGGTTTATGGTAAAGACTTATCAAATCCGTTGAAAGCTGATAGTTTGCTAAAAACTATATGGTTCTAACTCACCTTGTTTCGAGACGAAGAGTTAGCTAGTCCTAGACAAACGGTACTAGGTAAAGACTTCATCAAATCCGTTGATGGTTGACAATTTACCAAAAATAGTAAGGTTTTCATTACACCTTATTCTTTGTGAATAAAGTATTGGCTATTCTAGAGTGTACGGCTAACTGGTAAAGAATTTATCAAATCCGTTGATAGCTGGTGATTTGCTAAAAATCATGAAGCCAATACAGATTGGTGTTTTGTTGTTAACTATTTTATTTCAGGTATGAAGATTGCAGACAAAGAAGTATTAGAAGATATAATACTTAGAAGGTTTTGTTATCATCAAATCAAGTGGAAGATTTATGATCAAGAGTTCAAAGACTAAACTCAAGAAGACAAATACTGATGCTGCAAAGATGAATGAATGTTTAGAAGACACAAGAAGATCATATTTTGAAGACAAAGATGATGCTCATAATGTTTGAAGATTATCTTATCAGAAGGAGATCTACATATGAAGTGTTTGGCTACATTCAGTTGGATGCAAATACAAATTACCAAGTTCAATCCAAGGATGAAGGAAAGACTGAAGACATGTATTTCTAATACATCCAGTACAAAAGAAACAAGAAGACAACAAGTTATCATTTCTTGTTTAGGGGAGGATTGTTGGGAATTATTTGTTAAGTGTCAAGTACCGTTAGTGTATTTGAAGTACTGTTAGTGTTATGTAAGTACCGTTAGTGTTAACGCGATACATAGTAAGTACTGCTACTTATAAAGTAAGTACTGCTATGAAGATTAGGACGAATATATCTTTGTATAAAATATGTCATAATTATAGTTAGAGTAAATCTTATGTGATATACCTAAATAGTTAGAATATTGATAATATATCGTCTGTGATATAGTTATCTTTATAGAATATTCTAAGGTTTCTAGGGTTCCTTACTCTATAAAAGGAACATAGGTGCAATGTCTTTCATGTACCTCATACAAGTCGATTAATAAGAGAATCGAATAGTTAAAAGTAATTTTGTTCTTCTGTGCTTTATAAGTTAGATTTCACATAACTAATTTAGTGTTTAGTAAGAGTGCTCAAAGTGTTTTAGTTTGATTACAAACTATTATACTAATTCTTAACAAAATATAGATCCAACCAAAGGGATCAACATGAAAAGCATAATTCACATAAGAAACGTAAGGCATAATCAGCATGAATACGAATTCAACATGAAGAAACATGGAACAAGCTTAACATGAAGGAGTATAAAACATAATCAGCATGAAAACGAAGTTAACCATGATAGTATGAAGACATACTTGACATAAAGAGACATAGTAAC
Organism: Glebionis coronaria; assembly: GCA_025667525.1. Taxonomy (NCBI): domain Eukaryota; kingdom Viridiplantae; phylum Streptophyta; class Magnoliopsida; order Asterales; family Asteraceae; genus Glebionis; species Glebionis coronaria. The sequence continues at coordinate 3,205,711 of JANFOE010000322.1, read as the reverse complement.
TAATGAGGGGTCATAAAAAAATATTTATGACTGTAATGAAATGAATCCAAAATCGCTGGTGTGGACGACCATTGGTCGGTTCACAAAATAAAATTTGACATGATTTATTCAATTAGGACATAATACATAATCATGAAAAAAATTTATGCATATAAACATGAAAAATTTTATGCATGAAAACAGTGTATGGATGCATGATAATGGGAATAACATGGGTTTGGGTGAACGCCTATGGGTCGGTTCACCTTAACAAAATGATCCGATTAAAAGCACATGCGACTAAATATGGTCAGTCCTAGACCAACCATTACTTAGTCAAAATACATGCAACAATAATACATGAAATAAATGAGTGAAAATCAGCTGTCAAAACTTAACAGAAATTTTTTTTATGTGACCAATTATGAACTACTAGGGTTCAGTCCACATTAGCCACAGTTCACGAGGAACATCATGCATGAAATAATGACACATAACTAAGTATGGATGACGGTTGTTCATCCATATTAGTAAAACAATACCGATGAGAACATCATGGTTAAAACAACACAGTGTTGAAAACATCAATACGTGGAATAACAAGCATTGACTTAGGAAGCTTCTGGTAACTACCCACTAGTCACAGGTCGAATTTTAGAGCCTACAGGTCGAAGCCTTGGCTCTGATACCATAATTGTAACACCCTACTTTGATAAGTGGACCGTTACACGTAATTATGGCGTGTCATCAAAGCATGCAAGGTAATATGTACTAGAACATACATGACCATAGGGAAGACCGGAATCAAACATCAGTTCCCAAACATAAGCCCAAAATATAAATAAAGTAAATGAACTAGGAGGACAAGACAAGTGTCCAAACAAGCATAATTATGAAGGCAAAAAGGAGAAGAAGTCTAAGGCAGCTTCCATCCTATGCACGTCCTCCATAAGCTCAAGCCTGTCCTTGGGTACCTGCCGTTTTGGGACATGCAAAGGAAAGTAACGGCTGAGCAAATACGCTCAGTGGACGGATATATGACATAGCATGAATGGCTGAAACATAAATAATGTCACACCCCCAATTTATCAGAGTGTACGGACCCACTGGGGTGCGACTATCATGACTATCATGAGACATAAATTATAAAGAACAACATTAAAAGTCGTTTTAAATTCATTAAACTTAAATAAAATTGTGCGGAAGCATTTGATACAACATTACAAAGTAAATCAAGTTTTGAATACATAACAGTAAAGTTTAGATTCCCAAAAGATAGTCACGACAATTTATTATCTCCATGGCGCAACCAAGTCGCTCCTCCGTCTTGATACCTGAGAAAAACATTACTAAAGTGTCAACACAAAGGTTGGTGAGTTCATAGGTTTAATTACAAAATAAGTGTGATGAACCATAAGATTTAATCAGGCAACCGGCATATAACCAAACATGGCTATAATTAAAATAGTATACGTTTGTATCCCTACGTCTAAGCTCATGACACCGAAGCGTTAACCAACTATATAATAAGAGCCCAAAGCAGATACCTATCCTGGAGCATCTGTGAGGATTCAAATGTAAGTGTATCTAATTTGACCACACAGTCACAATTAGATAGGGAGGTCAGTCCCAATAGATCTATCCATAACATTTGCGCTTACACACAAGTAATTAACGGTTCATGATAGTGGGCTAAAGGCAACTAGGATATCGGGGACTTAGACATCAAGTAGGCAAACGTATCAAGTTTTAGCACTTATGTTCATCCGTAAAAATAAGCAATGTTCTCACCCCGAAAGCATTTAAAAAGAAGTAAAGAGTGGGGCTATGAAACTCACCTCGAAGCAATAGCAACGGTTTACTAGCACAATGTACACATGGAGAAATAATAGCTCGAACAATCCGCAGTCTAAATTAAATAAAGTGCGTATTACTATACACGCAACACGAAAATAATAGCATTTAGTCCCCCTAGTATGTGCTTGAGTTTATTTAAATAAATCGATAGCTTTTTACACTTGCGAAAGTTTAACGTTTTAACAACAGTGTAATCAATTAATCGAGATATTTTTGCAATATTGGACACTTCGCAGTCGGGACATTTTATTTAGAGAGGTCGTTAAATGGGTCAAATAACCTAAATAGATTTTATATTTTTATTATTAAAAATATATTAAATAAATGAAATTAATAAATATTTTAATTTTTAATTAGTTTAAAGAATGTTTCATGTCGGAAGACATGAAACATTGATTGATTTTGAAATCTAAGTTTGAATTGTAATCGTAATGGTGAAAATGAGACAACTCGAAAACAAGTGTGATATCGTCAATTTTTCGGAGTAAATAGCGGGTTCATTAGTCGCTAGCGGAGTAAACCGCAAGTACCATTGGTAGCTAACCGGGTGGTCGATAAGTAGGTGTTTTATTTTTTATAAACCGAAATCGTTTGATAGGTTAAAATCATATTCGAATTAGGGGTCGTGAAACCAATTTAAAAGGAAAATGTTTAACGAGTCATTTTCGATCTTGTTTACGGTTCTTGATATTTAACCGTGTCCGGGAATGGTCATTTCGAGGGTCAAAAATAGGTCGTAAAAGGTCTTGTTGCAACACTCAAAAAGTTATATTTTCGATCAAAATAAGTCATGTTCGATGTTTTTCAGCGGCTGATATCTAGCTTGTTTCTTAACTAATTTAAGTGATTCAAGTTGTGTTACAAATCTCGGAACTATAGGGTACGTTTTGCCCCCATAATATCTGTGGGCATTAGAACCTAGGTGCATCGTTTTGGGTCTCAAACATTGAGATTCCAGCTGCGTCCACAAATTATGATTCATTGTTTGTTTACTAATAACATATACTTTCTGTTTTCAAAACATAAACCCACGTTTTGATATAATATGTTATTACCCATAACCAAGCCCATTCCATTAACAATTTATACCTTTATAAACTCCATTCGAGAAGGACATAAGGGTAAGTATGTATATGTCGTTGTTTTTATCAGGCTCAAGCACAACTATGGGACGTGTATGCATAACTATCATGAAAAGAGAAACAAGACAGTGTTAACTTGTAACAAACCTGAAACTCGGAGCATGAAAGTTTGAACTTCAAAAAGACGCAACGAAAACGCTAACCCTTTTTACTCCTCAATGAACAACTAAACCAAACACCAGCCCGTTTATCAAACAAGTTCAATCGGAAACTACGTAATCCTTGCGAAGTTAAACCAACGTTAACAAAGAACCAATATGCAACCCAGTTCTTGCGATCACCACATGAACAAGGAAAAAGGGACCAGCGTAGATCTTAGATTCCCGTGTGACCTTGCGATCACTAGGAAACGACAACCAAAGGACTCCTAGCGTGTCGAAACTAACCATCGAGCCTCTATACTCACGACTCCTACCATGGGAAATAAAACAAGGCCTAGTAAATCCTTGTGATTACTCCTACGAACCACAGATGTGGTAATGTTTGCATGTTTAAGGTTTTATCAAATTAGAGTTTTAAGGTTTCATAAGTTTCTTATGGCTATGGTTTTGTGTTTATACTGGTGTAGTTTATTTGTGGCGTCCAAGTCAGGAAGACGAGAAAAAGGAGTGAGTTGTGTATTTTGCAAAGTAATTTTCCAAGTCAAGGGTGTCCTATTTATAGGGAGAGTAGAGAGTTAACAGTTTTAAATTGTTTAGTTAGGGTCTCTTTATGGTTTGGTTGGCTAGTAACTTGATGGTAACCATATAAGTACCATAGGTATTGAAAAAAACAATGGGGAATGATGAAAGTGTGATGGTACACACGTTAGGCAGTGGGAATTCAGGTCTCGGGAAAGACAAAGGTTCAAAGTTTAAACTATGGTAATAATATGATGGTTTTCAAGGTGTACTTAAAGCTTAAGAGGACATGAATTGAAAGGCATTAATAAGTGAAGAGTTGTACACAATCGGGGATCGTTTATTTACTTAGGGTATCGGGTATCTTAGATATACCTTTTATACAACCACACGTATTATTTGACGGTATAGTGAAATAATTTATTCGACGTATTATTCATTATTGAGTCGTCATTGGAATAAATTGGTATTAATTATCTAGCGTCGGATTGTTGACGAGGTGATATCCATAGTACGCGAAATAAGTTTTCGATTTCGATTAAATTAATTTCGTTCACACTTAAGATAAGAATAAAAATAGTTCATGTTAAAATAAGCGTTCCATGAAACTAAAATTTATGTTATTGGCGCGAATTTTCTCGCCCGTCAAGAGGCGCAGTTGAGGTCGCAACCTCAATTTAACATATACGCGAAAACAGTTCCTTGAAACTAAAATTTACCAAGGAAAGGGTTCCTTGAAAAGAAATGGTGATCACTCAATATAAACTTCCGTACACGTTTTACGCAGAAACAATCGGGGATTTCAATAAACGTACATGTCTAACCCGAAAACGTCGCGTTTAATCATAAATAAATAGTTTAAAAATCGCGATTGTTACATTCGATATCCGTTAAACTGAGTTTTTGTCCTCAAAACTCGCACGTCGATGTCGTTAACAAAGCAAGAGATGTATTGAGTGTTATCTATTTTTCTTGGCGTTCAATGTTTTTGTTTTCTTTATCTTCTTGCAAAAATTAAAATTACTATAATCTTATTAGAATTCGAACGAATAAAAATTCCTCTCGATTGTACATGATCCTATAGCGTTCATTAATGCTTAGAGTAGTAAGTCTTTTCTTGTATGTCGAATTTTCTCGATGATATCGGTTTTGTTAGATGTATTTTTCTCATCGATGTTTTTCTCGTCGTCTCGCGTATTAATTTCAATTTAAAGAATCGCGTGTTATCATCTTTCGCATAGATGACTTTATTTTCACTAGTATTATTCTCGAGTGTTTAATCCCAATTTACCCTAAGGATAATTTCACATATTTGAAAGTTGTTCCACATAGTTTGGTTAATTCCGTTCACCTTGATCGCCTACTTGGTAGCGATAAGTAATGTATGTGTCAAGGTTTCCCGAATCGGTTTTTCCCAGGTCCTAACATAAAGATCATCTAAACTTACAATGATTGAGACTTTTCTTCCCTCGATGAGGCATTTATTTAAAGAAAGATCTCGTTACTCGACTAATTTAAATTATTTCCTCGTATAGAGGGATGGATAGTATGTGTTAACTATTCTCGCTATTAGGTAGTTTTAGTTCGTTTCCATTTTATGAAGGGAAAATAATGAATTATGCACAAATTTATTGAATCATGTTCCGAACGGAATCATATTACGACGTTAATGTACGATATCTATTTTTATTAGTTCTATGAGCATGTCTTATACTCCAATTTCGTTAAGAGAAAAGAGATCCTTATCAGGGTGGTTTCGGTATCCAATTCCTTATACAAGAGATTATACTTATCTCGATAAAATTTGTTCCTTGACATCGTCAAATCACAATGGGGTCTCGATACTCGTTAAATTTAAGTTTTTCTCATTTGTGTGTCTCATCGCTTTTACAACCAAATTGTTTTATTGATCTTAAATTAATATATAGTAGTGTTGCGATATCCGTTAAATTTGAGTCTTACTAAAACGGCGTCTCGTTCTTCGCATTATTATTTAGATTTTGTCATTGTCTTAGGTTTCTTCCAACTCAAGTCTTTTTACTTGTCTTAGGAATTTGCGTACTAAATGTTTCTTGCGTCTTACATGGCGTCGAACGTAATAGTGGTGAAGAAAATAATCGTAATAAGTTTACTTGTATTGTGTACTCGACGCTCTTACTTAAACAATGATATATGAATATTTTTTGTTCATAGTACAAAATGAATTTTCTTTGACAAGTAAGGTGAATTTTTGAAGTTTTTTTTTTTTCCAGTAACACTAATATACCTCATTTCTACGAAGACTACTATGAGCATACTCGTGTTCAGACCACGATCATACGTAGTTGATCAGGCTACGTACGTCTCGGTCCCAACGGTCGCATCCTCCTTTTCGTCATCAATTATTTTTTTTTCGATATCAAAATTTATATATTGATAGTTCATAGTTTATTCATATGTTACCATTGTTCACCTTCACATTCAACAAAATGATTCATAGTTTATTTCATTCATTCTCATTGTTCATTTCCATAATCAACAAATTAGTCCATAGTTCATTTCATTCGTTACCATTTTTTTTTCATTTGCACAACTAGCAATATAATTCTTACAATTATTCATTGTAGTTCTCGTTAAGTTCATCAATAGTTTTTATTTTTCACATCGAGTTGGTCATCAACCAAGTTCAAAAACTTTCCACGGTAGTTCTCATTAAAACATTTTTTTTTCATTAAACATGGCGTATTATCAAAAAAAAAAAAAAATTTGTACCAATTTTCTAAAATGCTTTATCACGATTTTTGTCATTCCTCCTAATAAAGTTCTCGGTGATAGTTCCTAAAAAGAGTTGTAATATTTTCCAACATTTTTTTAAATCTCCTTAAGTAAAAATTTGTTTGACAAAATCTTCTCCGACATATAAAAAGAAGGATATTGTAAGAAAAAAAATTATAATTCCCATTAAAAGAAAATTGTATAGGATAAAACTTTTCCTTAAGTAAAAGCTTTGCAAGATATAAAAGTTTTAGAGTACGATTACATAATTAGATTTTGTTGATGGTAACACTTACGGATGTCAAGTTACTTGATTTCGATATAAATAAATTATTTAATATTTCACATAATTTCTAAATTTTACATATGACGGGGGTAACAGTCCTTCAGTTGATACATACAAGTTTTTAGGGCGCTCTCCCCAAGTGATACATGATACATGACGTTTGCGGGGTATTTCACGCTCTTCATATATGAGCTTCATTCTTTGAAAATTTCTTTTCCGTTACGAATTCGATCCTGCTTTATTCGACATTTTCCTAGGTAGCACTTTTTCCCGTACTTTCCATGATTTCTAACAATGAGGAAGTCTTATTCTTAATGCACAAACTCATCATGGCGTCTATTGTGGTTCGAGCAAGTACTTTTGTGATAATACTCACACTTATGGCAAAATGGTGGTTGGAAAATCTTTCCATGGTTATCACACGGTGCTAGCCAAGGTAGGTTCTTTGGTCTAGTAGGATGGTGATGGATAATCCTCCCTTCGACGTCCCTTACTAAGTCCAGCATTAGATTGCATCTCGACAAGGGATTGCTTCTTCTCGTAGAGTCCTTTTCTTTCATAACCAACACACGTCCGCTTGGTTTTTGAAAAGATCTTTCGAGGTCTAAGAGTGTTAACTGGATTAGTTCTTATTCTTGAGCGCATGCTCACAGTTTGAGCATTCGTACGAATACTAACATCGAATAAGTCGACTGTCTTAAGGGTGTTGTAATATTGATGGTGAATTATTTCCTTAAGATTCTCGCGGTTTTATCTTTTCTTTACAGGTAACATTTTAAATTCTCTGGATATACAAATCCTTAGTTAGTTCCTTCATGGTTATCAAGTTAACGATTATTCCAAATCGACTGAGCTTTCCTCATAGTTATTGTAATATAATTATCTAGGGATCATGTTATAAAAGTCGTACATTTAATCCTTGAATTTCGTTCCATTCATAGTTTCGAAGCTTAGGGTACAAAGTTCTCAATCAAACAAATGAATGACTTCTTTTAGTCTCGATAAAACGTCAAGATTTTATTACAAAGCATCATAGTTTGATTAGAAAGGTTCTACATCCTAGAGGTCTGGATGGCGTAATAAAGATTTCATGAATCTGAGCTCGATCTGCAGCCTGTCTGGCTTCAACATCATTCTCTCTCATAGAAATCGCGATCTTCACAACTTAAAGAGACTCCCGCTATCTACTATCACTAGATCCTTATCCTCATCATTTGCACTAAGGGAATCCACTTCACGTCCTACATCCTCTAGTCGGGCTCTCACAACTTCTGCCTCATTCTCAGTTGTTTCTTGAGTAGATCCGCCATTTGGATAAGAAGTAGTGTTAGGATGTGGTGGCGGTGAAAATGATTGGTTTCATTTTCCGGACGTCTCAGGTAATTGTAAAGGTATAGGAGTCGAAATTTGTATGGTAATCGAGGGGATATTCTGAATTATTGACGGTTCTTTCGTGGTGTCACTTAGTGCCATAACTAGTGAAATATTGCTCGTCAACCATAATGGTCATGATTTCACCCCGGATGGGGGTAATTTCCTTGTTAGTTCTGGATGGTAAAATGACAAAAGGAATGAGAGGCAACTTCAAAAATTCACCCGTCGCAATCGAAAGGTAACGGTTGTTGGGCAGGCAGAGATAAGGTATTTTGTTTCATAGGTTCTTTAAACGATAAATATCAGTATGATGTCTTGTAATTTTTCTATTATTTAGAATAAGTTCTTGTGCAGTCGTTCTGTAGGCCTACTTAAATGTCCAAGTAGCCATTACATGGAAAATAGTATGTGAATCGTGGGATGTTAAAGTCCTCTAACATGCTCTTCCAAATACTTAATTAGTACTTTCGCCTAATAGTAATTATCCACGGACGGATAATTATAGTTATCCTTAATTAATTCTTTCATCAATTTAGGTTTTCTCCGACATTTATTTTTGTGCAAATTTCCCTTTATAAACGTCTACTACTTGTAACTCGGATGAGTAAGTATGCTTTTGAGGTTTAGTCGGCTTATGGATAACATAGCCAGTACTAGTTCTTGTTCATCCGTATGTCTTTCCTTATGTTAGTTTTGCTAGTTCGTATCCTTTCGACAATTTTTTTACACCTTGAAAAATTGTTAAATTGATTTAAACAAATCAAGTACTAAATTTTTATCACAAAAATTTCATCACAAGAATTGTTCCATTTGTTTTAATTCGAAATCGTTCAATTTGTTCAATCCGATCAATTACTCAATTCTATCACAAGAATTTTTTCTGAGTTTTGATTATGTCTCAAAGGTTTCGGTTATTTTGTTCGTGTCTTGCGTTTTACTCGTATTTAGGTATTACTCACAACATTTAACGTTGGTTTAAACCCACACGTAACTCATCAATTATGTTTTAACTAGACGATCAAACTTATCACACAACATCTAAATTCATAAGTCTTACCCATCTTCAAGAAAACTCATCGAAAACCCTAAGTTGTGTAACGACTTGCACCTAACGTAGTCTTGTAACCCAATCAAACAAGAACAACCTTGAGACCTTACTAAGCATCGTTATACCTCTTAACATTTTTGATGATTTGTCTTGGTTTTGGGTTAACTCACGACTCATCATTAACCATACCGAAATTAAAATTTCCAGCAGGTAGCCATATTTCAAATCTGGGGTTCTCAACTTCGCGATACGTGATAGTCCCTTTGATGTAGAGATTGGCACAATCGTTTTAACTATGGGTCCATCCCCGCTATCGGTATCAGTTCTGTAATTTATATTAAATTCATGATAACTTAGTCGCAATCAATGGACTAAAAATTTTAGATTCGTCTTAGCATAATTTATCTCAAATTAATTTTTTTTTCTCTGGTAACCAGTCGACTTACGCGTCAGCGGATTTATATGTAGTTCTCATATTGAGAAATTTTATTCGTTCTTTGAATTGTAGTATTTTTTGAAGCATTTCAAGGTAATACTTGTATACGGTGTTTTATCGTCATATGTTGTCTTATAAATAGTAACGGCGTCGTCGTTCCTTAATCGTGCTCAAAATGAGCGAATTAATCATTTGATACGATAATTTACACATTCAATTTAAATTTCCAAACCGTTAATTAATGTATGTCACTTTTCCTCAACCGAGTCTACTATAAATGTTTAGTGGAGTAACGATTTACCGGACCCAATAAATAGTTGCTCCTCTCGACTTTTATAATAGCACCGCTTGATTCAAGTATTACTACAAATTAACATACTACCAAACACATGGTAAATAAATATATTCATATAGTTTTTCGTTTTAGGAATCGTGGAGATATTTTTAATTCGGCGTATAGTGATATGAAACACACAAACGTTTCGATAGTCGATAATAGTCCCGCGGACTATTTAAAAATATGTGAGGCATAAATATGCGTACGTTTAATCCCAAAATATACATATGGCACAAACCAAATAAATATGGCACAAACCATTTGAATATGACACAAACCAAATAAATATGGCACAAACCAAATGAAAATGGCACAAACCATTTGAGTAGTATCATAATCCAAACAAGGATGTGGGGTATTTTATTTCAACATAAAAATCGTTTTAGTACACATTTCTATAAGTACATCGTACATAGGGATCATTCAAACAAGGAAAGGAATATTTAATGCTAATAACACGTAACGATCAAGTTCAAAACTTAGCCTGGCAAAATTTATAAACTATTTCAAGTCACAACTTACTTTTATCGAAGACGTGGAGTGAAGTGGCCCATGGAGATAGAGAAACGGTTATAGTCTAGTATTACTCTTTTCCCCAAAATTTCATTTTTGACCAAAACATTTGTAAAAATGATTTTTATAAAAGTAACCTAGTTCTCTATAACCACGTCTCTGATACCAATCTGTCACACCCCAATTTATCAGAGTAAGAGAACACAATGAGGTGCGACGGTCATGACTATCATGAGACATAAATTATAAAGAACAACATTAAAAGTCGTTTTAAATTCATTAAACTTAAATAAAATTGTGCGGAAGCATTTGATACAACATTACAAAGTAAATCAAGTTTTGAATACATAACAGTAAAGTTTAGATTCCCAAAAGATAGTCACGACAATTTATTATCTCCATGGCGCAACCAAGTCGCTCCTCCGTCTTGATACCTGAGAAAAACATTACTAAAGTGTCAACACAAAGGTTGGTGAGTTCATAGGTTTAATTACAAAATAAGTGTGATGAACCATAAGATTTAATCAGGCAACCGGCATATAACCAAACATGGCTATAATTAAAATAGTATACGTTTGTATCCCTACGTCTAAGCTCATGACACCGAAGCGTTAACCAACTATATAATAAGAGCCCAAAGCAGATACCTATCCTGGAGCATCTGTGAGGATTCAAATGTAAGTGTATCTAATTTGACCACACAGTCACAATTAGATAGGGAGGTCAGTCCCAATAGATCTATCCATAACATTTGCGCTTACACACAAGTAATTAACGGTTCATGATAGTGGGCTAAAGGCAACTAGGATATCGGGGACTTAGACATCAAGTAGGCAAACGTATCAAGTTTTAGCACTTATGTTCATCCGTAAAAATAAGCAATGTTCTCACCCCGAAAGCATTTAAAAAGAAGTAAAGAGTGGGGCTATGAAACTCACCTCGAAGCAATAGCAACGGTTTACTAGCACAATGTACACATGGAGAAATAATAGCTCGAACAATCCGCAGTCTAAATTAAATAAAGTGCGTATTACTATACACGCAACACGAAAATAATAGCATTTAGTCCCCCTAGTATGTGCTTGAGTTTATTTAAATAAATCGATAGCTTTTTACACTTGCGAAAGTTTAACGTTTTAACAACAGTGTAATCAATTAATCGAGATATTTTTGCAATATTGGACACTTCGCAGTCGGGACATTTTATTTAGAGAGGTCGTTAAATGGGTCAAATAACCTAAATAGATTTTATATTTTTATTATTAAAAATATATTAAATAAATGAAATTAATAAATATTTTAATTTTTAATTAGTTTAAAGAATGTTTCATGTCGGAAGACATGAAACATTGATTGATTTTGAAATCTAAGTTTGAATTGTAATCGTAATGGTGAAAATGAGACAACTCGAAAACAAGTGTGATATCGTCAATTTTTCGGAGTAAATAGCGGGTTCATTAGTCGCTAGCGGAGTAAACCGCAAGTACCATTGGTAGCTAACCGGGTGGTCGATAAGTAGGTGTTTTATTTTTTATAAACCGAAATCGTTTGATAGGTTAAAATCATATTCGAATTAGGGGTCGTGAAACCAATTTAAAAGGAAAATGTTTAACGAGTCATTTTCGATCTTGTTTACGGTTCTTGATATTTAACCGTGTCCGGGAATGGTCATTTCGAGGGTCAAAAATAGGTCGTAAAAGGTCTTGTTGCAACACTCAAAAAGTTATATTTTCGATCAAAATAAGTCATGTTCGATGTTTTTCAGCGGCTGATATCTAGCTTGTTTCTTAACTAATTTAAGTGATTCAAGTTGTGTTACAAATCTCGGAACTATAGGGTACGTTTTGCCCCCATAATATCTGTGGGCATTAGAACCTAGGTGCATCGTTTTGGGTCTCAAACATTGAGATTCCAGCTGCGTCCACAAATTATGATTCATTGTTTGTTTACTAATAACATATACTTTCTGTTTTCAAAACATAAACCCACGTTTTGATATAATATGTTATTACCCATAACCAAGCCCATTCCATTAACAATTTATACCTTTATAAACTCCATTCGAGAAGGACATAAGGGTAAGTATGTATATGTCGTTGTTTTTATCAGGCTCAAGCACAACTATGGGACGTGTATGCATAACTATCATGAAAAGAGAAACAAGACAGTGTTAACTTGTAACAAACCTGAAACTCGGAGCATGAAAGTTTGAACTTCAAAAAGACGCAACGAAAACGCTAACCCTTTTTACTCCTCAATGAACAACTAAACCAAACACCAGCCCGTTTATCAAACAAGTTCAATCGGAAACTACGTAATCCTTGCGAAGTTAAACCAACGTTAACAAAGAACCAATATGCAACCCAGTTCTTGCGATCACCACATGAACAAGGAAAAAGGGACCAGCGTAGATCTTAGATTCCCGTGTGACCTTGCGATCACTAGGAAACGACAACCAAAGGACTCCTAGCGTGTCGAAACTAACCATCGAGCCTCTATACTCACGACTCCTACCATGGGAAATAAAACAAGGCCTAGTAAATCCTTGTGATTACTCCTACGAACCACAGATGTGGTAATGTTTGCATGTTTAAGGTTTTATCAAATTAGAGTTTTAAGGTTTCATAAGTTTCTTATGGCTATGGTTTTGTGTTTATACTGGTGTAGTTTATTTGTGGCGTCCAAGTCAGGAAGACGAGAAAAAGGAGTGAGTTGTGTATTTTGCAAAGTAATTTTCCAAGTCAAGGGTGTCCTATTTATAGGGAGAGTAGAGAGTTAACAGTTTTAAATTGTTTAGTTAGGGTCTCTTTATGGTTTGGTTGGCTAGTAACTTGATGGTAACCATATAAGTACCATAGGTATTGAAAAAAACAATGGGGAATGATGAAAGTGTGATGGTACACACGTTAGGCAGTGGGAATTCAGGTCTCGGGAAAGACAAAGGTTCAAAGTTTAAACTATGGTAATAATATGATGGTTTTCAAGGTGTACTTAAAGCTTAAGAGGACATGAATTGAAAGGCATTAATAAGTGAAGAGTTGTACACAATCGGGGATCGTTTATTTACTTAGGGTATCGGGTATCTTAGATATACCTTTTATACAACCACACGTATTATTTGACGGTATAGTGAAATAATTTATTCGACGTATTATTCATTATTGAGTCGTCATTGGAATAAATTGGTATTAATTATCTAGCGTCGGATTGTTGACGAGGTGATATCCATAGTACGCGAAATAAGTTTTCGATTTCGATTAAATTAATTTCGTTCACACTTAAGATAAGAATAAAAATAGTTCATGTTAAAATAAGCGTTCCATGAAACTAAAATTTATGTTATTGGCGCGAATTTTCTCGCCCGTCAAGAGGCGCAGTTGAGGTCGCAACCTCAATTTAACATATACGCGAAAACAGTTCCTTGAAACTAAAATTTACCAAGGAAAGGGTTCCTTGAAAAGAAATGGTGATCACTCAATATAAACTTCCGTACACGTTTTACGCAGAAACAATCGGGGATTTCAATAAACGTACATGTCTAACCCGAAAACGTCGCGTTTAATCATAAATAAATAGTTTAAAAATCGCGATTGTTACAAATAAGACTAATAGCACCGGAAATGTATAAGTCCTAGAAAACGTGGAACATGTTTATAAAACTGGTTTTATAGTTTGAAAAGACTTATGTTTTTATGTAAAATCTGTATTAATTAGCCAATAGCCTATATAGGTCATGAGGTTCCACCGTGCATGAATACTTGGAGGGGAGACCTCGTCATGCAATTAGAGGGGTTGCCTCTAATTAAATAGTCTGGGTAGGAGGGATCAACTCCAAGTGAGGGATGCAAGGCACACATCGCATTCACTCTCGTGGTCATGCATGTATATGGCTTAGGCAATTATTCTAACATAAGTATCAAACATATAAAACAATACTCGGAAAACAATTGGCTGCAAACGGGGAATCCTAATAAGAAAAGAATGTCCATACTAAAAGGATGGAAAATCCGTACCTTATGTCCAGTGAACGAAGAAGACGAAAGAATGAAAGTCCTACTTCGATCTCACTAATGCTACATAAATAGGATACATGTGTAAGTATTCTACTTACTGAGTACGTAACTGATTATATCATGTCTTAGCTTGTTTTATATGTTCTTGTCTTGTTTTACTGATTTTAAGGTTATGCTGTATTTATCATGTATTCTATGTACTCTGTTTAAGTATTACTTGTATTTCTTGCATTATTATACGTGTTGTGTAATAATAAGTAACTTTCCAAAAATAGCAGGTTTTCTAAAATAGAAAGTTTCAAAAAATAGAAAGTTTTCAAAAATAGATTAACTTCTTAAAATAGATCAGTTTCTAAAAATAGAAAGTTTCCAAAAATAGTAAGTTTCCTGAATTAGAAAGTTTCCATATTTAGAATTAAGCTGAATTAATAAGCTAATAATATAAGCTTAAGTTTACTGGTTAAATAACATAAGTCATGTAATTATTAGTATAGTTTATTAATAATATCATGTTAATTAAATAAACTATATGTTATATGATTTAATTAAATATAAGCATGATTTAATTCAATTAAGGTGTATAAAATACTTAGGTTAAACATGTATTAATATTATATTAGTTATAACCTAAGTCATGTTTATTAATTAATTATAATAACTAGTTAATAACTATAGTCTAAATTAAATGGCAAAATACTTAGGTTAATACATGTATTATTTGTAAAAAAATAATATAACCTAAGTCATGGTCAAATTAAATTAATTACTAGTCCATGTTTTAATTAATTTAATTTTTCTTAAAAAAGTAAAATAACTTGTAAAACTATATAACTTGTAAAAACATTAGCCTCGTGACTAAACCCGTGTTTTAATTAGACCGAACCAAGCAACCCCTTTTGTTCTTTAAAGTGACAGCCAAACACCCCTGTATAAGCCATCAGCCAAACACCCCTGCCCCTTTGTGTTGTTGCTGGCTGCCACTGCCAGGCCTGGGTTTCCCACCGGCAGTGGCCGTTTCCCCCTACTCGAGTCAATATTCCTACCGAGACCACAAAGGTCTCGGTTCCCACTGCTTGACCAAACACCCTGCTAGGGTTGCCACCGACAAAACAAACCAAGCCAACACCTACTAAGGGTTGCGACCGGTGACATGTTTTTACCACCGAGACCATGAATGGTCTCGGTTTGTGTGTCATTCGAACATAGCAGCACCCATAGGAAACCCTCCCCTAATATAACTTGTTTTTAACATGTTCTAAATCTTTGATCATGGATTCGTGATCAATTAAACACAAGAAGAAAATAAAACGATATCAAAGATCATTGAATTCGTTTTTAGGGTTTTTCTTTTAAGAAAATTAAAACAAGATCCAAACCTGGTTTCTTAGATTCACTACCCGCGACTTTCTCCTGGTTCTTGTGTTGTGGAACTCGACGGCAGAAAGGACACAAAGGGGAAACAAAAAAACGACGGCTGGTTCTTTAGTGTTAGGGTTTTTTTGTTTGATTTTATGTTGTCCAAAAATAAATACTCCCTCCCGTCTATTTCTGTTTAGTCGGCCAAGACACCATTGGGCCTTGAGCCCATGTTTTTCTTCTTGTCTTCTCTTGTCTAAACGGCCCAAACAAACACCTCCTTATTTGTTTTTATATCGTGATTAATTAAGTATGTATGCGTGTTCGTTTTAAAAAAGTCGTGGATTATTTATTATATGTAATACTTGTTCACGTGTTCATGTTTTAATGTTCGTGATTATATACTCGTGATCTTAATTATTATACTTAATAATTAACGTATACCAACACGTACTTAATAATTGTCGTGCATTAACACGTACGTAGTTCTGAATTTAATATTCGTAATACGTGTTGGTGATATATAATGAACGTTTTAATTGGTTTGTGTGCTTACGTAATGTACTGTTCATGACATTTAGATGCGGGCTTTACGCTCTTTATTTCGAAATCAACTTAAAAATATTATTGCGCAATCAGGTATAAAAAATATTGCGAAATCATGTAAAAAAATATTGCTAAATCACGTATAAATTTTTTTTATTGCGCAATCAGCTTAAAAAAATTTATTATTGCGAGTTGGTGTTTTGAAGATTATTGCGAGTTCAACAATATTGAGAGTTGAAAGCATTATTGCGAGTTGAGAGCATTATTACGAGATGAGAGCATTATTGTGAGTTGAGTGAATTATTGGGAGTTGAGAGCAATATTGCGAGTTCAGCATTATTGCGAGTTCAGTGACATTGTGAGTTGAGGATTTTTCTAGTATTGCGAGTTGAGGTTTTATCATTATTCCGAATTGGGATTTTTTAGGTTATTCCAAATTTGAAAATATTCTGAGATAGCATTTGGACTATATTCCGAGATAGTGTTTTTGCTACTTAGAAAATGTTTAAGAATCGTGAGAAATTTGGTCTAGGAGATTTGGTTTTTCTATAAGGCAATTTAATGGGATTTCATCAATTCTTCACATCGAACTTCAATAGATACGTTACATTCGAATTCAACCACAACCTAATCACAACACATCTACTTAAGATCCGAATTCACTTCATCATTTCATAAATCATTGAGATGGATTCTACAACAGAGTATCGTGTGACAAATAACAACATTATGGTGGCGGGTAACAAAGAGAGACCACCAATGCTTGTGGCTGGTCGATACGCTCAATGGCAATCACGTTATCTTTGATATCTTGATACAAGATATAATGGTGATGCCTTGAGGCAATGTATTACCCATGGACAGTATGTCTTCTAGAAAATCACCGTTCCCGATGTACCTGCCACAAAAACAAGTGATGGAGCACCAGCCATTACACGAAATGAAACTCTATCCGAGAAGCGTGTCTGGCATGATGTAGAGAAAGAAGAAATTTATATGATTATAAGTGGAATTGGAGATGATATCTACTCAACAGTTGATGCATGTCCTACTTCTAAAGAAATGTGGACGGCCATTGAACGCTTGCAACAAGGAAAATCACTCAACAAGCAAGATGTCAAAACAAACTTGTTCTAGAACTTTGGAAAATTTACTTCATTGGATGGGGAATCAATTGTTTCATATTACTCCAGATTCTAAAAAATGATGAATGACATGACAAGAAACAATTTGCAAGTCTCTACCATGCAAGTCAATGTTCAATTTCTACAACAACTTCAACTAGAGTGGACACGGTTCGTCACTTTAGTGAAACAACAAGATAAACTAGATGAGGTCTCATATCACAGGCTCTTTGATATTTTGAAACAATTTCAGAATGAGGCAAAGGTTGCAAATCCTCTTGCTTTGGTGTCTACCACTCAACATTACCCAGGTCAACGCTCTCGTGCTCCATAGACTTACTCTACTCAATCATCATCACCATGATCTTCCATTGTCTCCAAGTCATCCGCTCCAACAAGATCAAGAGGCAAAAAGGTTGCAAGAGCACCATCACTTGAGTAATCATCCGAAGAAGACAGTGATGAAGAACAAGCTCAAAGGATAGGGAATTCAAACAACAAATGGCTTTATTATGAAGCCATACAATAAAATATACAAACTTACCAACAACAGCCTTGGAACATCTTCAAACACGAGGAATAACTATGTTCAGAGTCCTCCAACATATGACACACGAAGGCGGGTTGAGAGTCCTCTAAAGTATGATCGTTGCACTACAAAGTATGATAATCAGAGGGTTGCTACTGTTGGTGGGAGTAGGGAAACAGTTGGTAATCAAGTGGTTCAGCAAAGTGGGATTCAGTGTTTTAACTACAAAGGATTTAGGCATATGGTAAAGGAATGCATACAACAAAAAAAGATTATGCTTATCATAAGGAAAAGATGTTGCTATGCAAGAAGATGGATGTTGGGATTAAGTTATCAGTTGAGGAAGGATAAATGCTTGACGACACAGATGATGAACTCTTTGACGAAGAACTCGAGGCACAATATTCGTACATTGCAAAGATTCAAAAGGTCCTCAACGTAACTGAAGATGACAATGGTCCTATCTTTGATACTGATCCAATTGATAAGGTACAAAATGATTATGAATATACTGTGTTTGGTGATACACATGAGCATAGTGATCTACCAACAACAATTATTAACACATGTATGATGGGAACGGTTGATAGCAATACCACACCTGATTCATCAAACATGTGCAATAATGAGTTTGAGGATGATCAACATGCAAATGAGTATGAATGAGGATCGTGTTGCACTTGCTAATTTAATTGCTACTTTACAAAAAGATGTCAGTGAAACTAGAAAGAGTCAAAAGCAATTAAAGAAGGCAAATGCAACACTCACTCAAAATTTTAAAGAATGCAAAGCTGCTCTTATTAAGTCTAGTGAAACCGTTGAGAGTTATAGAGCACCGTTGAGAGTTATAGAGCTGAGCTTCTTCAAATGTCCAAAGAGCTTGAGGGGTACAAAGGCCGTGTTCTTAACATCAAAAAGGACGATTTTGAAAACAAATATAATACAACTCTTGAGTTATTAGCCAAAGAGAAACGTCAATATAATGCTTTCTTAATCGATGAACGTCAAAAAACGTACCTTGCAACAACTAAAGTCAATGAACTTGAACAAAGTCTTTCAATGAATAACACCGAGTCTACTAAAATCCTTGATGTTAAAAAACAAGAGGTTGAAAAGTTAAAACAAGGTTTCAAAAATAGACATGAAAAAGATATTGTAAAAGTAACGGAACTTGAAGAACACGTCGACTTTTTGAAGAAAGTTGTTTATAAAACGAATCAATCTATTCAAACCATGAGAATGATAGCACCAAGGTCGTTTTTTAAGGGTAAAGCTAGTTTTGCAAGTCCTAAGTACCTCGACCAAGCTCAAGCTGAGAACCCGCGCCTTTATCTCGATGAGTCCGAAAGGACCGATCATGATTGTCCTCTTGTTAGGCCCGATTGTGAAGAGACAACCCTTTGGGAGGAGGAGAGTAGATCACCAGTTAATAAAGATTTTGTGAAACCATATAATTATACTTATGAAAACAGTCTTTATGGTCTTTTCACTAGACAAACACAAAAGTCTCGTGAGCAATTATTTTTTGAAACCAAACAAAAAAGAACTCAATGGAAGAAAAGTTTTGCCACAAAGATATCTAACGTTTCTAAATATATCAACTACGTGCCTCTTGATGCTTCTAAAAGCAAGAGTAGGCAACACTTGGTATTCTTAAACATCACATTGATAATATTCAATCAATCGTTGAAAGAGACTGGAAAAAACGTGAAATAACGAGTGGAAAAAAGAGATTCCTCACGATATAATTGTGCTTGTGAAAGAACTTTTAGTACCGAATACGACGATAATAAAAGAAAATGTTCTTGAATCTGAAAGATTAATTCGATCAGAAATGTTTGATGATTTGAAATACGTTGAGTCTCTTGAAACAGAAATTGATGAAATAAAAACTAAAATCAGAGTTTTCAAACGAATGTGATCTACTCTTACAAGAATGTATCTCCAAAGATATATTGTGTGTTGCTGTTACATCTTGTTCTGCTATGGATGAATATTCTGACGTTGCATGCAAATATCTTGATAAAGTCAAAGAGTGTGAACGTATTGAAATTGAGATTCCGAAACACAAAGATAATGTTGATAAAAAGGCTTTTACGTTAACTCAACACCGATGTGATTTTTTTTCAAAAACATTGTCATTCTCTTGAACTTGCTTTACAAAACAAAATCGATAGTTTTCCAAATGATAATAAATTCCAAGTAAAACTTTCCGCATCATGTCGAGAAATGAATGAAAGAGTTTGGAAATTACGGATTTGAAAGCTCAGTTACAAGACAGGGACATAGCGATTGAAGATTTTAAGAAACTCGTTGCTAAGATGGGTGGGAAAATTGTGGAACCTAGGTTAAGAAACCTATTGTGAGACAACCTAATGCGTACAAAGTGACTAAACCCTCTGTCTTGGGAAAACCATATGTTTTCTCAAATTCTTCATTTGTAGACGGATGGGAAGGATAGGTTACCACAGATTAGTTCCCAAACGAATATTCGAGCACAAAGCATTAAGAACACAAATGTGATCAAATCGGGTATGTATAGATTGGCCACTAAACCCACACATAACAAAGAAATTCAATCGCCTCATACTTATAGAAACACTAATAGACGTGTATCTTTTACTACAGGAGTAGTACCCACTGCTAGTGTTAGTCGGCCTCAGCTTAAGAGCACTCAAATGAATGAAAAGGTTTGGCAAAAAAAGAGTCAAGGGAAGCTGAAGAAAGTAGAAGACCACCCTAGGAATTTAAATTTTTCTAAGAATAAAACGTCTGTAATCGCATGTAATGACGATTTGAATGATTCGACTGCTTTGAATGTTAAGTTTGTTTGTGTAAAATGTGGAAAATGTGCTAATGCTAATCATGTTATGTGTGTTTCGAATAATGTCAAAGGCGTACATACTAGAACTAAGAAGCAAATTGCGATGCCTATTAGTGCTACCATTCTGGTGCAACCCCTACTAAGAAAAGTATTGCATCAGACTCCACTAGTGAGAACTCTATAAGCATAATTAGGGAATTATATGAGTCTGCTAGCAAGTCTTGAAAATGGTGGTTTGCTAATCAATGTCCTCCAGTATATAAATGGGTGCCTAAGATTAGAACAGTAAATGCGACTACGAGCATTAGTGTGCCTTTAAGTGTTGAAACTAGGGAAACTAATGATTCGGAAATCACAACTAACATGGAATCCCATTTATCAAATGCTCCATCGTGCTCTAAATCTTCTGCAGGTGATAGAAATAATTCTCTTCATACTGGACACCAGATGCATGAAGCACATGACGAGGAATCTACAGCTTCTAATTAACTTTGTGGAGAAGTTCCTGGGTACGGTCTGATTCAGAAATGATCAATTTGCATCGATCCTAGGATATGGAGATTTGGTTCAGGGGAATATCACAATCAAAAGGATATACTATGTCGAAGGGCTCAATCACAATCTTTTCTCGGTTGGTCAGTTCTATGATGCGGATTTGGAGGTTGATTTTCGAAAGAAGACATGTTTTGTTCGTGATTATGATGGGAATGATTTACTCAATGGTACACGAGGTACAGATCTTTACACAATTTCACTTCAAGACACAACTTCCACAACTCCAATTTGCTTCATGGCTAAAGCTTCAACGACTCAAGCATGGTTATGACATCAACATCTATCTCATCTCAACTTTGATACCATCAACTTGCTTTCCAAGTAAGATATTGTGAGAGACCTTCTAAGCTTGAAATTCATCAAAGATCGTATTTGTTCTTCTTGTGAGCTTTTGTAAAGCTAAACGGAGTAGTTTTAAGACCAAGACTACACCAAGCTCTAAACGATGGTTAGATCTTCTTCATATGAACTTGTATGGTCTCATGTGTGTTCAAACTATCAATGAGAAGAAATACATTTTAATAACTGTTGATGACTACTCAAGGTACACGTGGACTCACTTCTTGAGGTCCAAGGATGAAACACCTGAAGTTCTCATTAACTTCCTAAAGCATATACAACATGGTATTAAAGCTCAAGTAAGAGTAGTTCGTACCGACAGAGGCACATAATTTTTTAATTCAACTCTGAAGAAATATTTTGTAGACGAAGGGATTGAACAAGAAACATCTATTGCTAGAACACCTGAACAAAACGGCGTTGTTGAAAGACGAAACCATACTTTGGTTGAGGCTTCCCGAACATTGTTATCCGCTTCAAAAATGCCACTATTCTTTTGGGCTGAAGCCGTGTCAACCGCATGCTACACACAAAACCGTTCCTTAATTATTCTAAGACACGAAAAGACACCATATCACATAATTCATGATCGGAAACCTTCACTCAAACACCTTCACATTTTTGGATGTACGTGTTACATAATACGAGATGGTGAAAATCTGGATAAGATGAAAGAGAAAGGTGATGCATGCATTCTAGTGGGATATGCAACTCAGTCTAAGGGATATAAAGTTTACAACAAGAGAATAAAATTGATAGTCGAGACTATTCATATCAGATTCGATGAATTGCAAGAAATGACACTTGAACAAAACATTTTAAGTCCCGATCCACAACAACAAAACACTTCTATGCACAACCGCGGGGAACTCAAAACTCAAGACCACATCAATGAACCGTCAAGTTCAAAGATGGTTCAAGAAAATGTTCCAAGAGAATATATGACAGTGGACACGACAATTGAAGAGTTGGAAATGTTATATGGACCAATGTTTGATGAATATTTCACTAGAGAAAAACATGTTGTATCGAAGTCTTACCCTGTCACTCATGATAAGAATGATGATACCGATCATCATCAACAAAAGAATACAACTTCATCAACTTCAACATTGGTTGCTGCAGATTTAACTCCTCATAATATCACATAAACAAATACTCCTACAACATCCACAACTACTGTCATTGCTCCGAAGAACATAAATCAGGCAAGCGATGCATTATCTGACGAAGACGATTTTCACAACCCATTCGGCATATCGGTACACGAAATTGGTGAATCTTCTACTCGACATGTAGATCCGTCAAATATGTATACGTTCTACCAACGACATCCTTCAACACATCATTAGACCCGAGATCATCCTTTGGTTCAAGTAATTAGAAACCCTTCGTACAAGACGACAATTAGAAACCGATGGCGATGTTTGTATGTTCGCACTCGCCGTTAGTACAGTTGAACCGAAAAACATCAAGAAGCCATGGTTGATCATGCTTGGATTGAATCGATGACAGATGAACTTCAACAATTTGAAAGACTTAAGGTCTGGGAAATTGTTGACAGAGCATATGATGTAACACCATTAAACCTTCGATGGATATGGAAAAACAAGATGGATGAAGAAAACACGGTCATCAAGAACAAATCTAGGCTAGTGGCTAAGGGATATGGCCAGAAAGTAGGAATTGATTTTGAAGAATCATTTGCATCAGTGGCTCGTATGGAAGTGGTCAAGATTTTCCTTTCTTATGTTGAACAAAAGGGATTCATCGTTTATTAAATGGACGTAAAGACAAAATTTCTTAACAGTCCTTTGAAAGAAGAATTCTATGTCACGCAGCCGGAAGGATTCGTAAATCCATATTATCCTGACAAGGTGTATTGTATCCACAAAGCACTTTATGGACTCAAGCAAGCTCCAAGGGCGTAGTACAATGAGCTCTCAAAATTTCTGGTACCCAAAGGTTTCTCAAAAGGTTCCATTGATCTACTTTGTTCATTTACAAATATGAGGATGACATTTTGCTTGTGCAGCTTTACGTTGATAACATTATGTTCGGGTCCACCCAAACCCAAAACTTTAAAAATGGTTAGAAAAACTAATGCACAACAAATTTGAAATATCAATGATGGGCTAACTAAAATTCTTTCTAGGATATCAAGTTCATCAATTCCCAAGTGGTATATTCATTAACCAAGCTAAGTATTGTCAAGAGATTATCAAAAAGCATGGTATGACCTCATGTGACACCATTGGGACACCATTATCAACCATATTCCTAGATGCTGACTTAAAGGGATTACTCATAGATCAAACGAAATATTGTTCCATGATCGGGTCTCATGTACTTGACAACGAGCAGACCAGATATTGCACATGCAACATGCTACTGTGCGCGATATCAAACCAGACCCACTAAAAATCACCTCAAGGAGGTTAAACGAATCTTTCGGTGCCTAAAGAATACCATTCACTTGGTACTCTGGTATATAAAGGAAAGCGGTTTCTTTCTGACGTCCTATTCAGATTCTGATAACGTAGGGTGTTTTGATACTCGAAAAAGTACTTCTAGTGGTGCACAATTTTTAGGACAAGATAAACTCATGGGATGGTCTTCCAAGAAGCAGGATTGCACGTCACTATCATCAACTGAAGCGGAGTATGTGTCTCTATCTGCGTGGTGTGCTCAAGTTATTTGGATGAGAATACAACTCACGGATTATGGCTTCCACTTTGATAAAGTACCTATGTATTGTGATTCAAAGCGGCCATAGCCATCTCCTGCAATCCGGTACAACATTCCCGCATGAAGCACAATGATTTCAGATATCACTTCATAAAGGAACAAGTTAAACGTGCTATCGTTGAATTATACTTTGTTGGAACGGATTACCAATTAGCTGACTTGTTTACGAAAGCTCTGTCGAAAGATAGGTTTGTGTACCTCGTTAGGCAAATTGGTATGAGATGTTTGACTCCAGCAGAACTGGAGATTATGGTAAAGTTGCCTGCTTGATTCATCTATCAAACATTTACTTGTAAATATCATTGAAAAAGAAAAATACAAAAATATTAAACACATAAAAACAAAATACAAAATTAAAAATCTTTGAAAATCCAAAAATATTCTTCTCTACATGTCTTTTAGTATCGATTATATGGACGTGCCTAGAAATGTCGCTCAATCCGGGTGTGTACATAAAGCTCGAATGAAAGTTGTAAATATTTTTCAAAACATGTCATTTCTATTTTTTTTAATAAAGAAAAATGTGTCTTTTGGACAATATTTCCGACAAAGGGTAGAGCAATCTATCACGGGTTGAGCTTGTCACAAAACATTTAAAGTTTGAGCTCAACACAATGGCTTGTAATCACTTTTAGATTGCAACCCGGATCTATATTCATGAGGGAGTGTACGAATCAGTGCGCTTACCCTCAACAAAAGAAGAGAAATATTCTTACACTTGAGTGGATTCGTCAAGACATTCAAAGTCTATGAACTCAAGTTTATGCTTTAGAAATACCATGTCGCTAAAAAGAAAAGGTTTTTCAAAAAGTGTTGAACACATTTTTTTTCAAAAGTTTTTCAATAATTATTCAAAATCTTTCAAATTTTTTGTGTTCAACAACTCCTATCCTCAAAAGTTAAATGTGGATCATATCCTTGAAATAACAATTCAATTGGATCAATTTTTAAGGGGGGGCTTTCTAAAATCAAAGTTTTAATGCTGTTGGATATATTATGTAAAAACATTTTTATGTATCAAACACATTGTGTGTAATTATCATTTGGTATTATTCACATGAAAAAACTTTGATGTTCGTGAACATATTCTTTAACGATAATCTTTTATGTGTTCATGAACATGTAGTGTGCGAGTACAAATTTTCAAGAATTTTTCAATGATTATTCAAAATCTTTCAAAAATGGTGTGCTCGACACTATATAAAATGTTCCAGTAATTCATGCTTATTAAGACACATTTTTCTCCCAAAAGATTTTCAAGACTATTTTTAGCGATATATTTTAATCAAATTTGGTATCTCTAATATCAAACGATTTTATATATTACAGATAGGGGAGAAAATGTGATTAAAATGTGATCTAAATATATGAAACGAACATATAAGACTCAAGCACTTTAATTCTTACCCACATGTGTGAAACACTTTCGATTATCGATGCACATGTGAAGGGGGAGTTTTTCTGAAACGACAAAACTATCAAGGTGTCAAAAGTTTTCAAACACTTTGGTAGACTTTCAAGTGGTTTTATGGTGACGGTCTAATACCCACAACCTCATTAATTCACGATGTTATTGGTGTCAAACGGTGGTTAGGTATAAGTCCTATGATCCAACCAGAACCGGAGGGATCTTCCAAGGGACAATCAAATAGATTATTAGAAGTCTTTAGGAAAGATGGAGTAGAATGTGAAAAGGGAAAAATGCTGACTAAGTACTTAAGTTAGCACTTGAACAATCACAACAAGGCGCTAGTGATGACTTCTTGGTAAGCATTGAAGGGGTTGAAGAATGAAAAAGAAATGTAAGGATAAAGGATGAAAAGAAAAATAGCCCTCCATACAAATTAGGCAGAAACCGGGTCAACACATCATGAAGACATGCATCATGGACCCAATGATGCAATGCACAACAGTTTCTTAGTTAACTCGGGCTTCTCTCAAAAGAAGTTTGTTTTATTGTCACAGAGATCAACATGACTTATATTGACTTTCTCACTCTGAGATAGTTGATATTAAATATGTGGCATATGCTCCAGCCTCTTATTACCAAAAGTGCACAAATCGAGTCTAGAGCCTAGAGATCAATCAAATCTCGTTAGGACACACTACATGAAGAAGAAGAGAGTCCTATGCTATATTCTTACGATATTTCTAGAAAACTCAGAGTGATACTACTTAGTATTCACAATGATGAGTGGAAATCCTTCCAGTGTTAACATCAAACAACACTGCGGTAGGTCATGTGTAAGATTCTTTATGAATTGAACATATGAAAAACTGAAGAGCAACAATGGTTTGATTCTTAATTGATTCAAACTCGTTTCAAGTTCTACGCAATATCTTTATGGTCTTGCCATAACATTCAGAGTGATACTCTTCAGTTTTCATAGTGACGAATGGAAATCCTTCCAGTGTAAATCTCAAACAGCACTACGGTAGGTGACTTGCGAGATTCCCTATGAATCAAGCTTGTGTCAACTTGAAAGCAACAATGGTAAGATTCTATGAATCAAACTGGTTCCAAAAATTTGAATTGATGACTTTAATCAAGCGAATATTTATCCAATTGATTCACTCCTTCCATTTATAGTCTTGCTTTGAGAAAATCGTGTAAAGAGAATGGCTAGTACAATCGTGAAACCCTGTCAAGGAGATTCTAATCGAATCTACCTAATCACATGTACGATATTTAAGATCATCTAATGGTCTTCACCGACCGGAGGTAAAACACTACCGATTTAGGACAAATGTCAAAGCCATTTAGTCCGTGTCTATGTTTTGTATCGAGAAGGTGGCGTTATGGTGTACTCAACAAAGTCGAAGATTATATTTAACAATCAAGAAAGCTAAAGACTTCCGCAACTCTGATGATCAAAATCTTCATTAAACAATTAATGTAGAGGAATGACCTCTCTTCAAAGGAGATTGTTAGCAAGCTTTCAAGATGGTACATATTGTGAGCATGTGGTTGAAGACACAAGATCGCAAGATGGCAAAGACAAGTCAAGGATGGTGACCAACAAGCATGAAGCAGTCATTGTGAATATCTCAATACTAAAGATTAATTATCTCCATAAATACTCGCATGTTGTAAAGGAATGACCTCTCAGTGAGTGAGATGTTAGTCTTAAAAAATTGTATCATCAAGAATGACTCGGTCACAGATTTGAAGATCTTGAGATTAAAGACAAAGTCGAAAGACAACAAAAAAGGCTCAAAGATCACAACATGAAGGAACAAGACCACTATTACACGTTCCTGACTCATTTATGGCGATATTAGTAATCTCTATATCCAAATTAGGGGAGATTTTTAGCCTCAAAATATTGAGTCAAACAAGAATGCTCGGTCATAGGTTTATTATGTATCGATTATTAGAACGTTGTAATAGGTAGTAGGTTATTCAGGATTCATGGGCTTTACTTAAGCTACGTAGGCCACATTTAGGTCCTAAAGCCCAAAAGGAAAGCTCAACCCATCTAAAATAGCCCATTAGTCTACATGCAAGACAAGGCTATAAATACTCCAATCCTAGCATGTTAGGAGGGTGTTGGTTCATTTCATTTTCTTATTCTTAATCTAATATAACAAAGTTTCCAACCATTCTCTCTAAACCTTCATCTCTTTTCATCTATTTTTCTATCTATTTTCTAAATATATGGGTACAACACATCTTTAATAACTTTAGGTTCCGAAAGCCAAATTGCTTCGTGCTTAATCCCATGAATAGAGAGGAATCTTCGCTTTTGATTGACAATAACATGAAAAAAAATTGAGTTTTCTTCTGCCTCGATTCCCCATTTAACTTTAGCTTTCTGGGAAGTATCCAAGATCTCTTTCAAATCTATGTTACGAAGATTTTCCAACCACATAGAACGTTGAGAGTCAACCACCTGGTTACCAGACTTTCTAATAGTAGCTTCGTCAAACTCCTTTATTTTTTTGGACCAGGTCTTGTTTTTCACGAGACAGAGAGGATGTGCGGTTCCTGGACCACTATTTGATGATAATTTTTAGGGACTCCGTCTTAGATTTGAATCTCACAATCGAGTTAGACTCAAACCCAACTGCATGGTGTTCCCATAAATCGGTAACAATAGTAAGGAGCTGCTTGTCGAGAAGTCAAGAGTTTTAAAACTTGAAAGGTGTTAGGCTGAAATCCAGAGAAGAGGGCGACAAATTATCGGTTTGTGATCAGAAATGTGGCTATCAATGACTTGGGTTTATTAGTTGTTCAAAAAGATGCATAGTTATCTGAGTTAAGGAACCAATCTAACTTGCTTAACTTATCTCCACGACTGTTTATGCGAGTGAAAAGGTGCCTACTAAGAGGAATATCCCATAGATGGCCATCACGAATGAATTAGTTAAAAGAATTAGTCGAGGCTGAGTTAAATATAGTTACAATTCTTTCTGAAGCAAAGCAGACCACATTGAAATCTCTAAAGATAAAGTATTGTCCCGAATTTCTTTCCATAAAATCGAGGATATGTTGCCAAAGAATTTCTTTTTTTCTATCTTCTCGAGGGTCGTAAACGTTAACCATGTAACAATGTATGTGAGTAGAACTCCAGGTACCTTCATTGATGATGAGATTCTCAAATAAAAAACATTGATTTTTGAGAAGATGTTTGGATCCCAAATAGACACCAAGCACCCAGATCTACCAGAAGAAGGTCTCATAGCGTAATGGAATTGAAAATTTCCCCATAAACTTTTCACTTTGAAAGGATCAATCATAGGAGAATGAGTCTCTTGAATACCTAAGAAAGATTTTTTATACAATGCTTAGATATAGCTTTGCATTTGCTCGCTCCCATTCTACACGAGTTAAAGGATATAACATTCATGATTGACCGTGATCGGCACCTAGATTGTTAATAAATTCCTTGAGGTCATTCCTGCTACCCTCTAGTATCCCAAGAATTTTCCCATTTCAATATGAGAGATAAATACTTCAATTATCGATGCTTTGTTACTAAGTGTTTTGGAGTATGACTTGCTAACACGTGAGGACTTCGCTCCAATGGAGGATGAGGAGGTTTGTTTAGAGTATTGATGGTTCTTACCAGCAGATGGACAGTGGCTATTAGAGTTACAGTTTTCAAACCCATGTGGTTTCAGAATCTCCTTTGTGAGTTTCAGAGGTTTCTATGATACGATGCTTATGGTATTCCATGTTTGGAATATGAGAGGAAACGCCAACATGCTCCTTAACGATGTTAACTGCTTCATCAGCCCATGAGAAGTGTTGATTGTTCACATTCTCCTCATTTATTTCATTAGTATCGCGTATCTCACCTTCCTCAGCATCATGAGCATCACTATCACTAGTACCATCGTCATAGTTTTCTGAGTTACCCAATACTAAGTTTTTACCAGACAAGGAATCCATAGCTTCAATATCAGGTACCCATCCTACGAACTCATTTACCCGCACATTTTGATGTTTCTCGTGAATCACCACTTTGCATGTTTCAATGATTTGGCTTTGAATCTTCAATTTAATAGACACTCTTCTCATTGCAACATTATCATGAGGATCTTCATCAACAAAAATTTGTTCGCCCCAGATACTTGTGATCTTTTTGTATGCTTTTGGAGTCCAAGCATTAAGGGGGAGACCACCAAGTTTAACGCATACGACACGTTCCTCGACTTTAAAACATTGAGTAACATGTTTCATTTGGGTAAAGTACTACGACATCTCTTTGTTTGATTGTAACTTTTGGCAAGACTCAGTAGTACAAAACATTCATAACCACATGCCTCCAATGTATTTGCATTGAAAGTCATAAAGCCCCTCTTTTCTCAAAACATTGTTAATAATGAGAACGAGGTGTACATCTTTGACCTTGAAAAGGATAACATTTCTCATGTCATTATTATCAATGAGATCATATGCATCAAAGGTAAAAAATTTAAGAATAGCACTTTCTTTTGATACATGGTTTTGGGAGATCTTACCATTAAGTGTTGTCGTATATTATCGATTAGGTTTTGTATATGATGAATAGGAGGTAGGCTTCGTTTGGTTTTGTGATTGAGTATTGTAAGATTTTGGGATTGGTTTGGATGTATCATTAGGTTTTCTTTCAAATCTGGACATTGCAGCAAACACGTGATAAGTCCCGATCCAGATCTTATTGAGATCATCGATTAGCGATCCGGTATTTTTGATCTTCAAAAACCTAACAAAAGCAAATCGCCGACCGACTTTTGGGAGTTTTCTTATGATGTAAACATCAGCCACCGGTCCGTGTTGATTGCAAAGTTGTCATAGATCCTCATATCCTATTGATGTTGGAAAATTCGTGATATATGCCATTACTGAAACACCTTAAAGGTTTTGAAATTACGGTTTTTTGGGAGGGGGTGAGTGACGCTCATTGGCGAGAGAAGTTGATCGAGTTCATGTTGATGGATTTTTTGTCAAGCTCCATTCAAACCGGAATTCTTTCTTTCAACGCTCTCTACAAAAAATGTCAACCCTTTGAGGTACTAGTTCCAGCCAATTTGGTCTTCATACTCGTTATTAAACCCATAGCCTACTTTGTAAACAAATTAACATAAAATTCCCTTTTTGTATCTAAATCCAATTTCCATCTGTCGCTACAATCTTATTCTAATGAAGCATTTGAAACTAGAGATTCCAACTCGACTAAATCACCTACTACCCTCTGTCTAGGATTACTCACCCAATCTTACTTTCATTCCCACAACCCCTCGACCCATATGCCCTTATTCCCGACCAAAACCTACTTACCCTTTTTTAATTGAAATAGTCTTAGAAAATGATCATATAATCTCCCATTTCCTATCCATTTATCTAACCATAATGATCTACTAACCCCTACCTATCACCTTGCTAATATGATTAATAAATCCTCTATTAAAAATGCCTAATTATTTTCTCACCCCCATCCCTTCACATTCATAAATACTTTTTTTTGAACGACGACTATTATTAAAACTAGCAAGATGCTAGAGGAATTACAAGGAAATTAAATTAGGGTTTTTTAACCAATATAACCAAGAAAAGGAAAAACGACATCGCCATTTACACCAATTATAAGATAAAATAATGATATCATCGAAAAGCATCGAACGACTTGAACCAACTTCTTCAAAAATTAAATGATTGCGAAATCTCCAAATGAGCCACCAAGAAGCGAAGAAAACACCTTCCAATACCTTTTTCTAATTTGGACGGCAATTGAAGGAAAGAAAATCAGGCCTGCCAGTCTTGAAGAATCCCAATCGGTGTACGTGAGCTCCCACCAACGACAAACCTTCCTATGTAAATTCTGAGCCAACTCGCATCTGAAAAAAATGAGACATGTCTTCTTCAGCAACTTCACTTACGGGACATAGTAACGATGTTAAGGGAATAACTCTTTTGTTAAGGTTGGCCTCGTTGGCAAGCAATCTTTATGAGCGCGCCATATAAGAATATTAACCTTCGCATGAACACCTTTATTCCAGCTTGAAGCATCATCATGAGGAAGTAATAAATCGTCAAGTAAACACCGAACCTCCTTAACCCTAAATTTGCCATCATCTGAAAGATTACAGAACCATCTATTGTTGGTATTGGAAAGAGAGATTGGTTCCATTACAGCTAATAAGTCAGAGAGTTGCGACTGTTCTACTCCACCACGAGGAAGTCTACGAAAGGAAGCAACTACAGAATCGTTAAACTTCGCTGCCACAGAAACATTAGGATTCTGCTCCAGGGAGAACAACCTAGGAAATTTAGCATATAATGGAAGATCACCCAGCCACGTATCCAACCAAAACCAAGAAGAGATACCATTACCAATCTTAATCTTGCAATGCTCCCAAAAATCGAACCCCTTATTTTTTAATTGCTGAAGTTCCTTCAGGATAGAGCACCAGTTGGATGAAAATTTAGTAGTATGGATATCAATTGACATACCGTATATTGAGCGAATGAATTTCCCCCAAAGAGACCCATCATCCGAAATAAATCTCCAAATCCATTTAAGCAGCAAGGCACGATTTAGGGCGAAAAACTAGAGACACCCAATCCGCCATTCTTTTTCGCAGCTAAAACCTTGTTCCAAGCGACCCACGTGATTTTCTTGTCTGATTGACCTATACCATTAAAAACCGACTCCGGATTCTTTCCATTGCTTTGAGGACGCCACCAGGAACTTTAAAGAGGGACATATTATAAATAGGAGTCGCTCCAATAACCGACTTCAATAAGGTTAGACGGCCCCCCACATATAAAGTTTTCAGCTTCCATTTAGAGAAGTTTAGATAATAAAGAATCCCACACAACAATTCTAGATGATTGAATCCCCACCATCACACCTAGATATCTAAACTAATTTTGCATTATCGAACACCCTATGGAAGTGGCTGCTGCTGAAACCTCATCACTGTGAACACCCATCCCCAATAGTTGACTCTTATGAATATTTATTTGCAGGCCAGATGCAAGAAAAAAACACCTCAGAATTTTAATAATACCTTGTAGATTTTCCTTTGTCCAGTCGCCTATGAACATTGCGTCGTTCGCATAAAAAAGATGGGAGATAGTTAAAGAACCTGGAAGCGAGATCCCTTTGAACAACTTCTCTTCTACAGCCATGTTAAAAGATAGATGGAATGATTCCATCACAAGTATGAAAAGATATGGAGCTAACGGGTCTCCTTGTTTTAACCCTTGAAAACAAGGAAATTCTTTAGTAGGACTCTCGTTTATTAAAATAGAAGATTTAGCCGAGGTGAGAATGCCCCGAATCCAATTGCACCAAATCTGACCAAAACCAAACGCTTCTAGCATGTCAAGTAAATAGTCCCACCGAATCGAATCATAAGCTTTAGCGAAATCAACTTTGAAAATCATAGCTTGCTTCTTCTTTCTTTTACACCATTGAAGGACCTCATCAAGAATGAAAGGCCCGTCTAAGATTTGTCTCCCCGATATAAAAGTTGTTTGAGTATCCGAAATCAGCTCCTTTATGACCAAAACAAGCCTATTAGCAACGATCTTGGTAACTACCTTATAAATACTGCCGATTAAGCTGATGGGCCGAAAGTCATTCACAAATTTTGCGTCGATAACTTTCGGGATAATGGCAATAAATGATGAATTACAACCTTTTGCAAAGGACCCTTAAGCGAAAAATAATCTACCGATTCACATAAGTCTTGTCCCACGAGGTACCAATATTTTTTGAAGAATTCAAACGTAAATCCATCTGGTCCTGGTGATTTATTTTCACCACAGTCCCAAACAGCCCTCTTAATTTCATCATGAGTCGCGATTGCTTCTAACTCATCAGCTTGGGATTGAAGAAGCTTCTTAGGAAACTGGAAGTTGATTTTGAGCCTAGTTGTAGACGGCTGGTTAAACCTGTTAGCAAAGTGACAGAAAAAATTGTTCTTAAGAGAAATTGGGTTAGTACACCAAAGGCAATCTACAAAGACGCCCCGGATTGCTAGCTGTGATCTTCTTTTGTTAATCACTCCATGAAAGAACTTCGAGTTTGCATCCCCCTCCACCGCCCATTTGATCTTAGACTTTTGATAAAAGTCTTTGGATTCGGAGTTGTTTATGTCATGTAACTGTCTTTTTAAATCAAGACGACAAAGACCAATGTATCGTCTATAACCACATTGTCCAAAGCTTTATCAATGACCTCTAATTCTGCAACAATATCTTGTTTCGATCTTGAAACCTCCATCTTTTTTTTCTTAACCCAAACACAAATAATAGTTTTGAGGTTTTGGAGCTTTTTCTTAAAACGAATCATCCTATTTCTATCCGAATGAGATAAGGAGTGCGACGAATTCCTGATAAAATCATCAAAACCTGCAAAATCCAACCACGAATGGTAAAATCTAAAGGGAGTAGACCCAAAGTCAACACGAACCTCCCTTAGAAGAATAGCACGGTGAGCCGATAGATGACGATCGAGACAGTTCGCTGTGATGGAAGGAAAAAGGGAAAAATTACCATCGGATATTAAAAACCGATCAAGCTTGCTCATTTTGGGCGCCGTAGGGTGGGACCAAGTGAATGAATATCCTTCCAAGGGAATATCAACCAAACCAGAGTCTATAATAAATGTGTCGAAATTCCTTGCACTATAAGGATTAAAACAGGATCCTCGTCTTTCGTGACAATAACGAACCTCGTTAAAGTCCCCCATTACAATAACTTCTCCATTCCATCTACCCATAATCAGCGAAATGTATTCCCTCAACAGATTCTTTTGAGCCGGCTGCTATGGAGCATACACTACAATGAAAAGGATCTTAGAGTTGTTAGTACGCTACATGTTGTATAAAGCTATGAAGTTATCGGAAACCGTAACATTATATTTCCTAAAAATGGAAGCTTCCCAAATACATAAAATACCGCCTGATGCACCGAGAGAATCGCTACAAGCAAAATCATAATTGAAATTTCCCCAACGAGAACGAACCAGCAAGTCAGAAATAGAGGTCAATTTCGTTTCTTGAATCGCCAGAAAATTAAGTTTAAAAGTGTTAGCCAAAGATTTTGCCCACTCCTTTTTGGTCTTGTGACCAAGACCCTGCACATTTAAAGATAAGACATTCATTTATAACCGTCACCTACTCCTTGTTTTCCAATGATGTCTTCAAGATCTTGCACACAACCATGCATATTGTAACCCATAGCTTGACCTACTTGAATCATGTTCTCCATTATCTCTAAAACCGAGCCTCCATTATTATTAGGATTAGTAACTCCTTGCTTATTAGCTGATGCATAATTATCAATATTAGTGGGAGGCACCTTAGCAATTACACCTGACAAATGGTTGGACTCAATGCTTTGTTCCCTATCCTCGTCAACAACATTTTCAGAAGAACAATTACCCTTAGCTTGAGAACCCTCTGGAGTATAACCCGGTGGATGTAGAATGGAAGAACTCTGAGCTTGAACTACATTCGGCTGCTTTGGATTCTCCAAAAGATCATAGAACAAAAAATTATCCTCTGAATGAACTCCCACAGGGGAGTCTTTTTAACATTTTTCAGATGATGAGGCTGACCCAAATATAGTTTCTGAGACCCCTTCTGCGTCACTGTCTTCGCTTGGAATAGCTGTACACCGTTTAGTTTGGAACTCTTACTAACAGTGTCATCGTCAGAAGCGTAGTCACTCTCTTTACAATCCAAGAAAGTAGGGCTCCATGTGAAAAGTTCTTTGGCACGTACCATGTGAATCTTCCCTTTGACAATGATCTTGAAGGATTCAAGAATCGAAATCGGATGTTTAGTTAGAATGCAAATGTGTTTACGCCCATATTAATTGTCCTCGCAACACCCTATATCCAAAGCCTGACCCTATTTTTTGCTAATCCTACTAATGTTTCCTTCGTCCAAGCTTTAAGAGGAACGCCTTCTATGTCAACCCATACAATCCTATCTTCGCATAAAAACTCGTTAAAAGCATTCCTAACTTCAGTGAACCACGAGTTAACACCCGAGTGGGTATGTAAGTTCTTCTTAACGACCTCCTTATCGCATTCAATCAAAACCCACAATCCCCCAAGATACGACAGTTTAAGGTCCAAAACCCCTCATCTTTCAAGATAGTGTACAAATTAGGAATTGTAGAGAACTCCTTAACCTTGCCCATAATATAATTTGAGAAGTCACGTTCATTCAAACATGAATCATCTAACACGAATGCAGGCAACGATGAAATCTGAGAGTTCACATGTTTATTAGTCATCACTTGAGCATAAGACCCTGATCGGACATCGGTTTGGGTATGAACATGCAGCCCGTTGAAAACCCTAGTTGCAACATTAGGTTTTACCCCTGCTTTAGGAGGCCGTTCAAACCTAACCTGGGTAGCATAAAGATGATAACTCCCAATCCAAAGTGTACGAAGGTTATCAATCAGGCGATTGATATATTTTTTTTTTATTTTTTTTTTTGGTAACCGTGATTTCCGACTCATTGGCCGACTAATCCACGGGGTTTGAGCCCACCGTCACACAGACTCAAACCAGGCGATTGATATTTGGAACCTTAATAAACCGAACAAAAGCGAAACGCTTACCAGACTTTGTTTTTTTGAGGGGAATAAACACATCCATTACCGTTCCATACGTGCTACATGTCTTCCATAAATCTCGTGAAGTGGTGTACTCAGGAAAATTGGTGACGTAAATGGATGGAGAAACATTCCGAGTCTGATCTTCGAATCAGGATGAAGGAGCCATAACAAACCAAGGAAACGAACCGACAGAAAAAAACAAAAAATCGTAGAAACACAAAACCCTAAAAATCAGAAAAACTACAATGAGACATATCGGCTTAAATAATAAAATATCTGAAAATCGGCATTCAAAAAAACCAAAGAGAGAAAAGAGGGATGAATATCACACCATCAGGATATTAATTCAGGGAATTAAGATCCAAGATCTGCAAGTACGTCGAATCCACTCAATTCAATCTAGGGTTCGTATGGTACCAAAGGAAAGATCCAGTGTTATTATAGAAAATGATGCCCATTGAAAGATAATTGATTACAAGGGAAGATCAATGATGACAGAATCAGATCCAAAGAACAACTAACCCCTATGGCTTCGGATTACAAAACACATAAAAAAGCTCGTTCCAAGATCAATCATAAGGATCAATGGATTGGACGACAGGTTCTTTTTGTGTTCAAATGGACGAAGGGTAGTAGGCATTGATCAGAGGAAGAAATCAAGGAGAGCCGCCATTGCTAGGTTTTTTTAATAGTGATAGTTCTTCACATTCATAAATACTATTGTTAACTCTACACCATAATTCCCTTTTTTCACTTGATACCTCCACTATCATTTTCCCATCAAAGCTATATTTTTTATTTTAACGAACCAATATTTAACCACCCTGTCCTATAAAAAGATAGAACATCTTTCCATTTAATCAAAGTAATTTTTTCCTTCCCAATCCCTCCCAAAAAAAAAGTTTTTTCGAATTTTCTCAAGAGCACTTTGCACGCACGACGAAACACGAAACGACAAAAATTAATATAGCGATAAACTACCGAGAATTGAGTTTACCAATGTCAATCTTTCCTCAAACGACATCACATATGCCTTCTACTGAGAAAACCCATTTTTAAATCTTTCGATAACCAGGTTCCATGCAGATGCTCTTCTCATGTTAATCTCGATAGGACACCCCTAAATGTAAATGGAAATTGACCAACTCCGCCACTTATAAAACTGCGGTATTTTATCCGGTTCTACTTTTTCCACCCAACAATATACAACTTACTTATATTAAGATTAATTTTTAGTCTAAGGATCTCTTCAAAACATTTAAGAATGCACATATAGCATTTAACTAAAGTGGTTCAAAACATTATAATAAGCAACTAGCTAGTTTTAGTTTTAGTAAAGCAAAATTTTATGATATTTGGTTACTTTAACTCCAATTGCTTTTGTTTTATTTTACGGTCAACATTAAGAGTGAATGAACTTGGACATTATGCACATAGTGGCCGATTTTAAAATCTATCGAATAAGTTTGTTCAAAATTCAAAGCATTGGACCAACTCGTTTGATGAATTCGATCAATGATGATATACATTGATTATACCCTATGGAATTAAAAAAATATTTCTATTGTTTTCTTACTTAGTCGCTATTACCAAACTGAAGCTATTATAACATTTGTAATATCACATAAATACTCTAATAATTATACGATTGAGTTGGAGAGGTGGATATTTTCCAAAGAGAGGTTAGTCAAAAGATGACCAAAAATAGTCGGTAGTGCGGAAGATTCATGCACGCTTTTTAGATTCACTCTATCTCAATTCCATCACCCCATCTAAATATAGAGAACCAGGCCATTCGCAATTAAATATATATATATCCACGATGTTACTTAAAGCTATACTCCAATGTATCCACTCCATCCAATGATTTTTAACGATGTTTAATTAATAATAATCATACATCTATAAGGATTACTCAGCTCGTTACCAGCGGGTAGGATAGAGCAAGAAAATTCGATTTTTCGAATCAAATTTTAATATTTTTTATAAACTACATAAAAATATAGTTCTTATGGGGTCAAATTTAAAAAATCTAAGAATTTTCAAAATTTTACACTATAATTTTTTCGTTATAAGGTCTCATGACCCTTGTGACCCTTTTTTCTCCGCTCTTGCCAACAGGTACTCGCATAGTGCAATGACGAAAACCTTCTAGTTAGTCGAAGAATAACAAAAAAATGTGATTCGAATTTGTTCAGTTTACTCATTTCTTTACGTTTCAGTCGCTTTTCGAACGATTTTTATTTGATAGTCGAACAGAGGCCACACATGTTCTCAGTTGAATTATCGTTTTCGGACGGGTTTTATAAATGCATGATGTTAATTGTTGCATAATTTAAAAATGTAACTGTATTTTTAAGTGATGCGATGTATCAATTATATATTAGTTAGTATTAATAACTGTTGAAAAGTATTGTTTGCAAAATAACTTTTGATCAACTTTGGACATAATTATGTATATGTATTTATCATATATATTAGTGATACTTTATAGGTTCGCGTTCTCCTTGAACAGAGTTTCGCAATGAGCCTTTATGTGTCCAAAATGAAGGTGATGTGAATGAGATATCGTGTTTCAAAGTTAGGCATTTGGTACCATGCTTAAAGAGGAAAAATACTTTATTTTTTGTCCCACATCGGTGGGATGAGTAAACTGGAAGGGAGTCTGTTGTGTATAAATAGAGGCCTAATTTCATAGTTTTTTCACACATCAAATAAATAAGTATTATTATTAATTTCCAACATATGGAGTACGCATATGTAAAGGTGAAATTTCGGGCAGTTTTGTTAAGTCCGACAGTACAACTTACTGTTTCGGCTGTTGTACCATGGGAAACAGACGGCGAATCTGTTTTAAGGGAAGCGTGTCAAACACGTGCCTCAGCTCTTTAGTACTAAGCGTGTCTAACACGTATCTCGACTTGCTGGTGATTTAGTAAGTCTTTTCTTTATTTTATTGTTTTATTTAATTATCGATTATAATTATGTCTGTGTTTGTTTTTCTATTATTTATATTTTTTATTTAGTTTATGATAATTTAATTAATTTTATTTATTTGATTTATAAATAAAAGTGTTATAGTTTCCCTACAGTCATAAAAAGATTATGTGTAACAGAATTAAACACTTTTTTGCTAAAATCATATTAATTTAATTAACAGATTTTTATACAAACTGTATTCTCTCGAAACCAAGATTGTGTTTCTTTGGGAAATCAGTTTTCACGTAAACATAATTTTAATTAACAGATCTGGTGTTATAGATCTATAAACGATTTTTAAAAAACAGTTTATCGTATTAGTTTGTGTTGAAATCATGATGAGTCTATTTTCAAACTGATCGTTTAGTTGTTTATTACATATGTTATAGTCTTAACCTAGATTTAATGAAACCACGATGGAGTTTCTTTGAATCAGATTTGATACAACTTTGTATAAACCATGTCGATTTTATTAGATACCAAATTGTTTTAATAGTTCTTAACTGTATTCCGTTAGAATATTGACAAATTTACTTGTGGTAACACAATTGTGACCCTAGTGAATCTTGTAAATGTAATTGGTGTGCCAGTTACATCATGATTGGAATCATGGTGAATTTAGATTCATTGAAACCAAGTGGAGTTTCTTTGACACAAATCTCATAAAAGATAAGTTGCTATTTTATGAGATTATTAGAACGTATTCATTGATCTCATAAAATGCAAGCTCTTATTTTATTAGACTTTTGAAACGTGTTCAATGAAATCAAGAAGAATTTCTTTGAAACAAGATGTTGACAATGGTATAAGTTATTATTAAATATCAGATTACATACACTATTTTTATTAAATTAATGGAAGAGTTTGTTTGACTTGTGTAATTCATTGTAAATTGGGCCGAGTTTAATTATAACCTAGATATGATTCTTGAAACCTTGTTGAGTTTATAGATATATCTATAGAAACCTTGTCGAGTTTAAAGGTAAATCTATAGAAACCTTGTTGAGTTTCTTTAGAAGAATGGATCTACTGAAACCTTGTTAAGTTTCATTGTAGAAATAGATCATGTGAAGTTAAGATCTTCTGAATGAAGATTGACAACATAATATTACATATGTGTTTTTTGGTAAAACATTATGTTATAGCTGATATTTTCTTTAATTGTTTAGTCGAAAGACTTCCTTTAAAGTGGGTTTTGTAAAACGGATCTTACAAAACGTTCACGTTTTAAACAAAAGTCGATGTAATTCGCTTTTGGTTAAGAAACACTATGTGATTTAGCACGTTGTTAATAGTACCAAAATTAGTATCAACTAAATCATGGGACCTTTAAATAACATTCGGAATGTCACGAGTGACATCAAAAGGGAGACCGATACTTACTTGTATGGTAGATGCTTTGAAGCATTCAGGAACTTGTTGTGCCATAACTATGCGTTATATGGTCTGAATGACATGAAAACTAAGGCCATGATGGAATCCAACCATAGCTAATGGTGCATTCGCACTTCAGTATCATGTTATGTATATGGTGATAAGAGTTTGATTAACTCTTATAATGAAGTTGAGAATGGAGATAACGAGTTTCAGCAACTCTCCAACTGCGAATATCAAGGAAAAAGAAGATGTGATTCACATTTAGAAAAGACACTAAGTTAACCAGCGCTGTGTGTGCCGGAGATTCGTAGGAATCTTATGTCCGGATGGTTGCTTAATGAAATTTGGCTTTCATATGTGTTTGAATCAAATAAAAATCGATTTAACGAATAACATAAATTTAGTGCATACGGGTTATGCCTTTAAAATGGTTAAGTTGGTTATATTTTATAATGGTCATTTTTAAATGTATATTATGACTTACTTTGACATGCTTTAAATTTTTACTCAACATGTTGTCCAATTAAACCAAATTGGATACCCATTTTTGTATTGACACGGATTAAAAAATCAAAACTTGCGTTGAAGCCAAATTGATAAGTCTTTTCTCTTGGTTGAACAAAAATAACCAAAAACCTTGATATGATTCACATGGTTTTATGTGATTTGGAATTGATACCTACTAAGGTAGAGAGTATCGTGTACTTCATCATATTGGTTGAATGTGATAAAAAAATTGCTATTTACACTTACTTGAGAGTAAGGATATAGAAAGCTTGATCTATATACGTAAGTTGAGAACCAACTTATTATCCATGATAAGGTGATTCAAAGTTATTGGAGGTGAATATGTGTCTCCATTTCTAAATTTTTATGCTAAACTTAGAATAAGACACAAATTCATTGCTCTTGATATAGAAAAGAATCGTACCTTAGAAGAAATGGTTAATGCCATGTTCTTAAGTCCAGGTTTAAGCCATGGCATGTGGGTGAAGCGATTATATCGATTACTTATCTTTTATATAAGATCACTTGTAAATAAAATAAGATACTTCTTACGAACTATGGGTGAGAAGAAAACTATCTTATAAGTACTTACAAATGTGGGGGATATCTAGCTAAGATATCCGTATGAAATTCATGGTTCGAAAGATTGGACCTAAACCCATGGATGTATGTTCACAGGATTTGTTATGAATAGCAGTGCTTATCGTTTCATTGTACATGAATCGAAAATAGACATAGTAATGGAATTAAGGAACGATTCATTCTTCGGAAATATATTCCTTGTTTACGAAGGAAATTGAAAGATCATCTAGAATAGATGACGAGGTTGTCCAAGGTCAGAGACAACAAGATGATATTGATCTCTTAGAAGAGAGACAAGATTGACCAAAAAAGAGGTTAAACCTATAAAAACAAAATGGCATGAACCGAGAGATTGGTTAGATTCGGTTTTGTTTCTTTTATGGTAAAAATAAAATAAAAAATGAGTCTACTTCTTACTGAGAAGCAGCAACTTCTTACAAAGGGTATCAATAGAAAGAAGCCATTAAAAGTGAAATAGATTCTATTTTACAAAAGTAAAATTAGAAGCTCGTGGATGTACGTTAAGTTGTAAACCACTAGGCTATAAATGGATCTTCAAAAAGCAGATAAAAGTCGATGTCACCATTGACATGTGCAAAGAAAGATTAGTAATCAAAGAATTTAGACAAAAAGAAATTCTATCTTCCTTTAATTCTTACTCGCATGTTACACGAATAACCTCAATT
The DNA here is from genome assembly GCA_025667525.1 of Glebionis coronaria. Lineage (NCBI taxonomy): Eukaryota > Viridiplantae > Streptophyta > Magnoliopsida > Asterales > Asteraceae > Glebionis > Glebionis coronaria. The sequence goes on along the minus strand of JANFOE010000322.1, from coordinate 3,163,127 downwards.
ATGATGGTACTTTATTTCCGCATTAAGAAATTTTAGAAGTTCCTTATGTGAATGTGAAAACAATATTTCTAAACATGGATTTAGAAAAGGAACTATACATGAACCAACCTGAGGGTTTCATGGTTCCTATGCTATAAAGAAAAGTTTGTAGGCTAATTAAGTCATTATATGGTTTAAGGCAAGCTATCAAACAATGACATCAAACTTTTTGACCATATCATGTCAGAATGTGGATTCAAAAGTAATGTATGTATGTGTGTTCAATAGTAAATATGTACTCTTGTGTTTATATAGAGATGGTATACTTATCACTAGAAGTGATAACGAGATGAATAAATCCACTAATGATATGTTGGAGTCAAGATTTGACATGAACTTCATTAGTTATTCGGATTGTTTTGAACCCATATGGATTTGTTTTGAAGTTAAACATTAAGATAACAATGTTATTGAGAGGTTCAATGTGGGGGATTTCGGCCTAGCTAGAGTCCAATGACATCTTTAAAAATTATTTGAAATAGAGGTAAAGGTGTTGCCCATTTTGAATACTCAAAGAATATTGAGCATCTTATGTGTCTAATGAAGTATGTATAATCTGATTTTAAACTTATAATCAGGCAAGCAAATATATTAGCAATTCAAGTGGGGACCATTTGAATAAGTATTACTTGAGTACTAAGATACTAATAATATTGCATTATGGAAGATATCCTACTACTATTAAGTGATAGAGTAATGCAAATATAGATTCTTACATATAAGAATCTAGATCCACTAGAGCGGATGTATTTATCCTAAGTGGAAAGCTGTGTCTTAGAAATCTTGAAAGTATTTTAAAGAGACAATTATAGCTAAATCTATGATGAAATATGAATTTATTATTTGAGATAAATTTATAGAATATGCAGGAAAGTTTACGCTAATTCGTAAAGGACATACCAAGATGGCGTATACCGGTAATGGCCATGTTTATAAAGTGTGATAGTCAATAGAATTTGACAGAGCTCATATCACAAATGTAAAACGGTAAGTCGAGACATATCCATCATAGATTGTGATTGTTGCGACAACTACTCTCAACTAGATTTATCACGATTGACTACGTTACGTCAAAGGATAACATCGTGGATCCGCTTACGAAAGGCTTAAGCAGAGAGTTAGTTAGTGAGTCGTCTAAAGGAATGGGACTAAAGCCCTTGAAGGAATGAGTTTCTATGAAGGAAAACCTAACCTACTTGACTGGAGATCCCAAGATCTAGGTTCAATAGGACAACCTAATCATAGAAATGTGGGGGAAGTCACGTCAATGTGGGGGAGTTACTTAATACAGTAACTTTCCTAGTCCATTCCTAGAAAAATGTGACTTATTGAGAGGTTAAACATATGGCTAAAATGATTCAGGATGAAATCATAAAGCATGATAATTCAAGATGAAATTATAAAACACATGTTTTTAATGATTCAAGATGAAATCACTTATGTGAGAGAGAAGTAGGGGTTGCTTCGAAGGAAATTGTGGGGGCGCAATTTCTAAGAGCTCTTGCAGAATCAGGCTAGTGTTCATGACCATAACGAACACGACTATGAGGACTTGACAATGTCAGGGAGAGTCTTGTGTGAGTGTGTATTGTCTTCTACGTAAACAGAGGCTAAGTTCAAAGACACCGCGTCTACTTAGATCTAGGAGACTAAGTGCATCTCACAAGGGAAGGTTCAAAGGGTCACACCTACCTATCCTATGCAAGATTCAACTGTTGGAATTTTATTGAAACTTTTGTGTATTACAACCGATCTCTATTCATGTGGGGGATTGTTGGAAAGTATTGTTAGCAAAATAACTTTTGACCAACTTTGGACACAATTATGTATATGTATGTATCATATATATTAGTGATACTTTATAGGTTCGCGTTCTCCTTCAAGAGAGCTTCGCAATGAGCCTTTATGTGTCCAAAATGAAGGTGATGTGAATGAGATATCGTGTCTCAAAGTTAGGCATTTGGTACCATGCTTAAAGAGGAAAAATAGTTTATTTTTTGTCCCACATCGGTGGGATGAGTAAACTGGAAGGGAGTCTATTGTGTATAAATAGAGGCCTAATTCCATAGTTTTTTCACACATCAAATCAATAAGTATTATTGATTTTCAACATATAGAGTACGCATCTGTAAAGGTGAAATTTCGGGCAATTTTGTTAAGTCCGACAGTACAACTTACTGTTTTGGCTGTTGTACCCTGGGAAACAGACGGCGAATCTGTTTTAAGGGAAGCGTGTCAAACACGTGCCTCAGCTCTTTAATACTAAGCGTGTCTAACACGTATCTCGACTTGCTGGTGATTTAATAAGTCTTTTTTTTATTTTATTGTTTTATTTAATTATTGTTTATAATTATGTCTGTGTTTATTTTTCTGTTATTTATATTCTTTTATTTAGTTTATGTTAATTTAATTAATTTTATTTATTTAATTTATAAATAAAAGTGTTATAATTTCCCTACAATAACTTTTGTTGTTTAATGTGTATTATTTATTATCTATTAATTAGTTTTAATACAAGTATATGATGTGATTGTATGTTTTAATTGATAATTATGTTTGTGTAATTATACATTATGATGTAAGTTACAAATGTTAAAAATAAAAGGATAACATGCATTTTATGTATGTAATCAGTTGAATTTTTGTATTCTATCAAACAAAACCTCTTTCTACTTTACAGTATTAAGTGACTAGATAAAAGAGATATATCCAAAACCATTTAAATCTAAATAAACAAGCCTTTAATCTCATTGGTTAATATCAAAATTATTTCCAAACCCTATCTTGGTTCATTTCTTAATGACATTTGAACATTTAAACCGAGAACCAGTCTGTTTTTATTTTTTAATCCGTGTTTTTTAGAAGTAAAAGCAATAACTCCAAACAGTAATATAAACAATAATTGTGAGCAATATCAGATAAAAATATATAGCTGACAAAGCTCATTGTGCATTTGCTAAACGATAAATACAAATCAAAACACTCACCACTCATTTTACCAAACGAGCATCCCAAATCAGGTACTTAATATTTATCGTTCACCATTAAAAAAGATTCATCCTTTGCACCAAACATATTTTAAACATAACACCCATTCAAATCTCCAAGTCTTCAGCTCTTATAAATTATCACCTTTGAACTAGGCTTGAAACAAAACAAAAATGTTTAGACGTTTAAATGGTCAAGAGTCAAGGTTTCATATATTATGACTCGGAAATTTGGAAAATGAGATTAAAAACAATATTTTGTAGATAAAGAAGAAAAAAAGAATATAGAGAGAAAAGTATATATATAAATAGAAAAAGAGATTAGTATTATGCAAGTTGGTTGCTCCCACTTGCATGTCCGGCGTAATCCCTGTGTTTCTTCCTCTTTAAACTTTTCCATTTCCACCATTTCATTACTCTCAACTTGCATTGCTTTGCTCCCCCCATTCCTCACGCTATCCCTTTTTCCTTATCATCCCATCTATATATACAAATCCTTTTATAATCACTATCTACTAGCTCTCAAGTATCCATCCATAAAATTTTATTAAAAAAAAACCCTACAAGTTACTAAGAACCATGCCTTCACCTATTCAAATCCAAAGAATCCACCCTACAACCACTCCAAACACCACCACAACACCATCCCTTAACCACCATAAGCAGCCTTCATCAACCACTATTTGGAGACCTTCATCTTCTGTCAACATCCCTGAAGATCTCATCCATAACCACACCCATGCAGTGGGCCCCCACCAGTGTTCCTCAGCAGTTGTTCAAACCATCTCAGCTCCTGTTGATGCTGTCTGGTCTGTTGTACGGCGTTTCGACAACCCACAAGCGTATAAACATTTCCTTAAAAGCTGTCATGTGATTCTAGGTGATGGCGACGTGGGTAGTTTGAGGGAAGTGCACGTGGTGTCTGGTTTGCCTGCTGGATCTAGTACTGAAAGACTTGAGATCCTTGATGATGAACAGCATGTTTTGAGTTTTAGCGTTGTTGGTGGTGATCATAGGTTGCAAAACTATAGATCGGTGACGACGTTACACGCCTCGCCGATCTGTGATGGGACGACTGTTGTGGTTGAGTCGTATGTTGTTGATGTTCCGTACGAGAATACTAAGGATGAGACATGTGTGTTTGTTGATACTATCGTACGATGTAACTTGATTTCCTTGAAGCAAATTGCTGAAAATTTGGCCAAGAATTAAACTAGCTAACAGTAAATAAATTTGTATTCAACTCAACTCAACTACCTTGTGTAATATTTTGTTTAGTTGGTTTTTGATCTTTTGTTTTTTCATGGATTTAATTTCAATCTATGATGATGTGGTAGAGATTAGAGATCAATTTTACGAATTTCGTTTTTGTTGTTCATCTTTAGGTTTTTTGTATTATTTTGTTTGTTCATGTGAATTTGACTAGTGTTTTTAAATGGTTCATGTAACATTTAGAAGACAATATATATGCATGAAGTAAATAATATGTCGAGTTTTTCTTTGCCTATTCTACTTTTTTAGCAATTGTAATTGATATAATATACACGTATCTACTAATGTTTGTTATATTTTGAGGTTCATGAATGATATGTGTGAAACGGTTGTTTAAAGCGACTACAAACCTTATTCTTGGGTCAAATGTTTTATGCAAAATGCATATACATAATGTTTTTATTTTGGGTGTGTATAAACCGATGTATGTAACTTGAATGAAACCAGGGACGGAAGTAGGATTAGATATTGTTGTACGCATAAAAACTTTTAATTGTAATCGAATATATTTAACATACATTTAAAATTTTTATTATTTTTCATTTCAAAAATTAACATTATATAAAAAAAATTCGTAAGGCTTCTGGACACTCGCGAAAACCTTCTTAAGAGCATCTCCAATGTTTAAAACCTTTCGTAGGTTTTTGCATTTAATAATTTAAATGCATATTATATTTTCTAGCCAAATGTTTGAAGAAAGACTTTGTGTATGCAAAGTTTTTTAAAAAAGTTTTATGGAAAGCTATTATTCCAATGCCAAAAATTATTTATAAACATTTTTATCAAATAATAAAAAGCTATTACCATTTGTATGCATTAGAGATGGTCTTAAGTAGCTGAAGAGAATATAACCCACCAACGCATTTTGTTTAAGAGTAACATGAAACCTAATTAAGAGAAAAATACATACAGCAGTATAGACGGAACATATGTTACAGAATCAGCATAAACAGTGATAAACTGCTTTACGTACATCCTTGTTCCAATTCGAACAAGTGGGAGGTAACTTAGAAATTCCAGCTGTATCTAACAACTAGCGTATATGTTATTAACCAGTATTAATGTTTAAAATTCAAAAAAAATATAGCAACTGGTTTAGTTTGGTAGCTGGGAGATGCATGCATACACACATTGCAATATACACACACGCATAAAGTGATCATATGTTAATATTTTATGTACATTATTTGAAAATTGACCACTTTTCTGAACAACTTGATGTTGATGAGATCGTATATAACGATCATTGCATTGATTATTGTTTGAAATATTATAACAAAATTAAGTTTATTCTTGCGATATTGCACAATTTAATTACCACCAAAAGTAAATGGCTTGTTAACATGCACAGTCACTCACTTGTTAACCATTCTAGCTAGATTGCAAATCTTATGCACTTATTAGAAACGATTTTGGACTTTGAATAACATTCTATATTAGTTAATTAGAAGCATGGGTTAAGCAAATATACAGACGAAACAGTAGTATACCAATCAATGTGTATCAACTGCGACACTTTATGCAACTGGGTTAGGTGTTTCAAGAACAATATAAGAATTTATAACCAACTAGGAATTAAGTAGTATATTAGGCTGGGGGAGTGAGTAAAAAACCCACGAGTTAGTCCTTGTTGGCCAAAACCCACCCTATAAATCTTATCATAAGTCACGCGTGATTTGGGGTTGGACGGTTTTCGAAAGGTGAAGAAGTCACCCCCGTGGCTTTTAGAAGTGGTGGGTTCCACTGCTCTTTTATTATTTATTTTTTTAAGGTTGTAAGTATGGGATATTTTAGCAGGGTATATTTTTATATAAAATGGATATGAGGTGGAGGTGGATTTTTTTTCTTTAATAACCCTGAAAGGTGAGTTTTTGGTGGGTTAGTAAAAAGCTGAGGTGGCGGTGGGTTTTTGAGGCACCACTCCCTCAGCCTTAGGAACAACAAACTAATTTATAGCATAGCATCAGAATGGGGCTAAGGCCACTTAAAGCGAGCTTCTTCAAGGTTGGTGTTACCGGGTGCGCTTTGCTTTGGTACGGCTAGGGAGACCGAAGACTACAACAATGTTAGACGTACTACGAGGAATAGATATGTAATAATTGTAACTTGTAGGGTTAGAAAGTTTAAATTTTTTTAATTTAGACTTTGTGGAGACGTTGTTTTTGGTAAATAGTCGTCCGGGCCAAGTCACTGTGACCCCCTTTGTGAGGAGGTACCCCTTCCCCCGAAGTTACGAGGCTATTTTGTCAAGTTCATTAGAAAGAGTTGTCTCGCGCCTCTAGGTATTCTCTATCTACCCACCTGTAGATACCCTTTTGTTAGAGGTCGTTCGAAATTTTTCTGAGAGTATATCATTCGTTAATTCAGCATCGTTGCACCTAGTACTCGAACATTTGCTCAAGGCATTTCTCTACCCTTTCTTACCCAGATAAAACAAGGCCAACTTACGTCCTAAAACCGATAACCTTCTTTCTTCCCGCCCATATAAGCCTACTTCTTCTTCTTCTTCACGTTTCACAACAACTTCATCAATAATATAACAAATCATTGTGTGTTTTACACGATTTTTTCCGTGTTCATATGGCATCAGAGCCTAAATAGCTCGATTATCATCTAATCTAAACCCTATTCTTGATTTAATTGATTGTTTTTCAATTGGTTCTTGGTTCTTAATGCATATTTTGATTCAACTGTGTTATAATCAAGATTCAAGAAAGTTTATTAGGGTTTTGTAACTGATTTCTTAGATTTCATTAATGGCGCACACCTAAACATCAGTGTTAACCAAACACGCCTTCACAATTAGTAACTGACAGTTCAGTTAATGATCCATTAGAAATTAGCAACTCTGATCATCCTGCTATGGTTTTCATTACAACCCCTTTTAATGGTGATAATTTTCTTGGGTGGAGCACATATATCAAGATGGCTTGGGGTAAGTTAAAAATAAGGTTTATTGATTGCACTTGTGTGAAATCTTCTTTGACCGATGTGAATTATCAAAGGTGGATTAGATAAGATTATATGGTGACTTGTTGGGTGATGAATTCCATGATTACTAAATTATCTAATGTATTTCTTTACTATGGGTCTACACATGTTGTGGAAGGAGATTAATTAAAAATATGGTCAGAGTAATGGTCCACTAATCTATCAACTTGAAAGAGAGTTGACTAAATCTCTTGAGGTAATCTTGGTATTGATGTTATTTCAAAAAGCTTAAAAGATGTTGGGGTGAATTGCAAAACTTGAATGGATTGCCTGTCCGTTCTTGTGAAAAGATGAGAGAGTATTCTTGTAGTATTGTAGATAGTTTTGCTGAAACGGTTAGTAGATCCAAATTGATGCAAATTAAGTGATGAATATGCGACTGCTAAGAGTCAGATAGTGGGCATGGATACATTGTGCAACGGATTGAAAATAGAAACAAGTGACTCATCCATCTTATGAACCAACGGATTTCTTTGACAATTTAAATGGTAATAACAATGGTTGTAATGGCAAGAAAGATATTAGAAATGGTGGTGGTAGGAATGAGTTTTAGAAATTTTGTACAAGATGTAATCAAGAAGGTCATATGGTCGAGCAGTGTTTTTAAAGAATTGGTTATCCTGATCGGTATATGTGAGACCCCCAGAATCAGGCAAGGAAACAAATAGGCAACAAGGGGGTTCCACGTCATGATACAAGAAACAATGAAATATTTTTGACACAAATTGACATAATAAAAACATATACATTACATCATATACATCAAAGTTTTTAAACAAAGGTCCCAGAGTTTTATAAGCGGAAAAATCTATTATTTAATTATGATTTTGTAACTTATAGTTACCAACAATACATGATAAACTTCTGACAGCTTTTAAATAAAACCAAAGTTTAAATATACACAGAAATCTCTAAGCTGCGATAATATCTTGCGGGCTCCCATTCAAGCAAAGCTAAGTATTAATACTTGAGATTAAACATGTAAAATCGTCAACATAAAGTTTAGTGATATTCATAGGTTTAGCATTAAAGATGTGGAACACAAGCATTTATTTGTAAACAAGAAATAGGGGAAATGGTTATGTACATTAACCATAGTCCGAAACATTATTATTACTGTTTAGTTCATGAACTGAAGCTTAACTCATGTAAGTTCGTCTCAAGTAACAAATCAAATGTTAAATGTGTCAAGGTAATCGGGACGGGGATTGTCAATCTCGATGGATCCACCCACAACATTCGCGCTTAGCAACACAAGTAAATTAACGGTTCATGATCAAGAGAGGAAACTTAAGGCTATACATTAAAAGCAATAATATCAATGAAAACTGTTGGAAAGCATACAAATCTGGATAGCATACAAGTTCTTGATAGCATATATTTTTTAAATGGTTGTATTCCACCATGTAAAATCTCACCCCGCGTTTAGAAACAATGTGCAAGTAAAAATGGGCTATGAACTCACCTTGTCCACGAGGTAAGTGAATCATTGAACTCAGAAGTTGAGTAGAAACAATAGTGGTAAGACGATCACCGACGATATGGATTTCCGGTAAAACATGAAAGTCGCAATCTAACAAATAAGGCGCGCACTTTATTAATAATTGACTCAAGTATAAACCATACTTAATAACGTAAAACTCAACATTACAAACCATGACAAACCCAAAAGATCAACAATGCAAGTGATACTACAATACCCTTCTAGATGTTCACTTTATTAACTACTTCCTCGATAAAAATCTGCCGGTACATACCAAATGTAGAAGCTCGTTTCCCTTACTTAGATAACTCGGGTTTTATAAAACTTGGTGAAAAACTCAATCATAACCTGAATAAGACTCAGTTTAAATTTCATTCATTGATTTACATTTTAGAACCACCTGCTCAACACATTTCTAGACTTGAAAAACCGGACAGATTTGTATACTTGACTCGTGAAACCATTTTGACCATCCTAACCTTTACCATTAGAAAAACCGACCATTGTCTTTGAAAATAGACTCAAAGTGCTAAGTTTAGGGCCTGAGAACAGTCCTTGACCATTTGTAAAACTCATTTTATAGTCTCCAAGATTCGATTCAAATATCGACAACAAATTCGGATTGTGTCGATACTCGTCTCTCGGTACACGAATAATTAAACTAGCGTAACTTCTTCATCGTTTTGAGTTAGAAGCTCTAATTTATATCAAACGAAGGTAACGAAAATCTCTACGACACTATCTTACTCCATTCGTCACTAATTAAATGTCCACTTTTGACTTCTAGAGTCATTTTTGTAAACTTTGACCTTAAATTATTTTGTTTGTGTTATATAATATTTGGTGAAAGTTATACTAATGAAAATATATTCAAAACTCAATCCATTCGTATAATTTGTATCAAGTATTCTATAACACAAATACGATAATTTACGGTCAAAGTTGAAAACGGTTGACTTCGAAAGTCAACAGTGGACATTTATTTAGGGTCGGATAGAGTATTAGTTTAACAATAATTCAAGCTTAAGATACCCAAAATTAGCCTCAAACTCACTTCCCAAAAACCATCATTCTAAAACTCATACCAAAACACTTTTTCAACACAAATTACCCATTTTTCTATCAATCCTAACCTCCTAATATTACCCAATATCAATCCTAACACTTGCATGCAACATAAAACAAAATAAAAAATCAAAAACCTAAACTTTTTATGATCAAAACATGATGATCTTATCAAGATCATCACATGCATGATCATCAAAACCTCCTATCAACCATAAATCATAAAAAGCTTAAAAGTTATTGCATGTAATAAAATTTAGTATCAATGGAATCACCTTTCATTTTGGAACATGGGTGTTTGATTGATTTAACAAGATTCATAATCAAAAATGAATTTTGGGGGTGTTTTTGGCTTGGTGATCCCACGACAAGAAAGAAAAGGAGGAAAATGAGAGAATTTGTTTTGTGTGTGTTTTTTGTTATGAAGGAAATGAGGGTAGTTAGGTAAAAAAAGTACATATAGTGGAGTTAAGGGTTTGTTTTGCCAAATGTATAGTCTTTTGGACTTAAAAGCAATTTAATAGTTTAAAGGGTAGAAAATGACTATTAGTATATTTTGAAAATATTTACGGGGCTCGGGTTTCGTAAAAATACTTTTCAAAAATTAAAACACATCATAAATATGATAATATGGTTCCCGACACGACTTAACACGTCGTTTAAAAGAAAACATCGAAAACATCGAACATTGAAACAATCAACAATGAAATGTAAAATATTGGCCATCCGTCGATATCGCGATCATTATTAGTTCTCGTTATTCATTGATTTTGAGTAAACTCATTGTAAAATGCACGTGGGTGTTTTTAAATCAAAAACATTGTTTTAAATAAAAATAGAAAAATAAAATAAAATTTTATAATTCCAAATAAAGTATTATCAATGATCAATAAATACTTAAAAATTATAATTTATTAAAATTATCATGATCTCAGGATTTACGTATAAGAATACAAGAAAATATAATACGTTGGAAAATTCAAGAAGAACGAGTAAAAAAATAAAATAATACCGGAAAAATACGAGTTCTTATAGTCTACCCCCCTAAAGGAACTCTGGTCCCTCAGAGTTCAACTGGAGACAGAAGAAATGCGAACAAGTGGAGGTACATAGGTTAGAACTGATTCATTGCTTCCCAGATAATTTCTGCACCACGGCGAACCTTAACAATTTGAATTCACTATGCTTTAGTTTCTTAACTCCTTTTAGAATAAATTTTCAAACTTGGATTAGAATAATGACCTTTCAGTACGAAGAAATATTAAGGGTAAAATGAACATAATGATGGCTTGCACGCACAAAGTGCGCTAAAAACGAATCAAGATTGTTAATCAACAAGGAGTCACAAATCGTGCAAGTGTAAAACACGACAATCTTAAAACTTAACAATCTAATTACAAGAGAAATAGAAGGGAAAGATGAATTACGTATAAACATTTAAAATACAAGTTGTCACAATTACTTGTCTATGATTTGGTATCACTTTTAAATTTAACTTAAGTATTTTCTTGATTAAAATAAAATTTTACAAGGTTTAGAAATTTGAAATCAAACTATATATATTTAGTGAGTAAGCAGTTGCTAAATCTTTTCGTTGATCAGGATTTCAAAGCCAAAAAGTAGAACATTTCAAAATAGTTATCTTGATCGACTTAAGAACTTGATGACTGTATGAAATTATTGTTAAAAACTCAGGTTTATCGTTACCATTAGGAAAAATTAAGTTTTCAAATTATTTAGAATCATTGTTAGAAATTATAAATTAAATTGATAATTTCATTAGGTTGAAAGTAAAGTATGATATGATCAAATACTTTAAAAAAATACTGTTTGACATCATTTTAAACACTAGTTATAAGTCTACCAAAGAGGATGTATGGATCCGACATTTAACTTGAAATGGGTATTTTGTTAATTTAAACACTTGATAAAATGTGTAAAACGTTCTTAAAAATTTAAAGTAATTTTTAGAAATCCAACAAGGTGTTTATTGCACAAAATGATAATCATGTGATATATTCTGGTTTTCAAAAGGTGACAAGATATCAAACGAGTTTGAACGAATAATAATCAACAATTAGTATGCGATCAATACGAGGGAATAAAACGAAATTTGTACCAATTTCTTAATGAACATGATAGAATAGATGCATCGATGATAAGGATAATAAGAAACAAAAGATTTAACAATGATTAATTCACGAGCGTAGTTGGTGTCACCAACAACGGCTTATTAAGTTATCGGTGATCGATACACAATCGAAAGAGATAACCATATAATAAATTTTTGAATCAAAAAAAATTCTTAAAAATTAACTAAAGAGTAATTCCAGTAAAATAAGCAACATTAGCAATGAGTGAGCGAAAGCATGTAGCCGGATCAACCCGAGCTGAAAATATTACACTTCACCACAAAAGAAGATTTAATTGGTTAATAAGAGTAAACGGTGTCACGGCGGAGAGGCTTCGTCGGTCCGACGTGGCGACCTCGCCGGTGCTCGCCGTGACACCGCCCCCTCCTCGCCGCTCCCCCTTCGCCAGATTTCAACAAGAGGAAAAAGAGAAAAAGTTGGGCCCCACCTGTTTTTAGTTGGTTTTTTGTGAGTGAGTGGTAGGACCCAAGTGAAGAGGAGAGAGACTAGTTGTGAGTGAGGGGGTGTTTAGTTGGTTTTTTGTTTTGTGTAGGTCCTTAGTTTCTTAGGATTGTAGATGTGTTTGATTGATCTAAAGAAAGTAGAGGAATGAAGAACTAGAGAGAGAAAGGTAGAAAGAGAAAGGAGAGAAAGAGAAGGTTGATTAAGTGAATGTGTAAAATACAAATGACCAACCCCTCCTAACATGCTAGGAGGGGGTATATATAGCCCACCCTACATGTGGGCTATATGGGCTATATTGGATCACGAGCCCAATATCATTGGAGTGACCGATCCTTTCTAAATACGTAAAAACGTATTTCCAACAATCTCCCCCAAAGGGAGGTCACTCCAAGTTACAATGTCCTAAATAGTCTATAGCTCGTGATCTATGCTAATAATGATGTGACCGAGACTTTCTTTGGAAGAACGTATTTCTAACAATCTCCCCCAAAGGGAGGTCACACCATTTTACAAAATCTTAAACCTAGCATACTATGCTTGAGTCTTCGATCTTGTTCTAGTGAATATGCTGATGAGATCTTTGACTTTGGTCTTGAGCATGTGTCCTTGCTTTGACCTTGTGCATTCATCACTTGTGATATCTGCCTCCTCGTGACTTCATGTTCCACATACTTATACTTTTATAAATTCTTGAAAGCTTCAAAGTTTGATACAACGGAAGACTTGACTTTTAGACTTTCTTGGATTGGATGAAGTATTAAATGCATATAGTATAAGCATGTGGTGACGACTTCTTCTGGATTGTACACTGCAATGCCACCTTCTTGTTACGCTGCATAAGACAGTTAGCAACAAACCATATACACGGATGAAATGGCCTTGAACATTTCATTCTAATTCGGTAGCATTTTACCTCCGGTCGGTGAAGAGCGTTGGACAATATTAACTATCGTACTTGTGGCAGGTAGTTTCAATTAAGAACCTCCTTGACAAGATTTCGCGGGTAAACCCGTTCTCTTTATTCGACCGTCCAAAGCTGACTGCGAACATAAAGAGTGAATCATTTGGATAATAATATCCGCATGATTTGAATCCGTTAATTCATGTTCCTGGAACAAGTGAAATTCAATTAAGAACCACACCATCGTTGCTTTCCAGTTGCCACGAGCTTTATTCGTATAGAATCTTGCAAGTTACCTACCAAGTGCGGTTTGAGGTTGACACTAGAAGGATTTCCACTCATCACTGTGAACACTAAGGTATCACTCTGAGTGTTCTGGCAAGATCACTAAGATATTGCGTAGAGGCCTGGAACGTGTTTAAATTCATTTAAGAATTAAACCACTGTTGCTTTCCAGTTATCACAAGTTTGATTCATAAAGAATCGCACAAGTCACCTACCATGAGCTTTTTGATATTCGCTCAAGAAGGATTTCCATCTTCATTGTAAATACTTTCGTATTACTCGGATGTTCAGGAAAGATCATGAAGATTTTATGTAGGACTCATAAGATCTTTCTTACTTTTCACAGTGTGTGATGAAGCAAGGAAATATGAAAGTGTGTTCTAATGAGATATTTGATGATCTCAAATGGCTCTAGACTCGATCGTGCATTTTGGATTTTAGTGATCAGAGGCTGGAGAGGAGTGCCACCATTTCAATACCAGTTTATTCGGAGTGAATAAATCAATAGATAACGTGTTGTCTCCGTGTGATTAAAACAAATATCTTTTAATAGATATCTGAGTTAGCTGGGATGGGTTATGCCTTGCATCACTGGGTCCATGATTTATGTCTTCAATATCAAGAATCATTAAACAATGATCTTAATAGCATATGTATTGACCCGGTTTCTGCCTAAGTTGTAAGGAGGACTTCTTTGTTTACACCCTTTATCTTTACAATTCTTTTTCATTCTTCAACCCCTTCAATGCTTACCATTACGTCATCACTAGCACCTTGTTGTGATTGTTCCAGTGCTAACTTAAGTACTTGGTCGGCATTCATCTACGTTCACAATCTTTCTCCATCTTTCCTAAGGACTACTATTTCTAGCTATGGAATGTCCTTGGGAAGATTCCTCCGGTTCTAGAGGAATCATTGGACTTTAACCTATCCTACCATCCTTATGTCACCACAATCTTCACCATCATGAATAGAGATATTTTGGGTAAGTGTATGTCACCATGAAATCCATTTTGAAGTGCAAATCCATTTTGCTCCCCCTTAACATATGCTACGATATCCGAAAACATTTCGCACATGTCGGGATGAGCTATACGTTAAGTCAAACTATTTATGATTAATCATTTCCCATATTAAATCACATTTTCTCCCCCATATTAAAAATATTAACCCAATCGATGTTTTTAATATCAATTGATTTAATAGCATTTTAAGAAAAATTTGGGAAGAAAGATGCAAATCCAATTATCTTCATGAATTACACAAGCTCCCCCTCAAATTAATGAGGGTGTACTTGAAACGTAAATTAAATACCTTTTAAACACAAGTGTAAGGTATTTATCACGTGCAAAGATCATATATGATAATGTATTCACAAGATTAGCGATTTACGAGGTTGGACCTGAATGATGGAGAACATCATATGATAGAATCACATGGTTCTTGTTCACGAATGTTGGTCGCCTCGTCACGTCTGAAGTTATCTCTTTACTCCATGTGTACGATTGATATCGTTGTCTTGACACCAACATGTGAACTTGGCACTTTCGGCGTCAAAGATTCTGAATGCTGGACAATTACTCCCCCTCAATTGTTGACCCGTGTTCTATTGAAAGAGCTGTAGTCGCCGTTTGAGTAGTCGCATCGTCGAGTATGTAGATATCAATTGTAAATTGCTACGGTTGGTGGAGATGATAACTTCATGAAAACAAGATTTCTCTTGTTTTAACAAATAAATGCACTGACACGTACATATATTCGTGTTAAATTGTGTTACTCCGTAAACACAATCCTTACATGGTTATAAAGTAAACCATGCCTGAGAAAATTAATTCCCGTTGTTGAGTCAAAGCTTTCCGGTGAAATGCTTGACTTGAGTATGAAAAGCGGTTACTATCTGAAATAATAGCAAACCATTTTGAGCATGTTTTAAAACATTTGAACTTCTGCTCGAACTTTATTTACAACCCCGTGTCATTATTGAATGACATTTCTAGTATCGTAAATATTATCGATTCCAGAAGACATGCTCTTTTTATCAAAACATTTTGAACACGCAATTTTGAAAGATTTAGAAAAACCTTTTGAGAAATTCTCGAAAAATTGTGTTCATTGTTTTGAAAACCAATTACTTGAGCTTAAGATGTTGAATATCTTACAAAACGAGCTCAAGTCCGAGAAGTTGTAAGCTTCCCGTTGTAAGGATAAGTTTATCATCGGCGATAAACTTTCTTATTAACTGACGAGCGAGTCCTAAGTTGACATTTACTTAGAAGTCGTTTTCATGAGCTTGAAGAACTTGTGAATGTTTTAACGTAAAGCTCATGACCGAGAAAGGTGAATTTCTCGTTAGGAGGAAAAGTTCTCTTATTTAAAAGATACACTTACCTTTATGAGCTTAAAACCTGGAATGTTTTACTACAAGCTCATGACCGAGAAAAATTAATTTCCCGTTACGAGGATAAGTTATCATTAGAGATAAGCTTTCCTAAAATTAAAGTCCGAGTTACAGTCTGATATTTAACTGTAAGTCATTGTGCATGAGCTTAAAAACTTCGAATGTTTTTAATATTAGCTCATGCCCGAGAAAAATTAATTTCTCGTTGTAAGGATAAGTTTATCATCGGCGATAAACTTTCCTTTTAATTGAAGAACGAGTTCTAAGTTGACATTACTTAGAAGTCGTTTTCATGAGCTTGAAAAACTTTGAATGTTTTAACGTAAAGTACATGACCGAGAAAGATGAATTTCTCGTTAAGAAGAAAAGTTCTCTTATTTAAACGATACACTTTTCTTTATGAGCTTAAAACTTGGAATGTTTTAATACAAGCTCATGACCGAGAAAAATTAATTTCTCGTTACAAGGATAAGATATCTTTAAAGATAAGCTTTCCTTTAATTGAAGTCCGGGGCATAATCTGAAATATAATTATACACCATTTACACGAGCTTAAAACTTTCGAATAGTTTTAATGTAAGCTCGTGTCCGAGAAAATTTAATTTCTCGTTAATGAGGATAAGCTTATCATCGGCGATAAACTTTCCTTTATTTGAAGATCGGGTCATCATATGATATCTAATGATGAGCCTTATACACGAGCTTAAAACCTTTGAATGGTTTTAGGATAAGCTCGTGTCCAAGAAAACTTAATTTCTCGTTAAGAGGGTAAGTTGTCGTTACGTAGATAAACTTCCCTGTCTCTGAAGTCCGGGTCATCGTCTTTCATTTAGCGAGGAGCCATTTACACGAGCTTAAAACCTTTGAATAGTTTAAATGTAAGCTCGAGTCCGAGAAAATTTAATTTCTCGTTTTGAGGGTAAGTTATCGTTGACGAGATAAACTTCCCTTTCTCTTATGAATGAGTTACAGTCTGTGATGTGACTATAAGTCCTATTGATAAGCTTAACCATGAATCCCCTGAGACATTTGTTTCTCCGATATCTGCTTCTTCAGCAACCAAACTCTAAGAGTATCCTTAGTTGAACGGTATACAATGATTGGACCGCTTCGTTCTTTTGGAACATCAACTTTGGTACCTGCATTCTCATTAGGAATTTGCATGCTTTGATATGGGTTAGCGATATCTATCTTAGAAGCAAGTGTGGGTTCACAGTTGTCTTTTCTTGTGCCAGAGGCGACCTGAGTGGATGATTCACTTGTCTTAGTTGGCAAATGTTTCCGTTTATAAAAAACCTTAAGTTCAGGCTTAAGTGATGTATCATCCTTTTCAATTTCCTCCCTAGCAGTCTTAGTAGAATCGGAGATTATCCTAGTTAAAGGGCACTCGTTTCCTACAAGAGTAAAAGTTCTACCAGTGGGGCGCCAAACTTTACCAATGGGTTTGATTTTAGCAATCCACTGGGATTTAAGTCTAGCACGGGAGTTCACCTCATTAAGTAATTTCTTGATACAAGAATCATGATTGGCTTTAAAAACACATTTCCTACATGTTTTACAAGTAGCATATTTAATGTCCGAGTAAGATCTGGAATTTCTAGGTGATTGATTGATGCTCCTAGGATGTGACATGCTACGGTTAGCAGTGTTGGGTAAATTAGAAGGCATCTGACTAGGTTTGAAATTCCTATCTCTTACTTGTGTCTTTTGCGTAGCTTCCCTTAGACCAAATGTATGGCGAACATCATTTGAACTAGTTCGAGACGTATTCGTTGGACTATGTCTAGGGAGACTAGATGCAATCATGTGATTAGGTCTTGCAAAAGCTGTTTTTGTCACATTGGGCCTAGATAGTGGAGTGACTGGTCTAGAAAGATGAACCAAATCAACTTGGGAGGCAAACCGCGGTCTCGAGGATTGTGATCGCTCGGATCTAAATGCAGTCGGTTGTCGAATGAACTGATTTGTAGGCGGTTTCCCCAAGATTGATGGTTTTGCAAGCTTAGTGTCCACACTAGTTCCTTTAGTTTTCCTCAATTCGTTTTTCATTGCAGCTATAGCAAAGACCTTTTCTTGAACCTGAGCCTTTAAAGTCTCATTCTCTTTGACTAATTTATCTTAGGATGCCAATTTAGATTCTAGCAACTTAATTTGTTTCAAAAGATTATCCTTTTCAGCTTTAGAATCTAGAACTGTTTGATCTAGTTTTCGTTCAAGAAAAACGTTTGACTTTTCAAGTTTTTCAAAATACTTTTCAATTTGTCCGTTTTCTTTGAAAATTCAACTTTGGCATCCTCAAGCTCTTTAGATTGCTGAGCTACGATCGTTTCGAGCTCTTTAATCTTAGAATCGGAATCAGTTAACGAAGGAGTCATAAAGCATTTATCATGATGTACTATAGCATTCTAAACAATCTCCCCCCATTATGACGCACATCGGATGATTCTAAAGTGGTAAAAATATCACCGTTTTCCATCCCATGTTTGTCATAAATAGGTTCGGAATGCTCAACATGCGTTAGTTCATCGGCATAGACATCATATACAACATTACATTGTACCATATTTGTAGGCTCTTCGTCATAAATGGGTATAGTGTCATCATAAGAGATGTCTGTAACATTCCCTGACGTGTTGCTGATGTCATGCTTAACTGTTGATTCCATGTCCTTGCAATCTTTAGCAGCCTCCAACGCGTCAATCGTATGACCATTTTACTCTTGCATCGTAGAATCTTGCACTCCATTATCACACACTTGCTGAAGTCAGGATCTTTCATAAATCGAAGACGATACCGATGTCATGAGTTTCAATAGTGTACCACGGAAAACTTGAAGCTCGGTATGTGTGTCTCGAAGAAATGATTGGCAAATCACTGAACTTTCAGACTTGATGATATTGAATTGGAGGGAAGGCGTGAGTTGTGTCACGAGAGCTTGATATGCAGATGCTGATGTAGAATGATTAAAGTCTGCTTTGTGAAGTTGCTCAGCTAGTTGGTTCAAGGTGAGGAGTATTAAATCAATGAATGGATAACGATCTTGACCAAATAGTGTCACAAATTCGCTCCCACCTTGAATCCATGAAAGAGTCACAAGATGAGACTGAAGTAGTCGAAATGAAGTGATACCGTTGTCTCTAAGTTTGTCTTGCATTGGATACCGGTCTTCCTCTTGAAATGTTGAATTCAACAATTCCGTTTCGTTCGATGATAATTTCTTGGATCCTTGTTTAGCAATATAGCTTTTTCTTGGCTCATACGTTGATAAAAACAAACCCAATAAAAATAAACTTAACGACTTGATATCCTTTCAACCCACTACCACAAAACCACTATCGGATAATATAGTGCTCGGCCCGTCAATCAATTTAACTCGAAAACCGTTAGAAGAATCTTAAACAGGTAACAAGAAAAATGCGATGTTACCACTTGCTATTAAACCCACGTCAAATTGTTAAACAAGTAATAATTTGTTAAACGTGTGACAATATTCGATATACGGTCCAATTGAAACTATAGAATTGTCCTAACATGGACCGACCATCGGTTCCTTCACGTAAACGATTTCTAATCAAGATTCTTTGATAAATAAAAACCTAGACCCACGTAGATTCACGGTCTTAACTTATATTTGAGTGCAAAGGCCAAAAAAATAAATAATACTCGTGTACACGAAAGCACATAACAAAATTTATGAGAAAACACAATCAATGCCATGAATAAGAGTAGTATAACACAAATCTGGCCCAATGGTGTACCCGATCCAATTCTAAAGTACAACCCCCCAAATCATATCTAAACCCGGTACCCAACACACGTATATAACAACCGCAAACCTAAATATTAGGTCATTAGATAACCCTAAATTATTCACTTAGTATTCTCCGCCCCTATCTATTTTCTCTCGCACGTATCACAGATAAACTTCTCCACAATACACTCAATTCTTTCTCAGCTCCTGCGTCCCCTTCACTCAATCACCAAATCAAGCACATCAAGAACGAATTTAATCTCGATCTAATATCACCATCGAGAGATCACACAAAAACCCTTGGTTCCCCCTTTTTTTTGTTTTCGCTACTGTACTCCACTGAACCACATAAGGATTCACAAGGTATTTTTAATAGATCTTTTCAACGAGGAGTTTTTTGTTGTTTCATCAAGATCTTTTCAACGATGTCTCGGGTAGGTTTTTCTTTTCAAAGAGTCGAAACAAGAAAAGATTATAACAAAGTTGTTATAAATCTTGTTAATTTCGAATAGAAAAATGGGTTTTTATTACAAACTAGATTTGTGATGGTTTTTGTTCAAATTATTGAGATCGAAAAAGATTCATTAGTTGTTGAACTAATCTGAGATTTGGTTTTCAATCATTGTTGTAGAGATGATTTGGTTTGAATTTGGTGAGTTGAGTCTAGGGGAGTTGTGTGTGTTGTTGGTCGAGAGATGAGTCGAGGCTAGACTGTGAATTGTTGTTAGATGTTGTGAGATTGATTTATGTTTGTTTTGATAATCTGAGTTTTGAGTTGTTTTAAAGTCTTGTTTGGATGTTCGAGTTGTCTGGGTGTGTGAGTCGATGATAGTTCGAGTGAGAGATGGGGGTTAATTGGTGGAGTCGGGTGAGTGTGTTTGTGGTAAGGTGGTTTCGAGAGTCTGTTAGATGAGAGAGTCAAGATGGTGAGACGAGGGTGAGTTGATTGAGTGAGTTGATTGAGGGTGAGGGTGAGTTGATTGAGTGAGTTGATTGAGGGTGAGGGTGAGTTGATTGAGTGAGATGAGTCGAGGGTGTGACGTGAGAAGTGTGTTTAGTCAGAAGAGACTCGTTTTTGAGATTTGTAGAGATACAATTGAAAACTGATTTTGAGATATGTTGATGTTGAAAGTTGAGGCAAATAGTGCGGGACAATCGCAATGTAAAAGGACAAAAAAATGCGTCGCAATATATAAAATAAAAAATAAAAAAAATAAAAAATAAAAAAAATGACTATCACAATATTGAAAAAGTAGCCATCGCAATCTGAAAAAGTAAAAGATCTATCACAATATCCCAACACCTGTCGCAAAACTGTCGCAAAACTGTCGCAAAACTGTCGCAAAGTTGTCGCAAAGCTGTCGCAATATGCCAAACTGTGTCGCAATATCACAAGAAAAGTTGTCGCAATAACTCAAGAAGTGACGCAATATGCGTCACAATATGTAAACCCTAGGCTATTGCGACGGAAAAAAGTGTCGCAATAGTATAAAATTATCCCAAATTCCACTTTTTTCCACTTCTTTCGGATAAAGCCCAACCAATTCGAGATTTTAAGCTAAAAAATGATCCGATCACCCAAATTTTTTGCGTTTTTAACCAAAGAAACAATATCAAATCACTACCACAACAATGTAGATGATTTGTATCAAGATTAAACCATAAAAAAACACAAAAAAAATTTTGGATCGAATGATTTTGAATCAAAATAGATAAATCAATGAAGAACAAACACAAGAACAACCTAATCAACCATGGCTCTTGATACCATTTGTAGGTCCTTAGTTTCTTAGGATTGTAAATGTGTTTGATTGATCTAAAGAAAGTAGAAGAATAAAGAACTAAAGAGAGAAAGATAAAAAGAGAAAGGAGAGAAAGAGAAGGTTGATTAAGTGAATGTGTAAAATACAAATGACCAACCCCTCCTAACATGCTAGGAGGGGTATATATAGCACACCCTACATGTGGGCTATATGGGTTATATTGGATCATGAGCCCAATATCATTGGAGTGACTGATCCTTTCTAAATACGTAAAAACGTATTTCTAACATTTTGGTTAGTTAAAATAATGTGGCGCTGAAGTGACACAAATGAAGAGAGGATTTTTAGCCGTGACACCTTTTGCTCTAAGATGATAGTGACCCCTTTACTTACCCAAAAGCCAACCTTTAAATGGTTTTTGCTAAAAAAAAAATACAACAAATTGCTAATAAATTAAAGGGATACGGAATCAAGGTACAACCAAGCCAGTTGTGTACTTGCACAATGGCATGGAGGATTAAATTCTTGCCACAACCTTCTTTATTACGTAAACGGCTAACAAAAATAATTGTAGTTACCTTTCTATCAGGACCCTTATATATTGAATTTTTTTGAAAATGAATTTTCAATAAAAATATTTGTATATGTGTGTATATAACTTGACAAATTTTGGGACATCTAAAGTCTATTACGATCGTTCACTTTACATACCCTCAAAGACGACCATATTTTTTATGCATCATATCATATTTCTTAGAAATCCGCCTAATTCGATTTAAAGTTCAGCTGTTACAATAACTTTTTACTTATGTAAGTAACTAGACGTACTATTTTGTACTTATGGGTGTACATATACATGTAGTCACTCATCAGTTATGACAAAGTAGAAGAAGAGAACACGAAACTCAATTTTGTGTAGTAGTTTACATGTCAACTTGCATGCCCTCAACTTGACATCGATTCCTCCCACCTCGTATTTATATCAACAACTTGATACACTTTTTTTTATATTTTCTTTTAGTTTCATCAGTATTATGCAGGCTGGTTTGCAAGTGGACATATCAGGTTTCTTTAATCAATATTCAATTCCTATTTGATAATATATTTAATATTAAAATCCACCAATTAGATTTACCCATGATTTTTCTCCTTTATTGAATGTATAAAACGTGCCAAGGACTTTAAACCGGTTTCGATGAAACTTAAAACGATATTCAAATCTAAGGTAAATCAACCGGTGTTGAGAACTTGAGACGAGTTCTGAAAAAGAGACATCAAGTAAAAAAGGCAACAACTAAAACAAATGTTTACACATTGTGTAATCATTCTATTGTTATAATTGTTTGATGTTCTAAATGATGGTCACTTGGTTAATGTGAAAGTATACCCGTTAATAGAGTTTTTATGTCAATCATGAATATGGAAGTATAAAGTTTTGCCGTATATTATATATATCAGATTAAGATAATTGAAAAACATTTAATCAAAGAGAAATGTCTACTCGTGAGTGATGATAATAAACTTTTGAAAAAAGTTGAATAAATGGTTGATTATGATAACAATAATGAAGTTGTATCTGTTAATAATAATATGACTAATTTTTTGACGGCTAAAACGTTAAAGAGATATGATACTACTAGCTTGATGGAACTTGAACAATAGAGGGATGCTTATTGTAATGCAGATCTCGATTACAACCCATATGATTAAGATATGTATAATGTTCAAGAAATTTTAATCTTATCAAGTCTATCATTAATAATATGGATATCAAAATTCGAGGACATACGAAGAAATATGTTACTTTATGTTTATTGACTTGCTATTATCTAGTCAATATGTGTAACTTGATTTAAGGAGTAGAATGCATATGTAAGAGGCTGAGATGTGGAATTCACCCACATCCAGTGTACTGACTTGTTTTTTTTTTTGTTATAATACAATTTACCAAGAAAATCATTTAACAAAAAAATAGAATGTGTCAAGATAACCAGCTAGCGTTAAAGGATCGAGATCTTTTAAAGTTCGTTTGAACATGATGGGTGCGTTTGATACGTACACGGACAAAACAAAAGGTGGGTTTCGAGGGGTCTCAGGACGCCTATGAATTTTTGTTTTTGTAGTGTTAAATATGTTAAAAACATTGATTTTTGTAAAATTTATGCGAAATATACCTGATCTTTAAAAATTATGTAAAACCCGCATGCTTTTACCATGAATAGTACCCTTAAGATCGTATGTACTAGATTGAAACTTTCCTTTTATAATATGATTACGATTACATGTTAGGATTTTACGTATTACGTACGTGTTAGAACACGATAAGTATTTACTACGCACGAGCACGCAATAATTATTTGACAATAATTAATCACGAACACGCGATCATGAAATCATGAACGTAATTAAATCACGAACTATTATTAATTACGTATATCTATTTATTACGAGCGTAAATAAATATATTAGGTCACGATAATTATTTAACGAGAACACATTAAACGCGAACACAAATAAACATGAACGAACAATTAAACATCGAGACACGGAAAACGGTACGGGTACCCCATGTGGGGCCCTTACCCGCGGCAACAAGGAAGAGATGGGACAAGCCTATCTCAAATTTCACTAAAGAGGGGTTAAGGGAAAATTAACTAGTCATTTTCACTTTACAGAAGAATTAACCAAAAACCTAAAAATATTTTCTCCTCCTCCTTCTTTTTCTTTGTTTGGCCGCCACACATAAACACACCAAGGGGAGTGTTTATTTGATTTTGATCTTGGTTTTTGGTGCAAGTGTTCGTGTTTGTTCATCCTCGTTAGATCCACGCATTCGGTATATGTTTTTACCCTTTTTCTTTTTGATTTGATCTAATAATTAATTAAGAACAAGATGTTTTTAAAACCTAATTAAAAACATAGATCTAACATGAAAATGTTTTTTGAAATAAATCAAAAAGGGTGTTGTAGGGGTGTTTGTTTTGGCCGGCGCCTAAACCGAACCCCAAGGGGGTCTCGGTTTGGATACTCGACCACCACCGAGACCATATGGTCCCGGTTGGGTGGTGTGGGTCCCACGACAACAGCAAGACATGGGAAACCCCGAAGTGGTTCGGGGTATGGTATCGATTTCATGTCCGGTTCAAGGGTTCTAGTCAAGATCGGTTCACGATTTATGTTAAGATTATTTTTTTTATATAATCATATGTTAAAATTAAATTAATAAATATGACACGATTAATTTAATAACATGACTTAGGTTATATTAATTATTAAAATCATGAAATTATTAACCTAAGTATTTTATATTTTTTTCTAGACTTATAATTAATTAATTATTTAAAAACTATGGTTATAATTAATTAATTAACATGACTTAGGTTATATTATTAATAAATAATAATACGTGTTTTAATATAAGTATTTAATTTTATTTAATTAAAAACATGATATACTTTAATTAAATATTTTAACCTATAGTTTATTTTAATTACATGAAATAATTAATAAACTACACATTATATCATTATGACTTAGAAAATAATCATGAAAACACTTAGGCTTATATACTTAGCTTATTTAACAAGCTTACATCTAATTATGGAAACTTTCTATTTTTAGAAACTTATTTAAATAAGGCAGCTAATCTATTTATGAAAACTTTCTATTTTTAGAAACTTATTTATTTCAGGCAGCTAATCTATTTATGGAAACTTATTTAATTAAGGCATCTGATCTATTTATGGAAACTTTCTATTTTTAGAAACTTATCTATTTTAAGCAGTAATTCTATTTTTGGAAACTTTCTATTTTTGGAAACTTTCTATTTTTGGTAACTTTCTATTTTTGGAAACTTTCTATTTTTGGAAACTTTATCTTTTAGGAAACCTGCTATTTTTGGAAAGTTACTTATTATTACACAGTAAGTATAATAATACATGAAATACCAGAAATACTTAATCAGAGTAAACAGAATATAAGATAAACACAGTTTAAGGCTTAAAACAGTAAAACATGATATGAACATATAAAATAAGTTAAGACATGACATAAAATCAGTTACGTATTAGTAAGCAGATACTTATTCATGTATGTATTTATGTAGCATTAGTGATACGGAAGTAGGATTCCTCTCAGTTCGTCTTCTTCGTTCACTGGACATAAGGTACGGATTCCCGTCCTTTCAGTATGGACATTCTTTCCTTATTAGGATTCCCCGTATGCAGCCAAATGTTTTCCCGTAGTATAAGTTATATGTTTAATTTGCTTATGTTTAATTTAGAATACCTATAGCCTTATACATGCATGACCAGTTTCACCTAGTTATGGAGGTACCATAACCATAACATTAGAGGCACTGATGTTATGACTTCACCACGGCGGAGTGATTGCTCGTGGCGTCCCTTCAGCTTTTGGCCATATTTTTTATATTTATCATGTGGGGCGTATGGGTGCATCCTAGTTACATGTTTTCAGTCAGGATTTCATGGTGAATGTGGTGTGTGCCTTGCATCCTTCACAAGGAGCTGATCCCTCCTACCCAAACCAGAATATTAAATTAGAGGCAGCCCCTCTAATTTGCATGATGAGGTCACCCCTCCAAGTATTCATGCACGGTGGATTTTCATGACCTATATTGGCTAATGGTAAAATATGATAAACAGTTTTTACAAGATAAACATAAGGTTTTTCAAACTATAAAACCAGTTTTATCAAGACTTAACCAGGTTACTCGGGACTTAATTTCTTCCGCTGTTATATGTTATATGCTTATCCTATTCATGCTTTATTGTACATCCGTGCACATAGCGTATTGCTCAGCCGTTTTCCTTTTCTATGTTCCCAAAACGACAGGTACTCAGGGACGCTCGTAGACTTTAAGCGTACGTGCATATGGACTGGAAGCTTTCTAGCCTTTCTTTACTTTATGCATTATCTTTCCTTTGATACATTTGCTATGGACATTGTTTACTCCTTTCCATTACTATACTTATGTTTGTGTGTGATGAGCTTTACTTTTGGACTACCGATGTTTGATTCCGGTATTTTCCTTTTATGGTCATGTAATGTTTAGACATTTTTCCTTGTATGCTTTGATGACACGCCATAATTACGTTGACATTTTCATTATCAAAATGGGGTGTTACAAATTGTGTTTGAAGTACTGTTTAGTTTATTGTATGTGTATCTAGGGGTGTTATCGGGTCGGGTTATCAGGTAATCGGGTATTATCGGGTCGGGTTGAATCGGGTTTTGATTTTTAAAAATTCACCCGCAACCCGACCCGATAAGGAATCGGATTGTCGGGTTATATCGGGTTGTCGGGTCACTTTATCCCTGTACTTATTTATTAGCCTTTTGATTATAAAGATTCTTAATAACACAACGATGCTTCAAAGAAAAAGGTAATTGAAATGAAACAGATTATAGATACGTACAATAGCAATAGCGTAGATAATTTACTTATACACTCCGTAACAGTAGATAAAAAAGTTATGCACTTATACCAACATTTTGAAGCGATAACTTTTTGAGACGACCTCAGTTTCATTAAGTGCAGTACACAAGATTTATTAAGCGAAAAACCAATTGAAAGCCAAATAGTACACAAGATGTATGAATTACACAATATTTAACTTGCCTTTTTTCTATATTTTACTAATGGTACTATGTATAAATTACACTCTAATTTCATATGAAACTACTAGTCTAATAAGTGTGAATTACACATTACAGTATCATATTTAAAAACAGGCATCCATACCATCATGCAATAATAAACATATGCATATACACCATTCCAAACGCACCATGCATGTAACTGTAGCGCATATTAGTCTTTCAAAATCAGTACTTAAAATTTTAAAAATGATTTTCGGGTCTTATCGAGTTGACTCGCTAACTCGACAAAAAAATATAATTCAACCTTAATCCGACCCGTTGACACTATCGAGTTATCGGGTCGGGTCAAAAAACAACTCGACAATATTTTAAACCCGATTTCATCCGACTCGATTAGCTTTATCGGGTTTCATGTTCGGATTTGGATCGGGTCAACCTGACCCTACTGACACCCCTATGTGTATCTGCTTGTTTTGTGTCTTTCCGGCCTTACATGAGTAGCATTAAAAGACGTTTAGATTTTTAATACTCGCTTGACAAACAACAAATAACTTCATCAATTCTTCGAAATGCTCATTTCACATTGCTCAATGAAATAACATTTAAAAATATTAATTATTTATAGGCTATCTAGTTCACATTTACCGCACGCTCCTACTTTTAATTTTCCAAATACACATAATATGCCATGCAAGTTTTCGATCTTTATAAATTACAACTATTTATACAACATGTTAAATAAAGTTACATAAAGATTGTATTTGGTTATTTATAGTGGTGACAAATCTTGTACATTTGAATAAATATAGGTATTTTTTTGTCCATTTTCAAAAAGTACGGGGTACTTTTTACTCATTTTTTATTATTAATGGGATAAACGGGCGCACATGTAAGAAACTTATGGGCGTAATGGGCCCACATATAAAATACTAATTAAGGTACCCGACGGTTTTATCCCCGACATTTAAAAAAAAATTTTTATTCTTAATTTTACGTTTTTATATGTTTTTTCTCCGCCTGTTTAGCCCGCCCGTTTCGCCCATGTCTGTTTAACCTGCGCCCGTTTCGCCCGTCACCCGTTTTTCCCGCTGCCCGTGCCCGCCCGCCCGTTTTGCCACCTCTTGTTATTTACAATGTGAAAATGCGAACAAGCATGGAAGTATGTATTTTAGGGTAAAGGAGTGAATTTAACATTTTCGATTTATAATTAAGTTGTCATTCTATTTATGGAAACTTGATAATATCATCATGTGACTAGGGCTGAGCACGGCAGACTCAAAACCGACCCGGACCAGAAAACCGGATCGGACCGGACCGAACTGAACCGGACCGAGTAATTTCGGTCCGGGGTTTTGGACGAATTCGTTCCTCGGTTCGGTCGGTCCAGTCCGGTCCGGTTCGGTCTTACCAAAAATCTCGTCAAATATGTCTAATAGGACCGGACCGGACCGAGGACCGAACCGGACCGGACCAACCCGGACCGGACCGGACTATTTTGGTCTGGTCTCGGTCCGGGGTTTTGGACCATTTCGGTCTTCGGTCCGGTCCAGTCTTAGTCGGTCCGGTCTGATCCCGGACCGATGCTCAGCCCTACATGTGACTTCCATCTCTTACGTAAATGCAATCTCAGTGTGAATAAAAAGCTCGAGAAAGTGACTTAAAAGATGTTCGAAGGGTCAGTTGTTAGTTGTTACGAACTTACGATGGCTTTGCATGCATGCATGTTTGAACAGCCTGCAGTACGTCCCCATAGTTGACGCACGGGATTCCTGAATCCAATGAGGGTACACTTGCCAGTTGCCACTAGCTACTTTCTCGATGTTTTGGCTGTTGGATGCATCTTTCAAGTCTTAAACCAATTTATTGAATTATTGGTCATCTACAAATGAATCTCATGTTACATAATGCATACGTGATACGTCCAGTGATACAATCAATCAATATCTAGTATATGGACCTCATATATCAAGCCATTAGGAACCTACGCATACCTACAAAAAGCGAGGACTAATAATGTCCTCGTCAATTGGATTCGTCAAAAACCTCTTGAGCAAATTAATGATCGTTAAGAGTTATTGTACAATGTTGACTGGCACACATTCGATCTGTTCGAAGGACAATATGTCAATATCCAAAAGGAAATCGATGTCAACCGGACATAATGAATGAACAAGAAATCGTCTATTCGAACTATATTGATCTGTTCGCAAACTACATAAGCGCATTCGTTTTTATTTTGTGCCCAAATTTAAAAGCGGCAATATATGTTTCTTTTGGATTTAAGCGCGAACTACATAAGCGACATTTGCTCAAGAGGTTTTTGACGAATCCAATCGGACATAAGCGCATTTGATCTGTTCGCGGGTTGTAAGTACATAAGCGCAAAATCGTTTATTCGAACTATATTGATCCGATACTTTTGCTATGTAAGTACATACTTTTGCCATGTAAGTACATAAAGGTTTTGAACCCACAATTCTCTTCGCTAAGAGAAAAGTTAACATCCATTTAGTTAAATCAACCCGTCACCTTTGTCCGGCCTGGTTTATTTGCAACTTATATTATGATTTATGAACATGAGTGTTATAAGAAAACATGACATGTACGTTCGAAGCTATTTTACATGTAACATGATTAAGTTTTGGGCATTTTTTCCATGTTTATTATTTAAAGACTTGTTTAACACACGCGTACAGCTAAGCAAGCAAGTGAACAAATAGTTATGGTGAGAGTTCTTCAAGAGGCATTAAATTTGACTTTTGGATGCGGGGATGTGTTACTTTGGCTTATACACATTGCCCAACACAACAAATTGACTATAAAAACTAATTATTTAAAGCCAACCTAAATAGAATAGTACGTGCAAGAGATTTTGTGTCGGTTTTTTGATTTCTCGGTAGTCCAATAGCTAATTTTGAGTGATGGAAGTTTTTTTAGGAATTTAGATTATAAATATAAGTTTAGATATCAGAAGATATTACAGCAGAACTATGACGTACCTCCTAACTGTGTCAAGCTTTATGGGGTGGTTATAAACTACTTATATTTATCATGTTACTCAAATCATGACATTGGCCTACGTCATGGCTTGGTTGTATGTGTTTTGTGTTTGTTTTCTACTTTTCTAATCCTTTGAGCCAAGAATTATGTATTAGGTTTGATAAAGATCCATTGATTTGAGTTACGAGAGATGTTATTTTTTTCCGATTAAGTGGTAGTTTTGGAAAGAAACAATAGAATAAAAAATAAAAGCTTCTAGCAAGTTGCTAGAAGAAATTACAAAGGAGTTTTTAGCCGGTCAAACCAATTACATGTTAAATCTAATCGGATAAAACTCATAATTTGAATTGAAAACGGTTTTTTATTATGAATCAGAACCAGACATCAACAGATGATATTATGACCAAAAATTGTCATACGGTTGTAACTCCAAAAGCAGTTGTAACTGCCGCCCCTTGGACCGTGCCCAGGGGCGCTGCCCCCGGACCCCCGTCGTACGGGGGCTTCACCCTCGTATGATAACCGTGATAATGTCGTACAAGTGTGCACTCCGCACAACCCCGACATAATGAACGTTTATCACGATTATACATTGGTCAACTAAGTCAATCCATTACACTTAAATTATTATTGGTAACACAAAATCACCAACATTACAAATGATAGTACCTCTATTTTTTAACTAAGAATACGAATAAATACGAATATTATCTAGAATGTCATCATTCCTCATTGATGCAGAATTAAAAATGACACTATTTCGATACTTCCATAAAATCCAACACGAATTAGCAATGATAACATATAGTCAGTTTTTCTTCTCCTTTGAACCTTGCATTGACTCGATCCACTAAATCCAATCTTCACAGAAAAGAATCGGAGTAGAAGAAATATCACACCAAATACGGATGGCTCTCCAAATATAGGAAGCGAGGACACAAGTGAAGAAGCAGTTAGTTAACGTTTCTGGCAACATGTCACAAATCGGGCAAGATATGGAATCGATATCCAAACCACGGCTTGACAAATTAAACCGATTCGGAATACGATCTAGATGTAATCTCCACATGCAGACGTTTACTTTACGAGGTAAGCTTTTGTCCATAATAGTTGGGACATCCGTAGAAGGTAGCATATGATCATCAATATAACGCCGTGTATCTCCTACCGAATAAACACCATCTTTACCAGTTTGCCAGCACCAGGAGTCTAAGGAATCTGTTAAGGTAACAATATGCAATTCACTTAGCATGGACGAGAATAGAGCACCAATACGTCCATTTTCAACTGGCCTACGTCAATTCCATATCCAACCATTTGAAGACCATCGGTCATGGATAGAACAATCTTCATGTAAATCTAACCTGAAGAGACGATTATTGCGAATATTGAGGGGTTCTTCACCGATCCAGGAGTCTTTCTAAAACTTAATTTGGGTTTCGTTATCAACTTTATGCCTTAATGTTTCTTTTGGGAGGATGTCACTGGAGTGAAGAGTGTTTATTGAACCGATGATAGCAGACCAAACACCGTTCGTAGAACACCCCGAGGTACCTAAACCAACATCCTCACCATGGATAGCTTTAATAATCGAAACCCATAAAGTATTAGGATTAGATACTAACCTCCAACGTCATTTATGGAGCAAGGAAAAGTTAAAAGATTTAAGACTTGCAATACTAAGGCCACCCAATTCAAATTAAGCAAGAAGTTGATTCCAATTGATCCAAGCTAGTTTTTTGGTAGAACCGTTAGTTCCCTAGAAAAACTCGGCTCTAAGGCGCTCTACAGCTTTAAGAACAATGGAACTTTAAACAATGACATGTAATAAATTGATAAACTTCCCAATAGATATTTAATTAGAGTAAAACGTCCTCCGATTGATAGAAGTTTAGCTTTCCATGAAGAGAGCTTTGATTTGAATCGCTCTATAATCCCGCTTCATGAAGAGATTAAGTACATATTTAAACCGATTGGGATGCCAAGATAAGTGAAAGGAAATGAGCCCTCCGAACATCCAATAAGCCCTGACATGGATGATAAATCGGAATCTGTAATACCAATGGAAAAAACATTAGACTTTTGAATGTTGATTTTGAGACCCGAAGCCAGATAAAAAACATGCAAGAGTCTAAGAATGTTTTCCAAATCATGCGAACTTCATTCTGTTAAAATAACAACGTCGTCTGCATAGAAAAAATGGGAAACTTCAAAAGTAGATGAGCCAACCGACGCTCCTTTGATAAAGCTGGACGTGATATCTTCCTTTATGGCTATGTGAAGACCTTCCATTACTAGGGTGAAGGGAATGGGGATAGGAGATCGCCTTGACGAAGCCCTCTTTTAAGAGAAAACTCGGTTGTAGGGATACTATTAACTAAAATGAAAGTACGTGTCGAGCAAAGGCATTCCCGAATCCAAAGACGCCAAGGGTCTCCAAATCCAGGTTGCCCGAGAATGAAATCAAGCTAGTTCTAACTAACTGAATCGAAGGCCTTTTCGAAATCGACTTTAAAGATAAGAAGCTTTTTGCTTCGTTTCTTATAGCAATTGATGACTTCACTGAGCATAAGGGGGGCATCAAGAATTTGACGACCTGATATAAAGGCTGACAGCCCTTGGCTAACGACTTTATCAACCAGCTTCGCTAACTGATTAGCTAAAAGTTTAGCAACGATCTTGTAGTGCATCCCGATAAGAGAAATATGCCTATAATACTTCACTAACATCGGATTGGTAATCTTTGAAATTAATGTCATGAAAGTAGAATTGATACCCGGCGGAAGCTTACCAGTGGACATGAAGTTTAGCACAAATGTTTCAACGTCGGCCTTAAGAAGGTCAGAATATTTCTTAAGAAACGAGAACGAGAAACCATCAGGACCTGGTGATTTACTAGAACCACAATCCCAAACAGTTTGCTTGATTTCTTCTAAAGAAGCTATTTGTTGAAAATTAAAACGATCAGATTCATTTAATCTATCGCAAGTCGAAAGGGAGTTGAAATCAATCTGAGATTCTTTGAGCTTAGAACTTGTCATGATGGAATTGGAAAAATGTGTCTTTCACTTTATGCGGATTAGTACACCATGTGGCATCAGTAAATACTCCTTGCACCATTTGGTTACATCTTCGTTGGTTAATTAAATCATGAAAAAACTTCGTGTTTTCGTCTCCCTCTATGTCCCATTTTAGACGAGATTTTTGAATATATATGCTAAAGAATGAAGATGGATACGTTCTTGGAGAAGGTTAATTCTGTCTTGTTTTTCTAAATCTGTGGCTATACCGGAGTCCAACTTGGTTTCAAGGTCGATCACCAGATTATTGACCTCCTGAAGCCTATTGGTTTCATTATCTTTACCTTTTTAGTGGCTATGACTCGCTCCATGATTTTCACTTTCAAAAACTTAATTTTGAGTCTAAAGCTAGATGCCGAGAACTAATGTAAAAACCCAAACATGCGGCCTTTGGAGCTTTATCTAAAAAAAAAAGATAAAACATTATTTTGACCATGCTTATATGAGTTGAGTTATTTTGTACCTTTTTTTACTTGTAAGTAAGAGAACTAATTTTAGTAATTTATTATATAAGATTCAATCTTATGAAAAACACAGACGGACCATTTTTGGTAAAATGTCAAAAAGTTGTAAAAAATCGACGAAATGACTAAAATTATAAATTTGACGAAAAATATTTTATCAATAGTGATATTTCACTAGTGATAAAAACCATGAAATATCACTAGTGATAAAACAAGGAAATAACACTAGTGATATTTAATAAACATAGTTATAGTGCAATATTACCAGTGATATTTTTCATTGCATTTTTCACTAGTGAAATATCACTATTAATAAAAATCAGTTTGGAAAATTTACAACTTTAGTCCCTCAGTCTAATTTTTGAAACTTTTGAACTTTTTGGCAAAAATAGTCTCTACGTTTTTTTTTTAAAATCTTAGCTTAATCTTTACTTTTAAATCAAACTAAAATGAATGGTGAAAATTTATCCACTTGCTTGTGAAAGAAAAAACAAAGTTGCATTTAAACTTTTATCGCTTAGTTTGCAATACTTTTCATGCATGTAAGTTTTAATTTGGCCCGTGAGAGTAAAGATGATAAAAATGGCCCAGCATAAAGGGTATCCACCCAACTCAAATATGTTCTAATTGAACTTTTTTTCTAGCCCAATTAAGTTCCGGCACAGCTTAAAGGAACGAGGAATCTGTGTAAAATTCGACTTTACGTTTTTTTTAACAATCATAATCAACGTTAACAAGTGAAATTTCAAAGATTTCGTAAGTATTAAGAATGATAACTGTGTTATAAACAACCTAATTAATCCTAAAGCAAATTATTTCCCATTTCCCAACCTCTTACATTTAAATCTTACAAAATATTTCGAAGATACAGTGCCTTTCATGAACTAAAGCCATGACATATAAATGGTAAAATGTACAAGCCTAAGGCCTGGTGTAATTATCTTCAGTTTTAACTGGCGAACTGTCGATAACTCGATATCAGTTAAACACTCTAGATAAAATCTCACAGTTTCAGAAGGTGTCGGCTTAAAATTATCAATGAGGTTAAGTTATTTTCGATACGCAACTTTTTCCATCTAAAGAACAAGTCCGATAAGCACTTTTTTCCACTCAACTACAACACTTTTTGACTCGATATTTACAAATGTTGGTATGTGCCTGTTGTTTCTATCACAACTTTGATCCTTACACGAATCACGATAGCTAGGTGCGAAATTTTGTCACCTAGCAGAACAGGTCTCTGCTGTTTAGGACCTTTACTTGTAACATTTCAGCATATTGATATCTTATACGATAGCTACGTGCGAAATTTTCATTTGCTACGGAAGTCAAGCAGTCCCAGTTTCAGTACAGGTTATTAGAACGAATGCTGAGGCACATTAAGATCTATTGATATCATATTATTCGGTATTACAATGTAACATTATAAAATATCAAAGGGAAATCTTACATGGCGGAAGAGGGGATCCACACAATCCAGGATTACCCAAAAACGCAGAAGTAGGGAAACTGAAATTATGCACAGGAATTTCTCCAACGAGTCTATTACCCGATACATCAAGTTCCTTCAAGCTCTCCTTATTCAACAGCTCTTTTGGTATCTTTCCTACCAAGTTATTGTTAGAAATCCAAAGTTTCGATAATTCAGGCGCGTTACTCAACGATTTTGGTATTACTCCACCAATTGGATTGTGCGATAACACCAACGACACCATAGATAACAACGCAGGCTCATCGCCAGTAACCTTTATAGGCCCCGAAAATGAATTATAAGACAGATCAATTGAGCTATAAGCACCTAATGGTTCGGGAACATTTCTCTTGAAAATAAAGTTTATGTCACCCGTAAAATTATTCGAATGCAGATCAAGGTCTGTTAGCGATGAAAGGTTTTTGAACTCTGATGGAATGGCGTTAATGAACCCGTTATTTGATAAGTTCAATAGTATAAGCTTTGTCATGTTCCCGATTAAAGGTGGCAAGCTGCCTGTTAATGAATTGCTCGATAAATCCAACTGCCAAATAGTGGATGACGACAAGAGAACCTGCGGAAATGATCCTTGGAGTCCGGTTTTAGCCATCTTCAAACTTCCTAGGTTTAGTTTCGAAAACCACTTTGGTAATGTGACTAAGTTTAATGGATTAAACGACAAATCTAGATTATACAAACCTTGTAATCTAGCAAGCTGAGATGGAATCGGACCTGTAAGTTTGTTTCTCGATAAATCAAGGAACTGAAGATTACCTAATCTAGCTAGCTGAGATGGAATCCGGCCGGTAAGATTGTTTGTGGATAGTACAAGTGATTGAAGATTACTTAGACTCCCAAAACTTGTAGGAATACTTCCAGTAAATTGGTTATTGTTAAAGAATATGTTGCTTAGAGTAATCAATTGACCAATAGAACTCGGTAATTTTCCAGAGAGCTTATTGTTATCAAATACTAGATTTTGAATGTTACGAAGCTTGCCAATGGAAGAAGGGATAACACCGGTTAATTCGTTATTTGACAAAGTTATGAATTTGACCGAAACTAACCCGCCAATTGAAGCAGGAATGGATCCAGAAAGTTTGTTTTGGTCGAGTTCTAATCGCTCTAACTTAGACAATAATCCAAGTGATTTTGGAATTAAACCGGAGATATTGTTATTGGATAAGTAAAGATACTGAATATTCTTTAACTTACCAATTGTGTCAGGTATAATCCCAGAGAAGTTATTCTCTCTGAAATCAAGGTCTGTAACTGAAATCATATGGCCAATCGACGAAGGGATCTGCCCGGAAAACTTGTTCCGACTAAGATAAATTTTCCTTAACGATTTGAATGATCTAAAAAGGACATCTGGGAGAGTCCCAGATAGATTATTAGCACCCAGATTGAGTCGAGTTAAACGTGAAAGTTTACCAAACTCTGGCGGGATCGGACCCCTCAAGTCTTTAAGGCTGCTGAGGTCAAGAAGTTGTAAAAATGTGAGGTTAGAAAGAAAAGGAGAAAGGGTACCAGACATTGAGGTGTCTGTTAAGTCATACTCGTCAGTAATGAAGACACCCGGACGTGAGACATTAACGACTCTCCCGTAGGAGTCACATGCGACCCCATCCCATGATGTACAACAATCAGAGTGAGGTGTCCATGTTTGCAAGAGACCGGCAGGGTCATAAGTAATTTTGTGTTTAAACTCGAGTAATGCTTGATGATCGACGGGATAACAAGCTTGTGATGTTAATGGTGAAATGAGGATACAAAGGATGATGAATAAGAGAGCATGAATATCCATTGAGGTATTGGAGTGAAGAAGAATATGAAAATGAAGGTGGACGTGCATGGGGACTAAATAGCAGTAGGAAACTAGGAACACATAGTGCACAGTTTTTTAGTCACTTTTCGGATATTATGAGATAGGCTGTACACGTTAATACAAGAACAAATTCACGAGGGTTATAGATCATTGCTTAACATTTAACATACGTTAATTACACGTTAAACCGTTTACTTATCGCAAGAAATTCATTAATCAGTTGAATATTTTAAGCTCGAACTCTACAGCAGCGTTTAGTTAATACTGCAATTATTTTCACGTCACCTATATGCATAAGCTATACTTGAAGGAAGAAGTAAATTATACCGAGATCGTGTCCATTATTGTCGTCTTAGCTTAGGTTAGCGCTAAATAACCCACAATCAAAACTTAACTAACCTAAAACACAAATATCTCTACCAAAACATTCACATACAGAAAAACACACACTTCACGATCCGGACAACGCCATTGGGGACGGGGTTACCACACCTAACGCTTTTAGAATTATTCCTTGACTTTTCACACGTCCTTGTTTAGTGGCATGTGTTAAAACGAGTCTTTAGGTGATATTCTGAACATGTTAACAGATCTGATGTTAAAATAAACATATAAGCTTCGGAATCTCGTGCCTCTATGGGCTGGTCAACCATGCAAAACCATCCTAACGTACTTAAGTACAATTGCGGCCTTTTAAATCACTTTCGCCTGTTTTTATTCACATTAAAAGAAGGAAACTGGAAATATATTCATTATCGATTTCACGACTTTATCAGTTTTCCATAAATATAAATTGAAATTATAACCACGCTTATAGCCTAAGTCATCCATCAGCGAATTGAAGACGACGTATATAACATTTGAAGAAGATCGACAATTGCATGTTGCATAGATCTTACGGGAAGATGCCAGCTAGTGCATGTGCAGTGGCGGACCTAGCGAGAAAACTAAGGTGGTTCCTAATTTTGTTATGATATATTTTTTTAAACAATTATTTAATTTATATGTCGGGTCGATTCGGGTTCTTTCATTTTAGCACTATTTCATTAATGAAATGAAAAAATGAATATAAATATTTATTAAAAGTAAGTTGACTAATGTTTTTTTTTAAGTTTACGACAAGGAGTTCCCACCGTCACTAAGACGAGTGGACTAATCTCCCGCGAGAGTAGTTGAGTAATGTTTTATAAAGTCTATTTTTACTCTCATAGCTTAAAATGTTGTCGTGTCGTTTTAGCATATTTTTTGTATATACGGTAAATTGATTAAAAAATAATTCGTACGTAGTTGTCATTCAATTTCATACACAAATTACTATATGTGGTTTTCGTTATAGTTTGATCGCGAAGATATATAGTTTTAATATCACTTTATCACTCAAGAGAAATTTTTTAACCCATTAATTGATACTTACTACGTAGTAACACAAGATAAATTTTTTAACCCATTAAGTATAATCAGTGCATTTCATTTTTATTTAATTTAGTTGTAGAAATGTTAAAAAAAGGAAACTTTTCTTTCACATGGCTTTTGACCCCACAAGTTTTGACTTTTGACCCACTACCTACAACATTTTTTATTTTAATACTTAAAAATGATCATCTTCTTCCGTTCTTTGTGAGTGTACTGCATATATCTCCGCCTATATATCCGGCCATTCACTTACTATTTTTTCTTTCTTTTCTCATCTTTCAAATGAATCTAAGGTGGTTCTTCGTACTTTTCCAAGGTAGGTCCCAAAATTTTGTATACCCTAGTTCTTAACAAGTTTCGTTTCTAAGGTGGTTCCCGGACACCACCTACCATGGCTGTAGGTCCGCCCCTGTGCCTACGTATGCATGAATACGTATTAAACATTTATAAGCCTACGAAGACCGAGTCTTTTAGGAAGGGAGACACCTCTTCACTATTACGGAGCTCCTAATCACGCATCTTCGGCCAACAAAAATGCCAGACTCGGTCGTCTGATGTTATTCCGCGTTACTACATCCCACTTGTCAAAAGTTCAACGCCGAACACGCATTGAGGGTAACTTTTGTAAAAAATAAATTTTTAAACGCCCCTTTTTGATTTATAAATGGTCGATTTATGGTAAAAAGAAGAAAAAAAAACCCGTGATCGATCCATGAGGTGCAACGAGTTGTTTTTTTTTCTAGAATGAGTTTACAGGTTTACATAGAAAAATACGAAAAAATATGTTTTTCATTTCTTCTATCTATTTTTCTGTACCTTACAAATTTCCGGCTTAATCACACTAAAATGGTCTTTCAACTTATCAATTCATCTTTGATGTCTTTAATTTGAACATAATGACATGGCCAATCTATGTGTGGCATGTGACACACGTGACCAGAGCCACACGTGGCCAAAAGATAGCTCCACCCCTAAAAGGGAGCATGTATACTCTCTTTGTTAAGTTTATAACGCACTTTTAAACTTCATTTATAAACCTATAGTATGTGCAATAGAAAGTACATATACTTGGTGACACATCACATCCACATCATCGTAATTCGTAAACATTATTTACATGAGTGTCGAATATTGTGGTACATCAAAATCATCTTTTCACAATCATATTAACGTTACTTTAGCATTTTCACATTTAACCAGTAGTAACATGTCATTTCCCCCGCTTAACACCCCCTCCCCTCGACATTTTATTTATTCTCTAATTTTTCAAACAAACTAAGGGGGTGTTTGACATTCCGTTTGAAAGACACTTTTCTGCTTATCACGTTTTGTAATCGGAATAATCTAAATAAAAGTGTTTGAACATTTGGAGGGAAAAAGTGATTATCTCCGATTTGACCTCTCAAAACGTCGTTTTCTAAATGGAGATGGCTACTTGCTTTTGCAAAACGCAAACATAACTCATTGTCAAATTACCATTTAGTTGCCCTTATTTCATATGTTGGACTTTTTTTATTCAATGCAATCATGACTGTTTATGTCATTTAACACATCAAATCATAAAATGGTCTAATATGCCAAACACAAAAAAATGATTATTTGATTATTGCGATATGATACAGCATAATCATATCCAAACACTACATTTTAAAACAACGTTTTGTTACATCTAATTATCTGATTATTCATTTTCAAAACAAATAAGTTATTTTCGATAAGCAATCCCAAACACCCCCTAAATTTCATTAATTCAACTATATTTCAAAACCAACTGGTTTAACTCAATTGGTCACCAAGGTTCCACTAAGTGGTTTCCTTGGGGAAGGATTTCTGGAGGTCGTGGGTTCAAGATCTACCAAGGGCCTTTCAGGCGAAGTGGATAAGAAGTTTAACATAACTAGGCGAGGGTTCAAAGAAGACATTCTTCTGCTTGGATGTCATTGCACGACTCGACCCACTAACCACTAACATTTGCCGTTCTAAAAAAATAGCGTGTCAAACTTAAAATATAAAAGAAAAATAAAAAAACAAACAAAAAAAGTTAAACATATTTTTCTAAAGTTTTCTTTTGCGCTTGTTAAAGGGGATATAACAACCACAATTTTTACATATGTATTATATATAATTTACATAATAAGGAATTTTATTGAGAAATTTTTGCTTTTCTCATGACAACTATGTAATGTAACTTACATAGCAAAGTAAACAAACTCACACCACCACCAATACCGACTCAACTCATGTTTATGTGATATAAACATTTAAGTCTAAGTTCTAAATCTACTTTTACGAATAGATTATTGATTTAACATTTCAGTTATGACAATTATGTTCTAAAAAGCACCTCGAAACCCTAATTTCATGCAAGATCACTATCCAACACTTTTTTATAATTTATCAAGACATATGTACAAGAGATAATACATTA
Organism: Glebionis coronaria; assembly: GCA_025667525.1. NCBI lineage: Eukaryota > Viridiplantae > Streptophyta > Magnoliopsida > Asterales > Asteraceae > Glebionis > Glebionis coronaria. Next base: position 3,122,289 of record JANFOE010000322.1, on the reverse strand, counting down.
CTTATGATTAGGTTTTACTCTAAAACCCTAACTACAAATTTAAGCTTAAAGTACAAGTTACTTAGGCATAATGGTCAAGATCACCACTTTACCCATTTTACTTGGAATCAATGCATAATATCTTAAGAAAAGAGTACAAACCTTATTAGCATAACATATAGGTTATATTATCATAATAAAACATAGTACAACACCCTTTAATGCACAATGTACAACTTTTCAATGCATGAAATTCGAATTAGGTCAAACTAAGTATTTTTTCTCTTTAGACATGTTTATCTAGTATAACTAATTAAACCAAGCTTACAAATAATTTAAGCACTTTAAGCCTAATGTATAAGATATAAATTAAGCTTAGGTTAGTAGCAAACACTAATAGAAATATCATAACAATGATTAAACCCTAGACCTCTCCAAAATGATTCTAACTAGGGCTTCATTCCTAAAATCACTTCAAACATGTATAAACTATTAAAAAAAGTTTCAAAACTCCTAAATTACAATGTATAAATACTAAATACACCATAATCCATCCTTAATTAGTATCCTAAACCTTAATTACAAGTACTAATCTTCAGACCCTCCCGTTGAAGACCCAACTAGGGTTTCCCTTCATTTTCAAGTTCAAAAATGTTTCCTCCGTAATTATAACTTTCCAATGAGATCATATGGGATATATACAACCTTAAGAAACCTACCAAATAGGGGCGTCACCTAATTTCTTAGTTTGTTACAAAAAAATGAATAAAAAGTATAAAATGATACTTTATGTCTCCTAGTTTTAATCCATAAGTTATAACTTTCTTACACCTTGAATAACTATGTTTCTAGCTTATGTTAGTCACCTATATATTGATCCATAATCTTGCAATCCTTTCCTTGGTTCCTAAGTTCATTTCATCCTGTAAATAGGAGCAAAACTCATTCATTTCACTTCATACTCAAATCTATTTTCCTAATACCCAATTCGGTGTTTTACACCTCCATTAAAGTCCTATAAGGTCTTTAATATAAGTAGTAATCTCAATAATAAATTCCATAAGCTCTTGAAGTATTTTGAAGAAGTTACAAGTCATAAGCCTTAATTTCCAACTTTGAAGCTTTGTAAGTCTTAACCATGTTCTACAAGTTCTTTTTATGTTCTAAACCGTGAATACGTTTTTTTATAATCTTATAGAGCACTTTGAATAAGCCTTTCTTCATAAAATTATCTCATTTGATTACCCTAAACCAAACATGTTCATAAACTCTAGTTTTGTAATTCAACTGAAATTATGAGCTAAATCTATTTCATGAGCTAAAATTCTAGAAAAGTAATATTATTGTGATTAGAAATATGTTCCAAAACTCTTTTCTAAGTTATTAGATATTTTTCTAAAAAATTGAACTTATTATGTAATTAATGCAAGTTCGGGGCTCATTTAGGTTATTTTGTATTTGGACTAATTATTGGACTATTTTGTATTTAGGGTTTTAAGCCTAACTAGAGTTATTATACAAAATTGATAACGTAATTAAGAGATACAAGGTTTTAACTTTAAACTCTTATGCATAGCTGATAACACATTTTGTAAACTCGATATTTATTAGTGTATTACAAATATTTATAAAAAAAATTGCAGCTTTTGTCACGTCTTGAAAAACATCATTGCTTCGCCATGGCTCCTAAGGCTTGAGGCTTGGATGTACCGTCACGCCACGCTTCACGTTATCTAGAACCTTGATTATAAGGGTTGATTTTGTAAAGTTTCAAACCTAAAAGATAAGATTTGAAAGGTTAAAAATGTAATTTTTAAAATTATATACTTTAGGGGTTAAAAATGTAAATAACCTAAACTTATAACTTTTAGGGTTTAAAATGTAAATATCTTAAAATTATAAACTCTAAAGGTTGTGTTTTTTCATTTTCCAAAATTAAAAGTTTAGAAATATGTAAAGGATAGCTTTTAAAACTATAAGGGTAAATTTTGCCAACTTAAGGGTAAAAAATACAATTATGTAAAGTATATATACTATATTTATCATCCACCAACTTTTAAAGAAACTTATAAGAGTATAAACGTAACATGTTAGTAGGGAACTTCATATGAAGAGTTGATGGATTTACGATCTAAAGTGTCCTAGTTCCCCAAGCGTTTACTGAACGAGCTCTGAAATATGATGGTCCGAACAGTGATACGATATCTCCATAAATCTATAAACCTCAAACAACATATGTTAAACTATAGAAAGATATTTGAACAAGAGACTAAGACTTGACATACCTATTAAAACTCAGGTTACGTGACCAAGCCGTTTATTTTCTATTGGACCACTTCGACGTAACCCAGATTCCCTGTACTTAAGGTAAGTTCATAGCCTCACTTTTTACTATTTAAATTGTTTTTAAAAATTTATGTGAGGGGAATACATGCTATAAACCGAATATGAGAACTTTTACAAATGTATACTTTCCTGATATATATTATTGCACGAGTGCCTAAACTGCCACTATTTCCAAATTTCATGAATCATTAATCATATGCGTGTGAACGTGAATATTGTGGATAAATCTATCGAGGTAGACGAATCTCATTTGTGTTACTTGACCATTAGGTAATTAAATGCACTATATTTGACCAAATGGGTAGCTTTGGCACGCCACTTTTCCATAATGACTTTGACTCCTTACCAATGTCACTAATAGCGCCTCATTTATACATGTTTGTAATGATGCATTTGTCCTTGTTTGCTATGTAAATAAATAAATATGTTTTGAATTATTACTAATTTAGTGTATCATTTATTGTAGGAGAAGAATAAAACTATGGAGAAGGAAATGGAAGAAAGGAGAATAAAAGGACTAAAGAATGAATAAAGCTTGTAGAAACTAGAAGGAGGTTGAATAGTTTCTGTTCGGTTTATGTCCTAATTAAAATTCCTTTTAATTAGGTTTGTCTCAAAACTACCTTTTACTTGAAAGCTAGTTGCATAATGATTAGGTTCAATTCTAATGCATTAACAATGACAAATAGTAGATGTGAGTGATATGATAATAAGAGTAAGTAAAGAGTAGGGAAAGAAACGACCTAATAGGAAGACACCAAGATTTATAGTGGTTTGGAAACAAAGCTCTATCTTCGTTCCTACTCCACTCCTCGAGTACACCTTACTCGAGATTTCCACTATATCCACAAGCTCCCTTCTTGGCGGAGAAAACCTTACAACGTCGCTTACATTATTTTCCGACACTAAGCTAAACGTCGAGACCTAATCTTAGCTAGGACTAATCTACACAACGTCACCCGCTTCACCATTTTACGACACAAGGCTAGATGTCGAGTTCTAATCGAAAGATAGAACCAATCTTCACAACGCTGCCTACTTCAACATTATACGACATAAGGCTAGATGTCGAGTTCTAATCGAAAGGTAGAACCAATCTTCACAACAATGCCTACTTCACCATTTTACGACGCAAGGCTAGATGTTGAGTTCTAATCGTAAGGTAGAACCAATCTTCATGACTCTTCACTTTGAAGCTAAGTGAGAACTTCACAAGACACAACTACACATCACTTTATAGTTTAGTGAGAACTCACAAGACACAACCACATCACTTTATAGTTTAGTGAGAACTCACAACTCACAGCTATTACAACTCAATAAAACACATATCCAAGTATACACATGTAACTTGGATCTACACAACACAAATCCAAGTATACACACATACAATAGATTTACATAAGACTAGATCCATGTATTCACAATTACATTGGATCTACACAAGACTCAAATAAAACAACTGATGAACATGACTAGATCTTTAGGAGATGATGATCTTCATCAAGGCTTCATCTTTAATCACATCACAAGTGTGTGAGTGATCTTCTCTTTGGACAAGGTAAAGAAGGAGATCAATGAGACAATCATAAGTAAACATACTTAACACCTTAAGTGACCATTTACAAATGATTAGGAATTAGAAAGGAAAAGGATAGCAGAAAGAGTGTCCAAAGAGGGTTGTGGAAAATGCAGATTTGATCCACTATTTATAGGAGACAAAGGCCAACGGCTCTTTGAGCGCGGTTCCTTAATTGTACTACGGTTCCTTATCACTAAGGAACCGCATAGGCATTTAAGGATCCGTGATCATAGACCCCGCTCCCTTATGTATTTTAGTGGGGGAGTAATATTAGAGGTAAATTTTTACCTTCAAAGGATATTCCTATGGCATTTAGAATATGCCATATTTAAATTTACATTTTCCATTTTAATAAAACATTTTCTTAAAAAGAAAGTTTATTAAAAAATCTTTTGTCACATTTGACAAAATGTAAGTTTAGGATTAATCACTTTTATGATCATTAATCATGATTAAGATATGTTAGTGCAATACTTAAATGATTATTACCTTGATGATAGTGTTTGTTAAATAATTCGTCTTATGATTGTATTTGACGATAAATGTCATTTTAATTTGTCGTGATCAAAACAAAGAAAGATTAGTTAACACTAATAATATTTTTAGGCATTACTTTGCAATAACAATCTCCCCCTTTTTGATTACGACAAACTATAAACTCGTTTATGTAAAATCCAAAATTGTTCGAATTATTAACGAGTTTATCACTATCATTTCCCCTCCTTTGTCGAAGCAAAAAGGTTAGCACATGTCGTTGAGGAAGATAATAATTGACTTTGCTAGAAGCTCCCCCTTGGTGTTTAATCCCCCTTGCTTGGGGAACCAAGTGAATGAGCTAAGGTGACATGCTACACAAAGGTTAGTAGAGAGAAAAGAAACACCAATGTATATATAGTCACTACCTACTAAGTAACTTGAGGGGAAGAAAGAAAAGAAATCTCTAATTAGAAGTAAATATTTGCTAAGAATGTCCAAGGAGGTTGTTTGACAAGATCAAAGTTCAATTGGTGGAATAGAGGTAGAGAAGAAACATCCAAACCAATTGAAGTGATAATATGTCAAAGGGTTATAAGCTTAGAATTGGTGGAATCACCCAAAAGCAATTGTAAGTTTTAACCATGATCTACTCTAAACAATGTGTGAAAACGAATAAATGGGAAAGGGAGTAACACACATAACAATCATATTACACAAATATGAAAGAACAAACAAAGGAAATATTTATACACACATATGTGTATTTAAAACAACAAATAAGGAAAATAAACAAAAAAGCATAAACTACTCTAGTAGTGATAATCCTCCAAGATTGCTTAAGTTGACTCAAACAACTAAAACACAAAGTGTGCTTTAATTTGAAAAATAAGACGACGAGGCATCATTCGAAGATTTGTTCACGGGAACAAATACTTTGAGAGGGGGTCGAGTGAGAAGAAATTCAATAAAATTTAGCTTGTCATACACATGAGCAAGTTCAATTTGTTGAAATCGACAACAAGCACACGAGCTTCCATGATGCAAAACAAAGTCGTCAGATGGGGGAGGACCATCAAGATGAGAAGGTGGTGGTGGAGAGGGAGATAATGGATAAGAAATGTTTTCACAATGGCTAGTGAGATTTGGGAAAGAGGATAGGTCATTGAGAGAAGGTATGTTGCAAGGTTTAGGTGGTGGTGGAAGAACTTCTCTTTCTCCGGTAATTGGATCGATTGAGAAAGTCTCATTCCAATACGCAATGGGAGAGAACGAAGTCTTGCAAGGTTTAGAAGAAGAGTAATCATGATGATCCTTGTTCTTCTTGACCCAACTAGGTCGAACCGAGATTTTCGTTTTCTTAGAAAGCTTAGAAGAAGAAGCTTTACGTTTAGAAGATTGTGACAAAGAGATGTCAAGCTTGAGATTATGAGAGTTAGACATTGTGAGGGATGAGAAGAGGAACTCCAAAAAGAAGAGAATTTAAAGAAAATAGACAAGACAAAGATTTGAAATGATATTAAAAGTTTTCAAGGAATGTTTAGCCAAAATTGGTAAACAATGAATCTTGAAAAAGACCGTGGTCAAAGAAGAAAGACCAAAAACGAGCCAAAAGTGGCTTGTTGTCCGCGGTTCTTTAAAAGAACCCGCGGTTCTTTAAAAGAACCCGCGGTTCCTTATATATAAGAGACCGTGAGATCTTTAAGGATCCGTATACAGTGGACATGAAAATGCAATTTTACAAGGTTTTGAGAAAAATTAAGACTTTTTTAAAAAAAAATGAAAATCTTGGATTTTTACCTCTTTTAGCACTAGATTATGTTTTGGTTGCTTACTCACAAAGAGTGTTTTGACAAAGGGTGACAAAATATTTAGATAACATTTTCATCCAATTTTAGTCAAGTAGGTTAAAACACACAAATACTAAATCCATAACACATCTTCATGAAAACTCATGAAGGAAAAGAAATACAAGAAATGAAATAAAAACTAACTATTATAAAGTTAGCTAAACTAGTTCTTGATAAATAGTCTTCCTTGGCTTGATTTTCTTTTAAAAATATTTATTTTTAGAAAATCATCATTCATCTACTAGGAGGTGGAGGCACGGAGTAAGCAAGAAGTCTTGCAACCTCCTATGAAGTCCAAACATCTCCATTCTTAGGTTTTGAATGATGTTGTTGTTATAGAGGCAACATGGATAATTAGCACCATGAGCTTCTAGAAAACTAAAGAAGTATGGATCACCCCTAAAGTAGGAAATGGGAACACCCAAAAGTGGAGTGTTTGAGGGAGGAGGAGGAGGAGGAGGCATGGTGTCCAAGGGTAAGATAGGTGAATTTGGTGGGGTGAAAGGTGAGGTGACCAATGGCTCAACAAAGTCATTCATAATGGGAATGCTTTGGAAAGGTTGAGGGTTCACATCCAAGAAAGGACAAAGAGTGAATGGTGAGGACAACTCATTCATTCTAGATTGGAATGAAGAGGAGGTAGGCCCATGAGAATGGTTAGTACCATGAGTTGAGCTTGTCTTGCATGGTGCAAGAGGTGGTGAGGGTGATGAAGAGATGAGAATTGGAGAAATCTCACTCTTGGGTGTATGAAAAGATGAAGAATCAAGTTTAGGAAACTTGATTTTGATCTTAAGGTTTCTTTTGGATGAGGATCGTTTGGAAGAGTTTGATGATCTTGTGGACACCATAGTTTTGTGTCTAGGTTTAGAAGAGGGTGTAATACCCCCATATTTCTGATAGGCAGCGGACGAGTCATTTGGGTATTACTTCATAGCACATCACATAAGTTATAGAAAACGACCTCTATATGGGACGTTTTCAAAAGATAGTTATCATTCGAATAAAAAGTGTTATCAGAGTTACACCAGGTCCCTACATTATAAGTACATAATATAAACATAAACAAACTAAAAGGTTTTCAAAAGACTTTCGAATGATAATATATGCATCGTCTTCAAAACAAATTTCCATGCGACATCTTGCATCCTTGCATTACCTAAACACCTGAGAAATACATGCTAAAACATGAACACAGAGGTCGAGTGAATCCATAGGTTTATATAAACAATCAATTTTTGAACACAAGTTTCCATTCAACGAGTGATAATGTAACATATACAATATCATATAACCACGCTATTGTGCTAAGCTCATGACACCGATGCCTTAATAAATAAATTTGCCCTAGTTAGGTATCTTGCCAAATACCCCATGCCTCACGTATAACACACCCAGCTGAGCCTCCAACTCACAGGTGCGACCTGCCTGGGTGGGGGTCATCATTCCCAATGGATCCATTCGTCTATACGAGCGCCTACCCATCATAAGTAGTTAATGGTTCACGATTTTTAGGGACTTTTCAGTGGCAATACGCTACTTAGCACATATAATAGCTACCGGGAAAGCATACCATATAAACCATGTGTTCATTTTAAAAACAAGCATGTATCCCCCCTCGCGGGATTTATAAAACAATTAAATAGTAAAGAGCGAGGCTATGAACTCACTTGATATAATAGTCACAAACGTCAATCGGAAACAAACACCAACAACTCATACACGATCACACGACACCTAAAGATGACGAAACGCGTCTTAGGCTCGGTACGATAAATAAGTCATAATTATGCAAATAATGTATTTTAATATGTTTTAGGCATTGTATAAGTTTTATAAATTTGTTATAAAACTTTTAAATAAAAATTTATAATTTTTAAAATGTTATCTCTCTTTGATAAATAAGCCAATTTTTATGTTTATTGATATCGTTCAATCTTGATAATTTCCTGACATGCTCTACTTATTAGGTCGTTTCACTTAAACGATAAATTTTCTAAATGGATTATTTATATAAAAATGACGTTACTATTGTGTACTATACTTACCCTGACTCCATTATCCCTCAAATCATTTTTAATATAGCTTAGATCTCCTTTGTATCAATAGAAATATAGGCTGCGTTTTAAGTTCAATGTCAGTTTAACCGTTTTGACCGTCATTTTCAAACCGTAAAGAATTGAGAAACCACCTAATGCACACTGATTCTATATGATTATACCTACAACTTTTAGTTTTGCATATTCATGGGCTGGTATAAAAACTTTATGAGAAAACGAGCCCACAAAACAGAAGGTCAGATTTGAACCTAGTTTTGTATTTTGGCCGTAACTCACTATCCGGGAATCGTCATAAGACGGGCCACCCGGCCAAATCATCACAAAAGACATGCCTATCATTCTAATCTACTTTCATATATCATAACCCACTGTATGTTCTCAAATGACCACGTTTTACCACTGATGTCAAATCAGTCCTATTATTTTATTAGAAAACGAGTCTACTAGTGTTAAAAAGTTGTATACACTCTTATACAATGCCTTAAACACATAAAATAGCATATATATCATTAATATACAATTTATATTAATAAAGATAACTTGGTAAATAGAATAATATTACAAAATAATTAACAATCCTTACAAAGATGATGAAAATTTGCAAGATAGTTGACAAATGCTTTGAACAATGATAGTCTAACCCAACACTTTAGAAATACTTAGTAAGATTGCATACAACTTTGGAGCATGAAGTATATCTTTGATTGAATTTGTGAAATGGTACTGCCTTGTTTGATATTTGATATTAAAATAACATACTAAGTATGATATGTAATCAAAGTTGATGAATGTTAACAAAGAAGTAAGACACGTATCTTCTCATTTGATACGTGTCATTCATCCTTTTATTTTATTTTTCTTTTTATTTAATATATGAAATATGGGATAAGGATTAGTATATCTTTTGTCCCGCAAATCGTAAAAGCGGGTATTATCAGAACCCGATATTTTAAAAGTTACACGATTTGAAAAATACACCTAGAACACAAAAAAATAAACTATCAATATAAAATAAAAACATCGGCATTCGGAGAACGTTCATATTTTGATATTAATTCTAGGCTCAATGGACGTTAACGCGTCTAACGAATGACACGTTAATAATAATTACGATTCATTATCGCCGGTTAGTCGTAAAATGACTAAAATTTATAAACGATAAAATTCAAAAAGCGTCAAAATAATAATTTACATGAAATAAGTTTCATTAACGTTATAAAGGGATTGTCCATATGCTTAGAAATTTAACGGGACGCTACAGCCTCCTCTCCATAAAGAAAATCTGTCCCAGATTTTTAACTTGATTAGCTTGTCGACTTCTTCGTGAAAAGATATGGGTACATCTTTCGGAATTGGTCTTCGCGCTCCCAAGTGTATTCTGGTCCACGGCGCGAATTCCAGCGGACCTTAACAATCGGAATCCTACTCTGACGAAGCTGTTTCACTTTACGATCCATGACTTCCACTGGTTCTTCAACAAAATGCATTCTCTCATCAAGTCGAATTTCTTCTAGTGGAATAATGAGATTTTCATCCGATAAACATTTCTTCAAGTTAGACACATGAAAAACATTATGAATGCCACTCAGCTCTTGCGGCAATTCAAGTCTATAGGCTACCGGACCTATCCTCGAAAGGATTTTGAATGGTCCGATATAATGAGGACTCAATTTCCCTTGCTTTCCAAATCGAATTACTCCTTCCATGGCGAAACTTTCAGCAACACTTTATCTCCAATTTTAAATTCCAATGGCCTACGCCTCACATCAGCATAACTTTTCTGACGACTTCTAGCGGTCAACAATCGATTCTTAATTTGCACAATTATTTCCGTCGTCTCATGGATAATCTCTGGTCCAGTAAGCTGACTATCTCCAACTTCACTCCAACATACAGGTGATCGGCATTTTCTTCCATACAAAGCTTCAAAAGGTGCAGCTTTAATACTTGCGTGATAGTTGTTGTTATAAGAAAACTCAACTAGCGGCAAGTGCTTATCCCAACTACTTCCAAAATCAATGATACAAGCTCGTAACATGTCTTCTAAGGTTTGAATTGTTCTTTCACTTTGACCATCTGTTTGCGGGTGGTAAGCGGTGCTCATATCTAATTGAGTACCCAAAGCGTCTTGCAACGAATTCCAAAATTTGGAAGTAAATCGACTATCCCTGTCGGAAATAATCGATACTGGGACTCCGTGTTTGCAGACAATCTCCTTGAGATAGATATCAGTCAGTTTGTCCATCTTGTACGTCTCTTTCATCGGGATAAAGTGAGCAGATTTGGTTAAACGATCCACAATTACCCAGATTGTGTCGTAACCACTTGGCGTCTTCGGTAACTTAGTCACAAAATCCATTGTAATACGCTCCCATTTCCATTCAGGGATTTTTGGTTGCTGCAACAATCCAGACGGCTTTTGGCATTCCGCCTTGACCTTCGCACAAGTCAAACACTTACTGACATAAGTAGCTATATCGGCCTTCATGTTGGGCCACCAGTAAAGTTGCTTCAAATCATGGTACATTTTATCAGATCCAGGATGAATGGAATATTTAGACTTATGTGATTCATGCATGATTATATCTCTTAGTCCTCCAAAGAGTGGTAACCATGATCGATTCATGAAACACTTAGTACCATTAGCACGAGTTTCAAAGGATTTCTTGTCAATACCTCGAAGGTTCTCGGCATTGAGATTTTCTTCTTTCAAGGCTTCGGATTGAGCATCAAGAATTTGAGACTGAAGATTTACAAGCGGTTCAGCTAAAACCAACGCTCGGACGCGCATTGGCTTAACCCTTTCTTTTCTACTTAACGCATCGGCTACAACGTTCGCCTTCCCAGGGTGGTAGCGAATTTCACAATCATAGTCGCTGAGAAGTTCTACCCATCTTCTTTGCCTCATGTTTAGCTCTTTTTGGTCAAGAATATGTTGAAGACTCTTGTGGTCGGTACAAACCACACATTTGATACCATATAGGTAGTGTCTCCATAGTCTTAGAGCAAACACAACGGCTCCCAACTCTAAATCATGTGTTGTGTAATTTTCCTCATGAGTCTTGAGTTGACGAGAGGCATAAGCAATAACCTTTTCCCTCTGCATTAGAACATCTCCAAGACCATTAAGCGAAGCATCACAATACACAATAAAGTCATCGGTTCCGTCCGGCAACGCTAAAATAGGTGTACTACAAAGTTTTTGCTTTAGCAATTGAAATGCTTTCTCTTCATCATCACCCCATTCATACTTCTTATTCTTTTGAGTTAACTTGGTCAACGGTTTGGCTATAAGAGAGAAGCCTTCGATAAACCTTCGATAGTAACCCGCAAGACCTAAGAATTGTCTCACTTCAGTAGGTGTTGTCGGTGAAGACCAACTTTTGATAGATTCAATCTTTGCAGGGTCGACATGAATACCATTGCTATCGATCACGTGTCCAAGGAATTGGACAGAATCTAACCAGAAGTCGCACTTTGAGAATTTGGCATATAATTTTTCTTTTTGGAGTAACTCCAAGATAGCCCTCAAATGACCCGCATGCTCTTCTTTGTTTCGCGAGTATATCAGAATATCATCAATAAACACGATAACAAATTTGTCGAGATACGGCTTGCACACTCGGTTCATCAAGTCCATGAACACCGCAGGTGCATTCGTCAATCCAAAAGGCATTACTTGAAATTCGAAATGGCCATACCGGGTCCGAAATGCAGTTATCGGAATATCTTCTTCTCGGATACGAACTTGATGATAACCCGACCTCAAGTCAGTCTTCGAATATACGCTAGAACCTTGAAGTTGATCGAACAAATCGTCGATCCTAGGAAGTGGATAACGATTCTTTATAGTCAACTTGTTTAGTTCACGATAATCGATACACATTTGGAATGACCCATCTTTCTTTTTAACAAATAATATTGGGGCTCCCCAAGGTGAAGAACTTGGTCGAATAAAACCCTTATCCGAAAGTTCTTGCAATTGCTCAGATAATTCATTCAACTCAGACGGCGCGAGTCGATAAGGTGCACGTGCCACAGGTGCAGCTCCGGGCACTAACTCAATCCTAAACTCCACTTGTCGGAGTGGTGGAAGTCCAGGTAAGTCTTCAGGAAATACCTCCAGAAAATCACGAACAATCGGCACATCCTCCAGGCGCTTAATCTCGGCTTCCTTCTCTACTACACGGGCTACAAACAATTGACACCCTTTTTCCATATACTTTCGAACCTTAACACAAGAGATGACGTGCAAGCGAGGCTTACATCGGTCGCCATCTACAATCAAAACTTTCCTATTGTACGCAATACGAACGGTCTTATTTCCACAATCGATAACCGCATTATGACGAGACAACCAATCCATCCCAACAATAACATCAAAACTACCCAACTCGATCGGCAACAGATCAATTTCAAACAAATGATTTACTAGTCTTAAGGTGCAATTCCGCAAAACCGTACGAGTGCTAACTATCTTCCCATCGGCCAGTTCAACATCATACTTATTTTCTAGTCTAGACGGAACTACATCAAGCAAATCACTAAACCTAGAAGCAATGAAACTTCTATCCGCACCGGAATCAAATAATACATTAGCATAACGGTTGTTAAGTAGGAACGTACCAGTAACAACATTGGGGTCTTGTTGAGCCTCCCCATCCTTGATGACATACGCCTTCCCACGTGCGTTACCACCTTGGCCATTACCCTTCTTGGGACAATCTCTGCTTATATGTCCTTTTTCACCACAAGTATAGCAAGTAATCACTCGCTAAGTATTCGCGCCCGTAGCAACGTTCCTTCCTCTACAATCCCTTGACATGTGACCAATTCTATTGCAATTCTTACAAAGAACAGTACACGGACCCGTGTGGTTCAGCCTACACCTATTACATGGCGCCCGATTCCATTGTCCTCCATTACCACGACCATCATTTCCTCGACCCTCGTTTCCTATTCCTCTATTACCACGACCATCATTTCCTCGACCTTCGTTTCCTTGTCCTCCATTCGACGCATTTGTAGCAGTATAATTGTTACCCCTATAATGGTTCCTTTGGTTATGACGTCGATTATCACGATAGTTACTGTTGTTGTTATTATTCCTTCCTTGTGCTCCATCCCACTTTCTCTTATTATCTTCCCCAGTCTTCTGTCTTGCATTATGAGCATTCACTCTTTGAGTCATAAGTGTTGGGAATAAATTAAGGCCAGGTTACTTGAACGCTGACAAGAACAACTCAAGCGTTGACAAGAGCAAAGTGAGCGCTGACAGCTTAAGCGTTGACAAGTTAAAGTCAAGCGTTGACAGATTGAAGACAAGCACTGATGGAAGATGTGAGCTACACGTTTATTATGTTCTAGAATACTTCTAGTAAGGATAGAAACGACAATGTATTCTCTATGTTTATCTTTACCTAGAATAGTTGATACGTAGCTTATTGTACAAGGCTTCTTAGTCTATAAAAGAAGGCCTTTAGGTTAATGTTTAGTATCAAGTTTTTCATTAAGTTTTCATAGTAAACATCTTTCATTGTAAGCAAGTTCGACATTGATAATCAAAGTGAAAGTTTTGTTTACATCTTGTGTTCTTGTTTAAGTATTAAATTCCGCATAATACTTAGATTCACAAAGCATATAACAAAAGTTTCTCTACGTGTTATACTTGATCTAATCTCGTATACACAAAGCTAATCGATCTAAGTTTGGGATCAACAAGTGGTATCAGAGCTTGTTGAGGAACTTTTGATCTTTGAAGAACACCAGAACCATATACGAACACCAAAACCCTAATTTTCTCAAAACCCTAAAAACATCATGTCTGAAGCAATAACCTCCTCCTCCTCATCCTTACCAAACATCAAGATTCCTATGCTTGATGCAACCAACTTTGACTTATGGAGGTTCAACTTTGAACAATATCTGGGGATCTTTGACTACACACTCTGGGACATCATTGAATATGGAAACTCATTCAATAAAGCTCAAAAGATTCTGAATGCCATTGCAACAAGAACAGCTGTTGAAGGATGTCCTGATGAAGATAAGAAAGAAAAACCTAGAGATGGTAGAGCTGTAAGTGCTGAAGATATTGCAAAGAAAAGGGCTGACATGAAAGCCCTAAATATTCTGAAGGTGTCTTTGGGACAAGAAAATTAGCACAAATATAGGAGCTATGAATCTGCAAAGGATCTTTGGGAAGCAATTGAAGTTGCATATGGTGGTAATGCAGAAACTAAGGAAGAGAAGAAAAAGCAACTTCTGCATGATTATGCTGTCTTCAAAGCTCAGCCCAATAAGAAACTGAGCAGTGTGAGAAGTAGATTGCTTGACATCACAAGCAAATTGTCCTTCATGGGGACACAAGTTGGTGATATTGACACCAATGCTACTTTTCTGAAAAGTCTTGGTGAGACATGGAAGATTGAGGCAAGATCTATTCTTGCCAATAATACTCACAAGAGCTCTTCGTTTGATGACATCTACAACAAACTAAGACTGTTGGAAGATGAAAATCTTTCAAGCAAAGCTAGCACCAGCAACATGGCCTTCTTCTCTCATAATGAAGGTCAATTCAATCAGCAGGACTCTTTCATGCATCCAGTTACTGGATCATCATTTGTCAGCGCTGGGACAAGTCCTGTCAACGTCTCCTTTTCAGACGCTGACACATTCATAAATGACTCCCCAAGAGTTAAACCTGCTGGTTTGGATTTGGATACTGTTTGTGCTTACATTGCTTCTTTGCCCAATGGTTCAGTGATTACATATGAGGACCTTGAGCAGATAAGTGATGAACACTTGGAAGAGATGGACATCAAGTGGAACATGGCTCTTGCTAGTATAAGAGCAAATAGATGGAATAGAAGGTTCAAGAAGAAGATGACCTTCAATGCTAAAGACACTGCTGGATTTGATAAATCCAAAGTTGAGTGCTACAACTGCCATCGCATGGGGCACTTCATGAGGGAATGCAGATCTCCTAGAAGATCTGATGCTGGTAAACCCTCAAGTCAGGTTGTTAAAGCTCAAGACTCCAAAGCCATGGTTGCAGTTCAAGGAATTGATGGTACTGGATGGGATTGGAGCTATCTGGCTAAGGATGCTGAAGAGGACAAAGCATTGATTGCTGATATTGAAGAAGAAGAGCATGTTGAATATGCTCTCATGGCACACTCCTCCTCTTCATCTGATAATGAGGTATATGATGATGCTTTTTGTAGCAAAGGTTGTAGGTTAAACACTGACAGACTTAACAAAGAAGTGTTAAAACTAAAAGAGGATATGAGCACTGAAAGGTGTAAATTATCCAATTACCAACTAGCTCTTACTGAAACTGAGAAAACTGTTTCTGAATACAAGAAAATGGAATTTGATTTAAAAGATAAGATAAATATCTTAAAACATGAGCTAGAGGGTAGTATGGATATTAGAAATATCATGTCAAAAGTCAATAAAGACCTACAGGCTAAGTTAGATGAGGCCATTAAGAATAAAGATAATGTTGACCTCAAGATTCAAAGATTTGATAGAGCCACCCAAGCCCTAGGAGACTGTGTAGCTAAATAAAGAGATCCTAAGGATATGACTGGGCTTGGGATGAATGAGAATGATTACTCTCTGGTTCCACCACCAACTGGTGACTTCTATGGTGTCCTTAGAAAGGATTTATCCTGGACTGGTATTCCAGAATGCCAAGAAGAGGAATTTATTCCTCCACCAAGAGTTGTCACCCCAGTAGAAGAGTATCAACAAAAACTGACTGACCTAAATGAGTGGAAGAAAGCTAACCCTACTTTATTTGTTAAGGGAGGTTTGCTGTGTGAAAGTCCCATTGAATCCCCACCCATTAAGGTTACTCACCCAGTTACTGGTAAAGCTGTTGACCTTGGCTCCAACACTGTTAGAAGACCTACCATTAAATATGTAGAGATGTATAGAAATAATAGGTCACCCAAGAGCCAGGTTAACAATCATGGAACAGGTTTCTTTGCTTCTAGATCTAAGAATGTGTTTAAGAAAGCCTGTTATACTTGTGGTAGCTTTTCACATTTGGCATACAAGTGTGTCAACGCTCCCAA
The DNA here is from genome assembly GCA_025667525.1 of Glebionis coronaria. Classification (NCBI taxonomy): domain Eukaryota; kingdom Viridiplantae; phylum Streptophyta; class Magnoliopsida; order Asterales; family Asteraceae; genus Glebionis; species Glebionis coronaria. Next base: position 3,105,914 of record JANFOE010000322.1, on the reverse strand, counting down.
AGCCAGCGCTGATAGGAACAACTTCAGCGCTGATAGGAAGAAAGTCAACGTTGTTAGGAAGTCAAACGTTGTCAGACCCAGACCTTGTGTGCAGCAAAGTCCACAAGTGATTAGACCAGCCCCATTCTTTACTAGAAGGTCTAACACTCATGGACAAAGACCTTTTCAAAAGACAAATACCTAGTCAAATAGGCAATGGGTTCCTGTAGCAAACCCTAGGTTCAACGCTGATAAGGGTAAATTCAGCGTTGACAGGACAAAATCCAACGCTGACAGAAACGTGACCAGACCTAAGTATTTGCAGCTACAAGGTAAGGGGTCTAAAGCTTCTTCAAGCTTAACATGGAGACCCAAGAAAGATCAAAACCCTAATAATAATGGAATTTCAATGACTTGCAACAAGTTTAACTATATTTCAAAAGTCATTACAAAACCAATTGGGGTTAACTGGGTATTTCATCCTAAAAGGGATGAGAATGGGGTTGTTGTGAGAACTAAGTCTGTTCTTATTGAACAACCAGATGAATCCAAGTCTTCTGAGACTTGGGTTCCCAAAGAAAACTAATTTGTTTTCTTTATGTGCAGGGCATTCAAAAGAAGATCAATGATTATGGATATTGGGACAGTGGATGCTCAAGGCACATGACATGAAAGGAAGACTATCTGACAAACTTCACTCCTATTCAAGATGGTGATAAGGTATACTTTGGAGGGGGCTATGGCACCATCACAGGAAAAGGAACCCTTATCACCAATAATCTACGTTTTGAGAATGTCTTCCTGGTTTACTTGGACATTCTTTCTAGCTATGAAGAGTGACACAGCTGATGTTCTTATTGAATTTATCACTCAAATTGAGAAAAGGTCTGGAAATGAGGTTAAGATGCTTAGGAGTGATAATGGTGGAGAATTTAGGAACAAGAAGCTTGATGATTTTTGTGCCAGGAAGGGAATTACTAGGCAGTTTAGTATTGCAAGAACCCCACAACAAAATGGGGTTGCTGAAAGGAAGAATAGAACCCTAATTGAAGCAGCCAGAACAATGTTGGCTGATGCTCACTTTCCCATAGCCTTTTGGGCTGAGGCTGTTAATACAACATGCTATGTGCAAAATAGAGCATTGGTTAACAAAATTCAGAACAAGACACCTTATGAGTTACTTTGGGGAAGAAAACCTAATATTGGTTTTCTCAGACCTTTTGGATGTCATGTAGTAGTCTTAGACACTAGTGATGCCTTAGGAAAATTTAGTGCAAAAGGTGATGAAGGTTACTTCATGGGGTATTCAGTGCAGAGCAAGGGTTATAGGGTTTATCTTAAGAAGGACAAACGTATTGTTGAAAATAGTACATGTTAGGTTCTTAGAGAATAAACCTAGTGATCCTGAAAGTGGTCCTAATTGGTTGTTTGATTTGGAACCCTTATCTAGAACTTTAAATTATATGCCTGACACTAATCCAGACATTGTGAAGGTAACTTCAAATGTTGTGGAAGAACAAGTTGTTCATGTTTCAGGAACACAGGTTGATGAAAGGGTTGGATCACAAGCAGAAAAGGCATCTCCTACATTTGAATATGTCACAATTCCCATTTGGACTGATGCTTTTGCTGCTGCTGCTGCTGCTGCTGGACAAGATAATGGTGGTTTCCAAATACCACCAGATACAAACATGCATGGTTCTTCAGGCGCTGACAAAGGAAAATCAAGCGCTGACAAGACCAATTCAGACATTGATGGCTCAGACGTTGACAACAACAGTTCAAGCGTTGTTAGCCCAAGCGCTGACAAACAAGGTTCAGACGTTGACAACACCTTTGCACATCTTTTCTCTTCCACTTTTGAACAAGGAGGACCTTCCAGAGTTTATGAAGAGATCCTTGTTGATCAAAGAGAGTCTGATGAAGAAGATATTGGCAACATGGAGCGTGAAGTTGAGGACACCAGACTTTTTGAAGGAGGAGTTCTCACTTCCACAATGAAGAATCACCCCCCATCTCAGATCATTGGTGATGTTATGACTCCAGTTCAGACTAGAAGATCCCATCAAAGTCTTGGTGGATTTATTGCCAATATACACAAGAAGGTTGATACCCCTCTTGTACAAGCATGTTTGTTTGCATGTTTTCTGTCACAAGAAGAACCCAAGAAGATATATGATGCTCTCAAAGAACCAAGTTGGGTGGAAGCAATGCAGGATGAGCTTCACCAATTTGCTATTCAGGATGTTTGGGAGCTGGTTGATTGTCCTAGATATGTCAGACCAATTGGGACAAGATGGGTTCTCAGGAACAAAAGAGATGAAAGAGGTATTGTGGTCAGAAACAAGGCAAGGTTAGTGGCTCAAGGTTATACACAAGAGGAGGGGATAGACTATGAAGAAGTCTTTGCACCAGTTGCAAGGATTGAAGCTATTAGGTTTTTTCTAGCCTATGCATCTTGCATGGGCTTTATAGTCTATCAAATGGATGTAAAGAGTGCATTCTTGTATGGCACCATTGTTGAAGAAGTTTATGTCATGCAACCTCCTGGTTTTGAGGATCCTGAGCATCCAGACAAAGTGTATAGAGTCAAAAAGGCTATGTATGGCCTTCATCAAGCCCCTAGAGCATGGTATGGTACTTTGTCTACCTATTTGGTGGACAATGGATTCAAGAGGGGCACCATAGATCAGACACTATTTACAAAGAAGAAAGGCAAAGATGTGTTGCTTGTGCAGGTCTATGTTGATGATATCATTTTTGGGTCTACTGATCCAAAGATGAGTGAGGATTTCTCCAAGCTCATGACAGACAAATTCAAGATGAGTGCTATGGGGGAGATGAACTTCTTTCTTGGTTTACAAGTTCAGCAGAAATAAGATGGTATCTTCATCTCCCAAGACAAATATGTTGCTGAAATCTTGAAGAAGTTTGGCTTTTCTCCACATGAAAAGAGGGCTTCTACTCCTATGGATAGAGAACACCCTTGGGGAAAGATTGGAGATGGGAAAGATGTTGATGTCAGGCATTATAGATCCATGATTGGATCCTTGATGTATCTTACTGCTTCCAGACCTGATATCATGTTTGCTGTGTGTGCATGTGCACGCCATCAAGTGACTCCCAAAGAATGTCACCTTTATGCTGTAAAGAGGATCTTTAGGTACCTAAGATGTTTTCCTACTCTTGGTTTGTGGTACCCAAAGGATTCACCATTGGAGCTGATTGCATATTCAGATAGTGATTATGGTGGTGACAAGTTTGATAGGAAATCCACAACTGGTGGATGTCAATTTCTTGGGAGCAGATTAATATCTTGGCAATGCAAGAAACAAACAGTGGTGGCTAACTCTACAACTGAAGCAGAATATGTGGCTGCAGCAGCATGTTGTGGTCAAGTGTTGTGGATTCAGAACCAGCTGTTGGATTATGGGTATAACTTCATGCATACTAAGATATTTGTTGACAATAATAGTACTTTATGCATCATTAAGAATCCTGTGCATCATTCTAAAACTAAACACATAGAAATTAGACACCATTTTATAAGAGATTGCTTTGAGAAAGGTTTAATACAACCAGATAGGGTTGACACTGAGGAAAATGTGTCAGATTTATTAACTAAACCTTTTGATACTGGAAGATTTCAATACTTGGTAACAAGTATTGGAATGGTTAATATCACTTAATATGTGTTTTGGATTCTTTTTGTAAAAGTTTGTACAGGATGATGCATTACTATTATTAGTCTTATTGGTAATTTAGATTTTCCACTATATTTTTCTAACACTGACAAAGGTTGTTTGAACACTGATAAGTGTTTTTGCAACGTTGTCAGCAAATATAATTGTCTAACGCTGACAAAGCTTCCTTCAACGCTGTTATGTGTTATCGGGGCGTTGTCAGCAACAATGTTAGTTTTGTGGTTTTCAATCTAAATGTGCAGATGGTGTTAGCAATATACCATTGGATACAGAGTTGCTTATGGATCAAAGGAGAAGCATTTGGACATGTTTTTGTTTATGGATGATGGTTGGAATGTTTCATTCCTATCTTGACATAAATTTTTTTTTTTATGTTCATGCACATTTTTAGCAAACTCTTTGTATCTTTATTTAAGGGGAGGTTTTAGGAACCTTTAGGATTTTTGGGTATCCATATGATACTCTTATCACAATTCTAGATTGTGTCCACAGGTGAGTATGGGTTAGTTTTACTAAACCATGAGGCACTGTAGCATGCATAGTATATCAACTTTGCATGCTGCCAAGACATTTTTGGCCTAGAATTGGTTGTGGTCTGTTGGGAGACTTGGGAATCATTTTGATATAGGATTTACCTGGGAGTAACAAGGATTTTATAAGGTAACTTGGTTGTTAAGAATTTTGGTTAGCAAGGGACACTAGAGGACTGTTATGTCTATCTTGCTTATGCAAGTGTGCATAACTGGACAGTGCTTGCCGCCCTATAATAATTATCAGCTTTTGGTTATTTTCTCTAGGATAAATTACTTGTTAAGGTCATTTTTCACTTTTTAAAACAATTTTATTTTTGGACGCTGACAAGATTTTTCCAAGCGTTGTTGTGACCAAATTGGACGCTGACATGGCTTTAGGCGAACGTTGACAAGATTATAGCCGTTGGGCGTTGATGGGTTATATTTGACCGTTGACAATCAATGGGACCTACCCAGTTGTTACTTTTTGACATATTTTCAAGCCGTAATTTTAGGAGTTGTTACTTTCATTAAATGCATGAGATAACTTATCACTTTTTCAATATTTTCATGATTAGTTTTTGAAAATCTTTGCCTATTTTTGGGCCAATCACATGCATTCATCCACTCCTATAAATTTGGCTCCTATTTTTAAACAGGGTATCTATAATTCTTGTCTAACACTTTTCTCTTATCAACCTTCATCTTCTATACTTCAAATTAACAGCTTTCATCAATGGCACCAAGATTTAACTCAGCAGAATTGGATTTGGGGTTCAAGTCTCAACACAACATGATTGCTTATCTTGTTGCTGATAATACTTTGTTCCCTCAATACACACAAATGGTGGCGTATTTGAACGCATCCCCATTAAGGTATGCTCTTTCTCATGCACCACTCATTCCAGTCACACACATTAAACAGTTTTGGAACACTGTCAGTTCCTCAACAGTTAATGGAGTGACCACATTAACTTCTATTGTTCATGGGAGATCTTGGGTGGTTACTGAGGCCTTGGTACGCCAGGCCTTGCATCTTGATGATGCTGATGGTATAACCATTCTTCCCATAACTGAAATAGAACAAGGGCTTAGGGCTTTGGGATACCCTATTCCTGATGAAGGTACTCTTAATAAGTACCATAAGCAGGAATTTCCCCCAGCCTGGAAGTACCTCATTCACATTCTCCTTCAATGTTTGAGTCCCAAATGTACTGCACACAATGAGATCAATAGATCCATTGCAACTGCTATTGTGTGTATTGCAACAGGGCAAAAATATAACTGGTCTAAAATGATTTTTGAAGGAATGTGTAAAAACAAGGGGACAAAAATGACTTTAGCTTATCCCCGTTTTCTGCAAATGATTTTTGATGATCAAAGATATTGTTCAAGGGATCACAATGACTTTTATAAAATCCCTGAACAAAAGAAAGCTATTTTTACCAAGATGAATTCACCACCTCATAGAGACCTACCTTTAACCCCAGCCATGCTTGCTGTTATTGCAGCAGCACAACCCCAACCAGACCCCCAACCTCATATTGACCCTCACCCACAACTTGAACCTATCCCTGAACCTTTACCCTCACCTGACCAAATGCAAATAGACCAAGAACCCTTTGACGCTGACACATCTACTTTGGGCGTTGATGTGCCTATTTCCGACGCTGACACCCATCCATCACAATCCCAAACACCCCTTAACCAACCCACATCTACCCATTCTTCCACACCATCTTCCACACCACCTGAATATAGGTTGATTAAACGCCAAAGGACTGCTGGAGTGTTCTCCTCTGGTGGTCCTAGCCATGAAGCAGAGAGAACCACCACCACAAGTGTGGCTGATGACCTGGATGAGGCTGGGACTATTGGTTCTGGCTTAGAAGCTGGCCAAGGCAGTCCCACCATCATTAAGTCCTCATCCATGCCCAATGAATCTGACTTGGGAGGTCAAATCCCCATTTTAGAAGAGGGCAGTCTGGAACCAATGACTCTATTGGAATTGACGGCTGTCTGCATTAGCTTGCAAAAGCAGAATGCAGACTTAGTACAAATTGTCAGCAACCAAGGCCTTGAACTCAAGGAATTGAGGGAGAGGATTGTTGTTTTGGAAAGTGCTCATGCAAAGGGAGGTATGGAGGAGTCTTCCAAAGGGGAGGAAGATCAAAGAAATCTGAGTGATAAGAGCAGTCAAGATGGTCAATCATTGGATGTTGCTGAAGCTCTTACTACTTTGAAGGAACAAACAGGTTTTGATACGTCCTTGATCTCTCCAACCAATTTAAATTTATCATTTACAGATATGTTGAGAGAGGTTACATAAGGCGCTGAGGGAAAATATTTGAGCGTTGACAAGACAAGTTTGGACGCTGATAGAAGTATTTTGGGCGCTGATAGAGGAAATTTGGGCGTTGACAGATCTGCATATGGAGGTGATGTATTCCAGTCATCATCTATCATCAAGGATGTTCCTACTCAGGTATTACCATCTACCTTACCAACAATTGCACCATCAGATAAGGGTAAGGGTAAGTTGGTAGAAGAAATTGTTCCAAAGAATGCAGCTCAGGTTGAATTTGATAGAAGATTGGCTGAGCAAATGATGGAACAAGGTGAAAAGGAAAAGTCACCATTTGTTGTGACTTCTGAAGAAGAAAGTGATGGAGCAAGCTCAGATTCAAGTGTGATGATTGTTGAACCAGAAAGACTTGAGTATGGTGATGAGCTTGCTAGGGAAAAGCTGAGAGATTTAAAGTTGCAGATTGATTTTGATATGCCAGAGGTGGTTCAGATGTACAACTCTTGGGAAGAAAGCTGTATGGATAATCCAGACTTGACCATTTCAGATCAGATATGGGGTTTGGAGATTCTTCTTAGAGTTTAGAAGGATTGTAAGGTGATTTTGAAGCACAAGGCAAGCAACATTCTCTCTGAGTTGAAAAGGGATAGAAGGAAGCTCTACTTTATGTTGCTCAAATGTCATGGAGTTGGATGGACACATCAGAAGCTGAAGGCTTTGACATTTGATGAGTTGGAACGTAGGGCTTATCCTATTTGGGTGAAAGTGCAGGAAGAAAACACTTTCAGACTTCTTTCAGATGAAAGAAAGGAGCAACTTGCAGAAGAGATGGAAATCAAGAAAGCTATGATAGTTCCCAGACCAGTGAAGAAGGGATTTACACTTGAGTTTCCAAAAGATATGAATCAACTATATCCAAGTGAAGCAGTTATTAGAAAGAGCCTCAAGCTCTCCCCATTAGAAGCTTCAGATATGGTGCATGTGTTACCACTAGATTCCAGGAATCCAATTGTGAGTTATGATGAAGATGAATGTGGATTCTGGAAGATTGGAAGATATGGCAAGGAGGTACACACTTTTACCACTCTCATATCTTTATTTGCAAGTTGTGATAGAGAAGACTTGGTGGACCTTTGGAGGTTGCTAGAGACCAAGTATGAGGCTGAAGCACCAACTTCAGCTAATGGAATAAAACTTTGGACCACATTCAAAAGAATGTGTGGGACAAAAGAAGAAGATCCTGAAATATGGAAGGATCTTGAAGATGATCTCAGTGGTCTTCAATGGAGGTTATATTCAGCTGCTGGTGTATATCATTTGAGTTCTACAAAGTTTGCTGAGTATTTACTTGTAGATGCTCAGTATTTCATATCCAAGGCTGTTTTGGAAAAGATGAAGGACACCCAGTTGGAGATAGATTACACAAGTGACGTGGCAAAGAATTTAATCAGATTTATTTATTACCAATATGATAAGGTTTGTCAGACTCCTCCAAGTTCTTAATGTTTATTCAGAAACTTGATCATAAGAGTGGATATCAAGTTTAGGGGAGGATTGTTGGGAATAAATTAAGGCCAGGTTACTTGAACGCTGACAAGAACAACTCAAGCGTTGACAAGAGCAAAGTGAGCGCTGACAGCTTAAGCGTTGACAAGTTAAAGTCAAGCGTTGACAGATTGAAGACAAGCACTGATGGAAGATGTGAGCTATACGTTTATTATGTTCTAGAATACTTCTAGTAAGGATAGAAACGACAATGTATTCTCTATGTTTATCTTTACCTATAATAGTTGATACGTAGCTTATTGTACAAGGCTTCTTAGTCTATAAAAGAAGGCCTTTAGGTTAATGTTTAGTATCAAGTTTTTCATTAAGTTTTCATAGTAAACATCTTTCATTGTAAGCAAGTTCGACATTGATAATCAAAGTGAAAGTTTTGTTTACATCTTGTGTTCTTGTTTAAGTATTAAATTCCGCATAATACTTAGATTCACAAAGCATATAACAAAAGTTTCTCTACGTGTTATACTTGATCTAATCTCGTATACACAAAGCTAATCGATCTAAGTTTGGGATCAACAATAAGATTGTGAGCCATGCGAATAGCTTGATGAATATTCACGGGTTGAGATGAAGTCACATCTCCTTGAATATTATCGGTAAGACCACGTATATATTGCTCGACCTTCTTATACTCGGGTTCTATCATAGTTGGACACATCAAAGCTAGTTCTTGAAAACGGTTGGTATAGGTGCAAATGTCAAAACCTATCACTTTCAAATTCCATAGCTCTTGCTCCAACTTTTGCACTTCACTTCTGGGACAGAATTCTTCGGTCACAAGTCTCCTAAAATCAGCCCATGGCGTTTCATAAGCTTTATCAATTCCTATCGATTGGATATATGAATTCCACCAAGTAAGAGCTTGCCCTTGAAGAGTATGTGAAGCAAATTTGGTCTTATTTGCCTCCGAACATTCACTAATCCTAAAAACAGCCTCTAACCTTTCAAGCCATCTAGTCATACTCACAACTCCATCAGTTCCATTAAAATTATGCGGTCTACATTTCATAAACTGAGTATAAGTACCTTCACGAGTTCTAAATACATTTCCTTCAGCATCATTCAGTCCAGCTCGACTTACATTACCACTACTACTTAAGTTATCACCCATGTTTCCAACATTTACACCACTTCCTCCAACATTCGCGTTAGCATTCGCGCCACTAACATTAGCATTAACATTTGCACTACCAACATTATTATTCACATTATCTTCGCCAACATTGTCATTCACATGACCACTGCCAACATTTTCATTATTTCCGCCAACATTATCGTTCACATTACCGTTGCCAACATTATCATTGACATTACCTCTGGTGTTTGCATTGTTACCTCTAGCATTATTATTTGCCGTATTCACACGGTTTGCCTCATATTCTGCGATCGCCGCGGCCACACGGTCGGCCACTAGCCTTTCCACAGCAGCATGAGTTAACTTTGGCGGCATGATTCTACCATAACACAATAGCATAACTTGGTTAGAATCACACAGTTGTATAGATCTCACACATAGAGATAATACAATCATACAAGAGGTTTCACAACAATGCATGGTACAACACCATAGTAATACTCAATATAACAACATTATGCAACAGAATATATATCAACATACATCATAATATTAACAAAAGGGTACAACGTTACATCATCATTCACTACACTATTACATATCCGAATCTTAATCTATATCAAAAATTCTACTAACTGAAACTATCAGTTTAGTAGATACAAAGGTAACCCGTACAACACACGTCTAGTCATCACTCGTCATGTGGAGCATCATCAGGATCATCGGTTGAAGGAGTCTTTCCATAAGTGGCTAACACATCGATCGCCGCAGAAGAACTAGTAGTTGGCACTCCATTAGATCTCATTATCTGCTGGAACTCGTATGCCCAAACCCTAGTATGATATAGGTCACGTTCCAACCCTTCACGATACACCGCATCCAAAGTAGCATTAATCTCTAATGCCTCTTTATCCTTCTTTAACTTCTTGTTCTCATTCATCACTTGGCCAAAGCCTTCTTCCAACCTTTTAAATCTAGCATCATTAGCTTTCTGGGCTTCCTTTAAATCACTTGCGTCTTCTTCAACCTTTCCCAAATCTCTATCAAAATAACCCATACGCCTACGCGTACCATCAAGTCCAGCCTCAACCTTTATCATATCTTTCTTGATAGTGTCCAATCAGTTGATAACACATTCCCTCTTCCACTCTGAATCTTCACATGAGAGTCAACCAAAGAAATCTCATACCTCCTAACCTCATTCGCCCTAGTCAATAACCGCTCACGAGTCTGAATCATATCAATATCATTCTTCATAACACTCGGATTCAAAGCTGATGGATGTGATGTAGGAGCAACACTTGAGGGGCCTCCCACCTCAAAAGTGTTTCTGCCATGTCTAGGAATAAAAGGTGAGTCAATAGTACGAGTAACATGACGATTATCCTCAGAGTCAGAAGAGACTAACGAAGGTGGAGTAATAGGTAATTCAGCAACCAAGTTAGGTGCATCCCCCTCCATGTCCTCATCAGGATCCTCTTCTTCCTCATCGATATTTAGATCTTCGTCTTCCTTAGGATCTTCTTCTTCCTCGGGATCTTCTTCTTCCTCGGGATCTTCTTCTTCCTCGGGATCTTCTTCTTCCTCAATGTCATCGTGTTCGAGAAAGTTCACGACATTGGGAAGTGGCATCGGTGGCTGAGCAGGAACAATCTCAGGTGGATTAGGAACATGATTAGGTGAAACAGGTGGAGAATTAGGAACATCCGGTGCAGGAACAGGAGAAGCTGGTGCTGACATACTGCAAATAAAAGGGTACAGATAGTCAGGATCTAAGCATAGCCTATACAATTCCCAATACATATGAAATTATTATCACGTAACAAAATACGCAGAGTTGATCATCTCATATAGCATTTATACATATATGTATCTTATCTCATATACATATACATATACATATCAGCCAGTAGTGATACAAGCATAACGGATGAAATAAGTAACAGGCACGGATAATAAAGACGATATCGAATGTCACAACGAGCATCTCAGTTATAGTGTAGGGTATAATGCAATCCTAGTTCTCTATAACTCATGCTCTGATACCAATCTGTAATACCCCCATATTTCTGATAGGCAGCGGACGAGTCATTTGGGTATTACTTCATAGCACATCACATAAGTTATAGAAAACGACCTCTATATGGGACGTTTTCAAAAGATAGTTATCATTCGAATAAAAAGTGTTATCAGAGTTACACCAGGTCCCTACATTATAAGTACATAATATAAACATAAACAAACTAAAAGGTTTTCAAAAGACTTTCGAATGATAACATATGCATCATCTTCAAAACAGATTTCCATGCGACATCTTGCATCCTTGCATTACCTAAACACCTGAGAAATACATGCTAAAACATCAACACAAAGGTCGAGTGAATCCATAGGTTTATATAAACAATCAATTTTTGAACACAAGTTTCCATTCAACGAGTGATAATGTAACACATACAATATCATATAACCACGCTATTGTGCTAAGCTCATGACACCGATGCCTTGTTTGAGTAATAGCAATGAGATTCCCCAATATCATGCTAAGAATAGCTAGGATTTCCAGAAGAAGATGCCATTCATTTGATGAGAAATAAAAAGGAATATCGAAAATTCGAGTGGCTGAAGCTGAAGCAGCTACTTTCGAAGTAACAGAAAGAAAAGCAACGACTGGAGTGGGAGATGAGCTGGCAGTGATTGGAGTATGGTTTAAACAGTATCGGTATCGACGGATCAACAGTTACGAAAGCTTCTTCTCTCTTGAGCTCTTCGTCACGAGTCTAGTCTCGTCGACAAGCTTGTTTATTGCGCTTATCCACTAACATAGAAGAGAGCAGAAAGTCGCCTAACAAGGAAAGGTCGAACGAAATGGTGAATTTGCCCTAGTTAGGTATCTTGCCAAATACCCCATGCCTCACGTATAACACACCCAGCTGAGCCTCCAACTCACAGGTGCGACCTGCCTGGGTGGGGGTCATCATTCCCAATGGATCCATTCGTCTATACGAGCGCCTACCCATCATAAGTAGTTAACGGTTCACGATTTTTAGGGACTTTTCAGTGGCAATACGCTACTTAGCACATATAATAGCTACCGGGAAAGCATACCATATAAACCATGTGTTCATTTTAAAAACAAGCATGTATCCCCCCTCGCGGGATTTATAAAACAATTAAATAGTAAAGAGCGAGGCTATGAACTCACTTGATATAATAGTCACAAACGTCAATCGGAAACAAACGCCAACAACTGATACACGATCACACGACACCTAAAGATGACGAAACGTGTCTTAGGCTTGGTACGATAAATAAGTCATAATTATGCAAATAATGTATTTTAATATGTTTTAGGCATTGTATAAGTTTTATAAATTTGTTATAAAACTTTTAAATAAAAATTTATAATTTTTAAAATGTTATCTCTCTTTGATAAATAAGCCAATTTTTATGTTTATTAATATTGTTCAATCTTGATAATTTCCTGACATGCTCTACTTATTAGGTCGTTTCACTTAAACGATAAATTTTCTAAATGGATTATTTATATAAAAATGACGTTACTATTGTGTACTATACTTACCCTGACTCCATTATCCCTCAAATCATTTTTAATATAGCTTAGATCTCCTTTGTATCAATAGAAATATAGGCTGCGTTTTAAGTTCAATGTCAGTTTAACCGTTTTGGCCGTCATTTTCAAACCGTAAAGAATTGAGAAACCACCTAATGCACACTGATTCTATATGATTATACCTACAACTTTTAGTTTTGCATATTCATGGGCTGGTATAAAAATTTTATGAGAAAACGAGCCCACAAAACAGAAGGTCGGATTTGAACCTAGTTTTGTATTTTGGCCGTAACTCACTATCCGGGAATCGTCATAAGACGGGCCACCCGGACAAATCATCACAAAAGACATGCCTATCATTCTAATCTACTTTCATATATCATAACCCACTGTATGTTCTCAAATGACCACGTTTTACCACTGATGTCAAATCAGTCCTATTATTTTATTAGAAAACGAGTCTACTAGTGTTAAAAAGTTGTATACACTCTTATACAATGCCTTAAACACATAAAATAGCATATATATCATTAATATACAATTTATATTAATAAAGATAACTTGGTAAGTAGAATAATAATACAAAATAATTAACAATCCTTACAAAGATGATGGAAATTTGCAAGATAGTTGACAAATGCTTTCAACAATGATAGTCTAACCCAACACTTTAGAAATACTTAGTAAGATTGCATACAACTTTGGAGCATGAAGTATATCTTTGATTGAATTTGTGAAAATGGTACTGCCTTGTTTGATATTTGATATTAAAATAACATACTAAGTATGATATGTAATCAAAGTTGATGAATGTTAACAAAGAAGTAAGACACGTATCTTCTCATTTGATACGTGTCATTCATCCTTTTATTTTTTTTTCTTTTTATTTAATATATGAAATATGGGATAAGGATTAGTATATCTTTTGTCCCGCAAATCGTTAAAGCGAATATTATCAGAACCCGATATTTTAAAAGTTACGCGATTTGAAAAATACGCCTAGAACACAAAAAAATAAACTATCAATATAAAATAAAAACATCGGCATTCGGAGAACGTTCATATTTTGATATTAATTCTAGGCTCAATGGACGTTAACGCGTCTAACGAATGACACGTTAATAATAATTACGATTCATTATTGCCGGTTAGTCGTAAAATGACTAAAATTTATAAACGATAAAATTCAAAAAGCGTCAAAATAATAATTTACATGAAATAAGTTTCATTAACGTTATAAAGGGATTGTCCATATGCTTAGAAATTTAACGGGACACTACAGAGGGTTTGAAGGATGGAGAAGAAGATCAAACAAGGGAGGTTTAAGAAGGAAAGGAGATGATCCAAACTAGTAATAGGTTAAAAATCATTTTGATGAACAATGAAATTAGGTAGGCTAATTTGGGAAAAAGCTGGTCTTTTAGCAAAAATTTTATCAATGTTTACAAATATTTAGAGAAAACAATGTAAATCAAAGATTCTGTCGAAAATGGAGCCTGTGGATCCTTAAATAGGACTGCGGTTCTTTATCACTAAGGAACCGCAAGTATTTAAATATCCATGGACAGAAGCTTCAGAAAAAGGTTCCTCCAGCAGTTTTCTAAACCCCAGATTTTTCACAAGTCTATATCAAGCCAAAGTAGACAATAAACCAAAATCTAGAAAGCTAACTAACAAAAGAAATGCACAAAGATATGTGAATCGAAACAACGATCACAAAAACATCTAAGGATTAAAATACTAATCAATCCAACACAAAGTATAAGTTAGTTAACGCCAAATTCTAAGAACAAGAAACATAAAAGAGTCGAAGAAAAGAAATTGTTCACATTTCAAACATGTTCACAAACATGTTAATCCTTGTTCCATTACCAATGCATCATTTCTTCTTCTTGCCAAGGCTCTTGATCATCTTCCCAATGCTCTTGAGTGTTCCCCTTTGCTCCGATATAAAGTAATGTAACTCACCACGTGTTTGAAGGTTTAAACGATAAACATGCTCAAGTGTTAGACTTTCCGGAAGTTCACTAGTGGCATAGTGAGGAGGAGGAACAAGAGGGTCTAACCCGTCAATGAAAGTGTTCATAGATGGGGTGGAGTCACTCGAAGAGCGAAAATGAGCACTCGTACCTTCGTCACCACCATCACTTGGTGACATACGACTGTCCTCATCATCGAACTCTTGTGGTTCATTCCTTCTCGTACCACGATCACTTCTCGGCTTTCGTGGTTGTACCTCTCGAATAGGTATCATAACATGATTGACCGGACGAAAGCGAGAGATATAGAGCTCGGGAAAGTCTTCACCAACCTTTTTGAAAAGGCGAGTGAGGAGCATGGCATATGAGAGATTTGTGGTTGGTCGAGAGAGAGAGAGAGCATAGGTAATCCGTCGAGCGAGGTAAAATGCAAGATTGTACTTGGTGTCGGTAAAGATGAAACATAGCATATGTGTCATACACGCCGGGATATGATCCCGGTTTCCACCAAGACAAAATACATTTTCCCTAAGAATGTCGGCCCATCGGACCAAACAATCATTAAGGTCTCTTTCGAGTATCTCATGGCTATTTAAAGATCGCTTAGATGAGTGGATACTTCGAACAACGGATGAGCTACGCTCTTTGGTAATGGTATCAAGGATGAGGTCAAGTTCTAGCTCATCGTCGTCATTTGGAGCACTATCGGAAGACTCAATTAAAGCATCAAGTTTCCAAGCATCGGTGAACCGACAAGTACCAACAAATGGCACACGAAGAGCCGCGCCAAAAGCCTCGAGAGAGTATTGGATGACCTTACCATTTAAGGTGAACTTAACAAATACTCCATTATCATTATAGATAAGAGAATATCCGCCAAAGAACTCCAAGAGAAATTCAGGGTAAATATCTTCTTTGATATATAACAAAAAAACAAAGCCAATTTGAGCAAACATTGTTTTGATGTATGTATAACCCCTAATGTCCTCTTCGACAACTCTACCCTCATGAAAGCAACGGTTTTGGAATGAACGAAAGGTATTGGCAAGGGTTGGTGAGGCACAAATTTCGGTGGTCTTTATGGTATTCCAAAGGCATGATTAGTTACCTATAAACAAAACAAAAACATATTTCCCAATCACTCATATGCTATATAATGACCAAAAATCAAAATCATGAGAAATGTGTTTGAACAAATTGTCAAACGAAGGATTAATCCTTAACATTTCCATGTTCACAATGAACCAAATTCATCATTGACAATAACATACTAACAATGTAAGATCAACCGTGAATTTTGAACAAAGGTTTTTCAAAAACATTTTTGGGTAAGAATTAACAATGCAATTACCAATTTGTTCATGGGTTCCTAACAATTCCATCATTTAACCAAAAATATTTAGTTAAAATTTGGATTGTTCTACAAGTAGGTTTTAGTGAATCTCAATGAATTCGAACATAAGGAATCATAGTGATATAACTATGTCAACCCATATTCCCAGCAAGGTTTTAATTCAACATTGATTTTAAAAATACCCAACTATGAAAATAAGAACCCTAGAACAAATTAATTGAATGAAATAACTTACAATTAATTGATGTTGGAAGAGGGATGAGTGAAACCCACGACTTAGAATCAATTAATCTTGAGTGATTTGGTGTTTTTGAAGGTTTAACAATGGAGGAATGAAGAAACCCGTCGCCTTCTATGGAGAAGAAAGGGAGGGTTTGTTTGAAATAGTGTTATTTATTAAAAACTGATTAATTTAGTCACCTGGTGGGGCCGTGGTGCCTTATCGATAAGGAACCATGGATTAGCACCGTGACAATTAAAGCACCGCCGGAAGTGGCAGGTTTTTAACAAAGAAAAACAAAGAAATTTTCAAAACCAAGTTTTTCTAAAATACTTAAAATATATCTTAAGCCATTTGAAAATCTTTAGACCACTTCAATACTAGGTAATAATGCCAAAATGAAGGATTACGAGTGGAATCGAGACCGAAAGAGATCGAAACGACTACTCGTAGCAAAGAAGAAAAGAAAATCTTCAAGTAGTGGAAACGAAGAGCTTGTGTCATTTATAGTGGTTTAAGACGTGCCTTTCCATCGAAAGCTTAAACGGCTTTGGTAATGAACTATATCAAGAAATTTTGTACAAAATAGATTAAGATCATTTTCAAGAGTAGTCTTAATGGTATTTAAAACAATGAGCAAAATATAGATTCACTTTCTCTCCCACATGATCGGACAATTTTTATTGCTAGGGCTTACAATAACAACATCCTTGGAATATTTCAATTCCAAATGTGTAATATCCTAACTACAACTTATGGAGTAGTTTGGTATCTCAAGGGATTAATCAATCATCCAAGAGATAAGATCAATTGCACATATTACACATGATATAGGGCCTACTAATCGTATGGGTGCAAACCATGGAAATCATGTTTGATACTTTAAGCTACTTGTAACTCACTCTACAACTCCGAAGTGAGTCAAGTATCCAAGGAATGAAGGTTTGAGAGGATATAAGAATAGAATCACATACCACAAACAAATGTCGAGGCCAGGATGCCAAGAACAGTCATATAGTCAAGTAATGATCAAAAGAATGATCAATAGGGCGTGTGAAAGGACGAAAACGTACCTTAGCCGCAAAGAGCACTCCAAGACTTCAAGGAGCTAATGCAAAATCCAAACTCGACTAAAGTGACTACTAAGTATTGAAGGACTAGTATCACTCTCAGCCATCTTGGTATCATCATTCAATGATGTTAGGAATCAAGGAAGATGAGTCTTCTACAAGTGTAAGTAACTTAATCCACAATCACTTAAGTGATTAATCTTCATGAGTACCTACTAATACCTAGCTTTTTACACCAAGTATAAAATATTTATCGTCCGAATCTTTTCGAATTGATCTCCGGTAGAAAGTGCGACTCAGTTGTTCTTGGTGGAATAATAATTGGGGGAATAAAAATAAAAATGTCGTTGAAAGCTAGAAAATTTACTCTAAGATAAAACAAGTCAAAACAATGCTAAGTAAAAATGCGGGAAAAAATAAAGTTGGAAAATAAAAACAATTCATAAAACAAACAATGAAACTAAGTCTAAAAATTTCAAAGAAACATAATCTTCGGAATAATTGAATTTTCGGATAAATGGTAATTTCAGAAAAAGTTGGATTTTCGGAATAACAAGCTTTTCAGAGAAATTGGTATCTTCGGAATAACATGATTTTCAGAGAAATTGAGAATTTCGGAATAACAATATTTTCGGAAAAACAATATTTTCGGAAAAAAAAGTCTTTTCAGAAAAAAGAGCTTCGGAAAAATGGTGATTTCAGAAAAAGGGATTTTTCGGAAAAAGAGGATTTTCAGAAAAAGTGGATTTTCGGAATAGTGACGAATTCAGAGAAAGAAGAGATTTCGGAATAAAGTTGTTTTCAGAATAATGGGTTTCTGCGGAAAAAGGAGTTTTTCAGAAAAATGAAGATTTCAGACAAAGATTGAATTCAGAAAAAGAAAATCTTCGAAAAAACTTTTTTCGGAATAATTGCAATTCAGAAAAGGGACGAATTCAGGAAAATGACCAATTCAGAAACATGATATTTTCGGAAAAATAAACCCTTTTCCGAAGAAGTAACAGATAAACAGTAACAACAAAAATTAAGCAATAAGCCACGAATAAGCACAAATCAAACAAGAAATTAACCAAAACTTTAACCAAATAAATTTTAAGAAGAACTAAATAAGCCACAAATTAAAAACTATAAAAACTTAAAATAATCAAAACATTCAAAATCAACTAATAAGCAAATCTATTAATCTATCCAAACAACTTAATCAAAAATAAGCCAAACACTAAAAGATCAAATATCACAATAAGCTCAAAACATCCACCACATCAAAACTACAAGATCAATCACAAGAAAAAATCAATCACATAATCAAAGAGATGAGATTAACTACATGATTATCAAGATTAATAACAAGATTAAGAAAGGTAGAATGAGAATTAAGAAAATAAGCTTGATTGATTAAAGATAAATGTAAAAAGATTACAAGATTAATGGAAGATTAACAAGTTTGAAAGGAAAAACTAGAGAGAAGAAATAATAAGCATATAAAAATTAAACTACACCTATTAAAAACTAAAACACCTAACACCCTCCTAATGACACATTAGGAGGGTATTTATAGGAGGTGAGGAGACTACATGCTTAAGCTATCTAGTTTCTTTCTTCTCGACTCGACTCGACTTAATCTTTGTCTTTCTCGACGTCGTCTCGGGATTTGTCGATATAAGTTGAACTTGTCTAGTAATTTTCTTCTATAATTAGACTTGAGTTCTTCAACTTCAATAAACTTCCGTCTTTAGACTTTTTCTTCGATAAATCTTCAGAATTGGCCTTGGACTTCCGTTCTTTTTGCATTCTCGATCTTTTGACTTCGTCTTTAGTCTTTTTCTTCGATAAAAGCCCGTGATAGCCCATGTTTTCTTCCTTTTGTATCTTTTGGTCCTAAAACACAATAAAAACACAAACCACGCATAATTCCGACTTTTACGACATAAAATACACGTTTTGGTCTTGTTATTATTGGAAATAAGTGGTAAAAGGATAAGTGTTTTCACACTTATTAAATCCCCTACACTTGACCATTGCAATGTCCTCATGCAATGCACTAATTTCAAAGCATGGTTTATATTTTTCATCATAGATAACCCATCTTGGCCTTTATTAAATACTAAATACAAAGAAAACAAAATAAGTAAGAAATCAAAGACTTACATTGGGTTTTTAGGATGTCATGAATATTCATCATTCTCAAGTTTCACGTTCTCCATACCAAGCTTAAAAACGAGATCATTGTTATTATAAGTTAGCAAACTAACACGAACTCATGTGGCCCAATTATTCACTTAGACTCCCTTATTCCTAGGTGTATCTCTTATATTTTAATAATGTCTTGAATGATCACGAGGATGCATTGTTTGACTTATTTCGATAGTTATTTAAGCCGAAAACAAAGTGGGACGATTTAATCAATAGTTAGCTAAAGGACAAAATCTTTTAAAACTGCTCTCGGGACCTCATAAAGTTCATATCTTGGCATAACTCGCTTCACGATTTGAGACCTTTCTCGGACCGATATTTGGCAGCGACTTCATACTTCAAATCTTTGAGAGACGTTCTTGAAATTATGGTCTTCTCTTCATAATAGGAATTTCTTCACTTGAAGTTTTGAGAGATTCTTCATCTTTGGACCACGACTTCTTCATTTTTCTCCAATCTTTATTTTGGACTTTGAAATACAACGATCCGCCTCCTTTTAGGACTTGGATCTATTTATCCTCATACCTTGCTAGGGTCTTTTCGGATAGACTTCTCCATGATCTTTTGGGGAGTACTTGCTTTTCGTCGTGTGTCTCAATCCTTCATATTGATTTTCGATAAATGATTCTTCACATCACTTTTGGATCTTTAGCAACAAAATGTAGCCCTCATGCCTCGTTAGGGCCTTTTCGAACTCGCCAATCTTCGCATCCCGCTTCAATAAGTTATGCCTTGGCTATGAACTCTAATTAATACCAAGCAACTTTTAAATGATCTTGTGCTAGAAGCTAAGTAACTTTTCAAATCGTACAACCTTATTTATTGCAGATAAATTTATTAGCAAGCGATGAGAATAGGCTTATAATCAACTCACATAAATTCACGAAAGAATACCAAACTTATAATTGACTCTATCATCTCTCGTTCTCCACAATTTAAAATCTCAAGGAATGAGACTCGTGGATGCTTAGCCAATTAAATCAAAGTTTTGGGTTTTCGAGTCATCTATAGGATCTTGCAAATTCTTCGACTCTTTCAAGTTTAGAAATCGCATTTTAAAGTTCCGTTGATAAACAACTCTCTAGGATCAATTATAGGAACTTGCGAAAAGTTCTTGTTCTTAACCCGTGAGAGTTAAGACTTTCGCGTCTTAAAGTTCCCTATATAAAAGCCTAGCAAAACTTGACTTAAACATGTTAAGGATACTAGCTAGAGTAAACTTAAGATAAGAAAACTCGGGTTGAGTCAAAATATTCACGACTTTGAAAAATTTATTCTAGCAAGGAAAGAAAATAAACATAACAAAGGAAAATACAACTATACAACTAGGCCAAAATAGATTAAAAATTTTGAAAAATGTCGAAAAATCAAGTTTTCCTGGTTAAAATGAGGACAAATTCATGGAAAAGACCACTTACTTCGATAGAAGTCCCCCTACACTTGATATAAACATTGTCCTCAATGTTTAAGCATATGGGAGTAAACTCCCCTACACTTAGGACATTGTGCACGTTGTTTAAATCTTGCTAAGGAAAGACAACTATAGTGATTTCAATGTGAACATATAAGATATGAAATATTGAATCACGACAGTTTTAGGATAGAACTGGGAAGACGGGAACACGGGATCACGGTTCGTCAAAAGTCATCGAGAATGGATCTTTGAAGCTTTAATCCCTGTACAGAAGAAGAAACAAGACAACAAACACATACGGGGCTCCCCCCTACACTTATTATGAAAATGGTAAAGGATAGATCACGGGTTGCCTCCCGAGAAGCGCTTGTTTTTGTTCACCGAGTCACGAGCCTGACTCGACCCAAAACTAGTTCATGGGAAACGTGGTGAGGGATGGAATCATCTCATGAGAGATGTCCTCACCAAAGTATAACTTCACGCGCTGGCCATTCACCTTGAAATTGGGCCCATTAGGCTGAGAAAGCTCAATGGTTCCATAGGGAAAGACTTTGGCGACGGTGAATGGACCAGACCAGCGACTCTTCAACTTGCCCGAGAAGATCTTCAACCGAGAGTTATAAAGTAAGACTTGATCACCAACGTGGAACTCTTGGTTCTTAATCCTTGCATCATGGATGATCTTGGTCTTCTCCTTATAGATTAGTGAGTTCTCGTAAGCTTCATTCCTCAGTTCATTAAGCTCGTTGAGTTGAATCTTTCGAAGATCACCGGCTTTGTTGATGTCGAAGTTAGCCCACTTCAAGGCCCAGTATGCCTTATGTTCCAGCTCAATAGGGAGGTGGCATGCTTTCCCGTACACAAGACGATAAGGTGTAAAACCGATCGGGGTCTTATAAGCAGTACGGAAAGCCCACAAAGCATCATCTAACTTATCGGCCCAAGAGGCACGATGCTCTCCCACAGTACGCTCCAGAATTCGCTTCAATCCACGGTTGGAAATATCGGCTTGACCATTGGTTTGGGGATGATAGGCGGTGGAAAGACGGTGATTGACACCATACTTAGCCATGACTCTTGCAAATTGATCGTTGCAAAAATGAGTCCCGCGGTCACTGATTATAGCACGAGGAACACCGAATCGAGCAAAGAGCTGCTTCAAAAAGTTCACAACCACCCTCACATCGTTCGTGGGGAGAGCCTTAGCTTCAACCCATTTAGAAACGTACTCAACGGCTACGAGGATGTACTTGTTCCCTTTAGACGATGGAAATGGCCCCATAAAGTCGATGCCCCATACATCAAAGATTTCACATTCTTGTATGAAATTTTGAGGCATCTCATCTTTATGTGTGATCTTGCCTTGTCTTTGGCAAGCATCACAATGTTTAACCATGTCGTGAGCGTCACGATAGATGGTGGGCCAATAAAATCCAGATTCGAATACTTTCTTCGCGGTGTAATTGGGACCAAAGTGACCACCGGTGGGTCCTTTATGGCAAGCATCAAGGATTTGTACCGCTGCCGGCCCATCAACACATCGACGAATAATCAGACCAGCACATTGTTTGAAAAGGTAAGGGTCGTCCCAGAAATAATGTTCAATATATTTAAAGAACTTTTTCTTTTGTTGGGACGTTAACCCTTCCTTGAGAATTCCACCCGCTAAGTAGTTTGCAATGTCCGCAAACCACGGGGTGTCATCAAGATTGGAGTTGATAGACATTAAGGCCTCAAAGGGGAAAAGAGTCATTGATCTCTTGATTTGGATGATCCCCTTGATAAGGATCTTCAAGTCTACTTAGATGATCCGCAACTAGGTTTTCGGCACCCTTCTTGTCACGAATTTCGATTTTAAATTCTTGAAGGAGCAAAACCCAACGAAGAAGTCTTGGCTTAGAATCTTGCTAAGTCAACAAGTACTTCAACGCGGAATGATCGGTATACACGATGGTGGTAGAAAGGACAAGATAGGGGCGGAATTTTTCAAAAGCATACACTACAGCTAAAAGCTCTTTTTTGGTAGTGGTATAATGCAATTTAGCCCCCGTCATTGTCTTGCTAGCGTAATGGATTGGTTGGAAGTGTTTATTCACTCTTTGGCCCAAAACCGCTCCAATAGCAAAGTCGCTAGCATCACACATCAAATCAAAAGGTAGCTCCCAATTAGGGGTAACCAAGACCGGTGCCTTAGTTAGCTTATCCTTAAGAAGATTGAAGGATTCAAGACACTCTTTGGAAAAGATGAAAGGAGTATCTTTTTCCAAGAGGTAGGTCATCGGGCGAGCGATTTTAGAAAAATCTTGAATGAATCGACGATAGAAGCCCGCATGACCAAGGAAACTTCTCACACCCTTCACGGTTAAAGGTGGAGGTAATTTGGCTATGACATCCACTTTAGAACGGTCAACTTCAAGACCGGCTTTAGAGATTTTATGTCCAAGCACAATGCCTTCTTTTACCATGAAATGGCATTTTTCCCAATTTAGAACAAGGCGAGTGTCTTCGCACCGCTTAAGCATACGTTCTAAATTGGCAAGGCAAGTAGATAAAGAATCACCATAAACCGAGAAATCATCCATGAAGACTTCCATAGTTTCTTCAACCATGTCATGGAAGATAGCCATCATACACCTTTGGAATGTCCCAGGAGCATTGCATAAGCCGAAAGGCATTCTTTTGTAGGCAAATGTTCCATAAGGACAAGTGAATGTGGTTTTCTCTTGGTCTTTGGGATCGATGGGAATTTGAAAATACCCGGAGAAACCTTCTAAAAAGCAGTAATAGTCATTACCCGCTAAACGTTCAAGCATTTGGTCCATGAAAGGAAGGGGAAAATTATCCTTTCTCGTAGCATCATTGAGTTTGCGATAGTCTATACAAACTCTCCACCCTGTAACGAGACGAGTAGGAATCAACTCGTTGTTTTCATTGGGCACAACGGTGATTCCGCCTATCTTAGGCACACAATGGACGGGACTAACCCATTGTGAATCTGAGATAGGATAGATCATTCCCGCATCAAGAAGTTTGATAACCTCTTTTTTGATAACGTCATGGATCTTAGGATTCACCCTTCTTTGGCTTTGAATAGTGGGTTTAAAGTCGTCCTCCATGAGAATTTTATGTGTGCAAAAGTGAGGATCAATTCCACGAATATCGGAGATCTTCCAAGCAATAGCTTTCTTGTGATTCTTCAACACGGCGATAAGTCGGGATTTTTCTTCCTCTTTCAAGTCCTTAGCGATGATGACGGGTGACTGCTTGTTGTCTTCAAGGAAAACTTACTCGAGATGAGACGGTAGGTCCTTAAGCTCTAAATCCGTAGGATTGTCGATGGAAGGCGTAGTCATATTTGGTTCATCGATAGGAATATCCTTAGGAGATGGTGGAGAAATATGGTCCTCATTGAGAATTTTCTCAATGGTACGAATGTCTTCATCCCAATTGGAGGGAGAATCGTCATATTTCAAGTCCACATCTCCCAAAGTTGCTTCAAACTCTTTCAAGATGAAATCACTTTCTCCAAATGGAGTTAGTGATGGAGCAATAGAGGCAACGGTCTCAACAGTGGGTAGAGAAGAAGAACCACTTTTACAAGCGTCTTTGAAATGTTCTTCACAAGCCTCATCAAGAACTTCAATAAAATTAACACTCTCGTTTTCCGAAGGCTGCTTAGAAAGTTTACCCATGTTGAAGATGATTTTATCGTCACCAACTCTCATGATTAATTCGCCCGCGGCTACATCAATGAGAGTGCGACCGGTCCTCAAGAATAGACGTCCAACGATTAATGGAGCACGGGGGTCCATCTCGTAGTCAACGACAACAAAATCCGTCGGAAAAGTGAATTTGTCGACGCCGACAAAGACATCTTCGGTTATCCCCACTAGATAAGCAACCGTACGGTTAGCTAATTCCAAAGTCATTCGTGTGGGGACTAGCTCGGGTAGAGACAATTGTTTCCAAATGCTTAAAGGCATTAAGTTTATACTAGCACCTAGATCGGTTAGGGCCATACAATTCTCTACCCCAGGGAAGTTGCAAGGAATCTAGAAACGACCCGGATCACCAAGTTTGGTAAGTAATTTCCTTAAGAGCACTGCAGAGCAATTCTCATTAAGTTGGGTCTGAGCAATATCGAGCAGTTTCTCCTTATCACTGAGAAGATCTTTAAACATTTTAGCATATTTCGGCATGTGAGCGAGAGCCTCAGCAAAGGAGATATTGAAATTCAGTTGTTTGAACATTTTAAGAAAGTTCGAAACCTGAATATCATCCTTGTTGTTCAATTTCTCTTTCCGCAACCTCGAAGGATAAGGTATATTGGGTTGAGATGAAGGCTTTGGGATAGAATTCGCACTCACATCCTTGGGTGGTGGAGGGGTAGAAGTAGAAGGTGGTGGAATTGGAGAAGTAGAAGTTGGAGGAATAGAAGATGGAGGAACCAGAGAAGGAGACTCGTTTTCCTTTGTCACAATCACCAGTGTAGGTGTAGGAAGCTCGGGTTCCTTTAAACCTTTTCCACTTCGAGTGGTGATTGCTTTCATCTCCCCTCTTGGATTAGCAATGGTGTTACTCGGAAGAGAACCCGATCCAGAGGCTTGATTACATGGGAAGAAACTAGCCATCATGTTCCGTAAGTCATTTGTTTGACTTGTCAAAGTGTTTCGCATATCAGCTCGAAGATCATTCCCTTGCTTCACCATATCTGCTTTCAAGTTGAGCATTTCCCGCTGAAGATTTTGCACTATCGCATCATTAGTCCTGATGTAGGTTTCAACCTCTTGGTGTAATGCAGTGGGTTGATTGGGAGGAGCATTGTAGGCGGGTGGTTGATAAGCAGGTTGTTGGTAAACTTGGTTGTTTCTTTGAGGTGGATATGGGTTTCTTTGGTTTGGATATTGATATGGAGCACGTGGTTGGTTTTGATTGTTGCGATTAAGGTTTTTTGGGTTTTGTGAGGGAAAACCGGGTGGTGAAAGATAGTTGTTTGAGCGATAGCTGAGCAGATTGCGATCACCTTGAGGACGTGCTTGATAGCTTCCTGTAGCATAGGTACCGTTGGCGGCATACACATTTTCCGGATTGTCGTGAGTTGAAGGACAATCGGTGTATGAGTGAGATCCCCCGCATATATCACATGATTGAGTCAAAGCACTAGCTTGGGCAGTGATAGCTTTGGTATTGTTGGCGGCTTGGAGAGCAAGTGATTCAACAAGCGAAGTAAGCTTATCAAGTCTCTTGTTGCTCTCATTAGTGCTAGCACTAGCCACATTGGTCCGAACACTCTTGGTTTGCACTCTAGACTTGTTCTCAATAATATCCCAAGCGACATTAGAAGACTTAACCAAAAGATTACCCCCCGAGGCACTATTTAGTGAATCCTGGCCATTCATGCTTAAACCATTGTAAAAAGTATTAATTTGGTGCACTTTGGTAAAACCATGTTGTGGGCACTTTCTTAAAAGTTCTTTAAAACGGTCCCAAGATTCACTAAAAGTCTCATCGTACTTTTGTTCAAAAGTAATGATTTCATTCCGCAAAGCGGTAGTACGAGAGGGTGGGAAAAAGTAGTTTATGAATTTGGTCTCTAAGTCCGTCCACGTAAGAATACTTTGTGGCGGTTCCTTATCAAGCCAATGCCGGGCTTGTCCCTCTAAGGAGAAAGGAAAAAGTTGCAAGCGAATTACCTCTTGTAAAACCCCATTGTACTTAACCGTATTAGTGAGTTGAAGAAACCTCTTAATATGGTCATGCGGATCATCAATTGAACGCCCCAAGAATGGTTGAGCAGAGACCATTTGAATGAATCCGGATTTGAGCTCAAAGTTGTTGGCTCCAATCGCGGGTATGACAATAGCATCGTTGTTGCCCTCTACATGTGCTTGCAAAAGTTCGATCATTGGACGATTGTCCAGTAGAGGTTCATTGTTGTTATTATTCATGTTGGGTTGAGGTGGATTATTATTATTGTTGTGTACACCGGCCATGTCTAAATTATCGAGAGTCACGAGCTCGGGATAAGACGTTGATTGAGTGCGCATACACCTGCAAAAGAACTAACAAAGCAGAAATATTTTTGGTTTTTTATGTTTTTTTTAATTTTTTTTTTAATTTTTGAAAATTTTATATTTTTTAGGATTTGTGAAAATTTGAAAGCAAGGAAAATAACGTTCAAAGATGAACGGATCCCAAAATCTAACGCGTCTCTCACTAAAAACCGTTAATCTTAACGAAAAGAGCCGGCAGCGGCGCCATCTAATACCTAGCTTTTTACACCAAGTATAAAATATTTATCGTCCGAATCTTTTCGAATTGATCTCCGGTAGAAAGTGCGACTCAGTTGTTTTTGGTGGAATAATAATTGGGGGAAAAGTTATCTATTTTAAACTAAAAATAAAAATGTCGTTGAAAGCTAGAAAATTTACTCTAAGATAAAACAAGTCAAAACAATGCTAAGTAAAAAGGCGGAAAAAATTAAAGTTGGAAAATAAAAACAATTCATAAAACAAACAATGAAACTAAGTCTAAAAATTTCAAAGAAACATAATCTTCGGAATAATTGAATTTTCGGAAAAATGGTAATTTCAGAAAAAGTTGGATTTTCGGAATAACAAGCTTTTCAGAGAAATTGGTATCTTCGGAATAACATGATTTTCAGAGAAATTGAGAATTTCGGAATAACAATATTTTCGGAAAAAAAGTCTTTTCAGAAAAAAGAGCTTCTTCGGAAAAATGGTGATTTCAGAAAAAGGGATTTTTCGGAAAAAGAGGATTTTCAGAAAAAGTGGATTTTCGGAATAGTGACGAATTCAGAGAAAGAAGGGATTTCGGAATAAAGTTGTTTTCAGAATAATGAGTTTCTTCGGGAAAAGGAGTTTTTCAGAAAAATGAAGATTTCAGACAAAGAATGAATTCAGAAAAAGAAAATCTTCAGAAAAAAAATTTTCGGAATAATTACAATTCAGAAAAGGGACGAATTCAGGAAAATGACCAATTCAGAAACATGATATTTTCGGAAAAATAAAACCCTTTTCCGAAGAAGTAACAGATAAACAGTAACAAAAAAAAATTAAGCAATAAGCCACGAATAAGCACAAATCAAACAAGCAATTAACCAAAACTTTAACCAAATAAATTTTAAGAAGAACTAAATAAGCCACAAATTAAAAACTATAAAAACTTAAAATAATCAAAACATTCAAAATCAACTAATAAGCAAATCTATTAATATCCAAACAACTTAATCAAAAATAAGCCAAACACTAAAAGATCAAATATCACAATAAGCTCAAAACATCCACCACATCAAAACTACAAGATCAATCACAAGAAAAAATCAATCACATAATCAAAGAGATGAGATTAACTACATGATTATCAAGATTAATAACAAGATTAAGAAAGGTAGAATGAGAATTAAGAAAATAAGCTTGATTGATTAAAGATAAATGTAAAAAGATTACAAGATTAATGGAAGATTAACAAGTTTGAAAGGAAAAACTAGAGAGAAGAAATAATAAGCACATAAAAATTAAACTACACCTATTAAAAACTAAAACACCTAACACCCTCCTAATGACACATTAGGAGGGTTTTTTATAGGAGGTGAGGAGACTACATGCTTAAGCTATCTAGTTTCTTTCTTCTCGACTCGACTCGACTTAATCTTTGTCTTTCTCGACGTCGTCTCGGGATTTGTCGATATAAGTTTAACTTGTCTAGTAATTTTCTTCTATAATTAGACTTGAGTTCTTCAACTTCAATAAACTTCCGTCTTTAGACTTTTTCTTCGATAAATCTTCAGAATTGGCCTTGGACTTCCGTTCTTTTTGCATTCTCGATCTTTTGACTTCGTCTTTAGTCTTTTTCTTCGATAAAAGCCCGTGATAGCCCATGTTTTCTTCCTTTTGCATCTTTTGGTCCTAAAACACAATAAAAACATAAACCACGCATAATTCCGACTTTTACGACATAAAATACACGTTTTGGTCTAGTTATTATTGGGAATAAGTGGTAAAAGGATAAGTGTTTTCACAATTATTAACTACACATAGCAAGAAACAAACTAGTAGATACATTTCAAGGATAATTCTTTAATGTATAAATACTACTAATCTAGATGAGATGCAGTATTACTAATTAAAAGGCCTATTTTCAATGAAAAAAAAGTTTTGACCAAAGAGAAACTTTATTACAACGAAACCTTCTAATTTGAGGAGACAATGGATCGATCCAAGTTTTAAAGTACAATATACTTCAAAGTCCTTGAGTAGCCATCACTCTGATACCAGTTGTAGAAACTAGAAGTGGGAGTTGAATAGTTTCTCTTCGGTTTATTCCTATTTAAAATTCCATTCAATTAGGTTTGTCTCAAAACTACCTTTTACTTGAAAGCTAGTTGCATAATGACTAGGTTCAATTATAAGGCATTAACAATGACAAATAGTAAATGTGAGTGATATGATAATAAGAGTAAGTAAAGAGTAAGGAAAGAAACGACCTAATAGGAAGACACCAAGATTTATTGTGGTTCGGCAACGAAGCTCTATCTTCGTTCCTACTCCACTCCTCAAGTACACCTTACTCGAGATTTCCACTGTATCTACAAGCTCCCTTCTTGGCGGAGAAAACCTTACAACGTCGCTTACATTATTTTCTAACACTAAGCTAAATGTCGAGACCTAATCTTAGCTAGGACTAATCTACACAACGTCGCCCACTTCACCATATTACGACACAAGGCTAGATGTCGAGTTCTAATCGAAAGATAGAACCAATCTTCACAACGTTGCCTACTTCACCATTTTATGACACAAGGCTAGATGTCGAGTTCTAATCGAAAGGTAGAACCAATCTTCACAACGTTGCCTACTTCACCATTTTACGACACAAGGCTAGATGTCGAGTTCTAATCGAAAGGTAGAACCAATCTTCACGACTCTTTACTTTGAAGCTAAGTGAGAACTTCACAAGACACAACTACACATCACTTAGGAGTTTAGTGAGAACTCACAAGACACAACCACATCACTTTATAGTTTAGTGAGAACTCACAACTCACAACTATTACAACTCAATAAAACACATATCCAAGTATACACATGTAACTTGGATCTACACAACACAAATCCAAGTATATACACATACAATGGATTTACACAAGAGTAGATCCATGTATTCACAATTACATTGGATCTACACAAGACTCAAATAAAAAAAATGATGAACACGACTAGATCTTTAGGAGAGGATGATCTTCATCAAGGCTTCATCTTTAATCACATCACAAGTGTGTGAGTGATCTTCTCTTTGGACAAGGTAAAGAAGGAGATCAAGGAAATAATCATAAGTAAACATACTTAACACCTTAAGTTATCATTTACAAATGATTAGGAATTAGAAAGGAAAAGGATATCAGAAAGAGTATCCAAAAAGGGTTGTGGAAAATGCAGATTTGATCAACTATTTATAGGAGACAAAGGCCAATGGATCTCTGAGCGCGGTTCCTTAATTGTCATGTGGTTCCTTATCACTAAGGAACCGCATAGGCATTTAAGGATCCGTGATCATAGACTCTGCTTCCTTTTGTCTTTTAGTGGGGGAGTAATATCTGAGGTAAGTTTTTACCTTCAAAAGATATTCCTATGGCATTTAGAATATGCCATATTCAAATTTATATTTTCCATTTTAATAAAACATTTTCTTAAAAAGAAAGTTTATTAAAAAATATTTTGTCACATTTGACAAAATGTAAGTTTAGGATTAATCACTTTTATGATCACTAATCATGATTAAGATATGTTAGTGCAATACTTAAATGATTATTACCTTGTTGATTGTGTTTGTTAAATAATTCGTCTTATGATTGTATTTGGCGATAAATGTCTTTTTAATTTTTCGTGATCAAAACTAAGAAAGATTAGTTAACACTAATAATGTGTTTAGGCATTACTTTGCATTTACAAAGCTGGAAAAGGACAAAGTGCGGCGCACATCTCAAAAGTGCAGCGCACATTTACTTGGAGTACGATTTGGAGAACTAGCCAAAGTACGATGCACATTTAGAATCTGCGGTGCACTTTGAAGTGCAGTTACGAAAATAAAGTGTAATTATGCATGACATTCATTTGGAAACCTTTTAAATACTTTGCCATAATACTACCTACGTTTTTGGGGCTATATATTGGATCATATCCATTGGCCATCCATATACTACTCATCCTACATTGTTACTAAGTTCTAAAGGAGAAAGGAAGGATCAAGGATTCGTTAATCCTTGATTAGTGTTGCTAGTTGTATTTGGTTCAAGGTGAACTTTAGCTAGTTCACGCTTGTTATTTCTATAGCAAGGAGAAATCGAAATCTTAAGTTGATTGCTTGTAATAGTGGGATCAGGACTTACACTTTTGGAGTTCTATATTGATCAAACTTGTTGGTATAATTCTCATCTTAATGCTTGTCTTTACTTTTAATATACAACCTATTGAGATGTTTGTTATTACTGTTGTTATGGAGTAGTGACTTGTGTATTTGGTTGAGGCATTTACAACCTAATGATTGGATAGAAAATAGCTTCGTAGGGATGAAGTGCGGCGCATAATTAGTTTTGTGTGACACACTTTCTCCCTGGTTCGTGATTATAAGCAAGGTTGATTTGTTCTTGTACTCGATACTATTATCTTTGATCATTGTTATGTATTTGGTTCACTCATGATTATAACTAGTATTTGTATGATTGATTTGATTCCATGTCATCTAGTAAATGAATCTTTGTATTCGTCTTGTAGAAATTGGTGGAATAAAGTACATAGCAACTCTTACATAATTTTGTTTAATGCTTTGTCATGTGCTCGAGAGAGTTTGGCTCAGCGAGTATTTGAATTATTGAACCAACATAAACCATTCTTAATGCTTTTGGTATAACATGATCTATAGGTCGAAAGGATTTCTTGTTATGTTGAAAAGATGTTGCATGTACGACTAGTAATCGGCATGTTGTCTTACATTGTTTATGTGCTTATATTCATCTTATCTATCTATCTTTTCCATGTTTGTAGCCTTAACCATATGCACCTTTTTAACCATTTGATAAAGTATAATTTCTAGAACTTGTGACACTCTAGAGATATATGTTTTACATTTTAACACCAATCCCGTGGAACAGTCTGGACTTACCTTTAGACTATACTATACATGAAAGGGTATACTTGTTCGTGTTTGTGCTCTAGTCAATTGTTGGGTAATCTTTAGTAATATAAATTTAAGACTTGCAAAACGAACATCAAGTTTTTGGCGCCGGTGTCGGGGATTGTCTTGTTATTTGTTAAACTTTCTGAGATACTTGGTTAACATAAAAATTTCTAAAACCTCCGGGTGGCAATCTGAAAAAAAAATTAAATCGAAAAACCCAAAAGTACGCCGCACAATTCAAAAGTGCGCCGCACTTCTTGTCGAATTTGCAACAATGTTTATTGAAACGATTCCAAAACACCACCAAAACCTTTACTCTCAACACTCACTACTGAAAAAATGAGAGTTTCTTTGTGTGTACTTATGCTTTTTGAGCTTGTGTGTTTGTTCATATTAAACCTAAAAAAATTTGCTTTCAATTTTTCATTATCTATTTGGTTTGCTCTTTATTAGTATAATTTGCTTTGGTATGTCTTGTTTACTATTTATTATGATTTTTAGTAATTTTTCTGAATTTTTAGACACAACAAAAATACAAAAAAATGAGAAAATAAGTGAAAACAAAAAAATAGTCATATCTCAAAAAATGCTTGTGGAAAATGTACCAAACTTAGTCGTGATGTCTTTACTCGATTACTTATTGAGAAAATGCTATGTGAAATGATTAATGACTTGGATTGATTGGTTTACAAGTTGTGACATTATAAAAAAAATAATTCTGGTCGCAGAATGTGCGCCGGCTTTTCTTGTCGCGCAAAAGTGTGCCGTACTTTTCAAATGTGTCCCGCAAAACTAGAAAACCAGAAGACTAAAACAGCCTATTACTTGACTAAATTGAAATGTTTGTTGATTTTGGAGTGTTTTCTGAGAACTTTAGGGTATGAAATATCATTTGGATTTTATGGAACTAACATACTAATGTTTCTTTTGATGTGTTGTTGTTTAAAGATTGAAATAGACCCGAATACTAGCTTGGGTAGACTATGCTTAGGAGAGGATGAACATGTTAGTTTCAATGATAAAGTGGAATCCGAATGAGATTGGACAGGTTTTGAGTATAGAGACTCAATCGATAGCGGTATCCAAAAGGTTATGACTTTCTTTCGAATGAAGGAATTGATGCATAGTGAGAAATATTTGATGCCTTGTCATGTGGAAGGGAAATTTGCTTATGATGGACAAGGATATTTGGAGATGGAACGAATTTTGATTAGTAATGAATTTGTAATTAAGCTTGGCTTAACTTACAAAACACACCGGAATGGAGACAAGGAGATAGACAAAAAAACTCATTGTCATGCTTAAAGACGAATTGTATTTCGTTGACTTCTTTGTAAGTCCGGAGGAATACGATTGTGAGCCATGTGTAATCTTTGGGAGATCATTCCTAAAGCTTGCCAATGCACACATTGATATTACTTGTGGAATACTAACTTTGTGGCCAAAGGTTCATGAATGTTCGGATTTTGGGGAGATTGATGCTTTGCTTGACAATACCAATTTTGATGATTTGCCACCCGTTGATCCCGAAGGAGTTAATGCTCCTCAATTTGTTTGTAGTATGGGGAAAAATAAAAGAACAAAGTAAAGAAACCCGCTCACACTTACAAGTTGAACTACAATGGTGAAGGACCTTCACTCACCATTAATAAACTATTGAATAGAGAAGAATTGCCAATGGAAGAACTTCAAGAAGATATTCAAGAAAGATTCATGTTGCTTAACATGAACCGTCCTATCATTGAAACTCTAAAATATAGTGACAAGTATAAAATGATTGTTGATGGAGTTTTGCTCGATAAGTTGAAAGTTGAAGATGGCTTAACACCGGAGTATGAAGATGTATTCAAATGCTTCGTGAAAATAAAGTGATGCTTGAGAAAGAGGATCCTAGATTCTTTGTCTTACCAATAAGGTTGGAGGGTAAAGTCACTTACAATGCTTTAGTTGATACCGGATCCTATGTGAATGTTATGCCCTTTGGAATTTTCAAACACTTAGATGTTGGTCGGTTCAAACCAAGGTTTGACCAGATCAAAATGCTTGATCACTCATACGCGGAGGATTTGGACGATTGTTTGCTTTCTTTGCCAAATTGGTACAACAACTTTGCTAGACGATTTCATGCTACTCGATATTCCTATTGATCGAGACATTCAACTAGTTGTTGGAAGAAAATTTGTGCACACCATTGGTGCAAATGTGGATGTTGGAAAGGCTATCATGACTAGATTTGATGGATTTTTCCATCAAAATTATAATGTACTTAAAGCTAAGAAACATGATGATAGTGATGATAAAGATGACAAGTACTATACCGTGAAAATAGATGAATATGGTATGCCCATTTATGGACCAAATTTGTAACCATCGACCAAACCGGAAGATATTTTTGATGGCTCATTGAGTGTTAGGAGCTACCACAACCCATTCTTTAACATATGTATGTATAAGAAGATTGTGGGGGTACTTGGAGCACTTCTCGTTTCACTAAAATACAAATATTGGTAAGTGGGAAACAAGAGAGAATTTGAGAATATTTCTAAGGAAGGAGATAGTGAATGACATGTTGCCATGGTAATAGTTGATCCACAATTGTGAATTGAGCTTGTCAAAACACTCTCTTTGGACATACTTAGCAAATACTTACTTCTAATTTGAGATTTCTTTTCTTTCTCCCTCTCAAGTTACTTAGTAACTAGTGACTAATGCATATACATTGGTGTTTCTTTTCTTTCTACTAACCTTTATATGTAGCTTTTCAACAGAGCTCGATCTCTTGGTGCCCCAAGCTAGGGGGAGTAAGAACCAAGGGGGAGCTACTAACAAAGTCTATTCTTCTCTCCTTCAATGACTTGTGATAACCTTTTTGCTTCGATAAAGGGGAAGAAATGATAGTGATAAACTCGTTAACAATTCAAAAACTTTTGTTTTTTTTACATAAATGAGTTTATAGTTTGTCGTAATAAAAAAGGGGGATATTGTTAATGCAACCAATGCTTAAAAACATTATTATTAACTAAACTTTCTTAGTTTTGATCACGACAAAGTATAAAGACATTTATCGTCAAAGATAACCGAAAGACGAATTATTTAACAAACACTATCAGCAAGGTGATAATCATTTAAGTCTTACACAAACATATCTTAATCATGTTTAGTGATCATAGAAAGTGATTAACATTATAACTCACATTTATACAAATGTGACAAAATATTTTAATAAAATTTATTTTTAAGAAAATGTTTTATTAAAATAGAAAATGAAAATTTGAATATGGCATATTTCAAATTCCCTAGGAATATCCTTTGAGGGTTTAAACTACCCCAAATAACATTTCCCCACTAAAGGACAAAAAGGAGCGGACTCTAGGAGTCGTGGTTCCTTAAATAGGTATGTGATAATGAACCGCAATACCATTAACGAACCATGGTCAGAGAGCCATTGGTTTTTGTCTCCTATAAACAGTGGATCATATTTTCATTTTCAAACAACCCTTTTTGGACAAATCTTTCTGCTTCTTATCTTCTTTCTATGTTCTCCCATCATTAGTAAATGATCACTTAATTTGATAAGTATGTTTACTTATGATTATCCTCTTGATCCTCTTCTTTACTTGTCCAAAGAGAAGATCACTCACACATTTGTGATGTGATTAAAGATGAAACCTTTATGAAGATAATCCTTTCTTAGATCTAGTCATGTTCATCATTTTGTATACTTGAGTCTTGTGTAGATCCAATGTATTTGTGAATACTTGGATTAGTCTTGTGTAAATTCATTGTATATGTGTATACTTGGATTTGTCTTGTGTAGATCCAAGTTACATGTGTACTTGGATATGTGTTTTTGAGTTGTAATAAGTCTTATGTGTTAGTTCTCACTAAACTATAAAGTGATGTGGGTATATGTCTTGTGAGTTCTCACTAACATTGAAAGTGAAGAATCGTGAAGATTGGTTCTAACTTTAGATTAGGACTTGATAACGACCTAAATATATAATGAAGTGTATATTAAAGAAATAAATGAATCAAAGGAAATCATGCATACATTCTACGTACATGTTTTATGTATATGGCAAAACTACCAATTTGCAAATAGGAGCCATGGAAATAAAATAAATTTCTAGAAGGTGCATTAATGGGCTCAAATAGCCAATTTGCAAGATAATATTCGATTGTGATCGGATAGGGATAAGATAGCGAATATATTCGTCTGCACAAAATATTTGATTCTTATATCGATTCGTTTATCCTCTATAAATAGGAGGCTGAGTAAGTTGTCGAAACATATAAAAAAACATCATAACTTTCCTCTCAATACACATTAAATATACTTCCCAAATTTATGGAATTAGTATCTGACTTGATCGTCGGAGCTTAATCCCGGGACAAAATCCCGAGGTAAGTTCTAACACGATTTCTCTTTGTTGAGTGGTACAGGTAGACAGGTTCAACTTTCGGACACTAAAGACCTTGTTTACGGACCTGCTATTTTTGGTATCATCATTTGGCGCCATCCGTGGGACACGAATTAACTCCCACAAACTCTTCAAACTAGTGTCAAATGACGGAGGAAACCCCGTTCACCACCGGTGGGAATGAATATCCTCCGCGTCACCACCGAAAATCTCACACCTGATCACACACCCGAAAACACACCTGAAAATGTTTCTGGAGACCCAGTCATGCAGTTTGTCGTCCAAAACTTTGAACAAATTAATGCAATATACTCAGCATTTTCCTCAAAAAGGAAAGATGTACATCCGACGTCTGTTCCAAACAACGACAACCACCCCGTCATAGAACCATGGCAATCCGACCTCGAAGGTCTAACAGAAGGCGCGGCTCAGGAAACGCAAGAAGATACCGTGCCATCCGACAAACCGACCAAGAAGGGAAAGATGACAGCGGAAAACCCGGACGGGCTCCCGAAACAAAAATACACGACCAACGCTGATTTCTACAACGAACCTTTCATGTTCAAAGAGATAAAATGGAGCGTACGTAATTTGGTAGCTTCACCTTTTACGGAACAAATCAGAGATTACGACATGCCAGATGGGCTGAAGGTACCGACGAACTTAAAAACATACGATGGTACGACAGACCCTGATGATCATTTGACTATATTCATGGGTACGATGGACGTGCATAAACTCCTAGAACCTGCATGGTGTCGCTTCTTTCACATCACCCTAAGTGGGGCAGCGCGGTCTGGTATGATAACCTGACCCCGAGATGCATAAATAGTTTTCACGAGCTAAGAGATAAGTTTCGAGCAAATTTCCTACAACAAAGGCGATTCCAAAAAACCCAAGCAGAAATCCTTGGCACCCGACAACGTCCGATGAATCACTTAGGGAATATTTACAAAGGTTCGGGAAGGAGACATTGCATATGACGGATCGCTCCGACGGAATGATGACGGGGGCGTTCATCAGTGGATTACGACCAGGGAGGTTCTTCAAAGACCTTATAGCACGACCACCCGCGTCAATGGAAGATTTGTTTACACAAGCGCATAATT
This sequence comes from Glebionis coronaria, assembly GCA_025667525.1. NCBI lineage: Eukaryota > Viridiplantae > Streptophyta > Magnoliopsida > Asterales > Asteraceae > Glebionis > Glebionis coronaria. The sequence continues at coordinate 3,068,249 of JANFOE010000322.1, read as the reverse complement.
TCATAAGAGCTGATGAGGCGAATGCAGAAAACCGGTTGAGGGACTCAAGATGGGCAAGTAATGACAGTAAGCCCAACCAGAGCAATAGGGACACTTCAAGGAGACATAAGGACAAGTCTGTTTCTCGTTCCAATGCTAGGCTCAACGAACGTCCTAACATTCATAAGCCATCTTTCACACCTCTGATTAAGTCCCCCTCAGAGATATATGCCACGATCGAAGGGAAGGCAGTCCTTCGGCCGCCATCACGGATGCTTGCGCCAGCCCACCGGAGGGACCGGACGAGGTACTGTGAGTTTCACAATGACCACGGGCATGAAACTAACGATTGTATCGACTTACAAAAAGAAATAGAAGCATGCATAAAAAGCGCTCGCTTAAGCCATCTGGCAAAAGGTGCAAAATCCTAAAACAGCAGCCAAAATCCTAGTCCATTAGAAGACTCGGAAATAAGGAAGAATCAGAATGATTGGAAGCAAAAGATGGCCGAACCCAAAGAAACCAATGAGATATTAATGACAAGCACGCAACGGTACACGCTACATCACGAACTGGGGGCGGCACCTCCTGATGTCAACATCGCGTTCTCGGAGGCGGACCCGATCCTGGATCATTGTAATGGAGAAGATCCACTCATTATCAAGGCCAGCACAAGAGGAAACGTCATCCACCGCGTCTACGTAGATGGAGGGAGTTCAACAGAAATAATGTACGAACATTGTTTCCAACAACTAACCAACGAGGTGAAAACACAACTCCAACCACCAACATCGCCCTTAATTGGGTTCGCAGGACAAGTATTACGGCCACTTGGAGTTCCAACCATCCCAATTACCCTTTTTGATTACCATGGAAGGGGAAGCAAGACAATCACCGTAGATTTCATGATCGTCCGGGCGCCATCACCCTACAATGTAATATTGGGACGGCCAGGTATGAAGCGTCTAGGTGCGATTGCCTCCACGATACACTCGCTCCTTAAGTTCCCCATGACTTGGGGGGTTGCCATTGTCCGAGGGGACATGCCTTCAAAAGACGAATGCCTCAAAGTTTCTCGAAAAAGAGAACGGGAGCCCGAGGAAGTAGATGCACCCGCACCACTAGAAAACGAAGGCGAAAAGGAGGAGGCGGAGATAAATCCCCTCCACCCGGATCAGAAAGCCATGATAGGTACAAACTTGACACCGAAACTAAAAGAGGAGTTGCAAAAATTGTTGCGCTCTAACCAGGACATATTTGCATGGTCACCAACAGATATGACAGGAATACCAAGAGAGCTCGCAGAGCACAGGCTAAATATACACCCGCGTACTTTTCCAGTTAGGCAAAAGAAACGTGTGTTGGCCAAAGAGCGCAATGAGGCAATCAACCAAGAAGTTATCAAGCTCGTGGAGGCACGAATCCTTAAGGAAGTGTACTTCCCTCGTTGGGTTTCCAATCCGGTAATGGTACGCAAGAACGATGGAACCTAGCGCATGTGCATCGACTTCACAAACCTAAACAAAGCATGTCCCAAAGACAGCTACCCCCTGCCAGAGATAGACCAGAAGGTTGAATCATTATAAGGTTTTAGATTCAAATGTTTCCTTGATGCGTACAAGGGGTATCATCAGATTCGGATGGCAGAAGAAGATGAAGAAAAAACTGCCTTCCACACGGAGCACGGAACCTTCTGCTACGAAAAAATGCCTTTCGGGCTTAGAAACGCTGGAGCAACCTACCAGCGTTTGGTAGATAAAGCATTTTTCAACCAGCTCGGCCGAAATATCGAAATTTATGTTGACGACATGGTGATAAAAAGCAGAAACATTGGAGGTTTAATCACAGACATTGAAGAAACCTTTCATACTCTACGTCGCATCAACATGAAGCTAAACCCTAAAAAATGTGTGTTTGGTGTTGAAACAGGTCAGTTATTGGGCCACATGATCACAAGAGAAGGAATTGAAGCTAACCCAAAAAAATTTAAGGCCATTATCGATACGGTCTCTCCTCAGACATTCAGAGAGGTCCAAAGCCTTAACGGAAAGCTAGCCGCTCTAGGTCGTTTCCTTGCCAGGTCAGCAGAAAAAGGACTCCCATTTTTCAAGACGCTCAAAGGGTGCATGAACAAGAATAATTTCGAATGGACCCAAGAAGCCGAGTTAGCATTTCAAGAACTCAAGCGACACTTGCAGTCACTCCCAGCCTTGAACGTGCCAACACCAGGGGAGACGTTAACGCTGTACTTAGCCACGTCTCATGAAACGATAAGCTCGGTACTCATGGCCGAAAGGGAGAATGTACAGAAGCCTATCTACTTTGTTAGTAAATCCTTACAAGGGGCTGAAATAAACTACCCACCACTCGAGAAACTAGCCCTCGCATTAGTACATACAGCAAGGCGTCTTCGCAGATACTTTCAAGCGCACACGATATGTGTGCTAACAAACCAACCAATTAGACAAGTGCTACTAAAGCCGGAGAATTCAGGTCGGTTAGCCAAATGGGCTATCGAGCTAGGGGAACATGATATCATATACAAGCCGAGATCAGCAGTAAAAGGACAAATAATCGCTGATTTCATAGCAGAATCCCCAAGTAGAATCCACACAAGCGTGACGAAAAAAGCAACCAAAACTCCAGAAAAAACCCAACTTTGGACATTATATATCGACGGGGCATCCAGTAGTGAAGGCTCTGGAGCTGGTCTTATCCTCACAGATCCAAACGGAAAGGAAATTACGTATGCCTTACGCTTTGAATTTCCAGCATCCAACAATGAAGCTAAATATGAAGCCCTGATAGCGGGCCTAGGGCTGGTTGTTAAGATGGAGGTTCGCCACTTGCAAGTATTTAGTGACTCGCTGCTCATGACGAACCATGTGAAGGGAACATACGAGGCGCGAGATGAGTCAATGAAGCGATATCTGGCTAAAGTTCTAAGCCTACAAGAAAATTTTAAAAGTTTCTCAATCACCCAGATCCCTCGTTCAAGGAATAAGCGTGCAGACGCACTAAGAAAACTAGCATCTTCCTCATTCGCGCATCTTACAAAGAAGGTCCTAGTAGAGGTCATCCCATGCCGGAGCACAGAAGCTGCTATCATGGATGTCGTAACGGAATCAGAGGTAACGTGGATGAATCCCATTGTTGAATACCTAAAGGAAGGGAAAGTCCCGGACGACCCAATCGCGGCAAGGAAGATTCGGATTAAGGCACGACAATACTCATTAAAGCAGGGCATTCTATGTAGAAAAGGTTATTTAACCCCCTGGCTAAGATGTATTGGCCCAAACCAAGCACAATACATTCTACAGGAAGCTCATTTTGGATCATGTGGGGCACACGCTGGGGCAAGGGCCATTGCCCAGAAAGCAGCACGGTTGGGGTATTATTGGCCCACAATGTACCGGGATGCTATGCAAGTCGTTAACACTTGTCGTAACTATCAAGAACACGCTCCTATATTGAGAAAACCTCAATACGATATGACAAGCATCTACAGCCCATGGCCGTTTCACCAGTGGGGAATCGACATAGTCGGCCCTTTCCCAGAAGCCCCGGGGAAAGTAAAATTCCTAGTCGTAGCCATCGATTATTTCACAAAGTGGGTGGAGGTTGTTCCCTTAGCAACAATCACTGGCAAAAATATTCTCAAGTTTGCTTGGACCAACATTGTGTGCCATTTTGGAATTCCAGGCATCATAGTAAGCGACAATGGGAAACAATTTTCGGAAAACCCATTTCGAGACTGGTGTGACGAGCTCAATATCAAACAAAGATTCACCTCGGTGGCACACCCCCAAGCGAACGGGCAAACAGAGGTAACTAACAGAACCCTTGTCCAAGGACTCAAAACGAGATTAGGAAAGGCAAAAGGTCAATGGGTCGAAGAATTGCCGAATGTGCTCTAGGCTTACCGAACGACAGCAAAAACCGGCAACCACTGCACGCCGTTCAGTTTAGTTTACGGATCTGAAGCAGTGCTCCCACCAGAAATAGGAATCCCAACCTACCGTGTATCTTCGTATGAGGAAAGTCAAAACAACGAGGAACTTCGTTTAAACCTAGAGTTTCTGGAAGAAAGAGGGGAGGTGGCAGCACTTCGCGAGGCATAATATAAACACCAAACAGAACAATACTACAACCAGAATGTCCGTCATAAACACCTCAAAGTTGGAGACCACGTGCTCCGCAAAAATGAAGCAAGTCGTCAACAGGGACAAAGGAAGCTTGATCCAAACTGGGAGGGGCCATACCAAATTATCGAGGCCAAACGCCCAGGATCATATGTACTTGCGGACATGAACGGGAAAACAATACCAAGAACATGGCACGCTAGTAATTTGTGCAAGTTCCACTTTTAATTAATCCCCGGACGTACTATGTAAAACGCCATGTACATAAATAATGTGTGTAATATCATTATTGAATAAATTTCTCATCAAAGAGAAAAATGTTTGGCCACAATATTGGTGCAACATAAAGTACTAAGAATGGATACTTGTGTCTTTAGTCGTACACACATCCTAAAAATCCCGCTAATAAAGGGATAAGAATAAAGCAAAAGCTAATTAAATCAAGCTCAAATAGAAAAAAGAGCAACATGATTAAATCCGGATACTATCCCGCCATTAAAAGGGATGAAAGAAGGTTGGGCCCACGAATGAAAATCTTGCAAGAATAATGTTCAAACGAGTCGCTAACATAAAGAGCAAATACAAAAGGCGATATATTATCACACGGGTTAAGATCCCGCCAAAAGCTCTAAGAAAAAATAAATTACGAATAAATAATCGTAACGAATCAAAGCAAAGCGTCAATAATAATAATAATAATAAATTACAAAAAAATATGTATATATATAATAAAAAAATGATGATAATAATAACAATTCATAACTATATCAGTCTCTACTACGGCGAACAAATTTTCGCTACAAAACTTCCAAAAAAAAATCATAATGAAACTTGGTGCTATACTTGCTCTACTAGTAAATGCACGTAACATGTATACGTGAGAATTGTTCCATTAAAAAGCATGCATAGAGTGACAACAGTAAGGCAAACCATCATGATACATAGGTATATTATACAAAGAAGCATAGTACATATGCATATAGCCGTGTATCTTACAAGGGACAAAACATGCTACATGCGACAAGCCGAGAAACACATATAAAAACTTAGTATATTATACAAAGAGGGCCCAGGTAATATAAAATTCAAACCGCGCTGCTCGAACCAACGCCTCCGGTGTTTCGTAAAATATAACAGAGCAGGGTGGTCGATAGCTCAGGCGCGTTTATTATTTCCTCCAAGCACGCCCACTTCTCTTTCTTCAAACCATTCATGGCTTTTTCAACCTCCTCAAGAAGGGACGAATCAACATCCAAGCATTCTTTATCACTGGCCATGGACAAAGAAAGATCGCGGGACTCGCGTCTCCCTAACTCACGACCTTGCTCGATCAAAGCATTCTGAACCTTTGCCACCTCTTGGTCGAACTCAGCGCTGTGAAGAACCCTGACAAGTAGTTAGGGAATAGCCTCTCGCATCACCCAGAGTAGTTCTTGGAATAAAAGTTGCTTTTCTTGCTGGACCACATTCAAGGCTTCACTCGTCTTTGCTTCCTTTTGCTTCATATTTTCGAGCTCCATTGTCGCGTAGTGATAACTTGTGCATGCGCCAGAATACTTGGTACTAAAGTCATCACGTTCGTAGCGAACGACGTCAAGTTCCTTATTCAGATCCATTATCTGCTTCTGGTAAGCCTCTGTCGAGGCGTTCGTCAGAGGACCCATAGTGTATTCGGGCAGCGGATTGAACACCCAGTTAGCACTGTTAGACATACTGCTGTTTGTAAGAGGACAGTGGAGTTGAAAGGTAGGAAAATATGTGGCATGAAGAAAGGGACATGTTAAGCAATATATATATATATATATATATATATATATATATATATATATATATATATATATATATATATATATATATATATATATATATATATATATATATATATATATATATATATATATATATATATATATATATATATATATATATATATATATATATATATATATATATATATATATATATATATATATATATATATATATATATATATATATATATATATATATATCCTTGAAGTATTGGATGAGAAGCAATATAGATAGCACCTGAGATGTGACTCAGTTATCCTATGAAACATGACTAACATAAGCTATGATTGTGACTAATGCAAGCTACTTCAAGGAATGTTGCAGAAGCTATAAGGATAAATTTGTGCCAAGTTGTACAACTAATTTTGTTGTAAGAAAAAGGACTCAAATAATAAAAATAAAGATCATGCAACTGTTTTGTTGAAACATCCACTTGCATGATGGGGCCTAATGAAGTGTATATTAAAGAAATAAATGAATCAAAGGAAATCATGCATACATTCTACGTACATGTTTTATGTATATGGCAAAACTACCAATTTGCAAATAGGAGCCATGGAAATAAAATAAATTTCTAGAAGGTGCATTAATGGGCTCAAATAGCCAATTTGCAAGATAATATTCGATTGTGATCGGATAGGGATAAGATAGCGAATATATTCGCCTGCACAAAATATTTGATTCTTATATCGATTCGTTTATCCTCTATAAATATGAGGCTGAGTAAGTTGTCGAAACATATAAAAAAACATCATAACTTTCCTCTCAATACACATTAAATATACTTCCCAAATTTATGGAATTAGTATCTGACTTGATCGTCAGAGCTTAATCCCGGGACAAAATGCCGGGGTAAGTTCTAACACGATTTCTCTTTGTTGAGTGGTACAGGTAGACAGGTTCAACTTTAGGACACTAAAGACCTTGTTTACGGACCTGCTATTTTTGGTATCATCAATATACATATTCAAACCGTTATTATAATGTCACTTTGTATTATAAATAAGAGCTTTCGATACTTAATATATTGCGTTTTACATGCAGGTATAAAGTTTGAAGAAGCAAAGTGAAGAAATACAAAGAAGGGTCCTTAATATGCAAATAAACAAAACTATTGAAAGAAGATTCTGGAACGCACAAAAGTGCGGCGCACAATTTCAAAAGAGCGGTGCACATTCCCGTCTCCAAAGTGCGGTGCACATTTTCCCTCAGCCAACACTATAAATAGAGACCACTTCTACTCATTTTACACACACCTCTTCTCTTCAATACTCCATAGCTGGATTATTTTAGCTTTCTTAGTAAATTTTCAGTATTATCCACTTTTAGGAAATACTTGTAACGATAGTATTCCACTATTTGGTTCTTGAAGAACCGATACAATCGTGACACTTGTGTACTCATTCATTCAATCAATCTAAGTATGATGTTCTCTTACTCTTTTCTATTTGTTACTTTGATTACTATGTTACGCTAAGCTATTTGTGACTATATGGGTATGTGACTATGATTAGTGATGATGCTATGATATGATCCTTTATAATTGATTTCAAGCTAATGTTGTAGAACCATTTTACCACCTAGTTCTATAAACCATATTTTATCTAGAGCTGATTTGTTACGATAGTTTGGCGTTGAGAAACGCAAATTTTTATAATAAGTTTTTAAAGACTTATCTATGGTTTTGAATCTTTGGTTGGAGAGATCCACTTAAAAACCTTGATAAAATATTGAAGTCGTTGGAAACTTGATTTCAGCTTGGTCGCTTAAATAAACATAAGTCTTGAATCACCCTAAAGTAAATTGTGCAAACGCCATTTTGACGAAAAAGGATTATCACTCTTTACCTATATAAACATATCTCGATCATTATTATCATCATCACGAACTCGTACGAACTATCCCATATTAATCATACTTGTTACTATTGTTATTTATTTCAATCATTTCTTTCTTTAGTTATTATATTCATTACCAAAACGAAACTAGTCTCAGCGAACGATCCTGGCTTACCACTACAAGCTATATTACGAACGAAAGGGTATACTTGCCCGTGTTTGCATTCTAGTCCCTTGTTTTGTCTAAAAATTGTAATATAAATTTAAGACTTGCGAAACGAACATCAAATTTTTGGCGCCGCTGTCGGGGACTTATAATCCTGTTTTGTAACCAAAATTTTCGTAATCTTTGATGAATGGAACCATTTCCCACCCAAAACAAACCAAAAATTTTCTTGTAGTACAGAAAGTACGCCACACAACTCAAAAGTGCGTCGCACTTCCTGTAGCGAACCAAAGTACGTCGCACATTTCAAAAGTGCGACGCACATTCCTACTGTAACACTAAAACCATTGTTGGATGCACACCCGTTCATCCGAAACTCTACCAGATCACCGTTACCAGAAGCTGAACGTACCCTTAACCGAAGGTTACGTAGACTTCACCTTCGTGTACCTTTAGATAGGAGACACGAGCAACCTCAACCTCGCGAAATCAACCAACCTTTCGACAACCTTTCTCAATTCCTATTTCTCACCAAACTCATCAACCGTTACGATCCAATGTCGGACACCGATGATGAACCAATGTGGTCAGCCGATAGAGTTGTAGCACTAAATCCTGGCTCCGCAATCGTTTTACCTGAAATTGCGAACGATTTTTTAATCAAAGGAAACCACATGACACTTGTCAAAAACCACCAATTTGATGGTCGAATCAAAACCGATCCTCACAAACACATCCATGAATTTAGCGGAATTTGAAAAATGTTTAACTATGGATAAGGACAAGCCGAAGCCGTTCAACTCATGATGTTTCCATCATCCCTTACTAGAGAATCCAAGTCATGGCTCGACGAACTTAATGAAGGAACCATTCGAACATGGGAAGGTCTTAGAACCGCTTTCATTAGCCGATTCTTTCCTCATGTCCTATTTGAAAAAATCCTGTCCGATTCTTTCATTAGCCGGCTCGCTACATTTCTGTTAACAGAATGCACATTTTTGTAAAATGTTGCGTTTGTTTTAAAATTTTGTTTTGGGCCGGATATTCAAAGGTAAACTCGTGGTTGATATATTGGATTTGGTTATTTGTTATATTGGACCAAGTGTATTCGGGTCAGAGCCGAGTATTATGATGTGCGGATAATAGGTATATGGTGATTACGGGTTATTCCGATTAAAGAAAACCTTCCTTTTGAACCTATATTAGTCGAAAAAAATTTCGACGACCTCACCGCGGAGGTTGATCCGCGCATCAGTTGGGTGTATGATTGATTTTGGGCTTCAAAGTAAAGTTAGCAAGACCACGTTGACATCTTCTCATTCTTTAGTCATCGTTGGTTCTCAAGTTAACTACACTCAAACAAACTCAACAAACACGACAAAAACAAACAAACACCAAAACGAGTCTTATAAGATTCACTGAAGTTGTCAAAACGGCTAGTATTCGAGCAAAGTCATGTCAAGTGATTACGAAGTGGATTTCGTATTTATTATTTGAAGTTGAAGTGGAATATCACGAAGGCGTCTACTCAATTCATCATCGAGCCTCTTTCACCCCATTCTATCGATTGATGATTCGCTTGAGCATTCATGATTGAGACTTGATTTATCTAGTTTCCACTGTCAAGGGGTGGATGGTCGAAGACATGGACAACTATCACTTAAGGAGTTACGTTGTAGTGATCAGTGTCACACTCACCGGGAGTTGTGGATACTTCAAGAGGTGTTCTACATCTTATACCTCTCTCTTTATGTATAAGATTCAAAGAGACGTTTCTCTGCACCGTTCTCCAATCAACACAAGTGCTAAGCGTAAGTAATAAATTTGGGGGATTGTACTTCAGTTTCAAGTTTGCAATATTAGGTTTACTTCATCAGTGGTCACTACAGATAGCCGAAAGAATACGAGGTTGGAAAGTTTAGCCAGAGAGTATAAGAGTAGAGATGTGATCAGCAAACAATTCTCACGAGCAACTTGAGCAATAGAATGTCAACAAAGATTTCTGCTTCAGACACGAATATCTAGCGATTCTGATTGTACTCGTCAAATGATGCTTCCGAGTGTTCTTAACCACCATACTTTTGACAAGAATACTACCGAGTGTTCTTAGCCACCATACTTTTGACAAGAATGCTACCGAGTGTTCTTAACCACCATACGTTTGACAAGAACGCTACTGAGTGTTCGTCACCATCATACTTTCGTCAAGAACATCTCGCGATTTTGACCGTACACGTCAAATGATGCTTCCGAGAGCTCGTCACCATCATGGGGGAAGAACGTGTACTTTGGGGTACTGAGTTCAACTTCCAGGGGGAAGTATTCTACAAGCGTGAGAAGATTTGTTGTTGATTTCTTACATGTTCCCCCAAACACATAATCATGAAGACCAAAAATGTCAAGGTTGCAGGTACTTGGTGTGGCTTGCTTCTTCTTCTACAAAATTCCGTTGTGTACTTTAAATCTCAAAGATATAAGATTGCTCAAACTACAAGTTGTGCTCAAGACTGGATATTGGTTTGGAGGAAGCTGATTCAGAAGCTTCGTAAAAAAGAAGTCTATGAAGAAAGCTTTTCAAGACATGTGGTATGAATTGGGGGGAAGTTAATCCAGTTCATACATGATACAATGGTTCCTCAACAAGCAAAGACAAAGAGGATTCAAACTGGGGTATAAGTTTTTCTAGAAGACTTGAAGACAACAGTGTCATCCTCAGCATTGGACATATTTTTGTTGTATTTCCATTTGTTAGGAACATTGTAAGTAATTCCGTATGTCTCCACATTGGGGAAATATTGTTAGCCTTAAAATGTGTGCGACTAACGGAATTACATTAGTTTCATAGCCGGGACTTGCAGGGACTAATATTGTCATATGTAATATATAATATCAGAAAAGGCATCTCATCTCCGTACCTCAACATATTTCGTGGTGTCGTTTTTCCAAAATTTTGTCAAATTTTGTCTCAAGACACACATATATTGTTGAGGGGGAGCAACCCGACTTAATGTTCTATGATTCATGCGTGCACATATGTTTCTCTCCCAATCGATTTTAGAAATTGTCATATTTTAATCCATTGGTATCTCTAATATTATGTTTTTATATTAGAGATAGGGGAGAAAATGTGATTAAAATGTAATATATCGCAACATGTGATCATAAAGACTCAAGTGCAACTCTTTCCTTCAAATGCTAAATTATTTCGTATATCGATGCATGTGTGTAGGGGGAGCTTTTCGGAAATGTAAAACTTTCAAGTGTTAAAAGTTTTGATTTTTATCAAGCACTTTGAATGGTTTTTAATGGTTTTATGGTTACGATGTTTACCTAAAACAACCTACTATCCATGACGGAACGATGGAGTCAAAAGGTGGTTTAGGATAGGAAACTAAGTCCTATGATCCAAGCAGAACCGGAGGGATCTACCCAAGGACCTTCCATAGCTAGAAATAGTTGTCCTTAGGAAAGATGGAGTTGAATGAAGCTGAATGCGGATCAATTACGTAAGTTGGCACTAGAACAATCACAACAAGGTGCTAGTGATGACGTATTGGTAAGCATTGAAGGAGTTGAACATTCCATGCAACTTAGGCAGAAACAGGGTTAACACATCTATCGAAGATAAGTGTCATGGACCCAGTGATGCGATACACAACCCTTCCCCATCCATTCGAGTTTCTCTCAAAAGAAACTTGTCTCATTGTCACGGAGATCAACACGTATCTATTGACTTTCTCACTCCGAGGTAGTTAATATTGAAAAGGTGGCAGTCTGCTCCAGCCTCCGATTACCAAAATGCACTTATTGAGTCTAGAGCTAAAACGAGATCTATCTATCATCTCATTAGGACACAATCGAGTCCTACGCATTATCCTTGTGATATTGCCAGAACATCTGAGTGATACGATTCACAATGAAGATGGAAATCATGCTTGAGCCAGCATCAAACAAGCTCATGGTAGGTAACTTGTGCGATTCTACACGAATCAAACTTGTGAGAACTGAAAAGACACTAAGTTTGGATTCTTAATTGATTCAAACTTGATTCCAGGTTTCTTCGTAAAATCCATGTGATCTTGCCAGAACATTCAGAGTGACACTCATTAGTGTTCACAGTGACGAACAGAAATCCTTCTAGTGTCAACATCAAACAGCACTGCGGTAGGTAACTCGCAAGATTATCTATGAATCAAGCTTGTGAAAAACTGGAAAGCAACAATGGTACGATTCTTATTGAATCAAACTTGTTTCAGGAATTCCGAATTGACGACTCTAATCAGACGGATAATTTATCTTTATGATTCACTCTTTATGTTCGCAGTCTACTTTGAGACGGTCACGTAAAGAGAACTGGCTGCTACCGCCGGGAAACCCTGTCAATGAGGTTCTTAATCGAATCTACCCGATCACAGGTACGGTATCTAATACCGTCTAACGGTCTTCACCGACCGGAGGTAAAACGCTACCGAGTTAGGGTGAAATGTTCAAAGCCATTTTATTTGTGTCTATATATGTTGCTGCATATCAAGAAGGTGGCGTAGCTGTGTAACCGATGTCGATTCAGAAGTCACAAGAGCACAAGATGGCAATAATCAAAGATACTTAAGAATGTAAGAATGTAATAGATCATCTTGTCACAAGATCTCAAGATGAACACTATCAAGAATAGATTGAAAATCTCAAGCACTCAAAGTCAAAAGACAAAGGCTCAAGATAAAGATTACAAAAGCATGAAGGAACAAAGCCGTTATAAACAAGATCAAGACCGAGATACAAGAACAAAGCAGGAAGATCTCCTCTACAAGAATGTATTCACTCAATCATCTTATGCTTTTTAAGCTTTTTAAGATGACCGATACATTGGGGGAGATTGTTAGCCCTATATATATTATATAGTCGAACAAGAATGTAATAGGTCATCTTAATCGTTAAAGGTCTTGTATTGTAATAGGTTAGTCGGGTTAACCGGGCTTAGACTTTAAGCTAATATTGTCTAAGTTAGGGGCGTAAGCCCAAGTGTAAGCCAAGCCCGGCCCATAGAAACAAACCCACAGCCCATGGAAAGCCCATTGGTTCGTGGATATATATACCCTCTTCCATGTGTGGAAGAAGGTGTTGGTTACATTTACTTTCTCTCTCTAATAGTAAAAACCCTTCCACCAAGTCTCTTGTTTCTCTCTCTACTTTTCTTCCCTTTCTCTCTCTAGAATCTTGTGTTATGGATTACATGGGATTAACAAAATCCGAAGCTTTTCTCAACAAGATCGAGAAACTCTCCCTGACGCATGGTTAAGAATGAAAGAATTACTCAGAAACTGCCATGGTCATGGACTTAAAAAAGAAGGAATAATCAAGATTTTTTGTCATGGTCTTGACGATGCTACCCAAGATGCATTGAACGCTGCAGCGGGCGGTATTTTCCTTTACAAAACTCCTAACCAAGCCTACCGATTATTAGATGCCAAAGTCTTACTCAAGCTTGATTGGTCTAAAAATCACAAAGACAAAAACCCACGAAAAAACCGTAGCTTTTGCCGAAGAAAGCAACAACCCAACCGACACTGAAAAAATTATGGCTCGTATGGACGCCATGTCTCTCAAAATCGATACTCAATATAAAGAGATGAAAAAGAAAAGTTGTGAAACTTGCAAACACTGTGGAGGAAACCATCCTTCTAGTGAATGTGATGACGATGACACACCTATGACAAAGAAAGAAGAAGCCAATTTCATGAACACCTTTCGTCGAACTCGATTTTATAACGATTATCGTAATCGTGATCGCGATAATTGGAGATCTAACGATAAACCAAGTTACGATCGATACGAAAAGAAACCCAACCAAACCGAAGACAAACCCAACCTCAAAACCAAGCTCGACAATTTTATTGAATCTCAAAGAAAAAACAACCTTTTCGTGCGAGATACATTCACTAACCTCAAAACAAAGTTCGAGACTTCAAACAAAAACCATCAAGCTTCCATTCAAAACCTTGAAGCTAAATTTGATCGTTTTGCCGATAAGCAATCGAATCGCGCTTCTGGTTCTTTACCAAGCAACACCAACCCAAACCCCAAAAATAACAACAAATATCAACCACCGCAAGCTCGTAATGAACATGTGAATGCCGTATTCACGCGGAGTGGGTTATCTTACGAATCACCTACCAAACCTACCTAAGATACACCAATCGAAAATCCACTCGATAGTGACGATGAGGATGAAGCTCAACCAACCAAACCAAACGCACTGAAACCTCAAACCCAACACCCAAACCATATAAACCAAAAGTACCATACCCACAATGCTTACACAAGCAAAAGATGCAAGCTAATATAGTAAATTCCTCGACTTAATCCAAGAAGTACTAATCAACATGCCTTTAGTCGATGTTCTGGCTGGAATGCCAAACTATGGCAGATTTATCAAAGAACTTATCAAAAGCAAACATAAGTTTGAAGATGTATCTTTAGCTTTTCTAAATGATGAATGTTCTTCCATTATCCAAAACAAAGTACCACCAAAACTTGGAGATCATGGAAGTTTTCTAATTCCATGTACTTTCCATCATTCATACTATTGTAACGCCTTGGCCGATCGTGGCGCTAGTATCAACCTCATGCCATACTCCTTGTATGATAAACTCTCAAAAGATATTCTCAAACCTACAAAAATGAGTGTTCGCCTCGCGGACCGTTCTTTTTAATTCCCAATGGGAATAGCCGAAAACATGCTCGTTGGAGGTTGGAAAATTCATTTTTCCTGTCGACTTTGTAATCCTAGAGATGGAAGAAGATAACAAGGTACCACTTATCCTTGGTAGACCTTTCTTACATACAGCTGACGCTGTGATTCGTGTAAAACAAAAACAACTCAACCTTGGAGTTGGAGAAGATAGAATTTCCTTTTTTATCGATGAAGCAATGAAACACTCGTATTCTAATGACGATACTTGCTTTAGTATTGATGTCATTGACAAAGTTGTTGAAGCTGATTTCGATGCTCTTCTTGATGAAGGAAGCGAAATTTTATATTCTATCGAAGGAACCATCCTCGAAGAATAACTTTTTGCTGAATTTGACGCTTTCATTGCCGTTAATACCGACAAACCTATTGAAACACTGGAAGAAGAAAAAGAAACACCATTTGAAACCATAACTTTCGAAACCGATTTCAAAGTTAAGAAATCTATGGAAGAGCCTCCTACAGATTTAGATCTTAAACCTCTTCCTAAACATCTGGAATATGCGTTTCTTCACGAAGAAAAATTACTGCATGTAATTATTTCATCCCAACTTTTGAAAGAACACAAAATCGATCTAACTGAAGTTATCAAGAAGCATAAACAAGCTTTTGCTTGGAAAACTTCTGACATTCCTGACATATGCCCATCGTTCTGTAAACACAAAATCCAACTTTTGGATAACAAGAAATCGATTGTTGAAAAACAAAGAAGATTAAAACCTAACATGAAGGACGTTGTTAAAAAAGAGATCCTTAAACTTAGGGGTGTTCAGTGTTTGGTTTGACACCGAACAGTCCGAAAAATAAACCGGACCAAAAATTTTAATTGGTGTATGGTTTGGCTTGAAATCGAACCGAAGTATTTAATTGGTGTTTGGTTTGGTTGTGGTTTGATAAAAATAAAACCAAACGAAACCGAAAAAACCGAATAACTCTGTTCAGATAAAAAAATTAACAATATATACATATATTCTATCTTATTATCTTAAATATTTATCTTTCAAATTGATCACTCATCAGATTAACCAATGATTTATATCTCGAGAAACTAATCAAGAATTTATCTACATATAAATTCTCATATATGGAGTAAGTTTGAAGTTGCACTTGTGTATGGATGCGTGAAGATGGACTATTCACGTTAATTAGAATCCTGAAAACTTTTTAAATGAAAAATCTTTTTTTGCTTCCATTTATTTTTGTTAATTCCTAAACCCTTTAGGTTTCTTTAATAAAATGTCGATTTACTTGAGCACTTTAAGAGCTCATGTTTGTTATTTTTACTTGAAAATTCAGGTTTTTGTTTGTAACTTTTAGATTATATTTGAAGTTTACTTGAGTTTAGTTTTCTTGGTTTAAACCGAAACCAAACCGAATTCTAATGTGGTTTATGGTTTGGTTTTATTGGTACTATAATTGGTTTGGATTGGTTTTGGTTTTAACTTTGAAAATTTTAAAACCGATTAACCCGAACCATACAACCCACAAACCCGAAAACCGAACCGATGAACACCCCTACTTAAACTCCTCGATTTTGTAATAATCTACCCAATCGTAGATAGCCCCTGGGTTAATCCTATTCACTATGTACCAAAAAAGGGAGGTATCACTGTAGTAACTAACGAAAACAATGAGTTAGTACCAACACGAACCATCACCGGATGGAGAGTTTGTATTGACTATCGAAAATTAAATGACGCAACCGCGAAAGATCATTTTCCTTTGCCCTTTATGGATCAAATGTTAAAAATACTCGCAGGAAATGAATACTTTTTTTCAATGATGGTTTTTCTGGATATTTTCAAATCCCAATCAACCCTATGGATCAAGAGAAAACCACATTTACTTCTCCATTTGGAACTTATGCGTATAGGCGCATGCCTTTTGGCCTATGCAATGCACCTGCTACTTTTCAAAGGTGTATGATTGCAATTTTCCACGATATGATTGAAGAATCAGTTGAAGTCTTCATGGATGATTTTTCCGTCTTTGGAAATTCTTTCGACACATGTCTTAGCAAACTTGATAAAATGTTAGCACGATGTAAAGAAGCAAATCTTGTGCTAAACTAGGAAAAATGTCATTTTATAGTTAAAGAAGGAATAGTGCTTGGACACAAAGTGTCTGACGTGGGCTTAGAAGTTGAAAAATAAAAAATAAACGTAATCTCAAAACTCCCACCACCTACTAATGTGAAAGGCATTCGAAGTTTTTTAGGTCATGCCGGTTTTTACCGACGATTTATCAAAGACTTTGCGAAGATCGCAAGACCTTTAACACAACTTCTAGAAAAAGAAAGAGCATTTGATTTTAATGATGAATGAATTTTAGCATTTGAAACTCTCAAATCAATTACATGCACACCAATTATTGCAAGCCCCAATTGGAATCTTCCATTTGTGCTTATGTGCGATGCAAGTGAACATGCCCTTGGAGCCGTCCTTAGACAAAAAGATGGAAAACAATTTCACCCCATCTACTTTGCTAGTAGAACTTTAAACGGGAGCCCAACAAAATTACACCATCACAGAAAAAGAGCTCATGGTTGTAGTTTACGCGTTTGACAAATTTCGATCATACCTTGTATTGTCAAAAATAATAGTTTACACCAATCACTCATCCTTAATATACTTGATTAAAAAGCAAGATGCCAAACCTCGTCTAATACGATGGATATTGCTTTTTTATTTAGAAATTAAAGATAAAAAAGGAGCTGAGAATGTTGTTGCCGATCATTTATCTCGCATAGTGAATGATGACTCTAGCGATGATGAAATCGATGATTTTCCCGATTTACACATAATGAAAATAAATACTAACAATACACCATGGTTCGCAGACTTTGCAAACTATTTGGCTATAAGTATTTTACGAAAGGGAATGACACATCAACAAAAGAAAAGATCTTTTCTGAACTAAAAAAATACTTTTGGGACGATCCTCGCTTATTTAGAATCTGTTCCGATGGAATGATCCAACATTGTATGTCTGGATCCGAATCTCGAAAAATTCTCGATGAATGTCACTACGGACCAACCAGAGGACATTATGCAGCGAACACCACTGCTAAAAAAGTGTTCGACGCTGGCTTTTACTAGCCAACGATTATTCGTGAAGCTGATACCTTAGTACGATTATGCGAAGCATGTCAAAGGACTGGAAATCTTACAAAAAGAGATGAAATGCCTCTAAATAATATCCAAGTCTGCGAAATCTTTGATGTGTGGGGTATCGACTTCATGGGACCATTTCCTAAATCTTATAAATGTGAATACATTTTAGTCGCCGTCGACTATGTATCGAAATGGGCCGAAGCTCAATCCTTGCAAACTAACGATGCAAGAGTTGTTATAGCATTATTAAAGAAATTATTCTGCCGTTTTGGAATTCCAAAAGCACTAATAAGCGACAGAGGAACTCATTTCTGTAACAAACTCATGGAAAAAATCATGAAAAGATATGGAGTCAACCACCGATTTTCCACATCTTACCACCCTCAAACGAGTGGCCAAGTTGAAAACACTAATAGAGCTCTTAAGCGAATCCTTGAAAAGACCGTCCAAAACAACCCTGCTTGTTGGTCTAAAAAATTAGAAGATGCTCTATGGGCCTTTCGTACCGCATTCAAAACACCAACTGGAACCACACCGTACAAGCTCTTGTATGAAAAAACATGCCACTTACCAATAGAAATTGAACACCGTGCATATTGGGCACTTAAGAACTGCAACCCTGATCTTATTGCAGCTGGAGAAAAACGTATATTTCAACTTCATGAGTTAGATGAATTTCGACATCAAGCTTATGAAAGTTCACGTTTATATAAAGAACGAATCAAAGTGTGGCATGATCGCAAACTGCGACAAAGAAAAGAATTCAAACATGGATAGGAAGTACTTCTCTTTATCTCGAAATATAAGTTCAAGCAACCTAAGCTTACTTCGAGATGGACCGGACCTTATACAGTGAAACACCAATATCCATCTAGATATGTTGAACTCTACGGTAGAGACAATACCACTTTTATTGTCAATGGACATAAACTCAAGCTCTACCATGAAGAAGAATATTTTAATGAATTCGATGAAGAAATTCCCATCTTTTTAAAATAAAACCGAGTAGCTGAGTCTGGATGAAGACTCTAAACTTAGCGCTTCTCGGAAGACAATCCGTATTTTATCCCCCACTTTTCAAATTAAGTGTGGAGGAGGACTTGTAAAATAAATAAAACCGTCCTTGTATATATTTTGCATTTTTTTTGTTTTATGATATCATGCAGGAAAATAGCAAACTTGGAGCTCTAAGCTGGATTCATCTCTTGAAGTCCCGCAATTTTCTACTAAGCCCCGGGAAGTTCTCGTTTTTCTTTGCATTTTTCCTATTTTTTATTTTTATCAGTTATCACCTCGAGGACGATATTCACCTTAAGTGTGGAAGAGAAGACAAATAGGAAAAAATAATAATAAATAATAAATTTCTCCACATGAAAATCTTTTTGAAAAATAAAATAAAATAATGTTTTGAAAATAAATAAAGTTTTAGCAAAGCAAAAATCTCATTGATTGACACTATAACTAAGCACAAAAACCATCCACCAAATATGTGAAACCTAGCCTTATATTTCTCTATTTTGTGTGAAAGCCGATAATCTAGTATGCTTCAGAATTTGTGCTTGATCATCATTTACTAAACCGCAGTGAGGTTAATTTTAGATATTTTTGAAAAGAGGCAAAATAAATCACCATTTTATCATTTTAGTTAAGCTACACTTTCTTGCTAAAATATGTTGCACTCGTACCATTGTGCTATATTATCCCTTGTGCTATTATAAGATGCCTACCCATTTGTCAAGTCGAAAAAGTATATATGATGTTCTCTTACAAAAAAAAAGTATTCTAGTATAGTTGTTCTACGACTTTGACAAGGCATATTTTGTTCTAAACCCTCATCATTATCACGTTTTGCTTCTTTAAAAATTTATCTGGTGCTCACGTCGCAACGGTTATGTTTATGTGTCATGTACAAACCTATGGTAGCTATCTATTTTATGTCCGAGCTACTTGAGTGTTATCTTACATTTACCCTTTGTGAGTGACATTTGTGTGAACTTAAAATCCAAACACTATCCATGTGAGGTGCTGAAATTATTTTGTCATTTGCTTTTGCTACTTAGAAACATTTAATCATTTTCCTATCATACTTCACAATACTTAAAAGTTTTAAAAATCTATTTTTTTTTCTCGCTTTGATTGCTTGAGGGCAAGCAATAGCGAAGTGTGGAGGAATTTAATAACGACCTAAATATACATATTCAACCCGTTATTATAATGCCACTTTGTATTATAAATAAAAGCTTTTGATACTTAATATATTGCGTTTTACATGCAGGTATAAAGTTTGAAGAAGCAAAGTGAAGAAATACAAAGAAAGGTCCTTAATGTGCAAATAAACAAAACTATTGAAAGAAGATTCTGGAACGCACAAAAGTGCGGCTCACAATGTCAAAAGTGCGGCGCACATTCCCGTCTCCAAAGTGAGGCGCACTTTCGGAGAAGTGCGGCGCACATTTTTCCTCAGCCAACACTATAAATAGAGACCACTTCTACTCATTTTACACACACCTCTTCTCTTCAATACTCCATAGCTCGAGTATTTTAGCTTTGTTAGTAGATTTTCAGTATTATCCACTTTTGGGAAATACTTGTAACGAGAGTATTCCACTCTTTGGTTCTTGGAGAACCGATACAATCGTGACACTTGTGTACTCGTTCATTTAATTAATCTAAGTATGATGTTCTCTTACTCTTTTTCATTTGTTACTTTGATTACTATGTTAAGCTAAGCTATTTGTGACTATATGGGTATGTGACTATGATTAGTGATGATAATATGATATGATCCTTTATAGTTGATTTCAACCTAATGTTGTAGAACCATTTTACCACCTAGTTCTATAAACCATATTTTATCTAAAGTTGATTTGTTACGATAGTTTGGCGTTGAGAAACGCAAATTGTTATAATAATTTTTTAAAGACTTGTCTATGGTTTTGAATCTTTGGTTGGAGAGATTCGCTTAGAAACCTTGATAAAATATTGAACTCGTTGGCAACTTGTTTTGAGATTAGTCGCTTAAATAAACATAAGTCTTGAATCACCCTAAAGTAAGTTGTGCAAACGCCATTTTGACGGAAAAATGATTATCACTCTTTACCTATACAAATATATCTCGATCATTATTATCATCATCACAAACTTATATGAACTATCCCATATTAGTCATACTTGTTACTATTGTTATTTATTTCAATCATTTCTTTCTTCAATGATTATATTGATTACTAAAACGAAACTAAGTCTCATCGAATGATCCTGGCTTACCACAACAAGCTATATTACGAACGAAAGGGTATACTTGCCCGTGTTTGTATTCTAGTACCTTGTTTTGTCTAAACCTTGTAATATAAATTTAAGACTTGCGAAACGAACATCAGGACTCGACATCTAGCCTTGTGTCGGAAAAGAAGATGGGCGATGAAGATTGGTTCTAGCTTTCGATTAGAACTCAACATCTAGCCTTGTGTCGGAAAATGGTGAAGTAGGCGACGTGTGTAGATTAGTCCTAGCTAAGATTAGGTCTCGAGATTTAGCTTAGTGTCGGAAAATAATGTAAGAAACGTTGTAAGGTTTTCTCCGCCAAGAAGGGAGCTTGTGGATATAGTGGAAATCTCGACTAAGTTGTACTCGAGGAGTGGAATAGGAACGTAGAGAGAGCTTCGTTGCCGAACCACTATAAATCTTGGTGTCATACCTTAGGTTGTTTCTTTCCTTATTCTTTACTTATTCTTTCATTCTTACATTGCATTTCATTGTTACTAGATATTGTCAATGCATTAGAACTGAACCTAATAACTATGAAGCTAATTTTCAAGTAAAAGGTAACTTTCGGACAAACCTAATTGAAAGGATTTTTAATTAGGACCTTAAACAAGAGAAACTATTCACCCGCCCCCCCTCTAGTTTTTACACTATTCATTGTAAAACTCTGAATTTATATTGAATGATACCAAATTTTCATAAAACAATCATTTAAGTTGATTTCTATTATTGTGATTATGTTTTCATGAAATAATACCTCAAATTAGCTTCCACTGCTATATGTTGAAAATGGGGGTGTTACATTAGACATTGGGCTTTCGACATCCCAACGGTCTTGACCGTGAGAAATTCCACTTTTACACATTGCATTATTTCCAAATATTTTTTTCATCCTCTCTTACGACGATTGGGCGACTTCTCGTTAGAGTTTGAAACTGACATGTAAGTTCTTCTATAAAGTCGCATGATGACTATTGTCCTCAATGTCTTTTTCGATTTGGTTCTTTTTGTATCGAGGTTTGCACGAGGGACAAGGTATCACATCATCTCCGAAGAGTTCAGTGAGATCAACCGAATTCAACGAGTCTCATTTTGGGTGTTCTCTCAATACACGTCCTTTGTTATGGTGGTTGACTCTTCACAAATTTGGAGCTTTTAACATTCGAAAATATTAGCAATGGATTCCTCGCTTTTATTATTACACCCTAAACGTTTGAAAATACCATTGAAATTATGACAATTACCATTCAATGTAGCATACTCACCCGTTAGCATATCCTTCGTACTACTAATATCGCGGGTCACTTTGTTAAAAGCGTTCGTAACTTTCCTCCAAGACGTATCAATGTTTAGGTCGGCTCTGATCGATTTACTCTTGAAAATTTCGACCTAACACTCGCATAACAACTTTTTATTTTCCGACTTTTAATGTTGCAAAATCCATGACGATCTCGCCACCTTCTCATCCGCATGGTCATCCAAGTTGACGGTAGGTGTGGTATTTTTTTGCGAGTCATTTTTTTGCGGTTGTGGTTATCTTACTTTGTGGTTCTTTTGAGATTCTAGCGGTGGTTGTGATTCTTGAGATTGAAAATATTGTGGTGGTAGTTGTGATTGTTGTGCTTGTTCGGAATGATAGGATTGTGTTTTTTTATATTGGAGATTTTAGAATTGAGTGTTAAGTGACTCATATTGATGATACGCAAGTTTTGAGTAATGTGTTTGATCCAGTGCACTGAGAGCATATTATATTGTGTGCAATACAAAGAAAAATATGATTGTTGCGAGAAATAAATCAGGTTTTATGACGACGAGTTAGACGGGTTTGAAGAAGATAATTGTTGTCGGGTTGACATATTGAAAAGAGCCTTATAAAAAGTACCATTTAAATTGTTAGACATTTTTTAGTTTATAACTTGTGTGTTGAAACGATGTGTTTTTGAACTAAAAGTAGACAAAACAAAACATGTCAGACCAACTTTTATAGTATTTAAACGAAAACACCTTATATTAAAAAAACATGCATTTGCGGGAATTTTACAGTACATTGTGCATACGCTACGTGCTATTAGACTTCTTAATAAACCCTATAGTAAGGACGGTCTAAGAGCATCATATATGATGCCATGTCAAAGACTTCTAAATATGTTATTTAGGATCCACAAAAGTTCAATTAAAACAGGACACTGACAAATAAAACATAATAAATGGAAAAAAGAATTACTGTACATTAGTTTTTGACGTGAAATATGGCACATAAGAGGTGCGATGTAGTAACACAATTTTATCGTCGCCAAAGGAGTTGGGACACGCCACTACATTCATATTCTAATAAGAATTAGCATGTTACTCGCGCAACACGACGATGAATAGTCGATGATCAATTTTTGCCGATCAAATTAATGTTAAATTGTAACAAATTTGAATCAAAATAAAACCACTAAAAAAATTCGTAAAGATATATAACAATGGTTGTTGAAATTAAAATTAATTTTTTTAAAAATGATTTAATACTTGAGATGTGTTGTTCTTATCTTAATTTTTGATTTGAAGTTAGAATTGAGATGTGTATAATGATCTAATGATTGAAATGTACTCTTTTTATTTTTATTTTTGGTTTAAAATTATGTTTGAAATTGAGATAAAAATATACACTTTTTACAATAGGAAAATTTTTCAACATATACCCTTAATTTAGGATAAACTCAATCAACCAATCACAACCATCTATTTTTATCATGTAACAAAAAAAACTCATTTTTTAAAAATTAAATATCTCACAAACCGTTCATCGTTACGTAAAACAAAACATATTATCGCGACGAGAATTAAATTATCTATTTATCGAGGGGCACATGTATATACTTTCGACGAACTTTTTTTTCTTAAGTCACGTATGAGAGAATCATATATGATTCGTCACGAATCATATATGATTTTCAGAAAATCATATATGATTCGTGATATGATTTAATTCTCGTTGTAATGGTGTATTTTTTTCGTTTGACGATTTACCGTTTGTGAGATATTTAATTTTTGAAAAAATTGTAGGAAGTGAGTTTTTAAAAAAATAAATGATTATAACTGATTGAATATGCTTTTAAAAGTGTAAATAAATCTCAACTCTTTTACAATATCAGTTAAAGTTTTTTATCTAACCCATTTAAAACATCCGCTCATAACACATTAAAAGCTTTTTATCCAGTTAAAGTTTTTTATCCAGCCCAGATAGAACATGGCCAATGGTACAAGGTTTCTCAGCTTTTTTTTTTTCCAACGACATCTTGTTTGGCGTAATGCCAATTTGGCAATATGTATGCTACCACTCGAAATTTCAAATATTTGTTACTTTATAAGAAATTGATACAACAACCTTATTACAAAAAAAGTTATACTTAAAAGCATCACAAATATTCCTTCAAATAAAGAATATCAACAAACTTGAATCTTGGAAAAATTATTTCCTAGTGAAACTTTAATGTTTAGCTGAAAAACGTCTTTCTCAATGCAAGTCATTGGTTAAAATCAACAACCAAAGCAGTTATAAAAAAGCAAGCTTACATAAAATGTTCTAGAAATGTTTGTACGTCTAAATCGCCTGTTGAAAGTAAACCGATTCAGAAGTTATTAAAAGATGATTTGTCTAATATTTATGAAGTGTGTTATGATAAACAAGTTTGGTAACATATAATCGAATAGTGGACATTGCTTCATTGGCACACTCCAAAATATGTTTGTCGTGACTATTATACCCTTATTTTATGTACACATTACTAAATAATGTAAGAATATAAATGTCGCACATAAATTGAGTGTGCAAATAAATTCTTAAAGTGTGCAAATCACCACTCATACTTAAACGTTCATTCAACTATATTAAAACAAGATGTCATGAAAGGAGATACGTCCTTTTTATTCTATAGCCGATTTGCAAGACTTGGTTTTGGCTAAAACTGAGTCGTGCGCGTCTTTTTTTGTGTTTTTGTGCGTGTACAGTTTTTTACGACGCATATTTTTATTTGTTTTTTAAAACGACAAATATTAGTGGTTAGTGGTCGAGTCGTGCAGTAACAACTAAGCGACAAAATGTTTTTTTCGAACCCTCACTTAGTTATGTTAAACTCTTTGTCCGCTTCGCCTGAGAGGAAAAACTTTTGGCAGGTCTTGAACCCGACCTCTAGGAACCTTCCACAAAGAAACCACTTAGTAGAAACTTGGTGGCCAACTGAGCTAAGCCAGTTGGTTGATAATACACCTATTATTTTGTAAGAACTTTTATATAAGGTGGGCTCGGGTCCGGACCGGACCGATTAAGACCATACTGGATCGAAATGGTCTAAAATCTGGACCGAAATGGTCCAAAATCCTTGACCGAAATGGTTTGGGTCTGGTTCAGTCTTCGGTCCAGTTTATTCTATTAGGCATAATCGAAGGGGTTTTGGTATGACCAAACCGGACAGGGGTCGAATTAGTCCAAAACCCCATATCAAACACTAGACCGAAATTGTCCGGTCTGATTCGGTCTGAGTTATCGGGCAATTATATTTTAAGTCTAGAAAACGGTTTATATACTAGAGTTGGTAAGCAAAACAGATCGTGAATCAAACTGGAATGAAAACCCCTCTCGAATTGGATCGAACCTATTTTGTTCTGATCCTCTGTCCATCATTTTTTTTATTTCCGGTCTTTTATCCGTCCATATGGGTTGTCTTACTTAAGGCCAACATTTATGCCTTTTAGATCGGACCAAACTCGATTTAGCATTTTGACCGAAGTTGATCTTGATTGGTTTGTCCGGTTTTGAAACCGTAAACACTCATATATTATAGTGTTCTAATATGATTAAGATTGTGCAAATTGAAGGGTTATAATCAAGTTCATAACAATTATTTAAAATCCTAAACAAGATCAAAGCACGTATAGCGGAAGCGATTTAACAAGATCATAATTAACACAATTATAATTAATCGAATTAGGGTTACATACCTTTTGCTAAGCAATTCCCACAAACAAGACCTAATTCACCAAATTAGTACTACGATCTTGTACACATGTATTACGACGAATTAACTGTAATGCTAGTACGTTAAATCGAGCTTCAACGTCTAATGGAATAATCAACCCAACAACCCTAGAGAGAGGTTAGGACTTGACTAAATAGCAAAATCGAAAACTAAAGAAACCCTAAGGTTCTTTGGCTGTCGATCGGAAGACAAAGAGAAGAGGGTAAAGAATTGTGGTGTAAAGAATTATGAGGTGAGGGTTTGTTTATATAGGCCTAACTCCTTGGAGCCCAAGTTAACAAAGTTTCCCTTCCCCCTCCTTGTTCTAGCCGATTATTCGGCACACCCCTTAAGGGGTGTTCCATACTTTTCTTTCCTCTTCCAATTTATTATATAACCATCGTTTAAAACTTAACTCTTAATAATTAACGTTCGTTAAAGTTATAGCTCGATTTAACTTAATAAACATATAAATATATTTATTAAATAAATTAATTCTATACGTATTGTGTGCAATCCCGTAGTTTCGAGTTAGATCCTAACACACGACGTTTAAATATAAGTCCATAAACTTTCAGCTCCCACTTGGACATATTTCAAATAGTGTGATCACATCGGTTAGTGTCTAGATACACGCTGATGCTTCTAGTACGACTCGAGTAAGGTCTCCTGGAAAAATCTTTTAAAGATTCATCATTATTATTATCCTTTTATGTCTAATACAACGTTAATAATCATTAACCATTCTGTTTCTCGTTCATAAATTCAACGAGATTACCAAAACACATTTGGGTGCGACCACACAAACATCTTACTAATCCCACGAGGGGCCCAGCTGTATTAAAACTCCAAAATAAATTGGAGGAATTAAATTCCATATTGACTACAAGCAAAACTTATGAATTTTGCAACACTTCTGAAAATAACCCTTATAGCTACCAGTTACGTTTAGCGTTAGATTATTACACAGAGATGCACTAGATACATGACAGCTTTATGGTATCTTTGGTCAGAGAATAACTATTTATGATATACTTAACGACAAAGATCCATAAAGTATAATCATATAATTGGGACAAGTCCAATATTCGATTCATCAAATATTATCCAATATCGATCAATATACTTTCAAGTATACTCTATCGCAATTTTGATTTGTCTTAATTTAATAATACTCCCATATTATTAATCGACAACGGAAATTTAGAATACCAAATAATATTCATGGATTAAAACATGTAAAATAGGATACAAAATTAAATAACAAGAATAAACGTAACTCAAACTTTATTTCATTAAATAATAATGTCTTAACATCCTTTATCCAAATACTATCACAGATTTATTGCATGAAATCGCTAGCTAATTGAAGCCCAATGCTTTTGGCATGTTCAATAACCTTTCCTCTAGGCAACGCCTTAGTTAAAGGATCTGCTACGTTAACATCTGTGCGAACTTTTAATAATTTGATTTCACGAGCTTCAACTTGTTCTCGAACGTAGTGATATCTACGTTTAAAGTGTCTGGCGCCTTTCATGACTCCAGAATCATTGGCGAATATTAATGCAATAGAATTGTCACAATACATATCAATAGGTTCTTTTATTGAAGGCATCACCCCAAGATCTCCAATAAACTTCCTAATCCAAACAGCTTCCATTGCAGCTTCTGAAGCAGCCATGTACTCAGATTGAGTCGCATGCATTGCAATCGTTGTTTGCTTATTGCTCTTCCAGTCAAATGTTGTTCCATTGATAACAAACATGTAACCCGTCTGAGACTTTGTATCGTCTTTATCACATTGCCAGGACGCATCACATAAACCTATCACATTCAGTTTTGTGTCTGGTTTCCCTCCAAATACCAAAAACATATCTTTCGTACTCCTCAAATACTTTAGAATATGTATAAAAACAGTCCAGTGGAGCTTCCCCGGATTCTGTTGGTAACGATTGACCAAGTTTTGAGCAAACGCCACATCAGGCCTTGTGCATCTCACAACATACATAATAGATCCTACACCCGAAGCATAAGGCACCCTTCTCATGTAAGCCTCCTCTTCAGGAGTAGATGCATCCATCTCATGACTTAGATTATGCTTAATTTCCATAGGTTGGAAACCTTTCTTGGAATTATGCATATTATACTTCTTCAATATTTTGTAATATAAGCATCTTGACTAAGACCAATTAACCGTCTACTCCTATCTCGATAGATTTTAATTCCCAGAATGTATGCAGCTTCTCCTAAATCCTTCATAGAAAAATATTTACCAAGATAATCCTTAACTTCTTTAAGTCTTGGAATGTTACTTCCCATAATTAATATGTCATCAACATAGTTTGCTTGGTGCACGTATAGTCCTTTCAGACCTACGTAGAGGAATTATTTCCGATGGAACTCCCAGACTTTTTGGTTCTACAGGAAGTATTTGGCTAGTATTTTCATCAGAAGGTAATGTATCTATATGACTCTCTTTAAGATCATAATTTCTCCCTCTTGATTTACAAGATCACTTTCAAGGAAGTCTCCGTACCTAGCAACAATTACTTTGTTCTCAGCTGGATAATAAAAGTAGTAACACATAGTTTCCTTAGGGTATCCTACAAAGATACATTTTACAGATCGTTGTTGGAGTTTATCACTCGAGTCACGTTTCACATACGCCTCGCAACCCCAAACCTTTAAATAAGGCAAATATGGATTTTTTCCATGCCATAATTCATATGGTGTCTTATCAACCTTCTTTGTGGGAACCATATTTAAAATGCGAACAACAGATTCTAAAGTATAGTCCCAAAAGGATAATGGCAAAGTTGTAAGATTAAACATAGATCGCATCATATCTAATAGTGTACGATTTCTCCTTTCGGATACACCATTTTGTTGTGGAGTATAGGGAGAAGTAAGATTATGAACAATGGTTCACTTAGATAATCTTTAAACTCTTTACTTAGATATTCACCACCTCTATCAGAACGAAGAGCTTTAATCTTATTTCCTAGTTGCAATTCTACTTCTGCTTTAAACACTTTAAATGTTTCAAATACCTCGTGTTTATGCTTAAGTAAATAAACATAACCATAACAGCTATAATCATCCGTAAATGTTAAGAAGTAGCTAGCACCTTTCCTTGACACATGTCTAAGTGGTCCACACACATCAGTGTGTATTAACCCAAGTAGATCAGTAGCCCTTTCAATATTGCTATTAAAAGGTTTCTTGGTCATCGTCCCAGAGATACAAGACTCACATTTATCAAATGATTCATCATTGATATTTTTCAAAATACCTTCACGTTGAAGCTTCTGTATGCCACTCTTCCCAATATGGGCAAGTCTACAATGCCAACGATAAGAAGAGTTCTTGTCTAACTTTCTCTTCATATTCATGGTAAAGACAGAATTATTATTATACTTGGAATCATTATCATGCATGTCAATTTCAAACACACCATTCACAAAAATTGTATTAAAATAGAAAATACCATCTTTAAAAACAGAAATTTCATTATTATCAGTAGTGTGAATTAATCCATCAACAAACAAGAAAGGGAAATAACACCCCTAACAATTGAAGGTACACAATGACAATCGTTTAAAATCAGTACTAAACCCGAAGGTAAAACTAAATTAAATGTTCCAATAGCTTCAACAACTGCTTGTGTGCCATTGCCCACTTGAAGAAATTGTTCTCCATAGGATAGCTTCCTTTCTAACTTAAACCCATGCAGCAAGTTACAAATGTTAATACCGTATCTCGTATCATATACCCAGGAACTTTATTTGTATGTCAAATTAAACAATTCAGTCATAAATAAAGTACCTGAAAGCTGCAGCGCTCTGCTCAACCTTCTTCTTTATTTCTCGCAACTCATCGAGGTGAAGAGGGCAATTCCTCTTCTAGTGATCACTTGCCTTGCAATAGTGACAAGTATCATCCTTTTGGGATTGATTCTTCTTGGCAAAGTTCTGCTTAGTCTTTTGATAATTCACAACTTGCTTGCTCTTATCATCTTTGCCTTTGCCTTTCTTCTTGTTCGCTTGCGGTTTTGGCTTACTCACGCTACCCTTTTGTATGGTTAGTACAGGAGGAGTAGAGGTAGATGCCTTGTCCTTTAACCCCTTTTCATAGTCAATGAATATTGCATGCAAATCATTAACTGTCTTCCCCGTGCAATGCATATTATAGTTCTTAACAAAATCATTAAAGTCCTTGTTAAAGGACCTATTAATCAAGTTAATCGCCATATTATGGTCATAGGGCTTCCTAAGTGCAATGAGTTGTTCCATATAACCTCTCATTTCCATTTAGTGTGCACTTATGGACTTTCTAGGAGTTTACTTACAGCTATGCAAAGCATCTACTAAGTCGTAGATCTCCACAGCTTGGGGCTTCTCAAACATTGCCTTGAGTTCATCAAACATACGCATAGGAGAAAATAGCTCAAACTTCTTTTGAAGAGAAGGTGAAATTTTCCGAAGCATTAAGCAAGCCACATTAGAGTGCTTCTTAACTTTAGCATGCGAGCAAGCCTTTCGGCTTCAGAAGCTCCTTCAGCAAGATTAGTCGGAAACGGCGTGGACAAGTAATTAATAGTACCCGCTACTCTCAAGACAATTCTTAGTGAGCGATACCAATCATTGAAGTTTTGTCCAGTAAGTTCTGGACGATCAAAAAACGTTTTGAACGCGGAACTTAAAGCGTTATTTTTGGGTTGAGCCATTTCTACAGAAATAAGTTCAAATTATTAGTATTTTCGATAAATACTTTCAAAAAAATAAAATTACTCCGGTAAATAAACTATAGTATTTTCCTTGAAACTAGAACTTATATTGACATAAATCCATTACATCAGTTAATATGCTAATAATGAACGTATTCAACATAGTAACTTGTCGAAAAATTTATTGACAAACAATTTCTAATTCCTAGATATTTAAGGAACTTACATTGCCGAAAGAACATTTTGCATTCTAAATATGTTTCATCCCTTCTGAATACCTTAACACTCTGTTCTCGAGTTTTATTTTCTAAGGAAAGGAAAAGGAAAGGAAGGAAAACTAAAAAAATTTGTGTTCTTGAGATTTTTCTAAAAAGGAATGGAAAGGGGAGGGAAGGGTATGGAACGAAAGTTGTAGTGTTATTTGTTTTAGATGCAATCCTCCCAAAATCAGGCGGTAAGCTAAGGAAAGCATCTTCACACCTTTTAGTTTTCTGTTAAATTACATATGTGTCCTCGTTAGTCCAAATATTGATTCATCACTGAATCACGATATATACTCTCTTTTATGGTATAAAGAATTTGGTGATGCGTTTCTGTATTTCTTATTTCGATGATTGCATGTCTTGTTCAAAAAGATTGCAATTCATTATCAGAAATTAATTATAGTACAATTAAATATTACTATAATTTGATTGTAAAAGATAAATTCATAAACAAATGAACCCAATGTTAATTAGTACTCTATAGGCCTTTAGCAATATTGTTTGTCGTATTGAATTGATTTATTCAAACTATAAAATCGGTTTACGATATACACCGTAATACTCTATCACATATGCATTCACACCTGGTAACAATTTCATAGGGTATTTTAGTATTCGATTTTGTATTGTTATTGGTTTTCTTATTTTAAAAAATGTGAATCTTTTCTATCTCCCTTCCTTTTCTTCATCACTCAAGAACACAAAAAATATCTGAGATTTCTATTCCCGTCCCATCCCCTTCTCCACCTTCCCATCCCATCCCCTCCTTTAGCTTTAAAAAAACTGGAGAACATAGCGTAAGTTTCCAGATCTCACCGAGTAACTTAATTAAGTCGTCTAATCTAAAGAACGTAAAACTTATCACACGAATTCTCATTCTATAAAAGTTTTCTCTCCATCACAACATCATCCAAATCTCATATGACGACATTGTGACTTCAAGTGTCCTTCAATTAGATGACATTCAACTTAAATTTTAAGGGTATAAATTTGATGTCAAAATTAATGTATGGAGAAGTATGCATACATCTCCATATCATAAGTTTAATAAAACATTTAATAAATTTTTCACGAGACTAAATTTCTACATATATTATGTTGAGGTATTGGTTAAAACCAATCAAAAATTTTACCCACAACTATTCACAACGTACTTTTGATAGAACTCAACTACGCACAAAGCAATAACCTTATTCATTGTGTGTCGGATGTGAATTTGCGGTAAATCAACCTTAAGGTGTAATACAAATAATAATCGTAGGTAATGCCAATTTTGACGCACAGGCGAGCCGGGAATTTGGTCAGCGACAATGGCATAACCTCCTTCCTTAGCCGGGTACATGACAAGCAGCGCATTATACCCACTTTATAGTTTGTTAAAATTGAGTAGGCCGTTAAATTATTATTGTAAATCACCAATCAACGTAATTCTATGTAAGTTAAATCTCAAAACAAATCTTAATTTAAATATGATTTAGTCCATATTATTTTTCTTAAAAAAAATTACCCTTGTTTACAACATACATTAACAAACGCATGAAAACATATAGGTACAAATTAAAACTAAATCATAAACACATAATAACAATTATATGTGCAATAAATAGATCAAATACCCACATGCAAACGGTTTTATTCAATAAATTAAAAATCTAAGGTTTTTATGTTCATAAAAAGTCTTCCCTAATTCTAGATTTATTGAAACAAAATAAAACATGTAGCACATTCGATCTTACGATCCATGAAAAAAACATGCACGTTCATCATGGATCCACCCACAAATCTTAACAATTAAATCTCTACGGGTCGTAGCAAAAAAAGAAACTACATGTCATAACAATTATTCATGCAACTTTGAATCTAAAACATACAACATGTAATTTAGGGTTTCAATTTTTTTTTTTTTAAAAAATCGGCCAAAACCAATTTGTTAAAAAACAAAACCCTAATTTTTAAAAAAACCTAAAAAACATGAAGTTTTAACCCAAAACAATTATTGGTTAAAACTTTTTAGATTTTTCGATAATTATAACATGTTAAAACGGCTCTCGATGCTACTGAAGGGTTATAATCAAGTTCATAACAATGATTTAAAACCCTAAACAAGATCAAAGCATATATAGCGGAAACGATTTAACAAGATTATAATTAACACAATTGTAGTTAATCACATTAGGGTTACATGCCTTTTGCTAAGCAATTCCCACGATCAAGACTTAATTCACCAAATTAGGGTTTACGTAGAATCACCAAGATATAGTTTAAAGTAAGACTATACTACGATCTTGTACACACATATTACGACGAATTAACCGTAATGCTAGTACGTTAAATCGAGCTTCAACGTCTAATGGAATAATCAACCTAACAACCCTAGAGAGGGGCTAGGACTTGGCTAAATAGCAAAATCGAAAACCAAAGAAACCCTAAGGTTGTTTGGCCGGCGATCGCAAGACAAAGAGAAAAGGGGAAAGAATTGTGGTGTAAATAATTATGAGGTGAATGGTTTGTTTATATAGGCCTAACTCCTTGCCCCCCTCCCCCTTGTTCTAGCCGACTATTCGGCACACCCCTTAAGGGGTGTTCCAGACTTTGCTTTCCTCTTCTAATTTATTCTATAACGATCGATTAAAACTTAACTCTTAATAATTAACGTTCGTTAAAGTTATAGCTCGATCTAATTTAATAAACATATAAATATATTTATTAAATAAATTAATTCTATACGTATTGTGTGCAATCCCGTAGTTTCGAGTTCGATCCTAAAACACGACTATTAAATATAAGTCCATAAACTTTCACAAATCACTTGACTTGTTAGACCGAAGGTAACACCGACTGTAAAAACCGGCCGTCATATTAGCGTCATTTCATTTTTCTCTTTTTCAGATTATACACAGATCGAACATTTGTAATGATAACCGTACAAGTAATCGAACATTTTTTCATAATTTTACACACTAATAAAAACACTACAAAGTAAAAAAAGGAGGCTTTCTGTAAATTGGTCGTATAATGTGTGGAAAAAAAACGAGATATTATAATAAATAAAGAAGTATTTGTGTGTTTGTAAAAATGCATTCGTTTTGTGTCTAGTATTGACGGGATGCGTTCTTAGGTCAGCATGATGCGGGGTGGTGTAGTTTTTGGAAAAAAACACACCACATTTCTAATTATGTTTTTTTAAAAAGTATGAATCCACAACACGCGATTTTTGCGGTTTGGCTTTGCGAGTTTAGCGGATTGTAACCGCACCGCACTACCTTTTATAATTTATATTATTTTTGTGGGTTTTGCGATTTTTGTTTCACATTGTTGATATTTTCGATTATAACAATGCATATACTTAATGAAAACAAACACATTACTTAGAATATTGTTGACAATATGCACTAAAACCCTTATAACACGCATTAAATAATCGATGTACTATTTGTTAGAGTTATATAACAAATGTGCGGTGCGGATTTTGTGGTACGATTTTATGGGTAAAATCGCGTCCGCACTATATTTTTACGGTTCTTCTTTTTTAAAAACCGACTCATCAGTTTTTGCTGTGACGTAATTTTTTTTTATACAGATTTTGCAGTTTGCGGTACGATTTTTCTCGCCCTACGCGTTCTTACGAGGATGATGACCCAAGTCGACCGACACCTAAAGACTATTCGATGATTTTTTTTTTTTTTTATAAAGTGCATTCGCATTAAAGTGTCATTAAAAGAAAATTACATCAATAAAACTTAACCAAACCAAACTATTACATATCCAAATTTAAACAAAATCAAAAACATCACCGAAGACCTTGAATCTTTCTCATCCGAAGAAAATATGCTTGCCATTGTCGTGATTGATTGGGGGGCAGTAACATAGATCCATAGATGAAAACGGTGATACCCACAAAAGAAATCAACAAACACAACCTCCCAAAACCGAACTCCCAAACCCAAGAAAATATGCTTGCCATTGTCGTGGTTGATTGGGGGGCAGTAACATAGATCCATAGATATAGGTACGGAGATGAAAACGACCATGTAGGTGTGAATCACTTTGAAGGAATATCCACCATTGTGGAAAAGAAAACTAGATCTGGGAAATGAATTTGATTTGTTTTTGGAATTAAATATGATAATTGAAGGGGGTTTAAGTTTATTGGTAGTCCTCCGAATCTCCGACGTATAGCCGGTGGCCGAAGGCGGCGGCTAAAAGATGGTTTAAGGTTAGAGAGAAAAGATGGTTTAGGGTTGATGGATATGGTTTGATGGATATGATCTTTTAATCCTACTGAAACACGCAATATCGCATGTGCAAAATATATTATGCATACCCCAAGCAACAAATCAAATAAAATCAAATGAAATCACCACCCCCTTATTATTAAAAAAAACCGACCCCACAAAGTACAAACACGACTTTACTTTACACAAAAGTCAAAAAGTCAACCTTACTTCATCGTCTTCCTATAAAAACAGAAAAACCTTAACAAACATTTTCCCATGTTATCAAACATCTTAAAAACATACATACACCGACAAACCTTAATCACTCTCCGGAGCTACTACACCACCCTCACGTCACTATTCTCCTCACCCGACGTCATCATCATGACCGACCCTGACCCACAACAGCCCGTATTCGACCCAACCACACCCTCCCGACCCGTTTCATACCCGATCAAAACATTGGAAGACTTAAAGTCGAGGACATATTTTGAGTCTTTTCATTTTGAGTTTAATAAAAGTTCAGTGAGGTTGAGTGGTGATGACGTGGCGTTACCTGATAGGAGGAGGATGATGGTGTGTCATGATATGGCGGGAGGGTATACTGAGGATGATAAGTGGGTCCAAGGTGGGGGGAATGATGAGGCGTATGCGATTTGGCATTGGTTTTTGATTGATGTGTTTATTTATTTTAGTCATGATTTGGTTACGTTACCGCCTCCTTGTTGGGTTAATGCTGCTCATAAACACGGCGTTAAGGTATTCACGTACTTGTTTCAGATGTATCGCGTTTAAGTAAATGTGTCTCTAGTAATGTAGATGCATCCTAATTAGTTCCGAAAGTGAATTTGAAGTGAAAACGATGTGAAGTAGTACTAGTAGCATATTGGACCGCATAGAACGAAAAATACATAGGAATCACCTAATTTATGAAATGCATCTAATTTTGAGCTAGATAATACATTAGGGTTATGTTATTAGTACCCCTACCCCCTTTTTTTGTACTTTCTATAAGCTACACCATGGAGCCGTTTACTGTACAACACAGTTAATTATAGAATCTGTTCCATATTTTTTGTCAGATTATTGTTTTGACATGTTAAACTTATATATA
Organism: Glebionis coronaria; assembly: GCA_025667525.1. Classification (NCBI taxonomy): domain Eukaryota; kingdom Viridiplantae; phylum Streptophyta; class Magnoliopsida; order Asterales; family Asteraceae; genus Glebionis; species Glebionis coronaria. The sequence continues at coordinate 3,031,865 of JANFOE010000322.1, read as the reverse complement.
TATATATATATATATATATATATATATACTACTTGTGTTGTTATTTTGGTTTTGCTGCACATATTTGTTTGAGATGAATCGCGTTTAAGTAAATGTTATATTAGTCATGATTTGGTTACTTTGCCGCCTCCTTGTTGGGTTAATGCTGCTCATAAACACGGCGTTAAGGTATATGTTATATGCTACTTGTGTTGTTGTTTTGGTTTTGCTGCACGTGCCTTTAACTAAATGCGTCTCTAGCAATGTAGATAGATCCTAATTAGTTTAGAAAGTGAATTTGAGGTGAAAACGATGCAAAGTAGTACTAGTAGCACATTTGAACAGCAAAGGACGGAAAATAAGTAAGATTCGCCTAACTTGATGGAATGCATCTAATATATGTATATCCGTCTAACTTTGAGCTAGAAAGTATATTATGGTCGGCGGACCCACATGGGAGCCGGGTGTGGCACGGGCTACACCCTATTTTAAGTCACAAAGGGTAGATTTTATATATAATAGAGGTATATGTGTCTAACTTTGAGCTAGAAAGTATATTATGGTGTACAAGGACGGAGCTTGAACTAGTTCTTTGGATTGGCCTAAATGGAGTTGCATCATTTACGAATGGCCAAATTACATTTTTTTCTTAAATAAATATGTTTAGAAGCAGAATGCATATGAAAGTTAGACTTTTGGGGGGGCCACCACCCCTTCCGTCCCCTATTATCCTTCGTCTATGATGGTGTATCTAAAAGATTAAGGATGCATCTCTAATGTGTGGTTATAGTTATTTAACATACATATTTGGTAAGAGAAATGACCTAGAAACGTAAAGATATGACTAATATTTTGCCTAAACCAGTTGCAACCAATAGGATGTTAGGATGTTGCAACACAAGTTTAGCAAAATAAATTGATTTTTTGTGGATTACTTGCAAATGTATTCAGCTTTTTGTCAATTGCTATTGTAAGACACTGACTCCCATCATCTCGTGATACTTGAGTTGGTAGTCATGTCAGTAATAACCACAAGACCCATGGAATTTTGGTAAATCACTAGTCCTCCGGGATTTTGGATTATATGGCTAGGGCGGATGGTAAGGGATCAGGAATCCCGATAAGAGAACCCAAGTTTGAATCCCGTAAGTTGAATTCTTTGGAGCCACCCGCCCTAGCCTATAATCTAGAGTGCTAGTGATTTACCAGCTGTGGATGACCGAGGTTACATGCCAAGTCATCATTCATCAAAGGTGGCTTTGGTAACAAAAATATAATGTATTACACTATTACTGGTTAACGGTTTGAAGATGACCAGTTACATACAGTAGCAGTCGATTCTAAACTGGATACATTTCCATGCTATTAACCCAATTTGATTACGTGTTTATGTACAACATTTTGGTGGGAGTGAGGGAAGTTAGTCATGTTTAAATGATATTGATATCATATATGTTAATCTGTATGAGTGAGAATCAAAGTAGTTGAGCCAGTTTGATGTTGTTAACAGTTTTTATTGTTTGCCAAATTGAAGGTATTGGGCACTTTTATAGTAGAGTGGGGTGAAGGGAGATTGATCGCTGAGCAGTTTCTGGAAACGACTGCAGTTGCTGAGATGTATGCTGAGCGTTTATCTGAGCTTGCTGTCGCCTTGGGTTTTGATGGGTGGCTGGTAAGTTTATACTATATACGCCCTTCAAACAAAATTAGTGTGTTTTATTTATGGTACTAGTAACACAACTTGAACATAAACTCTGGTTTGGATCTGTTTCAACAGATAAATATGGAGGTCGATTTGGATATTGCAAGGATCCCTATTTTGAAACATTTTGTCAGCCATTTAACTAAGGTCATGCATTCTTCAATGCCTGGATCTTTAGTAATCTGGTACGGGTTCTCAGATTCATGTTTTTATCGTGTTATCGTTTTTCGTTGTTCTTTAAAACTCAAACACGTGCTCTATATTTTTCTCATATACTCTTTGTGCTTTGTTATATAGGTATGACAGTGTTACAATTGATGGCAGTCTTAACTGGCAAAATCAATTAAATGACAGCAATAAACCCTTTTTTGATATATGCGATGGCATATTTATGAACTACTCCTGGACGGTAATCTATCAATATATCCATTCTTTTAATTATTGGTTTTAGTATTCATCTTCTCTTACATGATTATATGGGGACATTGTAGGAAGATTATCCTAAGTCCTCGGCTGCTGTTGCTGGTGATAGAAAGTTTGATGTCTATATGGGCATTGATGTTTTTGGTAGAGGCACTTATGGTGATGGACAATGGACGGTATGTTGCTAAGTTAATTTACTATATCTAACGATTGCTGTTTTATCTTCCTTAAAATTGCATGAATACGTCATATATACTTTATTGCTAGCCACATAGCATTTTATTTCTTCTTTTAAAAATGTTATCCAGTATAAGTATAAGATCCTTTTCGTTTTACTATTAAGTATTTATATAAAATCGAAAATTTGAAGCTAATGAAGCACAATATAACTCTCATTATCTTTTGCATAGTAGACAAATGTGGCACTTGATGTACTAAAGAAGGATGATGTCTCAGCAGCCGTATTTGCTCCTGGATGGGTTTATGAGACTAAGCAACCCCCTGATTTTCAGACGGCTCAGAATCGGTATTACACACTACTATCACTCATCTTAACATTTATTTGCTTACTTATCCAAAGGGATTATTGTTTTTAACTTATTTATCTCATGTATATCTAATCATAAGATCACACTTTTGTAAGTTGTTACGTATATGTGATGTAATTGTAGGTGGTGGAGTCTTGTTGAGAAATCATGGGGAATCGCACAAAGGTATCCTAAAGTTCTTCCGTTCTATTCAAACTTTGATCAGGTACTTATTACGCACAAACAAATTCTTTTGTTGCATTTTCACTGGACAAATGCAAAATACATTTCATATATTTTTCTGCGGATCTGTAAATCACATTTATTTTTCTAGGGCCATGGTAACAAAATATCTCTTGATGGAAGAGTAATATCAGATGCACCTTGGAACAATCTCTCGAATCAAAGCTTTCAGGTAACATATTATGATTTCTTTCCGAATCACTGCATCCTTAACTATGATATTTGAGTATTCTTGTGGCATCTTTGTATCTATGAGGGAGTATATATTCATCTTTTGACATTCTGTAAAAAGTAGGGTATGGTGTTAAGTAGAGGTCGTAGTTTCGACCCATTTACTTCTGAATGGGTCGATTCGGGCTATGTTTTTCTCTAACATGTTAGATGGGTGAAAAGTCGCCCTTATTGCATGTTTTACCCATAAAACCTCCCCTAAAGCATTTGATTTGAAGTGTTAATTTACACAAAAATAAAAAATATCCCTATATTATCCTAAACTTGCATCTAACTGTGTTTGACAGCCATTTCTTGAGTTTTCTGAAGATACTGTAACCAAAACAATTCAAGCATTTCTTGAGTAAGTTAATGAATATGTAGCATGATTGCGCTACTAAATCTTCTGTATTCACTTTTATTTTCTGAGATAGAAACTCAATACTTTTTTCATTCTAATATATATTCACTCTATACTTTGAATTTTCAGTTTTAAGCAAGCATCTTATAGCGGAGGAGGGAATATTACATTTAAAGGAGTCCTAGAAAATCATGCTTCTCTCAAAAGAAAACTATTTCAAGGAGAACTCCATATAGGGAATTCACCACTCCACATTACATACTCGGTAATCCATCATATCTTACCTTTAAATTGAACTTGTTTTTAATGTTTCCAGGTAGAGGTGGCAAAAAGGCGGGTTGGTTAATGGGTCAAAATAGGCAACTTTTTGGTATGGGTCAAAATGGGCCAAGTCATTTTGTTAGTTATAATGAATTAATGTGTAGATATGATCATAAAGATAACTTCCCACGCATATGACCCATTTTATAGTGATCTATTTAATTTGACCCGTCAGAGATAAGCCTAAAACTAAATCTCTATGTTGCCATATCTAGTTTCAGGACACGCGAGGCTTTTTATGACGACATGTCTGTCTGATAAAAGATGCCTAGAAGAGAAAATAACATAGTGACAATCTTTAACAACTAATGTTTGCATTCACCAGGTGAAATCAGATGGTAGCTCAATGATCGGTCTTTCTCTTCATTTCATTGACAATATAGATGTAGAAAAGGAAACATCAGTTCTTCTTGCATTACGGGGAGACACATTGCTTACCATGGAACGGTTTTCAAGCAAATTTGACACTGTGATAATGCCACATCGTATTCAAAAACTTGAAACATCACCAGGGTGGGTCATACAAGAAAGTAGTATCATAATGGAAGGATCCACATTAACTGAAATACATGCGTTGTGCTACAAATCAAATCCTAAATCTGAATCACTTGATCAAAATACATCATCCTCGTCAGAATTTAATGCAGTTCTTGGTCATATATCGATTAAATCTTCTACCGGTAACATGATTTTTCCACCAGCCTCAGAATGGCATGTTGAAAGTCAAAACGTCGATTTGAAATCTAACTCGGAGGGACGTGTTATCCTTTCTTTCAAACTTCTATGGAGACTGAATAGCAAGGGTAACTCTGTATTCTCCAAGTACAATATTTATGTCGAGAACGAAACAAATGAATCAACACAAACATCAAAGTATGTGGGAGTAGCGTTAGTGGAAGCTTATTATGTATCTGAGTTTGTGGTTCCAACGGGTGTTACGAGCCTCAAGTTTATAATCCAAGCATGTGGCTTTGACGGAGCTTCTCAAGAACTTGTGGATTCTCCATTTCTTCAGTTACACGTTGAAGGCTTGTAGATTACGCTACTTCTATAGGTATTTGTATTATGTCTCGTATGATATTTTATTTCTATGTATCCTGCTCTTAATTTATTCCTGGCGTTAAAACTAAGTATGTCGTATAGAAATAATGTGACATAAAAGTTTTGACCCTTTTGATATATGTAACCCAGTTGATCATTTATAAAAAGAAGACGGTTAAATATATATGGTTTTCTGGTAAAATGATAGACTCCCTTGCTTTCCTTTTCTTGCTACCCTATGATGTAAATTCGTCTTGCCATAAATATCCAATGAGGCAGCAACCAGTGTAAATGTCTAATCAAACTACCCTTTAACGACGTTAAGAGTTTAAAAACAAGATCACCAGTAACAACTAAATAATATCAGTATTTAATACAATGAGAATACCCATCACTATTCACAGTATTCTTATACTCATTTTTATTCATGTCCCTCGATATTAACCATTTGTATCAGCATGTTTATAAACCTAGTTAATGCTCATTTAAGTAGTTTTTATGGACGGATGCATTATTTCTCGATAAAAACATAGGATGCAATTGTAAGTTTAAAAAGTCTCACACTAGGTGAATTGCGTTCGAAAACAAGTATCAGAGGTAGCAAACACAAGAGCTGAATATTAGGTATGTGGAAGTGAACCACCAAGAAAGATGGATGAAATTGTCAATTCGAATCAAGGTTGGATAGCGACTGTTTTATTACATTATGACGTATCTTTCTTGAAAGAAGAAAGAAGTAGAATATTAGACTGTAGAAAAACACCTTTTTGGTCACATTAGATGTGAACCAAAAACACTTTTCTGGTATGTTTTCCATTAGCAGAAGAAACCAAACCCGAAATAAGGTAATGTCTTCGAAACATATACCAACCCACATTTGGAAGCATTCTCCCTCGAGCCCTCCATAGTCAAATGTGCTTACAACAATTTACAAGTTATTAACTTTTTTTATACTTACAAGTAAACCACTTCTTTTACAATTATTTTATTTACTATCTTATTGACTAATCTTCTTTCTCCTGAATAGCTGTTCTAAATCACTTTTTCCTGGTATGTTCTATTTTTTGTTTCTATTATCAGTTTGTTGCCACTTTAGCATCTATTCATAGTAGTTTTTGTCACGGACTCTATATTCATATCTTCGCTTCATATTTGGCCTGTGATTATTATTCACCTTTGAAGCATTAACATGCATGATAATTAATTCTATTATTGTGTACGTGTTCCACTGAATCACATGCCCGCTAAAATTGACTTTTTGTTTTTATCAGCATCGTTTGACTAGTATACCACATGTTTTATGATGCATTTTTGACCTGCGGGTTCACCCAGTAGACTTTTACAAATACGTTTACACAGTTTCATACATATCAACAGGGAACGTATGATTAGTGACCTTAAAATAAAATGCTTTGGTGGTTAAACTATGCGAATGGGGAATCTTTTAGTTAAGTTCACTTGGATTGATTGAATGTATATACTATATAGAAATGCACATTCACATGTGTACTGCAAGGATAAGTTTATATAACAATCTTTGGCATCATTGTGGATAAAATATTGTATAACCATAAGTCATAGGCGTTATTGATTTACATTTCACTTGTCATGAACTCGGTAGTCCTCCCACCACCCACTCCACGTGAATAAGCTCTCTTGATCACGTTGTATACATAGCACAAATACTGTACTGTTATTTATGGCATAAGCACAAGTGTTCGATGCATGACGGTATCTATAAATTTATAATGATAATAGACAAAATTAAGCCTTTGAGTTTGTTTGAGGTTTATATGATTGGTATTTGGCAAAGAATCCTAGTACGTATGGATGCCTTTTTAGTCCTTTTTTTATATTAATTCTGATTAGAGAACATGCTAGTTGGTTCTTATTAGCAGAACCTGTCTATTCGAGATGAGCACCGGCCCTTTAACAAATCGATCATGTTCAGTTTATTTTTACCCTTTTTATACATGATCACATGTCCTGTTCATATGGTGCATGCGGAATAAAGATCTGAGTTCAGTTAATTGTTTGATGTTTCATTGGACAAATTTAACATTCTGAGGATCAAATGGGCATATTCTCATAGCTCATATCTTAAAAAAAATATTTAATGGCTCTGCATTTAGACGCTTCTTATTTTCAACTCGTTTTCAAATTTAAGACTTCTGCAAAATAACCATATACTCCCTAAGCGAACGGAACCTGTCTTTGTGGGGATGACTTGACACACGTAAATCCTGTTATTTAGCCTTCGTGTGTAACACATGTTATACCAGAAAGGCACAAATCAACGCGTTACTAGATTATACTATTTAATCTTTCGTAGTTAGTGGCACATGCTAGGGTTGACTTCATTAAACCTGCCCACGTTTTCAAACATATACCTGCTCCTTAACTTGATATTGTTTTGTTGTCTTGGTTTATTTCTAATAAAAAGATAACTGACGTGAGTATCAGTACTCTCTTTCACACACTTGCACACTCATGCAAAACACACACAAGAAGCATCTGCTATAGAAAACTCAAGATTGGAATTCTAAGAAATAGTTCTATTATGATCAGACCATTTATAATGATGCTTATTCATCATGTCCAAAGAGACGATGATTCTCTCTTTAGACTATCATACTGAATTACATTGTTAGAAGTGAAGTTAAAGTACTGATTATGATTAGTGATACTGTTGAGACATGAATATGATATGTCATCTGATGAAACCCTAGAAACGACATCGCCTGTTGACAGAGTGCTGTGTGCAGGGTGAACTGGCACGATCCCATCAGCCAATGCTGCTGGTGAAGCTAAAGGCTCTTGTTGCATTTGGATGCATAGTATCTCTGCCTGAGCCATGGCTAATTCCATTTGCAGCTGTGAAACCTGGTTCTGTAAGTACGAAATTGCCCCTACACATCCATACACCGGGTCCCTCATTCTTGCATTCGCTTCATAAACTAGGCTACTCACCGCATCCGCTCTTTGATTAACTGGAAGCTCCTGAAACAAGAGTGTGTGTCAGTTTATTAATATTTCATAAGTTTTTTTGATAAAGATGTTTCATGAATACGCGGCTACACCCCTCTCTTTGCTTGAAAAAGAGGGCTGTAACATTAAGGGTGGTGGTCGGGGATTGCTTATTACGTTTATCTGATTTAGATTAAACAGGTACCATTCTGCTTAAGATTAGACGCTTATGTGCTTTAAAAAACGGAGTATAAGTAGATAAACAGTTTTGTCCTAACAGTTAGAAATGCGTACCTACGTAAAAAGATAAGCAACTAAGCACCTAAATAAGCAATCCCAAACACCCTCTTAAGTATTTAGCATAGTGTAAGTACCTGCAGCATCTTGCCGACATTGCTAGCGCCAAAGACTTTGTGAACAATAGCGAACTTGTGAGGGTTATCAGATGGGAAATAGGGTGCAAAAATGCAGTCCTTGGCACAGCGTCTTCTTAGTAATTTGCATGACGCGCATGGTGAATGCCCTGGTGCCATTTATGACCTGTGTGTGAGAGAGAAAGGCAAAGAAGAAAAACAGCAAGATTTAGGGAATCTGTGAAGAATGGAAGTCGACTCTTGTGCTTATTTATATTAGTATTAAGTAGCAACTGTGTTATAACTTGGATCAACGCGCTTAGTATTATTTAAATCATACTGCATCACTTAACAATAATAAATACTAGTATTGCTAATAAGTCCATTCATCTGTAAGTGATGAAACAAATAGGTTAGGTAATGAGTCAAATCGGTAATTTTCAGGATGTGTTAATGGTAAATACGTTTAGTAGTTTTGAGTGTTAATTAGCGTATATTTCTTGCAGCATATCTTTGATTCATTTTTAACCGATATACCTAGTAAATATGATTATAAAAGTTCTGTACGTTGCAAAAGGGCCCTCAATTCGTTTTTCAGATTAGCACTCGACTTCCGGGTAAGTCTTTGCTTTATGGTTTCCTTTGTTTAATCCGTGTAAGCGTTTGTTTTCATTGAGATTCTTAAACTATTACTGTAACAGTTTGTTGATTTGAATGATATTATGGCGATGACATATGTGTACATCCACATCTAGGTTATAACTCAGATGTAACATGTTACCTGGTTTTCACTGCTAGTTTCTAGTTTTTTTTGTTTTTTTTTTTTTTTTTTTTTTTTTTTTTTTTTTTTTTTTTTTTTTTAAGCAGTATTATATATAAGAAACTAGCAAGTTGCTATAATTACAAAAACACGTAAGCCAAAGATGTTTCTAATCCGATCTTACGCGATGCAAACTACAACAATGAATAGGTTACTCCATCGGTCCATCCTATGTGAGCAAAGAAGCCCCCATAGGTATCTATAAACGAACATGAAATGAATTAAAATCACGAGAAACACGAGCCTTTACACCAATCCACCCAGTAAATATCAAGCTTTTTAACTCTGTGAGAAATCCATAAGAAAGAGACCAGCCGAATCTCAAAGAATATGTCTGCAACCACCATCTCTTTAGACTTGAAAACCTTAGTGTTGCGCGCTTTCCATATCATATACAAAGAGCTCCGAATGACGGCTTGTCACACGCTCTCAAGTTTCAATGGCACAGAATCATGAGAGGATAAGATATCTGATAACGATGTGCCATTAAAACAACTAATATTTCACCATAAAAAGATCTTCGACCAAACAGAAGAAACAAGTAAATATTTACATTATTTTTTTTTTTTTTTTTTTTTTTTTTTTTTTTTTCATATTTACATTTTTTCATATACAAGTTATGTTTCTTCGGTAGAAATCCGAGCCGGGCTCTATAACCCTTGAATAGAGCCGTTTTCAAAGCCGGGCTTTATATGTCTTTCGAATACCTTTAGAGACCGTATGTAAAACCGAGATTTATGACATCTCCAACATGTCTCTATGTATTTTTTTAGTGTAAACCAAGGTTGTCAAAATCTCAATTTTGATCTTATAATCTTACGATGTTTTGATACCGCATAGCAAAAACGATCTGAATCTTACATAAAATATTTGTAAACATATGATTCTATGAGATTCGATCTTAACCATAGTATGTTAAGATTTTTTATGATTCGATCTATGTTTTTCGAACCACACACTAGAAAAATATAAATCTATTGGTTATGTGGTGTAGAAATTAAACAATTAGCATTTTAATTTTCTTAAACATTTCAAAATTATAATTTATGAAAACATTTTTATGAATTCATATATTTTTTGATGTTAGTGTATATAGTTTTTTGTAAATTGCAAAAACTGTTAAAAAAATAATATTATAATAAAAATTTAAAATTCTTATCTAATCTTACGATCACAATTTTGCAAAGACAAAAACAACTTTTAGCAAAATCCTGATTTTAACAACTTTGATGAGAATTTATGCATGTAATTTATAACCTTTATTTTAGAATGATTATTTTAATCCTCTCACGGTATTTACATCACAAATTTACCTCATATGCCATATATTCTTTGAGTAAGACTTGAACCTAGGAAGATTGAATTAAATCGAACCCGAATCAGAACTGAATCATATAGAATTTGTGTTATGGGTCATAACTCAATCAAAGCGAACTACAAATTTGATTTTCAAGTTGGATATAGAGATGACAACGGGGTCGAGTTTGCGGAGAATGCTTGTTACCATCCCCATCCCTAAAGTTGGATAGCTATCCCCATCCCCGTCCCCATCCCCATCGGGGATTACAAGCTACATACCATCCCCATCCCCAACGGGAAACGGGATCCCCAATGGGGAATCGAGGACTTTTTCCCCGTTACACAATTAACATTTAGATTATGTTTCAAATGACGCAACTATTACGAATAACACAATACGGTAATATCAAACAACATTAACGAGATTAACATTTCATGTGATGATGCCAGTATCAATAATAACAAAATTAACACGCAAGAGCTCATTCTGGAAGGTTACTGTTAAAGGATATATTAACCATCGATTGATAGTGTTTCAAATATTTAATAGATATTTGAAACATACAAGATATATAAATGTATATATAGAATAAAGATATTCGGGACGGGTTCGGGGACAGGTTTGGGGAACCAAGGGTATTACCATCCCCGCCTCCATACCCGCTTTTTATTATCGGGGAATCCCACCCCCATCCTCATACCCGGTCAACTCGGGGAATCCCCGTTCAAATCGTATTCGGGTATCGGATTCTCCGTCGGGTTCGGAGTTTTTTTGCCATCTCTAGTTGGATATGAGGTTTGACAATCGGACCCGAAAATCAAACTTATACAAATATATATATTTATGTATATAAAATAATTATTAAAATTTAATCTTAATATAAAAATATAATTTTTATACTTGAAGTAATTTTTTTTGCTAAATATTTAAATAATTATGTATTTTTTTTTAAATTCGGAGAATTCGGGTCAATCCAAAAACCAAACCGAATTCAGATTCGATTTTCGGTTCGATTTAGTTTGATTTTTAGGTCGACTTATAAAAAATTAGTCAAATAACCCAAACTGAAGAACACCTTTACTTGAACCCACAATCATTTAGCTAAAAAGCTTCTCACATAACATGTGATACTATTAGAACATGGAGTAAGTGTTAACACACTATGTTCTCAAGATCTTTTAGTTAAAGTAAAAAAAAATATTTTACTTCTAAAATCAATTAAATTATACTAGTAACTAGAAAACGCAACTTTTTTTAGTTTATTTTTATGGGTTTTTCTAATGTGTGCCCTCAAGCACATGTTAAACCATGTTTAATAAACACTAACTTTTTTTTATATCCAAAAATACATTTAATTCATATTAAATATACTCAAAATTCGCCATAAACTTTACTCTTAATATAAGCTCAAACATGTGCACTCGGGCAAATGTTAGAAATTCTTTTTTTTTTTTTTTTTCTTTAGTAAATTTTTTTGAGAATACACAAAATCAAGTGATTATTTTTGTCTGATTTGGAGTTTTAGTTTACTAAACTTTTATTTTTATCTTTGAGTGTTGCCTATATCTTTCCAGGTGGGATGTATCTCCACACCTAAACGTCATGATATGAAATGAGATATAGTGTGTCTTTATCCCTTTGCTACTTGTTTTTTTGTTGTTTATATACTAAACTCTCATTTAAGTTAGATGACTTTGTGTTTAGCTATTATTGTTCACATTATTGAGTAGTTATCAATTTAAACTGTAATTACTTTAAATGCATGATTAAACCATTCTTGTAGCGACTTGAGATGATCAGATATGTCTTATGCTAAAGACTTGGTTCAAAATGTTAGACTTGATTATATATGACTAGCCAGGGTGTTCGCATAATTCGGTTACGGGTACTTTATTATTAATCGAAAAAAAATTAAAAAAAATATCTTGGTCAGGTCTGGTTCACTTATTTGAATAAGTTTTGGCCGGTTTTCACCAGTTTTCGATTAAAATCGTTGCCCTGATCTAATTTTAAAACCATATGTACCACCAACTTGTAAATTATATAAAGTTTTTTTTTATGTTTTAATAGTTGTACATATGTATAATAAGATATATTATTCATTTTAGGGGTATTTTTAAAATATTATTAATTAATATGTTTAATATATTAATTAATGTGTGTTTGTAACATATGCTTTATAACATGTATTAATTAAAATTTATTTTAGAAAAGGGACATTAATGCTTAATTGACTTGTATAATATGTTTTAAAATTTGTATTACTTAAAATTTTATTGATAAAAGAGTGCATAAGATGGTTTATAAACAATGTTTAAATGACTTGTATAATACAGTATGTTTTAAAATTTATATTACTTAAAAATTTAATGAAAAGAGAGTGCATAAAATGGTTTATATGTAGTATAGATAAAGGTCGGCTAAATGGAACTAATTTTATTAGTCACGTTCTTGAACGATCAAATTAATTTAATGTTTTATTCTTGTAAGTAAAATGGAAAAATATTCTATCAAGTTGAAGTCAACTTGATATGTTAAGTTCTCCAATAATAAAGATAAATATATGTGGGTTCTCTGCGTTTCACTAAAAGTTTTTTTTATATATTTATCTAAATTCTGATTGGCCAACATTATCATTCAAGTTACCTTCATCTTGAGAGGATTTTGATCCAAGTAAAATAGCCTTTTTAGCTAGTAATTGATATGTTTTTACAACATAAATTTATCTCATATGTCACGGACGAATCGGAAAAGCTTGAGTCACTTAGTTTTCTTGAAATGATCTTTGGATTGAGAAGAAATATTAACTTGGATGTATAAAAACTGTGATTGTAAGGGTATTATTTATATAGATAAAAATTATTAAATTATAAAAAAAAGAAAAAAAAAAAGAAATAACCGTTTGACAACGGTTGTATTTTATTTTATCTCTTCGTCTAAATGTGACGATCAACCGACGAATAAGAGACGAGTGGTGTCATTGCGCAAACCTACGAGAACCGGAGAAGCTGCCACCTCAGACCAACAAGCCACTTCACTTCACCACACCTTTTCCTTTGATGATGTAGTTCTTGGATGATTTTTATTTGCTATTCATTTATACTTGATAATTATAATCGGCCACCAACTAGTTAAAGCGAGTTATATCTTGGTTGGAGTTTTATGAATTATACAAGATGTAGAAAACTAGAAGGGGTTGAATAATTTTTACCGATTAGTTTTAATGCTCTTAGAAACTTTTCATTGTTGTAAGGATATATAGATCAAGTATAACACGTGAGGTAAATGACTTGAAGAAACAAACCATAATGGACACGAATCTATAGTGGTTCAGCCTAGCAATATCTCACCTATCTTGCTTCTACTTCCACTTCTCGAGTATCCACTCGAGAGTTCTACTTCACTAGTAAATGATTCTCCTTTACACCGGTGAAAAACCTTTACACTTTTGGCTTACAATCTTTATCGACACCTAAGCTAAGATGTCTTTAAGTTCTTTACAAAGGCACAACTTGCCTTGTAAACTTCTACACCTTGTGGTTATAACAGCAACCAAACTTTAGCTTACAATCTTTATCGACACCTAAACAAGATGTTTTTAATTTCTTTACAAAGGCACAACTCGCCTTGTAAACTTCTACACCTTGTGGTTATAACGCCAACCACACTTTACACAACTAGATAGATGAATGGGTACAACAATGGTGATAATGCAGATAACACTTAACACTTCCACACAATGTAGAGCCTTGATGGATCAAAGCTTGAAGTTCTTGTGAAAGATCTATATATATGAACAAATTATCTAAATCACAAGCAAGAAAAGAATTCACAAAAGTGAGTTGGGGTTAGATATATGTACTGAGATTTAGAAGAGATTAGTTAGAAATAGTGAGTTAGAAGCTTGGACGAAGGGTTCTATTTATAGGCAAGCTGCCAGGGACCCACAGATCCCGTCAGACCCTTCCCCTTTGGGTCCGTCGGGGTCCGGCTAATCTGACTTTTGTGCCTCATAAATATTTGTCCACTCTATCAAGCAAGAATTAAATCTACCTTGTTTGAATTTGCAAAATCTGATATTTAAGGGTCAACTTTTGACTTTGTGAATAAAACTATTTTTACCATTTTATGTTTACATATGTTTTATGTATATTTGTAAAACATTTTTGCATATGTTCATGGACTAAGAAACTTATATGATGCTTTATTTATTCAAACATAAAATATGTTCGATGTTTTGTCATTAACAAAACGTTAAGCATGATTAAAACGTAAATACCGTTTTAGTGTGATATTTGCATTTACAATCTCCCCCTTTTTATTGAAGACAAAACATTTAACTTATTTTTAGTTTGCATTACCATATAAGTTATGTGTTAGAAATAAATGTTTATTATTTATCTTCTCCGCCTTTTTATCGAAAGAAAAAGGGAAGGTTAGTTTAAATGAAAAATTAATTTGAGAGAGAAATTGATGACAGTATCATTTTTTTATGCCTTCCCCTTGTTCAAGCTCCCCTAGTTTGGAGAACCGGGGGAGGTCTATGGATTGTGAAAAGCCTACAAAAGAAAGGTTAGTGGTACAAGATATGTGATACATGTATATGAGTTAGTGAGCCCAACATCAGGTTCATCAAATAGTCCAACAATGGATACATACCTTTAAGAGAGAATTGCATATATATCCTTACAAAGAGTCAAAATTGCATATATATCCAGCTTAAACTTAAAATTGCATATATATCCTTATCAAACATGACAAATTGCGTATATATCCAAATATTTATTTTTTAAGAAAAAAGCTATATATACGTAACACATATTAAAAAAACGACAAGCTTCGCTAATATATTATGTAAACAACCAAGCTCACTAATATACATTCAAAGTAAACTTCTTGAATGAATTTACTTAAATACCCATGTGTTCTTTCACTTTTCATTTATTCTTCAATTTATAATATATAGTTAATTTATAATATCGAATGAATTAAAAAAAGTTTATTACGAAAACAAATAATTTTCGTAAAAGATTTATTTTAAATTAAAAAAAATCAAAAAAATTTCGAAAAAGATTTAAAAATTTTAATTTCAAAAAACTTCTAAAATTTTAAAACTTCCATTTTTTAAAATCAAACTTTAAAAAATAAATTAGATTTATTTAAATTAAAATATTTTTTTAAATGTTTTTCAAAATTATTTTTTAGTAATTAAATAGATTTAAATATTTAAAAATAATTATTTTGATATATATGCAATTTGTCATGTTTCATAAGGATATATATATATAATTTTAAGTTTAAGTTGGATATATATGCAATTTCTCATGTTTTATAAGGATATATATGCAATTTTAAGTTTAAGTCGGATATATATGCAATTCACCCATTTAAAATGAAAAATAATGTAATAATAAGATTTTGTGATCACAAACAAATCTCCCCCTTGTTTCATGCGTAATTTTTGAAATAAAGATGTTAGTTTTCTCGAAAACATTTCAAGATTATACACATAAACATATATAGCAAGCATGTATATTCGTTTGACATAACACAAATTTAAAAACTAGGGTCTATTCATCTTGCCCCAAAGTAAAATACAACCAAATAGCATGTGAAACATTTGAAGGGAAGTGAATTAAAAATAAAAAGAAACAAAGAACAATATAAACTAAGACCAGCCAGACACACAGACCCTTTCTATTGTCGAACCCAAGGGGTAATGGGTTCGACTGGGTCCGTGTGCTCTGTGGACAGAAAACATGAAATGAGACCCCATGGATGCAATTTTTTAGGTCAAACATCCTACTGAGAAATGGGGGTATAGCAGAGTGGAGATGCCATCTATGACATTATGAAGAGCTACACGCATCTCTTGACGGAGGTCCATGACAAGAGAGTGGATATAGCGACAATGAGTACATTGTGGAGAGACCATGAGGTTCTTTGGATGAAAGTGATTTGAATAGTTTGAAGATGATGGAAAGGGTCCATGAAGAGTGATGTGTTCGTGGACTTCTCGGAGATGTCTTTGAACCATGTCATCAAATGTTTATTGCCTATGGAAATGGCATTGGTTTTGAGTGGTTTGAGGCAAGACACTAGTGGGAGATGGTTGAGATGATAGGTGAGGGAAAGATGGTTCTTAGATCCATAACGAATCATTTATCTCCATAAAGGAGGTAAGTGTAGGGGTAGGTGTAAAAGAGGTTTTTTGTGATGGTGGAGTTATGGTTGGTAGTGGTGCGGAGAGCGGCGGTGAGGAGGAAATAGGAATAAAGGATCCATTGATGGTATTGTCCTCATTTGAGTTTGATGAAGGTGGTGATGATAAGGGTGTGTTAAAACTTTCAATAGGGGATGAGGTGCGTATGATGGTAGGAGAGTTTGGTTGAGAGGGGATGATAATGGGTGAAGATGGGCTAGAAGGACTTTATTGGCTATAGCTATCTTACACGATTGGGACATTGAGCAATTAGCTGTTAACATTTCCTTCCTCCATAATGATCTCAATGAAGAGGTGTATATGTAGATTCCTCAAGGCTACTCACATTCTCATCCTCCTAACATAGTGTGCAAGCTTAAAAAGTCCTTTTATAGTCTCAAACAGGATAATAAACAATAGCTTGAAAAACTTACAACTTTTCTCCTATCCCTTGGTTTCAAACAAAGATACGTTGACACTTCACTCTTCACTCTTAAAGATGCTCAGAGAATCATCACACTCCTTGTCTATATGGATGATATCTTAGTTGCTAGTAATGACAAGACTAACATCAAGTAGATCTAGGAACAGCTAAATGCTAAGTTCACTACCAAAGACTTAAGCCCTCTATACTATTATTTGGGAATTAAGTTCTTTATAAGCAAAGAAGGTATCACCATGATTCAAACGAAGTATTGATTTAGTTATTCATGTTGGTCTTCTAAACACCAAACCCTTAGCTACACCTCTTGATCAAAATGTCAAACTCTCACTAACCAATTTTCTACATAATCTTAGTTGGAAATTTGCTCTATCTTACCATCAGTAAACCTGATCTAGCTTTTGCAGCTCAAACTCTCATCCAATTACTACAAAAGCCAAGGACACTCCATATGAAGGCTTTTATCAAAGTTGTAAGATATGTCAAGCTATATCTTGGTCAAGGTCTATTGTTCCCCACTACAAACAACTTAAACCTCAATGCCTATTGTGATAGTGATTGGGTCAGTTATCCTATCACAAGCAGATTAGTTACTGGCTATGGTATTTTATTAGGTCATTGTCTTATATCTTGCTAGTTTAACAAGCAGCTTGTAATCTATAGATCATCCCATAGAAGCTTAATGCAGAGCTTTAGCTAATACCACATGTGAGGTCACTTAGATACCATGTCTATTAAGGGAATTCAATGTCACTGTACCTACTCTTGTCCCAATGATGTGTGACAATGCGTTTTCTATTTCCCTAGCATCCGATCATGTTCATCATGCTAGCTTAAAGCACATAGAGATTGATTGTCACTTTGCTAGGGATAAGATCAAGGCTAACCAAATTTTACCTACCTACATCTCCACAAAGCAATAGGGAAGATATTTGACAAAGGGTCTTAACAAGCCTCTTCACTACAATTGCTTAGCAAAGTTAGGCATGTGTAATCCTTACACAATGCTAACTTGCGAGGGAAATGATGATATATAAGTAAAGTTCAATTCCCAACATCATGTTATCCTTGTAAGGCCTTTTACCCCAAAAAAACATCATGTTATCCATGTTACCAAACACCCTGATCAAGATGGGGAAGCATAATCTGTCGTGTTGTTGTGCATAAAGAAACTCACAAAATGCTTATGTTGCTGAATAAGAGTATGCGTAAATGATGTAGAGTGTAGCTTAGCAACTTGTAACAGTTATATTAGCAAGATTAACTAGTTAGTAGTTTCTCGCTAGTTATTATGTTTAAATACTCCTGTACTCCTCATTTGTAAAAACTCAGTGAAATAATAACCATTTTACATAGTCTCTCTCTCTCTCTCTCTCTCTCTCTCTCTCTCTCTCTCTCTCTCTCTCTCTCTCTCTCTCTCTCTCTCTCTCTCTCTCTCTCTCTCTCTCTCTCTCTCTCTCTCTCTCTCTCTCTCTCTCTCTACTCTCTCTCTCTCTCTCTCTCTCTCTCTCTCTCTCTCTCTCTCTCTCTCTCTCTCTCTCTCTCTCTCTCTCTCTCTCTGAAGCCTTACCACCCTTCACAGTTATCTTCTTACTCTTACTCATCATTTTATTTACACAATCATTTAACGTGCGTTTGGCACACGACTTTTAAAAGAGTTTTTGAGCAATTAACATTTAATATTATTATTAAAAAGCTCATTTGGAAGAAAGCAATTAACATAAATAAATTATGATAACCGCTAATTTTACAGTGCTCTTTAAGCATTTAACATTTAATATTACGTCATTTTACACATTCAAATTCCAGTTACAACTATCCTATCAAACATTTTTATAAATTAAACGGCTAGTGTTAACTGTTCTTGTTAACCGCTACTATTAACCAATGTTTTGAAACCCGGGTCGACCCGGCCGGTTCAACCGGTTGGACCGGTTCCGGCCGAAAAAACGGGTCAAATTGACCCGGGTCTTACATTTTGGAAACCCGGTGTGACCCGCCGGGTTTGAAGCGACCCGGGTTGACCCGGTTCGTGCGACCCGGCCGGGTTTTGATTTTTTTTGATTTTTTTTGTTTTTTTTTTCGTTTTTTCGCGATATAATTATACGTATTTATAACGTAACTTTGTTTTTACGTGTTATATTTGTTAGTAAATGGTTTTTTGGGCCAAATATATGAAATATTCATGATTTATATTTATATATATATAGTAATATTGGAAATATATAAATAATTTTTTTTAATTGAAAACCGGGTCGACCCGGCGGTCCAACCGGTTGAACCGGTGACCCGGTGACCCGGTGGCTCGACCGGGTCGATTCAAAACCCGAGTTTTAAAACATTGCTATTAACTACTTATTATTGTATGTTATTGCTAACCGCTTTCAATAGTTTCAAGTTTCAACAAATGCGCCTTTAATATGTGTCATGCATTAATACGTTCTATTTTATTGATTTTTTTTCACTTGTCAAAATTATATAATTAGAGATAAGTAGGCGCGAATAGTATAAAAGAAATACCATTTTCTTCATCGATTACTTAAGACCCGTTGGTTCGCAAAAATATTTTTGATGAATTGAAATGCGTTTACGTAATTGAAATGCGAAGGAATACTATGTTCAAAATTAGAATCATATGTATTTGGAATCTAATGGAATTAGAATTTGATAAATCGTGTGTTTGGTTGAAAGAAAATGAAATGAGAAAAACAAATAATATTAAATTATTTAAAATCTTATTTAAGTTTAAAATTAAGACTTTAAATAATATTCACTAAATATAATATTTGGGATGAGTTCTAGAAAAAACCTCATCTCGATAGAAAACCTAAAAAACTAAAACAGATGCACTAAAATATCAAATAGATGCCGTAAACGAAATGCACTAAACGGATGCACTAAAAACAGTGCATCCGTTTGTTATTTTTAGTGCACCGGTTTAGTTTTCTTGGTTTTTCATCGAGATTAGGTTTTCTCTCGATCTCATTCTTATAATATTTTTAATAATAATAAAAATAATTTTAAATAATATATATTATATAAATGAATATATCAAATAAATTGTGTTTTATATAAAATGTAATTATGTATCTTAAATAATATATATAGCATTTTATATAAATTATTATATTCTATTTTATTTTAATAAACATTAATTTTATACTGTAATTTATTAAGATACAAAATATAAAATAGGTTATAAAAATTAAAATTATATAATTTTAAATAAATATTAATTATAAAATATGACATAATAATATAAAATTAATAATAGTAATATTAAAATAATTTAATAGTAATAATAATAATTATAATAATATAATATATTATAATATAACATAATAATAATAACAACAACAACAATAACAAAATAATACGGATCTCATGAAATTGAAAAATCCTCCTCTTTTCCATATATATATATATATATATATATATATATATATATATATATATATATATATATATATATGGTGAGGTTATTTTCAGAACCAAATAAATGTACAGAACTGCGAGAACTAATCTGGACCATTCATCTTACTTTTCATGCTAAATAATTATTTTTTAATTTAAAGGGTATTTTAGTCAAATTCAATTTTACAACTCTTTTATAAATTAGTTAAACCACTTATTTCTGGTAACTCCTAGTTGGCAACTTTCCATGTTTTAAAACTTTTTATTTTTTTAGTTTCTAAAAAAAACCAATCTGTAGATTTTTTACTTTATGATTTTTCAAAAATCAACCAAATCGTTTTGCACATGTGCATTCTCACTTTGCAAAAACATAGAAATTTGTTTATACACCAAATAAATAATTATTATACATACGAACATTTAATAAATTTTTATAAATCTAGAAAGTTTCGTTGATGACGAATTACTATTTCCGGACACCAGATACAAGTGCACAAACAATACTAGTAATTTTTTTCCCAACATTGCACCTTGAGTTTACATATTATGTAACATCATAAAAATAACAATAGGATACAAGAGTTTATACATGTGTGCACAGCTAATCATTATATTTGATTTTTTCGTATGCATGTACATGTATTTGTTTGAGTTACACAATCTTCTAGCCTAGTGTCGAATCCACTCATATGCACTTGCACTTGTAGGTACATGTGTATTCAACTTCTATTCAAAATTTATTCGATTGTTGCCAACATTCTTCCAATTTAGCAAATCACTCCTGATACACATATAAAAAAAGTAAACGAAATTAGCAAAAAAAAAATCTATCAACTTTAAAATACATATGCACACAACTCAAAAGATCACCTTTTATATGAACCCAAAAGATTATAAACAGATTAGATTACCGTAACCAAATTAAAAAAACCGTAGTATAGTGTGCATTAATGGAAAACTACATTGACAATAGTAATTTCAACAAAGACAAGTACCATTAGTACACACAAGCTCAACAAGCAAGTTAATAAACTTTAATAAACAAAACATGTACAAAGTACTTTAATCTAAATCATGTATACAGTTAGCAATACATGTGCATCGTATGTTTATAAGTCATATAAACAATGACATTATACTAAAAAGTAAAAACAAATACTTACATAGCAACCAAATATTGTAACCAACAAGAAAAATTGTATAATTTTAAAGAAAAAACAGTTGGACAATATTTATCCACTGTCCAGTAATTAATGAGACTAGTACTATATATGTAATGGACCAAAAAAGTAAAAAAAAACCCATCTTAACAAGAAAAAAAAAATTCAAAAACAACTAGTATCAAATTACCATGTTTTGAAAGTAAACTCTGTGTAGAAATACATATAAAAATTATGAATACCAGTGCATAGTTTCATGATATAGCCAACAAATCGACAATCTCTAGAAATGCACATGTAGTCCTTCCGATAACACTAGACTCGAACATACAAAAAGACATATGCACATGTATTTTTAACGATTAGAACATATCACCTAAATACACATCTAAAATTACTAAAAAAATAAGAACACCTAATAATACTAATACAAAAATTAACCACAAATTGTAAAAAAAATTCAAATAAAATACATCGATTTCGATACAAACGATGACAGTCAACTACACAATACATTGAATTAAATTAAGCACATCACAAAAAAAAGGTATTTGAGAAGAATGACTAAACCATTCTAGATGTTCATCAAAAAAAAATGCTTAATCATGATTTACTATAATCAAATCAATAAATAACAAAATATTAAAATTATTATGATAACTCTATTAAAAAATGAAATTAGTTAAATTATAATTAGTTTGGATTAAATTGTGTATACACCTATACAATCTCATAGCAAAGTCCAGTTAAACTAAATTGAAAATCAAGATGTGTGTTTTCTGTAAGAAACTTTATACCACACAAATATATATCATCATCATCCCTATTATGTAGATCTACTAAAAAAAATTAATAGCATGCATACCTAAAACATGTAACATGAAACATATTTGTAAAAGATTAGATATATTTCACTTTTGTTGGTTCGACTAGCAGATCACACAAACCGGATATCCATAACATCATGGTGCAAGGATTAAGAATCAGAAACTTTGGTGATGATAAATTGAAAAACTCGTGGACGGAGGTTTTGAAAGATGACGGCTAGGTTTTTTTTATGGTTTGAAGAGAGAGGGAGAGAGAGAAATACATTGGAGAAGTTACAGATGGTTAAAAATGGATATATGAATTTATTGATAGCATTTATGTAATGACCAGAATACCCTTTCCTCTCAATCAGATTAACTTTTTTTTCTATTTATTTACGAAAAATGCCATCTTGCATTAGTATGATGTAAACTATGCATTATTAGGTGTAAAAAGATAATTCTCGCAGTTCTGTACATTTATTTGGTTCTGAAAATAACCTTACACTATATATATATATATATATATGAGATTTTGAAAGATTTTTATTTTATTTCATGTGTCAATCAAATACGTTAAGGAATTAAATTTAGATTCTGAATTTTTTGAATCTGTCAATCATACACAATGTAAAATAAAATAAAATGTCAATTTCATCAAAATCCTGAAAAATCCACGAACAAAACGAGCCCTCAAGTGAAAATGACTTATGATTTGGACATAATAATAGCGTTTATATTTCTTTGCAATTTGGCCAAAACCATTGAACTTGAGGAAAGATCCGAAGGCCTTCATCGTGTAATAATAATGTCCGTACGTAACAAGTTGTTTGGATGTTAACAAAGACTCATTATCATTGGACAACAACATTATTTCATTTAAATCATATAAATAATTGTTTTAATCTCAAAGCTTAATGATTTAGGTAGGGTATTATGGGTCACTTTAGAATTTAGAATTTTGTTATGCTCCACAAAATCAATCAATAAATTATAATATAGAACGATTTCATAATTATATAGTTGTGTGGTATGAATATATAATACTAACCTTTTTATAATTTTATACAATTCGATTTATGAGGTTTATACATAATAAAAACTAACAAGGTATTCACGAATAATGTTTAATAATTTATTACATTTTTGTGATAAAATGTTAATAATTTGATGTAGTGTATTTTAACTCTTTAACCAACGTTAATATTTATCATTATAAACGGTTGTGATATCAAATATTTTATCGAGAAATATTTTTTTGTTGTTCACTATTTAATTTCTAAAAATAACAGGGTTTTGTAATTAAAAGTTTTAAGGATAAATGTTAATTATATGCTTCTCATCACAATAATTTTATATGTGACAAAGATTTTAAGTTACGATAGCTTCGAGTAAAGGCGAAATATTTTGTATAATATACCCATGTGAAATTGTGGCATTAAATATGTCGATAGATTAGGTTTTATTATATGTATTTATTAAAACAATTGTTAATTTATATGCTATTTTTTTTATAGATTATTAATAAAAGGTAAAAAGAAATAATTAAATAGTTTCAACTTTTTTTTTAAATCTTATTATAATATTATGTTTTTCAGTATCACAAATAAAGTTAAAAAAAATAAAATAATTATGATTTGTATTTCCTAAAATATTTTACATACATTTTTAAATAAAAAAACTCACACACATCACCAAACTATCCTATAATAACCCCAACATCTCTCACAGTCATTACATCTACAACCTTCATCTACCTTCGACCATTATAAATCCGCCACCCTTACATCATATCACTTCTCATCGTCACGGATAACTTACTACTACAAAAAACACATCACAAACCGCTCATAACATGTTTACATGCTTTAACCAATAACGACCAAAGATCTGTAGGCAAGATTTCCTTGTCTTGTCTCCCTCACGCCAAAAATTAAGAAGATTTTTATAATAAACAAATGTTTAAACACATACGTAGTATCTCTTATTTAATGTATGTCACACGTGTGCAAGTACAATATTTTGTTACTTTCGTATTTGGAGTTTCATATGTTGAGTTATAGTAGTTTATAACTTTATACATTATCATCAAAGGATTTTGTATTATCGTAAGAAGGTTTTTTTTTTTTTTTAGTTTTACAATATTTCATTTGTATTTATTTATTAGTCATCTAAATTTCGGCTTGAACAATGTATGTTATTAGTTGTATTTGATATATTGAATGAGTATTCTAAAATATTATATTGTATTATGTGTTTATATTAGTTGTACATTTTTAGTTATGGGATATTTGTAATATTAGTATTAATTATATGTGTTGAATTAATGATGATTTCATTTAATATTTGTAAATAAAGTTTTTAAACTAGTAATGCTAAAAACTGAGTTCTATTTGTGTAGCATAAGTATTACAAAATATGTTACGTAACTTGAATTATATAAAATTTTTGATATTTAATAAAGAGAAAGATGCCAAAATATATTATAAATAGTATAAATATAAATAAATTTATAAAATATAAAAATTTATAAATTAATAACATAATAATATTGTAATCTGTCTTTCAAGAAAACACAACTATAAACCTTTACAAAATATTTACCACATTAAAATGTTTTAATATACGAAAACCGACAGAAACGAAACCACCAAATATCAATTCAAAGAACATGCAATCTAATTTTAATGCCTTGTTGTATTTAATTTAATTAATAAAATGCGTCACCTCATTAATAAACCCAAATAGCACTTACATTATTTGTCACCCTCTTTATATTCTAAAAACTTTGAAGCCACTTGGATTATATTCGAAGAAAGCCAATCATTCAAAGGTTACGGAAGATATTTACGTTTTGTTTCGCAAGAGAAATTTTAAAGTTTTTTTTAAAGTTATTAGCTTTTTATTTAAATTTTTTTTTAAAATAATTAGTTTTATTTGGCACAACAACTTTTTAAAACTGTTAGTTTTTTATTTTAAACAAATATCTCTTGTATGAAAAGTTAGCTCTGCAAAAGTTGTAGATCACTGATATACTCTCTAGATATATTACAACAGATCTAAATATTTATTTCTAAGTTATTTTACATCTGCATTTTACCGTTAACAACTAATTTATCAAAACACTTTTATTGAACAATATAACTTATAACTAATGTTAACAGCTTTATAATTAACAACTTACAACTTATATTTAACAGTTAACAGCTTACGATTTACAGTTTTTACCAAACATAGCCTAAGGGGCCGTTTGGTTCAAGATATTAAAATTCAGGAATTCTAAATTTTAATATATTAAAATTCCTCATAATTTAAAATTCTAAAATTTAAAATGCCTAAGCATGTTTGGTTGGCAGAATTTATAATTTTTTGAAATCTTGATTTTAGGTTAAACCAATTAACGAATAAATATTTTTTTTATATATATTTTCTATTTAAAAGATTAAAATTCGAATTTTCACATTTTATATAAATTTTAAAAAAATTATATAAATTTTATAAAAAATATATAATAATTTTATTTAAAATTTATAAATATATATATATATATATATATATATATATATATATTATAAAAATTTATATAAATTTTATAAAAGCATTATATAAATTTTTTAAATTATTATACAAAATTTAAAAAAAGTTTATATAAATTTTATAAAAATATACATATAAACCTTAAAAAAAGTTTATATATTATAAAAAAAATCATAAATTTTATAAAAAAAATTATATAAATATTATAAAAGAATTCATTAAGTTTTATAAAAATTTAATAAAATTTTAAAATTTTTTTATATAAATTTTATAAAAATATTATAAAAAATTTATATAAATTTTGTATAAGTTTTATAAATAAAAAAATTTAAAATTTTTTAAAAAATCATTTAATTTTATAAAAAAAATTATATATATTTTATAAAAAATTCATTAGTTTTATAAAAAAGTATTTAAATTTTTTAAGAAATTTCAATAAATTTTATAAAAATTATATATATATTTCATAAAAAAATTCTATATAAATATTTACTTAAATTTATATAAATTTTTAAAATTTTACAATTTTTTATTTAAACATAAAAATCTTAATAATAACGACAAGAAAAAAAGTTTATGAAAAATAATTTTCAAGTAAATTAAAATTCCTCACTTTTTGGAGGAATTCTAATATCCCTCATTTTGGGAATTTAAGGAATTTTAAATTCCTTCTTTGGTTATACCAAACACAATATTTGGGGGATATTAAAATGTAAAATTTTTGAATATCCCCGAACCAAACGACACCTAAGAGTAAATAAACAAAGAAATAACATGTCAGAGAAAATTTTCACACACAGTTTTATTATTTTCACACACAACTTTCTGTATTTTCAAACCCAATTTCTAAAATAAAAAACGGCATGCTCTTTTCCACAAACTAATGACGAGATTAAGGCTCTACTTCAGAAACAAATAAATCAACAACAACTTCACCAGGATACGTTTAAGTGGTTAGCTGAAGATTTCGATGCCGCGTACGAAGCTAATACGACACTGCACACAGGATGTGAGAAATGCCGTGATCTTTCCCCACAGAAACGTCATTTAATCGACACGTATCTAAGTAATCAATCTGATACCGATTTCAACATATGCGGATCTTTGTTTAGAAAGTCGGCAAAATTGGAGACTCGAATTCAGAAAAATATTGAATGGCTGAATACTTGGGTTCTTCGTCTCAAACTCATATCGGTTCTTCATCCTGATCTCATACAACTCATATCGGTTCTTCGTCACAACAACATCGACGCTGAAATGTGTCTCCCGATCTACCCTTTCCAATTGAAAACGACTCAGATGGCAGAATGACTGACAATGAGGTGTATCAACTATATCTATATCAAAAAGCGTTGAGAGAAAGTCTGCAAGAAGAAGAAATGACACGAAGGAACTGGGAGGCCCAAATGATGGCCGAAAAAGATGAAGAAGAAACAATGCGTTGGGAGTTACCTGGTCAGTTTTCGGATTCGGATCCGGGAACTGACTAATCGTATTATGTATTTTTATTTTATCTATCTTGTATTGTATTTCCTTTCGTATTGTATTCAAATTCCAGTGTTAACTTTTATCCCTTTTTATTTAACTTTTTTATATTTATGTTTTTTTTAATGTTTTTTTTTAAATTTCTATGTATTGTCTTTTAATTTCGTACTGTGTTTTAATTTTCTATGTACCCGTGTTTTAATAAAATGTATGAATAAAAAATGTTTTATAAAAAAGTGGGGGTGATGTGTAGTGAGTTGTAGTGATTTGGGTGAGTGTCGTTACCTTATGTAGGGAGTTTGGGTGAGTTTGTTAAAAAGCTGAGGTGACGCTGACGTGCCAATGAGTGACTTTGTTGTCACTCCCACCGGCCTAAAGACGGATACTAGCTAAATACGGATACCAATAGGAAAAAATTTAAGCTTTATCCGCAAATTTATTATGATGGACTATTGTATCAATTATCCGTTTAAAAATTATTATACGCTATATTATTTTGAGTTGTTTCAAAAATAATAGTCTATTTTTAAATATACATATACTAGGCGAGTACCCGCGCATAGCGGCGGAATTGCCTAGCGGCAGATAATTAACGAAACATTACATCGTGGTAAGATTCAAGTATAATTGCAAAATGTGCTAGCATATGATAATTCAGTTTTAAATAAAATATCTAATACAAAACAACATATTAAAAAGCAGTTATTAAAATTAAACGTCAAACAACAAATGATCAAATGTAACGACTGTTAATCATCGCGCAAAACTTCTTGGTATACAACACTTGAGGTGTACACTCCTTCTTCGGCAAACTGCATAACTGGCTTCACTAAAACTTTGGTTGTTGATCGTGATATCCCTCTAGACAATGCTACATAAAGTTGGCCATGGGAGAAAACAGAGTCAGGCAAATAGACACCCACATTTGGAATTGTTTGCCCCTGAGCTTTATTGATTGTCATCGCAAAGCAAAGGCGGACAGGAAATTGCGTCCTCTTTAGCTTGAAAGGGAACATATCTTCTTCTGATGGAGCTAGAGGAATTCTTGACAAGAGCACTCTAACTCCAGCATGCTGCCCGACAGCAATTTCAGCATCGATAACATTAGGATCAAAGCGTTTGCATATCAACCTCGTACCATTACATAATCCATTTTCCGGATCGAGATTCCTTAAAAGGATAATCGGGCATCCAATTTTTAAACGCAAGTAATGTGGTGGCAATCCGCTCACGTTGAGAGAGTTTAAGAATTCAAGAGGATAGAAGTTTTGTGGGTCGTCTTCCGCTTCATCAAAACTATAGTAAACCTTTTCTTCCCCAGGAAATCTATCTATCAACATGTCATTAATGCCGTCAACGTGTTCATTTTTAGTTGATAATATTGCTCTTGAAACTATATCAACGTTGTTAGCAAAGGAAGGAAATATTTCATTGATCAATGCATCCTTTGAGGCAGCCTCGGTAGTGTATGGAATTGTCATGTCATCGGGTATACGTATGTAGTTTTCGTCGATGACCTCTTCAACTCCGTCACCGACTCGTAATAGAAAGTTTGAAAACCATGGGTCTGTTCGAGCCCTCATGTTTATGGTTAACCTCATTTTTTTAATTATAGACCAAAGCGGTGACATTCGTAGACTTGAATCTACAATCTGGGCTCATGTTCCGCGTCTTACGACCGGTAAAACCTGTCTAAAGTCCCCTCCCAAAACCATTATCTTGCCACCGAAAGGAAGTTTTACCTCGGTAATATCTTGCATAGTTCGATCTACCGCCTCCACAGCTTGTCTTTTAGCCATTGATGCTTCATCCCATATTATTAACTTTGCTTGACAAAGTAGTTTAGCAAGGCCACTTTGTTTTTTGACGGTGCATATTGAGTTTGTAGTAAGATTGATAGGAATCTTAAATCGCGAATGAGCAGTTCTGCCCCCTGTCATGTTATTTGCAGCAGCTCCTGACGAAGCGGTGGCAAGTGCGACAAGTCCACGAGAACGAACAGTGGCAAGCAAAGCTTTATACAAGAACGTTTTACCAGTTCCTCCAGGTCCATCAATAAAAAACACGCCCGAAGAATCGTCATCAACATGTCTCATTATGGTATCATATGCTAATTTTTGATCAGTATTGAGCGAATGTCGAGCAAGTATATCTTCATCTTGTACAACAATCGAGCTTTCCTCGTATACTTCACGACATCCATATGCATATGCACGTGCATCCGCACTGATGTTGGGAAGATCGAAATCAGAAAGACTCTTACCCATGGATTGTAGAATTGCTGATATGTCTGTTAGAACCATATTTTGAACCCGCTCTGCACTTGTACAATGTAAATTGTAGTCTTCTGACAGAGATCCATAATGGTCATCCCATAACTTTCTAACATCTCCTGGTTCACAAAAGATTAAAAGAGTTGCGAATAGTCTTCTAAGAGGTCCAGGCATCTCGTACGCAGAGGACTCACGTAAACAGACATCTATGTGATTATCACTCTTTATTAATCCTCTTTCTAGTGCCGCTCTACGAAATGTATTGTACAATACGTTGTTGACTGTGTAAAAATATTTAAATCCTGTAGGGCCTTTAACATGTTGCAACAATACACGTAGATAGAATCGCTCTCCTTCAACAGGATTAGCGGAAACCATTCTCCCTCTCATTTTCCCTTTTTTTCTAGGGCTCCACTTGCGTGTACTCTTACTCCATGTATAGTACCTAGGGATGTCTTTATAAAAATATTGGCGCGCGTTTTCATCTGTAGTGTTCAGTTCAAAAAAGGCAGTCACCATTGATCTTTTATCCCTTTCTCTCTCAAGAATGTCGGTCAGTACATCGTCTTCTGTAAACCGAACCAGCTGCTTATTTGGTAGATGAACTTGCAGTGCCAAAACACACGGATGAATATTAGATAGGGGGAAGCCATAAATTCGCCACATAGCTTCGGGGGGTGATACATAACGCGCATCCTGGAATCTCTTTATCTCGTTAATGACTTGTTCTCCTTCTGGATCAACATTTACAACTTGTTTGTCATGACCCTTGTAGACGTACTTGAAGACATATTTAACAGATTTTATACTCGAGCACACCTCCACATTGATATGACAATTGAACATCATCAACAATTTAGGGTTATATGGAACAAACCATCTATTGTCTAGGACGTTGTTCCGTACGTTTACCTCAATACCGTTGTCTCTTCGTCGATACAATGGGTACGAATCGTCTCCTTGTTGCGTTGTTTCTTGGAATTGCCTAGGATAATTAAAGCGACATGTCTTTGATTCACCCTCCATACAAGGACACTGAGTATTTAAGTGACCACAAGGACCATGAATCATGTGTTTTAAAACCAATTGGTGCAATTCTGGATGTTTCTCTGGGTCTGGAATTTCAGCGCATACAACTTTATCGTAATGATCGGGATTTGCCAATTTGTCAGCTGATCTCATAATCAAAAGAAAATGTGCATGTGGTAAACCCCGTTTCTGAAACTCGATAACATATATATGATGAAACAATGCCAAGTATATGTTTTGTGAACAGCCAGTGTTTGAGAGACTCTAATTTTGCACGGAACACTCTTGTAACCAAGTCTGGTCGATCTTGGGCCGTTTGTCCTTCATAAAGCTCTTCTACAATTTCTGGCCAGTTTGGATTGCAAGTCATGGTTAGAAATACATCAGGTTTACCAGCATCTTGTACTAACGTCATGGCATCCAAAAACCGTCTGCGCATGTCACGAGGTCCTCCGATAAAAGAGACAAGCAACACAATAACTTGGCAAAGTCTATTTGAATGAACCTCTCCGGCAATAATAGAATCAACTATTCCTTGATACAAATCGGCTCTAATTGTGGATTGATTTTTTTCACAAAATTGCAAGCGTGAAGTCTCTATCTTTATGTATGTATCTACCACAAATTGCTAAAACAATCGCCCTCCAAACAAGATTAAATTATGATGTGGCCGAATTTGAAATTTGTAACAGTAATACTCTCTCATAGTAACTGTTTTTCCGCGAGTGTTTGTGTTAATCCCTGTGCGGTGATGTTATAAAGATGTGTGAGGACTCTATCAAGTTGTTATAGATCGATCGACATGTTAATTACTTGCATTGTGGCCAAAATAAACTAATTTTAAAGGTAGGTTTGTATAGGCTATTTTGTATATATGGAGCAGTCTCTTATATTCATGTTTGTTATTAGCATGTTCGATTGTTATAATCTATTAACATGGGCCACTAATAAAATATAACGGTTTAGCTTGGCAAAAATGTATTATACAAAATTACCGTTAAATGGCATTATACAAGATAAGTGGATATGCATATTAAAATTTGTTTAGTACATTCGCCAGATATGCACCCAAACACTCCTTAAAGTATGAAAAACCAAACTTTTTCTTATGTCTGTCAAAGTTTTTAAACCACATAATGCTATGCACAGGTTGTTTTGTTTCCTGTATTTAAGCTTTTAACTTACTCCTAAGGATCATAATCCTAAGGTTTCTATTCAATCACCACAGATGAATAAAGAAATAAACTAACCAAAATGCCTATATATATAATTGCAGCGAGTAATAATTAAGCGTAAAGCAGGGCAGTTGATACTCGAAATGCTTAAGTCGATTCATAGGAATATAATATACTTCTGTATAGTATTATTAGTTCTTATGTTTCTGCTTCAAATACAAAGTTTATTATCAGATACATCGAGTTTATTTAGTACCTTCGTCGTCTTCGGCCTCATCATCGTCATCATCAAGGACTTCTCTTATGTCTACACCTCTTCTTGGTATTCGAGAATGCCATCCAGCCTCGCCGTTTGGAAAAAACATCGGATAAGCCAAAGGATCATATGAAGCGAAATAAGGTTGTATTTGTGAAGGGTATTCAGACTTCCCATACACAATAATACTTCTCTTGTATGAAGTGATGTTGTTATTACCTTCCACCCAAATTCCAGCGACCTTCGACATAACATAACACATGAAACCGTTTAAGTTAGATATATGATTTTATATTTAGATAAGAGATATGATTTTTATAATCATATTTATACCTCAGATGTTGTAGGACGATTGTAAACTCTTTGGTCGACCTTAACTGATGCATTTAGTTCGACCCTATACTTGTCGAGCGTGCCAAGGTTACCAAGTGATCGAAAGGTCTGAACATATGGGTTTGGTGCAAGAACGCGAGATAATATTGTAACAATCTCTTTATCAAGATTAGACCACTTTAACCTGTGTTCGAAATCAGATTCCCCGTCATAAAAGTACAACTGCAAATACCTTGGTTGGCCATCTTTAGGAACCAATTGATCGATTTTATGATAGATCCCTCCTTGCACGCGAAAAGTATACACTCCAGAACCCCTAGGGCTGTATCGTTTGTCCAAGTTTACACCCATAGATGCGAAGGAAAAGTTTGTGTTGTAGGCACTAATAACTGGTTTTTTTGCCTAATTAAAAAGATTCGTTTAAGTATGTCTCTTCGAATTGAAAACTGTGTTTAATGTGCGACTCAGTCGTTCTTTGGTGGAAACAAAAGTGTGTCGTTGTAGTATATTAAAAAGTGTGAAACAATTAAAGTAAATGACGTAAAAGTAAAAGGCGTTAAAATAAATGGCGAGAAATTAAATCTAAGTCTAATTAAAAGAAAGGGGGGACTATATTAAAAACTTTGAAAAGTAAATTAATTAAATGACTAAAAATAAAAGCGTGACGAAAATCAAATTAGACGAAGTAATAAAATTTGAAAACTTAAAAATAAATCAAGTAAAAAAAAGGGCGGGAAATCAAAAATCAAAATAAAATAAAAGAAGAAAATGAGTCCGATCGTACTACGATCGCAACCAACTAAGGTGGTTGGATCGCACCCGGATCGTAGCTTGATCGCAGTCTAGATCACACTTGGAGACCGTAGCCCACGATCGCACTTCAATG
The DNA here is from genome assembly GCA_025667525.1 of Glebionis coronaria. NCBI lineage: Eukaryota > Viridiplantae > Streptophyta > Magnoliopsida > Asterales > Asteraceae > Glebionis > Glebionis coronaria. The sequence continues at coordinate 2,998,620 of JANFOE010000322.1, read as the reverse complement.
CGATGGAAACCAAAAGGTGGATCGTACTCCCGATCGCAACCACGATCGTAGTGAATGGATCGCACTCCACCACGATCACAACAAAGTGGATCGCAGTGGGTGATCTTGACCAAGCGATCGCAACACGGATCGTACTCTATGATCTTACCCACATCGCAGTGAGTGATCGTGGTGGGGATTATGGAGTATGATCGTATTGTGATCCTAGTCCTTGATCGCAACAATGGATCGGAAGTAGAAACCCTTAAGGTTTATGCGATCACACTTGTTGTATCGTACTGGGGTTATAAGCAGTTACGATGGAAAGATTAAAAGCAGAATAAGCAAACTAAATAAACAAAAAGACAAATAAGCAAATGCCAAAGAAACACTTTTGATTATAAACTAATAACAAAACTTAATTTAGATCGAGATTAAGAAAAACACAATAAGCTTAAATTTAAAAACTTTTCAAAACACAAATTAAGCAAACTAAATAACCAAACTTTTGAAAAGATGAAACTTTTTAGAAAACTTAAGAAAAATCAAATAAGCTAAGTATGTGACAAGCCAATAAGATTGTCGAACTTATAGCTTATCTCATACAAAAACTTAGATGAATGTAAAAAGATAAACTTTTTAGTAAAATAAGCAAAGGGATTAAGCAAAAGCTAGATTAATCCAAAATTAAGCCGAACCAAAAAGAAGAAAAGTAAAAGGAGAATGATAAAAGTAAACTTGATCAAATGTAAATAAAGATTAAAGCAACAAAATTAAAAACACTTACTTGAAATTAAATGGTAATTAAGGTGCAAGACATGTATTTAAATTTGACATGAAAAGTAAATGACAAGTAATTAAAAGGTGGAAGACTAATTGTCACCTTAGCCAACAAGAGTAAAAATGATTATCCTAATGACTATATATAGGGGAGGATTAGGAAGCTTCCTCCCCTCCTTCATTTCTTTAAAATTGCACCATTAAGTCCTTCCCTTCTTAATCTTTTGTTAATCTTGGACTTTAATGACTTATGGCTCGGGATTTCTTTAAACTCGTCTTTTAATTCTTCAATAAATAAGACTTGAGTTCCTCGGCTTTTAGTAAACTTTCGTCTTTTGACTTTTTCTTCGATAAATCTTCAGAATTGGTCTTGGACTTTCGTTCTTTTTGCACTCTTGACTTCTTGACTTCGTCTTTCATCTTTTTCTTCAATAAAAGCCCGTAAATGCCCGTGTTTTCTCCACTTTTTACCTTTTCGTCCTAAATCACAACAAAAACACAAACCACGCATAATTCCGACATAAAAGACATAAAATACACGTTTTAGCTTGGTTATTATTGTAATTAAGTGGTAAAAAGGATGGGTGTTTTCACACCTATCAAATCCCCTACACTTGACCATTGCAATGTCCTCATGCAATGCATTAGTTACAAAGCACGTTTACATTTTTCATCATAATCAATCCATAGTGGCCTTTATTAAAGAGATAGGAAACTATGAACATTCAAAGTAAAGAAATCAAAAGCATACCTTGGGTTTTGAAAATGTCATGAATAATCATCATCCTCAAGTTTTCACTTTCTCCAAACCAAGCTTAAAAACGAGATCATTGTTATTATAAGTTAGCAAACTGACACGAACTCATGTGGGCCAATTATTCACTTAGACTCCCTTATTACTAGGTGTATCTCTTATATTTTATTATTGTCTTGAATGATCACGAGGATGCATTTTTGACTTTTTTCGATAGTTATTTAGTCCGAAAATAAAGTGAACGATTTAATCAATAGTTAGCTAAAGGACAAATACTTTTAAAACTGCTTCTCGGGACCTCATAAAGTTCATATCTTGGCATAACTCGCTTCGCGATTTGAGACCTTACTCGGACCGATATTTGGCAGCGACTTCATACTTCAAACCTTGAGAGACGTTCATGAAATTATGGTCTTCTCTTCATATAGGAATTTCTTCACTTGAAGTTTTGAGAGATTCATACGTGGACCACGACTTCTTCATTTTTCTCCAATCTTTATTTTGGACTTTGATATACAACGATCCGCCTCCTTTTATGACTTGGATCTATTTATCCTCATAACTTGCTAGGGTCTTTTCGGATACACTTCTCCATGACTTTTGGGGAGTTTTTGCTTTTCGTCGTGTGTCTCGATCCTTCATATTGATTTTCGATAAATGATTCTTCACATCACCTTGGATCTTTAGCAACAAAATGTAGCCCTCATGCCTTGTTAGGACCTTTTTGGACTCGCCAATCTTCGCATCCCGCTTCAATAAGTTATGCCTTGGCTATAAACTCTAATCCATACCGAGCAACTTTTAAACGATCTTGGGCTAGAAGCTAAGTAACTTTCAAATCGTACAACCTTATTTATTGCAGATAAATTTATTAGCAAGCGATGGGAGAATAGGCTTATAATTAACTCACATAAATTCATAAAAGAATACCAAACTTATAATTGGCTCTATCATCTCTCGTTCTCCATAGTTTAAAATCTCAAGTAATGAGACTCGTGGATGCTTAGCCTATTAAATCAAAGTTTTGGGTTTTCGAGTCGCCTATAGGATCTTGCAAAATCTTAGACTTTTTCAAGTTTAGAAATAGCGTTTTAAAGTTCCCTTGATAAACGACTCTCCAGGATCAATTATAGGAACTTGCGAAAAGTTCTTGTTCTTAACCCGTGAGAGTTAAGACTTTTGCGTTTTACAGCTCCCTATATAAAAGCCTAGCAAAACTTGACTTAAACATGTTAAGGATACTAGCTAGAGTAAACTTAGACAAGTAAACTCGGGTTGAGTCAAAAGATTCACAACGTTTGAAAATTAAAACCACTTTATTAAACATTTATTCTAGCAAGGAAAGAAAATAACTATACAAAGGGAAAAGCTAATAGGCCAAAATAGATCAAAATTTTTGAAAAATGTCGAAAAATTGATTTTCCGGTTAAAATGAGGACAAATACAAGGAAAAGGCCACTTAACTTCGATAGAAGTCCCCCCTACACTTAACATAAACATTGTCCTCAATGTTTAAGCATGTGGGAGTAAACTCCCCTACACTTAGAACATTGTGCACTTTGTTTAAATCTCGCTAAGGAAGAGACAACTAAAGAGATTCCTATTTTAATATTGAGAAAATATAAAATAGTGAATCGAAAAGAGTTTAGGATAGAACCGGGAAGAAGTGAACACGGAATCACGGGTCGTCAAGAATCATCAAGAGTGGATCATTGAGCGCTCGAATCCCTGATTAAGAGAGGAGAGGAGAGGAAATAGCAAACCAACGGGTCTCCCCTACACTTAGGATAAAGCAAGCTAAAAGATAGATACATGGGTTGCCTCCTAAGAAGCGCTTGATTTTTGTTAACCGAGTCGTGAGCCTGACTCGACCTTGATCATCATAGGAAGAAGCATGAAATTTATCCACCAGGATCAAAGACATAGTTTTCGTCCATCAAATAGCACAAGCTTAAGGCGAACAAGGCAAGTCAAAGAAGAATAGACAAGGTTCCCTTAAGCAGTGATGGAGCACGGTGGGAGCAAGTATGGTGAGGTGGTGCAAGCATGTCTTCAATAGTTCCAAAGATTTTTTCCTTTTATTTCATCAGGTAGATACTGAGATGGCTGCAGAATATCGATACCGGGGTCGAACACCTTTTCATTTAGGGGAAAATAGCACTCAGGCTCAGCAGAGTGTGAAGAAGATCCGCGAAGAAGCACAACCTCGTCCTCAGAAGGGGGACAAAGAGGTGTTAAATCATATGTGTTGCGGATATTGGTGTCGACCGGTTTCTTCTCCTTTGAAAGAATGTTCTTCAAATCCAAAGTAGGATCAAGACGATAATCTTCAAAATCATAAGGAGGAGCATCACTCTCATGAGGGAAGTAAGTGTTGAGAAACGTAGAGAAGTCTTCCTCAAATGAGTAATCGTCCAAAGTAGGATCGAGTGATGGCGGAGGATCTTCATCATGTGAAGAATCGCTCGAAAGAGTATCAGCCTCATCGAAATCATCATATGTAGGCAGGTTGGGATACTCGGAAGTAAGGTCATCATAATCATCCGAATCTGAGCTAGAATCATTATCATAAGCATCGAAGATCGGTGGAGAATCATAAATGGGAGAAGCGTCCAAATTGGATAGAGAATCATCCACATCATCTTGAAAAAGTGGATTATCAATGCAAGAGTCGAATAGCGGATTGTTGTAGATGACAAAATCATCGAGCACATTAATCATATTCACTGATTCTCGTCCATAGGATTTGCTTGTAAGCTTCCCCATTTTAAAAACTTGTGAATCATTCCCGACTCTTAAGATTAACTCGCCTTCGGCCACATCAACTAAAGCTCGTCCGGTTCTCAAGAATGGCCGACCAAGTATTAAAGGAATACGAGGGTCCATTTCATAATCAACAACGACAAAGTCGACCGGGAAAGTAAATGTGCCAACTTTAATAAACACGTCTTCGGCAATACCAACGGGGTAAGCGAGAGTGCGATTTGCTAGTTCAAGAGTCATCTTTGTTGGAGTGAGGTCGGGCAATGATAGTGTTTTCCAAACACTCAAGGGCATATGTAACATCCCGCCTACTCAGACCACAATATTGTCCGCTTTGCCCATAGGCTCACGGCTTTGCTTTGTGGCCCTCATGTAAGTACTTCCTGGCTGGTCACCCAGACTAGTACTACTCTGACATGAGCACGCTTAACTGCCAGTTCCTAAGAACCCCACGTGCAGTAGACCACAAAACGCGTTGTGTCATGAGAAGGCAAATGTTTTCTTATGAGCCAAGATCTCTCCTGGCCACAGCCGATGTGGGATTTGCCTGGGGTGTCACAATCACCCCCCCTTCGGGACTCATCGTCCTCGATGAGGTTTTCCCCACCATCCTGAACGGCTCAGGAGTGGCTCTGATACCACTTGTAACATCCCGCCTACTCAGACCACAATATTGTCCGCTTTGCCCATAGGCTCACGGCTTTGCTTTGTGGCCCTCATGTAAGTACTTCCCGGCTGGTCACCCAGGCTAGTACTACTCTGACATGAGCACGCTTAACTGCCAGTTCCTAAGAACCCCACGTGTAGTAGACCACAAAACGCGTTGTGTCATGAGAAAGGCAAATGTTTTCTTATGAGCCAAGATCTCTCCTGGCCACAGCCGATGTGGGATTTGCCTGGGGTGTCACAACATAAGATTAATACTGGCCCCGAGATCAGCTAGGGCAGTAAATTCTTTAGTTTTGTTGAAAATGCAAGGCAACACAAAACGACCGGGATCTCCAAGCTTTTCCAGAAGTTCTTTAAGAATAACTGCAGAGCAGTTTTCATTTAAGCGTGTGTTGGCGAGCTCAATCAACTTTTCCTTCGTTAAGAAATTCCTTAAATGCTTTAACAAATTTCGGCATGTGGACAAGTGCTTCGAGAAAGCTAATGTTGAAGTTCATTTGAGAGATCATCTTCACATAGCTCGACACTTGACAGTCATTCTTGGTTAGCTCGTTGGTCTTGCCTAAGCGAGAAGGATATGGGATATTGGGTTTGGGTGGTGAAGGTGTAGGTGTAGGTAAAGGTTGAGATATTGAAGGGTCCTTCCTAGGTACATCGTCATGACGAGGCAAAGTCGGTAATGGTGTACTAATACTAGGTGTAGGAGGAGTAGGGATAAATGGTGGTGGAGGAGGTGTAGATGATGGGGGCGGGATAGGTGGTCCTACGATGATAACTCCACTACGGGTAGTAATAGCACTCACATTTGCTCGCGGATTGGTGACGGTGTTTGAAGGTAGAGAACTCGAAGAAGAAGGTTGAGCTGCGGGCAAGAAACTAGCAAGCATATTCTTCAAATCATTTGTTTGATTGCTGAAGGAGGATTGAATATTATCTCGAAGCTCGGATCTTATCTCATTCCCTTGCTTGGTAATATCTCCTTTAAGATTAATAATTTGGCTCTGCAGATTCTTGATTTGCTCACATTGGGTTCTCATGATGGCTTCAACATCGGGGTTAATGGGTGGGGTTTGTTGAGCGGGTGGGTGATAAGGATTAGAAGCTCTTGGTGGGATTTGGTTGCTTCTAGTGTAGTTGTTGGCGGGGTTTTGGTTTTGAGGAGAAAAACCGGGTGAAAGGTAGTTGTTGGACCGGTAACTCAACAAATTTCTATCCCCTTGTTGTCGAGCTTGGTAATTTTTCGGTGAATAATTACCATAAGCTGCATACACATTTTCCGGATTTCCTTGAGTCGAAGGACAATCGGTGTATGAGTGTGGACCGCCGCATGTTTCAGAAGAAGGTGCAACCGCTTTAACTTGTTGTTGTTGGTTTGAAGCGAGAAGCAAGATACTTTTGCTCATTTCAGTCATCATGCGGGTGAGTTCGGTCATATCAGAGTTTGCTGAAGTAGAAGAAACATTGACTCTCGGGTTGTTCCTTGAAGAAGCGGAGGAATCCCAGATTTTGTGGTGAGTAGTCATGTTCTCAATAAGCTCTCTACACTCCTCGGGTCTCCTTTTCATAAATGTGCCACCGGCGGCTGCATTAATCGTATCACGATCACGAAAAGTCAAACCGTTGTAGAAAGTATCAATTAATGTCACAGGGAGCATGTTGTGGTTTGGACAACGATCAATCAAGACATTATATCTTTCCCAAGCATCAAAAAGAGATTCATCGGGTTCTTGCATGAAACCGCTGATTTGATTGCGAAGGCTCGTGACCATGGATGGTGGAAAGTAGCGCGATAAAAAGCGTTGAGTCATGTCATCCCTAGTATGAATAGAATTCTTTGGAAGACGATCAAACCATTTCTCGGCATGATGTGATAAAGTATGTGGGAAGAGTTGTAGGCGAAGAACATCCATTGTGGCACCGGGAAACTTCATGCTTTGGGTGATTGTAATGAACTTGTCGAGGTGTTTGTTAGCATCATCATCAGGCAATCCAGCGAATAGATTAGTTTGCACTTGCTGAATCATGTGGTGCTTCAACGAAAACTCCGGAGCCGTGATTTGCATCGGCGCAATCGGTCCTCCTCGTCCAAACATGGTAGGTTGACAAAGCTCCTCCATTGTCCGAAGATCGGGCTGTGGAAGAACATTGTTGTTATTGTTGAGGTGCGGTGGATTATTATTGTTGTTAACACCTGACATATTTAAATCTTCTTGAGTCTCGGGCTCTTGATAATTAGAAGATCTAGTACGCATACACCTACAAAGGCAAAAGAAAACAATACCAAATGCAAAGACAATATATATACACAATAAAGATAAAATCTTTTTGGATTTTTGAAATTTTTAATTTTTATGGATTTTTAGCAATTTTAATTTTTATAATTTTTTGATTTTTTATGCAAGAAAAATAACGCTCACAAGTGAACGGATCCCAAAAAGCAACGCGTCTTTCACAGAAAACCGTTAATCTTTACGAAAAGAGCCGGCAACAGCGCCATTTAATAACTGGTTTTTTTTTGCCTAATTAAAAAGATTCGTTTAAGTATGTCTCTTCGAATTGAAAACTGTGTTTAATGTGCGACTCAGTCGTTCTTTGGTGGAAACAAAAGTGTGTCGTTGTAGTATATTAAAAAGTGCGAAACAATTAAAGTAAATGACGTAAAAGTAAAAGGCGTTAAAATAAATGGCGAGAAATTAAATCTAAGTCTAATTAAAAGAAAGGGGGACTATATTAAAAACTTTGAAAAGTAAATTAATTAAATGACTAAAAATAAAGGCGTGACGAAAATCAAATTAGACAAAGTAATAAAATTTGAAAACTTAAAAATAAATCAAGTAAAAAAAGGGCGGGAAATCAAAAATCAAAATAAAACAAAAGAAGAAAATGAGTCCGATCGTACTACGATAGCAACCAACTAAGGTGGTTGGATCGCACCCGGATCATAGCTTGATCGCAGTCTAGATCACACTTGGTGATCGTAGCCCACGATCGCACTTCAATGCGATGGAAACCAAAAGGTGGATCGTACTCCCGATCGCAACCACGATCGTAGTGAATGGATCGCACTCCACCACGATCGCAACAAAGTGGATCGCAGTGGGTGATCTTGACCAAGCGATCGCAACACAGATCGTACTCTATGATCTTACCCACGATCACAGTGAGTGATCGTGGTGGGGATTATGCAGTATGATCGTATTGTGATCCTAGTCCTTGATCGCAACAATGGATCGCAAGTAGAAACCCTTAAGGTTTATGCGATCGCACTTGTTGGATCGTACTGGGGTTATAAGCAGTTACGATGGAAAGATTAAAAGCAGAATAAGCAAACTAAATAAGCAAAAAGACAAATAAGCAAATGCCAAAGAAACACTTTTGATTATAAACTAATAACAAAACTTAATTTAGATCGAGATTAAGAAAAACACAATAAGCTTAAATTTAAAAACTTTTCAAAACACAAATTAAGCAAACTAAATAAGCAAACTTTTGAAAAGATGAAACTTTTTAGAAAACTTAAGAAAAATCAAATAAGCTAAGTATGAGACAAGCCAATAAGATTGTCGAACTTATAGCTTATCTCATACAAAACTTAGATGAATGTAAAATGATAAACTTTTTAGTAAAATAAGCAAAGGGATCAAGCAAAAGCTAGCTTAATCCGAAATTAAGCCGAACCAAAAAGAAGAAAAGTAGAAGGAGAATGATAAAAGTAAACTTGATCAAATGTAAATAAAGATTAAAGCAACAAAATTAAAAAAACTTACTTGAAATTAAATGGTAATTAAGGTGCAAGACATGTATTTAAATTTGACATGAAAAGTAAATGACAAGTAATTAAAAGGTGAAAGACTAATTCTCACCTTAGCCAACAAGAGTAAAAATGATTATCCTAATGACTATATATAGGGGAGGATTAGAAAGCTTCCTCCCCTCCTTAATTTCTTCTAAATTGCACCATTAAGTCCTTCCCTTCTTAATCTTTTGTTAATCTTGGACTTTAATGACTTATGGCTCGGGATTTCTTTAAACTCGTCTTTTAATTCTTCAATAAATAAGACTTGAGTTCCTCGGCTTTTAGTAAACTTCCGTCTTTTGACTTTTTCTTCGATAAATCTTCAGAATTGGTCTTGGACTTTCGTTCTTTTTGCACTCTTGATTTCTTGACTTCGTCTTTCATCTTTTTCTTCAATAAAAGCCCGTAAATGCCCGTGTTTTCTCCACTTTTTTCCTTTTCATCCTAAATCACAACAAAAACACAAACCACGCATAATTCCGACATAAAAGACATAAAATACACGTTTTAGCTTGGAATTTATTGTAATTAAGTGGTAAAAAGGATGGGTGTTTTCACACCTATCAGGCACGTATGTTTTTCCTAAACATTTTTCCTAACTGGCATTGCGATGTGAATAGGTTGTAGAGTTCAGGAGGTATGTCTAAGGGTTTCAAAGTTGTTCTACCGGTCATGCAACAAAAAGATGGGAACTCGTACTGTATTTTCTTTTCTCCACAATGAACACACGGTCGTTGCTCCAGTAGACGATGCTCTGTAGGAAGATCATTGAATACAAAATCGTACAGATCGTCTTTAGTTTGATTATCTGGTTTGAAATTTAAAACATTATTGGTAATATAATACAAAATTCAATAGAGATGTATATAGCATATAGAGTTATATTACCTATGTTAGCATTCGCATGCCCTATATTGTTTTCTTTACGACGTTGATAATAACTTTTTTGGTATTCTTTCCTCTGTCGAGTGGTTGGTCGAATGGTTGGTCGAATGGTTGGTGGTACATGAAGATTGGTTCCTACACAGATATAAGGTAAATACATGTAGTAAATAACAATATGAGAAACCCTCTTAAAGAAGCTTACCATTCAATTTTTGATTGCACTCTTGATCAAATATGGGCAACAATACGTTACTACTCCTTTGATCATCTGTTATGAAATTTCAATCATGTGTTAGTATGATCGTTAAAAAATATATGTAAACAAGAACAATATGTACAATATATTACCTAATGTGTTTTCATGTGTCAAGCACGACAGATACTGTGTAGGTCCGAAGTCTCTTTGTGCTTCAATGTGATCATTTGCGATGGTAATTATTGTGTTTTCACGTTGCAAAACAGAAAGAGATGGTGTAGCTCCGACCGATGTTTGTGTTTCCATGCAAGAATTTGTTTCCGCTATCTTTTTTTGTTTACGTCGTTGGTAATAACTTCTTTGGTATTCTCGTCTTTTAACATCGGATGGGTCTACGGGTACACCTGGGCTTATAGAAAGTGAACTATAGGAACTTGGTGCTTGTAATGGTGTTATGTGTTCATTATTGGTTGATAAAATTTGAGGTGATGGTGTTACTACTGTAAAATTTATTTTCTTTGCTCCAGAATTAACACACGGTGGTTGCTCTAGTAGACGATGCTCTGTAGGAAGATCATTGAATACAATATCGTACGGATTGTCTTCAGTTTGGCCATCTGGTGAGAAATTTAAAACAATTATTGGCAATATAATACAAAATTCCTTAAAGACGTATAAAATATAGAAAGTTATATTACCTATGTTAGCATTCGCCTCCCCTGTATTGTTTTTTTTACGACGCTGATAATAACTTTTCTGGTATTCTTTCCTTTGTCGAATGCTTGGTCGAATGGCTGGTGGTACATGAAGATTGGTTCCTACACAGATATATAACGTAAATACATGTAGTAAATAGCTGTATTTGATATCTTTAAAGAAGCTTACCATTCGTTTGATTGCACTCTTGATCAAATATGGGCAATAATACGTTACTACTCCTTTGATCATCTGTTATGAAGTTCAAATCATGCGTTAGTTTGATTGTTAAAAAATCAATGTAAAGAAGAACAATAATTACAATATATTACCTAATGTGCTTTCACGTGTCAAGCATGAAAGATATTGTGTAGGTCCGAAGTCTCTTTGTGTTTCAATGCTAGAATTTGTTTCCACTAGTTTTCTTTGTTTAAGTCGTTGGCGATAACTTCTTTGGTATTCTCGTCTTTTAAGAATGGCAGGGTCTACGGGTACACTTGGGCCTATAGAGAGTGAACTATAGGAGTGTGGTGTTTGCAACAGTGTTATATTTTCTTTATTGGTTGACAAAATTGAGGCGATGGTGTTATATTTTCTTTGTCTCTTGACATGTTTTGAGGTGAAAGTGTTTGTGATGGAATGTTCCGGGTTTGAGGGACAATTGTCTTCGTGATATTGTGTAATGTTCCAAACGGTACCCTATTTGGAGGTTCTTCAAAATAGGCAAAGTTTGTCTTGCCTTTTTTTCCCTTTAGTGTTGCACGAACATCTTTAGTAGACAATGATTTGCGTTTTTCTAGCATAAAATTGAAAAACTGCATTAGAGATTGTTATTTACATGTGAGTGTTGTAAAAAAGAGAGTTGAAAACCATAAAAGATGAATAACCGTACCTTTGTTTGAATCAAAATGAATGGGTTTAGAATACTGGTGCTAGATTTTGTAAGACCATTCATTGTGTTTTGAAGCTGCAAAAAAAGAAGAGTTAATTTTCACATCATCCATCACCCAAAGATATTGTTTTGGCTGATATAGCCGGTTTATGGTTTATGTGGTATTAGGCTTATGTTCATAAGCTCACTTATTGTGGCTTATTTTCAAAGTTTTCGGCTTATATGAGTTTCATTATGAGCCGAAAACTTTCCAAATAAGCGACAAAAAACGAGCTTATGAAACATAAGCCCGATACCAAATAAGCCAAAAGCTGGTTATATCAGCCGAAACAAACACCCCCTATATGGTCATACAAACACTAAGATGATGTTTAAAAGGCAAGCTAAACAAGCAGGCTTAATTGGCAAGTCATGTAAGCTAAAATATAATAAACAATCCTAAACAGCCCCTATTAGTAGTTATAATAAGAAGCCATTAAAAACAAATATTGGTTTGACACATTAGATTTTAGAGTAAAATAGAAACTATAAAGATTTGATTTAGCATTGTTGGTCTGTTGAAGATGATTAAAATCAGTTTAAACAAAAGCCCTGCATAAAAGTCAGTCAATCATTATATCTGTAACTTGTTTGAACCGAGATATGCACCCAAACACTCCTTAAAGTATGAAAAATCATTAGAAATTTCCTGTTTTTTATAAAAGCTGTCCAGAATTAAAGTTTTTGCATTTGTTGTACAGATTAACAATGTACTCTATCATTATAAGCGTATGACTTTGGGAAAAAAGGCGACAAAAAGGAGTTTGTGAAAACTTTCCAAATAGTACATTTCTATGCGATATCATGTCGATCTCATTAAATTCCTTTAGAAATCTATGGCTACTAAGAGCACACATAGATCAGACATATTAATAGCCAACCAAACATTCCCAGATTCTTGGATACGTGAACTTACCAAAAGTAATAATAATACAGAATAACATATAGCAAATTCCCAATAATACAGAATAACACATATATCAGACATAATAATAGCCAACCAAACATTCCCAGATCCATTTTTTTTCCAAAAATTTAAATCTGATTATTTCAGACATAATAACACACATAGAGAATTGAGTACTCATTTTGCAAACTACTTATCTGATTATTTCAAGCGCGTACACAGTTTATATCAGCAATCCCAAATACCCCCTAAGTACACTGTAGCACAATCCTACATCGACAGCAACGAGTTACCATCTTGCATTCTTGCAATCTATCACATTGCTATCCATCACAAACTAACCTACACGCACAAAGATATCGTCTTGCAACTATATGCCTTTATGTTTAGTCCTTTTCATGCTAGTGAACTTGAAATAATCATGCATCATCTGAACTAAGTATAATATAGTACTACATTACTTTACAGATCTCCTATTGGGATATACTTTCAAGGTCTTCACATTATCTAGCTAATCTAAACCTATATTCACCAGTCTTTCTGAATTTCAGGTTTTTTTATCAAGTTTCCTTGGACTACACAAGTTTGGAACATCTAAGGGGGTGTTTAAGATTCCTTATCAATTTTGACAATGTTCTGAGATTGTTCATCCAAACTGCTCATCCAATCATTTAATGGTGAAAGAAGCAATTTTGAATAACCAGTTTAAAAATTGCTTACCACCTTCTCCCAAGCTCCTTATCTGATTATTTCAACAGCATAAGCACTTACAATAAGAAATCCCAAACACCCACCTTAAGTGCACTCCATCACAATCCTATAGCAACAACATCTCACTCAAAGTCTAGGACAATGAGAAACATCCTTATAATCATTTGTAAATCAGCTTGCACACAACATATGCAAAAGCTCTTTTTTACGCTCAATTCATGACATTTTCGATATTCAGCCTAACTCGTACACAAAAGATCCTTCAAAAGATTCATTTTGATGAGTTTAATCGCATTCCTCCATCATAAACTATCTACACACATAGAGAATTGAGTACTCATTTTGCAAACTACTTATCTGATTATTTCAAGCGCGTACACAGTTTATATCAGCAATCCCAAATACCCCCTAAGTACACTGTAGCACAATCCTACATCGACAGCAACGAGTTACCATCTTGCATTCTTGCAATCTATCACATTGCTATCCATCACAAACTAACCTACACGCACAAAGATATCGTCTTGCAACTATATTAACCATTTTAACTAAACCAACACACATAAATTACCATCTTGCAACATTATTAACCATTTTTTTAATAAAATCTTGCAACAATACAACCAAATTTAATAAGTCATGTAAGCTAAAATATAATAAACAATCCTAAACAGTCCCTATAAGCAGTTATAATAAGAAGCCATTGAAAACAGATATTGGTTTGACACATTAGATTTTAGAGTAAAATAGAAACTCCATAAGCAGTTTTAATGAAGAAGCCTAAACATCCCATAATCCTAAATCAAGTAAGCTAATAAGCCCACATATAAGCTCCAGCTTAAAGAAAATGAAATAAAAGTACAAGCTACTTATAAGTCAACTGTTTAAGCCAAGTTAAATAAGCTAAAGCAATCTCCTATTCAAGTAAGCTAATAAGTCAACTTTTTTTTACTTATAAGTCAACTATCAAACAAAGCAATCTCCTATTCAAGTAAGCTAATAAGCCCACGTATAAGCTCTAGCAAACACCCATTATTTATGTTGTGATAACATAATAAGTTATTATTGAGACCCCCCATAACATGTATAGTTCTCTGAAAATCCAATATCAAATTGATAAACACCAAACAACCAAAGCAAGATTCAACATGATTTAAGGGAAAAACATAAGAAATAAATTCAACTATTCGCATATGACAAACTGATTGTAAAAAAGACCAAATTATTGAAAAAGCAAGACCAAATGTATGATCCATATCATGCAAAACAAAGAACTGAACTGAGGCGATATCATATCTTCATCTTTTTCAAGGCTTGAGTTTCTTTCATATCTGGGTCAAACTCGACAGTTGATATTTCCGTGTCTTTCAAAAAGTTGCCTATTAAAATTAGGGGTATGAGGTAGAGTTTAGCCGAAAGTAAAAAAATCACGTAGAATAGGGAAAAAAGGTAAGAATAATTTGGGATTTGGAAATACCAGTGTCGTTTTTGACAAGTTTAACACGAGTTATGAAGATGGTACCCTTCTCTACTATAACTCGTGACAACCTTGCTGGTACTTTGTGTAGTGTGTAATACGCGAGAAACTTGATATCAGCTCCTCTATAACACGTCATTAGTTGTCAAGTAAGCTCCAGAAAATAATAAATGTTAAATTGTTTTTGATGAAGAGACTTACGTCAATTCGCGCAACCACAGTTCACATGTTTTATAGCCAAAATATTGTTTTATGTCTCCTTTGATAACTCTTCCAACGGTATCTACAATTACATTAAATACTATTATATTTTGGCAATCGACAAAGTACGTATTATTAGTTATTCGTGATGTAGTATATATATGCCAAAGAAAATTTTTGGTACCGATGAGCATTTTCCTTGGTGTTTTATCACCAAGAAGAGCACGAATTAAAGGTATCCAGCCATTCACACTAAACTCCTTTACATCAGGAGACAGAATCTTGGTGATGACCGTTTTCGCGTCCACCAGAATGATCCAATCATGGCGAGCGAAACTGTAATTTTCAAACCTTGGGTATTGGGTAGGGTCAACATAACCTATTTTGAAATGACGTATAGAGACAAAAGTTTGTGCCAATTCCCTATTTTTATAGACGTATAGCAGGTCATGTGGCACTTGAGCAGCCATCTTTAGTCCCTAACAGAACGTATAAAGAGAATATAATATAATTAACTCGAAAAATATTTGAAAATATGAAGAAAGTTTGATAATGTATCTTCCGTTAATGTATCCTTACATTTTTGTCGTGCATGATAATGTAGAGTTTGTTTGCCTTTTCATCCATCCAAACATTTCGGACACGAACTTTGTCGATTTTATAAAAAGCATGTGGGTTGTTGAGGGCATCAAAAGTATCGACTGTGAAGTATGGATCCCACTGCTAAAGAAAATATAAGTGTATACGTTGATGTTAAATGTACTAAAGTTAATGATAGAATTATGATATGTTTTGTTATGTCATGTTGGTTTTGCTTAATTTGCTTTAACTATATTGTTACTAATATATTATCGAGGGGTTGTTTGTTAATTTAAGGACATCAAGCCGAGGCTGGTGATACATGGTATCATGATAATTAAACATATTATTTTAGACCAGCAACTCTATGCAGAGACCTAGAAGACTGTATTCAACAAATAAGACGTAAGCTTGGATTCATATCCATAACATATTATTTTAGACCAGCAACTCTATGCAGAGACCTAGAAGACTGTATTTGGACGTGCATCTAAAATGATTATTGTGATTCAAAGCGGTAATCCCAATTCGACACACTTATAGGGGTATTGCATATTCAATCATAATACCAACATATTCAATCATAAAGATAGCTTCAAAAAAGTAGTATTCCAAAAAAGTAGTACTCCTAAATCTTAATAAAATTGCTTCAAAAAAGATCCATTTTTTTCCAAAAAAGATAACTATAGTTAATAAGCAGTGTGTACCTCAACCTCAAGATAACTATAGTTCAGTTTTACCTCCTATACCCTTCTAAAAAAATGCCCCATATCAAAACTTGAAAGGAGATAAAGTATAGTATTTATTTATTTAATCTATTACGCATAAATGAATCCCAACAGAAGCATAATGCCCCAATAATTGACATGACTTTAGTCTATCTAAACCATCCTTTTCCACTGAGCAAAAGCACTCACTTTTTTGTGCCACCTTTATTCCTAAGCAATTCCAAGTTACAAAATTATACATAAATGCCTTAATGCTTGGAAAAACAAGCCACACTCTCTCATAATAAATCCGATGTTTGACACTTACCAAATTTCTAATAGGGGTAATACACTTCAATGATGACTAGATATAGGTCATCGAGTAGACTTAAATCGACATCAATGGTGTGTAGTGATGAAAAATAAGAGGATAAATAACAGGTATACCTTAAAACTTATTCCCAAAGGAATTGCTGCTTTTAGTATAAAATATTCAAAAAAGGAAAACTTAGTAAGATATATAGAGCAAAAGGAGCATGGCATACGATAATTCCCACTTTTACATACTTTCTGTGACACGCACTAATCACCTATATATTCACATGATATCTGACATCTATAAACAATAACTTTTTGTGCTTGGAAAAAGGAACTCTCAAATCAGTCGTTCAAAATCCCTATTGTTACAAACTTAGCGAAAAGACCTCAATTAGAGCTAAAGGAATTTGTCAAGAAAAAATAAGAAACTACTGTAATACATAAGAGTTGCAGATGCCCAAAAAAACAAACACCTTAGAAGCAAAGTAAATATGCAACTTGAGTAAGCCAACAGGAAGAAATGCAATCTAGCAAATCACACACAAATACCACTTAATAATATCTACAGATTAGTCGGTCAAACACAAGAAATATTTTCTGATCTAATGTTAATCAGACAAAACAGCTAAAGCATTATCATAAACAAAATTTGGTTCAGCAAATCAAACGTACAAATAGTAATTCTATTTTTCTAATTAAAAAAAACAGTGTGTCATCAGATCTAGCTCAACAAAGACCAACGATATAGCTCAAGTTTGGCGAGGGACAAGAAAAATAGAATATTCAACCATCATCCATATCCTTCAAAAAAAGGCCCACGAGTGCATTATTTTTAATAAATAACAAAATGGGGTCCATGACTTCAAAAAATTGTTCCTATCAAAATCCCTATCCCAACGTTAGCACCATCAATTGCAACAATCCAAATCCAAATTTAAACCCAAAGGCATGTTTGCCATTTCTATTCGAATTGATTATCTGATTTAGCTTTTCAACTTAATGTTCAGGTTACAGTCAAACTGGATTAACTATCTAACATTAAGGGTAAAAAAACATTGCATATAATCAACATTTAACTCTCAAACATACATCTCATATCAATGGAAGTCACATCCATATAGTATACACAACACATTTCGTTATATCACGTAACTACTCACTTTCAGATAATCAATTTTCAAACACAAAACTATTATAGCGCAATTACGTATAAATCCTTACAAAATCAATATTCCAAAGCACTCAAACAGAAATCTGATCTACTAACTCGCTCATCAATTTCAAGAACATTATTCTTTATAAACAAATTGGGGGTCCATAACTTCACGAACATTGTTCCTATCAAAATCCATATCCAAAGGTTTGCACCCAAAATTTCAACAATACAAATCCAAAATGAAACCCAAAGACATGTTCGCCATTTTCATTAGAAAATAATCACTTAATATGTAACTGCAAAAAACCAAATTAAAAACCATTTACATAAAATCCTAAAAATAATCAACGTTGCCAAACACCCAAACACAGACCCCGTCTAACTATAACAATACAACATCTATAGAAGCACATCCAAACACCATGCACCTTTCCTTAAGAGTCGATTCTCTATTCCTATTCACATAACCATACATTTTCAGAAACGAGTAGTATTTTCTAAGAATTAAAGACCACTTACATATAAATTCTTAAAGAGTCAATGTTGCCAAACACTCCAAACACAAATCTGATCTAAGTATTGGATCATCACAGCTCCAAAAGCACAACAACTAAACGCAATTAGGCAGAGAGAAATATTGTTAATAAGCAGTGTGTACCTCAACCTCAAGATCCACTACAGTAGGGTCTTCCTCAACCTCAACCTCCATTGGCCCAAAAGCATTTTGTATTTCCAAGTCAATCTATATAATATAACCAGAAAAAGAAGAAAAATTATTGTTTTTGAAGTATAAAAGACAATAAATCATATGAAAATTAAACCAAACATCAGAATTGATAAGATTTTGTTTCACATCCGCTGATGACTCCATTTGATAAGATTCGTTTGATTCGTTTGATTGTACACTGATGAGAAATAAGTCTTGTATATATAGATATATTGATTGTTTGATTGTACGCTGATGACTCTATTTGTGACAGGGTAATAAATGTATTGATTGTTTCCAAGATAAGCGCGGGTATTATTTTCATTGTTTCCAAGATAGGTGAAGATGTACAGGTATTATTTTTGTTGCTGGAGATAGAGAAAAAGATGAGAAAGAAAGAAAATATGAGAAAGCGTGAGTATTTCATTGTCTCCAAGATAGGTGAAGCGTGAGTATTGTATAATTTAACCTGATATACGGGTCCTTGAACCATGCTATTTTTTTCAACCATGCTATTTTTAAACCATGATAGGGCCCACAAAACTTTTTCAACCATTCTATTTTTTAACTTTCAACCATTTTCATTTTTCCTTTATAAAGGAGTAAAGATATAAAGAATTTAATTTGATTTTACAGTATTATTTTCATTTGAGGTTATTATTATAAAAATAAAATAATTTTAAATTGATTATTAAAAATAAAATTATCATTTTGTAAAAAATAGTATGAAAAATTGTAATAATCATGGTGATTTTTGATTATGAACATAATTTTAGAACGAAGAAAATAATTTTAGCCTGCTTTTAGGTAGGTCATAGTCTTCCCCGATCTCCACTAAAATTCGTCTATATTTTAATTTATCATTTAATTTGTGAATTGTTAAACGTAACAGATTTTAAGCATTTTGTGAGAAGGGGACTTGCTAGTATCATGTTTTATCATTTTTCTTTTCATATTCTTCAATTTCTTGACAGTCATGTGTTACTGAAAGCTTCTTTGTTAAAAGTTTAACAAACACGATGTTTCTCATAGTTGAATCGTGAACACAACGTGAACGTATTGAATGTATTGTTACGAACATGAACGGAACTAGGGGGTTTCTGCATGTGTCCGTGAACTTCATGGATTTTTTTGATATAATGTTTGTTGGAAAAAAATAAACTTTTTTTAAATGTATATTAAATGCATTCGGTTCTTAAAAATATATTTTTAATTATTTAAAATTATTTATACACTCAATGATATTTAATCGTATGGTAACCAATTAGGTAGAGAGTGAGGTCAAGTCTTCATATTAAAAGATAAACTACTAAGCAAAAATATTCTCATACGATATTTAAATAAAGGGAAAAACAGACATCTTTTCTTGGATGCAAGAAATGCATTTAATGACCATCGTGGGTCACAAACAAAAATAATTATATTTTCAGTCTGCTTAATTTATCAAGATGCTCTTCTCAAATTTTCAGTACAAAAATTAAATAATTTATAAGATAAAATTTGGATTATAGTGTACTAAATATCTAAATTCATAGATTTTAGTTTCATTAACAGTGTACGGTACGGTCGAGTCGTCAAACTCGCGTGGTGGGTAAAAAGTGATGTTACATCACTTTTTTCTCTCGTGACACCAAATCCCCACGATGACACAACCTCCCTCCCTGGTTAACACGAGAATTCTCGTGTTATTGTCACCCCACCACTTACTTTTTTATTTTTTTTTCAACAATTTATTTTAAACTAAAAACACATTCATTCATAATAAAAATACAAATATAAATTTTTAAAAAACAATACACAAAAAAAATACTCAAAATAAATGCAAGAATTATATATATAAATA
Organism: Glebionis coronaria; assembly: GCA_025667525.1. Lineage (NCBI taxonomy): Eukaryota > Viridiplantae > Streptophyta > Magnoliopsida > Asterales > Asteraceae > Glebionis > Glebionis coronaria. Next base: position 2,978,566 of record JANFOE010000322.1, on the reverse strand, counting down.
TTATACATATTTTAACAAAAAAAAAATAGAAATTTTGGGCTTGGCCCAACAAAACAAACCAGCCAAACCCTACTACCCTTCTTCTTCAACCCTACTTCTTCCTCCATATATTTTTCTTCCTCCGTTACCCCTGTCAAAACCTCAAATTTTCAAAAAAAAAATTAAAAAAAAAAATATAACGCCACCCCATGGCGCGAGCCACGGTATGGTTGGTTGCGCCATAGTATCGTATCGTCGCCCACGACGTCGGCTGGTTGTAGCCAGCCCAAAGTCGACGACGCGAGGCACGGTACGATTGGCGCCGTCATCGTCTCGCGCCGTAATGGCCAGCCGAGTGATCAGCCACCGTACCGTGGCCTCTAACGAAAAGCTAAATTATATGAAGTTATGAACGACCAAATTTGTATGCGATTGTAGTTTGGACATACGGGTTTGTGGTGTGGATATAACTCTGAAGTTGATAACATCTGGAAAACATAAAAAGTAAAAGCTATGAAACAAACTAAAATTGTAAAAACATTAGAGATCATTCGTATGCAAAGTTTCTAAATTATAAACTATGCATATCATGAAACAAAATTCGTTATTTTCAGATTCTAACAAGTCGTTCACTTTCATTACTATGGTAGGGTGTAAAAAACCATACTCGACCCGAATTCGAATCATATCTAAACCCGAATAAGCTACTCGAGTTATTTGAGTTATACACAAGTACTATCGGGCATCAAATATGAAAATTTAGGCTAACTCGGATTTGCATCTACCTAATTGGTCCAAATAAGATTTTTTTTAATAAATTTTTTAATATTGTTGGGAATCTAAGTTTGTTAGAATTTCCGTAGTCATTGATTTAAACTTAAATTAAGTTGTTTGATATTAACTTGTCTGTGCCTAGGAGACAGGCAAGTAACCTAAGACTCACAGAGTTTTAAGTCTCTGTGAGCAACCACTGAGGAGTCCATGTCAGAGACATTGTCAAGGAAGTCGAACATTACTTGAATAAATACTCATTGGCTGTGTTGGATAACAGCCAAGATGTATCAGGGACTCTGAGTGGTTGAGTGTTAACAGGGGTGGCAATACCCTGTTAACACTCAGTACACTTTGGACATATCTAAGTGTTTAGGCGGGAAGTTATGCAGCCTAAATTACAAGGTATGAAGAAAAGGGATTTATCCTTTCAGGGGGAGCTGTATCATCACCCTCAACTTTCCTAGGGGCAGCGTAACAGGCGATCTTAACCCATATATAATTCACAGATAAAAGAGTCCCAAAGGATTCATCCTTTTGGGAGGGGCTGCATAATCACACTCAGCTTTCCTAGGGACAGCGAATGGCGACCATTAACCTTATTATTTTCACACTTAAAAGAATTCCAAGGATTTATCCTTTGAAGTGGCTAAATAACCATCCTCAGCCTCTCTGGGACAGGGAACTGGCGATCATTCCCCTTATCTATTTCCCTGTTACTAACTTACACAAATTGTAGGCTGATATTGAACAGCAAAATGTAGACTCTCTGGCTATAGCTGAAGGAGCTGATAATTTGATTTAGGATCAGCCAAAAGAAGATGAGCCCATGCCAGATGCTGAAGATGATGTGCTTGCCTTCATTGAAAGCCTATCTGAGCCTGAATCTATGCCAGATGATGAAATTCTCTCTGAAGGGATGATTGAGAAGGAGGATGATGAAGAAGATGAACAGCCTTCTATGTCACCACCCAAAGCCACAGCTGTGTCCACACCAGCTAAAGAACAAACTCCTCCTCCCAAAGAAGCTGTTGTGACTCCTACTTCTGCTACATCTGTCACAAAGGAGCTTCTAACCGCTGTGTATGATCCCACTGCAGAGTTTCTGTTATTCGATCATCCACAACAAACCAACTTTGATCTTTTTCCCAAGGAAGATAACTATGAGCAACAAAGCCTGAACATTCATGGTTTAAGGCCCTATCATCACGCCTCAAATATTGAACGCTTGTCGCGCAAATTAGATAAAATGGGGTCTGAAATTCATACTTTCACAACCAATTTTCCCAAGATAATTTCACAGGCTGTTAAAGATGCCATCACTGAACCCATCCAAGATTACACAAGAAAAGGAGTTTCTCAGGGACTTAGTCACTTATCCACTCGCATTAAAAATACTATCGTTAAAGAAGTCCCTGACATGCTTTCAGCCCACGAGTTGGTGATGCAAAAAGAGTTTGAGGCTGTGTGCAACAGGAAAAAACTTCACACTCACTATTTGGCTGGACATGTTGATCACTCTATGAATCGAAATTGCAACAAGCTTCTAAGAATTGCCAGAGGGTCAAGGATCAGGCAAAAGAAATTGGCCACATATGTTAAACAGGTTTCTAGATACCTTCAGTCACGTTCAGCCAAGCGTCTCAAGAGACAGGCTAAACGTGAGGGGGAGAAAGTTGACTTACTAAAACTAGAACCTGTCAACACTACCACAGGGACAGCTGAAAACATCATCCCTACACCCATTCCACTCCAAGTCATCACACCAATCATTGTACCAGATGATGATGAAATTAAGGGGAGCAACAAGATAACAAAGCAACTGATTCATCAAATTCCCTATCTTTGGATAACACCAATAAGGTTGTGGATGATGGTGAACCAAATGCTAAGAAACTTAAATTCATTGTCAGCTCCCTACCAAAAGTTGTACAAGACCAAGCTCAGCTAGCCTTCTTGAAACATGCTGAAGAGCTGAAGAAAGCAAGTGAAGAATCCTTTGTCTCGAAGAAAGGGAAAGAAATAGTTATGGTAGACACAAACGCCAAACTAAAGAAAATAGCTGCGATGCTAGAGACAGGAGGATCCACTACCAAAATCTCTTAATTCTCAACTTTCAAAGTAGCTGATGAGAAACCTTTAACAGTTGAAGAAATTGAGAAACAGGCACTTGAGTTCAAAAGATTAAATGAAATCAAGAAGGCCAAAGAGCTGGATGAAGCCAAGCTGAAAGCCATGTCTCCTCAACTCGGAGAGGAGCAAAGACAAAGGCTAAGGGAAATGGAGATAAAACACGCAGAGGCTCTAAAAAAGGTAAAGGCAGACTATGATGCATGCGTTAACAAAAGATATGATCCAAAATTACCAAGTTCAAATACACTGTTAAGAAATCAACTCATACTCCACAGATGGTTATTTGGAGAGATAACCAACAGGCCAACATGGATGTATTTGAAGACTTCAAAATTAAGACACTTGGTCTGTCTGAATGGTTAGAAATTGTAGCTTTAGCTGAAAATAGGACTGACAGGCAAATTTCTTACTCTTAAAGACCCTCGGAGCTAAGTTCAAGTTGAAAGAAACAGCTGATAGACTCAAAATTGATCCACCCCCACAGCTATTTGAACCAGAACCAACAAAGGCTAAGAAGAAAAGGAAAAGGATGACTCAATTACTTCAAGAAACCTTTGTGACTGATGATATCCAAGTGGATGGGATGCATAGGAACCTGATTCTTCTAAATGGGATTGTAGGTCCTGTTGATGGTCAGAGTTACACTGAGCCTGAAAAAGGTATGGCCTACATGAACAGGGGATGCCAATATGTGTTCCAAAGGGAAGATGAGCTAGGGCTTGCATCAACTGTTCAGCTTCTTATGTTTCAGAAAGTGATTAAACTTAACACAGAGTATTCCAAGGTATTTGCCCAAGCTTTGAAGGCTGAATTGGATACTAGAACAGACATAGCTAAAGCTAAAGAGAAAATCAAGAATGATGATTACTAAAGTTTTCATAGCTGAACGTTTACTCTCATATTTTGTTAATGAAGTATGAAGTTGTTTGTTAGATTTGTTATGTGTAAGAAGAAGTTGTTATCTCACTTACTATAACTCATTTAGATCTAGCTGTATTTATGTTTAAATAGGGGGAGATTGTTGGGAATCTAAGTTTGTTAGAATTCCCTTAGTCATAGATTTAAACTTAAATTAAGTTTTTTTATATTAACTTAACTGTGCCTAGGAGACAGGCAAGTAACCCAAGACTCACAGAGTTCTAAGTCTCTGTGAGCAACCACTGAGGAGTCCATGTCAGAGACATTGTCGAGGAAGTCGAAGATTACTTGAAGACATACTCATTGGCTGTGTTTGATAATAGCCAAGATGTATTAGGGACTCTGAGTGGTTGAGTGTTAACAGGGATGGCAATACCCTGTTAACACTCAGTACACTTTGGACATACCTAAGTGTTTAGGCGGAAAGTTATGCAGCCTAAAGTACAAGGTATAAAGAAAAGGGAAACTATGTCAGCTCTGTTTCCCTAAAGTGTTGTGGAAGACTACCAAGAATAGAAGAGCCTCTTTTGACAGATGTCTGACATTGTCTGTTTTGTGTAGTCACCATCAACCAGTACTAGTAGTCAACCTCGTACCACTATAAATAGGATATGTAGGCTAGAGTTAATGTTGTTCACTTTGTTAGATCACACACATTAACTCTTTAGAACTCAGAGAAAGAACACTTGTGCCTGTGTTCTTGAGTTAGCTTTATTTTGTCCAAAGTGTACACAACACATTGTCCTCGAACTGGGTTATCCATAACACATGTAATACTTGTTATACAATAATAAAGTAATACGTTTGAAAAGTATTTACTTGTGTTAATTATCCTTCTTAATCGTTTGGGATTAAGTCATAGAATAGTAATGTACTTTTCAAAATATACCGATTTGGTACGTGTACTCTTAAAAAGTTGTACAATAGTAACGAACTTTCATAAAGTGTTCCGATCTGCACATTTGGGTGACGTGTCACGTTATTAATGGTGACACGTGTTAGCCTTTTCGGGATGACATGTCATCAAAATGTGCATAAGGGAACACTTATGAAAGTTCGTTGCTATTGTACAACTTTTTAAGAGTACACGTACCAAATCGGTACATTTCAAAAAGTACATTGCTATTCTATGACTTAATCCCTAATTGTTTCAAGCTAGGTTTAGGGACTTTCAAATATATTTAGTATTTAAAAAAAGTAAAAAAAAAAATTCATGTTTACTCATGTTCAAATTGACCTGAACTTGATTTGAGCTTACTAAATTGACCTGAATCCTAACTCTAGTTCAACTAAAGTTGGGTTGAGATACCAAAATTTTAATATTGATATAAATTTGATGCGATCCAAATTAACCCAAACTCAATCGATCCGACAACTAGAAGTGCACATACCGGTTAACCGGTCCGGTTTTTGGAGAAACCGAAACCGGTCCGGTCTTTGGTCAACGTCGTTAAAACCGGTTTGTCCGGTTAACCGGATCGGTTAAAGGCCCGAAAATCCAGACCGGTGTAACCGGTCTCTAACCGGTTACCGGTTTATTTATTTATTTATTTTTATTTAATTTTAAGTTGTTACTAGCCGTAGACCATATTGAAAAGAAATACATCATTTTTTTAAAAAATTTTGAGTTGTTGAACCAACACCGGTGGCGGCGGTAGTAGACGAGCTAGCTCTATTTGTCATTAGTGAAGTGAAGAAAATTTTGAATTTTTGTTTGAAAGTTGAAAGAAGATTTTTGTGTCGTGTGTTTAAAATAAACACACAAATAAATTATTTATACTAAAAAGAACAGATAAATAGGTCTCAAAAATTCAAAAAAACCTCCTCCATTAAGACCAAACAGTCTCACCCTAAAATTCAAACTTCGAAATTTGAAATCCCTCTTCCCGCTCCTAACCGGTTCCAGTTAACTGGTTCTAAAACCGGTCGACAAACCGGCCAAAGCCCCCAAAACAAGAATCGGTCCTAGAGCGCCGGTCTGAAAAAATGGGGACCGGTTTGGTCAAAACCGGTTATTATGTGCACCTGTACCGACAACCATGGTGGTGTCATCTTATGTATTATTTGCAATATGGGCTTTAAGTGGGAGCCCATTATATATGTCATGGACTCATGGGTCCAAAACCTGATTTAAATGGACATTGATAGATCACAGGGTCATCAAATCAAATTAGCAAAACAGGTATAAAAGGAACTTATTGTCAAATTACAACAGTTCTAAATCGAAATACAACAGTTAAATGAATACACATAACATAAAGATAGCCAAAAATGTATAAGAGGAACTTTATTGTATAAAAGGATTTTCGTTGTCAGCTAGAGTTAAAAAGCTTTTGCATTATCTTTAGCAGGTAAAGTGTATGCCATCACCGATGTAAACGAGTCCTTGTTGCCTTGTAGCATATGAATTTAAGCAGCTTATTTGAATGTTAGCAAGGTGCTAGTTATACACAAAGACTAGTTATATTGCATTTCAAAATAATAATGTCATTATAACAATGTAGTATGTTTTTTCATAGGACGTTAAGATAATCTGTGTAATATACTTGAGGCGAACAGATTACAAAAACGAACAGAATGGATAATTATACTAAGACAACTGACCCATTTTGAACCGTTAAACAACCCGCCAAATGTGCAGAATGCGTCCGCTACCACCTTTTTAAAGATGCTTCAAGACATGTAAGAAATAACCACATCAATAAACAGTGAAGTGAAGTACATACTCAGAATTCACGCCTTTTTAAAGATGCTTTAAAAGAGACATTGGCAATGACCTTCTACGAATTCCACCGAAAGCAGCACTGGGAATCCCTGAGATTACAAGATCATTTGCTCGTTCCCACAGAGGACGCTGATTTGAACTTAAATCACTCGTTCAAACCAATACAATTCTGAGCATATAAATCAGACATTCTGATCTGCACGACCAATTAATACCATTTTACATAAACATTTATGCTCAACATGACCAGAACGGATTTAGACAAACTTGAATTAGATAGATAAAGCAAAGTAACGTCTTTGATATCAAAGTACAAGGTATCAGTTGCATCTTAGAAAACAAAGCAAAAACTTTAAATTCCAAGCTGAAACGCTAATATGGTTACTTCTCTTTGAGAAATAAAGCAGAAAAGGTGATGGTATAGAGATATATTATCTCTTTAATCCTTCCAGAATATAGCACAACAGAAATAATATTTCGTTTCAGCTCCCTCTGGCATCTGCGTCTTTATGCTCTCACTGAGCTCAAGATTTTCTATCATCATCCAAGTTGGAGCAACTCCTTCCACATCGTTCCATGAAATTTTGGGACACGAAGACAAGTCAAGTGATTCTATTGTCGGGTGATGAGCAAAAGCACGTAAACTTCCTCCGGTTATAGCCTTACAACCCGCTAATAAATAGCATTAGCTTGATACAGTTTCTAGCTTTTGTATGGGCATGTCGGCATAACAAAATTTGGAAAAGCCGCTAACCTCACTATATTTAGCTTTTGAACCTATTGAATTAAAAAAACGTTGAACCATCTTTAATTTATATAGAGTAACATTTTTCTTCCACAATGAGACAACCTTTACTTGTACAATTAAAAATACTGTAATTGATGTTTCACTTTGCTTTGTTTATGAGCTTCGTGTGTCGGCTACACAAGGAAGTCGAATTTAAGCTCACATTGTTTGAACAACTTCAATGAGCAAATGCAAAAATCCAATCTAACACTTGTCCCCCAAAACAGGATAGGACATCAAACCCACTTGGGGTTGATATCGTATCGTGTTTTTGGGAACAAGTGTCAGATTTGATTTTTGCATCTACATACTTAAATTGTTCAAACATGAGAGGAAGCCAAATTTAAGCTCACATTGTTTGAACAACTTGAATGAGCAGATGCAAAAATCCAATCTCACACTTGTCCCCCAAAACAGGATAGGATATGAATCCCAGGTTGGTAACAATTTGCCAACGTGGGATTGATATCCTATCGTGTTTCTGGGAACAAGTGTTATATTTGATTTTTGCATCTACACACTTAAATTGTTCAAGCATGAGTTTAAATTCGAGTTCCTTGAAATAAAGCAAAGTGAAACATCTGATCATCTAATATATATGATGGAAAGGAGTGACTTAAGATCGGGTCTTTTAGCCTTCGAATTTTCTTGTGCACCCGTTTTATCCATTCAAAGAGAAAGCGAATACATTGGAAAGCTTCAAAGAACAAGCGAGATGGATAAAGTTATTACTAGTAATGAATATATACTTGAAATTGATTGCGAGCAAACAATCAAAGGGATTGGAGGAAGGGAGGTCAGTATAATATATTTGGGCTTCTAATCACACTTAATTATGTATCTACTTTTCTTTTCAGAAGGCTAGGAGACGTATCTGAATCAGCAGTATACTGGAATATGTGAAATGAAAGTGCTCCTCATATAGATGATGAGGATTGGTAATGTTGCGAGGTTTATTAAGCACAGATGTGACCGAAACCTATTTGTTCAGTGCGTTGTAAGCTCTCATCTTGATCTAAAACTTGCCCGCATAGTTCTGGCTGCAGCTGAAAACATACTCCCAAAACAGGTGATTCTTTGTTCTTTCGATGGCCGATATTTGGTTTTACGGTTTGTGCAGATGTTGCTAATGATGGAAATTTCTTGTCTTCTTTTTTAATCATGAAATGACTTATGACTATATGCCCTTGATAGTGTTGTAGACTAAAATGGCATGGTGAAGACGCTAACATGCCACTGCAGGACATCAAAATGTCGTGTGATGTTAGCACCTTCACCATGTCATTCTAGTCTACAACGCTATCAAGGGCATACATACCCATAGTCATAAGTCAGTTCTTGATTCAGAAAAGTAGACAAGAAATTTCCATCATTAGCATTAGCCCAAACCTTAGAACCATATATCGCCATTGAAAGAAACATTCAACTGCTTTGGGGTATGTTTTCTGGTGCAGCCAAACTATGCGGACAAATTTTAGATGATGGTGAGAGCTTAAGGCGCAATGAACAAATATGTTTGGGTCACTGGTTAATAAACCTTGTAATATTACGAATGCTCCCGACATTTATGCCAAAATAAAGATCGCTTTCACCTGTTCTCACATTTCCAGTTCACTATCTACTACTGATTCACATAGGTCTCCTAGCCTCGCCTTAAAATCAGATGCATAATTAAGAGTATGAAGAAGCCGAAATATAATATATTCAGTACTAGTAACTTTATCCACCTTTCCAATGTTTTCGCAAACGAGTGCATTAGAAGGGATTAAATCTCTGGTCTTGACAGCCCACCCTCTATTGGAACTTGGAAGTACGAAAAACATGTTCCCATTAAAAAAGGACAACGAGAATAATATTTTAAATGAAAGACTTTCTAGCATAATACATACAGTGTTTAACAATTGACTGGGATTTAGTAAAACTTCAAGTCGATATTTTATCTTTCGTTGAGATATGCAATTGATGTAACCAGGTTGACATCGATCCGCAGTTTGGACCACATAAGAAAACAACATCAGAAGCGACATAATTCAGTAGAGGAAATCAGTTAGAAATAATATAAGAGTTATTAGTAGTAGTAGAATCGGATATCTCAAGCACAAAACCATTTACATAGCATCAGATGATTCAACAACTCAAGACTGATGAAAGAATGACTAACAACACAACATAATACTGATGGTTTATGATTAACATAACAATTATAAAATGAAAACCTTAACAAAGATCAAAAGCATACAGCGGAAGCAGATTAACAAGACCTTTATATAACACAATTATAATTAATCAGGGCTAGGGTTACATACCTTTATCCTAGTAGAACGATCACCGGTAAAGATAAATCAAGAACACCACCAGGATGTAATCTAAAATAAGATCACACCACGATCTTGTACACACGTGATACGATGAGCTAATCGTGAGTCTAGCACGAACAGAACCGAGTCTTCCAAGCCTATGGAAGATCTACCCAACAACCCTAGAGAGGGGCTAGGACTAGATCTAAAATAGCTTTTAGAAAAATCAAAGAAGAACCCTAATGGGTGTATATATGACCGGCGGTTTTAGAGCTAGAAAGAAGAATATAGAGTGAAAAATATGAGGCCTTAAGGTTTGTTTATATACACCTTGGAAACTTATCTTTCAAGGTTTAAACAAAGATAAAGCCTAAACTTTTCATCCCTATCCTTCTTCCTCTAATAGGCCGGATATAAACATGTGCTAAAAGGGGTTTCCGGAACTTTCCGACACCTTCTTTTAGCTTCTTTAATATTCTATAACGATCGTTTAATACTTAACTTTTAATTACTTAACGATCGTTAGCTACAGTTTGATTTAATAAATATAATAAATATATTTAATAAATAAATTAACTCTTCACGTAATGTGTGCAATCCCGTGATCTCGAGTTCGATCCTATCACACGACTATCGATTTTAAAGTCCATAAACTTTCAGCTCCCACTTGGACAAAATTCGAATGTCGTGATCACATTGATTAGCGTCTAGTTACACTAACAATGTCACTAGTACAACTCGAGTAAGGCTTCCTGGACAAAACCTTTTAATGATATATAATCATTATTATTATCCTCTCATTTCAAATACATTGTTAATAAGGATACGGATCTTAGCCATTCCTTCATTAACTATTCTGTTTCTCGTTTACGGATATAGCAAGATTACCAAAACACATTTGGGTGTGGCCACACAAACATCTTACTACTCCCCCGAGGGGCCCAGTTGTATTTATACTTCAAATAATAATTTGAAGGAAACGAATCCCATTTCGACTACAAGCAAAACACATGAACTTCGCAACACTTATGAAAATAACCCTTATGACTACCAGTTACGTTTAGCGTTAGGTTACCTTACAGAAATGCACTATATTTAATGCAGTTTTCTGGCATCTCAGGTCTAAGGATAACTATTTATGATTTACTTAATGACAAAGATCCATAAAGTAAAATCACATAATTGGGATAAGTCCAATATTTGATCCATCAAATATCATCCAAAATTGACCAATATACTTTCAAGTATACTCTGTCACTATTTTGAATTGTCTTAATTTAATAACACTCCCATATTATTAATCGACAACGGACATTTAGAAACATCATAATGCTCACGGATTAAAACATGTAAAATAGGATACAAAATCAAATAACAGAAAAATAAACGAAATCCAAACTTTATTTCATCAATTCAATAATGTCTTACATCCTTTATCCAAATACTAATCAACAGATTTATTGCATGAATTCGCTAGCTAGTTGCAGCCCAATTGCCTTGGCATGCTTAACTACCTTTGGCCTAGACAAAGCCTTAGTAAAAGGATCAGCTACGTTATCATCTGTGTGAACTTTTATCAATTTTATTTCTCGAGCTTCCACTTGTTCTCGAACGTAGTGATATCTACGTTTAAAGTGTCTGGCGCCCTTCATGACTCCAGGGTCATTGGCGAATATTATTGCCGCAGAGTTGTCGCAATATATATCAATAGGTTCTTTAATTGAAGGCATCACTCCAAGATCTCCAATAAACTTCCTAATCCAAACAACTTCCATTGCAGCTTCTGAAGCGGCCATGTACTCAGATTGAGTCGCATGCATAGCAATGGTTTTCTGCTTACTGCTCTTCCAGTCAACTGCTCCTCCATTGATGACAAACACGTAACCCGTCTGAGACTTCGTATCGTCTTTATCACATTGCCAGGACGCATCACAGAATCCTGTTACATTCAATTCTGTGTCTGGTTTACCCCCGAATACCAAAAACATATCTTTCGTACTTCTTAAATACTTCAGAATATGCTTAACAGCAGTCCAGTGGGACTTTCCCGGATTCTGTTGGTATCTACTGACCAAGTTCTGAGCAAACGCCACATCGGGCCTTGTGCATCTTACAACATACATAATAGATCCTACAGCCGAAGCATAAGGTACCTTCTTCATGTAAGCCACCTCTTCAGGTGATGATGCATCTTTCTCATGACTTAACTCATGCTTTAACCTCCATTGGTAAGAAACCTTTCTTAGAGTTATGCATGTTATATTTCTTCAATATCTTATCAATATAAGCATCTTGGCTAAGACCAATTAACCGTCTACTCCTATCTCGATAGATCTTAATTCCCAGAATATATACAGCATCTCCCAAATCTTTCATAGAAAAACATTTACCAAGATAATCCTTAAATTCCTTAAGTCTTGGAATGTTACTTCCCATGATCAATATGTCATCGACATATAGAATTAGGAACACTACATTACTCCCACTAGCTTTGCGGTATACACATGGCTCATCACGATTTTGAATAAATCCAAACTTTTTGATTTCTTCATCAAATCGCTTATTCCATTGACGTGATGCTTGCTTCAAACCATAAATGGATCTTTGAAGTTTGCACACGCGCTTTGGATATTTAGGATCAACATACCCTTCCGGTTGTTGCATATAGATGTCTTCATCTAAGCGACCGTTCAAGAAGGCAGTTTTAACATCCATTTGCCATATCTCATAGTCATAGTATGCTGTTATAGCTATGAGAATCCTAATAGCTCGTAAGTCTGCTACAGGAGAGAATGTCTCCTCGTAGTCTATGCCAAAAGTTTGAGTAAAACCTTTAGCCACTAAACGTGCTTTATAGGATTGTACATCACCATCCATGTCAGTTTTCTTCTTATAGATCCACCTATTTTTCACTACTTTAGCATTTTTAGGTGCGTCCACAAGAATCCAAACTTCATTGATTTCCATGGATTTCATTTCCTCATTCATCGCAACTATCCATTTTGACTTTTCTGGATCAGACATTGCGGATCGATAGTTAGCAGGTTCACCAAGATCCCCTACTTCCTCCTCATCATCCTCTATGTATAGACATAGTTTGTCCGGCGCACGTATAGCCCTTTGAGACCTACGTGGAGGAATTAATTCCGGTGGAACACTCAGACTTTCTGGTTCTACAGGAATTTCATCGCTAGTATTTTCAGAAGGCAATGTATCTTCTTGAATTTCTTCAAGATCATAATTTCTCCCACTGAATTCTTGATTTACAAGATCATTTTCAAGGAAGTCTCCATACCGAGCCACAACTATCTTGTTCTCAGCCGGATAATAAAAGTAGTAACCCATAGTTTCCTTAGGGTAACCTACAAAGATACATTTTACTGAGCGTTGTTAGAGTTTATCTCCAGAGTCACGTTTCACATACGCCTCACAACCCCAGACTTTCAAATAAGACAAATATGGCTTCTTGCCATGCCATAGTTCATATGGTGTCTTATCAACCTTCTTTGTGGGAACCATATTCAGAATACGAACAGCAGTTTCAAGAGCATAATCCCAAAAAGATAATGGTAAAGTTGTAAGATTAAACATAGATCGTACCATATCCAATAATGTACGATTTCTCCTTTCAGATACACCATTTTGTTGTGGAGTATATGGAGAAGTAAGTTTCTGAACAATTCCATTCTTACTTAAATAATCTTTAAACTCTTGACTTAAATATTCACCACCACGGTCAGAACGAAGAGCTTTAATCTTCTTTCCCAGTTGTAACTCTACTTCGGCTTTAAACGTTTTGAATGTTTCAAATACCTCATGTTTATGTTTAAGTAAATAAACATAACCATAACGGCTATAATCATCCGTAAACGTCAGGAAGTAGCTAGCACCTTTCCTTGACACATGTCTAAGTGGTCCACACACATCAGTGTGTATTAAACCAAGTAGTTCAGTAGCCCTTTCAATATTGCTATTAAAAGGTTTCTTGGTCATCTTCCCAGAGATACAAGATTCACATTTATCAAATGATTCATCATTGATACTTTCCAAAAGCCCATCACGTTGAAGCTTTTGTATGCGAGTCTTCCCAATGTGGGCAAGTCTACAATGCCAAAGATAAGAAGAGTTCTTGTCTAACTTACTCTTCTTATTCATGCTAAAAACAGAATTATTTTTCCTCTTGGGATTTATATCATGCATGTTAATTTCAAAAACACCATTCACAGAAATTGCATCAAAATAGAATAAACCATCTTTGAAAACAGAAATTCTATTATTATCAATCGTGTGAGTAAATCCAAGATCCAACATACTAGAAAAGGAAAAAACACCCCTAACAATTGTAGGTGCATAATGACAATTATTTAAAGACAGTACTAAACCCGAAGGTAAAACTAATTTAAATATTCCTATAGCTTCAACTGCTGCTTGTGCGCCATTGCCCACTTGCAGAAATTGTTCCCCATAGGTAAGTCTCCTCTTCAACTCAAATCCCTGCAGGGTATTACAAATATTAATACCACATCCCGTATCATATACCCAGGAGTTTGATTTGTATGAAAGATTAAATAACTCTATCATAAATAAGTTACCTGAAGATGGTGTTGTAGCAACTTGCTCAGCCTTCTTCTTATGTTCTGCCATTTCATGGAGATAGAGAGAGCAATTCCTCTTCCAGTGTCCAGTCATCTTGCAGTAGTGACAAGTCTCATCTTTCAGAGATTTCTTAGCAAAGTTATGCTTCGGTTTTGATGTAGTCGCAACTTGCTTGCTCTTATCAACCTTGCCTTTGCCTTTCTGCTTCTTATTCCCTTGCGGTTTTGGTTTCGACACTCTACCCTTTTGTACATAAAGTACTTGAGGAGTAGCAGTGGGTGCCTTATCTTTCAAACCCTTTTCAAAGTCAATGAGCATTGCATGCAAATCATTAACTGTCTTCCCCGTGCAATGCATATTATAGTTACGAACGAAATCACCGAAGTCCTTATTAAGGGACCTATTGATCAAGTTAATAGCCATATTATGATCGAAGGGTTGTCCTAGTGCGATGAGTTGTTCCATATAACCCCTCATCTCCATGTAATGTGCACTTACGGACTTTCCAGGAGCTTGCTTGCAACTATGTAGAGCATCAACCAGATCATAGATCTCTACAGCTTGTGGCGTTTCATACACTGCCTTGAGTTCATCAAGCATCTGCTTAGGATGAAATAACTCATACTTCCTTTGAAGTGATGGAGCCATCCTCCCTAACATTACAGCAGCCACCTCATGGTGCTTCTTAACGTTAGCAGCGTGTTGAAGCCTTTCCGCATCAGTTGCTCCTTCAGCAAGATCCTCCGGAAAAGGAGTTTCCAAGATATTGATGGTACCCGCTGCTCTCAGAACAATTCTTAATGAGCGGTACCAATCATTGAAATTAGGGCCAGTAAGTTCAGGCCGTTCAAAGAAAGCTTTGAACGCCGAGCTTATTGTCAGATTGCTTTCGGGTTGAGCCATTTCTACAGAAATAAGTTCAAACATTAGTATTTTCGATAATACAATTCAAGAAAATAAAATTACCCCGGTAATAAAACCATAGTATTTTCCTTGAAAAACTAGAATCCATATTGACATAGATTTATCACATCAGTTGATCTGCTAGTGACAAATGTATTCAACACAGTAACTTGTCGAACAATAATTGCCAAATCATATTGCAATTTCTAGATATGTCAGGGATTTACATTGCCAAAAACATTTGCATTGTAAACATGTTTTATCCCTTCTTTATGCCTTAAGTTTCCATTTCTCACTGAGTAACTCAATTAAGTCGACTAATCTAAAGAACGTAAAACCTTCATGTGCAATCTTATTCAGTCATGAAGTTTTCTCTCCATTACAACATCGTCCGATATCTTATATGACGACAATTGTAACTTCAAGTGTTCGTCAATTAGAGGGCATATGACTTAAATTTTAGGGTATAGATTTTGGTGTCAAAATCATGTATGGAGAAGCATGCATACATCTCCATAGCATAAGTTTAATAAAACGTTTAGTAAACTTTTTGGTGAGACTAAAAATTCATCATATATTTGCAAGTTGAGGTATTGGTTAAACCAAACAACCTTAAAGAATTATACCAATAACAACCGTAGGTAATTCCAATTTTGACGCACAGGCGAGCCGGGAATTTGGTCAGCGCAAAAGCATAGCACCTCCTTCCTTAACCGGGTACTTGACCAGCGGTGCGTTATACCCACTTTATAGTTTGTCAAAATTGAGTAGGCCGTTAAGTTGCTATTGCAATTCTAATCAACACAAATCATATGTAATTTAGATCTCAAAACAATTCATTAATTTTGATAGGATTTAGTCCATATTATTTTTTCTTAAAGAAAAATTACCCTTGTTTACAACATACAATGTTAAAAACGCATGAAAACAAGTAGTACAAAAAAAAACTAAATCAAATAGCCACATGCATAACAATTTATTCAAAGAACATCAAATCTAGGGTTTTTATGAACATAAAAAGTCTTCCCTAATTTTAAAACTTTGAATCAAATAAAGCAAATAGCAATTAAAATTATATGATCCGTAAAAACATGCATGTTTATTACGGATCTTCCATATTCTCTTAACAATTAAAAAAAACTACTACGAATCGTAACCACACATGACATAACAATTAATTCATGCATACATCTAAAGTTAATTACCATGTATTTTTAGGGTTTACAAAATTTTTTATTTTTTATTTTTTTATAAAAAAAACGGCAAAGCCATTTTTAAAACAATAAAAAAACAAAACCCCTAATTTTTATAAAACCTAAAAACAACATGTAATTTTAACACAAATCAATATTAGTTAAAAAAAACTTTAGATCTTGATAATTATAATCATGTTAAAACGGCTCTCGATGCCACTGATGGTTTATGATTAACATAACAATTATAAAATGAAAACCTTAACATAGATCAAAGAGCATACAGCGGAAGCAGATTAACAAGACCTTTATATAACACAATTATAATTAATCAGGGCTAGGGTTACATACCTTTATCCTAGCAGAACGATCACCGGTAAAGATAAATCAAGAACACCACCAGGATGTAATCTAAAATAAGATCACACCACGATCTTGTACACACGTGATACGATGAGCTAATCGTGAGTCTAGCACGAACAGAACCGAGCCTTCCAAGCCTATGGAAGATATACCCAACAACCCTAGAGAGGGGCTAGGACTAGATCTAAAATAGCTTTTAGAAAAATCAAAGAAGAACCCTAATGGGTGTATATATGGCCGGCGGTTTTAGAGCTAGAAAGAAGAATATGGAGTGAAAAATATGAGGCCTTAAGGTTTGTTTATATACACCTTGGAAACTTATCTTCCAAGGTTTAAACAAAGATAAAGTCTAAACTTCTCATCCCTATCCTTCTTCCTCTAATAGGCCGGATATAAACATGTGCTAAAAGGGGTTTCCGGAACTTTCCGACAAAAAAAAAAAAAAAAAAAAAAAAAAAACGATCGTTTAATACTTAACTTTTAATTACTTAACGATCGTTAGCTACAGTTTGATTTAATAAATATAATAAATATATTTAATAAATAAATTAACTCTTCACGTAATGTGTGCAATCCCGTGATCTCGAGTTCGATCCTATCACACGACTATCGATTTTAAAGTCCATAAACTTTCAAATACTAGCATCTCCTAATTTGCAGTTTATGTTATTATGCGATTTAATTATGACATACCTATCACATGTCTGACATACTTATAAGTTTAAACAAAGAGTTCTATACTCACCTGCCCACCCGTGTAATATGGAAAATCACCACCGTCAAGTTTAGCACATACACAAGTCTTTGGATTTGTACAATTTCCTTTGCAATTACATACATCCGTATATTTCCAACAATGAAGACCTACGCCAACCATTTCAGCTCTTGAACAGAAATGATAACCAACGTCAATATATACCTAAAAAGAAATCAACACATCTTCATCATGCATGAATAATTTATACGTGTTTCAACTGATACATTCATGCATGTTTAGTGAGGTGCTTCTAGATAGAAAAATAGTACCTGAACAAAGTGAAGGAATTGCTTATTGCATCTTCAAAACAAGTTGTAGCATAACTAATTAATGAGAATTCATATGATGTAAACCTATTCGTAATAGTAATTACGTAAAAACAATTTAAGAAGATGAAGAACTATAACCTGGTGTAAGTGTATCGAATCGAATGATAATATGTTGTTAATCGAATGAATTAGTTTATAAAGGTTTATTGGGCCCTAAATTTATTTAAAATCAGTTGACTTTCATTTTTATACTAAGTATTAAGTAGGCTTTACATTTAGATAGGAATGTTTCAAATAATTGTTTGTGATAAGGAGCTAAATCAGCGTGTATTCAATTCAAGATCAAGTATAAATTTAAGTTATTGAGCGTAAAAATAGTCACCTAGTTTTACGGTAAGAATATAAAACAAAAATATTCCTATATGATGGGTTGGATGTAAACATGCTTGCGTTGATTTGACAGGGTTTCTCTTCTCGTGAGGCTAGGCAGTCGAGATTTTACAGCGGGTCAGGCTGCTATAAAAGCCGCCTCGTGCAAAGTGACTAAACACGAGAAAGCATGTGTTGAAAATCAACACGTGTTTATTCCTTTCGCGTTTGATACATTTGGTTTCCTTGCACCTGAGGGGGTGGAGCTACATACGAGAATACAACGTGTTATGAATAGTAATGTTTTGACTCCTAAATCCACAAACATTGTATTTAATAGATTTAGTTTTGTTATACAAAAAGGGCTAGCGGCGCAGCTTGTTGCCCGTTTGCCTTCTTCTAATATGTAAATTATAATTATTAATAAAATTATATTTAAAAAAAAGGAAAAACAAACATCTTTTCTTTACTAGAGCATCTTTAGGAGTTTACAAAAAAGCTTTTGCATTTATTAAAGCATAACTTCATAAATTTTTAAGTACTAAAAAGACATTTGTTTTTCACCTCTCTAATGGTAAAAGTTTTATAAAAACTTTTGACAATTATAAAAACAAAACAAATTGGTACAAAGTAAACTTGTAAACCGATTTGCAAACTCAAAACTTTTGTTAAAAACTTTTCAAAACTCTTCAACCCTAATGATAGAAAGTCTTTAATAAAAGGTTTGCAAATATTGAAAAATCTTTTGAAATGCTCTTATATGCAAAAACTGCACATCACGGCATTCATTAATCAAATCTTTTAACTAATTTATAAAATGAGTTATTTTGTAAGACCATTAAAAACTTGTTTATAAAATATAGAAAGAGGTGGGATCCTCATAGAAGGTGCACCCAAAAAGGAAGGAAGGAAGCGATCTGGGCCATCCAATTTCCCATCATCCAACCATCCATATTAAAAGCACATATCATATATAAAAAATAAAAAATAATAAAAAAACACACATTCCTCACACTTTCTATCTCTACAAACACCCACCCCAATCTAATCCTCTCGTCGGAAAAATAAAACCACCATCACTGATAAAAACAGATCCACTCGCCGGAAAAATAAAAACCCTAATCGCCAGAAACCATCACTATCACAGATCTATAAACCCTCGCCGGAAAAATAACCTCTCGTCATAGATCTATAAACCCTCGCCGGAATAAAAAACCTCGCCGGAAAAATGGATGAACCTGATTTAGATGACGTTATGGTAGTGGTTTCTCAACTAGATTTGAATAAAAATGATACATCAGAACAAAGTTTTTCAGAAAAAGAAAAGAAGGGTTTTCAGGTAAATTTTCGTTTTCAGGTTGCTTTGTTAGTGTTGAATGCAAATCACATGTAATTCACACAGAATCACATGTGATTTTTGGAATAAAATTGTTTATTAGTGTTGAATGGAAATCACATGTATTTCTGTGTGAATTACATGTGATTTTTGAAATAACATGGATTGTTATTGTTGAATGCAAATCATATGTAATTCACAACCACATTTTGTGTGAATTACATGTGATTTTTGGGATAAAAATGTTTTGTTAGCAAGTTGAATGGAGATCACATGTAATTCTGTGTGAATTACATGTGATTTTTGGGATAAAAATGCTTTGTTAGCAAGTTGAATGGAAATCACATGTAATTCTGTGTGAATTACATGTGATTTTTGGGATAAATATGCTTTGTTAGCAAGTTGAATGGAAATCACATGTAACTCTGTGTGAATTAGATGTGATTTTTGGGATAAAAATGCTTTGTTACTAAGTTTAATGCAAATCACATGTAATTATGTGTGAATTACATGTGATTTTTGGGATAAACATGCTTTGTTATTAAGTTGAATGGAAATCACATGTAATTCTGTGTGAATTACATGTGATTTTTGGGATAAAATGCTTTGTTACTAAGTTGAATGGAAATCACATGTAATTCTGTGTGAATTACATGTAATTTTTGGGATAAACATGCTTTGTTATTAAGTTGAATGGAAATCACATGTAATTCTGTGTGAATTACATGTGATTTTTGGGATAAAATGCTTTGTTACTAAGTTGAATGGAAATCACATGTAATTCTGTGTGAATTACATGTGATTTTTGGGATAAAAATGCTTTGTTACTAAGTTGAATGGAAATCACATGTAATTCTGTGTGAATTACATGTGATTTTTGGGATTAAAATGCTTTGTTATTAAGTTGAATGCAAATCACATGTAATTCTGTGTGAATTACATGTGATTTTTGGGATAAAAATGCTTTGTATTTAAGTTAAATGCAAATCACATGTAATTCTGTTTTTTAAATACAGGTATGAAAACCCTAAGAGCAACCGTTTTTGCGCAAGATGAAACACCTGGCGGATCAGTAAATTGGGAGCCTCGTGTACACGGAGTTCGTATACCAAAAGTGGGAGATACTTATGATACATTGGAAGAAGCTATTGATATGTATTCAAATTATGCTGAAAAAGGAGGGTTTGAAATTAAAAAATCGGGACAAAGTAAAACAAAATCGGGAGTGGTAAAACACAAGTTCATTACTTGTAACAAAGGGGGAAAACCAACAAGTGTTGATTTTGACTCATTAGATCCAAAAAATAAAGGTAAACAAATTAGAAACACAACGCACCATGTGACTGGATGCAAAGCTCAGATAAAGTTACAATTGGATATTGTTTCTGGAAAATACAAGTTGGTACTATTTTTAGCAAAACACAATCACACGCTTCTACCAGAAGTGTACCAACACTATACAAAGAAACAACGAAAAATGCCTCAAGCTGAAAAGATGTTTGTTGTAAAAGCTGCTGCAAATAAACTTGGTGCAACGCGTGCTCACAATTTCTTAAGTAGCATCAAAGGTGGTTATGAATATGTTCATGGGACGACTGATGACATTAAGAATGCTCAAAGGGATGTTACTGAATTTATTGGGGAAAATGATGCACAAATGCTGATAAACAAAATAGAAAATAGAAAGTTGTATGTGCCGAACTTTACATTTGAATATTGGGTAAAAAATGATGAATTGGTTGCGATGTTTTGGGTGGATGAAGTTGCAAAGTGCTATTACAAAGAGTTTGGAGACATAGTATCTTTCGATGCAACCTTCAATAGCAACAGGTAAGTGAATTGTTTGTAATTTTTTATATTTATACTTTTTAATTAACTAATAACAAGTAATTATGTATGAATCACATGTAATTCAATGTCGAATTACATGTAATTTAGAAATGTAGATTTTAATACATTGATATGTTATATAGGTACAACATGAAGTTTGTACCATTCACTGGTATCGACAATCACAGAAAGTGTGTCACACTTGGTTCGGGGATGATTTTACATGAAGATACGGAATCATATACATGGTTGCTAACTGCATTTTTGTCCGCTGTTGGAAAAGAGCCAACAATGATTGTAACCGATCAGGATGGAGCCATGAAGAGAGCTATTGAATCCGTTTTTAAAACAACAAAACATAGACTTTGCATGTGGCACATTTCCCAAAAGATCCCATCTAAGGTATTTTTGTTTAAGTTACAAACTGTTTTACATGAATCACATGTGATTCATAACAAATCACATGTGATTATGAATAGAATTACATGTAATTATACTTTATTCCTTCAAAACAGTTTCACATTATCTAAGATTGTAAAGCCAATTACTGTTGAATGAAAATCACATGTAATTCTGTGTGAATTACATGTGATTTTTGGGATAAAAATGCTTTGTTAGTAAGTTGAATGCAAATCACATGTAATTTTGTGTGAGTTACATGTGATTTTTGGAACAAAAATATTTTGTTAGTGCTAATTACTTTATATCTTTAAAACAGATTTGTGAAGAAATATACAAAGGGGCTTTCAAAGAACGATTTGATAGGCTCATTTGGAATATGTTCATAGAACCAAAGAAGTTTGAAGAGAGATGGGGATTATTGATAGATGAATTTGGTTTGAGAAACAACAAGTGGATGACAAAAATGTTTGATCTTAGAAAAATGTGGATTCCCGCTTATTTTATCGACTCTCCTTTGTTTGGCTTGATGAGGACTACTTCAAGGTCCGAAAGTGAAAATTCTTTTTTTAAAAGTTTCACAAGCCAAGGGTCAACACTTGTTGGTTTCATGATGTCATATGAATCAGCAATGGAAAGGCAAAGACATAGGCAAGAAACTTTGGACTTCCAAACGCTTGATGCGGCTCCAACATATAAAACAATGTTGGATATTGAACGTCATGCTGCAAGAATATATACAAAGACAATATTTTCGTATGTTCAACTTGAAATTGATGCTGCTTGCTGGAATTGTACGATACAAGGCTTACAAAATAGTGAAGGATGTGAGACTTTCATCATAGGAGACAAAGCAGCAAGTTCTTACAGAACTATTTACACCAAAAGTAGAAAAGAACAAGACAAGGAGATTGCAACAGAGAAAGAAACAGAAATACACTACAAGGTAATTATTAATTTCATTACGATAATAATTTATATGAATTACATGAGGTTTTATGAAGAAATAAATAGGTTTCTTAAAGGATTTACATGTAATTCATTCAGAATTACTTGTAATTCTGGTATAATTACATGTAATTGTTATCAGAATCACATGTAATTCTGTATGAATTACATGTGATTCTAAACCAAATCAGATCTGGTAAGATTCTGTTGTTATCAGAATCACATGTAATTCACACAGAATCACATGTAATTCACACAGAATTACATGTAATTTGCATTCAACTTAAAGGATTTCTTTAATAATTACATGTAATTCTTTAATAATTACTAATGTAAATTCCTTGTGTTTTGGAAAAAGGTACTAAGAGTTATAGAAGACGGGTCAGTGGTTTGTTCTTGTAGACATTTTCTACGATATGGTTTTCTATGTCGACACATATTTTGCGTGTTCAAGAACCGTGATGTTAATGTTATTCCCAATCAATACATTTTGAGGAGATGGACAAGAGACATAATACCACCTGATCTTCGAAGGCAAATAAACAGATATGGGGAAAAGAATGTAACAATTGAAAAACTTTCAAACGAGGTGAATTTTGTCGTTGATGATTGTTTATTCTTATTGAGCAAAGATGAAGAAAGGTTGGCAGCTTATCTTGAAAAGTTGAAAGTGATATATGAAGAAATAAAAGCTGATATGCCTAATCCTCCGTCAAGAAAAACGGCAGATGTTATTGGTGCTTTGTTTGCAATTTCAGAGCCTGATCATCTGGATGTGAACAATCCAACGAAGGCTGTAAACAAAGGAGACCATCCAAATGATGGAAAAAAACTAAAAAAAGGAGAACGATTGAAAAGTGGAAGAGAAAAAGCGCTTAAGGTTCGAAAGAAACCATTGAAGGTTTGTGGATATTGTAATGTGAAGACGCGTGAGCATACAAAAAGAACGTGCCCAAGAACCCAAAGGCAAAGAAAAAGAAGGCGTCACCAATTATTGATGTTTGAACACTTTTGAGATTTCATTACTTCATTTTCCAGAACCTATTCTTAAGTTTAAAGAACCTATTTTTAAGTTTCCAGAATATGTTATAATGCATTGTAAAATTACATGTGATTTATTAAGAATTACATGTGATTTATTAAGAATTACATGTGTTTCCCTTCTGATTGATACTTGATCATATTTACTTGTGTTTATGTAATATATAAAACTACATGTGATTTGTTATGAATTACATGTGTTTCCCCTTGGAACATTACTTGTGATTCTGTTTTCTAGGACAAAAGCTAGATAGCACCAAATGCATTGTAAAATTACATGTGATTTATTAAGAATTACATGTGATTTATTAAGAATTACATGTGATGTATTAAGAATTACATGTGTTCCCCTTCTGATTGATACTTGATCATATTTACTTGTGTTTATGTAATATATAAAATTACATGTGATTTGTTATGAATTACATGTGTTTCCCCTTGGAACGTTACTTGTGATTCTGTTTTCTAGGACAAAAGCTAGATAGCACCAACTGACATTGAAATAACAACTGCTATTGATCAATGTCTAACAACTGCTATTGATCTAACATCTTAAAACAGAAATACATGATCAAAGTCTAGCAACTGCTATTGATCTAACATACCATACCATCTTAGTTAAGTGTCACAAAAGCTACTGATCAACCTACTATTGATCAAAGTCTAACAAGTGATATTTATCTAACATCTTAAAACAGAAATACATAATCTAACTTTTTTTCACGTAGCTCCCTGTTCTTCACAGCTTCACAATCTAACTTTTTTCACGTAGCTCCCTGTTCTTCACAGCTTCACAAACCATTTCAAGTTTTTGTTGGTTATCAATCTTATCAAACTCCATTGCTAATTCACGCATCTTTGCAGCATACTTATTGTGCTCGTGTAGGAGAATCTTTGTTGCATACTTGAAACGTAGATGGCGCAGACTGTCACGTTGCATCCTTGATTCAGCAACGAGCCCAACATCCCAAGAAGAAACTGCTTTACCAACATACAACTCCATATGCAGCATAGTGAACACACCACAATCTCGAGTATTTTCCTTCGTCTTCCATTTCAACTTGGGGACTTTAGCTCTCACTTTCTTTATGGAAGCATGCTTCTTGTGCCCATACAACTTTAAATGATGAACAAACAACTCTTGCTGTAAAAAAATAATAATAACAATAATCACATGAATATCACTGTGAATAATTACATGTAAATCACATGTGATTCATAGATGACTCACATGTGATTTGTTTGACATAAAAAAATAAAAACAAATATCCTTACAAGTAGATCGCAGACTTGTGAATACTTATCATCATAAGATGCACCGGACCCACTGTTGTCAAGAATCGTCATAGCTGCTATAGAAAGATTGAAGACAACAACGTAAAAGTGCCCAAACATGCATATTGGAAAGAAAACCTGTTTTATAAAAACCAAAATTAGAAAAACAAAAATAAAATTCTAAAAAACAACAAAAACAAAAACAAAAATTACCAAATCAATGCCTTCAAATGACAGACCAACAACATCATTTCCAAAATGAGTTTCAACTTCCTTCTCAAAGCACTTCCATATCTCAATATCCGTACGATAGAATCCATTAATCATTGATTATGTCTGTATAACAATAAGATAAAAAAATTTATAAAAAAAGTAATAAAATACTTGTATATCAAGTTTAAAAAAAGTTAAATAACTTACCATACATCCAGTCGGTAAAAATACCCTTGACATCGTTCCAGGTTCACGAAACCTCTCTTCGTAGTTAAGAATTGAAGACCAACAGTCTATCACATTTGCATCTAACCTTAAACTAGGAGTTAAGGTTTCCATAATCAATCGAATTGAAAACACTTTCGCACCAGAAGATGTTTCAAAAACAGTTTCACTACATGTAAACAAGTTAATGTAAGTAAATAGTTATGCTTGAATTACATGTAATTCATTATGAATTACATGTAATTTATCATTTAAGAATAATTATGTTTGAATTACATGTGTTTCTTAGCTAATCACATGTAATTAAAAATGATAGATAATTGAATACAGAAACAACTTACTCTGTCTTGCCCTACATCGCGAACAGATAGTTACCAACTATAAATTCAGTCCTTGTAATTTTAGGCTGAACCTTTGTCTTCTTGTTCATGAAAGGAGATTGCAGGAACGAAGAAGGCTTCACCAATCTCTTAGCAGCAGGACTAGGACTTCGATTAGTAACACGAACAGAAATTCTTTCGGGTGTAGACGGGCCTTGATCTAAAACATCATCATTCAAACGTTCTTCATCGAGTTGTTGACCCTAAATAAAGAAATTAGCAAAAAAATAAATAAAAGAATAACAAAAAAAACTTTATAAAACAAAAAAAGTGTTGAAAATTACATATAAATACTCAGCTTCAACACAGTCAATCACCTCGAAAACCGTCTCTACATTCTGATCTAACTAGAGTGAAAACGAGTCTGGAGTACTCAAAATATCCAAATCTTCATCGACAACTTCTTCTTGTGATACACCAGAACCAAGAAGTACTTGTTCTTCCAGAGCCAGTTGATCATCAACTGCTTCTTCAAGAGGTTCATCAACAGCATTCGAAATAGGCTCTTCAACATTATCAATGCTAGCACAAACTTCATCATCATTCTTCTGCATGTTAATTTGACTATCAACTTCAGAACTCTTTGGTTCACCACTCCCGTCGCTAGAACCATCATCATCATTCCCTGCTTTATCAGTACTATTCTTATCATCTCCACCACCCCCATTGTTATCATCTCCGCCATTCTCATCACCGTCACTGCCACTATCATCATATTCGGAAGAACTCTCATCTCCATTATCCCACGCAAAAGTTTCTTTAAAAACACTGACATACTTCTTGTAAAGATTTACAAAATTTGAATCGCCATGATATTTTTGACTCGCTGACTTTAGATAATTTTCAAGTAACACCCTGTCATCATGAATCTGAGTCAACATTTCTTCAATCTTTTGGAGCAAGTCCTGTAGATAATGAAATGAAGTTAGTCAAATGATGTTAAAATAGATAAAATACATATGCTGAATTACATGTAATTTATCTAAAATTACATGTAATTTAATGAAAAATACATGTGATGCTCTCATTAAAAAACATACCTTCATAAACTGTATTATATAGAAATCACATGTAATTTACAACCAATTACATGTGATTATGAATAAACAAGAAGTAAATTTATATAACTATTTATAAAACTTATGTCTCTAATCTACTTGTAAGAATATTTGGTTGTATTTTTTACCACACGTGATTCATCTATGAATCACATGTAATTTATCTAAAATTACATGTACATGTGATGTTTTCATTATAGTAAAATCACATGTAATTTACAACCAATTACATGTGATTACGAAGAAACAAAATTTAACTTTATAAACAGTAATATAATGAATTACATGTAAATGGTTGTAAATTACATGTGATTATGAAGTAATAAACTGTGATTTATAAAACTTTAAAAGAAACACAAACCTCTTTAGAGATAGAATCATTGGAAGCTTCACAAATAAAACCTTCGGTGTTTTGAAACTCTTCCTCGGTCCATTCAGCATGAAGTTCTAACCGACCCAACACTTCATGTTGAAGTTCAAGCTCCTGTCTTTTCTTCATGAAGTCCAGTCTCGGATCGCAGGACGAGATCGAACAACAGCAAAGTCGTCAAACTTTGTTGAGTCCAAGTACAAAAGCTGATGCAGAATAAAATTTACAATGTCTTAGATTTATAAAAGAGTTATGGATTTAAAATTAGATAAATATGAAAACTTACAATGAGGAAGAGATATGGACCATTGTACTGGACCGTTCGGGCTTTTGGGATTTCACTGTATTGAAGACAGTTATGGATGTAATCGCACCAATCAATTTTAGAAACGTCATAACCTACAGGTATACGTCTCACAACATCCAAACATAGCTCCCCGTTCATAGCATCAGCAACGCCCATGGTGTTTGTAAACAACGTAAGAAAGTTGACCTTGAACATAAAGTCAACCCTCCTAGTATCAACCAACTTGTCAACAATATGAGATACACGTAAATCTTTTAAAGGCTTAGGAAACTGACTAAGCCAAGTCTTGACAAAATCATCATTGTCTGATCTGGCATCCCATGTAAACAAGGACCTACCTCCAAAAGGAATACCCAATATATCACGAACCTTCGAACGTGTAACCTCAATAGATTTCCCCGTATCCAAATTAAAATGATAACTCTTTGGGTCAAATTTCGACACACAATACCTTCCAATCTTAGACGGTATCTTATCTATTGCCACATTATGAAATGAACTAAAACCTATCTCTTTCAAAAACTTTAACATATCAACTTTTGCCACTCTAATAGCAGAAAAAAGAGAATTAGCAACAGTCCTAACACGAAGAGTTGGAAACGATGACAAATACTCTTCATGTACTGCTTCTTCAGGAGTTAATATTTTCTCCTTCTTTTTCTTCGGCTTGGAGACCTCATCACCAATATCTTCTTTCTTGACCATCGTAAATGTCTCCATAAAAAGCCTAAACTGCTGCTCTAAATCAGTAACGGCCCCAATGGCACCAGAACCACTATCCCTCTTCCTCTTAACCTCTTTCTTAACCTTCACCTTTTTCGAACTTTTATCGCTTTCAACATATGAAGAATCATATTCAACCATTTTTCTCTTGCCAGCCGCCTTGCCAGCCGCCTTGACAGCCGCCTTGACAGCCGGCTTGCCAACCAGCTGGACAGCCGGCTTACCAGACGCCTTGCCAGAACCCTTGCCAGCTGGCTTACCAGAACCCTTACCAGCCAACTTACCAGTCACCCTACCAGCCGGCTTACCAGAACCCTTAACCAAATTAGAAGACCTTAAAACCGGCATTTCTGTTGCAACTTTTGCAACTGACTTCTCCTTATCAGAAACAACCAGATCCTTATCCGTAACAACAGGTTCCTTATCCGTCACAACAGGCTCCTTATCAGATCCCCCCTCCGCTTTCTCCTTATCAGCCACACTCGGCTCCTTACCAGACACACCCCCCTCCGCCAGCTCCTTATCAGACCCCCCCTCCGCCTTCTCCTTATCAGCCACAACAGACTCCTTATCAGACCCCCCCTCCGCCTTCTCCTTATCAGCCACAACAGACTCCTTACCATACACCCCCTCCGCCTTCTCCTTATCAGCCACAATAGACTCCTTACCATACACCCCCTCCTTACCAGACACACCCCTCTCCGCCAGCTCCTTACCAGACACACCCTCCTTACCAGACACACCCCTCTCCGCCAGCTCCTTACCAGACACACCCCCATCCACATTACCTTTCACAAACTCAGGTTGGATGCCCTTCAAAACATCATCTACAACACTTTTCACAAAATCAGAAGGCTTATTAACATCGCCAGTAATCGGATTAAACTGAGACAGAGGAGTGGCATTTAAAACACTCGAAAAGATATCAGGTGTAACCCATCTACTACTAGAAGAACCTCTACCTCTACCTGCACCAACCACATTTCTACCTATACCAGCAATCATACTACCTCTATCTATATGTAAACGAGATACTTTACTCTTTGGAGTAAGTCTACCAACAGCCAAGGATGCCATTGTACCAGCACCTAAACAAAAAATAAAAGAAAGACAAAGATGAGTAAGAAAAACACAAAAACAAAAAGAAACTTTAAAAATGACAGTCAAAATTACATGTGATTAATAACGAATTACATGTGATTTAATATTTAACAATACAAAATCCATGACTTAATCTAACAACAATAATAATCAACAAACACAGATTATCTATAACTTCAAAAGCTAAAAAACACTAAAAAATCCTAAAAAAAACAAGAAACCCTAAATAACATCAAAAGCAATAAACCCTAAAACACCTAAAAAAACACAGATATCTATATGATTAAGCAAAATTACATGTGATTTACAAATAAGTCATACTATATAACATCTAAAACTTAAAATATCAATAACAATGATCACAAAAAACATATTTAAAAACAAAAAAACAAATTAAAAACAAAGGAAAAAGTAGAAATATATACCTCTTGGGGCCGGATCTGGACCGGAAACCGGCAACGGTTTAGGGTTTGATAGACTAATTTCATCACGAATATCCATTCCTATATCATAAGTTTGATGAAATTAAAAGATGGATTACGATTGTAGTATGATTTTGAGTTTAAATCGGATGGATTTCGATCGTATACAAGTGTGTGTTCATAGTGTGTATTTTGGGAAAGACATGAAATGAGATCGGAATGAGACGCAACTGAATTTGGAAGAGTGTGGAAAGAATTGAAGTTACTAAAATGCCCCTGGGGATTAATCTTAACCGTTGGATGTTTATACAAATGAACGGTGGAGATTTTGTCCCACCTACGTTTTTTAGAACCGATTCTACACCGAACTTTTGTCACTATAGAAAAACATTAAATGAGTTTACTCACATTTGCTCGTGAGAAAAAAAAAGTTATTATCTTGAATCTTTATCATTTCAGGTCACTATAACCTCAAATGATTTGTCAATTTTAAACTTTTTTGGTTTTTTTAAAAAAAATATGATAATACGTCATGAGTATTCGTGTCCTATTGAAAAAAGCATTACATAAAGTTAGGAACCACCAAATTTGTCAAATAAAGAAAACTAAAAGGGACTGGTTATTAATTAGTACCTTTCAAAATGATTTTGATACTCTTTTTATATTTTTTAAATTTTTATAATTATGTTTTTGCTATATAAATGTAAAACAAACTTCGTAATTTTGTTCGCAAATATCATGTTTAAAGCCATGAAAAAAAATCACGATTTTCAAATTCTAACTGGTCTTTGTTTCACTCTTTCGTCTGTTGTCAAATTTGAGTTATAAGAACATTGAGTATATTGGTACCATACTCATGTCAAACCGGCATGGCATTCTTTTGGCTTGAACCAAACTCATGCGACTAAAACGCCACTGGTCGCCGTTTATAGATTTTGATTTCAATGAGTACACCCAATGCTCTAAGGTTAATAGTAATGGCATGTCTGTTGTGTCTGATCATCTGTTTCACTTATGTCCGTTCACATTTGATTCTTGACTTTATGCGTTGGGATAAAAGGTTTACAAACAACTTTTTAGAGAAAAACTTTGTATATGCAAAGTGGTTTACAAAAGATGATCTAAGCTATTTGCATTAATTGAAAAGCCTTTAAATAGCTTTTGTATGACTTTTTAGCATCGAAGAAAATTTTGAAAAAAAGTTTTTTTTGTATAAAATAATAAGAGTCCGGTTATTTTGGATACCTTGTATCCTTTGGATACAAGGGGATCAATCCCCACCTTCTATCTATCAAAAAATGAACAGCCCAGATTAAGTTTTATTTTTTAATTAAAAAAAGCGGAGGGGCATTTTCGTCATTTTAAACCCACCCATCCCACCCACCTCCCAAATACATCTTACCCCCGTCTCTTATCTCAAATCTAACAAAAAACACACACAAAAAACACACACATAAGCTTATTCAATCATCATCTCGATCCAAAACACATACTAAAACACACACAAATAAAAAATCATCAACAAATCGCGTTTAAAACTAAAAAAAAAGATGTCGAAGCTATTGAAGAACGAATCACCAGGTTATATCATCATCATTTATATATTTTTTTAGCTTATTTGATGTAAATAAGCTTATTTTGATGTGATTATGGATGTGTTTGCTTTTTTATTAGATGATTAATAGGAATAAGCTAAAAAATTATCATTATTTTTATTATGATGAATTATAAGCTAACTTATTAGCTTATTTTCATGAATTATAAGATTTTATGGCTTAATCTCGCTGAACAAATTTAGTGTGACCTGTTAGTGAAATATCATATATGATATATTTTATCATATATGATGTAAGCTAAAATATCATATATGATAAAATATATCATATATGATGATGCGCTTGAAAATTGAATTAAATCTTCTTATTTTTGTAGGGAATGCTGTTTACAAGGAATGTTGAACGTTACAAGCATCCAAAAGGCCAAGAACCTTATTGAAGAAGTTCGTGAATTTTTATTTTATGTTTAAATGTATTGTTTGTTTTTTCCTTGTAATCACCTAATGGAGTTTTGACGTATATGGACGATTTTGTAATTGATAGGTATCTTGTACAACGTCTTGTTAATATGGTTTAGCTTTCTTGGTATTATGTCATGATGGTTTTGATAAATTAAGTCATATATGCTAATGCACTATCATATATGATAATGCATTATCATATATGATACTCAAGAAAAACTTGGGTATATTAAACAAAGAATTTGATGAATTCATGATTACAACAAAGAGTATGCACAATTAATAATTAAACACTTGTTCATAATATAAAAAAATGTACTTATGAACAGAATCATATATGATAATTCAAACAGAACATAACCTAATGTAAAATCATATATGATACACATCTGATATCATATATGATAATCATTTATACAAAATCAAAAGATGCAAACACCATTATTATTAAAACTACCCTTCTTTATCGACAATAAACTATTGTTAAAACCATTATTAACTGATGAATTCATGAACAACGCCTACTCCGTCTTGATCCTTATAACATATCCGTGCACATCCTCTTGTTATAATCAACATCCCTCCCTGCTTTGCTCCAAATCGGGCAATCACACCACCTCTGTCTGACTGCATTAATAAAAGATAGAAAAGAACATATTATGAAGTTTTTTTTAAAAAAAAGTATTACTCATATATATGATAGAAGGCATGTTTCAAGAGTTTATACAGATTTTCTGAAAAAGACTCATACAAAACTGTTTTTTCTTATGGTTTCTTTGATATATCATACTGATAGTTATATCATATATGATAACTGATGATATGTCATATATGATATATAACTATCATATATGATATATAACTATCATATATGATATATCAAGCTTATTACAGCCCACATCAGTAAACTTAATTTAACTTACATAAAATACCTTATGATTCGTCAAAATAAGCTAAAAAGCTAGCTTATTCATAACTCTCATATAATTTGTAAGCTTATTCACACAACTCCTATCTAATTCACAAAATTATTCATAACTCTCATCTAATTCAAAATCTTATTCAAACAAATAAGCTTATTCACATAAATCGTATAATTAAAAGCTAATTAAAATAATTTGATCAAAATAAGAACAATCAATTGGAAGAATTCGATCAAAATAAGGACTATTAATCAGAATATTTCGTTCAAAATAAGCTAATGACAATAAATTAATAAGCTTATTCTAAATCAAATAAGCTAAAAAGATAAGAATATATTATGAGAATACAAACCTGATATGAATTTGTGTTAATTAATCGATTTGTGATGGATTAATGATGATGTTCGTGATGGATTTGTGATTATACGCTTCAACTTATAGAGAGAGAAAGTAGATCGGGAGGTAGAGAGAGAAGTGATGTTACGGTGTGTGTGTTTTATGAGAAAGAAAGGATAAAATGATTTATATAGTGGCGGGTGAAATGACGAAAATACCCCTGCAGTATAAAATGGGGGTTTAATCTCAGCCATTAGATGGTGAGGAGATGGAAGGTGGAGATGAGTCCCCTCATATCTTAGATAAGTTTGGTATCCAAATGAACTTAAATCAAATAATAAATGACATAATTAATGTATTAAATGCATAAAAATTTTTAAAACTTTATACATTAGAGATGCTCTAAGATCAAACTAGCAAGTATATAAATAGGAATGATTTTCATATACTCTTACGGGATTTTTGTTGTCAGCTAGAAGTCACAAGCTCTTGCATTATTTTTAGCTGGTGTACACGTCATCGCCGATGTAAATGAAGCCCCATTGCCTTGAATATGAATTTAAGCAACTCATATTAACGTTAGCAAGTGCTAGGGTGAGCTTATTTTTCGATTTATTCGAGACATTTAGTATCCACGAAGACTAGTTATACATTTCACATCATATTGCATTTCAAATTAATAATACTGATAAGTATATGCTTTTTTGTTAACACAAGTGAGACTTTCAGATAGTCTTTATAACATACGTAATAGACTTAGGTTATAGAAACGAACAGAATGGACACAAAAATCATAGTGAGACAACTCAACCTGGCCCATTTTGAACCGTTAGACAACTCAACCTGGCCTATGCTACCACCGGTACTGGTTCGACAGAAAGATGAGAAACGACTTTGTTCTATACATATTGCATCAGTTTAAATAATTTTAAACTCTTATGAATTCCACCAAAAGCAGCACCGAAAATCCATGAGATTACCAGATTATTTGCTCGTTCCCAAAGAGGACGCTGATCAGAACTTAAATCGTTGGTTAAGTAGATTTAACAGTTACAGTTCTGAGCATATAAATCAAAGCTTTTGATCTGCTTGACCAATCAATACCATGTTAATGAAGCATGTTTGCTGAACATGAACCAGAAGGGATTTAGACAAACGTAAACTAGAGACATGATATCAAATTACAAGGTATCAGTTGCATCTTAGAAAACAAAGCAAATACTTAAAATTCCGAGCTGAAACGTTACTGATAATACGCTAACATGGTTTCTTCGCCTTGAGAAATAAAGCAGAAAAGGTGATGGTTGCAGCCATAGAGATACATTATCTCTTTAATCCTTCCAGACTATAGTACAACAGAAATAATATTTTGTTTCAGCTCCCTCCGGCATCTGCGTCTTTATGCTCTTACTGAGCTCAAGATTTTCTATCATCATCCAAGTTGGAGCAACTCTTTCCACCTCGTTCCATGAAATATTGGGACACGAAGACAAATCAAGTGATTCTAGTGTCTGGTGATAAGCAAAAGCACGTAAACCTCTGCTGCTTATAGCCTTACAACCCGCTAAATAAATAGCATTCAGCTTGATACAGTTTCTAGCAATATGTAACAATGAGATATCCGTTACATTGATCAACCAAGACAACTGCAATGACCGGATTTTTGGTAACTGAGATATCGCCACAACCCCAGAGTCGGTGACATTCACCCCACACTTTGACAAATCGAGATGCTCTAAACCATGCATTTGTTTCAAGTGGTGTATACCATCATCACTAATCCTATTACATTTACTCAAAGAAAGAAGCCTCAAACAATTCTTCACATTCCCATTTGCGAGAAACTCTAAACCCAAATCAGTAATCAAAAAACAACCATCCAATGTCAAACACTTTAAACAATTTGCCTGACCAAGAGTTTTGAGTGATTCGTCGGTGACATTGACACACCGTTTCAACGATAGAAACTTTAAGTTCTTAAACAATCTCACAAGGGAACCAACTTCTACATCCCCGACACGTGACCTCCCTTTTAAATTCACATCATCCAAATGCATACAAGCACTCCCTACTATAGACAACCCATCATCATCTAAATCAAACTTAGTTGGCTCAGAATCCGCCTCAAGATCAAGTTTTTTCTTTATACGAAGATCTAGGCACGTGAGCTTCGGGCATGACTGTGCTAAGAGTTTCATGTGCTTGTTTGCAAGTGGTTTACAACATCGAAAGCTCCTCAAATTTGGGGATGCAGGTAGGACATCATGAAGCATATCAGTAAACGAATTCTTTAACGAACTTCGGCGAACACATGCAACCTTCAAGAATTGCTTGGAAACTTGAGAGAACGATAATAGATCATGTTTATTCTCAATTCTCTTTACAATACAGAATAGCTCGTCATTTCCAAGTTGTTCCATTGCTCTCTGAGGTTAACCGTACAAAATTTAAACAAAAGAACTCTTGACAACAACAGGTATAATGCTTGCCACCACTATCTGTAATGTGTAAAGAAAGTGCTTATATGAATAATTTACTCATGATAACATCCCGCGCCTATGGTTCGTGGTTTTAATAAGCAATACAGATCAAAATAATATCCACCCATACCAAGTTAACTATGCATAGACAAACTTGGTTCACATGTCTAAATGGAGTATATATTTTAGATAAAAATACAGTCAAAGCCGCCTAGAAGTTATAATGAATCTTGGTGTACGAACAACAAGATCATTAGAAACAGCAATTGGCACTATGCATCTTGGTGTACGAACAATAAGTGTGAAGAACATCTATTTTCAACAAAAGAAAACACTGCAAGTTATGTAACTTTGACAGCTTTAAGCTCGTAGATAAACACATACAGAAGATGCTAATTTGTAGGGGGTGTTTGGTTTAATTTATTCTAAGGGCATATCAGCCTAATAAAATTTGGAAAAGCCAAGAAGCTCGCTTTTTTTAGCTTATGAACCTATTGACTTGATCTTACAGACTCAAACAAATTCAAGCTCAGTTGATATGCACATTAGCTCCGAAAAGTGAGCTTGTTGGTTTTTCAAGTCCTATAAGTCCAACAAATAGGCTAATCAAACACCCACTAATGTAAAATCGAATAAAAATACATCAAATTTAAATTCAGATCTAGGTTCAGCTTTCGAATGAAAATGCATTATATTTTGAAGGGTAATTAAATAATTTGACTAGCTATGAGCCCACATAAGCCCCTTTTAACGGGCTTAGGCTCATTGAGGCTTATGGCTTATAAAAGCTTCCATAAGCCTGAGTGAGAAACAAAGCTGAGTTTATAAGATAGCTTATTTAAAAAGCCAAAGCCTTCCATAAGCCCTAAAAAGCCTCTCTGAAACACAACCAAATACTAAAAGCTGAAGCTACTCTAATAAGCTACTTCAAAAAGTGGTGTCCAAACACACATTTTAAACAAAGAGTAAAAAAATGAATAGTTATACTTACAAGTTACAATGATTCAACCGAATGAATGAATTGTGGGGATCAATCAATCAATGGTGGCTTCTTAGTTCTTACATTTTGGGGCTTTTTTTAAGGCTGTGTTTGTTTGGTTGTGTAATACACACAGGCCACAGCTATTACATTTACATGAATCAATTGCTAGTGTAGGGGTATGTTTGTCAATTCGCAAGAACTAGAGAACCATGGTGCTATGCATATTTTTTTAAAAGGAAAAAAACGAATTTGGTCACTTTAAGCACCCTATAATTAATCTTTGGTCGCGTGGAAAGAATTTGACAGATTTGGTTATCATCACTCAAAATGTGACAAGTGTCCAACAAAAGCTACTTTTTAAATGATCGACTGACGATGTTCAACCTCAAATGCTCAACTTGTCAATGTATTTTTTGTAAAATATGAGAAGAGCTTTTTTTATTGAATCATTATTACATAACACATCATATGTATTTATACTAAATAAATATCTTTGACACTAAGTAACTCTAACCCTAATGGACCCAAGCCCACAATCGAGTTGGGCTCTAATCTAACCATCTAACACTCCCCTACAGTTTGAACGGCAGCCTTGCGAACGGACAAACTGGAGTAAAAACTGAAAGCAGCTTCTTTTCCTCGTCTTTTTTTTTGGTGTAGCTGAAGCATGATTGTTTTGGCAGCATAGTTGTTTACTGCTTGCGGCATCCTCCTTTGCGTGGCTTGCTTTGCCTTTAGAAAGGAGCGACAATTTGATTTCCAACTTTTATTGTCAACGAAAATGATCTTCGACAACGAACACAATAGATGATGAAGAAAAAAAACGACTCAACATAAATTTTATTTCTTGACGGTTAGGGTTTAGGGTTATGAGTTGGAAGCAAGAAACAAAATTTCAAAAAACAATAAAGCAAAATAAAGAGGATCTTTTCGGATCATCGGCATGTAAACCGATGATCGGAGGATAACAAACTTCGAATAGTTGATCTAAACAGGCTCTGATACCATGTAAAATATGAGAAGAGCTTTATTGATTGAATCAATCAATGGTGGCTTCTTACATTTTGGGGCTTTTTTAAGACTGTGTTTGTTTGGTTGTGTAATACACACAGGCCACAGCTATTACATTTACATGAATCAATTGCTAGTGTAGGGGTATGTTTGTCAATTCGCAAGAACTAGAGAACCATGGTGCTATGCATACTAGGGCTTTTGCCCGCGTTTCGCCGCGGCGGTTTTGGTAAGGTTTTTCAGGGGACGCTACTGAAGGAGTACGTAAGATCTGCAATTGAAAGCCCAATTTCATCTTCACATCCCGAAACAAATTTGTAAGACGATGAGTTGTATGCTCGCCAAAACAGTGAAGACCAAGAAGGATCTTATCAGAACTTGGCCCTTAGGATCCTCCCTTATGTCAATATTCAGGAGTGCTGCATCATTTGCCCCGTCAGCCTGACACAAACATACAAATGACAATCTACTCATATTAGCCGGTAAATGAGAATAACTTACAATAGTTTCATACAGGGGATTCAATACCTTGAATAATGCCAGACGCGACGCGTCCCTGTCGAAGCCTCTCTTTCGTTTTCCTTCCACTTGCACCTCACCTTGAGCTGCATGATATATAAACAAAATGAACTTCAATTTACACCACATTTATAAGAAATTAAGCATCTAGTAAGTACAGTGAGGACGAAAAGTGAAACATCTTTTTATTTCAAAGCATCTTTTTAAGTGGCCTTACGTTCTGGATGAAAGTAATTGTTCTAAATCCCGTACTACCTGAAACCTATAAAAGTAATTGTTCTTTTACATCCTATAACGCATTAGACACACAGCACTACAAAGCAAAGTCATATTTTCATGTCCCACGTGAAACAGATCATGCCATTTTCATTTGAAAAGAAGTTGTTTAAATCGACACTGCCCTTTGGGTGCTGCAATAGAAAAACGCTTTCTGAGAATATGATAGATTAGTGGTCATTTTCACCATTTTACTTGTGCGGTTTTATGTCAACTCCGAACACCCATTTATACCACCGAAAACCCGTTACAAAACCATCCTGAACATTCCTTTGTTGCTGCTCTTTTGCATCAGGCCACAATTTAACCCTAGCTCTCAATCACGATTATTCACTTAAATACTTACATATAAGCTAGTAGTATCACTTTAACCGGAAATAAGGACATATATAAGCAATCCCAAATCCCAAATACTTTAACGGGAAATAAGTGATTCCAAACACTATTAGCCAAAGCCCATATTTTGGAGGTCTAAGGTGGAGAAAGAATAAAACTATAAAAACACACGAACAATGCAACTTACTTATTAGGAAGACCAATATAATGCTTATGAACACCATCCACAGATCACAAAACAGTCGGATACCCTTGCACCTCATATCACCCCTTTTCTTTCGAGCATCAACTTCAGCAGGAACCATCTCTGCTCCTCCCCCTTCAAATCATCTCTATCGCTTTTAAGTCACTCGCAGCCGCTCGTGTATATGTGGTAGTTAAAGACATATTCATACCTACAAAACAAAACAGTGATATGTAAGCATTGGTGCCGCCAAATACATACAATCAGTCACAAAACATGTTATTGTTTTCTTTTTGCGCAACTTCATATGATACATAACAATATCATATCCACATTAAATAACAACCACCATGTGGGTAACAAAAAATTAATATATCTAATTACATGTATAAAGGACATACCCGAAGCCGATCTTTTTCATAGAAACTGCCAATTTAACATTGTCGGCCGACTCATTCTTTTCACCCACGGTTCACAATCTGTTAAACGGAGATTTATTTGCAAGAAAACTCTAATAGCTTGCAAGAAACTTAAACAAATTTTCTTGAAAATTAGCAGCAAAAAAAACCAAAGAACATACATTTCATTCCTCGACAGCAGCAATTCTCCACCATCAAACCCACATCCAGACCAGCCAACCAGCAACGTGCACTAACAGGCCCGATATCAGCAACACGTAAGGAACCCGTGTCATCAACCTGCATCAACAAACTCGATACCCGTATTGGCAAAACGGTAAATGGTAAAAATAAATGTCAGGAACTCATTAGTAGTAATTATTAAAACTTCTATTGTCTAGTTTTGTAAATATCATATATTTGACTAATAAAACTATTTTAAATTATTCACATTTGAACTATAAATGGAAACATTTTCTCACAGTATATGTTAAGCTGATGCCCGGTGAATATTGTGCCAATGAAATATGTGTTCCATCCCGAAGCTTAATCCTTGGAGAAGTAATAGGAGATCTATTCGGCGATCCGCATTGTTGGGTCCACTAGATGTGGATCTTGCAGCCTGTCAGGAACGGTGAACGACTTCTGTAATCACAAGTCTATTCACAAAGAGACTCTATACACAATGTAAGTGCGGAATACAAATACTATAAAGAAGAACAGAATAACTATAATGACTTGATCCTTTTCTAAGGATTTCTAATATTGATGACAACTAGAATTACGTTTGATGAAGGTGTGTATAACCCTTCTGCGTAAGGTTCCTTTTATACTACAAGGAAACCCTAATACATCATTAAACAAAACGTGTAAAACTGATATGCATATCCTTTCCTAACATATCTCATGCATATCCTAACAGAATAATAAGTAAATAATAAAGTTTGACTCTAACTAGAACCAGGAGCACGACTTGCTCCTACTACTACTATAACCAGGAGGAACTACATACCTCCTAGTCTACCTATTACAATTAACTATTCCAATGGTCCTAACAATCCTTCCCTAAACTTGAATTTGACCTGTTGAGTTCAAGTTTCCTGGTAAAACGTTCAATAAAGCTTGAGGATTGAAACAACAAAAAAAACAGCAGCATCAGCAAGATAAGAAATAAAAGAACCACCGCAACATGGAACACTAGAAGCTTCTCCAAAGCTTGAAACAAATCAGCATCGTGTTGAATCTTTACAGTAACATGAGCAGATTTGATGAGCCTTTACCAAGTAGTTGCTCGCTCTTGGGCTAGCCAGTCTTTCTGGTGGAATAAGCATCACCCTGGGATACCAGAACCCAGTCCAACTCTTAGAACGTGAATCAATGGTGAGTGGGGGTACCCTGATGATTTTAGGCAAACCATCACAGCCGTCAACGGATTTGATATGTCTTTACCAGAAGCCGTATCCTTCTGGACTCGCCAACTCTTAGCAATGAAGCATCGGTGAGTTGAAAACCCTATAGCTTTAAGCAAGCTATTACAGCTATCAACGGATTTGATAAAATCTCTACCAAGAGCCGTACCCCCTTGGATTAGCCACTTTTCAGTCTAGGACCATGGCAAGTGAAAACCATCCAGTTCTGGGTAACCTGGCAACCATCAACGGATTTGAGAATCACACCAGGAGCTGTACCCTCAAGGTGAATCAACTCTTTCTTGTCGGTTAGACATGGTGAGTTGAGGACCATTTGTTGTGAGGACCAAGTCCAACACCAGATGAAACAATCAACCAGCCCAAGTGTGAATCAGCAACAGCAACCCAAAGTTTGAATCAGCAAATGATATATTATTCACAAGTGTAAAATCCATGATTTGTTTAAAGTATAAGCAGATATTATATAAAAAGTATATATATACATATATATATATATATATATATATATATATATATATATATATATATATATATATATATATATATATATATATATATATATATATATATATATATATATATATATATATATATATATATATATATATATATATATATATATATATATATATATATATTTAACTATAATGAATGAAAGTCACCAATCACTTTACATATTGGTGAAAAGAATTTCAGTAGTAACAATGAACATAAAACACAAAACACAAAAACTTACAAACCAACCATATCACAGACCAGAAGCAGCCACCTTATCAGCTTGCAATCGAGCTTGGATCCCTTCCACCAGTGTAGTTGCCATAAAAGACTCATTCCCGGAAGGGGCATTAGAAATCTGCAAGTGACAAGAAAGCATGGCCTCCATCGAAGCAATCGTCAATGGATAATCCAAATCTGTGAGCATGAACACCATAAGACCAGACTCCAACTCTAACACATGCACACCACAGCCAGCATATAACTTCCATCACTGGATGACCCATTGTGGCTGGTCCTTCCAGACACCAAAAACAGGAGCATGGGGAGGGGCATCAAGTATCATCTTCAAATCAGCCCACATTCGCAGACCAGGCCAGGAGGGTACTTCACTAGGATGAACAGGCATACCAGCATCCACAAACCCATATAATGCCATAAGATCTTTACGATCCGCCCAGGACAAAATACCTTGCAAACCCGAAGCATACCGAACAGAACCATCGCTAAGAGTAATCCTATGAGAGACACTACCCGGTAGAGTCGTAGAAGGCATAACCGTCCAACCAGTAAGAGAACCATTACCCAATGGCAAGTCGGAGTCACTATCGGAAGCTGCATCAATAAGATTTTCAGGAGCACGCTTCTCATAGGGAACAGACTTGCCACGTCTAGCACGTCAAGCCAACTGCTTGTGAATGGAACGGCGAGGAGTGGGAGCACTAGGTGAGGGTTCAACCTTCACCTTTACCTTTGCAGCAGGAGTGGGATCAGCAGAAGTAGAATCAATAGCTTGCCCAACCAAAGGATCAACAAAAGCTGCACCAGAAGAAGGAATAGGTTGAGGACCAGGCACGGGTGGTGATGGTGATGCCATAGAAGGAGTAGCAGTGGTGGTGGTAGTGGTAGCATAGGTGGTGGTGGTAGTAGGACCTAGAGATGAAACAGGAGGAGCAACCGAAGGTGTAGGGGTGGTACCAACATTAGAAACATCAACAACCGATGGAATAGCAGCAGAACCAAGAGGAGCATCAGATGTAGAACCAGTAGCAACAGCAGGTTGAGAAGTAGGAACCACACGTGGAGGAGGACGATAGATGAAACGCTCTGGAATTGGGGTGCTCTGTTGCTTGATCATGCGTTCATAGAGCGCCTTAAGCTCATCAAAAGACAATGCCCGAACCCGTTCCCATGTCCAACCAACAGTGAAATAAGTAGCCGACTGATACTTCACATACCGCTGCATCTGCTTTCGCTCCTCGGTTTTCGTCAAAGGCCTATTCTTACGTTTCTCACGAAGTTGAGCAACAAGTGCCAACTGTTGCTTGTGCATTAACACCATTGCTCGAGGAATACAATTATGCTCATTCACATCAGAACTCAAGAGATCAGTAAACTGGGAATAATCCGAGGTAAGAATAGTCAGCACCCGCATCCAATCG
The DNA here is from genome assembly GCA_025667525.1 of Glebionis coronaria. Classification (NCBI taxonomy): domain Eukaryota; kingdom Viridiplantae; phylum Streptophyta; class Magnoliopsida; order Asterales; family Asteraceae; genus Glebionis; species Glebionis coronaria. The sequence goes on along the minus strand of JANFOE010000322.1, from coordinate 2,935,830 downwards.
CTATCATCCCAATGCATAGCCTCATGCTGCAACTGTTCACGTCTCTGCTGCTGAAGAGCTTCCTCCTCAGCCCGAGCATCTTGGTCAATTTCTGCTTGCATCTATGTGCAGCCTCCTCACCCAACCTATCCTCCTCAAGTTGTCTGCGTGTACGCTTGCGAGGGGGTGAGGGAGCATCAGTCATGGGAGCTTTCCCCTGTGGATCATGAGATGGGCCAGCAATGGAACCAGCAGTAGGACCAGCAGGAGAAGGAATGCTGGAGGAAGTAGGAGGAATCGGCAGATCATCATACAACTTATCAGCAAAGGCAGCCTTCGCCATCAAATTCAAACCATCCTCCACAAGATCTTCAACCTCCTCATCAGAATCAGATTGAACCACATGCTTCTTCCTTCGCCTCTGTTGTGTCTCCAAGGCTTTAATCCGGTCAGCCATGGGAAGAACAAATTCCCAGGTAAGCTTACGATGTTGATTCAAATCCGCTTCCAAGGAAAGAATCCGTTCATGGTACCTGTGCATGAGATCAAGTAAAGAAGTAAGTGTAATAGGCTCCTCCGCTTTCCCACCAAGAGGACTTGAGTCTGGGAAGGCTTCATTGGAACCAGAAGCAATAAAGGGGTCATCATCATGAGCACGAGAACCAGAAGGCTTATCAGAAGAGTGTGGAACAGGACTAGGAGGGGGAGTATCCACAAATGGAGACGAATGTGGCATTGAAGAAGGAGCAGCCATGGAAGTGGATGGCCTTTCAACCACCACCTCCTCAACCGGCTCTTCCACAACTACATTAGGTGCACCACCAGCAGGATGCTCCTCCTCCATTGGGTCATCACCTAATTGAGGTTCCTCCTCGGCTTGGTCAACCGGAGGAACAACATCAGGAGGACCTTGAGCAAGCCCTAACATTGCATCAGTAAGGGGCCTCCACTCCCCTCTAAACCCATGAGCCATGTTATAGTATACTTTAGCAGTAAGCTTAGAAGGCTCATACTCCTCCATATCACGAGGTAAACAAACAAGTATCTGCTGTATGAACCTAGGATACATCAAAAATTTCTTCCTAGAACCAGCACTAGACAGATTGCTAACCATCCCATCAAACAAATAGCGAGAGAAATTAAATACCCTACCCTGTGCTATGCAGATTAGACCAGTAGCCAAAGGAGTAGGAAAAGCATCCCAACTCCCAGACTTGGGGCTTAAACAATGAATCAAAAAGTGTACTGGAAGCTTCCACTGTGGGGAAAACCGATTCTTTTGGAAGTTAAACTTCCCCCCATGATTGTACCCAATAGCAGCCATCCCCTCCAAAACCTCAGCATTGGGGATGGAAACAACACCACCTTCATCTTGAAGATGAAGGGAACTCCGAATAGAAGCTTCAGTAACCACGTAAGAACGTCCATCTATGGTAGCATGGAGTTCACATGGACGACCAACCACAGCCACAAGACTAGCAGAAGCCCAAAACTGACGAATCACACTATCATAAACAATGGGGCACACAGTAAAAGCATACCTGAGGTTAGAGGCCTCAATGAATTCCAGAATGTCAGTGAACTCATCACGGTGTGGACCATCTCCTAGATAAGCGACCTTATTGTGAGCAGGTTGGTATACCAGGGCAGCCATTGATGATGATTAGAAGAAATGGAAGATGATTTGTTACGGTTTGAGAGAGTAGGAGCGGATGTGTGTGTGTTATGTTTGTGATGAATGAGTCAAGGGGGTTATTGACCATAAATAATGGTCTAGTAACTGTTCATTGACCCCTAATAATGGGGGTTGCCCTTTCAAATTAGGCAGTTAATGCAAAGTAACCACTTGCCCCGTTTAACATTATTTACATATCCCAATTTACCAAAGTTAAATAAGAGGATATATACCAGAATTTGCATGCGTTGACTAAAAGTCAAAGAGCACAATGGTCAACACTAGAAGCATAATATGGTCAACAGAAGTCAACAAAGTGAACAGTGTCCCAAACCAAGACCAGAAGTCAACCATCACTTGACAAAGAAAGATTTTTATCCACTAGAAGCCAACCAAGAACGACTAGAAGCTAACCATTAAGGACTAGAAGCCAGTCATTAAGGAAGACAACCATCAAAAGTGAGCAAAAACCTCCACTAGGAGTAACACACACTACCAGAACCCATTCAATCTGTTGTTAAAATCTACCAATATGTTAGTCTGTGCAAATAAATATGTACACTAAGCCTCCCCTTAGGCTTAGCCTCCCCTCAATCCTAGGTCTCAAGGATTGACCATACCAATGTGAACCACCAAGTGGTTGAACCGAGGACCATCAAAGGATTTAGTCAACAGATCAGCAACATTATCATCCGTATGAACCTTAAGAACCTGTATCAACTTCTTCTCATTGGCATCCCGTATAAAATGGTGCCAAATTCAATATGTTTTGTACGTTGATGAAAAACAAGATTCTTTACAATGCAGATAGTGCTTTGGTTGTCAATGAAAATTTTATTGTTCATAAAATTGAACCCATAATCCAGCATCTGATTTTGGATCCACAAAACTTGTCCACAACAGCTAGCAGCAGCAACGTATTCAGCTTCTGTTGAAGAAGTGGCTACGATTGTCTGTTTCTTGCATTGCCATGAAATAAGTCTTCGACCCAAAAATTGACAACCACTAGTAGTAGATTTTATGTCATTATTAGCACCTGCATAGTCACTATCACTATATGCTTCAAGAACAAAAGGTGATTCTTTAGGATACCACAAGTCAAGCTTGGGTTGAGCCTTAATGTACTTGAAAATCTTTTTGACTGCATTCAAGTTAGAAACCGTTGGAGCCACCTGATGTCTAGAACAAGCACTTACTGCAAACATGATATCCGGACGTTATGCAGTCAAATACATGAGTGAGCCAATCATAGACCTGTACATGTGAACATTTACCAGAGGATCTGGCTCATTCTTGAGTTTGACTTTAGCAACTTCATAAGGTGTTGCTATTGGTCTAAGAGGATCCATATCAAACTTCTGAAGGATCTCATGAACATATTTATCTTGACTTATGAAGATCCCATCCGACTGTTGCTTGACTTGAAGACCAAGGAAGAAGGAAAGCTCTCCCATAGCACTCATCTGAAATTCGCCTTTCATCAGTTGTTCAAACTCATCACACCATTCCTTTTTAGTAGAACCAAAGATAATATCGTCCACATAAACCTGAACAAGGATAATGTCCTTGGTGTTCCTCTTAAGAAATAGTGTTTAATCAATTGTACCTCTTCTATAGCCATGCTTTAACAAGAAAGTTGAGAGACGCTCATACCAAGCTCTAGGAGCCTGATGTAGTCCATAAAGAGCCTTGACCACCTTGTAAACTTTCTTGGATGAAGTGGATCTACAAAGCCCTTAGGTTGAGTGACATAAACTTCCTCATCAATCGTGCCATAGAGAAATGCACTCTTGACATCCATCTGAAAAACTGTAAAGCCCACATAAGAAGCAAAAGCCAAAAACAGACGAATGGCCTCAATCCTAGCAACCGGAGCAAAAACTTCAGTGTAGTCAATGCCCTCAATTTGAGTGTGCCCCTGTGCGACAAACCTAGCTTTATTCCTTACCACAATTCCCCGTGCATCTTTCTTGTTCTTGAGAATCCATTTGGTATTGATTCTTGTCTTTCCATCTGGTAAGTCAACTAGAATCCAAACATTCTGAAACAAGAATTGCTGCATTTCCTCCTGCATAGCCTCCACCCAACTTTGATCCTCAAGAGCATGAGAGACTGATCTAGGTTCCACCTGTGAAAGAAAACAAGCAAACAAACAGTATTGAAAGTCCGTATGATTATTACGCTTTTGATCTTCAATATAGATCACAAGAGCATGATGATCAGACGTGGCCTTCTTATGCATTCTGCGTGTCTTGACAGTAGAACCAGGATCTCCAATGATTTGAGTAGTAGGATAATCTTTGTGTGATTGCAACACTGGATTGGAAGCTACCTCCACTTCTGGTGCCAAGTTATTAAGATCCCTAACAAAGTCATCATCATATGAAGCAGCGTTGAAAATGCCATCTATTGGTTGTTTATGAATATCATCCAGCTTGGTAGAAGACTTCTTTTGATGGTTCCCCAAGTCAGAAGGACTGGAGAATCTAGTATGGGAAGTAGACTCACTAGCCGTACTACCAATAGGTGTTAAACTAGCACTAGGAGTAGTAGTTGGAGTACTAGGAGCAACTTTGTCAGTAGGCGTATTCAAGGGAAACTCAAAGCCACCTTGAGCAGCTGCTGTAGTAGCTTCTTGTTGTCATTTGAGTAATGTGTCAAGAGCTACTTGTGAATCCAATACATCCAATGGAGTTGCATCACTAGGAGGAGTAGGAGAGACTGTGGTGGAATAGGATGGAATAACAAAAATATCATCCTCGTCATCTGAGTCGGAAAGACTAGAGTGAGCACCTGTACTAGAAGTTGCAAACACTTGTGGACCTGCATTATGGTTAGTTTTGAAACGAAAATATCCTAATGAATCACTAAGATAATCAAGATCAAAATACCATTCAGGACCCTTGCCTTGGATGTTTGACTTCTCCTCAAAATACCTGAGATTTATAGTTTCAATTACTCGCTTGGCTTGGAGATTGTAGACACGATAACCCCGAGAGTGAGCTGAATATCTCATAATGTATCCTTCATCTGTCTTGCCATCAAATTTCCCCAAATAGTCCCTAGTATTTAGAATGGTGATAGGACATCCAAATGGCTTCAAATGAGCAATATTTGGAACTTTGGCTGTTAGGAGCTCATAAGGAGTCTTCTTGTGAGGATTTGTAATAGAAACTCTATTCAAAACATAACTTGCAGTATTAACAGCTTCTGTCCAGAACATGGTTGGAAGCTTGGAATCGGCAAGCATTGTTCTTGCTGCTTATATTAGAGTCCTGTTCTTTCTTTCTGCCACGCCATTCTGTTGAGGAGTTCTTGCTGCACAATAATCTCTTTTGATGCCTTTAGAATTACAAAGTGCTATGAGGTTTGCATTTTTGAATTCGGTTCCATTATCACATCGAATACCTTTAACCTTCTTGGACAACTGATTCTCTATAAGTGTAATAAAATCTTTTAGAATTGAGTAGGTCGCACTCTTGGAAGCCATGAAGAAAATCGACGTAAACCTGCTATATCCATCAGTTACCACCAGACAGAATTGTTTGTGGTCAATGCTCCTAATAGAGGTAGGACCAAATAAATCCATGTGTAGTAGCTGCAATGGTTTAGTGATAAGGCTGAGAGCAGTAATGGCCTTGAAGGATGCTTTATGTTGTTTGCCTTTGCTGTAAGCAAGACAATTAATATCATTTCTAAATGACTTGGGAGGTAAACCAGAGACCAGATTCATATTTGCCAGTTTGTGAATGGTCTTGAAGTTCACATGTCCCATCCTTCTGTGCCATTGAGTGGCTTCATCTTCTGAGGCTTTAACAACCAAACATGCTAGTTGACCAGTAGGGTTAACTTCATTCAGCTTGATACTATAGAGATTGTGTCTCCTAGGGATTCTGAGTAGAACCTGTGAGTTATCTGGAAGCTTAAAGTCTTTGGATAGCACAAGTGCATCAGTATCCGTAAAGAGGACAACCTGCTTCTTGTCACAAATCTGAGAGACAGATATCAAGTTGAAGTGTTGAAGTGCTTCCACATAGTAGACCTGCTCAAAATTAAGATTGGGCGTCTGAATCGTTCCTTTGCCAGTGATCCTGCCTTCACCTCCTCCAAAATAGACCTTTCCGCCTTGAAATGGTACAAAGTTAGATAGAAGACTTTTATTTCCTGTCATGCTCCTAGAGCATCCACTATTAACAATCCTAGAGTAGGATCTTGGTATGGAGTAACCTACAACAACAAGATAATAAAGATGCAAAAGTTAGTGTCTTAAGGGGACCCAAACCTTTGCAGGTTTGAGCCTGCCTTGTGGATCTTTAGTAGATAGCCAAGAAGATTGATGAGATCCACCGTTGTTCTTTGGTTGCTTATTCATCATATTGGTATTATTGTGTGACCAATAACAACCTGCTGAGGGCTTAACAGCAGTTCCCAAATTTCCCAATCCAAAATACATGTGGTCAAAATTATGTGCATAATTTGGATTAAAATTCTGAAAATAGTTACTGGTTGGTCTATTTGATGTTAATCCAATGTTTCTCCAATGATCATAAGCTAATGGAGAGGTCCTTCTAGAAGAAGAAAACGATTGAGCACTTGGATTTAGTCTCCTAGAAGAATATTGAGCCACTCCTGGTGAACCAGGAGCAGGAAATGCTTGATGAACAGAAGAATGTTTGTCATAAAAATCACAATCTTTAATCAAATGAAATGCACTTCCACAAACAAAACATGTTTTAAACGACCTTTTATTAGAATGACATTGTTTCATACTGCTAACTTTATTACACACAATTCTAGGAGAATCAATCTTCCGAGGACTCGATAAACCAGGACTAGACACTGTTGAATTAAAAGCAACTCTCGCTTCACACTTCCAAGCACCAGTAGCAGCATGATCATTCGACTTGGAACTTGTAGGTCTCGACTCTTCACTTGAACCACTTGATGCAGAGTCACTGGCTTTGTCACTGAAAGTACACGAGACAAAGTCATTAGAATTAGTAGAACTTTTTGGGGACTCATGCATCTGTGATCCATTCAAGTCATTATGCCTAGAAGTGGGCATGAAATTCCAGTAAGAGGTGGAGGGACAACATGCATTTCTGCTGCTGGTTTAAACTTATTGTAACTAGGTTCTCCCTCTTCCTCTTTGTCGGGATCAAAGACACTCGAAAAAGATAAATCAAACACATCTTCTGAATCAATATATTTATCAAATCCTAACCCTCTTTTAGTCCTACCAGACATGCTACTATTGATTAATTTCGAAAGATTTTTAGGTGCCTTTTGCCATTTTTCAAATCTCAAAAGTGTAGCATCTAATCTTTCTTGCATCTCTTGTTTTTCTTTGATACTATCATCTTTTACCTTTTATGTGTATTTAAGCATATTTGTTGTGTTTTATAAATCGATGTTCAGTATCCTAATTTTGTCCTCATACTCACGTTGAGTATCTTGAAGCCACCTCTTTTGTTGTTCCAATGTGTTTAAAGAAGCCTTATAGGCTTGAACCTCTAAAAAATACTTATCATTCTGATCATTTAAGTCATTATATTGGGACAACAATTCTGAATATTTATCATGACAACCAAGAGGACAATGTTGTACCTGAGGTGAGATGCCCATAAGAGCAAACTCGTCTGCTTCCTCTGCATCAGATAGATTCCCAGCAATCATTGCAAACACGTCAGTAGAGGGCTCAGCTGATTCCAATGTAGTAGTCTGATGATCATTCCAGTTGACCATAGAGTCAACAGACACCAATGCCTTCTTGTCATCCTTTACCTCCTGAACCTTAAAAGCTGAATATCTGCTCTTCTCCTGGTCATTCTTGTTAGGGCATTCCCTTGCAAAGTGACCTTGCTGCTGGCAGTTATAGCATCGCACCTTGCTTTTGTCAAACCTTGCTGGCTCTCTTGGGATGTAACTAAACTTTCGACCGGCTTTCTTCTCAAACTTGTGAACCCTAAGAGTGAGCATAGCCATCTGCCATTTGAGATCCATTTCATCCAGGTCAAGTTTATCAACCTGTTTGAAGTCATCAAAAGCAAGTTGCTGTTGAGCATCAACGTCAACAACAAAAGAATGAAGAACAGCTTCTACCATGCTACCAGACTTGGCTGTTGGTTCAGGAGCATAAGTATGTTGAAAATTATGTTGAGAAGACACAGTATTGCTTGGGCTACTAGCATGGGACTGGATCTCATAGAACTCACAAAGGCAGAATTTACAGGAGTGGGAAAAGAATCACTTGAATATCCCCTTATGTGAGGCTCAAAAGTTTTGAGCTTATGAAATAAATCATCAAAATTGAGATAGTCAAGCCCACCTTTTGCTTTGAGAGAGATTACCACCTGATTCCATGAGTAGGGTAAGGCTCTAAGAAATCTTGCATTAATATCACCATCGTCAGGTTTCGACCGAAGTTGATTCAACTGGCTCAATATCTTTTGGAACCTGTCATACCCTTGATGGATACCTTCAGTTTCTGAGATCTTGAATTCTGTGAATTCATCTCTCAGCATGGATCTTCGCATTTTTTTTTACTCCTCATTCCCACCAAACCTTGCTTTTATTCCATTCCAGATCTCTCTAGCATCATCCAAATGGTAGAAGTCACCCATGTGATCACCAGGAAGAGATTGAAGCAAAATAGTTTTTGCTTCGAACTCCTTCTGAATGGCTATGATTTCTTCATGAGTTTTAGGGTCAAGAAGAGTAATATTACCATTCTTGTCTCTTCCAGTCAACTTCCTGATGTTCCCATTCAGAATAATCTTCCAAAGGTCTTGATCAGTGTTGGTGATCCACCATTCCATCTTCATTGCCCAACTATCATACTCGTCCTTTTTCAGAAGAGGAAACTTACCATTTGTGTTTGAAACCGTAGCAACGATCTGCTGAGGTTGCAGAGTTTTAGGAGTACTATCTTCTCCTGTTTGAGTAGAACTTGAGGCAGTCATGATAAAACAAAAATGTTAGTAATGAGAAAAACTGATTGTTCTTGTACAGAGACTCTCCCACTCTCTGATACCACTTGTTGGGTCTACTAGATGTGGATCTTGCAGCCTGTCAGGAACGATGAACGACTTCTGTAATCACAAGTCTATTCATAAAGAGACTCTATACACAATGTAAGTGCGGAATAAAAATACTATAAAGAAGAACAAAATAACTATAATGACTTGATCCTTTTCTAAGGATTTCTAATATTGATGACAACTAGAATTACGTTTGATGAAGGTGTGTATAACCCTTCTGCCTAAGGTTCCTTTTATACTACAAGGAAACCCTAATACATCATTAAACAAAACGTGTAAAACTGATATGCATATCCTTTCCTAACATATCTCATGCATATCCTAACAGAATAATAAGTAAATAATAAAGTTTGACTCTAACTAGAACCAGGAGCACGACTTGCTCCTACTACTACTATGACCAGGAGGAACTACATACCTCCTAGTCTACCTATTACAATTAACTATTCCAATGGTCCTAACACGCATGTTCTCAGGGGTGGTGGAATTGTTGTTTGATAAGCCCATGCATAAAATTCCGTAAAAACAGCAAGTAGTATCATCCTCAGCAAAACGGAAAACCATAAAAAAAAATTGCGTTCCCATATATATGGATAGCCTTCGAGGGAAGAGGGGCAGTTTGAGATGTTTAGGCTGTTGTGAACAACCCAAACATCTCAAACTGCCGCCTGGTTCCCTCGAAGGCTATCCATATATATGGGAACGCAAAATTTTGATAGAACCAAGCCCTCCTGAAAGATTACCACTATGAATGAGTACTCAAATTACGCTAATACCATATACAAATCTAATGATGTTGGTTTCGGCTATATGATCTTTGTTTCGGCTTATATATGGGTTTATGAGCTTATATTTGATACGCCACAATTTTTTGCTTGTTATGAGGTTTTAAGTTTATATAACTGATAAGACGCAAAGAGATAAGCTCATGAGCCCAAAAGTAACAGCAACAATCCTATTGAAACATGCCCTTAGTATAATGTAAAAGTGGTGAAAGTGCCTCTACCTTTTGAACATGCAGCTTCCATGGTATCCCCTTGTAGTTGATTGTGAGGCTATGGCCGATGTTTTGATAAACCTAAAGAAGAACCATGAATGGAAAAACACTTTTGAGTTTCAGTTTTAAGTTAGGAAATAAGTAAGAAAACATGAGTTTATAGTATACAGTAATTTACAGCCTACCGAATATGGGACAATTGTATATTAAAAATCCTGCACATTTTAATAAAAAATAGAATCTGCGTAGACTGTAAATGGGTCGTTTCGAGCACTTTCTCTTTAAGATTATCTGAACATGCTCACTTGAAGAAAAAAGGTAACAAAAGTATGAAAATAATACTTAAGACGTACTCAAACTACAATCTATGGCTATAAAATTCTAACCATGTGTGTCTGCTCCAAGATCTTGCTCGGGGCTTTATTTTGGGGATGTTTGTTTTGGCTTATAAAACGTAACCTCATTTCGGCTTATATTCCATAAGCCCCAATTTTTTTTGCCTTATTAAGAAACGTATGGGTGTCTGTTATATCATGAAAAACTTATATAAGCCCATAAGTATCGAAATAAGCTACAAAATTGAGGCTTATGAAATATATACCTCAATTTATGTGGCTTATCTTGATACTTACGGGCTTATATAAGTTTATTATAAATCTCCAAATAAGCCATAAAATAAGGGCTTATGAAATATAAGTCGGAATGGGCTTACGCTATATAAGCCGAACCACTAAATCAGTCTGACTTAATAGTGAACCAACATGTTGTCCGTCCCAATGCTCTATTTAGCAGCCATAATGCATACAGTTTCCTGTGTAAATGTATCAGCCATTTCCATTTCATCAACCGTTGTCCTAATTCATCCGTCCGCTGATCAATTGCTAGAGTGCGTGGGAGTGACTCATCCCACTAGGGCTCTAATGCAGCTTCCCGTTATAGCTTGTTGTTGTTTCACAGCATATAAGAAGGTAAATCTAAAAGTGATAACACCTTAATCAAGTCAAATATATTACCAAAACCTTAAATCATACTTAGAAACATCAAAAGTGGTTTGGAAGCTGAATTTTCTAACTGTTATAGAACATGGTCTTTGTCTATTTCTCAGAAAGGCAACATATTTTAACCAACATAAGGTATTTGTCTGTTTTTATTCATAAATAAAACTTTATAACCAAAATAAAATGAAACCTCTAATAGAATAAGCAAAGTATATATTAGTGATGTCTAAGATTTCAAAAATGAGATATGGATTTGGTATTTCTCCAAAAACCGCCCCTAGGTCTTGCATGTTCAATTGTTAAATGTTAAGTAAAACAAAGAACATAAAACTAAAAAAGAAGAAAGGGGTATCATGGATTTTATACATTACTACCTGCTGATCCTTTTGTAATATGTGTCGAGTATACCGTCGAAGAAGTTGAATTTTCCTGAGCAAATCTTTGCGACCTTTTTCACACCCCAATATGCTGGAATTAGAAGACCTTTTCTTTTGTCCAATGGAATAAAAAGACACCCACCTGTATTACACAAAGTTGAGGAAAGCAAGCATTGTTTAATCACTAAATAGATTCGAAAAAATTCCAAAAATAATGTAGTACTACGAAATCCAGAAACTCAACCCACCTTCATGAGGAGATCCGGTGAAGACAGTCGATATTGCTGCGAGTTTGTCCAAGATGACGACATCTCCTGCTGACAGAAAGCAAAACATAGTTCACCGATAATAGGGTAGTAGCCAAACATACACTAATTCTAAATTGTCCATATATCACAGTTAAATAAGCTTGTAATAGCCTAAAAGTGATGATTGTTACTTGTGGATAAAGAAACATAGGTAGCGCTCTACCACCTTTCTACGCCTCCCTCTTCCCTTTTTTCCTCTGACACCTCTGTAGCAGGTTCGCGTCTCCCCCTCGTTTCTTCATAAGCAAATGTTGCTGGAAATATAAGCTAGTTGCTTTCAAAATGAGAATAAATAGTGGCTGGAATTATAAGCTACTCCGTATTTACTTTCAAAATGATAGCAAATTATCGATTATGATCGTCATGAGAGTCATTTATAATGAAATCCTCATGGTAACCTGTCAAACAACACAACACATTTGCTAATTTAACACTGAGTCTGACGTTGACGAAGTGATTCCAAATTTCAGCTTTTCTAACTTTTCTCAACTTTTACGCATAGTTAACTACATTAACAATAAACTAACAACGTAATATGCACCAAATCCACTAATTAAACAAATATTCATATCAAATATCATAAACTTTTGCAACTAATAAGCACACAAACAACGCAACACCTCTTCAAGTCCTATACAAAGCGTTACTATTTTAATTATTAAAAACACAAAACGAAAATCTAACCTGGGTATTTCCCATACGTCTTTGTTGATCCTGCCTGAATGATAGATACATCATCGCAGCTATCTTTGTTGCCTCTAACTCCAATCAGACCCAAGAAATCGGATTGTCTTCGCAAGAAGACGAAAACCCACCTCGCTATCTCTATAAAATTAAAAGAATACCCAACAGCTGTATCGGTTGCGCGCAAAACGGATAATACATTATTGAATTTTTCAGAAATTAAACCCCCAAAACTTAGAGAAATTAAAGAACCATACGTCGCTGGATCTGTGGTCTCGAATTAATTTAGATGAAGAAGATAGAGAGGCGGAGGTCTAGTTCTGTGGATTATGTGAGGCGGTGAGGTTTATTGATGGTGTGATTATTGATGGTGTGAGAGGAAAAGTGTGTGAGAAGAGTGAGGGTGAGAAAAACGGAAAAATACTAAACAAATGATATGTGAGGGGATCACTGTTCCTAGGGGAACGTGATTCCCCTCTATTATTAAGTATCTAATTTTTTTTAAAGGAAAAAAGACGAATTTGGTCACTTTAAGCACCCTATAATTAATCTTTGGTCGCGTGGAAAGAATTTGACAGATTTGGTTATCATCACTCAAAATGTGACAAGTGTCCAACAAAAGCTACTTTTTAAATGATCGACTGACGATGTTCAACCTTAAATGCTCAACTTCTCAGTGTATTTTTTGTAAAATATGAGAAGAGCTTTTTTAATTGAATCATTATTACATAACACATCATATGTATTTATACTAAATAAATATCTTTAACACTAAGTAATCCTAACCCTAATGGACCCAAGCTCACAATCGGGTTGGGCCCTAATCTAACCGTCTAACACTTTTTTATTGGAAATTGAATCAAAATCTAGTTTTACGTTTTTGGTTACGTATAACTCTCTCTTTCTCAGTGAATCCACTGGTATTAATTATGCATTTTTGTTGAATTGCAATTAGTTTTAAATGATGGCTGGAATTATCACTTGTAGGCTCACATTATTGGAATGTGTTGAATTACAATTAGTTCTTTTGTTAATTTCATATAATAATATTATTTTCTGCTCATAGGAATATGTTGTGAGTGATCTTCTTTTTGGACAAGGTTAAGAAGGAGATCAAGAGGATAATCAGAAGTAAATATACTTAACACATTAAGTGATTATTTACAAATGACTAGGATTAGATAGGAGAAAGAAGGCTGAAAGAGATGTCCAAAAAGGTTAATGAAAATGCAGATTTGATCCACTATTTACAGAAGACAGATCCTAACGGCTAGCTGGGGGCGGTTCCTTAGCTACCTAGGCGGTTCCTTATCGATAGCGAACCGCATAGGCACTTAAGGAACCGCGGAGTGTAGACTCCGCTCTTTTTTGTCTTTTAGTGAATTTGAAATATCCAAGGTTGTTTAAACCTTCAAATGATATTCTTATGGCATTTGGAATATGCCATATTCAAATTTACATTTTCATTTTAATAAAACATTTTCTTAAAAATATAGTTTATTAAAAATCTTTTGTTACATTTGACAAAAGTGAGTTTTAAGGCTAATCACTTTTATGATCAAGATATGTTAGTGTAATAATTATTACCTTAATAATAGTGTTTGTTAGATAATTGGTTTTATTATTGTGTTTGACAATAAACGTCTTTGTAATTTGTCGTGATTAAAACGATTAATTAATAATAACAATGTTTTTAAGCATTGTTTTCCATTAACAGACCCTTTTGAAAATTTTCCCGATTTTATTAAGTAGTAACACACTAACACACGGGTGAACAAACTGTTTGACCATATTGGATAAAAAGTCTATCAATTTGGTACTATAGTATGTTTTTTCGAAATTTAAGAAGTACTTGTTCATAGTTATAAATGTTAAAAAAATGTACAATATATTTTTACCTCACGTCTTGTATTCAGTACTTTTTAATACATAAATATATATATTTATATTAGCTATATTTATATATTTTTTTATTTTTTTAATAAGCTATATGTATATTATATTATAAAAAATTTAAAAAATATTACTTTTTTTTAAAGATTTAAAAATTCACATTGATAAAAATATAAAATGTGCAATTTATTATCTTTTAACTTAAGAATTATACTTATTTTTAGATTAATATATTTTTTTACTTTTGATTTTTTTATTATTTAATTTTATCATATTTTTAAAAATTGCAATCTTTTTAATTTAACCTCTATTTTAAATACTTTTGTTAAAATAAGTTTTAACTTTTTTATGCGTCTAAACCGTTGCTTTGCTTGTAAATTAAGTCTATGTACCTTATAAATATGTATAAAGGTTGTTGAAAAGTTAAAATATTTAATATTTTTTAATATAAATTTCAACATTATTGTAATATAGATTTCAACACTATATTTTTAATATAGATTTTTTAATGATGGATATTTTAAATTGTAATTTCAGACTTCAAAGCGAACTTTTTACCGGGAATGAACCAATGTCAGGTGGGAAAAAGATTTTGGAGACAAGTTTTGCAAGAACGAAAGGTAGGGGTGGGCTGACGCGAGATGGGCGATCGGAATAATCAAAATACCCTCACATGCATGTTATGTGAGAGAGTTAACTGGAATTAGCGTGTAAAATTTAGAAAATAAGGATCAGGAATTTTTTTTGCAAAGAAATAAAAAGTATGGTGACAAATATCCACCACCGGAGTTTTGTTTGGCAAAAATGGACAAATTGAGAGACGAGATTTGTATTTTACCCTTCTTTTACTATATGCGAAGTTGATAATCAATTACCCCTCTTCATTCCAATTTAGAACGAATGGGTTGTCCTCTCTTGGATGTGAACCCTCAACTTCTCCAAAACATTCCCATTATGAATGACTTTGTTGAGACATTGGTTACCTCACCTTTCACCCCACCAAATTCACCTATCTCACCCTTGAATATCATGCCTCCTCCTCCCTCAAACACTACTCTTTTAGGTGTACACAACTACACATTGATGTATATTAAGAAGCATCAGTTCTCTTCTTTAACCTATGTGGGACAAAAACCATCACTCGTGACTTCTGCATTTGTAGTGTTAAAATCAAGACCACACATGCGTTCTCATTATAAATAAAACACATACGATGATACCATACACGACCATTATGACACTAATCCAAACAAGAATAACGAATAGATGGTTCCAGAAATAGAAAACAAGATAAATTTATTACTAACGCACCTTTAGGGTCAAATAGTAAACTTTTGATCGACTTCTGCCGGGTTGGTTCTTTGCTTCCAAAGCCCCGAGCAAGAGGTACCATGCTACGAGAACGAGAATACGAACTCGAACAATTGGCTTTTACTTTAGGTACATGGACACTTTTACCAACCTACGGTTATTTATTACCATGATGAAAGGCTCAATTGTTTGAAAAAGTGGATGCTCATATAAGATCAAAGTGATACTACTACGTGTAAGTCGAGTGACCCACAACATGCTTAGCTGATCTTATTGTATAGATCTATTTTTTATCCCATGGGCCATCTCCAGCACAAGAAAGAAGCATGCTAGAAGGCATACAATTTAAAACCCTTACTCAAAGCCAGCAGGGTGGAAAGAGGCTCTTAGAGTGTGATTGCTATGTGTATCAGTAAGAGACAAGGGACGACGAATAATATCTAGTGATACTACCTAAAGTTATATAAACTTATCTATAGAAAGAAGTCGGATTCCTTGCCCGCCCATCATATATGTCATCAAAGATTAAAAATCGATAATGTAATAGATCTATTATAAAACCGATACTAAGTTCCAATATAATCATCAAATAACGGTGCAATTCCTCCACGGAGGACTCAATCACACAAAATCGTTGTTCCAAACAATATGGAAACAATTATATACACATTGAATAGAAACATAGGGGATAATTGTTCAATCACTAACGAAGCGGTTACAATTTGAATCATAAGACAGATATAACTTGCATCAACAGGTTCCCTTACTGAATTATTTCACACAATCATACCAACATAAGATAAAAAAACAATGATTCAT
Organism: Glebionis coronaria; assembly: GCA_025667525.1. Lineage (NCBI taxonomy): Eukaryota > Viridiplantae > Streptophyta > Magnoliopsida > Asterales > Asteraceae > Glebionis > Glebionis coronaria. The sequence continues at coordinate 2,919,749 of JANFOE010000322.1, read as the reverse complement.
TCATTTACAGAATTTCTCGGTTAAAAAGAAAATCCAAGATTACGGTTTGCGGTGCGGTTTTTTCTCACCCCTGTATAACCGAGTTCAAAATCATTTGACCCATTATAGGCTACATGGTCCTAAAATAACACTTAAACTTCTAAGTCCCACTCGATTATAATTCGGACCTTTGAAACACAACGAACCACCGAAAGACCCTACAATGTAGTTGAACTTCTAAACTAATCGACCTTTTAGAACCATACAAACCTTGACCAGTGATATGGAGAATGCGGTCAACAAACTCTGACCCGCTTTTCGTGGGTTAGTGTAGTATGATTCTGTTCAGCTAGACACGGTTTTTTTTGGGAAAAAGACGAATTCGGTTAAGTTGAGCACTTATCATCTACTAGATGGTCAAGGCAAAAGATGTTGACAAATATGGTCACCACCACAAATGCTCAACTTTACAGTCACAAGTGCTCAACAACAAGTGATCAACTTACGGTACTCAACCATAAAATGCTCAACTTTGCACCATAAAATGCTCAACTTTACACCATAAAGTGCTCAAATTCGCAAACTTGAGGATTTTTTTTTAAGTTGAGCATTTGGGGGTTGAGCACCGTAAGTCAAGCATTTACCATAGGACACGTGTCATAAATATAATGGAGTTGAGCAGTTGTGCATTTGTGCATGATCATATATATCAAAATCTTTTTGCTTAATCATTTAATGGATCATGGGGTTGGATTTAACCATTTTTGTCTTTTTCCTTTTTTTCCTTTTAGAAAGATATCAATTTTATTGAAAATTCAACATAAAAAAAATACATAGAAGCACAACAACCAAAAGAAAAGAACAAACTCCTAACCAAGCTACCCTATATTAAAAACTACAAACTGTAAAAGCAAAGCATAAAGGACGAGCATATAACCATCGATTCCTAGAACTTGCAAGCACGGGCCGAGTGTGCAAACCATTCTAACCATGACAAAATGGTGTCTTTAACCCGGTTAGCGATCCAAACGAAAGACACGACTTAAACTTCATCACACTGAGCTAGACATGTGATAACTTGTTTTTTTTGTTTTGAATAATTTTCTTATATCCCGAATCTGTGTTTTATTTATATTTTGTAATTTTAAAGTTTGAAGATGGGAAAGTATATATAGATATTATGTTAAGATAAAAGACGAATTTGGTCACTTTAAGCACCCTATAAATAATCTTTGGTCGCGTGGAAAGAATTTGACAGATTTGGTTATCATCACTTAAAAGGTGACAAGTGTCCAACAAAAACTACTTTTTAAATGATCGACTGACGATGTTCAACCTCAAATGCTCAACTTGTCAGTGTATTTTTTGTAAAATATGAGAAGAGCTTTTTTTATTGAATCATTATTACATAACACATCATATGTATTTATACTAAATAAATATCTTTGACACTAAGTAACCCTAACCCTAATGGACCCAAGCCCACAATCGGGTTGGGCCCTAATCTAACCGTCTAACACTTTTTTTATTGGAAATTGAATCAAAATCTAGTTTTACGTTTTTGGTTACGTATAACTCTCTCTTCCTCGGTGAATCCACTGGTATTAATTATGCATTTTTGTTGAATTGCAATTAGTTTTAAATGATGGTTGGAATTATCACTTGTAGGCTCACATTATTGGAATGTGTTGAATTACAATTAGTTCTTTTGTTAATTTCATATAATAATATTATTTTCTGCTCATAGGAATATGTTGTGAGTGATCTTCTATTTGGACAAGGTAAAGAAGGAGATCAAGAGGATAATCAGAAGTAAATATACTTAACACATTAAGTGATCATTTACAAATGACTAGGATTAGATAGGAGAAAGAAGGCTGAAAGAGATGTCCAAAAAGGGTTAATGAAAATGCAGATTTGATCCACTATTTACAGAAGACAGATCCTAACGGCTAGCTGGGGGGGCGGTTCCTTAGCTACCTAGGTGGTTCCTTATCGATAGCGAACCGCATAGGCACTTAAGGAACCGCGGAGTGTAGACTCCGCTCTTTTTTGTCTTTTAGTGAATTTGAAATATCTGAGGCTGTTTAAACCTTCAAAGGATATTCTTATGGCATTTGGAATATGCCATATTCAAATTTATATTTTCATTTTAATAAAACATTTTCTTAAAAATAAAGTTTATTAAAAATCTTTTGTTACATTTGACAAAAGTGAGTTTTAAGGCTAATCACTTTGATCAACTTTTATGATCAAGATATGTTAGTGTAATGATTATTACCTTGATAATAGTGTTTGTTAGATAATTCATTTTATTATTGTGTTTGACAATAAACGTCTTTGTAATTTGTCGTGATTAAAACGATTAATTAATAATAACAATGTTTTTAGGCATTGTTTTGAATTAACAGACCCTTTTGAAAATTCTCCCCATTTTATTAAGTAGTGACACACTAACACACGGGCGAACAAACTGTTTGACCATATATATACTACATTATAAAGGGTGTATCCCTTTGTTTGAAAGTTGAAAATGTTGAATGTTGAAAAATATGGGTCCAACTAAAAACTAATATACACAAATCTCATTCACTAAAAATTCTCATTAAAACAAAAACACAGTGCACCACACTCTCTCTCCTCTTTCTAACGTCGGCTACCGCCCCACCACCGTCGGCTACCGCCCCTCCAATGCCAATCGCTGCTCCATGACCGTCGGCTGTTGCCGCCTACCTACAATCCCCAAAAATTTTGATGTTAATTATATGTCGCTAGAAAATTTCCGCCGCTATACGCGGGTACTCGTCTAATTGGATAAAAAGTCTTTATCAATTTGGTACTATAGTATTTTTTTTCGAAATTTAAGAAGTACTTGTTCATAGTTGTATATGTTAAAAAAATGTAAAATATATTTTTACCCCACGTCTTGTATTCAGTACTTTTTAATATATAAATATATATATATATATATATATATATATATATATATATATATATATATATATATATATATATATATATATATATATATATATATATATATATATATATATTAGCTATATTTATATTTTTTTATTTTTTTTGAATAAGCTATATGTATATTATATTATAAAAAAATTTAAAATTTTTATTTTTTTTAAAGATTTAAAAATTCACATTGATAAAAATATAAAATGTGCAATTTATTATCTTTTAACTGAAGAATTATACTTATTTTTAGATTAATATATTTGTTTACTTTTTATTTTTTTATCATTTAATTTTATCATATTTTTAAAAATTGCAATCTTTTTAATTTAACCTCTATTTTAAATACTTTTGTTAAAATAAGTTTTAACTTTTTTATGTGTCTAAACCGTTGCTTTGCATGTAAATTAGTCTATGTATAAATATGTATAAAGGTTGTTGAAAAGTTAAAAATTTTAATATTTTTTAATATAAATTTCAACATTATTGTAATATAGATTTCAACACTATATTTTTAATATAGATTTTTAATGATATTTTAAATTGTAATTTCAGACTTCAAAGCGAACTTTTTACCGAGAAAGAACCAATGTCAAGTGGGAAAAAGATTTTGGAGACGAGTTTTGCAAGAACGAAAGGTAGGGGGTGGGCTGACGCGAGGTGGGCGATCGGAATAATCAAAATACCCTCACATGCATGTTATGTGAGAGAGTTAACTGGAATTAGCGTGTGAAAGTTAGAAAATAAGGATTAGGAATATTTTTTTTGCAAAAAAATAAAAAGTAGGGTAAAAGCTATAAAATACAATCTTACTTATTAATTTGTGCCGACTTTAAACATTTACTATTTAATCTCGTGACTTTACCATTCTACTTTTAAAATCGTTTTGAAGTTACCAATTTGGTAACTTGTTACCGACAGCGTGGCACGGTAATTTTCACGTCATTATTTTATTACGTTTAATAGGGCCACGTCTGATTTTCCTTTTTTGGTAAAAGCTATACAATACCACCGTACTTATTAAAATGTGCCGACTTTAAACACTTACTAATTAAATATAATTTCAAGCCCCCCATGTGACAAAAACATAAAGGGTTATTTGGTCTTTTGTTATTGTTATCCTCATCAACTAGTTTGCCCTTTATCCTCAACTTGAACATCAAATACCTGGATCTAAAACTACAAACAAAAATTAGGAACCAAATCTCACCTCGAGATCCGAACACATTAACTACAATCAACAAATTCAACATCAGTAATCATAGAGTTGAACATAGAAACGAAATAGTTTCTCATAATCCAACCGAGCTTTCAAAATTGAAAATATGGAATTTATTAATTTTTTGACCGAGAACAAGATTTGTTAGATTTAGATTTTACTGGTCCTTGGATCTGATATAATGCGGTGGTGATGGAATGTTTAAGGTTAAAAGAATCCAGCGATTGGAGGGTGGGGATCGGTGGTGCGATGGTGATTGGTGGTGTGATGGTGATTGGTGGTGCACATAGGTGGTGGTAATGGTTTATGTGTTACGATGGTGAGACTGGTGGTACAATCCACTGGTGAGTTTGCTTGGTAATGGTTATGTGTTATCTCTATTTCTTTCATCTGTCCTCCTACACCTCCCTGGCTCTGGGTCAAACTGCTTCCCATAATACTAGCAATATCCTAATGCTGTAAAGCAAATTAAAATGCAACATTAGTTAATAAGTAAAACATCAACTGAAACCTAAGCTTTAAATTAAATTTAAACAAGATAAAGAGCCAAATAGGAAGGCTATATCGGTTTGCTAGCAAAGTCCAGGTCGGTCATTTTAGTGCACCCAGTATAAAAAAGGAGTACCCAGTGTAAAAACCCAGTGTAACTACGCTCCTTGACAGCATTAATTTAGACAACAAAACCCAGTATAAAAAAATCAAATTAATTAGACATGTGTCATTATTTAAAATAATAAAAAATAAAAATAATGACATGGAAATGTATCCGGTCATATTGGTAACATTATTACAAAACTAACAAGTACGTTGGTAAAGTCACGAGATTAAATAGTAAATGTTTAAAGTCGGCACAAATCAATAAGTAAGATGGTATTTTATAGCTTTTACCCTAAAAAGTATGGTGACAAATATCCACCACCGGGGTTTTGTTTGGCAAAAATAGACAAATTGAGAGACGAGATTTGTATTTTACCCTTCTCTTACTATTTATGCGAAGTTGATAATCGACTACCTCCTCTTCATTCCAATCTAGAACGAATGGGTTGTCCTCAGTATTAACTCCTTGTCCTCTCTTGGATGTGAACCCTCAACCTCTCCAAAGCAGTCCCATTGTGAATGACTTTGTTGAGCCATTGGTTACCTCACCTTTCACCCCACCAAATTCACCTATCTCACCCTTGAAAATCATGCCTCCTCCTCCATCAAACACTCATCTTTTAGGTGTACACAACTACACATTGATGTATATTAAGAAGCATCAGGTCTCTTCTTTAACCTATGTGGGACAAAAACCATCACTCGTGACTTTTGCATTTGTAGTGTTAAAATCAAGACCACACATACGTTCTCATTATAAATAAAACACATACGATGATACCATACACGACCATTATGACACTAATCCAAACAAGAATAACGAATAGATGGTTCCAGAAATAGAAAACAAGATAAATTTATTACTAACGCACCTTTAGGGTCAAATAGTAAACTTTTGATCGACTTCTGCCGGGTTGGTTCTTTGCTTCCAAAGCCCCAAGCAAGAGGTACCATGCTACGTGAACGAGAATACGAACTCGAACAATTGGCTTTTACTTTAGCTACATGGACACTTTTACCAACCTACGGTCATTTATTCCCATGATGAAAGGCTCAATTGTTTGAAAAAGTGGATGCTCATATAGGATCAAAGTGATACTACTACGTGTAAGTCGAGTGACCCACAACATGCTTAGCTGATCTTATTGTATAGATCTATTTTTTATCCCATGGGCCATCTCCAACACAAGAAAGAAGCATGCTAGAAGGCATACAATTTAAAACCCTTACTCAAAGCCAGCAGGGTGGAAAGAGGCTCTTAAAGTGCGATTGCTATGTGTATCAGTAAGAGACAAGGGACGACGAATAATATCTAGTGATACTACCTAAAGTTATATAAACTTATCTATAGAAAGAATTCGGATTCCTTGCCCGCCCATCATATATGTCATCAAAGATTAAAAATCGATAATGTAATAGATCTATTATAAAACCGATACTAAGTTCCAATATAATCATCAAATAACGGTGCAATTCCTTCACGGAGGACTCTATCACACAAAATCGTTGTTCCAAACAATATGGAAACAACTATATACACATTGTGTAACACCCCATTTTGGAAATGGAAATATCACAGTAATTATGGCGTGTCATCAAAGCATACAAGGTAAAATGTCTAAACATTACTTGACCATATAAAGGAAAATACCGGAATCAAACATCGGTAATCCAAAAGTAAAGCTCATCACACACAAACATAGTATAGTAAGGAATAAGAACGAAACAATGTCCAAAGCATAAGTATCATAAAGAAAAGAAATGCATAATGTAAAGAAGGCTAGACAGCTTTCAGTCCATATGCACGTACTCTTAGTGTCTACGAGCGTCCCTGTGTACCTGCCGTTTTGGGAACATAGAAAAGGAAAACGGCTGAGCAATACGCTCAGTGCACGGATGTACAATAAAGCATGAATAGGATAAGCATATAACATAATAAAAGAGGAAGAAACTAAGTCCCGAGTAACCTGGTTAAGTCTTAATAAAACTGGTTTTATAGTTTGAAAGTCTTATGTTTATCTTATAAAAACTGTTGTCATAATTTTACCATTTAGCCAATATAGGTCATGAATATCCACCGTGCATGAATAATTGGAGGGGTGACCTCATCATGCAAATTAGAGGGGCTGCCTCTAATTTAATATACTGGTTTTATGGGTAGGAGGGATCAGCTCCTTGTGAAGGATGCAAGGCACACACCACATTAACCATGTAATCCTGAATAAAAACGTGTAACTAGGATGCACCCATACGCCCCACATGATACATATAAATAAATGGCCAAAAGCTGAAAGGACGCCACGAGCAATCACTCCGCCGTGGTGAAGTCATAACATCAGTGCCTCTAATGTTATGGTTATGGTACCTCCATAACTAGGTGAAACTGGTCATGCATGTATATGGCTATAGGTAATCATATTTAAACATAAGCAATCAAAATCATACTTATACTACAGTCTACAGGAAAACAATTGGCTGCATACGGGGAAATCCTAATAAGGAAAGAATGTCCATACTGAAAGGACGGGAATCCGTACCTTATGTCCAGTGAACGAGAACGATGAACTGCGAGAATCCTACTTCCGAAATAATAGTGCTACATAAATACGTACATGAAATAAGTATCTGCTTATTATATGCATAGCTGATTTCATATCATGTCTTAGCTTATTTTATGTGTTCTTACTATTTACACTGTTTAAAGCCTTAAACTGTGTTAAATCCTATATTCTGTTCATTCTGATTAAGTATTTATGATATTTCATGTGTTATTATACTTACTGTGTAATAATAAGTAACTTTCCAAAAATAGCAGGTTTCCTTAAATAGAAAGTTTCCAAAAATAGAGAGTTTCCAAAAATAGAAAGTTTCCAAAAATAGGAAGTTTCCAAAAATAGAAAGTTTCCAAAAATAGAAAGTTTCTAAAAATAGAAAGTTACCAAAAATAGAAAGTTTCCAAAAATAAAAAGTTTCCAAAAATAGATTTACTGCTTAAAATAGATAAGTTTCTAAAAATAGAAAGTTTCCATAAATAGATTAGCTGCCTTAATTAAATAAGTTTCCATAAATAGATTAGCTGCCTTAAATAAATAAGTTTCTAAAAATAGCTGGTTTCCATAAATAAAATAGCTGCCTTATTTAATTAAGTTTCTAAAAATAGAAAGTTTCCATAATTAGAAATAAGCTGGTTAAATAAGCCTAAGTATTTTTATGATTATTTTCTAAGTCATATGATATATTATATAGTTTAATAATTATTTCATGTAATTTAATTAAACTATAGGTTATAATATTTAATTAAAGTATGACATGTTTTAATTAAATATATTAAATACTTAGGTTAAAATATGTATTTTTAAATACTAATAATATAACCTAAGTCATGTTTAAATAAATTAATTATATCCATGGTTTTAAAATAATTAATTAATTATAAGTCTTAATAATAAAAATATTTAGGTTAAAATAATTCATGTTTATTAATAATTAGTTAACCTAAGTCATGTTTTTAAATTAATTACATCTTTATTAATTTAATTCTTAACATAAGTTTATAACATAAACAACTAACATAATCATGATCCGGATCTAAGCTTAAAACATGCACCGGATATGAACAAACACCGTACCCCGAACCAAATCGGGGTACCCCCTTGATGCCGTGGGACCCACACGCACCAACCAAGACCAAAAAGGTCTTGGTGGTGGTCGGCTAACAACAAACCGAACCCCCTTGGGGTCGGTTGTTCCTGCGGCCCAAAACAAACACCCCTTAGATCGATCCCATTGATTAATTAATGACCATAACATGTTAGATCTAGGTTTAATTAATATGTTTTTATGAAAAACATCACGTGTTCTTAATTAATAAAAGATTAATTAAAAAGAAAATAAGTAAAAAGGTTTTACCGTATTCGTGGATCAAAAGGGTGAAGAACAAACACGAACAATTACTAAATCAACAAGATCCAAGATCAAAATCACCCCCTTATGGTGGTTTGTAGGTGGCGGCACACAAGAGAAGGAGGAAAGGGATTTTAGGTTTTTTTGAAATTCTTCTGTAAAAATAATTTGAGTAGTGAAATTACTAATCCTTTCCTTTTAGTAAAATTGACAATGGGCTTGGCCCATTGTCCTTATGTTGGCCGCGGGTAGGGACTCCCTTGTGGGGGTCCCGTACCTCGTTTCGTGTCTTGTAATTTCGTACTCGTTTACGTTTAATTTAGTTCGTGTTTTAAAAGTTCTCGTTACGTAAATATCCTACACCTATATATTTAATTACGCTCGTATTAAATATATATACGTAATTAATAATATCTCGTGTTTTAATTACGCTCGTGATTCGTGATCGTATGTTCGTGATTAATTATTGCTAAATAATTATTACGTGATCGTTCATATAAAATACTTATCGTGTTCTAACACGTACGTAATACATAAACTCCTAATACGTAATCGTAATCATGCTATATTAGGAAAGTTTTTAACTAGTACGTACGAACTTAAGGTACTATGCATGGTAAAAGCATGCGGGTTTTACAACTCTTCCCCCTAAAAAGAATAATTCGTCCCCGAATTATAGATAAAGTAAACTGGAATAGAAGAACATACCCGAATTCAAAATATGAAATGAGGGTAAGAAGTCCTGATAGACTCCTCTGTTTCCCAAGTGGCTTCCCGCTCGGTATGATCCCTCCATAGAATTTTGACGAATGGAATCGTCTTCTTTCTCATGACTCGTTCTTGCCTGTCAAGAACTCGTTCGGGTTCTTCTATAAAAGTGAGATCTTCACGAATTTGTTCCAGTGGATACTGAACCATGTGAAGGGGATGATATTGGTACCCTCTGAGTAAGGACACATGAAACACATTGTGCACATGCGAAAGCTGCGGAGGTAACGCCAATCGGTAAGATACTTCACCGACTCGTTCAATGATATCAAACGGTCCGATGAAACGAGGACTAAGCTTCCCTTTAATCCCGAAGCGTTTAACACAACGTGCTGGCGAAACCTTAAGGAAGACGTGATCTCCTACGTTAAAGTGTAAATCCCTATGATGCTTGTCAGCGTAACTCTTTTGACGTTACCGTGCCTCCTGAATTTTCTGCCTAGCTACTGCGATCTTCTCGTTTGTCATCTCTATGATTTCTGGTCCTTAGAGTGTTCGCTCGCCAACCTGATCCCAGCAGATTGGGGCGCGACACTTTCTGCCATACAACATCTCAAATGGAGCACACTTGATGCTCGCGTGCCAGCTGTTGTTGTACGCAAACTCCACCAAACAGATGTATTCGTCCCAATCACCCGTCCATTCCAACGCACATGACCTCAACATATCTTCCAATGTCTGAATGGTTCGCTCCGACTGTCCGTCCGTTTGAGGATGAAAGGCCGTGCTAAGCTTAAGTTGTGTACCCCAAGCTTTCTGCAGACTTTTCCAAAAGCGCGAAGTGAATCGAGGATCTCTGTCTGAGACGATGCTGGATGGTGCAACGTGTAGTCTCATGATCTCTCGTCTGTACGTATCTGCGAGTTTACTTACCGGATCTTCCTTGCGGATCGGTAAGAAATGAGCTGATTTGGTAAGTCGATCAACGATAACCCAAATTGAATCGTGCTTCCTTTTGGTAGGCGGAAGGCCGGTAACAAAATCCATGGTGATTTTATTCCACTTCCACTCTGGAATGTCTAACGGTTGAAGGAGACCGCCAGATCGCTGATGCTCGATCTTAACCTGCTGGCAGGTAAGACATTTGGAGACGTAAGTGGCCACATCCTGCTTCATACCACTCCACCAAAAGTACTGTTTGATGTCATGGTACATTTTGGTTGAACCAGGATGTATCGAGAATGGGGAGCTATGAGCTTCTGCTAGCAAAGCTTCCCGGAGTTCTTGGTCATCAGGAACACAAAGTCTAGTGCCCTGCCATATGATACCATCTGCATCTACTCTGAGTTCTGTCTGCTTCTCCAAATTCTGTATTATCGCCCATATTTCTCCGTCATCCTTCTAAGCTTCCTTGATCTTAGATAGTAACTCGGGTTCTACCCTAAGATTAGCCCAGTAACCATGCTGTCCACGTACCATGATCTCGATGTCTAGTCGCTCCAAGTCTCTTATGATTTCCTCTTCGATTCTAATGCTGTTGATCATTCCGGACTTCCTGCTAAGGGCATCTGCTACTACATTTGCCTTCCCGGGATGATACTGAAGATTAATGTCATAATCCTTCAACAGCTCTAACCATCTCCTCTGCCTCATGTTCAATTCACGTTGAGTGAAGATATACTTTAAGCTCTTGTGGTCCGTGAAAATGTCACATGATTCTCCATATAAGTAGTGTCTCCATATCTTCAATGCAAACACGACTGCAGCAAGTTCCAGATCGTGCGTGGGGTAATTCTCTTCATAAGGCTTAAGCTGCCGTGAAGCGTACACGATCACTTTCCCATGTTGCATGAGAACACAGCCAAGTCCCTTCCCCGATGCATCGCTATAGATTTGAAATCCACCCGTACCAGATGGTAGAGTAAGAATAGGTGCAGATACTAGCTTCTACTTCAGGTCTTCAAAGCTCTTCTCTCGATCTTCAGTCCAGACGAATTTATCCCCTTTCCGCATCAGTTTGGTCAATGGTAGTGCTAATCGGGAAAAGTTCTCCACGAACCTACGGTAGTAACCAGCCAAGCCTAAGAAACTGCGAACTTCTGTCGCTGATGTCGGCCTCGGCCACTTAGTGATGGCCTCAACCTTCACTGGATCCATAGTGATTCCTTCTGCTGATACAATGTGACCTAAGAATGCCACCTTGTCTAACCAGAACTTACACTTGGAGAATTTAGCATACAGTTGCTTCTGGCGAAGAATCTGTAGTATTGTACGAAGATGGTCTTCGTGTTCCTCCTTGGACTTAGAGAAAATCAGGATGTCATCGATGAAAACAATGACGAATTTGTCCAGAAATTCATGGAAGATTCTGTTCATTAGATCCATGAACACTGCTGGAGCATTTGTTAGGCCAAATGGCATAACTACAAACTCGTAGTGGCCATAACGAGTACGAAAGGCAGTCTTAGCAATATCCTGCTCCTTGACTCGTAACTGATGATAGCCTGACCTAAGATCGATCTTGGAGAAGTGTTTGGCCCCTTGGAGTTGGTCAAACAGATCGTCAATGCGTGGCAGTGGATATCTATTCCGAATGGTAATCTTGTTGAGCTCGCGATAGTCTATGCAAAGACGCATACTGCCGTCCTTCTTCTTAACAAATAAAACCGGTGCGCCCCATGGAGATGCGCTCGGTCGAATGAAACCTCGTTCGAGAAGTTCTTGCAGTTGATCCTTCAGCCCCTTCAGCTCTATGGGAGCCATGCGATAAGGAGCCTTTGATATTGGTTCAGCTCCTGGAACCAGCTCGATACTGAATTCCACTTCTCGTGCAGGTGGTATGCCCGTAAGTTCTGCTGGAAACACGTCTTGGAATTCTGACACTATTGGTTGATCCTGAATCGGTGGAGATTCAGCATCCATGTCGTGAACCGTAGCTAGATAACCCTCGCAGCCATGTGACAGGAGTGCACGCGCTTGCAGGGTGGATATGATTTGTACAGACCGTCCGGGTATGAACCCGTTATGAATGTACTCTGGTGCATTGACATCACCGAAGATAACCCGATATGAATGGCATTCTATAGTAGCATGATATTTGGATAGCCAATCCATGCCCAAAATCATGTCGAAGTCATTCATGTCCAGCGGAAGTGCGTCGACAGGTCGAACCTTATCATCAAATTCTAGGGGAAGACTCTTGTATACATGGGTGATTAATACAGAGTCCCTCAAAGGCGTGGAAATAGTAAGCCTATTTTCTAGTGGCAAGGGAGGCATCCTAATGTTCTTAGCATAAGCAGTAGAAATAACCGAGTGAGTAGCACCCGTATCGAAAAGAACACATGCAACGCGACCATACATATACAAGATTCCAATGATGGTACCTGTAGACTTGTTGGCCTGGTCTCGAGATGTCGTGTAGACACGCCCGACAGTAGGAGGCGGCTTGGTATCAGCATGTCCCGATGTACCCTCCATCTCGCCCTTACGGTAATCCTTCATAATATGGCCAGGAAGACCACACTTGAAGCACGCATCAGTATTACGGCGACATGGTCCTGGGTGCCTACGGTGGCAAGTAGAGCAAAGAGGATGAGTGTATCCTCCAGCAGGTGCTCTGGCTGGCTGAGGACCTGATAAAACATTTTACATGAGACATAATAGTTGGGTACAAAGGACAAAGCGGATAATCGTAAGATTGAGTACCAGTGATAGCTAGACGGCTAGGCTGCGAACCTCTCTGGTTCTGGTCCCTACCGTTTCCATGGTTCCTGATAAAATTTTGCTAGAGTGTCAGAATATGAGTTATAACATAAAACATAAGAAATTTCGTAAGTATTAAGACCTGCTGTTGCTGGATTGCCCGGCGTTGTTACGGTAATTGTCATTACCGCCACGCCTATCCGTAGCAGATCGGTCATTAGTCTGACCATTTCCCTTGGGCTGATGAGGCTGCTGCTGAGTAGCCGGCTGAGACCGGTCCCCAGTTTTCTGCATGGAAGATACATTTAAAGAGATGAATAATTGACATATGGAAGATATACGGATTGATCACCGCTTGAATATGAAGGTTTTACCTCTTGTCGGGTCTTTCAGCTTCCCCGAACTCATCCCTCTCCTGCAGCATCTCCAGTTTTCGTGCTGCATCGGCCACTTGTGCTACAGTATTGAACGTAGCACACACCAGATTGTTTGCGACCGATGTGCGAAGAGCCCATCTGAAGTGATGTGCCTGCTCTTCTGGAGTACCTGCTGCCGCACCAAGGAAACCAGCCAAGCGAAGAAAGCGCTGCATAAACTCGTTGCTATTCTCCCCAGATCTCTGACGGATCCCATGGTACTCTCTCTTGAGTTTGTCCTGCTCAGCCTTGGGAAAGAACTGCTCCATCACCCTTTCCTTGAACTGAGCCCAAGTCAAACCAGCAACCCACTCATCACCACCTTCGGATTGCATCAAAGCTAACCACCAGTTAAGTACATCACCTTCGAACCGATAGCATGCCAACCTCGCCTTGTATGCGGGGTCACAGCCCATAGCGTTAAAGATCTTCTCAATGTGAGCCAACCAGCTTTCAGCATCGCTGGGGCTATCAGTCTTCTCAAAAGCTCGAGGGCGGAGCTTGTTGAATCTCTCCAGCCATACTGCTAATGTCACTGGAGGAGGAGGAGGAGGTGGCTGATTGTGCTGCTGCTGATTGTTGGCAGCTTGAACTTCAGCACGGATGTCGTTCCTTAGTTGAGGAAGCAAGGCTTGCATGGCAGCCAGAATTGCAGCATTGAGCTGCTCCTGTTCGCGTGTGAGAACCATCTGACAGTATAACATAAAACATATGATTAACAGTTCAAAACATAAAATATAAAATATATACATGAAAAAAAAATTTCTACTAAAAATTCCACGAGAAAAATTTTATGCAAGAAAATTTTTGTATGAATGCAGATGCAGTTTTATGAAAACTTTGGATGCTCGAGAGTGAACGCCTCTGGTCAGTTCACTCAAAACAAAAGACATATCGAGGGGACGCCTATGGGTCGGTTCCAAATCTAAAAGTTTCGATAAAACACATGCGACTAAATAGGGCCAGTCCTGTACCAACCATTACTTAGTCAAAAACCCTGTAACAATGACATATATATGTAGGCTTAAAAATGATGAATGCATGAAAACAACTGTCAGTTCTAGGAAGACCGTAGTGACTACCCACTAATCACAGGTCATATTTGAGAGCCTACAGGTCGAAGCCTTGGCTCTGATACCATAATTGTAACACCCTATTTTGGAAATGGAAATATCACAGTAATTATGGCGTGTCATCAAAGCATACAAGGTAAAATGTCTAAACATTACTTGACCATATAAAGGAAAATACCGGAATCAAACATCGGTAGTCCAAAAGTAAAGCTCATCACACACAAACATAGTATAGTAAGGAATAAGGACGAAACAATGTCCAAAGCATAAGTATCATAAAGAAAAGAAATGCATAATGTAAAGAAGGCTAGACAGCTTCCAGTCCATATGCACGTACTCTTAGTGTCTACGAGCGTCCCTAAGTACCTGCCGTTTTGGGAACATAGAAAAGAAAAACGGCTGAGCAATACGCTCAGTGCACGGATGTACAATAAAGCATGAATAGGATAAGCATATAACATAATAACAGCGGAAGAAACTAAGTCCCGAGTAACCTGGTTAAGTCTTAATAAAACTGGTTTTATAGTTTGAAAGTCTTATGTTTATCTTAAAACTGTTGTCATAATTTTACCATTTAGCCAATATAGGTCATGAATATCCACCGTGCATGAATAATTGGAGGGGTGACCTCATCATGCAAATTAGAGGGACTGCCTCTAATTTAATATACTGATTTTATGGGTAGGAGGGATCAGCTCCTTGTGAAGGATGCAAGGCACACACCACATTCACCATGTAATCCTGAATAAAAACGTGTAACTAGGATGCACCCATACGCCCCACATGATACATATAAATAAATGGCCAAAAGTTGAAGGGACGCCACGAGCAATCACTCCGCCGTGGTGAAGTCATAACATCAGTGCCTCTAATGTTATGGTTATGGTACCTCCATAACTAGGTGAAACTGGTCATGCATGTATATGGCTATAGGTAATCATATTTAAACATAAGCAATCAAACTCATACTTATACTACAGGAAAACAGTTGGCTGCAAACGGGGAAATCCTAATAAGAGAAGAATGTCCATACTGAAAGGACGGGAATCCGTACCTTATGTCCAGTGAACGAGAACGATGAACTGCGAGAATCCTACTTCCAAAATACTAGTGCTACATAAATACGTACATGAAATAAGTATCTGCTTATTATATACATAGCTGATTTCATATCATGTCTTAGCTTATTTTATGTGTTCTTACTATTTACACTGTTTAAAGCCTTAAACTGTGTTAAATCCTATATTCTGTTCATTCTGATTAAGTATTTATGATATTTCATGTGTTATTATACTTACTGTGTAATAATAAGTAACTTTCCAAAAATAGCAGGTTTCCTTAAATAGAAAGTTTCCAAAAATAGACAGTTTCCAAAAATAGAAAGTTTCCAAAAATAGGAAGTTTCCAAAAATAGAAAGTTTCCAAAAATAGAAAGTTTCCAAAAATAGAAAGTTAACAAAAATAAAAAGTTTCCAAAAATAGAAAGTTTCCAAAAATAGATTTACTGCTTAAAATAGATAAGTTTCTAAAAATAGAAAGTTTCCATAAATAGATTAGCTGCCTTAATTAAATAAGTTTCCATAAATAGATTAGCTGCCTTAAATAAATAAGTTTCTAAAAATAGCTGGTTTCCATAAATAAAATAGATGCCTTATTTAATTAAGTTTCTAAAAATAGAAAGTTTCCATAATTAGAAATAAGCTGGTTAAATAAGCTAAGTAAATAAGCCTAAGTATTTTCATGATTATTTTCTAAGTCATATGATATATTATATAGTTTAATAATTATTTCATGTAATTTAATTAAACTATAGGTTATAATATTTAATTAAAGTATGACATGTTTTAATTAAATATATTAAATACTTAGGTTAAAATATGTATTTTTAAATACTAATAATATAACCTAAGTCATGTTTAAATAAATTAATTATATCCATGGTTTTAAAATAATTAATTAATTATAAGTCTTAATAATAAAAATATTTAGGTTAAAATAATTTATGTTTATTAATAATTAGTTAACATAAGTCATGTTATTAAATTAATTACATCTTTATTAATTTAATTCTTAACATAAGTTTATAACATAAACAACTAACATAATCATGATCCGGATCTAAGCTTAAAACATGCACCGGATATGAACAAACACCGTACCCCGAACCAAATCGGGGTACCCCCTTGATGCCGTGGGACCCACACGCACCAACCAAGACCAAAAAGGTCTTGGTGGTGGTCGGCTAACAACAAACCGAACCCCCTTGGGGTCGGTTGTTCCTGCGGCCCAAAACAAACACCCCTTAGATCGATCCCATTGATTAATTAATGACCATAACATGTTAGATCTAGGTTTAATTAATATGTTTTTATGAAAAACATCACGTGTTCTTAATTAATAAAAGATTAATTAAAAAGAAAACAAGTAAAAAGGTTTTACCGTATTCGTGGATCAAAAGGGTGAAGAACAAACACGAACAATTACTAAATCAACAAGATCCAAGATCAAAATCACCCCCTTATGGTGGTTTGTAGGTGGCGGCACACAAGAGAAGGAGGAAAGGGATTTTAGGTTTTCTTGAAATTCTTCTGTAAAAATAATTTGAGTAGTGAAATTACTAATCCCTTCCTTTTAGTAAAATTGACAATGGGCTTGGCCCATTGTCCTTATGTTGGCCGCGGGTAGGGACTCCCTTGTGGGGGTCCCGTACCTCGTTTCGTGTCTTGTAATTTCGTACTCGTTTACGTTTAATTTAGTTCGTGTTTTAAAAGTTCTCGTTACGTAAATATCCTACACCTATATATTTAATTACGCTCGTATTAAATATATATACGTAATTAATAATATCTCGTGTTTTAATTACGCTCGTGATTCGTGATCGTATGTTCGTGATTAATTATTGCTAAATAATTATTACGTGATCGTTCATATAAAATACTTATCGTGTTCTAACACGTACGTAATACATAAACTCCTAATACGTAATCGTAATCATGCTATATTAGGAAAGTTTTTAACTAGTACGTACGAACTTAAGGTACTATGCATGGTAAAAGCATGCGGGTTTTACACATTGAATAGTAACATAGGGGATAATTGTTCAATCACTAACGAAGCGGTTACAATTTGAATCGTAAGACAAATATAACTTGCATCAACAGGTTCCCTTACTGAATTATTTCACACAATCATACCAACATAAGATAAAAAACAATGATTCATTCATTTACAGAATTTCTCTGTTAAAAAAAATCCAAGATTACGGTTTGCGGTGCGATTTTTTCTCACCCGTGTATAACCGAGTTCAAAATCATTTGACCCATTATAGGCTACATGGTCCTAAAATAACACTTAAACTTCTAAGTCCCACTCGATTATAATTCGGACCTTTGAAACACGACGAACCACCAAAAGACCCTACAATGTAGTTGAACTTCTAAACTAATCGACCTTTTAGAACCATACAAACCTTGACCAGTGATATGGAGAATGCGGTCAACAAACTCTGACCCGCTTTTCGTGGGTTAGTGTAGTATGATTTTGTTCAGCTAGACACGGTTTTTTTTTGGGAAAAAGACGAATTCGGTTAAGTTGAGCACTTATCATCTACTAGATGGTCAAGGCAAAAGATGTTGACAAATATGGTCACCACCACAAATGCTCAACTTTACAGTCACAAATGCTCAACAACAAGTGATCAACTTACGGTACTCAACCATAAAATGCTCAACTTTGCACCATAAAATGCTCAACTTTACACCATAAAGTGCTCAAATTCGCAAACTTGAGGATTTTTTTTTTAAGTTGAGCATTTGGGGGTTGAGCACCGTAAGTCAAGCATTTACCATAGGACACGTGTCATAAATATAATGGAGTTGAGCAGTTGTGCATTTGTGCATGACCATATATGTCAAAATATTTTTGCTTAATCATTTAATGGATCATGGGGTTGGATTTAACCATTTTTGTCTTTTTCCTTTTTTTCCTTTTAGAAAGATATCAATTTTATTGAAAATTCAACATAAAAAAATACATAGAAGCACAACAACCAAAAGAAAAGAACAAACTCCTAACCAAGCTACCCTATATTAAAAACTACAAACTGTAAAAGCAAAGCATAAAGGACGAGCATATAACCATCGATTCCTAGAACTTGCAAGCACAGGCCGAGTGTGCAAACCATTCTAACCATGACAAAATGGTGTCTTTAATCCGGTTAGCGATCCAAACGAAAGACACGACTTAAACTTCATCACACTGAGCTAGACATGTGATAACTTGTTTTTTTTGTTTTGAATAATTTTCTTATATCCCGAATTTGTGTTTTATTTATATTTTGTAATTTTAAAGTTTGAAGATGGGAAAGTATATATAGATATTATGTTAAGATAAAATATTCGTTACTTTGAAAAATGAAAAATTAAAAGTGCTATGTTAACATAAGAGTACATGGAACAGTTGGTGTCATTGACAAAAAGTACCGTCACGTCAGCAAATTAGACTTGTCACGAGAAATGTTATGGCACCACATTTTTAGAGGTAGTGGTAATTTGTAGTGTCATTAGTGTGTTTTTTGTGTCATAAAAGGTATATACCCCTTAGATTTCCCTCTAAAAAAAGACATGAACCGCTTAGGCTGGTGTGGTTGACGCCAGAGCCTTGGCACCACACCACGGAGTGGTACGCCGTTCTCAAAAATAGCGCCAAAGCTTGACATTAGGCCGTTGCACCACCACTCCCACTAGGAAATAAAGAAGATCACTCGAAGCTTAAATGAATCGAGGTTGTGGTGCTTTCGGAATTATTGCTTTGACAAAATGAAGTGTGGGGCTATAAGCGTCTAAGAGTGTTTTAAATCAACTAACAACCATCATTTAACGTTTTGCCCATAGTACTTGTTTGGAAACAAGCAAACTAACAATATTTAAAATTTACTAACAACTAACGGTTACGATAATTTCCTATGTGTAAGAGGGTTGTATCTCGGCTTGAGCACCTTTGTCATGCTACGTATACCCGAGCTATAATACCAAATACCCAGTGACAGACGCAGAAATATAAAAATTGAGGGACAAATTTTTTTTAACAATGACATCAATATACCGAAAAAGAACTAGCATCGAAATCACAAATCGGGTAATTTTACATAGAAATTAAGGATTCATAAGGTGTTGGAAAGTTGGATGTTCTGTTTTAATATATAGGTTTGGGGAATTTCGTTTATGGGTGGAGTCACATTCGAAAAATGTTCAAAATAAAAAAATTACATTAAAATCTCATTTTATCAGATTAGTCATGAGAGGCGTCGCACCTCAAAAGTAACAAGTATGTCCCCCCTACATGTACCTCCACGAAAAACCGTTCGCCAATTCCTTGCCTTGTTGAGCCAAGATACGATTTTTATATCCTTTTTCTTTTTTTAAAGTATTGAAGAAATATATTAAATTTTTTTTTTCGACTTTGTTTACTAGTTTAAATTTCAAAAAGGTAAGACAATTCTTTACATAGTGTGGGTCTGTTGGATGATAAACATACAATCAGGTGCGTCATTAGTCCTTTAGGGAATGCAAAGCTAAACTTGTGAAAAATCACATTTGTCGATCTAAGAATCATACCATTATTTTTCATAACTCGTTGAACTCTATTAATTAGCTCGATTGTCTCAAGTGCAAGAAAATCAAATGTATCAAATACAAAAAAATAAACACATATTAATTTTCAATACGTGATTTCTCATATTTAGTCACTTTGCATGACACTACATTCAAATCAGCTTGACCCGCTGTAACTATTGACTGTACCAACCAAACTGTAGCGTGATATATAAATCTAACAATACTAACCAAGTTAACTTGAAGCATTTTACTAAAGAAAGAGGGTGTTAGCTTGAGTAAAGGTTTTAAATAGCGTGAGGCGTGACGTGACGGCATAGTCAATTCTTATGCTTTTACGAGCTATGACAAGTCATGGTGTTATTAATGTGTTAATTAAAATGTCACACAATATTAAAATAATATATAAATTTATATATCATATTATAAATATATTGAGGTAACAAAAAATATAATAAATAAGGAATAAAGTTAAAAAAAACTATTTTTTGAATGTAATGTTTTTAATTTTTATATAAAAATACGATGTTTGTCGAAATTGAAATTAGAAAGCTTTCACGGATCTCTTTTTATCACGACTTATCTCGTTTTTTCACTTATCGTTTCACTTTAAACCAATGTTTTAAAACCCGGGTCTTAGATTGATCCGGTCGAGTCGCCGGGTCCGGGTCAACCCGTGTCAACACGGGTTAACCCGGTTTTCAAAAAAAAAATAAAAATTTAATTTTTAATAATTAACAAAATTATACTTATAAAAACTACAAAAACTTACGTATATTAAAAATTCATACAAAGTTTCATGGTAAAAAAAATAAACGTGGTTTATAGATAACCACGCTACCTCCTCTTAGCATGAAACGTTATACTAAACCACGAATTACAAAAGATTCGTGGATACAACCTTTTATAATGTAACATCGTCTCTCTTACGAGAACGATGTGGGATTGTCAACGGCTATGCATTAAAGTCTCAATATATGCTCATTCAACCCAGGATTTATTGTTCCAATATGAAACAACTCTTTCCTGAAAGTTGGGAGAATTAGGCCAGCGAGACATTGTTCGAATATAATCCGTTGCGTTTACAAAAAAAAAAAAAAAAAGCAAACTAAAACATGTCAAGTTAGCTAATTAACTTGATAAACTATTTCAACAAAACATGCACAAAAATAGAATTATTGATCACTTATTAGAAAGCAAAAGACAAATCAACTATGGCCCTAATATTTACATGACTACGTTTTCCAGTTAAGCTATTTCCATTCATTTGATATTCTATAATGAAAAAACTTATCCAAGTATCGCGTATAGGACTCGATTATCTACAATGATTTTATGCTTGACACGAAATACAGAAGGATCATTCGCCTTAGATTGATAATGACACGGCCGCCTTCGAAATTCAAACATCATGGACACATGATATTAAAATAAAATTCGTGTTTGTTAGTCCGTTTTTCTACTGACATGCGGCAAATAATGGTGTTTGTGACGCGTTTAAGAGTATAGTTAAGTATATAAAATGATAATAACTGAGTTGTCGACTCGTGAAGCACCGTCACTTTTCCGAGTCTCAACGAGTTTGGATAACTCGTTGACATGATGAGTTTATTACTAGAAATCTGGTTAAGTCAAGTAGTCAGCAACTAGGACTTTAGCTAAGAGTCCAGCAGAATCATTTGACTCCCCATTGAAGGCCATAGATGAACACATAAAATACTCGTATGTTGTCGAGGTTAAATTTTGTAGTAATTGATCCGTTGTACCCAGTCATCAGTAGGACGAGCAAAGGTTCAATATTGAACCGAACTTAAAACCGACTATAAAAAAAAACATAAATCGAAAATCAAACCAAAGTGAACCGATCAAAACTAAAACTAAAACGAAAATAATCGAACCGAATAAATATTTTAAGCGTTTTTTCTTGGTTTAACCCAAAACCGAACCAACCCGAGCAAAACCGAATACCATAAATATACAAAACCGAAAAGAAAAAAAAATGGTTCAGTTTCGGTTCGGTTCAGTTTTCGGTTGTTTTTGCTCGGCTCTAGTTCCGTTATGCCTTTATGTCATCAGTGTTGATCAAAGGGTCATATAATGGAACTAGCTAAAAAGGTATAATAGGAAGTAACAATCGGACTAGCGAGTATATAAGCAAAGGAATGCTTATTCTTATGGGATTTTTGTTGTCAGCTAGAGTTAAAAAGCTTTTGTATTATCTCTTTAGCAGGTGTAAAGTCATACTGGGACAACTCAGTCTGACCCATTTTCGACCGTTAAACGACCCGCCAAACTCCTGTACTGATTTCGAAAGATATATTAGCAATGACTTACTTTTATACATATACCTGAGTTAATAAGTCTAAACTCGTACAAAGTCCATCAAAAGCAGCACTGAAAATCTATGAGATTACCAGATCATTTGCTCGATCCCAAAGAGGACGCTGATCAGAACTTATATCATTGGTTCAATAGATTTACCAATTACAGTTCTGAGCATATAAATCAAAGCTTTTGATCTACTTGACCATTTAATACCATTTTAATGAAGCATATTTGCTGAACATGAATCAGAAGGGATTTAGACAGACATACATTAGATATATGAGTAAAGCAAGGTAACGTCTTTGATATCAAAGTACAATATCGCAGTTGCATCTTAGAAAACAAAGCAAAACTTTATATTCCCAGCTGAAACGCTACTGACAATACGCTAACATGGTTTCTTCCCCTTGAGAAATAAAGCAGAAAAAGTAATGGTTGCAGCCATAGAGATATATTCTCTTTAATCCTCCCAGCATACACACTCATATAAATACTGCCATCCAAATTGATCTAGCATCATCAGAGTTTGAGCCACTGTTTCCACATCGTCCCATGAAATATTGGGACACGAAGCCAAATCAAGGAATTTTAGTGTCGGGTGATAAGCAAAAGCACCGAGACCTCTGCCGGTTATAGCCTTACAACCCGCTAAGTAAACATCATTCAGCTTTAAGATTTCAGCAATGTGAAACAATGAGTCATCCGTTACATTGATCAACCCAGACAACACCAATGACCGGATATTTGGTAACTGAGATATTGCTGCAACGCCAGAGTCGGTGACATTCTCCCCACACCGTGACAAATCGAGATACTCTAAACCAACCATTTGTTTCAAGTGGTGCATACCATCATCACTAATCCTATTACATTTACTCAGAGTAAGATGCCTCAAATGATTCTTCACATTCCCATTTGTGAGAAACTCTAAACCCAAATCAGTGATCAAAAAACAACCGCCCAAGTTCAAACGTGTTAAACAACTTGCCTCACCAATAGGTTTGAGTAATTCATCAGTGACACTGAGACACTCTTTCAATGATAAATATTTTAAGTTCTTAAGCAATCTCACAAGGGAACCAACTTCTACATCCCCGACACATGACCTGCTCTTTAAATCCACATCCTCCAAATGTATACAAGCACTCCCTACTATAGACAACCCATCATCATCAAAATCAAAATCAAACTCAGTTGGCTCAGAATCCGCCTCACGAGCAAGTTCTCTCTCTATACCAAGATCTAGGCGCGTGAGCTTTGGGCATGACTGTGCTAAGAGTTTCATGTGCTTGTTTGCAAGTGGTTTAGAACATCGAAAGGTCCTCAAATTTGGGGAAGCGGGTAGGACATAATGAAGCATATCAGTAAACGAATTGTGTAATAACCATCGGCGAACACATGCAACCTTCAAGAATTGCTTGGAGACTTGAGAGAATGATAACAGATCATCTTCATCCTGAATTCTCTTTACAATACAGAATAGCTCGTCATTTCCAAGCTGTTCCATCGCTCTCTAGGGTTAACCGTACAAAATCTAAACAAAAGAACTCTTGCTAACAAGAGGTATACGGTCTTTTGCTGTCACTTGCACCTGTAATGTGTAAAGAAAATGCTTACATGAATATTTTACTTATGATAGCATCCCACACCTATGATTTGTGGCTTTAATAAGCAATACAGATAAAAATAAACGTACCAACTTCACTATGCATAAACAACCTCGGTTCCACATGTAAATTGTCTAAAAATACAGTCAAAAGCCGCCTAGAAGTAATGACGAATCACATAATTACTCAGCAACACTTTCAAACTGGGATAACTATATAAAAAGGTCATTAGAAACAGCAATTGGAACTATGCATCTTGGTGTACGAGTAACAAGTATGAAGAACATCATTTTTCAACAAAAGAAGACGCTGCAAGTTGTGTAACTTTCATAGCTTTAAGCTCGCAGATAAACACATAGCTACAGAAAATGCTATTTTGTAGGGGGGTTTTGGATTAGCTTAATGAACGGGCATATCAGCCTAAGAAAAATTGGAAAACCCGCTAACCTCGCTTTATTTGGCTTATGAACCTATTGAGTCGATCTTACAGACTCAAACAAATTTAAGGTCAAGTTGATACTCCGAAAAGTGAGCTTGTTAGTTTTTCAAAGTCCAACAGATGGGCTAATCCAAACACCCACTAGAGTAGTATATTTTGTTAGCTTGGGTGTGTTTGAAAAAGTAGCTAGAGCTTAAGCTTTTGTTTTCAGACAAGTAATATAAAGTAGCTGGAGCTTGAAGTTTCTAAAATTACATTAATAAATCACACAAAGTCACAAACACTAAAAATAAGGGCCTTTGTATAAAATAGTTTTACCAAGGGTACGGTGATGGGCTGAAACTAGGATGGGGGGCTTATATTTTCACAAAGCTGTTTGGCGAATTAGTTGGAGCTAAAGTTTATGAATGTAAAATCGCCTAAAAATACATCAAACTAAATTCAGATATAATTTTCAGCTTTGGAATGATAACACATTGTATTTTGAAAGGTATTTAAATAATTTGACTAGCCATAAGCCCACATAAGCCCTTTTTAACAGGCTTATGGCTTATAAAAGCTTCCATAAGCCTGAGTGAGAAACAAAGCTGAGTTTATAAGATAGCTTATTTAAAAAGCCAAAGCCTTCCATAAGCCCTAAAAAGCCTCTCCCAAAACACAACCAAATACTAAAAGCTGAAGCTACTCTAATAAGCTACTTGAAAAGAGCTTATGATATTTAAAAGCTCTCAGAAACTTAACTAAATAATAATACAGTAGGTTTACTGATATCGAAACACATATTTTAAACAAAGAGTAAAAAATGAAAAGTTATACTTACAATGATAATCCAACCGAATGAATGAATTGTGGGATACAACAATCAATCAATCAATGGTGGCTTCTTACATTTTGGGGCTTTTTTAAGGCTGTGTTTGTTTGGTTGTGTAATACACACAGGCCACAGCTATTACATTTACATGAATCAATTGCTAGTGTAGGGGTATGTTTGTCAATTCGCAAGAACTAGAGAACCATGGTGCTATGCATATTTTTTTAAAAGGAAAAAAACGAATTTGGTCACTTTAAGCACCCTATAATTAATCTTTGGTCGCGTGGAAAGAATTTGACAGATTTGGTTATCATCACTCAAAATGTGACAAGTGTCCAACAAAAGCTACTTTTTAAATGATCGACTGACGATGTTCAACCTCAAATGCTCAACTTGTCAATGTATTTTTTGTAAAATATGAGAAGAGCTTTTTTTATTGAATCATTATTACATAACACATCATATGTATTTATACTAAATAAATATCTTTGACACTAAGTAACTCTAACCCTAATGGACCCAAGCCCACAATCGAGTTGGGCTCTAATCTAACCATCTAACACTCCCCTACAGTTTAAACGGCAGCCTTGCGAACGGACAAACTGGAGTAAAAATTGAAAGCAGCTTCTTTTCCTCGTCTTTTTTTTGGTGTAGCTGAAGCATGATTGTTTTGGCAGCATAGTTGTTTACTGCTTGCGGCATCCTCCTTTGCGTGGCTTGCTTTGCCTTTAGAAAGGAGCGACAATTTGATTTCCAACTTTTATTGTCAACGAAAATGATCTTCGACAACGAACACAATAGATGATGAAGAAAAAAACGACTCAACATAAATTTTATTTTTTGACGGCTAGGGTTTAGGGTTATGAGTTGGAAGCAAGAAACAAAATTTCAAAAAACAATAAAGCAAAAAATAAAGAGGATCCCTTCGGATCATCGGCATGTAAACCGATGATCGGAGGATAACAAACTTCGAATAGTTGATCTAAACAGGCTCTGATACCATGTAAAATATGAGAAGAGCTTTATTGATTGAATCATTATTACATAACACATGATATGTATTTATACTATATAAATATCTTTAACACTAAGTAACCCTAACCTTAATAGACCCAAGCCCACAATCGGGTTGGGCCCTAATCTAACCGTCTAACACTTTTTTATTGGAAATTGAATCAAATTCTAGTTTTACGTTTTTTGTTACATATAACTCTCTTTTCCTCAGTGAATCCACTGGTATTAATTATGCCTTTTTGTTGAATTGCAATTAGTTTTAAATGATGGCTAGAATTATCACTTGTAGGCTCACATTATTGGAATGTGTTGAATTACAATTAGTTCTTTTGTTAATTTCATATAATAATATTATTTTCTGCTCATGGGAATATGTTGTGAAGATTTACATGAAAAGAAAAGTCCATTACTTTCGTATGATGAAAGATAGATTATGTTTAACAAGGTGTGAGTTGTTTAGGTCCACGTGCTTTGGTCGTTGGTTGGATTTAGATCATGTTGATAATGAGGATTTTCTCATACATTATATGCTCCAGAAGCAGAAGTTTTAAGATAGTGATCACTATGATTTGCCCTTAATTTATCACCTTAATGGTAGTACATTTCACTTTGGTCGTCGTGAATTTTGTATCATTAATGCTTTTGAATTTGTCAATCAAAGCTTTAGTAAGTTTAGGGCTGGTGAAATAACTTTCCATGATAGAGTTTTACCTGAGAAGATAGGTGAATATGTTAAAAACATGGATCTTTTATGTATCATTGAGGATGATGAGCGTTTTATCACTTTGTCTAATGAAGACTCTGTAAGAGTTTGTATCCTTTTATCTTTGGAAGTTATTTTTATGGGCCATTAGTTAGGAGTTGTTGTTGATGATGTATTTCTACGGATGGTGGAGAATATGGATGTTTGGAATAAATTTTTTTGGGGTGAATACATATGGCCCGAGTTATACTCTATCATTAGGAACGCTACTTCAAGGCATATGGATTCACACTATAAATCACTGGAAAGAAACCCCAACTTTGTTTCGTCATATTCATTGTCTGGATTTGTCTTTAGCTTTCAAAGTGAGTATTTACTTTCACCATTTACGTTATCAACTGATTTTCTTTCTAACAACCTTTTTTACATTTACCAATTGTAGATTTGAATTTTAGAGTCTTCAGGAGTGAGTGGTTGGTGGTGGACCCAAGTGCCTGATATGATCCCTAGAGCAATTTCCTGTTCCAAGCATCGGAATATTGAGCAATATGAAGAAATTTTCCCCAGGTGATTGAATGAATTTATTCAAGGGCATTGTTATTTTTAGTTACTTTTATTAATATTTACTCTAATTTGTGTATGTACTTACCTTCAGGTAATAGTTTCAAACACTGACATTTATTCAAACAAAGTTGAGGGGCAAACTGGTTGGTAAACGAAGTAATATATATTTCAAATGGTATACACCTAGAGCTCCTCCTGTTGAATACGAAGGCCTTTTTGGTGATTATCTTCAAAAAAATTCATGAAAGTCCGCAAAGCTCGGGAGGAAGATGCAGTGTCATCAAAAGGTATACGTAGCAAAGAGCCTTCCATTGAGAATCGTCTTTAGGCTTTAGAGAAATTATCCAATAGTTTAATGAATCTACCAAAAGAGACCAAGAGTTTGAAAGAACGTGTTTACAAGATCGAGACTATTATTAATGTAAGTTTGAGAACAATTTTTATGCTTAATGTTCACACATTTTCCTGTATATTTACCGTTAACTAATTATTCTTAATCTTGTAGGTCCTAACTCGTAAAGATAAAGCCAGTGATGTTATGGCTAAGGTCAATACAGTTTCGCAAAAGGTAAGCCCCCTCTTATTCCTCTATTTACAGTTAACCATATAAATAATTCCCGTCTTAAATAACTCTACAGGATAAAATGCGTAGTCTTGATAAGGAGTGTGATCTTGGCAACAAGTATTTGAGGGGATGATGAAATACCATATTTTTAGCAATGACCGTGTTCAGGATTTGGTAAATGTTTTAGACGAGTCTGATAATCATGTATCTGTTTTGCACAAATTTCGTTTCTTCAAACTTGTCTTGATCACGTATTCTAACATGTCTATATAACTTTAAGCAGAATCGCAGATTTGAGAAGAACGGTGTTGATTTAAGTTCTCGCACCAAAGCTAAAAAGCTAGAGGATGAAAATAATAGGCTGGCCGAGATGAAGGGAAAAAGGATGAAATCTTTGACAGGAAAACAACGTAGCATGAAGACCATAGATGTATCTAAATCCTGGCACATGCAACTTGCTCTACAGAAAATTGGAAGCATAACCAAGAGGATGTATATTAATGTGGTTAGGCCACCGGTTCAAGTAAATCCAGTTACTATAATACCCAGCATGGATGCATTAAGAAATCAGAAGAACGTTCTTGATGCATTTATGATTCAAATGTGCAAGAATCTTAAACCATGGAAAGAGGTATGTCCTCCATTCTGGTGAATTTTATTTTTGTTAATTTTTTTATTTCTAAGCGTTATTTTGATCTTTTTTTGTAGGATCTAAGGTGATCATCTATAAGTATTGACGAAATTTATTGTGATTTCCCGTTAGAGTTTTTCCTCAATAACTTACCAATTCCTCGTTGCAAGTTCGCTTGGTGCAATCACATTTTAGTAGATCGTACTTTCTGGGATTGTTTTGTTGGTTTGGATGATGAACGAGTTGGTTGGTATATGGATAAGGTAATTATAGTAGAAAAATTATCACTAAGGATATCTATCGATATGGTAAGTTGTGTTAATTTGATTTCATTTTAGCTTGTTACAACATATTGATCTATGTGTATGGTACATGTGACATTTTAGACAATCATCGGATGATTGGTCAATGGTTAGCTGTTATTTTTTTAACCTTTTAATCCAAGGATCGATGCATTGTTTTATGAAACGGATGAAATTTACCCATTGTCGTGGAGGGGTGTTGAACAAGTAATTATTTCTTTTAGTTAAATCTGAATTACAAAACATATTTTCTTTTAAATTTAATTGTATGGATAAAAAAATTTATAGGTCTTCATTCTAATCAATCAAACCAAACGACATTGGTTCCTAGCACAGTTTCACATCACTCTTGAGATGTCATGTTTTATGACAGTGAAGATACTTATGGTGAATGTAGTGACTGGTATTTGAAAGTGATGGAGTGTTTAGAGAATAAACTTCTTGTTGTTCTTGAAAAAACTGGTGTGTTTGAAAGTAAAGGAATCGATAGAAAATGCTAACTATTAAATTTACTCGAGCAAATAATGTCCCCATCCAAGGTGGTGTATTTGGGAACTGTGGCGTATTTCTCTGTCTTTCCCTTTACAGGTTAGTAATTTGATATAGTCTTGGCTTATATAACTCACTGGCTTGTATATCCTTCAGACATAAACTACTTTTGTTATGTTTTTTTATATAAATAGGTTAGCTCATGGTATCACCCTCGAGGTTGAAGATCCAATTCAAACCGCCCTTGCATATCGAGAGAAAATGTTGGATTTCTTTTCAAGCACAAGATATCAATATAGCTCTTGCATATATCATTGATGCAATGTTTATGTTTGTTGTTAATAACTTAATCAACTAGTATATGTCAACGACACCAAATATTCTGTATTTTTGTGGCTTATTCGTGTTATTATATGTTAAAGACTATTCAATTATGTTATTTGTGACATTTGATCTATTATATTTGTTGATCCCAAGTTCATCTTACCCCTACTTAATGTTAGGTATATTGAAAACATGGGGAACTTTGGTCAAACAGGGGGAAAATTGTTTACAACAGGGGGAACTAGGCTAGTGGTATTAGTTAAGATAAAAAAACTATAATTAAGTAATTAACAGACCAAAATAACACACAATCTGTTGAGATAAACAACTATAAATAACAGACCAAATTAACACACAATTTGTTGAGTTAACAACTATAAATAACAGACCCATAAGTTTTTTTGTATAAATACTGTTATACAATGAGGATGCTTAAAACCCTTCTCCAAGGGAGAATCTGAGAGTGCAAAAACCTGAACAATTGATAAGCTACATGATTCATACAATCAACCTGTAAATCAAACTCAACCATCTTCTTCAATGTATCATGTGTGAGAGGATACATTCTATTGACTAGCAAGTACACAATCATCTCTGACATAATTAACTCATATACTGCATAAGAAGAAAACAACCTCCAAAATACCACAATTAGACCCCTATGAGTGCCCCAAATGACATATTTGAGATCAGGCTCATACATTCTTCTCATTGTAGTCCAAATGTCAAAATATTTTCCATGTCTTCTGTAGGTGGCTTAGACCCGAATGTAGCTTTCAAAACCCTCCAAATATCATTAAGATCCTCTCTGTCTAAAGCCTGAAACATTTCAGTAGAAGTCTGATAGGTTTCACAATCACCATTTGTCATAAACAGCTGCCACCAACTCATGCCCTTATTAGTCATAGCTTCATATTTATAAACAGGGTACCTAACCAACATTGAATCTGGCTT
Source organism: Glebionis coronaria (assembly GCA_025667525.1). Taxonomy (NCBI): domain Eukaryota; kingdom Viridiplantae; phylum Streptophyta; class Magnoliopsida; order Asterales; family Asteraceae; genus Glebionis; species Glebionis coronaria. The sequence continues at coordinate 2,888,842 of JANFOE010000322.1, read as the reverse complement.
AAAGTCCTCAGGAAGAACTAACTTCAATTTCTTATTAATCTCTTCATCAGATGGTCCTATATTATCAGCAACAAACATCCCTAGCTTTTCGATCCTTTTCATTCTTTTTGTTTTTTTATGCTCAACAAAACTAGAAGAAACTTGCGACCTTCTGGAAGACTAGATGATCGAATAGTTGCACTAGTCTCATCTTTTCTTTTCATATTCTCTTTGAGTTTCTTCATGAATGCATCCTCTTTCCTCTATATATTTGCTTTCTCTCTCTGAACCCATCGCTCTAAAGTCCTCATCAAATTTAATAACAAGAAGAGCTCTTCTCTCAAGCTCTTCAATATATAATCCTACAAAATGATGCTTCTTGTATCCACTGTGATTCTTTAGCATAGCTTTGTAGTAAACTCTTCTCCCAACAACTGTAGACATCAATTGTTCTCTCTTTTCTTGACTCTTTCTAAGCATAGTAATTTTCTGTTGAAACTATAGAGTCATTAAAACATTATCATACCTATGATTAATGGACTCTTCAAATACCCTTTCTCTATAATCTTCCAAGAACTTAGCCTCAATGTGGTGTATACCACAGTCTAGTTGACTCAGCATTCCTTGTATCATTTCCTCTGTTATTTGTGATTGCTCATTCAAATCTTGATCAATTTCTCTATTTTTGATTATTTCTTGTTGTTCCAAGAACTGATCTTCCTCTAACCTCCTAGCAAGCTCTTCATCATGTTCTTCTTGTGATTTAATAGACTTATACTTTGGCTCCTCCACCAGAATAGCTTTTCCCTTATCCTTTGGACCAACATTGGATGAGAAAGTCTGAGTTGTAGTTCTTCCAATTACAATCCTTGTCTGTGTTTTTTTCCTAGTAACCATACTTGTAGGAGCAATAGTTGTAGATGCGGGTTCAATAGTAACTGAAACAGGTGGAAAGGTAACACTAACATGGGGAACACTTACATTTTCAAGGGCAACTATTATTGTTTCAGGTGCAACTGTTGGAGCAGTAGTGTCTGCCATTTTATCCAATATATTATCAATGTCATCTGTGTTTTGACTACCCTTATCACTTCCGTTGTCACTTCCTTTATCAACACTATCCTTTGAAGCATCTGGACTTGGATAGTCATAATATTCAGTGCCACTTGCCTCCTTTGTATCTTCATCCCCTTTTCCAGCATCATCATCTTCATTCCCCTCATAAGAGGAAAGAACCAAACCTTTTCTTTTCCTCCCCTCAACTATATCAAGTTTGGTTTTCAATTTTTTAATATTCAGACCCTGCTCTTTCACTTTTTGTTCCAGTTGTGCATTTTGTCTTTGTAGACTAGTGCACAAAACAATCAATTTTGTAATTCTCATAGGTTGCATACTACCCTCACCTATGTTGCCATTGTCCTGCCTAGCTTGAAATCTTGGCTCAGTATTGACATCCTTACCCATCCTACTCTTCACCCTTATGGTATAAGCCTCCTCTGCTACATGTGAATGTACCCTGGTGGACCTGGTTTTCTTCCTCTTGTAGGACTTAGATTCAGGGGTATGAGATGATACAACATTATTGTATGGTATAGACTCAGGACGAGGTTGTGCTTTATGAGAGGTTGTTTGATGGGCTTCTGTTGGGTTAGCAGAAGCTTTACCCTGAATGATATCAAGAATTGGTTAGGTTAATGGGACATATCTCCCTAAAAAGTTAGGTGTGTTTGGTTTCAAGGTGGTGAATAATTTGGTTGTGTCTTTGGCCATCTTGTAAAACTTTTTTGTTTGATTTCCCCATCCATGTTTATAATCACAGTCAAAATCTTGGGTACATACAAAAAAAATTCTTCCTTTTAACAATTTTCAACACACCCTAAAAAATCATTTGAGAAAAATTGAATCTTTTCCCTGTTGCCAAACATACTAGTGCATTGTTGGATTGTATGTATAAAATTTTCCAATGAGGGGCAAACTGTACTTTTAAAAACTTCAATTTCTGATCTGAGCAATATTATGCCCCAACAATGAAATATTGTGAAACAGTTTAGTTTCAGACATAGTGCTTACACCATCCCCATCATTCAAGATAAGCGAGTCTCTGATTGAAGAGACAATGATGTACTTACGAATGCCATCAACCTCACTATTAATTGTAACTTCTCCACCAACCGTATTTATCTTGGCATTAGTCCAAAACTGCTTGATGTGTGAAGTATAGATTCGAGGATTTACCTGAAGTGCAAACATAAAGTAGCAAGCACGATGATAGTCCACAATTTGGTCAAATTCCCTTGATCATCATTCTTCGTCAAATTGGCAACCATGTTGTGATAATCATGAAATTTTATAGTCGTCATTGTTGATACACAAAGATTAGTTGTTAAACGTGTGAGGTTATGGGTGGGTTTTGATTGTTTAGAGAGATGACAGTATGACAAGAGGGAATTGAGAATTTGTAGGCAGATTGAATAAATCCTATTGGACCGATTTGAGTTAATTGAAACAAATTATCAGAAAATTGTTTTGGAAACTTAATAAACCAACTGACGATGAAACCACCCTTAACTGCTGAATGGGATACTCAAGAATCAATGGTCAAACAACGATCAACATTCCTAACTGCTTTTTCTCCAACAGCTATAAAAACAAGGGCAAAATGGTCAAATAACGATCAACTTTCAAACAGTGGGTAAAGTTGATCAATCACGGGGAACTTTATAAAATTTTCAAAATCAGGGGGAACTTTATAAAATTTTCAAAAACAGGGGGAGCTATATGTTATTATTAAGTAATATAAACAACTATAAATGAAAAACAAAAAAAACCACACATAATCAACTAACAGATACCAAACACTTTGATAGAATTTAAAACCAACACAAATTGTTCGATACAATAATGTGAAACACAATTACAAGTTCATGAAACAACACATCAATGTTCACACAAATTAAGTTCACAAACTCAAAGTACATTAACAACTCTAAAAGTTGATGAAGATCCATGGTTCATCGAAGTTAACAACATCTAAAGAGTACGACATTGATTGTTGAGTGTTGTTATGCACTTCCTGTGTGATTTTGTTGTCGTCTTTTCCTAAAACATATGTAAAGTATTTTATAATGTAAGAACACTGAAATACCAAAATACCAGCTTTAGAAACCACATCAAGAACTTACTTTTATCGATGGGAGTATTTCTATGCAGGATATTCTGTTGTGGCCATGAGTATCGCATCTTCCACATTTAATTGGTACATTTTCCTCACCTTGAGATCTTATACGATTTGTCTTCTTTGGTCTGTCAGCGGGGCCTTTACCCATAAGTGGTAACTTGCAAGTAATTTGGACGTTGCCAACTTGAAACTTCTCCCCACCGGATATACCATTTCTTGGTATGTGGCTTTAAGCGTTGTTTTCCAAAACCAGCCTTACGCCAAGTGATTAAACTTTGTCAAACCAAGAACTCTATATATCGCCAAAACATGGGGACAAGGCAAACCCGAGAGTTTCCATACTCGACATGTTCATGAGTAATTATATATATCGACAGTATGGATTCTACGAGTATCATCAACTTGGTAAATTCTAAACTTCTCAATGCCTGTCACATACTAATTAATGCCTTTTCTCCATCGCTTGGTTATTTTCGCCTTAGCCCAATTACTTAGTTCATCGTCCAGAGGTTGTGCATATGTAAACAAGTAAAAAACATAAGTGTATTACAATTAAACTGATTAATAGTTAGCAAAAAAAATTATAAATAATGTACCTTTATATTTGTGTCGACGACCGCAATACCACTTCTGAACCAGTTTTCTGTACCACTGCATTAGGTTAGTAACTGTAAGTTTTCTTTGATCTTTTGTTAACGCATTGATTGACTCAACATAGTTAGAAGTCATGTAATTGTAACGATTACTAGTACAATGTGCCCTGGACCACTTGTCAACACCGGCATCGATAAGGGTTTTGTATACTTTCAGTCTTTTTCCTTTAATTTCAGACATCCTATTATTAAAATATTCACTTAGGTAAGCTTTGCATATCTTCCAGTACGTCGCCTTAAGTGAATCATCGCTTAACTTACAGTTCGTCATGAGATGCCTACAACAATACCCATGAAATGCATTTGGGAAAATAGCATTACAGGCTAATAAATCCATGCATGTCTATCTGATATGATAGCCAATTTAGGATTTTCCCTATGCATTCATTTAACTTGGATAAAAACCATGTCCATGATTCTGCACTCTCACCCTGAGACACACCAGTTGCAATAGGTATAATCTGGTTGTTGCCATCCATTCCAACTGCCGTCAAATTAGTTCCAGGACTGGCCCTTTTATGATGAGCTCCATCTATTATCAACAACGGCCTAATATGGTCCCTAAATCTCCGAATCTAAATCAATTAGAAACGTTTACTTATACTGATATTAAAAAATTAAACATTAACAAGTATTGTATAAATAAAAATGCTTACCGAAACACGAAAAGCTATAAAAACCTGCTTAAATTTGTCCTGTTCATCAGTCTCGATATGTGTTACAGTACCGTCGTTTGTCAATTTTAAATATGGTAATAATACGGTAACTGTGCAAAAGAGGCAGGCAACCAACTATCGCTTCCAAAGCCACATACTTGGATCTACATGTTTGTTTGTAATAAATGTCGATGTTGTACTGACTGTTTATGCTTCTTGTATGTCATTTCCTTGTAGATACGAATGGTATTGTCTTTTAACTTAGGTTGTAATAAACGACCCATCAATTTTGTTGTAGCATTACGGTGATGCATACCAATTTGGTATTTTGGACAAGTGTGATGGTCGTTTACCTTTTTAACTACCCATTCATTACAAAATGACAACTTTGATGAAATTACTTTCCAATCGCAATCCTCGTGCACACAAATTACATCATATCTTTGGGGATCTAATTTCCTAGGATTAAACTCGTAACCTTCTAAAATAGCTTTATGACCAGGTTTATCTCTACTACTTATAAAGGATGTATAATTTTTTTCAAAAAACTCTTCATTTCCATAATAAGTAATTTCTCTCAACACTTCCTTAATTAATCTCTACAACACATCCATAATAAGAAAGCCCCTTATGTCAACCTAGGAATAAAAAAAAAGTTGTATGTCATACATTTGAATGTCAACATTGCCTTACTTACAATTTCTACACATCCAAAAAAAAGAAGCTTCCTCTACACGAATCAGTTAATCCTATCAAACCATTAATGCCACATTATATGCAGTCAAATGCAAAACTTGATTCTCTCTCTAAACCATAATCACACAAAATAATAATGCCACTATCATAATATTATCATCACCACCGCATCATACTGCCGCCATCATAAATCTCTTTATTGCCGCCATCGTAAACCTAATCACTAACGTCCTTTTCTTTACCACCATCTCGTGGTGTGCTTGGTTGGTTGATGGTTTTATTGTGTTTGGCAGGTTCAAGATTGTTAAGATCCGCATCATATTATGAGGTTCTTTTTTTTAACTTTCTTGTAAGATCCTTAAAATTTTGATAAGTTTTTTGCCATATATTTTTTCATCTGTCGAAATGTGATAGATAGGACGTTGATGAGTTACGATTGTTTTTATATTTTGGAAAATAGGTTTCTAATGTTGTTGATTGCTGGTTTTATATGCGTGATAAACCACATGAATTAGTTTTGCAGGCTTCTTCTTGGTAATGCCTTTCTCACTTTTATCTCTCTTTTATGCAGTTTCCTTTAGATTATATGATTTTAAACGAACTCTATACATAAATATTTGACTATAAGAAGGTGTTTTTTTACATTTTGTGGTACTTTTTTTTTAGTTTTTTTTAAAAGATATTTAACTACTAATTAAATTTCGAATTTGAAGGATTATTATATATCTGTATATTTTATGTGTAAATCTAATTCTTATCACTCACGGATTATAAGAAGTTGAAAAGGAGTTGGAGGAAGTGACTGACTGAATATGTTGAGTCAGTGGGACGAGTTAGTGATGGTCATGTACTCATGTGTAGGCTGAGAAAAATGAAGACAAGCTTTTAGTTGTTGTACATTATAGGTATGAGGATTAGCCATATTGTAACTCATGTTGTAGAAAAATGCGCATAAACCATTCATACATGAAAGGTAAGATAGCGATGCATGTGCGAGTGATAAAGGTGGATTGAAATCTGTCGGGTTTCTATTATTTTATGTTTTTGTTGAAAATGATTATCTACTTTTCTATAATCTTGATCAGATGCCCCGGGTAACTGATGCCCTTCAAAATTTAGAACACTCTGGAGTTATCACAACAACAAGTATGTACTAATTATGTTGTTTTACCTTTCAGAGGAATGTATGTATGTCGAACTCTGCATTACAAAGGAGCAGAATACAAAGTTGTTGAGGTTCCAGTGGAGGCCAAAATTACGGTACTAATTTGTTTTGTGCATCTTTGAATCTATCAACGAGTTTAGCTAATTCCCATGTCATATTTAATGTTTTATAGGTGGTCTACAAAAAAGCGGCAGAGTTTTGGGCTGAATTGAGGGTGGTATTGCTATCTGCAAGGGCATTCCTTACTGACGAGAGGCATAATAACAATCAGTTGTAGAAATTATACGGGGCAAACCATTAGGTTTGTTGGTTCAACTTTCTTTTCCATATACAGATGTGTACTTGGATGTTTCTTCTGGTTGCTTTAATTTGTTCATATGTTTTGTTATATTCTAGCGTTTCTGTAGGTATGTATATGCATGGCAGCGAAGGTACCAGATGTTGTAAGCCTTACTAAGCAGGCACTGATGGAGAACAAGTGTGTGGTTATTGGTCTACAGAGTACTGGAGAGGAAAGAACAAAGGAAGCGGTGACAAAATATGTGCGTGTTTCATTTTGGTTGCTTAGAGGGTGCATGTATTATGACATATGATTTGACGTTCTTTTATTATTGTATCGTTTGTTCACATTGCATTGATCTTGATGATTTTATCTTTGGACCTCGCGAGTTGTTGCTTAAATATGTTGAAGACTACTATCCTCTACCTGAAAAGCTTAAAATCTCCCAGGTATCATTGACATATAGCTGTGTGGTGTTGTATGTAACCTTTTTCCAAATTCTTTATAGGATTTTCATTTTATCTTCTATAAGAGAGGATGGTTTGAAGGAACTTCAGCGTAAAAGGCACTCAGCTAAACCTGATGTTTCTTTTAAGTGTAGGGTGAGGAAAGCTGCCAAGTGGAAACTTGCAAATGATGATGACAACGATGAAGAATCAGAATGTATGTTATGATAAATGGTTGTTCGGTTTACTTTGCTATTGTTAGTACATAGTTTATGCTCTATAAAACAATTCTAAATAAGAGGCCTTCGATCTCATGTGCACTTGTTATAAATACTCAACTAATGGTGTTTTTACTATGACTATGCAACTGCATCTGGCTTCGAATCTGATGATGAGTTTCAGACATGAAACATATGCAATTCAGAAATGGTATACATGCCTAAATTTGTTATCTACATGTCAATCACTTTTGATTCTAAATGTGGTATGTTTATCAGTCTTTCGTGTAGGAAAGAAAGAAATTACTTTAGTGTTCATGTTGTGGTCCACTTGTACATCCAGCATGTATATTCCCGTATTTATTACTTTGAAGAAGTTTATTGTTCTTAATATGCTATGTCCGCATGATTTTCCTGATTATTATGTGCTAATTGCAGCTTGGAGGCCCGGACAATGTTTCAAAAATAACAGGCACACGACGTATGCTTGTCAGGGCATCCAATAGAAAAATGGTTACATATCCGCACGAAACACGTACGTTTATGCTTTGAATATTGAGCATAATATTTGGTCTTGTTTTAGCCATTGATGCATTCGTATGTTTGATTGCAGAAAAGTTGTGACTATGGAAATGGTCATATACACGAGAAACAACTTTTCATGGATGGTAAGAAACTGGTTGCCATCATTTCTCAAGCCGAATCAGAAGGTGTTTCTTATCAGGCTGATAGAATAGCACTGAACTAGGTAACTAAATATCTAATTTATTTGGACTTTCGAGATCTTGAAATGGCACATGTGTCCAGTAGGCTTCATAAATCGGTTACTATAATGCTTATATTTTGGCTTTTAGGTAACATATTATGTATTATTGGTCAAAGAAAAATTCTGTCTTTGGAATCTTGAATTTAACTCCTGATAGTTTTAGTGACGGAGGGAAGTTTGCCTCTTTGGAGTCTGCTATATCTCGTGTTAAGACCATGATATCCGAAGGGGCGGACATAATTGATCTACTATAGCTAATTCTTACCATTTTGAATCTTATTTTACAGGCTAAACAAATAAGATATTCTCGACATAGTGCGTGTTTCTTTTTTTTTCTTTTTTTATACGACTATGAGATCGATTATTACACCAAAAATAGTAGATAGATAGTTTCATCATATAGTCAAAACCGCTTAAAGCACACAAGCACTTCTATAATCAATCCCAAACAACCTTTAAATATGTGTTTAGCTGATCATTGTTAATATATAGGGTGTGAGCAAAGGAGTAGTGGTGCAAGTTCTCATTGCAACTATGAAAAGTAAAGAGAAGCCATTAGCTTTTTCCCTTTGTATAGAAGATGATCGATCTGATGAGAAGATATAGTGAATCCATCATTACAAGCGATAGCAGAGGTATTTGCATGTACTGCTGTCCAAAAGCAGAGCGTGGCAAAATAATACCTTGATGATACCGTGGATGTGATAAAGATGCTTAAAGCGCTTGAAGCAGCAATGAGTCCATGCGTATTTACAATTGGGGGCATCCTCATGACGTCAAAACACATGGTTGTAGAAAAAGTTATATCTTCTAAAAAGTTATGTATTTTTACTGCATTGAATATATTTGGGTTTGGACTCTCTATGCTTATAAGCCTAAAGCGTATAAAATGTGTTCTATTGGGACGAACATTACGCATAACTGATGTTTGGTTACTGTTCTAGGATGGCAACTATGGTTCTGGATAGTTTTTTTTTTCAATCTGATAAAAACTGAAAGAAAAATAAACAAAGACTATAATAATTTTGAGAAATACATAACCTTTTCAAAAACAAACAACACCAAGTTTTATGGAATACGAGGGTAAGGTTGAAGTTCTTCTGGTGCTTTGATGTTCATGATAGTTGTAGCTTTGAATTGTTATAATAGATGTAGTTAAGTTATTTATCAATAGTATTTTTTTAGTGGGCATGCGATTAATCGAAGACCCTCCCCATATGACATGTGCAGTTTATGAAAAAAAAATATAACACTACGTGTAAATGTGACGGCTGGAAAGTGAGCCGCGTGAGTGGCTTATGTAACCGGTCAAAGTGGAACTGAAGGAGAAGAAAGCAACAGAAGCCTCAAGCTTAAGTGTTCAATTATTTATTAAAAATGCATATTTTCCTTGGTCATCGGTGCGTTTTGATCCATTACAGATCTTTATTTATAGCGATAAATTGTCAATTTCTCTTAAAATGCGCAAACAATCTTTTGTGTGGGTATATATTTATGCAAATAGTCAAAACCAAAATCTAGGAGAAATCCAATCTAATCTTTCACAAAGTTTTATTATTGGTTTACGTCCCTTACAGCCTATTACTCGATTGCAGCCATTGCAACCTCCCCAACAGCCTCGACCTCCCCATCCACTACCTCTTCACCATCTTAGACCTCGAGGTCCTGCTTCAACACCGTCTGATACCATGTCTGGCCCGTTTGAAATGCAAGTACAAAAATTGCACATGATTCAGCTGTCACTTGCTTCTCAAGCTCATGTATATTATCAAACGATGCAACAAGATAACTTTCCACATGGGTCTTTAATGTGATGTAAAAGTGTCACACTGGATGCTGCACCTCTATGATAAATTGCCTAGAAACAGAGGCGGAGCCACAGGGGGGGAAAGGGGGCACGTGCCCCCCACCAGAAAATTTTACAGTGTAAATTTTTTGAAATTTTGTGATATTTTCTGGGTGTGCCCCTCTAAAGTTATTTGTTTCCTGTAAAATGAGAAGCAAAACCTGTGTTTTAAGATGGACCACGTATTTTTTTTGTTGCAATGATGAAGAAGATGAAGTGGATTTGAGACCATTGTTGTGAAGAAGATGAAGATCGGGCATCCTTGACTTATTATTTCTTGGATTTTGTAATAAGTCACGTGAGGGGTAGGAAAAGACAAATAAAAAGGAGGATAACATGTATTTTTTTTTATTTTACTCTACTTACATGTATGGTTGTATCCAACATTTTCAGATTTATAGTGTTAATACATGTTCTTTTTAGATTGTATATTTGGTCGCACAATTTTTTTTTGCCCCTTCTCGAGATTTATTCTGGATCCGCCCCTGCCTAGAAATAGAATGTCCAACAATAGTATTTAATCCCCAACTTACATACACGAACTTGCTATAACCTCATACCAAGCTGTCAAACCACATCCTGTAATCCGTGAGAAGTCACTTGAATTAAAAAAAACTTCAAAATTAAACGAAGATGATTTCACTTTTTTTCCTAAGACGCGTCGCCCATGGATGGACGTGACACGTAGAATGCGTTATCCAAAAGGTAGACCAACATGGACGACCAATGCATTACGAGTAGTCGTATATATATTTTACACAAGTGTCATACATAATTTAAATCCGCAAACACTTAGCTATGGGAAAAACTAATTTTTTTACGAGACGTCATATAGCACATTAAAAACATAGTATTATCAAGAAATGACATCCATCAACAATTGTAACTTTTTCGATTTACCATATAATTAACCGGAGATACTGTAGATCTAAGTATCTAACACAATATCATATTTTGTGTGAACCAATCCTTGGCAAATGTTATTAGACAATAGAATTTACCAACGTTATTACCAACAAACACCATGGGGTCAGTAGACCCTCTAAAAGTTTGAGGTGCTGCATAAGGGTCTGCATTATTGATGTTTATGTCTAATTGTAACTTTAGAACTACCGTGGAGTGCTGATCGTAATATTCAACAATCAAGGAGGACTCACCACACTACAAAATTTATGACATTTACTTACTAAATTAAATGTGAAAGAGTAAGTAATAGAGGGGAGCACTAAAAGTCTATACTTACTCAATATTAAGTAAGAAAAAGTATTTTTTATTAATTTCTACTAAAAAAGAGTCATCAAAAATTATTTTTTATCAACTCCTACTCTTAAGAAAAAGAGTAAGTAATAGAGGAGAGCACTAAAGGTCATTACTTACTTAATATTAAGTAAACAAAAGTGTAAAAAATTTAATGACTCTATTTTGAGTAGGGAAAAGAGTAAGAAAATATTTTTGCTTACTTTTATATGCATTGTGTTTTAGTAAGGAAAAATTATAGTGACTTAAATGATTATAAATTTTATTAGTTTGCAAAACTTTGAGTAAGTAAATGTCATTTATTTTGCAGTGCCATTCAAATCAAGCTTCTGCATTCGAATACAGGTAATTCTGCTTGCTTCTTTACGGGTTTCATAATCTATCATTTTTTAAGACCCATGATCCAACCCGACTCGAACCGATCCAATCATTTTGCCACCTCTATTTTTGACCGTCCAACTCAATCTCTTGATTAATCTCTTCTTTAACCTAAAATTTGACCAGTATATGTGTATAAATTAGTGTAAATGGTCTTTGGCTTATTAATCTCTACTTCTTATGTTTGAGGTCGTGTGAATCTTGAGCTGATACAGTACAGACCTTGCAGCTATCTCATCGAAGATTTAGCATTATGATCGATGGTTTTTATAATTTGGTTATGCACTGATTAAATTTGCTCTATTGGTTTTTAATTATGATCTTTTTGGACTTTGTTCGGTTTGTAACTATGCTCTATATGTTGGTGTATAACCACATGTTCTGTTAGTATAATATAACATGACTTGCCAACTTTTTATCCATATAATACTGTTGTAGACAAACTTCGCGTCGTGAAGCGCAGGTCTACAAATCTGGTGACACTATTTTCACTATCAAAGATTCACAAGGGACTAATTTATACGGAGTACTTCATAAAAATATCACATATTTCTAAGGTTGCACTGTTTAAAGGATATATGGTTCAACTACCGAGTGAAAGAGTTTGATGAAAAAAGAGTACACCTCAAAATTTCATGTATCAAGAAGTTTTTCGCGATGAGTAACATCCATTGTTAGATTTTTATCTTATAATTCAAAATTGATAGTGATGTTTCACTTCAAGTTTTACTATACGGTTTTTATATTGATAGAGATATATGCTTATGTGAGAATATGAGAAATTACCTAAAGTTGAATTATCTTATGTAACCAGACTTTCCATTACAATTTAGTCTTACCTCGAAATATTGTATCGTTAATTATTTGCCGTTAGGCGATTTCGCAGCTATGCGCGGGTATTCGCCTAGTACATTAATAATTATTTACTATCAAATCTATCACCCTTTGCCACGATTCGTACACCATTATTACTTGATTCTCCTGAGTCTGTGATATTGGGTTTTGTATCTTCTGGTGGACTACCTATATTTGTTAATATGTTTTTCCCAATTAATTTCATAATCGTCTAATGTTTCTTGTTTTGGTAAAGGTGAATTATTTTTAGCTATATGAGGTTTACCAAGATCCAAATCAGACTTCTTAAGAGAACTAAAAGTATCGTCTATCTCTTTTATAAAAAGTGTATGCGGGTTACCTTTCTTGTGACATACATTATTGACGAAAAAATTGACATCATCATCATCTACTATGTGCAAAAATCTTGAACTTTCTTCATAACTAAATGTGATCTCGAAATGCAAGTTAATACTGATCTCGGAATGCAGGTGCTCGGCAAGGGCAACTAATTGTATATGCAGGGGGATAGTAACTGTAACAGGTGGAAACAAGTGGGCTAGACTCTTTAATATACATTTTTTTACTAGGCTATACTTAATTTGACTTAGTTACATCAAGTCACATAAAAAGGGAGTTGTTTGAGTTAGTAGTTCCAAACTACCAACTATGCAAGTGATCAACTACAAAATGGGCAAGTGATCAATTATTTTAGGATTCTTATTTTGACCAAGATATGTATTCTATATAAATAACTTTACACACCTTACATTTTCACACACAACATACAAATAAAATGTATAAAATGAATACTCAAGAAAACAAACCCGGAGATACTAATGGAACCAAAGAAAAAGGAACTCCAAGTAATCCTTCGACGCAACAGATTGGTCTTGAATCGAATCCTCCAATACCTTATTTGGTTGGTTCATCAACTAAACCAACATAGGAGGGATGATTCATCCGATGAATATAAAATACCTAAAGAATCTTATCTTACTAAAGAACAAGAACGCAAATGCTTCTTGACGAGGAGGTATTGCGAGAGCAATTAGAAGCTGAAGATCTGGCAGAAAAAGCGTGAGAGGGGAGAATGAGGCGGGAAGAAATTGATTATCAGTTGTTATGGTATTCAGAGTATTTTGGAGATATATCTGATTTTGATTTGGGAACAAATTAATCGCATATGACAAATTATCCATGTATCAGTGTATTTCCTTTCATAATGTATTTGAAGTTGTCATTTCATTCCGTATTCGAATTTGAATTTAGATAACAATGTTTTATTTATAATTTTTTGTTATTTGCTTATAATTAAGTTTTAATTAAAAATACATGGCTAATATTATTATTCTTGTTATAATTATTATTGTTGTTAAAAATACATGATTACCAATTGACTATATAACTTCCAAGTGGTTATCACTAAGACATAAGCACCGATCAAAACTTACATACCCTCACCAAAACCCTAATCTATCAGATCCCCAAAATCATTAACGATGGACAATCATAACGGTAAGTCTCATCTTCTAAATATCTTCATACTTAATTTACACAGTTCAATTAAATCCCCAGTGTTTGTCAATTTTAAATTGTTAGGTCGTTTTTAATTTTGATACTGCAATAATTAGATGAAAATGATACTTAACATTGGTGGCTTTGTGTAGAAATACACATATGTTTTGTTATCTTCATACTTAATTTACACATGGTATAGCAATGATGCAATATGTATTACAGATTTGGTGTATTTAAAGTCATATATTTCACTTAGGTTCTTGGTATATTTTAATGTTATCTTTGGCGGCTTTATTGTATAGATTTTGCTTTTATTTTCAATGGTGTCTTTGTTGTATAGATTAGAATGTGTTCCTTGTAGTAACTGGTTATTGCTAATTAATTTGGCGTAACTTTGGTGTCTTTGGAAACTTTGCATAAATTTAGCGTAACTTATTGCTATTTTATTGGAAAACCCTTCTCTCGTTGATTGGTAAATGAATTAGCAATAAGAAGTTACTGCATTGAACACATCCATTTGCGGTTAGGGAGAAAGTTTCACTTAGATTAAATTTCTTGAATATTGCATCTTTGCTTTTTTATTAATTAGAAACTTTAGCGTCTTTGTTGTATAGATTCGGCAAATTATATTAAAAACCGTATATTGCAATTTGGTTCTTGTACTGTTATCTTTAAAGTATTTGGGTCAAACTACCTAACTTGGTATTCCCCTACCAATTTCAGATAATCATGAATGTTCTAAGGGATCAAAAAACCTAACTTGGGATTCCGATGATTGTAACACTCCAATTTTTATCATATAGCAGCAGAATCTAATCTGGGGTATTACTTTCAAGGTATCATAGTCACAATAATAGAAAATGCCCAACAAGACATTTTATAAATATTTAGGTTATCATTCATTTATTCCTCAGAGTTTTAGCAAAACAACTGTACATACACTATACATCACAGGTTTTCCAAAGATCTAGTCTCATTTATTAGAATGATAAATTTTCAAGATACCACCATCCGCAACCCGTCAGTCTTCATTCACTTGAGACATATGCTTAAAAATCAAAACAATGGTTGAGTGAAATCATATGTTTAAACAATATTTGAATACAAGCATGACTCTAGGGCTACATTGTTATACACCATCATTATTGAATTCATCGATTCTTATTGCACTAGCTCATGACCCCGCGACTAGACATTATCATAAAACCAACAAATTGCCATCATGCAGTTAGTTTGCCAGACTATCCTGAGTTTAGCAAAATAAATTCTATCTGTTTAGCCTAGGTAGGAACTTTTAGCATTCCAGCAAGTGCGACTTGCCCATATAGAGGATGTCAGTCCTCAAATAGTACTATTCATAATATTAGCGCCCATTTTCTAAAAATGATTAGCGGTTACGATTAAAAAAGGACTTAATGGCAATAAGTAAACGTAGTATCAATAATCATATCAGGCAACATACAAAAACAATTGTATTCCAATTTTAGCATATATCACCCTTACAGGTCTTTAAACCATTTACAAACTTTCAAAAGTGAGGCTATGAACTTACTTTTGCCTACAGAGTCTTAAATTACTCCGATATTATCAATTGAATATCACAACTTCTTATAGATCTGGGTTGATACACAAATATGTATGTATATCAAGTCGTAATATCTGAGTTCAATCTCTTTAAGTAGTAATTATATTTTCTTTGATTAATATATTTTTGAATTATAGCATCATTGTTCGGTACATTATATTCAGAAGTCATTTTATAAACGTTTGAGGAGCGAGGGCACTTTAAATCGTAAACCCAACCACTCAGTCAGAACATAAAATAGAGATGGAACATCTTTATACAAAGTTTCCTACTAACATGATACATTGTATATTATCTTATTTTTATAATCTATGTTCTTTAGTTTCAAAATTGTCAAAATAGCCCTTTTAGTTGTAAGTTTAGTATATTTACACTTTTAACCCCTAAAGTATATAGTTTTAATATTTATATTTTCAACCTTCAAATATCCCTTAGGGTTTTAAATTTAGCAATATTAATCCATATAGTTTTAACTGTGATAAAATGACACTTTTGGCCCAAAATGTTTATAGTTTCAAAAATGATAGTTTTAGTCCCTATACTTGTTAAGAATTACATAACAACCTCAAAATTATACCAAATGATCTAGGAACTTAAAAAAAAGTTTATAAACACATTCATAATCATAATAACATTACTTTTACAGAATTATAGCCTTTGAAATGGATTTTAAGTCACTATTTTATGTAAATTACAAAACTAAGGTTTTATAACATATTTAACTTATAACTTCCATTTTAGATTGTTATATGAACTAAAGATTATTATATTAGATTATTAACATATTATTAACATTATAAAAAGTCTTAGAAAAGCATTATAACAATAACAAAGCTTAGTTAACATAGTGATTACCTAAGTAGCTCCAAATTGAATTCTAGGGCTTCTTATGAACACAACTTGCTACCAAAGCTTCAAGAGCTTCAATGGATTCCTTATAGACCTGGTTTCTGGTTTTATGAGTATCTTAGAACCTTTTTAGAAGTGAAAATCAGAAAGGTATGGAGGTTAAGAGAAAACGGGGCACAAGTTCCCAAATGAGGGAATTCGTCCCTTTTATAGCCATTTTTAACACTTAGGCCTCAAGTTACGGCTATGGACGTGTAAGGACAGTAAGTAAGTGGCAAGAAGCTAGGGCAGTCTATGGAAGTCTAGGAATGACTCATGGAAGTTAGGAGCAAAATATCTTGGTCTTGTAGTTCATATTAGGTCACGACAACATAAGGATTGGAATGAAGATGTGTAGCCTTCAAGTAGGTGATGCACCAACTAGAAAATATCTCAAAATATCTATTTTCTCTTATATCATGTTTTAAAATGTGAGGGAAAGTGTTTAAACAAGGTTTTGGAGGGAAAAACCTAGTCGGGTTAGATTTCTAGGGCTTGTAACTTATAACTTTGTAATTTTGATAAATAAGGACTTAGGAAGGTAGTTAGTGATGGATAAGGGTGTAATTAGGGTTTACGCATTGTATTTAGAAGGTTTGGGTCCTTGGTTTGAAGTTTAATAAAGGTTTGAAGTGAAATTGTGAAGAAAACATAGTCGGGTTAGGGTTTCTAATGATCTAGGGTTAAATCTTTGTTAGAGTCATTATCCTTCACTTAGCTACTAATGTATGTTGGGTCAAAAAGTTGATGTGGCAGAAACTCAAAAACGAAGAAAACATGAAGATTTTGTCTAAGCGTTGTGAAGAGCAATCCAAGCGTTGACAAGAGCATATCAGAGGTTGATGGCTCAAGCATTGTCATGTACAATCCAAGCATTGTCATGTACAATCCAAGCATTGACAGAAACGTAGACAAGAAGCCTTTGGAAGCTTCTATTTAGATAAACATGCAGGATATATTCTGTATAAGTTTATTTAAATAGAAGATTTACATGTTTATTTGATTTTATCTCTTGTAAACCCTAATCCTTACACTATAAAAGGAACCAAGGGTCTTAGGTTTTATTCAGAACTCATATTCACAATGTAAACCTAAAAGCGTGTGTCGACTAGGTGTGGGATTCAATGTACACACACCTAGTGATTGTTTGTTATTAATATAATGAACAATCCATTTGTTTTTATTCATGTTCTTTGTGCCTAAACACCTTGTTAACGTGTTTCATTCTATTCCGCCTTGATTCAATCAAGTGAATGAGATTCGTTCCTAGTAGCTTAAAAGATTCGTGAAACCAAGATTTCCTCAATTGGTATCAGAGCCTCGTGGCTCGTGATGCTAGGACCAACAAGGTGCTCGTGTATGGTGAAAAGAAGAAAAATCCGTCTAGGGTTTTTCTGGACGTTTTTGTGTGCGCAACAGTATTCAGAAGGTCATAACTTTTTATTGGACCGTTGGATCGTCACGAAATTTCTTGTGTGTGTTCTATACACATATATCTAGACATCCACCGGAGGGATTGTCAAGTTTTATCCCCAGTAAAAAGTTATTAGGCATCAAAGTTGGTTGTAGAGATAGATCTCATTTTTAGGGTTTGATACCTAAACCCTAGAATACTTGTTCATCATGGCTGAATTAAAGTGATGATTGTACTTGCTTTGGTGAGTGGATCTCTGGATCTACGATGAACCCAAGTATGATTCATAAAGATTGGAGCTGCTATGATGTTCTCCACAGGGATTTTCAGTTTTAATGTTTAAACCCTAGATCTGATCAAATCTTACAAGGTCTTTGTTTTATATGTTCTGGTTGTGATCAGATGGAAGCCAGTTTTTGAAGAAGGCAATCGCAGCAAGGTCTTTACGTGAATGAAGTAGCCAATAAGGAAAAGTATTGGTTAACTAAGGTGTGCTGATCGTTTGGTTATAATAAAAGTATGAATGGAGGTATTCTTAATTTGCAAACAGCAGATGCGAGATTTTTAAGGATACAGGTTGGTTGTGATCCTACTTTGTAGGATATGTAGCTGACTTCCTTGGGTATCAATATCTCATATAATTCGTTTCCTATTTTTGGATGTGATTGCAACTTGCATTATCTCAGCCTGCTGTTTCGCCATGCACAATATTCCTCCATATAGGTCAAACGTATACAAAAGTTATTATTGGATCAATGTCACGTGGGCCAAGATTTGATTTATTCACGTGGGGTTGTTTTGATCTATTGGACACTCATGTGCTCCTACTATGATTCACGTGAAAGATACATTAAAAGAACAAGATGATGGTGATGTGAGCAAGTACTTTACGTAAGTATTTGTTTGCTATTTGTGAACACACGATGGATTTATATTCTTCACATGGGAATATAATACTTGGAAGAATGTTACGTGATTTTTGAATAGCTACAACAGACGCAAGTTTACAATTAAAAGAGCTATTAAGATGGCGACATGAGACAAGCTGATGGGAGTGATTTAGACGCTGACGCCCAGGCGCTGACACGTTTAAAGTTGACGCTGACGTTTGTTATTTTGACGCTGACAAGAATAAGTCGAACGCTGACAGAGAGCGTTGACATGAGTTGTCCGAGAAACGCTTGCTCAAGCGTTGATAGGTTTTGTCTGATATCAGACAATGCATGAGATTATGATATTAGACAATGAAGGTTCTCGGATGACAAAAGAATAGCTGCTGTTGAGAAAATTGATACGTTTTTAGCACACAAAAAGGAGGAATTTACACACGAAGGTACATGGAATCTCCGTTTTTATATAGAATATCAAGTTGATATTTATGGCTCGGATATTTTTAAAAGGGATTAATGATTTTAATGCGAGTTAGCAACTATTCATGGGAATTTTATGGATATTAGATTATGTAATCGGGGTAGCCTTGTGAAAGAGTTATCCATATTAGTGGCTTTTACATATGGTATGAAGATGTTATTCCATTAAAATTCGTCATGAAGAGGTGTTGGCTTAAGGGGAAGAATTCTTATGGTAAGTTTGATGATTGAAGAAGATTTTCGCGAGTTTGTGTTTTATCATATTGTTAAGTCAATGGCTGACATCCACAACTTAAACAATAACTTGTTCGTGCTTTACATGGTTGGTGACGAAGACTTGTCATAACACTTGAAGGAGTTACATTATCGTGCTCAGTGTCTCACAAAGGATGAGAATATTGACAAGGGATCGAGGTCTACTTATAATTTGCTATGGGTATAAGTTCTTCATCACATGGATAGTACAAGACATGGAACACAAGGTTGGGTTATTCTACTTCTACATCAAAAATATTATATTTGTTTTTCTTCAAGATCATTACATAGATCCTACTTTTAGAGAATCTTCAAGATTGCATACATTGTTTACTTCTCTGTTGATGTGACAAAAAGGGGAAGACATACATGCTACACTTGAGGGGAAGCAATTTGAAGATCATGTACAACTTACAAGAGATACACATAGAGTTTTGCCGACATCAACTAGGGGAAGATTGTTGGGTCAAAAAGTTGATGTGACAGAATCTCAAAAACGAAGAAAACATGAAGATTTTGTCAAAGCGTTGTCAAGAGCAATCCAAGCGTTGACAAGAGCAAATCGGAGGTTGATGACTCAAGCATTGTCATGTACAATCCAAGCATTGACAAAAACGTAGACAAGAAGCCTTTGGAAGCTTCTATTTAGATAAACATGCAGGATATATTCTGTGTAAGTTTATTTAAATAGAAGATTTACATGTTTATTTGATTTTATCTCTTGTAAACCCTAATCCTTACACTATAAAAGGAACCAAGGGTCTTAGGTTTTATTCAGAACTCATATTCACAATGTAAACCTAAAAGCGTGTGTCGACTAGGTGTGGGATTCAATGTACACACACCTAGTGATTGTTTGTTATTAATATAATGAACAATCCATTTGTTTTTATTTATGTTCTTTGTGCCTAAACACCTTGTTAACGTGTTTCATTCTATTCCGCCTTGATTCAATCAAGTGAATGAGATTCGTTTCTAGTAGCTTAAAAGATCCGTGAAACCAAGGTTTCCTCAATGTAAACTCAATTTAGGTCTTAGACATTGTGTTTTAAGTATCCAAAGAGTTCCCACACTTGGTTTGATAGGTTATTCTAAGTAAACATGTCTAAAGAGTGAAAATACCTATTTTGACCTAATTTACAAGTCATGCATTAAAATGTTGTACCTTGTGCTTTAGGTTACTTGTATATTGCTCTAAGATAATGTTATAACCTAAATGTAATGCTATGAGTATTTTATAACATCCAGTAGATTTTGCTAATGTAATATAAATGTATGTGTATTTCCTCTTTGATAAATAAATAAAGAGGCAAATTCACTAAGAAATTTTTACATTATGATATGATATATGATTGGATTGTAGAATATATGGGTTCTTACTATCTGAATTGCCACTTCAACATATGCCTATGTTTTGTAAATAATATGTATATATCAAGCCTGAGTTCTAAAAGTAATCATATGGATATATTATGAATAAGAACATTTCAAATATAAAAAAGATACCCTAAATTTTCAAAGAGCCTTAGACACCCTAAAAATCCCTTGCAAACTAATATTTCAAGAAATATAATTACAAAATATCTATATATGAATATAAAAAACAAATGTACAAGTTATAATATATCATATAGAAGATATATTTGATTATAAAATACTAAGTATAAGTAATCTAAAGCTAATTACAAGTATAAGACCTAGTAACCTGGATTAGTACCTAAAATCCAATTTCACATTGAATTAGAGTCTAATATTTTGTAACCAATTATAAAACTCAACTAAGTATCATATTAATATCATACATTTATCCCAAGATAAGTTACAAATTACTAAAGCACAATGTATAAGTTATTAAAGCATAGAACTATAAGCTAGCCTAATTGCACCTAGGTTATGATTACCCTATACAAACCCTTAAACTAAGTATGTAGAATCATTATAGGTCATAAAAATACAGTATAAGACATATAATAAGTTTACATTATGATATAAACCCTAATTACCCAAAGTACAAAGTCAGTAGGCTAAATTATCTAAAAACCCTTATGTTAAGCATTTTACTTAGAATGGATGCACAGTCTTTTAGGAAAAGTCTAACAACAATCATAGCATTATATTTAGGTTATAATATCTTAGAGAAATTACAAGTACCCTAAAGCACAAGGTACAACATTTCAATGCATGGCTTGTAAATTAGGTCAAAATAGGTATTTTCATTCTTTAGACATGTTTGTTTAGAATAACCTATCAAATAAAGTGTGGAAACTATTTGGATACTTAAAACACAATGTCTAAGACCTAAATTGAGTTTAAATCAGTAGCTAAGTGAAAGATAATGACTTTAACAAAGATTTAACCATAGATCATTAGAAACCCTAACCCGCCTAGGTTTTCTTCCTAATTTCACTTCAAACCTTTGTTAAACTTCAAACCAAGGACCCAAACCTTATAAAGAAAATTTGTAAACCCTAATTACACCCTATTCCATCACTAATTACTTTCCTACATCCTTAATTATCAAGATTACAAAGTTACAAGTTACAAGCCTTAGAAATATAACCCATCTAGGTTTTTCCCTCCAAAACCTTGTTTAAACACTTTCCCTCCTATTTTTAAACCTAATATCAGATAAATGGGATATTTTGAGATATTTTATAGTAGGTGCATGACCTACTTGAAGGCTACACATCTTCATTCCAATCCATATGTTGCTGTGACCTACTATGAACCACAAGACCAAGATATTTTTCTCCTAGCTTCCATGACTCATTCCTACATAGACTCTCATATCTTTCCTTAGCCACTTACATACAGATATTACACGTCCATAGCCTTAACTTGGGGCCTAAGTGTTAAAAATGGCTATAAAGGGACGAATTCCCTCATTTGGGAACTTGTACCCCGTTTTCTCTTAACCTCCATACCCTTCTGATTTTCACTTTTGAAAAGGTTCTAAGATTCTCATAAGACGAGAAACCAGGTCTATAAGGAATCCATTGAAGCTCTTGAAGCTTTGGTAGCAAGTTGTGTTCATTAGAAGCCCTAGAATTCATTTTAGAGCTACTTAGGTAATCACTATGTTAACTAAGCTTTGATCTTGTTATAATGCTTTTATAAGAACTGTTATAATGTTAATAAGATGTTAATAAGCTAATATAATAAGCTTTAGTTCATATAATAAGCTAAAATGAAAGTTATAAACTAAAGATGTTATAAAACCCTAGTTTTGTAATTTACATGAAATAATGACTTAAAATTCATTTCAAAGGCTATAATTCTAGAAAAGTAATGTTATTATGATTATAAATGTGTTTATAAACTTTGTTTTAAGTTCCTAGGTCATTTGGTTCAATTTTTAGGTTGTTATGTAATTTTTAACAAGTGTAGGGACTAAAATTGTCATTTTTTAAACTATAAACCTTTTGGGCCAAAAGTGTCATTTTATCATATTTAAAACTATAAGGATTAACTTTGCAAAGTTTTAAACCATAAGGTCAATATTTGAAGGTTGAGAATGTAAATACTAAAACTATATACTTTAGGGGTTAAAAGTGTAAATATACCAAATTTACAACTAAAAGGACTATTTTTGCCAATTTTGATACTAAAGAACATAAATTATAAATACAAGATAATATACAATGTATCATGTTAGTATGGAGCTTTGTACAAAGATGTTCCATCTCGATATTACGTTCTGACTTAGTGGTTGGGTTACGATTTAAAGTGTCCTCGCTCCTCAAACGTTTAGAGAATGGCTTCTGAGTATAATGGCCCAACAAATGATGCTATTATTCCAAAATATATTAATCAAATAAAATATAGTTATTATATAAAAAGACTGAACTTAGAGATTGTGACTTGATATATACATATTTATGTGTCAACTCAGATCTCTGAGAAGTTGTTATATTCAAATTGACAATACTAGAGTAATCCAAGATTCTATAGGCTAAGGTGATTTCATAGCCTCACTTTTGAAATTTTGTAAATGATTTGAAAACCCTTGAGGGGGATATATGCTAAAATTAGAATACAAGTGTAATTGTCTGCTGCCTGATATGATTATTGAAACTGTGTTACTTGTTGCCATTAAGTCCATTTTTAATCGTGACCACTAATCATTTCTAGAAAATGAGCGCTAATATTGTGAATTGTACTATTTGGGGATGGACATCCCCTATCCGGTCAAGTCGCACTTGCTGAAATGTTGACATGTTCCTACCTAGGCTAAACAGATACACTTTATTTTTTAAAACTCAAGATAGTCCGGCAAACTACCTGCATGAGGGTAAGTTGTTGGTTTTTTGATAATGTCTCGAAGTCATGAGCTAGTGCAATAAGAATCGATGAATTTAAAAATGATGGGTGTATAACACCGTAGCCCTAGAGTCATGCTTGTATTCAAATATTGTTCAAACCTATGAATTCACTCAACCATTATGTTGATTTTTAAGCATATGTCTCAGGTGAATAAAGACTGTTGGGCGCGGATGGTGGTATCTTGAAAAGTTATCATTCTAATAAATAAAACTAGATCTTTGGGAAACCTGTGATGTACAATGTATGTACAGTTGTTTTTGCTAAAACTCTGATGAATAAATGAATGATAACGTAAATATTTACAAAATATCTTTTTAAGCATTTTTCTATTATTATGACTATGATACCTTGAAAGTAATACCCCAAATTAGCTTCCTCTGCTTTATGGTGAAAATGAGGGTGTTACAGATTGGCATCAGAGCCTACGATTATAGAGAATAAAGATTTCTCTTATACTATAACTAAATTTTAAAATTTCAAGATCATCAGCCATCATCGGCGCCAGTGAAAGATTTTTATCCATTTTGTAGCATATCTTATGTTATTATATTATAAAACTTACAAGGATGTCTACCTCTGTGTATATTATTGTCTCTGATGATGATGAAAGAGAAGTTCTTGTTCACACCATCTCCTACAGATGTGCGTGTTCCTGCCCTATCATTTTATGATGACCCCAAAGTGCAAGAATATTTTTTGCGTTAAAATGAAATGATAAATGGTACGCCTTCACCTACGTCACATTTTCTTCTTCCTGAGGATTTTTATTCATTTCCCAACCATAGTCGTGAAGAACCATACGAAGCTAAAGAAATTTCTAGAGCAAGAATTATGGAAAGACGTGATAAGCAATTATCCGCGATTGCAAGTCATCTCGATGAGATATCCCGAGAAGCCTTTAGAAGGATGGAAAATAATGCTAAGAATCTAATGAAAAGAATAATGGAGATTCACGAACATCTTAGTCAGTTGGAATTTAAGTTGGACGTACTCGACGCCATAATATTAAACTAAGCAAAAGGATGCACCAATATGAAGTTAATATGGCAAGATTGGATCACGAGAACTCTGAACTAAAAGAAGGACTGATGAGGACTGGGCTTAATCTAGAGACTCTCACCGACGATCTTAAGACAACTCAACAATCTGATTCGGGATATATCTTGGATAAGATTAAGGAGATTAAGATGGGAAATTGAGCTTAGAAATCTAGTTCTAGTTTGTAAAATATGTACAGTTTTTCTTTATGTAACAGAGAAGCTTGTCGTGTAAAATGAACGACGAGTTGTTAATAAATAAAATAAGTGTGCTTTTGTTCAAAATCCTTGTTATTTTATTTTTCGCCTTTATCGTCATTCATATTATGAATCGTCATATATGAATTTCATAGAAATTTATCGAAAGAATTAGAAACTTCTGTCATCTTATGATATGTTAAATTGATTTCATACTCGAATGTATGAATATATAAACAACAATATCATTCTTATCTAGTGTTATTTTATAAATGTTGATAGAATGGCTCATACGAGATTAACAACATCTGCAACTTTGAATATGACATCAGAAGAAATAAGGCAATTGGTTGCTGAGAGTGTGACTACAGCTTTGCAAGCACAAGCCGCCAATATAGCTAGTTCAAGTAATGGAAATGCTGCTAAGAGGAATTTCACATGGCAAAGAAATGTACTTATAAGGATTTCATGAACTGTCAGCCTTTTAATTACAAAGGATCTGAAGGAGCTGTTGGACTTATTCACTGGTTCGAGAGAACTGAATCAATATTTGTTCGCAGTGAGTGTGCTGAAGATTGTAACGTGAAATTTGCTACATGTACGCTGATAGAGGAAGATTTGTCTTGGTGGAATGCTTATGCTCAACCCATCAGGATAGAACAAGCTTATCAGACTCCCTGGAGTGAATTTAAGAATCTGGTGATTAATAAGTATTGTCCTCGCAATGAGATTAAAAAGATGGAGGAAGATTATATAATTAATAAATTGAACTTTCCAAGTATAAAATTTTATCGTCCGATCTTTTCGAATTGATTACTGGTTTAAGTGCAACTCAGTCGTCTTTTGGTGGATACAATAATAGATTGGTCGTTATAGTGAAATTAAATTGCAAGACGTTAAAGTAAATGACGGGTAATTAAAGCTAAAACTAATTAAAACGTAAATGGTGCGATATTAAAAACTCCAAAAGTAAATTAATTAAATGACAAAAATTAAAGCTCGACAAAAAGTAAATTTGACAATGTAATAAAATGTAAACTTGAAATTTATAATAAAGAAAAACGATTAAAATAACACTAAAGTAAAATGGCGGAAAAATAAGCTTTAAAAATTAAACTAAAAATTACTAAAAAACTAAAAACTTTGTGAAAATAAAATAAGACAAAACTCGTTTAAAATAATACTAACTAAAAATGCGGGAAAAGTTAAATTTGAAAACTTAAAAGAAAAACAGGAAATAAAGTCAAACACAAGTCAGATCGCAGTCACGATCGCAACCAATGAACGTGGTTTGGATCGTACCCTGGATCGCAGTGAGCGATCGCACTCTATATCTAAGTCTAGATCGCAGCCAACGATCGTACTCTTGGATCGTACTCCACCATGATCGCAACAAGTGGATCGCAGTGGACGATCGTGACCAAGTGATCGTACCACAGATCGCAACCAACGATCGCAGTCATAGATCGCAACAGGGCAATCGTGACTTAGATCGTGATGGACGATCATAGTCTGATCCTAGTCCTTGATCGCAGTAATGGATTGCAAGTAGAAACCCTAGGGTTTATGCGATCACACTTACTCAATCGAAACAAGCAGAAACCTTTAAGAACGGTACGGTGGAATCCAATAAGCAAATAAGCTAAACTAAATAAGCTAACTTTGACAATAAGCACAAATCAAAACTTTACCAAAGCAATAATAAGACGAATACAATAAGCACAACTTTAAAGATTTTCAAAACACAAAATAAACAAACTTTATAAAATAAACTTTAAAAAGGTAAAACTTTTAAGAAAACTTTAAAACAAATAAGCTAATACAAAATAAGCCAATAATATTGTCAAGCTTATAGCTTAATTCGTATAAAAGCCTAGATAGAAATAAAAAGATAAACTTTTTAATCAAGTAAGCAATAAGATTAAGCAAAATCAATGCTTAATCCGAATCAAAATCAAATCAAAGACAAGAAAAGTAGGATGAGAATGATAAAGAAAAGCTTGATTAAAAATAAGAATTAACAACAAAATTAAAGAACTTACTTGGAATTAAAGGCAAGAAATTTAAGGTGCAAAACAAGGTAATTAAATGACAATTAAGTAAATGACATGAAAATAAATGTGCAAGTAATGAAAATGGTGGAAGACTAGTTTGTCAAAATAGCCAACAAGATTAAATGAGGTAAAATGCCTCTATTTATAGGAGATTAGGGAGGTAAGCATGTGTTGGAAGCTTCCTTCTTTCTTTCTTTCTTTCTCGTCTTCTAAATTCTTCGACTTTTTCGACTTTATCTCGGGATTAATTAAACTCGTCTTGTAATTTCTTCATTAATTAGACTTGAGTTCTTCGGCTTTATTAAACTTCCGTCTTTAGACTTTTCTTCGATAAATCTTCAAAATAGGCCTTGGACTTCCGTTCTTTTTGCACTCTTGATCTTTTGACTTCGTCTTTTGTCTTTTTCTTCGATAAAAGCCCGTGAAAGCCCGTGTTTTCTTCCCTTTTCACATTTTGATCCTAAATCACAACAAAAACACAAACCACGCATAACTCCGACATTTACGACATAAAATACACGTTTTGGCTTGGTTATTATTATAATTAAGTGGTAAAATGATAAGTGTGTTCACACTTATTAATAATCTAACAGTAAAGGAGAATAATATTAAAGATTATATCCGAAGATTTTAGGAATTGGCATTGTTATGTCCTAATATGGTGCATAATACTGAAAAACTTATGGAAGCTTTTATTAAAGGATTGTCCAGAAGCATTGAAGGGAATCTTATAGCCTCAAAACCCAAACTTTAGAGGAAGTTATCACCATTACTCAAAGGTTCATGGATCAAGTGATAAGGTATACTCCTGTGCAAGCGACATTTAATAATAATAAGAGGAAGTTTGATGATAGAAGGAGCTTTCCCACTAATCGTAATTTCTAAACGAATAACTATCGCAATTATAACCAAGAAATAATCATCAACAACAGAACAAAAGAACTTGCAGAGACTAGAAGGGGGGTTGAATAGTTTCTAGTTAAATTTCAAAACATTTCGTTAAACCCACTGTGCGCGGTTCTATAAATTTCACCGCGGTTCTTTATTGATAAAGAAGCGCCGGTCCATTTAAGGAACCGTCGACAGTGGATGCCAAATATTGATATAGTTTAAACATTAACAATCCCTTATATCAAATTCTCAATTAAGCTTGACTAAATATGATATGTGTTTGTCATATAAGTAAACAACAAGTAAGTACACACCCAAACACATCAAATCAAGAGTACATCAACCTCCTCTTCGCCCTACTCCACTCCTCGAGTACCCAACTCGAGAGTTACTTCACTAGTCAACAAGCTCCTTTCAAGGCAGAGAAAAACATATACGTTGCTTACACATTTCTGACACTAAGCTAGATATCGAATCCTAATCTTAGTTAGTACCAATCTACACACGTCGGCTACTTTACCATTTTCCAACATAAGGCTAGATGTCGAGTTCTAATCTTAGGTAGAACCAATCTACACCCATCTACACCAATCTTCACACTAGTTATGTTTTATGGCCCAACATAACAAACCTTGTGTTTTATGGCCTAAACACATAAACCATATAGCTCTAAGTACAAATCACTTAGATCTATGACTCTAACACTATATTCAAGTAATACACAACTTGGATCTACACTCCTAACTCCTAATCCAAGTATACCCATCACTTGGATCTAGTACCCTTACAAATACATCCAAGTGTAATCATAACTTGGATCTTCTACATATACATAGTAGGAAAACAATGACTTGATCTACAAGGAAAGATCTTCATCATGTTGTGAACCTAACACTTCATAGTGATGAAAGTGTTCTAATCTTTACACTTGAGATGATGAGAGTGTTGGGTCGAATTATTGAGTTGATAAGTCAAAACACAAAAGACAAGGGCTAAATCTGACAATGAAGACTTCTATAAGCTGGTGGACAAACTTGTAGAAGATATTATCACAGAATAATAGAAGATTTAGTTGTCTTATTATTAGCTTTCTTTGTAAGCTATGTTTTCTAGAATATAAAGAAAACATAGGACGTAGGTTTTACATAACAATCATTCACAATGTAACCTACAAGCAATTCGTGTGTCTAGACGTGGGATTCAATGTATACACGTCTAGATGTTATTTGTGTTTAATAATACAAGTAACATTTGGGAAAAATTCATCTTGTCCACAACACCTTGTAATAATCAATGTTCTAATTCCGCTATGTTTATCATATGAATGTTGATTATCCTAGTAAGCTTAATCAATCCGTGAATTTTGGTTTCATCAATTGGTATCAGAGCGGATGGCTCTCGATGCTAGGATCAACTAGGTGTTCGTTCGTAGTGAAGAAAGAAGAAAACTCGTTTAGGGTTTTTATGCAGTTTTGTGTGCGCAGTAGCAGTTGGAAGGCCATAACTTTTTTTTGAACCGTTGGATCGCCACGAAAGTTTTGTGTGTGTTACACACACATATATCTAGATATCCACTGGAGGGATTGTCAAGATCTATCCCTAAGAAAAAGTTATTAAGCGTCGAAGTCAGCAGTGATCGTATGCTGTTTTCTGTGGACAACTTTAGTAAAAACGTGATTTCTCCTTCGTTAACCGTTGGATCATCGACAATTTTTTACTATAGGTTCTTGGCACTTGTGTCTAGGATCTCACCGAAGGGATCTTCGATCTGAGCTAGTATGTAAAAGTTATTCCAAATCGAAGTTCACTGCAGTTAATGGTATTCACATAAAATCATGATTTAGGGTTTGTAAAACCCTAGATCGATTAGCCACTGATGTGTGTTTTCTAGACGCTAATACAAGTAGGTGTCAGTGGATGTCATTGACGCTGACAAAGCATGGTTGAGACGTTGATGGCCAGGCACTGACACGTATAAAGATGGTGCTGACAAAGTAGTATGTAGGCGCTGACAGTAAAACTTAGTTTTGTCCGAGGTATGAGTTTCATGTGTTGTCCGATAATGGACAACACACTGATAGGTTCTAGGACAGTGAAGGATCTCGGATAAAGGAGGATTTGCTGTTGTTTGGTAAATTGTTTAGGTTTTGGCACATAAAACGAGGTATTTACACACGAAGGTACATGGAATCTCTGTAATTATTCAAAATATCATTATGATATTTATGGCTCGGATATTTTTAGAAGACATATATGGTTAAGGGGAAGAATTCTTATGGTAAATTTGATACTTGAAGTAGATTTTCGCGAGTTTATGTTTTATCATATCTTTAAATCGTGTGGATAGCACCCCATTGGTTTGAAGGTAACTTGTTCATGCTTTAATGTTGGTGACGAAGACTTGTCATATCTAGCAATTGGTATCTTCTCTTGCTATCACTTGAAGGAGTTATATTATCGTGCTCAGTGTCTCACAAAGGATGAGGATTTTGACAAAGGGATCGAGGTCTACTTATACTTTGTACCATGAGTATAAGTTCTTTATCATGTGGATAATACAAGACATGGAACATAGGTTTGGGTTATTCTACTTCTACATCAAGAATATTATAGTTATTTTTCTTCAAATATCATTACATAGAGCTACTTCTGGAGAATCTTCAAGATTGCATACTTTCACATGTTCCCTATTGATGTGTCAAAAAGGAGAAGAATATGTGTCATACTTAAGGGGAATATTCTTGGAGATCATGTACTACATACAAAGGATTCACGCTTAAGAGAAGTGTTTTGACATCATCAACTAGGGGAAGATTGTTGGGTCGAATTATTGAGTTGATAAGTCAAAACACAAAAGACAAGGACTAACTCTGACAATGAAGACTTCTACAAGCTGGTGGACAAACTTGTAGAAGATATTATCACAGAATAATAGAAGATTTAGTTGTCTTATTATTAGCTTTCTTTGTAAGCTATGTTTTATAGTATATAAAGAAAACATAGGACGTAGGTTTTACATAACAATCATTCACAATGTAACCTACAAGCAATTCGTGTGTCTAGACGTGGGATTCAATGTATACGCGTCTAGATGTTATTTGTGTTTAATAATACAAGTAACGTTTGGAAAAGTTCAACTTGTCCACAGCACCTTGTTATAATCAATGTTCTAATTCCGCTATGTTTATCATATGAATGTTGATTATCCTAGAAAGCTTAATCGATCTGTGAATTTTGGTTTCATCAACTAGTATCAGAGCGGGTGGATCTCGATCCTAGGATCAACGAGGTGTTCGTTCGTAGTGAAGAAAGAAGAAAACCCGTTTAGGGTTTTTATGCAGTTTTATGTGCGAAGCAGTAGTTGGAAGGCCATAACTTTTTCTTGAACCGTTGGATAGCCACGAAATTTTTATGTGTGTTATACACACATATATCTATATATCCACCTGAGGGATTGTCAAGATCTATCCCCAAGAAAAAGTGATTAAGCGTCGAAGTGAGCAGTGATCGTATGCTGTTTTCTGTGGACAGCTTTAGTAAAAACGCGATTTCTCCTTCGTTAACCGTTGGATCATCGTGAAATTTTATTGTAGGTTCTTGGCACTTGTGTCTAGGATCACCGTGTTGGGTCAAAAAGTTGATGTGGCAGAAACTCAAAAACGAAGAAAACATGAAGAAATTGTCCAAGCGTTGTCAAGAGTTAATCAAGCGTTGATAATAGCAAATTAGGCGTTGATAGCTCAAGAGTTGTCATGTACAATGTAAGCATTGTTACATGCAATTCAAGCATTGACAAAACGTAGACAAAGAAGCTTATGGAAGCTTATATTTAGATAAACATGCAAAAGATATTCTGCATAAGTTTATTTAAATAGAAGATTTACTTGTTTATTCATCATTATCTCTTGTAAACCCTAATCCTTACACTATAAAAGGAACCAAGGGTCTTAGGTTTTATTCACATAATTCATTCACAATGTAAACCTAAAGTGTGTGTCGACTAGACGTGGGATTCAATGTATACACGTCTAGTGATTGTTTGTTATTAATATAATGAACAATCCAATTGTGTTTTAATTCATGTTTCGTGCCTAAACACCTTGTTAATGGTTGTTGTTCTAATTCCGCTTTGATTATGTTAATCATATGAACAATGATCATTCCTAGTAGCTTAAAAGATCCGGAAACCAAGGTTTCCACAATTGGTATCAGAGCCTCGTGGCTCGTGATGCTAGGACCAACAAGGTGTTCGTATATCGAGAAGAAAAGAAAAATCCGTCTAGGGTTTTTCTGGACGTTTTTGTGTGCGCCGCAGCATTCAGAAGGGCATAACTTTTTATTGAACCGTTGGATCGCCACGAAATATTATATGTGTGTTCTATATACATATATCTAGATATTCACCGGAGGGATTGTCGAGATCTATCACCAAGAAAAAGTTATTAAGCGTCGAAGTCAGCAGGGGTCATATGCTGTTTTATGTGAACAGTAATAGTAAAAACGCGATTTCTCCTTCGTTAACCGTTGGATCGTCGTGAAATTTTATCTGTAGGTTCTTGACACTTATGTCTAGGATCTGACTGAAGGGATCTTCGATCTGAGCATCTATGAAGAAGTTATTCGCTGTCAAAGTTCACTGCAGTTTATGGATTTTCACATGAAATAATGATTTAGGGTTTATAAAACCCTAGATCAATTAGCCGCTGATGGGAGTTATTTAGACGCTGATAGATGTGGATGAGACGCTGATGATGTCAGCGTTTGGGACAAGACGCTGACAAGGTTTAAAGTTGACGCTGATGTTTTTTATTTAGGCGCTGACAGGCTTAATTTTGACGCTGACAGAATAAGTCAACGCTGATAGAGTTGACAGTGTCGTCCGATATATGAACTTCAACGCTGATAGGTATTGTCTGATATCGGACAATACAACTGCCAAAGATGTTGGATAAAAGGTGATATTGGACAACACAAGGTTTGCTGCTGTTTGAGAAAATTGGTACGTTTTGAGCACACAAAAAGGAGGATTATACACACAAAGGTACATGGAATCTCCGTTTTAATATAGAATATCATGTTGATATTTATGGCTCCGATATTTTTAAACGGAATTAATGATCTTAAAGCGAGTTAGAAACTTTTTATGGGAATTTGATGGATATTTAAACTATGTAATCGGGATAGCCTTGTGAAAGAGTTATCCATCAGGAACTTTTACATATGGTATGAAGATGTTATTTCATTAAATTCGTCATGAAGAGGTGTTGGCTTAAGGGGAAGAATTCTTATGGTAAGTTTGATGATTGAAGAAGATTTTCGCGAGATTGTGTTCTATCATATCTTAAAGTGCCATAGACTTTAAAGGTAACTTGTTCGTGCTTTACATGTTTGTTGACGAAGACTTGTCATAACACTTGAAGGAGTTACATTATCGTGCTCAGTGTCTCACAAAGGATGAGAATATTGACAAGGGATCGAGGTCTACTTATACTTTGTGCCATGAGTATAAGTTCTTAGTCACATGGATAGTACAAGACATGGAACACAAGATTGGGTTATTCTACTTCTACATCAAGAATATCTTACTAATTGTTCTTCAAGATCATTACATAGAGCGACATTTGGAGAATCTTCAAAGATTGCAAACATTGTTTACTTCCTTGTTGATGTGACAAAAAGGGGAAGAAATACATGCTACACTTGAGGGGAAGCAATTTGAAGATCATGTATAACTTACAAGAGATACACATAGAGTTTTGCCACTATCAACTAGGGGAAGATTGTTGGGTCAAAAAGTTGATGTGGCAGAAACTCAAAAACAAAGAAAACATGAAGAAATTGTCCAAGCGTTGTCAAGAGTTAATCAAGCGTTGATAATAGCAAATTAGGCGTTGATAGCTCAAGAGTTGTCATGTACAATGTAAGCATTGTTACATGCAATTCAAGCATTGACAAAACGTAGACAAAGAAGCTTATGGAAGCTTCTATTTAGATAAACATGCAAAAGATATTCTGCATAAGTTTATTTAAATAGAAGATTTACTTGTTTATTCATCATTATCTCTTGTAAACCCTAATCCTTACACTATAAAAGGAACCAAGGGTCTTAGGTTTTATTCACATAATTCATTCACAATGTAAACCTAAAGTGTGTGTCGACTAGACGTGGGATTCAATGTATACACGTCTAGTGATTGTTTGTTATTAATATAATGAACAATCCAATTGTGTTTTAATTCATGTTTCGTGCCTAAACACCTTGTTAATGGTTGTTGTTCTAATTCCGCTTTGATTATGTTAATCATATGAACAATGATCATTCCTAGTAGCTTAAAAGATCCGGAAACCAAGGTTTCCACACACCGAAGGGATCTTCGATCTGAGCTCATATGAAAATTTTATTCCAAGTCGAAGTTCACTGCAGTTAATGGTATTCACATAAAATCATGACTTAGGGTTTGTAAAACCCTAGATCGATTAGCCCTGACGTGTGTTTTCTAGACGCTGAAAGAAGTAGGTGTCAGTGGATGTCATTGACGCTGACAAAGCATGGTTGAGACGCTGATGGCTAGGCGCTGACGCGTATAAAGATGGCGCTGACAAAGTAGTACGTAGGCGCTGACAGAAAAACTTAGTTTTGTCCGAGGTATGAGTTTCATGTGTTGTCCGATATTGGACAACACACTGATAGGTTCTAGGACAGTGAAGGATCTCGGATAAAGGAGGATTTGTTGCTGTTTGGTAAATTGTTTAGGTTTTGGCACACAAAAAGAGGTATTTACACACGAAGGTACATGCAATCTCTGTTATTATTCAAAATATCATTATGATATTTATGGCTCGGATATTTTTAGAAGACGTATATGGTTAAGTGGAAGAATTCTTATGGTAAATTTGATACTTAAAGTAGATTTTCGCGAGTTTATGTTTTATCATATATTTAAATCGTGTGGATAGCACCCTATTGGTTTGAAGGTAACTTGTTCATGCTTTAATGTTGGTGACGAAGACTTGTCATATCTAGCAATTGGTATCTTCCCTTGCTATCACTTGGAGGAGTTATATTATCGTGCTCAGTGTCTCACAAAGGATGAGGATTTTGACAAAGGAATCGAGGTCTACTTATACTTTGTACCATGAGTATAAGTTCTTTATCACGTGGATAATACAAGACATGGAACATAGGTTTGGGTTATTCTACTTCTACATCAAGAATATTATAGTTATTTTTCTTCAAAGGTCACTACATACAGCTACTTTTGGAGAATCTTCAAGATTGCATACTTTCACATGTTCCCTATTGATGTGTCAAAAAGGGGAAGAATATGTGCCATACTTAAGGGGAAGCTTCTTGGAGATCATGTACTACATACAAAGGATTCACGCTTAAGAGAAGTGTTTTGACATCATTAACTAGGGGAAGATTGTTGGGTCGAATTATTGAGTTGATAAGTCAAAACACAAAAGACAAAGACTAAGTCTGACAATGAAGGCTGCTACAAGCTGGTGGACAAACTTGTAGAAGATATTATCACAGAATAATAGAAGATTTAGTTGTCTTATTATTAGCTTTCTGTAAGCTATCTTTTCTAGTATATAAAGAAAACATAGGACGTAGGTTTTACATAACAATCATTCACAATGTAACCTACAAGCAATTCGTGTGTCTAGACGTCGGATTCAATGTATACACGTCTAGATGTTATTTGTGTTTAATAATACAAGTAACGTTTGGGAAAAATTCATCTTGTCCACAACATCTTGTTATAATCAATGTTCTAATTCTGCTATGTCTATCATATGAATGTTGATTATCCTAGTAAGCTTAATCGATCCATGAATTTTGGTTTCATCAGAGATGATTGAAGGAGAGAATCACATCTTAAAACAAGATTAACCAAACAACTAATCAAGGATTAAGGTGTGTGAGAAATCAGAAAGATTTGTGCAAAAAGGGTTAATTAAAAAGATGAAAATGGTCCACTATTTATAAGGCAAGATAACAACGGATATATTTCCCCACGGTTCCTTAATTACCCCTTCGATCCTTATCAATAAAGAACCGCGGGTATATTTAATGAACCTCGGGCTTTGGAGTCCATGCTTTTTTGTCCTTTAGTGGGGAAAAACCATCTGGTGAAGTTTATACCTCAAGGGTATATTCTTAGACCATTTAGAATATCCTAAATTCAAATTTAGGAATTTTTTGGAATATACCTTAGGGGATATTCTTTGGAATATGCCAAGTTCCAATTTCCATTTTCTTTTTAATATATCATTTTCTTAAAAATAAAGTTTAATAAAAACTTTTGTCACAATTAATAAAAGGTGAGTTTTAAGAAAACTAAATCCTTGATCACTTAGTTAGGTAAATGATTTGTTTATTCATACCTTGAGTGATTCATGTCGAATGTGATCTTGGAGGTGTCGAGAGAAGTATACAAATGTATTCTTGGGTGATTACGAGTACCTTAACATTTTACATAATATATTGCGACTTATACGTTTGTCATCAACAAAACACGAAGAGATTATATCAACTAAACATATTAATGTTTGCACTAACAATCTCCCCCTTTTTGATGATGACAAACAAGTAAACCGTAACACATATTAAAATGTATAAGTTAATCGTCTACACTTACTTCTCCCCCTTTTTTCGAATCAAAAAGGTAGTCGACGTCTTGAAGAAGAGAAGAATCAACACCGAGATAGCACACATCCAAAGTGGTAGTCATTGATTGCACGTCATTTGAAGAAGAGAAGAATTAACGCCGAGAGAACTTGCATCCGAAAGGTGGTCTTCATTTGTAGAAGAGGAGGATCGACTTCGAGAGAGCGTGCATCCAAAAAAGCTAGTCGTTCCTTGTAATCGTCGATTGAGACGCGAGAATCCAAACCGTAGACCCATCATCCAAAGATATTGAGCTTACGTCATCCTAGTGAAGTCTTCAATCACCATATGTTAACCAACTCCATGCATAATAATATGCTTATCTTCGAGATCCCATAATTCATTACTTGCAAGATGTTTGATGAATGCAATTTAAGTGAGTGAACGATCACAAATGTAATGAGTTGAACTCTTGAAAATGCTTCTCTTGATATTAGCTCCCCCTTGCTTGAGACATCAAAAAAGCAAGAATAGTGACGAGCTACAAAAATGGGCTAGAAATGTCATACAAAACAAAGTTAGTGGACAAGAGCATATATAGAAAGGGTCACCCAACTGAAATTAGCTTTAAACAACTCGAGTACAAAGAGAGGGACTCAAGAGAAAGCTAAAACAATCTTAACTTTTTATAAGTGTCAAAAGTTTGAAAAGTTAAGAAAAATAAGTGGGCTATTAGATAGAAAAGAGAACCCAACTTATTTTGGTGACACCAAAAAATATATAAAGAGGACTAAGAGTGAAAAGATATGTCCAATTTATAAAAAAAATATTATCGAGAGGACATACTCCACTTTAATATATTGGCAAGAATACCAAACTAAAGAGAGTATGACAAGGACAATAAAACAATTCCACATAGTCGAAAAGAGAGGAAGAATGACTATGAGGAAAACGAAAACGACGATGATAAACAAGTAGTTTGCACAAACAATGACAAGCATTGGAGAAAGAAGTGTGCACGCGATGCTATTAATCCAAAGACAAGGAGAGGATTTTGACAAGATCAATTCACAATTGTTAGAATAGAGGTAGAAAAGAAACATCCATACCAATTGTAATGATAATATGTCAAAGGGTTAAAAGCATAGAATTTTTAGAATCACCCAAAAAAATTCAAGATTTAACCAAAATCCTCTCAAAAGGTTAAAACTTAGAATTGTTGGAATCACCCAATCCAATTGTAAATTTTAACCGCAATCAACTCTGAACAACGAGAAAAATAAAAATTCTCAAACCAAAGACATTATAGGAAAGGAAGCTTATGAATGTCAAGATAAGAAGATGACTCCTTGATTTACATAAAGAGATCAAAGAAGCCAAAAAAAGAAAAACCAAGATGGATGTTGTTTAGCATATGATAAAGTACATGCATAAAGTTTCGTAGCTCTTCTCAATCATTATGAATGTTCAAAGAACAATTACATGACGAGGAAAGGGTGAGGCTCGACTCGACTTAGTTTAGAAAGGATAGAAGAGAGAGACTCGACTTAGAAAAGCATGATTAAAAGAAATCGAGAGAGACTCAACAAAGAAGTTAAGGATAACTTCACAAGATAATTCAAAAATACTATACCCTCATAGGTGATAGTGAATCTTGAAAGAAAATGAGAGAAGAAACTCAAAAGAAAAGAAAAGAAAGAATCTTCAAGAAAACTCATCAAATAGAGAGATAGACCGAAAACGAACAAAAGGGACTCCCTGGCCGTGGTTTGTTAAATAGGTCTACGGTTCATTATCATTAATGAGTCGCTAGGTCATTTGAGGAACCGTGGATAGTAGATGTCCAAAAACGATTATCCACTCAAAAGAAAATCACTTGGTCAAACAATTTAACATACGTTGCTAAATGGCTTGAAAGTAAATGATTCATATATGACTTTTAACAATTATAATTACAAGTTAAAATTACTTGAATATTTCAAAAGAAATATTTAAGTTGTCAATCTTACTAGAAGAGGAATTAGATTTAAATCTAACATTCCTTGACAACCTAGTGAGAAAATAAAGAAGAAAAGGAAGATCACAAGGACAACGAGATCCAAGACCCAAAGACAAATCATGTTGAAAAAAATAAAAGGAAATACAAGAAAATAAAGATCATACAAAGATGTATGAAACACAAGCCTAAGACTTAATCATAATCTTAATCCTAGTTACACTAGAATCCTAAGATTTGCTTAAATTGGATGTCTTATTCATAAGCAATACACATGCTTAATTAGAAGACAAGGTGGTGGTGGAATTTGGTGGAGAAGGCTTGGTGATAATCTTGTAATTCAACTCATCATACATATAATACATGGCAAGATGTTGATATTGACAACAAAGAAAATATGTTCCAAGATGCATGACGTTACCATGTGATGGAGGAAGAACACAAAATGTAAGTGGTGGAAATTAAAAGTTTCCAAAATCAATTTACTTAGAAGAAGAAGAGATTTGATTTAGTGAGTTCCTTGGTGAATTTGGGTTGAAATAGATTTTAGAAGATGGTTGAGAATCAGGGCTTTCATTTGGTGAAAAATACATTTTTCTTTGGTGTGAAAGAGAGAAAGCACAAGATATTCTGGGAGTGATCAAAGGTTTGAAACAAAGATTCCAAATGGTGTTGGAACAATTGGGGAGTTTTAGAAAACCCATTTTTGGTTGCTTCTGCCCGCGGTTCAACAATTGTACCCACAACTCCATATATATATAGATCCGCCGAACAATTAAGGATGTGCGCATAGAGGTTGTGTTTTGGTGGACCAGGGAATTTTTTCAATTCAGCAAATCCTAATTTTTACTTTAACTTATCATAGAGTTATGTTAAAGAGCAATAAAAACTAGAACACACAAAAAGGAAAAACCCATAGGTTCAATTAGCAGGTAGGAAGAAAGCTAAGAAAAACCTAGTGGCTACAAAAGAAAAAGGCTCCTGATGACCTACAAAGTTCATCGATGTAAACTATCATTAGTCATATTTAGGAAGAGCCATTTAATCAATTTAGAGAATGAGTATGAGACTATTACTAGAGGTGCTCAATTACGGCTAAGCATGACCGTTTTTACGAGTTATACACCAACTCAACTTCTCACATGAAGTAATTCAACCGTTAGGTCAAACTGAAATTCTAGTGTAATAGATTCTCTAGTAGTCATTCTCAAGT
The DNA here is from genome assembly GCA_025667525.1 of Glebionis coronaria. Taxonomy (NCBI): domain Eukaryota; kingdom Viridiplantae; phylum Streptophyta; class Magnoliopsida; order Asterales; family Asteraceae; genus Glebionis; species Glebionis coronaria. The sequence goes on along the minus strand of JANFOE010000322.1, from coordinate 2,849,131 downwards.
TAGACAAAATGTAATTCCTACATTTTCCTAATGAAGTGTAGCAAAGATGAAATTTATATAACGACACAATGCACAACCTAATGAGGGTTAATAATGCACCATTTCATATCTTGTCAAAACAGTCTAGTTAAGGTTATTTACCTTAATATATCTTGGGGCCAATAACATTGAATTGTATAAAGCAAGTTTACACAATTTGTTAGAACACTCTTGATTGGTCTTTCGGAAGTGACACATTTACCAATTGCATTGCAATGTAAATTACTTGAGTATTTCAGAAGAAACATCTAAGTTGTTAAACCGACTCAATTGTGTTTTATAAGCAATTATTAAACAAATTTGTCTAATAATTTTGAACAAGTAGATTCAATATAGCATAATCAACACAAGTGTGAGTTAAGATCCGATGTATATCCATAAGAATCCACAATCATGTCTACACTCAAAACATGTCAATTAGATTCGATAATGATATTAATCATAATTTGATAATGAATTGATATATATTTGAAATCTTTATTGATTCCCACTAACACTCCTTTAAGAGAAAATACCCAGGATTTTCAAAGAGTGTTTCATGTTTTATAGTGAGACATTAATCTACCTGAACTAATAACATAATGATCGAGTAAGACGACCGTCATCAATAGATTTGACAAGCTTACAAAGCTTTCAAACCTAAGAGTGTTAATAAACATAACAATGTATACAAGATGTTTATGTAACATTTGTAAACCTAAAGATGTTGATCCTATATGCAATGCATAAAGAATAGGCAAGCAAGTAACACTACTACCAATAGTAATGATCACTTAACAACGTCCGAAGCACACAAGAAAACACAAAAAAGTATTCGTCTTTGTTTTGAGTGTTAGATACAACAAATTATACATAGCTTGATTTAATTTGTAAATATTTTTCCACCCATTTCAAAATTTTGAATAAGTTCAACACTTTATAAATGTATCAATTTTCAAATAAATATCAACAAGAGATATCAACTTAATATAAAAGAGTAAAACAAAAGTTTTACGACAAACCGAGACTCAGTTCTTTGGACAAAGAATAGAACTTAAAAAACAACCTAATTTTAAAGTTTTAATAAAGGTTTGTAATTATTCTTAAAATAAAGAAGACTCGAATAATTTCGAAATGGCGGGTGGCACGACTTCTACGGACTTACGGTTGATTTTATATGATTTTGCAAAAATCTATGTCGGACTGACTGCGGTTCGTTATTGATAATGAACCTCGGGGAACAATTAAAGAACCGCGATCAGAGGACAAAAACTGAGTTTTTGACCAAAATCATTTGGTAACGTTTTGGAAGGACTTGGGACTCTAAAAAATTAATTTAGACACATAGAACTCGTATTTTAGAGTTAATTATGACACAAAATATTTTTATACTTCCAAACATAAAACGATTTATTATCAAGCTATCATACAAAGTTTATTTAACATCAAAACTTGTACAAATAAAGCAACAAAACAAATTTCATATGTAATCACTTTTCATGGACAATTTGATACAAAGATCCTCTCTAATTTTAAAAACCGTTTCCATTTTTAAAAACCATTTGTTTTGAAAACGAGAGCAAAGATCGATCCAAGCTTTAAATCACAATATACTTCAAAGGTCTTGAGTAGCCTCGCTCTGATACCGATTGTAGAAACTAGAAGAGGGGAGGGGGGGGGGGGGGGGGGGGTTGAATAGTTTCTAGTTAAATTTCAAAACATTTTGTTAAACCCACTGTGCGCGGTTCTATAAATATCACCGCGGTTCTTTATCAATAAAGAACTGTCGATCCATTTAAGGAACCACCGACAGTGGATGCCAAATATTGATATAGTTTAAATATAAACAATCCCATGTATCAAATTCTCGATTAAGCTTGACTAAATATGATATGTGTTTGTCATATAAGTAAACAACAAGTAAGTAAACACGCAAACACATCAAATCAAGAGTACATCAATGTTAACCATAAGATTCAAAGCTATTTAGGGGTGATCCGGAGGTCGGGGAGGATAAAAGAAGTGTTTAGACATTTTTAGAGAGAGAAAGATAAACTTGAAATGAGTGTGTGTATTTAGAGAGAGAAAGTGAAATACACAAAATGGGAAAATCCTCACCCCTCCATGGAAGTATGGAGGGGTATATATAGGCTAGACATGGAGTGACTTTGACACCTTAGCAAAAGTAGTCCCTCCATGTTTTACCCATATGAAACTAATGTAATTCCGTAAATGGCGCTCACATTTTAGGGCTAACAATCTTCCCCCAACGTGGAGACATACGAAATTACTTACAATGTTCCTAACAAGTAAAAATACAACAAAATAAAGTCTTCCAAGGCGCTTCCAATGCTGAGGATGTCTTTTAATTCTTCTTGTCTTCATAACTTGTACCTCAGCTTGAATCCTCTTTGTCTTTGATTGTTGTGGAACAATTGTAATATGCATGATTTAGATTAACTTCCCCCCAATTCATGCAGCATGTATTAAAAAACTTTCTTCATAGACTTCTTTTTTACGAAGTTTCTGAATCAGCTTCCCCCCAAACCAATATCTATATCTTAAGCAGATTCTGACACTTTGATGTAGTTTGAACAATCTTCTAGCTCATCGGTTTAAGTGCACAGCGGAAATTTGTAGAAGAACCACACCAAATAACACTACTTCTATACATGTCGTTTAGGTTTTGGTGATAATCCGTTTGGGGTAACATGCAGGAAATCAGCAACAATTCTTCTCACGCATGCAGAATACTTCATAAAAATCATATAAAGTAAGTAGATACCATTCCATGTACACTACTTCCCCCTGGAAGTTGATCCGATTACTTCAAAGTACACGATCTTCCCCCATGATGATTTCGAACTCTCGGAAGCATCATTATCGTGGACGTCCATATAATCGAGAAGTTCTTAGTCTTAGGCAAATGTCTTGAAAAGTTTTGGAAGTCATTGAGAAACTTTGAAATATTTTTGCTTAGACTATGAAGTACCATTGTCGTTATGAGGCTCATAAATATCCCGTGAGAATTGATTGCTGATTCCATCTCTCTCTGTCTAACTTACCAACCTCGAATTCTTTCGGCTATTTGTTGTGACCACATGTGAAGTAAACCCGCTATTCAAAACTTGAAACTGAAGTACAATCCCCCAAATTTGTTCCTTACGTTGATTGAAGAACGGTGTAGAAACAAGTCTATTATACCTCTTGAAGTTATCCACACGAGCAACTACGTGTGACACTGAGAACTGCACAAAGCTCCCAAAAATGATAGTAATCCATGTCGTCGACCATCCACCCCTTAACAGTGGAAACTAGATAAATCAAGTCTCAATCATAAGTTTTATCGCCCAAGCAAGTCATCAATCGATAGACTGGGTTTGAAGAAAAGGGGTAGAAAAAAAGAAGGAGGGCTCGATGATGAAATAAGTAGACGCCTTCGTGAAATCCCACTTCAACTTCAAATAAAGAATACCAAATCCACTTCGTGATCACTTGTCTTTGTAGAATTGAAACTAGCCGTTTTTGTTTAAGTGAATCTTATATCTGATCGTTTTAGCGTTAAGTGTTTTGTTTGCTTTGGTGTTGTGTGTTGTGAATGTCGTTAACTAGAACAAATTATGAAGGAATTGTCATTAAGGACAAAATTTGTCTAGAGAACTTGTCATTTAAGCCCAATGTCAGTCACGTGCCCAACTGATGCGTGGATCGACCTCACCGGAGGGTGATCCGGAGGTCGGGGAGGATAAAAGAAGTGTTTAGACATTTTTAGAGAGAGAAAGATAAACTTGAAATGAGTGTGTGTATTTAGAGAAAGAAAGTGAAATACACAAAATGGGAAAATCCTCACCCCTCCATGGAAGTATGGAGGGGGTATATATAGGCTATACATGGAGTGACTTTGACAACTTAGCAAAAGTAGTCCCTTCATGTTTTACCCATATAAAACTAATTTAATTCCGTAAATGGCACTCATATTTTAGGGCTAACAATCAAGCAATAGTCTAAACACTAAGCACACACATATTAAGCTTAGCTTTTTCGCAACTAAGATGTTTAGACTAAAGGATGCACACTTGACCATAATCTAAACATGAAGCACACACGTACTAAACTAAGCCTTAGCTTTTCCGCAACTTAGATGTTTAGATTATGAGATGCACACAAAGACACACAACACAAGTATGCAACTATATAAGTAAAGACATAAATGTAAAGGAAAGTACCGACACGATGATTTATAGTGGTTCGGTCACGAAGATCCTCTTCGCCCTACTCCACTCCTCGAGTATCCAACTCGAGAGTTACTTCACTAGTCAACAAGCACCTTTCAAGGCGGAGAAAACCATACACGCCGCTTACACATTTACGACATTAAGCTAGATATCGAGTCTTAATCTTAGGTAGGACCAATCTATATACGTCGCCTACTTCACCATTTTCCGCCACAAGGCTATATGTCGAGTTCTAATCTTAGGTAGAACCAATCTACACCCATCTACACCAATCTTCACACTAGTTATGTTTTATGGCCCAATATAACAAACCTTGTGTTTTATGGCCTAAACACATTAACCATATAGATCTAAGTACACAACACTTAGATCTATGACTCTAACACTATATCCAAGTAATACACAACTTGGATCTACACTCCTAACTCCTAATCAAAGTATACCCATCACTTAATACATCCAAGTGTACCCACAACTTGGATCTTCTACATATACATAGTAGGAAAACAATGACTTGATCTAGAAGGATAGATCTTCATCATGTTGTGAACCCAACACTTGATAGTGATGAAAGTGTTCTTCTCTTTGCACTTGAGAGGATGAGAGGATTAAAGGAGAGAATCCCATCTTAAAACAAGATTAACCAAACAACTAATCAAGGATTAAGGTGTGTGAGAAAACAGAACGATTTATGCAAAAAGCGTTAATTAAAAAGCTGAAAATGGTCCACTGTTTATAGGTCAAGAGAGCAATGGATATATTTCCCCGCTGTTCCTTAATTACCCATGCAGTTCCTTATCAATAAAGAACCGTGGGTATATTTAAGGAACCTTGGGCTTTGGAGTCTGTGCTTTTTTGTCCTTTAGTGGGGAAATGCCATATGGTGAAGTTTATACCTCAAGGGTATATTCTTAGACCATTTGGAATATCCTAAATTCAGATTAAGCAATATTCTTTGGAATATACCTTAGGGAATATTCTTGGAATATGCCAAATTCAAATTTACATTTTCTTTCTAATAAAACATTTTCTTAAAAATAAAGTTTAATAAAAACTTTTTTCACATTTAATGAAAGGTGAGTTTTAATAAAAACTAAATCCTTGATCACTTAGTTAGGTTACTGATTTGTTTATTCATACCTTGAGTGATTAATGCCGAATGCAATCTTGGAGGTGTCGAGAGAAGTATACAAATGTATTTTTGAGTGATTACGAGTACCTTAACATTTTACATAATGTATTTCCACTTAAACGTTTGTCATCAACAAAACACGAAGAGATTATATCGACTAAACATCATAATGTTTGTACTAACGGAACTGATATTTCTAAAGTTTATGTTGTAACTACGAACAATGGTTATAATGGAAGACTTCCCCTATGCCAAAGATGCGCCTTACATCACACAGGATATTGCACTATCAAGTGTCAGAACTGTGGTAAAACAGGACATCAGACAAGAAACTACAGAGGTAAAGGACCGGCTACTAGAAGTAATCAAATACCAGTAACTAAGATTTGCCATAACTGCGGAGATAAGGGGCATGTTACGAATGAGTGTCGTAAAGAGAGCAATAGCCGAGGAAAATCCTATTTGCTAAACGATGCTCAGCAAGATCACAACTCTGTTACGGGTATGTCTCATCTAAATCAACGTCTGGTTAAAATAATATTTGATTCAGGAGTTGATAGAAGTTTCATATATGTTAAACTTCTGCTAAGCTAGATAATCCGACTGTTTCCATGAATACTAAGTATGATATAGAAATGGCCAATGGAAAAATAGTTAACATTAATACCGTTATCCGAGGATGTATCATTACTTTATTACGTCGATCCTTTGAAATCGACCTTATTCCAATTAAGCTCGGTAGTTTTGACGTTGTCATTGGGATGGATTGGTTATCTAAATACCATGCTAAATTACTATGTGACGAGAAAGCCGTTCATATTCCTATTAATGGAGAAGTTTTGATTGTCCATGGTGATCGAAGTAAAACTCGACTAAATATCATATCGTGCCTAAAGATTAATAAGTACGTATCCGAGGTGGTCAAGTTTTCTTAGTTCAAGTGGCGGAGAAGAAGCAAGACGAGAAGCGACTAGAAGATATTCCGGTAGTTAGAGAATTTCACGACGAATTTCCCGAGGAATTACCAGGTTTTTCGCCTGCGCGTCAAGTTGAATTCCAAATTGATTTGATTCCAAGAGCGACACCAGTTGCTAAAGCGCCTTATCGATTAGCACCTTCGGAAATGCAAGAGTTGTTAAGTCAGATTCAAGAACTAACTTATCGAGGCTTTATACGACCAAGTATATCGCCGTGGGGAGCTCCATTCTTATTTATCAAAAAGAAAGATGGATCTTTTAGAATGTGTATCGATTATCGTAAGTTAAACAAACTTACTATAAAGAATCATTATCCATTACCCAAAAATCGACGACTTATTTGATCAACTTCAAGGATCGAGCGTATATTCAAAGATTGATTTACGTTCAGGTTATCATCAACTGAGAGTTAAGGAAGATGATATTCCTAAAATAGCTTTCAGGACGCGATACGGACATTATGAATTTCAAGTAATGCCATTTGGATTACCCAATGCACCAGCTGTGTTCATAGACCTCATGAATAAAGTGTGTAAGCCTTACTTGGATAAATTTGTAATCGTGTTTATCGATGATATTCTTATCTACTCTCGTAATAAAGAAGAACATGTCAAGCATCTTAGTATAATTCTTGAATTAGTTAAGAAGGAGGAGTTGTATGCTAAGTTTTTTAAGTGCGAATTTTGGATCAATGTTGTGCAATTTCTAGGACATGTCATTGATAGCCAAGGTATTCGTGCGGATCCTGCAAATATTGAAGTTGTTAAAAATTGGACTAATCCTACTACGCATACGGAAATAAGACAAATCTTAGGACTTGCTAGGTATTATCGAAGATTTATCGAAGGTTTTTTAAAAATTGCTAAAGCTTTGACTGAATTGACTCAGAAGAACAAACCGTTTGTCTGGGGAAACGATCAAGAAATAGCTTTTCTATTATTGAAATGAAAGTTGTGTGAAGCGCCTATTCTAGCATTACCAGAAGGTAACGATGACTTTATCGTAAATTGTGATGCACCTATTCAAGGAATGAGAGTAGTGCTCATGCAAATGAACAAAGTTATTGCTTATGCATCAAGGCAACTTAAACCTAATGAGAAGAATTATAATATCCATGATCTAGAGTTAGAAGTGGTGATATTTGCTCTTAGAATATGGAGACATTACCTCTTTGGTACAAAGTGTGTAGTATTTACTGATCATAAGAGTCTTCAATATTTTCTTCATCAGAAGGAATTGAATATGATACAACGACATTGGTTAGAATTACTTGCTGATTACGATTGTGAAATTCGTTATCATCCAAGAAAATCCAATGTATTAGTTGATCCTTTGAGTAGAAAGGAGCGTGTTAGATCATTAATGATAACTCTTTTCCCAAAATTACCTACCTAAATTCTCGAAGCCCAAGAAGAAGCACTTAAAGCAGAGAATGTGGAAGCTGAGTAATTGAGAGGAATAGATAAATAATTCGAAGTTCGTCAAGATGGAATTCGTTGTATTAAGAATCGTAGTTGGTTACCTGCCTATGGTAATTTATGAGATTGAATTATGCACGAGTCTCATAAATCAAAGTATTCTATACATCTTGGTTCCGAAAAGATGTATCAAGATCTGAAGAAACTATATAGGTGGCCTAACATGAAGGAAATCATAGCAGAATACGCTAGTAAATGTTTAACGTGTGCAAGAGTTAAGGCAGAGTATCAAAGCCATCTGGATTGCTGATACAACCGGAGATTCCAATATGGAAATGAGAAAGAATAACGATGGATTTCATAACTAAGTTACCTAAGACATCAAATGTACAAGACACCATCTGGTTATTGTCGATCGTCTTACTAAATCTGTGCGATTCCTTCCTATTAAAGAAAATGATGGTATGGAAACTCTTACGAGATTGTACATTAAAGAAATAATATCTCAACATGGAGTGCATGTATCTATCATCTCAGATCATGACAGTCTCTTTACATCTATGTTTTGGAGATCGATGCAAAATGCCTTAGGAACTCAATTAGACATGAGTATGACATATCATCCTCAAATAGATGGACAAAGTGAAAGAACGATCCAGACTCCCGAAGATATGCTTAGAGCATGCATAACATATTTTAGAATAGGATGGGAGAAACATATACCTCTAGTAGAGTTCTCTTATAACAATAGTTATCATGCTTGTATTAAAGCAGCGCCATTCGAAGTACTTTATGGAAGAAAGTGTCGATCGCATGTTTGTTGGGCTGAAGTTGGAGATGTTCAACTAACAGGACCAGAAATAATACATGAAACTACTGAAAAGATCATCCAAATCCGACAAAACTTAAAAGATGCACAAGATAGACAAAGGATTTACGCTAATACTAGACGTAAACCTTTGGAATTTCAAGTTGGAGATCGTGTTATGTTAAAAGTATCACCTCATCAAGGAGCTATTCGATTCGGAAAGAAAAGGAAACTGGATCCAAGGTATATTGGACCATTCAAAATAATCAAAAGAATTAGCCATGTGGCATATAAGCTAGAGCTTCCTGAAGAGCTTTGTAATGTTCACAATACCTTTCATGTTTCAAATCTAAAGAAATTATTATCTGATGAATCTCTGATCATACCGATGAAAGAACTTCAACTGGATGATAAGTTAAATTTTCGGGAAGAGCCAGTAGAAATCATGGATAAAGAGATCAAAAAATTAAAGCAGAGCCGTATCCCAATAGTTAAAGTACGATGGAACTCGAAAAGATGACCTAAGTATACTTGGGAACGTGAAGATCAAATTCAAGCTAAATATCCGCATCTATTTTCTACCTAAATTCCTACTTCAAGCTAAATCTCGGGACGAGATTTAATACAAGAGAGGAGACTATAACATCCAGTAGATTTTGCTAATGTAATATAAATGTATATGTATTTCCAATTTGATAAATATATAAAGAGGCAAATTCCCTAAGAAATTTTTGCATTACAATATGATATATGACTGAATTGTAGAATATATGGGTTCTCACTATCTCAATTGTCACTTTAACATATGCCTATATGTTGTAAACAATATGTATATATCAAGTCAGAGTTCTAAAATTAATCATATGAATATATTATGAATAAGAATATTTCAAATATAATAAAATGCCCTAAATCATCAAAGAGCCTTAGAAACCCTAGAAATACCTTGCAAACTAATATTTCAAGCAATATAATTACACAATATCTATATATGAACATAAAATACAAATGTACAAGTTATAATCTATCATATGGAAGAGATATTTGATTATAAAATACTAAGTATAAGTAATCTAAAGGTAAGTACAAGTATAAGACCTAGTAACCTAGATTAGCACCTAAAATCCATTTCATATTGAATTAGAGTATAATATTTTATAGCCAGTTATTAAACTCAACAAAGTATCATATTAATTCAATACATTTATCCCAAGATAATTTACAAATTACTAAATCACAATGTACAAGTTATTAAAGCATAGAACTATAAGCTAACCTAATTGCACCTAGGTTATGATTACCCTATACAAACCCTTAAACTAAGTGTGTAGAATCATTAGAAGTCATAAAAATACAATATAAGACCTAGAATAAGTTTAAATGATGAGATAAACACTAATTACCCAAAGTACAAAGTCATTAGGTTTAATTACCTAAAAACCCTTATATTAAGCATTTTACTTAGAATCAATCCATAGTCTTTTAGGACAAGTCTACCAACACTCATAGCAATATATTTAGGTTATAACATTATCTTAGAGAAATGTGCAAGTACCCTAAAGCAAAAGTTACAACATTTCTATGCATGACTTGTAAATTAGGTCAAAATAGGTATTTTCACTCTTTAGACATGTTTACTTAGAATAACCTATCAAACCAAATGTGGAAACTCTTTGGATACTTAAAACACAATTTCTAAGACCTAACTTGAGTTTAAATCAGTAACTAAGTGAAGGATAATGACTTTAACAAAGATATAACCATACATCATTAGAAACCCTAACCTGCTTAGGTTTTCTTCCCAATTTCACTTCAGACCTTTGTTAAACTTCAAAACTAGGAACCAAACCTTCTAAATACAATGTGTAAACCCTAATTACACTATAATATATCACTAATTACATTCCTAAGCCTTTAATTATCAAGCTTACAAAGTTACAAGTTACAAGCCTTAGAAATCTAACCCGACTAGGTTTTTCCCTCCAAAACCTTGTTTAAACACATTCCCTCCAATTTTGAAACCTAATATCAGATCAATGGGATATTTTGAGATATTTTCTAGTAGGTACATCACCTAATTGAAGGCTACACATCGTCATTCAAATCCATATGTGGTCATGACCTATTATGAACCACAAGACCAAGATATTTTGCTCCTAGATTCATGACTAATTACTATACTTACATAGACTCTTATAGCTTCCCTTAGTAACTTACATGTAGAGATTACACGTCCATAGCCTTAACTTGGGGCCTAAGTGTTGAAAATGGCTATAAAAGGGATGAATTACCCCATTTGGAAGCTTGTACCCCGTTTTCTCTTTATCATTTGGTACAATTTTTAGGTTGTTGTGTAATTTTTAACAAGTTTAGGGACTAAAACTATCATTTATGAAACTATAAACCTTTTGGGCTAAAAGTGTCATTTTATTAAAGTTAAAACTAAAAGGATTGATTTTGGAAAGTTTAAAGCCCTAAGGTTAATATTTGAAGGTTGAAATGTAAATACTAAAACTATATACTTAGGGGTTAAAAGTGTAAATATACCAAACTTACAACTAAAAGGACTATTTTTGACAATTTTGAAAAAGAACATAAATTATAAATATAATGTATCATGTTAGTAGGGAACTTTATACAAAGATGTTCCATCTCGATATTACGTTCTGACTGAGTGGTTGGGTTTACGATTTAAAGTGCCCTCGCTCCTCAAATGTTTATAGAATGGCTTGTGAGTGTAATGGCCCGAACAATGATGCTCTAATTCCAAAATATATTAATCAAATAAAATATAGTTATTATATAAAAAGATTGAACTCAGAGATTACGACTTGATATATATACATATTTATGTGTCAACTCAGATATATAAGAAGTTGTGATATTCAAATTAATAATACCGGAGTAATCCAAGATTCTATAGGAAAAGGTGAGTTCATAGCCTCACTTTTAAAAGTTTGTAAATGATTTGGAAACCTGTGAGGGGGGATGTATGCTAAAATTAGAATACAACTATTTTTGTATGCTGCTTGATATAATTATTGACGCTACGTTTACTTCTTGCCGTTAACTCCCATCGTGACCGCTGATAATTTTTAGAAAATGAGCGCTAATATTATGAATAGTACTATTTGGGGACTGGCATCCCCTGTCTGGGCAAGTCGCACTTGCTGGAATGCTGACAGGTTCCTACCTAGGCTAAACAGATACATTTTGTTTTGCAAAACTCAAGATAGTCCGACAAACTACCTGTATGAGGTCAATTTGTTGGTTTTCTGATAATGTCTAGTCGCGGGGTGATGAGCTAGTGTAATAAGAATCAATGAATTTAAAATTGATGGGTGTATAACATTGTAGCCCTAGAGTCATGTTTGTATTTAAATATTGTTTAAACCTATGAATTCACTCAACCATTGTGTTGATTTTTAAGCATATGTCTCAGGTAAATGAAGGCTGGTGGCTGCGGATGGTGGTATCTTGATAAGTTATCATTCTAATAAATAAAACTAGATCTTTGGGAAACCTATGATGTATAATGTATGTACAGTTGTTTTTGTTAAAACTTTGATGAATAAATTAATGATAACATAAATATTTATAAAATGTCTCTATAAGCATTTTTCTATTATTGTGACTATGATACCTTGGAATTAATACCCTCGATCAGCTTCCGCTTCTATATGGTAAAAATGGGGGTGTTACATGTTGGGAGACTTGTCCTAAAAGACTATGTATTGATTCTAAGTAAAATGCTTAATATAAGGTTTTTAGGACATTAAGCCTAATGACTTTATACTTTGGGTAATTAGTGTTTATCTCATCATGTACACTTGTTCTAGGTCTTATATGTTATGTTTATGACTTCTAATGATTCTACACACTTAGTTTAAGGGTTTGTATAGGGTAATCATAACCTAGGTGCAATTAGGTTAACTTATGGTTCTATGCTTTAATAACTTGTGCATTGTGCTTTAGTAATTTGTAACTTAACTTGAGATAAATGTATGATCTTAATATGATACTTAGTTGAGTTTTATAATTGGTTGCAAAAGATTAGACTCCAATTCAATGTGAAATGGATTTTAGGTGTTAATCCAGGTTACTAGGTCTTATACTTGTAATTAGCTTTATAGGACTTATACTTAGTATTTTATAGTCAAATGTCTCTTCTATATGATATATTTAACTTGTACATTTGTATTTGATATTCATATATAGATATTGTGTAGTTATATTACTTGAAATATTAGTTTATAACGGATTTCTAGGGTTTCTAAGGCTCTTTGATGATTTAGGGCATCTTTGTCATATTTACAATTTTTTTCTTCATAATATATCCATATGATTACTTTAGAACTTAGACTTGATATATACATATTTTTTACAACATATAGGCATATGTTGAAGTGGCAATTGAGATAGTGAGAACCCATATATTCCACAAGGCAGTCATTTATCATATCGTAATGCAAAAATTTCTTTGTGAATTTGCCTCTTTATTTATTTATCAAATAGGAAATACATATACATTAATATTACATTAGCAAAATCTACTGGATGTTATAATGACAGCTATTCATCAAGTTCGGTTGTTGAAATGGAAAAAGTATCTAGTAAGGGTCAATTATGTTACCTGCTCAATTGGTTTGATGAAGAGACTTATAAAGATGAACCCGAAATTTTCGTCTTAAAACCGAAAAATATCAAACTAAGAAAGGAAGACGATACTAGTTCTAAAGAAGACACATGTCAGGCCTCCAAGGATTCAAACCATCAAAGTGAGAATTACAAACCCAAATATAGAATTCCTTTTCTAAGTTGCAATGATGACGAGTCCAAGCAGGCTTCGAAGGGTAAAAAGAACGTCCCAGATGATCTACTTTCTAATGCAACATCCAAGCCACAACGTGTTACGCCTTCTAAGTTTAAAGGTAAACGCGATAACTAGAATTTGTGTTATGTAATCATTTGTCCTATATATTGGGAAGTATTATTTTGAAACTTCACCATTTAGTAGACATTTGGGGTACTTATTATGTAAGAATCTATTGTAATGGAACATGTAACGTGACTTATATATTTAATGTATGTTTCATTTTGTATCTTGTTCATCCCCATTGTTTGATTAGGCAGAAAATTGGAATATCATTCATAAGGTTATCAAAACATACTATTATTAAACGTCAACTAAAGTTTCATAAGAAAACAACGGGAATTAGAATTGCATAAACAAACTCAACAAATGATTGATCGTTATAGAAGGGAGAAATCTACCCACATTCAAGTGTATTTTAGTTTTAGGTTTAGATATAAAAACTTTATTTCAAGTGTGAAATCCCAAAATTTAAAAGTAAAACAAACATTGCATCAAAAGCTTTCTTTTCCTTTTCATGATTTTTACGTCTATTTTTAGCCTCCTCATCTGAATTGTAAGCCGAAGTTGAGATGCAGGGACAATATTAATTGAAACAGGTGGAAAGGTAAAACTAATAGGGGGAAACCTTAAGTTGGCAGGGGCAACTTATTGTCATTTTATATAGCCACCTCATACATTTTCTAGTGTGTATTATCTTTAGATATATACACAACGAGTTAGGCAAGTGATAAACCAACGGTGCTCACGTGATCAATTAGTATTTATTGTGTCTTGACTTGTCTATAACCAAAGTCAACTCATTGATTCACTTCTACTACTTTGAGCCCTGTTTCAGTAAGAATGTACCAAAAAAGTTAATGGTCATAAACTAATAAGACAACCGACGAATTAGGCAAGTGATAAACCGACGGTGCTCACACGATCAACTAGTATTTATTTTGACTTGACGTGCCTAGATACAAACTCAACTAATGAAATGGTACTTTGTTCTTTAAGGTTGTTTCAGAATTTAATAGCAAAATAGTTTATAGATATGTTGACACACTTCATTATCACACAACATACCCATTGTTTCTTTCTACGATTTATTCTTTATTATAATTCACAAACTATTTTCAAACATGTCTGACTATATACCAACTGAAATCCAAAGAGAAATAATGCTTAGGCTCCCTGTGAAAGATGTATGTAGATGTTGTTAGGTCTGTAAGACACTAAAAGCTTGCATCGACGCTGAAGATTTCATTCGTGCATACGGTTCTCCTGAGGTTGCTAGTTGCATCTTCATTTTACAATACAAGCAAGACACCAAGGGTATCATGTATAAGGTGGATGTTGACTTAGCATTCACACTTAAAGCGAATGCAGGATTAATCGCTGAATCCACTTACCACTTTTGAAGGTATATGGTTTTTTATTTATGGCAAAAATATTGCATTGGTCCTCTGGAACCCATCACTGGACAAGACTATGACAATCTTGACAATGTGGCCAATTCTTCATTTTCCAAAAAAGTTTTTGGTTTTGGTGTTTCTCAAGCAACTCAAGAAGGTACCATTGTGAAAATAAAAAATCCGGTCAATGTTGAAGGTACATGCTCAGTCTCAGTATTTACAATGACATCACGCGTGTGGATGGATTTTGAAACTGAAGCTTCGTCTCGGGATCTATTTGTATAAAGAGGGGAAACCAGGCGGTGGTGGTCAGAAAAATATTTTGGGTGTGCTTAGAAAAGTATCTTTGTAATCTTGGCCAAGAGCATAGAAGGCACATGATTTTTTCCTTTGATTTGGATACTCATTAGTTTATATTGGAAGATATCCCTCAAGAGATAACATATGCTATTCCACCTTCATACACACACGTGCCAAAGTTATTAGGTTTTACAAAGAACAAGGAGCCGATATTTGAAGTAAGTATGAACCCAACAGGTCTTCCTCACATACTAGAAACATGGAATAGAGGTCCGCGCGAGTTTGTAAACAACTTAGCTATTGAAGGAAGAGATGGTTCTTTCATGGTCGACCCATACAAGGATTTGCTATTTCTTCTTAACAATCCATCAAGTGAAATTATAACTCCATGATGTCTATGAAGATCAATGTTTTATTTCATTGCATTTCTTTCCTTAATGTTATCAATCTTCTTTACCTAATTCACAATCCTCAAATTTTAACCAAGTGCACAAGTGATCAACTTTTTAACCATGTGCATAAATGATCAACTTTTTAACTAAGTGCACAAGTGATCAACTTTTTAACCACGTGCACAAGTGATCAACTTTTTAATCAAGTGCACAAATGCTCAACTTTCTAACTAAAATGCTCTACTTTTTTTTACCTAATGCACAAGTGCTCAAATTTTTGTTACGGTTTACGTATTCAGCAAAAAAGGAAAATATGCCAATTTGAAAATGGCAGTTACCATACATATAAGTAAAAGTTCCACCAACTAGTTATTGCAGTGACTACAACCAATATAATAATGAAAGATACATGTCAATGCAAGTTTACTATCACTACAACCATAAGGAATTGTTCAGGTTCTTAAGACTGTCAAATGTTCCCATTGTTGTTTGAACAGGTAGTGGCAATCTTGTAGTTCCAAAAGAATTTTTCCAAATGCTCCCGATAAGCTAATCCTACTTGAGATGGGTTAGTCACCTCCAATGGCTTATTTTTTGTCAGCATGAACAAATTTCTCATTACCCAAACCCTACAATCGCCTAAAGGGTCAGCTTACGTAGGAACATTAGCTACGTAACAGAAATTGATTGAGTAATTTGAAGGATCAATTCCTTTCTTACGCATTACATCATTGTCCTCAAGATACTTGGGAATGCGAGAGCCGTAGGTTTCTGTGAAAATCCTTCAATTTCAGGTCAATATTTTAATCTCGACTATTAAGTATTATATGTTTACTCTAATGAGAATTTTAAATCTTCGGCTAACCGAGAAGGTTATGACTTGAAACTAGCGTAAGAATGTCGTTTAGATGAAAATCGGCAAGGAATACGTTAGGTATCGATATTTTATTCTCAAATTATCATATGAATGATTTTATTATATTTATTTTTATTTCTCGTATTTTACGTTTTAACGAATGACGAGAACTACGAATGATCGCGATACCGACGGATGCCCAAAAATTTACGTTTTATTATCGATTGTCTCGATATTTAATATTTTCGACGTTTCTGATTTAATTACGTTTTAAGTCGTGTCGAAGTTATATTATTAAATTTTTGAAGCGTTTTAACTTTTAAAAAGTATTTTTACGAAACCCGAGTCCCGTAAATAATTTCAAAATTTAACATTTACATTTTCTACCCATACAACTATTTAAATGCATTTTTGGACCAAAACTATCACAAATTGGCAAAACTAACCCTCCACTCACTATATAAATACCCTCCACCACACACACATATCATTTTTATTCATTTAAAATTTTGAGAAAATCTCTCTCCCTCTCTCTTTGTTTTCCGTCCAAACCACCACCACAAAACACCCTCAAATTTTGATTTCTACTTTGATTTGTTAAAATCTAACAAAAGACCCATTTTAATCTTGAGCTACCCATCATATTAGTATGATTTTTATACACATGCATAAACTTTTTCAAAATTTTATTTTTCTTGATGAAGTAGTAGTGTTTGATCTATTTTTATGTTGTGTATAAATGTTAATATTATTATATTCAAGTTTTAATTAGTTGCATGTTTGATTTTTGAATTGGGTTTTCTTTGATTTATACATGCAAGTGATATTAAGATGATTAGAGTTGAAAAGGGTTGTATTAGTGCGATCATAGGAGCATAGGTGTTGTCAAAATGAGTTGAAAAATTGATCTAGTATGATTTTTAGAAAGGTGTTTTAGACCAGTGGGTAAAAGGCTGTTTTCGAAAATCTTACTGTTTGAAAATGATTAAACAAATGGTATAAGCTTATAGAGAATTCTTTTAGCTTCGATTTGCCGCTTGAATGAGCTTCTAACTCATTACGAGCGAAAAGTTATGCTACTTTTAGTATTTGTGTACCGGGAGACGGGTATCGGCACAATCCGAAAATTGTTGTCGATATTTGGATCGAATCTCGGGGACTATAGAGTGAGTTTTAAAAATTTTCAAGTACTGATATAAGTTGCTAAACCTCAGGTTATGAGTCTATTTTCAAACCCAAGTGTCGGTCCTATAAATGGAGTTGTTTAGATACGTCAAAATGGTTTTACGAGTCAAAGGCGTAAATCTGTCCGGTTTTTATAACACGAAGGTGTGTCGGGCAGAAGGTCTTAGAAGTAATATTTTTGAATGAAACTTAAACTGACTCTTCTTCATATTATATGTGAGTTTGTGACCAAGTTTCGTCGAAATCGGACAAGTGTAGATAGGGTAAATTGGTGTGTACATTTGGAGTGTACATGCTGATTGGTATTTTGGACACATAGTTCAATAATTATGTGGCGTGATTGAGTATTCGCCATTGGACATGGGGATTTACTCAAGTGTTAAGTCAATATATATAAATGACTTAGCTACTGGTCCGAGGGAAGTAAAATGATAATTTGACTTGCGTTGACTTGGCGTCTTAAGACGGGTCAATATCGAGAGTGCAAGTGTTTAAAAGAATAGTGTTGAATAAAAGGGTATAGTAATAACACTTTGTATTATTAAACTTTTCGGGATTGTCTTGGTTTTGTAATTTTGATTTTTATTTTTATATTATTTAAGTATGATTTATACTTAAGTCGATTTTTAACGAACGCGCCTTATTTGGTAGGTTGCGGTTTTCGTGTTTAAACGGGCATCACTAATCGTCGGCGATCGTCTCATTACCACTATTGGCTAAGGTGAGTCTATAGCCTCGCTTTGAACATGTTTACTTGTTTTATAAAACCCGCGAGGGGGTTAACATGCTTGTTTTATTAAAATAAAGGGTACAACGAGAAGTTGCGGAAACCTACTTATTAGCAAAGTATGGGTGCAACGAGAAGTTATGGAAACCCTATTTACTTGAAAAGTATTTATTGAAAGGTACAACTATAAGTTGTGGTAAACTCATGATTGTTTTAAAAATTGAACACAAGAAACTTAATTGTATGTTTAGATGAAAGTTATTACTTAAGTTTGTTTAGCCTTAAAAGACCCATGAATCGTGAATTGTTAATCGAGATAACGCTAATGCTATGGATAGATCTATCGGGGTGACGCCCAGTCCGGTCGCGACTAGCTCTCGTGTGGTGTTGTGATGCACTAGTAATGAAACATCGGATGCATTGTATAAGAGAAATATACGCACTTGGCTAGGTGTGTTGGGCTGAAATAATATATATTAACGTTCAATGTCACGAGACTTATGTAATGACACGATAATTATGTTCGTACAACATAATTGTCTTTGATAAATTATTAACCATGGAAGGTTATTTTGAATACTTGTGTTCTCTTTATTTAAATTAAACTCTATAGATTCACTCGGCAAATTTTGCTGACTTTTTAGCATATTTTATCTCAGGTCCATTAGGAAGGCACTCGAGGAAGGCGGTTTCGTGAAGCTTGATTATTTGAAATGTTTTGGCCCGCTTTTATAAATTATATCAATTCAAATGATTTTTACCATTTACTAGGTTTTGTAAATTTGAAATTATCTGAGACCATGTATGAAATTGTACTTTTATTGAATGAAAATGAATGAATGTTTATTAAAACGACTTGTTTTGAGCCGTTTTCTATGATTATGAGATTGAACCATGATAGTAACACCCAATGACCCTTCCGCTGTTATGACCGAAATTTGGGGGTGTTACAGATTGGCATCAGAGCTCAAGTTATAGAGAACGAAAAGATTTTCCAAAAATGAATTTTTGAAATCTTTTAACTATAACTGTTGCAAGCGAAATCTCCGAGTTGCCAATGGACGAGAATGATAGTATTTATACATATATGGGATTATATATATGTTGTAATCTTTATCGATTATTTGAACTTGTGAATTACAAGGTATGTTTTCATTTATTTAATTATAAATGATAATTTTATATTTATACGAGATATTTATACGACGTCGATTGTCACGAAGCCACTCTAGTCATTTTAATGCTAGCGCCGAAGCTATTCCTGGAATAAATCCAATTATTCTCAAGATTAACTAAGTTGTGGATAGACATGATCCCAACGAAACGGCTAATATTCTTGCTGATATTCTCTTGGTTACAAGGATTTTGATTTCCTTGGTTCTTATTCTTGATTTATCGATTCGTTCATTTCGTTTAGCAAATTTAATTTGCATTTTCATTAATCTTCGACATTATACTATTTTGATAGAAACAAATTTGTCCGAGATGATACTATTGATTGTTAGGAATTGAGATTAATTAGTATGGTATTCACAGGCCAACCAGGATTCCATATCATATCACTGATCATTTTCTGTTAAATCAGTTTCTCATTTGTTTCGATCTTGATCTCTTGCGTTGAGCTGGCGATGCTTGAATAAAGTGATTTATAATCGTTGAAATAAATTGGCCATTTATTTGAACAAGGAAATTATAAATTGTTGAACTACAAATTTCTGAATCTTATTCGGAAGGACTTGATCAGTCCATGCAAATAATGATTCATAAAGGTGTGGGCTTAAGCATATAGCATCTACGTGATTAAACTCTTATTGACTCATAATTCGTTTGCTCGATTCATTCTTTGATTTTGTTCCTTTAATTCATTGATCGTGAAATGATTGTATTGGGGCTGTTCCAAAAGCACCAATTGAGGAGGATACAAGCGTCTCTGAAAGACACTGAAGAAATCTTCTTCTTGTAGGACCGAGGAGCCTTCTTAGCCATGTGAAATACCTAGTAACTCTTAGTAGATTAGTTTATCAATTGTAGTATCCTCTCATTAATCCCTAAATAAACTGTGACAACAGTTAGTAGGACTAGTCTTTTAAGTTGTATGGCATTAGACGATGATTTTCTATAATGTTTGACAATACGACTTGTACTAGTTTGTGATCAATGGAATGACTATCTTTTGATTCCTAATTCTACATCGTTCTATTATTATCTTTCTTTGCTTTTCTCTTGTAAATTCTTGTGGTATAACGCAATCATTGAATGAATACTTATTATGATTTGATTTGCGTTACACAAGACTCGTGCAGTCAATGAAAGCTATGACTGAAGCACGAATGCGCCAAGTTATTAGTTAATAAGTTGTTGTATCTTTAGTTAAATTCATGGCCAACATGAATGATGGATCTGGATCTGGATCTGGATCTGGAGCTGAAGCTACAACTGGTGGGACTGGAACTGGTGGAGCTGAAGTTGTAGCCGATAATGTTCGTGGTACGAATGGAACAAATGTGCCCGAAATTAGAGGCTATAACTACACTTCATTCATTAAGTGTAACCGTAGACTCTTAAGGGGACTAAAGATGATGGAGGATTGTGTCAGTTATTGAAAGCTGGCGTCAGTCTTTCGAATCAGTGACCCTAATCAGGAGGATAAGGTGCAGTCTGAAATCGCTACTCTCCAAGGTCGTACATTAATTTGGTGGAATGGCAGACTTGCTTCCATAGGTATCGTTACTTATGGGACACCATGGACTAAGATGAGGAAGCGTTTAACTGATGAGCTTGTCCTCGAAGCATTTCCAAAGTATGAAGCAAGTGTTGTACAATCTGAAACTGAAGGGAACTAACATTGGTAGATATATCAAGTGTTTCCATAAGTTGACTCCTTTATGTCCAAGAATTATGGAACCCGAACCGTCAAGGTCAAGTAGTATATTCACGGCTGACCAAGAATATATGCGGTGATGTGACTTCTTCTAAGCCAATTGCTTTTGTGAAGCTGTCTGCGTGGCTTATTAGCTCATGGGACACATAATTCAAGGCAAGGCTGACAAGGTCACTGAAGGGAAAAATAATTCCAAATTGAAAATTCTTTTCGTGCATTAGAGCTCGTAAGTATATCGAAAAGGTTGTGGATTATTCATGGCTTAGGTATCGTAGAAGGAATCGTAAGAGAAGTAAGTAGAATTACTCTAGTCATTCGTGACTATCCTGAAGTGTTTCTAGAAGATTTGCCAAGGCTTCCGCCTCCAAGGCAAATAGAATTCCAAATTTATCTAATTCCTAGAGTTGCAACTGTGGCACGTGAGCCATATTCATTAGCACCCTCTGAGTTGAAGTAATTACTTTTGCAGTATTACGAACTATCTGATAGAGGTTTTAGTCGATCGAGCTTGTCAGTTTGTAGAACTCCTATTCTTTTCGCTAAGAAGAATGATGATTCGTTTCGTATGTGTATCGATTACCGAGAGCTGGATAAGCTAACGATCAAGAATCGTTACCCATTTCCATAAATTGATGATCTATTTGATCAACTTCAGATTCTAGTGTTTTCTCCTAGATTGATTCTTTGTTTTGCTTATCATCAACTTCGCATACGTGAGGAAGATATTCCTATTACGGCGTTTAGAACTTGTGATGATCATTATGAGTTTAGGGTTATGCCTTCTGGTTTTACCAATACATCTGTTGTATTCATTGACTTAATGAATTGTATGTGTAAGCCGTGTCTTGATAAATTCGAAATCGTTTTCTTTGATGATATTCTAATCTGCTCGAAGAGCGAGAAAGAACATGCCGAACACTTAGGGATTATCTTGAAATTGTTAAAGAACAAAAAGATGTACCCAAAATTCTTAAAGTGTGATTTTTGGCTTGGTTCTTTACAACTTCTCTGTCATGTGATTGCCAAAAGTGGCATACATGTTGATTCTGCGAAAATCGAAGCCATCAAAAATCTGAATGTTCCAACTATTCCAACTGAAGTACGACAAATTCTAGGTTTGGCTGGTTATTACCGAAGGTTTATTGAAGGATTCTCTTTGATATCAAAACGATTAACTAAGTGATATTAGCATTTGCAACGGGTTCAATTTTAGTCTCGATATCCTCTCGAATTGATCTAGGTCTTAAGTGGAATGATTGTTCTTGGTTACTAAATAAAGGGGTTGGGTTTTATAGTCTAATAAAAAGTGGAAATGAAAGTTTAAATCAAAGGCAATTACCTTAAGTTTGATTAACAAAAACTTGGTTAAAAATTTAAAGTTCAAATTAAAATTAAAGTTAAAATGTAAATTGTGAAATAGGGGTAAAGAAACAGTAAATCAATAACAGTAAAACAGTAATTTTAGAATACTCAAAAATAACTGATTCGGAACTTTAAACCTTGATTCGGAACTATCTGATTCGGAAGACACTATTCACTCATCCGGAACTTTCTCATCCGGAACTTACTCATCCGGAACTTAATGGTTGATTCGGAACCTTCCGGATGAAGGTTCTTGGTTCGGAAGTCTGAGCTTGATCCGGAACTTTTGCTTCGTCCGGAAGTCACTGGTTCGGAACTTTATGACTGATCCGGAACTTTCCGAATGAATAGGTTGATTCGGAACTTCTGATGCGGAAGTAACTGATCCGGAACTTCTTCTTGATTCGGAAGTTTGAAACTTCCGAATGAAGGTGACTTGATGCGGAACTTAAGGACTGATTCGGAACCTTCCGAATAACTACTTCATTCGGAACTTTTTGTCTTGATTCGGAAGTCTGGAAACCCAGTTACAGAAACAGTGCAGCGAAGAACACGGAACACAGATTTTGATCAAAATCGAACCAAATACTTAAAAAGGTTTTACCAAATTAAACACAAATCATTTAGATACCATGAGCAACAAATCCCACTAATAAAAACACAAATCCAAACAACTTTTGAAGATCAAATCAAGAAAATAAAAACTTAAGAACTTGAAGATAAAGATGATGAAGAACAAGATGAAAATGGAAGATTAAACAAGAACTTAGTATTGAATGATTGATGTTTTGACAAGATGAAACAAAGATTAAAATTACAAGATTAAAGAACTAAAGATAAAAATCACCAATCACCCTAGTGGTGATGGTGTTCTACGAACCAGGAGAAAGAATGGGGAGGAAGAAAGAAAAACTAAAAAAAACTCTTCTAAAATGTGTGTGGGATGGCCTATTTATAGGTGTTTCCTTTGGTTGGTGAGTGGGCTTTCTCCCGTTCTTCTTGTCTTTTCGTCTTTTCAGAAAAGTTTCCGTTTTCGATTCTGATTCGGGATTTGTCGTCGATTAAATTCAACTCGTCTTTTAATTTCTTCGTTTAATAGTCTTGAGTTTCTTCGACTTATATAAATCTTCCATCTTTGGTCCTTTTCTTCGATAAATCTTCGAATAGGCCCAGTGACTTCAAATCTTTTGCATCTCTTGGACAATAGACTTTATCTTGAGTCTTTTTCTTCAGTAAAACCCGTGCAATCCCATGTTTTCTTCAATATTTATCCGGTTGGCTCTGAAAACACAATAAACACAAAAACCACGCATAATTCCAAACAAATGATATTAAATACGTGTTTTGGTCTCGTTTTAGCCCGAATTAAGTGGTAAAAGGATGGGTGTTTACACACCTATCAAATCCCCTACACTTAACCATTGCCATGCCCTCATGCAATGCTTAGTGATAAAGCAAGCTTACACTTTTCTCATAATTAATCAACCTTGGCCTTATTTAAATTCTACTAAACAAAAATTTAAAGAAATGAAACTTCAAAGGTAACAAAGGGATAGAAAACCATTTTCACTTGAAAATAGCTACATGGAAATAACTTGTAGAGAAATTGATGACTTACATTAGGGCTTTGGTGCTGCGAAGATTTATCACCCTCAAGTTTCACGTTCCCCAAACTAAGCTTAAAAACGAGATCATTGTTATTATAAGTTAGCAATTCAAACACTTACACACATGGCTTAATTAAATGCTTAAACTCCCTTATTCCTAGGTGTATCTCTTATATTTTATTTTTGTCTTAGAATGATCATGAAGATGCATTTTTGGACTTATTTCGATAGTTTATTAGGGCTGAAAGCAAAGTAGGACGATTTGATCAATAGTTAGCTAAAGGACAAAATCTCTTAAAACTACTTCTCGGGATATCAAAAAGTTCATATCTTGGCATAACTTGGTTCACGATTTGAGACCTTTCTCGGGCCGATATTTGGCATGTACTTCATACTTCATATCTTCGAGAGACGTTCTTGAGATAATGGTCTTCTCATCATAATAGAGTTTCTTCGCTTGGAGACTTTTGAGGGGTACTCCAACTTTGTTGACCACGACTTCATGATTATTTCTTCAATCTCTAATTGGGATTTTGAGATACAACGATCCGCCTCCTTTTCGGACTTGGATCTATTTATCCTCATACCTTGTTAGGGTCTTTTCGGATAGACTTCTCCATGATCTTTATGGGAGTTGATTGCTTTTCGTCGTGAGTCTTGATCCTTCATATTGACTTTAGGAATAATGCTTTTCACATCACTTTGGATCTTCAGCAATAAAATTGAATCCTCATGCCTTGTTAGGGCCTTTTCGGACTCGCCAATCTTCGCGCCCCGCTTCATAAGTTATGCCTTGGCTATGAACTCTTATCATTACCGAGCAACTTTTAAACGATCTTGGGCTAGAAGCTAAGTAACTTTTCAAATCGTAAGACCTTACTTATTGCAGATAAATTATTAGCAAGTGATGGGAGAATAGGCAAATAATTATACCAAGTGAGCTTGCGCAAGAATACCGACTTATAACTGACTCTATCATTTCTCGTCCTCCACAATTTAAAATCTCAAGTAATGAGACTCGTGGACACTTAGCCTAATAAACCAATTAAGGTCTACATGGTTAAGGATACTAGCTAGAATAAACTTGGATAAGTCTATTCGGGTTGAGTCAAAATAAACGCAACGGGCCTAATATATCAAAGGCTTCTAAACTAGCTACACCACTTTATTAATATTTTTGACTTTATTGTGGAATATATACATATGAAAACAACGATAAAAATTTAAAAATTACGACTAAATGGCCAAAGTTAATTAAAAATTTGAAAAATGTTGAAAAATAGGATTTTCCGGTTAATTGAAGGCATTTTCATGGAAAAGTCCACTTAAAACTTCGATAGAAGTCCCCCCTACACTTAAGATAAACATTGTCCTCAATGTTTAAGCATGTGGGAGAAGTCCCCCCTACACTTATGACATTGTGCACGTTGGTTAACTCAAGTTAAGGAAGAGACGACTAACGTGATCAATTTCAAATGTGAGTATGAAGAAAATTGAATCACGATAGTTGAGAGATAGAACCGGAATTCGGATAAACACGGGAGCACGGTTCTTCTAAGATTCCAAGAGTGCACTGATCCCTGTAATCACATCACCACACAAAGGCAAACACATATAGAAGTCCCCCTACACTTAGGGGATTAAAACATACAAGGATAGATACTCGGGCTGCCTCCCGAGGAGCGCTTGTTTTTGATAACCGAGTCACGAGCCTGACTCGACCCAAAATTAGTTCATGGGGAACGTGGTGAGGGATGGAATCACCTCGTGAGAGGTGTCCTCACCAAAGTACAACTTCACTCGTTGGCCATTCACCTTAAAATTTGGTCCATTAGGTTGAGCGAGCTCGAGAGTACCATATGGAAAAATTTGGGCAATGGTGAATGGGCCGGACCAACGAGATTTGAGCTTTCCCGAAAAGATTTTCAACCGAGAGTTAAAAAGTAAGACTTTGTCTCCAACATGGAACTCTCGGTTTTTGATCGTAGAGTCGTGAATGAGCTTAGTTCTTTCCTTATAGATCAAAGAATTTTCATAAGCCTCATTACGGAGCTCATTCAGCTCATTGAGTTGGATCTTGCGTAGGTCACCGGCTTTGTTTATATCAAAATTAGCCCACTTCAAGGCCCAATAAGCCTTGTGCTCCAACTCAATGGGGAGGTGGCACGCTTTCCCGTACACAAGACGATAAGGCGTACAGCCGATCGGGGTCTTGTAAGCAGTACGGAAAGCCCACAAAGCATCATCAAGTTTATCAGCCCATGAGGCACGATGCTCTCCCACGGTCCTTTCAAGAATTCGCTTCAGCCCTCGGTTTGATATTTCAGCCTGGCCATTAGTTTGTGGGTGGTAGGCTGTGGAAAGACGATGGTTTACACCGTACTTAGCCATGACTCGAGCAAATTGGTCATTGCAGAAATGAGTCCCACGATCACTAATAATGGCGCGAGGCACACCGAATCTAGCGAATAGAGCCTTCAAAAAGTTACAAACCACCCTTGCGTCATTAGTAGGCAAAGCTTTGGCTTCAACCCACTTTGAAACGTAGTCAACGGCTACAAGGATGTATTTGTTTCCTTTAGACGAAGGGAATGGCCCCATAAAGTCGATACCCCAAACATCAAAAATTTCACATTCTTGAATGAAATTCTGAGGCATCTCGTCTTTATGTGTGATTTTGCCTTGCTTTTGGCAAACATCACATCGCTTAACCATATCGTGAGCGTCACGGTATATGGAGGGCCAATAAAATCCCGAATCAAACACTTTCTTAGCGGTGTAGTTGGGACCAAAGTGACCACCGGTGGGTCCTTTGTGGCAAGCATCAAGGATGTCCGACGCTGCCGGTCCATCAACACATCGGCGAATTATCAGATCAGCACATTGTTTGAATAGGTAAGGGTCGTCCCAAAAGTAAGTCTTGATGTCGGTAAAGAACTTCTTCTTTTGCTGGGATGTCAACCCTTCCTTGAGAATTCCACCCGCCAAGTAGTTTGCAAAGTCCGCAAACCACGGGGTTTCATTCGGCTTCGAGTTTATAGACATTAAGGTCTCCAAGGGAAAAGAATCATTGATTTCTTTGGTCGGATGATCCCCTTGGTATGGATCCTCAAGTCTACTAAGATGGTCCGCGGCTAGGTTTTCTGCTCCTTTTTTATCGCGGATGTCGATTTTAAATTCCTGGAGCAGCAAAACCCAGCGAAGAAGTCTTGGTTTGGAATCTTGCTTTGTCAACAAGTACTTCAACGCGGAATGATCGGTGTACACAATGGTGGTAGAAAGGACAAGATAGGGGCGGAATTTTTCAAAAGCATAGACAACGGCTAAAAGCTCTTTTTCGGTTGTCGTATAATGCAATTGTGCCCCAGTCATTGTCTTGCTAGCGTAATGGATTGGTTGGAAGTGTTTATTCACTCTTTGTCCAAGAACCGCTCCAATAGCAAAATCACTAGCATCGCACATCAACTCAAAAGGAAGCTCCCAATTAGGGGTAACCAAGACGGGTGCCTTAGTTAGCTTATCCTTAAGTGAGTTGAAGGCTTCAAGACACTCTTTGGAGAAGATAAAAGGAGTATCTTTTTCCAAGAGGTGGGTCATCGGACGAGCGATTTGCGAAAAATCTTTGATGAATCGACGGTAAAAGCCCGCATGACCCAAGAAACTTCTCACACCCTTCACAGTTGAAGGTGGAGGCAACTTTGCTATAACATCAACTTTAGCACGGTCTACTTCAAGACCGGCTTTCGAAATCTTATGTCCAAGCACGACGCCTTCTTTTACCATAAAATGGCATTTTTCCCAATTTAGAACAAGGCGAGTGTCTTCGCACCGCTTTAGCATACGTTCTAAATTGGCAAGGCAAGCAGAGAAGGAATCCCCGAAGACCGAGAAATCATCCATGAAGACTTCCATGGTTTGTTCAACCATGTCATGGAAGATAGCTAACATACACCTTTGGAAAGTCCCGGGCGCATTACATAAGCCAAAAGGCATTCTTTTGTAAGCGAAAGTGCCATAGGGACAAGTGAATGTAGTCTTCTCTTGATCTTGGGGATCGATGGGTATTTGAAAATAACCCGAGAAACCATCAAGAAAGCAGTAATATTCATTACCGGCTAATCGTTCAAGCATTTGGTCCATGAAAGGTAGAGGGAAATGATCCTTTCTCGTGGCATCATTGAGTTTGCGGTAGTCTATACAAACTCTCCACCCAGTAACGAGACGAGTGGGAATCAACTCGTTGTGTTCATTGGGAACAACGGTTATTCCGCCCTTCTTGGGCACACAATGGATTGGACTAACCCACGGTGAATCCGAAATAGGGTAAATCATACCCGCATCAAGAAGTTTGATAACCTCTGTTTTGATGACTTCATGGATTTTTGGATTCACCCTTCGTTGGCTTTGAATAGTGGGCTTATAGTCGTCCTCCATGAGAATTTTGTGCGTGCAGAAGTGAGGATCAATTCCACGAATATCCGAGATTTTCCACGCAATAGCCTTCTTGTGAGCTTTCAACACAGCAACGAGGCGAGTCTTCTCTTCATCTTTCAAATCCTTTGCAA
This sequence comes from Glebionis coronaria, assembly GCA_025667525.1. Lineage (NCBI taxonomy): Eukaryota > Viridiplantae > Streptophyta > Magnoliopsida > Asterales > Asteraceae > Glebionis > Glebionis coronaria. The sequence goes on along the minus strand of JANFOE010000322.1, from coordinate 2,820,398 downwards.
TAATGACGGGCGACTTCTTGTTGTCGTCAAGGAACACGTACTCGAGATGAGGCGGCAACTCCTTAAGTTCCAAATCCGGAGGATTTTCGACGGGAGGCGTTTTCAAAGTCGTGGCATCGATAGCAATAACCGTGGGAGATGGAGGCGAAGGATTGTCTTCGGTGAGAAGATTGTCAAAGAAACTCATATCTTCATCCCCCTCGGTGGGAGAATCATTAGTAGCTAAATTCGCATCTCCCATGGCATCTTCAAGATTGTTCCAGAATAAATCACTATCTCCAAATAGAGACAACGAGGAATCAATGGAGGACACGGTCTCAACAGTGGGAAGAGAGGTGGGAATACTTTTGCAAGCATCATTAAAGTGTTCTTCACAAGCCTCATCAAGAACGTCAATACAATTAACGCTCTCATATGAATAAGGCTGTTTAGACAACTTTCCCATGTTGAAGACTACTTTGTCGTCACCCACTCTCATGATAAGCTCACCGGCTTCAACATCAATGAGAGTGCGACCGGTCCTCAAGAATGGACGACCAACAATAAGTGGCACACGGGGGTCCATCTCGTAGTCGACGACAATAAAATCAGCAGGGAAGGTGAATTTGTCGACTCCTACGATAACATCTTCGGCTATCCCCACTGGATAAGCAACCGTACGGTTGGCCAATTCCAAAGTCATTTTAGTGGGGACTAGCTCTGGGAGAGATAATTGCTTCCAAACACTTAGAGGCATGAGATTAATACTGGCACCTAGATCGGCTAGGGCCATGCAATTCTCTACTCCCGGGAAATTGCAAGGGATAAGAAAACGACCCGGATCACCAAGCTTGGTTGGCAATTTCCTTAAGAGCACTGCAGAGCAGTTCTCATTAAGTTGGGTGTTGGCAATGTCGAGGAGCTTTTCCTTGTCGCTCAGAAGGTCTTTAAACATTTTGGCGTATTTGGGCATGTGAGCGAGAGCCTCAGCGAAGGAGATATTGAAATTCAGTTGTTTAAACATTTTAAGAAAGTTAGAAACCTGAATATCATCCTTGCTCTTTTGCTTCTCTTTCCTCAACCTAGAAGGATAAGGTATATTGGAAGAAGAGGAAAGCTTTGGGATTATAGGATCACTCACAACCACGGGTGGAGGAGGGGTAGAAAGAAGAGGTGGAGAAATTGGGGAAGGAGAAGGATGAGGAATGGGAGCAGGTGACTCGTTCTCCTTAGTCACAACCACCGGTGGAGGTATAGGAAGCTCGGGTTCCTTGGTACCTTTACCACTTCTAGTAGTGATTGCTTTCATCTCCCCTCTTGGGTTCGCAACGGTGTTACTCGGAAGAGTAGCCGAAGAAGAGGGTTGACTACTTTGGAAGAAACTAGCCATCATGTTTCTCAGATCATTAGTCTGGCTATCCAACGTGTTTCTCATATCAGCTCGCAAATCATTTCCTTGCTTGACCAAATCTGCCTTCAAGTTGCGCACTTCCTCTTGGAGATTTCCCACTATCACATCATTGGTCCTCATATAGGTGGCGACCTCTTGGTGTAGTGCAGTGTTGGTTTGGTTGGAAGGAGCATTGTATGCAGGTGGTTGGTAAGCTGGTTGTTGGTAGACTTGATTGTTACGTTGAGGTGGTTGTTGTTGCTTGTGAGGTGGGACGTATGGTTGTCGAGGTTGTTGTTGTTGTTGAGTAGGGCGGTTAAGGTTTTGTTGTTGGTTTGGGTTGGTTGGAGGAAAGCCAGGTGGTGAAAGATAGTTGTTGCTGCGGTAGCTAAGCAAGTTACGGTCACCTTGAGGTCTAGCTTGATAAGCAGGTTGTTGGTAGGTGCCATATGCCGCATTCACATTCTCAGCAGGGTAATCTTGGGTGGCGGTACAAGTTGTGTAAGAATGGGGACCACCGCATATCTCACAAGGTTGGCTGACAGCGTTCACTTGTGCATTTTTGGCGTTGTTGCTGTTGTTGTTGCTGACGGTGTGGGTGACAAGCGATTCAAGAAGCGTGGTGATTTTGTCTAATCGCTTGTCGCTGTCATTAGTGCTAGCACTAGCAACATTGGTCCTAACACTCTTGGTTTGCACACGAGACTTGTTCTCAATGATGTCCCAAGCAGCATTGGAAGTCTTAGCCAATAAATTACCCCCCGAGGCACTATTCAGTGAATCTTGGTCACTCATGCTTAAACCATTGTAAAAAGTATTAATTTGATGTACTTTGGTAAAACCATGTTGTGGGCATTTTCTCAAAAGATCTTTAAAACGATCCCAAGATTCACTGAATGACTCATCGTACTTTTGTTCAAAGTTTATAATCTCATTCCGCAAAGCGGTAGTACGAGAGGGTGGAAAAAAGTAGTTGATAAACTTTGTTTCCAAATCCGTCCACGAGAGAATACTCTGTGGCGGTTCCTTAGCAAGCCAATGCCGGGCTTGTCCCTCTAAAGAAAAGGGAAAAAGTTGTAACCTTATCACTTCTTGTGAAACTCCATTGAACTTGACCGTGTTAGTGAGTTGTAGAAATCTCTTGATGTGGTCGTGTGGATCATCAATGGTGCGTCCCAAGAACGGTTGAGCTGAGACCATCTGGATAAAGCCTGACTTGAGCTCGAAATTGTTGGCGGCAATTGGTGGTATAACAATTGGATCCGTGTTGCCATCAACATGAGCTTGCAGCAATTCAATCATTGGGCGATTATCCGGAAGGTGCTCATTGTTGTTGTTATTCATGTTGTTGAAAGGCGGATTGTTGTTGTTATTATTGTTGTTCGGAGGTGGTATGTTATTGTTGTTTTGTACACCAGCCATGTCTAAGTTATCGAGAGGCTCGGGCTCTTGATAAGACGTGGATCGAGTGCGCATACACCTGCAAAAGAACGAACAAAGAAAAACAAAGCAAAAATATTTTTGGTTTTTATTGTTTTTTACTTTTTAGGATTTTTGAAAATTTTATATTTTTTAGTTGTTTTTGACAATTTTCTTGAAAAAGTAACGTTCACGGGGAACGGATCCCAAAATCCAAGTTCTACAAAAAACTTTTGATCTTAACGAGAAGAGCCGGCAGCGGCGCCATTTGATATTAGCATTTGCAACGGGTTCAATTTTAGTCTCGATATCCTCTCGAATTGATCTAGGTCTTAAGTGGAATGATTGTTCTTGGTTACTAAATAAAGGGGTTGGGTTTTATAGTCTAATAAAAAGTGGAAATGAAAGTTTAAATCAAAGGCAATTACCTTAAGTTTGATTAACAAAAACTTGGTTAAAAATTTAAAGTTCAAATTAAAATTAAAGTTAAAATGTAAATTGTGAAATAGGGGTAAAGAAACAGTAAATCAATAACAGTAAAACAGTAATTTTAGAATACTCAAAAATAACTGATTCGGAACTTTAAACCTTGATTCGGAACTATCTGATTCGGAAGACACTATTCACTCATCCGGAACTTTCTCATCCGGAACTTACTCATCCGGAACTTAATGGTTGATTCGGAACCTTCCGGATGAAGGTTCTTGGTTCGGAAGTCTGAGCTTGATCCGGAACTTTTGCTTCGTCCGGAAGTCACTGGTTCGGAACTTTATGACTGATCCGGAACTTTCCGAATGAATAGGTTGATTCGGAACTTCTGATGCGGAAGTAACTGATCCGGAACTTCTTCTTGATTCGGAAGTTTGAAACTTCCGAATGAAGGTGACTTGATGCGGAACTTAAGGACTGATTCGGAACCTTCCGAATAACTACTTCATTCGGAACTTTTTGTCTTGATTCGGAAGTCTGGAAACCCAGTTACAGAAACAGTGCAGCGAAGAACACGGAACACAGATTTTGATCAAAATCGAACCAAATACTTAAAAAGGTTTTACCAAATTAAACACAAATCATTTAGATACCATGAGCAACAAATCCCACTAATAAAAACACAAATCCAAACAACTTTTGAAGATCAAATCAAGAAAATAAAAACTTAAGAACTTGAAGATAAAGATGATGAAGAACAAGATGAAAATGGAAGATTAAACAAGAACTTAGTATTGAATGATTGATGTTTTGACAAGATGAAACAAAGATTAAAATTACAAGATTAAAGAACTAAAGATAAAAATCACCAATCACCCTAGTGGTGATGGTGTTCTACGAACCAGGAGAAAGAATGGGGAGGAAGAAAGAAAAACTAAAAAAAACTCTTCTAAAATGTGTGTGGGATGGCCTATTTATAGGTGTTTCCTTTGGTTGGTGAGTGGGCTTTCTCCCGTTCTTCTTGTCTTTTCGTCTTTTCAGAAAAGTTTCCGTTTTCGATTCTGATTCGGGATTTGTCGTCGATTAAATTCAACTCGTCTTTTAATTTCTTCGTTTAATAGTCTTGAGTTTCTTCGACTTATATAAATCTTCCATCTTTGGTCCTTTTCTTCGATAAATCTTCGAATAGGCCCAGTGACTTCAAATCTTTTGCATCTCTTGGACAATAGACTTTATCTTGAGTCTTTTTCTTCAGTAAAACCCGTGCAATCCCATGTTTTCTTCAATATTTATCCGGTTGGCTCTGAAAACACAATAAACACAAAAACCACGCATAATTCCAAACAAATGATATTAAATACGTGTTTTGGTCTCGTTTTAGCCCGAATTAAGTGGTAAAAGGATGGGTGTTTACACACCTATCACTAAGCTAACTCAAAGAATGAACCGTATGTGTGGGGTGATAATGAAGAGAAAGCTTTTCAGACCATGAAAAGAAAACTCTGTAGCATGCCGATCTTATCATTACCTGAAAGAACTAAAGGTTTTGTTATTGATCGTGATATATCTCCTGAAGGATTTAGAGCTGTTTGATTTGTATATGCGTGTAGGAAACCTAGGAAGAATGAGGAAACTGCACAACCCACGACTTGTAATTGGGTGCGGTGATTTTACTCTTCGTCTATTGAGACATTAATTGTATGGCACTAATGTACGGTATCCACCGATAGTAAGAGCCTACATTGTATTCTGGAATAGAAGAGGTAACTTAGCCTTTAAGTGATTACGATTGTGTTATTCGTTATAATTTGTGAGGTAGGAGCCAATTACAATGGATTCATTGTTAAGCTCTCGAAAACTCAGTCTGAATATGACTCGATTTCTGTCAGTGTTGATTGATTGACTCTGCTCATTTTATTTCGATAAATAAATCGATCGTGCTAATTAAGAATCGTTTGTTATCTGCTCGTAGTAGACATGGAAGTTATGACGATGTGAAGCGAAAACCTTTCAAAATTGAGGTAGGTGGAAAAGTTATGCCAAAGCTATCACCCTGAAAAAGTGTTGTGTATTTTGGAAAACGTGGGAAGTTAAGTCCCCGTTAGTTTGGACCATCCGAGATGATATCGATGGTAGGTCCGACGACATGAAAACTTAAATTACCCCGAGAACTACAAGGAATTCACAATACTTTTCATATGTCGAACCTAAAGAAATTTCTTTCCGACGAAGATCTTATTATCTCTCTTGATGAAGTATGAATCGACGGTGAGTTGCATTTCATCAAAGTACTTGTTGATATTATCGATAAGGAAGTTAGGCAACCGAAGCAAAGTCGAATTCCTATTGTCATGTGTGATGGAACTCAAGACGAGGACCAAAATACATTTAACTCTTTGATTTCAACGAGCGATCGAGGAAGACCGCAAGTTGATCTTCGGGACGAAGATCCAAGTTTGGTGGGGATAATGTGACAATCTGTCAATTTCAGGTCGATATTTTAATCTCGACTATTAAGTATTATATGTTTACTCTAATGAGAATTTTAAATCTTCGGCTAACCGAGAAGGTTATGACTTGAAACTAGCGTAAGAATGTCGTTTAGATGAAAATCGGCAAGGAATACGTTAGGTATCGATATTTTATTCTCAAATTATCATATGAATGATTTTATTATATTTATTTTTATTTCTCGTATTTTACGTTTTAACGAATGACGAGAACTACGAATGATCGCGATACCGACGGATGCCCAAAAATTTACATTTTATTATCGATTGTCTCAATATTTAATATTTTCGACATTTCCGATTTAATTACGTTTTAAGTCGTGTCGAAGTTATATTATTAAATTTTTGAAGCGTTTTAACTTTTAAAAAGTATTTTTACGAAACCCGAGTCCCGTAAATAATTTCAAAATTTAACATTTACATTTTCTACCCTTACAACTATTTAAATGCATTTTTGGACCAAAACTATCACAAATTAGCAAAACTAGCCCTCCACCCACTATATAAATACCCTCCACCACACACACATATCATTTTTATTCATTTAAAATTTTGAGAAAATCTCTCTCACTCTCTCTTTGTTTTCCGTCCAAACCACCACCACAAAACACCCTCAAATTTAGATTTCTACTTTGATTTGTTAAAATCTAACAAAAGACCCATCTTAATCTTGAGCTACCCATCATATTGGTATGATTTTTATACACATGCATTAACTTTTTCAAAATTTTATTTTTCTTGATGAAGTAGTAGTGTTTGATCTATTTTTATGTTGTGTATAAGTGTTAATATTATTATATTCAAGTTTTAATTGGTTGCATGTTTGATTTTTGAATTAGGTTTTCTTTTATTTGTACATGCAAGTGATATTAAGATGATTAGAGTTGAAAAGGGTTGTATTAGTGTGATCATAGGAGCATAGGTGTTGTCAAAATGAGTTGAAAAATTGATCTAGTATGATTTTTAGAAAGGTGTTTTAGACCAGTGGGTAAAAGGCTGTTTTCGAAAATCTTACTGTTGAAAATGATTAAACAAATAGAATAGGCTTGCAGAGAATTCTTTTAGCTTCGATTTGCCGCTTGAATGAGCTTCTAACTCATTACGAGCGAAAAGTTATGCTACTTTTAGTATTTGTGTACCGGGAGACGGGTATCGGCACAATCCGAAAATAATTGTCGATATTTGGATCGAATCTCGGGGACTATAGAATGAGTTTAAAAATGTTCAAGTACTGATATAAGTTGCTAAACCTCAGGTCATGAGTCTATTTTCAAACCCAATTGTCGGTTCTATAAATGGAGTTGTTTAGATACGTCAAAATGGTTTTACGAGTCAAAGGCGTAAATCTGTCCGGTTTTTATAACACGAAGGTGTGTCGGGCAGAAGGTCTTAGAAGTAATATTTTTGAATGAAACTTAAATTGAGTCTTCTTCATATTATATGTGAGTTTGTGACCAAGTTTCGTCGAAATCGGACAAGTGTAGATAGGGTAAATTGGTGTGTACATTTGGAGTGTACATGCTGATTGGTATTTTGGACACGTAGTTCAATAATTATGTGGTGTGAGTTGAGTATTCGCCATTGGACATGGGGATTTAATCAAGTGTTAAGTCAATATATATAAATGACTTAGCTACTGGTCCGAGGGAAGTAAAATGATAATTTGACTTGCGTTGACTTGGCGTCTTAAGACGGGTCAATATCGAGAGTGCAAGTGTTTAAAAGAATAGTGTTGAATAAAAGGGTATAGTAATAACATTTGTATTATTAAATTTTTCGGGATTGTCTTGTTTTTGTAATTTTGATTTTGATTTTTATATTATTTAAGTATGATTTATACTTAAGTCGATTTTTAACGAACGCGCCTTATTTGGTATGTTGCGGTTTTCGTGTTTAAACGGGCATCACTAATCGTCGGCGATCGTCTCATTACCACTATTGGCTAAGGTGAGTCTATAGCCTCGCTTTGAACATGTTTACTTGTTTTATAAAACCCGCGAGGGGGATAACATGCCTATTTTATTAAAATAAAGGATACAACGAAAAGTTGTGGAAACCCTACTTATTAGCAAAGTATGGGTGCAACGAGAAGTTATGGAAACCCTATTTACTTGAAAAGTATTTATTGAAAGGTACAACTATAAGTTGTGGTAAACTCATGATTGTTTTAAAAATTGAACACAAGAAACTTAATTGTATGTTTAGATGAAAGTTATTACATAAGTTTGTTTAGCCTTAAAAGACCCACGAATCGTGAATTGTTAATCGAGATAACGCTAATGCTATGGATAGATCTATCGGGGTGACGCCGAGTCCGGTCGCGACTAGCTCTCGCGTGGTGTTGTGATGAACTAGTAATGAAACATCGGATGCATTGTATAAGAGAAATATACGCACTTGGCTAGGTGTGTTGGGCTGAAATAATATATGTTAACGTTCAATGTCACGAGACTTATGTAATGACACGATAATTATGTCCGTACAACATAATTGTCTTTGATAAATTATTAACCATGGAAGGTTATTTTGAATACTTGTGTTCTCTTTATTTAAATTAAACTCTATAGATTCACTCGGCAAATTTTGCTGACTTTTTAGCATGTTTTATCTCAGGTCCATTGGGAAGACACTCGAGGAAGGCGGTTTCGTGAAGCTTGCTTATTTGAAATGTTTTGGCCCGCTTTTATAAATTATATCCATTCAAATGATTTTTACCATTTACTAGGTTTTGTAAATTTGAAATTATCTGGGACCATGTATGAAATTGTACTTTTATTGAATGAAAATGAATGGATGTTTATTAAAACGACTTGTTTTGAGCCGTTTTCTATGATTATGGGATTGAACCATGATAGTAACACCCAATAACTCTTCTGTTGTTAAGACCGAAATTTGGGGGTGTTACAGTTTCAGCAAGGGCCACCTACCATTTTTAGTATTTGACTTGAGTTTCTAGCACCTGGTCAGGAAGCATGCTGTCATAAATGGTTATAACACCAGAACGAAAGTGCAGTTCAACAAGATCTAGTAATCCTCTTCGTAGATTCAGAAATAAACCTATAATATCAAATAAACAATAAGCCGAGGCCCTATTGAACTTCGACCCAAAATATACTTTAGACTAAAGGAAGGAATTTTTATAAAACATTAAATTTGTTCTAACCTTTTCAACACCATCATCAGACCAGGGGACACCATAGGTAACACCAGCAACATAATGCGAATACAACTCGTTAGTATGAACAGAAGTATGAAAGTATGGGCCATTTATTACGTAATCTGCATTAGCCAGTCTATAGCGCCACAGATATAAAAACCATAGTTTCAAGTGCTGTCATTTGAAAAATAAATTTATTAAAACCGTTAATGAAAGTATATTAGTATAATTATAAACTAGTTATATAGTTCAACTTATAGTATCTGAAAGCCAACCAGCTCGTCCCCGACCGATACCCAATAATCGTCCCCAAAATGAAGCATTGACAGTTATCGAATCGGGTCCCCATGGTAAATAAAAGACCTTATCCTTGTCATTAAACAGTAAGTGCAGAATGTCTTTAGAAGTAAGGGTTCGGTTTCTTGGTGCATTTGTTGTGTGCCATAAATCCTTAAAAAACAAATCAATTAATAAGTTCTTGAATTTCAAATTTATTTCAACACACAATTCAAATGTACAAAAACATACCTCGAACCATTCGGGAATCTCATGATTACCATGTCCAATCAGTGGTACTTTAAAATTATTAAGTTTCTTTGTCCTATCACAAACCTTCGCCTTAGGTTCTGATGACTCAAGGGGGTGATGAATGGGTCTTGTAGATACTTACTAAGTTTAGTCTCACATTGACTTTTGACGAATTGTTGTTCATCATCATTAACTAAAGCCACAATTGGGACACCATCAGTTTCATTAATAACTGACTGATCCGCCGTACTTGACACATGTTCAGGCTATTTAACTAAAGCTGAAATTGGAAACTGATCCACCAAACTTCCCACATGTTCAACATGATTTACTATTTCATAATTTTTGACAGAATCAGGTTTGTTATTAACTGGCTTAGATGTACAATTTATTTCCAGTAAAACATCCAATGCCCCAATTTCAAGTTCGTCAAGTTTCTTTGTATGATGGAAGCCTTTTGTGTCGTCTTAAATAATGCAAGTCTGTGATGCCACATATCCAAAACCCAGTTCTCTTGTCTATATAAATTCTTGGGGATCAACATCATGTAAACTTATCTTACAAGAGGTATAAAAATTGAGTTATTACCTAAGTGTTATCCACAAATAAAAGTCCATCTTCATTACAAGGATAGTCATTAGACAAAAACTTATTTCCTTCTTTCATTTGATTTATTTCAACCTTGGAGAAAACCTGATAAATCCGCATTGGAAACAGAACGTCATCTTAAAAAAACAAATTACATATGCATTAATAGGTCCGCTAAAAGATATATTACCTCGGCATCCGTAATGGACTGACTATGTTTTTCCTCTTGCGGCAAGTCATTCACTCTTTGTCCTTTAAAATTTTCAAGGTTTGAATCAACCGATGTTGATACCTGAAAAAAAGTTATATAAAATCTAAGTATATCAGTTCCCACTGTATGTGAAGATTTCTCGGTTGAGAGGAAATAGAGTACTATGACAAGTAGGGGGAAAGTTAACTATAGCAGGGAGAAAGTTAACTATAGCAGAGGGAAAGTAAGTTAAATATTTTACCTTTTTATTAAGAAGCGACTCAGGATGTTGTTCCTTAAACGGAGACTCATTCACATTTAAAAAACTTAAATCTTCAACTTCTTCAGTGCTAGGTGGAACAAGTGTATCAACGTCCATATACTGATTACCTTCATTGATTACATTAGAATCAAATGTGCCAGAGGCCTGAATGATTGACAAAACACATTATATTACATGTATTCCTAAAAGATACTTTTAAAAATAGATATATTACCTTTTCATTAACAAGCAACTCAGGATGTCCTTCATTAATCGGTGATGCATTAAGTTCTGAACAACTTAAATCTTCAACTTCTTCAGTGTTATGAGGAACAATTGTATCAACGTCCATTACTGATTACTTTCGTTGAATTCATTAGAATGAAATGTTCTTGAGGCCTGCATGGTTGACAAAACACATTATATTGAAAGTATTACTCAAAGAGACTTTTGAAAATAGATATGTTACCTTTTCATTAAGAAGCGACTTAGGATGTTCTTCATTAATCGGTGATGCATTCATTTTTGAACAATATAAATCTTCACCTTCTTCGTTGTTCAGAACAACACTTGTATCAACATTCGTATACTCATTTGCCTCTTTCCTTTCATTGTAATCAGGTATGCTTGAGGAGTGTTTAGTTTGGGAAAAAACATTAAGTTTCTAGGATTACTAAAATAGATAGCTTAAAATAGATAAATTACCTTAGTGTCAAGAACCGACTCAGGATGAACTTCCTTAACGTCTTTAACTTCAATTGTCTTCTGAACAACACTTGCATTGAATGAACTTGTGCCCTATAAAAAGTGGAGGTTTAGCATTTTTTTAAAACATAAAATATATCTAAAAAATCCACAGACCTGTGTTGTATCTTTAAATTCATTGGGGTCCTGAACAACACTTGCATCGACATCCATTGAGTGGTTTCCCAAAGTTGAATCACCTAAGTCATCGTTGATCTGATCAAAATTTCCCTTCTCTAATTCGACACATACCTGAACGGGAAAAAAAAGAAATAATAAAATATTAACATTTATATTACTTTTTTGTATCTTATAAAAAAGGAAGGTATCACTTTTACCTTCTAAGGGTTAGCAAATAACAATTTCTTCACGAGATCATCAAGTTTTGATAATCGTATCTTAAATTTTGCTTTCAATTGAGTAATATTTTGAAGAACATCATCTTTGTCAATGTGGGTTGTAGAGGGGCTGTCACATATATGCTCCAGATTAGCGATACGATCATTGAATTCACACTCAAATCATCAACCTTCTTAGAAAGATCTACAAAACTTAATGATGAAGATCCATAATCAATGCCCTCGTCATCTATTATTTCAGGGGTGAGTTCTGTATGCACATGTTTCTGTGCCATTAAGAATTTGTGTCTATACCGGGTCCTTTTGTTTAAAGTTTGTATAATCTTGGGATTAAAGTCTCTGTTGACTACGAGGGTGTAAACGAGACAATCGTGAACTTGTTCCAAGAAACTCCAAACTAGATATCCACCAGGGTTGTTTTTTCTCAACAGTTGTCGGCTCCAGGTTATAAATAGGATTTCTAAAATCAAATAAAGTATGATACTCGATTTTTGGAAATGGGTTCACATCACTCCATGCAACACACCGAGGTGGTACATCAACTTTCTTAGACCACCAACATTTTGAAACAGAAAAATTTTCTAATAACCAAATCTGAAATAAAAATGAACAATGAACTAATAAGCACTGAAACGTGATAAAAAATATGTAATAAAATAAAAACAAAATTACAGACCTTTAATGGGAAAACAAAACCTTGCAAAGTATACGTAGGGACATATGTTGGGCCAAGCTCAACAATCTTTTCCAAATGATCCTTGCGGTACTTTAAGTCATGATTGTATATCCGTTTGTGAAACTCCTCCCATATATACTCACCCCAAGGGAAATTGTTCTAAGAATTAAAATTCTCAACTAGATTAAACAACTCTTCTGCAACAACTTCCCGTAACTGATAACCCGTGAATACCCAATTTAACGCAAACAACAAACAAACCCGCACGACATCGGCATCAGTCAGTTTACTAAAATAATAATTGTCCGAAATAAGCTTATTAATATCTAACCCCTTTACTCTACGGACGCCTAGAAAGACATGTGTACGGAAATCCGTTTCAAGTTGCCTAAAAGGTTTTAAAGAACAGTCACCAAAAAGAAACCCGGTAAGCAAACGTAATTCTTTTTTGCTAAACTCCAAAGTATGTTGCCCAAAATCAAAGTAAAAAGGCTTATTGAGAGGTTGGATCTCAACATATCTTTGATGTTGAAGGATACAGCGAATCAAATGGTTATCATGCTCCTCTGTTCTTATATCTAACGAAGGACCAAACACTGTTATTCTAAACAAATTAGCCCGAGAGTCTTTGATAGACAATTTTATTTTGATGTCAAATGATCTAACTTACTTCTAATGTCAACCTTCACATCATAAACCTATTGTATAAAAAATAGAGTGAGTTTTGAAGTAGCTAATGAAGATGAAAACACTAATTTTTATAAATCCCAGTTCAAATTATAAACCTATTGTATAAACTAGATGGACGCTTCAATTAAATAACTATTAAAAATAAAAACAAAAAGCATTTGATTGATGGTGCATGCACAATTGCGGCTATCAATAAAAACAATGAGACGGATCTCGTAATCGTAAACCACCAGAAAATGGGAAGGAAAATGAGTGACGACTGATAGGATGGCTGCAACGACGATGAAGATTGTTGGCTAAAAAAAGGGAACCGTTTCGCCCATTTGTTGGCCGCAATTAAAATTAAATTGATTGAAAAATGGGGTATAATTGAACAAAAAGTTAGTTAGATTTAGTTGTGATTAGGGTGGTATATGTTTTTCTTAGTATTTTGGAGGGGAAATATGAAAAATTCAGAACGGTTATCAAGAAGAAATATTAATCTTAAAGGTAGATTTGGTACACGTTCCAACAAAAAGTACTGACAAAATTGATCACTTGGTGGTTGAGCGCCATCAATTGATCATTTGAAAAATAATAAGACAAGTATTATTGTTGTTAGGAGGACCATGTGTGGGATCGATTATTGTTTAAAAAGTGTACTTGATTATGACACATGGAAACCATGTAGTGGAGTTGAGCAGTTGTGCAATTGTGTATGACTATATTCGTCAAATTCTTTACACGTGACCAATAAGTGAATTGAAAGGGGGGATTTTGACCAAATCCGTCTTTTCCCCTTTTTAAACGTAGGTCTTAAAGATTTTATTTATAAGTTTACTTTTTCATATAAAATATAACTTTTGAGTTGTGGATATGTTTGACAAAAATAATTAATGCTGGAACGAGAGAAAGAGATAAAGATTATAAAAAATTATTATTATAAGTTACATGAATATTTTTTGATTTTAAGAGATTATAAAACATTGTTTTTTATAATCTCTTATAAGTTTATATGCCTAAAAAAAATTATGAAACGGTATATAGAACTAGTATTCAGGAGGCTTTAATAAGTACGTGAGAAGGTGAAAGTTATGTGTATATGGAGTTAAACAAGATCCAACGACTAATTATAAACAAGAGAAAAAAAACGCTCATAGCATGTTATCGCGCCAAGGCCAGCATGCTAGAAACTCTTGTTGGGTTGTTTATAAATATCCCACCTCTTTTGTATCTGCAACTCACCTCTTGCGAATCTTTTATTCTATCTGTATTTCTTCTCTATAATCTTTCTAAGTCTTTCAATGTTTTTCTATATTAAGATCTCTATCATCACACTGAAATTTAACTTCTTTCAAGAGAACCCTAAACCTAATGGACCACAAGCCAACAATCATACTTGGGCCAATAACTTGTCAAACAAAACTTAGTTCACACTTGCGTGTTATGTATTATTCTTATACTCTGCTCTTAAAGTTGAGTTTTAAGTATGTTGTGACAAATAAATTGACTCACTAGTTCATTTGTAAAGTCTTATCCGGTTACGGATAAGCAAGTGTAAAGACTTATTCGGGTGCAGACGAGCAAGAGTGTCAATGTCTTATATTAGGTGAGATCAAGCCAAGTATCAAACGTGGTATTCTTGAGGGTTTTGATGATTCTCTAGTGGAATCTTGCTTCATTTTAAATATATTTGTTAAGTTTTAAATCAGTTAAGAATGATCAACATCATACACCCGTGGATGTTAACTGAGTATTGCATGTAGCAATGTTTAACTGTTTCTTTGCTAACCATGACTTATTTAATAGCGATTTAACTGATTTGTGAATAAAAAATACAATACCTTACAACAATTAAGATAAAAAATTATTTATATCACAACGTTCAGGAGGTAAATCCATGAATCTATCCTAAGAGCAAACAATAAAATGGTGTCAAAGCTCGTGCCGAAGACTTTGGCTCAAGAAGAAGAATGGCGCATCGTACCAGGGTTGATGCCAAAGTCCCTCACGTCAAGGAAACCTGCACACGCCAACGCCTTCTTTTTAATTTCCAAACATATTTAGCTAAATAGGGAAAAAGTAGCCGTTTTTTAAATACCCATTTTTTAAAAAAATTACCCCATAAAAATCTTATAAATTTCCAAACATTTTTAGCTTGACAGGAGAAGAGTAGTTGTTTTTCTAAATGCGCATTTTTTTAAAAAAATTACCTCATAAAAATCTTATAAATACCTCCTCCTTCTTCTATATTTTATACACTTATCCATATATATTTTATAACACACACTTTTATAATTCTCTAGTTTTTTCTCACCAATATGATTCCCAACCAACATTGACAACTGGAATGCTCAACAACCCTACAGACCAAATTCCGAGTTCGCCTTCGAATCTGACCAACAATCGGGTTCCTCCAATCAACTTTCGTATAACCCTATGAATTTTTATCCAAGTTTTAACCCATACTCAAATGCTAATCTCGATTTAATAATGTTTTATAATCAATTTCATCTTACACACGTATACGCACATGTCTAAACCATAAACAAATCAAAGTGGTTCTTCCCAACCAGTACTCGACCAATAATCTCATCAACCACAAGACAAGAACGAGCCAGTCCCTACCTCGACGTCATCCAAAAAAGAAAAACGTTACAAGGTAAAGTCTAAGAAAAAAGTTGAACCATAAGCCAAAGGTGCGGGCTCTCAAAATTTGCGGATTCAATTCGAGGAGTTGCTTATGGCGGAATGTTACAAACAAATATACGAGGATCCAAAATACATTTCGGGTAAAAATATGTTTCACTACAAATTTCTCGACACATACAATGAATAAGGCAAGAAAAAAGAATCCTGGTTCGTACCAAGAACATGTTAATGGGAAAGTAGACCCCAATGAGTCGAGATGTTAATAAGTTTAATTCAATTGTCAAAGAGACTAATGTTATGAGAGGGGATGAAGATGAGAATTGGATGATGAGGGTTGAATTATTGTATCAACAACACACGTGTTTGGATTTTAAGCACCATAGTGCTTGAAACTTTTCGAAAGACAATCACAAGCAGAAAAATCTCAGTTTGAAAAATGCAAAACGAAATCACATGGTAGCGACCCAATTAAAGATTTTGATTCGAGTGGGGACAACTGTGATCATGATAGTTTCGGTTAAATAGGCACATAATTAACGCCTAAGCCTACAATAAACATATGATGAGCCCAAGCAAGAGATACAAGAACACATATACTAATCATGGCATAATCCATGCCTAGATATTTGGGTTACCAATGAGGAACCCAAGATTTTCGGACCCGACGCGTTGCCGCGTCGAGCCGAGTGACACTAAGTTTCAAAGAACCAACAATCTTCAAACTTCACCACTAGTTCTAGTTTAAACCCTAAAATGTTGGAAGCGAGATTTAACAACAATACTAGTTAGATCGCAATGTAAAGATGGAGGTTATCTAACAAAAGGCAAACAAGAGAGTTGATTTAATCAATTCTCAAAAGATAGAGTTAGACATGAGAGTGATACAAATCGACACAATCATGATTGATTTGGTTGTCGCGGTTATCATCATCGTCCAAAAAGCACGAATCGTGAATCATGGCTCGTTATGACCTAAATAACTTTTAATTTAATGACTTTTTTTAATGTAATATATGTTAACTAATGTATTCTTTTTAATTTTAATGAGATTTATTTTTAGTTATATAGTATTTTAGTTTATGTCTAAAATGAAAATAAAATCATTTGGTATTATATTTCTGGTGTTAATGAGGATGCCTAAAAATACGAGGACATATTTTTAGTATCAAAATTCTTTTTGTTAACGTAACTGTACGTTTTTCTTTTTAATACCACCTTTTTTTATATCATTGCATCTAGTGTTTTAAACTTTAAAGTGTATGTATAACACCATTTACACATTTAGGAAGTGATTTGTTTTATGGGTCTAGTAATGAAGGAATACTTTCGTTATTCAATACTACTATTTGGTGCGTGATTCAGAATCAAATTATGACATCATTGCTAGAAATCTATCTTACACAAATTAGATCGTATTTGCTTAAATCCCATTTGGTATCCCACGTAAGGGGGCGTTTGTTTAGCATAGACGATTCACTTAAGGATTGTCTTTTCGGTTAATTCTAAAGATTAGGGTTACACATGGTCTATATTAATAAACAGTTAAAATAATAAATAACTATTATATATGCTGACTATGGAAATGAAAAAGAAAATAAAATGCCAATAAACTTTAATGTTTTATTTTTGGACCAATACACATTTCATCTTATAAATCCTACCCCTCATGCTACCTTTTATAGATGCCCATATATTTGGATTTAGTGGGCCCATCATAACCCATTCCCCACAAACAAACAAGATTAATGATGCCAAACATAAATCCTAAAGAGAAATTATTCTTAACAAACGCACCCTAAATGATTTTACTTTTTATTGTTTTAATCTTATCTTTGGTATTTTTTTACGAACGAATGGTTATGATCATTTTTTTTTGTAAATGATATAATAAATATATTCAACCCTTTTCTTTATTTAAATTTATAAACAAACAACTTTTTTATGAATCATATCTTTTCTTTTCATTTTTTATTCAAATCATTACCAAATATAAATTCCATTGCAAACCCATTTACAAACCAAACACACACTTATTGTGAACACTTGTAGTAATAACTTTAGGAGTATGCTCTTAACATGCATCCATATTGTAACATTTTTGTGTGCAAAAAGTTTTTTAGTGGTTTTGGTCCTTTATTTTGATGTGATCACTTAAAAATTGTATACCAACTACTTAAATAGTGATTTGAGATGTGTGTTATTCAAGAAACAAAACGAAAGTATATATTCATATGTCTTTTTTACGTTTACATATCGAGTATATATTATGTAAACAAATTAGTGTTATGTGAAAAATTATGACATATTAATACTTTTTCTTTCTTATAAAATTAGAATACTTTTATAATATCGAAAACACTCATCTTTTCATAATACAAATATATTGTCAGTTACTCAAACTTTTGACGTATATAACACGGAAAAAAAACTTAAATTGTAATTCATCTGTGCAGGTCACATGCCACCATTTGGCATTTTTCGGGACCATTTGGTGTGGCAGTGGTAGCACAACACTCGATAAGTTGTCGTCAAATACGACGAATTATGGTGTTTTCTAATAATACGAGAAAATACCTGAAAACACAGTGATGGTGTGGGCATGGGCGGATGTATTCCTTAGGAATAGGGTGACAGCGCCCTTTATTGCTAGCCGAAAAATACGAGACTTTAATGTATTTTTTATAATAATTTTGATCTTTTTTTGAAGGTGAACCCCACCCCAAACTCAGATTGTCCCCAACTCACATACTAAAATCCAAAATTCAACTCTCTTAAACCTCGTAAACTCTTGACATATAAGTAAAAATATTCGATTTATCATTAACCAACATAATTTTCTCCTTTGCATTTCATCGTTATTGTCAAGAATTTTTTTTGCCCCACATCCTACTTTACTAGTTCCGCCACTGGGTGAGGGTCTTGTGCCACTATTTGACGTTTTCAGGATCATACGGTGTGGTTGTTGTGGCTCAACACTCGAAAATACGAGGTACGATATAAGGTTGTGCTATCAAGTAGCGCTTTCGGAAGTAGCTTATCTACAATGCAAAAAATCTTTATTAACTTTTTGCATTTAATACATATTAAAATAATTAACTAAAACTTTTATAAACTTTTAGTTTAATAAGTTCTATGAAATAGCTTTTCAAAAAATTTATGATACAATGTAAAAATTCAAGTTTAAAATTTTCTAAAATAACAGAAAACTATTTTTTAACATTAATTCCATTATCACACCTGACAAACAGAGGAAAGTTAAATACAACAAGTTACATCGAACATAAAGAGCAAAACTAAAATCCGTTTGCCTTACATAGTACACAATGTAACAAGTTGAGCAAAGCCAAAACATACCATAAAGGTTGTAACGCGGGGATGACAAGATATTACAAGGGTAAAGGGAATCACCAATATGAGCTTTTTTGTGAACATACCTATATGAAGGTGTACTATGAGGCAAAAGTACACAAAACATACAAAGGAGATCAAACCTAATATCCTTAAAAGAGTCAAACCTAAGCCAAACAATAAATCCAAAACCCAATGCAACAACAAGCCTTCAATGGTGTGGAACGATAGCCGGATAGGAGGCGACGACAGTGAGAAGTGACAGATCTGAAAGAAAAGTGCTATTATTGTGAGAGTTAGGAGAGAAACCTACCTTCACAAAGAAAAGAGTATATATACAAAAGAGGATATAAGAAGAAGATGTATACAACCGATCGACGAAGAAACAACAGAAATAGATATGAGCAAAGAAAGTTTTGATACAGTTTTTAGGCGGTGAGAACTGTGTAGTAATGGAAAGATATTGTTGCCAATAGGAAAGTAATGGACTAAATATATCGTAATATCAATAAATTTGTACTTTGATTAGGATCATATGTTTTGCAAATTATCTTGAAAAAGTTAATTCACTTGAACACACTTTAGGGTGAAATAATTTTGAGAATACTCTCTTGTAAGATAATTTTATTTTGTTTTATATGGTATTAATATCAGACGTCTAGGCACCCATAATTGTTTTTCTTTTAGTTTTGGAATAACAATTTTATAAAAAAATAAGAGACTAATCCGTAAGCACAGTATTCAGTAGGAAACCAAGAATACATTGCCCACATACACAGTAACACATAAGATATATAGATTTGTACGAAGTATATGATAAGGAACTAGTTCATTTCTTTACCCAAAATAAAAGGTTAATGGTTCACTTTGTTGTTTAAAAAGTCACACTCGGCCGTTTGGTGAAATCATTTATATTAGAAAAACATGTAAAATCGAGGTAAAAAATATTTTACCAAAAAATAGTTCAATTCGACCACTTGAACTTCTTCTCAAGCTTGGGGAGGAGGTTTTGGTTTTGGGTTCGAGTTTCGCAAGAAACAAGAATTCAAGATTTTCTTTTTTACTGCGAAGCAGTGAGTTTAAAGGGTTCTCTTCGCGGATCTCTCTTAATAGTTCGGGTCCTGAGACCTTCTCATTATGAATGATATAACTCAGAGATCAGACTTAGAAGAGCTAGTTTCTTTTATCGGGCTTCAAAATAAAAATAAGTCAAACTAAAGTTTTACGGAGTACTTTTGTACACACGAAATACAAAAAATTATACACTAATAAGCCATATTTAAAAAGGGCTAACACCCTTTCATGTTTTTACTTTAAGCTATGCCCACTAGTGTATGTTTCAAATGAATGTCTTGAAATGACCATGATTTTGAAATTTTGTGTTCGTAAATTACATCATGTTTCATCATTTTTCCTTATGTGATACGTGTCAAATTTTATGCGAAGCTGCACAATCGTACTACCGTAAATTTGTTTTTTTCTTTTTTGAGTGAGAATTTGGTATTAAAATAAGGGTTTTGCTAACTAATGCTCACTGGGCAGAAGTTAATGTATATTAAATGAACACAAACTTTTCAAATTAACATATAAATTCATTAAATACACATTAATATTATTAAAAATTATGGTCAAATATATTTATTAGTTTATTTAATGCATTTTAATGTTAATTTAAAATTTTTATGTTCATTTAATACACACTAATATCTGTCTAATAAGCATTGGATTAGCAAAACCCATAAAATAAATCAATATTCGATTATAGAGAAAGTAAGGACAGAAACATCCTATCAAATTATCAAAAATATCAAATCCACGCCATAAGCATCTCCATAAGCCACAAAACCACACTCACTTATATTAATATCACACCATTATCTTGATACTCATCACTAAAAAAACATTGTTATCCATTTCCTCTATTTCAATAATCAGTCAATCAAGTTAGGAGAGGAGATAATGATAAGAATTGGATGATGAGGGTTGAATTCTGATATAAACAACATACGTGTTTGAATTTTAAGCACTATAGTGCTTGGAACTTTTCGAAAGACAATAACAAACGGATAAATCTCAATTCGAAAAATGCAATATGAAATCGCATGGTAGCCACCCAACTAAAGATTTTGATTCGAGTATGGAAAGCTATGATCATGGTTGTTGCGGTGAAGTAGGCACGAATATTAATGTCTAAGCATACAATAAACACATGATGAACCCAAGCAAGAGATACAAGAACACATATACTAATCATGGCATAAACCATACCAATGAGGAACCCAAGCTTTTCGGATCCGACGCCTTGTCGCGTCTAGCCGAGTGACACTAAGTTTCAAAGAGCCAACAATCTTTAAACTTCACCGCTAGTTCTAGTTTAAACCCTGAAATGTTGCAAGCGTGATCTAACAACAATACGAGTTAGATCACAATGCAAAGATGGAGGATATCTAACAAAAGGCAAACAAGAGAGTTGATTTAATTAATTCTTAAAAGATAGAGCCAGAAATGAGAGTGATACAAATCGACACAATCATGATTGATTGGGTTGACGCGATTATCATCAACGTCCAAAAAGCACGAATCTTGGCTCGTTATGACCTAAATAACTAGTTTATGTATGTATTTTTTAGTTTAATGTCTTTTTTATTAATGTAATATTTTTTAAATAATCTATGCTTTTAACTTTAATGAGATTTATTTTCAGTTGTAGTGTGTTTTAGTTTATGTCTAAAATGAAAATAAAATCATTTGGTATCATATTTTTTAGTATTAACGAGGATGCCTGAAAATACGAAGACTAATTTTTAGTATCAAAATTCTTTTTAACGTAAGTGTAATTTTTTCTTTCAATACCACATTTTTGATATCACTGTATCTAGTGTTTTAAACTTTAAAGTGTATGTATAACATCATTTACACATTTAGGAGGCGATTTTTTGTATGGGTCTAGTGATGAAGGAATACTTATGTTATTCAATACTACTATTTGGTGCGTGATTTCTTAATCAAATTATGGCATCATTGCTAGAAATCTATTTTACACGAATTAGATGGTCTTTACTTAAATCCCATTTGATATCCCACAATCCTATATAAGGGGGCGTTTGTTTAGCATAGAGGTTCACTTTAGGATTGTCTTTTTGGTTAATCCTAAAGATTTAGGTTACACATGACCTACATTAATAAACAGTTAAAAACAATAAATAACTATTATATATGTTGTTGTGAATATAAAAAAGAAAATAAAAGGCCAATAAAGTTTCATGTTTATTTTTCGACAGATACAGTTTTAATCTTCTAAATCATACCCTCCTGCCACCTTTTGAAGATGCCCATATATTTGGCTTTTATTGGGCCCATCGTAACCCATCCCTTAAAAACAAACAAGATTAATAATGCCAAACCTAAATCATAAAGAAAAAATATTCATAACAAACGCATCCTAAATGATTTTTACTTTTTATCTTTTTAATCTTATCTTTTGTATTTTTTTTTACGAAAGAATGGTTCTGATCATTTTTTAAACGATATAATAAAATATCTAACCTTTTTTTTTAAATTTATAAAACAAACAACTTTTTTATCAATAATATCTTTTCATTTTTTTTATTTCAAATCATTACCAAATACAAATTCCATTGCACACCCATTTACAAACCAAACACATCCTTATTGTGAACACTTGTAGTAATAACTTTAGGAGTATGCTTTTAACATGCAACCATATTGTAACATGTTCATTTGCAAAAAGTTTTTTTAGTCTGTTTAGTCCTTTGTTTTGATGCGATCACATAAAAACTGTATACCAACTACTTAAATAGTGATTTGAAATGTGTCTTATTCAAGAAAGAAAACAAAAGTATAAATTTATATTTCTTTTTTACGTTTACATATCGAGTATCTATGATGTAAACAAATTAGTGTTATGTGAAAATTATAACATATTAATACTTTTTCTTTCTTATAAAATTAGAATACTTTTATAATATCAAAAACACTCATCTCTTAATACAAATATATTGTTAGATATTCAAATTTTTAGCGTATTTCTATAACACGGAAAAAAATACTTAAATTACGACTCACTGTGCAAGTCACATGCCATCGTTTGGCATTTTTCGGGACCAATTGGTTTAGCAGTGGTAGCACAACACTCAATAAGGTGTCGTCAAATACCACGAACTATGGTGTTTTCTAATAACACGAGAAAATACATGAAAACACAATGATGGAGTGGGCATGGGCGGATGTATTCCTTAAGAATAAGGTGGCAGCGTCCCCCATTGCTAACCGAAAAATACGAAATTTTAATGTTTTTTTTTATAATTTGGATATTTTTTCGAAGGTGCCCCCACTTAAAACTCAGGTTTCTCCTCATTCACATGTTAAACTCCAAAATTCAAATCTCTTAAACCTCATAAACTCTTGACATATAAGTAAAAATACTCGATTTATCATTACCAACATAAAGTTTTCTTTCGCATTTTATTGTTATTGTCAAGATTTTTTTTTGCCCCCTACATCCTACTTTCCTAGTTTCGCCACTAGGTGTGGGTCTTGTGCCACTATTTGAAGTTTTCAAGACCATGCGACGTGGTCGTTGTGTCTCAACACTCGAAAATGCGAAGTACAATATAAGGTTGTGCTATCAAGTAGCGTTTTCGAAAGTAGCTTATCTACAATGCAAAAAGTCTTTATTAACCTTTGCATTTAAGACATTAAATTAATTCACTAAAATATTTGTAAACTTTTAGTATAACAAGTTATATGAAAAATCATTTCAGAAAATTTATGATACAATATAAAAAATCAAGTTTAAAATTTTCTTAAATTACGAAAAACTATTTTTTAACATTAATTCCATTATCACATTTCACAAATGGAAGAAAGTCGAACACAACAATTTACATCGAACATAAAGAGCATAATCGAAACCAGTTTGCCAAACAAAGTAGGGTAAAAGGTATAAAAATACTATCTTACTTATTGATTTCTGTCGACTTTAAACACTTACTATTTAATCTCGTGACTTTACTATTCTACTTGTTTGTTTTGTAATAATATTACCATTATAACCGGTTACATTTACACATCAGTAAATTGATTATTAAAAAAAAATCTAAAATCGGTTATTATATCCTACGTGGATGTTAGAGAAAAGGTTTGAACCATCCATGCAGAAAAAAAATATTCGATATAAAAAAATTTATAATACGCAAAAACGCGCGTTGTCCCCTAAGCGCGAGACGTGAAAACGCGAGCTGACGTACGGTTGGTGCGTTTTCGTGTCGCGTTTTCCCCATAGCGCGATATTTTTTTCCCCCGTTTCCTGTGCTCTTAAAGACAAAAATAACAAACTCCAGCTTAATAAGATGGTACTGGAATTCACTTTGTACCATCGGGAAAGGTTCCCTCAACCTAAACATAATTCAATAAGATGGTATTGTTAAATTGTATATTTTCAAGGTTGAAAACATTAAGATCCAATGAAAATTAAGTTACCTGCACGAAATAGGTCTGTTGAAAACATGTATGTCCTAACGTTCACTGTTAGCTACGAAAACTTATAGCCAACAACATGAGTATGGGAAGTATATTAGACATCAGTTTGTAAACGTATTTATCCACTATTGGATATAGAATTGTGTAATTTGTCAAGTATGAGAACACTCGCTTTAAATTTCATTTACTGAGTTCAATAGAATCACAAAGATACGATTGAACCCATGAATCTTATGATTTTTTTGTTAGCAACCAGTATTTTAACCATCTAAACCATATTTTTTATTTAATCGAAAATATTCAGCATATTGTTGTTTCAGATCTGGAAAATACAATAGGTATATTAGTGATACAAAAGGGTAATATAGTCATTTCAGGATTATATTGGTATAGTCGGAACAAATTTGATAGTAGAATGGTAAAGTCACGAGATTAATTAGTAAGTGTTTAAAGTCGGCACATTTTTATAACTACGAAGGTATTGTATAGCTTTTACCCAAAATAGGAAAATCAGACGTGGCCATATTAAACGTAATAAAATAATGACGTGAAAATTACCGTGCCATGTTGTCGGTAACAAGTTACCAAATTGGTAACTTCGAAATAATTTTGAAAGTAGAATGGTAAAGTAACGAGATTAAACAGTAAGTGTCTAAAGTCAACACAAATCAATAAGTAAGATGGTATTTTATAGCTTTTACCCAACAAAGTACACAAGGTAACAAGTTGAGCAACCAAAACATACACGATAAAGGTTGTGACGCGGGGACAACAACACAATACAAGGATGAGGGAGAATCACCAATGTGAGCTTTTCGCGAACATACCTATATGAAGCTGTAATTTGGGCCAATGTACACAAGGTATACAAAACATACAAAGAAGATCAAACCTAACATCCTTAAAAGAGTCAAACCTAAGCCAAACAAATCTAAAACCAAAACCCAATGCAGCAACAAGCGTTCGGTGGTGTGGAGCGGTGGTCGGATAGGAGGCGGCGGTGAATAGTGACAGATCTGAAAGCAAAGGGCTATTATTATGTGAGTTAGGAGAGAAATCTACCTTCACAAAGAAAATAGTATATATACAAAATAGGATGAGAGAAGGAGATCCAGACGGCTGGCCGTAACCGACCGTTGAAGAATCATCAGAAATAGATTTGAGCAAGGAAAGTTTTGATACAGTTTTTGGACGGTGAAACGTATGTGAGAGTAATGAAAAGCTATTGGCAACAATAGGAAAGTAAGGGACTAAATATATTATGGATATCAATAAAATTGTACTTTGATTAGGATCATATGTTTTCTGCAACGCAATAAGGCTGTTCGTTCTAGTTGGACGAGTTATCTTGAAAAAGTTAATTCATTTGACACACTTTAGGGTGAAATAATTTTGAGAATGCTCATTTGTAAGATAATTTCATTTTGTTTTATATGGTATTAAAATTAGATGTCTGGGTATCCATAATTGTTTTTCTTTTAGTTTTGGTATAGCAATTTTACAAAAAATAAGAGACTAATACGTAAGCATGATATTCAGTAGGAAACCAATAGTACTACATTGCCCACATACACGTAACACAGAAGATATATTGATTTGTACGAACTATATGATAAGGAACCGATTCACTTCTTTACCCAAAATAAAAGGTTAATGGTTCACTTTGTTGTTTAAAAAGTTTGACTCGATCGTTTGGTGAAATCTTTTATATTAGAAAAAGATGTAAATTCGAGGTAAAATATAGTTTACCAAAAAACAGTTCAATTCGGTCACCTGGACTTTTTCTGGAGCTTGGGGAAAAGGTTCGGTTTTGGGTTTAAGTTTTGCAAGAAATAAAAATCCAAGATTTTCCTTTTTACTGTGAAGTAGTGAGTTTAAAGGGTTTATCTTTCGGATCTCTCCTAATAGTTTAAGTCCCGAGACTTTTCTATTATGGATGATATAACTCGAAGACCGGATTTAAAAAGGCTAGTTTCTTCTATCGGCTTCAAAATAAAAAAGTCAAACTAAAATATTACGGAGTATTTTGTACACACGAAATACAAAAAATTATACACTAATAAGCCAAATTAGAAAGAGCTATCACCCTTTCATTCCGCCCACTAGTGTATGTTTGTAAATGAAAGTCTTGAAATGACTGTGATTTTGAAATTTTGTGTTTCGTAAATAGGTTTTTTTATCTTGTGCTCTAATGACACATGATAAGAAAGTAAAAAGTACACCTGGTCCTACAGAAAAGTACATATGGATTCATGTGTACTTTTCTATGAAACTCGATTATTTTTTATATATTTTCATGTGTTTTTATCATGTGCCCTTAAAGCATAAGATAGAAAAACCCAATCGTACATGTTTCATCTTGCTCAAAAATACATGCTTTGATCATTTTTCCTTATATAATACGTGTCAAAATTTATGCGGAAGCTGCACAATCGCACTACTGTAAATTTGTTTTTTGAGTGAGAATTTGGTATTAAAATAAAGCAATATTCGATTATATAGAAAGTAAGACAAAAACATCTTATCAAATTGTCAAAAATATCAATCCACACCAGAAGCATCTCCACAAGCCAACCACGCGCCTGATCACCCCACTCAATCCCACCCCTCCACGTGTCACCCCATCCAACGGCCACAAATCCACACTAAATCATATTAATATCCCACCATTATCTTGATACTCATCGCTCAAAATAACACTTATTATCCATTTCCCCTTATTTCAACAATCAGTGAATCATGTTTCTAAGAGCTCCAGCAACCACCGTGATCCACCGGCCAGGTATCATTTCCGGCGAGAACTTGACCGGGAAATCACCGTCGGTTGTGGTTTGTGCGGCGGCGAAAGGCTCATCGAACAACAGGCCCATAACAGGAGTTGTGTTTGAGCCTTTTGAGGAGGTTAAGAAGGAGCTTAACCTTGTACCTAATGTTCCTCAGCAGTCTATTGCTCGTCAGAAATATGCTGATGATTCTGAATCTGTTATTAATGAACAGATTAAGTGAGTTTTTTTTTTTTTTTTTTTTTTTTTTTTTTTTTTTTAATAATTTTAACTAGACGATTACTCGCGCATAGGATGTTCCATAAAGTAGCGTTAATTAGTATGACTTGTTAAGCTGTAATTAATTATTTAAATATTTAAAGATTGCATCGAATTTTATAAACATATGTGATTCGCTTATGAGCTTAATTTTCTGGCTTATTTTGAGACGTGTGTGCTTATATAAGTTTATTACGAAATGATATACCCGTATAAGCTTGTAAGTGTTAAAATAAGCCAGAAAATTGGGGCTTACGAAATATAAGCCGAAATCAGTTAAGCTCATAAGTGCACATACAAGCCGAAACAAACACCCCTGATAACATTACTCATTTTTTTTAAAGTTTTTTAAGTTTAAGCAAATATGCTTACTCTTTATATGTAGTATATATTTAGTTCATATGGTTTCAAAAGATATTATGGATTTTGTTCTTTAAGTTTGTTTCATTACACGAGTAGTGTTGAGGCTGAAAAGTTTGCACATGGGTGGTGTTGATTTGGAAATTAGGGGCGTCTTTGTGCAAGATTTCAGGGTGAGAGACTATTTGTGTAATGAAGATAGTCTAAGGGTGAGATTATGATAGTCTATGAGAATCACAAGGAACCGAGTAATTTACTTTATATCCTACTAATAAACTTTGTTTTCTTTTGAATAGAGGTTCACGGATTTTGACTTTAGTAAATGTAGGCGGCTGTGTACAAAATATTCTAAAAAGTTATCCTGTATTTAATCATCTTTTGTTGTCATTTTGATTGTGATTGAACCTTTATTTAATACTTGTATATATTGTGGGATGATAGTGATTTTGTTCAATGTTGTGATTGATTGTTATAACTTTTGTTTTTGTTTCAGTGTTGAGTACAATGTATCATATGTGTACCATGCTATGTATGCCTACTTCGATAGGGATAATGTCGCTCTCAAGGGTTTAGCCAAGTAAGTTACTACAACAAGCGTCATGTTTCAAATAAATTCGTATTAGAAGTAAATGGAACGATGCTTGATGGTAATTTGACTATGGCGTGTTCCTATTAGGTTCTTTAAGGAGTCCAGTGAAGAGGAAAGGGAACATGCTGAGAAATTTATGGAATACCAGGTGCTTAATTTTCCAAGTAGTCTTTGTGGTTCATTGTGTTGTATGTTTGAAATACTGTTGCATAAAGTTTTCATTTTTACTGATTTTTTTCTAAAATTGCATGCATACAGAACAAACGTGGTGGGAAGGTGAAGTTGCAATCTATTTTAATGCCGTTGTCTGAGTTTGATCATGCTGAAAAAGGAGATGCACTTTATGGTAAGTCACGTGTAATTGTTATTTTTGGGTGAACCCCTAAACCTTATACGTAGTATTAATTTCCAGAATATTTACAACCAACTTCCAGTCAGTATGTACTATGACATTACCATAGCTACCATAAAAACTGCAATAGGAATACAGATTTAGCCAAATCAGCACAAGTAATCAGCATGCCAATACCGAGCGCAATCAAATCCCTTTTCCTAGTAGTACAACTAAGTGATGTGCTATTGTTATATGATTAATTGGTCTAAACTTTAGAGCATTATGTGCAATAGTAAGTTTATATTTGGTTAAAATGCGATTGCCTAGCAATCTTTGTAGTTCTTGAGCTTATAACGTTTTGTTAGATCTTATTGAATCGCTTAATATGCTTCTGTATCAATTTTTGATCTCTTGTTTTATAATTGTAGCAATGGAACTTGCATTGTCACTGGAGAAGTTAACAAATGAGAAACTTCTACACGCCCATGCGGTATGTCATTCTATTTTCATTTCTATGAATACTGACTAGTAAATCGACTAATGATTATCAGTAAGGTCACGGGAAAGTAGGATTTATGTTTCTGAATAATCATATCTGATGTGAACAGGTAGCAAACAAGAACAATGATGTGCAATTAGCTGATTTTATTGAAAGCGAGTTCTTGGGCGAACAGGTTGAATCACTTATCTCAGTTTATACATTGCAATCCTTTTCTCCTTTTGCCGTCAACATGAAGTTGATATATTTTTAAACTGTTGTGAAAGGTTGAGGCAATTAAGAAGATATCTGAATATGTTGCTCAACTAAGAAGAGTCGGCAAAGGACATGGTAAATTTATCTCTAAATTCCCTTGTAATTTCCTAGGCATTATCCATCATTTGGTAACTAAAAGTGGCAATTTTCTTAAAATATCAGGAGTGTGGCATTTTGATCAGATGCTCCTCAATGAAGCTGCTGTTTGATAACTGGGGGTGCTTTCAGTCTCTTATGTTATGAACCTTTTGTGGTTTGGATATAGGATCACAAATATTAGTTGCTAAACGAGAAGTGCAACATGAAGACTAGTTCTATAGCTCTCTATCCTCGTACTATGCTTGTTAAAAATGCTTTTCGAATCTTGACTCGGTTCACTTGTAGGAACGCTAGTTTTGGGTTCAGTAGTATGTAGTTATATTGGTATTTTGAATAATTAGACCCGCGGAAATTTGGGTTTGTGGATCATGTCCACTTTCAATTTGTTCTGTTGCAAGTATTTCATGGGGTTGGGATATGTGAAAAATCAAATGCCTGCTTTTAAAAAGTACAGTTGTAACTTTGGTTGCGGTATCACAATTATCAGATTTACAATGCTAACGGCTATAACGTCAGGTCTAATGATTTAATGGATATACGATACGCATTTGGATAATTGAACTATCTGTAGATGTGCTCGATTGTTTGAGATGATGCATGTAAAAGACATGTCGGTGTAACAAGTCCACTGAAGACATAAGGTCACAGCAAGATCTTAACAGCAACTTACAAGATTATACAACTTTTAACCTACTGACAAACCATTGTTGTTTTATGTGATGGTGGTTGGACTTTCTAATAAAGTATATCACAAATGATTCGACTTTTTGATGTGAATAAAAGTTAGGAAAGCGAATGACAATTAGACTAATATCACTATCCTCTGCTTCCAACAATGACCATGTTCCATGTGACAAGTGTAAGTACAATTATTAGAGTATAACATTAGAATAAGACCACATATTCGAGCTGTCTGTCGAAGGGGTAGCCGAGTGTCGAATTATCATGGGTTCATCACTTTAAGTAAAGTGAGACATCTCTCATTTTCAGATCGTCATCCCTTAGCTAATCACGTTAATTTGTGTATGAAGGTTTTGTTTTGTTATGGTGATAGATGCCAATATGAAGTTAACCTGGGTCGATATTTTGCTTACATTATGGTGATAGATGCCAGTAAGCCAGTAGTGCTTGTCAGTGTACTGATAGTCTGATATTTTGCATACATTAGTACTTGATATAATCCAATGAGATTCGCCCCTTTAAAAGTATACAGAGCATGACAGTGAGTTAATTAGTTTGTAATTGAGTTATGTTTCCAAACAGAAGCTCGTTGAAGTTGCGGATTTGGTCAACTAATACTCGGTATCTTGTAGTGATTGTATACGAAAGATGGTTACTGAGGTATCTTGTGGTTGTGTGTAATCTAATACAGTACTCAGTATCTTGCAGTGATTGTATAAGAAAGATGTTTGCCGAGCACTATATCTTACTGTACCGGTAAAAGTAGTATTGTAGCGTCGAAAACTCCGTGACATTGTTACATATTTCGAGCTGTAAAGTGAACGGCATGATTTAACATGTAAAAAAGAATATAAAAAGGAAAAATAAGCGCCCACCGTGGGGCTCGAACCCACGACCACAAGGTTAAGAGCCTTGCGCTCTACCAACTGAGCTAGACGGGCTTTGGATGATAAAATGATGCAAAACGCCTATTTAAATGACTATCTAGGTCAAATAGTAAAGGAAAAAGTGAACTTTAACATACTCTATTTCTAGCAATATAAGGGACAGAGCAAGTGAGTTGGTATGACCTAACTCTTATCAAAATAACATTATTTTAAGCTACCCGCAACAGCGGTATCCTCACTCGGTCGGTCGTTTCGTTGTGACGACCGGGTCGTATGAACTTTGTGTACCAATTAGATTGGGCAGACGATCGAGTTGCATGACTAGATATTTAAAAAGTAAGTAGTTATTTTCAAAACTTTTTTTTAATTATTCAACAATTTTTCACACACATTAAACTTACAATTCTCAAAACTTCAATTTTTATACCATTTAAAATAATGAGTTCTTAAATTTCGTGAACTACCTAAGATGCGGTAGCTTTGTGTAACGCTTGGGTGGACGTTTAAGAGAATTCCCGTGGTCGATATCATAAGTCGAAAGGGTTTTGGACGGAAGTACGTGATTTCTTTTATCTCGAAACGGGTGAGCAAAAAAGAGGTTATGACTCAATTGTCAACAAATGGAAAAGCTCGATTCGTCCTTAAGTTGGTCAATTTACTGTGATTTACGATAACATCGTACGTAGGCATCCGGTGGGTACTTCTGAAGATACTCTTTATCAAGAAGCCGCACTTGAATATCACACTTTTCGTCGTATGGATTTTGAATACTATGAATGTTGGAAAATTTTGAAACAAAATCCCGCCACACTTTGATAATTAAGGAATTTAAGTTTTTACGTTTTTAAGTTTTACTGTTTATTATTATTATTATTATTATGTTTCGTAATGTTTTTATATTTTATATAATGTTTTTTATGTAATGTTTTTTATTTAGTGTAATGTTTTCTTATTGAATAAAATGTTTTTTTATTAAATAAAAAAATTAAATATAAAATAAATTAGATCGCACTAAGTCGCTAGAGAGAGAAAGTTGACGTAATAATAAAAATCAAAGTCGCACAAAGTCGATGTTGCAGGTATCCTTAGCGAGTGTAAGTTTCGTAAAAAAAGTTTAGAGAATTGAACGAGTTGAATAAAAAAACATCCTAAAACAAAAATAAACTGATAGACAAATTAGCCCATCACAAATTCTTTCTGCCAGTCGAACGTCCTTTAGAACCGCTTTTCAATTTCCACGACTCAATCCTTTAAGAGAGGGTGTAACATGAGCGACAACTACAAATATGACTCTAAGAGAGAAAGGTATCATGAAAAGACAACTCTTCTTCATTTTGACCTCATAGCAGTTACATCAACGCCACACAACTAACAAAAATATCTCTCACTCACAACACACCCAACCTCTCTTTACTTTGGCCCTACCATTATTTTTTTTTTTTTTTTTCATTTTCACACAAATTTAAATTTATTTCATTCAAATTAAACACTACAAATACGGAAATAAAAAATACGATACGAAAAGAATAAATAAAAACTTGAATAAAATAAATAAAAATTTTGATATTCAATTTTAAAAATTTAATCTAGCCTGCCAATTTGCAAAAAAAAATTTAGCCCATTTTTCTAGTATATCTGGCCCATGTTTTTAACTTATCCAGTCCATTCTTTTAAAATATCCAGCCCATTTAATAACAGCTTGTCAATTAAGGGTTTTAAAACACTTTCTCCTTCACACCGTCTTCTTCATCCCATTTGCAGATGAGTTCTTTTTTCTTCTTATTCTCTGTTACCAGAAAACACACACACATTTTTTAAAACACACACTGTAAAAAAGAAAAATAAGAAGAATAAAAAAGTGAAGAAAAAAGAAAGAAGAAGAAGAAGGTACCCCACATCTTGCTTATGTGGCTCGTCGTTCAGATTTTGTTTTTCTGAAATCTTGACGGCGAAATGGGGGGTGTGTGTGGCAACGAGAGGCGACGAGCCTCGGCGAGCTAGCCACGTCGGAACGACGAGCCTACCTCAACCGTGACACCCTCCTCTCTAAGAGCATTGAAAGCAATTGAGGCATAAACCTCATGTCAAAGGAAAAAAAATCTGTCACGTGGGAGAAATAACTTTGGACCAGAATTTGGTTGGCATCACATTTTTATGAAGAGTGGTTGACATGAAATAAAAAGATGTTATCAGATGAAAAAAATGATATTATAATTTACATAAACATCATTTTACAGAAAAATGTTTTAAATAAATTTAGCGCTAGTAGATGATTTTGGCACAACTTTTTGGCGCGAGCTGAAACGTGAGTACCAAAGCTTGACTCACATCAAAGTTTTAAATAAATTTAGCGCTAATAGATGATTTAGGGTGTGTTTGGTAGAGAGAATTGGAGGAAGAGAAATGAAAATGATTTCATTTCCATTGTTTGGTTGGTAGAGAAATAAAAGAGGTGGGGAGTTGAATTTTTAGAGAATTAGATCCTTCGTAATTTGTGTGGAAATTATTTCCACTATTTTTGGTATGGAAACCATTTCCTAGTTACTATATTATGAATAATAATAATAATAATCGTTATAGATCGAATTAAGAGTTTCCCTCGTGACACGTCATGCGGGCGGGATGGGCTACGTGCCCAACACTTCATTGATTGCTTAAGTGGAGCCGCTATTGCCGTTTCTGATGAGTTGGTCTCCTCTATCACCCAAGTGGTGGACCTTTTTCTTGCTGGGAAATGTCCTTAGATTTTGGGTGAGTATATTGCTAGTGCTCCTTTGACACCGCTTCTTTAGCCGGGTGGTGGTATTCGTCCTATAGCTGTAGGTACTATCTGGAGACGTCTGGTCTCCAAGGTGAAGGTTTATTAGTATCATAACAATTATATAAAACCATAAACGAGATCAATAAACATATAGCGGAAGCGATTTAACAAGATCATAATTAATAACACAATTATAATTAATCGAATTAGGGTTACATACCTTTACGCTAAAGCAATTCCACAAGACGAAGAACGAATCACCAATTCGGGTTTATACCGTATATACCAAGATATAGTCTAAAGTAAGACTATATTACGTTCTTGTACACATGTAATACAACGAGCTAACCGTGATTCTAGCACGTGAAAACCGAGCTACAACACTTATAAATAATCTACCCAACAACCCTAGAGAGGGGCTAGGACAAAATTACGTATACAATCGATCAACCAAGAAAAACCAACCGAAACCCTTTGTTGGTGGGGTGTTGCGATCGACCAAGAGAAAAAAGAGGGGAAAAATTATTGTTGTTTTGATTATGAGGGATTAGGAGGTGTATTTATAGGCATAAACATCTTATAGCCCAAAATAAATATAAGGCAACAATTCTCCCCCCCCCTAGGCTTAACCGACGGTCGAAACACCCCTTAGGGGTGTTCCAGAACCTTCCGTTCTTCTTTCCTTTAGTATACATACTATATATGTATTTTAACGCTTGTTATAACTTAACTATTAATTATTTAACGATCGTTAAGGTTATATAGTTACTTGCTCGGTTAAATTAATAAATACATAAATATATTTATTAAATAAATTAATAAATACAATAAATATATTTATTAATTATATTAATTCTTTACGTATTGTGTGCAATCCCGTAATATCGAGTTCGATCCTATCACACGACTATTAAGTATAAGTCCATAAACTTACAGCTCCCACTTGGACATATTTCGAATATCGTGATTACATTGACTAGCGTCTAGTTACACATAGCAATGTCTCTAGTACAACTCGAGTAAGGTTTCCTAGAAAAAACCTTTTAACAATTCTGCATCGTTATTATTATCCTTTTATTTCTAATACAAAGTTAATAAGGATATGGATCTCAGTCATTCCTTTTATTAACCGTTCTGTTTCTCGTTCACAGATTCAGCAAGATTAGCAAAAAAAATTTGGGTGTGGCCACATAAACATCTTACTAATCCCACAAGGGGCCCAGCTGTATTAAACTCCAAAACGAAATTGGAGGAAATAAATTCCATATTGACTACGAGCAAAACTTATTAATTTTGCAAAACTTACGAAAATAATCCTTATAGCTACCAGTTACATTTAGCGTTAGATTATTCCACAAAAATGCACTAGATTCATAACAGTTTCCTGGTATCTCAAGTCTAAGAATAACTATTTAGGTTTTATTTAATGACAAAGATCCATAAAGTAATAACATATAGTTGGGATAAGTCCTATATTCGATGCATCGGATATCATCCAAAATCGATCAATATACTTTCAAGTATACTCTATTGCTATTTTGATTTGTCTTAGTTTAATAATATTCTCATATTATTAATCGACAACGGACATTTAGCATAACATTTATTCATGGATTAAAACATGTAAAATAGGATATACTTGTTAAATAATAGAAATAAACGAAACCCAATCTTTATTTTATTATATTAATAATGTCATAACATCCTTTAACAAATACTAATCACAGATTTATTGCATGAGTTCGCTAGCTAGTTGCAGCCCAATCGCCTTGGCATGCTTAACTACCTTTGGTCTAGGCAAGCCTTGGTCAAAGGATCTGCTACGTTATCATTTGTGTGAACTTTTATCAATTTGATTTCCCGAGCTTCAACTTGTTCTCGGACGTAGTGATGTCTACGCATAAAGTGTCTGGCGCCTTTCATGACTCCAGGGTCATTGGCAAATATTATTGCGGCAGAATTGTCACAATATATATCAATAGGTTCTTTAATTAAAGGCATCACTCCAAGATCTTCAATAAACTTCCTAATCCAAACAACTTCCATTGCAGCTTCTGAAGCAGCCATGTACTCAGATTGAGTAGCATGCATTGCAATCGTTGTCTATTTCTTGTTCTTCCAGTCAACTGCTCCTCCATTGATAACAAAAACGTACCCCGTCTGAGACTTCGTATCGTCTTTATCACATTGCCAAGACGCATCACAGAAACCTGTAACATTCAGTTATGTGTCTGGTTTCCCTCTATATACCAAAAACATATCTTTCGTACTCCTCAAATACTTTAGAACATGTTTAACAACAGTCCAGTGGAGTTTCCCTGGATTCTGTTGGTATCTACTGACCATGTTCTGAGCAAACGCCACATCAGGCCATGTGCATCTAATAGCATACATTATAGATCCTACAGCCGAAGCATAAGGCACCTTCTACATGTATGCCTTCTCTTCAGGAGTTGATGCATCCATCTCATGACTCAGACTATGCATAACTTCCATAGGTTGAAAACCTTTCTTGGAATTATGCATATTATACTTCTTCAAAATCTTATCTATATAAGCATCTTGACATAGACCAATTAACCGTCTTTTCCTATCCTGATAGATCTTAATTCCTAGAATGTATGCAACTTCTCCTAAATCCTTCATAGAAAAACATTTACCAAGATAATTCTTAACATCTTTAAGTCTTGGAATGTTACTTCCCATGATTAATATGTCATCAACATATAGAACTAGGAATACTACATCACTCCCACTATCTTTGCGATATACACATGGTTCATCACGATTCTGAATAAATCCAAACTTTTTGATTTCTTCCTCAAATCTTTTATTTCATTGACGCGATGCTTGCTTCAATCCATAAATGGACCTTTGAAGTTTGCACACATGTCCTGGATTTTCAGGATCAACATACCCTTCTGGTTGCTGCATATAGATGTCTTCATCTAAGCGATCGTTCAAGAAGGCAGTTTTAACATCCATTTGCCATATCTCATATTCATAGTATGCTGCTATAGCTATGAGAATCCTAATAGCTCTTAAGTCTGCTACAGGAGAAAATGTCTCCTCGTACTCTATGCCAAAAGTTTGAGGTACTAAACGAGCTTTATAGGATTGTACTTTTCCGTCTATGTCGGTTTTCTTCTTGTATAACCACTTATGTCTCACTACTTTATCATTCGGTGGTGGTTCTACAAGAATCCAAACATCATTTACTTTCATGGATTTCATTTCCTCATCCATAGCAACCATCTACTTATCCATATCAGGATCAAGTATGGCGGATTTATAATTAGCAGGTTCACCAAGATCCCCTAACTCATCATCATCCTCTATGTTAAGACACATATTGCTATTTGCGTTTTTAATCCTTGCGGATCTACGCAGAGGAACTAATTCTGGTGGAACCACCAGACTTTCTGGTTCTATAGGAATTACATCGCTAGTGTTTTCAGAAGGTAATGTATCTATATGACTCTCCTCAAGATCATAGTTTCTCCCACTGAATTATTGATTTACAAGATCGGATTCAAGGAAGTCTCCATACCTAGCAACAATTACTTTTTTCTCAGGTGGATAATAAAAGTAGTAACCCATAGTTTCCTTAGGGTATCCTACAAAGATACATTTTATAGATCGTTGTTGGAGTTTGTCACCCGAGTCACGTTTCACATACGTCTCGCAACCCCAGACCTGTAAATAAGACAAATATGGATTCTTGCCATGCCATAGTTAATATGGTGTCTTATCGACCTTCTTTGTGGGAACCATATATAAAATGCGAACATCAGATTCTAGAGCATAATCCCAAAAGTATAAAGGTAAAGTTGTAAGATTACACATAGATCGTACCATATCCAATAATGTACGATTTCTCCTTTCGGATACACCATTTTGTTGTGGAGTATAGGGAGAAGTAAGATGCTGAACAATTCCATTCTCACGTAGATAATCTATAAACTCTTGACTTAAATATACACCACCTCTATCAGAACGAAGAGCTTTAATCTTCTTCCCTAATTGTAGTTCTACTTATGCTTTAAACACTTTGAATGTTTCAAATACCTCATGTTTATGTTTAAGTAAATAAACATAACCATAACGGCTATAATCATTCATAAAAGTTAAGAAGTAGCTAGCACCTTTCCTTGACGTATGTCTAAGTGGTCCACACACATCAATATGTATAAGTCCAAGTAGATCAGTAACCCTTTCAATATTGCTATTAAAAGGTTTCTTGGTCATCTTTCCAGAGATACAAGACTCACATTTATCAAATGATTCATCATTGATATTTTTCAAAATACCTTAACGTTGAAGCTTTTGTATACGAGTCTTCCAAATATGGGCAAGTCTACAATGCCTAAGATAAGAAGAGTTCTTTTCAAACTTTCTCTTCTTACTCATGCTAAATATAGATTTATCGTTCTTGGATTCATTATCATGCATGTCTATTTCAAATACACCATTCACAGAAATTGCATTAAAATAGAAAATACCATTTTTCCAAACAGAAATTCCATTATTATCAATCATGTGAACGAATCCATTATTTAACAAACAAGAAAAGGAAATAACATCCCTAACAATTGTTAGTGCATAATGACAATCATTTAATCTCAGTACTAAACCCGAAGGTAAAACTAGATTAAAAGTTCCTATAGCTTCAACCGCTGCTTGTGTGACATTGCCCACTTTCAGGTATTGTTCCCCATAGGAAAGCTTCCTTTCCAGATTAAATCCCTACAGCGTATTACAAATGTTAATACCGCATCCCGTATCATATACCCACGAATTTAATTTGTATGTTAAATTGAACAATTCAATCATAATAAAGTACCTGAAGCTGCAGCGCTCTGCTCAGACTTCTTCTTTATTTCTCGCAATTCTTCGAGGTAAAGAAGGAAATTCCTCTTCCAGTGACCACTTGCCTTGCAATGGTGACAAGTCTCATCCTTTTGAGATTGACTCCTCTTAACAAAGCTCTGCTTGGGTTTCGAATAAGTCGCAACTTTTTTGCCCTTATTACCCTTGCCGTTGCCTTTCTTCTTATTCGCTTGCAGTTTTGGCTTACCCACTCTACCATTTTGTATGGTTAGTACAGAAGGCGTAGCGGTAGATGCCTTGTATTTCAACCCCTTTTCATAGTCAATGAGCATTGCATGCAAATCATTAATTGTCTTCCCCGTGCAATGCATATTATAGTTTCTAACGAAATCATCGAAGTCTTTGTTAAAGGACCTATTGATCAAGTTGATAGCCATATTATGATCATAGGGTTGTCCTAGTGCAATGAGATGTTCCATATAACCCCTCATCTCCAAATAATGGGCACTTACAGACTTTCCTGGAGCTTGCTTGCAGCTATGCAAAGCATCTACCAAGTCGTAGATCTCCACAACGTACGGCTTTTCGAACATAGCCTTGAGCTCATCAAGCATTAGCTTAGGTGAAAATAACTCATACTTCTGTTGAAGTGCAGGAGCCATTTTTCCTAACATTAAGCAAGCCACCTCAGAGTGCTTCTTAACATTAGCAACATGTTCACGCCTTTGCGCATCAGATGCTCCTTCAGCAAGATCCTCCGGATAGGGAGTAGTCAAGATATCGATAGTACCCGCTGCTCTCAAGACAATTCTTAGCGAGCGGTACCAATCATTGAAGTTTGGGCCAGTAAGTTCAGGTCGTTCAAAGAAAGCTTTGAACGCAGAACTTAGAGTATTATTGGTGGGTTGAGCCATTTCTACAGAAATAAGTTCAAATATTAGTATTTTCGATAACAAAATACTTTCAAGAAAATAAATTACCCCGGTATAAAAACCTTATTATTTTCCTTGAATTCTAGAACTATATTGACATAGATCCATTGCATCAGTTGATCTGCTAGTAATGAATGTACTCAACATAGCGACTTGTTGAACAATTCAATTGACAAACAGTTTTCAATTTCTAGATATTTAAGGGATTTACATTGCCAAAAACGTTTTGCAATGTAAACATGTTTCATCCCTTCTGAATGCATTAAGTTTCCAGATCTCACCGAGTAACTTAATTAAGTCGTCTAATCTAATTAACGTAAAACCATCATACGAATTCTCATTCTACAAATGGTTTTCTCTCCATCACAACATCATCCAAAAATCTCATTTGATGACGAAGTAATTTCAAGTGTTCGTCAATTAGGAGCATTCAACTTAAATTTTAAGGGTATAAATTTTGATGTCAAAATCAACGTATGAAGAAGCATGGATACGATCTCCATAACATATGTTTAATAAAACATTTAGTAAACTTTTTCACGAGATTAAATTTCTTCATAAATTATGTTGCGGTATTGGTTAAACCAATTAAAGAATTTACCCACAACTCATCACATCGTACTTTGCTAGAACTCGGCTACGCACAAAGCAATACCCTTATTCATTGTGGTTCGGATGTGAATTTATGGTAAATCATCCTTAAGGTATAATTCAATTAATAATTGTAGGTAATTTCAATTTTTGACGCACAGGCGAGCCGAGTATTTGGTCAGCGACTAATGGCATAACACCTCCTTCCTTAACCGGGTACATGACCAGCGGTGCGTTAAACCCACTTTATAGTTTGTCTAGATTGTGTAGGCCGTTAGATTATTATTGCAATTCACCAATCAACGTAATCTTATGTAATTTAAATCTCTAACAAATCATTATTTTTAGTGTGATTTAGTCTATATTATTTCTTTTAAAAAAACCCTTGTTTACAACAATTCAACAATCTTATATAAACAAGTAAAAAAACTAAATCATAAACACATAATAACAATTTATATGTGCAACAAATAAATCAAATAGCCACATGCATACGATTTATTCAATAATCATCAAATCTAGGTCTTTATATCTCTATATAAAAGTCTTCCCTAGTTATAGATTTATTGAATCAAATAATGACGTAACACATAAAATCATATAAACATATAATTTTACGATCCATGAAAACATGCACGTAATCATGGATTCCCGACAAATCTTAACAATTAAATTTATACGGATCGTAACCATACATGACATAGCAATTAATCATGCAATTTAATCTAAAATTATCCCACATGTAATTTGGGGTTTCAAAACAATTCCTTTTTTTTATTAAAAATAGAGCAAAAACCCTAATTTTAGAAAACAAAACCCTAATTTTATGAAAAG
This sequence comes from Glebionis coronaria, assembly GCA_025667525.1. Taxonomy (NCBI): domain Eukaryota; kingdom Viridiplantae; phylum Streptophyta; class Magnoliopsida; order Asterales; family Asteraceae; genus Glebionis; species Glebionis coronaria. Next base: position 2,779,303 of record JANFOE010000322.1, on the reverse strand, counting down.
CCTAAAAAACATGTAGTTTTAACTCAAAACAATTATAGTTAAAGAACTTTAGATTTTCGACAATTATAACATGTTAAAACGGCTCTGATACCACTGAAGGTTTATTAGTATCATAATTATATAAAACCCTAAACGAGATCAAAGCACATATAGCGGAAGCGATTTAACATGATCATAACTAATAACACAATTATAATTAATCGAATTAGGGTTACATACCTTTACGCTAAAGCAATTCCACAAGACGAAGAACGAATCACCAATTCGGGTTTATACCGTATATACCAAGATATAGTCTAAAGTAAGACTATATTACGTTCTTGTACACACCTAATACAACGAGCTAACCGTGATTCTAGCACGTGAAAACTGAGCTAAAACGCTTGTAAATAATCTACCCAACAACCCTAGAGAGGGGCTAGGACAAGATTACGTATACAATCGATTAACCAAGAAAAACCAACCGAAACCCTTTGTTGGTGGGGTGTTGCGATTGACCAAGAGAAAGAAGAGGGGAAAGATTATTGTTGTTGTGATTATAAGGGGATTAGGAGGTGTATTTATAGGCATAAACATCTTATAGCCCAAGATAAATATAAGGCAAAAATTGCCCCCAGGCTTAACCGATGGTCGAAACACCCCTTAGGTGTGTTCCGAAACCTTCCGTTCTTCTTTCCTTTAGTATACATACTATATATTTATTTTAACGCTCGTTATAACTTAACTATTAATTATTTAACGATCGTTAAGGTTATATAGTTACTTGCTCGGTTAAATTAATAAATACATAAATATATATATATTAAATAAATTAATAAATACAATAAATATATTTATTAATTATATTAACTCTTTACGTATTGTGTGTAATCCCGTAATCTCGAGTTCGATCCTATCACACGACTATTAAATATAAGTCCATAAACTTACACAAGGTTAATGCTGTTATGATTGGTCATTCTTTGGATGATTATTTAGATGGTTTACAGTTTGGTGTTGGGGTGTCGGGTGGGAGTGAGGCTATACTTCATGCTGTGAATCGACTGATTGAAAGTTGCGGTGATAAAGTTGTTTTCTCGATTTTGTTGGTAGATTTTAAGAATGCATCCAACTTGGTAGATCGAGAGGTTATGCTTCGACAAGTTCGTCTTCGTTGTCCCGCTATCTCACGTTGGGTATAATTCTGCTTCTCTAACCCAGCTAGGGTGTATTACGGGGAACACACGGTATGGTCATGTCAAGGGGTTCAACAAGATGACCCTCTTTTTAACACCCCATTTAACAGGATAGAATGCTACAGTAAATTATGGTGTGTCATCAAAGCATGCAAGGTAAATATCTAAACATTCATGACCATAAATAGAAATACCGGAATCAAACATCGGTAGTCTAGTAACTCACACAAGCAATATAAGTACTATAAATGGAAAAGACTAAACAATGTCCAAAAGAAGAAAATTATGATAAAGTAGGAATAAATTTATAAGGTAAAAGAGGCTGGATAGCTTCCAATCCGAATGCACATACTCTGGAGTTCCTACTTACGTCCTTGGGTACCTGCCGTTTGGGAACATGGAAAAGTATACGACTGAGCATAACGCTCAATGCACGGATGTACAATAAAGCATGGAAAACATAGAATATGGAAGCATATAAAGAGTATAAAGCATGAATAGCAGCGGAAATAAATAAGTCCTGGAAAACCTAGTTGTCTGTCATGTTAACTGGTTTTAGTTCTGAAAACATAACTTATGTTACTTATGAAAATCTGTATTAGTTAATGTACCATAATAGCCAATATAGGTCATGAGGTCAACAACGTGCATTAATACTTGGAGGGGTGACCTCGTCATGCAAATTAGAGGGGATGCCTCTATATTAATTGGTAAGTGGGTAGGAGGGATCAACTCCTTGTGAAGGATGCAAGGCACATACCACATTCACCATGAAATCCTGACTGAAACATGTAACTAGGATGCACCCATAATATAAAGGCCAAATAACTTAAAAGGGACGCCACGAGCTATCACTCCGCCGTGGTGAAGTCATAACACTAATGCCTCTAGTGTTATGGTTATGGTACCTCCATAACTAGGTGAAACTGGTCATGCATGTATATGGCTAAGGTAACTAATGAAACATAAGCATTTTATCTATAACTACTTGGGAAAACAGTTGGCTGCATATGATGAGACTACTTTTATACATAGTCTCATCGTCCAATTTGGGCTTAAAATGCATTAAATATCATCAAAATACCCATATATGCTTGTGTTTGTTACTTGTGTATTTTAGGTACGGATATTGAGAAAATGACAAAAGATCACAAGAATCAGGCAAAAACGAACACGGGAAACGAAGCCGCACAATGAACCAAGCCCTAATGAAGACTTTCCCAAGATCAACCCTTGAAGATTTGAAGAATTATGAAGAAGGGCCCTCCAATATGGAAGAATTGACACTTTATACCCTTGTATCTTCATAATTACAAGATTGGTCCCTAAAGTTTGTCAAAATTACAAAAAGGGCCCTCCACTTTGAAGATTTGGCAAGTTTAGCCCCTCAACAAAGCTAAATTGTCAACCAATATCATCCACAAAGTCAAATACATCATGAAGTCCTTCAAAGTACAAGAAAATACAAGTTTGGTCCTTTGAAAATTCCAAAATTACAAAAAGGACCCTAAACTTTCAACATTTTGCAAGAATGGTCCCTCATCAAACAAGACTTGGCAAATTCAGTCCTCCAAAATGCTCAACATACAAGTCAAGGCCATTATCCATCATCAAAATGCCAATTCAGCCCTTCAAGAATCATCAAATGGCAAGAAATACCCCTGAAAATACTTTGGAAAAGTATTTGGGGCAAAAGTGTGAAAATGAAAACTTGAAATGCAAAGGGAATACGTTTTTGGCTGTTTAAGTTGCAAGTAAAAGGAGTATAAAAGATTGAGGGTTAAACCTGGCAGACATAATAGTTACCTTAACCAACCTAGTGGTGACACGTGCCCCACTATCTCTTTTCAACCAATAGCAGCCCTCCATTCCTCCACCTCACATCCCACTCAGTTATATTAAACTAATCCTAACTGATTAGTTTAATTTGGCGCCTAACACCACCATTTAAACCCAAAACAGATCAGACTTAACCACTATTCACCTATGAACACGAATTGGGTATTTTTGTTTAAGCAACAATTAAACCTCCATCATCTCTAGATTAGTGATTAGGGTAGTCCTAATCATAACCCCACTCTCAAAACCCTTGCCACATCACCCCATTGTCACATGATAAACCCTTGTCCCACCCTTTGAAGAAGATGCCAAAAACCCCTGCCAACATCCAACATCCAATATCCAAGCTTACTTTCTAAGCTTATTTGAGGCCTTTGGATGCAATTTCTACCTTGCCAGCTCCACAAACAGCCAAGAATCCATCACATGAGTCCAAGGTTTTCAAATTCTACAAGGGCATATTTGGAAGATCAAGCACTTAGGGTTCACGTTTTTATTCAGTAACTTAGTCTCATTGTAGCCTATATAAAGGCATAGGGCTGCAACATTTACATTTTGCTTTTGATTTTTCCTTGTTCAAGTTTCTGTAAATCCCATTTTAGTTTAATGAAATTGTGTTTGAATAATTGAAGAAAAGTCATTGGCCAATCTTAATTACTGCTTATTATTGTTATATGATTGTTAGTTTAGAAGTTAAAAACCTGTTTTCACTTGGAGGTTGCAAAAGTTTGCAATTTTCCTCATTCTTGATATTTTGCTAAGTACTTGTTCCAATCTTGGAATTCTTGGGTTATAGGGCTGATCATAGCATCCTAACTGAGTTAGTTAAGGTGTTGTGAGGCTTATAACTTGGGGATAATCAAGTGTGGGTTAACAAGGTTGCATCAATCAAGATTTTTCAAGTTTCTGTTTTTATACAATTTTGCTTTAACCTTGTTCAATCTTAGCAGGCTTTGTGTGGAAGCTTGTGCTTGTTCTTGCTAGCACATAAGCTCAAAATTCGTGGGTGTGGATGTACATCCATGAGGTTTGCATACTCAATCCTAAAATCTGCTTAAATTCATGATTTTTGGTGATATTTGTATGTGACTTGTGATCTTGTGGCTTTTGTGGCTTGTTCTTGCTTGAATCTGTTAATCTTACCTGTTTTAGTGTTAATTGATGCTTGGGTAGTCTTGAATCTCACTTTTACTTTGAAAAAATTGATTTGGAAAAGATAAAGGGGTGTTTGGGTCTACCTGTTTGAGTTGATTTTGTGTTATTGTGTTAAGGTAAATTTGTGTTTATGCTTTGTATCTGATAAATACCTTGTTGACAGTGTTTTGCTGCAAGTTTTTGGGTTTGAAGCCTTGAATCAAACAATCTGCTATATAGACTTTGATATTGCCTGTTTTGACCTAGGATTTTGGGAACACTTAGTGTGTATGCATGCTTAGGGCTAAAAGTGGTTTAAACATAGTCATTATAACCTGTTTGAAAGATTTGAGGTGTTGAATCTGGCTTAAGTGTCAAATACATCAGCAAAGTAGAAAACTGCATGTGTTAGTGTTCATCAGCAACTTTCATTGGCTTGAATCTTGCTTAATTCTTTAAACCATTGCATGAAACCTGTTTAGACTTGCTTATTGGAGTTTATAATAGCTTGTGTATGCTTTTGGTTGAATTTGGCTGGCTGATTTGTGCTAAAACTGCTCATAAGTGCTTAACTGCTTATTGTTCATGTCTGTATCATGTCTGGTGATTAATTGATTAAAATGTATCAATTGGGTGTTAGTGATTGTGTTATTTTGATTGTTATTGACTCCTTTTGATCCAAAGATCATTTGGGTGCCTTTGTGTAATCTGAATCTCCAAAAAAGTCACTAAAGACAAAAAGTCAAACAAGTCAAGCAGTGGAAAAAGTTTCCACTGCTCAACACCCAAAACTAGCCACTGCTAGTGTAATTTTGAACTCAGCTTATTAATAAGCTATTCTAGCTTATCCAGACTTGCAACAACTTATTTTTTGTGATAGGTCTTCATTATTTGACACATTTAAGTAGACTGGAGCTTATTGGACTTTGACTTTGACTTTTTACTGGAAAACCAACTTCTTTGACTTTTTACATAAGTGCTTATTTGATTTTCCAGCTTATTGAGTCAGCTTATTTGAAAACTCTTTGTTGATTTTGCTTAATTAAGTCATTTCAAAGCTTTTGGAACTTGAATCAACACTTGGGGTGGCCTAGAACTAAAAAACGACTTTTTGTCGGTTTCTGTAGATTGCTTATTGCATTTTCAGGCTTATTCCTTGGGCTTATTTCAAATTTCTTTTTGCAGAAGTCTTATTTAGGTCAAAAGAAGCTTGTGTGTCAAATTTTAGCTTATGGCATTGGCTTATGGCTTAATGGGACAAAAAGCCCATTAAGAATAAGCTGCTTGTTATAAGTTAGCTTATTTCACATTTTCAGCTTTTGGGCCTTTGGAAAAAGTTGTTTAAAATCAAATTTTGAGTCAACCTGTGCTTTTTGGGCTTATTTTGAACACTTTTTGTTATTGGGCCCAAATTTGGCCCAATAAGCTACTGATTTGGGTTTAGCCCATTTTCTAGGCCCAATAGGGGTATTTAGGTAATTTCACTTTCATTTCTGAGTTATTTAGGTTAAATTAAGCTAGTTTGCAAGTTTTTAGAATTTTTTTATGATTTTTGGATTTTTAATATTATTTTATTATTAAAATTTATAAGTCTGATTTTCTAAGTTTTTACATTTTTCCTAGGTTCTAAACACTTAATTAGGATTATTGCAACTTTCCAAATATTTTTAGGTTTTTTTAATTATTTTCTAGAATTAATTTAAGTTTTAATTGATTTTAGTAGTTTTTAATTATTTAAAAATAGTTTTTATTGGTTTTAAAATTTTGAAAAATAGTTTTTAGCTTAATTAGAGTGTTTTTGAGGTTTACAAACTTTAAAATCTTGTTTAGGGCTTTTTAATAAATAATTTTGATTTTTAGGGCTTTAATTAGCATTAAAAAGTCATTATCTAATTAATTAAAAGGTTTTGGCAAGTTTGGATTTTTTGTAAACTCTTAGAATATTATTGTGGATTTTTGGTAATTTTTAAGAATTCTTAGGGTAAAATTTTAATTTTAGCACTTTTTACGATTTTACGTGTACACCTTTTTCGTCTTAGTTTAATCCGTCTTCGTAACCGTCATTCTCTTCTAATCTCATTTCTATTTTTCTTTCTCAAAAGTATAATCACAAAGATAATCAATTCATTACACACACACTAAGCCTCCTTGAGAACGAACTCATTTTAGGGTCATTTACACACGGTTTTCCTAAATCGTCGTGCTTACCCTATTTGTTGCTCTTTTCCTAAAGGGTATACAAAAACTCAACTATCATTTTGGCGCCACTGCCGGGGAGGCGTGTTGTGTTTTGATTGGAATTGTTGTTTTTATATACTAACCATAATTAGTATTTGTATTAGTAGCACTCTACTAATACGTATTATCGGTTTTCAATTTTTGTGTGAATACTATTACTATAGTGTATACGTAGAACAATAAATTCACAAGTACTCCAAATACGTGAGAAATCACAACCTTGACTTGGGAGGTCATTACCCAATCATTGTATTCGAATCTCAAACCAAAGAAAAAGGCAAAAATAGATAAATACTTTCGTGAAGCTTAATCTTGAAAAATACAAACTATAAGGTGGGTATAAGGCGGATATTATAAAATATATCCTAAGGAAAAAGGCTCTTAAGTGCTTCGCGCCGCCTCGTTTCCCCGCTTGCTTGTGAGTATTTGATTTTGAGAGCTAATCGAGGGTTTTGCCGCCCAAAGTATTACTAAGTATCATATATATTTTCTTGGTTTCCATTGATTAAACCCTCTTGAACGTTTTGGTGTTCCACCAACGTTCTAAAGTCATCGAAGGCGTTCACTTCACGTGATCGTTTTCATTCCTTGAGGCTTCTTTAATCGAGAGATTTTATTAAGGAGGAGATTTGTAGATTTGTGTCTACTTAATACATTCACCAAGTTCCAAAAAAGGTTAATACAATCAAAAACCACAAAAAATTGAAAAAATACAAAACACCAAAAAGAATCTTCTTTGCTCGTCCCCTCGTTGTACGTGACGTTTATGCTAACTCGTAATCAAGCAAGACGTGCACGTAAACGAAAGAACAAAACTCCCACTCCAAACAATTCTAGTGAGAAGTCTCCTATTGACGAACCCATTGTAAGAGAAGCACCAACCATGGCGAATCGAACTATGATGGAGTTACTTCAAGCACCCACCGAGGGTTATGGAGAGGCTATTGTGATTCCCGCTATCCTTGCGGAGAATTTTGAGGTGAAAACGGGTTTGTTGTCAATGATCCAAAACAACAAATTCCGTGGTGATGAGAAGGACAATCCCCACAACCATATCCGCCAATTCAATCGTCTTACCGCCACTTGTAAGTTTAAGGATGTCTCGAATGACTCGATTAAGATGATGCTTTTTCCGTATTCCTTAGTGGGGCCCGCTAAAATTTGGTTAGAGAAAGAGCCACCCAATTCTATATTGACGTGGAAGGATCTCGTGTCTAAGTTTGTGAACCAATTTTTTCCGCCCTCTAAGACTACGCACTTGAAAAACGAGATTTCAAAGTTTTCACAAGAATTTAATGAAAGTTTTTCAACGGCTTGGAATAGGTTTAAGGAAATGTTACATGAATGTCCTCATCACGGTTTTTCCAACTTGCATCAAATTGACACGTTTTACAATGGACTTAATGATCATGAAAGGGATTATTTGAATGCCGCCGCGGGTGGTAATTTTTTGTGTAAAACGGTTGAGGAAGCTTTGGTGATAATTGAAAATAGATCTAAGGTGTATAGTCCTCGTAGCACGTCTAGTGTTCGTAAGGCTTCGTCTTCGGCTTCACCTTCTTTGTCTACTACCATCGATGCTTGCCAAATTGAGGCAAACTTGGAAAACAAGATTTTTGATAAGCTTAAAGGACTATTGATTGAGTTTAAAGTTGGTGAACAAAGTGCTCCCGCTACGGCTAAAGCGGTTGAGGTTTCTTGCATGTATTGTGGTGGAGGTCATGATTTCTCCGAGTGCATTACCAACGGTGGTAACACTTCGAGTGCCTTCGTGGCCACGGGAAATTACAACCAAAACGATCAAGTTTCCCGCTCTAATCAAATGACTCCACCGGGTTTTGGTTCAAATCAAAATGCTAACAACAACTATCGCAACAATCAAGTTGGTTTCAAAAACAATTACAACAAGGGAAACTATGGGAATCAAGGGGCTAATAATCAAGTTTCAAACAAAAATGATTTTCAAAACAACAACAAAGGTTTGCAAACATTGAAAGATCTTCCAAGTGAGTTTGTTGAATACGCTAGTGGGAATGATGCTAGGTTTGACAATATCCAAAGAGAAATCATTAGCCTAAGATCCGAGTTTAAGAACGAATTGAAGAAAGAGTTGAAAAATGAGTTAGCTAATGAACTTAAAATCCACACCAACAAGATGGAAGGAAATGTCACTAGGTTGCAACAAAACCAACAAAAAATGGAACAAGGGCAACATGAGATTAAACAAGAGATGATTAAGGCCGAGAAAAGGCAAACCGAGACCGTATTGAGGCAATCCAATTTTGAAGATAAAATCTCATCTATGTTTGAGGCAATAATGTGTAAACCGTCTTCGAGTGGTCTTCCTAGCAACACCATATCCAACCCTAAGGGTGAGATGAAAGTGATTACCACACGTAGTGGTAAGACACTTAAGGAACCAACTCCTCAACCAATTGCTCCTACGGAGGAAGCAATTGAGGAAGAACCCAAGGTGGTGGTCCAAAAGGAGCATGTCCCAATCCCACGAAGTACCGCTCATGCCACACCTACGGTTGACCCATTACCATCATTAGAACCCGAGATTCCAAAGGCTATGCCTACTATGCCTCAACCCACACCACATTTGCCCTATCCATCGAGACTTAGGAAGGAGAAACGTCAAGAGCGCGACAATTATCAATTTGAGCTTTTTATGAAAATGTTTCGTGATTTGCACTTTAATGTGAGTTCCGCCGATGCTTTGGTCATGATGCCTCGATTTTCCGCTAACTTTAAGAGTATGTTGAACAACAAGGAGAAATTGCACCAATTGTCTAGTTGTTCATCGGTTTATCTAAATCGCATACCTCAAAAAGTCGGTGATCCCGGTAAATTTTTGATCCCTTGTGCAATCCAAGATATGGAGGAATGCTTCGCCTTGGCCGATCTTGGTGCTAGCATTAACTTGATGCCACTTGCAATCTTCAAGTCGCTCAATCTTCCTAATCTTACTCCTTCACTAATGTCTATCGAGTTGGCCGACCATTCCACGATTCCCGCATGTGGTTTGGCGGAAGACGTTTTTGTGAAAGTGGGGAAGTTCTACTATCCCGTAGACTTTATTGTTGTTGATATCCCCACGGATCCTCAAGTTCCTCTCATTTTAGGTCGTTCATTTTTAGATACGTCTATGGCTTTGACCGATGTTCATGCTAGAAAGATCACCTTACGTTTCAACGACGAGGAACTTGTTATAAACGCAACTCAAAACTCTCAAATTTCTCATGTTTATTCCGTTGCAACCATAAACCTCGTTGACATGATTGACGTGGTTTGCGAGGAATTTTCACAAGAAGTTCTAGGTTTTGGTGATGAAGAAACTAGTGGCAATCCCACTATGTTATATCCAATTCTTGATAATTCGACACCAACCTTCACTCCATTTGAAGGTGGTGGTTTTACGTTGGAAGAATTCGATGTTCCACGTACTTGTGACGAAGACCTCGACAACGATGAGGACTTCTCGATTATCAAGGATTTTCTTAACGATTTCCCATTACCTCCACCCGAGGAGGTTATGAGTATCGAGCCCAAATCTTCACTTGAGGAACCACCTATCCTTGAGTTGAAAGATTTACCTCCTCATCTCGAATATGTCTATTTGGAGGAGGACGACAAGTTTCCGGTTATTATTGCGAAGGAACTTTCGAATGATGAAAAAACCGCACTTGTCGATGTTCTAAAGGACCACAAAAGGGCAATTGCGTGGAAGTTATCCGACATTAAGGGAATCGATCCCAAGTTTTGTACCCATAAAATCTTAATGGAGGAGGATTACAAGCCCGCAATCCAAAGTCAAAGGAGGGTAAACCCCAAATTCACGACGTCATCAAAAAAGAGGTCCTTAAACTCCTTGACGCGGGAATGATTTACCCTATTTCCGATAGCCCTTGGGTGAGTCCTATTCATTATGTCCCTAAAAAGGGAGGGATGACCGTTGTGCCAAACGATGCCAACGATTTGATTCCCACTAGACTCGTGACCGGATGGAGAGTGTGCATTGACTATCGTAAGTTGAATGAAGCCACTCGAAAAGACCATTTTCCCTTGCCCTTCATGGACCAAATGTTGGAGCGTCTTGCGGGAAACGATTTCTATTGCTTTTTAGATGGTTTTTCCGGTTACTTCCAAATTCCCATCGATCCTCGTGATCAAGAAAAAACTACGTTTACGTGTCCATATGGAACGTTTGCCTATCGTAGAATGCCATTCGGACTTTGCAATGCACTGGGAACCTTTCAAAGGTGCATGATGGCTATTTTTCATGATATGATCGAGAAGACGATGGAAGTCTTCATGGATTACTTTTCCGTGTTTGGTAATTCGTTCACTTCGTGTTTGTCGAACCTTGAGAGAATGTTGAAACGTTGTGAGGAAACCAACCTTGTGCTCAATTGGGAAAAGTGTCATTTTATTGTAAAGAGTGGAATCGTCTTAGGGCACAAGGTCTCGAAAGCGGGGATTGAGGTAGATCAAGCTTAGGTAGACGTCATCGCCAAATTACCTTATCCCAAAACCGTTAAGGGAGTTAGGAGTTTCCTAGGCCACGCGGGCTTTTATCGTCGATTCATCAAGGATTTTTCGAAGATTTCTCGACCCATTACACATCTTCTTGAAAAAGAGGCACGTTTTGTCTTTGACGAAGATTGTGTACGAGCCTTTGAAATCCTTAAGAGGAAACTTACCGAAGCTCCCATTCTTGTTGCTCCCAATTGGAACCTCCCCTTTGAGCTCATGTGTGATGCTAGTGATTACGCTATTGGGGCCGTTTTGGGGCAACGTCATGAAAAGCACTTCTTGCCTATTCACTATGCTAGCAAGACGATGACCGAGGCTCAACTAAAATACACCACAACGGAAAAGGAGTTCCTTGCCGTGGTGTATGCATTTGAGAAGTTCTGACCTTATCTCGTCTTAGCTAAATGCATAGTGTATACGGACCATTCGGCTATCAAGTATCTCATGGCAAAGCAAGATGCTAAGCCTAGATTACTTCGTTGGATTCTCCTCCTTCAAGAATTTGATCGCACCATCGTTGACAAAAAAGGAGCCGAGAATCTAGCGGCCGATCATCTTTCTCATTTGGAAGATCCTCACCAAAGTGTTTACGAGCCCAAGGAAATCACTGAAACATTTCCGCTCGAGACACTTGGTGTAGTGAATTCTAAGCTTGATCCTTCCACCCCATGGTTTGCGGACTTTGCAAATTACCATGCGGGTAACTTCATCGTTAAGGGTATGACGACTCAAGAAAAACGAAAATTCTTTCGTGACGTCAAGTTCTACTTTTGGAACGACCCTTACTTGTTTCGAACTTGTGCGGATCAAATCATCCGACGTTGTGTTTTTGGCACCGAAGCTTCTAACATCCTTAGAGCTTGCCATGAGGGACCCACGGGTGGTCACCACGGTGCTAATCTCACGGCTAAGAAGGTGTTTCATGCCGGCTTCTTTTGGCCAACTACTTACCGAGATGCACAAGATCTTGTGAAGTCATGTGATTCATGCCAACGATAAGGAAAAGCCTCACAAAAAGATGAAATGCCACAAAACATCATCCAAGTGTGTGAGATCTTTGACGTTTGGGGTATAGACTTTATGGGGCCGTTCCCATCATCTCGTGGTAATAAGTACATTCTCGTTGCGGTTGCCTACCTATCTAAGTGGGTGGAGGCCAAGGCCTTGCCCACCAATGATGCTCGTGTGGTAGTCAAGTTTTTGAAAAGCTTGTTTTCTCGGTTTGGAACCCCTCGTGCTATCATAAGCGATCGTGGAACCCATTTTTGTAACGACCAATTCGAAAGGGTCCTAAGGAAATATGGGGTTACACATCGGCTTTCTACGGCTTATCACCCACAAACGAGTGGGCAAGTCGAGGTTTCAAACCGAGCTTTGAAAAGGATCTTGGAGAGATCCGTTGGGGAAAACCGACAATCTTGGTCGGATAAGTTAGACGATGCTTTATGGGCCTTTAGGACCGCTCATAAGACGCCCATTGGGTGCACTCCCTATAAGCTTGTGTATGGAAAGAATTGTCATTTTCCTATCGAGTTAGAACACAAGGCTTATTGGGCCCTAAAGCATTGCAATGATGATATGGAGACCGCGGGAAAACACCAGAAAATGCAATTGAATGAATTAGATGAATTGAGAGACATTGCTTACGAAAATTCATTGATTTACAAAAAAAAGACTAAAAAGTTGCATGATTCTAAAATTATAAACCAGGTTTTTAACATTGGGGATCAAGTTTTGCTTTTTAATTCAAGATTAAAAATCTTTTCCGGTAAGTTGAAATCCCGTTGGTCCGGTCCATTCACCGTGACTCAAGTGTTTCCATATGGGACCATCGAGCTAGCTCAAGATGATGGTCCTAACTTCAAGGTGAATGGACATAGGTTGAAGCACTACTTTGGCGGGGAAGTTCCATCCTTGAACTACCTCGACCAAGTCACCTTCCCCAATGATAATTAGTGTTGAGGGGGTCGAGTCGAGCTCATGACTCGGTAATCAAAAACGAGGAGCCTCGTAGGGGAGTCCCATGCTTATCCTATGTACATATTATCGCTTTCTAATGTAGTTAACGTGTGGGGATTTGTGTCCTTCCAACCTTTGTTCCGTGGTTGTTTGTGAACTGTGGACTTTAGATGATCATGATCTTCACGATTGGAGCCTCTCCTGTTCGTTTTATGGGAGCACTCGATCGTTTGCTTTGAAGAATTTCTCAATATCCAAATGATATATCCTTTGATGTTCTAACCTTAGGTTATTAGCACACTTCATAAACGGCTATTAATTTATTGGTTGCACCCTTTCCATGCTAGATTAGGCATTCGACTTCGTCTCTAGTATGGGGGTGTTTGCACCCCTAGACTCGAAACATTGAGGACAATGTTTAACTTTAGTATGGGGGGGTGAATAGATACTTGCCTTGCCAAACCTTCACGCTTTCCAAAGTTTATCTTTTTGTTTATCGTTTTTGCTGCAAAATAAGGCTAAAAATGGCCAAATTTTAAAATTTTCTCATGTTTTATAAGTGTTTGAAGATACGAATGTAGATTTTCCGATGGCGAGAATAAGAGTAATTTTTGACTCGACCGTGCGTGTTGAGAACTTAGCTTTGATTCCTTAACTACACATTAGGCTAAGTCTCTTAAATGAGGACGAGAAATGATAGGGTTAATTATAAGTTACTATGCTAAACGTAGAATACTCGTATTCTTTCAAAAACTCATGTGTTCTCGTTATTTGCTTATTCTCCCTTCGCATGTAAATATTTTTTGCTTAATAAATATTGACTTAGCGGTTTAGTTAGGATTGTTCGGTTTCTAGTCTTTTCTAGTAGCTTCCGTGTAATTAAATTGGGAAGACATTAAGGTATCGCCAGCGTCACGGTTTTGAAGTATTGGCACCCGAATAATCAAAAGCTTCACCCAATAATTAGATTTCAAGTGCTCACCTGAATCAAGCAAACAATTTGAAGCCCCACAAGGCCGAAAAATCTATGCAAAATTGAAAGTGAATCAAGCCTTAATCTTCGAAGCTTTAAAGATCCAAAATTCGCCTTAGCGTGAGGATATACGTCTTTGGCTAATAAAACTACCGATGAGGTGGATAATAAAAGGCAAGGCAAGACCGAAGTCATAATAAAAGCTTCATGGCGAAGTTGAATAAAAGATGGAGGTAAACGAAAGATAATAAGGCCCTTCCGTTAGGGGGCGTATAAAAGTCTTGGTAATAAGTCTCATGTTCAAAACCGTTATAAAACCGTGTTTATCGATTCTTCTTGTCAACTTAATTTTTTGACATCGTTGTCTATTGGGAGGGGTTATTGATTTGATGGTCTTAGTTACACCGTTAGGACTCTATTTTTAAACCTAAATCTCTATTATCGCATAAGTCAAACGATGTATCCTCGTGAAACATTCAAGACAAATATAAAATATAAGAGATACAACTTAGGAATAATGGGAGGATAAGTACGTGATTAGGGCATATGAGTAGTGTTAGCATTACTAACTTATAACGACAATGATCTCGTTGCACGCTTGGCATGGAATTGGGGTGAAAATCGAGGACGATGAAATTATTTCTAACGAAGCATTCACGTGTTTTTATTCTATGAACCTAAACGTCCCATTTTGCGATGAAAATCATACATTATGTCTAAAACACAAGTAGTAGTAGCAATAGAAGTAGTGTAGCTAGTTTATCGTTCAATAAAATTAATAAAAATGAATTTTGGAAATGCAATGATACTTTATTCTAGCAATGCGTGAGGGCACGGCAATGGTTTAGTATGGGGGAGTGATGAGACTGCTTTTATACATAGTCTCATCGTCCAATTTGGGCTTAAAATTCATTAAATATCATCAAAATACCCATATATGCTTGTGTTTATTACTTGTGTATTTTAGGTACGGATATTGAGAAAATGACAAAAGATCACAAGAATCAGGCAAAAACGAACACGGGAAACGAAGCCGCACAATGAACCAAGCCCTAATGAAGACTTTCCCAAGATCAACCCTTGAAGATTTGAAGAATTATGAAGAAGGGCCCTCCAATATGGAAGAATTGACACTTTATACCCTTGTATCTTCATAATTACAATATTGGTCCCTAAAGTTTGTCAAAATTACAAAAAGGGCCCTCCACTTTGAAGATTTGGCAAGTTTAGCCCCTCAACAAAGCTAAATTGTCAACCAATATCATCCACAAAGTCAAATACATCATGAAGTCCTTCAAAGTACAAGAAAATATAAGTTTGGTCCTTTGAAAATTCCAAAATTACAAAAAGGACCCTAAACTTTCAACATTTGGCAAGAATGGTCCCTCATCAAACAAGACTTGGCAAATTCAGTCCTCTAAAATGCTCAACATACAAGTCAAGGCCATTATCCATCATCAAAATGCCAATTCAGCCCTTCAAGAATCATCAAATGGCAAGAAATACCCCTGAAAATACTTTGGAAAAGTATTTGGGGCAAAAGTGTGAAAATGAAAACTTGAAATGCAAAGGGAATACGTTTTTGGCTGTTTAAGTTGCAAGTGAAAGGAGTATAAAAGATTGAGGGTTAAACCTGGCAGACATAATAGTTACCTTAACCAACCTAGTGGTGACACGTGCCCCACTATCTCTTTTCAACCAATAGCAGCCCTCCATTCCTCCACCTCACATCCCACTCAGTTATATTAAACTAATCCTAACTGATTAGTTTAATTTGGCGCCTAACACCACCATTTAAACCCAAAACAGATCAGACTTAAACACTATTCACCTATGAACACGAATTAGGTATTTTTGTTTAAGCAACAATTAAACCTCCATCATCTCTAGATTAGTGATTAGGGTAGTCCTAATCATAACCCCACTCTCAAAACCCTTGCCACATCACCCCATTGTCACATGATAAACCCTTGTCCCACCCTTTGAAGAAGATGCCAAAAACCCTGCCAACATCCAACGTCCAATATCCAAGCTTACTTTCTAAGCTTATTTGAGGCCCTTGGATGCAATTTCTACCTTGCCAGCTCCACAAACAGCCAAGAATCCATCACATGAGTCCAAGGTTTTCAAATTCTACAAGGGCATATTTGGAAGATCAAGCACTTAGGGTTCACGTTTTTATTCAGTAACTTAGTCTCATTGTAGCCTATATAAAGGCATAGGGCTGCAACATTTACATTTTGCTTTTGATTTTTCCTTGTTCAAGTTTATGTAAATCCCATTTCAGTTTAATGAAATTGTGTTTGAATAATTGAAGAAAAGTCATTGGCCAATCTTAATTACTGCTTATTATTGTTATATGATTGTTAGTTTAGAAGTTAAAAACCTGTTTTCACTTGGAGGTTGCAAAAGTTTGCAATTTTCCTCATTCTTGATATTTTGCTAAGTACTTGTTCCAATCTTGGAATTCTTGGGTTATAGGGCTGATCATAGCATCCTAACTGAGTTAGTTAAGGTGTTGTGAGGCTTATAACTTGGGGATAATCAAGTGTGGGTTAACAAGGTTGCATCAATCAAGATTTTTCAAGTTTCTGTTTTTATACAATTTTGCTTTAACCTTGTTCAATCTTAGCAGGCTTTGTGTGGAAGCTTGTGCTTGTTCTTGCTAGCACATAAGCTCAAAATTCGTGGGTGTGGATGTACATCCATGAGGTTTGCATACTCAATCCTAAAATCTGCTTAAATTCATGATTTTTGGTGATATTTGTATGTGACTTGTGATCTTGTGGCTTTTGTGGCTTGTTCTTGCTTGAATCTGTTAATCTTACCTGCTTTAGTGTTAATTGATGCTTGGGTAGTCTTGAATCTCACTTTTACTTTGAAAAAATTGATTTGGAAAAGATAAAGGGGTGTTTGGGTCTACCTGTTTGAGTTGATTTTGTGTTATTGTGTTAAGGGAAATTTGTGTTTATGCTTTGTATCTGATAAATACCTTGTTGACAGTGTTTTGCTGCAAGTTTTTGGGTTTGAAGCCTTGAATCAAACAATCTGCTATATAGACTTTGATATTGCCTGTTTTGACCTAGGATTTTGGGAACACTTAGTGTGTATGCATGCTTAGGGCTAAAAGTGGTTTAAACATAGTCATTATAACCTGTTTGAAAGATTTGAGGTGTTGAATCTGGCTTAAGTGTCAAATACATCAGCAAAGTAGAAAACTGCATGTGTTAGTGTTCATCAGTAACTTTCATTGGCTTGAATCTTGCTTAATTCTTTAAACCATTGCATGAAACCTGTTTAGACTTGCTTATTGGAGTTTATAATAGCTTGTGTATGCTTTTGGTTGAAATTGGCTGGCTGATTTGTGCTAAAACTGCTCATAAGTGCTTAACTGCTTATTGTTCATGTCTGTATCATGTCTGGTGATTAATTGATTAAACTGTATCAATTGGGTGTTAGTAATTGTGTTATTTTGATTGTTATTGACTCCTTTTGATCCAAAGATCATTTGGGTGCCTTTGTGTAATCTGAATCTCCAAAAAAGTCACTAAAGACAAAAAGTCAAACAAGTCAAGCAGTGGAAAAAGTTTCCACTGCTCAACACCCAAAACTAGCCACTGCTAGTGTAATTTTGAACTCAGCTTATCAATAAGCTATTCTAGCTTTATTTTTTGTGATAGGTCTTCATTATTTGACCCATTTAAGTAGACTGGAGCTTATTGGACTTTGACTTTGACTTTTTACTAGAAAACCAACTTCTTTGACTTTTTACATAAGTGCTTATTTGATTTTCCAGCTTATTGAGTCAGCTTATTTGAAAACTCTTTGTTGATTTTGCTTAATTAAGTCATTTCAAAGCTTTTGGAACTTGAATCAGCACTTGGGGTGGCCTAGAACTAAAAAACGACTATTTTGTCGTTTTCTGTAGATTGCTTATTGCATTTTCAGGCTTATTCCTTGGGCTTATTTCAAATTTCTTTTTGCATAAGTCTTATTTAGGTCAAAAGAAGCTTGTGTGTCAAATTTTAGCTTATGGCATTGGATTATGGCTTAATGGGCCAAAAAGCCCATTAAGAATAAGCTGCTTGTTATAAGTTAGCTTATTTCACATTTTCAGCTTTTGGGCCTTTGGAAAAAGTTGTTTAAAATCAAATTTTGAGTCAACTTGTGCTTTTTGGGCTTATTTTGAACACTTTTTGTTATTGGGCCCAAAATTGGCCCAATAAGCTACTGATTTGGGTTTAGCCCATTTTCTAGGCCCAATAGGGGTATTTAGGTAACTTCACTTTCATTTCTGAGTTATTTAGGTTAAATTAAGCTAGTTTGCAAGTTTTTAGAATTTTTTATGATTTTTGGATTTTTAATATTATTTTATTATTAAAATTTAAAAGTCTGATTTTCTAAGTTTTTACATTTTTCCTAGGTTCTAAACACTTAATTAGGATTTTTGCAACTTTCCAAATATTTTTAGGTTTTTTAATTATTTTCTAGAATTAATTTAAGTTTTAATTGATTTTAGTAGTTTTTAATTGTTTAAAAATAGTTTTTATTGGTTTTAAAATTTTGAAAAATAGTTTTTAGCTTAATTAGAGTGTTTTTGAGGTTTACAAACTTTAAAATCTTGTTTAGGGCTTTTTAATAATTAATTTTGATTTTTAGGGCTTTAATTAGCATTAAAAAGTCATTCTCTAATTAATTAAAAGGTTTTGGCAAGTTTGGATTTTTTGTAAACTCTTAGAATATTATTGTGGATTTTTGGTATTTTTTAGGAATTTTTAGGGTAAAATTTTAATTTTAGCACTTTTTACGGTTTTACGTGTACACCTTTTTCGTCTTAGTTGAATCCGTCTTCGTAACCGTCATTCTCTTCTAATCTCATTTCTATTTTTCTTTCTCAAAAGTATAATCACAAAGATAATCAATTCATTACACACACACTAAGCCTCCTTGAGAACGAACTCATTTTAGGGTCATTTACACACGGTTTTCCTAAATCGTCGTGCTTACCCTATTTGTTGCTCTTTT
Source organism: Glebionis coronaria (assembly GCA_025667525.1). Classification (NCBI taxonomy): domain Eukaryota; kingdom Viridiplantae; phylum Streptophyta; class Magnoliopsida; order Asterales; family Asteraceae; genus Glebionis; species Glebionis coronaria. The sequence goes on along the minus strand of JANFOE010000322.1, from coordinate 2,760,421 downwards.
CCTAAAGGGTATACAAAAACTCAACTATCATTATACGGGAAATCCTAATGAAGGAAGAGATTGTCCTTACTGAAGGACGGAAAATCCGTACCTTATGTCCAGTAGAAGCTAATGAAAACGATGAAGACTAATCCGCCTCGACGGATAACACTACATAAGAAATATGGACGTGTATGAGTTGTCTGAATTACATGTGCTTTACTGGTTCCATGTATTATTAGCTTGTTATGCGTATTCTGTCATGTTTTACTGTTTACTGTGTTAACTATAGTTATTCATGTATTAGTGTATTATATTACTTGTATTGTAATACTAAGTAACTTTCTAAAAATAGCAGGTTTCTATAAATAGTAAGTTTCTAAAAATAGAAAGTTTCCAAAAATAGTAAGTTTCCATAGTTAGAAATAAATTGGATTATAAATAATAATTAAAGTTTAATTAGTACAATACAAGTCTTGGTTATAGTTCATTAATTAAATAACTGGTTAATTAATTAAACTATACGTCATATGATTTTAATTAAAATACATGTTTTAATTAAATGACTAAGTAAAAAAATACCTTAGGTTATACATGATTTAATTAAATAAATTAATTAACCTAAAGTTTAATATAACATGACTTAAAAAAATAGTTTTCATGAAAAACCCGAATCCCGAGCCCGTGTTTTATATAAGCCGAACCAAATAAGCTATACAAAAGTCCCCACGGGACCTTGAATGGGTCTCGGTTGACACTAATAAAATCAACCATATATGTAAACATACCCCGACATAATGTCGGGGTCCTTTGGTCTCGGTCCGAACAAAACCCGACAACAAACACACCCCTAATGGTACTCGGTGGTGCCTCGACCTCAACAAAACCCGACAACAAACACACCCCGACCTTCGGTCGAGGTTTCTTGCATGCGTCCGAGTCCACAACCAACCAAGCCGAGCCCCTTGGGGGTCTCGGTGGTGGTGAAGAAAAACAAACTGAGCCCCTTTGGGGTCTCGAGTGTCTCGGTCGAACCACAACCCACACAAACCAAACCCAAAACCATGATTTAATTAATCTTATACATGTTTTATTCTTGTTCTTGATGATTAATTAAATAAACATGAAATTAAATAAGAAATAAATGAAAAAGAAAAGGGTTTGAGTTATACTGAAGGCGTGAAAAGAACAAGGGAATCATCACGAACACAAAACAAATAATAAAAATCGTCCGGTTCTTCCTCCTTGCTTGTTGTAGCCGGCGACACCAAGAGAAAAAAGGGAGAGAGAACAAAATTTTGTAAACCTAACATAATGAAGTTATTTCTGGTGTTTTAATAAAAATTGGTTTTGGGCCAAAAGGCCCACATGGCCTCCATTCTTGTCTTTGTCGCGGCTATGGGGCCCACTATGGGTAAACCCAAAGTTTTTCCGTGTTAAAATAATTATCGTGTATGTTCGTGATTTAGTATTCGTGAATTTGGTATTCGTGATCATGTCACATTTATAATATTCATGATTGTTCGTTATTTATTGTCGTGACACGTGTATTAATATTATAAATGAAAAGTTTAAATTTTATCGTGTTTTCATAAGTTACTGTTCATGTGTACTGTTCATAGGATTTTTAATGCGGGTTTTACAACTCTTCCTCTAAAAGAACAATTCGTCCTCGAATTGGAGAAACGTAAACTGAAAGAAAACATACCCGAATTAGAACTGGAAATGAGGGTAAGAAGTCCGTATAGACTCCTCCGTCTCCCAAGTGGCTTCCCGCTCAGGATGATTCCTCCAAAGGATTTTGACGAAATGGATCGTCTTCCTCCGCATAACACAATCTTGTAGCTCAAGAACTCTCTCGGGCTCTTCAACATATGAAAGATCCTCTCGAATCCGATCAAGTGGATACTCCACAACATGGACTGGATGATAGTTGTATCCTCTGAGTAAGGACACATGTAACACGTTGTGAACGTGTGCTAGCTGAGGCGGTAACGCTAAACGATATGACACTTCACCAACGCGTTCTATGATGTCGAACGGTCCGATGAAGCGAGGGCTGAGCTTCCCTCTGATTCCAAAACGTTTAACTCCTCGTGTAGGTGATACCTTGAGGAAAACGTGATCACCTACGTTGAAAGACACATCTCTACGACGTTTATCAGCATAACTCTTCTGACGAGCACGAGCTTCCTGAATCTTCGCCTTGGCGACAGCGACCTTCTCATTGGTCACTTCAATCATCTCTGGACCCTCGAGCAGTCGTTCGCCCACCTGATCCCAGCAGATTGGGGCGCGACACTTTCTACCATACAACATCTCAAAGGGGGCACACTTGATGCTAGCGTGCCAGCTGTTGTTGTATGCGAATTCTACTAGGAATATACAGTCATCCCAGCTTCCTGACCACTCTAGAGCACTGATTTAATGAGTTTTTTGTGTGTGTGTTCGTACTCGATTCAATTGGAATTGATCACGATTTAATGTGGAACTATCGTATTTGGTCACTGTTAGGACCATTGGAATAGTTATTTGTAGTAGGTAGACTAGGAGGTATGTAGTTCCTCCTGGTCATAGTAGTAGTAGGAGCAAGCCGTGCTCCTGGTCTTATAGAAAGTCAAACTTTATTATTTAGATATTATTCTGTTAGGATATGCATGAGATATGTTTGGAAAGGATATGCATATCAGTTTTACACGTTTTGGTTAATGATGTATTAGGGTTATATACACCTTCATCAAATATAATTCTAGTTCTGATTAATATTAGAAATCCTTAGGAAAGGATCAAGTCGTTATAGTTATTCTGTTCTTCTTATTCATAGTATTTGTATTCCGCACTTATACTGTGTGATTTGTATAGAGTCTCTCTATGAATAGACTTGTGATTACAGAAGTCGTTCACCTTTCCTGACAGGCTGCAAGATTCACATCTAGTGGACCCAACAAGTGGTATCAGAGCCTGGGAGAGTCTCTATAACAAGAAGAATCAATTTTTCTCATTACTAACATTTTTGTTTAATTATGTCTGCCTCAAGTTCTACTCAAACAGGAGAAGATAGTACCCTTAAAACTTAGCAACCTCAGCAGATCATTGCTACGGTTTCCAACACAAATGGTAAGTTTCCTCTTCTGAAAAAGGACGAGTATGATAGCTGGGCGATGAAGATAGAATGTTGGATCACCAACACTGATCAAGACCTTTGGAAGATTATTCTGATTGGAAACAGCAGGAAGTTGACTGGAAGAGACAAGAATGGAAGTATTATTCTTCTTGACCCTAAAACTCATGAAGAAATCACAGCTGTTCAGAAGGAGATCAAAGCAAAAACTATTTTGCTTCAGTCTCTTCCTGATGATCACATGGGTGACTTTATCATCTGGACGATGCTAGAGAAATATGGAATGGAATAAAAGCAAGGTTTGGTGGGAATGAGGAGTAAAATAAAATGCGAATATCCATGCTGAGAGATGAATTCACAGACTTCAAGATCTCAGAAACTGAAGGTATCCATCAAGGGTATGACAGGTTCCAAAAGATACTGAGCCAGTTGAATCAACTTCGGTCGAAACCTGACAATGGTGATATCAATGCAAGGTTTCTTAGAGCCTTACCCTACTCATGGAATCAGGTGGTAATCTCTCTCAAAGCAAAAGGTGGGCTTGACTATCTTAATTTTGATGATTTGTTTCATAAGCATAAAACCTTTGAGCCTCATGTGAGGGGATACTCAAGTGATTCTTTTCCTACTCCTACTAACTCTGCCTTTGTGAGTTCTATGGGATCTAGTCCCATGTCCTATGCTAGTAGCCCAAGCAATACTGTGTCTACTCAACATACTTTTCAGCATACTTCTACTCCTGAACCAAAAGCCAAGTCTAGTAGCATGGTAGAAGCTGTTCTTCACTCTTTTGTTGCTGACGTAGATGCTCAACAGCAACTTGCTTTTGATGACTTCAAACAGGTTGATAAACTTGACCTGGATGAAATGGATCTAAAATGGCAGATGGCCATGCTCACTCTTAGGGTTCACAAATTTGAGAAGAAAGCCGGTCAAAAATTTAACTATAACCCAAGAGAGCCAGCAAGATTTGACAGAAGCAAGGTTAGATGCTATAACTGCCAGCAGCAAGGTCACTTTGCAAGGGAATGCCCTAACAAGCATGACCAGGAAAAGAGCAGATATTCAGCTTTCAAGATTCAGGAGGTGAAGGATGACAAGAAGGCGTTGGTGTCTGTTGACTCTATGGTCAACTAGAATGATCATCAGAATGCTACCCTGGAAACAGCTGAACCTTCTACTGACGTGTTTGCAATGATTGTTGGGAATCTGTCTGATGCCGAGGAAGCAGAAGAGTTTGCTCTTATGGGCATCTCACCTCAGGTACAACATTGTCCTCTTGGTTGTCATGATAAATATTCAGAATTGTTGTCTCAATATAATGACTTAAATGATCAGAATGATAAGTATTTTTTAGAAGTTCAAGCATATAAGGCTTTTTTAAAAACACTGTAACAACAAAAGAGGTGGCTTCAAGATACTCAACGTGAGTACGAGGATAAAATTAGGACACTGAACATTGATTTAGAAAACACAACAAATATGCTTAAATACACTGAAAAGGTAAAAGATGACAGTATCAAAGATAAACAAGACATGAAGGAAAAATTAGATGCTACACTTTTAAGATTTGAAAAATGGAAAAAGGAACCTAAGAATCTTTCAAAATTAATTGATAGTAGTAGGTCTGGTAGGACTAAAAGAGGGTTAGGATTTGATAAATATATTGATTCAGAAGATGTGTTTGATTTATCTTTTTCAAATTTCTTTGATCCTGACAAGGAGGAAGAGGGAACACCTAGCTATAATAGGTTTAAACCAGCAGCAGAAATGCATGCTGTCCCTCCACCTCTTTCAGGAACTTTCATGCCCATTACTAGGCATAATGACTTGGATGGATCACAGATGCATGAGTCCCCAAAAAGTTCTACTAATACTAATGACTTTGTCTCGTGTACTTTCAGTGACAAAGCCAGTGACTCTGCATCATGTGGTTCAAGTAAAGAGTCGAGACCTGCAAGTTCCAAGTCAAATGACCATATTGCTACTAGTGCTAGGAAGAGTGAAGAGAGAGTTGCTTTTACTGCAACAGTGTCTAGTCCTGGTTTATTGAGTCCTAGGAAGAATGTTTCTCCTAGAATTATGTGCAATAAAGTAAGCAGTATGAAACAATGTCATTCTAATAAAAGGTCGTTTAAAACATGTTTTGTTTATGGGAGTGAATTTCATTTGATTAAAGATTGTGATTTTTATGACAAACATTCTTTTGTATATCAAGCATTTCCTGCTCCTGGTCCACCAGGAGTTGTTCCATATTCTTCTAGAAGACTAAACCCATGTGCCCAATCTTTTTCTTCTAGAAAGACCTCTTCATTAGCTTCTGATCATTGGAGAAACACTGGATTACTACCAAATAGACCAACCAGCAACAATTTTCAGACTTTTAATCCAAATTATGCATTTAATTTAGACCACATGTATTTTGGGTTGTGAAATCTGGGAACTGCTGTTAAGCCCTCAGCAGGTTGTTCTTGGTCAAATAATAACACCCGTATGATGAATAGGCAACCTAAGAACAACGGTGGATCTCATCAATCTTCTTGGCTAACTACTAAAGATCCACAAGGCAGGATCAAACCTGAAAAGGTTTGGGTCCCCTTAAGACACTAACTTTTGCATATATCTTTTCTTGTTGTTGTAGTTACTCCATACCAAGATCCTACTCTAGGAATTGTTGATAGTGGATGCTCTAGGAGCATGACAGGAAATAAAGGTCTTCTATCTAACTTTGTACCATTTCAAGGCGGAAAGGTCTATTTTGGAGGAGGTGAAGGAAGGATCACTGGCAAAGGAACGATTCAGACGCCTAATCTTAACTTTGAGCGGGTCTACTATGTGGAAGCACTTCAACACTTCAACTTGATATCTGTCTCTCAGATTTGTGACAAGAAGCAGTTTGTCCTCTTTACGGATACTGATGCACTAGTGTTATCCAAAGACTTTAAACTCTCGGATGACTCACAGGTTCTGCTCAGAATCCCTAAAAGACACAACCTCTATAGTATCAAGCTGAATGAAGTCAATCCTACTGGTCAACTAGCATGTTTGGTTGCTAAAGCCTCAGAAGATGAAGCCACTAAATGGCACCGAAGGATGGGACATGTGAACTTCAAGACCATTAACAAATTAGCAAATCTAAATTTGGTCTCTGGTTTACCTCCCAAATCATTCAGAAATGATATCAATTGCCTTGCATGCAACAAAGGCAAACAACATAAAGCATCCTTCAAGACCATTACTGCTCTCAGCCTTATAACTGAACCATTGCAGCTACTACACATGGATTTATTTGGTCCTACCTCTATTAGGAGCATTGACCACAAACAATTCTGCCTTGCGGTAACTGATGGGTATAGCAGGTTCATGTGGGTTTTCTTCATGGCTGCCAAGAGTGAGACCTACTCAATTCTCAAGGACTTTATTACACTTATTGAGAATCAGTTGTCCAGGAAGGTTAAAGGTATTCGATGTGATAATGGAACGGAATTCAAAAATGCAGACCTCATAGCACTTTGTAATTCTAAAGGTATCAAAAGAGATTATAGTACAGCAAGAACTCCTCAACAGAATGGTGTGGCAGAAAGAAAGAACAGGACTCTAATAGAAGCTGCGAGAACAATGCTTGCCGATTCCAAGCTTCCAACCATGTTCTGGACAGAAGCTGTCAATACTACAAGTTATGTTTTGAATAGAGTTTATATTACTAATCCTCACAAGAAGACTCCCTATGAGCTACTCACAGCTAAAGTACCAAACATTGCTCATTTGAAGCCATTTGGGTGTCCTGTCACCATTCTGAACACTAGTGACTATTTAGGGAAATTTGATGGCAATGCAGTGAATGATACATTGTGGGATATTCAGCTCACTCTCGGGCTTATCGTGTCTACAATCTCCAAGCCAAGCGAGTAATTATAACTATAAATCTCAGGTATTTTGAGGAGAAGTCAAACATACAAGGAAAGGGTCCTGAATGGTATTTTGATCTTGATTATCTTAGTGATTCATTGGGATATTTTCGTTTCAAAACTAACCATGATGTAGGTCCACAAGTGTTTGCAACTTCTAGTGCAGGTGCTCATTCTAGTCTTTCAGACTCAGATGACGAGGATTATATTTTTGTTGTTCCATCCTATTCCACCATAGTGTCTCCTACTACTCCTAGTGATGCTATTCCATCAGATATTTTGGACTCACAAGGAGCTCTTGACACATTTCTCACGCAACAACTAGAGGCTACTACAGCAGCTACTCAAGGTGGAGTTGAGTTTCCTTTGAATACTTTTGCTGACAAAACTACTCCTAGTACTCCAACTGTTCCTCCTAGTGCTAGTTTAACACCTATTGGTAGTCCGGCTAGTGATTCCACTTCCTCTACTAGATTCTCTAGTCCTTCTGACCTGGGAAACTATCAAAAGAAGTCTTCTACCAAGCTGGATGATATTCATAAGCAACCAATAGATGGCATTTTCGACTCTGCTTCATATGATGATGACTTTGTTGGGGATCTTAATAACTTGGCACCAGAAGTGGACGTAGCTTCCAATCCAGTTTTGCAGTCACAAAAAGACCATCCTACTACTCAAATCATTGGAGATCCTGGTTCTACTGTCAAGACTCGCATAATGCATAATAAAGCAACGTCTGATCATCATGCTCTTGTGAGCTATATTGAGGACCAAAAGCGTAATAATCATACAGACTTTCAACATTGCTTGTTTGCTTGTTTTCTTTCACAGGTGGAACCTAGATCAGTCTCTCATGCTCTTGAGGATCAAAGTTGGGTGGAGGCTATGCAGGAGGAGATGCAACAGTTCTTGTTTCAGAATGTTTGGATCCTAGTTGACTTACCGGATGGAAAGACAGCAATTGGAACCAAATGGATTCTCAAAAACAAGAAAGATGCAAGGGGTATTGTGGTGAGAAATAAGGCGAGGTTGGTTGCACAAGGTCATACACAACTTGAAGGCATTGACTACACTAAAGTTTTTGCTCCTGTTGCTAGGATTGAGGCCATTCGTCTGTTTTGGCTTTTGCTTCTTATGTGGGCTTTACAGTTTTTTAGATGGATGTCAAAAGTGCATTTCTCTATGGCAAGATTGATGAGGAAGTTTATGTCACTCAACCTAAGGGCTTTGTAGATCCACTTCATCCCAAGAAAGTTTACAAGGTGGTCAAAGCTCTCTATGGACTTCATCAGGCTCCTAGAGCTTGGTATGAGCGTCTTTCCACTTTCTTGTTGAAACATGGTTATAGAAGAGGCACAATTGACAAAACACTATTTCTTAAGAGGAATACCACAGACATTATCCTTGTTCAGGTTTATGTGGACGATATTATCTTTGGTTCTACTAAAAAGGAATGGTGTGATGAGTTTGAACAACTGATGAAGGGCGAATTTCAGATGAGTGCTATGGGAGAGCTTACATTTTTCCTTGGTCTTCAAGTCAAGCAACAGTCGGATGGAATCTTCATAAGTCAAGATAAATATGTTCATGAGATCCTTCAGAAGTTTGATATGGATCCTCTTAGACCAGCAGCAACACCTTATGAAGTAGCTAAAGTTAAACTCAAGAATGAGCCAGATCCTCCTGTAAATGTTCACATGTACAGGTCAATGATTGGCTCACTCATGTATTTGAGTGCATCACGTCTGGATATTATGTTTGCAGTAAGTACTTGTTCTAGACATCAGGTGGCTCCAACGGTTTCTAACTTGAATGCAGTCAAGAAGATTTTCAAGTACATCAAGGCTCAACCCAAGTTAGGCTTGTGGTATCCTAGAGAATCACCTTTTGTTCTTGAAGCATATAGTGATAGTGACTATGCAGGTGCTAATAATGACAGAAAATCTACTACTGGTGGTTGTCAGTTTTTAGGACGGAGACTTATCTCATGGCAATGTAAGAAACAGATGATAGTAGCTACTTCTTCAACAGAAGCTGAATACATAGCTGCTGCTAGTTGTTGTGGACAAGTTTTGTGGATACAAAATCAGATGCTTGATTATGGGTTCAACTTTATGAACACCAAAATTTTCATTGACAATCAAAGCACTATCTGCATTGTGAAGAATCTTGTTTTTTATCAACGTAAAAAACATATAGATATTAGACACCACTTTATCAGGGATGCCAATGAGAAGAAGTTGATACAGGTTCTTAAGGTTCATACGGATGATAATGTTGCTGATTTATTGACTAAAGCCTTTGATGGTCCTCGGTTCAACCACTTGGTGGTTCACATTGGAATGGTCAATCCTTGAGTCCTAGGATTGAGGGGAGGCTAAGCCTAAGGGGAGGCTTAGTGTACATATTTGCTTGCACAGATTAACATCTTGGTAGTTTTTAACAACAGATTGTATGGGTATTTGCGGTGTGTGCTACTTCTAGTGGAGGATTTTGCTCACTTCTGGTTTGGGTCACTGTTCACTTCGTTGAGTTCTGTTGACCACATTGTGCTTCTAGTGTTAACCCTTATGCATTTTGACTTTTAGTCCACGCAAGCTAATTCTTGTATATATCATATTATTTAACTTTGGTGACTAGGATTTGCAAATAAAGTTATACGGGGCAAGTGGTTACTTTTGCATTAACTGCCTAATTTGAAAGGGCAACCCACATTATTAGGGGTCAATGAACAGTTACAAGACCATTATTTATGGTCAATTACCCCCTTGACTAATTCATCACAACCATAACACACACACACGCTCCTACTCTCTCAATCTCTAATCAATCACCTTCCATCACCTCCAATCATCATCAATGGCTGCTCTGTTCTACAAACCCGATTACAATAAGGTAGCGTATCTGGGAGATGGTCCTAAACGTGACGAATTCACAGACATCCTGGAGTTTATTGAGGCTTCTAACCTCAGGTATGCTTTTACTATTTGCCCAATTGTCTATGATAGTGTGATTCGCCAGTTTTGGGATACTACCGAACTTATGGATGTTTTGGGTCGCCCACTTGAACTCCATGCTACCATTGATGGACGTTCTTATGTGGTTTCTGAAGCTTCTATTAGGAGTTCACTTCATCTTCAAGATGAAGGTGATGTTTTTTCCATCCCCAATGCTGAGGTTTTTGAGGGGATGGCTGATATTGGTTATAACCATGGGGGAAGTTTAACTTCCAAAAGAATCGGTTTTCCCCCTGGTGGAAGCTTCTAGTGCACTTCTTGATTCACTGCTTAAGCCCCAAGTCTGGGAGTTGGGATGCCTTTCCCATTCCTTTGACTACTGGTTTTATCTGCATAACACAAGGTCGAGTGTTTAATTTTTCTCGCTATTTGTTTGATGGGATGGTTAGCAATCTGAGTAGTACTGGATCTAGGAAGAAATTTTTAATGTATCCTAGGTTTTTGCAGCAGATACTTGTGTGTATACCTCATAATAGGGAAGAGTATGAGACCCCTAAGCTTAGTTCTAAAGTTTACTCCAATATGGCTCTAGGGTTTAAGGGGGATTGGAGGCCCCTTACTGACGCAATGCTGGGCCTTGCCCAAGGTCCTCCTAATGTTGTTCCTCTGGCTGCTGAAGCCGAAAAGGAACTTCCATTAGGAGATGATCCTATAGAGGAGGAGCATCCTGCTGGTGGTGCACCTCATGTGGTGGTGGAAGAGCCAGCTGAGGAAGTGGTGGTTAAAATGCCATCCACTTCCAAGGCTGCCCCCTCTTCTATGCTACATCCGTCCCCATTTGTGGATACTCCCCCTCCTAGTCCAACACCTCACTCTGCTGAGAAGCCCTCTGGTTCTCGTGCTCATGATGATGACCCCTTTATTACTTTTGGTTCCAATGAAGCCTTCCCATATCCAAGTCCTCTTGGTGGGAAAGCGGAGGAACCTGCTATACTGACTTCTTTGCTTGATCTCATGCACAGGTACCATGAAAGGATTATTTCTTTGGAGGCCGATTTGAATCAGCATCGCAAGCTTACCAGGGAATTTGTTCTTCCAATGGTGGACCGAATTAAAGCTTTGGAGACACAGTAGAGGAGGAGGAAGAAGCATGTTGTTCAGTCTGATTCTGATGAGGATGTTGAGGATCTTGTGGAGGATGGCTTGACTTTGCTGGCGAAGGCTGCATTTGCTGATAAGCCGTATGCTGATTTGCCTATTCCTCCTACTTCATCAAGCATCCCTCCTACTGCTGCTACCCCTAGACCAAAGGAGGATATTGCTGGTTTTTCTGCTGGTACTAATACTGGTCCAACTACTGGACCATCTCATGATCCTAAAGGGAAGGCCCCTATGACTGATGCACCCTCACCCCCTCGCAAGCGTACTCGCAGACAACTTGAGGAAGACAGGTTAGGTGAGGAGGCTGCACAACGAATGCAGGCGGAGATTGATCAAGCTGCTAGGGATGAGGAAGAAGCTCTTCAGAAGCAAAGGCGTGAACAGTTGCAGCATGATGCTATGCATTGGGATGATAATGATTGGACGCGGGTGCTCACTATTCTTACATCTGATTATTCGCAGTTTACTGATCTCTTGGGTGCTGATGTGAATGAGCAGAATTGTATTCCCCGAGCAATGGCATTAATGCGTAAGCAACAATTATCTCTTGCTGCTCAACTGCGTGAAAAGCGTCAGAACAGACCTTTGACAAGAACCGAGGAGATAAAGTTAATGCAGAGGTATGTCAAATATCAGTCGGGTGCTCACTTTACTGTTGGTTGGACATGGGATCGGGTTAGGGCATTGTCTTTTGACGAGCTTAAGGATCTATACCAAAGGATGATCAAGCGTCAGAACACACCGATTTCGGAGCGTTTCATCTATCGTCCTCCTCCACGAGTGGTTCCAACTTCTCAACCTGCTGTTGCTCCTGGTGTTCCTCTTGTTTCTACTGGTATACCATCTGTTGTTGATGTTTCTACTGCTGGTTTCACACCCACACCTTCGGTTGCTCATCCTGTTTCCTCTTCGGGTCCTACCACCACCACCTATGCTACAACTACCACCACCACTGCTACTCATGTTATGGAACAATCCTCACCACCAGTGACTCACACTCAACCTACTCCTTCTCCTGGAGTAGATACCTTTGATCCTTTGGTTGGTCAACGTGTTGATTCTACTCCTGCTGATTCTATTCCTGCTGCGAAGGTAAAGGTTGAACCCTCATCTGGTGTTCCAACTCCTCGTCGTTCCATTCGCAAGAAGATGGCTAGGCGTGGTAAGTCTGTTCCTTATGAGAAGCGTGCTTCTGAGAACCTTATTGATGCAGCTTCAGACAGTGACTCAGAGTTGCCAACGGGTACGGGGTTTATTACTGCTTGGACGGTTAAGCCATCCACGACTATTCCTGGTACTTTCACCCATAGGATTTCCATCAGTGATGGTTATGTTCGTTATGCTTCGGGTTTGCAAGGTGTTTTGACTTGGGTGGATCGTAGGGATCTTATGTCGTTGTATGGGTTTGTGGATGCTGGTATGCCTACTCATCCTAGTGAGGTGGCCACCTGGCCTGTTCTGACAATGTGGGCTGACTTGAAGATGATGCTTGATTCTCCTCCACATGCTCCACATTCTGGTGTATGGAAAGACCAGTCACGCTGGGTAATCAAGAGATGGAAGCTGTATGCTGGCTGTGGAGTGCATATCTTGGAGTTGGAGTCTGGTGCCATGGTATTCATGCTTACGGATATGGACTATCCGTTAACTATTGCTACTATGGAGGCCATGCTCGCATGTCACTTGCAGATCTCCAATGCCCCTTTAGGGAATGAGACTTCCATGGCTACTACTCTGGTGGAAGGGATACAAGCTCGGTTACAAGCTGACAAGGTGGCGGCGTCTGGTATGTGATGGGTATGTTTGTATGTTTTTATGTTTTTGTGTTTATACTGACATTCTTTTCACCAACATGTACAGTGGTTGGTGACTTATATTCTAGTTAGTTAAAAAAACTAAAAATTAATATATATATATATACTGTTTATATAATATTTGCTTATACTTTAAACAAATACTGGATTTCACACTTGTGCATAATATAATATCTGCTTATACTTTTCCAAACATTGGGTTTCATTTGACTGTTTCACACTTGTACTGGTTTGGAGTTTCATCTGGTGTTGGACCTGGTCCACACAACAAATGGTGCTCAACTCACCATGTCTCACAGACAAGAAAGAGTTGATTCACCATGAGGGTACAGCTCTGGTGTGATTTTCAAATCCGTTGATGGTTGCCAGGTTACCCAAAACTAGATGGTTTTCACTTGCCATGGTCCTCGACTGAAAAGTGGCTAATCCAAGGGGGTACGGCTCTTGGTAAAGATTTTATCAAATCCGTTGATAGCTATAATAGCTTGCTCAAATCTATAGGGTTTTCAACTCACCGATGCTTCATTGCTAAGAGTTGGCGAGTCCAGAAGGGTACGGCTTCTGGTAAAGACATATCAATTACGTTGACGGCTGTGATGGTTTGCCTAAAATCATCAGGGTACCCCCGCTTACCATTGATTTACGTTCTAAGAGTTGGACTGGGTTCTGGTCTCCCAGGGTGATGCTTATTCCACCATAAAGACTGGCTAGCCCAAGAGCGAGTAGCTACTTGGTAAAGGCTCATAAAATATGCTCATGTTGCTATGAAGATTCAACAAGATGCAGATTTGTTTCAAGCTTTAAAGAAGCTTCTAGGTGTTCATTGTTGCAGCGGTCCTTTTGTTCTTTATGGTTATGATGCTGCTGTTTCTTTTGCTGTTTCAATCCTCAAGCTCTGTTGCACGATTTACCAGGAAACTTGAACTCAACAGGTCAAATTCAAGTTTAGGGGAGGATTGTTAGGACCATTGGAATAGTTATTTGTAATAGGTAGATTAGGAGGTATGTAGTTCCTCCTGGTCATAGTAGTAGTAGGAGCAAGTCGTGCTCCTGGTCTTATAGAAAGTCAAACTTTATTATTTAGATATTATTCTGTTAGGATATGCATGAGATATGTTAGGAAAGGATATGCATATCAGTTTTGCACGTTTTGGTTAATGATGTATTAGGGTTTCCTTGTAGTATAAAAGGAACCTTAGTCAGAAGGGTTATAGACACCTTCATCAAATATAATTCTAGTTCTGATTAATATTAGAAATCCTTAGAAAAAGATCAAGTCGTTATAGTTATTCTGTTCTTCTTATTCATAGTATTTGTATTCCGCACTTATACTGTGTGATTTGTATAGAGTCTCTCTGTGAATAGACTTGTGATTACAGAAGTCGTTCACCGTTCCTGACAGGCTGTAAGATCCACATCTAGTGGACCCAACAGTCACTAAAAGGGGGAGCTTTTGATTATCTATTTTAGATTAAATGACAGGTTAACATAACTAAGATTAAATGAAATAACAAGGTAATAGAAGTAATTAATCAACTAAATTAAAGGTAATTTTAATAATAAAATGAGAAAAGACAATTTAAAATTAAACTCGACAAAAAGTTAAATTTGAAAACTCTAAAATTAAACTAAGACAAAACTTGTTTAAAAATAACACTAAGTAAAAATGCGGGAAAAGTTAAATTTGAAATTGAAATAAAAATAAGAAATAAAAATGAAAATTGAGATCGGATCGCAGTCAATGCGATCGTGGTCCTTGATCGTATCCTGGAACGCACTTTGGATCGTATTCAGTGATCGTACCCACGATCGTAACTTTGGATCGTACTCCAGATCGCAATCAATGCGATGGTAACCAATGGATCGCATTCAATGCGATCGTAGTCCACGATCGAAGCACTCGATCGTATCCCTGGATCGCAACACAGTGATCGCAGCCACGGACCGTAGGTTGGATCGTGGTCTGGATCGCAGTCAAGCAATCACAGCCTAGATCGCAGCCATAGATCGTGGTCACGGATCGTAAGTGATGATCGCAGTAATGGATCGCAAGTAGAAACCCTAAGGCTTATGCGATCACACTTACTCGATCGGAACCAATAAAACCCTTAAACATGTTACGATGGGATTCAAAAGGCAAATAAGCAAAACCAAATAAGCACTTACTCAAATAAGCATTTACCGAAACATAACCAAATCTAAACAAGCACAAATTTAAAAACTTTCAAACACTTAAATAGGCAAGATTTTATAAAACAACTTTAAAAAGATTAAACTTTGGAAAACACTTAAAAAGAAATAAGCTAAACAAGAAATAAGCTATAAGCACAAAAAGCTAAGATCATAAATAGCATGAAATTGATAGGAACAAAAAGATAAACTTTTTAATCAAACAAACATCAAGATGAAACAAGATGCATCATTGATCCGAGTCAAAATCAATTCAAGAACAAGAAAGGTAGAACAAGATAGATGATGAAAAACTTGAACTTGAACTTGTAGATTAAGGATTCCAAATACAAGATTAAATGAAAAGCTTAAAACTTGAAAGAAAAAATGGAAGAAATCTAGAGAGAGAAAGTAGAATCACCTACTTCTCTCTAAAGATATGAAAACTAAGAAAAATAATGACTAACAAAAAAAAACTAGCTAACACCCTCCTAATGAAACATTAGGAGGGTATTTATAGGAGAAGGGAGTTGGTAGGATGTTTCCTTCTTTATTCCTTTTGTCTTCTCGTCTTTTAAATGACTCGTCTTTTTCGAATTTGTCTCGGGATTAGTCGAATGATAATATGAACTCGTCTTCTAATTTCTTCTTTTAGTTGACTTGGTTCTTCGACTTTGTCAAACTTCTGTCTTTAGACTTTTTCTTCGATAAATCTTCAGAATAGGCCTTTGACTTCCGTTCTTCTTGCACTTTTCATCTTTTGACTTCGTCTTTTGTCTTTTTCTTCGATAAAAGCCCGTGTTTTCTTCTTTTTTCATACTTTTCTCCTAAAACACAATAAAAACACAAACCCACGCATAATTCCGACTTTTACTACATAAAATATACGTTTTGGTCTTGTTTTTATTATAATTAAGTGGTAAAAGGATAAGTGTTTTCACACTTATTAAATCCCCTACACTTGACCATTGCAATGCCCTCATGCAATGCATTAATTTCAAAGCACGGTTTACATTTTCCATCATAATTAACCTACCTTGGCCTTTATTAAATACTAAACACTAAGGAAACCCAAAATATTAGAAAATTACAAAATGCAAGAAGGAAGAAAGTAAAGAGATCGAAGACTTACATTAGGGATTTGGTCGTCATGAATGTTTATCATCCTCAAGTTTCATGTTCCCCATACCAAGCTTAAAAACGAGATCATTGTTATTATAAGTTAGTAAGCTAACATTCACTCATGTGGCCTAATTATTCACTTAGACTCCCTTATTCCTAGGTGTATCTCTTATATTTTATTATTGTCTTGAAGATCACGAGGATCCTGTTGAATTATTTCGATCATTTATTAGGTTGAAAATAAAGTAGGACGATTTAATCAATAGTTAGCTAAAGGACAAAATCTTTTAAAACTGCTTCTTGGGACCTTTTAAAGTTCATATCTTGGCATAACTAGCTTCACGATTTGAGACATTTCTCGGACCGATATTTGGCATTGACTACATACTTCGAATCTTGAGAGACGTTCTTGAAATAATGATCTTCTCTTCATAATAGGAATTTCTTCACTTGAAGTTTTTTGAGAGATTCTTCAAACTTGGACCACGACTTCTTCATTTTTCTCAAATCTTTATTTTGGATTTTGATATACAACGATCCGCCTCCTTTTAGGACTTGGATCTATTTATCCTCATACCTTGTTAGGGTCTTTTTGGATAGACTTCTCCATGATCTTTAGGGGAGTATTTGCTTTTCGTCGTGTGTCTTGATCCTTCATATTGATTTTTGATAAATGATTCTTCACATCACTTGGGATCTTTAGCAACAAAATGTAGCCCTCATGCCTTGTTAGGGCCTTTTCGGACTCGCCAATCTTCGCATCCCGCTTCAATAAGTTATGCCTTGGCTATGAATTCTAATTAATATCGAGCAACTTTTAAACGATCTTGTGCTAGAAGCTAAGTAACTTTTCAAATCGTACGACCTTACTTATTGCAAATATATTTATTAACAAGCGATGGGAGAAAAAGCTCATAATCAACTCACATAAATTCATGAAAGAATACAAAACTTATTCATCTCTCGTTCTCCACAATTTAAAATCTCAAAGAATGAGACTCGTGGATGCTTAGCCTATTAAATCAAAGTTTTGGGTTTTCAAGTCATCTATAGGATCTTGCAATTTCTTAGACTTTTTCAAGTTTAGAATTCGCATTTTAAAGTTCCCTTGATAAACGACTTTCTAGGATCAATTATAGGAACTTGCGAAAATTTCTTGTTCTTAACCCGTAAGAGTTAAGACTTTCGCGTTTTAAAGTTCCCTATATAAAAGCCTAGCAAAACTTGATTTAAACACGTTAAGGATACTAGCTAGAGTAAACTTAGATAAGTAAACTCGGGTTGAGTCAAAAGATTCATGACGGGCCTAATATATCAAAGACATCTAAACTCATTAAAACCATTTTATTTAACTTTATTTTTATCTTTTGACTTTATTTTGGAAATGAAATATATACATACGATGCGATAACAAGATAAGATAAATGAAAATTACTACTAGGCCAAAATAAATTAAAAATTTTGAAAAATGTCAAAAAAATTAGATTTTCCGGTTAAAATAAGGACAATTTCATGGAAAAGCCTACTTAACTTCGATAGAAGTCCCCCTACACTTGATATAAACATTGCCCTCAATGTTTAAGCATGTGGGAGTAAACTCCCCTACACTTAGGACATTGTGCACTTTGTTTAAATCTTGCTAAGGAAGAGACAACTAAAGTGATTTCAATGTCAACATATAAGATATGAAATATTGAATCACAAGAGTTTAGGATAGAACCGAGAAGACGGGTACACGGGATCACGGGTCGTCAAATGTCATCAAAAGTTCTCTTTGAAGCTTTAATCCCTGCACATCATAAAAAACAAGACAACAAACACCTATGTAGCTCCCCCTACACTTATTATGAAAACGGATAAAGGATAGATCATCGGGTTTCCTCCCGAGAAGCGCTTGTTTTTGTTAACCAAGTCACGAGCCGGACTCGACCCAGAACTAATTCAAGGGAAACGTGGTGAGGGATGGAATCATCTCATGAGAGATGTCCTCACCAAAGTACAACTTAACACGCTGGCCATTCACTTTAAAATTTGGCCCATTTGGTTGCGATAACTCAATGGTGCCATAAGGGAAGACTTTGCGACGGTGAATGGACCAGACCAATGGCTCTTAAGCTTGCCCGAAAAAAATTTCAACCGAGAGTTAAAGAGTAAAACTTGATCACCTATTTTGAACTCTCGGTTTTTGATCTTAGAATCATGAATGAGCTTGGTTTTCTCCTTATAAATCAACGAATTTTCATAAGCTTCATTCCTCAGTTCATTAAGTTCATTGAGTTGGATCTTCCTAAGATCACTGGCTTTGTTGATATCAAAATTAGCCCATTTCAAGGCCCAATAAGCCTTATGCTCCAACTCAATAGGGAGGTGGCATGGCTTTCCATACAAAAGACGAGATGGAGTGCAACCAATAGGTGTCTTATATACGGTACAGAAAGCCCACAAAGCATCATCTAACTTTTCGGCCCATGAGGCACGATGCTCTCCCACAGTACGCTCTAAGATTCTCTTAAGTCCACGGTTTAAGATCTCGGCTTGACCATTTTTTTGTAGATGATACGCGGTGGAAAGACGGTGATTGACACCATACTTAGCCATGACTTGAGCAAACTGATCATTGCAAAAATGAGTCCCGCGATCACTAATGATAGCACGAGGAACACCGAATCGAGCAAATAATTGTTTCAGAAAGTTCACAACCACCCTCGCATTGTTAGTAGGTAAAGCCTTTGCTTCAACCCATTTTGATATGTAGTCAATGGCTACGAGGATGTACTTGTTCCCTTTAGATGATGGAAATGGCCCCATAAAGTCGATGCCCCATACGTCAAAGATTTCATATTCTTGGATGAAATTTTGAGGCATCTCATCTTTATGTGTGATCTTGCCTTGTCGTTGGCAAGCATCACAATGATTAACCATTTCGTGTGCATCACGATAAATGGTGGGCCATTAAAATCCAGAATCAAAAACTTTCTTCGCGGTGTAATTAGGACCAAAGTGACCACCGGTGGGTCCTTTGTGGCAAGCTTCAAGGATTTGTAAAGTTGCCGGCCTGTCAACACACCGACGAAGGATCAAGTCAGCACATTGTTTGAAGAGATAAGGGTCGTCCGAATAGAAAGTTTTCACATCCTTGAAGAATTTCTTCTTTTGTAGGGACGATAACCCTTCGATGAGAATTCCACCCGCCAAGTAGTTTGTAAAGTTCGCAAACCATGGGGTATCATCGAGATTGGAATTAATAGACATCAAGGCCTCAAGGAAAAGATTCATTAATCTCTTGATTTGGGAGCTCCCCTTGATAAGGATCCTCGAGTCTACTAAGATGATCCGCGGCTAGGTTTTCCGCTCCCTTCTTGTCACTAATTTCAATTTTGAATTTTTGAAGGAGTAAAACCCAACGACGAAGTCTTGGTTTGGAATCTTGTTTTGTTAACAAGTACTTCAACGCGGAATGATCGGTGTACACAATGATGGTGGAAAGGACAAGATAGGGGCGGAATTTTTCAAAAGCATACACTACAGCTAAAAGCTCTTTTTTCGGTAGTGGTATAATGCAATTGATCCCTCGTCATTGTCTTGCTAGCATAATGGATTGGTTGGAAATGTTTGTTGATTCTTTGTACCAAAACCGCTCCAATAGCAAAGTCGCTAGCATCACATATCAATTCAAAAGGTAACTCCTAATTAGGGGTAACTAAGACCGGTGCCTTAGTTAATTTATCCTTAAGAAGATTGAAAGATTCGATACACTCTTTAGAAAAGATAAAAGGAGTATCTTTTTCCAAGAGGTGGGTCATCGGGCGAGCGATCTTAGAAAAATCTTGAATGAATCGACGATAGAAGCCCGCATGACCAAGAAAACTTCTCACGCCCTTCACGGTTGAAGGTGGAGGTAATTTAGCAATCACATCGACTTTTGCACGGTCGACTTCAAGACCGGCTTTGGAAATTTTATGTCCAAGAACAATACCTTCTTTTACCATGAAATGGCATTTTTCCCAATTAAGAACGAGATGAGTGTCTTTACACCATTTAAGCATACGTTCTAAATTGGCAAGGCAAGTAGAGAAAGAATCACCATAGACCGAGAAATCATCCATAAAGACTTCCATAGTTTCTTCAACCATGTCATGGAATATAGCCATCATACACCTTTGGAAAGTCACAGGAGCATTGCATAAGCCGAAAGGCATTGTTTTGTAAGCAAATGTTCCATAAAGACACGTGAATGTGGTTTTCTCTTGGTCTTTAGGATCGATGAGAATTTGAAAATACCTGGAGAAACCGTCTAAGAAGCAATAGTAGTCATTACCCGCTAAACGCTCGAGCATTTGATCCATGAAAGGAAGAGGAAAATGATCTTTACGAGTGGCATCATTGAACTTGCGATAGTCGACGCAGACTCGCCAACCCGTGACAAGTCGAGTAGGAATCAACTCGTTGTTTTCATTGGGAACAACGGTTATTCCGCCTTTCTTAGGCACACAATGGACGGGACTAACCCATGGCGAATCCAAAATAGGGTAAATCATTCCGGCATCTAGAAGTTTGATACCTTCTTTCTTGATGACGTCATGAATTTTTGGATTAACCCTTCTTTGGCTTTGGATTGCGGGTTTAAAGTCATCTTCCATGAGAATTTTATGAGTACAAAAGTTAGGATCAATTCCGCGGATGTCGGAAATTTTCCAAGCAATTGCTTTCTTATAATTTTTGAGCACATCGATAAGTCGAGATTTTTCATCCTCTTGTAAGTCCTTTGCAATTATGACGGGTAACTTCTTATTGTCTTCTAGGAAAACGTATTCAAGATGAGACGGTAAATCCTTAAGTTCTAAATCCGGAGGATTGTCGATGGAAGGCGTAGTCAAATTCGGATCATCATTTATGATTTCCAAAGGAGAACGTGGAGAAATATGGTCCTCCTTGAGAAGTTTCTCAAGGGTACGAATGTCTTCATCCCAATCAGAGGGAGAATCATCATATTTTAAGTCCACATCCCCTAAAGTTGCTTCAAATTCTTTCAAAAGGAAGTCACTTTCTCCAAATGGAGTCATTGAGGGAGCAATAGAGGCAACGGTCTCAACAATGGGTAGAGAAGAAAAACCACTTTTACAAGCGTCTTTGAAATGTTCTTCACAAGCCTCATCAAGTACGTCAATGAAATTAACGCTTTCGTGTTCATAAGGTTACTTAGAAAGTTTACCCACGTTGAAGATGATTTTGTCGTCACCAACTCTCATGATTAATTCGCCCGCGGCTACATCAATGAGAGTGCGACCGGTCCTCAAGAATGGACGTCCAACAATTAATGGAACACGGGGATCCATCTCGTAGTCAACGACAACAAAATCCGCCGGAAAGGTGAATTTGTCGACACCGACGAAGACATCTTCGGCTATCCCCACCGGATAAGCAACCGTACGGTTAGCTAACTCCAATGTCATTTGTGCGGGGACTAGCTCGGGTAGAGATAATTGTTTCCAAACACTTAATGGCATTAAGTTGATACTAGCACCTAGATCGGCTAGGGCCATACAATTCTCTACACTTGGAAAGTTGCAAGGAATGAGAAAGCGACCCGGATCACCAAGTTTGGTTGGTAATTTCCTAAAGAGAACCATGGAGCAATTCTCATTAAGGTCTAAGCAATATCAAGGAGTTTTTCCTTATCACTGAGAAGATCTTTGAACATTTTAGCATATTTAGGCATGTGAGCGAGAGCCTTGGCAAAGGAGATGTTGAAATTCAATTGTTTAAACATTTTAAGAAAGTTTGAAACTTGAATATCATCCTTGTTCTTCAACTTCTCTTTCCTCAACCTTGAAGGGTAAGGTATGTCGGGTTGAGATGAAGGCTTTGGAATGGAATTCTCACTCACATCCTTGGGTGGTGGAGGGTTAGAAGTAGAAGGTGGAGGAATCGGTGAAAGGGGCTCGTTACCCTTTGTCACAATCACCAGAATAGTTTTAGGAATCTCAGGTTCCTTATAACCTTTTCCACTTCAGGTGGTGATTGCTTTCATCTCCTCTCTTGGATTAGCAATGGTATTACTCGGAAGAGAACCCGAACCAGAGGATTGATTACTTGGGAAGAAACTAGCCATCATATCCCTTAAGTCATTCGTTTGACTGCTTAAAGAGTTTCGCATGTCATTCCTAAGCTCGGCTCGAAGATCATTCCCTTGTTTTGCCATGTCTCCTTTCAAGTCGATGATTTGACTCTGAAGATTCTTCACCAGCGCGTCATTGTTCCTCATGTACGTTTCAACCTCGTGATTAAATGTCGTGGGTTGGTTGGGAAGATAAGCTTGGTAAGCGGCTGGTTGATAAGTGGGTTGTTGGTAAACTTGATTATTTTCCTTCAGGTGGATATGGATTTCTTTGGTTTTGATATTGATTAGGAGCTCGAGGTTGGTTTTGATTGTTGTGATTGAAGTTGGTTTGGTTTTGAGGAGGAAAACCGGGTGGTGAAAGGAAATTGTTTGACCGATAACTTAGCAAATTGCGGCCACCTTGAGGACGAGCTTGATAGCCTCCCGTGGAAAAGTTACCGTTAGCCGCATACATGTTTTCCAGATTGTCATGAGTAGAAGGACAATCGGTGTATGAATGAGAACCCCCGTAAATCTCACAAGAAGGTGTGACAGCTTTAACTTGTTGAAATTGGTTTGTAGCCATATTTAAGAAATCTTTGTTCATCTCGGCTATTTGGCGGGTAAGTTCGGTTATCTCGGGTTTTGATGAAGTAGAAGAAACATTGGCCCTCGGGTTATTTCTTAAATATGTGGATGAATCCCAATTTTTGTGGTGAGTGGTCATATTCTCTATAAGCTCTCTACACTCCTCAGGTCTTCTCTTCATAAATGTACCACCGGCGACAGCATTAATCGTATCACGATCACGAAAAGTTAAACCATTGTAGAAAGTATCAATCAAAGTGACGGGGAGCATATTATGATTAGGACAACGATCGATCAAGACATTATAACGTTCCCAAGCATCGAAAAGCGACTCATCAGGTTCTTGAGTGAAACCACTGATTTGATTGCGAAGACTAGTGACCATGGATGGTGGAAAGTAGCGCGACAAAATTTTTTGAGTCATTTCGTCCCATGTATGAATTGAGTTTTTGGGAAGACGATCAAACCATTTTTCGGCATGGTGGGATAAAGTGTGTGTAAAAAGATGAAGGCAAAGAAAACCCATGGAAACACCGGGCAATTTCATGCTTTGAGTGACGGTTATGAATTTATCGAGGTGTTTGTTGGCATCATCATCCAGTAATCCGCGAAATGGACAAGCATTTTGAACTTGTTGGATCATGTGATGCTTCAACGAAAATACGGGAGCCGTGATTTGCATCGGCCCAATTGGTCCTCCACGTCCGTTCATCGTCGGTTGACAAAGCTCCTCCATTTTACGAAGGTCGGGTTGAGGGACATGGTTGTTATTGTTGTTATTATTCAAATTGAGGTGAGGTGGGTTGTTATTATTATGCACACCGGCCATATCTAAGTCTTTAAGAGTCTCGGGCTCAGAATAAGACGTAGATCGAGTACGCATACACTAAAATGAAATACAATATTTTTGGTTTTTTATCTTTTTTTTTATTGAAAATTCTATATTTTTTTAGGATTTTTGAAAATTTTTATGCTTGAAAATAACGTTCCCAAAAGAATGGATCCCAAAATCCAATTTTTCTCACTAAAAACCGTTAATATTTATGAAAAGAGCCGGCAGCGGCGCCATTTGGTTCCATGAGTTTTTTGTGTGTGTGTTCGTACTCGATTCAGTTCGAATTAATCACGGTTTAAGGTGGAACTATCGTATTTGGTCACTAAAAGGGGGAGCTTTTGATTATCTATTTTAGATTAAATGACAAGTTAACATAACTAAGATTAAATGAAATAACAAGGTAATAGAAGTAATTAATCAACTAAATTAAAGGTAATTTTAAAAATAAAATGAGAAAAGACAATTTAAAATTAAACTCGACAAAAAGTTAAATTTGAAAACTCTAAAATTAAACTAAGACAAAACTTGTTTAAAAATAACACTAAGTAAAAATGCGGGAAAAGTTAAATTTGAAATTGAAATAAAAATAAGAAATAAAAATGAAAATTGAGATCGGATCGCAGTCAATGCGATCGTGGTCCTTGATCGTATCATGGATCGTACTTTGTATCGTATTCAGTGATCGTACCCACGATCGTAACTTTGGATCATACTCCAGATCGCAATCAATGCGATCGTAACCAATGGATCGCAGTCAATGCGATCGTAGTCCACGATCGAAGCACTCGATCGTATCCCTGGATCGCAACACAGTGATTGCAGCAAGCGATCGCAGCCACGGATCGTAGGTTGGATCGTGGTCTGGATCGCAGTCAAGCAATCACAGCCTAGATCACAGCCACAGATCGTGGTCACAGATCGTGAGTGATGATCGCAGTAATGGATCGCAAGTAGAAACCCTAAGGCTTATGCGATCACACTTACTCGATCGGAACCAATAAAACCCTTAAACATGTTACGATGGGATTCAAAAGGCAAATAAGCAAAACCAAATAAGCGCTTACTCAAATAAGCATTTACCAAAACTTAACCAAATCTAAACAAGCACAAATTTAAAAACTTTCAAACACTTAAATAGGCAAGATTTTATAAATCAACTTTAAAAAGATTAAACTTTGGAAAACACTTAAAAAGAAATAAGCTAAACAAGAAATAAGCTATAAGCACAAAAAGCTAAGATCATAAATAGCATGAAATTGATAGGAACAAAAAGATAAACTTTTTAATCAAATAAACATCAAGATGAAACAAGATGCATCATTGATCCGAATCAAAATCAATTCAAGAACAAGAAAGGTAGAATAAGATAGATGATGAAAAACTTGAACTTGAACTTGAACTTGTAGATTAAGGATTCCAAATACAAGATTAAATAAAAAGCTTAAAACTTGAAAGAAAAGATTGAAGAAATCTAGAGAGAGAAATTAGAATCACCTACTTCTCTCTAAAGATATGAAAACTAAGAAAAATAATGACTAACTAAAAAAACTAGCTAACACCCTCCTAATGAAGCACTAGGAGGGTATTTATAGGAGAAAGGAGTTGGTAGGATGTTTCATTCTTTCTTCCTTTTGTCTTCTCGTCTTTTTAAATGACTCGTCTTTTTCGACTTTGTCTCGGGATTAGTCGAATGATAATATGAACTCGTCTTCTAATTTCTTCATTTAGTTGACTTGGTTCTTCGACTTTGTCAATATTCTGTCTTTAGACTTTTTCTTCGGTAAATATTCAGAATAGGCCTTTGACTTCCGTTCTTCTTGCACTTTTGATCTTTTGACTTCGTCTTTTGTCTTTTTCTTCGATAAAAGCCCGTGAAAGCCCGTGTTTTCTTCCTTTTTTTTATTTTTGTCCTAAAACATAATAAAAACACAAACCCACGCATAATTCTGACTTTTACGACATAAAATATACGTTTTGGTCTTGTTTTTATTATAATTAAGTGGTAAAAGGATAAGTGTTTTCACACTTATTAAGCAAATGATCGCAGCATGTCCTCCAATGTCTGAATGGTACGTTCGGACTGTCTGTCGGTCTGAGGATGAAAGGCAGTGCTGAGCTTAAGTCTGGTGCCCTAAGCTTTCTGCAGAATCTGCCAGAAATGTTATGTGAAACGGGGATCTCTGTCAGAGATGATTTCCGATGGAGTACCATGTAGTCTCATGATCTCCTTCTGAAAAATGTCTTCTAATTTGATGACCGGATGCTCCTTACGGATCGATAGAAAATGAGCAAATTTAGTCAACCTATCCACAATAACCCAGATAACGTCGTTCTTCTTCTGAGTAACCGGAAGACCAGTAACAAAATCCATGGAGATTTTGTCCCACTTCCATGCTGGAATATCTAATGGTTGTAGTAACCACTAGCTCGCTGGTGTTCGATCTTTACCTGTTGGCAGATCATACATTTAGAAACGAAGGTGGCAACATCCTGCTTAATACCACTCCACCAAAAGTGTTGCTTGATGTCGTGGTACATCTTGGTAGAACCAGGATGTATGGTAAATAGAGAACTGTGAGCTTCAGTCAACACAGCTTCCCTGAGAGTAGAGTCATCAGGAACCACTAGTCTAGTGCCCTGCCATAAGATACCGTCGTCGTCAACACGAAACTTTGTCTGCTGATCAAGGTTCTGAATGATAGCCCAAATCTCACCATCGTCCTTCTGAGCTTCCTTGATCCTAGAATGTAAGTCTGGTTCCACTTTAAGATTAGCCCAGTAACCATGTTGTCCTCGTACACAAAATTCAATATCAGTCATCTCTAGGTCACGAATGATCTCCTTTGCAATCCAGATGCCAGCAATCATACCCGACCTTCTGCTTACAGCATCTGCCACCATATTCGCCTTACCAGGATGGTACTGAATGTTGGTGTCGTAGTCCTTCAATAGCTCTAACCATCTCCTTTGTCTCATGTTTAGTTCCTTCTGGGTGAAGATGTACGTGAGACTCTTGTGGTCGGTGAATATGTTACATGATTCACCATACAAATAATGTCTCCAGATCTTCAACGCGAAAACATCTGTTGCAAGCTCTAAATCGTGAGTAGGATAGTTTTCTTCATAAGGTTTCAGCTGTCGTGATGTGTATGCAATAACCTTCCCATGTTGCATGAGAACACAACCTAAACCCTTTCTTGAAGTGTCACTATATATCTGAAATCCACCTGAGCCATATGGGAGAGTTAGAATAGGTGCAGTCACTAACTTCTGCTTCAGATCTTCAAAGCTCTTCTCTCGCTCTTCTGTCCAAACAAATTTCTCTCCTTTCCTTATTAACTTAGTCAAAGGTAAGGCTAATCGTGAAAAGTTCTCTACAAACCTACGGTAGTAGCTAACTAAACCCAGTAAACTTCTAACTTCTGTTGCAGATGTAGGTCTCGGCCATTTAGTGATAGCTTCAACCTTGGTAGGATCCATGGTGATCCCCTCTGCACATACAATATGGCTCAGAAATGCCACCTTGCTTAACTAGAACTCACACTTAGAGAACTTGGCATACAGCTGCTTCTGACGAAGAATCTGTAAGATTGTACAAAGGTGTTCCTCATGTTCCTCCTTGGATTTGGAGAATATCAGGATGTCATCAATGAACATGATTACGAACTTGTCCAGAAACTCATGGAAGACATGGTTCATCAAATCCATGGAGACAGCTGGAGCATTAGTGAGTCCGAATGGCATGACTACGAACTCGTAGTGCCCATAACGTGTACAGAAAGCAGTCTTGGAGATGTCCTGCTCTTTAACCCGTAACTGATGGTAGCCGGACCTCAGATTGATCTTAGAGAAATACTTGGCGCCCTGAAGTTGATCGAAAATGTCATCAATACGCGACAAAGGGTTATGATTCCTGATCGTGATCTTGTTCAGCTCACGATAGTCTATACATAAACGCATGCTGCTTTCTTTCTTCTTCACGAACAGTACCGGTGCACCCCATGGCAATGCGCTGGGATGGATGAATCCTCGTTCCAGAAGTTCCTGTAGCTGATCTTTTAGTTCCTTAAGCTCTATGGGAGCCATACGGTAAGGAGCTTTGGAAATCGGCTTTGCACCTGGTATGAGCTCGATTCCAAACTCGACTTCACGTACAAGTGGTATGCCCCGAAGTTCATCTGGAAATACGTCAAGAAACTCTGACACGATAGGCTGATCCTGGATCGATGGAGACTCGGCAATAATGTCATGAATATTGGCTATGAAGCCCTGACAGCCGTGTGATAACAGTGCACGCGCCTCCATGGACGAAATAATTTGTACTGACCTCCCTCACAGAAAACCATGGTGTATGTACTATGGAGATTTAACATCACCGAGGATAAACCGATAAGTGTGGCAGTCAATCATAGCCTGGTGTTTGGATAACCAGTCCATGCCAAAAATCAAGTCAAATCGCACGTGTCCAAAGGAAGTGCGTCAACTCTGCGGATCTTATCATAAAATTCTAGGAGAAGATCTCTGTACACCTGAGTGATTCGTACAGAGTCCCTAAGTGGCGTGGAAATGCTTAACGCATTATATAATGGCATCGGGGAAATACTAACACGTATAGCAAAAGTAGTGGATACGACTGAATGCGTCGCTCTAGTATCAAACAGAACACATGCTGCCAAACCATTCATAAAGAGATTTTCGGTGATGGTACCTGAAGTCTTATTCGCCTGATCTCTAGTAGTAGTGAACACGCGATCAGAAGTAGAAGGTGGCTTGGTGTCGGCGTGCCCAGAGGTGCCTTTCATCTCACCTTGGCGACAGTCCTTCTGTTGATGGCCTTGTTGGCCACACGTGAAACAACCACCAGTACCTCGGCGACAAATACCAGAGTGTCTGCGCGAACAAGTAAGACTGATAGGATGCGTGAAACCTCCAGCAGGCGTCCTAGTTAGCAGAGAGCCTGTTTAAGGATTACACGCATGAGACATGATCGTGGAACATAAACATTGTTACATAGAAGGTTTAAAATTTACCAGATGAGGTAGAACGGTTAGGCTGTGAACCTCTACGGTCCTGATCCCTGCCGTTACCATTGTTCCTGAATTAACAATTGTTGGAGTGTCAGAATACCATAACATAAATTAATTTAACATGAAGGAAGGTTAATGTAGGGACTTGCTGTTGTTCGAGTTGTTAGCGTTGTTACGGTAACTATCGTTACTGTCACGCCTCTCAGAACCAGAATGGTCGTTAGTCTGGCCGTTTCCCTTAGATGCTTGCTGCTGAGCGGCCGCAGGCTTACGGTCGCCAGTCTTCTGCCTGGAATATAACGTTGAACAGAGGATTATATGAAATGAAAAATACTGATGGAAAATGAGCTGTTTACAATTGGTGATTGAAGATACCTCTTCACTGCTCTGTCATCACCAAACTCTCTCGTTCCTGAAGCATTTCAAGCTTATGGGCTGCATCGGCCACCTGTGCCACTGTAGTGAAAGTAGTACATACCAAGTTGTTGGCAACCGAAGTGCGAAGTGCCCAGCGAAACTTCTCGGCCTGCTCCGCAGCAGTTCCTGCGGCTGGACCTAGAAAACCTGCTAAACAAAGAAACCTTTGCATAAATTTGTTGCTGTTTTCACCAACAACCTGCCAAGTGTTGTGGTAGTACCTCTTGAGCTTCTCTTGCTCAGCATGTGGAAAGTACTGATTAAGGAAGGGCTCCTTAAACTGGTCCCATGTCAGCTGTGTAACCCAGTTATCACCACCGTTAGACTGCTTGACCGATTTCCACCACTGCAGCACATCACCTTCAAACTTATAGCAAGCTAGTCTTGCCTTGAAAACACCATCACAACCCATTGCATCAGAAATCTTCTCGATGTGAGAAATCCAAGCTTTAGCCTCGTTGGGGTTGTCAATCTGCTCAAACGAACGGGGTCGCTGTTTGTTGAATCTCTCTAATCAAGTCATAAGAGTAATAGGTGGAGGATTGTTGTGATTGCCATGAGCTTATAATTCCGCATGAACTTCATCTCTGATTTCATTACGAAGTTGGGGAAGGAGGGCTTGTAGAGCTGCATTGACAACTGCTGTCAAATCTGGAGTATTGCGGTTGTTCACCATCTAACAGTTTAAAACAACAAAATGCAACATTAATCTGAAACATAAAAAAATGCATGAACAATGTATAAATCAATGAAGAAGTTTATAATGCATGAAACAATGTAAAAATGCATGATGTAGTTTATAAAACTTTTATATGAACGGGAGTGAACGCCTATGGTCAGTTCACTCAAAACAAAAGACATGGCGCGGGGACGCCTATGGGTCAGTCCCAAAGTTAAAAGTTTCGATAAAAGCACATGCGACTAAATAGGGCCAGTCCCGTACCAACCGTTACATAGTCATAAACCTGCTACAATGATATGAATGCATGAAATAAAATGAAATGCATGAAAACCAACTGTCAGTTCTAGGAAGACACTTGTGACTACCCGTAAGTCACAGGTCATGTTTTACAGAGCTACAGGTCGAAACCTTGGCTCTAATACCATAATTGCAACACCCCATTTAACAGGATAGAATGCTACAGTAAATTTGGCGTGTCATCAAAGCATGCAAGGTAAATATCTAAACATTCATGACCATAAATAGAAATACCGGAATCAAACATCGGTAGTCTAGTAACTCACACAAGCAATATAAGTACTGTAAATGGAAAAGACTAAACAATGTCCAAAAGAAGCAAAGTATGATAAAGTAGGAATAAACGCACAAGGTAAAAGAGGCTAGATAGCTTCCAATCCGAATGCACATACCCTGGAATTCCTACTTGCGTCCTTGGGTACCTGCCGTTTGGGAACATGGAGAAGTAGACGGTTGAGCATAACGCTCAGTGCACGGATGTACAATAAAGCATGGAAAACATAGAATATGGAAGCATATAAAGAGTATAAAGCATGAATAGCAGCGAAAATGAATAAGTCCTGGAAAACCTAGTTGTATGCCATGTTAACTGGTTTTAGTTCTGAAAACATAGCTTATGTTACTTATAAAAATCTGTATTAGTTAATGTACCATAATAGCCAATATAGGTCATGAGGTCAACAACGTGCATGAATACTTAGAGGGGTGACCTCGTCATGTAAATTAGAGGGGATGCCTCTAATTTAATTGGTAAGTGGGTAGGAGGGATCAACTCCTTGTGAAGGATGCAAGGCACACACCACATTCACCATAAAATCCTAACTGAAACATGTAACTAGGATGCACCCATACGTCCCACGTGATAATATAATAATATAATGGCCAAATAACTGAAAAGGGACGCCACGAGCTATCATTCCGTCGTGGTGAAGTCATAACACTATTGCCTCTAATGTTATGGTTATGGTACCTCCATAACTAGGTGAAACTAGTCATGCATGTATATGGCTAAGGTAACTAATAAAACATAAGCATTTAATCTGTAACTACTAGGGAAAATGGTTGGCTGTATACGGGAAATCCTAATGAAGGAAGAGATTGTCCTTACTAAAGGACGGAAAATCCGTACCTTATGTCCAGTAGAAGCTAATGAAAATGATGAAGACTAATCCGCCTCGACGGATAACACTACATAAGAAATATGAACGTGTATGAGTTGTCTAAATTACATGTGCTTTACTGAGTCCGTGTATTATTAGCTTGTTATGCGTATTCTGTTATGTTTTACTGTTTACTGTGTTAACTGCAGTTATTCTGATATTCTGTTAAGTATTATTCATGTATTAGTGTATTATAATACTTGTATTGTAATACTAAGTAACTTTTTAAAAATAGCAGCTTTCCATAAATAGTAAGTTTCTAAAAATAGAAAGTTTCCAAAAATAGTAAGTTTCCATAATTAGAAATAAGTTGGATTATAAATAATAATTAAAGTTTAATTAGTACAATACAAGTCTTGGCTATAGTTCATTAATTAAATAACTGGTTAATTAATTAAACTATATGTTATATGATTTTAATTAAAATACATGTTTTAATTAAATGACTAAGTAAAAAAATACCTTAGGTTATACATGAATTAATTAAAAAAATTAATTAACCTAAAGTTTAATATAACATGACTTATAAAAATAGTTTTCATAAAAACCCGAATCCCGAGCCTGTGTTTTATATAAGTTGAATCAAATAAGCTATACAAAAGTCCCACCGAGTCCTTGAATGGGTCTCGGTTGACACTAATTAAATCAACCAAATATGTAAACATACCGCGACCTAATATGGGGGTCCTTTGGTGTCGGGTCCGAACAAACAAAACCAACCGAGCCCCCTAATGGGTCTCGGTGGTGCCTCGGCCTCAACAAAACCCGACAACAAACACACCCCGACCTTTGGTCGGGGTTTCTTGCCTGCGTCCGAGCCCACAACCAACCAAGCCGAGCCCCTTGGGGGTCTCGGTGGTGGTGAAGAAAAACAAACCGAGCCCCTTTGGGGTCTCGAGTGTCTCGGCCAAACCACAACCCACACAAACCAAACCCAAAACCATGATTTAATTAATCTTATACATGTTTTATTTTTGTTCTTGATGATTAATTAAATAAACATGAAATTAAATAAGAATTAAATGAAAAATAAAAGGGTTTGATTTATACCGAGTGCGTGAAAAGAACAAGGGAATGATCACAAACACAAAACAAATAACAAAAATCATCCGGTTCTTCCTTCTTGCTTGTTGTAGCCGGCGGCACCAAGAGACAAATGGGAGAGAGCACAAAATTTTGTAAAGCTAAAATAATGAAGTTATATTTCCCCTGGTGTTTTAATAAAAATTGGTTTTGGGCTAAAAGGCCCACATAGCCTCCCTTCTTGTCTTTGCCGCGGCTATGGGGCCCACTATGGGTAAACCCGAAGTTTTTCCATGTTAAAATAATTATCGTGTATGTTCGTGATTTAGTATTCGTGAATTTGGTATTCGTGATCATGTCACATTTATAATATTCATGATTGTTCGTTATTTATTGTCGTGACACGTGTATTAATATTATAAATGGAAAGTTTAAATTTTATCGTGTTTTCATAACTTACTGTTCACGTGTACTGTTCATAGGATTTTTAATGCGGGTTTTACACTCTTGGCCCTTTGCTTTTTTCCCTTGTCTTATATCCTTTGGTATGTAAGATCCGAGACTCTTTTAGCCTTTTCTTACATGCTTGGTATTTGCATGATGGTACTATTGTGGGAGATACTCTGGTTTTGGGGGAGGTTTTAAAGTTAGTTATGGAGGACGGACCCATGTATGGGATACATCTCAATGTTGATAAAACATAAATTTTTTGGCCAAAGGAAGACCCTCAAAGTAGGCTTACAAGTGTGTTTCCACTTAATATTTCCTGACCCATGCATGGTGTTAAATTACTTTGTGGGTCTGCCAGTGTGGATACTGATTTTTGCAATGAGCTTGTGATGAAGAAGAGTGGCCAAAACCATTGTGCTTATGGACTCGGTTGCTAAGCTTAATGATCCTTAATGTGAGTTGTTGCTTCTTCGCTCTTGTATTGGTATTTCGAGGTTATACTTTACTAGGCGTACATGCCCCCTGGTGTCTTTGGATCTGCCCAACATTCTTTTGACGTGGCTCTTCGTTCTTCTTTAGATCGTATTGTCACTGCATCTAGTCCGGGATTCGGTGACTGGCAATGGAGGCTTGCAACCTTACCCTTTTCATTTGGAGGGCTTGGTGTTTATACTATAGGAGATGTTTTGAATTATGACTTTCTTGCTTCACGATTACAGTCTGCTGACCTGCAGGCTAACCTTCTTCGACATACTGGTATCAGAACCCGTGGACCTAATTTTGATGATGCCTTATGTGTGTTTAATACTTCTATGGAGACTGACCTTTTAAGCAATCCAAGTGAGATCGCTGCCCCCAAACTTATGAAGAAATTGGTAGATATATATTTCACACGGGTTACAAAAATGCAGAATCCACATTTTCTTTATCTCCTCGACAGGTGGCCTTATGGAAATCTCAAAGGAAGGATCATACATCTGACTGGCTTAGGGCGGTTCCTATTTCTAGGTTGGGACAAACTATGAACGGTAAGACATACCGTTGTGTTTTGTGCTATCGGTTGGGTATCCCCTTGTTTTATATGTCGAAGCCTTGTTAGGCTTGTTCTAGGGTTTTTGTTGGGGATATTTATGGAGACCATGCGGTATCGTGTGCTGGTATTGTTGGTATTAAGCATCTTTCTAATGTTGAACGAGATACCCTTGTTGATATTTGTTATCGTTCGGGGAATTCAGCTGGTAAGGAAGTTGATATCGGGTTAGATGGGGGGGTGACAAACGATTACGTCTAGCAGATATATTACTTTACTCGTGGGATGAAGGGAATGATGTGAGTGTGTGGACCTGACAGGATCTTCGCCTTTGACACAAATTGGGATGACTGAATTTATACCTAGTCGTGCAGTGGTTGATGTAGCAAAGCGTAAACGTGTTAAGTATTTGGCTAAGTGTGCAGCTATCGGATATGGGTTTATTCCCTTTTCTTTTTCTTTTTTTGGTGAATTGGAGGAAGATGTGGTTACCTTGCTGAAGCGGATTCGGAAGTTCTCATTGGTGCAAGACATTGGGGCTCGTGCTGCTATTCATATATTTACAAGGATTAGTTTTGCTATTACTAATGGAGTGGGGGCCCAGATCGTAACTCGGCTTCCCACTAATCTATTGTAAATCTTTTGATTTTCTAATAAAAGTGATGTTTATAATAAAATAAAATAAAATGATAATAATAATAATAATAATAATAATAATAATAATAATAATAATAAAATAATAAAAGTGATGTTTCAAAAAAGTGATGTTTCAAAAAAGTGTGTGTGTGTGTGGGCGAATACGATGGCGATTGGGGAAACCAATTCTTGCGTTTCATCTCATTTGATTCGTAGATATTGACTTTGTTGTTTGCATCTTCCAATCAACAAAGATTAATCCTACGTATTCTTGTTTTTATAATAATATTCCATGGTGTGTGATCTATCAATTTGTTCTACAATTGATTGTAAACCACCGATGGCTCATTTGTTCTACCAATCATTGTTGGTTGGATAATTTATTCAAAATATCTATTTGAGTGTGTGTCTTACATTAATTTGTGAATACCCTATTCTTCAACATCCTTTTCTTAAGGAATCGGTTTGTATTCTTTCGAACGTTTTTTAGGGTTCTTTCTTGTAACCTTATGCGTTTCGATTGGTGTTATCCTTGTTCACAACTGTGTTTTTCGTTGTGTGTTGTGGTGCTTTGATCGATATGGCAGTTGTTCATTTTCATTGCCCTTTTGTGGGTCTTAGTGGTTGTCATGATGGTGGTGGAAATGGGCTTACCAAAACTTCGTTGATCACACACCTTCGTGATCGTCATTGCAATGGTGATGCGCAAGCTATCACAAGACAATCTTTAATGACCAATCTTGCTCTTTTTGAGGAGGCTGAGGTAACGTTTAAGCGCATGGGTCTTTGGTTATGTGGGGTTTGTTTCAAGACGCATACTCTTCGTAGTAAGTGTCGGCATGGTGAGGGTTCTGATATTGTGCCTCCCCCGGATTGTGGTGATGGTGAGGTTAGGTTTGTGATATATGACATCACCAAACCGCAAGTCCCTACTTCTTCAGTAGTACTTGATCATGTGGATGAATTGGTGTTAGAGGAGCATGTTGGTTTTACTTTGCCCATCCTTGACAAATTGCTTTCTAAAGGGTTGCACACAGTCAAATCCATCCCTCCGAAGTGTCGTTTGGGGTTCTCTCGGGTCTTAAAAGGAGCACTTGATAAGGTGATCTGCATGCCTGGTGATATTTCTTGTTGGGTTAGTTTGTTAGTCTTGCCTCTTTGTCTCCTTAAAACTTTTTCCCCAAGAAGTAATATGGAGTGTAAGTCTGGTATTAAGCGACAACGCCAAGAAGATAGTATTGCCAATGCCATTTGTTCGTGGGGTATTCCTGGTGGTAGTTTGCAACTTTTGAGGGAGACTTTGGCTGAACCCTCCCCTTCATGGTCTAATATCGACGAGGAGAATCTTGACTTGGGTGAGCGTAATGTCAAGCAGTGTAAGAGGAAGATTTGCTATGGCCATTATACTGCAGCAGTCAGAGTTCTTTCTTCTTCTGGTGTTGCCCCATACAATGATGCTATTCTTGAGGAGTTAAAGGCTAAGCATCCTCTCAAACCCGCCCCCTCCTTGCCAAGTATACCTATTGATCAACATCAACTCATTGCATCTCCTGCGATAGTTCTTGACATGATTAAAAGTTTCCCTCGTGGTTCGTTTTGTGGACGGGATGGTTTGCGCGCCCAATACCTCATGGATTGTTTAAGTGGTGTTGCTGTGGCTATTTCTGATGAGTTAGTCTCTTCTATCACCCAAGTTGTTAATCTATTCCTTGATGGGAAATGCCCCGAGATGTTTGGTGAATATATTGCTAGTGCTCCTCTCATGCCGCTCGTCAAACCTAGGGGTGGTATACGTCCTATTGCCGTAGGTACTATTTGGAGGCGTTTGGTTTCCAAGGTTAGTGCTACTATCATTGGTCATTCCTTAGATGGTTATTTAAATGACTTGCAGTTCTGGGTTAGGGTGCCAAGAGGAGGGGAAGCTATACTTCATGCGGTAAATAGGTTGATTGAGGATCGAGGGAAGGACGTGGGCCTTTCGATGTTGTTGGTTGATTTTCAAAACGCATTTAATTTGGTGGATCGTGAGGTTATGCTTCAAGAGGTTCGTATTCATTGCCCTGCTATTTCACGTTGGGTGAAATTTTTCTACTCGAGCACAGCTAGATTATATTATGGGGAACACACCTTAAGATCGTATCAGGGTGTGCAACAAGGTGATCCTCTAGGACCGCTTCTTTTTTCCCTAGTGTAGCATCCTTTGGTATGTAAGATTAGAGACTCCTTTAACATTTCCCTTCAAGATTGGTATTTGGATGATGGAACTATTATCGGAGATACTTTGGTTGTGGGGGAGGTTTTAAAGGTAATTATGGAAGATGGGCCTCGTCGTGGCTTGCATCTAAATGTTGATAAAACATAGGTTTTTTGGCCAAAGTAGGACCCAAGAAGCAGGTTTGTGGGTGTTTTCCCGCCTAATATTGCCCGACCTTTGCATGGTGTTAAACTACTAGGTGGGCCTGCCAGTGTTGATTTTAATTTTAGTAGTGAGCTTGTGATGAAGAGGGTTGCCAAATCCATCGAGCTTATGGACATTGTTGCTAAGATTAATGACCCTCAGTGTGAGTTATTGCTCCTACGTGCTTGTGCAGCTATATCCAAACTATATTTTTCCATGCGTACATGTAATCCTTGGGTGTTTGAGCGGGCTCAGAGTGCTTTTGATATGGCACTTCATTTGGCTCTTGAGCATATTGTTACAGCTTCTGGTCCTGGATTTGGCGATTGGTAGTGGAGGCTCTCCACCCTACCCTTTGCATTTGGGGGACTTGGTGTCTACTCTGCAAGTGATTTTTAAACTATGCATTTCTTGTGTCTAGACTCTAATCTGCTTGTTTGCAAACTAAACTGCTACGACATTCTGGTATTCTAACTTCTGGGCCTGCTTTTGATAATGCTTTGAGTACTTTTAATGCGAAAATGGAGATTGATCTTTTGAGTAATCCAAGTGAGGTCGCTGCCCCCAAACTCATGAAGAAATTGGTAGACATATATTTCACACGTGTTACCCAAACGGTGAAATCTAATTTCTCCCTATCTACTCGACAAATGGCTTTATGGAAATCTCAAATGGAGGACCATACTTCTGATTGGCTTAGGGTGGTTCCGATCTCTGGGTTGGGACAAACTATGAACAATAGGACCTATAGGTGTGTATTATGTTATCGGTTGGGTATCCCTTTATTCTCTGTCCCGAAGCCGTGTTCAGCTTGCTCCAGGGTCTTTGCAGGAGATATTTATGGGGATCATGCTGTATCTTGTGATGGTATTGTTGGTATCAAACATTGACATAACCTTGTGCGTGATACGCTTATCGATATATGTTTTCGGTCTGGGATTTCTGTTGGTAAAGAAGTTGATATTGGTCTCGGGGCAGGGCGGGATAAAGCATTACGTCCAGCTGATATGTTGCTCTACTCTTGGAATAGGGGGATTGATGTATGTGTGGATTTGACAGGTTCATCTCCCTTAACACAAACTGGGATGACCGATTTTGCCCTTGGTCGTGTAGTGGTTGAGGCTGCACAACGTAAACGCGTCAAGTATGGAGCTAAATGTGAAGATATCGGATATGGTTTTCTCCCTTTCTCTTTCTCTTCTCTTGGGGAACTTGAGACGGATGCAATGAACTTACTGAAACGGATCAGAAGATTCTCTATGACGCAAGACATAGGGGCACGTACTGCTACTCACATTTTTAATAGGATAGGTTTTGCTATTGCTAAAGGAGTGGGAGCCCAAATTGTTTCTAGGCTTCCCACTAACTTTTTGTAAATCCTATTATTCTAATAAAGTGATAATAATAATAAAAAAATAAAAATAAAAATAATAATAATAGTAATAAAATATAAATAATAATAGTAATAATAATAATAATAATAATAATAATATATAAATAATAATAATAATAATAGTAATGAAAACCTTGGCAAAGTGTTACTTTGGTGTCATTGAGAAAGACCTTGTTTGTAAGTACTCATTATGTCCAAGACATGTGGGTATTCTAAGTTCCATTTGCGCCCCGCACACTTAAGATTTTCTTTTCACCATTCCTATTTATGGCTTGGGGCAGAGGATGAACCACCGCCAATTCCGTTATGTGTTGTGTTATAGGCTTGCAATACCTATGTTATCTGAAGGTAGCTTATGCCCGAGTTGCAATGTGCATGGAATGACCAATGGGGTGATCATGCAGTCCACTGTTCTAGTGAAGTGGGTTTAAAGTTTAGACATAATTTGGTGCGTGATATTCTTGTTGATATATGTTCTAAGGTTGGGATCATGGTGCGGAAGGAGGCTTCGTTGGGTTTCCTTACGGATGACGGGAAAGATCTACGACCTGCAGACCTTTTATTGTTTAATTGGCTCCAAGGTAAAGACGCATGTTTGGATGTGACATGCATCTCTCCCTTTGCTGGTACGGGGGCGACAACCGGGCTCCGGGTGTAGCCTTGCAAAATGTCGTGGAGAAGAAAAACAAAAAGTATGCGTCCATATGTGAGGACAACGGTTACAAGTTCATACCATTTGCTTTTTCTACTTTTGGGGAATTCGATGCGAAGGCTTTGGACATGCTTTCACGTATTAAGGTGATTTCCATTAACCACTCTAATAATGTTAAGAGTGGTACATTTATCTTTCATAGAGTTAGTTTTTGTATTCAGAAAGAAGTGGGAGCACAACTTGTGTCTAGACTCCCAATAAACTTTGTGTAAAGATATTACGTTATAATAATAATTATAATTATTATTAAATAATAATAATAATAATAATAATAAATAATAATTTAATTGGCTTGTTACTATTTAATTGGTTTCAAGGTAAAGATGCATGTTTGGATGTGACTGGTATCTCTCCCTTTGCTGGTACGGGGGCGACTTCTTGGGTTCATGGGGTAGCCTTACATAATGCAGTGGAGAAGAAAAAGAGGAAGTATGCATCTATATGCGAGGACAACGGATACAAGTTCATCCGATTTGCTTTTTCCACGTTCGGGGAATTCGATTCGGAGGCTTTGGACACACTTTTACGTATTAGGTGTATTGCTATTAAGTACTCGAATAATGCTAAGAGTGGTACTTTTATCTTTCATAGAGTGAGTTTCTGTATTCAGAAAGGAGTGGGAGCACAGCTTGTGTCTAGACTCCCATCTAACTTTATGTAATGGTTTAATAATAATAATAAGAATATTATTATAATAAAAAATAATAATAATAGTAAAATAATAATAATTATTTTTTTATTATTATTATTATAGTTATTTATAACATCATTTTTTATTTTTTATTTTTAAATTTTTAATTTTTAATTTTTATTATATTATTATTATTTATTTATCATTATTGTTATTTATTAATATTAGTATTATTATTATTATTTTATTATTATTATTTACTTTTATTTTTATTTTTAAAATTTATTATTATTTATTTATTATAGATTATAAATTATTATTATTATTATATTATTTAATTACTTATTTTTATTTTATTATTATTATTATTATTAATTTTTTTATTTATCAATATTTATAATTATTATTTTAGTATTATTATTTTTATTTATATTTTTAAAGTTTATTGTTATTATTTATTTTTAAAATATTATATATTTTTATTGTTGTTATTATTTATTATTATAATAATAATATTTATCATTATTATTATTTATTTATTATTTCCATTAAAAGCTTTTTAAAGAAAAAAAATATTTGTATGAATATCTTTTTTTAAATATCTGACGTTACCAAACAAAAGAATTCAATAAATTATTTCTTTGGATTTCATTTCCAAAAATACAACTCTCTACTTTATTTCAAATCTCTGAAATTCTTTTTACCAAACATGCCCTAAGAGCCGATCGTTCTCTACTTTCTAAAATAAAAACGTGTACTTAAACAATGAACAAGTTATTTTATTGGAGTGACTATTTACTAAATAAAACGTTAGAACACAAACACAATATCTTAAACATTATTACCACACACATCCAAATTTGCTAATATCTTAAACTTTATTATACTTAAATTGACAAAAAAATAAAGAAAAATAACAAAATTTCCACGTAAAACAAGTTCGTTAGTATAAATTGGACACACCAAAATATAAAAGGTTTTTAAAATCGGAAAAACCTAAAAATCAAACCAAAATCGATTGTAAGCTAAAAAATCAAACCACTGAAAACTAAATGGTTACGATTTTTGGTTTTATAAAAACCGAATATTTTGGTTCGATTTTTGTTTTTGCCAAACTATCTACCCAAATCAAACCTTGCACATTCTTCTCTTATAAGAGTCTTTACGTCTTATTTCATTGTATGTCTTTTAGTATACAAATTTTATCTCTTTTCTTAAGGAAGTTCAGCATGTCCACGTCCTTCTTATTGTTTGTACAAAGTTAATTTATCCACCATTTTCATCGAGAAAAAAAGTGCTACTTCTGCTACATTTTCAAAAGTAAGGGTCTGTTTGTTTAGTCTTTTTATTAAGTCCTGTAAAATTAAATTGTCTGTAAAAATATATGTTGTCTGTTTGTAGACGGATATATGACTGTTTGTTTTGTGTGCTGAATATAGAGTCTGAATCAGAGAATTTTACTATTATGTCCTTTTAAATTAGTTAAGTGAGGGAGTTAGAGGGTAAATATGTAAAATAAAGATAATAAGTCATGACTT
This sequence comes from Glebionis coronaria, assembly GCA_025667525.1. Taxonomy (NCBI): domain Eukaryota; kingdom Viridiplantae; phylum Streptophyta; class Magnoliopsida; order Asterales; family Asteraceae; genus Glebionis; species Glebionis coronaria. The sequence continues at coordinate 2,719,273 of JANFOE010000322.1, read as the reverse complement.
AATACAGAAAGCACCCTCCTGCTGGCTTTTTCTAGAAATTCGTTAGTTTATATTAAGCACAAAACAAACAAACTACTTATGACTTAATCAATAATCCTATTTTTTAATTAATACTCTATAAGTTCTTATCAAACACTACCTAAGTTCCATAATTGATTGTGGTAGGCTAAACCAATCTAAACCTGAACCACATCGATGAATCGAGCTAAACCGATCAAAACCGAGCCAACCATTTTCGATTCGATTTTTTGTTTTATATATTTATGCAGTTTTTTTGTTCGGGCTTTGGTTTCAGGTTAAAACACTAAAAATACGTCTAAACTATATATTTGGTTTAGTTTTTGTTCGACTCGGTGTCGGTTTTGGCCATATAAATTCGGTTCTTATTTTTTCATAGCCGTTTTTCAGTTCGGTTCGGATTTGAACCGATGTTGTGTGGTTTGCTGAATATTCTGGAAGCGGTCTCTCATGACTAATTACGGAAAGAAACAATGGTCTCTAGAGACACAATTAAATTAAAAAGTATAAGAGCATCCACTATGGTGTTTCAAGAAGAGGTTAAAAATATTATGAAGAGGTTTAATTTTTTTTTGCTATAGTGAGAAATCATTTCATGCCTAGGTGTCATGAAGAGGTCTAGGATCTTGAATTCAAGGTCTAAAACTTTATGTGCATTTAACTCATGTTATAAACTAAACAATTTATAAACCTCAAAAAGTTTATACCATAGTGAGAATGAGTTTATGATGTAAAAATGTTTAAAAATTAATAACATTATATGATGTGACAATTTTATAAACCTATATAAAGGTTTACCATAGTGGATGCCCTAATGTTATCGGCTCAAAATATGAGTTCAATCAAGTACAAGACACACATATAAGTTGGATCATGTTGATACCGAAACAACATTCATTGCTGATAACATACGGTTTTGCTCAAAAAACACATTCAATGATTTTAAAAAATTACACTACAAATTAGTTCTTTTAAAAAAGTTGAACATCATAAAAAAAAGTTAAATATTGTAAAAAAATGCACATTTCAATCAGACACATATGTCTTTCTTTTCTTCTCGTTAAATGATCAATATGTGGTTTTCTCACATCTGGTGATCATTTGATCATCATTCAAAAGGTTATATGTTGTCCAATTAATTTGTGGTGATTAAACAAGAAATAAAGATAGATAAAAGATGAATTCTAGAGAGAGAAATTAGTGAGAGAAAGTAGAGAGAAGTGTGCGTGAAACTTTTGTGAGATTAGATTAGAAAATGAGACAACCAACACCCTTCCTAACATGCTAGGAAGGGTATTTATAGCCTTTGCCTACATGTGGCATAATGGGCTATATGTTTGATTGGGTCGGGCTTGAATAAAATGTTTAGTACCTTAAAAGAGGCCTTTTAAGCTAGCCATCAAGCCCGTAATGTCACGACTATTTTAACTAACTATTACAACGTTCTACTAAATGTTACAATATAAACCTATGACCGAACATTCTTGTTTGACTCAATATTTTGAGGCTAACAATCTCCCCCAATGTGAGGTCATTCCTCTTTGATATTTGGAGATCAATGGAGATTACGAATTTCGTCATAAATGAGTCTTGAACGTGTAGTAGTAGTCTTGTTCCTTCATGCTGTGATCTTTGAGCCTTTGTCATTGTCTTTCGACTTTTCCTTTTACCTTGAGATCTTCAAATCATTCTTGACTTGTCTTTGCAATCTTGCGATCTTGTGTCTTTATCCACATGCATATACTTTGCACAATCTTGAAATCTTGCTAACAATCTCCTTTGAAGTGAGGTCATTCCTTTACATTAATTGATAAGGAAGATTTTGATCATTAGAGTTGCGGAGGTCTTTAGCTTTCTTAATTGTTGAATGTCTTTGGGCATGAGAATGTGGTTTTGAAACTTTGGCTTTGCCGAGTACACCGTAACGCCACCTTCTCGAGAGAAAACATAGACACAGACTGAATGGCTTTGACATTCGTCCTAAATCGGTAGCGTTTTACCTCCGGTCGGTTAAGACCGTTATACGATATTAAATATCGTACCTGTGATTAGGTAGATTCAATTAAGAACCTCCTTGATAGGGTTTCGCGGCTATACTAGCCGTTCTCTTTACTCGACCGTCTCAAAGCAAGACTGCGAACATAAAGAGTGAATCAATTGGATAGATATCCGCTCGATTAAAGTCGTCAATTAAAATTCCTGGAACAAGTTTGATTCATTAAGAATCTTACCATTGTTGCTTTCCAGTTGACACAAGCTTGATTCATAAAGAATCTCGCATGTTACCTACCGTAGCGCTGTTTGATGTTGACGCTAGAAGGATTTCCATTCGTCACTATGAATATTAGTGAATATCACTCTGAATGTTCTGGCAAGACCATAAAGATATTACGTAGAAACCTGAAACGAGTTTGAATCGATAAAGAAACAAACCACTGTTACTTTTCAGTTTTCACATGTTCAATTCTAAAAGAATCTTACACATGACCTACCGCAGTGCTGTTAGATGTTAACTCTGGAATGATTTCCACTCTTCATTGTGAATACTAGGTAGTATCACTCTGAGTGTTCTAGAAATATCGCAAGGATATAGCGTAGGACTCTCTTGATCGTCATCCGTGTGTCTTAACGAGATTTGATTGATCTCTTGGCTCTAGACTCGATTTGTGCACTTTTAGTGGTCGGAGGCTAGAGCAGATGCCACCTATTCAATATCAACTAACTCGGAGTGAGAAAGTCAATAGAAGTCGTGTTGATCTCCGTGACAATAAAACAAACTTATTTTGAGAGAAGCCTGAGTCAGCTGGGAAGGGGTTGTGCATTACATCACTGGGTCTATGATGCGTTGTCTTCATGATGTGTTGACCCGGTTTCTGCCTAAGTTGTATGGAAGGCTAATTTCCTTACACCCTTTATCCTTACATTTCCTTTTCATTCTTCAACCCCTTCAATGCTTACCAAGACATCATTACTAGCACCTTGTTGTGATTGTTCCACTACTAGCATCAGTACTTAGTCGGCATTCAGCTTCGTTCACATTCTACTCCATCTTTCCTAAGGACTTCTAATAATCTATTGCATTGTCCCTGGGAAGATCCCTCCGGTTCTGGTTGGATCATAGGACTTAAACCTAACCACCCTTTTGACACCAATAACGTCGTGGATTAAAGATGTTGTGGGTATATGATCGTAACCATGAGTGCTTGAGTCTTTAGATCACATTTTAATCATATTTTCTCCCCCTATCTCTAATATATAAAATTACTTGATATTAGAGATACCAAATTTGATTAAAATATATTGTGAAAAAAAGTCTTGAAAACTTTCGGGAGAAAAATGTGTCAAACTTAGCATGACTTAGGAAAGCTCCCACTCAAAAATTGATCCAATTGAATTGTCATTGTGAGGATGGGATCCACATTTCGCTTTTTGAGTATGGGAGTTGTTGAACACACAATTTTTGATTTGAATAATCATTGATAAATTCTTGAAAAAATTGTGTTCAACGCTTTTTGAAAAACTCTGTTTCTTTTTGGCGAAAAGGTTTTTCTAAAGCATAAACTTGAGTTCATAGACTTTGAATGTCTTGACAAATCCACTCAAGTGTAAGAAGATTTAACTTCTTTTGCTGAGGGTAAGGGCACTAAATCGTACACTCCCCCGTGAATATAGATCCGGGTTGCAATCTGAAGGTGATTACAAGCCATTGTGTTGAGCTCAAAACATTGAATGTTTTGTGACAAGCTCAACCCAAGATAGATTGCTCTACCCGTTGTTGGAAAAATTGTCCAAAATAGACATTTTCCTTTATTAAAAGTAGAAATGACATGTTTTGGAAAATATTTACAACTTTCATTCGAGCTTTATGTACACACCCGTGTCGTTATTCAGCGACATTTCTAGGTACGTCCATATTATCAATACTGAAAGACATGTCGAGAAGAATCTTTTTGGATTTTGAAAGATTTTTAATTTTGTGTTTTGCTTTTATGTGTTTTATATTTTTTTCTATTTTGCTTTTTCAAAGATATTTACAAGTAGATGTTTGATATATGAATCAAGCAGGCTTCTTTGCCAGAATCTCCAGTTCTGCTGAAGTCAAACATCTCATACCAATTTGCCTAACTAGATACGCAAACCTCTATTTCGAAAGAGCTTTTGTAAACAAGTCAGCTAATTGGTAATCAGTTCTAACAAAGTATAGTTCAACGATACCCCTTTAAACTTGTTCCTTAATGAAGTGATATCTGACATCAATGTGCTTCGTGCGGGAATGTTGTACCGGGGTGCAGGAGATGGCTATGGCGGACTTTGAGTCACAATACATAGGTACTTTATCAAAGTGGAAGCCATAATCCGTGAGTTGTGTTCTCATCCAAAGAACTTGAGCACAACACGCAGATAGAGACACATACTCTGCTTCGGCTGATGACAGTGACGTGCAATCCTGCTTCTTGGAAGACCATCCCAAAAGCTTATCTTGACCTAGAAATTGTGCACCACCAAAAGTAATTTTTCGTGTATCAAGACACCCTGCATGATCATAATCTGAATAGTTCGTTAGAAAGAAACCGGTTTCCCTCGGATACCAGAGTCCCATGTGAATGGTATTCTTAAGGTACCGAAAGATCCGTTTAACCTCCTTGAGGTGCTTTTTAGTGGGTTGATGTAGTGATTTTACTACCCTTTAGAAAAAGAGAGTAAATAAGACAAGTATTAAGTGTCGGTTTAGGAAAACCAAGCACTAATGACCAATTAAGTTCAAGTTCGTTTCCCAAGGAGGCTAGTGTATTGTGTAAGAAATGATTAATGATGTTATTATAATTTATGAGAAAAGAAAAATAGAAAAGAGATTAGAAGAGAATGACGATTACGATTATGAATTAAACTAAGACGATTAGGCGTGCACGTAAAACCGTAAAAAGTGACCAAAATTAAAAATTACACTAAAAATTCCTAGAAAATTACAATAAATCCTACAAAATGTAATTAGAGTTAAAAAAAATCAAAAATCACTCAAACCTTTTATTTAATTAAATAATAATTTTTTAATGCTAATTAAAGCCCAAAAAATCAATTTAATTAACAAAAAGCCCAAAATGAGATTTTTTAACTTGTAAACCTCTAAAATGACTTAACTAAATTCAAAATATTTTTGAAAATTTTAAAATTAATTAAAACTATTTAAAAATAATTAAAAACTATTAAAACTTAAAATAATTCTAAAATTTAATCTAATGACAATAAAATTAATCAAAAAATTGTAAAATTCCTAAATTAATGTATTTGAACTAAGAAAAAAGAAAAAATTGTAAAAATCTAAATTTTAATTTTTAATAATAAAATAATAATAAAATATTAATAAAAATCCAAAACTTATAAAAAATTTTAAAAAGTTGCAAACTAGTTTATTTTAACCTAAATAAAGCAGAAATGCACTTGAAATTACCAAAATACCCCTATTAGGCCTTGAAATGGGCCAAAAGTCCAAACAGACCCCTTAATGGGCTTTTTATGGCCCAATAAGAAAAATGTTGTCCAAATAAGCCCAAAACTTCCTATCTGACTTAAAATTGGATTTTAAGAACAAAACTCTGAAGGTACAAAAGCTGAAAATGTGTTTAAGCTAGCTTATTTCAAAGCAACTTACTCTTAATGAGCTTTTTGGCCCATTAAGTTATAAGCTGATGCCATAAGCTAAAATTTGACACACAAGATTCTTTTGAGTTACCAAAGAGATCTGTAAAAAGAAAATTTGAAAAAGCACAAGAAATAAGCCTGAAATAAGCCAAGACTCCAAAATAGTCGTTTTTGAGTTCTAGACCACCTCAAGTGCTGATTCAAGTTTCAAAAGGTTTTAAATGACTTAATTAAGTAAAATAATCAAAAAGTTTTCCAATAAGTACACTAAATAAGCCAGAATAAGCAATTAAGCACTTATGTAAAAGTCAACTTGATGAGTTTTCTAGTCAAACTTAAAAGTCAAACCCTAATAAGCTCCAGATCAAATCAATGGTTCAAATAAGGAAGATCTATCACAAAAAATAAGTTGCAAGTCTGGATAAGCCAAAATGGCTTATGAATAAGTTGTTTGATGTTTAACACTAGCAGGGGCTAGTTTTGGAGGTTCAGCAGTGGGAAAAGTTTCCACTGCTTGACCTTTTTGACTTTTTGTCTTTTGTGGCTTTTTTGTGGATTCAGGTTAAGCAAAGGCACCCAAGTGATCAGTTAATCACAAGGAGTCAATATCAATAACAAAAACACAAATTCAATCAGCCAATCAATACAGTTTAATCAAAACATCACCAGATATGCATCAGACATGAACATTAAGCAGTTATGAACTCAGTAAGCACTTTTAGCAATAATAAGCCAGCCAAACTTCACCAAATGCATACACAAGCTATAATTAATTCAAATGAACAAATATAAACAGGTTTCATGCATTGATTCAAAGTCTAGATCCAAATTCAGGCAGATTAAAGTTACTAATGAACAAAGAACATGCAAACTTGATACTTTGCTGATATACTTGACTACAAATCCAATTTCAAACACTTAAATCTTCTTAACAGGTTATATTAAGTATGTTTAATCACTTGTTATCCCTAAGCATGCATACAAACTAAGTGTTTCCAAAATCTTAGGTCAGAAAAAGCAGATTTCCAACTTTTATAGCACAATCAAGATTTTGATGTTTTAAAACCAATAACTTGCAGCAATGAGCACTCAACCAAGCATATAACAGATACCAACTCAAACAAACAACAAACAATAACTCAATAACAAATTATGCACTTAAACAGGTTAACCCAAACAACCCCTTATCTTTTTCAATCCAAGATGTAAACAAGTATAAGTGTGATTCAATGTTACCCAAGCCCAATAAAACACAATAACAAGTATATTATGCAGTATCAAGCAAGATTAAGCCACAAAAACAACAAGAACAATAGCATAACTCAAAATCATAAAATTCAAGTATTTTGACAGATTTTTGGGTTCAAGAACTCAAACCTCATTAATGTACATCCACACTCACGAATTTTTGAGCTGATGTGCCTAGCAAAACAAGGCACAAGCTTCCATAAACAAGCTGCTAAGATTCAACAAGGTTAGAACAAAATATGAAAACCAGAAAAGTGACAAAGCTTGATTGATGCAACCTTTGTACCCACTCTTTGATTATCCCCAAACCACAAGCCTCACAACACCTTGATAACTCTTTATTAGGGTGCTATGATCAACTTGTAGCCTAAAAATTCCAAAGGTGTACCAAAGACTTAGCAAAATATCAAGATTTTGGAAAAATATGCAATTTCTTGCACAAACTTTAAAACCAGGTTTTAGGATTCAAAATTCATAAACATTAAACATAAATAAGAGTATAATAAGATTGGCACTTGGATTTCTTCACAAATTCAAACTCTATTTCATAAAACTAAAAGTAGGATTTACAGAAAAGTGAACAAGGAAAAACCAAGAGCAAGCCTCAATGTATGAGGTCCTATGCCTTTTATAGGCTACAATGACTATCTAGAAAACAAAAAAAATGTAAACCCTAATGGTGTGAAGTCCTTGAAATTCCCTTTGAACTTTTGAAAATCTTGAACTCATGTGAACTTCTTTTGGCAGTTTGTGTGAGGTGTGAGCTGTTGGAATTGCATCAAAGGCTCACAAAGAGCTTAAGTTTGAAGCTAAAATCTTGGGCGTTGGATGGCTGGCAAGGTTTTGGCTTTTTCTTCAAAGGTGGTATAGCAGGGTGATACATGTGAGCTGTAGGATGACGCGGCACAAGGTTTATGGGTGGGGTTTAGTTTAGCACCACCTTAATCTTAAATCTGGAAAAGATTAAGGGTTAATTGCAAGTAATGAAGGAATACGCAATTTTATGAACATGAAGAACAGCCATTTGATCTTTGTTTGTGTTTAAACGTGGTGTTTAGCGTGTAATAATAAACTAATCTGGATTAGTTTAAAAGCTGTTGTGAGTGGAGGGTGACATGGCCAAAAGATGGGCTTTGATTGGTGGTTTTGAGTGAGTGGGGCACGTGTCACCCCACCACTGGTCTAGTTATGTTTAATGTCTTGGCAATTTTTCCCCTCAGCCTTTCTTTCTCTTTTCATTTGTAGTTTAATAAGCCAAACCGGATTCCCTTTGTTTTTGAAGTTTTCTTTTTCACACTTTTGCCCCAAATACTTTTCCAAAGTATTTTTAGGGGTATTTCTTGCCATTTGATGATTCTTAAAGGGTTGTTTTGGTATTTTCTTCAAAGATTATGGTCTTGACTTGTATGATTGACTTCTTGGAGGACTGAAATTGACAAGTCTTCATTTTTAAGGGACCATTCTTGCCAATTCTTCAAAGTGGAGGGCCCTTTTTGTAATTTTGACAAACTTTAAGGACCAAACTTGTAATTATGAATATACAAGGGTTTAAAGTGTCAATTCTTCAATATTGGAGGACCCTTCTTGTAAAATATTCAAATCTTCAAGGGTTATTCTTGGAAAATCAACACTAGGGCTTGGTTCTTTGTGCGGCTTCGTTTCCCGTGTTCGTTTTTGCTTTTTCTTTGTGATCTTTTGTCATTTTCTCAATATCCGTACCTAAAATATACAAGTAGAAAACACAAGCATATATTTGGGATTTTTGATGATATTTAATGCATTTAAAGTCCGTTTTGGACGATGAGACTATGTATAAAAGCAGTCTCATCATGGGTCGTGCTTGATATCGTGCACAATAACACGTAGCATGTGATATATTTGGTCGGCTTGCTGTTAAGTACATGAGGGAGCCGATCATGGAACGATGTCTCGTTTGATCTATGGCATCTTCCTCCAAATCAGCATCTAGGAATGTTGTTGATAATGGTGTCCCAACGGGGTCACATGATGTCATACCATGCTTTTTGATTATCTCTTGACAATACTTAGCTTGGTTAATGAAGATACCACTTGGGGATTGGTGAACTTGAACTCCTAGAAAGAATTTTAGTTCGCCCATCATAGACATTTCAAATTTGCTGTGCATGACTTTTTCAAACCATTTTGAAAATTTTGGGTTTGTAGACCCGAAAATGATGTCATCAACATAAATCTGCACAAGCAAAATTTCATCCCTATATTTATAAGTGAACAAAGTTAGATCAATGGAACCTTTTGAGAAACCTTTGGAGACCAGAAATTTCGAGAGCTCGTCGTACCACGCCCTTTGAGCTTGCTTGAGTCCATAAAGTGATTTGTGTAGACGATACACCTTGTCAGGATAATGAGAATTGACGAATCCTTCCGGCTGTGTGACATAGACTTCTTCCTTCAAAGGACCATTAAGAAACGCCGTCTTTACGTCCATTTGATACACGATGAATCCCTTATGTGTAGCATAAGCAAGGAAAATCCTGAACGCTTCCATTCGAGCTACTGGTGCAAATGATTCTTCAAAATCAATACCCTCTTTCTGACCATACCCTTTAGCCACTAGCCTAGCTTTGTTCTTGATGATTGTGTTTTCTTCATCCATCTTATTTTTCCAGACCCATCGAAGATTTAATGGAATTACATCGTATGGTCTGTCAACAAGTTCCCATACTTTAAGTCTTTCAAATTGAAGAAGTTCATCTTGCATCGATTCAATCCAAGCATGATCAGTCATGGCTTCTTTGATGTTTTTTGGTTCTGCTATACTCACGGCGAGTGAGAACATACAAACATCGCCATCGGTTTCAAGCTGTCGTCTTGTACGAACGAGCTGTGAAGGGTTTCCAATTACGTGAACCAAAGGATGATCTCGGGTTCAATGATGTGTTGAAGGATGTCGTTGATAGAACGTATGCATACTTAACGGATCAACATGGCGAGTAGAAGACTCTCCAGTTTCGTGTACCGGAGTACCGAATGGGTTGATAAGTTCGTCTTCGTCAGATAATGCATTGTCTGCATGATTTGTGTTCTCTGGAGCAATGACAGTAGTTGTTGATGTTGCAGGAGCGGTTGTTGATGTGATATTCTGAGGAGGTAAATCTGCAGCAACCCGTGTTGAAGTAGATAAAGTTGTATTCTTTTGTTGACGATGATCGGTATCATCATTCTTATCATGAGTGACAGCGGAAGACTTCGATACAACATGTTTCTCCCCCGTGAAATATTCATCATACATTGGTGGACATAACATTTCCAACTCTTGAATTTTCGTGTTGACTGTCATGTCTGCTCTTGGAACATTTCCTTGAACTAGCTTTGAACTTGACGGTTCATTGTCGTGGTCTTGAGTTCCGAGTTCTGTGCGATTGTGAACGGAAGTCGTTTGTCGTTGTGGATCGTGACTTAAATTGTTTTGTTCAAGTGCCATTTCTTGTATTTCATCAAATCGGATATGAATAGTCTCGACTATCAATTTTGTTCTCTTGTTGTAAACTCTATATCCCTTAGACTGAGTTGCATATCCTACAAGAATACATGCATCACCTTTCTCTTTCATCTTGTCCAAGTTTTCACCATCTCGTATAATGTAACAAGTACATCCAAAAACATGAAGGTGCTTGAGTGAAGGTTTTCGATCATGAATTATGTGATATGGTGTCTTTTCGTGTCTAGGAATAATTAAGGATCGGTTTTGTGTGTAGCATGCGGTTGACACGGCTTCGGCCTAAAAGTATAATGATAGTTTTGAAGCGGATAATAGTGTTCGAGCAGCCTCAACTAAAGTACGGTTTCGTCTTTCAACAACGCCATTTTGTTCGGGTGTTCGAGCAATAGATGTTTCATGTTCAATCCCTTCGGCTTCAAAATAATTCTTCAGAGTTGAATTCAAGAATTTTGCGCCTCTGTCAGTACGTACCACTTTTACTTGAGCTTGAAGACCACGTTGTATCAACTTAAGAAAGTTAATGAGAACCTCAGGTGTTTCATCCTTGGACCTCAAGAAGTGAGTCCATGTGTACCTTGAGTAATCATCGACAATTACCATAACGTATTTCTTCCCATTGATGCTTTGAACACGCATGGATCCACACAAATCGATATGAAAAAGATCTAACCTTCCTTTTGAGCTTGGTGTAGTCTTTGTCTTGAAACTACTCCGTTTAGCTTTCAAAGCTCACAAGAAGAACAAAGATGATCCTTGATGAATTTCAAGCTTGGAAGGCCTCTCACAATATCTTTCTTGGAAAGCAAGTTGATGGTATCAAAATTGAGATTAGATAAATGTTGATGCCATAACCATGCCTGAGTCGTTGAAGCTTTAGCCATGAAGCAAATTGGAGTTGAGGAAGTTGTGTCTTGAAGTGAAATTGTGTAAAGATCAGTACCCCGTGAACCGGTAAGTAAGTCATTCCCATTATAATCACGAACAAAACATGTCTTCTTTCTGAAAGCAACCTCCAAATCTACATCACAGAATTGACCAACCGAGAAAAGTTTGTGATTGAGCCCTTCGACGTAGTAAACCCTTTTGATCATGATATTCCCTTGAACCAAATCTCCATATCCTAGGATCGGTGCAAATTGATCATTTCCGAATCGGACCGTACCCAGGAACTTCTCCACGAAGTTAATTAGAAGCTTGAGATTCCCCGTCATGTGCTTCGTGCATCAGAAGTCCAGTATGAAGAGAATTATTTGTATCACCTACAAAATAATTAGAACATGATGGAGCATTTGATAAATTGGATACCACGTTAGTTGTGATTTCAGAATCATTAGTTTCCTTAGCATCATTTAAAGGCATACTAACACTCGTTGTTACATTTTCTGTCCTAACTTTAGGCATCCATTTATATCCTGGAGGACATTGGTTTGCAAACCACCATTTCCACGACTTGCTAGCAGACTCATATAATTCCCTAATTCTGCTTCTATGGTACTTAGTGGTGGAGTCTGATGCAATAATTTTAGTAGGGTAGCACCAGAATGGTTCATTTTGCGTTTGGGTTTACTAGCACTAATAGGCATCGCAACTTGCTTCTTAGTTCTAGTATCTACGCCTTTCACATTATTCATAGCACACATAGAATGATCAGCATTAACACATTTTCCACATTTCACACAAACAAACTTAACATTTAAAGCATTCAAATCGTCAGAAGTCCAGTATGAAGAGAACTATTTGTATCACCTACAAAATAATTAGAACACGATGGAGCATTTGCTAAATTAGATACCACGTTAGTTGTGATTTCAGAATCATTAGTTTCCTTAGCATCATTTAAAGGCATACTAACACTCGCTGTTAAATTTTCTGTCCTAACTTTAGGCATCCATTTATATCCTGGAGGGCATTGGTTTGTAAACCACCATTTCCACGACTTGCTAGCAGACTCATATAATTCCCTAATTCTGCTTCTATGGTACTTAGTGGTGGAGTCTGATGCAATAATTTTAGTGGGGTAGCACCAGAATGGTTCATTTTGCGTTTGGGTTTACTAGCACTAATAGGCATCGCAACATGCTTCTTAGTTCTAGTATCTACGCCTTTCACATTATTCATAGCACACATAGAATGATCAGCATTAACACATTTTCCACATTTCACACAAACAAACTTAACATTTAAAGCATTCAAATCGTCATTACATGCGATTACATACGTTTTATTCTTAGAAACTTTCAAATTCCTACAGTGTGCTTCTACTTCCTTCATCTTCCTTTTACTCTTGTCTTTCCAAACCTTATCATTCACTTGAGTGCTCTTAAGCTGAGGCCAACTAACACTAGCAATGGAGACTACTCCCGTAGTAGAAGACACATGAATATTAGTGTTTCTAGAAGTCTGAGGCGATTGACTAATTTTGTTTGTGGGTGTAGTGTTCATTCTATACATCCCTGGTTTAATCACATTATTGTGCTTAACACTTGGTGCTAAAGTACTCCTTATGGGTTGATTTTGTTGAAACCTTTCCTTTCCATCCATCTTGGGGACAAAAACGGGTTTTGCAAACGAGGAATTTGAGAAAGCGGATGGTTTTCCCAAGATGGAGGATCTATTCACTTTATGAGCATTGGGTTGTTTAACAACAGATTTCTTAACGCTAGATTCCACAACTTTACCACCCATCTTAACAATGAGTTTTTTCAACTCTTCTATTGGTATGTCTTTTTCTTGTAACTAAGCTTTCAAATCCGTAATATCAAGGCTTTTTTCGTTTAGTAATCGACATGACTCAGATAATTTTACTTCCAAAGGTGTATCATTTAAAAAACTGCCAACTTTGTTTTGCAAAGCAAGTTCAAGTAAGTGACAATGTTTTTGAAGAAAATCATATCTATGTTGAAGTAACGAACACTCTTTTTGGTCAATTTTATTCAAAAGCTCAGTTTCAAGACGTTCACACTCTTTGATTTGATCAAGATATTTGCATGTAACATCAGAATATTCATCAATATCAGCACACGATGTAACATAAGCACACATAATATCTTTTGAAAGGCATTCTTGCAATAGTAGATCATAGGCTATAGAAAAATCGTCTCTTTCAGGTTGATGATCGTCAATTTATTTTTCAAGAGATTCCACATATTTCAAATCGTCAAACATTTCTTGCTCTATTAACTGTTCAAATTCCAAAGCATGTTTCTTTGTTCGTTCTACAAGAGGAATCAAAATAGTTTTCACAAGAATAGTTATATCGTGAGGAATTTCTTTGTCACCTTTCAAGAGTTCACGTTTTTTCCAGTCATCATCAACCACCTTTTTGAAATTCTCAATATTACTCTTGAGAATACTAAGTGCTTGCTTACTCTTGCTTATAGAAGCTTGATGCGGTAAGTACCCGATATATTTTGAAACATTAGTTTTCTTAGTGGCAGAAACTTGTCTCCATTTATTTCTTATTTGCACACATTCGTAAAATATTTCCTCACGAGACTTCTGTTTTTGTGGTTTGAAAATTTCATAAAGACTATTTTCATAAGCATAATTATATGGTGTCACAAAGTCTTTATTCACTGGTGATCTACTCACCTCTTCAAAACATAGTGATTCATCACTATCAGGCCTAAAAAGAAGACAATCAAGGTCGGTACATTGGGACTCCTCAAGATAGAGTCGCAGGTTCTCAGATTGAGCTTGCTCGAGGTACTTAGGACCAGCAAAACTATCTTTACCCTTGAAAATCGAACGAGGTGCCACATTCGCATGGTTTGAATAGATTGATTTGTTTTATAAACAATTTTCTTTTAAAAAATCAATTTGAACTTCAAGTTCCACGACTTTGTCGATGTATTTTGCTTGTTTAAGTTTGAAAGACTTTTGCAAGTTAGCAACCTCATCCGTCTTCGTAGTGACTAGTTTAGTTTTATCTTCTTGAAGAAAACCAATCTTTTGAGTTAACTCATTCATTTTAGTGGTAGCAAGATACGTTTTGTGTCGTTCCGTACTTAAAGAGGTGTTATAATTACGTTTCTCTTGTTCTAAACGCTTAAGAGTTTCGTTGTACTTAGTTTCAAAAACATCCTTTACAGTAGTAACAACGGCCCGTTTGTACCTTGCAAACTCTTTGTCCTTTTGAATAAGCTCAGCTCTGCAGCTTGCAAGAAGCTCACAAGATTTTATGACTGCATCTTTGCTTTCATCAAACTTTTGAGTGAGCGTAGCGTTTGCCTTCTTTAATTGCTTTTGACTTTTTCTAGTTTCTTTGACATCTTTTTGTAAAGAAGCAATTAAATTAGCAAGCGCGTTACGCTCCTCATCATCATCATACTCATTTGCATGTTGATCATCCTCAAACTCATTATTGCACATGTCTGATGAATCGGGTGTGGTATTGCTATCAACCGTTTCCATCATACATGTGTCATTAATGGCTTTGGGTAGCTCACAATGCTCATGAATATTACTAAACACATTATATTCCTCTTCAGTGTGTAACTTATCAATTGGCTCAGTATCAAAGATAGGACCATTGTCATCTTCAATGACGTTGAGAACTTCTTCAACCCTTGCCATGTACGAGTAATGTGCTTCAAGTTCTTGGTCGGAGGCTTCATCATTAGTATCATCAAGCATTGCTCATTCCTCAGCCGACAGTTTAACCCCAGCTTCCATCTTCTTGCAAAGCAGCATCTTTTCCTTATGATAACCAGAGTCCCTAACTCGTTTCGGCTTTCTACATTCCTTTGCCATATGCCCACAACCTTGACAACTGAAGCATTGAATCCCACTTTGCTGAACCACTTGAGTTCCGACAGTATCCCTATTCCTAACAACAATAGCAATCCTCTGAGTATCATACTTAGCAGTTTGTCGATCATACCTTGCAGAACCCTCAACGTGAATTGGATTACGTCGATCATACCTAGGAGGACTTTCATCACGTTGACGTGTGTCATACCTTCGTGGAATCTCAATATATTGGTTCCTTGTATTAGATGATGTTCAAAGATTGTTGTTGGTGGGTTTGAAGATTTTCTTGTAGGTTTTCATAATGAAAGCAATTTGTTGTATCATCTCTCTATCCTTCTGAGCTAGTTCTTCATCACTGTCCTCTTCAGATGATGGCTCAGGTGATGGTGATGGTGCTCTTGGTTCTTTGTCTCGTGATCTTTGTGGGAGCTGAATTCTTAGATGAAGTGGAGTATCTTGGTGAAGAGTATGTAGTGGAGTATGTCTTTGTAGCACGAGAGCGATGATCTTGGACGTGTTGAGTGGTAGACACCAAAGCAAGTGGATTAGCAGTCTTTGCTATCCTTTCAGCTCGAAGTTCATTCGCCTCATTCTGAAATTGTTTCAAAATGTCAAAGAGCGTGTGATAGTTGACCTCGTCTAACTTACTATGTTGTTTCACCAAAGTTACAAACCGTGTCCACTCTGGTTGAAGTTGCTGTAGAAATTGCACATTGACTTTCATGGTGGAGACTTGCAAATTGTTTCTTGTCATGTCATTCATCATCTTATAGAACCTTGAGTAATATGAATCAATTGATTCCCCATCCAATGAAGTAAACTTACCAAAGTTTCAAAACAAGTTAGTTTTGACATCTTGTTTGTTAAGTGATTCTCCTTGTTGCAAGCGTTCAATGACAAACCACATTTATTTTGTAGTAGAGCACGCATCAACCGTTGAGTAAATATCATCCCCAATCCCACTTAGAATCAAATAGATTGATTCTTTCTCTACATCAATCCAAGCACGTTTCTCTTTCAAAGTGTTCTCATGTGTTTCCTCAATTTTTTGCTCATCGGAACCAGTCGTTGAGTCGGTTGCTGGAATTGCAGGAATGGTGATAGTAGTGGGAGTATAGGGTCCGTCAGTGATACAACAGCGAAGAACATCACCATTAGGTTTTGTGTCAAGATATCGAAGGAATCGTGATTGCCATTGTACATATCTACCAGACACAAGCATTGGTGGTCTTTCTTTGTTACCTGCCACCATGATGTTGTTGTTCGTCACACAATATTCTGCAGTAGAATCCTTCTTGATAAGCTTTGAATTAAGAAATGAATATGGATCTTATGAATATGGATCTTAAGTAGATGTGTTGTGATTGTTTTTGTCAAAAAAAGATGTTAAAATCCCCTAAATAAAATGTTCTCAAATAAAGTCGTCGAAATGCCAAATTCCAAATCGTCACATTGTCTCAAATTACGTCTATCGGAATGTGCGATCGGAATGTACAATCGCAAGTCTGATCGCAATGTAGATCGTAAGTCTGATCACAATGTAGATCGTAAGTCTGATCGCAATTCTAGATCGCAAGTCTGATCTCAATTTGGATCGCAAGTCGGATCGCAATTCTAGATCGCAAGTCTGATCGCAATGATAGATCGCAATTCTGATCGCAATGTGGATCGCAAGTCTGATCGTAATTCTAGATCGCAAGTCTGATCGCAATTCTAGATCGCAAGTCTGATCGTGATCCAGATCGTAATATTAGTGATCGGAATCCACGATCGCAATGTGAAACTCCGAGGGATTTTGCGATCGGAATATACGATCGAAATGTGTAAACCCCAAACTATTACGATGGATAAGCAAGTTCGAACCTTTATGAAAACAAGTTAAGATTTTTACAACGATTCCGTGTATGAATCCAAACCAAAGTAAACAAAATCTTACCACAAGTATGTAGATGATCTATAGTACGATTTAGAACACGAAAAACATAGGAAACACTTGAATTCGAGATGATTTTAGGATAAAAATCACACGAACCAAATATTATGGCAACAACGAATCACAAAACTACCTCATGACGATTGATACCAATTGTTATCCCATTAATTTGTGGTGATTAAACAAGAAAGAAAGGTAGATAAAAGATGAATTCTAGAGAGAGAAAGTAGTGAGAGAAAGTAGAGAGAAGTGTGTGTGAAACTTTTTTGAGATTAGATTAGAAAATGAGACAACCAACACCCTTCCTAACATACTAGGAAGGGTATTTATATCATTTGCTTACATGTGGCGTAATGGGCTATATGTTTAATTGGGTCAGGCTTGAATAAAATACTTAGTACCTTAAAAGAGGCCTTTTAAGCTAGCCATCAAGCCCGTAATGTCACGACCATTTTAACTAACTATTACAACGTTCTACTAAATGTTACAATATAAACCTATGACCGAACATTCTTGTTTGACTCAATATTTTGAGGCTAACATTATATCTCTAAAATCACTATCTATACTACATATAAAACATGTTAGCCTTATAAATTTTAACACTGTATTTGAAAATTCAAGTGACATGCATTGTTATATAATATACAAGTATATCAACATAAATAAAAATTAACAATTAAAACATATAAGATAATTTAACACTCATATTAAAACTATTAATACATAATAATTAATACACATTTCAAAATAAAATTCATAAATACTAATTAATATATAATTAATACACATCATAACTTAAAAATACAATTTTATATTTACATTATAAAAGAATTAAAAACACATATCTACAAAAGAATATATATATTATTTACCTAAATCGTAAGAGTGTCTTGAGAACTAATTAGAACAAGTTTTGGAGTTTTTTTCTTATAAACTTAACCACAAAGGCAAAAAAGATCTTTTATACACTTCGGGACATTTTTTGAAGACAAATGATGCAAATGTGAAAAAGTGAAACTGCTAATCTAATGATAACAAATAAATAACTAGCAGGGTCCCCACGCGTTGCGGCTGCGGCTACCTTGAAACTAAAATTCTGCAAACACGATGTTTATAGTTATATATTTATTAATAATGACGATAGATTTAAGTTGAGGTAATTTTGAGCAATAATAAACCATTTCATATAGAAATAGTATTACGGGGTTGTTGTGATTGATAGTGAAAGGTAATTATAAATCAGTGTAACATTCTTAACAATATTATATAACATATAAATATAGAAAATCTTCTTAATTTATATATTTACACATCTTCATATATCATAATAATCTGAATCTTCATACTTTGATGTGTACAATTTAATCGAATTCATTAGCAAAATAATTAGTATTTCACTAAATTTGTACTAAAATACATACATAGACGATATATGTTTTAAAAAATACAAATATATGAAGAAAAAGACATTGCATGGTTCAAATCAAAAATAGAAATTTAATATTAAACTTACATTGATGAACAATTTAAATAATCGTATGTAAAAAATTACTACTCTAATTTATAGCAATAATTATTTGTACATGTTGCATATTAATTTGTACTATTATTTTATCATTTAATGTTTATTGCTCACCAATTAATATAGAAATAAATTTATAAAATTTTTGTGTTGTAAAGGTTTAGACCAAAACCTTATAACGTTGTCCTACTTAATTTTTGGAGAAAGAGAAAGAGAGTATAATATTTTTTATAAGTAGTACATATTTGTGTGTTGTTCAAAAAAGTAGTACAAATTGATTTAACGGTGTCATTTTTATTAGTTTTGGTGGGTCCTATTTGATTCGTCTTCTGACGGTTTTTTTGGCTAGTTGAACCGAGTGTGACTCCGGTTCCCGGTTGAACCTCATTATTATAGGTAGACAATATGTACGGTTTTATGGATATATATATGTTTTTAATTGTTGTATAATGTGAATGATTGTACTTCTAAGTAAGGGGTGTATTAATTATTTTTATTTTTAAGGATGTATTAATTAATATGTATTAATTAATTTTAATATGAATATTAAATTATGTATTAATTAGTTTTAATATTATTTATTGATTAGTTTTATTAAAGAGTATTAAATGATATTTACTATTTCTATTTTCAATTTTGAAGGTATGTTGATTTGTACATAAAATATTTCAAAGAGTAAGTTGATTTTTTAACATTTTTTAAATAGAATGTATTTTCTTTTAATATATAGTAGAGATAATGTACATATTTTCTCTACATTATAAGCATTTTTTATTTATATCTTTTATCTTTGCGGGACAAGTTCAATATACATTATTAATAATATAAACATGTTCATAACAAATATACTTTAATCTACAAGATGATATTCGCAATTTGTTAACATATAATAAAGTATTTATAAACTTTAACATGATGTTTCTATACAAACCTAAAAAATTTATCTACTTATTAGATGTGCAGTTTATTACATATATGTGACATATAATATTAGCAACTATCAGTTTTTATGAACACAATATCGTGTTAATATTTCGTAATTTTCATATTAATTAGTTTGATATTGTCCATCATTTTCTAAAAGTTACTTAAATCTAATATATTTTTACAATTGACAATGTGAAAAAACATAAAATGAAATTATTTTCGTCGAAAATTTTATTGTATGGTTCCACCGGCACAAAGCGCGGATACCCTACTAGTAACTTTTTTAAGAGATTTATCATAGTGGGTGCTTTAAAATTTAAAAGTTTAAAAAATATTGATGTAGTTATATAAGTTTGTCAACCAACTGACTTAGCTCAGTTGGCCACTAAGGTTCCACTAAATGGTTTTCTTGGGGGAGGTTTTCTGGAGGTCTTAGGTTTAAGATCTGCCAAGGGCCCTCTCAGGCGAAGCGGATAAGGAGTTTAACATAATTAGGCGAAGGTTCGAAGAAAACATTCTGCCGCTTGGATGTCATTGCACGACCCGACCCACTAACCACTAACATTTGCCGTTCTAAAAAGATGTTATAAAAGTTTGTGAAAGATATTAATGTAAAGTTTGAAAATGATAAGTAACAAGATAATTACTGTAATATTAAACTTTTGTAATAATTTTGATGTGAATGCACCTATCTTTTAATAATTGTAATTATGTAATTGTATTCTATCTATTTATAAGAATGTTCGTAATATACCAATAATCTAAATTTTATTAAAAACACAATGTATGTTTCATAAATAGGTATATGATTTGGTTACTTTTTTCTACAAGATAAATTTGTCTCTAGTCTTAGGATGCGTAAATTATCAAACAACGCAAAAAAGTGTGTAGAAACCAATCCAACTAGATGTGAAGAAATGCCAAAAAGGCGTCGAGGTCGACCTCCTGGATCAAAATCCACAAAATCTGTTTCCATAAACAAAACAAATAAAAAAAACAAAGATTTATTATACCCAAATAGCAACGAAGAAGTAGATTATGGTAAGATATATATCTTTCTTTGTTTATTTTGATTTTTATTACATGAACTGACTGTTTTATGTCTTTACAATGCAGATGCTAATCTACGACGTGAATCTTACAACATTTCAGTAACGAACAATGAATCAAAGGTTGCAACTGTCGCATGTAGTCCACAACAACTCATCCAGCTTGTAAGTTACAACAATTTTAAATATATTTAGGCAAAAAAAAGTCATTTTGTGATATACTTTACATAGTAGATTATTATGTGTTATACTGAATTGCATATGCGTATACGCCTTTATTTTATTAAAAATATATGCTTGAATAATTAAATTCTTTTTAATTTTATTTAGAACCTATATATCTATAATTCTGTATTATTATTATTATTATATAAAAGGCATATATTCCTATATTAACTCAAAATCTAATTTCAAACTAAATTAAAATTAACATATCAAAATCAATCGTTAGATTATTTTTAATTCAAATTTAACTATTAGATCATCTTTCGAGTTGGAGGATTTCTAATTTTTTTTTGGAAGACACCATGATAAAATTTTAAAAATTAAAATTAAAAATTATGATTATTGAAGAATCCATAGGGGAGGGGGAGACCGAGAGTTTCCCTCTGTAATGAATAGATCTGTCCTAGCACATCGATAATAATTTGCTAATTTATGTTTATATGTCATATAAAGCAGCCTCTCTACCTTCAAGCTAAGTAGGGGTAAGCAATTGCGAAGCTTTAACTTTTTTCTAGGAGGGTCTAAATTTTTATTTTTTTTTACAAAATCTAAACTTTCATAGACTGTCAAATAGATTAGGTGTTAGTATGCAAAAAATTAGAAATTTAAGGAATAGTTTTGTTATACATATCCGAGTAAGGATCCAATAAGAATAAACTTAAAATAAGAAGTGGTGGGAAGAGACTAAAATCACACATTTGAGATGCAACGACTGACATTAGATGCATTTCTATTCATGTAGATGCACCATCTTGAGTTTCGAAAGTTAATTTGATGTGTAGAGGGTACAAATTGATTTTCTTGATTTGGGCACGTGTAGAGGAACAAAATATAGATAAATCATGAAATGCGTCTAATTTACGTATATGCATCTAACTAACAGCTATAAAACATGTTATGATGCATCATAATGCATCTAAGATTCTAAAGATGCATCTAATTTAAGTGCATGCATCTCGAATATGCGGTTATAGTTTCTTATTATTCTTCTTATTTTAAGATTTCTTCTCAATTGATCTTAACTCTACTTTGAGAGATGCAGTGGCTTAAGATCATTTGGGAAAGCCATATGCATAATTTATACAAAATACCACAATAAGATAAAAGAAATTTATACTAATAATCAAAGGCTTAGATGGGCTAGCACCATTCGTGGTCCCTTAAAACTCCACCCTTAGGGGTAAAGTTACATGTTATTTCTTCCATTACTATGTGAAAGACAGGGTTAAATACCGTTTTCAGCATAAAAAAACAAATTATATACCCTTCATGATCTTTGAAATAATAATTTATAAATGAAAAAATATAGAGTTTTATTTAGTTAATTTAAGTTATTTCGCGTTATAAACTTGCACACATACTTTACTTTATATTAATAGTTGATGTTTCATAAAATTGAAGTTTGTGGAATAATTGCTAAACATGCAACACAAATATAATATGTTATTCTCATATATTTTAGATTTTAGATATACCTTTTATAAATTAAAAACTAAAGCCACAAGACATATTTTAAGCAAATATTGAATACACTTGTTTATTACATTTGATAAAATGTCGTGTAGCATTATAAGGCCCACATCGAATATGGACCGAACTGCCTCCTACATTCTAAATATTGTCTTACTATTGTTTATTGATGCCATGTGCTAGCATTAGGAATGTAGAAAAAGCTTACTAAAAATGAATTGATTTGCACACTCATGAATTTGATTGAGATACTTCATCATGTGCATTATATAGTTGTATCAGAATCCATACTGTGCTTTATCTGTTTGTACATTGAGTGTCCCAATCAATATTTTGAGTGTGTGAATCATCTCTCTTACAAAAAATATCCTAATCAATATTTTGAGTGTGTGAATCATCTCTCTTACAAAAAATATGGTATTGCCTATAAGCCACACTAGAACTCTCGTCTCCTGCACCACCAACAAAGACAAAGCAAAGATATTGTACCCACTAGGCTATTAAACTGAAACCTTTGATTTTAATGTGTGAACTCTCGATTCTAAGAGCGGAAGGAGCGGTGGTATTAAAGAGCTTGGCATGAGAATGTATTTAGCTTACCATTCAGCGTTGGCGTCAAGATTTTTCTCACCAACCGGACCCGCCAACAAAAAGCAACACCAAATAATTTGTTTTTTTTAATAAAGTAGGGTATATGTTGACTAGCACACTTTTTTTTTTCTCTCTTTGTATCACTTTTTCGATGTCAACCACTCCACTGAAAATATAATGTCAACCAAATTATAGTGTTACATCCATTTTCTTCTATGTGACATGTTTTTTTCAATTAACACTACCTTTAAAGCCCAACCCGTTCGTAGTCCTCTAGATGACCAAAGACTTTTTGTCATTTTTAGAAACTATTTCATTACGTTTTTGCATTGAGTCATCCACTTTTTGTAAAGATTTTTACAAAAGCTTTCTATATATCGAACCATTTGCAAAAGGTTACTTATAATTAACGGGAGATGATTTGTGTACCATTTATTTTTACAATACACCACTAAATTGTGCATTTATGTGTTGTACTCTGTGTATTATCAATATGATTTATTGGTGTATTGCAAAAAAAATATGTTGTATATATCACTTCCCATAACTAATTGCTTAGCATTAAATGCCATAAATGCATTTTGTTACTTTTGTCTTGCATCGAAGATCTGATAGTTTCGAGTGAGCTTTTTGGTTGTTGATGGAAATATGAATATATGTAACTTAAAATATGGTTTAGATAATTAATTAGTACCTCCGTCTCAAAATTATTGTCCACATACAAGAATTACACAGTTGAAGAAAAATGCATCAATTACTATTTTGATTTCTACAAAAGCACAAAAAAGACAGTTTTACCCTTTGCTAATTAATTAGTCTTTCTTTTATTTTTGTAAATATCAATTTGGACTAAGGATAATATAGTAAACTTATACAAACCAAACTATTATTTTTAGAAGTGGATAATAATTTTGGGACATACCGAAAAGAAAAGATGGACAATAATATTAGGACGGAGGTACTAGTACTTTTAGTAATTAAGAAACAAACGACTACCATACTAATGTACCATGCCATCGCCCATGGATGATTAAGTGAAACCAATTTGGTGGCATGTTTTTTACATTACAGTATTAAAGTTGGATTAAAGGTTTAAATATTTTTCGCATTATATTGATCATAATTGTTAAAATGTGCTAGGGAGACAGGCATAGTAGTTACAAGGATAGCCTCATAAAGTTTAGCAAGGATTTAGGTCCAACTGCACGAAAAGTGGCTATTCGAAAGCTTCAAGGACAAGGACTAAACTACCAAGCTCGATACCAGCTTGGGCACTTCGTACAGTCGTCAGAGGCTCAGCCAACTCCATGTTTCCAGGATCTGAATCCCATCATTGGTTTAGTTGGAAACACCCGAACAAATCAAGTTAGTCAACCACTCATTAGTTTTGGAAATTTTCATACAGATGCTAGTGAAATTTACAAAGGAAAAAATGTTGTGGTTAATGATGGAGCAAATAACCGTCAAAACAAGAATATGGGTAATAACTTGGAGTTCTTAGTTGGTAAGCAAAAAGCAGGTGGTGTTCAAATTGGTAATGGTTTAGCGGATAATCAAAATGTTGTTCTAAAGAATGTTAATTTTGGCCAAGTGGGTAATCAGAGGACCATCAACCAAGTTGGTTCTTTTTTTCCGACCTATAATGATAATTTGAATCAAAATAGTAGCAAGATTCCTGGCATCGAAGATGTTAGTGACCAAAACAAAGGTTTCTGGAATGCAAGTGAAGTGCCTTCAGGACATGGAAAAGTGAATTCACGTGTGTATCCTTCAACATATGTGCCGCCCTCTAGGAAGTTTTCTAGCTCGTTAGCAGGTTTTGATGGTACGCAACTGAACTCAATTCCATGGGCTCCATCGCCATCAGTGTTTGTTCCTCCACATGTGCAGCCATTGCAAAACTGGCATCTGCCACCACCCGAAACCAAGTATTCAGTGGCAATGAATGATTTCTTGCAAGATCAGGACATGAAGCAAGCACTAGCTTTTAACATGCAGATGATAGGTGAAGAATCAAACGATTGGTTCCAAAATTTGCATGCACCTAGACAGCTAAACCAGTTTCTGCAACCAAACCTACAACAACCACAAGACCATCTACTGATGCCGATGTCAACACATATGTTGTCGCAGATGGAAACGAACAACTTG
Organism: Glebionis coronaria; assembly: GCA_025667525.1. Classification (NCBI taxonomy): domain Eukaryota; kingdom Viridiplantae; phylum Streptophyta; class Magnoliopsida; order Asterales; family Asteraceae; genus Glebionis; species Glebionis coronaria. Next base: position 2,694,263 of record JANFOE010000322.1, on the reverse strand, counting down.
TTATCGTTTGGCACAAACAATGACTTTGGGTATCTGATGGAAAATCGCCTATTCCATCAACCACCAAGTTTTTAATTATTTGAAGGGAAACTGATATACCGATTAACTTTTTCATCAAAAATACATGGTAACTATTGCAAGTAACTTATTTTTCTTGTTAAAATGCAAAATAAAAATAAAAATGCTATACTGTGTAAGAATGAGCGACTTGGATACACAGTGCGATTCCAAATAAAAAGTTTAAAAAGTGTATTTGATTGTCTAGTCGAAAATCGCTCATTCTTTCACTGTGTAATTTTTATTTATTTTTATTTTTGTATGTGTTTTCACTAGAAAAATTTGATATACTTGCAATAGAAACCAAGTACATTGATATCAAAAGTTAATCACATCTTACAATTTGTAATACCATTAGGAACAATTGTGGGTTTTTAACAGTTTTAGTTGGTCTTGCTTATTGAACATTGTATCATGATGTAGACTATGTTTTGGTTTTGAGAAAATTATCAAGGACCTGTTATTGGTAATGTTTTATAATTTATTTACACTTTCTTTGTGCAACCCATAGCTGCAAATTGATGTAAACAAGTTAGAAACACCCGCGCTTCGCAGCGGGGTTACGCGTATGCATTCTTGTGCTTCTACCTAGTGTCTTGTGCTAAAGTGAACTAATGCTATATTACACAATGTGATAAGCCTTTGGTGGTCAGCAGTTTCTTGAAATGAAAAGAAGTATACAGCTTTGTAAACCTTTCTTACAGTTGAATTGTTACCACATATGTAAACCATTACTGTAACAATGAAAGCAAAACTGCGCTAACACCTTTTGTGTATACAAAAGCATAACGTAAAAGTTTTTTAGCTCGGGCTGGGGCATCCTGATGATAGCAGTAATAAAAAATAGGTGGTAGCCCTTTTTTTATTTCCTACATTTACATTTCAGATTGGTGATCGAGTTCAATTGTCTTCGGTCTCCTTTTTGTTTCTCGGGTCAAACGATGGGTTTGCAAAGAAAGGTCTCTTAACGGACTTGTCTTTTCCTTCATGGCTTTCTTCTTGTTCAATTCTTTTGTCGTGTCCGCTGTTAAAACTACCAATTGATCGGTAGTAAATTTTTAGCAAATTCCAGGGCATTTGTAACTAAGGCATATAATCAACAAAAATATTAGGCCCGTACAGAAGTACATTACAAAAAACCATGAAAAATACCAAAAAAATAAAGACATCAATTTTAGTCAACTTTGTGTGTTTTTTATTTTAGTGTAGAGCTCATTTGAACTGCAGTTACTACTATGGTAGGAATAAAAATTCGTCGAACTCGACCCATGGAAGGGAAATAACCACATCACGTAGAATTGAGCATGCATTGATATATTCTAAATGGAGTAATTTCTGATTTGTCTCCATATTTTTGCTCCAAACTAAGATCAGATTCTAATACTACTAAGTTTAAGCAGGGAGGTTGAACTTCAAACTAATTTCTTCGAGAGTAATAACGTTAATATGGAATTCTTTCATCCCACCCAAATACATTGCTCTTAAAATCACTGTGTTTTCTTTTCTGCTACTCTAGGTTTTTTTCGAAAACCACATCCTGGAAAATAAACTACATTTGAAGGATTTTTTGTAGCACAACAGCAAGTTTCACATTTGCTACGCCTGGAAAATAAACAACATTTGAAGGATTTTTTGTAGCACAACAGCAAGTTTCACATTTGCTACGCCTAGAAAATAAACTACATTTGAAGGATTTTTTTGGAGTAGGAGTTTGCTATGTATTTGGCCTGGTATATATTAGATATAAAAAGCCAACATGTTGATTTCACATATTCTAATAGAATCAGTTACATGATATGTACATATAAGATTTAAAATGAAACAGATTATAGTACCTGGTAGTTGTTTCTAAGAATGTAACCATCATTCGGGACAAAATTTCTCTAAAGACCCCTTTACCTGCAGAAAATGCGTACGATACCATCAGTATATCTCAGGCCAATCACTTTCATTTAACTTTATATGAAGATTAAATAATATGTCACAGGTTTTTACCCATAATATCATAAATCGTAGGTTCAAAATACATAATGGCTAGCACCATGTTCTAGGTGTAGAATGGTGATCTTAAGGTTAAACAAAAAAACATACTATGAAAATCCGAAGTATCATGTATCTAATTGGAAATACCTAATCAATATGTGTGTAAGGGAACGACGTTTGTTTCGTCTGCCTTAGAATATAGGCGAGCATGCAAAATCATTAGCCAATTCAGTTATATGTCCACAGAAATACGTCACAAAATTTTAAAAGCTTAATATACAAATGGATATATGAGTGTTACCTGATAAGTATGCCCAATAACAATCCCAATCGCCTTAACCTCATCATCAAGTGGCTTGTTCACTTCTTCAACAACAGCCCATCGCGTTCACTTTGGTCTTCGCAAAATTTTAAGCCTGCATTTTTCATAACATTAGCAACATTAAAAATGAGAATTTCTTGAATATTCAAATGGACCCATTAGATAAGCGAAAAAGGATATCATGATATAACTTATTGTGAAAGATTTTAGAATACAAAAGTCCAAAATAAAAACAGATGAACATAGCATTTAACAAACGCTCGCCCTCATCGGTTTCCCATATTAGTTGCTCTTATCGGTTGCTTGGAAGTCATCATAAAGCATTGAGTCTCATATCGGTTGCATTGAAATTAGATTGAGATCGACCACTTTATCACTACACGATAAGGAATAAACTACTTCTTATAACAAAATATGTAATGCAATTACAAAACGTTTTTGAGCTTACCTGTATTCAGCAATTCAAAGACATCGAGCCAGCATCTTCAGCTACCCTTTGTTGCTTTACCATATATTATGCCTGGGTATCTTATCTACATTTCCTGCACCATCCTCCAACATTTATTTGTCAAGTAAACCTAAAAAAAAGAGATCACATAAACCTGTTTATTCATTTATATTCACCTTAGAAAACTTGGTTAAAAGGATTGAAAAGGTGAGCCAACTCAGGGGCTGAAACATAACACAACTTAACATTTTACGACTCTAGCTAAACCTATTCGCGCGCTATAAGAGCCCATGAGTCTGAAAGGCATATATTAAACCACGGACGAATGGGCAACCAGTTTCTCAAAGTTTTTTCACTCAAGCATAAAGACAAACAATTGGAATGCATAACACCACCACAGGGCAAACAAATAACAATTGGCTGTATTTTAACCATAAAAACGAATGAATACTATATAAACCCATACCAATACCAAAACCAAAACCCGATCTAAAAAGAAAATGTTAATGATTCTATCTTTACCCAAAACCTATAATCAAAAACCCAATAAAAGAAAAAAGAAAGTGAAAGCATATTAAGAAACACAATTGGAAATTTTAATTAAGGTAGTCGAACTCACATGAAATCGTCTCATCTTTAAACGAATTAGGATTCTCTTGAGTTGGGTTAAGGTTTTTTTTATCTATTAAAGATTTCAGATAGATCTGCAAGGTTAGATGGGAGGTGGATGATTATACATTTGGTTTACAGAGAAGGAAGAAGGACACGTATAGTGGAATATGTTTTATGTGGATCTAAATCAACCATAAAAACAATGGTACAGACACGTAAGGGGACACGTGTTTATTTCTTTTTCCCGCCAAAACCATAGAGTATTATTAAAATATTCCTATTGCTTCGTAAAATAGTTATAAGTAATAATTTGGGCCTTTATCAAGGAAAGCCCACGGGAAGTGTCGGTAGAAAATAAAAGCCGAATGAAGTCGGTTTTGGGTTAAGGCTATCGTTCCTAACTTATGACTCTCTCTCTCTATATATATCAGGGTTCTAAATAGCGCGCGCGTCTTATAGCGTGATATAACGTAAAGCGTGACCTCCACGTTACGAAACATACTAAAGCGTCATCTCTAGACGTAGCGTGCTAAAAGCGTCATATAGCGCGATATAGCGTGGTATAACGCATAGCGTGACACTTTTTTTGAATCTTTTTGCAAATTTACAAGAATTAGGCTTATTTACTAGTTTTGGGCTATTTAATAGACTTGTTTAGTAATTTTATTATGGGAAAAAATCTTAAGTAACTATAAGCCGATTTTGTTTTAAATTTGAATTAAAGTATTATTATATTTTGTAAACTCGCTATATAAATATTCATTTATAAAAAATTTGTGTCGCTATATATCACGCTTCAGAAAACGTCATAGTTTCACTATATCTTGTGTAGCTTGAAGCTTGACAATACCGCTACGATATGCTTCACGCTATTTACAACCTTGCTATATATTATGTTTGTGTTGTATGGATTATTATTACTGTACTAATTAAATTATCCTCAATTATATGCTTTTATTAATTACTAGATGTTCATTCTTTTCTGTTTTACTATCATCTCTCATTTTATCAACATCATGCTGAATCGAGTTATAACTGCAAAGACTTGCACTGATAAAATTTCTAAGATAAGAAAAGATTATATAAGCATAGTTGAGGTTCAAGAAGATTACTACTTTCACAAGTCTTTAAATGATTTCAAAGATTGAAATGTTTGGGTTCACTTCACGAGATGGCCTTGTACATTGGAGAGTATAGTTGGTACTTGTATCTGCTTTTGATTTTTTTTTTTTGGCAAGGTTATTAAGACCCCCTTTTTTTACAATCTATACCCCTCCTAATTTTTATTTTTTTTTAATTTTTTTTAATTTTGTATTTGTTGTAAAACTATGAAACTGAAAATGCGGAAAAAAAATAATAAGTTTTTGTGACTCAAAAATATAAAACAGACAAAAAACGCAGAACAGAAACTGATAAAAACTGCGTCTGACTGAAGCAGAAAGGGGACAAACGGAATCTTAAGTACTTTTTTAGTACTTTTTAGTGGGGTAGGGGGGTATGTATAATAAAACCCTTCTTTTTATCTATGAACAATGCTATATATATACACAGAGTTAAGATTATACCTTTAAATTAGCATATATTTATTCAATCAATTATAATCACCAATTTTTTCTAAAAAACACAATTCTCACCACTTTTTACAAAATTAAATATCTCACAAACGGTAAATCGTCAAAAGAAAAAAAAATAAACCATTGCAACGAGAATTAAATCATATGTCTATCGAGGGGCACATGTATATACTTTCGACGGATTTTTTTCGACCTTTTTTTTTAAGTCACGTATGAGAGAATTATATATGATTCGTCACGAATCATATATGATTTTCAGAAAATCATATATGATTCTTGATATGAATCATATATGTTTTTCTGAAAATCATATATGTTTCGTGACGAATCATATATGATTCTCTCAGACGTGACTTAAGAAAAAAAATCGAAAAAAAATTTCGTCGAAAGTATATACATGTGCCACTCGATAGATAGATGATTTATAAGGATGAACGGTTTGTGAGATATTTAATTTTTTAAAAATGAGTTTTTTTTGTTACATGATAAAAATGGATGGTTGTGATTGGTTGATTGAGTATATGCTAAACTAAAAGTTTATGTTGAACTTTTTCCTATATACACATAAAGTTTATAAAAATAAATCCAAATAATGACGTGTATGCTAATTAGCAGATACGAGAACATACACCCTTCTTTTAGCATAGACCCAACCAATCACAACCATCCTTTTTATTTATTTAACAAAAAAATGTATTTTAAAAAAATGCAATATCTTACAAACCGTTAAGTGTTATATAAAACTAAAAATAATATTGTGACGAGAATTAAATTATCTTTCTATCGAGGGGCACATGTATATATTTTCGACGAATTTTTTTCTGTGAAAATCATATATGATTCATATCACGGATCATATATGATTTTGGAAAATCATATCAGATCCGTGATATGAATCATTTATGATTTTCACACAAAAAAAAGTTTGGCGAAAGTATATATATACATGTGCCCCTCGATAGAAAGATAATTTAATTCTCGTTGTAATAGTGTATTTTTTGTCACTTGACGATTTACCGTTTGTGAGATATTTAATTTATAAGAAAAATATGGAAAATTGATTTGAATGAATATGATTGGTTGATGTGATCTATGCTAAAAAGATGGTTAAATTGATTTCTTCTCTTAGTGGATATAAAAATATGTGAAAAAAGCAAAAAGTATGAAAGAAAGTACCAATTGTTATAAAATGTGGAGAATGAGAGATTGAGGAGGAAGAAGATAGTTCTTATTATGTAGTGCACCAAATGATTACAATGTGTCCCTTAGTTATAAGGGTACATGGAATGTAACATCCTAGCTAATTAACCACTAATTCATGACTAATCAATACAAATTTAAAGTGAATATACACACATTATAAGGATATTTATAACACTCCTCCTTGAATATTTACCGTTCATTATACGCCATAATCTGCCTCATTAAAAACCTTGCCAAGAAAAAACTCAATGGGATAAAAACTTGATAAAGGGAAAAATAGTGCAATGCGCATAATGCTTCCCCTCAAATTAATTTATATCTTTCGAGTGTCGAAGGACGGTCTTCCAAACATGTTGCTAAAAAACTTGTGTCGTAATTTTTTTTGTAATGAAGTCCACTGAATTATTGATGCTTCAGATTATGTCCTACAAAGATGACAATATATTTGTAGCTTCCAATCCAATGTGAAAGACATTGGTTAGAAAATAAACATTGTTAATACATATATTAAAAGAAAAATATACAATCTCATGGCGCATATTGATTGAAAAGTTGACATCAAAACTTTAGTTGCACTTCTGGTACTTGAGAACCAAAAATTTTCTTTGAAACATGCACAAAAACAAGATGATATGCATCCAAATGAATTTTGATCGATATAAGAGTTCATTTTGCTTGATCAAATAAGTTATTTATAACTTTATCAAATGCTTCAATAAGTTGAAATTGCTAGACATGCTTGAGGCATTATGGATCCTTTATGGAATATTAGAGCTCTACCTCTAGACAACATGATTCTTAATAAGCAGTTTCATACTTTTGTGAATTTATTTATTCCACAATTCATGTCTTAAAGCATGTAACTTTGGAGCTCTTAATTTGTTGCGCACACAACCCGTGGGTATATCCAATAGCTTTTACACATTCATGTGTATGGACTTCATGTCCTAATATTTCTCTTATTTTTAAGTGATTGCATCTTTTCATGATAGTCAATCATTTTGTTGAGCTCACTTTTGAATAATAATTAACAGTGTTTTCAAACCCGGGCCGACCCGACCGGGTTAACTGGTTGACCCGGTTTCGGCCCAAAAAACCATATTGACCCGGGTTTCACATTTTCGAAACCCGGTTAGACCCGCCGGGTTTGGGGTGACCCGGGTTAACCAGGTTCTCGAGACCCGGTCGGATTTTGATTTTTTCGGGGTTTTAAAAAAATGAAAATTTTACGTATTTGTGATGGAATTTTATTTTTACATATTATATTGATTGGTAAACAACTTAGATCTTCAATATATGGAAGTTTTTATGATTTTTATGTATAATTTTTTTAATTATTAAAAATATGAAAAAAAAATTTTTTAAGAAAACCGGGCTAACTTGGGTTGACCCGGGTTGACCCGGATCCGGTGACTCGACCGGGTCGATATAAAGTGCTATATTCATGATCCTTACTACGCATAATAATAAGCGCTATATTGTATGTAAACAAACTATCAACGTCATTTTGTTTCGATTCCATATGATTTTAGACTGACTTTAGTCCTTTAATAGTTTTCACTGGGGGAGGTAAATTAATACAACATCTCCAATGGGTGGGTTTACAAACAACTTTTCACTATTTGAGAAAGTCTTTAAAAGACTTTGCATTGGGCCAAAGAGTTTACAAATAGGTTTATAGGGAAAGACTTTGCATATAAAAAGTGGTTCATACAAAAGGTTTAAGCTTTTTCCATTAATTATCTACTTTGTTGAGTTTGCATGTTATACCCCTCAATTCTAAGGGTGAGCATTTGGACCGTCGGATCAGACCGGACCAGAAAACCGGACCGACCCGGACCAGACCGGACAATTTCGATCCGGTCCTCGATCTGGGGTTTTTACTCAATTCAAATATATGCATCACTGAAATTCCCTAAACCAAGCTTGAAACAATAAACTTAACTAATCAACACACTTAATTACTTTTCAAACGTAAGACTTATTATTGTATAATAAAGAATTACAAGTGTTATGGATAACTCCGTTTGATGACAATGTGTTGTGCACACTTTGGACAAACTAAAACCTAACTTATGAACACAGTCGCAACTGTTTGGTTCTATAAGTTCTAAGAGTTAATGTGTGAATTCTATCACAGTGTTAAACATTTACTCCAGGCTACATAACCTATTTATAGTGATACGAGGTTGACTCCAAGTACTGGTTGATGCTGACTACACTAGACAGACACTTGTCAGACCTCTGTCACAAGATGCTCTTCTATTCTTGGTAGTCTGCCACATTGTTTTAGGGAAACAGAGATGACACAGTTTCCCTTTTCTTCATAGTCTCGTACACACTAAGGTATGTCCAAAGTGTGCTGAGTGTTAACAGGGTATTGCCACCCCTGTTAACCCTCAACCCCTCAGAGTCCCTGATACATCTTGGTTGTTTTCCATCACAGCCAATGTATATGTCTTCAAGTAATCTTCAACTTCCTTGACAATGTCTCTGACATGGACTCCTCTGAGGTTGCTCACAGAGACTTAGATCTCTGTGAGTCTTGCGATACTTGTCTGCCTCCCAGGCACAGGCAAGTTAATATCAAACAGCTTGATTTGTGTTTAAATCTATGATACAGGGAATCTAATAAACTTAGATTCCCAATAATCTCCCCTATTTAAACATAAATATAGCTAGATCTATCTAAGTTAAGGTAAGTGAGATGACAACTTCTTCTTACTCATATCAGATCTAAACAAACATACCTCATGGTTTTATTAAAACTTGAAGGAAATTACAAGTACAATACAAAAGTGAAATAAAACATGAAGGTAAAATTCAGCTGTGAAATCCTTCAATAGTCATCATTCTTGATTCTTTCTTCAGCTTCAGCTAAGTCTGTCCTAGTATCCAATTCGGCCTGCAAAGCTTGTGCAAATACCTTGGAATACTCTGTGTTGATTTTAAGTGCGTTTTTGAGACAAATCAGCTGAATGGTTGATGCTAATCCTAGCTCATATTCCCTTTGGTATGCATATTGACATGCCATGTTCATGAAGGCCATACCTCTTTCAGGCTCAGTGTAAGTCTGACCATCAATAGGGCCTATGATTCCATTTGGTAATACCAAATCCCTGTGCATTCCATCCACTTGAACATCATCAGTAACGAAGGTCTCCTTAACAAATTGAGTCATCCTTCTTCTTTTCTTTCTAGACTTTGGAGGTTCTTGTTCAAACAGCTGTGTTGGGGGATATATCTTGAGTTTGGTTGCTGTTTCTTTAACCTGATTAAACTTAGCTTTGAGGGTCTTAAGAAGAGTAAAATTTGCATGTCCAGTTCTTTTAGCATCCAAAGCCTCAAGTTCAAACCATTTAGTCAAGCCAAGTTTCTTTAACTTAAAGTCTTCAAAGATATCCATATTTGCCTGTTGGTTATCTCTCCACAAAATCATTTATGGTGTGTTAGTAGACTTGTGAATGGTATACTTAAACTTGGTGATTTTTCCAGGTGCAAACCTGTTGTTGACGCAGACATCATAATCAGCTTTTACCTTTTTCAGCGCCTTTGTGCGTTTAACTTCCATTTTTGTTAGCCTCAATATATTGAGTCAAACAAGAATGTTCGGTCATAAGTTTTTATTGTAATATTTATTAGAATATTGTAATAGTTAGTGAAAATAGTCGTGACATTACGGGCTTGATGGTTAGCTTAAAATGCCTCTTTCAAGGTACTAAGCATTTATTCAAGTCCGTCCCAAAATAATATAGTCCAAAAGAAAGCCCGCATGTGGGTGGACTATATAAGCACCCTCCTAGCATGTTAGGAGGGTGGCAAGTGGATGTTCTCATTTTCTTTAATCTAATTTCACAAAGTTTCTCCACCTTCTCTCTACTTTCTCTCACTACTTTCTCTCTCTTAAATCTTCATTCTTTTCATCTATTTTCTATCTTTAATCATCAAATAACATGGGACAACATTTGGTATCAATCGCCACGAGGTAGATTGTGTTTGGTTGTTGCGTTTAGTTATTGATTCGGTTGATTTATCATCAAAATTACCTCGAATTAATTTTTTTAGTGTTTTCGGCCCCTAAATCTTGAATTAAATCACTTACATAGATTTGGTAGGGATTGGTTAAGTTTTTGTGGTCAAAATCGCGAGTTTTTGAGGTGTTTGGATTGGTTTTGGGTTCGTTCGAAGAACAGTAACTCATTGGCCAAACAGAGTATTCCGAAAAAAATTCGGAAAAGGGTTTTATTATTCCGAAATAGTGATTTTCGGATAAGGGTTTCTAATTCTGAAGATAAGTTGATATTCCGAAAAAAGGTGGTTTTTCTGAAGAGTTATTCCGAAGAAATTCAGTATTTCGAAAATCATCGTATCCGAAAATCAGCTCATCATTCCGAAGAAGTTCATTTTTCCTAAAAAGCCTTGTTATCCGAAAAAGGTAAGTTATTCCAAAAATTGTTCACTATTCCGAAAACATTCATTATTCCGAAAAAAACAGGTTATTCCGAAGATTTTACTTATTCCGAAAAACGTCAGTTTTTCCGAAAAACCATCATTATTCCAAAAAAGTGCTTTTATCCGAACAACCCAATTTATTCCGAAGATAGTGCCTTATTCCGAAAAACTCAAGTTATCCGAAAACCTCACTTATTCCGAAAAACTCAAGTTATCCGAAAACCTCACTTATTCCGAAAAACTCAAGTTATCCGAAAACCTCACTTATTCCGAAAATTCACCAGTTATCCGAAGATCACCATTTTTCCGAAAATCACAGTTATTCCGAAAAACTCCAATATTCCGAAAATAGAAGTTTTTTACACAAGTGAAAATTTTTAGGAATCATGTGATTTTTCGCCTTCGAATTTTTGGTTTCTTGTGAAGACAATTTTTAGGGGATTTTAACATTTTTAATCGACAACAACAATCACAACACATCTACTTAAGATCCGTTTTCACTTCAACAATTTCAAGTTTTTCAACATGGATTCTACTCAAGAGTATCGTGTGACAAACAACAACATCATGGTGGCGGGTAACAAAGAGAGACCACCAATGCTTGTGACTCGTAGATATGCACAATAACAATCACGATTCCTTCGATATCTTGACACAAAACCTAATGGTGATTTTCTTCGCCGTTGCATCAAAGAAGGACCCTTTACTCTCACTACAATCACCATTCCTGCAATTCCAGCAACCGACTCGACGACCTGTTCCAATGAGCAAACAATTAAGGAAACATATGAGAACACTTCGAAAGAGAAACGTGCTTGGATTGATGCAGAGAAAGAAGCAATCTATTTGATTCTAAGTGGGATTAGGGATGATATTTACTTAACGGTTGATGCACGCTCTACTGCTAAAGAAATGTGGTTTGCCATTGAACGCTTACAACAAGGAGAATCACTTAACAAGCAAGATGTCAAAACTAACTTGTTTTGGAACTTTAGAAAGTTTACTTCATTGGATGGGGAATCAACTGATTCATACTACTCAAGGTTCTACAAGATGATGAATGACATGACAAGAAACAATTTGTAAGTCTCCACTATGCAAGTCAATGTGCAATTTCTACAGCAACTTCAACCAGAGTGGACACGGTTCGTAACTTTGGTGAAACAACAGAGTAAGTTAGACGAGGTCAACTATCACACCCCCTTTAACATTTTGAAACAATTTCAGAATGAGGCGAATGAACTTCGAGCTGAAAGGATAACAAAGACTGCTAATCCACTTGCTTTGGTGTCTACCACTCAACACATTCAAGATCATCGCTCTCGTGCTCCAAAGTCATACTCCACTACATCATCCTCACCAAGGTACTCCACTACATCCTCCTCACCAAGATACTCTAATTCATCTAAGTATTCCGCTCCCACAAGATCACGAGACAAAGAACCAAGAGCACCATCACCATCACCTGAGCCATCATCTGAAGAGGACAGTGATGAAGAACTAGCTCAGAAGGATAGGGAGATGAAGCAACAAATTGCTTTCATTATAAAGACCTACAAGAAAATCTTCAAACCCACCAACAACAATCTTCGAACATCATCAAATACAAGGAACCAATATGTTGAGAGTCCTCGAAGGTATGACACACGTCGACGTGATGAAAGTCCTCCTAGGTATGATCGACGTAATCCAACACATGTTGAGGGTTCTGCACGGTATGATCGACAAACTGCTAAGTATGATACTCAGAGGATTGCTACTGCTGCTGGGAATAGGGAAACTGTTGGTACTCAAGTGGTTCAGCAAAGTGGGATTCAATGCTTTAATGTCAAGGATATGGGCATATGGCAAAGGAATGTAGGAAGCCGAAACGGGTTAGGACTCTGGCTATCATAAGGAAAAGATGCTGCTATGCAAGAAGATGGATGCTGGGGTTAAACTGTCGGCTGAGGAAGGAGCAATTCTTGATGCACTGATGATGAAGTCTCCCATCAAGAACTTGAAGCACATTACTCGTACATGGCAAATGTTGAAGAAGTTCTCAACGTCACTGAAGATGACAATGGTCCTATCTTTGACACTGAGCCAATCGATAAGTTACACACTGAAGAGGAATATAATGTGTTTGGTAATATTCATGAGCATTCTGAGCTACCCAAAGCCATTAATGACACAGGTATGATGGAAAGGTTTGATAGCAATACCACACCCGATTCATCAAACATGTGCAATAATGAGTCTGAGGATGATCAACATGCAAATGAGTATGATGATGACGAGGAGCGTATTGCACTTGCTAACTTAATCGCTTCTTTACAAAAAGATGTCAAAGAAACTAGAAAGAGTCAAAAGCAATTAAAGAAGGCAAACGCTACGCTCACTCAAAATTTTAAAGAATGCAAAGCTGATCTAATTAAATCTAGTGAGACCATTGATAGCTATAGAGCTCAGCTTCTTCAAAAGACCAATGAGGTTGAGGGGTACAAAGGGTGTTTAATTAATGTTAAAAAGGACGATTTTCAAGAGAAATATAACGAAACTCTTACGCTTCTTGAACAAGAGAAACGTAATTATAACACCTCTTTGAGTATTGAACGTCACAAAACGTATCTTGCTACCACTAAAGTCAATGAGCTAACTCAAGTAAATGGTTTTCTTCAAGAGGATAAAACTAAACTTGTTAATGAAAAGAAAGCAGTGGTTGAAAAGATGGAAAAGGATTTCAAAACTAAACAAGCGAATGACATCGACAAATTGGTGGAACTTGAAACTCAACTTGATTTTTACAAGAAAATTGTTTACAAAACTAATCAATCAATTCAAACCATGAGAATGTTGGCACCTCGTTCGTTTTTCAAGGATAGACCTAGTTTTGCAAATCCTAAGTACCTTGAGCAAGCTCAATCTGAGAATCAGCACTTATATCTTGATGAGTCCCAATGGACCGTTCTTGACTGCCTTGTTGTTAGGCCCGATAGTGAAGAGACAAACGATGTGGAAGAAGAGAGTAGACCAAAAGTTAATGAAAAATTTGTTAAACCATATAATTATGCTTATGAAAACAGTCTTTATGGTTTTTTCAAACCACAAACACAGAAAACTCGTGAGCAAATATTTTTCGAATGTGAACAAATAAGAGTTAAATGAAGACAAGCTTTTGCCACTAAGAAAACTAATGTTTCAAAATTTATTGAATACTTGCCATTTAAAGCTTCTGTAAGCAAGAGTAAGCAAGCACTTAGTATTCTCAAGAGTAACATTGAAAATTTCAAAAAGGTTGTTGATGATGACTGGAAAAAACGTGAACTTTCGAAAGGAGAAAAAGAAATTCCTCACGATATAACTGTGCTTGTGAAAAGTATTTTGATTCCGCTTGCGGAAAGAACGCAAAAACATATTTTGGAATTTGAAACATTAATTAAGCAAGAAATGTTTGATGATTTGAAATATGTGGAATCTCTTGAACAAGAAGTGAACGACCATCAACCTGAAAGAGAAGAGTTTTCTACAGCTTATGATCTACTCTTACATGAATGTCTCTCAAAAGATATTATGTGTGCTTATGTTACATCTTGTGTTGATATTGATGAATATTCTGATGTTGCATGCAAATATCTTGATAAGTTAAAGAGTGTGAACGTCTTGAAACTGAGCTTTCGAATAAAGTTGACCAAAAAGAGTTTTCGTTACTTCAACATAGATATGATTATCTTTAAAAACATTGTCACTCACTTGAACTTGCTTTGCAAAAGAAGGTTGGCAGGTTTTCAAATGATACATCTTTGGAAGTAAAATTATCTGAGTCATGTCGATTATTAAACGAAAAAAGTCTTGATATTTCGGATTTGGAAGCTCAGTTACAAGAAAAAGACATAACAATAGCAGAGTTGAAGAAACTCGTTGCTAAGATGGGTGGGAAAGTTGTGGAACCTAGCGTTAAGAAACCTGCTGTTAGACAACCCAATGCCTCTAAAGTGAATAGATCCTCTATCTTGGGAAAACCATCTGCTTTCTCAAATTCTTCGTTTGCAAAACCTGTGTTTGCCCCCAAGATGGATGGAAAGGAAATGTCACCACATACTCAACCCATAAGGAATATTGTAGCACCAAGCGTTAAGCACAATAATGTGATTAAACCAGGGATGTATAGAATGACCACTAAACCCACAAACAAAGTTAGTCAATCGCCTCAGACTTCTAGAAACACTAATATTCGTGTGTCTTCTACTACAGGAGTAGTCTCCACTGCTAGTGTTAGCCGACCTCAGCTTAAGAGTACTCAAGTGAATGATAAGGTCTGGAAACACAAGAGTCAAGGGAAGATGAAGGAAGTAGAAGAATAAAAAGTATGTAATCGAGTGTAATGACGATTTGAATGCTTTGAATGATTTGAATGCTTTGAATGTTAAATTTGTTCGTGTCAAATGTGGAAAATGTGCTATTGCTAATCATTCTATGTGTGCTATGAAGAATGTCAAAGGCGTAGATACTATAACTAAGAAGCAAGTTGCGATGCCTATTAGTGCTAGTAAACCCAAATGCACAGTGAACCATTCTGGTGCAACCCCCACTAAGAAAAGTAATGCATCAGACTCCACCACTAAGAATCCTAGAAATAGAATTACAGAATTATATGAGTCTGCCAACAAGTCTTGGAAATGGTGGTTTGCTAATCAATGTCCTCCATGATATAAATGGATGCCTAAAGTTAGGACAGAAAATGTGACAACGAGTGTTAGTATGCCTTTAAATGTTGCTAAGGACACTAATGATTCTACAATCACAACTACTGTGGTATCCAATTTAGCAAATGCTCCATCTTGTTCTAACTCTTCTGTAGGTGATACAAATAATTCTCTTCATACTGGACTCCGGATGCACGAAGCACATGACGGGGAATCTCAAGCTTCTAATTAACTTCGTGGAGAAGTTCCTGGGTACGGTCCGATTCGGAAATGATCAATTTGCACCGATCCTAGGATATGGAGATTTGGTTCAGGGGAATATCATGATAAAAAGGGTATACTACGTCGAAGGGCTCAATCATAATCTTTTCTCGGTTGGTCAATTCTGTGATGCGGATTTGTAGGTTGCTTTCAGAAATAAGACATGTTTTGTTCGTGATTATGATGGTAATGACTTACTTACCGGTACACGGGGTACTGATCTATACACTATTTCACTTCAAGACACAACTTCATCAACTCCAATTTGCTTCATGGCTAAAGCTTCCACGACTCCGGCATGGTTATGGCATCAACGTCTTTCTCATCTCAACTTTGATACCATCAACTTGCTTTCCAAGAAAGATATTGTGAGAGGCCTTCCAAGCTTGAAATTCATCAAAGATCATCTTTGTTCTTCTTGTGAGCTTTGTAAAGCTAAACGAAGTAGCTTTAAAACAAAGACTACACCAAGCTCTAAATGACGGTTAGATCTTCTTCATATAGATTTGTGTGGTCCCATGCGTGTTCATAGTATCAATGGGAAGAAATATGTTATGGTAATTGTCGATGATTACTCAAGGTATACATGGACTCACTTCTTGAGGTCCAAGGATGAAACACCCGAAGTTCTCATCAGCTTCCTTAAACTAATACAACGTGGTCTTCAAGCTCAAGTAAAAGTGGTTAGTACTGACAGAGGCACAGAATTTTTGAATTCAACTCTGAGAAACTATTTTGAAGCTGAAGGAATTAAACATGAAACATCTATTGCTCGAACACCCGAACAAAACGGCATTGTTGAAAGACGAAACCGTACTTTGGTTGAGGCAGCTACAACATTATTATCCGCTTCAAAACTATCATTATACTTTTGGGCCGAAGTCGTGTCAACCGCATGCTACACACAAAACCGATCCTTAATTATCCCAAGACATGAAAAGACACCATATCACATAATTCATGATCGAAAACCTTCACTCAAACACCTTCACGTTTTTGGATGTACTTGTTACATAATACGAGATGGTGAAAATTTGGATAAGATGAAAGAGAAAGGTGATGCATGTATTCTTGTGGGATATGCAACTCAATCTAAGGGATATAGAGCATACAACAAGAGAACAAAATTGATAGTCGAGACTATTCACATCCGATTTGATGAATTACAAGAAATGGAACTTGAACAAAACAGTTTAAGTCCCGATCCACAACCACACATGACTTCCGTTCACAACCGCACGGAACTCGGAACTCAAGACCACAACAATGAACCGTCAAGTTTAAAGCTGGTTCAAGAAAATGTTCCAAGAGCAGAGATGACAGTCAACACGACAATTAAAGAGTTGGAAATGTTATATGGACCAATGTATGATGAATATTTCATGGGGGAGAGACATGTGGTATCGAAGTCTTCCGCTGTCACTCATGATAAGAATTATGACACCGATCATCATCAACAAAAGGATACAACTCTATCTACTTCAACACGGGTTGCTACAGATTCACTTCCTCAGAATATCACATATACAAATGCTCCTACAACATCCAAAACTACTGTCATTGCTCCAGAGAACACAAATCAAGCAGACAATGCATTAAATGACGAAGGCGAATTTATTAACCCATTCGGTACACCGGTACACGAAACTGGAGAGTCTTCTACTCGCCATGTTGATTTGTCAAATATGCATACGTTCTATCAACGACATCCTTCAACACATCATTAGACCGGAGTTCATCCTTTGGTTCAAGTAATTGGAAACCCTTCACAGCCCGTTCATACAAGACGACATCTAGAAACCGATGGCGATGTTTGTATGTTCGCACTCGCCGTGAGTTCAGCTGAACCGAAAAACATCAAAGAAGCCATGGCTGATCACGCTTGGATTGAATCGATGACGGATGAACTTCAACAATTTGAAAGACTTAAAGTCTGGGAACTTGTTGACAGACCATATGATGTAATACCATTAAATCTTTGATGGATCTAGAAAACCAAGATGGATGAAGAGAACACGATCATCAAGAAAAAATTTAGGCTAGTGGCTAAAGGGTATGGACAGAAAGAGGGTATTGATTTTGAAGAATCATTTGCACCAGTAGCTCGAATGGAAGCGGTCAGGATTTTCCTTGCTTATGTTGCACATAAGGGATTCATCGTTTATCAAATGGACGTAAAGACGGCGTTTCTTAACGGTCCTTTGAAGGAAGAAGTCTATGTCACTCAGCCGGAAGGATTCGTCAATCCTCATTATCCTGACAAGGTGTATCGTCTCCACAAAGCACTTTATGGACTCAAGCAAGCTCCAAGGGCGTGGTACGACGAGCTCTCAAAATTTCTGGTCTCCAAAGGTTTCTCAAAAGATTCTATTGATCTAACTTTGTTCACTTATAAATATGGGGATGACATTTTGCTTGTGCAGATTTATGTTGATGACATTATTTTCGGGTCTACAAACCCAAAACTTTCAAAATGGTTTGAAATATTAATGCACAACAAATTTGAAATGTCTATGATGGGCGAACTAAAATTCTTTCTAGGAATTCAAGTTCACCAATCCCCAAGTGGTATCTTTATCAACCAAGCTAAGTATTGTCAAGAGATAATCAAAAATCATGGTATGACCTTATGTGACCCCGTTGGGACACCATTATCAACCACATCCTTAGATGCTGATTTGGAGGGAGATGCCATAGATCAAACAAAATATCGTTCCATGATCGACTCCCTCATGTACTTAACAGCAAGCCGACCAGATATATCACATGCTACGTGTTATTGTGCACGATATCAAGCACGACCCACTGAAAAGCACCTCAAGGAGGTTAAACGGATCTTTCGGTACCTTAAGAATACCATTCACATGGGACTCTGGTATCCGAGGGAAGCCGGTTTCTTTCTAACGGCCTATTCAGATTCTGATCATGCAGGGTGTTGATACACGAAAAAGTACTTCTGGTGGTGCACAATTTCTAGGAAAAGATAAGCTTGTGGGATGGTCTTCCAAGAAGCAGGATTGCACATCATTGTCATCAGCCGAAGCGGAGTATGTGTCTCTATCTGCGTGTTGTACTCAAGTTCTTTGGATGAGAACACAACTCACGGATTATGGCTTTCACTTTGATAAAGTACCTATGTACTGTGACTCAAAGTCCTCCATAGCCATCTCCTGCAATCCAGTACAACATTCCCACACGAAGCACATTGATGTCAGATATCACTTCATTAAGGAACAAGTTGAAAGGGGTATTGTTGAATTATACTTTGTTGGAACTGATTACCAATTAGCTGACTTGTTTACAAAAGCTCTTTCAAAAGAGAGGTTTACGTATCTAGTTAGGCAAATTGGTATGAGATGTTTGACTCCAGCAGAACAGGAGATTCTGGCAAAGAAGCCTGCTTGATTCATCTATCAAACATCTACCTGTAAATATTAATGAAAAAGCAAAATACAAAATTAAAAAATCTTTGATAATCCAAAAATATTCTTGTCGACATGTCTTTTAGTATCGATAATATGGACGTGCCTAGAAATGTCGCTCAATAACGACACGGGTGTGTACATAAAGCTCGAATGAAAGTTGTAAATATTTTTCAAAACATGTCATTTCTATCTTTTATAAAGGAAAATGTCTATTTTGGACAATTTTTCCAACAACGGGTAGAGCAATCTATCTTGGTTTGAGCTTGTCACAAAACATACAATGTTTTGAGCTCAACACAATGGCTTGTAATCACTTTCAGATTGCAACCCGGAACTATATTCACGGGGGAGTGTACGATTTCGTGCTCTTACCCTTAGCAAAAGAAGGTAAATCTTCTTACACTTGAGTGGATTTGTCAAGACATTCAAAGTCTATGAACTCAATTTTATGTTTTAGAAAAACCTTTTCGCCAAAAAGAATTGATTTTCAAAAAGCGTTGAACACAATTTTTTCAAGAATTTTTCAATGATATTCAAAATCTTTCAAAAATTGTGTGTTCAACAACTCCTATCCTCAAAAAGTGACATGTGGATCACATCCTCACAATGACAATTCAATTGGGTCAATTTTTGAGGGGGAGAATTTCAACTTCATGCAAAGATTGCGACATCTTTCTCCCGGAGATTTTCAAGACTATTTTTTTCAAAATATATTTTAATCAAATTTGGTATCTCTAATATGAAAAGATTTTATATATTAGAGATAGGGAGAGAAAATGTGATTAAAATGTGATCTAAAGACTCAAGCACTCATTGTTACGATCAAATACTCACGACATCTTTAATTCACGACGTTATTGGTGTCAAAAGGGTGGTTAGGTTTAAGTCCTATGATCCAACCAGAACCGGAGGGATCTTCCCAGGGACAATCCAATAGATTATTAGAAGTCCATAGGAAAGATGGAGTATAATGTGAACGAAGATGAATGCCGACTAAGTACTAACGCTAGCACTGGAACAATCACAACAAGGTGTTAGTAACGATGTCTTGGTAAGCATTGAAGGGGTTGAAGAATGAAAAAGAAACGTAAGGATAAAGGGTGTAAAGAAAGAAGCCCTCCATACAACTTAGGCAGAAACCGGGTCAACACATCATGAAGACAACGTATCATGGACCCAGTGATGTAATGCACAACCCCTCCCTAGCTGACTCAGGCTTCTCTCAAAAGAAGTTTGTTTTATTGTCACGGAGATCAACATGACTTCTATTGACTTTCTCACTCTAAGATAGTTGATATTGAATAGGTGGCATCTGCTCCAGCCTCCGACCACTAAAAGTGCACAAATCGAGTCTAGAACCAAGAGATCAATCAAATCTCGTTAGGACACACAGATGAAGATCAAGAGAGTCCTACGCTATATCCTTGCGATATTGCTAGAACACTTAGAGTGATACTACCTAGTATTCACAATGAAGAGTAGAAATCCTTCCAGTGTTAACATCAAACAGCATTGCGGTAGGTCATGTGTAAGATTCTTTATGAATTGAACATATGTAAAACTGAAAAGCAACAGTGGTTTGTTTCTTTATCGATTCAAACTCGTTTCAGGTTTCTATGCAATATCTTTATGGTCTTGCCAGAACATTCAGAGTGATATTTATTAATATTCACAGTGATGAATGGAAATCCTTCTAGCGTCAACATCAAATAGCGCTACGGTAGGTAACTTGCGAGATTCTTATGAATCAAGCTTGTGTCAACTGGAAAGCAACAATGGTAAGATTCTTAATGAATCAAACTTGTTCTAGGATCTTTGAATTGACGACTTTAATCAAGCGGATATTTATCCATTTGATTCACTCTTTACGTTCGCAGTCTTGCTTTGAGACGGTCGAGTAAAGAGAACGGCTAGTACAACCATGAAACCCTGTCAAGGAGGTTCTTAATTGAATCTACCTAATCACAGGTACGATTTTTAATATCGTGTAGCGGTCTTCACCGACCGAAGGTAAAACGCTACCGATTTAGGACGAATGTCAACGCCATTCAGTCCGTGTCTATGTTTTGTCTCAAGAAGGTGGCGTTACGGTGTTCTCAGCAAAGTCAAAGATTCAAAACCACATACTCATGCCCAAAGACATTCAACAATCAAGAAAGCTAAAGACTTCTGCAACTCTGATGATTAAAATCTTCCTTAACAATTAATGTAGATGAATGACCTCTATTCAAAGGAGATTATTAGCAAGATTTTAAGATTTTGCAAAGTATGAGCATATGGATAAAGACACAAGTTCGCAAGATGGCAAAGACAAGTCAAGGAAAATTTGAAGATCTTAAGTTTAAAGACAAAGTCGAAAGACAACGACAAAGGCTCAAAGATCACATCATGAAGGAACAACACTACTATTACACGTTCAAGATTCAGTTATGACGAAATTCATAATCTCCATTGAACTCCAAATATCAAAGAGGAATGACCTCACATTGGGGGAGATTGTTAGCCACAAAATATTGAGTCAAACAAGAATGTTCGGTCATAAGTTTTTATTGTAATATTTATTAGAACGTTGTAATAGTTAGTGAAAATAGTCGTGACATTACGGGCTTGATGGTAAGCTTAAAAGGCCTCTTTCAAGGTACTAAGCATTTATTCAAGCCCGACCCAAAACAATATAGTCCAAAAGAAAGCCCGCATGTGGGTGGACTATATAAGCACCCTCTTAGCATGTTAGGAGGGTGGCAAGTGGATGTTCTCATTTTCTTTAATCTAATTTCACAAAGTTTCTCCACCTTCTCTCTACTTTCTCTCACTACTTTCTCTCTCTAAAATCTTCATTCTTTTCATCTATTTTTATCTTTAATCATCAAATAACATGGGACAACAATTTCTTTCAACCTTTGTCTTTGCTTCTCCCTTTGAAGTAGAGTCATTTTTCTTAGAGTTTCCTCATTAAGCTCCTTGGCTTTCTTGATTTCATGCAACCTCTTGAATTCAATAGCCTGTTTCTCAATTTCTTCAGGTGTTAGAGGATTCTCATTTGATGCTGTGAAGGTTGTGAATTGGGATGGGTCTGTGGTTGATCCTCCTGTCTCTAGCATTGCAGCTATTTTCTTTAGTTTAGCGTCTGAGTCTACCATAACTATTTCCTTTCCTTTCTTTGAGACAGAGGATACCACACTTGCGTTTTTCAGCTCTTCAACTTGTTTGAGAAAATCCATCTGAGCTTGGGTTTGTACAGCTTTGAGTAGGGAGCTAACAGTGAACTTGAGTTTCTTGGCAGTTGGTTCACCATCATCCACAGCCTCGCTGGTGTTAACTAGAGTCAGGGATTTTGATGAATCAAATCCATCCTTTGTCTGTTGCTCCCCCTTAATTTCATCCTCATCATCTGGTATAATTATTAGAGTGATGACTTGGAGAGGTACAGGTGAAGGGATAGTGTTGTCAGCAGAGTCTGAGCTTTGTTTAGCAGATTCAAGGTTAAGTACCTTTTCCTTCTCCCCCTCACGTTCAGCCTGTCTTTTCAGACGTTTGGATGAACGTGCCTGAAAGTGCTTAGCAATCTGCTCAACAGAGACAGCCATTTCTCGTTGCCTGGTTCTTGAAGCTCTGGCAATTTTCAGCAGGTGGTTGCAATTACCATTTGTGTTGCGATGAACACGATCAACTATAAAGTTGGTGTGACGAAGTTGCCTGTTTCGTACAGCTTCAAACTCTCTATGCATCGTTAACTCATGAGCATTGAAAAGTGCAGGGACCTCTGTGACGATGGCATCTTTGATACGTGTGGACAAATGACTAAGTCCTTGGGACACTCCCTTTCTTGTACCATCCTTAATAGGTTCAGTGACTGCATCCCTAACCGCCTATGTGATGATCTTTGGAAAGTTGACAGTGAAAGAATGCATTTCAGATTTTATGATGTCCAACTTTCTTGACAGGCGTTCCATGTTTGATTGATGGTGTTCAGGCTTAAGATCATGGATGTTCAGACTTTTTTGTGCATAATCATCCTCCCTTGGCAATATATCAAAGTTGGTTTGGGTAGGGTGATCAAACAATAAGAATTCAGCTGTCGGATCATATGCAGGCCTTTGGAATACTGTAGTGACAGAGGTAGCAGAGGTGGGAGTTACTACAGCTTCCTTGGGAGGAGGAGTGGTATCAACAGCTGGTGTGGACACATCGATATCCTTTGGAGGAGACAGAGATTGCTGGTCATCATCTTCTTCATCCTCCTCTTCCTCAATCATCCCTCAGGGAGAATCTCATCATCAGGCATGGATTCAGGTTCAGAGAAGTCATCTACTAAGGAGAGCACATCCTCTTCAACATCAGGCATGGGCTCTTCCTCGTTTGGTTGATCCTGAATCAATGTATCAGCTTCTTTATCTGGCTGCTCCAGAGATTCAATGTTTGGTTGTACAACATCAGCCTGCAAGTTGTTTTAAATTAGTAACAGTGAAATAAATAAGGGGAATGGTCGCCAGTTTGCTGTCCCAGAGAGGCTGAGGGTGATTATTCAGCCACTCCAAAGGATAAATCTTGGGATTCTTTTAAGAGTGAAAAGCATGAGGTTAATGGTCGCCATTCGCTGCCCCTAGGAAAGCTTAGTGTGATTATTCACCCCCCCAAAAGGTTAAAACCTTTGGGACTCTTTTATTTGTGAAACATTTGTTGTTAAGGATCACCATTCACTGCCCCTAGGAAGGCTGAGGGTGACTATTCAGCCCCCCCCCCCCCCAAAGGTTAAGAAACCTTTGGGACTCTTTTATTTGTGAAACATATGTAGGTAAATATCGCCTGTTACGCTGCCCCTAGGAAAGCTGAGGGTGATGATTCAGCTCCCCCCGAAAGGATAAATACTTTAGGATTCTTTTAAGTGTGAAAAAGATGTAGGGTAAGGTCGTCTTGTAACACTGTCCCTAGGAGAGCTGAGGATGATTATTCAGCTTCCCTAAAAGTAAAACTTTTGGGATTCTTTTTCTGAGGGAACCAAGAGGCTGTGTGAGGTACAACTACTCTAGGTCGAGACATATATGTATTCAGATTGTTGTTTGCCTGAATACTGTCTAGAGGGTGCAGGGTCATCGGGGTGCTTTATAAACATAAATGAATCACTCCCTGGTGCATAGACAGGGTGTACAAAAGTCTTAAATGATTTCTAAGTGCATACAATGACTCCTATGGGTCGAGGATAACCCTAACTTCACCACTCTCACCTACAGACATTTGAGAGTGGCTGCTTGTGGACCTCTAAAAATATAAGACTGATTACCTGTGTGATATCAGCAGAATTTGGCAGGTTCCTTGTTGTCTCGGCTGACATCGAGACGCTAGACCCTTGTTGTTGGTCAGCTGAAGTCTCTGAATCCACAGGAATCTCTGGAACAGAGGAGGATGAGAGGTTCACGTTCTACTTTACCCTAGCCTTTGCAACAGTTTTGGTTTGGGAAGAAGATAGGTTTTTCTTCTTCTTTGGCTGTTGGCTAGTTGTTTCCTTGGATGTCGTGGTGTGCTGCCCAGAGGTCAAAGACACAGACTTGCCAGACACATCAGATGTATTCACCTTCTCGGAGGAAGGGAGCAAGGACTTCACAACAGAAGGTTGTTTATTGGCAATGTTCAGCATGTGAGAAGTAGTAGGCACATCTTCAGATCCAATCTCCTTGTAGATAATGTTAGGAATAGAATATAGCCAATACACTTGGACGCTGACAAGAGCAATCGGGACGTTGATAAAAAGAAAACAAGCGTTGACAGAACAAGCATTGTCAGGAAGTTATCAAGCGTTGATAGAATGAAGTCAAGCACTGATAGAAGACTTAGTCTACACGTATTATGTTTCTAGTTTATTTCTAGTAAAGATATGATCAACAATGTATTTTCTATGTTTATCCTTACCTAAAATAGCTGATAAGTAGACTCTTGTACAAGGCTCCTTATGTCTATAAAAGGAGGCCTTTAGGTTTTGTTTTAATATATATTTTCATACGTTTTAACACTTTCATTGTACGCAAGTTTGTTCTAATCAGTCAAGTGAAAATTTGGTTTACATTGTTTGTGTGTTCTTGTTTGAGTATTAATTCCGCATAATACTTAAATTGTTTTATACACAACAAAGTTTCTCTACGTGTTTAACTTGATTTAATCTCGTTTACACAAGCTAAATCGATCTAAGTTTAGGATCAACAAGTGGTATCAGAGCTTGTTGAGAAACTTTGATCTAAAGAACACAAGAACCCTAAATCGCCAAAAACCCTAATTTTCAAGAAACCCTAAAAACACCATGTCTACCCCAGAAGTAAACTCCTCCTCCTCTTCAAACCCCAACATCAAGATTCCCATGCTAGACCCAGACAACTTTGAGCTGTAGAAGTTTAACTTTGAACAATATCTACAAATCCATGACTACACCCTATGGGAAATTATTGAATATGGAAACACATTCAATAAAGCTCAAAAGATTGCAGCTGCCATCTTACAAAGAACAAATGTTCAAGGCTCTACTGAAGAGGATCGAAAAGAAAAAACTAAAGATGGTACAGCTGTCTCAACTGAGGACATAGCAAAGAGAAGGAGTGACATGAAAACCCTAAGCATTCTGAAACTCTCTTTGGGACAAGAAAATCAGCACAAATATAGAAGCTATGAGTCTGCAAAAGATCTTTGGGCAGCCCTTGAAGTTGCTTATGGTGGTAATGCTGATACTATACAAGAGAAAAAGAAGCAACTCTTGCATGAGTATGCTGTTTTTAAAGCTCAACCCAGTGAAAAGCTAAGTGGAGTGAGTAGCAGACTTCTTGACATTACAAGCAAGTTGTCCTTCATGGGAACAGTGCTTGGTGATGTTGATATTATCACCACTTTTCTTAAAAGTCTTGGTGATGCATGAAAGATTGAAGCAAGATCTATAATTGCTAATAACACTCACAAAAGTTCTACTTTTGATGATGTTTACAATAAACTGAGGCTGGTAGAGAATGAAACTCTTTTGGATCATGGAAGCAAGTCTACCAATGGAAACATGGCCTTCTTCTCACATAGTGAAGGTCAATTTGATCAAAAGGAGTCATACATGCACCCCGTTACTGGATCAACTTGTGTCAACGCTGGATCAAAACCTGTCAACGCCTCACATTCAGACGCTGACACATACAAAGTTGACTCACCAAGAGTTAAGCCTGCTGGTATTGATCTAGATATTGTGTGTGCATACATTGCTTTATTTCCCAATGGTTCAGTGATTACATATGAGGACCTTGAGCAAATTAGTGATAAGCATTTGGAGGAGATGGACATAAAGTGGAATATGGCCCTTGCAAGCATAAGGGCAAATAGATGGAATAGAAGATTCAAGAAGAAGATGACTTTTAATGCTAAGGATACTATGGGATTTGATAAATCCAAGAGTGAGTGTTACAATTGTCATCGCATGGGACACTTTATGAGAGAATGCAGATCTCCAAGAAGATCTGATGCTGGAAAACCCTCAAGCCAAATCACTAAAGCTCAGGATTCCAAAGCCATGGTTGCAATGCAAGAAATTGATGGTGTTGGATGGGATTGGAGCTACTTATCCAAGGATGAGGAAGAGAACAAAGCTTTAGTTGTAGAAAAGGAAGAAGAAGAGCATGTTCATTATGCTCTCATGGCACACTCCTCATCTTCATCAGACAATGAGGTATATGATGATGCATTTTGTAGTAAGCGTTGTCGTCTAAACACTAAAAAACTTAACAAAGAAGTTTTAAAATTGACAACAGATGTGGTTACTGAAAGATGCAGGTTATCTAACTATCAACTTGCCCTTACTCAAACTGAAAAGACTGTAGCTGAGTATAAGAAAATGGAGCTTGACCTAAAAGATCAAATCAATATTTTAAATCATGATTTAAATGGTAGTATTGATATTAGAAACATCATGGAGAGAGTCAATGCTGATTTACAGGTTAAGTTATATGAGGCTATCAAAAATAAGGATAATGTAGATCTTAAAATTCAGAGATTTGATAAAGCCCCACAAACCCTAGAAAAATGTGTTAGTGAACAAAGGGATTCTAGGGATATGACTGGGATTGAGATGAAAGAGTATGCTGGTGTTCCACCACCTATTGGGAACTTCTATGGTGTCCTTAGAAAGGACTTATCTTGGACTGGTTTACCAAAATTCCAAGAAGAGGAATTTATTCCTCGACCAAGAGTTCTTACCCCAGTAGATGAATACAGGCAGAAGTTGACTGATTTGGACCAATGGAAGAAAGTCAACCCTACCTTGTTTGTTAAGGGTGGCATGCTTAGTGATAGCCCAAATGAGTCTACACCCATAAAGGTGACAAACCCAACCACTGGCAAGACTGTTGACCTTGGCTTAAACGTTGATAGAAAACCTAGTATTAAATATGCAGAAATGTATAGAAAACCTAGGTCACCAAAAAGCCAAATTAGTGATAATGGAACAGGTTTCTTTTCTTCTAGACCTAGAGTTATGTCTAGAAAAGCCTGTTATACTTGTGGAAGTTTTTCACATTTAGCCTATAAGTGTGTCAATGCTTCAAAGGTCAACGCTGACAAAAAGTCAAACACTAGCAAACCCAAATCTTTTGTCCAACAAAGTCCACAAGTTGTTAGACCAGCCACATTCTTTACTAAAGGGTCTAATACTTATGGACAAAGACCTTTTCAGAATACCAATACATGGTCTAATAGACAATGGATTCCTGTAGCAAACCCTAGGTTCAACGCTAATAAGGGTAATTTCCGCGTTGACAAGACCAAATCAAACGCTGACAGAAACGTTGCCAGACCAAATAATGGTAAATATTTGCAACCAAAGGGAAAGGGGTCTAAAGCTTCTTCTAGCTTGACGTGGAGACCTAAGCAAGATCAAAACCCTAATTCATATGGGATTTCTATGACCTGTAACAGATTTCATTATATTTCAAAGGTCATAACAAAACCAATTAGGGTTAACTGGGTGTTTAATCCAAAAAGGGATGAACAAGGGGTTGTCATAAGGACTAAGTCTGTTCTTGTTGAACAACCAAATGAATCCAAGTCTGCTCAGGCTTGGGTTCCCAAAGAAAACTAATTTGTTTTCTTTATCTGCAGGGCATTCAAAGGCAGGTTAATGATTATGGCTATTGGGATAGTGGATGCTCTAGGCACATGACTAGGAAGGAAGATTATCTCACAAACTTCACTCCCATTAAGGATGGTGAGAAAGTTTACTTTGGAGGCGGATATGGAACTATCATAGGCAAAGGAACTCTTCTCACCAACAATTTGCGTTTTGAAAACGTGTTACTGGTAAAAGAACTTGACTATAATCTGTTTAGTGTATCACAAGTTTGTGATAACAAAAATAAGGTTCTTTTTACTGATACTGAATGCTTGGTGTTGAGCAAAGATTTTAAAATTCCAGATGAGAAATTCATTGATTATAGAACACCTAGGCATAAGGACATTTATAATGTGAATCTTAATGGAATTAGGATGAATAATAATTGGTCATGTCTATATGCTAAGGCTTCAGTTGATGAGAGTAATCTTTGGCACAGGAGATTAGGGCACATTAATTCTAAAAATATAAATAGACTTGTGAGACATGGATTGGTTGATGGTTTGCCTGAAAAGGCTTTCCACAATGACCACTCTTGTGTTGCATGCCTTAAAGGCAAACAACACAAGGTCTCATTTAAGTCTAAACAGGTGCACTCTAGTTCTAAACCACTTCACTTGCTGCATATGGACTTGTTTGGTCCAACTAATATAGAAAGCTTAAATGGTAAATCTTACTGTTTTGTCATCACTGATGATTTTTCTAGGTTTACTTGGACTTTCTTTTTAGCTTTGAAAAGTGACACTGCTGATACTTTGATTAACTTTATTACCCAGACTGAAAAGAAGTCTGGTAATGAGGTTAAGATTCTTAGAAGTGACAATGGTGGTGAGTTTAGAAATAAGTTGTTGGATGATTTTTGTGCCAAGAAAGGGATTACTAGACAGTTTAGTGTAGCTAGAACCCCACAACAAAATGGGGTAGCTGAGAGAAAGAATAGAACCCTCATAGAAGCAGCCAGGACTATGTTGGCTGATGCTTACTTTCCCATTGCTTTTTGGGCTGAGGCTGCGAATACAACTTGTTATGTTCAGAATAGAGCACTAGTCAACAAGATTCACAACAAAACACCTTATGGGTTACTTTGGCGAAGAAAACCTAATATTGGTTTTCTTAAACCTTTTGGATGTCATGTAGTTGTGCTGGATACTAGTGATGCCTTAGGTAAGTTTAGTGCTAAAGGTGATGAAGGTTACTTCATGGGTTATTCTGTGCAGAGTAGAGGATATAGAGTTTACCTTAAGAAAGAAAAACGTATACTTGAAAAAGTACATGTTAGGTTTTTAGAAAGTAAACCTAGTGATCCTGAAAGTGGTCCAAATTGGTTATTTGACTTGGAACCTCTATCTAGGACTTTGAATTATATGCCTATTACTAATCCAAACATTGTGAAGGTAACTTCAAATTGGAAGAACCAGTTGTTGATGTTTCAGGTAAACAGGTTGATGAAGAGGTTGGATCACAAGCAGACAAATCAGCACCCATACTTGAGTATGTTACTATTCCTATATGGACAGATGCATTTGCTGTTGCTGCTGCTGGAAAGGAAAAAGGTGGTCCCCAAGTATCACCAGTTGACAACATGCATGATCTTTCAGGCGCTGACAAAGGAAATTATGGCACTAACAAGACAAATTCAGGCGTTGATGGCTCAAACGTTGACAGCCTTGGTTCAGGCGTTGACAGTGTTCTCTTCTAATAATTTTGAACAAGGTGAACCTTCAAACAGAAATGGAGAGGTTCATTCAGATGTTGATGGAAGAGAGTCTGAAGTGGATATTGGTAACATGGAAGATGAGATTGAGGACAACACACTTATTGAGGGAGGAGTGCTTACTTCTACAATCAAAAATCACCCTCTTTCTCTAATTATTGGTGATGTGATGTCTCATGTTCAAACTAGAAGATCTCATCAGAATCTTGGTGGATTTATTGCCAATATTCACAAGAAAGTTGATACCCCTCTTGTTCAAGCATGTTTGTTTGCCTGTAATCTGTCACAACAGGAACCCAAGAAAATTTTTGATGCTCTCAAAGAACCAAGTTGGGTGGAAGCAATGCAAGATGAGCTTCACCAATTTGCTATCCAGGATGTTTGGGAGTTGGTTAATTGTCCCAGACATGTCAGACCTATTGGGACAAGATGGGTTCTTAGGAATAAAAAGGATGAAAGAGGCATTGTGATCAGAAACAAGGCACGTTTAGTGGCTCAAGGATATACACAAGAGGAAGGGATAGACTATGAGGAGGTCTTTGCACCAGTTGCAAGGATTGAGGCTATAAGGATGTTTCTAGCTTATGCTTCCTGCATGGGCTTTATAGTCTATCAAATGGATGTGAAGAGTGCTTTTCTTTATGGCATAATTGTTGAGGAGGTTTATGTAATGCAGCCTCCTGGTTTTGAAGATTCAGAACATCCAGACAAGGTGTATAGAGTGAATAAAGCTATGTATGGACTTCATCAAGCCCCAAGAGCATGGTATGGCACATTGTCTACCTATCTGGTGGGAAATGGATTTAAAAGGGGCACCATAGACCAGACCTTATTTACAAAGAAGACTGGTAAGGATTTCTTACTTGTTCAGGTCTATGTGGATGATATCATTTTTAGCTCTTCTAGTCATAAGATGAGTGAAGACTTTTCCAAGCTTATGACAGATAAGTTCAAGATGAGTGCAATGGGGGAGATGAACTTCTTTCTAGGGTTACAAGTTCAGCAGAAAGAAGATGGTATCTTCATCTCTCAAGATAAATATGTAGCATAAATCTTGAAGAAGTTTGGCTTTTCTCCATATGAGAAAAGGGCTAGCACTCCTATGGATAGAGAACACCCTTGGGGAAAAGTATGATATGGAAAAGAAGTGGATGTCAGGCACTATAGATCAATGATTGGTTCATTGATGTATCTCACAACTTCAAGACCTGACATTATGTTTGCTGTGTCTGCATGTGCACGCCATCAAGTGACTCCCAAAGAGTGTCATCTTCATGCTGTCAAGAGGATCTTTAGATACCTTAGATGTTATCCAGACCTGGGATTATGGTATCCAAAAGATTCACCATTGGAGCTTATTGCATATTCAGACAGTGATTATGGTGGTGACAAATTTGATAGAAAATCCACAACTGGTGGATGTCAGTTTCTTGGGAGTAGATTGATCTCTTGGCAATGCAAGAAACAAACAGTGGAGGCCAATTGTACAACTGAAGTAGAGTATGTTGCAGCAGCTGCTTGTTATGGACAAGTTTTATGGATTCAGAACCAGCTGTTGGATTATGGGTATAATTTCATGCATACCAAGATTTTTGTAGACAATAACAGCACTTTATGCATTATTAAAAATCCTGTACATCACTCTAAAACAAAACACATTGAAATTAGACATCATTTTATAAGAGATTGTTTTGAAAAAAGGTTTAATACAACCAGATAGGGTTGACACAGAAGAGAATGTGTCTGATTTATTAACTAAACCTTTTGATACTGGAAGATTTCAATACTTGGTAACAAGTATTGGAATGATCAATCTTACTTAAAATGTGTTTTGGGAACTTATTGTAAAAGTATGTACAGGATATGAATTGTTATTGGTCTTTATGTGAAATTAGATTTTCCACTTTATTTATCTAACGCTGACAAAGGTTATCTTAACGCTGATAAGTGTTATCGTGACGTTGTCAGCAACATGTTAGTTTTGTGGTTTTTGATCTAATTGTGCAGGCGTTGTTAGCATTGTACCATTGGATACAGAGTTGCTTATGGATCCTTGGAGAATCATCGGAGCATGTTTCAATTTATGGATGATGGTTGGAATATTTATATTCCTATCTTGACATGAATTTTTATTTACATGCATATTATTTGGCAACTTTTGTATCATGGTTTAAGGGGAGATTTAGGAACCTTTTAGGACTTTTTGGGTATTCTTATAATACTCTTATCACAATTTTAGATTGTGTCCACTGGTGAGTATGAGTTAGTTTACTATCTCATGAGGCACTATAGCATGCAAAGTTGATACAATATGCATGCTGCCAAGACCTTTTTGGCCTAGAATTGGATGTGGTCTGTTGGGAGACTTGGGTATGATTTATATTGGGCTTACCTGGGAAGTTACAAAGGGATTTTATGAGATGACTTAACTGTTAAGAACCTTGGTTAGTAAGGGACACTAGAGGACTGTTATGTCTATCTTGCATAAGCAAGTGTGCATGATTGGACAGTGCTTGCCACCCTATGGTAATTTTCAGTTTATAGGTTATCTTCACTAGGATAAATTACTTTGTTAAGGTCCTTTTTCATTTTTATTATTTTTATTTTTGGACTGTTGACAAATATATTTTCAAACGTTGTTGTGACCAATTTAGACGTTGACATGGCTTTTACCAACGTTGACAAGAATATAGCCGTTGGGCGTTGATGGGTTATTTTTTACCGTTGACACTCATTGGGTCCTACCCAATTGTTATTTTTGACGAAAATTGGGGCCGTAATTTTGGGAGTTGATAACTTTTAATTAATGCACAAGATAACTTATTTTCTTTTCAATATTTTCATCATTATATTTTGAAAATACTTGCCTCGTTTTTGACCAATCACATGTGCCTATCACTCCTATATATTTGGCTCCTACTTTTTAAACAGGGTACTCTCATATTCTTGTCTAACAACTTTTCTCCTATAATTCATCTTTTATAATCTTTCACGAACAGCTTTCTACATCAATGGCGCCTAAGTTTAAACCAAGTGACTTGGTATTGGGATTCAGAAGTCAGCATAATATGATTGCTTATTTGGAGGCTGATGATGCTCTGTTTCCTCAATACACCCAGATGGTGGCGTATTTGAATGCATCTCCATTGCGGTATGCTCTTTCTCATGCTCCTCTCATCCCTGTCACTCATATTAAACAGTTTTAGAACACTGTTAGTTCCTCAACACTTAATAATGTGACTACATTAACATCTATTGTTCATGGGCGTTATTGGGTGGTTACTGAAGCCTTGGTTCGCCAGGATTTGCATCTTAATGATGCAGATAATATAACCACTCTACCCATTAATGAGATAGAACAAGGACTTCAAGCTTTGGGGTATCCTTTCCCTGAAGAGGGTACTTTAAATAAATATAATAAACAAGAATTTCCCCCAGCTTGGAAGTACTTAATACATGTCATCCTTCAATGTTTGAGTCCCAAATGTACTGCACATAATGAAATTAACAGATCAATTGCTAGTGCAATTGTGTGTATTACAAATGGGTAAAAGTATAATTTTTCTAACTAATTTTTGATGGCATGTGTAAAAACAAAGGTAATAAAATGACTTTAGCTTACCCAAGATTTTTACAAATGATTTTTGATGACCAAAGATATTGCACCAGGGATCATGATGATTTTTATGCGATCCCTGTGCAAAAGAAAGCTATTTTTAGTAAGATGAACTCACCCCCTTACAGAGACTTACCCCTTACCCAAGCCATGCTTGCTGTTATTGCAGCAACACAACCTTAACCTGACCCACAACCATTGCCTGAACCATCACCTTCACCTCAACACATGGAACTTGACCAAGATCCCTTCAACGCTGACACATTAAATGTTGGCGTTGATACTTTAAATCCAGACGTTGACACCTTTCTTCAACAGACCCAAACACCCCTTAACCTTTAAACTACCACCCAATACACATCATCTTCTACACCCCCTGAATATAGGTTGATAAAACGCCAAAGGACTACTGGAGTGTTCTCCTCTAGTGGTCCTAGCCATGTTGTAGAGAGAACCACCACCACAAGTGTGGTTGGTGATATGGATGAGGCTGGGACTATTGGTACTCGCTTAGATGCAGGCCAAGCCAGTCCTAACATCTTTAAGACCTTATCCATGCCACATGACTCTACTTTAGGAGGTCAAATGCCTATTCTAGAGGAGGGCAGATTGGAACCATATACAATGTTGGAATTGACGGCTGTCTGCATTAGCTTGCAAAAGCAAAATGCAGACCTGGTACAAACAGTCAGTACACAAGGCCTTGAACTCAAGCAATTGAGGGAGAGGATTGTTCTTTTGGAGGATGCTAACAATAGGCGTGGAACGGAGGATTCTTCCAAAGGGGAGGATGAGCATGTACATGTGAGTGACAAAGGCTCACATGATGGAGAATCTTTGGGTGTTGCTGAAGCCCTTACTGAATTGAAGAAGCAACCAGGTTTTGATGCATATTTGGTTACTCCTACAAATTTGAAATTATCCTTTACAGCAATGATGGAGCAGTTCACAAGAAGCTCTGACAAGAATAAGGTGGGCGTTGACAAGCAGATTTTGGACGCTGACACACCAAGCGCTGACAAGAGTAAGTTGGGCGTTGACACACAGGATTTGAACGTTGACAGACCTACAGATATGGTTGATGTATTCCAGTCATCAGCTATCATCAAGGAAGTGTCTTTACAGGTACCATGATCATCTTTACCCATCATTGATCCATTAGATAAGGGTAAAGGAATCATGGTAGAAACAGAGGTTCCAAAGGATGCAGCACAAGTAGAGTTTGATTCAAAGTTGGCTGCACAACTTATGGAACAAGAAAAGAAGAAGGTTGGTGAGTCACCATTTGTAGTTACTTCTGTAGAGCAAGAAGGAAGTAATGATGAAAGTTCAGATTCAAGTGTTATGATAATTGAAGAACTAGAAAGACTTGAATATGGTGATGAGTTGGCAAGGGAGAAACTTGTAGAGCTAAAAATGTAGGTAGATTATGATATGCCAGAAGTTGCTCAGATGTACCATGCTTGGGAGAATAGGGTTACGAAGAATCCAGATATGACTATTTTAGATTAAATTTGGGGTTTGGAGATTCTTCTAAGAGTTCAAAGAGATTGCAAGGTAATTCTGAAGCATAAGGCTAGCAAAGTTTTCTCATTGTTGAAGAGAGATAGAAGGGAGCTTTATTACATGTTGCTCAGATGTCATCAAACAGGATGGACCTTTCAAAAATTGCAGGGATTACCCTTTGAAGAATTGGAGTATAAGGCTTATCCCATTTGGGTAAGTGTGCAAGAGATGAACACTATCAGACTTCTTTCAGATGAAAGGAAAGAAGAACTTGCAGAAGAGATGTAGATTCAAAAGGCTATGATTGTTCTAAGGCCTTTGAAAAAGGGAGTTCCACTTGAGTTTCCTAAAGATTTAAATAAAGTGACTCCCAGTGAAGCTGTTATTAGAAGGAGCATTAAGCTCTCACCCATGGAAGCTTCAGACATGGTACAAGTATTACCTCTTGATGCCAGAAACCCTATCATTAGCTATGAAGAAGATGCAAGTGGGTTTTGGGTGATTGGCAGATATGGGAAAGAGGTACACACATTTACTACTCTTATGTCTCTATTTGCAAGTATGGATAGGGAAGACTTGGTAGACCTTTGGAGGTTATTGCTGGCCAAGTATGAGACTAAAGCACCTACTTCAGTCAATGGAATAAAGCTTTGGTCAACATTCAAGAGAATGTGTGCACCATAAGAAGAAGATCCTGTTTGAAAGGATCTTGAGGATGATATCAGTTGACTTCAATGGCGTTTGTATTCAGCTGCTGGTGTGTATTATTTGAGTTCTATAAAGTTTTCTGAATATCTTCTTGTGGATGTTGAGTATCCCATGTCCAAAGAAGTTTTTGAAAAGATGAAGACAACACAACTGGAGATTGACTATTCAAGTGACGTGGCTAAAGATTTGATTAAGCATGTTTATTACCAATTTGATAAGATTTGTAAGAATCCTCCTAGTTCTTAGTTTTTATTCAGAAACTTGATTACTATAGTAGATATCAAGTTTAGGGGAGGATTGTTGGGAGTAAAATATAGCCAGTACACTTGGACGCTGACAAGAGCAATCGGGACGTTGATAAGAAGAAAACAATCGTTGACAGAACAAGCATTGTCAGGAAGATATCAAGCGTTGATAGGACGAAGTCAAGCACTGATAGAAGACTTAGTCTACACGTATTATGTTTCTAGTTTGTTTCTAGTAAAGATATGATCAACAATGTATTTTCTATTCTTTACCTAAAATAGCTGATACGTAGACTCTTGTACAAGGCTCCTTATGTCTATAAAAGGAGGCCTTTAGGTTTTGTTTTAATATATGTTTTCATACGTTTTAACACTTTCATTGTACGTAAGTTTGTTCTAATCAATCAATTGAAAGTTTGGTTTACATTGTTTGTGTGTTCTTGTTTGAGTATTAATTCCGCATAATACTTAAATTGTTTTATACACAACAAAGTTTCTCTACATGTTTAACTTGATTTAATCTCGTTTACACAAGCTAAATCGATCTAAGTTTGGGATCAACAGATAGCTCCAGTAATACGATATGGCTTCAGGGTTGTGAGTGCAAAGTTGTGGTAGCTGTCACCCAACAGGCTTTCGAAGAGAAGATAAAGAAAGCGAACATAGCTGATATTTTTCTCCCTGACCTGATTTGCTCCTTTAAGCTTTTCCACATGGTTTGAGAAAAGTATGCTTCCAACGTATACGTCTGTGCCCCAGATCAGCCCAAAAGCGATGGATTGGTGATTAAAAGACATTTGGTCTTAATAACCCTGCATACCACCCAAGGATTTGACTATGTGAGTGAAGAGGACACGCCACATAGGGGAAAAGTATTTGATCTTCAGAGGAGACTTGGAAAGAACTTCAGCAGGAGTGAGAGCTGGGTTTACATCATGTATGGGTTTAAGTGTGGCAAGGGCGTCCTTTATAGCCTTTTTGTCAACAACCTTCAGGCATTCATCTCCATGTCTTAGCCCAGCCACATTTGCAAAATCTTTGAGAGAGAAGGCGAAGGGGTGTTCATTGCATGAGAGGCTAAAAGTGATGGTGTCGTCAATGACTTCAGCAGAATACCAGAATTCCCTAAGGTATTTTTGGTAGAAAACGGTTGGGGTCTTTGTGCGTGCTTCACTTACATCACAATTCTTCATAAAGTTCACCAGATCTGTGTAGGAATCGTTAGGAGCCTTGAGTCATCCAATCGAGTTGTTAGAAGCAAGGATGCTCTCATTGAGTTCGAAGGTGACGCTAGAAGCCTTGGGAACTGGGAACGCTATGGATTCAAGGTCGAAGAAAGCAAAAATGGTGAGAGGGTTTAGAGAGAGAAAATTTAGAGAGAGAGATGAGATTGTGAGAAATGAGAATAGTGGTAGGTGAGAAGAAACGTGAGACAATATTTATATTCAAAAAATTGAAACAGTTATTCAAACGCATTTAATGCGTAGTGGGAAAAAGACTGCACAAGTGGGTCCCTTGACCTTTCAAAACCATTTGTCTCCTCGTTATTTGGAAAAGAAATAATTAAATATAGGGAATGTTTTTTAGCATTTACTTGGAAAGTAACTACATAGTTTCATGTGAAAAACATTTAATATTTAATCAGACATTTAATGAACACATTAATTATCAAGCCACAGGCTTTGAGATATTAAGCATCCCTAGCTCAACAACTAGCCTGTTGAACGAAGATTCAGCCAAAGGCTTTGTGAAAATGTCAGCTAGTTGCAGCTCAGTGGGAACAAAATGCAGCTCAATATCTCCCTTCATTATGTGATCCCTGATAAAATGATACTTGATATCAATGTGTTTAGTTCGAGAGTGAAGAACAAGGTTGTTGGAGATGGTAATGGCGCTTGTGTTGTCACAGAAAATTGGCACTTTGTCATATAAGATCTCATAATCAGCCAATTGACTCTTCATCCAGAGTACCTGAGCATAACAGCTGGCAGCAGCAACATCTTCTACTTCAGCTGATGCATGGCCACAGAGTTTTGCTTCTTAGCACTCCATCCAACCAGATTTCCTCCTAGGATTTGACAGCTACCCGAGGTACTTTTCCTGTCAATACAGCATCCAACATAGTCTGAATCTGAATAGGCCTTGAGATCAAAGCCTGATTCCTTGGGGTACCATAGACCTAGGGAGGTTGTTCCTTTGAGATACCTGAAAATTTTCTTAACAGCCACTAGATGGGATTCTTTTGGGTTAGCTTGGTACCTTGCACAAAGACATGTGGAGAATTAGATATAAGGACGACTGTCTGTTAAATACATGAGTGACCCAATCATGCCTCTGTATAAAGTCTCATTAACAGAGACCCCTGACTCATCAGGACCCAAGTTGTTGGGTGGAAGCATGGGGCATTTCACTGATGCACAATCAGCCAAGTCATATTTTTTAAGTAAATCTTTAACATACTTTTCTTGACAAATTGAAATTCCTTTAGGACATTAAAAGTAAGTTAATTCACCCATCATACTCATCTCATATTTCTTGGTCATTAATTTAGCAAAACGTTTACTAAGATTAACATTGGTTGACCCAAAGATGATATCATCCACATAAATCTGCACAATGATGAAATCAC
This sequence comes from Glebionis coronaria, assembly GCA_025667525.1. NCBI lineage: Eukaryota > Viridiplantae > Streptophyta > Magnoliopsida > Asterales > Asteraceae > Glebionis > Glebionis coronaria. Next base: position 2,655,699 of record JANFOE010000322.1, on the reverse strand, counting down.
TCTTGTCCTTGAAGGTAAAGAGTGTTTTATCAATGGAACCCCTGACAAATTTATTTTCAGTTAAAAAATTAGACAGAGTTTCATACCATGCTCTTGGAGCTTGTTTCAGTCCATACATGGCTTTGTGTAGCCTGTACACATGATTAGGAAACTCGCTGTTCTCGAATCCTTCAAGCTGTTCAACATATACTTCCTCAGCCAAATCTCCATTGAGGAAGGCACTCTTAACATCCATCTGATACACAGTGAAGTTCATATTTGCAGCATAAGCAAGGAAGATTCTGATGGCTTCAAGTCTTGCCACAGGAGCAAACGTTTCATCATAATCAATCCCTTCAGTCTGTGTATACCCCTGTGCTACCAGCCTAGCCTTGTTTCTGATGATGTTTCCAATTTCATCCATTTTATTTTTATAAATCCATCTAGTGCATGTGATGTTCTTACCAGGTGGAGCTGGCACTAGAGTCCATACCTTGTTCCTTTTGAACTGATTAATTTCTTCCTGCATAGCAGCTATGTTAATCATGGATTCACTAACAAGACGGGTTTGATCCGGAGGTCGGGGAGGATAGAAGTGGTGTTTAGCCATTTTAGAGAGAGAAACAAGTAACTAGAAAAGTATGTTAATTCTAGTGAGAGAAAGACAAGAAAGAAAATGGTAAGCCTCACCCCTCCATGGAAGTATGGAGGGGTTTATATAGCCCGGGACTTGGACTTTACATATGACAATATTAGTCCCTGCAAGTCCCGGCTATGAAACTAATGTAATTCCGTTAGTCGCACACATTTTAAGGCTAACAATCTTCCCCCAATGTGGTGACATACGGAATTACTTACAATGTTCCTAACAAATGCAAATACAACAAAAGTATGACAGTATTAAGTTTGCTTCCAATGCTGAGGATGACATCGTTGTCTTCAAGTCTTCTAGAAAAATTTATACCCCAGTTTGAATCCTCTTTGTCTTTGCTTGTTGAGGAACCATTGTATCATGTATGAGCTGGATTAACTTCCCCCCAATTCATACCACATGTCTTGAAAAGCTTTCTTCATAGACTTCTTTTTGACGAAGCTTCTGAATCAGCTTCCCCCCAAACCAATATCCATGTCTTGAGCAGAACCTGTAGCTTGAGCAATCTTCTATCTTTGACATTTAAAGTGCACAGCGGAATTTTGTTGAAGAAGAAGCAAACCACACCAAGCAACTGCTACCTTGACATTTTTGGTCTTCATGATTATGTGTTTGGGGGAACATGTAAGAAATCAGCAACAAATCTTCTCACGCTTGTAGAATGCTTCCCCTGGAGGTTGAACTAAGTACCTCAAAATACACGTTCTTCCCCCAATGTATCGGTCATCTTAAAAAGCTTAAAAAGCATAAGATGATTGAGTGAGTACATTCTTGTAGAGGATATCTTCCTGCTTTGGTCTTGTATCTTGGTCTTGATCTTGTTTGTAACAGCTTTGTTCCTTCATGCTTTCGTGATCTTTATCTTGAACCTTTGTCATTTGACTTTGAGTGCTTGAGATCTTCATCTGTACTCCTTGTGACTAAGATGACCTATTACATTCTTACATTCTTAGGTATCTTGATTATCGCCATCTTGTGCTCTTGTGACTTCTGAATCGACATTGGTTACACAGCTACGCCACCTTCTTGATATGCAGCAACATATATAGACACGGATAAAATGGCTTTGAACATTTCATCCTAACTCGGTAGCGTTTTACCTCCGGTCGGTGAAGACCGTTAAACGGTATTAAAATACCGTACCTGTGATCAGGTAGATTCGATTAAGAACCTCCTTGACAGGGTTTCCCGGCGGTAGTAGCCAATTCTCTTTACTCGACCGTCTCAAAGCAGACTGCGAACGTAAAGAGTGAATCATAAGGATAAATTATCCGTCTGATTAGAGTCGTCAATTCAGATTTCCTGGAACAAGTTTGATTCTAAAAGAATCGCACCATTGTTGCTTTCCAGTTTGTCACAAGCTTGATTCATAGAGAATCTTGCGAGTTACCTACCACAGTGCTGTTTGATGTTGACACTGGAAGGATTTCCATTCGTCACTGTGAACACTAATGAGTGTCACTCTGAATGTTCTGGCAAGATCACATGGATTTTGCGAAGAAACCTGGAATCAAGTTTGAATCAATTAAGAATCAAAACTTAGTTGCTTTCCAGTTCTCACAAGTTTGATTCGTGTAGAACCGCACAAGTTACCTACCATGAGCTTGTTTAATGCTGGCTCAAGCAGGATTTCCATCTTCATTGTGAATCGTATCACTCAGATGTTCTGGCAATATCACAAGGATAATGCGTAGGACTTGATTGTGTCCTAATGAGATGATAGATAGATCTCGGTTGGCTCTAGACTCAATAAGTGCATTTTGGTAATCGGAGGCTGGAGCAGACTGCCACCTTTTCAATATTAACTGACTCGGAGTGAGAAAGTCAATAGATACGTGTTGATCTCCGTGACAATGAGACAAGTTTCTTTTGAGAGAAACTCAAATGGCTGGGGAAGGGTTGTGCATCACATCACTGGGTCCATGACACTTGTCTTCAAAAGATATGTTAACCCGGTTTCTACCTAAGTTGCATAGAATATTCAACTCCTTCAATGCTTACCAATACGTCATCATTAGCACCTTGTTGTGATTGTTCTAGTGCTAACTTAAGTAATTGGTCCGCATTCAGCTTCATTCCACTCCATCTTTCCTAAGGACAACTATTTCTAGCTATGGAATGTCCTTGGGTAGATCCCTCCGGTTCTGGTTGGATCATAGGACTAAGTTTCCTATCCTAAACCACCTTTTGACTCCATCGTTCCGTCGTGGATAGTAGGTTGTTTTGGGTAAAGATCGTAACCATAAAACCATTGAAAACCATTCAAAGTGCTTGATAAAAATCAAAACTTTTAACACTTTGAAAGTTTTATCTTTTCGAAAAGCTCCCCCTACACACATGCATCGATATACGAAATAGTTTGGCATGTGAAGGAAAGAGTTGCACTTGAGTCTTTAAGATCACTTGTTGCGATATATTACATTTTAATCACATTTTCTCCCCTATCTCTAATATAAAAAGATCATATTAGAGATACCAATTGATTAAAATATGACAATTTCTGAAAACCGATTGGGAGAGAAACATGTGTGCACGCATGAATCATGGAACTTTTTCAGTCGGGACGCTCCCCCTCAACAATATATGTGTGTCTTGAAACAAAATTTGACAAAATTTTAGAAAAACGACACCACAAAATATGTTGAGGTACGGAGTTGAGATGCCTTTTCCGATATAATATATTACATTAGACAATTTCATATCATTTTCGGAATGTGTTGGATACATAAAATATGACAATTTTAGAGATGTACCCAACAACATTAAAAGGATTGATTTTAAAACGCTCCCCCTCAAAAATTGATCAAAATAACATATGACAATTTTGAGAAAAATTGTGTTCAACGATTTTAAAATAATCAGGATAGAAGACTTCTCTTCTATTGGTTAGGGAAAGCGCACTGAAACGTACACTCCCCTTTCGGGTCCATTTTTCATGAGCTCAAAACTTTGATTGTTTTGTGACTAGCTCATGACCGAGAAAAATAAATTTCCCGTTGTGAAGGATAAGTTATCATCCGTGATAAACTTTCCTTAAGTTGAAGTTCGAGTTCTAAGCTGACATTTACTTAGAAATCGTTTTCATGAACTTAAAAACTTTGAATGTTTTTATGAGAAGCTCATGACCGAGAAATATGAATTTCTCGTTGAGAAGGATAAGTTATCGTCCGAGATAAACTTTCCTTAGTTGAGGTCCGAGTTCTAAGCTGTGATGCGCCTAGAAGTCATTGTGAGAGAATATCAAGCAGCTTCATTTGCCAAAACCTCCAAGTCTTCTGGAGTCATATACTTCATACCAAGACGGCCAACGAGATACGCAAACCTATCTTTCGATAGAGCTTTTGTAAACAAGTCTGCCAGCTGGTACTCAGTTCTGACAAAGTATAATTCCACGATGCCGCGTTCCACTTGTTCCTTGATGAAGTGATATCTGACATCGATGTGCTTGGTGCGGGAGTGTTGAACCGGATTGCAAGATATGGCTATGGCCGACTTTGAGTCACAATAAATAGGTATTTTATCAAAGTGGAAGCCATAATCCGTGAGTTGAGTTCTCATCCAGAGGACTTGAGCACAACACGCGGATAGAGCCACATATTCTGCTTCAGCTGATGAGAGCGAAGTGCAATCCTGCTTCTTTGACGACCAACTGACAAGCTTGTCTTCCCCTAGAAATTGTATGCTACCAGAAGTGCTTTTGCGACTATCAAGACAACCTGCGTGATCAGAATCTGAAAAAGCCGTTAGATGAAAACCGGTTTCCCTCGGATACCAGAGTCCCATGTGAATGGTATTCTTAAGGTACCGAAAGATCCGTTTAACCTCTTTGAGGTGCTTTTGAGTAGGTCTGGCTTGATATCGTGCACAATAGCATGTGGAATGATGAATATCAGGCCTGCTGGCTGTAAGGTACATAAGTGACCCGATCATACTACGATATCGCGTTTGATCTACGGGATATGAGTACAAGTCAGCGTCTAGGGATGTGGTCGACAATGGTGTACCAACGCGAGCACATGAGGTCATACCATGCTTTTTAAGTATCTCTTGAGCATACTTAGCTTGGTTAATGAAGATACCACGTGGGGATTGATGAATCTGGAGGCCTAAAAAGAATTTTAGCTCCCCCATCATTGACATTTCAAATCTGATGTGCATTAATTTTTCAAAACGTTTTGAAAGTTTTGGGTTCGTAGAACCAAAAATAGTGTCATCAACATAAACTTGCACCAGCATTATGTCATCCCCATATTTATTAGTAAAGAGAGTAGGATCAATAGAACCTTTGGAGAATCCTTTGGACACCAAGAAGTTTGAAAGTTCTTCGTACCATGCCCTTGGAGCTTGTTTAAGTCCATATACAGCCTTCTTGAGACGATAGACTTTGTCAGGATGATGAGGATCGACGAATCCTTCCGGCTGATTCACATACACTTCTTCCTTCAAATGACCGTTGAGAAAAGCTGTTTTGACGTCCATCTAAAAAACCATGAAGCCCTTATGTGCAGCATAAGCAAGGAATATCCTGACTGCTTCCAAACGAGCGACTGGAGCGAATGATTCGTCGTAGTCTATGCCTTCTTGTTGACGGTATCCCTTAACCACAAGACGAGATTTGTTTTTGATGATGGTTTGTTCTTCATCCATTTTGTTTTTCCAGATCCATTTGAAATCTAAAATTGACATTCCATAGGGTCGGTCAACAAGTTCCCAAACATTTAGGCGTTCAAACTGATGAATTTCGTCTTGCATTGATTCAATCCACGCATGATCAGTCATGGCTTGTTTGATGTTTGTAGGTACAGTTGAACTCACGGTGAGTGCATACATACACACATAGCCATCGGTTTCGAGTTGTCTGCGTGTTCGAACCGGTTGTGAAGGATTTCCAATGACTTGCTCCAATGGATGATCACGTGTCCAATGGTGAGTGGATGGATATGGTTGGTAGAATGTATGCATGTTGGACGGATCAACATGTTGAGTAGAAGACTCTCCGACTTCGTGTACCGGTGTACCGAATGGATTGATAAATTCTTCATCGTCAGGTTGTGCATCGACTGCTTGATTGTTGTTTCCTCCTTCAGCATTGACGGTTGGTGATGTTGGTTGTATGATGGTTTCTAGAGGTTGTTTAGTATCCAATGGAATAGTCTCTTGAGCAACAGTTGCTGAAGTAGAGGCAGTTGTGTCTTGTTGATTTTGTTCAGGTGCATCAGCAGTATTGACAGCGGAAGGCTTTGACACAACTTGATTGTTTCCATAGTAATATTCATCAAACATTGGATCATATAAATCAACCAACTCATTCATATGTGTCGAATTCGTTAATTCTGCTGTAGGAGTACTTTGTTGACATTCTTGCACGGGACGTACACTGTTTTGTGTAGGTGCCATTGCTGGAAATTGAGGTGCGGGACTTGAGCTGTTGTGATCAAGTACCATAAGTGGCAATTCGTCAAAGTTCACATGAATTGTTTCGACAATAATCTTTGTTCTCTTGTTATAGACCCGATATCCTTTCGACAATGTTGCATACCCCACAACAATACATGCATCACCTTTTTCTTTCATCTTGTCGAGATTCTCACCGTCTTTAAGAATGTAGCATAAAGATCCAAATACGTGAACGAATTTGACAGTAGGTTTCCTGCCATTGATGATGTGGTAAGGTGTCTTTTCATGTCTAGGGATAACGAGAGAACGATTCTGAGTATAACAGGCAGTTGCAATTGCTTCAGCCCAGAAGAATAGCGGTAATTTTGAAGCAGAGAGCATTGTTCGAGCAGCCTCAACCAAAGTACGGTTCCGCCTTTCGACAACGCCATTTTGTTCAGGAGTTCGAGCAATAGACGTTTGATGTTCGATGCCTTCTTCTTGAAAGTAAGATTGCAAGTTCTTGTTCAAAAATTCAGTACCCCTATCCGTTCTTACGGTTAAGACATGAGCTTGAAGATTGCGTTGTATCATCTTGAGAAAGTTTTTGAGAACCTCTGGTGTTTCATCTTTGGACCTTAAGAAGAAAGTCCATGTGTATCTAGAGTAATCATCAACAATCACTAGAATATACTTTTTCCCGTTAATACTCTCTACACGCATGGGACCACATAAATCCATGTGTAGAAGTTCCAATCGTCCTTTTGAGCTTGGGGTAGTCTTTGTTTTGAAAGACTTCCGTTTTGCTTTCCCCAACTCACAAGAAGAACAAAGATGGTCTTTGACGAATTTCAACTTAGGAAGACCGGTCACAATATCATTCTTCGAAAGCAAGTTGATGGTGTCAAAGTTGAGATGTGACAATCGTTGATGCCATAACCATGCTTGAGATGATGAAGCTTTAGACATTAAGCAAATCGGATTTGTTGAAGATGTGTCTTGAAGAGTTACTGTGTAGAGATCAGAACCACGAGAACCTGTAAGAAGGTCATTCCCATCGTAGTCTCTAACATAGCAAGTAGATTTCCGAAAAGCCGCTTCCAAATCCGCATCACAAAATTGACCAACCGAGAATAAATTGTGATTCAGTCCCTCGACGTAATAAACCCGTTTTATAGTGATATTCCCTTGAACCAAGTCTCCATATCCGAGTATCGGTGCAAATTGATTTCCAAACCGTACCGTACCCAGAAACTTCTCCATGAAGTTAATGAGAAGCTTGAGATTGCCCGTCATGTGCTTTGTGCACCCGGAGTCCATTATGAATAGGATGATTTCGACGAGCTGCAGAAGAATTAGAAGACAATGTAGCATTTGACAAATGGGAGCCCTTGATAGAAACGGGTTCCAAAATAGTAGTGGACCTAGATTCTAAAGGCAAGCTAACATTCATAGACCTAATTAGAATGGGGGTTGTCTTCGGTACCCATTTGTATCCGGGTGGTGTAAATCTTGAATACCCCCGTGTACATGTCCTAATCATGTTCTCATAAAGCTTCTTTAACCTGCTTTGTTTACGTAGAGTAGTGGATTCTAAGGCACTTAGTTTCTTAAGTGGTTGCTCATTGGATTGGTTCAAAGTTCTTGTGGGTTCACTAGTACTAGTGGGCATACGAATAGGCTTCCTAGTTCTAGTATTCACGCCATTATAATTAAGAGCACAAGCATCATGATTGAAAGTACGAACACATTTGCCACATTCAACACAAACAAATTCAACATTCGAGGTCTTAACATTTAAACTGTCATTACATGCAGTTACAGACGTTTTATTCTTAGAAAACTTAAAATTTCTACGGTGGTCTTTTACTTCCAACTTCTTTCCTTGACTATTGTTAGGCATGACCTTATCGTGCATTCTATCGCTCTTAAGCTGTGGTCCGCTAGCGCTAGTAGTGGGGGTTACTCCTGTAGAAGAAGACACACGTTGATTAGTTTTCTTAATATTCTCAGGTAACCGCGATGTTCCAGTTTGAGTGGGCTTAGTGTTCATCTTATACATTCCTGGTGCTATCACATTTGTACTCTTATCATTTCCTATCTTAGGCAAAGTCTGTGGGGATTGTCCCAAAATAGATGATTTAGGGCATTTAACCGCATTCGGTTGACGAACAGCGGATGGTTTACCCAAAACAGACTTTCCATTCATTTTCTCAATGAGTTTCTGTAACTCACTTATGGCAATGTCCCTTTCTTTTAGCTGAGCTTTCAAATCTTTTATTTCGAAATCTTTTTCATTTAGTAGACGAAACGAAGAAGCTGACATTTCTTGACACTTTTTATGATTATGAGATTTTTCACCTTTTTGTAAAGCAAGTTCAAGAGAAATGGAGTGTTTCTCAAGTTGAGAAAAGCTTTTCGAAAGTTTGTTATATGACTGAATTTGTTTTGAAAGCTCTACTTCAAGATTGCGACATTTCTCGTCCGATTCTGACACTAGACATGCTACATGACAATATTGATCAAGATCGGTATACACACCAAGTATAGCATTCATATGGTCAGCATAAAAATATTCCTTAGAAAGTCGATCAATTTCGTTAGAAAGTTGGTGTTCTTGTGTCTTTAATTTAATTTGAAGAAAATCAACTTCATCTTCAAGAGATTTGACATAGCTTAAATCAGTTAACATTTCCTCAATGAGAGCATTATAAAACATTTCCACTTTTTTTGAAAGATCATCAATGGTTGGAACAATGCATTGTTGAATGACGACTTCTACTTGTGGGTTAGGTTTAATATTCCAAATGGTATCCCTAGAAACTTTTTCATAGTCGACGACACCTTTGTACAAATTTAAAACCCCTTGTTTTATAAACTCAAATTGCTGAACATTTTTGCTTTTCTCATCCCATTTACGTTTTTCATCCAAAATTCGCTTTTCTAACAAAATTGATTGCTTTTTGAAACTCCTTTTTAAAGAAACTTTCTTTTGTGGTTCATCACTTGGTGGTGGAACACTATTATACATCTTTTGTTCTTTTGAAAGTTCTTTTTGAGGGACAAACTTAATATGATTGTTAGAATCAGAAAGGTTTATTAAATCACTTAAGTTTGATCGACTTTCTTCTTGTTGACGAATGATTTCGTCGCAGTCAGGGGAAAGCATAAGAGCAAGATTATCAACATAACAACCGATATCATAAAGAGCAGGCTTGGTACTTTGAGCTTTCTTTAGATATTCAGGCTTGACAAAACTCGTTTTCATATTTCTATTGAGCATATTCATAGTTTGAATAGACTGACCCGTTTTGTAAACAATGTTGTTTAACGTGTCGACTCTCTTTTCCAAAGCAAGAATTTTTTCAATATCCTTTTCTTCACGAGTTTTATAAAGCTCAGTTTGTTCTTTGTTAATCGACTCTAATTCAGTAATTTGGAGTTTATGTAGCAGCAGTTGTTCTTCAAGTTCCGATATCTTCTGTTTTGACATATGAATTTCGTGTGTTACTTCAGAACAATATTGTTCGTTGAGCACCTTGCGTTCATATACCAAACCATTAGCTATTGCAACCCGTCGATCAACTTCTTTTACATAATCACACTCTTTAAGCTTGTCTATCTCCTCGGCTAAGGATGTGTTTGCTTGCTTCAAACGTTTATTAGCATCTTTGTTTTCCTCAGTTTCATGTTTTAAAGAATCAATGATAGACGCAAGCAAATCACGAAACAGTGTACGTCCCGTGCAAGAATGTCAACAAAGTACTCCTACAGCAGAATTAACGAATTCGACACATATGAATGAGTTGGTTGATTTATATGATCCAATGTTTGATGAATATTACTTGTTATGTTGATTTAATGACAGATTTTGGCTTGTAAACATTGTAAGCACACTCCCTTTATTTGTATTAGACCACTGGATTATTAGTTTTAAAGTTTGGTAGACATAGGAAGTTGTGGCTGCTAGATCTTATTTGATAACAATATGGGAGTTGAGGGACTTAATCTGTCCAGACAAGAAACATTCCCCCAGCCATTTAAAACACGCCACCTCACCCCACTTTAAACCTCCACCAATCATATCACATCCCCACTCCACGTCAACAATCCACCACCCTTATTTTATTTAAATAAACCTGTTTAACAGATTTTGGGGGTAAACATATTTTTTTAAAAATTAATCAACCCTAATCAGATTAAACTTAGTGTTTATCTTTCCCCAACCCCTTATAAACCCTAATCCAATCTAACTAAAAACAAAGGGGTTTGATCCCCTAAAATGCAGATTAGTGATTAACCTTTTTCTCATCAAAACCCACCAATTAAATCAACCAACCCGTGACTCCTGGACCCTACTCGTACTCCCCTACTTACCCTGATATGGCAAAAAAAGTATCTTTCAGTCCATCAACGCTCCAAAATCATTTACTTGGTCCCAAAGGTTACTTATAAACGTTCAAGATCAAAAGACCAGCTGTCTCATCACATGACACGTTTTTGACCAAGAATCAAGTGAAGACCAAGAGGGCAGCATTGGAACTTCAGTGTTTAGGGTTACACATTTGTATTATTTTATTTAGCATCTAGAATAGTCCTTGGCTTAGTATAAAATGGGTGACTTGTACCCATTTTGGTTTTGTTCCAGTTTGCTTTGTAAAATCCTTTTTATCTAATGAATATTTAAAGTTTTAGTAAGAATTATTTGCAAAGTATCCTGAGTTCCATTCATGCTTTCTTAAGTGTAATTTTATTTATTTTCCAACATTTAGTTTAAGTTTTCAGAAAAGTCTCATTTTTCAAAGGAATTTCAGAAAAAGAAAATCAGTTGGAATCCAAAATCCAATTGAAGTGAAAGTGGAAATTGGATCTTGGTTCTCCCAATCTGTTTTGTGGGTTGTTTACTTAGTCATCAAAAGGTTTTTAATTAGGTTTGTTCAAGATTTATCAAAGATTTTCTCAAAAATCTTTCTTCATTTTTTTTACTGATTTGTTACTACTTACTGTAGCATAAGCTACTGAAAAAGCTCCTTGACAAGAGCTTTATCAGTAGCTCATACTACTTGCCTTTGTTTCTGGTTGGTGGTGATTGTGCAGGAAGCAAGAAAACAAGACCTCCATCTCCCTTTTGTTCCTTTTCCAAGACATATTACACCCCTAGTTCTGTTGTTGAACTCCAGCAGGGGCTCTCTACTTGATTATAAGCTCATATAAGCCAAAAAGGCTCCTAATAGAAGGCCTCAGCCAAGGTGAAATCGGCTTGAACCCTATTTTGAGTTTTTTTAGGATATTATTGAACTTGTATGATTTTGAGCTTGACCTGTTAATTTGTTTATGTTTCTGTATGTGTATGCTCATTGGATAGTTATATGCATGATTAGATCTCTTATAATCAGTTTAAGTTGAGTTTGCATGCTTTTGGTACTTTAATTTTCCATTTCTGTATTTAAGGGGGTGTTTGGGTCTGCTTATTAAGTCAAGTAATTGACACCTATTTGGTTTAAAAACAGGCTAGACATACTCTTTAGGTTGTTTCTAGGAGTATTTGATACTTGGTTTGCACTTTGGGTAGGGTTTAGAAGTAGTTGCTTGATAAAACTTGGCATTATTTGCATATAAAACAGTAATCACACTTTTCTGCCTATTTTAGTGTAAATTTTACTTGAAATCTTTGAGCATTGTTAGGGAAGGTGTTTAGATAGGATTGTGTTTGGTCCTTGTGTGATTTGGAGTCAAATTGAGCAAAGTTTGGTGAGCCAAAACTCACCAAACTGTGATGAGACTGCTTTTATACATGGTCTCATCGTCCAAATCGGGCTTAAAATGCATAAAATATCATTAAATATACCAAATATATGCTCGTGTTTGTTACTTGTATATTTTTAGGTACGGATATTGAGGAAATGGCAAAAGATCACAAGAATCATTCAAAAACGAACACGGGAAACGAAGTCGCACAATGAACCGGGCCCAAGTTTGGATTTTACAAAAATGCCCTTGAAGAATGGAAGATTGGCAACTTTGGTCCCTCAACTTTTGAAGATTTACACTTTATACCCCTCAAATATTCAAAACTATGAATAGGGTCCCTAAAGTTTGAAGACTATACAAGATCAGCCCTTGGAAAATGAAGAATATGCATTAAAGGTCTTTGGAAAAAAGTTTGGAAACAATATGTGCCAAAAATGACAAGTTTGCAAAGTCATTAACAAAGGGATTGAAGTTTTGTTGTTTAAATACAAAATGAACAAAGCAACAAACATGGGGGGGCAAAGCTGCCCAAACAAGAAACTCCATTCCACCATTCAGCTTGTGACACCTCACCATACCCACCCGAATACCCATTACCCAAACCCTACCCGACCTGCCCACCCATTAACCCAACCCAAGTTTATTTATTAAACTTGGTCAAATAACCAGTCAAACCCCACTTATTTTTCCCCCAAACAAGTATTTTAAAAATACTTAACCCCAAAACGGATTAAAAAGCACTAATCACCCCCCATAAACCCTAGTAATTCCAGGATGAACATCTCTTAATTCAAAGGGTTTTTGGCTAATATTGTCCAGATCCTTGATTAACCTCACTCTCACTCAAACCCACTTCACAAAACGCCACAAGACACACCCATGTGTCTTGTGGGACCCTCCCCTGCCCCGTCCCTTTCCCTCAAACCCTACACCCGACCAAACCAACGACCAAGATGCTTCTACTTGGTCCCCAAGGATGAAAGGACGATCAAGATCAACCAAGACTAGCTGGCATCTCTTCAGCAATCACATGGCACCACTTTTGACCAAATTTTCAAGATAAAGACTCAAGGGCAATTTAGGCAGTCCACTCCTAGGGTTTTTAGCTTTCAAGATTGTTCTTTAATTTGTATAAATAGAGACGCATGTGTCTCTATTCCCTTTGTTCCAGATTTTACTCAAAAAATTGTAATCTTTTTAAATATTTATAAAGTTTGGTATTTGTGTTTGAAACAAGTGTAATTCCTTTTATGAGTTTTAGAAATTGATATATTTTTGTTGAGTAATTAATCTGAGTTCCATTGATATTGTGGAACACTTGGTGTGTTTAAGGTTTTTCAAAAGTTTTTTATTGGGTTCAAATTTAAGATATCAGAAACTCCTTTGAAGTGAAAGTGGATAAGGAGGGTTTGGATTTGTCAGTTTGAACTTGTTTGAAACTTGTTAAGTTTCAAAGTTTTTTTTTTTTTTTGGTTTCAAAGGTTTTTAAGTTTAAAAAATCAGAAAGTGTTATATTTGGCTTGTGTTTGTTCTTGATTCTTAGCAGGACATTGGAGATTGTTGATCAAAGATTCTGCATAGGCCCGGGCCTATAAGGAGGTGGTTTTTCAACCACTAGAGACCTGGATGTAGGTCCCTTGAGGTAAAAACCTTTTCCCATTTTCATTTTTCAGTTTATTTGGTGATTTATCTGAATCTGCATAAAAGTTGTTAAATGTTTGTTTAAGCTGTTAGATATAGCTCATGATAGGATTGTATGCATGCTAGATGTTTTTAAAATCAGATTAGTTGTGTGTAGCCTTGAATTTGTTTGAAAAATTTGATTTTGGAATATTAAAGGGGTGTTTGGATTTGTGTTTTAATCAGATTTGGAGTCAAATTTGTGAAGTATAAACCTGTTTAAACCAATCTTAGGGGTATAATAGGTTACTTGCTAGTTGGTTTTCCAGTTTGGTGTGGATTTAAAAAGGTTTGCATGATAAAAAGTTTGAAAGATAGCTTAAAATCTGTCATATCACTTTTCTTCTTATTTTGGTTGAAATTTGCCATGAAACCTTGAAAGCTGTTAGATATTAGGTAGTTCTAGGGGTGTGAATCATTTCTATGCTAGATTGTGGACTTGTATGCAAGATTGGAAGAGTTGAAAATCGTTTTTGTGCATGTAATTTGGCCAACAGTCACCAGACCTGCCCATAGGATTAATCAGAAACTTTGTGGCTTATTTGTGAAGAATTTTGTGAAGTGATTGCTTGTTTTTTTGTGTATAATCTGACTCCTTATACTCCAAAGAGTATAAGGGTGCCTTTTTGTCCAAAATAAGCTATCAAATAAGCTTTCCTAAGCTTATTGGTCTCCTGACCAAATTATTGCACTAGCAGTGGGAAGAAAGTTTCCCCTGCTATCACAAAAGTTACCACAGCTTCACTAGCAGACAAACACCAATCACATGTCACTATCTGATTTTGTTTTTTTGTCTTTAGTGGGTGATTTTAGGAGTTAGGACCTGATTTTTGCTTTGTTATTTTTCTTATTTTATTTCTGAATTTTTGGTTTAATTAGAATTTTTATTACTGTTCATTTGCTATTTTTCACAATTATTAGCTATTTTTAATTAACTTTAAAGTTTCTGTTTTTGTCTTTTAGTGCCAAAGAGTAATATTTTTCAGTTTAATCAATTTTCTTGGACTTAGAATATTATTTTAAGATTTTTGATTAAAAAAGATTTTACTGTTCATCTTTTTATTATTTTTTAGAATTAATTTAAGTTAATTAGGGTTTTATTTTAAACTAGTTTTGTCTTTTAGTGAAAAATTTAATATTTTTCAATCTTTTTCATTTTTCTACTGTTCATTAGAGTAATTTAGGATTTTTAAAATTGGTAGATTATTTTTAGCATTATTTTATTATTTTTATAATTATTTTAGTTTTAAAATAGTTTTTAGTAATTTAAAAATAGAAAAATAGTTTTTAAAAATTAGAAAAAATACTTTTTAGTCTTTAGATAATATAAGTAAGTTATTAATTCAATAAAATCATATTTTGGACATTTTGATTAATTATATTTAATTTTAGGGCTTTAATTAGCATTTAAAATTGAATATTTAATTAATAAAAGGTTTTAAAATATTTTTATTGGATTTTATTTCTTATTTATATTATTTTGGACTTGTTTTAGCTTATAATTAATTTTTAGGTTTTAAAATTCTATTTTTGTAGTTTTCTACGGTTTTACGTGAACGCGTTTTCGTCTTAGCTCGATCCGTCTTCGTAACCGTCTTTTCTTTCCTTTCTATTCTCTTTTCTTTTCTTGTTAATAAAATCACAAACAAAATCAATTCATTACACAACACACGTGCCTCCTCGAGAACGAACTCATCACTTTTAGGGTCATTTACACACGGTTTTCCTAAATCGTCGTGCACGCTTGCCCTAATTTACCTTCCTTTTCCTAAAGGGGTAAAAATACAACCATCATTTTTGGCGCCGCTGCCGGGGAGGCGTGTTGTGTTTTGATTGACCATTGTTGTTTTTTATATATAGCCATAAAAGTAATTGTATTAGTAGCACTCTACTAATACGTATTATCGTTTTTCGGTTTTTGTGTGAATATTATTACTATATTGTATACGTAGAACAATAAATATACAAGTACTCCAAATACGTGAGCAATCACAACCTTGACTTGGGAGGTCATTACCCAATCATTGTATTCGAATCTCAAACCAAAGAAAAAAGGCAAAAATAGATAAATACTTTCGTGAAGCTTAATCTTGATAATACAAACTATAAGGTGGGTATAAGGCGGTTGTATTTCATGACCTAAAGGAAAAAGGCTCTTAAGTGCTTCGCGCCGCCTCGTTTCCTCCGCTTGCTTGTGCGTATTTGATTTTGAGAGTGAATCGAGGGTTTTGCCGCCCAAAGTATTATTACATATCATATATATTTTCTTGGTTTCTATTGATTGAACCCTCTTGAACGATTTGGTGTTCCACCATCGTTCTAAAGTCATCGAAGGCGTTCACTTCACGTGATCGTTTTCATTCCTTGAGGCTTCTTTAATCAAGAAATTTGATTAAGGAGGAGATTTGTAGATTTTTGTCTACTTAATACATTCACCAATTTCCAAAAAAGTTAATACCATCAAAAACCACAAAAAAATTGAAAAACACAAAATACCAAAAAGAATCTTCTTTGCTCGTCTCCTCGTTGTACGTGACGTTTATGCTCACTCGTAATCAAGCAAAACGTGCACGTAGACGAAAGAACAAAACTCCCACTCCAACTCATTCTAGTGAGGAGTCTCCTATTGACGAACCCATTATAGTGAAAGAAGCTACCATGGCGAATCGAACTATGATGGAGTTACTTCAAGCACCCACCGAGGGTTATGGAGAAGCTATTGTGATTCCCGCTATCCTTGCGGAGAATTTTGAGGTGAAAACGGGTTTGTTGTCGATGATCCAAAACAAAAAATTCCGTGGTGATGAGAAGGACAATCCCCACAACCATATCCGCCAATTTAGTCGTCTTACCGTCACGTGCAAATTTAAGGATGTCTTGAATGACTCGATTAAGATGATGCTTTTTCCGTATTCCTTAGCGGGGCCCGCTAAAATTTGGTTAGAGAAAGAGCCACCCAATTCTATATTGACGTGGAAGGATCTCGTTTCAAAATTTGTGAACCAATTTTTTCCGCCCTCTAAGACTACGCATTTGAAAAATGAGATTTCTAAATTTTCACAAGAATCAAATGAGAGTTTTTCAACGGCTTGGAATAGGTTTAAGGAGATGTTACATGAATGTCCTCATCACGGTTTTTCCGATTTGCACCAAATAGACACGTTTTACAATGGACTTAATGATCATGAAAGAGATTATTTGAATGCCGCCGCGGGTGGTAATTTTTTGTGTAAAACGGTTGAAGAAGCTTTGGTCATAATTGAGAATAGGTCTAAGGTTTATAGCCCTCGTAACACACCGAGTGTTGCCAAAATGGGCTCATCATCGTCTCGTAGTATCAATGCCTTGCAAGATGAAGCAAATGAGGAGAATCGGTTTTTCGATAGGTTTTCGACCCTTATGTCCCATTGGAAAGCTCAAGAAGCTTCGAATTCCGCTTCGGTTAAAGCGGTTTCTAAGAGTTGTTTGTCGTGTGGTGGAGCTCATGATCTTTCCGAGTGCATTACCGCGGATGGTAACACTTCGAGTGCTTATGTAGCCACGGGAACTTATAACCAAATAGGTCAAGGTTCCCGCCAAAATCAAGCTCCACCAAATCAAAATACTAATAACTATCGAAACAACAACCAAGGTGGAAATTACCAAGGAAATCAAAGAAATTACAACAAGGGTAATTATCAAAGTGGAAATGGGCAAATTTCTAATCAAAACCAAAACCGTGATTTTCAAAACAATGCCCAAGGTTTTCAAAACGATCACACCAAAAATCTTCAAGGAGAATTTTGAATTATGCAAAGGCTAATGATGCTAAGTTTGATAATATGCAACGTGAAATGGTTAGCTTAAGGTCCGAGTTGAAAAACGAGCTTAAAAACGAACTTGCTAATGAACTTAAAACTCATGCTAATAAAATGGAAGGAAATGTCACACGTCTCCAACAAAATCAACAAAAAATGGAGCTAGGACAACATGAGATTAAGCAAGAATTGTTAAAAGCGGATGCTAGGCAATCTAAGTTTGAAGACCGTATGGCTAAAATGTTTGAAGCTATCATGTGTAAGCCCTCTTCTTCGGGTGGTCTTCCTAGTGATACCATCGTGAACCCGAAAGGAGAATTGAAGGTTATTACTACTCGTAGTGGTAAAACTTTCAAAGAACCCATTTCTCGTCCAAGTACTTCTATGGAGAAGGAAAAAGAGAAAGAACCCGAGGTTGAGGTAGAAAAGGAGCACATTCCAAGCCCACGAAGTACCGCTCATACCACACCTACGGTTGAACCTACACCAATCATGGAACCCGAGATTCCAAGGCCGATGCCTATGCCTACTTTGCCCCAACCCACACCACTTTTACCCTACCCTTCAAGACGAGACAAGGAAAAGGCACAAGAACGAAATAATTATCAATTTGAACTTTTTATGAAAATGTTTCGTGACTTGCATTTTAATATAAGTTTTGCCGACGCCTTAGTCATGATGCCTCGATTTGCCGCGAACTTCAAAAGTATGTTGAATAACAAAGAAAAATTGCAAAAATCGTCTAGTTGTTCATCGGTTTTTCTAAGCCGCATACCTCAAAAAGTCGGTGATCCTGGAAAGTTTTTAATCCCATGTGCTATCCAAGACATGGAAGAATGCTACGCCTTGGCCGATCTTGGAGCTAGTATTAATTTGATGCCTCTTGAGATTTTTAAATCGCTCAATCTTCCCAATCTCACTCCTTCAAGAATGTCGATCGAAATGGCCGATCATTCTACGATTCTAGCTTGTGGAGTTGCCGAGGACGTCTTTGTGAAAGTTGGAAAGTTCTACTATCCTGTAGACTTTATTGTTGTTGACATTCCTATCGATCCTAAAGTTCCGTTAATTTTAGGTCGACCTTTTTTGGATACCTCGAGAGCACTTATCGATGTGCATGCAAGAAAAATCACTCTTCGTTTCAATGAGGAAGAACTCGTCATTAACGCAACCCAAAACTCCACTCTTTCTCATGTGTATTCCATCACATCTTTGTATAATGTCAATCCCATCAAAAGCATTTGCAAAAAGATTTCAAATAGAGTTTTAGGAGTTGTTGAGAAAAATGAAGTTCCGTCCCCTCCGCCGGTGGAGGTTAAGAGTGTTAAGTCTACGATTTCAATCTCGAGTGAATCTTCGGATGATGAATACGTTGATCCCGATGGGGAAGTTTTCTTTGTTGACAAAAGATTTGAAAACTTGCCACCACCTAAACCAAAAAGATTTTAAAATGTGAGAATTTTTAGTGTGACTAACATTGCTTTAGATACACCAAATATTTTTGACATAATCAAATCGGGTTTTCACAAGGAGAGTTTAAAAGATGAAAAAGGAAAGGGATTTTAAATTGAATTTAAAAGATTTTTCTACAACTCTAACTCCGTCATCACCGCGTGTATTGAGTACTACAAGCTCGTCTTCTCCTTTTGACGATGTTTTGTGTGGACTTAGTGTTGGGGAATCCCCTTATGTTCCCTTCCCTTTCTCCACCGAGGACGAGATATTTGATCCTGGAATTGCTTATAAAGGGAAATCTCGGTCTTCCACCGATGCAATAAATGGAAAATCTTTTCATTTGATTGGTGCGAGTCTACCTCGAGTAGCTCATGTTTTTAGAGACTTACCCATTGTCCCACCCTTCTATTTCTTCTCTCCTATTTTCTTGAAACTCTTTGAGTTTTTGTTGACTATTGATGAAGTGGCGTTGATTAGTTTTTCCAATGAAAACGAGAACGCCATCTTCGATCCCGGTATTTTGCATCATCAAAGGACTTAGTCCTTAAATACCGGTTGTTTTTGGGCCTTGTTTATCATGTAAGCCCCACCAAAAATTGACCATACCATGATTATCCCTAAATGATCACATTTATGGGGATTCAAGTCGAGCTTTTGACTCGGTTATCAAAAACAAGGTGCCTCGTGGGGGAGTCCCATGCTTATCCATGTACATATTATTGCTTTCTAATTAGTTAATGTGAGGGGATTTGTGCCCTTCCAACCTTTGTTCCGTGGTTGTTTGTGCATTGTGGTTTTTAGATCATGATCTTCACGATTGGAGCCTCTCGTGTTCGTTTTATGGGAGCACTCGATCGTTTGCTTTGGAGACATTTCTCAATATCCAAATGATATTCTTTGATGTTCTAACCTTAGGTTTATAGCACACTTCATAAACGGCTATTACTTATTGGTTACACCCTTTCCATGCTAGATTAGGCATTCGACTACGTCTCTAGTATGGGGGTGTTTGCACCCCTAGACTCGAAACATTGAGGATAATGTTTAACTTTAGTATGGGGGGTGAATAGATACTTGCCTTGCCAAACCTTCACGCTTTCCAAAGTTTATCGTTTTTTGTTTTGTTGCAAAATAAGGCTAAAAATGGCCAAATTTTAAATTTTTCTCATGTTTTATAAGTGTTTGAAGACACGAATGTAGGTTTTCCGATGGCGAGAATAAGAGTAATTTTTAACTCGACCGTGCGTGTTGAGCACTTAGCTTTGATTCCTTAACTACACATTAGGCTAAGTCTCTTAAATGAGGACGAGAAATGATAGAGTTAATTATAAGTTACTATGCTAAACGTAGAGTACTCGTATTCTTTCAAAAACTCATGTGTTCTCGTTGTTTGCTTATTCTCCCTTCGCTTGTAAATATTTTTTGCTTAATAAATATTGACTTAGCGGTTTAGTTAGGATTGTTGGGTTTCTAGTCTTTTCTAGTAGCTTCCGTGTAATTAAATTGGGAAGACATTAAGGTATCGCCAGCGTCACGGTTTTGAAGTATTGGCACCCGAATAATCGAAAGCTTCACCCAATAATAAGATTTCAAGTGCTCACCTAAATCTAGCAAACAATTTGAAGCCCCACAAGGCCTAAAATCTATGCAAAAACTGAAAGTGAATCAAGCCTTAATCTTCGAAGCTTTAAAGATCTAAAATTCGCTTTAGCGTGAGGATATACGTCTTTGGCTAATAAAACCACCGATGAGGCGGATAATAAAAGGCAAGGCAAGACCGAAGTCATAATAAAAGCTTCATGGCGAAGTTGAATAAAAGATGGAGGTAAACCAAAGATAATAAGGCCCTTCCGTTAGGGGGCGTATAAAAGTCTTGGTAATAAGTCTCATGTTCAAAACCGTTATAAAACCGTGTTTATCGATTCTTCTTGTCAACTTAATTTTTTAACATCGTTGTCTATTAGGAGGGGTTATTGATTTGATGGTCTTAGTTACACCGTTAGGACTCTATTTTTAGACCTAAATCTCTATTATCGCATAAGTCAACAATGTATCCTCGTGAAACATTCAAGACAAAATAAAATATAAGAGATACAACTTAGGAATAATGGGAGGATAAGTACGTGATTAGGGAATATGAGTAGTGTTAGCATTACTAACTTATAATGACAATGATCTCGTTGCACGCTTGGCATGAAATTAAGGTGAAAATCGAGGACGATGAAATTATTTCTAACGAAGCATTCACGTGTTCTTATTCTATGAACCTAAACGTCCCATTTTGCGATGAAAATCATACATTATGTCTAAAACGCAAGTAGTAGTAATAGTAGTAGTGTAGCTAGTTTATCATTTCAATAAAGTGAATAAAAATGAATTTTGGAGATGGTACGATACTTTATTCTAGCATTGCGTGAGGGCACGGCAATGGTTTAGTATGGGGGAGTGATGAGACTGCTTTTATACATGGTCTCATCGTCCAAATCGGGCTTAAAATGCATAAAATATCATTAAATATACCAAATATATGCTCGTGTTTGTTACTTGTGTATTTTTAGGTACGGATATTGAGGAAATGGCAAAAGATCACAAGAATCATTCAAAAACGAACACGGGAAACGAAGCCGCACAATGAACCGGGCCCAAGTTTGGATTTTACAAAAATGCCCTTGAAGAATGGAAGATTGGCAACTTTGGTCCCTCAACTTTTGAAGATTTACACTTTATACCCCTCAAATATTCAAAACTATGAATAGGGTCCCTAAAGTTTGAAGACTATACAAGATCAGCCCTTGGAAAATGAAGAATATGCATTAAAGGTCTTTGGAAAAAAGTTTGGAAACAATATGTGCCAAAAATGACAAGTTTGCAAAGTCATTAACAAAGGGATTGAAGTTTTGTTGTTTAAATACAAAATGAACAAAGCAACAAACATGGGGGGGGGGGGGGCAAAGTTGGCCAGACAAGAAACTCCATTCCACCATTCAGCTTGTGACACCTCACCATACCCACCCGAATACCCATTACCCAAACCCTACCCGACCTGCCCACCCATTAACCCAACCCAAGTTTATTTATTAAACTTGGTCAAATAACCAGTCAAACCCCACTTATTTTTCCCCCCAAACAAGTATTTTAAAAATACTTAACCCCAAAACGGATTAAAAAGCACTAATCACCCCCCATAAACCCTAGTAATTCCAGGATGAACATCTCTTAATTCAAAGGGTTTTTAGCTAATATTGTCCAGATCCTTGATTAACCTCACTCTCACTCAAACCCACTTCACAAAACGCCACAAGACACACCCATGTGTCTTGTGGGACCCTCCCCTGCCCCGTCCCTTTCCCTCAAACCCTACACCCGACCAAACCAACGACCAAGATGCTTCTACTTGGTCCCCAAGGATGAAAGGACGATCAAGATCAACCAAGACTAGCTGGCATCTCTTCAGCAATCACATGGCACCACTTTTGACCAAATTCTCAAGATAAAGGCTCAAGGGCAATTTAGGCAGTCCACTCCTAGGGTTTTTAGCTTTCTAGATTGTTCTTTAATTTGTATAAATAGAGACGCATGTGTCTCTATTCCCTTTGTTCCAGATTTTACTCAAAAAATTGTAATCTTTTTAAATATTTATAAAGTTCGGTATTTGTGTTTGAAACAAGTGTAATTCCTTTTATGAGTTTTAGAAATTGATATATTTTTGTTGAGTAATTAATCTGAGTTCCATTGATATTGTGAAACACTTGGTGTGTTTAAGGTTTTTCAAAAGTTTTTTATTGGGTTCAAATTTAAGAAATCAGAAACTCCTTTGAAGTGAAAGTGGATAAGGAGGGTTTGGATTTGTCAGTTTGAACTTGTTTGAAACTTGTTAAGTTTCAAAGTTTTTTTTTTTTTTTTTTCACTAAGTTATGTTTGATGAAGATGGGTGGGCCTTGTTTATCATGTAAGCCCCACTAAAAATTGACCATACCATGATATCCCTAAATGATCACATTTATGGGGATTCGAGTCGAGCTTTTGACTTGGTTATAAAGTGTAGTTTTCTAAGACAATCTTTTGTGCCACAGCCAATTGACACTTTCAGAGGCTTTGGCTAGAAAACAGTTGGAGCTGTCTTCAGAGCAAGTAGCCATGTTGATAACATACACATCTCTCCTTCTTGGTGCAATAAGCACCACATCATTGTTCTTGTTGAATATGATTCCCTGAGTCTTAGTAAACAAAACCTTGTAGTCAGCATCACACAATTGGCTAATGCTAATAAGATTGTGCTTAAGACCATTCACATATGCAACCCTTGTAAAAGTTATCCCATTGCAGTTCACTGAGCCGTATCCCTCTGTGTCGCCTGAATAATTATCCCCAAACACCACTTTAGGACCTAGCTCCTTTGAGTATCTGTGCAAGTATTGTCGAATCCCTGACATGTGTCTAGAACATCCACTGTCTAGATACCATATCGATTCCTTAAGATGTTTCTACATAGATAAATAGAAACAAGTTAGTTCTAATGGTGAACCCACTTTCCAGTGGGTTCCCTGAATTGCTGATTAGCAACTCTTGAGTTCCTGTAGAACTTTTGACGATGGGAAGGACAGTTAGCTGTCTCATGGGTGAACCTTCCACATATATCACATCCTGGAAAGTCGGTACACTCATTTGAGTGATGGTCTGTGAATCCACAAAATTTACAAGGAGGATAAGGTATGTAGTTACCTACTTGTCTCCTAGAAGCCTGTTGTCTATGCCTAGAAGGTGTCTGAGCTCTCTTAACAACCATTTGTCTATCATGATCTACGGTCATGTGATGAGAGTTTTTACAAATATTGTAGTAAGGTTTGACTATCCTTTCACCTTTGGGTTCTCCTAGAATAGACTTAGGTTCATAGGAAGTAGAGCATTCAGCGGAAGGCTTAATATGCTGTTTCAAGAGTTCTACTTCTTTCATTAATGACAACAGGCGTTCTTCAGTTGAGGAATCAACTTTGTTAACAGATTTAGTTGAGACAACCTTAAAGGCAACTTGCTTAACTGATTGTTTAGCTGGTAAAGCGAATACCTTAGCTGGTGGTTTCTCAACTTCTGTTTTGGGTTCAGCCTTAGCTCCTCTAGAAGAGCTGCTGGGTTCAACCCCTGAGAGTTTTGGTAAGGGTGGTAAATCAACCACATCTTCAGAGACAGGTACATCAGTCAAGAGGGGATTTGACATATGAATTGTCTCTATAGATTTGAAAACAATCTCTTTGGGCTTGGTGAGAATTTTCAATTTGTTTTTCTTGGCAGAGATATCTCTTTTAATGTCAGCAGGTAGTTCATCATTAAACAATTCATCTATTGTGAACCTACTACACAGCCATTTTTATATAACCTTATTTAATTAAGATACTTGATCATTTAAGGCACTATTCTTTAAGGTTAACCTATTAACTTCGTTTTGAAGAGATATCTTTTCAGAATTAACCTGTTTGAGAGTTTCACTTTCAGCCCTAGCAGTTAATAGTTCATGTTTAACAGAGTGAAACTTATCCAACAAGTTCTTTCTTTGTTCCTCAACAAAGTTTAAATCAACAATGGTGTAATCAAGGACATGTTTGCGTTCATCACTTTCAGACATAGATAGAAGCATGTGTACCTTTTTCATAGTGATATCAACCCATTGTCCTGATCTTGCATCTCCTTTCTCAACAGCTGGTTCATCCTCAGCTATTGCCATGAAAGCCCTTACTCTAGCAGTATCTTCCTCATCTGAGGTCAGCGGCTCATCATTCTAATCATATGCTTCAGCTACCAACCCTTTCTCTGTCTTCTTATCACCCCCTTTCTTCTAAGACAGATCTTCAAGCTTCAAATTCATCTGTTCTAACTCAACTTTAAGTGTCTTATACTTGTTCTTATAATCCTTCTTCTCATTGTCTTAGGAGTTGAATTGGTGAGATGAGTTGTTATGTTTTGATTTGAACTTGTATGGTTTGGTGGAAGATGATGGATAAGAAGGTGAGGATGTCTTTGTGGCAGGACAATCTTTTTGAAAGTGTCCAAGTTTTCCACAGGCAAAGCAAGTTTCTTTTGATTTGTCGGTTTGTTTGCTAGCTGATCCTACTCTCCCTGATCTTTTGTAGAATCTCCTTTGATTAGCTAGCAAGGCTCTTTCATGAAATTCAGCATTGAGGTCTGTCAAGAACTCTTGGATGCTACGTGTGTCTTCTTTAACATCAGAGTCGCTGTCATGAGGGTGTGGGGTAGAAATCAAGGCTTTGGATGTTGCTCCCTGAACTACAAATCTTTCAGTCTATGATTTGTATATGGTATCAATCAGCCCTTCTTCATAATTGTACTTTCCATTTAGCTGAGCTAAGGTGTCATTCTTGATTGAGTTATTGGCTCTCTGAGTCTGATTCATACTCAACCATTTTCTTGGAAGGCTGTTGACAAATGTGGCATTTACTTCATCTTAACCAATGGTGACGTCATTCATAGCAAGATCATTGAGAAGAATCTTCAGCCTTGTATAGGTTTGTTGAACCTTTTCACCTTAAAGTGCCTTGAAAGCATTGAAATGAAGTCTGAGTGCATGAATCTTGGTTTCTCTGGTTTTAGAGGGTCCTTCATGACCAAGGATAAGGTCTGTCCACATTTGTTTGGCTGTAGGACACTGAATTACAGACTTCATGATGTATTTGGGAAGACAGGATATAATGATGCTCTTGAGACGTTTGTCTTGGTTTGCCAATTTCCTATCAACTGGAGTCCACTGCTTGAGAGGTTTGGGAAGAGGATTCTCATCAGTAGAGGTAAGCGCCAAGGGAACATAAGGTCCATTATCTAGAATTTCTAGAAGAAATGGTTCAAGTCCGTCGAGATACACGAGGAATTGACTCTTCCAACTTGCAAAATCATCTTCATCAAAGACTGGTACATTGTGACATGAGATCCGCCTCTTGAGTCAAGAAGTTGAGGTAAATCATCTTCATTTTGAGGTGGAGGAGTAAGTCTTGGTGATGTTGGTGGTGCATTATTGTTGTTCCCAGAAGACGGTGGTGGTGGTGTATTGCTTGTTTCTAGCATGGTGGATCTTGATTATAAAACTTAGAACGATGTTTATGAGGGTTTTAATATCAAACACCGCTCTGATACCAATTGAAAGTCCCTAAACCAAGCTTGAAACAATAAACTTAACTAATCAACACACTTAATTACTTTTCAAACGTAATACTTATTATTGTATAATAAAGAATTACAAGTGTTATGGATAACAACGTTTGATGACAATGTGTTGTGCACACTTTGGACAAACTAAAACCTAACTTATGAACACATTCGCAACTGTTTGGTTCTATAAGTTCTAAGAGTTAATGTGTGAATTCTATCAAAGTGTTAAAAATTTACTCCAAGCTACATAACCTATTTATAGTGATACGAGATTGACTCCAAGTACTGGTTGATGGTGACTACACTAGACAGACACTTGTCATACCTCTGTCACAAGATGCTCTTCTATTCTTGGTAGTCTGCCACAATGCTTTAGGGAAACAGAGCTAACACAGTTTCCCTTTTCTTTATAGTCTCGTACACACTAAGGTATGTCCAAAGTGTGCTGAGTGTTAACAGGGTATTGCCACCCCTGTTAACCCTCAACCCCTCAGAGTCCCTGATACATCTTGGTTGTTATCCATCACAGCCAATGAGTATGTCTTCAAGTAATCTTCGACTTCCTTGACAATGTCTCTGACATGGACTCCTCTGAGGTTGCTCACAGAGACTTAGATCTCTGTGAGTCTTGCGATACTTGCCTGCCTCTAAGGCACAAGCAAGTTAATATTAAACATCTTGATTTGTGTTTAAATCTATGATACAAGGAATCTAATAAACTTAGATTCCAAACAATCACTTTATACTACAACCAAGTTATCGCCTGTTTTATTTCCTTTCCATACAACAAGTTCTTTTCTTTTTATCAATCATATTTCACTAGTTTAGTTACTTTTTTGTCTTATTCAAGTGTATATATAATATGGAACATCATGGCATCACAGAAAGCAACATTCATCAATACTAGTAGCATGCTTCATACTCCTATATCATCTCATATTCTCATTCTGCATACTTTTTTTAAAGAATAATCTGCATACTTTCATACGACTCAAATTATGTGTGACGACGGCATCGAAAATCTTTTAGCACAAGCAAATGAATTCATCATCGAAGAACTAAATGACGATACCTATGAGAAGCTGTTGTTAATGCTTGTGGAGAAAGAACATCGTGATGAAGCCGAAAGGTCAAGTCGACTACATATTGAACGAGGTCGAGAAGAGGGACATCGTCGTCTTTTTGGGGATTACTTCTCAGATGAACCTATTTTTCCACCGTACAAGTTCAGACGAAGGTTTCGAATGAATAAAGTATTATTCATGAAGATCGTAGATGCATCGTCAGGCCGTTATGACTACTTTAAGCAAAGAAACGATGGCCTTGGAATAAGAGGTTTATCACCGATACAAAAATGTATGGCTGCTATAAGACAGTTGGTATATGGAACACCAGCTGATTATAATGATGAGTACATACGAATAGGTGAAAGTACTTCCATAGAATGTCTACAGAAATTTTGTCAAGGTGTCATTGAAATTTTTGGTCCTGTCTACTTGCGAAGACCAAACGCCGAAGACGTTGAGCGTATACTTCACTTGCATTCAGAACACCATGGGTTTCCAGGTATGTTGGGCAGCATTGATTGTATGCATTGCCCTTGGAAAAATTGTCCCGTCACTTGGCAAGGTCAATTCACACGAGGTGATCACGGGGAACCAACAATAATGTTAGAAGCAGTTGCTTCTCAAGATCTTTGGATTTGGCATGCATTTTTTGGTGTCGCTGGTTCTAACAATGACATTAATGTACTAAACCAAAGTACTTTGTTCAACGACTACTTACAAGGACATTCTCCTTAAGTTAGATATACGGTTAATGGGACGGAATACACAAAGGGTATTACCTAGATGATGGTATATATCTCGAATGGGAAACCATTGTTAAAAGTTTTCCATGTCCACAAGATCCTAAAAGAAAGAAATTTAAGAAACTGCAAGAGGCTTCAAGGAAAGATGTTGAGCGAGCATTTGGGGTTCTTCAATCTCGTTGGGCAATTATACGTGGACCAGCAAGATTTTGGCACACTAAAACAATGAACAACATCATATATGCATGCATAATATGATTGTCGAAAGTGAGGGAAATGCAATTAGTGATTGGTCAGACGATGAAGGGGATCCACCCATACCCGTTAGAAACGGGTCCGTTGAAGCCTTCAATCGATATATAAAAAGGAAGGTTGAATTGCGTGATAAACTAGTCCATGATGAACTAAGATCGGACTTGGTTCAACATATTTGGGAAAGAGAGTTGATAAACTAGTGTATTTGGTTTGATGTGTCCTTTGTCTTAGTTTGCTTTTCAAGTGCTTTGCAATATGTATATTCTCTATTCTCTGTTAATATTCCTCTTTATGTGTCTTTGCTTTTCATTTGGACTTTCAAGATCATATCAAGTTCAAGTCCTTGTTTAATATAGTTTTGTCATGTTAAAGTGTGAAGAGCAATGTCATATCAATTGCTTTGGAGTATGTATATTCTTTGCAGTATGCATATTCTCTGTTAATATTCCTCTTTATCTGTCTTTGCTTTTCATTTGGACTTTCAAGATCATATCAAGTTCAAGATCTTGTTTGATATAGTTTTGTCATGTCCAAGATCCTGTTTGGAATCCTAGATCCACAACGAATCCTATATCAACAGGCCAAAAAAAGAACTTGGTTTGGTTTGCAAGGTGTGCTTCTTGTAATGATATACACAAAACATACACCTTTTATTACTTGGAGGCAAAATGCATCAGTAGCTATCAAATGCCTTAGTAGATATCATATACAGTGTCTTATTTCTTGTGTTTGCCAATGAACGTAACAACTATAGAATTTACAGTGATTATCCAATTGTTTTTTTACTCTAAGTGTATAATTGTTCAATGAGGATAATGCATTAGTTGCTCCTATTCTCACAGTGGTTATGGCTTTATGCTTAACTTTATGCTCAACTTTATAGTATGAGTATATGTTACACATACAAGCATGCTTTGTCCTTCAAACGCTCAATTGGTATATTCTCTGTTAATTTTCTTCTAGTACAATGTCTCATGGCTTCTCAATCTAGTAAAGTTGATAGGGATGTTTTGTTGCATTGCAAAAAGAATATATTCTTTCGTACAATGTGAGGTCTATACAAACAACATCAGTAGCACAAAGTGAATCATACAAACATCAGTGGTACCAAGTATACAATTATCACACATGGAGCATTATCAAAATTTCTTCACCAATCTTTTAAATTCACCTACTAGAACACAAACAAATCAACAAACACAATCTGGGAGTATTGATCATGACACCCCAACTTTGCCACTTTTATTTTCCTCTCAAAACAATGTCGAAAATATTGATCTTGACACCCCAAAAAGAAATAAAGCAAAAGGAAAAAAGGGGAACTTTGGTCACAAGGTGAAGAGGAGTTACTGATGAGTGCATGGGTGACTATTTCCACGGACAATGTAACTGGAAATGCGCAACAAGGAAGGATTATTGGCGTCGAATCACAAATTACTACAAC
Organism: Glebionis coronaria; assembly: GCA_025667525.1. Taxonomy (NCBI): domain Eukaryota; kingdom Viridiplantae; phylum Streptophyta; class Magnoliopsida; order Asterales; family Asteraceae; genus Glebionis; species Glebionis coronaria. The sequence goes on along the minus strand of JANFOE010000322.1, from coordinate 2,626,345 downwards.
AACTACATAAAATATTTTCCTGAAAGAACACAAGCAATGATAAAATCGCATTGGTATAAATTACTCCCTTCTATTAATGATTTCAACCAAATATTTATCGACGTTAAAAGGCAATATCATAGTGGTTGGTCGGATGACCAAATAAAGGATGCTGCAAGAAAAATGTTTTACTCCGCACATAATAAAGCATTCATATATGAGCATACTTGGGCAATAGTGAAAGACGAACCTAAATGGAACGCTGGAAGCACAAATGATGATCAAACAAATAGAAGAAAGACTACGGCGTCGGGTAGTGACACCTCATCATCAGACGGTCAAACAAGCAAGGAACCTCAGTTTCGTCCCATGGGAAAAAAAGCATCTAGAAAACAAAAGGGAAACACAACTACTTCAAGCGCTGAAGTAAACGTTGGTTTAAGAGATTTAATTAACAACACTAACACGATGCGGATGGCTCGGATAGATGAGGTAAATGAGCACATAAAAGAGATAAAAGAATCATACAAATCTTCAAAGAGAATAGAAGAACTACAAATCCTATCACAAAGTACACAAGGCATGACCGACGAACAACTAGGGTATCATAACATGCTGTGCGGTGAAATTAAAGCTAAATATGGAATTTCGATGTAGTTTTACCCTCTCAAATATGAGTACTATCTGAGTATCTGTTATACTCGTATTATTTATGTTAGTGATCTCATATATGAACTAGTGGTACCTTTTTACATGTATCATGCATGAATCAATATATTTTTTACTATTACATTGTCACTACCTTTTAACCAGTGATAAGAAATAATGTTGGGGCTACTGGTATACTCACAATCTAGGTTAGTTTGTAAAAGTATAAACACATAGGGTAGTTTATATAAATATGTTTGAAAAGCTTTTGAAAAGCTTTTGTGCATTGGAGAGCATTTGTGTCAATGACTTTTTAAAAGATGATATTTATTGAAAATTTAATGACATTTATTGAAAACTAATGAAAAATTAATGAAAAACTTTTCTCCATTGGAGATGCTCTAGCATTCAAAGACTTGATACATTTAATGCATTAAATGTTTAGCAAGTTTATACACTAAAGCTTTTGCAAATGACTTGGAGTATACCAAGTCATCTTAAAAAGCTTTCTAAAAAGCTTTTGATGCATTACTAAAAACCACCTTAAAACACATTTTGGAATAGTGAAAAGCTTTTGCCTAGTTTGTCCATTGCGGATGCTCTTAGATTGCAAAGTATATCATGCATCGAATTACTAAATACGTGTATTTTGGGTATACATTAACTCTCTCCGTCCCAAATTAATAGTCATTCTTAAAAAAACACATTGTTTTAATAAACATCATTATCACTGCATTCTCTTTTTTATTTTTTTTTTCTTTTCAAAATGAAATTCTTACAATTATGCAATTGATTAAAACTTTATATATAGCTTGTAATTTTTAGCATCACTAGGTGCAATATGGTAAATTCGTTACATTACTTACATATATTTTTTAAAGAAGACCATAATTTTAGGACATCTAAAAATAATATAAAGGATTATAAATTTGAAACGAAAAAAATAAGTATTTATGTTTAAATGATTATATATCCAACTGACCTAATATACACCCCACCATTTTTTTAAGAATTTCGTCGGTGTTTACTTTTTTTTTTCTTAATCACTTTATTCATGTTCCTTAAAAGGACAATGCATTTAATATAAAACACTTTCGAGTAAACTCCCGCGGGAGATTAGTCCACTCGTATAAAAAGCGATGAGAACTCCTCGTAGTAGACTAAAAAAAAACTATATGAGATATTTATAGACACATATACAAACAATTTAGTAGGTGACACATTCCATAAGGGTGTTATTATATGTATCTCTCATGGCTTCCTGAAAAAGGAAAAAATACATCGTTTGTGTACTTTTTGTCTCTTTATCATTTTTTGGACAGTGTTTTTACCAGTTTTTTTCTGTATTTTTGTCAATTTAACAGTTTTGATTTACTAAACTTTATTTTTTTGATTTCGTATTTTCCGATTCATAATTTTATAACAAAACAAAAATTATAAAAAAAATGCAAAATAAGGGGGTATAGATATTTTTCTTAAAACGGGCAAACTGTCATGTATTATAATCATGGTTATAAATAAAATGCGTATATGACAGCATGTTTAAATTACGCGTTTTAGCGGTTAAAATCAGTTTTTAGCGTTTTTTAAAGCGTGACTTATAACGGTACAATATATAAAAATATTTATTTTGTTTTATAATATTTTAATATTATATTCATATCGAGTTTAGAATAAGTATTATACATAATAATTAAAATTAGTAAATTCAACTTATATGTAATAATATTCACTTTTTAGAGTTGAATGCAAAAAATCACCAGTCCTCATTTCGTAGCACGCTTTGACTTATTACATAGTATGAAATCCGTGTCTTAAGCTTTAGCGCGCTTTAAAAAGGGTCTTTGCGGGCTATTTAGAACCGTGATAATCATCATCCTCCGCTTCAGTTTTTACTATTTGATTTAGATAGTCGTTTAATTAGCCGTTTTGCTTTTTCTCGTCATCAAAGCCCGTCTAGCTCAGTTGGTAGAGCGCAAGGCTCTTAACCTTGTGGTCGTGGGTTCGAGCCCCACGGTGGGCGCTTTCTCTTTTTGACTTTTTTTCACACACACCTCCAAATCCAATCTCAACCGTCAACTTTTCACACCGACACGTGTCACAATCTCACACACCCTAGCCATCACGAGACCCCACAGCCAGCGCGAAGCAAAATACTATTTCCTCACAAATCTTTAAAAAACCGTTTGAAAAAAGATCTTCTCAAGTTGAAGTCAACTTGATTTTCCAATCACAATAAAGATAAATGTATGTGAGCCCTTGTATTACACTAAAAGAAAAACTTTTATACATTTATTTAAATTCTGATTAACCAACATGATCAATCAAGTTACCTTCAACTTGAGAGGATTTTGATCCAAACCATTTCCTCCCAAATCTTTAAATCTAACACTTTTAACATAGCTTATTTGCTTATAAAAGTAGTTCACTATATAGTCTTACTTTAAGGATAGTTATTTTAAAAAAGAAAAAGAAAAAAAGAAAAAAATGTGGTTTGTTAAAAGTATGAATTATATCTTTCGTCGAAACGTAAATTGCATTTAACCATTACATAACTGTGCACCATACATCCTGATGGATGGTTCAAATATTTTTTCCATTAAAAACTAATGCGGGTCTAAAAAGAAAGGCGTTGTAGTCTTTTTACTTTCACATGGATGTATTTTCAATTTTACTCAACAAAATTATCTCTTTCCGGAAAATGGTTTTAATTTTCTTTTTTTAATTTTCTCCAAAGGAAAAGATTCAATTTTTTCGAATAAAAAGGTTCAATTTTTTTGTCGAAAAAAAGTTTGGGATTTTGGGGAACTTTTTTTTGGAAAAAAACTTGAATATTAAAATTAAAAAAGATTAAAAAACTTACTTTTTATCTTACAAAAAATTAAAAATATTTAAAAAAATAGAAAATTTTAATCTTTTTGCAAGAAAAACGTGATAAATTATCTTTAACTTTTTAGAAATTTTTTTGAAGAAAAACGTAAAACTTATTAAAACTTTTTAACTTTAATAAAAAAGTTACCTTTTATCTTAGAAAACGTAAAACTGTTTTTAAAAAACGTTTAATTTTTTTTTTAATAAAATCAGAATAAAATCGTTTAGTTATTTTTTATTTTTATTTTTAATTTGAACAAAAATGTAAAAGAAAGATAAATTTTTTTAACTTTGAAATTAAACATTTTTTTTGGGAAAAGATTAAACGTAACAGTCTTTTTTATAAATTGAAAAAAAGTATTTTTTTAGTAAGATGCAAAATAAAATATATATCCGCGTAAAAGAAAAAGACAAAAATACGCTTCTTTGTAAACATTAGTTAGTACCCAGAAAAATATTTGCACCATCCTCGTATGTAATTTGCGCCAAGTTTCGACGAGGGACTTACGCTTTTGGCAAACCATATAGTGAAGCTTTTTTTCACTCAGATCTTAGCTGGTGGCTCATATTTGTTTCTAATGGGCTGCTTAAACTTTTTGTTAAGGTATTCAAAATCACTTGGAAACCTGCAATCCTACAAGGCCATTCACGTTGCTGGAACTAAAGGATTAGGCTCAACCGCTGCGTTTCTTTCCAATATTTTACGTGCTTTAGGCTATTCTGGTGCTACACAAGGTATTACAGTTGAAGGTTTAAGATCATCATAACAATTATAAAAACCCTAACATAGATCAAAGAGCATACAGCGGAAGCAGATTAACAAGATTTTTAAATAACACAATTATAATTAATCAAGGCTAGGGTTACATACCTTTTCCTTAGCAGAACGATCACCGGTAAAAATAGATCAAGAACACCACCAGGATGTAATCTAAAATAAGATCACACCACGATCTTGTACACACGTGATACGATGAGCTAATCGTGAGTCTAGCACGAACAGAACCGAGCCTTCCAAGTCTATGGAAGATCTACCCAACAACCCTAGAGAGGGGCTAGGACTAGATCTAAAATAGCTTATAGAAAATCAAAAGTAAACCCTAATAAGGGTGTGTTTGGCCGGCGGTTAGAAGCAAAGAAAAGAGAGAATGGAGTGAAAAATTATGAGGCTTTAGGTTTGTTTATATACACCTTGGAAAACTTCTCTTCCAAGGTTAAACAAGATAAAGCAACAAAATCTTTTCCCTTCTCTCTTGTCTCCTCTATTTAGGCCGGATATTACACCTCCAAAAGAGGTTTCCGGAACTCTTCCGACTCCTTCTTTTAGCTTCTTTAACCTTCTATAACGACCGTTTAATACTCAACTTTTAATTACTTAACGATCGTTAGCTACAGTTTGATTTAATAAATATAATAAAAATATTTAATAAATAAATTAACTCTTCACGTAATGTGTGCAATCCCGTGATCTCGAGTTCGATCCTATCACACGACTATCGATTTTAAAGTCCATAAACTTTCAGCTCCCACTTGGACAAAATTCGAATGTCGTGATCATATTGATTAGCGTCTAGTTACACTAACAATGTCACTAGTACAACTCGAGTAAGGCTTCCTGGACAAAACCTTTTAATGATATATAATCATTATTATTATCCTCTCATTTCAAATACATTGTTAATAAGGATATGGATCTTAGTCATTCCTTCATTAACTATTCTGTTTCTCGTTTACGGATATAGCAAGATTACCAAAACACATTTGGGTGTGGCCACACAAACATCTTACTATTCCCCCGAGGGGCCCAGTTGTATTTATACTTCAAATAATAATTTGAAGGAAACGAATCCCATTTCGACTACAAGCAAAACACATGAACTTCGCAACACTTCTGAAAATAACCCTTATGACTACCAGTTACGTTTAGCGTTAGGTTACCTTACAGAAATGCACTATATTCAATGCAGTTTTCTGGCATCTCAGGTCTAAGGATAACTGTTTATGATTTACTTAATGACAAAGATCCATAAAGTAAAATCACATAGTTGGGATAAGTCCAATATTTGATCCATCAAATATCATCTAAAATTGACCAATTATACTTTCAAGTATACTCTGTCACTATTTTGAATTGTCTTAATTTAATAATACTCCCATATTATTAATCGACAACGGACATTTAGAAACATCAAAATTCTCATGGATTAAAACATGTAAAATAGGATACAAAATCAAATAACAAACAAATAAACGAAATCCATTCTTTATTTCATCAATTCAATAATGTCTTACATCCTTTATCCAAATACTAATCATCAGATTTATTGCATGAATTCGCTAGCTAGTTGCAGCCCAATGGCCTTGGCATGCTTAACTACCTTTGGCCTAGACAAAGCCTTAGTAAAAGGATCAGCTACGTTATCATCTGTGTGAACTTTTATTAATTTTATTTCTCGAGCTTCCACTTGTTCTCGAACGTAGTGATATCTACGTTTAAAGTGTCTGGCGCCCTTCATGACTCCAGGGTCATTGGCGAATATTATTGCCGCAGAGATGTCGCAATATATATCAATAGGTTCTTTAATTGAAGGCATCACTCCAAGATCTCCAATAAACTTCCTAATCCAAACAGCTTCCATTGCAGCTTCTGAAGCGGCCATGTACTCAGATTGAGTCGCATGCATAGCAATGGTTTTCTGCTTACTGCTCTTCCAGTCAACTACTCCTCCATTGATGACAAACACGTAACCCGTCTGAGACTTCGTATCGTCTTTATCACATTGCCAGGACGCATCACAGAATCCTGTTACATTTAATTCTGTGTCTGGTTTACCCCCGAATACCAAAAACATATCTTTCGTACTTCTCAAATACTTCAAAATATGCTTAACAGCAGTCCAGTGGGACTTCCCTGGATTCTGTTGGTATCTACTGACCAAGTTCTGAGCAAACGCCACATCAGGCCTTGTGCATCTTACAACATACATAATAGATCCTACAGCCGAAGCATAAGGCACCTTCTTCATGTAAGCCACCTCTTCAGGTGATGATGCATCTTTCTCATGACTTAACTCATGCTTAACCTCCATCGGTAAGAAACCTTTCTTAGAGTTATGCATGTTATATTTCTTCAATATCTTATCAATATAAGCATCTTGGCTAAGACCAATTAACCGTCTACTCCTATCTCGATAGATCTTAATTCCCAGAATATATGCAGCATCTCCCAAATCTTTCATAGAGAAGCATTTACCAAGATAATCCTTAACTTCCTTAAGTCTTGGAATGTTACTTCCCATGATCAATATGTCATCGACATATAGAATTAGGAACACTACATTACTCCCACTAGCTTTGCGGTATACACATGGCTCATCACGATTTTGAATAAATCCAAACTTTTTGATTTCTTCATCAAATCGCTTATTCCATTGACGTGATGCTTGCTTCAAACCATAAATAGACCTTTGAAGTTTGCACACGCGTTTTGGAAATTTAGGATCAAAATACCCTTCCGGTTGTTGCATATAGATGTCTTCATCTAAGCGACCGTTCAAGAAGGCAGCTTTAACATCCATTTGCCATATCTCATAGTCATAGTATGCTGCTATAGCTATGAGAATCCTAATAGCTCGTAAGTCTGCTACAGGAGAGAATGTCTCCTCGTAGTCTATGCCAAAAGTTTGAGTAAAACCTTTAGCCACTAAACGTGCTTTGTAGGATTGTACATCACCATCCATGTCAGTTTTCTTCTTATAGATCCACCTATTTTTCACTACTTTAGCATTTTTAGGTGCGTCCACAAGAATCCAAACATCATTGATTTCCATGGATTTCATTTCCTCATTCATTGCAACCATCCATTTTGACTTTTCTGGATCAGACATTGCGGATCGATAGTTAGCAGGTTCACCAAGATCCCCTACTTCCTCCTCATCATCCTCTATGTATAGACATAGTTTGTCCGGCGCACGTATAGTCCTTTGAGACCTACGTGGAGGAATTAATTCCGGTGGAACACTCAGACTTTTTGGTTCTACAGGAATTTCATCGCTAGTATTTTCAGAAGGCAATGTATCTTCTTGAATTTCTTCAAGATCATAATTTCTCCCACTGAATTCTTGATTTACAAGATCATTTTCAAGGAAGTCTCCATACCGAGCCACAACTATCTTGTTCTCAGCTGGATAATAAAAGTAGTAACCCATAGTTTCCTTAGGGTAACCTACAAATATACATTTTACTGAGCGTTGTTGGAGTTTATCTCCAGAGTCACGTTTCACATACGCCTCACAACCCCAGACTTTCAAATAAGACAAATATGGCTTCTTGCCATGCCATAGTTCATATGGTGTCTTATCAACCTTCTTTGTGGGAACCTTATTCAGAATACGAACAGCAGTTTCAAGAGCATAATCCCAAAAAGATAATGGTAAAGTTGTAAGATTAAACATAGATCGTACCATATCCAATAATGTACGATTTCTCCTTTCAGATACACCATTTTGTTGTGGAGTATACGGAGAAGTAAGTTTCTGAACAATTCCATTTTCACTTAAATAATCTTTAAACTCTTGACTTAAATATTCACCACCACGGTCAGAACGAAGAGCTTTAATCTTCTTTCCCAGTTGTAACTCTACTTCGGCTTTAAACGTTTTGAATGTTTCAAATACCTCATGTTTATGCTTAAGTAAATAAACATAACCATAACGGCTATAATCATCCGTAAACGTCAAGAAGTAGCTAACACCTTTCCTTGACACATGTCTAAGTGGTCCACACACATCAGTATGTATCAAACCAAGTAGTTCAGTAGCCCTTTCAATATTGCTATTAAAAGGTTTCTTGGTCATCTTCCCAGAGATACAAGATTCACATTTATCAAATGATTCATCATTGATACTTTCCAAAAGCCCATCACGTTGAAGCTTTTGTATGCGAGTCTTCCCAATGTGGGCAAGTCTACAATGCCAAAGATAAGAAGAGTTCTTGTCTAACTTACTCTTCTTATTCATGCTAAAAACAAAATTATTTTTCCTCTTGAGATTTATATCATGCATGTTAATTTCAAAAACACCATTCACAGAAATTGCATCAAAATAGAATAAACCATCTTTGAAAACAGAAATTCTATTATTATCAATCGTGTGAGTAAATCCAAGATCCAACATACTAGAAAAGGAAATAACACCCCTAACAATTGTAGGTGCATAATGACAATTATTTAAAGACAGTACTAAACCCGAAGGTAAAACTAATTTAAATATTCCTATAGCTTCAACTGCTGCTTGTGCGCCATTGCCCACTTGCAGAAATTGTTCCCCATAGGTAAGTCTCCTCTTCAACTCAAATCCCTGCAGGGTATTACAAATATTAATAACACATCCCGTATCATATACCCAGGAGTTTGATTTGTATGAAAGATTAAATAACTCTATCATAAATAAGTTACCTGAAGATGGTGCTGCAGCAACTTGCTCAGCCTTCTTCTTATGTTCTGCCATTTCATGGAGATAGAGAGAGCAATTCCTCTTCCAGTGTCCAGTCATCTTGCAGTGGTGACAAGTCTCATCTTTCAGAGATTTCTTAGCAAAGTTATGCTTCGGTTTTGATGTGGTCGCAACTTGCTTGCTCTTATCAACCTTGCCTTTGCCTTTCTGCTTCTTATTCCCTTGCGGTTTTGGTTTCGACACTCTACCCTTTTGTACATAAAGTACTTGAGGAGTAGCAGTGGGTGCCTTATCTTTCAAACCCTTTTCAAAGTCAATGAGCATTGCATGCAAATCATTAACTGTCTTCCCCGTGCAATGCATATTATAGTTACGAACGAAATCACCAAAGTCCTTATTAAGGGACCTATTGATCAAGTTAATAGCCATATTATGATCGAAGGGTTGTCCTAGTGCGATGAGTTGTTCCATATAACCCCTCATCTCAATGTAATGTGCACTTACGGACTTTCCAGGAGCTTGCTTGCAACTATGTAGAGCATCAACCAGATCATAGATCTCTACAACTTGTGGCGTTTCATACACTGCCTTGAGTTCATCAAGCATCTGCTTAGGATGAAATAGCTCATACTTCCTTTGAAGTGATGGAGCCATTCTCCCTAACATTACAGCAGCCACCTCATGGTGCTTCTTAACGTTAGCAGCGTGTTGAAGCCTTTCCGCATCAGTTGCTCCTTCAGCAAGATCCTCCGGAAAAGGAGTTTCCAAGATATTGATGGTACCCGCTGCTCTCAGAACAATTCTTAGTGAGCGGTACCAATCATTGAAATTAGGGCCAGTAAGTTCAGGCCGTTCAAAAAATGCTTTGAACGCCGAGCTTATTGTCAGATTGTTTTCGGGTTGAGCCATTTCTACAGAAATAAGTTCAAACATTAGTATTTTCGATAATAAAATTCAAGAAAATAAAATTACCCCGGTAATAAAACCATAGTATTTCCTTGAAAAACTAGAATCCATATTGACATAGATTTATCACATCAGTTGATCTGCTAGTGACAAATGTATTCAACATAGTAACTTGTCGAACAATAATTGCCAAATCATATTGCAATTTCTAGATATGTCAGGGATTTACATTGCCAAAAACTTTTGCAATGTAAACATGTTTTATCCCTTCTTTATGCCTTAAGTTTCCAGTTCTCACTGAGTAACTCAATTAAGTCGACTAATCTAAAGAACGTAAAACCTTCATGTGCAATCTTATTCAGTCATGAAGTTTTCTCTCCATTACAACATCGTCCGATATCTTATATGACGACAATTGTAACTTCAAGTGTTCGTCAATTAGAGGGCATATGACTTAAATTTTTAGGGTATAGATTTTGGTGTCAAAATCATGTATGGAGAAGCATGCATACATCTCCATAGCATAAGTTTAATAAAACGTTTAGTAAACTTTTTGGTGAGACTAAAAGTTCATCATATATTTGCAAGTTGAGGTATTGGTTAAACCAAACAACCTTAAAGAATTATACCAATAACAACCGTAGGTAATTCCAATTTTGACGCACAGGCGAGCCGGGAATTTGGTCAGCGTAAAAGCATAGCACCTCCTTCCTTAACCGGGTACTTGACCAGCGGTGCGTTATACCCACTTTATAGTTTGTCAAAATTGAGTAGGCCGTTAAGTTGCTATTGCAATTCTAATCAACACAAATCATATGTAATTTAGGTCTCAAAACAATTCATTAATTTTGATAAGATTTAGTCCATATTATTTTTCTTAAAAAAACTACCCTTGTTTACAACATACAAAAAAAACGCATGAAAACAAGTAGTACAAAAAAAAACTAAATCAAATAGCCACATGCAAACAATTTATTCAAAGAACATCAAACCTAGGGTTTTTATGAACATAAAAAGTCTTCCCTAATTTTAAAACTTTGAATCAAATGAAGCAAATAGCAATCAAAATTATATGATCCGTAAAAACATGCATGTTTATTACGGATCTTCCATATTCTCTTAACAATTAAAACTAGTACGGATCGTAACCACACATGACATAACAATTAATTCATGCATAAATCTAAAGTTAATTACCATGTAATTTTAGGGTTTACAAAAAATTTTTTTTATAAAAAATTCGACATAAGTCGATTTTAATAATAATAAAAAACGAAACCCTAAATTTTCATAAAACCTAAAAAACAACATGTAATTTTTAACACAAATCATTATTAGTTAAAAAACTTTAGATCTTGATAATTATAATCATGTTAAAACGGCTCTCGATGCCACTGAAGGTTTAAGATCATCATAACAATTATAAAAACCCTAACATAGATCAAAGAGCATACAGCGGAAGCAGATTAACAAGATCTTTAAATAACACAATTATAATTAATCAAGGCTAGGGTTACATACCTTTTCCTTAGCAGAACGATCACCGGTAAAAATAGATCAAGAACACCACCAGGATGTAATCTAAAATAAGATCACACCACGATCTTGTACACACGTGATACGATGAGCTAATCGTGAGTCTAGCACGAACAGAACCGAGCCTTCCAAGTCTATGGAAGATCTACCCAACAACCCTAGAGAGGGGCTAGGACTAGATCTAAAATAGCTTATAGAAAATCAAAAGTAAACCCTAATAAGGGTGTGTTTGGCCGGTGGTTAGAAGCAAAGAAAAGAGAGAATGGAGTGAAAAATTATGAGGCTTTAGGTTTGTTTATATACACCTTGGAAAACTTCTCTTCCAAGGTTAAACAAGATAAAGCAACAAAATCTTTTCCCTTCTCTCTTGTCTCCTCTATTTAGGCCGGATATTACACCTCCAAAAGAGGTTTCCGGAACTCTTCCGACTCCTTCTTTTAGCTTCTTTAACCTTCTATAACGACCGTTTAATACTCAACTTTTAATTACTTAACGATCGTTAGCTACAGTTTGATTTAATAAATATAATAAAAATATTTAATAAATAAATTAACTCTTCACGTAATGTGTGCAATCCCGTGATCTCGAGTTCGATCCTATCACACGACTATCGATTTTAAAGTCCATAAACTTTCAACAGTTACAATTATCGCAGAATTAGTTTTTACACGATTAGGGAATAAGTGGTAGCCATTTACTCTGAGCAGGTCCACATATCAAGACCATAAGGGAATGCATAACAGTAGGAAGAGTAGGCGATCCGGTATCTGCCCACGCAGTAAATTTGTTGTTCCAAAGGATAAAAGACGTTCTTGATAAGGTCGTGCAACTTGAAATGGGACACCTTAGTCTTTTTGAGGTAACAGATTAATAACTCCTTGCTTTGACAACAATATGTTATTTATTAGAACCATCTCATTGTATATAGGTTCTCACTGCTGTGGCGTTCCATCTGTTTGCTGAAGAGAACGTTGACATTGCTGTTATTGAGGTTTATATCGTCTTTCTACTGATTTCTTATTAAACTTACATACTCGAGATATTATTTAATGCTTCGTTTGTTGGTTTGAAGGCTGGATTAGGTGGTGCTCGTGATGCAACAAATATACTATCTAGCTCGGATCTTGCAGCTTCTACTATAACAACAATGGGTGAAGAGGATTTGGCTACACTAGGGGGCTCCTTGGAAAAAGTATTGCAGTAGCAAAGTCAGGCATCATTAAACATGGCCGTCCAGTTAGGTGGTTGGCCAGTTCCCATACATCGATTTGTTTTAGCTGTATTACGATGACCATGTCACTAATATGGTTTCACAATATTTCACCTGACAAATAACTCTTGCCGTCTTCCAACTTTATAGAAAATATAACTCCATTCAGGGGATTGAGCTTTCTTACATTTCGTTATATCCTTCAAAGGGCAATACAAACATTTTCTAGTTATACACTTAGGTGGCTATATGTGCATAATCTAAGCTATTCCATATTTCATTAGGTTACATGCATGTATGTTTGACGTCGTTTTACGCGAAAACTTTCAGGTTGTTCTAGGCGGGCCCTATCTTCCAGACATCGAGCTTCGAGACAAAACATCTTTAATGTGTTCTCCAGTAATCTCAGTATCAGACCCCAGTAACAGAAGTACCATTAAGGGGATTAGAAACGTATCTGACACTACTACACAAACTGACATAGAGCCCTGTTTAAAACCCCCTTATCATTCTAGTAATCTAGTTACGTACTAAGTATAACTAAATACTACTACTATAATTCATTTCATCTATCATATCCTACGAGTAACAAACTAATAAAATAATAGATTATAGGTGTACCGTGTACATGCTTATTGATTTTGCCATTTGTATTCAGTTTGTTAACAGAAAACTTGCATCGTACACAAATTATATAATAAAATGATTATGTAATCGCTAAAAGTCTTTGGTTGCTAAAAGTTAAATAGACAACGTCTGTACGTCACAATCAACGATTATAGTTTTGTAGATATATACTAACATCAGTTTATATACTGTGTTTTTTTAGGGGGATTTAAACTAAACGGTAGGGCTGAGCTTCGGGCCAATCCCGACCCGTCCCGAAACTTACCGAAACCAAAACAACCCTTAAAACTAAACTGAAACCGGAACCGCAATGCTCGGTTCGGTTCGGTCCCAACTCGAGATCAGTCGGTTTAAATTCGGGTTGAACCCGAAACCGAAATACATGATGTTCCAAACACACCTGTTCAAAAAAAAACATCCAACACCCCTTGTATACCTGTTGTGAACATAGTGGGCAATTAAGCTGCTATTTTTTCAATATTGTGGGCAAATAAGCTGCTGTGAAGTGTGAACACAGTGAGCAAATAAGCTGCTGTGAACACAGTGGGCAAATAAGCCTGTCAGTGTACTAAGAAAGAAAACTATACTGCACACGTTTGATAAAGACTCGATGATTCAACATTTGATAAAGACTCGATTTTGCCATTTGTATTCAGTTTGTTAACAGAAAACTTGCATCGTACACAAATTATATAATAAAATGATTATGTAAACGCTAGAAGTCTTTGGTTGCTAAAAGTTAAATAGACAACGTCTGTACGTCACAATCAACGATTATAGTTTTGTAGATATATACTAACATCAGTTTATATACTGTGTTTTTTTAGGGGGATTTAAACTAAACGGTAGGGCTGAGCTTCGGGCCAATCCCGACCCGTCCCGAAACTTACCGAAACCGAAACAACCCTTAAAACTAAACTGAAACCGGAACCGCATATTCGACTCAAAATATCCTATATTATTTTTGAATCCGACACAAACTTTTATTGCAGGCCTCATCTTCTCCAAGGACACAAACTTTTGCACTCGATCATATCGATGAGCATTGGGGACACTATGGAGCCGACAAACTGTAGTTGAGATTTTGAATGATATCTCGGTTTTAACAAGCAGCTGCAACCGAAAGAAGACGAGAGACTCCTCTGGTGGTTGGTGAATGTGTACTGCTTTATTTAACCCAAGCCATTTTGGCTGAACCAAGGAATCATCAAAAAGAGACAACAGAAATAGATTCTGACAATGCTTCAGATGAGGTGCCATTGGCAGATGAGACTGATATTCTGTGACTGAGAACGTTGATGTGGATTAAGAAGATACTGTTGTTAAGATGAAGACTCATATATACCAAGGTTAGTTGAACAGGTTCTGTGATACTGCCGTAGATAGAACGTCGCTGTCATGGTAACATTGAGGATGCTTGATCATGTGTCGGTCCTATGATTGGATATGCATTTTGCGCGTTATGATATAGTCACAATTGGTGCATTGCGTTTTATTACATAGGTGCTTATTAAAAATAGTCAGTTTGAGATTGCTATGGATCAAAATGTTTAGTTCACCATAGAATAATGATATATTACAGTTTGATCAACGCAATAATATAAGATCTGATTAACTAAAAGTTGGATTATATGTTGTCATGCAGTAAAAATTATCGAAGTTGATGCCTCACAGCCTTGCAAACACTAGATACGGAATGCATGGAATAAGCATGCACATAAAGACGTATTGCTGTTGTTTTTTGGTTTAACAAAGTTTGATAATCAAACCTGGAACAACATCTTTCAAAACAATCCTTTTGCTTATAAATAAGCATATAAGAAATGCCAAGCAGCCCCTTAGTTTAAACTTTGAACTCAAACAACTTTGAAATAAGTATGTATTGTACTGAAAATTGTTTATTTTGACCCAAGATATGCATACTTGGTCAGCTCTTAATAATGAAACACGACCATTTTCCTTGTATGCATTCTTTGCAACTCTACCATTTTCCTTATACATAAAATATACGACCCATTCCTTGTATGCATATTTTGGTCAGCTCTTTTTTTTTTGAAGTGCCTTGGTCAACAATTTATGAAATACGACCAGTCTAGATGTGCATGAATTTTCCTTGTATCCATACATACTTTGATCACTCTATATAAAGGGCTAAGAAAGAAAACTATACTGCACACGTTTCTAGCCTAATTTCAGTAATTCACACAAAAAGGGCTTGTGAATTAGATTACTTTTCAGGCTTATGAGGTTGTTTGATTTTGGAAAAGCTAATAAGCCCATTTTTTCTTGAGCTTATGAGCTTATCATGTATAGCTTATGGACTTCCATAAGCCATGAACAACAAGCTCATAAGATGAAAAAAATGAGTTTACGAGCTTTTCCAAAACAAAATAAGTTCATAAGCCCGAAAAATAAGCTCATACAGACAACCCCTAATATATCATCCATATTTCATAAAAAGACTGAAAACCCACATGAAATTGTCATAAAGATATATAATGTACAGTATCTATAATTATTAATTGAACAAACAATTCACATACAATTCACAATTCATAATTAGAGATTAATTGAACAAACAATTCACATGTATCTAGAAATAGAAGAAAGATTAGAAAGATTAATTAAAATATGATACCTGCTAATTGTGAGGATTAGAAAGATTAATTGAAATATTAGAAAGCTTAATTGAAATTGTAGAAAGCTTGTGTGACGGCACCAGATTTGATTGTGTGTGTGAGAGAGAGAGAGTATTGAGGGTTTTGTTCTGTGAAAGTATGGGGGGATTTTTGGGAACTTTGAATCAGTATTGAAATTTTGGGAAAGTATGAATTGAAATTTTCAGGGTTTTGGTGAAATATTGGGGGAGAAAGAGCGGGTTAGGGTTTCACCGCCCAAACTTTTGGTGAAATATTGGGGGAGAAAGAGCGGGGATGGGTGCGGTTTTGGTGAAATATTTGGGAGATGGATAAACTTACAACTTATACAAACAAAACAAAGTTATTAACCTTATATAAATTTATATGATAAAATTTAAAATCTAAGGCAACAACTTTTATTAAAATTTATTAAAAATCTTATTTATAAAAAAACAAAATTAAAATTTATTTGATAAAACTTAAAACTTAAAATGTATTTGATAAAACTTAAAATCCTACTATAAAAAACAAAATTAAAATTTATTTAATAAAATTGGAAAACAAATTTATTAAATTATAAAAATTCTACTTATTAAAAAACAAAGTTAAAATTTATTGATAAAACTTAAAACTTAAATTTATTTGATAAAACCTACAACACAAACTTTTAGTAAAATTTATTAAAAAACATGTAAACGACCCCTCCGGCACAATTTCAATGTCAAGTCGAACACCCGGGTTATACATTACATATATAATGACCGACTAATAGGTGAAATCGACAAGTAAAATGTCTCTTAAAACATGATAATCAAGATAATAACACAAATGTATCACCCAACCAACCTCCCCTTGGTGAATATTATTAATAAAGTCAAGTACAAAACAGATTAGTCCTCAAACGAGTGCTAATTAACAAATACAAAAGAAAGATAAAGTTAGATCGTCCCAACTAGGTTGATCCGATCTCCTCACTACATAAACACTCACACTCAAACGATTACAAGATAAAAATCCTTCCACAATATAAAGCCTTACACGGCTATCATAAGAAGACAGTAAAACACACTCAAGTGTGTGTAATATTATGAGTGATAAACGAAATTGTAGCACCAGCTAGGGTGTAACTCATCCAAGACATATGGGTCAATGATAGGCTCCAACGGCTAGATAAGATACGTGCCTGCACAATAAAACAATTCTATTAGTATGTTTACTTTATAATGATTACAAAATTATAAATAATATCATATTTACCTTTATTCAGTGCAAGTATTCAACAAAGAATACCTTCATCATGGTCGGATCTCAAATAAGTGGTGTCATCGATAACATCATTGGAAGATGAAGCACCGATAGAAAACGGGGGCAACTCATCAAACTGGTCATATTCCTCTTCGTCGACAACATTCTCAACACCAACTATACGTCGTTTACCATAGAGCCCTGTATTTTGAAGAAAAGTGGGAACTATGGGGGGTAGAATAGATCCCCTTTTTTGGAAGGAAACAGGGCTCTATGTGTTTGCTCGAATAGAGCCCTGTTCTATGCTAAGAAACATGGCTGTATAGCTTTCAAAAAAAAGAGGAATCCCTTTAGACCCCATTTTTCACAAATAAGGGGCTTTATTAAGGGGGCTTTATACCCATTTGTGTAGTAGTGTGAGAGTCCTTGCCAAGTCTGTGATATTATACTCGCGACACAGAGAGAGACCCAAGAATGGTAGGTACTTGCATTCGATAATGATCAACACCTAGTTTCTTCATCTTATCAACTCTTGTAAACACAAACACTTTCTTGTAAACTTATTTAGTCTATTGAGCTCGATAATCAAAGTTTAAGTTTGCTGGGACTGCACCAACTTCAGAATGCTGTCACCGCTACATGTGCAGCACACTGCCTCGTGATCAAGGTTCTTCAAACCTGATCCCTATCTTTACCTTGTAAAATTTAATTGTTTCTTATACCTTCATGCCTATTTTGTTGTATTTTCTACTTTTTCGGATGGACAATTTCAGGTGAATCCGTACTTACTGGTCCTGAACGTATACAACTGTTGGGAAGAAGTCAGTTTTTAACACCTATAGAAGTCGAGGCATTGGGACTACCTTGTGCCATATACTGCTAGATGGAGGTTTAAATTACTTATGCTTTCGCAAATTTATCCATATGTGATCTTTATTGGTTGACCGAAACAGCATGTTTAATTGTTTGGGGTATTATGTTTATTTCAGCTCATACCAAAGAATCTGCCAAGGCTTTGGCCAACATGATTAAGATAACAAGAGGCACGATTAGTTTTTGCTATGGCAAGTGACAAAGACCATCGAGCATTTGCAAGAGAATTACTTTGCAGGTACAAATGTACAACTTTTCGATAATATGCATCTTGTTTGTAGATGTCGCAGCTTGAACGTGTAATGTGAAAATGAGTCAATGTGGGATATGTATTTTCCTAACGGGTTGAAAGGGTTAAAGGCTTGATCAAGCGTTTAAATTAACTACTCGTACAACCTTATAATTCCTTACTAAAGAGTGCTCATCATGTAAGTAATAGTCTTCATAATCATATAGGAGTATTAAATATATGATTTTTTTTAAGAAGTTTTTGAAATTGTTAACGGAGACAGCGCGACTCTCATTTTGCCAGCTATATTTATTAGTGCGTGTCTTCGTCCCAAAATATAATCGAGCGTGAAGTGTTTGGCTATTTGACAGAGAGCGTGAAGTGTTGTTGCAGTGAAGCATTTGGATGCTATACTCCTGACAGAAGTTAGTGTTGGATAATCGTGATGGGTCATGGTGCGGGTCGGTATAATCACGGGTCGTTAGTTTGAATATAGGTATAACATGTATGGGAAGAAGTCTTCGTGCATGTTTCTTAGTAGCAAGAATAAAGGAATAAGACTAGGAGAGTGGGTATTTGTGTCCGGTTCTTTAGGATCACTGAGACCCACGTAGGTTAATTTAAAGGCTATATATACATGCCTTAGTATCTGTGTAATATTGTACTTCTCTTTACCACTTTAACATATAAACAGTAGTAAGTTTACAGTTATATCACTGAGTGTTTAAGGAGTTGTGCCATTGTGAAGTTCTGTGTGTACTTCACTCCTCCTGCTTACATTTTTTTCATATACAATTAGTGTTACAACATCAGTGAAATACTGAGTTGTGCAAGCTGAGACCTACACGTGGTATCAGAGCGTAGGGCTCGTTAACGGGGGAAGCCTCTGCCGCCGGCGGGTGTATTGGTCGGTGGAGGGCAGGTGTTGAAAGGGCTTCATTGTAGAAGAAAGTTAGGACAGCAGGGGCTGTTTCAGGACTGTTTAAGCAGCCGTAAACGGAGGCTAAATTTATGGTGTTTTCGGTTGCCCGTTGTCGCGAAGGAGTGCTAGTTAAGATGACGGAGCTGAGGTCGATCGAAGGCGGGTTTGAGAGTCGGTTTCAGAAAAGGGTGTAGCCCTTCGCTCAAGGGCTGACACAGCAAGGAACCGAGTGAGCAGGCAAGAAAGAAAGGGTCGATTGCAGCCCTATGCAATCAGGTCGAGTAGAAGAAAGAAGGAGCACGTTGTCCAATGGTAGCAAACAAAAAAAGATGAAAGCAAGCAACAACTTTTGATCGCAGCGGGTGACCAAAAGAACGCAACAAGAGAACGCAGCAAGAAGTATAGCAAGGAGCGCTTTCTCAAAGAAGGAAGCGAGCAAGAAACAAGGATCGATAAGCAAGAGTCGACAAGCAAGGGTCGGCAAGCAAGAGTCGACAAGCAAGGGTCGACAAGCAAGGTTCGAATAGCAAGATTCGATTAGCAAGTAGCAAGAACGAGATGAAGACCGGTATTTTAGCAAGGATTTGATACCGTGTTTTGAACTCAGACAGTTTAGCAAGGACATTGAGCAAGTGGATTACGTAGCAGGAGGTGATCATCAAGATTATGGGGGTGAAGTTAGCAGGGCTGGAGACCGGTAAAGGCTTCCTTGTCCCTGTTAAGAGACCGCTGGATCCAAGCTTCTAATGAGTTAGGTATCAGATTTTCTGAATCTGGAGTTGAAGCTTACTGCAAATTGCTCAAAGATCAATCCGCTGAACAACCAAAAAACAAAAGCTTATCATAAGTTGCCTATTAGACAACACCATGTTATTCACCTTCTGCTTTTTGCTTCCCTTGCTCCACTTTTGCTGTTTTCCATTCCAAACAACAAAAATATATCATAAAAGTTACTTACACTACATGATTCTCTACATACAAACTCATTAAAAAAAAAGTTGGCCTTCTCCTGCTTTCCACCACCTGACTTTGCAGGCTTGGAAGACGGCGGAGGAGCCTTTTCCTCCTGCTGCAGGTTAACGAAAAACAAGCAAAAAAATATTATTCAAACCGGCTTAAGAAAAACCGTCTCTTAACCGGTTCCACACTTAAAATGGGACACAAGACCATTCCCTTTTACATATCTACCCAGTTACATATCTACCCAGTTATCATGCAACCGTCAATTTTTATTGGTCGAACTTAGAAAGAAAGAATAAAGCAAAATTCGTTATAACTTACGATAAACAGCTGAAACAAGATGAACTCGCCCAAAATAGCATATATAAAAAATACTAGCAGTCTCCAAAAGTTGAAAATAGGCAAACGATACAACACTGAGTCAACAATAACACATTGTTCATAATATCAAACAAAGAGGATCTTCATATTGAGAAATTAGTTTTTTGATTTGTTCTTATGTCTCTTGCTCAGTATTCTTCACACCCTCTGCACAAAGAGTGTCGCCCTCTATTTTGGTAACGATTTCTTTAATCTCTCAATTACCTGCACATAAATTTTCCAAAAAGTTGAAAAGGCTAGATTTATAAAATCAAAACAACTCTAAACCAGGTTAAGCTTGTAGAATAAAACGAAATTGAGTCACCTTCTTCATGAAAATAAAAATTCTCAGTCTCTCCAACTTCCCGCCTATAAACTGCCTCGATCTCTCTTATTTCCTGCATTTGTAGTTGAAATTGTAAAGGATAACCAATTTCAACTGCGTACAACTTGTAGAATATAAAACAACAGAAACACGTGTTTTTACCATTTCGGAAGCCTTAAGAATACACCTCCTTATGCTGGCTTGCAGCTGTTGGCCCTCTTCTCCAACACCCTGGGCAAAATATATACAAATATTAAGCTCAGCTAAAGTTTGGTTTCTCTTAATAGACCTTGCTTATTAGAAAGTTTATTATTACTACTTCTACAAGCTAGCTAAGAATACATCAAAAGGCCTTTAGACCATATCTGGGATTGCTAATTTTTTTTCTGCTTAGTTGATTATTAATAGGTTCTCAATTCTTCAAGTTATTGCCCGAAATCATATTGCTAATGGTGTAAAAGTAATAATACACGTGGAACGGTGCAGGTTTAGTGTGGCATTGCGCTGAAAAAGGACACGTCAATAAGAAAACAAAATCAATACACTACTTCCGTTCTGGTCCAGAACACGAGGACAATGAGAAAGCAGTTGATAGGGATATAAAACAAGTGTGATCATAATAAATACACCAAATCTAAAAGTATATGGCGAAATATCAAGTATAACCAGTGGCGGACCCACACTTTCAAATTTTATTTACAAAAACATAATGGACTAAGTAAAAAAGACATGTAAGACAATTATGAGACCACACTCATTTTGGAGAAATCGGGATTCTGAAGAAAAAAATACACTAAGCGGCAAAAAGCCGTTCACCTGAACCCACTTGGGACCACCCCTAAAACAAGTAAAGTAAAGTAACTCCCTCTGTGGTCATGGGTCTCAATACCATATTACCATCAGGGGCGGAGGCATGTACAAAATAGGGGGGGCAACCGCCCCCAATGACTTCTTACAATAATCATACTTTTTAAGGTAAATTTTCGATCTTGAATCGTCATGCCCTCAACCAAAAAGTGAAAATGCCCTCAACCAAATAGACAGTGTGGAAAAAATGGAGAAAGAACTGGTTTCTTGACTAGATATTTTAGTTTTTGGTTGATTTGCTGGAAGAAGATGATAAAGTTAAGGAGGACGATGAAGATGCTACGGGAACTGTGTATTTGGAATATGTGGAATATACGTGGAGTACAACCTTTTAAGTAATAAATAATTTATGTAATAATGTTACTGTACAAATCCATTCAACCATAGAATATAAGTAACTTTTGAATGAAAATATGTTACTCGGTAGTAGTAATTAGGTAGGTACTCATTTAACTTTTATATTTTTAATATTTTCATGATATATAACCGATTGAAACTTTGTTTCTATAAATGGCAATTTTTGTATGCGAACAAGAACAGTATGGTCATGTTTATTAGTTCTTCAAATACTAGTTAAAGAATACAATGCTAACTAAAGTTAATTACTTACTTCCTTCGTTTTACTTTTATTGTCTTTATTTGACTTTTTAAAGTCAATTATTTTTATTTTTGATATTTAAAATTTATGTTTGTATTACGCAATACTTAGCACTAATACCAATGAAAATACATTTAAAAACAAATCTATTCTTATATATTGTATCAAATATTGTGTAACACAGATATAAATATTAAAATTCAAAATTGAAAAGGATTGACATTGTTTCCCCCCGATATATTAGTTGTGCTTGGCTCTAATTCTTTATTATGAAGGAAAATTTTGTTCCGTTTTTTTGCCGTATTTAGTTACTTACTATAAGACTTTATCGTGGGTGTGAAAGTGTACTATTTGTAATTTCTTATCGTAAATTTTTTTGCCCCCATCCGTCTAATATCCTGGCTCCGCCACTGATTACCATCTTCCAAGGTGTATGGGAGGTTGAGATGTAGACAGCCTTACATCTACCTAAGGTTTAGGCTGCTTCTGGCTCAGCCTATAGTGACCACCCACAAGTCACGGTCCAAAACCCAACCCACCATACACAAATAGAACACAAAAACCAATTAAAAACAAAACAAAACTTGCACTTGGGGATGTGGTCTTGCCCACTGCACCCCTTGCTCTAGTGACAAGATGAGTAATAAGCATAACTAACCTGAAGAAGATACCATGCTTTGACACTTGTCTTGTTATTTTTAGCGTGGCTTGGTCTCCCGTCATACGGAGATACAAGGCTTGGCACAAATAGAGGAGACTTCATATGAAGCCAGGCCGTTGACAAGCTTTCACTATCATCACAAAAGAAACTCATCCTATGATTCTTAGATGAAATCAACTCAAGATTTTTCATATGATGTACAACCAGGGGCTCCATCTCGTAATTATCCGGCAATATTTCTCAAATTCGTTAACCATTGAAGCTTCTCAGTACCCATATATTATTACTCGTGGGATCATTGTCTCTGCTAGAACAATAAAAAATGCATAGCTGGCCTTCCATAATCCCAACAAAAGAATCACGAGGATGTAGTCTTGAATGAACAGGTAGGGTATCTATTACTCTAAATTCCTCCCGGGATAAATCAAAGGAAATGATAACTTTCTTTCTCTTACTAGCATCAGTAAAATCATTTGCAAGCCAATGAAGTGCGCCATCGAATAGGATACCATGACTATCACGTAACTGGAACGTCTTATACTTGAATTCTCCGATAAATTTCCAAGTATTGATTTTAGTGACAATACTTGGAAAAGTGAATCCTTACAGTCAAGACCGGGCTTCCAAGTGCCCATAACAAGCTTGTAATCATCTGTAGATGAATCGTAACCGAAACCGAAGAACATGGGCATGGTATTTTCAGTAAGAAGGGGTGGCATTGGTAGTTTCCTATGCTCTCTAGTCCAATGATTGTTTACCAAAATTAGGGAACCAAAAGGTGTAGGAGAGAAGCATACAAGACCATTGGAAGAACCAAGAACCTTCCATCTATTATATTTAAACAATCTCTCATTAGGAACTTTCCAATATGTAGGCATCGCTATCTTTCTGTTATCATTATCAACACTATTATGCTGCTGCTTTAGATAGGCTTTAACAAAACGATCAGTTGATATCAAAGAATTCCACGACTTACAAACGATCTTGTATCGAGTCAGTTCTTTCACATGTAATCTTAGCATAATATCTTCAAAGATCGTCACACAAAGCCATCACTGCCAATCTGTAAACAAAATCGGCCAATTACATGACGCAATAGCTATTTTACCAACAACAGTTCTAAGATATATGTAATTGTTATTCTGTTTTGTAACAGACGATGAACATTAGAGTGGTCACTACAAAACTCCAGTCCTTCCCTGGCAAAATTTCGAGCGTTTCCTTGGCGACATGTCGCCAGGGAAAACGTATCCCTGACGACATGTCGCCAGGGATAATTCGCCAAAGAAAGCTGGTGCGTGAAAGTTTCCTTGGCGACTTTTTTGGATTTCCCTGTCGACTAAGTGGGCCTCGCAGCTCTTGGGTTCAAAAACTAGTGTCACGTTGGATTTGGTGCGGGAAAGTTTCCCTGGCGACACATTTCGCCAGGGAAACTTTGGGTGATTAACAAAGTTAAGTAAACATGCTACTTAAACCTCACTTTTTCTTGGCGACATGTCGCCAGAGAAACTATTCGTTACGTTGACAAGTCAATGCCTCGCGTTGACAAGTCAACATTGTGCCAGAGTTTCCCTGGCGACATGTCGCCAGGGAAACTATTCGTTACATTGACAAGTCAATGCCTCGCGTTGACAAGTCAACGTCTCGCGTTGGCAAGTCAACGTTGTGCCAGAGTTTCCCTGGCGACATGTCGCCAGGGAAACTATTCGTTACGTTGACAAGTCAATGCCTCGCGTTGACAAGTCAACGTCTCGCGTTGACAAGTCAACGTTGTGCCAGAGTGTCGCCAGGGAAACTATTCGTTACGTTGACAAGTCAATGCCTCGCGTTGACAAGTCAACGTCTCGCGTTGACAAGTCAACGTTGTGCCAGAGTTTCCCTGGCGACATGTCGCCAGGGAAACTATTCGTTACGTTGACAAGTCAATGCCTCGCGTTGACAAGTCAACGTTGTGCCAGAGTTTCCCTGGCGACATGTCGCCAGAGAAAATTTGCTGACTTTTCAGAAAGTCAAGCGAGCCTCAGGTTTCCCTGGAGACATGTCGCCGGGGAAACTTTGTCATTTTTTTTGCAGACTGCACAACAGGCTATTTCCAGATTTTTTCGGAAAAAATCTACCAAAACCTGGGAATACAAATACAAAACCTGGGGATACAAATACTAAAAATCTACCACGAATCTAGTACCAAAACACAATAACATGTAACCTCTCGATCGATTAACTCGATCAATACAAATACATATGTCACAACTTGAGTACAAAGTTCCTAGTTACACTTATTAAACTTGCAATTCGGGGTTTACAATTATTAAACTTGCATGCTAAGGTAGGAAAAACAATACATACTAACCATTATTGCCACTACCGCCACTCCCACCGGCGCCACTACCGCTGCCTCCCATGCCACTCCCATCGACGCCACTACCGCTGCCTCCCGTGCGACTCCCGCCGGCGCCACTACCGCTGCCTCCCGTGCCACTCCCGCTAGCACCACCCGATAGGAATGCTGAAAACGCATCGGCGAACCTAAAGTCACTTCTCATAAATTCATACACTTGAGACGCTTGTTCCAATCGTGGGTCGATATCAGGGGGAGGAATATATCGAGCAGTCCTTCTCGGAAGTCGGAACTATCTAACGGACACCGGGCATGTGGCCTCGCTGCTTTCCGCCTCTGACGATACGGTTGATCTCGTCGTCAGTATGTTTGCCTTCAGCCTTAATCGCAAGCATCTCCTCCTAATGAAGTGACAAAAACAAACGACAGTTAGTATATTATTTATTAGTCGGGTTGGTACATTATTTATCGGCAGGGAATAGTAAAAAATCAAGGTATATCCAAAAAAAATTAATTAATTAATTTTAAAAAAATACTTACATACATAACGCGGTCCGCATCGCAAGGAAAATTCCCATCCTGGTCGGTGTGCGTAATGAAGAATTGGTCAATGACAGTCGGGGGAGGCACATCAGCTTGAATTGCAGCTTGGGTCTGTACATACATAGACACGCATATATAGAATGAAGCAAATTCAAAATAAAAAAATCACAACACCAAAACATATAATCAAAGACATATATGTATGTAAATTAATTATAGAATTTCTCACCACTTTGTCTCTAAGGAGTGCTAACGATCGAGATCCCTTCCGACTCGGTGTATTCTGCTTAGACCGATTTTGGGAGTTCGTCAGGCATCTTTTCTCGTAATCCGGATTACTCCAAAGTGCGATATGGTTTTCCCAGTCCTCGGAAGTAAAATCCCGAGGACGCTCGCTGCGGACTCTGCCGATGTCTACCGTGTCGGTATCGATGTCTATGCGCCAATGCTTCGTCTTCAACGTTTTTTTCGAGAATTGTAACTCTTTTGAAGCATGTGATTGATGCCGCCACGTATACCCCTCCATGTCTCAGGATCACTCTTGTGTGGTGTCAAATTAAACTTAGGCTGCATTCATATACAACAAATAAAACAAACACAGAGTTAGAGTTAGAGATATAATTTATACATTATTTTGTTTATTTATTTAATGGCTTATATATTTATTTAAATTTTTATAATAAAAACAACGTATCCTGATAAGCATAAGCTTTTTGAAAACAGCTTTTTTGATAAGCTTATCAGGACAAGCTGTTTGAAAACAGCTTATCCTGATAAGCATATCAGAACAAGTTGTTTTCACACAGCTTGTTCTGATAAGCTTATCAAGATAAGCTGTATTCAAACAACTTGTTCTGATAAGCTTATCAGTATAAGCTATTTGAAAACAGCTTATCCGAAAAAGCTTATTACCTTATTCTCATCAAATATATATTTATTTTAAAAGATATATATTTATTTAAATTTTTTTATATTTATTTAAAAAAATTTATATTTATTTTAAAAAAATTTATATTATATAAATAAATAAGATACAATTTATATATTTATTTAAATTTGTTATTTATTTATATGATATAAATAAATAAATAAATTTATTTAAATATATACACCATTGAATAAATAAACACAATAATGTTATGAACATAAAAATGATAACTGACCTCTATGTTCGCCCAAACCATCGCCGTGATCTCATCAGGGATATCATTCCAACTTGGGTAGTACAGTGGCATGAGCCTCCTGATACAATCTCCGGCGTAATTAGCTAAATGATGAGCATGCGTGTCGCGAGTCCGGAAAGAGACTTCTTCAAAATCTATCGGGACAACACCATGCTCTTCAACTTCGTCCAACAAATCGAGACATCGGGTAATGCCCCGACTCTTTCTACCGGCCTCTCTGCCGCCCAAATTTTATTTTCTTTTGCCTTTGCCTGCAAAAATCAAGTGAGTGACAAAGTCATAAAAATTCAAGGCAAGCAACATATATATGCACCAAATTTATGATTGTGTTACAATAATCCAAATATTCTTACCTTTATTTCTAATTACGGCGAAACAACCGCTGCGGATGTTTGGCGAAGGAGGTTCATCCTCACCACC
The DNA here is from genome assembly GCA_025667525.1 of Glebionis coronaria. Taxonomy (NCBI): domain Eukaryota; kingdom Viridiplantae; phylum Streptophyta; class Magnoliopsida; order Asterales; family Asteraceae; genus Glebionis; species Glebionis coronaria. The sequence goes on along the minus strand of JANFOE010000322.1, from coordinate 2,598,951 downwards.
ACCGTCACCACCGTGTGATCGTGCAACATCTGCTGACATCTGTACAAGTACAATTAGCATAACATAGACAAATTCATGAACAAAATAATATAAGCATGCACAAATCCAAATACAACACATCCAAATAAATATACACATTTAAACAATCCACAACAATTAGATTCATTCATTCAAACAAATAAGTGTCTTTTGCAAGTTACAACTAAAGGTCAATCTTCTTCTTCACTTGAGTAATCTTTGTCTTCACCATCATCATCATTTACACGTTCTTCATCACTTAAATCATGAGGGGCGTCTTCATCATCAGTAATACCATCGTCTTCATCATCAACATCAATGATATTTGGCGGTGCATCAACCTCCGTTTCTTGGCCATCAATATGCAAGGTCACATCACCCAAGTAATTCAAATCAGTGGAAAGTGGTAGATCAGATGAGTTGTCGAAATGTATAATATCAGGAACGGCATCCGACACTATGACACCCCCCTTGGAAAACTTTTTATGATTAACATGTTCAACGACCTTCCAGTTGGGTTTGTTCTTATCTTCAATGTAGAAGACTTGTTTGACTTGTGTTGTGAGAATGTATTGATCATCTTTCCACCACTCAGCTCTTGTGTCGGTGAGTTGTGTCATGTTGTTTCTATAGATAAGACGTTGTTTACGTAACGTGGGGCGAGTGTCGAACCACTTAACTTTGAACAACACAACACTAAACGACAAATAATGAAACACGAGGATCTGTTGAAGCTGACCATAAGCCATTGTGTTCTCAGGGCCAGGCGCACAAATGCCGTTGTTTTGAGTTGTACGACGTTCATCGCGACTGTGCACGACATACCTCACACCGTCGACTATGCAAGAGTTTAGTGAGATTGGATGCGGTGATGGTCCACAAGCCAAAGTGAATAACTCGCTGGTTTTGATAACCTCTGGGTCTTTGTCATTGTCTGCGTGACGCTGACGGATCTATGAGGAATAAAGGATTAGGTACAGAAAACTATTTATAATAATATTATTTTTTTGCAGGTAAGTACACAAGATAAGTCTAAGTTTACCTTTTTCCCAAACCACGCGGGGAATTTTTTTTTCGTGTCTTTGTCAGGATATAATATGAAAAACGTTCATGGTATTAGAATAAGTCGTTATTGTTAAGAAAAAGAAGTTTCAAAATAAAATAAAAAACGCGTACCTCTTGAACTCGGAAATATACTTGTCGATTTCAGGACTGTTGTTTAGTACATACCATTCCACTTTCTTGAACTCTTGATAAGGGAACAGAATAAACGACTTTTTCCCAAGCGGGTTACATACCGATCAGAACACCTGAAACTGACACGTTGGGGGAGGGGGGGTCCACATTACGGTCGAGACGATTAAATTTAGTGGTAACATCATCCCGAAAATACTTAGAACAGAAAGTCAATGCTTCTTGTGCAACATAACCCTCCACAATCGAACCTTCTGGCTTAGCTTTATTTCGTACATAACCTTTTAGCTCTTTCATGTATCTTTCAAATGGATACATCCACCGGAGGTGGATAGGCCCGCCTTCAATGGCCTCATCAGGTAAATGGATAACTAAGTGAACCATAATGTCAAAGAAATCATTAGGATATATGAGCTCAAGATCACACAAAATGTCAAACACCTTTTTTACAGCAGTCAACATGTCATCCACTATTAAAGTTGCAGAGCAGAGTTGCTTAAACAAGTTACATAGGTCGATCAGTGGTCTTGCAATCTCATCAGGCAAGTATTCCTGAAGTGGGAAAGGAAGTAAACGTTACATCATTATATGACAGTCATGAGACTTCATACCCGTTATATTGGTATCGTTATCGGTCACTTTGTGCTTGAAATTGGATCCGAACCCATCTGGTAGTTTAACACTTTTGATGTACTGACAAAACTTTTTCCTGTTCTCTGGTGTGAAGGATTACGAAGCCTGAGGCTTGTTGCACTTCCCGTTTTTATTTTGGCTGAGCCACAAGCTTTTTCGAATGCCCAACTTTTCCAAGTATTGTCTTGCCTTGACAGTGTCTTTATATTTTTCATTCATCAACAAAGTGTTCAGGATGGCCTCCAACACATTTTTTTCGATATGCATGGTGTCTAAATTGTGTCTTAGTGAAAGAAAAGGCCAATACTGTAACACCCCAAAACTGGTCAACGGAAGCGGTAAAGTTCGGGGGCTGTTACGTCATAATAACAAAGTCCAAGGTACAAGAGAACGACTCTAAATGAGACGTTTTTAAATAATTTACCTCGTTGCATTAGATTTAGAAATACAAGGTTCAAATCATAAACAAGTTTAAGCAAGTGCAGCGGAAATCAGAATTTAAATAGCAACAAAGAGGTAAAAAGTTTATTAAGCATGAGCAAGTCTTCAAATCCAAGTACAATATGCATGAGACTCCAAAGCAAGCAACAAGCAAGTAGTTCAACACCTGAGATAAACGCTTAAAAGTGTCAACACAAAGGCTGGTGAGTTCATAGGTTTAACTTAAAATATAACATTCGATGTTGGACCGCAAACAAACTGTTTAAAGCATATGAGACATTATGGGCGATATAATGTCATGCATATGGGAATCAGATAGAATGATTATAGTTATGATAGCTCTAAGCTCATGACACCGAGGCTGATGACAAGCACGTACAACTGATGCACGCGTAATATATAAGATTGCCCCAAGTAGGTGTCTAACCCGAGACCACCTAGCAACAACCATATGATATACGTCCGTTTGGCATGGCGATGTATTTGAACACCCGGACGGGGGTTGTCAAACCCCAATAGATCTATCCATAACATAAGCGCCTACTCAACTAGAGTAACTAACGGTTCATGATAACAGGGGACTAGTGGGCTATCGCTACTTAGGCATATCACATATAACTATTAGCAAGGCAACAATGTAAACAGATTTTGCGTCCATCAAGCAGGAAACAAAGCATTTATCTCACCCAGATGATTAAACATAAAAAGCAGTTTAATAAGGGCTATGACTCACCTCAGAATGCAATAGATTTCACAGCAAGAATATGAAAATCACAGATGCAGCAAACACAAGTCGCAACCTATATATATAATGCTAAGTTAGGTCGAAATCAAAGAATGCAATGATGCATTTGTCACACGCACATGTCACCCATTTACCACGGTTTAATTTATAATATAAAATTAAACTCAAAACATTTATTGATGTAATATTGGACCAAACTCCCAAGTTAAGAAGATGACGTCTTGACTCGATAAAATTTTAACAGCCTTTCAGCGTCACATTTATTTTTACCATTTTAACCGACACTTAACTAACATTGATTCAATCTCCACTAATCGCTTTCAAAACGCGACGCCTCACTTGCAATTTATTATAACTCGTCATAAAACATTTCCAAATAACATTTGCACATACTAATTTACAACTTGAAAGCTTTTAGTAACAAATTATATTAGAACACTTCTCCAGTTCATAAATTTTTGACAATAAAACAATGACTCTTTTAACTTGACAATGAAATGTGTGTCAAATCCCACGTGATGCCCTTATACTCATTTTGAGAAAACTGTTTGTTTGAAAGTGACTATAACCTTGTCAGATTATTAGGAAAACCAACAGGGACTTCATTTCCTATTCTCTCTCGGTATGAAATATTTTTCCCTCACTCTCACATATTTACTATCTCCCGCTCGCCTATATACATACATACATACTCTCTCGTCTCTCTCGTTACCACAACAGGAGAAAACCAGTTTTTGAAACCATTTTTAACCTCACTTTTGAAATAAACTTGACACCACAAAACTCTCGGACAAAACATCAAAACCCACTCTTAGAAAACTTCACATCAAAGCTCACATGTTTACACAGCCCTCGCCTCACATACTCTCGACTCACAGCTCTCGTTAAAACTTTCGGTATGTAAGCAGTAGTAAAACCCATCGTTTGAAACTCCATTTTCGTAAAACCTTCCTGCGTTTCATCTCACAAGATCTCACAGAACTCAGCAAGACTCTCACAAAAACTTTCACAGTTCATATAACCCTCGACATGAAACCCTCGTAAACTTTCAACAATCTCACGTCAGTTCGCAGTCACCACCTGGTCTCACATAAAACTTGGTTTCGAACGTACCCATTTAGCTCAACTCACACAAAAAGACACGCCGACGTGGGCTTTAAAACAACACATATGACTCTTAACGTAAAAAAAATCCATTTCAAACGCAAGCCTTAAACTTGTTTTATGAAGCTGTTAATATGTCATTACAAGATTTCAAGACATAGCTTAGAAGGTTTAATTTCCGAAAATGTGGTAAGGATGACAATGTATGTACAAGTGATATGTACAAGGGCCCTAAAGGTGCAGATCACTAATTCCCTTAATCCTCACCATTTCCCACCACTCAGAAATAGGCCACGTGGCTTGTGGTCCTCACCCCCACACTCCCCTGCAAGTCCTTTTCGCACAAGAATCAAAACCCCGACAAGATGAACGATTCAAAGGCTACTCCTTGTCCCCCCACATTTTTGATGTAGAGGTTTTGTATACCCTTTTAGGAAAAAGAGGCAACAAATTAGTGGTAAGCGTTAAGCGTCGGTTTAGGAAAACCGAGCACTTATGACCCTTGATGGGAATCGTTCTCTCGAGGAGGCACGTGTGTTGTGTAATGAATTGATTGATTTTGTTTTTGATTATTAATGAGAAGAAAAGAAGAGAAAATGACGAAGACGAAAAAAAATTAGAAAAATAAGGCAAAACACTATTAGAAAGTTACGACGAAGAACGAGAAAAACACAAAATTTAAAATTTAAACCTAAAAATTCCTAAAAAAAACACTAAAAACTCCCAAATAATATTCTAAGGGTTTACAAAAAAATTTAAACTTGCCAAAACCTTTTAATTAATTTAATAATGACTTTTTAATGCTAATTAAAGCCCTAAAAATCACTTTTAAATATTAAAAAGCCCTAAACAAGATTTTATAGTTTGTAAACCTCAAAAATGACTTAATTAAACTAAAAACTATTTTTAAAAATTTTAAAACCAATTTAAACTATTTTTAAACTCCTAAAAACTATTAAAATCTATTAAATCTTAAATTAAATCTAAAAATTAATTGAAAAGCCTAAAAATTATTCTACAAATGGGAAAAGTCCTAATTAATCCTATAGAATCTAGGAAAAATGAAAAAGAAATTAAAATAAAACTTTTTATTTTATTGAATAAAATAATAATAAAATAATCCAAAAAATTAAAAGTTCCTAAATAAATTCTAAAAAATTCTCAAAAATCCTAAATATTCTAACTAGAAAGAAAATGTAAATTAAAGTTTCTAAAACCTCTTGATTAATTTTCAAAGTTTAATAAAAAAAACTAAAATCAAATAAAATCAAAAATTAAAGTTTTTGAAAACTTTTTCACATGTAAACCTCAAAAATATATATAAAAACCTAAAAACTATTTTTTCTAAAAATGAAAAATCTTTTTGGTATTTTTTATGGCTTTTATAAAAAACGTCTATTAAAAATATTCTAAAAATTAATTTACTAAATGGAGAATTACAAAACTAGTCTAGAAAAATCCACAATCCTAATATTATTCTAAGAAAAATAAAAAGAAAGAAAGTCAGCTTAAAAATAAGCTGGAAAATAGCTTATAAGCTACGGCTTTTATTAAATGAGACAAAAGAAAAAGGGTTAAGTAAAGTTTGAAACCAAACTGATTAGTCAAAGTCCCCAAGGCGCAGTTGGTTGAGGTGTTGGTGTGGTGAACGGGTGGTCACGGGTTCGAGTCCTGGCACCCCTTTTTTTTACTTTTGTTGCGCCGCAACGCTGGTAGTACTTGCGCCGCAACTAGTGTTGCGAGAGTACCCTTGGTCTGTTGGTCCTTCAGTTGCGCCGCAATGCTTGTGGCTTGCGGCGCAGCTTGTATTTTTTTTTTTTTAACTCTTGCCAAATCAAACAGTGACCTTTGTGAGCTTATGTTTCAACCCCAATACCCTTTTGTTATGCCAGATTATGCTCAAAATCAAATCCAAAACGTGACAGTTTTACTTGAACACTTGAAAGAAAGTGTGAGTGCACACTTATGCACCCTTGAGAGCCAAGAGGACAAGGCTGTGGGCTTATTTGATGCTTTTTATTGGAGCAAAATGGCACCCTTGAGCTTATTTAAGCTCAAGGAGTCAACAACTAGCAAGAACAATCACTTAGCAAGCAATATCACACAAAATCAATGCACACAAAAAAAACAAAAACAATGCACACAGGCCCTATGCCATTCTCAGTGATGTTTAACTATGACAGTGGGCTATTTGACAGCTAGCTTGCAACCTAGTGATTTCTAGACTCAAATCTCTTGCACACACAAACTTTAACTAACAAGCAAACCAAATCAGACCTCAAGTAACACTAACACTAACAAGATACCAGATTTAAGCAACCCAAAATCAAGAAAAATAAGCAAATAAGGGCATACACAGATTTTACTTGCTCTTTTTCTTTTAAAACCTCACAAATCTAACTTAAACTTGTTTCAAACTAACTTAATACTTAATTAAAAACCTATCTAAACCAAATTCAAGCAATCTAACACCTTTTAAATCACTCAAATCAAGTCACTACCCTGCTAAAACGTATTGCCAAACACCACTTTATTTTCTAAAAATCAATTTTTCTCAAACAAAAACCTAATGCAACCTATGAAAACTGATTCATATACTATAGAACATGCATAACTACTCAAAATAGCACCAATCAAGCAGCTTATAGCACAAATGAGCAACTAGATCACAAATCACACTCCACTTGCTATTTTCTAAACTTTTACCAAAAGGAAAAGGGTTTTACCTTTGGACCTTACATCCAAGGTCCAAATGGATGAAAATCCATCTCCTTCCCAACTCGGGTTGGGGCTGAAAAACTTCAACAAATCAACACTTGTACCTGTTTAAGAAGAAAAACACAAAAAACAACCAATATCCAATATATTCTGTTTTCTACTCTTTCTTCTTTCTAAAATCTTTCCAAAACTTCCAAATCTTACCAACACGTTTTAAAACCTTTAAGAATTTACAAATCAGTTTCTTTGTCCACTTTCACTTCCAAAAAAAACAGATTTATGAAATTTTCAAACTTTTAAAACCCTTTTGAATTTTTCAAAACTCAACAAATCTTAACAAATTATGGAACTCAGCTCAATGCATACCCTATACTAACTTTTCAAAACAACACAAAAGGAATTACACTTGAACAAATCAAATACCAACTTTATATTTTTTAAAAAAGGAATTACAAAGGGAATTTGCATAAAAACTGGAACAACTGTATGAGGAACAGGCTCCTCATATTTATAGGCCTAAAAGAACATACTAGAAGCTAATAATTTAAAAATTACAACTGGAAACCCTAGAATTTGAAATGCCTAAAAAGCCCTCATTGTTCTTGACTGATTCTTGGTCAAAATGACATTGGCATGTGATATGACAGCTGTAGGATGCATTGTGGACGTTGGATTGAACTTGGAGGACAAGGAGTATCATCCAATTCGTTGGTTTTGTCGGGTTTATGGGTTTTGGGAAAAAGTGTTGACAGGGGAGGGTTGGGGAAGGACCACAAGGCCACGTGGAGGTCTTGTGATAGGTGGGAAATGGTGAGATATAGTCCAATTAGAGATCTGGAGGTTATGAGGGAATATCCCTATGATTTAAGACTAATTGAAACTGGGTGGGGCTAGGGTTTATGTTAATTAAGGGGTCTGTTTGATTTGATTTGGGTTAAATGATTTTTTAAATAAGTGTTAATGGAGGGAATTAAGGAAAGTGGGTGGTTGACTTAAGTTTTGACCAGGTAATAAATAAACCGGGTTTAATGAATTGGGCCAAAGGGGTGTTTTGGGCTGCTTTAGGGTAATTGCAAATCCAGTCCTCTAGATAACGTAGTTCACAGTTATCTATTTGCAATCCTAGTCCAATCCGTCAAATGTCTCACAAAGTCAGTCCAAATTGATTTCATTTCAAGTCCTTTTTGTCCTATATGCTAACTTTAGCATATTTAACCAAATTCCAAGGGGATTTCTTGCACAATCTTCAATCTTCAAGGATGGTACTTGTACTTTTAATATTTTGAAGGGTTAAAAGTGACAAGTTCTTCAAAGATGAGGGGCCATTTTTGCCAATTCTTCAAACTTGAGGGGTCTTTTTGCAAAATTCCAAAAGTAAGCTTGGTTCATTGTGCGTCTTCGTTTCTCGTGTTCGTTTTTGATTGATTCTTGTTGTCTTTTGTCAATTCCACAATATCCGTACCTAAAAATACACAAGTAACAAACACGAGCATATATTTGGCATGTTTTATGATATTTTATGCAATTTAAGGCCGATTTGGACGATGAGACCATGTATAAAAGCAGTCTCATCACTCCCCCATACTAAACCATTGCCGTGCCCTCACGCAATGCTAGAATAAAGTATCAAAGCATCTCCAAAATTTAATTTTATGACTTTTATGATAAACTAGCTACACACTATGATTACTACTACTACTTGCGTTTTAGACATAATGTATGATTTTCATCGCAAAATGGGACGTTTAGGTTCATAGAATAAGAACACGTGAATGCTTCGTTAGAAATAATTTCGTCGTCCTCGATTTTCACCTTAATTCCATGCTAAGCGTGCAACGAGATCATTGTCATTATAAGTTAGTAATGCTAACACTACTCATATGCCCTAATCACGTACTTATTCTCCCATTATTCCTAAGTTGTATCTCTTATATTTTATTATGTCTTAATGATCACGAGGATACATTGTTGACTTATGCGATAATAGAGATTTAGGTCTAAAAATAGAGTCCTAACGGTGTAACTAAGACCATCAAATCAATAACCCCTCCTAATAGACAACGATGTTAAAAAATTAAGTTGACAAGAAGAATCGATAAACACGGTTTTATAACGGTTTTGAACATGAGACTTATTACCAAGACTTTTATACGCCCCCTAACGGAAGGGCCTTATTATCTTTGGTTTACCTCCATCTTTTATTCAACTTCGCCATGAAGCTTTTATTATGACTTCGGTCTTGCCTTGCCTTTTATTATCCGCCTCATCGGTGGTTTTATTAGCCAAAGACGTATATCCTCACGCTAAAGCGAATTTTGGATCTTTAAAGCTTCGAAGATTAAGGCTTGATTCACTTTCAATTTTGCATAGATTTTAGGCCTTGTGGGGCTTCAAATTGTTTGCTAGATTTAGGTGAGCACTTGAAATCTTATTATTGGGTGAAGCTTTCGATTATTAGGGTGCCAATACTTCAAAACCGTGACGCTGGCGATATCTTAATGTCTTCCCAATTTAATTACACGGAAGCTACTAGAAAAGACTAGAAACCCAACAATCAAAACTAAACCGCTAAATCAATATTTATTAAGCAAAAATATTTACATGCGAAGGGAGAATAAGCAAACAACGAGAACACATGAGTTTTTGAAAGAATACGAGTACTCTACGTTTAGCATAGTAACTTATAATTAACTCTATCATTTCTCGTCCTCATTTAAGAGACTTAGCCTAATGTGTAGTTAAGGAACTAAAGCTAAGTGCTCAACACGCACGGTCGAGTCAAAAATTACTCTTATTCTCGCCATCGGAAAATCTACATTCGTGTCTTCAAATACTTATGAAACATGAGAAAAATTTTTAAAATTTGGCCATTTTTAGCCTTATTTTGCAAGAAAACGATAACAAAACGATAAACTTTGGAAAGCGTGAAGGTTTGGCAAGGCAAGTATCTATTCACCCCCCCATACTAAAGTTAAACATTGTCCTCAATGTTTCGAGTCTAGGGGTACAAACACCCCCATACTAGAGACGTAGTCGAATGCCTAATCTAGCATGGAAAGGGTGTAACCAATAAGTTTAAAAGCCGTTTATGAAGTGTGCTAAAAACCTAAGGTTAGAACATAAAAGGATATATCATATGGATATTGGGAAAGGCCTCCAAACAAACGATCGAGTGCTCCCATGAAACGAACACGAGAGGCTCCAATCGTGAAGATGATGATCTAAAAGACACAATTCACAAACAACCACGGAACAAAGGTTGGAAGGGCACAAATCCCCTCACATTAAACTAATTAGAAAGCAATAATATGTACATGGATAAGCATGGGTCTCCCCCACGAGGCACCTTGTTTTTGATAACCGAGTCAAAAGCTCGACTCGAATCCCCATAAATGTGATCATTTAGGGATAATCATGGTATGGTCAATTTTTGGTGGGGCTTACATGATAAACAAGGCCCAAAAGCAACCGGTATTAAGGACTAAGTCCTTTGATGATGCAAAATACCGGGATCAAAGATGGCGTTCTCGTTTTCTTTGGAAAAACAAATCAACGCCACTTTGTCGTGTGTCAACACAAACTCAAAGAGTTTCAAGAAAATAGATAAGAAGAAATAGAAGGGTGGGACAATGGGTAAGTCTCTAAAAACATGAGCTACTCGAGGTAGACTCGCACCAATCAAATGAGAAGTATTTCCATTTATTGCATCGGTGGAAGACCGAGATTTCCCTATACAAGCAATTCCGGGGTCAAAGATCTCGTCCTCGGTGGAGAAAGGGGAGGGAACATATGGGGCTTCCCCCACACTAGGTCCACACAAAGCATCGTCAAAAGGGAAAGACGAGCTTGTAGTACTCAAGACACGCGGTGATGACGGAGTTAGGATTTTAGAAAAATCTTTTAAATTAAATTCAAAATCTTTTCCTTTTTCATCTTTAACACTCTCCTTGTGAAAACCCGATTTAATTATGTCGAAAATATTTGGTGTATCTAAAACAATGTTAGTCACACTAAAAATTCTCACATTTTGAAAGCGTTTTGGTTTAGGTGGTGGCAAGTTTTCAAATCTTTTGTCAACAAAGAAAACCTCCCCATCGGGATCAACGTATTCATCATCCGAAGAATCACTCGAGATTGGAATTATCGGCTTAACACTCTTAACCTCCATCGGCGGAGGGGACGGAACTTCATTTTTATCAACTCCTAAAACTCTATTTGAAATCTTTTGACACATGTTTTTGATGGGATTGACATTGTACAAAGATGTGATCGAATAAACATGAGAAAGAGTGGAGTTTTGGGTTGCATTAATGACGAGTTCTTCCTCATTGAAACGAAGAGTGATTTTTCTTGCATGTACATCGATAAGTGCTCTCGAGGTATCCAAAAAAGATCGACCTAAAATTAACGGAACTTTAGGATCGATGGGAATATCAACAACTATGAAGTCCACGGGATAATAGAATTTCCCAACTTTCAAAAAGACGTCCTCCGCAACTCCACAAGCTAGAATCGTAGAATGATCGGCCATTTCGATTGACATTCTTGAAGGAGTGAGATTTGGAAGATTGAGCGACTTAAAAATCTCGAGAGGCATCAAATTAATACTAGCACCAAGATCGGCCAAGGCGTAGCATTCTTCCATGTCTTGGATAGCACATGGGATTAAAAACTTTCCAGGATCACCGACTTTTTGAGGTATGCGGCTTAGAAAAACCGAAGAACAACTAGACGATTTTTGCAATTTCTCTTTGTTATTCAACATACTTTTGAAGTTTGCGGCAAATCGAGGCATCATGACTAAGGCGTCGGCAAAACTTATATTGAAATGCAAGTCACGAAACATTTTCATAAAGAGTTCAAATTGATAATTATTTCGTTCTTGTGCCTTTTCCTTGTCTCGTCTTGATGGGTAGGGTAAAGGTGGTGTGGGTTGGGGCAAATTAGGCATAGGCATCGGCCTTGGAATCTCGGGTTCCATTATGGGTATTGGTTCAACCGTAGGTGTGGTTTGAGCGGTACTTCGTGGGCTTGTAATGTGCTCCTTTTCAACCACAACCTCGGGTTCTTTCTCTTTTTCCTTCTCCATAGAAGTACTTGGACGAGAAATTGGTTCTTTGAAAGTTTTACCACTACGAGTGGCAATAACCTTCAATTCTCCTTTCGGGTTCACGATGGTATCACTAGGAAGACCACCCGAAGAAGAAGGCTTACACATGATAGCTTCAAACATTTTAGCCATACGATCTTCAAACTTAGATTGCCTAGCATCCGCTTTCAACAACTCTTGCTTAATCTCATGTTGTCCTTGCTCCATTTTTTGTTGATTTTGTTGGAGTCGTGTGACATTTCCTTCCATTTTATTAGCATGAGTTTTAAGTTCATTAGCAAGTTCGTTTTTGAGCTCGTTTTTCAACTCGGATCTTAAGCTAACCATTTCACGTTGCATGTTGTCAAACTTAGCATCATTAGCCTTAGCATAATTCAAAAATTCTCCTTGAAGATTTTTGGTGTGATCGTTTTGAAAACCTTGGGCATTAGTTTGAAAATCACGGTTTTGGTTTTGGTTTGAAATTTGCCCATTTCCACTTTGGTAATTACCTTTGTTATAGTTCCTTTGATTTCCTTGGTAATTTCCACCTTGATTGTTGTTGTTGCGATAATTATTAGCATTTTGATTGGGTTGAGCTTGATTTGAACGTGAACCTTGACCTATTTGGTTATAAGTTCCCGTGGCTACAAAAGCATTCGAAGTGTTACCATCCGCGGTAATGCACTCGGATAAATCATGAGCTCCCCCACACGACAAACAACTTTTAGAAACCGCTTTAACCGAAGCGGTGTTGGAAGCTTCTTGAGCCTTCCAATGGGACATAAGAGTCGAAAACCTATCGAAAAACCGATTCTCCTTATTTGCTTCATCTTGCAAGGCATTAATGGAACGAGATGATGACGAGCCCAAATTGGCAACACTCGGTGTGTTACGAGGGCTATAGACCTTAGACCTATTTTCTATGATTTTCAAAGCCTCATTGGTCGTTTTGCACAAAAAATTACCACCCGCGGCGGCATTTAAATAATCTCGTTCATGTTCATTAAGCCCATTATAAAAGGTGTCAATTTGATGCAATTCGGAAAAATCATGGTGTGGACATTCATGTAGCATTTCTTTAAATCTCTCCCAAGCCATTGAAAAACTTTCATTAGGTCTTTGTGTAAAACGTGAAATCTCGTTTTTCAAATGTGTTGTCTTAGATGGTGGAAAAAATTGATTCACAAATTTAGACACGAGATCGGCCCATGTCAAAATTGAATTCGGCGGTTCTTTCTCAAGCCAAATCTTGGCGGGTCCATCTAACGAGTAAGGAAACAACATCATCTTAATGGCATCGTGTGGTACATCCTTAAACTTGCTTGTCGCGGTGAGACGATTAAATTGCCTAATGTGATAATGCGGGTTGTCTTTTTCATGACCGCGAAACTTGTTTGCTTGCAACATAGACATTAAACCCGTTTTGATCTCAAAATTCTCCGCAAGGATGGCGGGAATCACAATGGCCTCTCCAAAACCCTCGGTGGGTGCTTGAAGCAACTCCATCATAGTACGATTAGCCATGATAGCTTCTTGTTCTATAATAGGTTCCTCAATTGGAGTCTCCTCACTAGAAGGAGTAGTCGATTTGTTTCTTCGTTTACGAGCACGTCTAGCTTTAGAGCGAGTTTGCATAAACGTCACGTACAACGAGAAGGCGAGCAAAGAAGATTCTTTTTGGTATTTTGTGTTTTTTCAATTTTTTTTGTGGTTTTTGATTGTATTAACCTTTTTTTGGAATTGGTGAATATATTGAGTAGACAACAAGTCCACAAATCTCCTTACTTATCAAATCTCTTGATTAAAAAGGCCTCAAGGAATGAAAACGATCACGTGGAGTGAACGCCTTCGATGACTTTAGAACGATGGTGGAACACCAAATCGTTCAAGAGGGTTTAATCAAATGGAAACCAAGAAAATATATATGATATGTAATAATACTTTGGGCGGCAAAACCCTCGATTCACTCTCAAAATCAAATACGCACAAGCAAGCGGAGGAAACGAGGCGGCGCGAAGCACTTAAGAGCCTTTTTCCTTTAGGTTGTGAAATACAACCGCCTTATACCCACCTTATAGTTTGTATTATCAAGATTAAGCTTCACGAAAGTATTTATCTATTTTTGCCTTTTTTCTTTGGTTTGAGATTCGAATACAATGATCGAGTGATGAAATCCCGAGTCAAGGTTGTGATTGCTCACGTATTTGGAGTACTTGTGAATTTATTGTTCTACGTATACAATATACTAATAGTATTCACACAAAAACCGAAAAACGATAATACGTATTAATAGAGTGCTATTAATACAATTATATTTATGGCTAATATAGAAAAACAACAATTTTTCAATCAAAACACAACACGCCTCCCCGGCAGCGGCGCCATTTTTGATGTAGAGGTTTTGTATACCCTTTTAGGAAAAAGAGGCAACAAATTAGTGGTAAGCGTTAAGCGTCGGTTTAGGAAAACCGAGCACTTATGACCCTTGATGGGAATCGTTCTCTCGAGGAGGCACGTGTGTTGTGTAATGAATTGATTGATTTTGTTTTTGATTATTAATGAGAAGAAAAGAAGAGAAAATGACGAAGACGAAAAAAAATTAGAAAAATAAGGCAAAACACTATTAGAAAGTTACGACGAAGAACGAGAAAAACACAAAATTTAAAATTTAAACCTAAAAATTCCTAAAAAAAACACTAAAAACTCCCAAATAATATTCTAAGGGTTTACAAAAAAATTTAAACTTGCCAAAACCTTTTAATTAATTTAATAATGACTTTTTAATGCTAATTAAAGCCCTAAAAATCACTTTTAAATATTAAAAAGCCCTAAACAAGATTTTATAGTTTGTAAACCTCAAAAATGACTTAATTAAACTAAAAACTATTTTTAAAAATTTTAAAACCAATTTAAACTATTTTTAAACTCCTAAAAACTATTAAAATCTATTAAATCTTAAATTAAATCTAAAAATTAATTGAAAAGCCTAAAAATTATTCTACAAATGGGAAAAGTCCTAATTAATCCTATAGAATCTAGGAAAAATGAAAAAGAAATTAAAATAAAACTTTTTATTTTATTGAATAAAATAATAATAAAATAATCCAAAAAATTAAAAGTTCCTAAATAAATTCTAAAAAATTCTCAAAAATCCTAAATATTCTAACTAGAAAGAAAATGTAAATTAAAGTTTCTAAAACCTCTTGATTAATTTTCAAAGTTTAATAAAAAAAACTAAAATCAAATAAAATCAAAAATTAAAGTTTTTGAAAACTTTTTCACATGTAAACCTCAAAAATATATATAAAAACCTAAAAACTATTTTTTCTAAAAATGAAAAATCTTTTTGGTATTTTTTATGGCTTTTATAAAAAACGTCTATTAAAAATATTCTAAAAATTAATTTACTAAATGGAGAATTACAAAACTAGTCTAGAAAAATCCACAATCCTAATATTATTCTAAGAAAAATAAAAAGAAAGAAAGTCAGCTTAAAAATAAGCTGGAAAATAGCTTATAAGCTACGGCTTTTATTAAATGAGACAAAAGAAAAAGGGTTAAGTAAAGTTTGAAACCAAACTGATTAGTCAAAGTCCCCAGGGCGCAGTTGGTTGAGGTGTTGGTGTGGTGAACGGGTGGTCACGGGTTCGAGTCCTGGCACCCCTTTTTTTTACTTTTGTTGCGCCGCAACGCTGGTAGTACTTGCGCCGCAACTAGTGTTGCGAGAGTACCCTTGGTCTGTTGGTCCTTCAGTTGCGCCGCAATGCTTGTGGCTTGCGGCGCAGCTTGTATTTTTTTTTTTTTAACTCTTGCCAAATCAAACAGTGACCTTTGTGAGCTTATGTTTCAACCCCAATACCCTTTTGTTATGCCAGATTATGCTCAAAATCAAATCCAAAACGTGACAGTTTTACTTGAACACTTGAAAGAAAGTGTGAGTGCACACTTATGCACCCTTGAGAGCCAAGAGGACAAGGCTGTGGGCTTATTTGATGCTTTTTATTGGAGCAAAATGGCACCCTTGAGCTTATTTAAGCTCAAGGAGTCAACAACTAGCAAGAACAATCACTTAGCAAGCAATATCACACAAAATCAATGCACACAAAAAAAACAAAAACAATGCACACAGGCCCTATGCCATTCTCAGTGATGTTTAACTATGACAGTGGGCTATTTGACAGCTAGCTTGCAACCTAGTGATTTCTAGACTCAAATCTCTTGCACACACAAACTTTAACTAACAAGCAAACCAAATCAGACCTCAAGTAACACTAACACTAACAAGATACCAGATTTAAGCAACCCAAAATCAAGAAAAATAAGCAAATAAGGGCATACACAGATTTTACTTGCTCTTTTTCTTTTAAAACCTCACAAATCTAACTTAAACTTGTTTCAAACTAACTTAATACTTAATTAAAAACCTATCTAAACCAAATTCAAGCAATCTAACACCTTTTAAATCACTCAAATCAAGTCACTACCCTGCTAAAACGTATTGCCAAACACCACTTTATTTTCTAAAAATCAATTTTTCTCAAACAAAAACCTAATGCAACCTATGAAAACTGATTCATATACTATAGAACATGCATAACTACTCAAAATAGCACCAATCAAGCAGCTTATAGCACAAATGAGCAACTAGATCACAAATCACACTCCACTTGCTATTTTCTAAACTTTTACCAAAAGGAAAAGGGTTTTACCTTTGGACCTTACATCCAAGGTCCAAATGGATGAAAATCCATCTCCTTCCCAACTCGGGTTGGGGCTGAAAAACTTCAACAAATCAACACTTGTACCTGTTTAAGAAGAAAAACACAAAAAACAACCAATATCCAATATATTCTGTTTTCTACTCTTTCTTCTTTCTAAAATCTTTCCAAAACTTCCAAATCTTACCAACACGTTTTAAAACCTTTAAGAATTTACAAATCAGTTTCTTTGTCCACTTTCACTTCCAAAAAAAAACAGATTTATGAAATTTTCAAACTTTTAAAACCCTTTTGAATTTTTCAAAACTCAACAAATCTTAACAAATTATGGAACTCAGCTCAATGCATACCCTATACTAACTTTTCAAAACAACACAAAAGGAATTACACTTGAACAAATCAAATACCAACTTTATATTTTTTAAAAAAGGAATTACAAAGGGAATTTGCATAAAAACTGGAACAACTGTATGAGGAACAGGCTCCTCATATTTATAGGCCTAAAAGAACATACTAGAAGCTAATAATTTAAAAATTACAACTGGAAACCCTAGAATTTGAAATGCCTAAAAAGCCCTCATTGTTCTTGACTGATTCTTGGTCAAAATGACATTGGCATGTGATATGACAGCTGTAGGATGCATTGTGGACGTTGGATTGAACTTGGAGGACAAGGAGTATCATCCAATTCGTTGGTTTTGTCGGGTTTATGGGTTTTGGGAAAAAGTGTTGACAGGGGAGGGTTGGGGAAGGACCACAAGGCCACGTGGAGGTCTTGTGATAGGTGGGAAATGGTGAGATATAGTCCAATTAGAGATCTGGAGGTTATGAGGGAATATCCCTATGATTTAAGACTAATTGAAACTGGGTGGGGCTAGGGTTTATGTTAATTAAGGGGTCTGTTTGATTTGATTTGGGTTAAATGATTTTTTAAATAAGTGTTAATGGAGGGAATTAAGGAAAGTGGGTGGTTGACTTAAGTTTTGACCAGGTAATAAATAAACCGGGTTTAATGAATTGGGCCAAAGGGGTGTTTTGGGCTGCTTTAGGGTAATTGCAAATCCAGTCCTCTAGATAACGTAGTTCACAGTTATCTATTTGCAATCCTAGTCCAATCCGTCAAATGTCTCACAAAGTCAGTCCAAATTGATTTCATTTCAAGTCCTTTTTGTCCTATATGCTAACTTTAGCATATTTAACCAAATTCCAAGGGGATTTCTTGCACAATCTTCAATCTTCAAGGATGGTACTTGTACTTTTAATATTTTGAAGGGTTAAAAGTGACAAGTTCTTCAAAGATGAGGGGCCATTTTTGCCAATTCTTCAAACTTGAGGGGTCTTTTTGCAAAATTCCAAAAGTAAGCTTGGTTCATTGTGCGTCTTCGTTTCTCGTGTTCGTTTTTGATTGATTCTTGTTGTCTTTTGTCAATTCCACAATATCCGTACCTAAAAATACACAAGTAACAAACACGAGCATATATTTGGCATGTTTTATGATATTTTATGCAATTTAAGGCCGATTTGGACGATGAGACCATGTATAAAAGCAGTCTCATCATGATACAACAATTAAGAACGAAGAAAGAGGTGTACGAGGTAACCTTGAGCTCTCGGTATAAAAATGCTTGCAAACGAATGCGATGTCGACCTCACGAACCAAGACAACCCAACTCGAGATACACCTTCGAACTAGTAAGACCCACGTGACAAACCTCGTACTCGCAACCGCACCCAGAAACCTTCGAACCGGTGAACTCGCGTCTAAACGATGAACCCCCTTCACGACATAACCCTCGAACGACTGTTGTCCCGAAAAGGAATTTGAATGATGATGTTTTGTACGTAGAGGTGTTAGTACATGTTTTAGAGGAAGACGTTGTGTGTGAGAAATAAGTTCGGGATGATATTTTGTAGGTGTGTTTAGTTTTGCAAAGATGAAATAATAGAGGTTGATGATACTATGATGAAGTTATCAGAAGTTGGTGTGTGTGCTTCTAGGTGAGTGAAGGTAAAAGGGTGATATGTGGATATAAGGGTGGTATAAGACATATGTTTTGCATGACCAGGGGACCAAAAATGATCTACCAATGGGGTAAAGGCTTAGAACAGTACTATGATATTGTTTTAGGATGAGGTTGTTGAATAAATTTCAAAATATGAATGTATCATGTTCATGAGTGTAGCCATGTATATAAAGTTTTAAATGAAATTGAGTGTGTATTTGGTATGCTTTAGAGTGTATAAGGATTTGTTTGAACAATTTTGGCAAGAAACAAGAAACTATAGTAATGCTCGTATAACATGAAAACTTGGTGAGCTTTGGTAGGTTGATGGCCGATTATGGCTTAGCATTAGGTGATCTTTAGTGTTAACCAAGGTTAATTTTTCTAAAAGTGGTAGCTAGTTAGGTTTGTTTCAGTAAAGTGTTGTGAGTGGAAGCTAAAAGTGTGAGTGAATTAATTAGAAAATGATAGCATTGGGTATAAATGTTTATTTGAGGTATTTTTAGCTTTACATGTGAGTCGAATAATTAGGCCGATCCTAATTATATTTACGAAAAATAAAATAATAATTAACGATTCGCTAAAATAATTAATAAAATTAATTATCGCAATAATTATGAAAAATAACTATTCTCACAGTATTTATATATACACAGATACGTAGGCAACAGTTAAATTGCAGAAAATTCGCGCAAAGCGACGCAACTAAATCCTACACAGATAATGCACACGTATTGAAATTAAATTTCAGATACGCTTAAGTATTGATCGTAAATTATTACGCAACCAATAGTGACCCACTCGCAGTGTTCACAATAATGCAGACTGAGCACAGTCTAAGCAAAATACACGTCAGCATACGTTATTTTACAAAATAAGAGAACGCTTCCCAGATAATTAGCAATTTAGCACATAGTTGACTAAACAAAAAGTCTAGGGGGCAAAATTGTAATTTTATAAAGTCTGAAAATTACGGTGTGTTACAGTCCCCCATCGTTAAAGAAGCTTTCTCCTGAAAGCTTAGAGTGTGTTATCAATACGGGAATCAGCGTACAAGTGTGTGTACTTACACGAGGTGGCGCTCCTAGGTGAATTCAGGATCACGCCTAGAATTCCACCTCACATTGACAATTGATACACGCTTCTACTTCAGCCGTTTGACCTCGCGGTCCATAGTTTTAACAGGCTCCTTGACAAAATTCAAATTGTCGTCGACTTGGATCTCGTCCAACGGCACGACAGTGTTTCAACAGAAAGGCACGTCTTCCAATCGAACACGTGTAAGG
Organism: Glebionis coronaria; assembly: GCA_025667525.1. Taxonomy (NCBI): domain Eukaryota; kingdom Viridiplantae; phylum Streptophyta; class Magnoliopsida; order Asterales; family Asteraceae; genus Glebionis; species Glebionis coronaria. The sequence continues at coordinate 2,578,999 of JANFOE010000322.1, read as the reverse complement.
TATTGTACACCCAACTGAGTGCTTACGGCTACTCCATCCTATAGGCCACGGTTCCAACATTTTCTAAGATCTTGAAAAGTCTATTGTAACGGAGGCTCACGAACCTCGTTCGCCAAAACGTATCATTCCTTCCCAAGGTAATACTCTCCATATAACTTCATCTACATCATTTGTGGCTAAGAGAAGCAAGGATGTTGTTAGCCTCGCAAATAAACACAACACGACATTTGGCAAAAATCGATACAGATGATATTGACAAAACTTAAGGTCGATCTTGAACGAACAGTTTGATACGAAAACTGGTGTAGCGTCGAATGATTAGGCTGGCTCTATATAATGTAGTTGAATAGAAATCTACTAGAGTATATGGATATCCATCTCTTGCACAAGTTAAGTATACACACGCAAAATTCTGCTTTTCAAAAATAGAAAAAGTAGATTTCTAAGAAAAAAATAATTATTATGGTGACTACTACGAGCATAGTATGACCCTTCCCAAATTATACATAGGTGATCAAGCTTTGTATAATTGGGGACTAACGATGCGATGCTCCTTTTCGTCAAATAATGTTATGATTATCGTAATCAAATTGTTTATACCATACTAGTTTATAAGATAGTAACCATAACAATTTATGAAAATGGTTTCGTAAAATGAGGACAAAATATTTTGAAATCTTCTAAGAAATAGTTTACAAGACATTTTCGCAACACTTTTAGAAAGGGATAGTGAAATAGTGACAAAATAACAACGAGTAGTTAATGAAGTGATGGAAAAATATTGCTTAATGGGTCACATATAAAATAATTCATGGGATGGTATGAAAGAAGAAATCTTGCAAGGCAATGGCATAATGATTCAAGATGTGGTAACGCTTTCAGAAGAGATAAAATTAAACGAACTGTCAAAACACATTCATTTATAAGGATTCAAATTTAAAACTTACACACGAGACGATAAGTCTTAAATTAAGCATAAAACTTAAATGAAAACAGCACGTGACGACTTCTACCATGTCACGCTCGGTAAGGCAAGAAAATCTTCTTTAAGCATTAGCATACTCCACGTCGCCATTAGAGTTATCACGAGCTTTTCTTTTTGTTGTTAACACTTTTTGAAATTAAAAAGTGTAAAAGAATATAAAATAAGCTGAGTTCTTAAGGCTGAGTTCCAAAAAGAAATGCTACGAAGTGATGAGTTGAAGTCGCGTTCGAATTAATTGACATTTTAATAGGTAACAGTTTATGAGATGAAAAAAAAGGTTTTTTTTTTTAATGGAAAGAGGATGAAACCCAAAGCCGTATAGTAAGATGATAAGTGAGATCGAAAGAATGTGACGAGTTTCGATGAAACAGAATTATGTAAACTCGCGTGAGAGATATCTTAATGACCATCACCACAATTACAATGTCATAGAATTAAAGGAGACCATTGTTTCACTTATAATGTCTAACGAAAGTTTCAATGTCTATATAAATAATCTTCATATAAAATGATGTGAGATGCACGTAAGGAGCAGTAAACGCAAGTATAGGGCAATGCAAAAGTATGCATGCACAAGGTAGCCGTGTATATGTAGTAATATACATAATATGTATATGTATAATATAATAGCACATAAAGCACGTAATCACGTATCGGTTATAGTCTAGGCCTAAGATGCAAACCTAGTTCTCTATAACCAAGGCTCTGATACCAATCTGTAACACCCCAAAACTGGTCAACGGAAGCGGTAAAGTTCGGGGGCTGTTACGTCATAATAACAAAGTCCAAGGTACAAGAGAACGACTCTAAATGAGACGTTTTTAAATAATTTACCTCGTTGCATTAGATTTAGAAATACAAGGTTCAAATCATAAACAAGTTTAAGCAAGTGCAGCGGAAATCAGAATTTAAATAGCAACAAAGAGGTAAAAAGTTTATTAAGCATGAGCAAGTCTTCAAATCCAAGTACAATATGCATGAGACTCCAAAGCAAGCAACAAGCAAGTAGTTCAACACCTGAGATAAACGCTTAAAAGTGTCAACACAAAGGCTGGTGAGTTCATAGGTTTAACTTAAAATATAACATTCGATGTTGGACCGCAAACAAACTGTTTAAAGCATATGAGACATTATGGGCGATATAATGTCATGCATATGGGAATCAGATAGAATGATTATAGTTATGATAGCTCTAAGCTCATGACACCGAGGCTGATGACAAGCACGTACAACTGATGCACGCGTAATATATAAGATTGCCCCAAGTAGGTGTCTAACCCGAGACCACCTAGCAACAACCATATGATATACGTCCGTTTGGCATGGCGATGTATTTGAACACCCGGACGGGGGTTGTCAAACCCCAATAGATCTATCCATAACATAAGCGCCTACTCAACCAGAGTAACTAACGGTTCATGATAACAGGGGACTAGTGGGCTATCGCTACTTAGGCATATCACACATAACTATTAGCAAGACAACAATGTAAACAGATTTTGCGTCCATCAAGCAGGCAACAAAGCATTTATCTCACCCAGATGATTAAACATAAAAAGCAGTTTAATAAGGGCTATGACTCACCTCAGAATGCAATAGATTTCACAGCAAGAATATGAAAATCACAGATGCAGCAAACACAAGTCGCAACCTATATATATAATGCTAAGTTAGGTCGAAATCAAAGAATGCAATTATGCATTTGTCACACGCACATGTCACCCATTTACCACGGTTTAATTTATAATATAAAATTAAACTCAAAACATTTATTGATGTAATATTGGACCAAACTCTCAAGTTAAGAAGATGACGTCTTGACTCGATAAAATTTTAACAGCCTTTCAGCGTCACATTTATTTTTACCATTTTAACCGACACTTAACTAACATTGATTCAATCTCCACTAATCGCTTTCAAAACGCGACGCCTCACTTGCAATTTATTATAACTCGTCATAAAACATTTCCAAATAACATTTGCACATACTAATTTACAACTTGAAAGCTTTTAGTAACAAATTATATTAGAACACTTCTCCAGTTCATAAATTTTTGACAATAAAACAATGACTCTTTTAACTTGACAATGAAATGTGTGTCAAATCCCACGTGATGCCCTTATACTCATTTTGAGAAAACTGTTTGTTTGAAAGTGACTATAACCTTGTCAGATTATTAGGAAAACCAACAGGGACTTCATTTCCTATTCTCTCTCGGTATGAAATATTTTTCCCTCACTCTCACATATTTACTATCTCCCGCTCGCCTATATACATACATACATACTCTCTCGTCTCTCTCGTTACCACAACAGGAGAAAACCAGTTTTTGAAACCATTTTTAACCTCACTTTTGAAATAAACTTGACACCACAAAACTCTCGGACAAAACATCAAAACCCACTCTTAGAAAACTTCACATCAAAGCTCACATGTTTACACAGCCCTCGCCTCACATACTCTCGACTCACAGCTCTCGTTAAAACTTTCGGTATGTAAGCAGTAGTAAAACCCATCGTTTGAAACTCCATTTTCGTAAAACCTTCCTGCGTTTCATCTCACAAGATCTCACAGAACTCAGCAAGACTCTCACAAAAACTTTCACAGTTCATATAACCCTCGACATGAAACCCTCGTAAACTTTCAACAATCTCACGTCAGTTCGCAGTCACCACCTGGTCTCACATAAAACTTGGTTTCGAACGTACCCATTTAGCTCAACTCACACAAAAAGACACGCCGACGTGGGCTTTAAAACAACACATATGACTCTTAACGTAAAAAAAATCCATTTCAAACGCAAGCCTTAAACTTGTTTTATGAAGCTGTTAATGTGTCATTACAAGATTTCAAGACATAGCTTAGAAGGTTTAATTTCCGAAAATGTGGTAAGGATGACAATGTATGTACAAGTGATACAACAATTAAGAACGAAGAAAGAGGTGTACGAGGTAACCTTGAGCTCTCGGTATAAAAATGCTTGCAAACGAATGCGATGTCGACCTCACGAACCAAGACAACCCAACTCGAGATACACCTTCGAACTAGTAAGACCCACGTGACAAACCTCGTACTCGCAACCGCACCCAGAAACCTTCGAACCGGTGAACTCGCGTCTAAACGATGAACCCCCTTCACGACATAACCCTCGAACGACTGTTGTCCCGAAAAGGAATTTGAATGATGATGTTTTGTACGTAGAGGTGTTAGTACATGTTTTAGAGGAAGACGTTGTGTGTGAGAAATAAGTTCGGGATGATATTTTGTAGGTGTGTTTAGTTTTGCAAAGATGAAATAATAGAGGTTGATGATACTATGATGAAGTTATCAGAAGTTGGTGTGTGTGCTTCTAGGTGAGTGAAGGTAAAAGGGTGATATGTGGATATAAGGGTGGTATAAGACATATGTTTTGCATGACCAGGGGACCAAAAATGATCTACCAATGGGGTAAAGGCTTAGAACAGTACTATGATATTGTTTTAGGATGAGGTTGTTGAATAAATTTCAAAATATGAATGTATCATGTTCATGAGTGTAGCCATGTATATAAAGTTTTAAATGAAATTGAGTGTGTATTTGGTATGCTTTAGAGTGTATAAGGATTTGTTTGAACAATTTTGGCAAGAAACAAGAAACTATAGTAATGCTCGTATAACATGAAAACTTGGTGAGCTTTGGTAGGTTGATGGCCGATTATGGCTTAGCATTAGGTGATCTTTAGTGTTAACCAAGGTTAATTTTTCTAAAAGTGGTAGCTAGTTAGGTTTGTTTCAGTAAAGTGTTGTGAGTGGAAGCTAAAAGTGTGAGTGAATTAATTAGAAAATGATAGCATTGGGTATAAATGTTTATTTGAGGTATTTTTAGCTTTACATGTGAGTCGAATAATTAGGCCGATCCTAATTATATTTACGAAAAATAAAATAATAATTAACGATTCGCTAAAATAATTAATAAAATTAATTATCGCAATAATTATGAAAAATAACTATTCTCACAGTATTTATATATACACAGATACGTAGGCAACAGTTAAATTGCAGAAAATTCGCGCAAAGCGACGCAACTAAATCCTACACAGATAATGCACACGTATTGAAATTAAATTTCAGATACGCTTAAGTATTGATCGTAAATTATTACGCAACCAATAGTGACCCCCTCGCAGTGTTCACAATAATGCAGACTGAGCACAGTCTAAGCAAAATACACGTCAGCATACGTTATTTTACAAAATAAGAGAACGCTTCCCAGATAATTAGCAATTTAGCACATAGTTGACTAAACAAAAAGTCTAGGGGGCAAAATTGTAATTTTATAAAGTCTGAAAATTACGGTGTGTTACAAATACTCAAGCTCGTAAAAAATAGACCGTTTAGACCAGTTAGGCTCAAGACGAAAATTGGGTTTTATCTTCACATCCCCATAATCCTTATGTTTACCTGGCAGTCGATTTGGCAGTGAAGCATGTTGATCGTTAATCTGGTCCATGGTAAATCTTCTAGGACGGGGCTGGTGTTCGGGTTTACCATTGAATAAACATGAAGACCTGGATTTATGGCGGTGCGGTAAGAATCTTCTGTGGCAAACATAAGCTATTTTGCTTGCCACATGAAGAGATGGAGTGTCGTCATTACATGTAGGGCAAGCCTTGTAACCTTGCCCACTATACCCAGACAAACTACTTCGAGCCGGAAAATCATTGATGGTCCATAAAAGCATCGCTCTCATGGTGAATGCCTCGCCTTTAGCTTGGTCTATAATACTGACACCATCCCATAAAATTTTTAGATAATCAGTTAAAGGTCTCAAGTAAACATCAATGTCCTTGCCCGAGGATTTAGGGCCAGGAATTAACAGCGTCAGCATTAAAGAACTCTCTTTCATACACAACCACGGAGGCAGGTTGTATGTTGTCAATATCACCGGTCACATGCTGTAAGTCTGAGTAAGGTTGCCGAATAGATTGAAACCATTAGCAACCAACCCTAATCGAACATTTCTTGGTTCTGCTGCAAAATCAGCATACTTGGCGTCAAATTTCTTCCAAGCTGCACCATCACACGGGTGTTGCATCTTACCGGGCTCCGTACACTTTCCAGTTGCATGCCAAATCATATCCTTTGCACATTTACTAGACTTGTACAAACGTTTTAGTCTAGGAATGATCGGAAAGTAACGCAACACCTTTTTAGGAACTTTCTTCCCCGGCGTGTTAGTCTCTTTTCATCTACTTGTATTACACACCGGACAGAAATCCAAATCGGCGTATCCTTCCCGAAATAAGCAACAATCGTGTTCACAAGTGATAGGTGTGTAAACACCCATCCTTTTACCACTTAATTCGGGCTAAAACGAGACCAAAACACGTATTTAATATCATTTGTTTGGAATTATGCGTGGTTTTTGTGTTTATTGTGTTTTCAGAGCCAACCGGGTGAATATTAAAGAAAACATGGGATTGCACGGGTTTTACTGAAGAAAAAGACTCAAGATAAAGTCTATTGTCCAAGAGATGCAAAAGATTTGAAGTCACTGGGCCTATTCGAAGATTTATCGAAGAAAAGGACCAAAGATGGAAGATTTATATAAGTCGAAGAAACTCAAGTCCTTTAAACGAAGAAATTAAAAGACGAGTTGAATTTAATCGACGACAAATCCCGAATCAGAATCGAAAACGGAAACTTTTCTGAAAAGACGAAAAGACAAGAAGATCGGGAGAAAGCCCACTCACCAACCAAAGGACAAGGCTATAAATAGCCTTCCCCTCACACATTTTAGAGAGTTTTTTCATTCTTTCTTCCTCCCCACTTTTCTTCCTGGTTCGTAGCTTCACCATCACCACTAGGGTGATTGGTGATTTTCATCTTTAATTCTTTAAGCTTGTAATTTTAATCTTTGTTTTATCTTGTCAAAACATTAATCAATCAATACAAATTCTTGTTTAATCTTTCATTTCATCTTGTTCATCTCCATTTTTATCTTCAAGTTCTTAAGTTTTATTTTTCTTGATTTGATCTTCAAAAGTTGTTTGGATTTGTGTTTTTATTAGTGGGATTCGTTGCTTATGGTGTCTAAATGATTTGTGTTTAATTTGGTAAATCCTTTTTAAGTATTTGGTTTGATTTTGATTAAAATTTGTGTTCCGTGTTCTTCGTTACCTGCTACTGTAACTGGTATTCAAAGCTTCCGAATCAAACAAAAAGTTCCGAATGAAGCCTTCATTCGGAAACTTCCGAACCAAGCATTAACTTCCGAATCAGTGGCTTCCGAACCAGTAAGTTCCGAATCAAGAGAAAACATCCTTCATTCGGAAAGTTCCGAACCAGTCCTTCATTCGGAAGTTTCAAAACTTCCGAATCAACAACCTTCATTCGGAAGGTTCCGAATCAACCAAAAGTTCCGGATCAAGCTCAGACTTCCGAACCAAGCACCTTCATCCGGAAGGTTCCGAATCAGTAAGTTCCGCATGAGCAAGTTCCGAATCAAGGTTTAAAAGTTCCGAATCAAGTTTTTCCTTTAGATTACTGTTTGTCTACTTTACGTTTCTTTATGTTTGTTTGCTTAAATTTCAATTTTAATTTTTAATCTTGATTTTAATCCTAAATTTAATGCAAGTCTTTGTTAATCATAATTAAAGTAATTGTCTTTGATTTAAATTTTCATTTCCACTTTTTATTAGATTAGAAAACCAAACCCCTTTATTTAGTAACCAAGAACAATCATTCCACTTAAGACCTAGATCAATTCGAGAGGATATCGAGAGAAAATTGAACATACAAAATCCTTGTATCTTCGGAAGGTTCCGAATCAACCAAAAGTTCCGGATCAAGCTCAGACTTCCGAACCAAGCACCTTCATCCGGAAGGTTCCGAATCAGTAAGTTCCGCATGAGCAAGTTCCGAATCAAGGTTTAAAAGTTCCGAATCAAGTTTTTCCTTTAGATTACTGTTTGTCTACTTTACTGTTTCTTTATGTTTGTTTGCTTAAATTTCAATTTTAATATTTAATCTTGATTTTAATCCTAAATTTAATGCAAGTCTTTGTTAATCATAATTAAAGTAATTGTCTTTGATTTAAATTTTCATTTCCACTTTTTATTAGATTAGAAAACCAAACCCCTTTATTTAGTAACCAAGAACAATCATTCCACTTAAGACCTAGATCAATTCGAGAGGATATCGAGAGAAAATTGAACATACAAAATCCTTGTATCAAATGGCGCCGCTGCCGGCTCTTCTCGTTAAGATCAAAAGTTTTTTGTGAGAACTTGGATTTTGGGATCCGTTCCCCGTGAACGTTACTTTTCAAAAATTTTCAAAAACAACTAAAAAATATAAAATTTTCAAAAATCCTAAAAATTAAAAAACAATAAAAACCGAAAATATTTTTGCTTTGTTTTTCTTTGTTCGTTCTTTTGCAGGTGTATGCGCACTCGATCCACGTCTTATCAAGAGCCCGAGCCTCTCGATAACTTAGACATGGCTGGTGTACAAAACAACAATAACATACCACCTCCGAACAACAATAATAACAACAACAACCCGCCTTTCAACAACATGAATAACAACAACAATGAGCACCTTCCGGATAATCGCCCAATGATTGAATTGCTGCAAGCTCATGTTGATGGCAATACGGATCCAATTGTTATACCACCAATTGCCGCCAACAATTTCGAGCTAAAGTCAGGCTTTATCCAGATGGTATCCGCTCAACCGTTCTTGGGACGAACCATTGATGATCCACACGACCACATCAAGAGATTTCTACAACTCACTAACACGGTCAAGTTCAATGGAGTTTCACAAGAAGTGATAAGGTTACAACTTTTTCCATTTTCTTTAGAGGGACAAGCCCGGCATTGGCTTGCTAAGGAACCGCCACAGAGTATTCTCTCGTGGACGGATTTGGAAACAAAGTTTATCAACTACTTTTTTCCACCCTCTCGTACTACCGCTTTGCGGAATGAGATTATAAACTTTGAACAAAAGTACGATGAGTCATTCAGTGAATCTTGGGATCGTTTTAAAGATCTTTTAAGAAAATGCCCACAACATGGTTTTACCAAAGTACATCAAATCAATACTTTTTACAATGGTTTAAGCATGAGTGACCAAGATTCACTGAATAGTGCCTCGGGGGGTAATCTATTGGCTAAGACTTCCAATGCTGCTTGGGACATCATTGAGAACAAATCTCGTGTGCAAACCAAGAGTGTTAGGACCAATGTTGCTAGTGCTAGCACTAATGACAGCGACAAGCGACTTGACAAAATCACCACGCTTCTTGAATCGCTTGTCACCCACACCGTCAGCAACAACAACAGCAACAACGCCAAAAATGCACAAGTGAACACTGTCAGCCAACCTTGTGAGATATGCGGTGGTCCCCACTCCTACACAACTTGTACCGCCACCCAAGATTACCCTGCTGAGAATGTGAATGCGGCATATGGCACCTATCAACAACCTGCTTGTCAAGCCCGACCTCAAGGTGACCGTAACTTGCTTAGCTATCGCTCCAACAACTATCTTTCACCACCTGGCTTTCCTCCTACCAACCCAAACCAACAACAAAACCTTAACCGCCCTCCTCCACAACAACAACAACCTCGACAACCATACATCCCACCTCACAAGCAGCAACAACCACCTCAACGTAACAATCAAGTCTACCAAAAACCAGCTTACCAACCACCTGCATACAATGCTCCTTCCAACCAAACCACCACTGCATTACACCAAGAGGTTGCAACCTATATGAGGACCAATGATGTGATAGTGGGAAATCTCCAAGAGGAAGTGCGCAATTTGAAGGCAGACTTGGTCAAGCAAGGAAATGATTTGAGAGCTGACATGAGAAACACGTTGGATAGCCAGACTAATGATCTGAGGAACATGATGGCTAGTTTTTTCCAAAGTAGTCAACCCTCTTCTTCGGGTACTCTTCCGAGTAACACCGTTGCTAACCCAAGAGGGGAGATGAAAGCAATCACTACTCGAAGTGGTAAAGGTACCAAGGAACCCGAGCTTCCTATACCCCCACCGGTGGTTGTGACTAAGGAGAACGAGTCGCCTGCTCCTATTCCTCATCCTTCTCCTTCCCCAATTTCTCCACCTCTTCTTTCTACCCCTCCTCCACCCATGGTTGTGAGTGATCCTATACTCCCAAAGCCTTCCTCTTCTTCCAATATACCTTATCCTTCTAGGTTGAGGAAAGAGAAGCAAAAGAGCAAGGATGATATTCAGGTTTCGAATTTCCTTAAAATGTTCAAACAACTGAATTTCAATATCTCCTTCGCTGAGGCTCTCGCTCACATGCCCAAATACGCCAAAATGTTTATAGACCTTCTGAGCGACAAGGAAAAGCTCCTCGACATTGCCAACACCCAACTTAATGAGAACTGCTCTGCAGTGCTCTTAAGGAAATTGCCAATCAAGCTTGGTGATCCGGGTCGTTTTCTTATCCCTTGCAATTTCCCGGGAGTAGAGAATTTCATGGCCCTAGCCGATCTAGGTGCCAGTATTAATCTCATGCCTCTAAGTGTTTGGAAGCAATTATCTCTCCCAGAGCTAGTCCCCACTAAAATGACTTTGGAATTGGCCAACCGTACGGTTGCCTATCCAGTGGGATAGCCGAAGACGTCATTGTAGGAGTCGACAAATTCACCTTCCCTGCTGATTTTGTTGTCGTCGACTACGAGATGGACCCCCGTGTGCCACTTATTGTTGGTCGTCCATTCTTGAGGACCGGTCGCACTCTCATCGATGTTGAAGCCGGATAGCTTATCATGAGAGTGGGTGACGACAAAGTAGTCTTCAACATGGGAAAGTTGTCTAAACAGCCTTATTCATATGAGAGCGTTAATTGTATTGACGTTCTTGATGAGGCTTGTGAAGAACACTTTAATGATGCTTGCAAAAGTATTCCTACCTCTCTTCCCACTGTTGAGACCGTGTCCTCCATTGATTCATCGTTGTCTCTATGTGGAGATAGTGATTTATTCTGGAACAATCTTGAAGATACCATGGGAGATGTGAATTTAGCTACTAATGATTCTCCCACCGAGGGGGATGAAGATATGAGTTTCTTTGACAATCTTCTCACCGAAGACAATCCTTCGCCTCCATCTCCCACGGTTATTGCTATCGATGCCACGACTTTGAAAACGCCTCCCGTCGAAAATCCTCCGGATTTGGAACTTAAGGAGTTGCCGACACATCTCGAGTACGTGTTCCTTGACGACAACAAGAAGTCACCCGTCATTATTGCAACGGATTTGAAAGATGAAGAGAAGACTCGCCTCGTCACTGTGTTGAAAGCTCACAAGAAAGCTATTGCGTGGAAAATCTCGGATATTCGTGGAATTGATCCTCACTTCTGCACGCACAAAATTCTCATGGAGGACGACTATAAGCCCACTATTCAAAGCCAACGAAGGGTGAATCCAAAAATACATGAAGTCATCAAAACAGAGGTTATCAAACTTCTTGATGCGGGTATGATTTACCCTATTTCGGATTCCCCGTGGGTTAGTCCAATCCATTGTGTGCCCAAGAAGGGCGGAATAACCGTTGTTCCAAATGAACACAACGAGTTGATTCCCACTCGTCTCGTTACTGGGTGGAGAGTTTGTATAGACTACCGCAAACTCAATGATGCCACGAGAAAGGATCATTTCCCTCTACCTTTCATGGACCAAATGCTTGAACGATTAGCCGGTAATGAATATTACTGCTTTCTCGATGGTTTCTCGGGTTATTTTCAAATACCCATCGATCCCCAAGATCAAGAGAAGACTACATTCACTTGTCCCTATGGCACTTTTGCTTACAAAAGAATGCCTTTTGGCCTATGTAATGCGCCTGGGACTTTCCAACGGTGTATGTTAGCTATCTTCCATGACATGGTTGAACAAACCATGGAAGTCTTCATGGATGATTTTTCCGTCTTCGGGGATTCCTTCTCTGCTTGCCTTGCCAATTTAGAACGTATGCTAAAGCGGTGCGAAGACACTCGCCTTGTTCTAAATTGGGAAAAATGCCATTTTATGGTAAAAGAAGGCGTCGTGCTTGGACATAAGATCTCGAAAGCCGGTCTTGAAGTTGACCGTGCTAAAGTCGATGTTATCGCAAAGTTGCCTCCACCTTCAACCGTGAAGGGTGTGAGAAGTTTCTTGGGTCATGCGGGCTTCTACCGTCGATTTATCAAAGATTTTTCTCAAATCGCTCGCCCGATGACTCACCTCTTGGAAAAAGATACTCCTTTTATCTTTTCCAAAGAATGCCTTGAAGCCTTCAACTCGCTTAAGGATAAGCTAACTAAGGCACCCGTCTTGGTTACCCCTAATTGGGAGCTTCCCTTTGAGTTGATGTGCGATGCTAGCGATTTTGCTATTGGAGCGGTTCTTGGACAAAGAGTGAACAAACACTTCCAACCGATCCATTACGCTAGCAAGACAATGACAGGGGCACAATTGCATTATACGACAACCGAAAAAGAGCTTTTAGCTGTTGTCTATGCTTTTGAAAAATTCCGCCCCTATCTTGTCCTTTCCACCACCATTGTGTACACCGATCATTCCGCGTTGAAGTACTTGTTGACAAAGCAAGATTCTAAACCAAGACTTCTTCGCTGGGTTTTGCTGCTCCAGGAATTTAAAATCGACATCCGCGATAAAAAAGGAGCAGAAAACTTAGCCGCGGACCATCTTAGCAGACTTGAGGATCCATACCAAGGGGATCATCCGACCAAAGAAATCAATGATTCTTTTCCCTTGGAGACCTTAATGTCTATAAACTCGAAGCCGAATGAAACCCCGTGGTTTGCGGACTTTGCAAACTACTTGGCGGGTGGAATTCTCAAGGAAGGGTTGACGTCCCAGCAAAAGAAGAAGTTCTTTACCGACATCAAGACTTACTTTTGGGACGACCCTTACCTATTCAAACAATGTGCTGACCTGATTATTCGCCGATGTGTTGATGGACCGGCAGCGTCGGACATCCTTGATGCTTGCCACAAAGGACCCACCGGTGGTCACTTTGGTCCCAACTACACCGCTAAAAAAGTGTTTGATTCGGGATTTTATTGGCCCTCCATATATCGTGACGCTCACGATATGGTCAAGCGATGTGATGTTTGCCAAAAGCAAGGCAAAATCACACATAAAGACGAGATGCCTCAGGATTTCATTCAAGAGTGTGAAATTTTTGATGTTTGGGGTATCGACTTTATGGGGCCATTCCCTTCGTCTAAAGGAAACAAATACATCCTTGTAGCCGTTGACTACGTTTCAAAGTGGGTTGAAGCCAAAGCTTTGCCTACTAATGACGCAAGGGTGGTTTGTAACTTTTTGAAAGCTCTATTCGCTAGATTCGGTGTGCCTCGTGCCATTATTAGTGATCGTGGGACTCATTTCTGCAATGACCAATTTGCTCGAGTCATGGCTAAGTATGGTGTAAACCATCGTCTTTCCACAGCCTACCACCCACAAACTAATGGCCAGGCTGAAATATCCAACCGAGGGCTGAAGCGAATTCTTGAAAGGACCGTGGGAGAGCATCGTGCCTCATGGGCTGATAAACTGGATGATGCTTTGTGGGCTTTCCGTACTGCTTACAAGACCCCGATCGGCTGTACGCCTTATCGTCTTGTGTACGGGAAAGCGTGCCACCTCCCCATTGAGTTGGAGCACAAGGCTTATTGGGCCTTGAAGTGGGCCAATTTTGATATCAACAAAGCCGGTGACCTACGCAAGATCCAACTCAATGAGCTCAATGAACTTCGGAATGAGGCTTATGAAAATTCTTTGATCTATAAAGAAAGAACTAAGCTCATTCACGACTCTAAGATCAAAAACCGAGAGTTCCATGTTGGAGACAAAGTCTTACTTTTTAACTCTCGGTTGAAAATCTTCTCGGGAAAGCTCAAATCTCGTTGGTCCGGCCCATTCACCATTACCCAAATTTTTCCATATGGTACTCTCGAGCTTGCTCAACCTAATGGACCAAATTTTAAGGTGAATGGCCAACGAGTGAAGTTGTACTTTGGTGAGGACACCTCTCAGGAGGTGATTCCATCCCTCACCACGTTCCCCATGAACTAACTTTGGGTCGAGTCAGGCTCGTGACTCGGTTATCAAAAACAAGCGCTCCTCGGGAGGCAGCCCGAGTATCTATCTTTTATGTTTTAATCCCCTAAGTGTAGGGGGGACTTGTATATGCGTTTGTCTTTGTATGGTGTGATTACAGGGATAAGTGCACTCTTGGAATCTTTGAAGAACCGTGCTCCCGTGTTTATCCGAAATCCGGTTCTATCTCTCAACTATCGTGATTCAATTTTCTTCATACTCACATTTGAAATTGATCACTTTAGTCGTCTCTTCCTTAACTTGAGTTAACCAACGTGCACAATGTCATAAGTGTAGGGGAACCTTTTCCCACATGCTTAAACATTGAGGACAATGTTTATCCTAAGTGTAGGGGGGACTTCTATCGAAGTTTTAAGTGGACTTTTCCATGAAAATGCCTTCAATTAACCAGAAAATCCTATTTTTCAACATTTTTCAAATTTTTTATTAACTTTGGCCATTTAGTTGTAATTTTTAAATTTTTATCGTTGCTTTCATATGTATATATCCCACAATAAAGTCAAATTTTAATAAAGTGGTGTAGCTAGTTTAGAAGTCTTTGACATATTAGGCCCGTTGCGTTTATTTTGACTCAACCCGAATAGACTTATCCAAGTTTATTCTAGCTAGTATCCTTAACCATGTAGACCTTAATTGGTTTATTAGGCTAAGTATCCACGAGTCTCATTACTTGAGATTTTAAATTGTGGAGGACGAGAAATGATAGAGTCAATTATAAGTCGGTATTCTTGCGCAAGCTCACTTGGTGTAATTATTTGCCTATTCTCCCATCACTTGCTAATAATTTATCTGCAATAAGTAAGGTCGTACAATTTGAAAAGTTACTTAGCTTCTAGCCCAAGATCGTTTAAAAGTTGCTCGGTAATGATAAGAGTTCATAGCCAAGGCATAACTTATGAAGCGGGGCGCGAAGATTGGCGAGTCCGAAAAGGCCCTAACAAGGCATGAGGATTCAATTTTACTGCTGAAGATCCAAAGTGATGTGAAAAGCATTATTCCTAAAGTCAATATGAAGGATCAAGACTCACGACGAAAAGCAATCAACTCCCATAAAGATCATGGAGAAGTCTATCCGAAAAGACCCTAACAAGGTATGAGGATAAATAGATCCAAGTCCGAAAAGGAGGCGGATCGTTGTATCTCAAAATCCCAATTAGAGATTGAAGAAATAATCATGAAGTCGTGGTCAACAAAGTTGGAGTACCCCTCAAAAGTCTCCAAGAGAAGAAACTCTATTATGATGAGAAGACCATTATCTCAAGAACGTCTCTCGAAGATATGAAGTATGAAGTACATGCCAAATATCGGCCCGAGAAAGGTCTCAAATCGTGAACCAAGTTATGCCAAGATATGAACTTTTTGATACCCCGAGAAGCAGTTTTAAGAGATTTTGTCCTTTAGCTAACTATTGATCAAATCGTCCTACTTTGCTTTCAGCCCTAATAAACTATCGGAATAAGTCCAAAAATGCATCTTCATGATCATTCTAAGACAAAAATAAAATATAAGAGATACACCTAGGAATAAGGGAGTTTAAGCATTTAATTAAGCCATGTGTGTAAGTGTTTGAATTGCTAACTTATAATAACAATGATCTCGTTTTTAAGCTTAGTTTGGGGAACGTGAAACTTGAGGGTGATAAATCTTCGCAGCACCAAAAGCCCTAATGTAAGTCATCGATTTCTTTGCAAGTTATTTCCATGTAGCTATTTTCAAGTGAAAATGGTTTTCTATCCCTTTGTTATCTTTGAAGTTTTATTTCTTTAATTTTTGTTTAAGTAGAATTTTAAATAAGGCCAAGGTTGATTAATTATGAGAAAAGTGTAAACTTGCTTTATCACTAAGCATTGCATGAGGGCATGGCAATGGTTAAGTGTAGGGGATTTGATAGGTGTGTAAACACCCATCCTTTTACCACTTAATTCGGGCTAAAACGAGACCAAAACACGTATTTAATATCATTTGTTTGGAATTATGCGTGGTTTTTGTGTTTATTGTGTTTTCAGAGCCAACCGGGTGAATATTAAAGAAAACATGGGATTGCACGGGTTTTACTGAAGAAAAAGACTCAAGATAAAGTCTATTGTCCAAGAGATGCAAAAGATTTGAAGTCACTGGGCCTATTCGAAGATTTATCGAAGAAAAGGACCAAAGATGGAAGATTTATATAAGTCGAAGAAACTCAAGTCCTTTAAACGAAGAAATTAAAAGACGAGTTGAATTTAATCGACGACAAATCCCGAATCAGAATCGAAAACGGAAACTTTTCTGAAAAGACGAAAAGACAAGAAGATCGGGAGAAAGCCCACTCACCAACCAAAGGACAAGGCTATAAATAGCCTTCCCCTCACACATTTTAGAGAGTTTTTTCATTCTTTCTTCCTCCCCACTTTTCTTCCTGGTTCGTAGCTTCACCATCACCACTAGGGTGATTGGTGATTTTCATCTTTAATTCTTTAAGCTTGTAATTTTAATCTTTGTTTTATCTTGTCAAAACATTAATCAATCAATACAAATTCTTGTTTAATCTTTCATTTCATCTTGTTCATCTCCATTTTTATCTTCAAGTTCTTAAGTTTTATTTTTCTTGATTTGATCTTCAAAAGTTGTTTGGATTTGTGTTTTTATTAGTGGGATTCGTTGCTTATGGTGTCTAAATGATTTGTGTTTAATTTGGTAAATCCTTTTTAAGTATTTGGTTTGATTTTGATTAAAATTTGTGTTCCGTGTTCTTCGTTACCTGCTACTGTAACTGGTATTCAAAGCTTCCGAATCAAACAAAAAGTTCCGAATGAAGCCTTCATTCGGAAACTTCCGAACCAAGCATTAACTTCCGAATCAGTGGCTTCCGAACCAGTAAGTTCCGAATCAAGAGAAAACATCCTTCATTCGGAAAGTTCCGAACCAGTCCTTCATTCGGAAGTTTCAAAACTTCCGAATCAACAACCTTCATTCGGAAGGTTCCGAATCAACCAAAAGTTCCGGATCAAGCTCAGACTTCCAAACCAAGCACCTTCATCCGGAAGGTTCCGAATCAGTAAGTTCCGCATGAGCAAGTTCCGAATCAAGGTTTAAAAGTTCCGAATCAAGTTTTTTCTTTAGATTACTGTTTGTCTACTTTACTGTTTCTTTATGTTTGTTTGCTTAAATTTCAATTTTAATTTTTAATCTTGATTTTAATCCTAAATTTAATGCAAGTCTTTGTTAATCATAATTAAAGTAATTGTCTTTGATTTAAATTTTCATTTCCACTTTTTATTAGATTAGAAAACCAAACCCCTTTATTTAGTAACCAAGAACAATCATTCCACTTAAGACCTAGATCAATTCGAGAGGATACCGAGAGAAAATTGAACATACAAAATCCTTGTATCTTCGGAAGGTTCCGAATCAACCAAAAGTTCCGGATCAAGCTCAGACTTCCGAACCAAGCACCTTCATCCGGAAGGTTCCGAATCAGTAAGTTCCGCATGAGCAAGTTCCGAATCAAGGTTTAAAAGTTCCAAATCAAGTTTTTCCTTTAGATTACTGTTTGTCTACTTTACTGTTTCTTTATGTTTGTTTGCTTAAATTTCAATTTTAATTTTTAATCTTGATTTTAATCCTAAATTTAATGCAAGTCTTTGTTAATCATAATTAAAGTAATTGTCTTTGATTTAAATTTTCATTTCCACTTTTTATTAGATTAGAAAACCAAACCCCTTTATTTAGTAACCAAGAACAATCATTCCACTTAAGACCTAGATCAATTCGAGAGGATATCGAGAGAAAATTGAACATACAAAATCCTTGTATCAACAAGCATGTATCGAATCGTACCATAACCTGATCGTTTTAAATGTCTTCTTTATTGCATAGTATAACGGTGGGAGCTTGAATCCTCTGCTTGGGGGAAAGATAGTTTGCATCCACTCTAGAATATCATTGAATATGGTATCGGTGATTTTACCTTTGGCCTTATAATGTGTAAACTTTTCCATAAAGTCTAATCGAGTCGCTTCTACACAACCAGGGTACAGCGACTCATTGGCACTGCAATATAACTCTTCAAACTCGTTAGCTTGAGTCGCTCTGTTACTTGAGTTGGGAGGAGGTGGAGGAGGAATATAGTCCGGAGGAATATAGGTAAGATCATCAAGTAAGGATGTCATGTCACTAATCAAAGGTTGTCTTGTGTTATCTATTATTGGCAGTGGTGGCGGTGGTGGTGGAGGAGGTGTAGGTGTAGGAGGAGCCGGTTCACCATGGTGTACCCATGTTGTATAACTGTTGTCAAACCCGGATTTCATAACGTGGTTCGAAAGAAGGTCGATATGTACCGGGAGTCTTGTTCGACAACGCTTGCATGGACATGTTATCTGATTCAAACTATTCACAAACTTCCTGGAATGCTTGACAAAATTGGTAAGACCCAATATAAGTTCTGGCTCATGACGCTCTAACCGTGTCCAACTCTTATCAATGAGTACCATAACTGTATTTTAACGATACATTTAGTTATTATATGCAACTTAATTAAAACAAGGAATTTAAAAAAATAATTATTATATATTTCATAAATAATAATATGTATTATATCAAATTATAAAATATATAATTATTATTTATAAAGTATATAATTATATAATTATATTTATAAAATATATAATTATCAAGTATAGAAAATAGCATGTTCACCTAGTGGAACTTTGGAAGGCAATCCTAACCCACCCTTTGAATGTTTCGTCTCATATATGAATGCGTATAACCGATTTACTATTTGAGAAAATTTCGGCAGCATTTCTCCTCAACTCCCCAAATATGTGTTTAAAGACATATTCGTAGGAGTAAAGGAGAAACACTGTCGAAATCATCTCAAATAGTAAATCGGTTATACGCATTCATATCCTAAATGAGACAAAACATTCAAAAAGCAGTCCTAAACAAGGGACTTTCTGAAGTTAATTCCTAATAAATTAACTTCGGACGGGTTTTCTATAGGTTGATCAATTTCAGACGGGAATTTTCCAAAATTAATCGCTAAAATCCTAAAACATTCCTAAGGTTTAGTCAATAAAACATTTATATCATATAATAAAAACAGCTTATCCTGATAAGATTATCAGAATAAACTGTTTGAAAACAGCTTATCCTGATAAGCTTATCAGAATAAGCTATTTTCAAACAGCTTATCCTGATAAGCTTATCAGAATAAGCTGTTTGAAAACAGCTTATCCTGATAATCTTATCAGAATAAGTTGTTTGATAACAGCTTATTCTGATAAGTTGTTTTCAAACAGCTTATTCTGATAAGCTTATCAGGATAAGCTGTTATCAAACATCTTATCCTGGTAAGCTTATTAGGATAATCTGTTATCAAACAGCTTATTCTGATAAGCCAGGTTAACCTGTTTGAAATCAGCTTATCCAAAAAAGCTTATTATAATTTATTTTCATCAAATAGGTAACATAAGGAGTGTTTGGATTTATGTATAACAAAAATTAACAAGTTTAAACATCCTGGACGACATGTCGCCGGGGAATCTAAAAAAAACTAAACAAAAAACAATATGTATTATCAATTACAATTAAAAGTTAAAAAAACATACCGTTAAAGAGTGGTCGGGACTCGGCTGTGGTCGGGGCGCGGCTGTGGTCGGGGCTCGGCTGCGGTCGGGTCTCGGCTGTGGTCGGGCTCGGCTACGGTCGGGACTCGGCTGCGGTGACCAGATATGTAAAAACAAAACCAAATATACTATCAATTATAATATAAGTTATATAAAAAAATCAGTTACAATATAAATTATAAAAAAAATTATATAAAAAAACCTTAAACTATCAGTTACAATATAAATTATATAAAAAAAACCTTAATATAGATGGCGGTAGTGGTGGTGCCGGTGAATGTAGATGGCGTGGTGGTGGTGCTGGCGAATGGAGATGGTGGTGAGTGGTGGTGAGTGCACGTGTGCAGGTGTGGAGGAGAGTGGTGGTGGTGGTGATATAGCAGCGAAGGGTGTGGAGGAGAGTGGTGGTGGTGGTGATACAACAGCAGCAGCAGCAGCGAAGGGTTTTTTTAGAGGATAAGGAAAAAGTGTTGTGAGAAAAGTGAAGATCTGGTCAAAAAGGTCCATTTTTTCCCTGGCGACAATCCCTGGCGACATGTCGCCAGGGATACTTTCTACATTTGTCGTTTAGCCAAAAGCGTGCGTTATTGAAACTATTTGGAGGGAAGTGACCGAGTTTTCCTGGCGACATGTCGCCAAGGATTCTTTTGACTTTTCAACGCATATTTACGTACCTAAACCTTTTTGTCGTTTTGCACAAACCTTCCCTGGCGACATGTCGCCAGGGAAACTATCCCTGGCGACATGTCGCCAGGGAAAGTCGCACTTGTCGCAGGGGATAATTTTTGTCAAAATAAAATTTATTATTACTTATATATTATTATAATTAGTTATAAAATTATTATTATTATTATTTATAAAATAAAAATTATTATTATTATTATTATTTATAAATTAATTATTATTATTTATAAAATAATAATATCATCCCGGTAAGTTTAATTTCTAAATTCATTCCGATTTAGTCCGTTTAATTTCTCGATTTATTCTAATTCGGTAACCGTTGAACATCTAACGTTTAACAAATATATACCGACTCATCCATTGAACATCTAACGTGTAACCAACACATACCAACTCATCCATTGAACATCTAACGTGTAACCAACACATACCGACTCATCCATTGAATATCTAACGTGTAACCAAGACATGTCTACTCATCCATTGAACATCTAACGTGTAACCAACACATACCGACTCATCCATTGAACATCTAACGTTTAACAAATACATACCGACTCATACATTGAACATCTAACGTGTAACCAAGACATGTCGACTCATCCATTGAACATCTAACGTGTAACCAACACATACTGACTCATCCATTGAACATCTAACGTTTAACAAATGCATACCGACTCATCCATTGAACATCTAACGTGTAACCAAGACATGTCGACTCATCCATTGAACATCTAACGTGTAACCAACACATACCGACTCATCCATTGAACATCTAACGTTTAACAAATGCATACCAACTCATCCATTGAACATCTAACATGTAACAAATGCATACCGACTAATCCATTGAACATCTAACGTGTAACCAAGACATGTCGACTCATCCATTGAACATCTAACGTGTAACCAACACATACCGACTCATCCAAATACACTCATGCATACCAACTCATCCATTGAACATCTAACGTGTAACCAACACATACCGAGTCATCCAAATACACTCATGCATGAGGTTTCAGTATGCAACACTTGTCTAGCTGATGGATTTGATGGATGGGTGAACATCTAAATATTGGAGGGAAAACATTGGCGGGAATATATTGGAGGGAAAACATTGGAGGGAAAATGTTAACAATTTTCCTCACTTTTTTAGCATAAAAGGAGAACCACACACACTCCTTATCATCACAACCACCAGCAGATCACACACACTTATCATCACAAACACATTGTTATAATGAAGATGTTGAAGCATGAAGCTTTTTCGTGCAAGTGTGGACATGGAGATGTAGTTCTTCGAGAATCGTGGCAAACTGAATCCTTTGGTAGACTGTACTATGCTTGTCCACGTTCACGGGTTCAACCTCCAGTTTCATATGGATGCAAAAATTTTTTTATGGAAAGACGAACGCGTCCAACTACTAATCAATTCTCTTGGAGGTTCAATGAGCTTTTCTCCTCCAAGCTCTTCTTCAAGACCTTCAACGAGCTTTTCTCCTCCAAGCTCTTCTCCCATACCTTCAATGATTCCAATTTCTTCTCTAAGCTCTTCAACGTGTGCAAACTGTGTGCGCTTGAATGGAATGATAAAGGTACTTGAGAGTACAGTAGAGTTGTACAAAAATTGCGATAGGCACACAATGGATTCAGCTGCACTACTTCACGACCTTTACGATGACATGGGGAACCTTAGTTTGAACTAGTTTGTGATGTGTTTTTATCCGTGTTTACGAGTCTAATATCGTTGTAATATCCATGTTTAATTAAGCGCGTGTGTAAGTGTCCGTGACAAATAAAATTATGTTTAGGAGTGTTTGTCTGTAAGTCTCCTATGTGATATTACAAAAGGTTTTATGTAATATTTGGAATAAATAAATATTTGTTTTATAAATGTCTCATTTTTATTATATAAACGTCGCAAAAATAAAATAACATCGGATCGATAGTTAAAATAATAATTATTTGGAATAAATAAATATTTGTTTTATA
The DNA here is from genome assembly GCA_025667525.1 of Glebionis coronaria. Classification (NCBI taxonomy): domain Eukaryota; kingdom Viridiplantae; phylum Streptophyta; class Magnoliopsida; order Asterales; family Asteraceae; genus Glebionis; species Glebionis coronaria. The sequence continues at coordinate 2,556,575 of JANFOE010000322.1, read as the reverse complement.
AATGTCTCATTTTTATTATATAAACGTCGCAAAAATAAAATAACATCGGATCGATAGTTAAAATAATAATTATTTGGAATAGATAAATATTTGTTTTATAAATGTCTCATTTTTATTATAAAAACGTCGCAAAAATAAATAACATCGGATCGATAGTTAACATAATAATTATTTGGAATAAATAAATATTTGTTTTATAAACGTCTCATTTTTATTATATAAACGTCGCAAAAATAAAATAACATCGGATCGATAGTTAAAATAATAATTATATGGAATAATTAATAATTTTTCATAACAAGCAAAAACTAATTATATATATGACAGAGAGTTTCTCCGGCGACATGTCGTCAGGGAAACTTTTGAGATTTGGCGGGTAAAAGCCCGCCACACATTTTCTGCTTAACTTTGAAGCTAATTACGTTTGACAAAGTTTCCCTGACGACATGTCGCCAGGGATAAATTTGGCAGGTTATTATCAAAAAGTAATTATTGTTAATTACGATGGACGAATTTTCCCTGGCGACATGTCGCCAGGGATAATTTTGGACAAAGTTTCCCTGGCGACATGTCGCCAGGGATAAATTGGAGGAAATATTTCGCGCTCTTTCATTTGACATCTGATTTTGGACAGATTATCCCTGGCGACATGTCGCCAGGGATATCCTGGTCAAACTTTGACCAAAAAGTAAATCTGCTTTATTGCCACGTCAGCGTTCTCGCCAGAGAAAAGGGGTTATATCTGGCGACATTTTTTCGCCAGTGAAACTTCGATCAACTGTTCTCGGTTTTCTTGTAGTTACATCTACATGTGAATGTTAACTTGAGTTATGTTTTAACAGTTCACACTGTTTGAGCCATAAGTTTCATGTCAAATGAATGCCTAACATTTGTTCAAAAAAAAATGAATGCCTAACATAGACCGTTAATTAATTGTTCAAAAAAACTAAAATATTGTTGTAACTAATGGTATCACTAATTATCCAAATAAACTATAACCATTCCAATTGGAATCACTAAGAAAACTCAATCTTATTAAATCGTGGAAATGAGCTGAGCTCGAGTTCGGCTTGTTTATATGATTTGGCAATGTAAAAATAAAGCTTAGCTGGAGCTTGACTCGTATATATCTAAATTAGGCTCGTTAAAAAACTTACTACTAAGCTCGTTAATAAGCTCGTATATAAAACATTATGCTCGTTTAGGCTCGCGAGCCCAAACGAGTTTTGGGCGTAAAGCTTGAGCTCGTTTAATAAATGAGCTGAAACTTAGGGGCTGTTTGTTTTAGCTTATATAATGTAAGCCCATTTCGGTTTATAATAACATAAGCCCCAATTTTGTGGCTTATTTGGAAGTTTATGGGCTTGTATAAGTTTATTATATCATGATAAACTTATATAAGCCCTAGGTAGAGGTGGCAAATGGGTTGGTTTGGTTGGGTTTGGGTCATGGGTCAAATGGGTTGTGGGTAAAATGGGTTATGGGTCAAATGGGTCATCACTTAATAATGAGTCAAATGGGTTATGGGTCAAATGGTTTGGGTCGGGTCAACCCACTAACTTACAATATTTTTCTATCTTTTAACATGTTCAAACGTTTTTATCTGTATTCGTTCGATTTTTACGTATTGGTTAGTTGTTTTAAGTTTTTCATCGATTTTTTTACATTTTCATCAGTATTTTTACGTTTTCGTCAGTAAATTTACGTTTTCATCAGTAAATTTACGTTTTCGTCTGTAAATATACGTTTTAGTCAAAAAATTTACGTTTTCGTCAGTAAATTTACATTTTCGCCAAAACTTTACGTTTTCTTCAGTAAATTTACGTATTCGTCAAAAAATTTACGTTTTCGTTAGTAAATTTACGTATTCGTCAGTAAATTTACGTTTTCGTCAGAAGGTTTACGCTTTCGTCAGTAAATTTACGTTTTCGTCAGAAATCTAACGTTTTCGTCAGAAAATTTACGTTTTCGTCAGTAAATTCACGTTTTTGTCAGAAAATTTACGTTTTCGTCAGAAAATTTACGTTTTCGTCAGTAAATTCACGTATTCGTCAGAAAATTCACGTTTTCGTCAGAAAATTTACGTTTTCGTCAGAAACTTTACGTTTTCGTCAGTAAATTTACGTTTTCGCCAGAAACTTTACGTTTTCGTCAGTAAATTTATTTATTCGTCGGAAAATATAAATATTCGTCGGAAAATTTACGTTTTCGTCAGTAAATTTACGTATTCGTCAGTAAATTTACGTTTTCGTCAGAAAGTTTACGCTTTCGTCAGTAAATTTACGTTTTCGGCAGAAAATTAACGTTTTCGTCAGAAAATTAACGTTTTCGTCAGTAAATTCACGTATTCGTCAGAAAATTCACGTTTCCGTTAGAAAATTTACGTTTTCGTCAGAAACTTTACGTTTTGTCAGTAAATTTACGTTTTCGTCAGTAAATTTACGTATTCGTCAGAAAATTTACGTTTTCGTTAGAAAATTTAAGTTTTCGTCATAAAATTTACGTTTTAGTCAGTAAATTTACGTTTTGGTCAGAAAATTTACGTATTCGGCAGAAAATTTTCGTTTTCTTCAGTAAATTTACGTTTTCGTCAGTAAATTTTCGTTTTCGTTAGTAAATTTACGTTTTCGTCAGTAAATTTACGTATACGTCAGTAAATTTACGTATTCGTCAGAAATTTTTCGTTTTCGTCAGTAAATTTACGTTTTCGTTAGTAAATTTTCGTTTTCGTCAGTAAATTTATGTTTTCGTCAGTAAATTTACGCATTCGTCAGTAAATTTACGTTTTCGTCAGAAAGTTTACGCTTTCGTCAGTAAATTTATGTTTTCGTCAGAAAATTAACGTTTTCGTCAGAAAATTCACGTTTTCGTCAGTACATTCACGTATTCGTCAGAAAATTCACGTTTTCGTCAGATAATCTACGTTTTCGTCAGAAACTTTACGTTTTCGTTAGTAAATTTACGTTTTCTTTAGTAAATTTACGTATCCATCAGAAAATTTACTTTTTTGTCAGAAAATTTACGTTTTAGTCAGTAAATTTACGTTTTCGTCAGAAAATTTACGTTTTAGTCAGTAAATTTACGTTTTCGTCAAAAATTTACGTGTTCGTCAGAAAATTTTCGTTTTCGTCAGTAAGTTTACGTTTTCGTCAGTAAATTTTCATTTTCGTCAGTAAATTTACTGATGAGAACGAAAATTTTCTGAGGAAAACGTAAATTTTTGAACAAAAACGTAAATTTACTGACGAAAACGTAAATTTTCTGACGAATACGTAAATTTACGGACAAAAACATAAATTTACTGACGAAAACGTAAATTTATTGACGAAAACGTAAATTTTCTGACGAATACGTAATTTTACTGACAAAAACAGAAATTTACTGACGAAAACGATGAAAACGTAAATTTTCTGACGAATACGTAAAATTTCTGACGAAAACGTAAATTTACTGACGAAAATGTAATTTACCGTCAAAAACATTAAATTACTGACGAAAACGTAAATATACTGACAAAAACGTAAATTTACTGACGAAAACGTAATTTGACGAAAACTTAAATTTTCTGTCGAATACGTAAATTTACTAACGAAAACGTAAATTTTCTGACGAAAACGTAAATTTTTTGACGAAAACGTAAATTTTCTGACGAATACGTAATTTACTGACAAAAACGGAAATTTACTGACGAAAACGTAAATTTTCTGATGAATACGTAAATTTACTGACGAAAACGTAAATTTACTGACGAAAACGTAAATTTTCTGATGAATACGTAAATTTACTGACGAAAACGTAAATTTACTGACGAAAACGTAAATTTTCTGACGAATATGTAAAATTTCTGACGAAAACGTAAATTTACTGACGAAATGACAAAAACGTATATTTTCTGACGAATATGTAAATTTACTGATGAAAACGTAAATTTTCTGACGGAAACGTAAATTTACTGACGAAAACGTAAATTTAGTGACGAAAACGTAAATTCAGTGACTTAATAATAAAAATTAACTTTTTAGACTATTTGGTTTTTGTTACAATAATAGGAACCATCTGGCCTATTTTTAATCCATTTGACCCATTCTCAAACCCATTTGACCCAAACTTCATTTTACACAAAGAAAGGGGTTGACCCATTTGACCTATCACTCTATTTTTGCTCAACCCATTTCAACCAATAAGGTTATAAAATTGAACCCAATTGGCCTACTTTTGGTGGAATGGGTTGAAATTTCCACCTCTAGCCCTAGGTCTCTAAATAAACTTAGAAAACTAAGTTTTATGAAATATAAGCCGAAATATAGCTTACTTTAGGCTTGTATAACATGAGAAAAGTTCTATAAGGAACATGTATCCAAAAAAGAACAAAGGAAGCAATCTCCACCATCCAATATTAATCTTTTTAAATTTAATTAAAAAAACACATTTTCATCCTATTTCTTAAAAATTAAATATCTCTCAAACCGTTAATCGTTATGAAAAAATAATTATACCGTCACGACGGGAATTAAATTATCTTTCCATAGATATGCACTTCTATATACTTTCGACGAACTTTTTTTAAAAAATTTCGTAAAAAAATCACATGTAATTCTCGAAAAATTACATGTAATTCTCGAAAACTCATGTTTGATTAATTATTTTAAAAATCACATTTGAATTTGTAACGTCACATGCGATTTGTGAAATCACGTGTATTTTTTTGACGAGAATTTCAACATTGTAAAATCGTTAAAAGTATATGAAAATAACCGTCTATTAAATGACAAAAATATTTTCGTTATTATTTTAAAACCACACGTGATTTATGTGAATTACATTAAAATGTTTGAATCACATGTAATTTTGTTAATATATTAAAATGTTTGTTGCCATTAATATAAAATATGTTCATTTTACCAGGGTGGAGTCCCCTTTACCCAAAAAAAATATATGTAAAACAAATTGGCTTCTGAATTACATGTGATTCGGTGATAATTACATGTGATTTTGCTTGCATTACATATGATTCAAGCATACCGAAACCGTAACTTTTTCTAACAAACCCACATTAGATGAATCACATGTGATTTTTTTAATTACGTATTATGTTTTCATTTATGTAAAATATATAAAACAAATTGGCTTCTAAATTACATGTGATTTTGTTTGAATCACATGTAATTCTGCTTGAATTGCATGTGATTCGATGATAATTATATATGATTTTTCTTGCATTACATGTGATTCAAGCATTCCGAAACCTTAACTTTTTCTAACAAACCCACTTTAGATGAATCACATGTGATTTTTTTAATCACATGTAATCTTGTTAATATATTAAATTGTCTGCTTGAATTACATGTAATTCGATGATAATTACATGTGATTTTGCTTGCATTGGATCACATGTAATTCGATGATAATTACATGTGAATTTGCTTGCATTACATGTGATTCAAACATTTCAAAACTTTAACTTCTTCTAACAAACCCACTTTAGATGAATCACATGTGCTTTTGTTTGAATCACATGTAATTTACCACGAATTACATGTAATGCAAGCAAATTCACATGTAATTATCATACATGGATCACAAGATAGCATACATGGATCACAAGACCACTTTAGATAGCATACATGGATCACATGACCACTTCGGAAGGATGGATGATGTGAGGAATGGAGAGAAAATGTTATTTACCACGAATCACATGTGATTTACCACGAATTACATGTGATTTATCACGAATCGCATGTGATTTACTTGGTTTCTAGATTATTGGTATTAAAGTTGAAAATAAAAATCTATGAAAACATGTAACTTAAAAAAAAGACTAACGCGTCAAATGGGACGAAAGTTAGATGTAAAGTTATGTGAGTCTACATGAATCACATGTGATTTAAAGCAAAATTACATGTAATTATTTATAAAATCACATGTGATTTAAAGCAAAATTACATGTAATTTTGTATAAAATCACATGTAATTTGAGCAAAATTACATGTAATTATTTATAAAATCACATGTGATTTGAGCAAAATTACATGTAATTCACACAAAATTACTTGTAATTTTCATTCAACACTAACTAACCACTTTATTACAAAAATCACATGTAATTCACACATAATTACATGTGATTTGCATTTAACACTAATAAACTATTTTATTACAAAAATTACATGTAATTCACACATAATTACATGTAATTCACACAAAAGTTAACGATTTACAGTGTTAAAAATTCTCGCCAAAAAAATTACACGTAATTTTCGAAAATTACATGTAATTTTCGAGAATCACATGTAATTTTTTATGCGTAAATTAAAAAAAAAAAAGTTTGCCGAAAGTGTATAGAAGTGCCTATCTATAGAAAGATAACTTAATTCCCGTCGCGATGGTATAATTAGTTTTTCGTAACGATTAACGGTTTGAGAGATATTTAATTTTTAAGAAATAGGATAAAAATGGGTTTTTAAATTAAATTTAAAAAGATTAATATAGACCATTAGATGGAACTTGAATGGATGGTTGAGATTGTTTCCTTCCTTCTTTTTTTGATGCATATTCTATAAGGATCTCACCTCTGTATAACATAAGCTTTAATTTTGTGGGTTATTTAGAGACTTAGGGGCTTATATAAGTTTATGATAAACTCATACAAGCCGATAAACCTTAAAATAAGGCACAATGTTTATATAAACACCCCCTAAGTGTAAGAATCTGTTATTTGGTTTACAATAGATGCAACAAAAGTAATTCGGATTATATTCCAAATTAAAGCCTAGTTTAATGATTAATGGTGTGAAACAAAGTTACAATAGAAGAGTGACACATACCGACGATGATGATGAGATGCTGCAGGAAGTGTTGACAAGTATGTTAAAGAAGCAAAGGGTTTTGTTTAAAAAAAAAAAGAAGCAAGGGTTAGAAAGAAGCAAGGTTGTATTAGAATTGGTAAAACTTCATAAGATGCTTTGTATTATTAATCTTAATACTAGCAGGGTACCCGCGCAATGCGGCGGCGGGTAGCCTAAAATTAAAATTCATATCGTGTAATGTTTTATGATTATATATGTTTCGTGAAAGTAATTTTACAAATGATGATAGTTTTAAGTCAGAGTAACTTACGAAATAACAAACCAAAAACATAAAAATACCACCGAAAGTACAAAACATCAACCAAAACACCCATACTCAAACACCACTAATTATCAATATATGCGGCGATGTTGGTGAGGATCCTAATGGTGGTGGTGGAAGCGATTCAGAAATCAGATAGTATTGGTAGTTCGAGGAACGTTGATGGCTGAATCTTTTGTGCGTATTTTTTTCGTCTTTTAATAAATTATGAATTCTTTTTATACTAAGATTTCGTAACTGATATTTTAATGTATATCAATAAGAAGTTAATTGTAGTTTTATGTTACATGTATTCATAAAATGGTTACATAATTTCTCATTAATATATTTAATTTCTCATTAAATTATTTATTAATGACCTAGACTCTTATTGTTTTATATTTATTATTAATTCATAGTCATTTAAAGTACTTTTTAAATGTAGTTTGAAAAACGTATATGCATTAAAACCTAGATTGATTTTGAAAATGATCATATATAACTTTCTTTTTTTAGCAATGTTTTAGGCTTAAAATTTTAAGACTTCTAAATATAGAAAAAGGGTTAAATCTTTTATAAAGTATTAAGATAAGATAAGATTATGATTATATATGTTTCGTGAAAGTAATTTTACAAATGATGATAGTTTTAAGTCAGAGTAACTTACGAAATAACAAACCAAAAACATAAAATTACCACCGAAAGTACAAAACATCAACCAAAACACCCATACTCAAACACCACTAATTATCAATATATGCGGCGATGTTGGTGAGGATCCTAATGGTGGTGGTGGAAGCGATTCAGAAATCAGATAGTATTGGTAGTTCGAGGAACGTTGATGGCTGAATCTTTTGTGCGTATTTTTTTCGTCTTTTAATAAATTATGAATTCTTTTTATACTAAGATTTCGTAACTGATATTTTAATGTATATCAATAAGAAGTTAATTGTAGTTTTATGTTACATGTATTCATAAAATGGTTACATAATTTCTCATTAATATATTTAATTTCTCATTAAATTATTTATTAATGACCTAGACTCTTATTGTTTCATATTTATTATTAATTCATAGTCATTTAAAGTAATTTTTAAATGTAGTTTGAAAAAACGTATATGCATTAAAACCTAGACTGATTTTGAAAATGATCATATATAACTTTCTTTTTTTAGCAATGTTTTAGGCTTAAAATTTTAAGACTTCTAAATATAGAAAAAGGGTTAAATCTTTTATAAAGTATTAAGATAATATATAGATCTTATAAGGGACAAACCCTAGCGGACCCTAAGCCCACAAACCGGGCTCGGGTCTTATTGATCCACTAATACTCCCCCGCAGTTTGAGCGGAGGTCTTCGTACGTTCAAACTGGAACGTAACTCAAGAAATAAAGCATTCGGAAGATCTTTGGTGAAGATATCCGCATATTGAAACCGAGACGAAACATGTAAAACACGCACTTGCCCAGAAGCCACATAATCACGAACAAAATGTATATCTATCTCGATATGTTTAGTACGCTGATGTTGTACCAGATTAGTAGAAAGGTAAACGACACTAACATTGTCACAATAAACAAGTGTAGCAGTATGTAATGGAGCATGTAATTCCAGCAAAAGATTACGAATCCAGGCAGTTTCAGCGACAACATTAGCAACACCCCGATATTCCGCTTCTGCACTAGAACGAGATACAGTAACCTGGCGTTTAGCAGACCATGAAAGTAGATTATCCCCAAGAAAAACACAATACCCAGAAGTGGAGCGACGGGTGACTGGGCAACCTGCCCAATCAGCATCGGTGTATGCTGTGAGCTGAGTGATATTAGAAACATGCAACTGAAGACCATGATCAAGAGTACCACGTACATATCGAAGAATCCTCTTCAAAGCAGCAAGATGAGTCTCACGGGGATCATGCATATAGAGGCAAATTTGTTGAACAACATAAGAAATAATTAGTCGCGTAAAAGTAAGGTACTGAAGAGCACCCGCCAAGCTACGATACAAGGTGGAATCAGAAACCGGGTCACCATCAGGACAGAGCTTGGATTCAGTATCGACTGGAGTCCTACAAGGATTACTATTCTGCATATGAGCTCTCTCAAGAATCTCTTCAGCAAATTTGGATTGTGATAAAAATAAACCAGATGCAGTCCTTTGAGCAGAAATACCAAGAAAATAATTAAGAGAACCCAGATCTGTCATCGCAAACTCGCCATGAAGAGAGCCAATAATACGTTGTAGCAATGATGTAGAAGATGCAGTAAGTATAATATCATCCACATATAATAACAGATAAGCAATGTCTGATCCAACATGATAAACAAATAAAGATGCATCGGTTTTACTCTGCTGAAAACCAACCCGAGTAGCAAAACTAACAAAACGCTGGAACCAAGCTCGAGGAGCTTGCTTAAGGCCGTATAATGATTTTTGTTGGTGACAAACATAATCAGGTCTCGCAGAATCAACAAACCCTGGAGGCTGGTGCATATAAACAGTCTCAGATAAATGACCATGTAGAAAGGCATTCTTCACGTCAAGCTGATGAATAGGCCACTGACGAGAAACTGCGAGACTCAAAACTGTACGAATGGTAGCCGGTTTAACCACCGGACTATATGTCTCATCATAATCAATACCCTGCTGTTGACTTCGTCCGTTAGCAACAAGACGAGCCTTATACCTGCTTAATGAGCCATCTGCATGAAACTTATGTTTGAAAAGCCACATAGAACGAAAAACATTAGCAATAGCTGGACGAGGCACAAGAACCCACGTTCTGTTAGTAATTAAAACATTATATTCATCTAACATAGCTTCTTTCCAGTTAGGGTCCCGAAGAGCATGGACATGAGAGCGAGGAAGCGGTGAAGTAGTGGTAATATTTAGAGACATGCGTGTGAGAGGTTTTGAAATGTCAGATTTTGCACGTGTGACCACTGGATGAACATTATCGACAGGATCAACTAATGGTTGGGCTGAAGAATTGACAACGAATGGGTTATTGGTGGAGGTATTTTGTTGTTGGCCCATGGGTGAAACACGTGGTCATGGGGTAGAATCGACGTGGTTGGTCGAGGTTTTGGAGGTATTTTGTTCCTGGGCCATGGGTGAAACAGTAGGTGGTGAACTATCGTTGGTTTGGTGCGCTGGTGGTGTAGGAGGCGGTGATGGGGTTGGATTAGTTTGTTGGTTCGGTTGGGTAGCAGTTGTGTGATTAGGACTGATATGAGAGGGTGGAGGTAATGGCGGAAGTAGAAAGTCATATGAAGGTTTAATAGAAGACGTGAGAGTCCCAAATGGGAAAACTTCTTCATCAAACCGTACATGTCTTGAGATAATTATCTTATTGGAGGACAAGTCGAGACATCGATAACCACGGTGATTGGCGGGATAACCTAGAAAGATGCATGGTGTAGAACGGGGTTCGAGTTTGTGTGCAACATCAAAGTGAGGATAGTAAAGGCATCCAAAAACACGCAAATGTTCATATGTGGGTGTTTGGTTGTAGAGTGTGGTGAATGGTATTTCATTGTTGATGGCGGTAGAAGGTAATATATTTAAAAGATGAGCGACCATATTAAGAGCTTCCACCCAATAAGATGGAGGTATGTGAGCTTGAAAAAGTAATGTGCGGATAAGGTTATTAATGGTGTGAAGCATACGTTCAGATTTACTATTCTGTTGTGAGGTACGATGGCAAGAAAATCGAAATTCTATACCATTTTGGCGAAAAAGGTTATGGAAACGGGCGTTTTCGTATTCACCCCCATGGTCACACTACAAAGCCTTTATGTTGACATTAAATTGTTTGTTGACATAAGCACGAAAAGCAACAAAATTATCATACAAGTCTGACTTTTTATGCAAAGGATAAACCCAAACAAAGTGCGAAAAATGATCTAAGAATATAGCATAATATTTAATTCTACTTTCACTTGGAATCGGTGATGTCCATATATCAGAGTGGATTATTTCAAAAACAGACTTAACAGTAGACTCTGAACTATAAAACGGAAGCTTAAGATGTTTACCTAATTGACACGCGTGACACAAAGTGGACAGCTTTGATTTATTACATGAAATTAATTTACTTGACTCTAAACGACGAAGCACATCGTCCCCGGGATGACCGGGGCGTCTGTGCCAAGTAGTTGAACTAAAGGAAAGCAAAACAACAGGAGTTGCTAATGGAGGTTGCTGAGTGACCGGGTAAAGGTCGCCCGTACTATCACATCGGAGAAGGAGCTTTTGGGTATGATAATCTTTTACAGAAAAACCATAAGCATCAAATTCTACAGAAACATCGTTATCACGGGTAAAATCACGAACTGAAATTAAATTTTTAATTATGTGCGGTGTGACAAGAATTTGATTTAGATGAAGAGGCTTTTGAGATGTATGCAAGAAGCTATGTCCGGTATGAGTGACAGGAATAGAGTTACCATTGCCAACAAATACAGATGGATAAATGCTCGAATTACTAAAAGAAGTGAGTATACCTGTATTGTCCTCCACGTGAGAGGATGCTCTGGTTTCCATATTTCAAGAAGAATCTTGAGGAGTCATAGTCTGAAATGCTTGCGAAAACATAGTAGTTTGAGAAGCTGGTGGCGGGATCATACTTGGTATACTGGCTGAAGCATACTGTGCTGGTAAGCATTGGGCCTGAATGTAACCGTATTGGGCTGTAATTGGTTGTGGGGCCTGTAATTGGGTATGTTGGGCGTGAACAGTATGGGCCTAAGGTTGTGACGGGGTGGGTGGTTCGACATATCCAACATATTGCGTTGGAAGGATATTCGAACAATGAAAATTATTTTGCAAGTACGTCATTGTGGTGTAAAGATGATGATAATTTAATAGCTAAAAGGGACAAAAAGAGGGCAGCATTAAGCAAGCCAATGAGCAAGTAATATTGTCAAACAATCAAATCAAAACAAAAAAGGCAGCATTGCATCAACGAAGAGGGAAAAAAAGGCAGATTTAGTTCTAGTTTTTTTTTCTTTGACGTAAGGAAGGTAGGAGAAAAGAACAGGCAATGTGAATAAATAAATGAAGCAACAACAAGTAGGATAATTATCAAATCCTTTAGCAATATCTATTAATGAAGAAACTTTTAATAACAAACGATTAAAAAAGAAGGCAATTTTAGTACAGGGTTTTGGTTTTTATTTTTTTTTTGTGTGTTGATTAGGGTTTAGGCTATGATTACCATATTAGAATTGGTAAAACCTCATGAGATGCTTTGTATTATTAATCCCAATATAATATATAGATATTACAAGGGACAAACCCTAGTAGACCCTAAGCCCACAAATCAGGTTTGGGCCTTATTTATCCACTAATAGGTTGGTGTTTTAGGTAAGGTTATAGGGTTGTTAGGTTTATTCGTTTAGATTTATTATTTAGGTTAGTATTAAATTTGTAGTTCGGTTGGTTCAATTATGACCATAACCTGTATTTTATTTTCGGTTTAGTTTTAATTCGGGTTCGATTCGATTCGGTTTTCAGTTTTCGTGAGTCAAACTTAAACGATGGATAGGGATGGCAAAAGCACCCGAAATTGATGGAGAAAATCGAAACCCGAACTGATTGGATAGGGTTTGGAGTAGGGTTGACGGATTCGAGTTGAGATGTTCTATTTTTCGTGAGTACGGGTTTGGGTACGGGTTTTAGTAATACCCGCCCCGTTTATGAAAATCCGTACCACTTATATGGCTATTTTATATAAATTTTAAACTTGTACGAAATAGTAGACGGAGATTGTTAAAAAAACGAAATGATCATATTACTTACATTTTGTATGCATTAAGATGTTTGCGATCTTAGGAATTAAAAAAAACAATGATTTATCCGATCCACTCAATCGCATAATATGATATTCAATTAGTATTTTTTTATCTTTTAAAAATTTAAAAAATATATTTGGGTATTTTGATCGTTTTTCATTAGTTTGTTTTAACTTTATACGTATAATTATGTCTAACGAAATTTATCTGTGGATACCCGATACCCGCGGGTAAAATCCGAAAACCCGATGGACAATACTAATCAGGTATCTGTCGAGTATTTGGGCGGATGCAAGTTTAAATATTATAAACGAGTACGGATTCGGGTTCTCTAAAACCCGACCTAACCCAGACCCGTTGCCATCCCTAACGATGAACACCTCTAAAAACAAGAACAAACTAATTGGGCCAAGGGTACGTACAGGTCACATCAAACTTAGCCTGTTAACGGCCTGCTTTGTCTTCTGTCTGCTTCCGACATGCTAAGGGTGTCAAAAAACGTGAAACCTACCCGAACCTGATCTAAACTCAATCTGAATATTTTCGAGTTCTAATTTTAATTTGGATCAACTCGAATTCAAAATCGAGTCAAGTATCAGATAACATTTTTTTATGTACCTCATATTCGGGTCAACCCGATTGACCCGAATAAAATTTGTTTGTTAATTTTATTATTTTTTTAAATAAAAGTTATATATAATTATATATTTACAACGAGTAAAAAAGTTTTTTTTTTATATTTTAATTAAATTCTGATTAACTTGAAAAATAGACTTAAACCCAAGTAACCTAGGTCAAATCAAATCAGGTTCGAATAACTTATTTTTACTTTTGACCCGAATTAGATCAGATCCGATTGACCCAAATTCGACTAACCCGAATCAATTCCTACCAATAATATTAAAAGTATATGGTAATAAATATGGTACCTAGAGTGGGAAAAATAACAATATATGAGGCATTTTTCATTAAAAAAAATAACACATGTATAAACTCTTTTTTTTAATGATTTTGATTATACTGATAAGTCATGTTGATAGCATGGATTAGACCGAAATTAAATGGATAATCCATCGTTCGGTTGGTCTTTTTCATTTTGCATTAGAAAAACGTGTCTCGTGCATATTTTTTTTTAATTTATTTTTGTGGGGTTATTTTTAGTTTTGCATTCGGTCTCATTATTACAAGCATTTAGTTTTGATATGATGTAAAGATAAGAAATATTAGTTAGCGATAATATGACGGTCGCCTACGTAATTAACACTACCTCCAGCCTTATATAACAGATTTATAGTGAATTTGAATACTTTTTATTGATATGTTATGTTATTCAATGTTGGAATCGACACCAACAACCCGGAGATCGATATGCGGAACCTAGATCGCTGTAAAGAAGGATCGCACAGCTGCAATGAACGAAACCCAGAAGAACACAAAGGTAACCAAACGATTTACTTTATTATACCAATCAATCGATTACAGTAGAAAGAATAGAAGCTACGGTGTGTATCGGCATCACCCCCTCACCTCCTTTTATAGGGTGAAGGGGTCGGTTACAAAGACTACGCAGGCCAGGAACACCCATGGCCCAACCTTAGCCGACTACACACTTACCATAAGGACAAGCTTACATCGAAGGTAAATCTCCTAATCTATATTCTAACTAATATTGGTAATAATGCTAACAATTTCCACCTTAGTACCAATACTAGTTAACCCCGACACCAAGTACCTCCATGCAATACTTGAACTTCGGACCTGGAACCACCTTAGTAAACGCGTCAGCTGCATTATCCTCCGTGCCTATCTTTGCCACTTCAATCTCTTTAGATTCCACGATCTCCCTGATGAAGTGATACCTCACGTTGATATGCTTCGTCCTCTCATGAAACATTGCATTTCTTGAGAGATGAATTGCCCCTTGATTATCACAATTCACAACCACTGACCTTAGGTTTATTCCCAACTCGATTAGTAGACCTTTAAGCCAAATGCTTTCCTTAACAGCTTCCGTAAGCGCCATATACTCTGCCTCTGTAGTAGACAATGCAACAACATGCTGCAGAGTTGCTTTCCAACTCACAACACAGCCATGTACCATAAACACGTACCCGGTTATCGACCTACCCTTGTCAGGGTCTTTAGCATAATCGCTATCCACGAAACCGTCAACATCTACGTGCTTCCCTTGATCTCTACCATACACTAGACCTACATCATCAGTGCCCTTCAAGTACTTCAAAATCCACTTCACCGCTTCCCAGTGATTTTTACCTGGATTCGCCAAATACCTGCTCACAATGCTAACAGCGTACGCAATATCTGGTCTAGTGCAAACCACCAAGTACATTAGACTACCTACAACATTCGCATATGGGACCTTACTCATTCTTTCCACATCCCAGTCACTCGACGGACAATCCTTCAAAGATACCTTGAAGTGTGCTCCCAATGGCACAGAGACCGACTTGCCATTATCCACTCTGTAGCTATTCAGAATTTTCCGCACATATCCCGACTGAGACACCTTCAGGGTTCGGTTACCCCTATCCCTGACAATCTTCATACCAAGTATCTTCCTAGCTGGACCAAGTTCCTTCATATCAAACTCTTTCCGCAGCAGTCCCTTGGTATATTCGATCTCAGACTTGCTTTTACAAGCAATCAACATATCATCTACATACAGCAGTAGATATATGTACATACCTGGTGCAAACTCCTTGAAGTAAACACAGCTATCATAGCTGCTACGGCTAAACCCATTGCTGACCATATACACATCAAACCGTTTGTACCACTGCCTTGGAGACTGCTTAAGACCATAAAGGGATTTCTTCAACAAACATACCTTGTTGCCCGTTCCTTCTTCAAAACCAAGCGGCTGCCTCATATAAATGGTTTCTTCAAGATTACCATGCAAAAACGCCGTCTTCACATCAAGTTGTTCCAACTCGTAATCTTCACAAGCAGTTAATGAGAGAATCACCCTAATAGATGTATGTCGAACCACGGGTGAGAATACCTCATTATAGTCAATCCCTGCTCGTTGTGTGAACCCTCGAGCTACCAGCCGTGCTTTATACTTTGGTTTTTGAACGCCTTCAATCCCTTCTTTAATCTTATACAACCACTTGCAGCTTACCAGCTTCTGACCACGTGGTTGATCGACCAGCTCCCAAGTATGATTCTTCTTTAAAGAACTCATCTCTTCCTCCATAGCACGAACCCACTCATCCCTTTCAGATGAATTAATCGCTTCCTGGAATGTGATTGGTTCATGTGTATCTTCTTCCTCAGCAATAGCAAACGCATAAGCCGTAATATCATCTTCTTCCCTAGACCCTGATGACCTAGACAATGATACATTACCTTCATTCCTATACCTTGCAGGTTTAGTAGTTGTTCTCTTAGCTCTATCACGCACCAGAACATAGTTGTCCAGATTCTGTTGTTGAGGCATTGCATCTACTGCATCTTCAACTTGATCCTCATATTCATTCCCTGGATTTACCCCAGTATGAGGATCCACAGTTGGTTCGACCCGACTGCCTTGAAGTTCCACCTCAAACTCAATTTCCTTCCCAGAATCTGCAGCACCAGCACCCTTGAGAGTATCCTTATACATAAGGCTCTCATTAAAGACCACATCCCTGCTTATGATTATCTTCGGTTTAACATCATCCAACCTCCATAATCGGTATCCCTTCACACCCTCAGGATACCCCAGGAATATGCATTTTATAGCTCTAGACTTGAGCTTCCCCTGATTCACGTGTGAATAAGCAACGCAACCAAATATCCTCAACATCTCGTAATTCGCAGGATGTCCTGACCATATATCCATAGGTGTCTTATTCTCCAATGCTGTAGATGGAGACCTATTGATCAGATATGCTGCCGTCACCGTTGCTTCTGCCCAGAATGACTCTGGCAAACCAGACTGAATCAGTAAACACCTAACCTTGTCCAAGAGCATCCTGTTCATTCATTCAGCTAGACCATTCTGTTGCGGAGTTCCAGCAACCGTCAAATGTCTTGCTACCCCGCTCTTCTTGCACAAGTTATTAAACTCCTGATTACAAAACTCCAAACCATTATCCGTTCGAAGTTTCTTCAGTCTTCTACCTGTCTGGTTTTCTACCAACTGCTTCCACTCCTTGAACTTGCTGAATGCCTCGCTTTTGTGTCTAAGAAAATACACCCAAACCCTCCTCGAATAATCATCAACAATCGATAAGAAGTACCGACAACCACTCATCGATTCCACCCGAGAAGGACCCTAGCGATCCGCATGGACATAGTCTATAACTCCCTCTGTTGTGTGCTGACCTCGACCAAAACTCACCCTGGTCGATTTTCCAAGAACACAATTTTCACAGAATTCGAGCTTACCTAGACCTTCCTTCCCCAGCACCTATCTTCTTTTGAGTTCATTCAAGCCTGCTTCACTAATGTGACCCAAACGTTTATGCCAAACCTGCGCAAGACTTTCCTTTTCTTCTATACCAACACTAGCTTCACTTGATTCAGCCCAACCATCCAAGGAGTACACACAATTTTCCTTCAAAGTTCCTGACAAAACCATCAAAGAACCCTTGATCACCTTTACTCTTCCATTCTGCAACTTCACGGTATAGCCCTCTCGATCCAGAGTGCCCAAAGATAACAAATTTCTTTTCAACTCGGGAATGTAACGCACATTCTCAAGCACAAAACTTGAACCATCTTTCATTTGTACTCTCACCTTTCCTATCCCCTTGATGGCACATGCTCTATTATCACCGAGCAAAACCATACCACCATCAAGCTCCTTAAAATCAAACAAGAAGTCCCTCCTAGGCGTCATGTGATAGGAACCACCAGAGTCCATGATCCACTCTAAGAACCTTTCCTCACTCACCGCCATCGACACCAACAACCCGAAGATCGATATGCGGAACCTAGATCGTTGTAAAGAAGGATCGCACAGCTGCAATGAACGAAACCCAGAAGAACACAAAGGTAACCAAATGATTTACTTTATTATACCAATCGATCGATTACAGTAGAAAGAATAGAAGCTACGGTGTGTATTGGCATCACCCCTCACCTCCTTTTATAGGGTGAGGGGGTCGGTTACAAAGACTACGCAGGCCAGGAACACCCATGGCCCAACCTTAGCCGACTACACACTTACCATAAGGACAAGCTTACATCGAAGGTAAATCTCCTAATCTATATTCTAACTAATATTGGTAATAATGCTAACATTCAAGTTTGTCATCTCTTTTAACATAGCTTCATAAGAAATAAATTGTCTAAAAAAGACATAAATAATGAGAATTGAATGATTCTAAAATCATATACTCAAGAGCTGATATTACGAACCGCTAATCTAATTACGATAATATTTTTATATAGTCAAGAGTTGGTAGAAGTGTACTGCCCGTATTTCAACAATGGACACGTACATACCAATGATCGAACTCATATTCAACTCGTTTTGATGAAGTCTGTCGTTCCTTCATTATTCATGGTTCAAGTTATGAGCATTTGGCTTTGATATGTTTTGAAAGAAAAAAAAGATTAGTTAGCGATTAGATGACGGTCGCCTACGTAGTTAACACTACCTCCAGCCTTATATAACAGATTTATAGTGAATTTGAATACTTTTTATTGATATGTTCTGTTATTCAAGTTTGTCATCTCTTTTAACATATCTTCATAAGAAATAAAATGTCTAAAAAAGACATAAATAATGAGAATTGAATGATTCTAAAATCATATAGTCAAGAGGTGACATTGCGAACCGACTAATTTTATTACGATAACTTTTTTATATAGTCAAGAGTTGGTAGAAGTGTACTGCCCGTATTTCAACAATGGACACGTACATACAGAGGCGGACCCAGAAATTATAATTGGGTGTTGCACAAAATTTTTTCAAAGAATATTAGTACTAAAGATACCTTACATTATATAATATGGGTGTTACACGTATAGTAAAGAACCTATTTTTTTAACAAAATTACTTTTCGTGACCTAAAATCGGGTGTAACCCGTGCCACACCCAGCTCTCATATGTGTACGCCTATGCGTACATACCAATGATCGAACTCATATTCAACTCGTTATGATGAAGTCTGTCGTTCTTTCATTATTCATGGTTCAAGTTATGGGCTTCCACTTGCAATAATTTCAATCAGTGATCACTTAACATAAACAAGTCCCTTTGCTACGAGGTCCTTAACTTTACAAGTAAGAGCATTCAAATAAATAAGCAAATAGAACTTGCATATATATAGTTGAAGCAACTTATCTTATCCTTCAATAATTATATCATGTCTAGGAGACACAATATGGACCTCAAATATTATATATGCTCGAGTCTTGGCATTACAGATGACTACATGTTTGTCGGCGGAGACAAACGAAGATCACAAGGGTCATGTGATCTTTTTAGCGAAAAAGTTGTAGCGTAAATTTTTGAAAATATTCGAGGTTTTTTATTTATAATTGGCTCTTTTTAAGAATTATTTTCTAATGTAATTTAAAAAAAATATCAAAATGTGACATCTCAGCCGAACATTCTGACTCTGCTCCTACATCTTGTGAACAAGTCGTGTTGATTACTCTAAACTGAAACCTTGATTATTTGTCTTCTTACGCCTGTTTTTGGTATTCAGATATTGCATAATTAGATATTAATGTTAATGTGTAAAAGTTCATCACGAATCAAATTAGCAATTTAGCGACAAGACAAGTTGAATTGATATATTTTGGTACATGCTAAAAAGCAGTAAACACAATACCCCACTATGAGACTATGTGACCAAATACATCTACTCTGAGAGTCTATTCATAATTTTTGTTTTTTAAAGTATCTAAGCATTCACGAAAGCAATATTAGACAAGCCCAAACAAAATATAAAAAAAACACACATCATATGAACTTGACAAAACCCAAAGATTTTTTCTCCAACACATGTACGTTATATGGCTGATGACAAAAGACATTCGAAGTTAAATTATTTTGTTAATTCACACCTTTTTTATAGATTATCAACACATACACAATCATATGATGAGAAAAACTAAAAAACATAACTTGTATTTGTTAGTGACCAACATCGACAATGTCAACTTAGTTTTACACGAGTTTTTCAGTCGACGTTTAAACATGTGTAATAAAGATCAACAATTTGATCACCGCCCAAATAAAACCTATGTAAACACAAATATACAGAACTTAAAAAACGAACATACCCACAATACGCTCACACATTCACAAAAGATAAAGAAAAAACACCGATGATGCAAACGTTCAAATGGTGCACAAAATCGACCCAAGACACGTCATTAGTCAATGGTATAACAAGAAATGACGCGTCGTTCTTTACGCATCTTCCACTGCATCATTTCACTTGGTTTTAAAAACTCTGTCAATAATTTTTCCTATAATGTTTTTTCTCATGGTTAAAGTTGTGTTTCTTCTGTAACGACGAGTTAGTACAGTTAGTAAGGTGTCCGATTTAACAATACTTACGCAAAAAACAATCCGTGGTTGAAGTTATGTATACCACGTAACGAAGCTGTCTACTTAAAATTGGGATGCCCCACAATGTGAAAATGAGCATGGGGTCCAATCGCAATATAAACGGTACAAATATATACTCGTCAATCATAAACATTTGGTCATCTCAATCCATCTATTCATCATTTTTTGTACCAACATTTTTGCCTTTTCGGTTTATGTCCAATAAAACCTACACACGATAATAATCTAGTTTTCCCTATCTTTATAAAAAAAATTAAGATTAAGTCCAATTAGCTATAATTAAAAACTAACATAGTATCCGCGTAATGCAGCGACGAGTACTCGATAATTACTTTTTTAGCGAACAAATATTACAATTTTTCTAAGGTTCAAATTAAAGTTAAAGTAGTAAAAATAAATAAATTAATTTAAATAAACTTATTAAAAACGAAAAAACTAAAATTTAATAAAATTATATCAAAATGGATGTTGAATTTAAGAGAACGAAATTTTAAAAAATATGGTGAAATTAGATTATAAAAAAAATATATCAAAAGCTATTTTAATTTAAAGATAAAAGTTTTTTAAATTATTTGTTACTAAGAGTAAAAGGTGTCACGACAAGGTTTTACCTCTTCACTTGTGTCACCTCAGTGTCACATTATCTCAACTAACCAAAATAAAAAACCAACTAAACACCCCCTCACTCACAACTAGTCTCTCTCCTCTTCACTTGGGTCCCACCACTCACCATTTTATTTCTTTTTTCATTTTTCACACAAAATAAAAATTCATTTCATAAAATTAAAAATTAAAAATATTTCAAATAAAAATACAAATACTTAATAAAATACGGAAAAAATACAATACGAAAAAAAACATCCTAATAATCGACTGCATATTTCGCCGCGATTTTTACCTGTTTTCTTTCGATAATCGACTTGTTCGGTTCAGGCAAATTGACGGTTCTGATCGAGAGAAACTCCATCTCTTTAAACTCCAATTCAGCATCGGCTTTAGCTTTCTCGGCATCGGCTCTAGCTCTCCTCGAGTGGTACATGTCTTTACCAGCATTTATTTTGTGGAGTAAAGCCTCGTTTATTTCTCCACTCGAAGTGGTCGAACCACTACTCGTGTTGCTGCCAGTTGTTTCTGATCGGGACTTCTTGGCGGGTCTCTGTTTGCCGGCTGGTCGAGCTCGAGGATCTGGACCGAATACGGAGGTATGATCATTTTCGTCAAGACCCTCGGGTGCGTCCCATTTTGATTAGTTTTTAAGCAGCCTCCACACATGGTCAAGCGTAAATTTTCTCCCATTGTTACAAGCCACAAATTCAAGTTTTGCAGCATGAATCACGTCATCTTCGTTTTGACCGCTTTTCTTGTTAAGACTTTTGAAGATAGCGTGAAACTTTTGAACATCGGGGTGCATCCTTGTCCATTTCCTGGTCAACATATTCTTGGTATGACAATTTGCGTTACGACCATTGAAATCGTCATAAATCGTGTTCCAACAATACTCTTCAGTTTGATCAGTCCCGCGATTTGTCTTCTGAAACGCCGACCCAACACTCGGCCAGTATGACCTCCCAGCAGGTGACCACCGTTGGGGTGTCGACTCCACCATAACATCGGCTTCGTCATCGATGTCGTATTCATCTGCGGACAAATCAACCGCGATAATTTTTTTGACCCCCATTTTCCTTTACGAACTATTACCTTTTTTTTGTGGTGGAGGTTGCGGTGCTGGTATTTTGAATTGTGTTTCAGGGACTTGTTGACTTTGAGATGGATTAGGATTAAACTGAGATGGATTAAATTGAGATTGTTGCAAAGCTAGTAGTTGATTATAGTAGATTTGTTGGGGTGACAAGTTTGAAAAGTATTAATGCGAAAATGGTGGGAGGGCTGCGAATTGACCGGAGCCTTGGCTGGACTGCGTCGCCGGAGAAGAGGACGACGATTGATTAGGATCCGTGCTTTGGTTAAGAAGTTGCGAGTCGGAGAGGTGAGGATAATCATTTGGGAAGTTTGACATTTTTTTGTGATTGTAGGTGTAAATTTGTGAATGTAGTGTGTGTATATTGTGAATGTAATGTGTGTATATATAAGAAAATAAATAAATTATTTTTTTTTAAAATATTACCGTTTGGCAACGGTTTATAATTGAGTGGGGCCCAAAATTTTCTCCTTTTCCTCTCGTTGAATACTGGCGAATTGATCACGGCGAGGGGGTGGGTGTCACGGCGAGCACCGACGAGGGTGCCACGTCGGACCGACGAGGGCCCTCCGTCGTGACACCGTTTACTCTAAGGTTGTTACAAAAGTTTGTTATAAAAATATATGGATGGATAAGATCAATTTAACAAAATATGATCTAAGGGTTTAAATTTAACTTTCAGATTTTAATTTTTGGTTTGGAGTTAGATTTAGAAATTTTAGGTTTGGAATTAAGATCGGAATAAGCTTCTTTATATAATAGTATACATTAATGGAATTTTGACATTGTTCAAGATTGAGGCATAGTGGTTTCGTATCTAATCATGTGCAATATTGTTTTTCATTTCCTTTCAGATTCAATCAAATAATATTAATTCAATTTACTTTCTATTTTCTTTCCTTTTCTTTAATGAAATACTTGACAACACAACTTACTTTACTTGCATTTTATTTTCTTTCCTTTAATAAAAAATCTCGAAAATATACGAACAAATATATAAAATTCACTTACATTTTTTTACTTAAACTATTTTTAAAGTAATAAAATTTATAAAAAAAAACTTTTTACCAAAAAAACTCGGTGAACCGACAATGGACAAATGGACACGTACATGTTTATGAACTCGCATATTCAACCCGTTCTTAATTTGGTCATTCCTTTCATAATTCATCATGTTATGGGCTTCCATCTGCATCACTTGCAATATAAAATATTCAATCAGTGATCACTATAACAAGTCATCTTGTTACCGGGTCCTACTTACTTACTTGTGTATTGGTGTCATATTATCATGTTAAGGAGACACTAGTTGAGATACATGTTCAGCTCGATCGGCAGAGGCGGAGCTAGGGGTTTTCGGGAATGTACGGGAATCCGATGAAATTTTGTCTTGTAATGTATATATATTTGGTAAAAATATTTATTTCTTCAAAATGAATCCGGTTTTAAAATTATTTAATATATGGATACTCAAAATCAATGTGTTCTCGTCAACTCAATTTTTTTTATCGCGCAATTAGTAGATATTTATGTTAGTAAGTAAAGCTTTGTTACCAACCAAACCAGCAATCTTGTGACAAGACAAGTTGAATTGATATATTTTGGTACATGTTGAAAAGTAGTAAACACAATACCCCACTATGAGTATGTGACCCAATACACCTATTCTAAGAGTCCATTCATTTTATTTTAATTCCAAATAAGAAAAAAAGTATCCAAGCATTCATGAAAACAGACAAGCCCAACAAAATATACAAAAACTCTCATCATATGATTTTGACAAAACACAAAGATTTTTGCTCCAACACATGTACGCTTACTACATTATTATCAACATGTCAGGAATTATTGTTTAAGTTGGAAGTACAATGCTTAAAACAAATTACACATTAATATGATATGAAAAATTATAATAATCTGTTAGTCATTTGTGAATTTGGTTTCCATCCGTCTATTATTCATCATATTTTCACAATTTTTTTTAGGTATATCTAGGATTTCGACTCGACATTGTAAGTCGATTAATCCCAAAACGACTACTACCTTTTAGGATACTCAAAGTCGTCGTAGGTGAACCTTCGTGACGACCTACAAACGTACACACCTAGTGAGGTTTGAATATTTAACCTCTTGTTTAAAAGACAAAAACCTTACCATTAAACCATTTTAATGGGGCTTGCGGCGCAGCTTGTTGCTCGCTTGCCTTCTACAGTTATGTAATTAAACTTTTACTCATTAATAAAGATTTTTAAACCATTTGATGATAGTCATTATGTCCCATAAAACCCACACATGGAAATAATCTAGTTTTCCCTATCTTTACAGAAAATTAAGTTTATATCCAATTAGCTACAATTAAAAATTAGTGGAATTTTGACATTTTTTAAGAATCAAGATTGAGACATAGTGGTTTCGTATCTAACCATGTGCAATATTATTTAATTTACTACTTTATCAAACAACACCAAAATCTAATATATCGTGTTTTTTTTTGGTTCACAACACCATCATGTTTGTTGCAACATCTCATAATTAACTTAGGAACATTAATGTTATTCTAATCAACATAATTTACAAATCCATTCCTACCAAAAAAAGTTTAAACAGGTGAATCAACAAGGAGTGTAGCCCTACAAATAGGACAACTAGAATGAGTGGTTAACCATTTATCAACACACTCACAATGATAAGCATGGCTACATTTGGGCAACACCTTCACTTTATCTCCATCTTCAAACACTCCTAGACATATACAACACTCTAAATCATCATCAACCGAAGAATCGGACAGCTTTTGATGCAAGGTAATTGGTAGACTATCAATCACACCTACATCCAGTCCTTGCGGCCTTGAAAAAGGCCGCACTGCAAAAGCTGCCACAGTGGCAGTATCAGTATCTGCCACTGTGGCAGAAGAACTACTAGAACGTCGACAAATCCACCGAGCATAAAGAAACAAAAGTGTTATCAACAAGATGACTGAAAACAATACTATTATGAAAAAAAGTGTACGTCCGCGAATTTGAAAGTTTTTATCGTCGAGATCGTCGTAACGCCAATGAAACGACTGCGAGTCTTGAACCGGAGTGGTCATTGGTGGTGGTGGTGATTGTATGGCATGGATTGTTGGAGGAAAATGGTTTAGAAGATGTGATAAATGGAGGGAATGGTAGGGTATAAATAATGAATGAAAAAGTTGAAAGAAATAAATAAAGAGGTTGGTTAAAGTAAAGGGTGTAAATAAAATAACGAGTATAGCGTGAATGTCGCGATTTAGGAAAGCAAACATGTGATCCCGAAACTAACTCATACATGTCTCTTATTTTACTACCATTTAAAGAGTACCCCCTCTACACTAGTTCAAACTAGTTTCACTTATTTAACAACCCTAGTTAATTTAAAACTACTTCTAAGATTTCTAGGGTTTCATCTTATATGGATATTGCAAATCGATTAATACATAGGTGATCGCGCGACTATTTTCTTGAATAGTTTGGAGTCGGTATAAGTAACTTTTGTGGAAGCACATCAAAAAATTTTCGTCATGTTGAATTCGGAGCACTGATCTCTGCTTTTGAGGATTAATATTGTAACCGTCGAGTTACTTCCTCGGGTTTATTTTATACTTGTTAGATAGAGCTCTTAACTTATATGATCATTTCATTTTGGGCAAAAATCTAATATATTGTAATTCAACAAAGTTGAAGAAGAGTTGCGATTAGTTAGGTTTCAAATCAAAAGATCGGACTAATGAGACACAAAATTTCTAGAAAATGAAACAAAAACTAGGTGACATCTATTGAATCTTTGAATTTTATGATATAATGTTAATTTTTGAGAAAAAACATTGAATTTTTCATGTATGTAAATTTCACCTGTTATATCAAACTAGCTTTCTAGTATTACAATTTAAATTTTTATGCACCCACTAATATTTAGTTCAGGTTTCATCCATGTCGAATTCCATCTTCTTGTTTTTATTTAGCAAAACATGATCGAGACGAAACATACATACATTCGATCTAAATTTCGGATAACATAAAATACAACTCGAACCTTTGCATTAATCACATGTTGTTTAACAAAAAGCATCATATGTTTATAAATTCGTTAGGGTTTCTTAAACTTTTGGTACTTTTTGATATTAAAACGTGATTTTATTGTGAATGCTATGATTGTTGCATCTAATATCTGCTTTTGTATGCTAAAGTATCATTAATACTATATTGGGTTCAAGTTAGGCGAATATGAGGTGATGTAGTTAGTTACGATTATTTGTGTTCAAAAAAAAATATTTGGTTAGTACGAATATTAAGGATGTAACATTCAAAGTAGGACATATATAGGAGGACATTAGGACCATCTTTCATGTAATATTTGTCGAAATGTTTTTGTCTAAATCAAATATAAGAAACTTTATGAATAGAGATAATTACATAAACATGATCTTATTGTTTTATGAGACAATTTATATGTGTTACTTTAGGTATGTTTAGTAGAATTAAATGCAACATCTATAACGTAAGCTGTTAATTGTAAAATGCAAGTTATAAATTGTAAAGTTGTTTATATGAAATATAAGATGTATTTTTTTCTAATAAATTACTTGATAAATTAGCTGTTTACTGTATAATTAAGAATAAAATAATTAAAAAATAAATATTTAAATAGATTATAATATATTGAAGAGTATATAAATAATTTAACGTTTTAACAGCTTTTAATAATTTGAAAAGTTTTATGAATCAACTTTTAATTTAAGAAATACTTGTTTAAAATAAAAGATTAAAAGTTATGTGTCTAAAAAAGCTACTTGTTTTAAAAGTAATTATTTTTAAAACAAAAAGCTAATAATTCTAAAAAAGAGATTTTATAAAGCTTTTGCCAAACAAACCGTCAAGCTACATTTGAAAAATATACTTCTCATATACAGGGGGCGTAATCAGGAATTTGTGTCGGGGTGAGCCAAATTTTTTAAAATTTTGTTTAGTAAGTGCTAAAATTATCATAACGTATAATTATGTAAAAAGTTGAAACAAATTTGTTTATTTAACGTTATAAGTTAGTGAAATGTAAATACATAATAATAAACCGACCTTTAAATTATACTACATACACATGATTTCATAGCTTTGTGAGTGAGCCGTCGGTCATGTAAACGTAAATTAGTCATTTCAACATTACATTATCAGAAAGACATTGACATCACTAGTTAAAACATCAAATCAATATTCTAAGAAAGAAAAAAAAAAAATATAATATTATATGAATTTTCACGGTGTCTAGTTGAAGGATAAAACTTTTTCCTTTAATAGAAAACAAGAGAGAAACTTTAAACCAACCAATAATTAGAGAAAGTAAAAATGGAAAATAAACTCACGATATGTAAATGTGCTTAAAAACACGAAAAACCGATCATATGAATCTAATACGTGTCCAAATATCTGAAAAGTTTTTTTTTCGTGAGTCTCTTCTATTGGTTTAGACTATCTATTTCGATAGTTTATTTCGAAGTTCGAAAAAAAATACCAAAAAACGATCATATAAATCATAAAATAAATCATATACGTGTCGAACGTTTGAAAGCTTTTAGTGATACTTCTTTATTCGGCACAAGGGCCCGGCCCATTCATTACTTTACTCCGAATCAAGACCTTTATTAATGGCCCATTGTATTTTGCATTTTATATGTTGTGAAAAGGTGATTTTACACATTCCAAGTATCACATATAAATTATTCTCTTTCTAATAAATGTATAAATTTTAAATTAATACAACTAAAACAACATGATATACATTCTTTTAATGTATCAATTTAAATATTAATAAGTAATAAAATTTCAAAAGTTAAATGTACAACTTTTTTTAGGACAATAACTATAAATTTTAATTGGTTCATAGTTCTACTCGGTCGCCTATCAACCGTATATGATAATCTTGATGCAGGGACCACGTCGTCGGAGAGAAACACCAAATAAGTCGCACATATGACCGGCTTGTTTTCTTATTGTGTGTATTTTTGTGAGGTATTTTTTTTGTGTATGACTTTTGATATGAAAACAAATCGTTTCTAAATCGTCGAAGAAAAAAAATCTAAAATAATAATAAAAAAAAGGTAGTCAAATCTGGTCACAATATGATTAGCCTTAACCTTACTTGTTTGTTTAAAAGGTTAGAGTATCAAATGCCCAAAGATATATTGACACATGCTAATTTGTATGTAATCATGTAAACTATTCAATTTAAATATGCTTCTTTTAAACTCCATTTTATCAAATAATAAGTTCCATGACCGAACTAATATTAAAGTTTCATGACAGATCCTGTTAATGGCAGTTTTAAGTGGATTCCATGTTGGTTTTTGTTGAAAAAGTGGATGCTTTAATGCTTCAATTTACTTTTATGATTTTCTTTTTAAAAAGAATATAAGAGCCTTTCAATAAAATAAAGTATATAATTGAGTTTTAAAATCTAGTGTTAATTAGTAGTGTTAGTATAAGTTATGAGACGACACATGCATGGAATGTTCAAGCTTAGGTTCAATTTATGATGGGCTTTACTTAAAGGGAGTTGAACTGTTGATGATGTCTTTATATGTCACTTATTTTGAACCTGAGATTAAGCTTATTTTCTTTGATAAGTTCTTTTTTTTTTGTCATTTTCCGGACGAACATATACTAATGTAAAGCCAGACATTCAACAGTAGGCGTACATAAAAGCTATGGTTGGTGTAATGTCGATTTAATATATGTCAATGGTTTCTTCTTCTTACGTTGTCCTAATATCTCGGTCTAAATTATTTCACGGGCCTGAAATTTTACATGACGACGAGTTTCTTTTACTATTCTATCGGGTTTTACATTTTTGTGTGTAATCAAATTGTCATGGTAATGGTTTGTTTCTTTGTTTATGTCTTAATTTCAGGTTGAAGGACCATTTGTGTATTTTTTTTCAAAGTTAAAAGTTTGGACTCCTGTGAACGCTTTATACTGATGGGCTTATGTGCATAGTGGGTTTGTGACGTTGCTTGATATGGGATATAAGTATATAACCATGACTTATTTCAGAGTTAGGGTTATTCATTATTCACACACTCAGCTGCTAAGGCTTGGCTTTCTCTTGTTCATCTTATGATATGTGTAAAAACTTGTAAATCAATCACGAAATCAAGAACACAGCAGTATTAGTTAACCCAGCCAACCTCTCATTGGCTCACTTTTAGAGTTATATCAATGAAAGGTTAAGATAGCCACAATCTTTACAAACGAATAATGAAAACAACTAAACTTTGATCAATAGAGATCAAGAACTCTCAAACGATATCTCACACTTTTTCTCTACACACACAAATTAACAGAATAACCTAACAACTAAAGAATGAGACGATATATAGCTGCTAACACGCGTCTTACACTTGAGTCCAAAACTTCTAAACATTGTCCACTTTAGCCCCTTCATCTTTAGCTTATATTATCTTTAGCCCTTGTAACTTTAGAAAACTTATAATCAACACTCCCCCATAAGCTTTACACCTGAAACACATTAAACAAACCAAGTTTTGCACATAACATTTTATGTTCTGTGATTAGTAGCCCTTTGGTAAACACATCTGCTGTATTATCTTCAGATTTGACCTTAACAGGTTTAATAAACCCAACTGATATTTTTTCTCTCAAAAAATAAATGTTAATCTCAAAATCTTGCTTCTCTCATGAAGCACAGGATTATTAGATATCTGAATAGCTGAACTGTTATCACAATGCATATCTATACGCAAAACAGCCTCCTTGTTGATCAGTAAGAATTTTAGCAATCCACATAGCCTCACAACAAACACTACACATAGCTCTATACTCAGCCTCAGTAGAAGATCTTGAAACCACATTTTGCTTTTTACTTTTCCATGAAACTAGATTAGTTCCCAAGTAAACACAAAATCTAGTTAAATACCTTCTAGTAACTTTACACTTAGTCCAGTCAGAATCAACAAACAAAGATAGATTCTGACTATTACTCTTTCTGAATGTGATGCCTAACCCAGGTTCATTTTTCAAGTATCTTAGCACTCTAAAAGCTAATCTCAGATGAGATTTCATAGGTTTGTGCATAACTTGACTTAGACAATAAACAACATAAGACAAATCTGGTCTAGTCATAGTAAGGTATATTAATTTGCCCACTAACTTTTGATACACAGAAACTTCTTTCAATGGTTCATCATCACCAAACTTAGCATTAAGCTTTTTATTTGAAGGATTAACCTCAATTGGTGTGCTACAAGGTTTACACCCCAACATCCCAAACTCAGTTAACAATTCAGTACAATGTTTCCTTTGAGTTAGGCAAATACCATCTTCAATATCAACCACTTCTATTCCCAGAAAATATTTCAGCTTTCCTAAATCCTTAATAAGGAATTTAGAACTCAATTTTTTTTGAATTTATTAGCTTCATCTAGATCATTAACAGTAACAATAATATCATCTACATAGACTAAAAGTGTAAAACCCGCATTAAAAACCTATGAACAGTATACGTGAACAGTAACTTACAAAGAAAAACGGTAAGATTTAAACTTTCCATTTATAATATTAATACACGTGTCACGACAATAAATAACGAACAATCATGAATATTATAAATATGACACGATCACGAATACTATAATCACGAATAATAAATCACGAACATGCACGTAAATTATTTAACACACGAAAAACTACGGGTTTACCCCACGAAACCAGTAAAACACATGTAATTCAGACAACTCATACACGTCCATATTTCTTATGTAGTGTTATCCGTCAAGGCGGATTAGTATTCATCGTTTCCGTTAGCTTCTACTGGACATAAGGTACGGATTTCCCTTCCTTCAGTAAGGACAATCTCTTCCTTCATTAGGATTTCCCGTATGCAGCCCAGTGTTTTCCCCGGTAGTTGCAGATTAAATGCTTATGTTTTAATAGTTACCTTAGCCATATACATGCATGACCAGTTTCACCTAGTTATGGAGGTACCATAACTATAACACTAGAGGCACTAGTGTTATGACTTCACCACGGCGGAGTGATAGCTCGTGGCGTCCCTTTTCAGTTATTTGGCCATTATATTATTATATTATCAGGTGGGGCGTATGGGTGCATCCTAGTTATATGTTTCAGTCAGGATTTCATGGTGAATGTGGTGTGTGCCTTGCATCCTTCACAAGGAGCTGATCCCTCCTACCCATTGACTACTTAATTAGAGGCAACCCCTCTAATTGCATGATGAGGTCTCTCCTCCAAGTATTCATGCACGTTGTTGAACTCATGACCTATATTGGCTATAATGGTACATTAACTAATACAAATTTTCATAAGTAACATAAGCTATGTTTTCAGAACTAAAACCGGTTAACATGACAGACACCCTAGGTTTTCCAGGACTTATTCTTTTCCGCTGCCATTCATGCTTTATACTCCGTATATGCTTCCATATTCTATGTTTTCCATGCTTTATTGTATATCCGTGCACTGAGCATTATGCTCAACCGTCTAGTTTCCCATGTTCCCAAACGGCGGGTACCCAAGGACGCAAGTAGGAATTCCAGAGTATGTGCTTTCGGATTGGAAGCTATCCGAACTTTTTTACCTTATGCATTTATTCCTACTTTATCATACTTCAATTCTTTTGGACATTGTTTAGTCCTTTCCATTTATAGTACTTATATTGCTTGTTTGTGAGTTACTAGACTACCGATGTTTGATTCCGGTATTTCTATTTATGGTCATGAATGTTTAGACATTTACCTTGCATGCTTTGATGATACGCCATAATTTACCGTAGCACTCTATCCTATTAAATGGGGTGTTATAATTATGGTATCAGAGCCAAGGTTTCGACCTGTAGCTCTGTAAAAATTACATGTGACTTATGGGTAGTCACTAGTGTCTTCCTAGAACTGACAGTTGGTTTCCATGCATTCATTCATTTTCATTTTTATTTCATGCATTCATATCATTGTAGCAGGTTTATGACTAAGTAATGGTTGGTACAGGACTGACCCTATTTAGTCGCATGTGCTTTTATCGAAACTTTTAACTTTGGGATCGACCCATTGGCGTCCCCGCGCCATGTCTTTTGTTTTGGATAAACTGACCATAGGCGTTCACTCTCGTTCATATAAAAGTTTTATAAACTGCATCATGCATTCTTACATTGTTTCATGCATTATAAACTGCTTCTTGATTTATACATTGTTCATGCATTCTTATGTTACCTCATTTCAGTTTTATAATTTATGTTGCATTTTGTTGTTTTAAACTGTCAGATGATGAACAATAGCAATACTCCAGATTTAGCAACAACTGTCAATGCAGCCCTGCAAGCCCTCCTTCCCCAATTTCGCAACGAAGTCAGAAACGAAGTTCGTGCGGAATTTCAGGCTCATGAAAGCAACAATAACAATCCTCCACCACCGCCATCCCTTTCCAAGACTAAGAGGCATGAGCTGTTGAGGAAGTACTATGGAATTAGGCAAGGAGTTGAGGAGAGCAACATCGAGTTAATGAAACGTTTTCTTCGGCTGGCCGACTCTATTGGCACAACAACACATACTGCTAAAGAACAAGCACGCCACTTCCGATAGGCTCTTCGTACATCGGTCCCCAATGAGTTGACAGATTCCACTTTTAGCACGGTGGCACAGGTGGCCGATGCAGCTCGGAAGTATGAGATGCTGCAGGAACAAGGGATGTATGGTGAGGACAACCCAGCTAAGAGGTATCTTAAATCACCATTTGTTAACCGGTGAAGTTTTTAATATGTCCTTTTTCGTCATTCTCTGTTCAAATTCTCATTTCAGACAGAAGACTGAGGCCCGAAATCCTCCGACTACTCAGCAACAGTCCTCCGAAGAGAAGGGTGTTTTCAGCTAACAAAATAATGTTAGCGAGTACAGGTCGTCATCTTTACATTCAATGTTATTAAGCTGCATACATTTCACTATTCTGACACACCAACGCTTATAATCAGGAACAATGGTTACGATAGGAACCAGGACCACGGAGGTTCGCAATTGAACCATCTTTCAACACTAGGCTCTCCGCTAGTTGGGAGGCCTTCTGTGAGATCCATGCACCAAATTTTTCCCAATTTTCCGCTCAGGCATTCGGGTGTTTGCCGCCGAAGTACTGGAGGATGTCTCAAGTGTGGTCAACAATGCCATCAGCAGAAGGACTGTCGCCAGGGTGAGATAGTAGGCACCTCTGGACACGCCGACACCAAGCCACCTCCTACTTCTGGTCGCGTGTTCACTACTACTCGAGATCAGGCGAATAAGACCTCAAGTACTATCACCAGAAATCTCTTTATGAATGGTTTGGCAGCATGTGTTCTATTTGATACTGGAGCGATGCATTCAGTTATGTCCACTACTTTTGTTGTACGTGTTAGGATTTCCCCGATGCCATTAGATAATGTCTTATGCATTTCCACGCCACTTAGGGACTCTGTACGAATCACTCAAGTCTACAGAGATCTTCCCCTAGAGTTTGATGACAAGATCCGTAGAGTTGACGCACTTCCTTTGGACATGTGCGACTTCGACTTGATTTTGGGCATGGACTGGTTATCCAAACACCAGGCCACGATCGACTGCCACACTTATCGGGTTATCTTTGGTGATGTTAAATCTATAGAGTACATACACCATGGTTTTCTGCGAGGGAGGTTAGTACATATTATTTCATCCATGGAGGCGCGTGCATTGCTTTCACACGGTTGTCAGGGCTTCATAGCTAATATTTATGACATTTCCGCCGAATCTCCATCGATCCAAGATCAGCCTATTGTGTCACAGTTTCCTGACGTATTTCCAGATGAACTTCCGGGCATACCACCTGTTCGTGAAGTCGAGTTTGGAATAGAGCTCATACCAGGTGCAGAGCCAATTTCTAAAGCTCCTTACCGTATGGCTCCTATAGAGCTTAAGGAACTAAAAGATCAGCTGCAGGAACTTCTGGAACGAGGTTTCATCCGTCCCAGTGCATCGCCATGGGGTGCACCGGTACTGTTCATGAAGAAGAAAGACGACAACATACGTTTATGTATAGACTATCGTGAGTTGAAGAAGATCACGATCAGGAATCGTTATCCTTTGTCGTGTATTGGTGGCCTATTCGATCAACTTCAGGGCGCCATGCATTTCTCCAAAATCGATCTGAGGTCCGGCTACCATCAGTTACGGGTTAAAGAGCAGGATATCTCCAAGACTGCTTTCCGTACACGTTATGGGTACTACGAGTTCGTAGTCATGCCATTCGGACTCACTAATGCTCCAGCTGTCTTCATGGATTTGATGAATCGTGTCTTCCATGAGTTTCTGGACAAGTTCGTTATTGTGTTCATTGATGACATCCTGATATTCTCCAAATCCAAGGAGGAACATGAGGAACACCTTCGTACAGTCTTACAGATTCTTCGTTAGAAGTAGCTGTACGCCAAGTTCTCTAAGTGTGAGTTCTGGTTAACCAAGGTGGCATTTCTGGGCCATATTGTATCTGCAGAGGGGATCACTATGGATCCTACCAAGGTTGAAGCTATCACTAAATGGCCGAGAACTACATCTGCAATAGAAGTTAGAAGTTTTCTGGGTCTAGCTGGCTACTACCGCAGGTTTGTAGAGAACTTTTCACGGTTAGCCTTACCTTTGACTAAGCTTATGAGGAAAGGAGAGAATTTTGTCTGGACGGAAGAGCGAGAGAAGAGCTTTGAAGATCTTAAGCAGAATTTATTGACTGCACCTATTCTTACTCTCCCATCTGGCTCAGGTGGATTTCAGATTTATAGTGACGCTTCAGGAAAGGGGTTAGGCTGCGTTCTCATGCAACATGGGAAGGTTATTGCATACGCATCACGACAGCTGAAACCTTATGAAGAAAATTATCCTACTCACGATTTAGAGCTTGCAACAGTTGTTTTCGCGTTGAAGATCTGGAGACATTATTTGTACGGTGAATCATGTGACATATTTACCGACCACAAGAGTCTCAAGTACATCTTCACCCAGAAGGAACTGAACATGAGACATCGGAGATGGTTAGAGCTATTGAAGGACTACGACACCAACATTCAGTACCATCCTGGTAAGGCTAATGTGGTGGCAGATGCTCTAAGTAGAAGGTCGGGTATGATTGCTGGCATTTGGATTGCGAAGGAGATCATCCGTGACCTAGAGATGAATGATATTGAGTTTTGTGTACGAGGACATCACGGTTACTGGGATAATCTTAGAGTGGAACCAGACTTACATTCTAGGATCAAGGAAGCTCAGAAGGACGATGGTGATATTTGGGCTATCATTCAGAATCTTGACCAGCAGACAGAGTTTCGTGTTGACGACGAAGGTATTTTATGGCAGGGCACTAGATTAGTGGATCCTGATGACTCTACTCTCAGGGAAGCTGTGTTGACTGAAGCTCACAGTTCTCTATTTACCATACATCATGGTTCTACCAAGATGTACCACGACATCAAGCAACACTTTTGGCGGAGTGGTATGAAGCAGGATGTTGCCACCTTCGTTTCTAAGTGTATGATCTGCCAACAGGTGAAGATCGAACATCAGCGTGCTAGTGGTTTACTACAACCATTAGATATTCCAACATGGAGGTGGGACAAAATCTCTATGGATTTTGTTACTGGTCTTCCAGTTACTCAGAAGAAGAATGACGTAATCTGGGTCATTGTGGATAGGTTGACTAAATCTGCTCATTTTCTGCCGATTCGCAAGGAGCATCTGGTCAGAAAATTAGCAGACACATTCCAGAGGGAGATCATGAGACTGCATGGTATTCCATCAGAAATCATCTCTGACAGAGATCCCCGTTTCACATCACATTTCTGGCAGCGTCTGCAGAAAGCTTGGGGTACCAGACTTAATCTCAGCACTGCCTTTCATCCTCAGACCGACGGACAGTCGGAGCGTACCATTCAGACATTGGAGGACATGCTGCGATCATGTGATCTAGAGTGGTCAGGAAGCTGGGATGATTATATATTCCTAGTAGAATTCACATACAACAACAGCTGGCACGCTAGCATCAAGTGTGCTCCCTTTGAGATGTTGTATGGGAGAAAGTGTCGCGCCCCAATCTGCTGGGATCAAGTGGGCGAACGACTGCTTGAAGGTCCAGAGATGAGTGAAGTGACCAATGAGAAGGTCGCTGTCGCCAAGGCAAAACTTCAGGAAGATCGTGCTCGTTAGAAGAGCTATGCTGATAAACGTCGTAGAGATGTGTCTTTCAACGTAGGTGACCATGTTTTCCTCAAGGTATCACCTGCACGAGGAGTTAGACGTTTTGGAATCAGGGGGAAGCTCAGTCCTCGCTTCATCGGACCGTTCGACATCATAGAACGCATTGGTGAAGTGTCATATCGTTTAGCGTTACCGCCTCAGCTATCACACGTTGACAACGTGTTCCATGTGTCCTTGCTTAGAGGATACAACTATCATCCAGTTCATGTTGTCCAGTATCCACATGATCAGATTCGAGAGGATCTTTCATATGTCGAAGAACCCGAGAGAGTTCTTGAGCGACAAGATCGTGTCATGCGGAGGAAGACGATCCCTTTCGTCAAAATCCTCTAGAGGGATCATCCTGAGCGGGAAGCCACTTGGGAGACGGAGGAGTCTATACGAACTTCTTACCCTCATTTCCAGTTCTAATTCGGG
The DNA here is from genome assembly GCA_025667525.1 of Glebionis coronaria. NCBI lineage: Eukaryota > Viridiplantae > Streptophyta > Magnoliopsida > Asterales > Asteraceae > Glebionis > Glebionis coronaria. The sequence continues at coordinate 2,519,718 of JANFOE010000322.1, read as the reverse complement.
TATGTTTTCTTTCAGTTTACGTTTCTCCAATTCGAGGACGAATTGTTCTTTTAGAGGGGAAAGTTATAAAACCCGCATTAAAAACCTATGAACAGTACACGTGAACAGTAACTTACAAAGAAACACGGTAAAATTTAAACTTTCCATTTATAATATTAATACACGTGTCACGATAATAAATAACGAACAATCATGAATATTATAAATGTGACACGATCACGAATACTAAAATCACGAATAATAAATCACGAACATGCACGTAAATTATTTAACACACGAAAAAACTACAGGTTTACCTCATGTGGGCCCCATAGCCGCGGCAAGACAAAGGAAAGAGGCCAAGTGGGCCTTTTGGCCCAAAACCAATTTTATTAAAACTTCTGGAGAGTTATTTTCTCTCATATTTTTAGGTTTACAGAAAATTGTCCTCTTCCTCCTTGTTCACCATAGCCGCCGGCCACACAAGCAAGAAAGGGAAAACCCGAATGAATTTTTGTGTTTGTTAATATTCGTAATCACCTGATCATTCTACACGCATTGGTATATTCAAAAACCTTTTCTTTTATTTTATTTTCTTATGATTCCATGTTTAAAAATTAATTAATCACATGAACATGTAAACTAATAACTAGGATTAATTAATTTTGGTCAGGGGTACATTTGGGTTGTGGTTGTGGTTCGGCCGAGACACCAAAACCCCAAAAGGGGGTGTTCGGTTTGCTTTTGATCACCACCACCGAGACCATATAGGTCTCGGCTTGGTTGGTCTTCGGTCGGCGCAACAAGGGAACCCCGACCATGGGTCGGGGTGTGTTTGTTTTCGGTTTTTGGTGGAGCCGAGACACCACTGAGACCCCAAGGGGTGCTCAGTTGGTGTTGTTTGTTCGGACCCGAGACTAAGGGACCCCGACTTCGAGTCGGGGTATGATTGCATGTTTAGTTGTTAAGTAGTGTCAACCGAGATCCTTTCCAAGGTCTCGGTGGGACTTTGTTTATAGCTTATTTGATTCGGCTTATATTAGAACACGGGCTCGGGATTTGGGTTTTTATAAAAACTATTTTTATAAATCATGTCATATTAAACTTTAGGTTAATTAATTTATTTAATTAATTCATGTATAATCTTAAGGTATTTATACTTAGTTATTTTAATTAAACATGTATTTTAATTAAAATCATATAACATATAGTTTAATTAAATTAACCAGTTATTTAATTAACCAACTATAATCATGACTTGTATTGTACTAACTTAACTTCACTTATTATTTATAATTAAGCTTAATTCTAATTATAGAAAGTTACTATTTTTGGAAACCTGCTATTTTTAGAAAGTTACTTAGTATTAAAATACAAGTATTATAATACACTAATACATGAATAAAACACAACAGCACATCAGAATAACTACAGTTAACACAGTAAACAGTAAAACATGACATAATACGTATAACAAGCTAATAACACACGGGACCAGTAAAACACATGTAATTCAGACAACTCATACACATCCATATTTCTTATGTAGTGTTACCCGTCAAGGCGGATTAGTCTTCATCGTTTCCGTTAGCTTCTACTGGACATAAGGTACAGATTTACCTTCCTTCAGTAAGGACAATCTCTTCCTTCATTAGGATTTCCCGTATGCAGCCAACTGTTTTCCCTGGTAGTTACAGATTAAATGCTTATGTTTTATTAGTTACCTTATCCATATACATGCATGACCAGTTTCACCTAGTTATGGAGGTACCATAACCATAACACTAGCGGCACTAGTGTTATGACTTCACCACGGTGGAGTGATAGCTCGTGCCATCGCTTTTTAGTTATTTGGCCATTATATTATTATATTATCATGTGGGGGCGTATGGGTGCATCCTAGTTATATGTTTCAGTCAGGATTTCATGGTAAATGTGGTGTGTGCCTTGCATCCTTCACAAGGAGCTGATCCCTCCTACCCATTGACCAGTTAATTAAAGGCAACCCCTCTAATTGCATGATGAGGTCTCCCCTCCAAGTATTCATGCACATTTTTTTTTGGTAACCGTGATTTCCGACTCATTGGTCGACTAATCCCCAGGGTTTGAGCCCACCGCCACACAGTATTCATGCACGTTGTTGACCTCATGACCTATATTAGCTAAGGGTACATTAACTAATACAGATTTTCATAAGTAACATAAGCTATGTTTTCAGAACTAAAACCAGTTAATATGACAGATAACTAGGTTTTCCAGTACTTATTCTTTTCCGTGTCGTTCATGCTTTATACTCCTTATATGCTTCCATATTCTATGTTTTCCATGCTTTATTGTATATCTGTGCACTGAGCGTTATGCTCAGCCGTCTACTTTTCCATGTTCCCAAACGGCAGGTACCCAAGGACGCAAGTAGGAATTCGAGAGTATGTGCATTCGGATTGGAAGCTATCCGACCTCTTTTACCTTATGCATTTATTCCTACTTTATCATACTTTACTTCTTTTGGACATTGTTTAGTCCTTTCCATTTACAGTACTTATATTGCTTGTTTGTGAGTTACTAGACTACCGATGTTTGATTCCGGTATTTCTATTTATGGTCATGAATGTTTAGACATTTACCTTGCATGCTTTGACGATACGCTATAATTTACTGTAGCACTCTATCCTATTAAATGGGGTGTTACAAAAAGAACAAGCATTTTCCCATTATGATGTTTAACAAACAAAGAGAAATCATTCTTGCTTTGAACAAACCCATGTTCAAGCAAAACTGAAACCAACTTTTCATTCCATTTTCTAGGGGCTTGTTTTAGTCCATATAAAGATTTAACAAGTTTTCACACTTTGTTACTATTTTCATCACTATATCCTTCTGGCATTTTCATATACACATCCTCTTCAAGATCACCATAAAGAAAAGTATTATTATCATCCAGTTGGAATATAGACCAGTTATTACAAACAACAATACTTAGCACACATTTGACAGTAACAATTTTAACCACAGGTGAAAATGTTTCTTCGTAGTCTATACCTTTCCTTTGGTTAAAACCCTTAGAAACAAGTCTAGCTTTAAATCTTTCAACTTTACCATCAGATTTATATTTAACCTTCCAAACCCATTTACAATCTATAGCTTTTCTACCCTCAGGTAAATCTACTATAACCCAAGTATTGTTTCTATATAATGCTTCCATTTCAAGATTCATAGCTTCAACCCATCTACTATCAAGAATAGCTTCACTATATGTAGTGGGTTCATGAATCTTATTAAGACTAGTAGAAAAAACAAAGTTATCATAACTCAAATTGGTATAACCAACAACCTTATTAATACTACACTTAACATCTTTGTTTAGAACAAAATCTTTATATTTATTAGGAAAATTAATCTTCCTACTTGTCCTCCTAACAGTTTGTTCAGCTGCTGGTTCTGGTGACCAACCAAAAATATTACCAAAAGACTCAAGTCCTTCACCCTCAGAATCATATGATTCATCATCTAAAGTACTATGTGTACCCTCAGAACAACTAGGTTCTGTTTCACACTCACTTCCTTTATTGACCTTCCTACTAGAAGGATTTTCATTAGAATCAAAAGTACTATCTGATTTAGGCTTATCATTTGTTCCTTCAGTATGTACATTATTTTTGTTTCTAACTACATCCTCTACAGTGCTGTCATTAAGACTAAGAGTATCTTTTCTAGGTGTAACCTTTACACCATCACTTACACTAACTCCCCCTTTATCATAGGGTTCATTAGGACTTTGATCGTTTTGACTATCAAAAAAATTTAAATCATTTATTCCAGATTCACTAAACACAAAATCTTTAGTTAAAGACTCATTTTTAAATGGAAAAACAGTCTCATATAATTTTACATCTCTTGAAAACTGAAACTTCTTTTTTTCCAGATTAAACAATTTATAGCGTTTCTTGTCAAAAGCATAACCAACTAAAACACATATATCAGAGCTGGAACCAAATTTATCAGTTTCATTTAAAACATTAGCAAAACACAAACAACCAAACACCCTTAAATGGAGGAACTTAGGTTTTAGATTATACACAAGCTCATAAGGACTCCTACCAGATAACACAGAAGATGGTAACCTGTTAATCAAATAAGTTGCAATTAGAATAGACTATGTCCACATGTTCAAAGGTAACCCCCCTGAAACATGAGGGCTCTAGCAGTATTAAGCAAATGTTTGTGTTTTCTTTCAGCTATTCCATTCTGCTGAGGTGTATAGGCACATGTAGTTTGATGAAAAATTCCCTTTTCTTTAACAAAACTTCCAAACCTTTTATTTACAAACTCAGTCCCATTATCACTTCTAAAAACTTTAACATGTTTATCAAACTGATTTTTAATTAGTTCAGTAAACTCTTTCACATTATCAAAAACCTCAAATTTATTTTTCATCAAAAAAACCCATACAGCCCTTGAAAAATCATTAACAACAGTAAGGAAATATCTAAAACCATCTTTACTAACAACCTTATTGATGCAGGAGTATTATTGAGATTATTATTTTATTTAGTTTCCTTATTTTATTTTCCTAGAATATTTTGTTAACTTTTTGTCCAAGTTTAGTTTTCCTATATAATTAGGACTTTTTGTATTGGATAATGAAAACTATGAATTAAAAAAAATACAGACTTTTAGTCTTTGTTAATTGACTTAAATCCAGGTTAGGGTTTATTGTTCAATTCTCTCTTAATAATCGGGTATTCGTTGAATCAACGATTGTTAGAGTTTGCCTAATTATCGGTATTCTTTTGAATCAACGATAGTTGGAAGAGTTGTTTCTGGTATTCTTTAGAATCAACAGATTCAATTATCTATCCTTGTTATTTTTAAACTACATCAGTTGGAAGAGTTGTTTTTTTGCTACATCAGTTGGTATCAGAGCTAAATGACTCTCTTATTTGTTTTACCTTATGACAAACTTCATGTAACATCTCATTTTGATAAATGGAATGTCACGCGTGATTATGGCGTGTCATCAAAGCATACAAGGATAAATGTCTAAACATTACATGACCATAAAGGAAATACCGGAATCAAACATCGGTAGTCCAAAAGTAGAACTCATCACACACAAACATAAGTACTGTAAATGAAAGGACTAAACAATGTCCATGGAAATGAGTATCAAAGTATAGATAAATGCATAAAGTAAAGAAGGCTAGAAAGCTTCCAGTCCATATGCACGTACGCTTAAAGTCTACGAGCGTCCCTGAGTACCTGCCGTTTTTGGGAACATGAAAAGGAAAACGGCTGAGCAATACGCTCAGTGCACGGATGTACAAATAAAGCATGAATAATGTAAGCATATAAACATGAAACATCGGAAGAAACTAAGTCCTGGATAACCCGGTTATATCTTAGTAAAACTGGTTTTATAGTTTGAAAAGCCTTATGTTTATCATGTAAAAACTGTTTAACATATTTTACCGTTAGCCAATATAGGTCATGAAATATCAACGTGCATGAATACTTGGAGGGTGACCTCGTCATGCAAATTAGATGGGTTGCCTCTAATTTAATATACTGGGTTTGGGTAGGAGGGATCAGCTCCTTATGAAGGATGCAAGGCACACACCACATTCACACTGAGTAATCTGCTAAAAACATGTAACTAGGATGCACCCATACGCCCCACCTGATAATATTAATAATAATAATATGACCAAAAGCTGAAAGGGACGCCACGAGCTGTCACTCCGCCGTGGTGAAGTCATAACACTGGTGCCTCCAGTGTTATGGTTATGGTACCTTCATAACTAGGTGAAACAGGTCATGCATGTATATGGCTTTAAGTATTCTAATTAAACATAAGCAATCAAAACATATAAAACATATAATGGGGAAAACAGTTGGCTACATACGGGAAATCCTAATAAGGAAAGAATGTCCATACTGAAAGGATGGAGAATCCGTACCTTATGTCCAGTGAACGAAGAAGACGAACAGAAGAGAGTCCTACTTCGGTATTACTAATGCTACATAAATACATACGTGTATAAATATCTGATTACTGAGTACGTAACTAGTTTTATATAATGTCTTAGCTTGTTTTATATGTTCATGTCATGTTTTACTGATTTAAGCTTTATACTGTGTTTATCATATATTCTGTCTATTCTGATTAAATATTACTTGTATTTCATGTATTATTATACTTGTTTTGTAATAATAAGTAACTTTCTAAAAATAGCAGGTTTCCTAAAATAGAAAGTTTTCAAAAATAGAAAGTTACCAAAATAGAAAGTTTCCAAAAATAGAAAGTTTCCAAAAATAGAAAGTTTCCAAAAATAGAAAGTTTCCAAAAATAGAATTACTGCTTAAAATAGATAAGTTTCTAAAAAATAGAAAGTTTCCATAAATAGATTAGCTGCCTTAATTAAATAAGTTTCTAAAAATTGAAAGTTTCCATAATTAGATATAAGATGGATAATTAAGCTAATTATATAAGCTTAAGTGTTTTCTGATTAATATTCTAAGTCATGTGATTATATAGTATAGTTTATTAATTATTTCATGTAAATTAAATAAACTATAGGTTTTAAGTATTTAATTAAATATATCATGGTTTATTTAAATAATGGTAAAATATTTCGGTTAAAACATGTATTATTATCTATTAATAATATAACCTAAGTCATGTAAATTAATTAATTATAAGTCATGGTTTTAATAATTAATTAATTATATAGTCTAATAAAAATAAATACTTAGGTTAAAATTCATGAATTAATAACTAAATTAATAACCTAAGTCATGTAAATTAAATTAATCATGTTCATGCTTTAATTAATTTAGTTTTAAGTCTTGTAAAAAATAACATAACTTGTAAAAATATTAAAACTAAAAAATGACTCATGAACCGGACCGTGTTTTTATTCTAAACATGTGTGAACCGGACCCGTGATTAAAACCCATGAACCGGACCTGTAACCATCACCATACCCCAAACTAAGTCAGGGTTTGCCCCTGCCTTGCTGCTGCCGTGAGACCACCACCACCATACCGAGACCATATGGTCTCGGTGGTGCGAGATAAGCCAAGCCGAGACCCCCTTGGGGCTCGGTTAGGCGTCGGCTAAACAACAAACACCCCTAAACCCTTGATTTGATTTAAACCCCATGATTAAAACATGTTTATATTACTTGTTTTTAATTAGTTTATTAAAAACATCATGATTTTATGTGATTAAATAAATCAAAACATAAAAAGAAAAAGGTTAAAGGTTATACCAATTACGTGAAATCAAGAAGGATGTCATAAAAAGAAAAACGTTAAAGTTTATACCAATTATGTGAAATCAAGAAGGATGAACATACACGATTCCTTGCAATAAATCAACAGCCAAAATCAACCCGAATCACCCTTTGGTGTTCTTAAACCCGGCGGCCAAGGAAGCAAGGAGGAAGAACTAGGGTTTTAATTATTTTCTAAATTTTGTAAATAATGAACATGTTTTTCCTCTTAACCCCTTGTTTAGTAAAAATTACATAGGCTAAGCCCATGTTTCTTGTGTAGCCGCGGGTAGGGGGCCCCACATGGGGTAACCCGTACTTTTCTCGAGTCTAAAATAATAGTGTGTTCTCGTGTTCGTGTTTTACGTGTGTTAATTAGTTACCGATCGTGGCTTAATATATTTATTCATGTTCGTAATAAATATATATACATACGTAATATTAGCTCGTGCTTAATTTACGTTCATGATTTCATGTTCGTATGTTCGTGATTATAATTATTATTGGAATAATTATCGTGTGTTCATACGTAATAAATCCTTATCGTGTTATAACACGTACGTAATACTTATAATTCTTGTTTGTGAACGTCAACGTGCTATAAAAGGAAAGTTCTAATCATGTACGTACTATCGTAAGGGTACTATTCATGGTAAAAACACGCGGGTTTTACACTTCACAAGGACCAGAACAGATATCTTTAATACCATCAAGCTTATCTTTTAAAATCACAAGAACTTGGTCACCAGGATGACCAAGTCTATTATGCCATAAAGAGCTAGACACATTACAACTCCTAACTTTACTATTGTAAACACTCTTACCTTCATCAAGATAATAAATACCATCTTTTTTACTACCAGTCCCCATCAGGAATTTTTGTGTTGAATCCTGAATTAAACATTTTGAATCATCAAATGTGACTAAAACAAAATTCTCTTTTGAAAACTTATGCACAGACAAAAGACTAACATTGTAGCCTGGAACTACCAACACATCTTTAGCAATCAAGTTATTATTTATCTTATAACTTCCAAGTTTTTTTAACATGTTCAACAGTTCCATTAGGATGTGCTATAGTTATATTTAACTGTGACACATCTAAAATGTCAAAAAGATGTTTTTCAGAAAAAGTAATATGTTGACTAGCTCCAGAGTCCACAATCCAACCAATATAAGTACTATATGTACTAATATTGGTATTAAAATTAAAAAACCTACAAGAAAAGAAACTAATCTTGCAATTATTTATTTTAAAAATATCTGCAACACTAGCAGAAGCCTGACTAGCATTACCTGTACCACTTAACAAAGACATTAATCTCTCATATTGATCTTGAGTAAGAGTATGAGGACTACTCTTACTCTGATCACCCTTTTTCATATCAGATCCTTGCACATTATTAACATTGTTTCTTTTAAAACCAGCAGGATATCCAATTAACTCAAAACATCTTTCAATAGTATGTCCAGTCATATTACAATTTTTGCAAATAAGACTATTATTCCTTACATTTCTTCTAGGATTATTATTAACAACATTATTCCAGTTATTACCAACATTATTATTAGGGCTGTAAATGAACTGAACGTTCAGCGAACCGTTCGCCGATCGTTTGACAAAAAATTCGTTTATGCTCGTTTATTTAATAAATGAACGAACACGAACAAGATTTTTTAGTCCGTTTAGTTAAATAAACGAACGTGAACAAAGGCTTCGTTCGTTCATTTACGTTCGTGAACGTTCGATTATGTCTGTTCGGTTACGTTCGTTTACTTTGATCGCATACATTCGATTAATATTCTAAATGTTAAAAAAAAACTATAAATATCAGATATTTTAAAATGTCTAATAATAATATATAAGTTGACGATATTAATCGTCTAAAGTAACAACTTTAGTTACATGGTCGTTTAGCCCGTTTACATTTATATAATGTTGTTTATGTTCATTCATGTTCGTTCGATTACGTTCGCTTAAATTACATGAACGAACATAAACGAACATGAACAAGTTCAAATCTAAATAAACGAACATGAACAACAATTTTTGTTTGATTAAGCGTTCGCGTTCGTTTATTTGTTCGGCTAAAACTAAATAAACGAACATGAACATACCTTTGTTCGCGTACGTTCGGTTCGTTTACACCCCTAATTATTATTATTATTAGCACCACCATAATTAGTACTGTTATTATTATTCCTATTAGAATTCCAACCAGTGTTATTATTTCTGGTATTACCAAACCAAGCAGCAAAGGCTGCTGGACCAGATTTACTAGACTTACTAGTTCTTTGTGACTCATCTCTAGATAGAGTAGCAAAAGCAGACTTCACATCAGGAATAGGATCTGATGTCAAAATCTGACTTCTAACTACACTAAAATCATCATCAAGACCCATAAGGAACTGCATCAACCTAAGAAGTTGATTGTGATCCTTAAGTTATTCAGACCCATCACAAGTACAATCAGGTAAATCAACAAGAGCATCAAATTGTCTCCACAAAGAATTACACTCATGATGATATTCAGACAAATTCATACCAGATTGAGTTAAAGTGTAAATCTTATGATGAAGATTATATATAACAAACCCATCTTGTTTATTATAAGTTTCTTCTAACTCATCCCAAACATCTTGAGCATATTTAGAAAAAATTTGTCTCTTATATTAAGCAGAATTTATTGACTGCACCTATTCTTACTCTCCCATCTGGCTCAGGTGGATTTCAGATTTATAGTGACGCTTCAGGAAAGGGGTTAGGCTGCGTTCTCATGCAACATGGGAAGGTTATTGCATACGCATCACGACAGCTGAAACCTTATGAAGAAAATTATCCTACTCACGATTTAGAGCTTGCAACAGTTGTTTTCGCGTTGAAGATCTGGAGACATTATTTGTACGGTGAATCATGTGACATATTTACCGACCACAAGAGTCTCAAGTACATCTTCACCCAGAAGGAACTGAACATGAGACATCGGAGATGGTTAGAGCTATTGAAGGACTACGACACCAACATTCAGTACCATCCTGGTAAGGCTAATGTGGTGGCAGATGCTCTAAGTAGAAGGTCGGGTATGATTGCTGGCATTTGGATTGCGAAGGAGATCATCCGTGACCTAGAGATGAATGATATTGAGTTTTGTGTACGAGGACATCACGGTTACTGGGATAATCTTAGAGTGGAACCAGACTTACATTCTAGGATCAAGGAAGCTCAGAAGGACGATGGTGATATTTGGGCTATCATTCAGAATCTTGACCAGCAGACAGAGTTTCGTGTTGACGACGAAGGTATTTTATGGCAGGGCACTAGATTAGTGGATCCTGATGACTCTACTCTCAGGGAAGCTGTGTTGACTGAAGCTCACAGTTCTCTATTTACCATACATCATGGTTCTACCAAGATGTACCACGACATCAAGCAACACTTTTGGCGGAGTGGTATGAAGCAGGATGTTGCCACCTTCGTTTCTAAGTGTATGATCTGCCAACAGGTGAAGATCGAACATCAGCGTGCTAGTGGTTTACTACAACCATTAGATATTCCAACATGGAGGTGGGACAAAATCTCTATGGATTTTGTTACTGGTCTTCCAGTTACTCAGAAGAAGAATGACGCAATCTGGGTCATTGTGGATAGGTTGACTAAATCTGCTCATTTTCTGCCGATTCGCAAGGAGCATCTGGTCAGAAAATTAGCAGACACATTCCAGAGGGAGATCATGAGACTGCATGGTATTCCATCAGAAATCATCTCTGACAGAGATCCCCGTTTCACATCACATTTCTGGCAGCGTCTGCAGAAAGCTTGGGGTACCAGACTTAATCTCAGCACTGCCTTTCATCCTCAGACCGACGGACAGTCGGAGCGTACCATTCAGACATTGGAGGACATGCTGCGATCATGTGATCTAGAGTGGTCAGGAAGCTGGGATGATTATATATTCCTAGTAGAATTCACATACAACAACAGCTGGCACGCTAGCATCAAGTGTGCTCCCTTTGAGATGTTGTATGGGAGAAAGTGTCGCGCCCCAATCTGCTGGGATCAAGTGGGCGAACGACTGCTTGAAGGTCCAGAGATGAGTGAAGTGACCAATGAGAAGGTCGCTGTCGCCAAGGCAAAACTTCAGGAAGATCGTGCTCGTTAGAAGAGCTATGCTGATAAACGTCGTAGAGATGTGTCTTTCAACGTAGGTGACCATGTTTTCCTCAAGGTATCACCTGCACGAGGAGTTAGACGTTTTGGAATCAGGGGGAAGCTCAGTCCTCGCTTCATCGGACCGTTCGACATCATAGAACGCATTGGTGAAGTGTCATATCGTTTAGCGTTACCGCCTCAGCTATCACACGTTGACAACGTGTTCCATGTGTCCTTGCTTAGAGGATACAACTATCATCTAGTTCATGTTGTCCAGTATCCACATGATCAGATTCGAGAGGATCTTTCATATGTCGAAGAACCCCAGAGAGTTCTTGAGCGACAAGATCGTGTCATGCGGAGGAAGACGATCCCTTTCGTCAAAATCCTCTAGAGGGATCATCCTGAGCGGGAAGCCACTTGGGAGACGGAGGAGTCTATACGAACTTCTTACCCTCATTTCCAGTTCTAATTCGGGTATGTTTTCTTTCAGTTTACGTTTCTCCAATTCGAGGACGAATTGTTCTTTTAGAGGGGAAAGTTATAAAACCCGCATTAAAAACCTATGAACAGTACACGTGAACAGTAACTTACAAAGAAACACGGTAAAATTTAAACTTTCCATTTATAATATTAATACACGTGTCACGATAATAAATAACGAACAATCATGAATATTATAAATGTGACACGATCACGAATACTAAAATCACGAATAATAAATCACGAACATGCACGTAAATTATTTAACACACGAAAAAACTACAGGTTTACCTCATGTGGGCCCCATAGCCGCGGCAAGACAAAGGAAAGAGGCCAAGTGGGCCTTTTGGCCCAAAACCAATTTTATTAAAACTTCTGGAGAGTTATTTTCTCTCATATTTTTAGGTTTACAGAAAATTGTCCTCTTCCTCCTTGTTCACCATAGCCGCCGGCCACACAAGCAAGAAAGGGAAAACCCGAATGAATTTTTGTGTTTGTTAATATTCGTAATCACCTGATCATTCTACACGCATTGGTATATTCAAAAACCTTTTCTTTTATTTTATTTTCTTATGATTCCATGTTTAAAAATTAATTAATCACATGAACATGTAAACTAATAACTAGGATTAATTAATTTTGGTCAGGGGTACATTTGGGTTGTGGTTGTGGTTCGGCCGAGACACCAAAACCCCAAAAGGGGGTGTTCGGTTTGCTTTTGATCACCACCACCGAGACCATATAGGTCTCGGCTTGGTTGGTCTTCGGTCGGCGCAACAAGGGAACCCCGACCATGGGTCGGGGTGTGTTTGTTTTCGGTTTTTGGTGGAGCCGAGACACCACTGAGACCCCAAGGGGTGCTCAGTTGGTGTTGTTTGTTCGGACCCGAGACTAAGGGACCCCGACTTCGAGTCGGGGTATGATTGCATGTTTAGTTGTTAAGTAGTGTCAACCGAGATCCTTTCCAAGGTCTCGGTGGGACTTTGTTTATAGCTTATTTGATTCGGCTTATATTAGAACACGGGCTCGGGATTTGGGTTTTTATAAAAACTATTTTTATAAATCATGTCATATTAAACTTTAGGTTAATTAATTTATTTAATTAATTCATGTATAATCTTAAGGTATTTATACTTAGTTATTTTAATTAAACATGTATTTTAATTAAAATCATATAACATATAGTTTAATTAAATTAACCAGTTATTTAATTAACCAACTATAATCATGACTTGTATTGTACTAACTTAACTTCACTTATTATTTATAATTAAGCTTAATTCTAATTATAGAAAGTTACTATTTTTGGAAACCTGCTATTTTTAGAAAGTTACTTAGTATTAAAATACAAGTATTATAATACACTAATACATGAATAAAACACAACAGCACATCAGAATAACTACAGTTAACACAGTAAACAGTAAAACATGACATAATACGTATAACAAGCTAATAACACACGGGACCAGTAAAACACATGTAATTCAGACAACTCATACACATCCATATTTCTTATGTAGTGTTACCCGTCAAGGCGGATTAGTCTTCATCGTTTCCGTTAGCTTCTACTGGACATAAGGTACAGATTTACCTTCCTTCAGTAAGGACAATCTCTTCCTTCATTAGGATTTCCCGTATGCAGCCAACTGTTTTCCCTGGTAGTTACAGATTAAATGCTTATGTTTTATTAGTTACCTTATCCATATACATGCATGACCAGTTTCACCTAGTTATGGAGGTACCATAACCATAACACTAGCGGCACTAGTGTTATGACTTCACCACGGTGGAGTGATAGCTCGTGCCATCGCTTTTTAGTTATTTGGCCATTATATTATTATATTATCATGTGGGGGCGTATGGGTGCATCCTAGTTATATGTTTCAGTCAGGATTTCATGGTAAATGTGGTGTGTGCCTTGCATCCTTCACAAGGAGCTGATCCCTCCTACCCATTGACCAGTTAATTAAAGGCAACCCCTCTAATTGCATGATGAGGTCTCCCCTCCAAGTATTCATGCACATTTTTTTTTGGTAACCGTGATTTCCGACTCATTGGTCGACTAATCCCCAGGGTTTGAGCCCACCGCCACACAGTATTCATGCACGTTGTTGACCTCATGACCTATATTAGCTAAGGGTACATTAACTAATACAGATTTTCATAAGTAACATAAGCTATGTTTTCAGAACTAAAACCAGTTAATATGACAGATAACTAGGTTTTCCAGTACTTATTCTTTTCCGTGTCGTTCATGCTTTATACTCCTTATATGCTTCCATATTCTATGTTTTCCATGCTTTATTGTATATCTGTGCACTGAGCGTTATGCTCAGCCGTCTACTTTTCCATGTTCCCAAACGGCAGGTACCCAAGGACGCAAGTAGGAATTCGAGAGTATGTGCATTCGGATTGGAAGCTATCCGACCTCTTTTACCTTATGCATTTATTCCTACTTTATCATACTTTACTTCTTTTGGACATTGTTTAGTCCTTTCCATTTACAGTACTTATATTGCTTGTTTGTGAGTTACTAGACTACCGATGTTTGATTCCGGTATTTCTATTTATGGTCATGAATGTTTAGACATTTACCTTGCATGCTTTGACGATACGCTATAATTTACTGTAGCACTCTATCCTATTAAATGGGGTGTTACAAAAAGAACAAGCATTTTCCCATTATGATGTTTAACAAACAAAGAGAAATCATTCTTGCTTTGAACAAACCCATGTTCAAGCAAAACTGAAACCAACTTTTCATTCCATTTTCTAGGGGCTTGTTTTAGTCCATATAAAGATTTAACAAGTTTTCACACTTTGTTACTATTTTCATCACTATATCCTTCTGGCATTTTCATATACACATCCTCTTCAAGATCACCATAAAGAAAAGTATTATTATCATCCAGTTGGAATATAGACCAGTTATTACAAACAACAATACTTAGCACACATTTGACAGTAACAATTTTAACCACAGGTGAAAATGTTTCTTCGTAGTCTATACCTTTCCTTTGGTTAAAACCCTTAGAAACAAGTCTAGCTTTAAATCTTTCAACTTTACCATCAGATTTATATTTAACCTTCCAAACCCATTTACAATCTATAGCTTTTCTACCCTCAGGTAAATCTACTATAACCCAAGTATTGTTTCTATATAATGCTTCCATTTCAAGATTCATAGCTTCAACCCATCTACTATCAAGAATAGCTTCACTATATGTAGTGGGTTCATGAATCTTATTAAGACTAGTAGAAAAAACAAAGTTATCATAACTCAAATTGGTATAACCAACAACCTTATTAATACTACACTTAACATCTTTGTTTAGAACAAAATCTTTATATTTATTAGGAAAATTAATCTTCCTACTTGTCCTCCTAACAGTTTGTTCAGCTGCTGGTTCTGGTGACCAACCAAAAATATTACCAAAAGACTCAAGTCCTTCACCCTCAGAATCATATGATTCATCATCTAAAGTACTATGTGTACCCTCAGAACAACTAGGTTCTGTTTCACACTCACTTCCTTTATTGACCTTCCTACTAGAAGGATTTTCATTAGAATCAAAAGTACTATCTGATTTAGGCTTATCATTTGTTCCTTCAGTATGTACATTATTTTTGTTTCTAACTACATCCTCTACAGTGCTGTCATTAAGACTAAGAGTATCTTTTCTAGGTGTAACCTTTACACCATCACTTACACTAACTCCCCCTTTATCATAGGGTTCATTAGGACTTTGATCGTTTTGACTATCAAAAAAATTTAAATCATTTATTCCAGATTCACTAAACACAAAATCTTTAGTTAAAGACTCATTTTTAAATGGAAAAACAGTCTCATATAATTTTACATCTCTTGAAAACTGAAACTTCTTTTTTTCCAGATTAAACAATTTATAGCGTTTCTTGTCAAAAGCATAACCAACTAAAACACATATATCAGAGCTGGAACCAAATTTATCAGTTTCATTTAAAACATTAGCAAAACACAAACAACCAAACACCCTTAAATGGAGGAACTTAGGTTTTAGATTATACACAAGCTCATAAGGACTCCTACCAGATAACACAGAAGATGGTAACCTGTTAATCAAATAAGTTGCAATTAGAATAGACTATGTCCACATGTTCAAAGGTAACCCCCCTGAAACATGAGGGCTCTAGCAGTATTAAGCAAATGTTTGTGTTTTCTTTCAGCTATTCCATTTTGCTGAGGTGTATAGGCACATGTAGTTTGATGAAAAATTCCCTTTTCTTTAACAAAACTTCCAAACCTTTTATTTACAAACTCAGTCCCATTATCACTTCTAAAAACTTTAACATGTTTATCAAACTGATTTTTAATTAGTTCAGTAAACTCTTTCACATTATCAAAAACCTCAAATTTATTTTTCATCAAAAAAACCCATACAGCCCTTGAAAAATCATTAACAACAGTAAGGAAATATCTAAAACCATCTTTACTAACAACCTTATTGATGCAGGAGTATTATTGAGATTATTATTTTATTTAGTTTCCTTATTTTATTTTCCTAGAATATTTTGTTAACTTTTTGTCCAAGTTTAGTTTTCCTATATAATTAGGACTTTTTGTATTGGATAATGAAAACTATGAATTAAAAAAAATACAGACTTTTAGTCTTTGTTAATTGACTTAAATCCAGGTTAGGGTTTATTGTTCAATTCTCTCTTAATAATCGGGTATTCGTTGAATCAACGATTGTTAGAGTTTGCCTAATTATCGGTATTCTTTTGAATCAACGATAGTTGGAAGAGTTGTTTCTGGTATTCTTTAGAATCAACAGATTCAATTATCTATCCTTGTTATTTTTAAACTACATCAGTTGGAAGAGTTGTTTTTTTGCTACATCAGTTGGTATCAGAGCTAAATGACTCTCTTATTTGTTTTACCTTATGACAAACTTCATGTAACATCTCATTTTGATAAATGGAATGTCACGCGTGATTATGGCGTGTCATCAAAGCATACAAGGATAAATGTCTAAACATTACATGACCATAAAGGAAATACCGGAATCAAACATCGGTAGTCCAAAAGTAGAACTCATCACACACAAACATAAGTACTGTAAATGAAAGGACTAAACAATGTCCATGGAAATGAGTATCAAAGTATAGATAAATGCATAAAGTAAAGAAGGCTAGAAAGCTTCCAGTCCATATGCACGTACGCTTAAAGTCTACGAGCGTCCCTGAGTACCTGCCGTTTTTGGGAACATGAAAAGGAAAACGGCTGAGCAATACGCTCAGTGCACGGATGTACAAATAAAGCATGAATAATGTAAGCATATAAACATGAAACATCGGAAGAAACTAAGTCCTGGATAACCCGGTTATATCTTAGTAAAACTGGTTTTATAGTTTGAAAAGCCTTATGTTTATCATGTAAAAACTGTTTAACATATTTTACCGTTAGCCAATATAGGTCATGAAATATCAACGTGCATGAATACTTGGAGGGTGACCTCGTCATGCAAATTAGATGGGTTGCCTCTAATTTAATATACTGGGTTTGGGTAGGAGGGATCAGCTCCTTATGAAGGATGCAAGGCACACACCACATTCACACTGAGTAATCTGCTAAAAACATGTAACTAGGATGCACCCATACGCCCCACCTGATAATATTAATAATAATAATATGACCAAAAGCTGAAAGGGACGCCACGAGCTGTCACTCCGCCGTGGTGAAGTCATAACACTGGTGCCTCCAGTGTTATGGTTATGGTACCTTCATAACTAGGTGAAACAGGTCATGCATGTATATGGCTTTAAGTATTCTAATTAAACATAAGCAATCAAAACATATAAAACATATAATGGGGAAAACAGTTGGCTACATACGGGAAATCCTAATAAGGAAAGAATGTCCATACTGAAAGGATGGAGAATCCGTACCTTATGTCCAGTGAACGAAGAAGACGAACAGAAGAGAGTCCTACTTCGGTATTACTAATGCTACATAAATACATACGTGTATAAATATCTGATTACTGAGTACGTAACTAGTTTTATATAATGTCTTAGCTTGTTTTATATGTTCATGTCATGTTTTACTGATTTAAGCTTTATACTGTGTTTATCATATATTCTGTCTATTCTGATTAAATATTACTTGTATTTCATGTATTATTATACTTGTTTTGTAATAATAAGTAACTTTCTAAAAATAGCAGGTTTCCTAAAATAGAAAGTTTTCAAAAATAGAAAGTTACCAAAATAGAAAGTTTCCAAAAATAGAAAGTTTCCAAAAATAGAAAGTTTCCAAAAATAGAAAGTTTCCAAAAATAGAATTACTGCTTAAAATAGATAAGTTTCTAAAAAATAGAAAGTTTCCATAAATAGATTAGCTGCCTTAATTAAATAAGTTTCTAAAAATTGAAAGTTTCCATAATTAGATATAAGATGGATAATTAAGCTAATTATATAAGCTTAAGTGTTTTCTGATTAATATTCTAAGTCATGTGATTATATAGTATAGTTTATTAATTATTTCATGTAAATTAAATAAACTATAGGTTTTAAGTATTTAATTAAATATATCATGGTTTATTTAAATAATGGTAAAATATTTCGGTTAAAACATGTATTATTATCTATTAATAATATAACCTAAGTCATGTAAATTAATTAATTATAAGTCATGGTTTTAATAATTAATTAATTATATAGTCTAATAAAAATAAATACTTAGGTTAAAATTCATGAATTAATAACTAAATTAATAACCTAAGTCATGTAAATTAAATTAATCATGTTCATGCTTTAATTAATTTAGTTTTAAGTCTTGTAAAAAATAACATAACTTGTAAAAATATTAAAACTAAAAAATGACTCATGAACCGGACCGTGTTTTTATTCTAAACATGTGTGAACCGGACCCGTGATTAAAACCCATGAACCGGACCTGTAACCATCACCATACCCCAAACTAAGTCAGGGTTTGCCCCTGCCTTGCTGCTGCCGTGAGACCACCACCACTATACCGAGACCATATGGTCTCGGTGGTGCGAGATAAGCCAAGCCGAGACCCCCTTGGGGCTCGGTTAGGCGTCGGCTAAACAACAAACACCCCTAAACCCTTGATTTGATTTAAACCCCATGATTAAAACATGTTTATATTACTTGTTTTTAATTAGTTTATTAAAAACATCATGATTTTATGTGATTAAATAAATCAAAACATAAAAAGAAAAAGGTTAAAGGTTATACCAATTACGTGAAATCAAGAAGGATGTCATAAAAAGAAAAAGGTTAAAGTTTATACCAATTATGTGAAATCAAGAAGGATGAACATACACGATTCCTTGCAATAAATCAACAACCAAAATCAACCCGAATCACCCTTTGGTGTTCTTAAACCCGGCGGCCAAGGAAGCAAGGAGGAAGAACTAGGGTTTTAATTATTTTCTAAATTTTGTAAATAATGAACATGTTTTTCCTCTTAACCCCTTGTTTAGTAAAAATTACATAGGCTAAGCCCATGTTTCTTGTGTAGCCACGGGTAGGGGGCCCCACATGGGGTAACCCGTACTTTTCTTGAGTCTAAAATAATAGTGTGTTCTCGTGTTCGTGTTTTACGTGTTTTAATTAGTTACCGATCGTGGCTTAATATATTTATTCATGTTCGTAATAAATATATATACATACGTAATATTAGCTCGTGCTTAATTTACGTTCATGATTTCATGTTCGTATGTTCGTGATTATAATTATTATTGGAATAATTATCGTGTGTTCATACGTAATAAATCCTTATCGTGTTATAACACGTACGTAATACTTATAATTCTTGTTTGTGAACGTCAACGTGCTATAAAAGGAAAGTTCTAATCATGTACGTACTATCGTAAGGGTACTATTCATGGTAAAAACACGCGGGTTTTACACTTCACAAGGACCAGAACAGATATCTTTAATACCATCAAGCTTATCTTTTAAAATCACAAGAACTTGGTCACCAGGATGACCAAGTCTATTATGCCATAAAGAGCTAGACACATTACAACTCCTAACTTTACTATTGTAAACACTCTTACCTTCATCAAGATAATAAATACCATCTTTTTTACTACCAGTCCCCATCAGGAATTTTTGTGTTGAATCCTGAATTAAACATTTTGAATCATCAAATGTGACTAAAACAAAATTCTCTTTTGAAAACTTATGCACAGACAAAAGACTAACATTGTAGCCTGGAACTACCAACACATCTTTAGCAATCAAGTTATTATTTATCTTATAACTTCCAAGTTTTTTTAACATGTTCAACAGTTCCATTAGGATGTGCTATAGTTATATTTAACTGTGACACATCTAAAATGTCAAAAAGATGTTTTTCAGAAAAAGTAATATGTTGACTAGCTCCAGAGTCCACAATCCAACCAATATAAGTACTATATGTACTAATATTGGTATTAAAATTAAAAAACCTACAAGAAAAGAAACTAATCTTGCAATTATTTATTTTAAAAATATCTGCAACACTAGCAGAAGCCTGACTAGCATTACCTGTACCACTTAACAAAGACATTAATCTCTCATATTGATCTTGAGTAAGAGTATGAGGACTACTCTTACTCTGATCACCCTTTTTCATATCAGATCCTTGCACATTATTAACATTGTTTCTTTTAAAACCAGCAGGATATCCAATTAACTCAAAACATCTTTCAATAGTATGTCCAGTCATATTACAATTTTTGCAAATAAGACTATTATTCCTTACATTTCTTCTAGGATTATTATTAACAACATTATTCCAGTTATTACCAACATTATTATTAGGGCTGTAAATGAACTGAACGTTCAGCGAACCGTTCGCCGATCGTTTGACAAAAAATTCGTTTATGCTCGTTTATTTAATAAATGAACGAACACGAACAAGATTTTTTAGTCCGTTTAGTTAAATAAACGAACGTGAACAAAGGCTTCGTTCGTTCATTTACGTTCGTGAACGTTCGATTATGTCTGTTCGGTTACGTTCGTTTACTTTGATCGCATACATTCGATTAATATTCTAAATGTTAAAAAAAAACTATAAATATCAGATATTTTAAAATGTCTAATAATAATATATAAGTTGACGATATTAATCGTCTAAAGTAACAACTTTAGTTACATGGTCGTTTAGCCCGTTTACATTTATATAATGTTGTTTATGTTCATTCATGTTCGTTCGATTACGTTCGCTTAAATTACATGAACGAACATAAACGAACATGAACAAGTTCAAATCTAAATAAACGAACATGAACAACAATTTTTGTTTGATTAAGCGTTCGCGTTCGTTTATTTGTTCGGCTAAAACTAAATAAACGAACATGAACATACCTTTGTTCGCGTACGTTCGGTTCGTTTACACCCCTAATTATTATTATTATTAGCACCACCATAATTAGTACTGTTATTATTATTCCTATTAGAATTCCAACCAGTGTTATTATTTCTGGTATTACCAAACCAAGCAGCAAAGGCTGCTGGACCAGATTTACTAGACTTACTAGTTCTTTGTGACTCATCTCTAGATAGAGTAGCAAAAGCAGACTTCACATCAGGAATAGGATCTGATGTCAAAATCTGACTTCTAACTACACTAAAATCATCATCAAGACCCATAAGGAACTGCATCAACCTAAGAAGTTGATTGTGATCCTTAAGTTATTCAGACCCATCACAAGTACAATCAGGTAAATCAACAAGAGCATCAAATTGTCTCCACAAAGAATTACACTCATGATGATATTCAGACAAATTCATACCAGATTGAGTTAAAGTGTAAATCTTATGATGAAGATTATATATAACAAACCCATCTTGTTTATTATAAGTTTCTTCTAACTCATCCCAAACATCTTGAGCATATTTAGAAAAAATTTGTCTCTTATATAAGTCTGGTGAAACACAACCAAGTAACCAAGAAAAAAAAACAGCATTACACCTATCCCATTGATCCCTAACAGGACCATCATTAGCGTCTTGAACACATTTGCCATTTATAAAACCAAGTTTATTTCTAGATTGTAAAGCAAGTTGAACAGCAGCAGACCAAACCTTATAATTCTCAGTCCCTTCAAGTTTGAAAGTAATTAACTGAGATCCAATATCTTGTGGATGCAAATAAAGTGGATCATACAAGTCAAACTTAACAACATCATTTTTAACACCTCCACCCTTGGGTGGACCATCACCCTTGGGTGTATCAGAACCAGGCATGCTAACAAAGACAAGAAATCAAACAAACTCAAAAACAAGAACACACAATCAAGCCGAAAGTCAGTTTGCAGGCTTCCAAACCACTCACAAGGTGGTAGGTCAAGAGCAGAGACCTGATTATGGTCTAAAAAACAAAGAAACAACCAAACAAAAGTAAACACAACCTCCTTGTACCTCCTCTACAAGTAACAACTAGCTACCACAAAAAACTCGAGTCAATCAACACCACAAACTACCTACTCTCATCGACACCTAAACCCCACTAATCAAACAAAATTAAAAGAACAGAAGAAGGTGTGAAAGGTGTTACGTAGCACGCGCAACAAACAAGGCAAGAACTCTGGATTAAGACTATCTAGAGAAGCCAATCAACCAAATACCCAATAGATCAAGAAGATCTATCTACCAACGCAGCGGAAAGACAACAAAACCTGCACGTTAGAACAACAAACAATCACAATAACTAAACCAACTTACCAAAAATTGAAAACCCTAATTTCTGAATTTAGGGTTTTTCAATAAAACCAATCAAAATAGCAAATTAAGCCCAAGAAACAACCTCACAAGTTACCAATTAGATCAAAATCGATTATAATAGAAAACCCCCAAATTTATTGGAAACCCTAATTTTCCAAAAAATCAATTAACCTTTCAAGAAGACTAAATTGATCCAAAATAACTTTGATTAACCTAAATCAGATCACGATCTAAACATATAGATCAAAACTCCCAATTTATAAAACCCTAATTTTTGAAAACAGATTTAAAACCATGATTCAGAGCAACCTGTCTCTGATACCATGTAAAAACTTGTAAATCAATCACGAAATCAAGAACACAGCAGTATTAGTGAACCCAGCCAACCTCCCTTTGGCTCACTTTTAGAGTTATATCAATGAAAGGCTAAGATGGCCAGAATCTTTACAAACGAATAATTAAAACAACTAAACTTTGATCAACAGAGATCAAGAACTCTCAAACGATATCTCACACTTTTTCTCACACACACAAACTAACAGAATAACCTAACAACTAAAGAATGAGATGATATATAGCTGCTAACACGCGTCTTGCACTTGAGTCCAAAACTTCTAAACATTTTCCACTTTAGCCCCTTCATCTTTAGCTTATGTTATCTTTAGCCCTTGTAAATTGGAAAGCTTATAATCAACAATCTTATGATATGGAAGATCTTTTTTCGTAATTGAGTGATCTATTGTAGTGAGGTGATAAGACCAACCTAATTGGGACTATCAATATTTGATTTGTATGTTTGATTAGCACTCGTTTGAGGACTAATCTTTTATTTTGTATTGTGTTTTGAATCATCAATAAAATAATCACTAAGGGGAGGTTGATTGAGTGATTTACACCTGGTTCCATGTTATTTGTTTATACTTTTGACATGGTATCAAAGACAAGGTTGTAGATCTGGTGGTTTTGGATTGATCTGGCATATGTGGTGGTCCTCTTAGCCTTCATGGTGGTATTTATTTGATCTGCTGGTACTTTTAAAGTTAGGGTTTTGAAAACTCTAATTTTATTTTTGGGGGTTTCTTGTTATGGCTCACCCATCCTCTAGACTTAGTGAATCTAGAGATTGGGTGACTGTTTACATATATTTGCTTCTTTATAGCTCTGTAAGTCTTCTTTCACCTTCTTCTCTTGTCTCGATATCTTTTTCGAGTGGTTACTGTTGCTAGTACTCTAAGTGCAAACGGATTTGGTTAACACTTTGACCCTCCAGCTTGACTGGTGTGGATACCTGCTCCGGCCAATCCAATTCACATCTAGCATTTCTAGTAACCCATTGTTGCTTCTTGTTAATCTCTATCTGTTTGTTTATCTAGACTGCTTGTTGTTTCTCTTATCTGGTTGTGGTTACTTGTTTCATTCCCTACTTGATTCTATGTAATTACTTGCTTGTGGTGTTATTGTTTAGTTTGTTATGAGTGGTGTACCTCCTCCAACTCTACCTCCTGGTGGAGGTAGAGGAAATGGTGGCGATGGAGGTACTCCTCTACCTAACACGACTTCTTTTGCTCTTATTAGCAAATGTGGGTGATGGTAACCCACTTCATATTCACAATAGTGATAATAGTCGCCCTGTGTTGGTTCCTTTTAAATTGCTTGGTATTGAAAATGATAGAATGTGGAATAATGCTATGAAACTTGCCTTACAAGCTAAAAACAAATATGTGCTTGTTGATAGTACTTGCTTATGGGAATCTTGTACTGCTGAGGTTATGTGTGCTTAGTGGGATAGATGTAATGCTATGGTTCTTACATGAATTATAAATGTTGTTTCCAATGATGTTTATATGGGTCTTTGTTATTCTGAAATTAACGCCTCTATGTGGAAAGAGTTAAATGAAATATATAATAAGGGTGATGGTTCTGTTGTTTATAGTATGCTTCAAAAATTTGCTTCTGTCCAAAAGGAGGTAGTACTCTGACTGATTATTATCATAGATTAACTCTCTTTGGAGAGAATTTGATGTTGTCACTAAATTACCTAAATGTGTTTGTGCTATTAAATGCTCATGTTCTGTTAACACTGAGTTGGATCTGCATCAATAGATCATAAAGTTGATGTAGTTTTTAGTGGGCCTTGATGATTGCTATCAGCCTGTTAGGACTGCCATCCTCTCTAAGGATCCTCTCGCTGATGTGAAGGATGCCTATGCCACTATGTCTAGAGAGGAATCCCATAGGGGAATTCTTGAGACTTCTGAACATATTGATGCTAAAATGAATGCTATCTCATTTTTATGTTATGAAATTTAATCAAAACAGAAGGGGTAAAACCAACACTTCTAGCAGACCTACTTTCAAGGGAAATGGTACAAGGAATTTTAGAGGCCCCAACCCTAATCTTTTGTGTATCAATTACAATCAAACTGGCCATACTATTGATAGGTGTTTTGAATTAATTGGTTATCCGATGGGTATAAAATAGGGGTTAATGTTCAAAGACAAAATGGTTTTAAATCTAATTTTAATGCCAATTGTGATACCAAAAGTGGGGATAAGCATGCTTCTGCCTATAACTCCCCAAACTCGTTTACTACCGAATAAATGCATAAACTTTTAAATTTGATTAATGATACTCTTGGAAACACCCAGTCCAATATAGCAGGTAGAATCTCTTTCTTTAATAGAAATTCTTTGTTTAATGTTAATTTTTCCAAATTTTATTGTGGTTATACTAAGTTTCTTGTCAAGACCATTACCATGGGTTGGATCATTTACTCTAGTGCTAACCAACACCTTACCACTTCCACTATTGACATGCTTAATGTTGTAGATATATCTAATATCAAGATTACTGTTGGTCACCCCAATGGCATTATTGTGACTATTAGTCATATAGGGGACTTGTGACTTTCTAATAATGTTGTTCTTAACGACGTTCTTGGTTATTATGTTAGTTTGTTATTTGCCAATAAACTCATTAAAGATAGTAAGTTGTTTGTGGGTTTTGATGAAGATAAGTGTTATACTCAAGACTTGGATAAGGGGATAACTCTAGGGACTAGTATTGAATCTAGGGGCCTTTATCTTTTTGATGACCTTAAGAACAATATATTAAGTAATGTCAACTTTGTTATGACATTTAAAGCATCCAAAAACCTTTGGCATTGCATACTTGGTCACCCTACTGACCAAGTCTTAAATTTCCTCAAATCTGACCAGAACCTTCCTAGAAACACTAGTGTTTTTGTATGTGCAACTTGCCATAAGGCTAAGCAAACAAGGGAACTATTCCCTTTAAGTTACCACAAGTTAGTCAAGACTGGTGACCTTGTTCACTTAACTTATGGGGCCCTTACAAAGTTCCTAGTAGGGAGGGATACAAATACTTCCTAACCATTGTGGATGATTACCCTAGAGTTGGTTGGAGTTACCTTTTGAAAACTATAGATGAAGTTTTCGAATGTTTGGTGACTTTCATAAACCTTATTCGGAACCAGTTCAACTCTAAAATTAAAGTTTTTAGTGTTGATCCCAAACTTAGATCGATTAAGCTTTGTGTATACGAGATTAAATCAAGTAATACACGTAGAGAAACCTTTGCTTATGAATAAAGTAACAAAGTGTTATGCGGAATTAACACTTGATCTAAAACACAAAGATGTTAAACAAACTTTCACTTGTATTAGAATAATCGTACTTTATTACAATGAAAGAGGTTTAACTTGCGAATACTTATGAAAACTGATATATTAACTTTAACCTAAAAGACCTTCTTTTATAGATCAAGAAGTCTTGTACAATAAGCTACGAATCAACTATTCTAGGTAAAGATAATAATGGAAAATACAATGTCGAGCTTATCTTTACCATACACAAATAAAGAAACAAATAAACAAAAAGATTCGTATGAAGATATTCCATCAGTGTCAATCTTCAAGGCTATCAGCGTTGACTTCTTCAATGTCAACGCTTGGCTGTCAGCGTCCAATGTCATCCTATCAGCGTTGACATTCTTCTTATCAGCGTCTAGTGAACTGACCCATAATTTATTCCCAACAATCCTCCCCTAAACTTGATATCTATTCCAATGATCAAGTTTCTGAATAAAAACTTAAGGCTTAGGAGGAATCTTGCAAAAACTTCTTATGCTGGTGATAAACATATCTAATCAAGTCCTTGGCCACGTCACTAGTATAATCAATCTCCAAGGGTGTCTCTAGCATCTTCTCCAACACTTCTTTGGACAAGAAATAGTCAGCATCCACAAGTAGATATTCTGAAAACTTTGTAGAGCTCAAATGAAATACACCACAAGTAGAATAAAGCCTCCAATGAAGATTACTGAGATCATCTTCAAGATCCTTCCATATGGCAGGATCTGCTTCTCTTGGACCACACAAAGTCAAAAATGTGTTCCAAAGTCTTATTCCATTTGCTGAAGTAGGTGCTTCAGCTGTATACTTGGCCTCTATCAATCTCCATAGATGCACCAAGTCTTCTCTGTCTATGCTTGCAAAAATAGAAATAACTGAAGTGAAAGTATGTACCTCCTTTCCAAATCTGCCAATCTTCCAAAATCCACACTCATCTTCATCAAAACTGATGATTGGATTTCTGTCATCTAGAGGTACTACATTAACCAAATCTGAAGCTTCCAATGGAGAAAGCTTGAGATGCTTCCTTATGACACCTTCAGTTGGAAAATACACATCCATATCTTTAGGAAATTGGAAAGGATCTCCTTTCTTCACTAGTCTTTGAGCAATCCTCATTTCCTTTTGAATCTGCATTTCCTCAGCAAGCTCTTGTTTCCTTTCTTCTGAAAGAAACTGTAAGACATTTTGTTCTTGCACCTTCCTCCAAATAGGATGTGCCCTATACTCTAGCTCCTCAAAAGATAAGGCCAGCAACTTCTTGTATGTCCATCTGGGTTGATGGCATCTAAGCAACTTGTAATACAATTGCCTTCTATCTCTCTTGAGCCAGGTCTTGACCTCTTGTGCATTAAACCTCATAATCACCTTTATGTCATCTTGTACCCTGAGAAGAACTTCCAACCCCCAAATTTGATCTGATAAACTCATCCCTGGGTTGTCCATAACCTTGTCTTCCCAAGCATGGTACATTCTGGTGATTTCAGGAAGGTCCCAATCAATCTGATTCTTCAAATCACTCAACCTTTCCTTTGCTAACTCATCTCCATATTCAAGTCTTTCTGGATCTTCAATAATTTGAACACTTGAATCTGAGCTATCACCTTCTTTATCATCACCACTCTCTTCCTCACTCTCAGAAGTAGCAACAAATGGTGATCTACCACTCCTCTTCAAATCTCTTTCCAAAAGTTGTGCAGCCAACTGTTCATCAAATGCAATTTGTGCTGCATCTTTCTTTGGAACATCTTCTTCAACCAATTTTCCTTTACCTTTGTCTTTTGGATCAATAGTAGGTAAAGTAGAAGAAAGAACCTGTGTGGACATATCTTTGATGATTGTTGATGACTGGAATACATCAACACCACCTGCAACTTTATCAGCGTTCAAGTTACCTCTATCAGCGCCACGATTACTCTTGTCAGCGCTGGATGTGTCAGCGTTCAAACCTGTATCAGCGCCCAATGTTTCTTTGAAAGATCCTTCCAAGTTTAATGGTGTCACCTTGGATGTATCGATAACTGGGTGCTTCTTCAAGTTGGTGAGTGCTTCAGCAACCTGTAAAGATTCACTAAATTGTGAACTCTTCTCTGAACTCTTCTCACTAGCTGTATGAATCAGCTCATCCTCTTCATCCTCTTCATCCTCCCCTTTGGAAGATTCCTCCATTAGACTCCTGCTACTTGGATTCTCCAAAACAGTTACCCGCTCCCTCAATACTTGGAGTTCACGGCCCTGGTTGTTGACAATTTGTACAAGGCTGACATTTTGCTTTTGCAAGCTAATGACAGCAGCCGTCAATTCAGTCAAAGTCATAGGTTCCAATCTGCCCTCAGCTAGAATGGGGATTTGACCTCCCAAAATAGAATCATAGGGCATGGATGAGGTCTTAATGATGTTGGGACTGTCTTGACCAGCATCTAAGCCTGTGTCAATAGCCCCAGCCTCATCCATGGCACCAGCCACACTTGTGGAGGTGGTTCTCTCTGCTACAAGGCTAGGATCACTAGAGGAGAACACTCCAGTAACCCTTTGGCGTTTATTCAACCTAGATTGTAATGGGGTGGAAGATGAAGTAGATTGTGTGGATGTTGGTTGATTAAGGGGTGTTTGGGATTATTCAGGAATGGTATCAGCGTCGGGATTGGCTGTGTCAGCGCCAACATTTTGAGTGTCAGCGCTGAGTTGGTTAATGTCCATGTGGTCTGGTGAAGGTAAAGGTTCATGGATAGGCTCAAGTTGGGGTTCAGGGTCTGGTTGTGGTTGAGCAGCCTGAATTACTTCAAGCATGGCTTGGGTGAGAGGTATGGATCTGTTTGTGGAGCTCATTTTAGCAAAAATGGTTTTCTGTTGTTTAGGGATCTCATAAAAAGTGTCATGATCCCTAGAACAATATTCTTGTAAATCAAAGACCATTTGCAAAAATCTAGGGTAAGCCAAAGTCATTTTACTTCCCTTATTTTTACACATCCCTTCAAAAATCATTTTTGAAAAATTATACTTAAGCCCACGTGTTATAAACCAAAGCACTTGCAATTGACCTGTTTATTTCATTAAAAGAAGTACATTTTGGACTTAAGCATTGTAAAAGGACATGTATCAAATATTTCCAGTCAGAGGGAAATTCCTGCTTATGATATTTATTTAAAGTGACATCAGCAGGAATAGGATAACCCAATTCCCTAAGACCTTGTTCTATTGTTGCAATGGCAAGGGTAGTCATACCATCAGCGTCATCAAGACGCAAAGCTTGGCGAACCAAGGCTTCAGTGACCACCCATGTTCTTCCATGAACAGTAGATGTTAATGTGGTCACTCCATTAGCTGTTGTGGAACTGACATTATTCCAAAACTGTCTAATGTGTGCGACAGGGACTAATGGTGTATGAGAAAGTGCATACCTTAGATAGGATGCATTTAAAAATGCCACCATTTGTGAATACTGAGGGAACAAATCATTATCAGCAGTCAAGTAAGCTACCATATTATGTTGGCTCTTGAACTCCAATGTTAAATTCTTTGAGTTGAACTTGGGTGCCATGGTGAAAGCTGTTTACGTTCTGTGATATGGGAAAAATCTAGGAGAAAAATGTTAGACAAGAAAATATGAATACCCAGAATAAAAAGTTTAACCAAATTTATAGGAGAGATGCATGATTTTGATTGGTCAAAAATGAGGCGGTTATATTCAAAGAGCAATGATGAAAATATTGAATCAAATATAACTTATCTCATGCATTAATTAAAAGTAACAACTCCCCAAAATTACGGCCAAAGATTAGTCAAAAATAACAACTGGGTAGGGCCCACTAGGTGTCAACGGTCAAAAATAGCCCATCAGCGCCCAACGGCTATATTTTCTTGTCAGCGTTTGCCTAAAGCCTTGTCAGCGTCACGATTGGACGTAACAGCGTTTGGAGAAAAACTTGCCAGCGTCTAAAAATAAAAATATTTAAAAAGAAAAAGACCTTAACAAAGTAATTTATCCTAAGGGAAATATCTTACAAGTTGATAATAATTACTGGGCGGCAAGCACTGTCCATTTATGCACACTTGCTTAAGCAAGATAGACACAAATGTCCTCTAGAGTCCCTTGCTAACCAAAATACTTACCAACAAAGTTATTTCATAAAATTCTTTGTAACTCCCAGGTAAACCCATAACCAAAATATTCCCAAGTCTCCCATCAGACCACAACCAATTCTAGGCCAAAAATGTCTTGGCAGCATGCATAGTTTATCAACTTTACATGCTACAGTGCCTCATGGTTTAGTAAAACTAACCCATACTCACCTGTGGACACAATCTAGAATTGTGATGAGAGTACTGTAAGAATACCCAAGAGTCCTAAAGGTTCCTTAAACCTCCCCTTAAACTATGATACATGAGTTCTCAAAATATATATGAACATTAAAAATTTATGTCAAGATAGGAATATAAATATTCCAACCATCATCCATAAACAAAAACATGTCCAAATAGCTCTTCAAATATCCATAAGCAACTCTGTATCCAATGGCATAAAGCTACCACCTACCTACACATTTAGATGAAAACCACAAAACTAACATTTGTTGCTGACAGCGCCCCGACAACACTTGTCAGCGTTGAAGGAACTCTTGTCAGCGTTAGACGATAATATCTCTAACAACGGCAAAATAACACTTGACAGCGTTACATTTACCTTTGTCAGTGTTAGAAAAATAAAGTGGAAAAATCTAAATCATCACAAAGACCAATAACAATGCATTATCCTGTACATACTTTTACAAAAAGGTTCCAAAACACATATTAAGTGAGATTAACCATTCCAATATTTGTTACCAAATATTGAAATCTTCCAGCATCAAAAGGTTTAGTTAATAAATCAGCCACATTATCTTCTGTGGCTACCCTATCTGGTTGTATTAAACCTTTCTCAAAGCAATCTCTTATAAAATGATGTCTAATTTCTATGTGTTTGGTTTTAGAATGATGTACAGGATTTTTAATAATGCATAAAGTACTGTTATTGTCTACAAAAATCTTGGTATGCATAAAATTATACCCATAATCCAACAGCTGGTTCTGAATCCATAAGACTTGTCCACAACAAGCAGCCGCAGCCACATATTCTGCTTCAGTTGTAGAGTTTGCCACCACTGTTTGTTTCTTGCATTGCCAAGATATCAATCTGCTCCAAAGAAATTGACATCCACCAGTTGTGGATTTCCTATCAAACTTGTCACCTCCATAGTCACTGTCTGAATATGCAATAAGGTCCAATGGAGAATCTTTTGGGTACCACAAGCCAAGATCTGGATAACATCTTAGGTACCTAAAAATTCTTTTCACAGCAAAAAGGTGACATTCTTTGGGAGTCACTTGATGGCGTGCACATGCACACACAGCAAACATGATGTCAGGTCTTGAGGCTGTAAGATACATCAATGAACCAATCATTGATCTATAATGCCTAACATCCACATCCTTTCCAGCTTCAATTTTTCCCCAAGGGTGTTCCCTATCCATAGGAGTGGAAGCATCCTTTTCATGTGGAGAAAAACCATATTTCTTCAAGATTTCAGCTACATACTTGTCTTGGGAGATGAAGATACCATCTTCTTTCTGCTGAACTTGCAATCCTAGAAAGAAGTTCATCTCACCCATTGCACTCATCTTGAATTTATCTGTCATGAGCTTGGAAAAGTCCTCACTCATTTTTGGATCAGTAGACCCAAAAATGATATCATCAACATAGACCTTCACAAGCAACACATGTTTTCCTTTCTTCTTTGTAAATAGTGTCTGATCTATGGTGCCCCTCTTGAATCCATTGTCCACCAAATATGTAGACAAGGTACCATACCATGCTCTAGGGGCTTGATGAAGTCCATACATAGCTTTCTTTACTCTATAAACCTTGTCTGGATTCTCAGGATCTTCAAAACCAGGAGGTTGCATGACATATACTTCCTCAACAATTGTCCCATAGAGGAAAGCACTCTTCACATCCATTTGATAAACAGTGAAGTTCATGCAGGAGGCATAAGCTAAGAAAATTCTGATAGCTTCAATTCTTGCAACAGGAGCAAAAACTTCTTCATAATCTATGCCTTCCTCTTGTGTATATCCCTGAGCTACCAAACGTGCCTTGTTTCTGACCACAATGCCCCTTTCATCCTTCTTGTTCCTTAGAACCTGTAAAACCCGCATGCTTTTACCATGAATAGTGCCCTTAAGATCGTACGTCCTAGATTAAAACTTACCTCATGTAGTATTGATCACATTCATGTGCTAATAATCAAGCAAGTGCATACGTGTATGTCATGACAAGTATCGATTACGTACGAACCCATGATAAACAGTTAATAATATATCACGTGAACATAATTAAATCATGAACACCATTTAAAATACTAATTATAATAATTACGTAAATACTTATAATATATTTACGAGCGTTAAGTTTACGATAAACGACACGTTAAAAGAAACAGAAACACGTTAAACACGAGCACGTTTAACCACGAACGAACACGAAACATCGGGACACGAGAAAGGTACGGGTACCCCATGTGGGGCCCCCATACCCACGGCACACATGCATGAAATGGGCTTAGCCCATGGACTTTACAAGTTAAGGGGGGTAAAAGTAAAAACATGTTTTCATTTTTCATTTTCAAGAAATAAACATAAAAACCCTAAAAATAGTTTTCTCCTCTCCTTTTTGCTCTCCTTGTGCCGCCACCCTTACACCACCATAAGAGGGTGTTTGATTGATTTTGATCTTAAAAACAAGTGTTAGAATACGTGTTTGTTCATCCTTTTTCCAAGCTACATAGTGGTATACCTTTCTAACCATTCTTTTTAATTCTTTTTAATTCTTTTAATCTTTGATTATTTTCATGAACATGTTATTATTTTTCTTATGAAAACAAGATAATTAATCATTGATCTAACATGTTTTGGTATTAAATAAAATCAAGGAATGATTTAAAGGGGTGTTTGTTTCTAGCCGCCTAGCAAAACAAACCCGAGGGGGGTTTGGTTTGCTATTGCCGCCACCACCAAGACCACAATTGGTCTTGGTTGGCTCATGTGGGACCCACGGTAGCAAGGGGACACGTGTGCCCCGGGTTTGGCCCGGGGTACGGTGTCGAATTCATACCCGATTCATGGTTCGTTGGTTAAAATCATGATCTATGTTGCATGTAATTTTTATGAATCATGAACTTAGGATATAATTAATTAATAACATGAAATATTAATTAAATCATGACTTAGGTTATTTTAATTATTAGTTTATCATGACATTAATTTAACCTAAGTATTTTATGTTATAAGTTATAATTAATTAATTATTAAAACATGCCTATAATTAATTAATTTAGACATGACTTAGGTTATATTATTATTAATAATAATACACATTTTAACCTAAGTATTTTCATTTCATTTTAATTATACATGTTATACTTTAATTAAAATGCTTAACCTATAGTTTAATTAAAATACATGAAATAATAATTAAACTATACACTATATCGTATGACTTAAGAATAAGCTTATAACACTTAGACTTATATGTTAGCTTATGAAATCAGCTTAATTCTAATTATGGAAACTTCTATTTATAGAAACTTAATTAAATAAGGCAACTAATCTAATTATGGAAACCTTCTATATATGGAAATCAATCTATTTCAGGCAGCTAATCTAATTATGGAAACCTTCTATATATGGAAACTTATTTAATTAAGGCAGCTGATCTATTTTTGGAAACTTTCTATTTTTAGAAACTAATCTATTTTAGGCAGTAAATTCTATTTTTGGAAACTTTCTATTTTTGGAAACTTTCTATTTTTGGAAACTTTCTATTTTTGGAAACTTTCTATTTTTGGAAACTTTCTATTTTTGGAAACTTTCTATTTTTGGTAACTTTCTATTTTTGGAAACTTTCTATTTTTGGAAACTTTCTATTTTTGGAAACTTTCTATTTTTGGAAACCTGCTATTTTTGGAAAGTTACTTATTATTACACAGTAAGTATATTAATGCATGAAACAACAGTAATACTTAATCAGATTAATCAGAATACTAGATAAACACAGTTTAAGGCTTTAAACAGTGAACCATGACCTAAAACAAACCAAATCAGCTATAACAAGACACATAACTCAGTACGTAATCAGTGAATCGATACTTATACACGTGTGTATTCATGTAGCGTTAGTGATCCAGAAGTAGGAGTCTTTCTTCCGTTCATTCACTGGACTTGAGGTACGGATTCCCGTCCTTTCAGTATGGACATTCCTTCCTTATTAGGATTTCCCCGTATGCAGCCAACTGTTTTCCCCAGCATTTGTTTTATTGTTTTGAACTGCTTATGTTAATTTAGCATAAACTATAGCCATATACAAGCATGACCAGTTTCACCTAGTTATGGAGGTACCATAACCATAGCATTGGAGGCACCGATGTTATGACTTCCCCACGGCGGAGTGATTGCTCGTGGCGTCCCTTTTCAGTTTGGCCATATTATTATATCAGGTGGGGCGTATGGGTGCATCCTAGTTACATGTTTTATTCAGTTTATCATGGTGAATGTGGTGTGTGCCTTGCACCCTTCACAAGGAGCTGATCCCTCCTACCCAAATCAGTATATTGATTAGAGGCATCCCCTCTAATCAGCATGATGAGGTCACCCCTCCAAGTATTCATGCACGTGACCTTTTCATGACCTATATGGGCTATGGTATATATATATGTTAAAACAGTTTTCACAGGTTAAACATAAGGCTTTTCAAACTATAAAACCAGTTTTCATGATACTTAACCAGTTTACTCAGTACTTAGTCTTCCGCTGTTATATGTTACATGCTCATCCTATTTCATGCTTTATTGTACATCCGTGCACTGAGCGTCTTGCTCAGCCGTTTTCCTTTTCATGTTCCCAAAACGGCAGGTACTCAAGGACGCTCGTAGATCTCAAACGTAGGCGCATATGGACTGGAAGCTTTACTGTCTTTCTTTACTTTATGCATTTCCTTTACTTTGATACAGTTGCTTTGGACATTGTTTCGTCCTTCCTTTTTACAGTATTTATGTTTGTGTGTGATGAGCTTTACTTTGGGATACCGATGTTTGATTCCGGTATTTCCTTTTATGGTTGAATAATGCTTAGACATTTATCCTTGTATGCTTTGATGACACGCCATGATATGCGTAATATTCCATTTCCAAAATGGGGTGTTACAATTATGGTATCAGAGCCAAGGCTTCGACCTGTAGGCTCTCAAATATGACCTGTGATTAGTGGGTAGTCACTACGGTCTTCCTAGAACTGACAGTTGTTTTCATGCATTCATCATTTTTAAGCATACATATACATGTCATTGTTACAGGGTTTTTGACTAAGTAATGGTTGGTACAGGACTGGCCCTATTTAGTCGCATGTGTTTTATCGAAACTTTTAGATTTGGGACCGACCCATAGGCGTCCCCTCGATATGTCTTTTATTTTGAGTGAACTGACCGAAGGCGTTCACTCTCGAGCATCAAAAGTTTTCATAAAACTGCATCATGCATTCATACAAAGATTTTCTTGCATAAAATTTTTCTCGTGAAATTTTGGCATAAAATTTTTCTTTTATCTAGTTTATGTTTGAACTGTTAATCATATGTTTTATGTTATACTGTCAGATGGTTCTCACACGCGAGCAAGAGCAACTCAATGCTGCGATTCAGGCTGCCATGCAAGCCCTACTTCCTCAACTGAGGAATGACATTCGTGCTGAAGTCCAAGCTGCGAATAATCAGCAGCCGCAGAATCAGGCACCTCTTCCTCCTCCTCCCCCAGTGACTCTAGCGGTATGGTTGGAACGATTTAACAAGCTCCGTCCTAGAGCTTTTGAAAAGACTGATAGCCCCAGCGATGCTGAAAGCTGGCTGACTCACATTGAGAAAATCTTCAATGCTATGGGATGTGACCCCGCCTTCAAGGCAAGATTGGCGTGCTATAGGTTTGAAGGCGATGTACTCAACTGGTGGCTAGCTTTGACACAGTCAGAAGGAGGTGATGAATGGGTCGCTGGTTTGACATGGGCCCAATTCAAGGAGAGAGTGATGGAACAGTTCTTTCCTAAGGCAGAGCAGGACAAACTCAAGCGTGAATACCACGGGATACGTCAGAGACAGGGCGAGAATAGAAACGAATTCATGCAGCGCTTTCTTCGCCTTGCTGGTTTTCTAGGAGCAGCGGCTGGTACTCCTGAGGAGCAGGCACACCATTTTAGGTGGGCACTTCGCACCTCGGTTGCGAACAATCTAGTATGTGCTACGTTCAATACGGTAGCACAAGTGGCTGACGCAGCAAGAAAGCTTGAGATG
This sequence comes from Glebionis coronaria, assembly GCA_025667525.1. Taxonomy (NCBI): domain Eukaryota; kingdom Viridiplantae; phylum Streptophyta; class Magnoliopsida; order Asterales; family Asteraceae; genus Glebionis; species Glebionis coronaria. Next base: position 2,483,085 of record JANFOE010000322.1, on the reverse strand, counting down.
TTGCAGGAACGTGATGAGTTCGGGGAAGCAGAAAGACCCGACAAGAGGTAAAACATTTCATGTTCTAGCGTTAACCAGACCGCATCCTATCGTTATATGTTCTATAATCATCTCTTAAACTGTATCTTCCAGGCAGAAAACTGGGGACCGGTCTCAGCCGGCTACTCAGCAGCAGCCCAATCAACCCAAAGGAAACGGTCACTCTAACGACCGTTCTGTTGTGGAAAGGCGCAGCGGTAATGACAATTACCGTAACAATGCGGGACAGTCCAACAACAGCAGGAACCACGGTAACGGAAGGGACCAGAACCACAGGGGTTCTCAGCCCAACCGTTCAGCTAACACTGGCCCTCAGCAAGCAAGGACTCCTGCTGGAGGATTCACTCATCCTCTTTGCAGCACCTGCCATCGCAGACACCCTGGCCCATGTCGTCGTGACTCCGACGCGTGCTACAAGTGCGGCCTCCCTGGCCATCGTATGAGAGATTGTCGTAAGGGTGAAATGGAGGGTACTTCGGGTCATGCTGATACTAAACCGCCTCCTACCACTGGGCGTGTCTACACGACATCGCGCGATCAGGCAAACAAATCTTCAGGTACCATCACTGGAATTTTGTATATGTACGGCCAGGCTGCATGTGTTCTTTTCGACACGGGTGCCACTCATTCAGTTGTTTCCACTACTTATGCTAAGAACATCAGGACACTTCCCTTGCCATTAGAAACTAAGCTTACCATTTCCACGCCTCTGAGGGACTCTGTATTAATAACTCAGGTATACAAGAGTCTTCCTCTAGAGTTTGACGATAAAGTTCGTGCAGTAGATGCACTTCCTCTAGACATGATTGAGTTTGATATGATTCTCGGCATGGATTGGCTATCCAAGCACCATGCTACCATAGACTGCCACTCTTATCGAGTGATCTTCGGCGACATTAATGCACCAGAGTACATCCATAACGGGTTCATACCCGGACGGTCTGTACAAGTCATATCTACCTTGCAAGCACGCGCATTACTGTCACATGGCTGCGAAGGTTATCTCGCTACGGTTCATGACATGGATGCTGAATCCCCATCGATTCAGGATCAACCTGTAGTTTCAGAATTTCAAGACGTCTTCCCAGATGAACTTCCAGGCATACCACCTGCAAGAGAAGTGGAGTTCAACATCGACCTTGTTCCAGGAGCTGAGCCAATCTCTAAGACTCCGTATCGTATGGCTCCCATAGAGCTAAAAGAACTGAAGGACCAATTGCAGGAACTTCTTGAACGAGGGTTCATTAGACCGAGCGCATCTCCATGGGGCGCACCGGTCTTGTTCGTTAAGAAGAAGGACGGCAGCATGCGACTTTGCATTGACTACCGTGAACTTAATAAGATTACCATCCGCAACAGATATCCACTGCCACGTATAGACGATCTGTTTGACCAACTTCAAGGGGCCAAACACTTCTCAAAGATCGATCTAAGGTCAGGCTACCATCAGCTAAGGGTTAAAGAGCAGGATATTGCCAAGACTGCTTTTCGTACCCGCTATGGCCATTATGAGTTTGTAGTCATGCCATTCGGCCTGACTAACGCTCCAGCAGTATTCATGGATCTGATGAACAGAATCTTCCATGAATTCCTTGATAAATTTGTCATTGTATTCATCGATGACATCTTGATATTCTCAAAGTCCACGGAGGAACACGAAGATCATCTCCGTACTGTACTACAGATTCTTCGTCAGAAGCAGCTGTATGCGAAATTCTCCAAGTGTGAGTTCTGGTTAAACAAAGTGGCATTCTTAGGTCACATTGTATCAGCAGAAGGGATCACTATGGACCCAGCTAAGGTTGAGGCTATCACTAAATGGCCAAGACCAACATCAGCGACAGAAGTCCGCAGTTTCTTAGGCTTAGCTAGATATTATCGAAGATTCGTGGAGAACTTTTCTCGGCTGGCATTGCCTCTCACCAAACTGATGCGAAAAGGAGAGAAATTCGTCTGGACGGAAGAACGAGAGAAGAGCTTCGAAGACCTAAAGCAGAAGTTAGTATCTGCACCTATTCTTACTCTCCCATCTGGTATAGGTGGATTTCAGATCTATAGCGATGCATCGGGGAAGGGACTGGGCTGTGTTCTCATGCAACATGGGAAAGTGATCGCGTATGCTTCACGGCAGCTTAAGCCCTATGAAGAAAACTACCCTACGCATGACCTGGAACTTGCTGCAGTGGTGTTCGCATTGAAGATATGGAGACATTACTTATACGGAGAATCATGCGACATTTTCACGGATCACAAGAGCTTGAAGTATATCTTCACACAACGAGAATTGAACATGAGACAAAGGAGATGGTTGGAACTGTTGAAGGATTATGATATTAACCTACAGTATCATCCCGGGAAGGCCAATGTAGTAGCAGATGCACTCAACAGAAAGTCTGGAATGATAAACGGCATTGAGATCAAGGAACAAAACATAAGGGACTTGGAACGGCTTGACATTGAAATCATGGTACGTGGGCAGCACGGATACTGGGCGAATCTTACAGTAGAACCTGAGTTACTGACTAGGATTAAGGAAGCGCAGAAGGATGATGGAGAGATTTGGGCGATAATTCAGAATTTGGAGAAGCAAACAGAATTCAGAATGGACGCAGACGGTATCGTTTGGCAGGGCACGAGACTTTGTGTTCCTGACAATCAAGAACTCCGGGAAGCATTGTTAGCTGAAGCTCACAGCTCCCCATTTTCTATACATCCTGGGTCGACAAAAATGTACCATGACATCAGACAGCACTTTTGGTGGAGTGGTATGAAACAGGATGTAGCCACGTATGTCTCCAAATGTCTTACCTGTCAGCAGGTTAAGATTGAACATCAGCGATCTGGCGGTCTCCTTCAACCGCTGGATATTCCAGAGTGGAAGTGGGACAAAATCACCATGGATTTTGTTACCGGTCTTCCGCCTACCAAGAAGAAGCACGATGCTATTTGGGTCATCGTTGATCGACTCACCAAATCAGCTCATTTCTTACCGATACGCAAGGAAGATCCGGTAAGTAAACTCGCAGATACGTACAGAAGGGAGATCATGAGACTCCACGGCACTCCCTCTAGCATCGTCTCAGACAGAGATCCTCGTTTCACGTCGCGATTCTGGAAAGGTCTGCAAAAAGCTTGGGGTACACAACTTAAGCTGAGCACAGCCTTTCATCCTCAAACGGACGGACAATCAGAGCGAACAATTCAGACATTGGAAGATATGTTAAGGTCATGTGCGTTGGAATGGACAGGTGATTGGGACGATTACATCTGTTTAGTCGAGTTTGCATACAACAACAGCTGGCACGCAAGTATCAAATGTGCTCCTTTCGAAATGTTGTATGGCAGAAAGTGTCGCGCTCCAACTTGCTGGGATCAAGTGGGAGAGCGAACACTTGAAGGACCAGAGATTATAGAAATGACCAACGAGAAGATTGAGGTAGCTAAACAGAAACTACAGGAAGCGCGTTCACGCCAGAAGAGTTACGCCGATAAGCATCGTAGGGACATACATTTTAATGTGGGAGATCACGTCTTCCTCAAGGTTTCGCCGGCACGTGGTGTTAAACGCTTCGGGATCAAAGGAAAACTCAGTCCTCGGTTCATCGGACCATTTGATATCGTTGAACGAATCGGCGAAGTATCTTACCGATTGGCGTTACCTCCTCAGCTTTCACACGTGCATAACGTGTTCCATGTGTCCTTACTCAGAGGGTACAATTATCATCCCCTTCACATGGTTCAGTATCCACTGGAACAGATACGTGAAGATCTCACGTTTATAGAAGAACCCGAACGAGTACTCGACAGACAAGAACGAGTCATGAGAAGGAAGACGATTCCTTTCGTCAAAATCCATTGGAGGGACCATACCGAGCGGGAAGCCACTTGGGAAACAGAGGAGTCTATCCGGGCTTCTTACCCTCACTTCATATTTTGAGTTCGGGTATGTCACTTCTTTTCAGCTTACTTTATCTATAATTCGGGGACGAATTATTCTTTTTAGGGGGGAAGAATTGTAAAACCCGCATGCTTTTACCATGAATAGTGCCCTTAAGATCGTACGTCCTAGATTAAAACTTACCTCATGTAGTATTGATCACATTCATGTGCTAATAATCAAGCAAGTGCATACGTGTATGTCATGACAAGTATCGATTACGTACGAACCCATGATAAACAGTTAATAATATATCACGTGAACATAATTAAATCATGAACACCATTTAAAATACTAATTATAATAATTACGTAAATACTTATAATATATTTACGAGCGTTAAGTTTACGATAAACGACACGTTAAAAGAAACAGAAACACGTTAAACACGAGCACGTTTAACCACGAACGAACACGAAACATCGGGACACGAGAAAGGTACGGGTACCCCATGTGGGGCCCCCATACCCACGGCACACATGCATGAAATGGGCTTAGCCCATGGACTTTACAAGTTAAGGGGGGTAAAAGTAAAAACATGTTTTCATTTTTCATTTTCAAGAAATAAACATAAAAACCCTAAAAATAGTTTTCTCCTCTCCTTTTTGCTCTCCTTGTGCCGCCACCCTTACACCACCATAAGAGGGTGTTTGATTGATTTTGATCTTAAAAACAAGTGTTAGAATACGTGTTTGTTCATCCTTTTTCCAAGCTACATAGTGGTATACCTTTCTAACCCTTCTTTTTAATTCTTTTTAATTCTTTTAATCTTTGATTATTTTCATGAACATGTTATTATTTTTCTTATGAAAACAAGATAATTAATCATTGATCTAACATGTTTTGGTATTAAATAAAATCAAGGAATGATTTAAAGGGGTGTTTGTTTCTAGCCGCCTAGCAAAACAAACCCGAGGGGGGTTTGGTTTGCTATTGCCGCCACCACCAAGACCACAATTGGTCTTGGTTGGCTCATGTGGGACCCACGGCAGCAAGGGGACACGTGTGCCCCGGGTTTGGCCCGGGGTACGGTGTCGAATTCATACCCGATTCATGGTTCGTTGGTTAAAATCATGATCTATGTTGCATGTAATTTTTATGAATCATGAACTTAGGATATAATTAATTAATAACATGAAATATTAATTAAATCATGACTTAGGTTATTTTAATTATTAGTTTATCATGACATTAATTTAACCTAAGTATTTTATGTTATAAGTTATAATTAATTAATTATTAAAACATGCCTATAATTAATTAATTTAGACATGACTTAGGTTATATTATTATTAATAATAATACACATTTTAACCTAAGTATTTTCATTTCATTTTAATTATACATGTTATACTTTAATTAAAATGCTTAACCTATAGTTTAATTAAAATACATGAAATAATAATTAAACTATACACTATATCGTATGACTTAAGAATAAGCTTATAACACTTAGACTTATATGTTAGCTTATGAAATCAGCTTAATTCTAATTATAGAAACTTCTATTTATAGAAACTTAATTAAATAAGGCAACTAATCTAATTATGGAAACCTTCTATATATGGAAATCAATCTATTTCAGGCAGCTAATCTAATTATGGAAACCTTCTATATATGGAAACTTATTTAATTAAGGCAGCTGATCTATTTTTGGAAACTTTCTATTTTTAGAAACTAATCTATTTTAGGCAGTAAATTCTATTTTTGGAAACTTTCTATTTTTGGAAACTTTCTATTTTTGGAAACTTTCTATTTTTGGAAACTTTCTATTTTTGGTAACTTTCTATTTTTGGAAACTTTCTATTTTTGGAAACTTTCTATTTTTGGAAACTTTCTATTTTTGGAAACCTGCTATTTTTGGAAAGTTACTTATTATTACACAGTAAGTATATTAATGCATGAAACAACAGTAATACTTAATCAGATTAATCAGAATACTAGATAAACACAGTTTAAGGCTTTAAACAGTGAACCATGACCTAAAACATACCAAATCAGCTATAACAAGACACATAACTCAGTACGTAATCAGTGAATCGATACTTATACACGTGTGTATTCATGTAGCGTTAGTGATCCAGAAGTAGGAGTCTTTCTTCCGTTCATTCACTGGACTTGAGGTACGGATTCCCGTCCTTTCAGTATGGACATTCCTTCCTTATTAGGATTTCCCCGTATGCAGCCAACTGTTTTCCCCAGCATTTGTTTTATTGTTTTGAACTGCTTATGTTAATTTAGCATAAACTATAGCCATATACAAGCATGACCAGTTTCACCTAGTTATGGAGGTACCATAACCATAGCATTGGAGGCACCGATGTTATGACTTCCCCACGGCGGAGTGATTGCTCGTGGCGTCCCTTTTCAGTTTGGCCATATTATTATATCAGGTGGGGCGTATGGGTGCATCCTAGTTACATGTTTTATTCAGTTTATCATGGTGAATGTGGTGTGTGCCTTGCACCCTTCACAAGGAGCTGATCCCTCCTACCCAAATCAGTATATTGATTAGAGGCCTCCCCTCTAATCAGCATGATGAGGTCACCCCTCCAAGTATTCATGCACGTGACCTTTTCATGACCTATATGGGCTATGGTATATATATATGTTAAAACAGTTTTCACAGGTTAAACATAAGGCTTTTCAAACTATAAAACCAGTTTTCATAATACTTAACCAGTTTACTCAGTACTTAGTCTTCCGCTGTTATATGTTACATGCTCATCCTATTTCATGCTTTATTGTACATCCGTGCACTGAGCGTCTTGCTCAGCCGTTTTCCTTTTCATGTTCCCAAAACGGCAGGTACTCAGGGACGCTCGTAGATCTCAAACGTAGGTGCATATGGACTGGAAGCTTTACTGTCTTTCTTTACTTTATGCATTTCCTTTACTTTGATACAGTTGCTTTGGACATTGTTTCGTCCTTCCTTTTTACAGTATTTATGTTTGTGTGTGATGAGCTTTACTTTGGGATACCGATGTTTGATTCCGGTATTTCCTTTTATGGTTGAATAATGCTTAGACATTTATCCTTGTATGCTTTGATGACACGCCATGATATGCGTAATATTCCATTTCCAAAATGGGGTGTTACAGAACCCATCTTGTCCCAATTGGTCTCACATATCTAGGACAATCAACCAGCTCCCAAACATCCTGTATAGCAAACTGGTGAAGCTCATCCTGCATTGCTTCCACCCAACTAGGTTCTTTGAGAGCATCAAAAATCTTCTTGGGTTCTTCTTGTGACAGAAAACATGCAAACAAACATGCTTGTACAAGAGGGGTATCAACCTTCTTGTGTATATTGGCAATAAATCCACCAAGACTTTGATGGGATCTTCTTGTCTGAACTGGAGCCATAACATCACCAATGATCTGAGATGTGGGGTGATCCTTTGCTGTGGAAGTGAGAACTCCTCCTTCAAAAAGTCTGGTGTCCTCAACTTCACGCTCCATGTTGCCAATATCTTCTTCATCAGACTCTCTTTGATCAACATGAATCTCTTCATGGACATTGGAAGGTCCACCTTGTTCAAAATGTGAAGAGAAAAGATGTGCAAAGGTGTTGTCAAAGTCTGAACCTTGTTTGTCAGCGCTTGGGCTAACAACGCTTGAACTGTTGGTGTCAGCGTCTGATCCATCAGCGTCTGAATTGCTCTTGTCAGCGCTTGATTTCCCTTTGTCAGTGCCTGAAGAAGTATGCATGTTTGTATTTGGTGGTATTTGAAAACCACCATTATCTTTTCTAGCAGCAGCAGCAGCAGCATAATACTCATCTGTCCATATAGGAAGTGTAACATATTCTTGTGTGGTAGATGATGTAACTGCTGGTGGTCCATCCTCCTTAGCAACCTGTATACCTGAAACATTACCAATTCTCTTTTCCAAAACACTTGAAGTTACCTTCACAATGTCTGGATCAGTAACAGGCATATAATTTAAAGCTCTAGATAAAGGTTCTAAGTCAAACAACCAATTTGGACCACTTTCAGGATCACTAGGTTTACTCTCTAAAAACCTAACATGTACTTTTTCAAGTATACGTTTTTCCTTTTTAATGTAAACCCTATATCCTTTGCTCTGCACTGAATAACCCATGAAGTAGCCTTCATCACCTTTTGAATCAAATTTACCTAGGGCTTCACTAGTTTCTAAAACAACTACATGACAACCAAAAGGCTTGAGAAAGCCAATATTTGGCTTCCTTCCCCAAAGTAATTCATAAGGTGTCTTATTATGTATTTTGTTGACCAATGCCCTATTTTGAACATAACAAGCTGTGTTAACAGCTTCAGCCTAAAAGGCTATAGGAAAGTGGGCATCAGCCAACATGGTTCTGGCTGCTTCAATAAGGGTTCTATTCTTCCTTTCAGCAACCCCATTTTGCTGTGGGGTTCTAGCTATGCTAAACTGCCTAGTAATCCCTTTCTTGGCACAAAAATCATCTAACAACTGATTTCTAAACTCACCCCCATTGTCACTTCTAATAATTTTGACCTCATTACCATTCTTCTTTTCAATCTGGGTAATGAAATTAATCAGACTTTGGGCAGTTTCACTTTTCTTGGCTAAAAAGAAAGTCCATGTAAACCTGGAATAATCATCAGTGATAACAAAACAATATGATTTACCCTTCAAACTTTCTATATTAGTTGGACCAAAGAGGTCCATATGCAATAAGTGAAGTGGTTTAGAACTAGAGTGCACCTGTTTAGACCTGAATGAGACCTTGTGCTGCTTGCCCTTAAGACATGCAACACAAGTGTGGTCATTGTGGAAAGCCTTTTCAGGCAAACCATCAACTAAACCAAGCCTCACAAGTCTATTGATATTCTTAAAGTTTATGTGCCCTAATCTCCTGTGCCAAAGATTACTTTCATCTACTGAGGCTTTAGCATAAAGACACGACATCATTTTATTATTTACCTTAATTCCATTAAGATTCACATTATATATGTCTTTATGCCTTGGTGTTCTAAAATCTATGTATTTTTCCTCAGGGAGCTTATAATCTTTGCTTAACACCAAGCACTCAGTATCTGTGAAAAGAACCTTATTTTTGTTATCACACACTTGTGATACACTAAACAAATTATAATCCAGTTCTTTTACCAAGAAGACATTCTCAAACCGTAGATTGTTGGTGACAAGGGTTCCTTTTCAAGTGATGGTGCCGTAGCCCCCTCCAAAGTATACCTTATCACCATCTTGAATAGGAGTGAAGTTTGTCAGATAGTCTTCCTTTCCTGTCATGTGCCTTGAGCATCCACTATCCCAGTATCCATAATCATTGATCTTCTTCTGAATGCCCTGCACATAAAGAAAACACATTAGTTTTCTTTGGGAACCCAAGCCTTGGAAGACTTGGATTCATCTGGTTGTTCAACAAGAACAGACTTGGTTCTCATAACAACCCCATTTTCATCCTTTTTTGAATGAAATTCCCAGTTAACCCCAATTGGTGTTGACATTGCTTTTGAAATATAATGAAACCTGTTGCATGTCATAGAAACACCAGTAGAATTAGAGTTTTGGTCTTGTTTTGGTCTCCATGTTAAGCTAGTAGAAGCTTTAGACCTATTTCCCTGTGGTTGCAAATACCTAGGTTTGGCAGTGTGTCTGTCAGCGCTGAAATTGCTCTTGTCAGCGCCCCGATTGCCTTTATCAGCGTTGAACCTAGGGTTTGCTACAGGAACCCATTGCCTATTGGACCAAGTGTTTGACTTTTGAAAAGGTCTTAGGCCTTGTATGTTAGACCCTCTAGAAAAGAATGGGGCTGGTCTAACTACTTGTGAACTTTTGTTCACAAAGGTATTGGGTCTGACAGTGTTTGACCTATGTTGACTTTTGTCAGCGCTGAAATGGTTCCTATCAGCGTTGACATTGGAAGCGTTGACACATTTGTATGCCAAATGTGAGAAGCTACCACATGTGTAACAAGCTTTTCTAGACATAGTCTTAGGTCTAGAAGCAAAGAAGCCTGTTCCATGATTACTAACTTGGCTTTTTGGTGACCTAGTATTCCTATACATCTCTGCATACTTAACACTAGGTTTTCTAACAGTTTGTGGGCCAAGGTCAACAGCTTTGCCAGTGGTAGGGTGTGTGATTTTAATAGGTTTAGGATCATTGGACTCCACAATTGGTATCATGATTGGTGTGGGCTCATTTGGACTTTCACACAACAACCCTCCCTTAACAAACAAAGTGTGGTTAGCTTTCTTCCACTCATCTAGGTCAGTCAGTTTTTGCTTGTATTCTTCAACTGGGGAAGTCACTCTAGGTGGAGGAATGAATTCCTTCTCTTGGAGTTCTGGCAAGCCAGTCCAAGATAAGTCCTTTGATTGGACACCATAGAAATCCCCAGCTGGTGGTGGAACACCAGTATAATCTTTCATCCCAATCCCACTCATATCCTTAGAGTCTCTTTGTTTACTAACACACTCTCCTAGGGATTGTGTGGCCTTATCAAATCTCTGGATTTTAAGACTCACATTATCTTTATTTTTGTTAGCCTCCTCTAACTGAGCTATCAAATCAAGATTAACCCTATTTACTATATCTTGAATATCTTTACTTTGATGTAACTCATGTTTTAAGATATTTATTTGATCCTTTAAATCAAACTCCATTTTCTTATACTCAGCTACTGTCTTTTCTGTTTGGGTAAGAGCAATTTGATAATTAGATACTTTGCATCTTTCAATACTTGCCTCATCTAATAATTTTACTATCTCTTGATTTAGTTTTTCAGTATTTAAACGACAACCCTTAGAACAGAAAGCATCATCATATACCTCATTATCTGATGAAGAGGAGGAGTGTGCCATGAGAGCATATTAAACATGCTCTTCTTTAACTTCAGCAACCAAAGCTCTGTCCTCTTCCTCATCCTTAGCCATAAAGTTCCAGCTCCAGTCCCATCCTCCAACACCATCAATTTGTTGAACAGCAACCATGGCCTTGGGATCTTGGCTCTTAACCATTTGGCTTGAAGGCTTACCAGCATCAGATCTTCTTGGAGATCTACATTCCCTCATAAAGTGCCCCATCTGATGACAATTGTAGCACTCAACCTTTGATTTGTCAAATCCAGCAACATCCTTAGCATTAAAGGTCATCTTCTTCTTGAACCTTTTATTAAACCTGTTTGCTCTTAAACTTACAAGAGCCATAGTCCACTTGATATCCATCTCTTCCAATTGCTCATCACTTATCTGCTCAAGATCTTCATATGTAATTCTTGAATCACTGGGCAAAGAAGCAATGAATGCACACACAGTATCTAGATCTAAACCAGCAGGCTTAATTCTATCAACGCCAAAGTTGTGTGTGTCAGCGCTTGAGTATAAAGCGTTGACAGGATATGATCCAGCGCTGACAGACTGACATCCAGCGCTGACACCTTGAGATCCAGTGGCTGGATGTCCATAGAAGTTCATGGAATCAAATTGGCCTTCACTTTGTGAGAAGAAGGCCATGTTACTGCTGGAATATTTATTATCACTATCTAAAAGCCATTCATTCTCCAACAGTCTTAGTTTGTTGAAGATGTCATCAAACCTGGAGGTCTTGTGGGTGTTATTGACAAGAATGGATCTTGTCTCAATCTTCCATACATCACCAAGGCTTTTGAGAAAAGTAGCATTCAATTCAGGGTCATCAATCTGTGTTCCCATGAAGGAAAGTTGACTTGTGATGTCAAGAAGTCTACTTCTCACACTGCTGAGATTCTCATTGGGTTGAGCTTTAAAGACAACATACTCATGCAAGAGTTGCTTCTTCTTTTCTTCTTTTGTGTCAGCATTGCCACCATGTGCTACTTCAAGAGCTTCCCAAAGCTCTTTTGCAGACTCAAAGCGTTTGTACTTGTGCTGATTCTCATGACCTAGGGCGTGTTTCATGATGTTCAAGATTTTCATGTCCACCCTCTTCTTGGCTATATCTTCAACAGATACAGCTCTCCCATCTCCAGGCTTTTCCTTCTTATCAGCTTCAGGACAATTAGGAACAGCTGTCCTTATGGCAATAGCAGCAGCAATCTTTTGTGCTTTGTCGAATGTGTTCCCATATTCGACAATCTCCCAAAGAGTGTAGTCATGAATAGCTATATATTGCTCAAAATTGGACTTCCAAAGCTCAAAGTTCCTGGCATCAAACATGGGAATTTTGATACTAGGATTTGAGGAGTTGTTTTGTAGCAAAGCAGCAGGTTGATCTGTGCCAGACATGATGTTTTTAGGGTTTTGAGAATTTTAGGGTTTTTAGGGTTTTTGGTGTTTTAGGGTTCTTGCGTTACTTAAAGATCAAAAGTTTCTCAACAAGCTCTGATACCACTTGTTGATCCCAAACTTAGATCGATTAAGCTTTGTGTATACGAGATTAAATCAAGTAATACACGTAGAGAAACCTTTGCTTATGAATAAAGTAACAAAGTGTTATGCGGAATTAACACTTGATCTAAAACACAAAGATGTTAAACAAACTTTCACTTGTATTAGAATAATCGTACTTGATTACAATGAAAGAGGTTTAACTTGCGAATACTTATGAAAACTGATATATTAACTTTAACCTAAAAGACCTTCTTTTATAGATCAAGAAGTCTTGTACAATAAGCTACGAATCAACTATTCTAGGTAAAGATAATAATGGAAAATACAATGTCGAGCTTATCTTTACCATACACAAATAAAGAAACAAATAAACAAAAAGATTCGTATGAAGATATTCCATCAGTGTCAATCTTCAAGGCTATCAGCGTTGACTTCTTCAATGTCAACGCTTGGCTGTCAGCGTCCAATGTCATCCTATCAGCGTTGACATTCTTCTTATCAGCGTCTAGTGAACTGACCCATAATTTATTCCCAACATTTAGATATGATAATGGGACTTAGTTTGCTAACAAACATGTTTTTCCTTGTTCTATGATATAGGTATCACCCATCAAACCTCTTGCCCTCACACTCCCTAGTAAAATGGCATTGTTGAAAGAAAACATAGACACCTGCTCAATGTAGCCAAAAGTCTTATGTTTTAGGGAGGGAATCTTATTAATTTCTGGTCTTAGTGTATCCTAACTGTTGTTTACTTGATTAATAGGCTCCCTTCTTTTGTCTTAAAAGGTAGGTCCCCATATGAATTACTTCATAATAAAAAACCTAACCCCGCTCACTTAAAGTGTTTTGGATGCCTGTGTTTTTTAACTTGTCTAAAGAACAGTGATAAATTCACATATAGGTCTGAAAAATGTGTATTAATTGGTTACTTAAAAAGGCTTACAAACTCTTTAGCCTTGATAATAGAAGAGTGTTGTTCTCTAAAGATGCGAGGTTTTATGAACTTCCTTTCAAAATGAAAAACATAAAAAGAAATGACTTGGTAGATGTAGATTATACAAGTGATGCTGAACTTTTAAACTTTTTTGATAACCAAACCATTCTAAGTCCCAATGATGATGAGAGAGCTACACCTTGTGTGGAAAGTGAAGTTCACTTTACAATTGAGGCTGCACCTTTGCAGCCTCATGAGGAGGACTCTGCAACCCATATAGGTGACAACATTCAATCTGAGGGCAATATTACAAATAGTAATCCTTCTATCTTTGATATTGAGTCTAGTGAGGACAACCTTAAGGAACGACAACCTAGTATTAGGAAATCTACCAAACCCTCTAAATTGCCTGCCAAGTTCAATGATTTCATGATGGATAGAAAGCTTAAGTACGGAATTGAGAAACATGTTAATTTTTCTAAGCTTAACGCCATCAGTTTCTGCTTTGCCACTACTCTCAACAAGTCTGTTGAGCCTACCACCTATTATGAAGCTATTAACGATGGTAGATGGGTTGAGGCCATGAATAAGGAAATCGAGGCCCTCATCAAAAACAATACTTGGACCTTATGTCACCTTCCTGGAAAAACTGTTGATAGTAATTGGCTCTTCAAGATCAAATACAAATCCTCTGGTTATATAGATAAGTTTAAGGCCACAGTTGTTGCTAAAAGGTTATAGTAAAAAGAAGGTATAAACTTTGATGAGACCTTTAGTCTTGTTGTCAAAATGGTCACTGTTAGATACCTTATTTGTCTTGTTGTCTCTAACGACTAATCTCTCTTTCAATTGGATGTCAACGATGCTTTTCTTTACGGAGAGTTAGATGAGAACATCTATATGACTTTTAGGGGTTTTCACGAGGCGGTTCGATTCGGTTAGTTGAAAGATTTATACTATCAATCGTAGGGTGGGTAATTCATTTTACTAACCGAAAATGACCGGTACTAGGCGGTTAACCGGACATTTAGGTACTCGAAATAAGCGGTTATTCGCGATTCAGGTCACAGTTATTCATAATAGAACTTTTATGTAGTTTATCATATGAACAATAACATGTTTTCGAACCTAAATTGTCATCTTAGTAAAATTAAGTGAAATTAGATAGATTAATGTCATATTAAAGAAATTCATTCACAGTATTCACATTCAGATAAAAGATTAACGAAAATTATTTGTTTCACATTTATACGTTTCGGCAACATAAACATTTTTTAAACATAAATGTTTAGCAAAGGTATACATTGAGAGCAAAAAAGAACGTTATACGATAAAACTACTACAATAATATAATGAAATCTTCTATAATTACTACTTAGTTAAAAGTCTTACTTTTTATTATACACAGTTCTGTTTGGTTAACCGCAGATATCTAAAAATAAAACCGAAACTGAACCATGACAAACGGATTTTTTGGTTTTGGTTTTTCTCGGTCTCGATTTCTTCAGTTTCATGTTTTCTAGGTTTCGTATTGAACGATCTGGCTCGGCTTCTCGGTTATTTGAATACCCTTAACGAATTTGCCCTTTGGTTTTGACTGTCATGACAAAACCAAGGTGCGTAAACTCAACAAAGCTCTTTATGAACTTAAGCAAGCCTTAAGGCAGTGGAATGTCAAACTTACCATTGTCTTGGTTGAGCATGGCTTTGTCCAGAGTAAGTTTGATTACTCTCTCTACATTAAGCACACTGACAATATCTTTGTTCCCCTTATTGTCTATGTTATGTTGATGATTTTATCATAACTGACAATTTTCTTGAAGAAATTGAAAGTTTTAAGAGCTTTCTCAAAAGCAAATTCATGATCAAGGATCTTGGGGTGATAAAGTATTTCCTTGGCATTGAAATTCTAGTCAATGCCAATGGAACTTGTATGACCTAGAGGAAATATTTCCTTGAGCTGATTCATGAGTTTCGCTTGCTGGCTGCCAAGCATGATTCTACTCCTTTACTAGAAAGTTATGTTCTTGCTTTGGATGAGAGTGAAACTAATAAGTATCTTAAGAACATCTTTGAATATCAAAAACTTTTAGGAAAACTTATACACCTTACGCATATCAGACCTGATATTTCATATGTTGTTAAGTGTCCGAGTCAGCATATGCATGCTCATCTTCAGTCTCACTTAAAAACTCTCTTCGCACTGGAATCTAAATTTACAAGGATAGTTCCTTGAAGTTGTCTTGCTTCATTGACTCTGACTTGGCTAAATGCTTAAGGACTAAAAAATATGCGTCTAGATATTGGTTTTTAAAGGTCTCTTGTCGCTTGGAAGAGCAAGAAGCAACCCATAGCATCTAGGTCCTCAACTGAGGCTAAATATAGATGTATGGCAAGTGCCACTTGTGAAGTGATGTGGATCACTAATGTTCTAGGTGATCTTAGAATAAAAACTTGATGCTTGTGAACCTATATAGTTACAACACTTCTCTATTCAAATTGTTGCCAACCCTGTGTTCCATGAAAGCACCAAACATTTGGAGGTTTTTGTTCATTTGATAAAAGAAAAGGTTCAGAATGGTGTTATGAACACCATCAAAATTGCTTCTGCTAATCAAACCGTTGATCTTTTTATCAAAGCTCACGGAGCTTTATAACATCTGACATTATGGAACCAATTGAGTCTAGTGAACATGTATGGAAAGTTACTTGTGTTCATATCTTGTATAGTTTGAGGAAGGGTGTTAACTTATCAAACTATCATGGTATTGGTTTTCTTTGTTTCTTTGTTTATGTCTTAATTTCAGGTTGAAAGGCCACTTTTGTCATTCTTTCAAAGTTCAATGTTTGGGCTCCTGTGAACGTTTGATGATGACGGGCTTATGTGCATAGTGGGCTTGTGGACGTTTCTTGATATGGGATATACCCATAACTCATTCTAGAGTCAGGGTTATCACTTCATTATTCACACACTCAGTTTTTAAGGCTTAACTCTCTCTCTCTCTCTCTCTCTCTCTCTCTCTCTCTCTCTCTCTCTCTCTCTCTCTCTCTCTCTCTCTCTCTCTCTCTCTCTCTCTCTCTCTCTCTCTCTCTCTCTCTCTCTCTCTCTCTCTCTCTCTCTCTCTCTCTCTCTCTCTCTCTCTCTCTCTCTCTCACACACACACACTTTACTTCTTTAAGAACCTCTTTTTTCTTAATGTGTAGTGGTTGACAAATGACATTCGTTCTCTTACAAGGTATGTCATGATTTGACTATGTCGGTGAGTGCTTTCCTAAATTTAATCTGAAATGTATGTTAATCTTTCTCTTCATTCCATTTAATGAAAATGATTTGGGTTCAAAATCATTAATTTTTCTTATTTGTAAGACTAACCGAAACTTCTATCTCCCATTTAAAGGGCTAAATAAAATCTTTAAAGAAAAATCACTAATTTAAAAGAAATTAAAAAACCCCTTAATCCAAGAAGAAAACACATTAAACGAATATAGAATAGTATGCACTTGCAAGTTTAAAGATTTTTTTTTAAATAACTAAAGGTGTTAAATGTTCCAAGTTACAAGAAATTGGAGCAACCAACAATCTAAGAATATTCAATAACGAACTCTCAAACTAAGAGAATCAAACAATCCTATTACAGGGCCGAAAAGTAAACATTCATCTGGGCTAAAATCTCCTTTCTTATTGAGACAAGGTTTAGGACCTGCGTTTCCTAGTAGGATGTTTGTGAAACATTTGTATATCCTAGTAACATTAAAACAGAACGAGCGCATTAAGCTTGTATAATAGTAGTTGGGGTTACACAAAGTCGACCAAAACATTGTGCTTTCACCAACATACATAAATATCAAAGGAGGGGGTAGAATACGCATTGTGTGAACAACATCAAAAGTGTTCAAAGCAAGATTAGCGTTGCAACATATGTTTATTTTGTGTGGAAAGAAAGAAATTTGAGACTCTTCTATAATGAAAAAATAACTCAAGAAGTGCCGATCAAAATGATAAATGATAAGATCATATGAAAGCTTGCTAGACTTACTTTAAAGAAATCTATTGCAAATTCTAGAATCTTTTAAGAATGAAGAGTAGTCCCTAAGTATGCTTTATGATCTGTTTTATAAAGTATGTGGAAGGAGTTACTTCCTATGGTTTGGATAACAACATATGGTAGTACATAAGTGTAGCATGAAGAGAGCCTAATACCTTGGCATTAAGAATCTTTCTACATTGGCTTAATCCTACAATATGGTGGATGGGTGATCACTATGCCAATGAGGTACAATTTTTTGATATTATTTAACCTCGTATATGTGCAAATATGCCTTAGAAACACCCTAAAACTTTTATTTTCGTTATTTAGTGTTTGGCACTTGGGTGATTTGAGAGCTTTTCATATCATTTGGAAGCAATTCGGAAAAAGCCAGGATAAGTATGCAATATTTCACAAGAAGGCTCAAGACAAACAATTCTAGGAGCCATAAACGTCGTCTCAAAATTTAAAGACGCTGTTTTTGGTCTAATAGAGACGACATCTGAAGAATGAAGATGCCGTCTGATAAGGTAGTGGAAGAATCCCTAATACGATTATTAGAGACAAGATTTCTCCTGCATTTACATCCGACGCCTTTTGGATCACTTTACTATATATACTAACCTTGTATTTTACCAAAAAAATGAGAGAAACTTTGGGAGTTGTTTGGTTAGTCGTTTTAGGTTTTTTATAACCCTAATTTAACCATTGTAGTCACATGTTACATTGAAATGGAGTTCTAATGCCTTTTCATTCAATTATATTTAATTCTTGCATGATTATGGTTTGTTCTTCTTCTTCTATTCACATACTTTGTTAGATTTTATTGTGTTTGCATATAATTGCATGAAACTTGTGTGTTATTCCTTTATGTATATTGCTTCTTGATTGATTCGTGAGCATGTTAGGCTTTAGAAAACCAGCTTTTTGTTTGTATTAGTTGTTAATTCGTTTATGAAAACATGATTACGTAGAAAGGATACCTCTAGCTTACGTCTCCATACCATTGGGCTTTGGGTAGGGTTGATATTCTTTAGTGTTTTGAATGCATGTGATTTGACCTCATAATAGTCTTCATACTAGCTTACTCGTGCTACAAATTTGACATAGGTTAACCGCTTTTGTAATACTGCGTTAGCAACTAAGAAGAAAAACACTACACATTTAAATCACAAGGTGAAATGAGCAATAGCATTTACAAAAAATACATAAGGATTAGTGCATGATTAAGTGAACATAGTGTCTCTTAAAATATTTATTTTAATTGCCTTCTAAAAAATATAAAAAACAAAAAAAACCAGTGAAGCTTTCTTTCTCACCTCTATATCATAATACGTTTGACAATAACCTCTCACACAATTCTCTTAGAGAACGATAAGAACCCTGAATCTTACATATACTGCACTACACGATTAGATGTACTACCAAATACCAATGGGTTATCAAACTTTTTGTTGATGCCTTACGTCCACTCGCATCACATACTGTGTGTTGTGTAGTCATGTAGAAAAAAACTCACCTAATGTCATTAAAAAGTTTTTTGCCATGGTCGAATACCAACTTGGTGATACCGAGACTGCTGGTTCAATTATCATCTAAAAGGAGTGTTTGGGGTGTTTGTTTTAGCTTATATAGTGGGCTTATAAGCTTATATATGATAATAAGCTGAAAACAAGTGTTTGGTTAAGCTTATAT
Source organism: Glebionis coronaria (assembly GCA_025667525.1). NCBI lineage: Eukaryota > Viridiplantae > Streptophyta > Magnoliopsida > Asterales > Asteraceae > Glebionis > Glebionis coronaria. Next base: position 2,464,105 of record JANFOE010000322.1, on the reverse strand, counting down.
AAGTAGGTTTATAAGCTTATATAAGGGGTTTTGGTAAGTCAAGAATTTGTGACTTATATAAGGATATGTGGGTTTATATAAGAATATTATATAAAAAGAAATTTATACTCTTATTTAATAATTATATTTTTTTTATTTTTTATGTATTTTTTTGTCATTTTACCTTATTAACTATATAAGCTAAATCAAACATTTAAGTAAAGCTTATAAGCTTATTATATATAAGCCATAAATGACTTATATAACATTATATAAGCCCAATATATAAGCTTAACCAAACACGCCCTTTGTAGCATTTTAAGAAATGTAGCCAAGTGAAATGATCTCTAAGCAACTTTTTACCTATGATCCATTTATATAAAAATATTGTGATGTCTTCATATAAAAGCTTCTATGCTTGAAAAATGAGCTTTTTCAGACATAAGTAGCAGGGGCGGATCTACATTGAACACAAAGTATGCACATGCATACCCTGTGTAGAATCTTAGTAATGTAAAAAATTCTGACTTTTTTGAATGCTAGTGCAAAATACACTACAAATTTACAGGTGCACACCCTCTAATCTGTTGGAAAATTATCAGTGCACACCCATGAATTTTAAAGAAAGAGAAAAGGAGAACAAGAACTGTAAATTATAGTAACAGTTATAGAGGTGGCGTTTGTTGAAGAATAAAAAGTAGTCAACTAGGTCAAATGATTGTATTTCTTATAAGGCCCAACTTAGAACTAAACTATTTAGTTATGCATTGAATTTCAATTTATTTCTAGCCCAGCCCAAAGTTGCATTTACCAAAGAACTAAATTTAAGTCCACGTACGTAGCACCATATTGGTCATTTTTTTGTATAAATTCTAAGGGAAACAAATTAATTTGAAATTTATATTTTATATTTTATAAAAGGTTTCTTGTTTACTTTTCGTCCTTGATTTGTTTTTATCGATCATAATGGTTAAATTGTAAGATCTTAGTTTGTTCCAAAAACATGACGAGTTTACTTGGTATTAATACAAACCGAATCAACTTTAATTATCATACTTGGTTTTGAATAATAGATTCAATCTCGTAAAACATGAACTTGATAGAACAAATCATCTAGAGTAAGTCGGATCTGAAAAACTAACAATCCGGGCCTAATCACAATATAGTTACAAAAACCCGACCCGAAAATTTTAACCCGAAAAACTGAAATCATATATAAGTCGATTAAATAGTGCATACCCTAACTTTAATTCCTGGATCCGCCACTGAATTAAGTAGGATGTGTTTGTAAGAGGAAATGTAGCAAAGAAGAAGATTTTTTCATTGTGGTCTAGTGCTTTTTAGCAATTAAGCTAAGTGTTGTAAAAATGCTAGATAACTAAAGCTACATCGTTACACTGAGTCATTTATGCTTTGTTATATGAGATGTTATTTTCCTACTTGTATGTAGATGCATATGGTTATGTAGTTTGAACGCATTACCGGATTGAGAGTTGTTCAGTACTTTTTTTTATATCTGATGTAAGTATGTGATTTGCTAATATATACTTCACATTTTAACCTAAAAATGTTGATTCACAAAAAATTATAAAACAAACTACAAGGTACTTAATTAACCCTATACCAACCGGGTTTGAGCTATACTATATTAATCTTGTTATCTGTTAAAATAGTGACCTAATCTGCTAACCCTTTCTTACATTAAGGACTTATTGTACACTTGTTTAAACTTTCAGTTGGTGGTTTGGACTCCCTTTGCACTTGGTATAAACGAATAAGGACTAAAGCTGTGTGGTGGTGTTTTTTACTCTTGGACTCTCAAGCCCATGTTCCCAAAGCCCATATATTCCAACGGCTATACAAGCCCACTTTGATATTATAATATGGAGGAGCGTCTGCTTTGACTGGTTATAACTTCACACATCATAAGTGTGTTTAACATACAGTTACTCTCTCCATTGTTTAGATGTTGGAAACCCTAGTTTGTTATCTTATCTTTCTGTTCTTGATTTGTAAAACTATTATCATGTAGATAATAGGACTACACGTGATTAGCACTGGTAGTCTTTATTTTATTTCTGTTTTGTGATTTGAAGTTTTGATTAATCTAGTTAAAAGGTTTTGGGATCTCTTGAATCATGTTTTTCTACATGGTATCAGAGCCTGGTTATTAAAAATTGATGAAATTTTTTTTTAGGGTTTCATAAAATTTTGGGGTTTTTTATAATGCATACTCTTTGGAAAGATCTGCTATTGAGATAGCTGGATCTGTTAATATTACTTGTAGATTCAAAGTTTTTTGATACCTCAATTTTATTTTTAAAAATTACGGTTTCTGAGATCTGGTTACTTATATCATTTGGTTGTTGTTTTATACGGTTGGTGATATTATCTTTTGATTGAGGTGATTTTCCCTATTTTCCTTGAGAAAAAAATTATGGTTTCACTTTTTTCTTGAAAGATTCTTTCATTGGTGGTGGTTTCATAAGTGGGTTGTGTGATTTTGTTGGTGGTTCATTGATTTGGTCATTTTTCCTATTTTTTTCCCTTGAAGGAAAATTAGGGTTTGTGACTAGGAGGTTCTGTTACATCCTAGACTAAGTGAATCTAGGAGTAACAGTTCGATTGTGCTTTTGTGATCTTGGTAACACCTCTCACACTCTCTTTTTTATCTGCTACTTGTTGTTTTCCTTCGGTTTGTTTATTGTTCTTTATTAGGGTTGGTAGTTATTTCATTTTACCCTTTTATTGGATCCTCACCCTTTACCTTGCCCTTGACCTGTCACCCTTGAGTGGCTTGGAAGCCTGGGAACTTTGTTGGCATTGGACTGAGTTGTTTTTTTACCATTATTGACCAGTCACCATGTCTGAGCATGGTGACACTGATACTGAAAGTGTAACTGACCCAGTTACACTTATCAGTAAGCTTGACTTAAGTGACCCATTACATTTGCACCCTAATGATTCAGCTGTTTTGACTGTTGTTACTGTTAAGCTTAAGGGAACTGAGAATTATCATATTTGGGCTAATGCTATGTTACTTGCCTAATAAAACTGATTTTGTTGATGGGTCTTGTAAAATATCTACAACAGATGAAGTTTTAGGAAAACAGTGGGACAGGGTGAATGTTGTTGTATTAGGGTGGATTCTTAACTCTATATTTGAGGAACTTTTCCTTGGTCAGATTTTTTCTAAAAAGGCAAAACATGTTTCGAAGGAATTAAAAGAAACTTATCATAAGGTTGATGGTTCTGTGATTTTTAACTTGCATCACAAGATTAATACCTTGAAACAAAATGGTTCCAATATTTCTGATTATTATCATAACTTGAATGCTTTGTGGAAACAATATGATGCCATGATTGAATTACCTACTTGTGTGTGTTCTGCTTCTAATGAGTTTGAAAAGCATGACCAATTGTTGAAACTTATGCAATTTTTGATGGGTTTGGATGATTCTAATATGAGTATTAGAAGTTCTATTTTGTCTAGAGAGAACCTTCCTGATGTTAAGGGAGCTTATGCCATCATTTCCAGTGAGGAATCTCACAGGGTGGCTTCTGGTAGTAGTTCTGGGTCCTCTCAAAGGGCTTAAACCTCTACTTTTCTTTTTTATGGTCCTGCTAGAAATAATGTTCAAAGACCTCAGAATACTCTTACTAGTAACTTCAGACCTAATTTTGGTAACAATGGTAACCTTAGACCTAGTTCTAGCACCACTGGATTCAGACCTAATACACCTAACAACAATGTGTATAGACCTAATGGTAATACTAATGCTGAAATTGTGTGTGAGAACTGTGGTTATAATGGCCACACCATTGATAGATGTTTTAAGATAATTGGATACCCAAATGAATTTGGAAAAAGAAGGGGGGCAAAATTTTAAAGGGAAAAATGTGTCCAACAATTCTGTTGGGACACCCTCTTCATTTGGATTTATAGATGAACAATTAACCACTTTGCTCTCTCTCATTATGGATAACAAGAATTCTGCTAATGATTCTCAAATGCGGGTTCATGCCAACATGGCAGGTATTTATTTTAACAATAGCAAAGTGTTTAATGATAACTTTGAGAATTTTTTTTGTTCTAACACTAACATCAAATCAAAACTGGCTTATAATGGGAAGGTTGTTGATTCTGGGGCAAATCAACGTATGACCAATAATGTAACTGAGTTGGATAATGTGTTTGATTTTTCTCACCTAAATATTAAAGTGGCTCATCCCAATGGGACTGAGGCTGTTATTTCCAAAATTGGCAATCTCAAACTTTCAAATGGTCTGGGTTTATTTGATGTTCTTGTTATACTTGATTATTGTGTTACTCTGATATCTGTCCATAAACTTGCTAAGGATAATAAGGTCTTGGTTGTTTTTCATGAGAACAAATGTTTTTTTTGTGAATCAGGATCTGAATCCCCAAACTGTTTTAGGGACTGGTAGGCAATGTGGTGGTCTTTACTATTTAGATATAAAAGGTACTAAGTTTTTGAATAATTTCAATGTGCCTACTTGCTCTCTGTCTAAACATGATTGGCATCTTAGATTAGGTTACCATGCTGAACCTGCTCTAAGTGTTCTTAAGAATCATTTGAACATTACTAATTTTGATCAAACTGATTTCTGTGAAGTATGTCAAAAGGCTAAACAAACTAGAGAACCATTTCCTTTAAGTGATCATAAAACTAAAGTTCTTGGTGATATTGTTCATTTAGATCTGTGGGGTCCTTATAGGGTGACCAGTCACACTGGTCATAGGTATTTTTTGACTGTTGTGGATGATTTCACAAGGACTGTTTGGGTGTACTTTAAGTAAAGATGAAGTTGGCACTTCTATTGAAATCTTTTTCAATCTATTACAAAATCAATTCAAAAGGACTGTTAAAATTTTCAGAAGTGGAAATGGGACTGAATTTGTTAATCATAGCTTTCAAATTTTTTGTCATGATAAAGAGACTATACACCAGACCTCTTGTGCTTACACTCCACAACAAAATGGGGTGGCTGAAAGGAAACATAGACATCTATTAAATGTTACTAGATGTCTTATGTTTCAGGAGGAATACCTTTGAGATTTTGGACTGAATGCATTCTAACTGCTACTTATCTTATTAACAGATTACCTTCTTCTGTGCTATATGATAGATCTCCTTATGAGATGATTTACAATTCATCCCCAAATCTCTCTCATATTAGAACTTTTGGATGTCTTTGTTTTACTACTATTTTAAATAGTCATGATAAACTGTCCAGTAGGTCTAAAAATGTGTGATGATGGGTTTCTCTAATTCTCATAAGGGTTACAAGCTTTATAGTCTTAAGGGACAACAATTTTTTTGTTTCTAGAGATGATAAATTTTTTTAATCTATATTTCTCTTTAAAGATGGTTGTTTGAATAAAAAGAATGATAATGAAGAATGTGATGTTTTCCAAAATGATAAAGTTTTGACCTTTTTTACTTTTATAACCCTGAGTTTCCTATGATGATGAGAGAGTAACAAAAGGACATAATGGTGACCATGGGTTACCAAGTGCTAGCAAACCACCCTTGAGTCTAGGTGACAGTGGAGACATTGCCACAGGCAATGATATCACAGATTCCAGCTCAAATGGGATTGAGGCAGCCACACTTGATGATAATCACATATATGAGGGAACTTTAGAATTCAACCCAAGTCTTCCTCTTCATGTATAAAACATGGAAGAAAACTTGGGTGACACTTCTAATACTAATGCTCAAGGAAATCAAGGGTTGAGAAGTTCTTCTAGACCTTCTGTCTTTCCAAGAAACTACAATTATTTTGTGGTTAATTCAAAAGTTAAATATGAGATTGAAAATTTTGTGGGATATTTTAGGATCAAAGGTGATGCTTTGTGTTTTGTGACCCAATTGAATAAGAATAGTAAACCTAGGAACTTCTTTGAAGCATCTCAAAGCCCACAGTGGGTAGATGCTATAAATTTAGAATTTGTTGCTTTACTTGAAAATGATACTTGGGATTTAGTTGAATTGCCACCTGGTAGAACTGCTTTGAATTCTAAATGGGTGTGGAAACTTAAGTTTAAATCCAGTGGTGAATTAGAAAGGTATAAAGCTAGGCTTGTTGCTATGGGTTGTGGTCAAAAAGAAGGAATTGATTATTAGGAAACTTTCTCTCATGTTGTTAAAATGGTTACCGTTAGATGTTTGATTAACTTAGTTGTTAACCAGTCTTGGCCTATATACCAACTTGATATCTGTAAAACCCGTATTTTAAAATTGGAATATTAAATACACGATTTCGAGAACGTATGCATAATAAAAAAATAAAAAAAAATGATGAAACTATTACAAGTTATATTAATGGCCGTTTATTAAAGAATAAAGGAAAAGAAAGATTTTGGGCATAAGCCCATAATGCAAAAAATAAAATAAAACGGGGATTACCCCTTTGTATAGTCAGACGCAACAAAAAAATTAGGAGAACTAGGGTTGGAGCAGGGCAGCCGACGACAACAAGAAAAAAAAAGAAAAAAGGGGGTTTTGATTTAAGTGTTGATTCGACTACGGGTTATAATCTGTTTCATATATCTAACAAGGTAATCATCCTTCTTATATCTTTTCAAATCATAAAGGTGCGAGTTTTAGATCAAGAACACATAGGTGTATTTAAATAACAGGTATTAGAAAGAAAGGGGGTGTCGGGTTTTGCTTGATACACGAAAACCGAGACTAATTAGTCTCGATGGGTGTCTTTTGATTAGCCGTGAACCAACAGGGGGCTGTTTGGCTTTTCGAACAGCATAAACAAACAATCAGGGGGCGTTTGGATTGTACATGAGTGTTTGTGTTAACTAATCAGCGGGAACTTTACCAAAATCAGTGGGGATCTTATATTAAATCAATGGTTAAATTCGGACAGAAAATAACAGCTTTTAAAATGACTTTAGCGACAGATTAGCGAGAAAATTTATGTCGCAGATTCTAAGTGACAGTTTTTATAGACAGTGTTTAAAATCCAGTTTTTGGTGACACTTTTTAGTGGCACGGATTCTGTCGCTAATTTCATATTGGCAGATTTTACATATTTTGTTGTATTGTTTTAGTGCGACCGAGAAGGGGTATCTCGGTAGGCTCGGGACATAGTTAAAATAATAAAAACGAAGATTTTTAAATTATACCTTTTACTACTTATTTTTATAAATGTCTAAATTGTATTTTAAAAGAATTAAATTAAAATAGTTTTGTAATAATTAAAAGGGTATAATTTTGTTAAAGAAATTATAAATGATTTTAGAAATTTTCTAATTTAGGAAACTTTCTATTTTTAGCAGGTTACTTATTATACTATTAGTCTAACGTCAGAATACTTTTATACCGTACTTAATAGTAGGTCGATAATACAGTGAAAAGAATTACTATAAGATCAGATTTATCATTTAATATATGTACAGAATTTCAGAAATAAAATAAATAAATGAGAAGCCAATAAGATCAGTAAATTAAATAAAGATCAGATAACTTATTCACTTCTACTATTAATGTAGCTTCCGTGAAGCCCGAGTAGAGTTCGTTCAGTCTTCCTTCCGTCAGTTACTAGACAAGAGTTACGGATTTTCCGTTCTTTCAGTAAGGACTTCCCTTCTATGCATGATTAGGATTTCCCGTCTGCAGCCAAATGTTTTCCCCAGTACATGTTATAAATTATCTGAAATTATTTCCATAACTAAAATATTGCCTGAGCCTTATATACAAGCATGACCAGTAAGTAGTACTAGTTACAGAGGTACCGTAACCATGACACTTGAGGCACCAGTGTCGACTCACCTACGGGAGAGTGGTATCCCGCAGCGTTCCACTCAGTTCAGCTTGGCCATTTTATCAGTATTATTAGTGGGGCGTATGGATGCATCCTAGGCTTATCAGTTTACAGTTACCAGGTGAATGTGGTGTGTGCTCTAGATCCTTCATATTGGAGCTGATCCCTCCACCCAACACAGTTATTTAGAGGTCACCCCTGTATAGCATAACGAGGTCACCCCTCTAGTTATTCATGCAACAGTTTTTACAACACATGACCTATATAAGCTCTTTGCAATTAAAATACAGTAAATGCATGTTTTTAGATTTAACAGATAACAGTTCAGCTTTATTATTTATAAATCAGACTTATAAGATTTTCTACAGTTTTCATCACAATCCGCATATCTGTCTTTCAGCTTCAGTAATTATTTATTTCAAGTTCAGTATATTCTTATCATGCATTATATCCGTTCACTGAGCGTTATGCTCAGCCATAGTTCTTTCATGTTCTAACGGCAGGTACACCAGGACGCTCTTAGGATTCTGAGAGTATGTGCATTTGGATGGAAGATATCCAGACTTCTGACTTTATGCACTTCTTACATTATTCTGCTTATTTGGACATTGTTTAGTCCTTTTCTTCAGTATTTACTTTTCATGTTTTGAGATTATGTTTGGATTACCGATGTTTGATTCCGGTATTTCCTTTATGATCAGTTAATGTCTTAGGACATTTACCTTATGCTTTGATGACACGCCATAAATACACGTAACGATCCACTTTTCCAAGTGGGGTGTTACAATTATGGTATCAGAGGTATAGGTTCGACCTGGAGGCTCTAAAACTTGACCTGTGACTAGTGGGTAGTCACCAGGAACTCTCCAGATTTTGGCGTCGTTATCTTTCATGTTTCTCATGCATTTACCAGTCAGTTTTCTTCATTTATCAGTCAGTTTTCTTAAAGTTTTGACTAAGTAAAAGGTTGGTACAGGACTGGCCATATTTAGTCGCATGTGCTTTTCATTCGAATTTTCGTTTTAGTGAACTGACCATAGACGTTCACCCTTGCCCGTTCAGATTTTTGTATAGATGAAATGACCATAGGCGTTCATCCTTACTCATATCAGATTCATGTTTTCAGTCGAATATTACTTGGTGAACTAGCCCATATACGTTCACCAATGTTCAGATCAAATTTTCATGCTTTACAGTCGAATGTTGTTTTGTGAACCGATCCATAGTTGTTCACCATTGTCATATCAGGACATTACATAAAATTTTGACAAGTATGGATTGGACTACAACCACCCATATTTAGTCCCAGATCGTAAATTTCTATACATGCCAGTTCTTAGAAAATTTGACAAGTATGGATCGAACCAGAATCGCCCATACTTAGTCACATGCTTTCTCTTGTAAATTATGTGGATTGAACCATAGCCATCCACACTAGTTGATATTAAACCTCACTTGACTATACCTTTATGTTCTTGATAACAATCAAGTTTCATACCCTCAAGTGGATGTCATTTTCATGCTGATTAAGTTCATGTCTCCTTATGAGGATTTCATTTTCAGCCAGGTGATGATGTTTTCATGCTAAGATACAGAAGAGTTACAGTAAAATCATGTTTTCATAATAAATCATGTTTGATCTTCATCAGGCATTTCGTCATGCTGACCATTGTTAAATTCCGTTTAAACATATTCTTGAACCTCTATACAACCAACATTAAGTCTATGCAGGAATTACCATGCTATCACGTTACCCATTTCAGTTCTGTTTATTATCATTTAAATCAATTTATATGTCAGACAAGTGACACCAGTATTGATCATTCCATAAAGTTTCCACCAATGCCATGTACAGTATTACATATGTACCCTTTGTACAGTGCCTCAGCTATACTCCATGTACAGTATTTCCTGTGTACTCCACGTACAGTGTCTCAGATATGCTCCACATGCAGTATTCATTTTGTACTTCATGTACATTAGTCCAGGTGTACTCCAGGTACCCTACCCCATGGATATTGCTAATCGATCCTCAATCATCTCAAGCGTTTCTACTTGTCGATATTCTACCAGATGTTGATGCTGCTCGTGAGTTGAAAATTTTACCAAATACTGATGCTGCTAACACCTTGAAGACCTCACGAACGCTGATGCTGCTGATACATTGGAGATTCCACAATATGCTGATGTTGTTTATATTATGAAGGCTCTTCAGAGCAAGGAAGAAATCTATAGATCCGAAATCCCAAACAATAATATAATTCAACCATCAGACGCTACCACCACATTCCATGCCTTACTTCCTAAGTTAGCTGTCACACGTCACTCAGCTAATCTTCCAGTCAGAATATTGAGAACCGGTACCCATCCGGTCACTCAGCAGAAATAGTTACATGAATCAAGGTCATGATAACGACCGTCAGGAAACTGACAGACAAGGCGGTAATGACAACCACCATGCTTATAATTAATTAGTCAGTAACCATCGGAACTCGTGAACGGACGTGACCAGAAATACAGAGGTCAGCAGTCTAACCGGTCCGCCACCTGTAAAACCCGTAAAAAATAAGGTCATAATTTAATTATATTTTCAATTATTTCGAAGTATTTTATAATGTTAAATGCTATTATGCTTAACGGTTTAAGTTGAAACCGATATTAAATATTATATTTTAATATTTTGACGAGTAACGAGGACTACTAGTGATCGCGATACCGACGGATGCCAAAATTTTTATATTTTATTATCGATCGTTTTGATATTTAATACTTTCGACGATATTGTTTTAATTACGTATCGAGTCGTTATATTATTATTTTTTCTGTGCGTTTAAACTTTAAAAAAAAGTATTTTTACGAAACCCTAGTCTCGTAAATATTTATAAAATTGACTAATAGTAATTTTCCGCTTTTTAACTTAAATGTTGCATTTTAGTCCAAAACTATCCAATATTTGCAAATTACACCCTACCTACACTATAAATAAATCCTCCACTACTACTTACAAAAATTTTTAATAAAAAAAATATTCATTTCCTTCCTTGCTTTCTTTGTTCTTACCGTCCACCCTACACCCCCCATAACAAAAATCATCAAAAAATTTTACTATCTAATTTGATTCAATAAAAACCAAGCTTAATCCCTACCTTATAATCATCTTGTGAGCATTTTGATACCATTTTCATCAACATGCATGAACTTTGAAATTTTGATCAAGAATCTTGGTGAGTAAAGTTGTTAGATGATGTTGCATGTGATTATCTAGTGATAATCATGTGTAGATCATGTTATTTTTGTAAAGAAAATATATTTTTGATTTTAGGTTTTTGATTTTGATGATGATACAAGTGATAGAATGGGTTTATGATGATATTAGGATGTTAGAATGATGATAAAAGTTGTTGGTTTTGATCAAAAACATGATTTTGTAAGAGATTTTAATAGTCAATTTTGGGCCGTAGGTTTGAAGCCATTTTCGGGGGTCTTAAGTCTGAATATAGGTTTTTATTATGGGATTATGTCGTAGAGAATTTCGTTAGCTTCGATTTGATATAAGGTAGGCCTTCCAACTCCAAACGAGGTGGAAGATACATTAGTTTGATTTTCGTGTACCGGGAGACGAGTGTTGACACAATCCGAAAATTGTTGTCAATATTTGGATCGAATCTCGGGGACTATAAAATGAGTTTCAAAATGATTCAAGGGCTGTTCTCAGGCTCAATGTTTAGTGTTTTGAGTCTATTTTTAGAATCAAGTGTCGGTTTTATAAATGGAGTCGTTTAAAATGGTCAAAATGGTTTCGTAAGTCAAGGTCGCTAAACTGTCCGGATTTTGTGATTCAAAAATGAGTCGGGCAGGGAACTTTAGAAGTAAAATCTTTTAATGGGCTCGTGGGAGGACTTTCTACATATAGTAAGTAAGTTCTCTGAGTAGTATCATAAAAAATTGATATATTTAAGTTTGGGAAATCGGCTTGGACATTCGGTATGTTCCGGTAGATTTTTATTAAAGGCATAGAATAATAAAATGAATATATAGGAGAGTGTAGTAGTATCACTTGTATCGTTTTCTCTCGAGTTTGTCGTGATTTTATGAGTCGAGATTTATATTCTTATGTATGGTTTATTTCTCGAGTCTATTATTAATGAACACATCTCATTTGATAGGTTGCGGTTCTCGTGTTTGAAAGGCATCATCTATCGTCGGCGATCGTCTCATTACCACTATTGGCTAAGGTGAGTCTATAGCCTCGCTTTATACTAGTTATTAAATGATTTTAAACCCGCGAGGGGTAATACATGTTTTTATAAACTTAGAACACAAGTCTTTTATGGTATGCTTGTCCCTCTTTGAATGGACCCGTGGTTGCCTTTAAATTGCATTAAGTGATTGCCATTGTTAAAGCCTCAATTATAGACCGTTAATTAACCTATGATGGGTTAACCGCTTGTACAATTAATAGATCTATGGGGGAAGCCGCCCTGGTTCAGTTTGTGTGGACTTGTCACAGAAGCTTAGGCCCGAACTCCACACTGTTTGGACATATTGTATTGAGAAGTCAAGTATACAGCAATGTACCAATAATCTGGAGGTAACCGATAATTAACAAATCTCCTGTCTTATTAGACCTCTAAAGGGAGTGTTTAAGGGCTCGGTTTCATGAGCTTATTGCAATTTATGCTATATACAATTATCATTGTTGATGTAAATTATTATTTGATGCTTGTTAAGCATGCCACAAACTTATAATCTTTGCTTGTGTTCAAACTGATTACATAAACCTATAGATTCACTCGGCAATTTTGCTGATTTTTTTACTCACATGTATTTCAGGTAATCAAGAAGTGGAAGCTTGGAGGTCACGGGAATGAAGTTGTGCACTGCTTTTGTTGTTCAAACTCTTTGATTTATTTATCGTTCCATTTTTAAAACAAACTAATATGTTGTTTTAACTTATCTTTTGGTAACGATTACTTGGGACTACGCTACTCTGATGAATGTTTTAGGAACGATAAATTTGAAACGTCTCTTTTCGAGTCGTTCTTTATAAATTGTGTGTTTTTATACCATTGTTTAACATCCAAAGATATATTCCGCTGCGTGTAAATTTAGGGGTGTTAAAGATTGGTACCAGAGCCATGAGTTATAGAGAACTAGGTCTTTATTTTAAAAACCTAAACTATAACTGTTAGTTTTTATTTATCAAAGAGTCGGTGCACATGACTTCGCGTGACTTCAAGTTCAAGCTACTTCTGAGATTACAATTTTAGTATACGTTATATTGTCCCTAAAATATGTGATGTTCTATACGAATTAAAGAAGAAAGAAAGGAAGAAATGAGAAGAATTCTAGAGAGAGAAAGTAGTGAGAGAAAGTGAGAGAGAAATGGTTGGAACTAGGTGAATGTTAGATTAAGGAATGAGAATACAAATGAACCAACCACCCTCCTAACATGCTAGGAGGGTAGTATATATAGTCCACCCACATGCGGGCTTTAATGGACTATATATTGGGCCGGGCTTGTATTTTGGACTTTAATTAGTTTAAATCCAAGCCCGTGAATCACGACTAAATAACTACTTATTACAACGTTCTAATAAATAATACAATAAAAACCTATGACCGAGCATTCTTGTTTGACTCAATATTTTGAGGCTAACAATCTCCCCCAATGTGAGGTCATTCCTCTTTGATATTTGGATTCCAATGGAGATTTATGAATTTCGTCATAAATGAGTCTTGAACGTGTAATCGTAGCCTTGTTTCTTCATGCTGTGATCTTTGAGCCTTTGTCGTTGTCTTTCGACTTTGTCTTTAAGCTTGAGATCTTCAAATCATCCTTGACTTGTCTTTGCCATCTTGCGATCTTGTGTCTTCATCCACATGCTCACACTATTAATTGTTGAATATGTCTTTAGGCATGAGTATGTGGTTTCTGAATCATTGACTTTGCTGTGTACACCGTGACGCCACCTTCTCGAGACAAAACATAGACACGGACTGAATGGCTTTGACATTCGTCCTAAATCGGTAGCGTTTTACCTCCGGTCGGTGAAGACCGTTATACGATATTAAATATCGTACCTGTGATCAGGTAGATTCAATTAAGAATCTCCTTGACAGGGTTTCGCGGCTGTACTAGCCGTTCTCTTTACTCGACCGTCTCAAAGCAAGACTGCGAACATAAAGAATGAATCAATTGGATAAATATCCGCTTGATTAAAGTCGTCAATTCAAATTCCTGGAACAAGTTTGATTCATTAAGAATCTTACCATTGTTGCTTTCCAGTTGACACAAGTTTGATTCATAAGAATCTCACAAGTCACCTACCGTAGCGCTGTTTGATGTTGACGCTAGAAGGATTTCCATTCGTCACTGTGAATAAATATCACTCTGAATGTTCTGGCAAGACCATAAAGATATTGCGTCGAAACCTGAAACGAGTTTGAATCAATTCAGAATCAAACCACTGTTGCTTTTCAGTTTTACATATGTTCAATTCATAAAGAATCTTGCATATGACCTACCGCAGTGCTGTTTGATGTTAACACTGGAAGGATTTCCACTCATCATTGTGAATACTAAGTAGTATCACTCTGAGTGTTCTAGCAATATCGCAAGGATATAGCGTAGGACTCTCTTGATCTTCATCCGTGTGTCCTAACGAGATTTGATTGATCTCTTGGCTCTAGACTCGATTTGTGCACTTTTAGTGGTCGGAGGCTGGAGCAGATGCCACCTATTCAATATCAACTATCTCGGAGTGAGAAAGTCAATAGAAGTCGTGTTGATCTCCGTGACAATAAAACAAACTTCTTTTGAGAGAAGCCTGAGTAGCTAGGAAAGGGTTGTGCTTCACATCACTGGGTCCATGATGAGTTTGTCTTCATGATGAGTTGACCCGGTTTCTGCCTAAGTTGTATGGAGGGCTTCTTTCTTTACACCCTTTATCCTTACATTTCTTTTTCATTCTTCAACCCCTTCAATGCTTACCAAGACATCATTAATAGCACCTTGTTGTGATTGTTCCAGTGCTATCATCAGTACTTAGTCGGCATTCAGCTACGTTCACATTCTACTCCATCTTTCCTAAGGACTTCTAATAATCTATTGGATTGTCCCTGGGAAGATCCCTCCGGTTCTGGTTGGATCATAGGACTTAAACCTAACCACCCTTTTGACACCAATAACGTCGTGAAATTAAAGATGTTGTGGGTATTTGATCGTAACCATGAAAACCACTTTAAATTCTAACAAAGTGTTTGAAAAACATTTAACACCTTGCTAGTTTTGTCGTTTCAGAAATGCTCCCCCTTCACATGTGCATCGATAATCGAAAGTGTTTCGCACATGTAGGTAAGAGTTAAAGTGCTTGAGTCTTATATTAGATCACATTTTAATCACATTTTCTCCCCCTATCTCTAATATATAAAATCTTTTGATATTAGAGATACCAAATTTGATTAAAATATACTTTGAAAAATAGTCTTGAAATCTCCGGGAGAAAGATGTGTTAATCTTTTGCATGAAGTTAAAATGCTCCCCCTCAAAAATTGATCCAATTGAATTGTCATTGTGAGGATATGATCCACATTTCGCTTTTTGAGGATGGGAGTTGTTGAACACACAATTTTTGAAAGATTTTGAATAATCATTGAGAAATTCTTGAAAAAATTGTGTTCAACGCTTTTTGAAAAATCCTATTTCTTTTTGTCGAAGAGGTTTTTCTAAAGCATAAACTTGAGTTCATAGACTTTGAATGTCTTGACGAATCCACTCAAGTGTAAGAAGATTTAACTTCTTTTGCTAAGGGTAAGAGCACGAAATCGTACACTCCCCCGTGAATGTAGTTCCGGGTTGCAATCTGAAAGTAATTACAAGCCATTGTGTTGAGCTCAAAACGTTGAATGTTTTGTGACAAGCTCAACCCGAGATAGATTGCTCTACCCGTTGTTGGAAATATTGTCCAAAATAGACAATTTCCTTTTGAAAAGATAGAAATGACATGTTTTGAAAAATATTTACAACTTTCATTCGAGCTTTATGTACACACCCGTGTCGTTATTGAGCGACATTTCTAGGTACGTCCATATTATCGATACTGAAAGACATGTCGAGAAGAATATTTTTGGATTATCAAAGATTTTTTAATTTTGTATTTTGCTTTTTGATTAATATTTACAGGTAGATGTTTGATAGATGAATCAAGCAGGCTTCTTTGCCAGAACCTCCAGTTCTGCTGGAGTCAAACATCTCATACCAATTTGCCTAACTAGATACGCAAACCTCTCTTTCGAAAGAGCTTTTGTAAACAAGTCAGCTAATTGGTAATCCGTTCCAACAAAGTATAGTTCAACGATACCTCTTTCAACTTGTTCCTTAATGAAGTGATATCTGACATCGATGTGCTTCGTGCGGGAATGCTGAACCGGATTGCAGGATATGGCTATGGCCGACTTTGAGTCACAGTACATAGGTACTTTATCAAAATGGAAGCCATAATCCGTGAGTTGTGTTCTCATCCAAAGAACTTGAGCACAACACGCAGATAGAGACACATACTCCGCTTCGGCTGATGACAGTGACGTGCAATCCTGCTTCTTGGAAGACCATCCCACAAGCTTGTCTTGACCTAGAAATTGTGCACCACCAGAAGTACTTTTACGTGTATCAAGACACCCTTTTGAGAAACCTTTGGAGACCAGAAATTTCGAGAGCTCATCGTACCACGCCCTTGGAGCTTGCTTGAGTCCATAAAGTGCTTTGTGGAGACGATACACCTTGTCAGGATAATGAGGATTGACGAATCCTTCCGGCTGCGTGACATAAACTTCTTCCTTCAAAGGACCGTTAAGAAACGCCGTCTTTACGTCCATTTGATAAACAATGAATCCCTTATGTGCATCATAAGCAAGAAAAATCCTGACTGCTTCCATTCGAGCAACTGGTGCAAATGATTCTTCAAAATCAATACCCTCTTTCTGTCCATACCCTTTAGCCACTAGCCTAGATTTATTCTTGATGATCGTGTTTTCTTCATCCATCTTGTTTTTCCAGATCCATCGAAGATTTAGTGGTGTTACATCGTATGGTCTGTCAACCAGTTCCCAGACTTTAAGTCTTTCAAACTGTTGAATTTCATCCGTCATCGATTCAATCCAAGCATGATCAGCCATGGCTTCTTTGATGTTTTTCGGTTCAGTCGTACTCACGGCGAGTGCGAACATACAAACATCGCCATCGGTGGCTAGTTGTCGTCTTGTACGAACGGGCTGTGAAGGGTTTCCAATTACGTGAACCAAAGGATGATCTCGGGTCCAATGATGTGTTGAAGGATGTCGTTGGTAGAACATATGCATATTTGACGGATCAACATGGCGAGTAGAAGACTCTCCAGTTTCGTGTACCGGTGTACCAAATGGGTTGATAAATTCGTCTTCGTCAGATAATGCACCGTCTGCTTGATTTGTGTTCTCTAGAGCAATGACAGTAGTTGTGGATGTTGTAGGATCGATTGTTGAAGTGATATTCTGAGGAGGTAAATCTGCAACAACCCGTGTTGAAGTAGATGAAGTTGTATCCGGTTGTTGACGATGATCGGTATCATCATTCGTATCATGAGTGACAGCGGAAGACTTCGATACAACTTGTTTCTCCCCTGTGAAATACTCATCATACATTGGTCCATATAACATTTCCAATTCTTCAATTGTCGTGTCGACTGTCATATCAGCTCTAGGAACATTTTCTGGAACCAGCGTTGAACTTGACGGTTCATTGCTGTGGTCTTGAGTTTCGAGTTCCGTGCGGTTGTGAACGGAAGTCGTTTGTCCTTGTGGATCGGGACTTAAACTGCTTTGTTCAAGTGCCATTTTGTTGCTTACTTGTGAAACCCCTGAGACACATATTTCTCTGATATTTGTTTCTTCAGCAACCAAACTCTGAGAGTGTCTTTTGTTGAACGGTATGTATAAGGAAAACCTTTATGTGCTTGTTGAACCTTTACTTGATTACCTGCACTTTCATCAGTAGTTTGTATGCTTGCATATGTGTTAGTGATATCATTGTGAGAACCATGTGGGGGTTCACAGTGAACCTTTGTCGTGCTAGAGGGAAATATTTTTCCAGTAGGAACCCATTTAAGACCAGTTGTTTTGAAGATTCTACCTGTTTGTCTCCACTTAAGACAGGGTCTAGGAAACTTAGCTTTCTCATGCACCGCGGAAGACTTAATTGGAGAAAAACTATTTCCTTTAGGGTTCCATCTTTGAGATTCTCTAGCTGTTTGGTTCACCTTGTTTAGGACTTTAGTGATGCAATCATCATGAATGGCATTAAACACACATTTGTTACATTTCGTGCAAACAAAGTGCTTAGCATCTGAGAAGGATCTAGTGTTCCTAGGATAGGCTGATTTGGGCACATCATAGAAGGGTCTAGAATTCCTAGATGTGTGATTAGCGCTCCTAGGTTTCGGTTGGGTCCTATCTCTTGCTTGTGTCTTTATCTTAGCATCCTCTAGATAGCTTTTATGACCCGTGTCATTTGAACTTCGCCTAGGCATGTTCTTGTGGCTATTGCTAGAGTTGCTTGAATCATTCATGTGATTGGGTTTTACATAGGCAGAATATCTTAAGGAGTATCTAGATTGTGGAGTGACAGTGTTTGGCAAAGTGCTACGCATGTAATCTTGGGATGCAAACCTCGAGTTCGATGTTTTGGGTCGTTCAGATTTAAACGCATTCGGTTGTCTAGCAACTGAGCGGTTTCTGAATGGGTGAGTAGGAGGTTTCCCCAAGATAGACTGATTTGCTAACTTAGTATCCACACTATTTCCTTTTAGCTTCCTTAATTCATTTTTCACTGCTGTTAATGCAAAAACCTTTTCCTGAATCTGAGCTTTCAATTGCTCATTTTGTAGAAGTAATTGAGCGACACGTTGTTCTAACTTAATGTTTATATTATCAAATATGTCGTTATCAGCAATCGCGTCATTACTATCTACAGTGTCGATAGGTTGCACAGATATTTCACTTACTGAAGCAGGCGGAGGACTTGGATTTTGAGAAGCCAACTTTGATTCTAACAAATTTATTTGTTTCACAAAATGTTCTTTTTCCGCATTAGAATCTTGAATCTTACGATCCAGTTTTTGTTCAAGAACAACGTTTGCTTTTTCAAGTTTTTCAAAATAAGATTCAAATTTGTCATTTTTCTTTAAAAACTCGAGTTTGGCATCCTCAAAATCTTTTGTCTTTTGAGCTAACATAGTTTCAAGCTCATGAATCTTAGAATCAATATATTGATGATCATCATATACAGCATTTAATTGTACCTCAGCCATTGGTTCTTCATCATAAATGGGTCTGATATCTGCATCATCGGCTGCTGGATCATTCCCTGAGCTGTGGATGGTTTGTTGCTGTTCTAATTCTATCCCGTTGATTTCTGTGATAATCGAACAATCATCCAATGTTTGACCATCATCGACATTGATCTCGTTCGTCTGCATCAGTCTTTCATTCACCCGTCTTTCAACTGGTAGTTTATGACTTGTTCTTTCGGCAATTAACTTCCTTACATCTCTCATGTGTTGAAGAAACGTCTCCTTGAATTCTTGAACTTCTAATCGAGTATATTTAAAGAAGTATTTGTTGATGAATTCTCGATCATAGTGTACAGAGACCTGTGTATCAAAGAATTGCTGAAACTGATTCTCGAGAACCAAAACCGCATCTATGGATTCAACCTCTTGAAATTCATCATTGGCAAGTTGTTGTTCAAGGTGATCTACATTAAGTAGCATTGTGCTTGTGAATGTCTCAACATCTTGTCCAGTGAGTGACATGAATACCCGTTTGAATCCAAGTTCGACGCGAGTGCCTTTTAAATCGTCATTTGAAAGAACTTGAAGGTGTGACTGGAGTGATCTAAAATGTGTCAGGCATCGTTCTTTTGCAACCGACATCTTGGATTTGAGTGCATGCACATCTTGTGTTACGGAGTCCATAATGGGTGACACAGTTGATGAATTGACTTTGGATCTTAAGTAGATATGGTGTGATTGGTTTGAGTGCAATTTCGAAAATTCCGATTTTTTCTCAGTCCGACAATAAATTCCTCAGTCCGACAAAACGGTAAACTGAAAATTTTGTCTTACCAAATTTTGAAATCAAGTCCGAAATAGCGAAAAACTAATAGGGAAAAATTTTGAAAAGAGAAAAATTTTGACAAAAATAAAACCTAAAAATGGCCTAAAAATTTGAATTTTGGTCCGAAAATTTGAATTTTTGGTCGAAAAATTTTTCGCATCGCCAAAATTTGAAATCGAAGCATAAATGGCCTAAAAATGGTCTAGGAAAAAATAAATTTTACTTTGGTTTTACCGCCAAAAATATTACGAAATTTTTTTTTTTTTAATCTTCGTGTAAACAATATTACGAAACTAGTCTAGATGGTGGCTAAGTCGAAAAAATACTCGAACAAAATTTAGCTAAACAAGTCATCGGAATGTCCATCGGAATGTTCCATCGGAATGTCCATCGGAATGGTCATCGGAATGTGGCTTAGATCGCAATGTGTACTTGTCGGAATATGTTCAGATCGGAATCCCAGATCGCAATGTTCAGATCGGAATGTGGCTGAAACAAATTTGGCAGAGTAACGACTCAAAAGTCCCTTGAAACCGTCGGAATCCCAGATCGCAATGTACGATCGGAATGTCCAGATCGGAATAGGGTATCGGAATCCTTAGATCGCAAAGTAGAACCAGTTGGTTATTGCGATCAAACCCCTTTCAGTTGTACTTTCCGATGGTGGTACAAGCTAGAATTTCGGAAAGATGAAAAACAAGAAATTTTCAACTTTTGATCCAAAAAACTTGTGTTTAAGCCAAAAACCAAGATACCCAAGTCACAATGGCACGAATCAAGAAGGTATACGAATCGAAAAACACTAAAAAACAAGAAAAATCTTGAATTCGTGGATGAAAGAAGGATTAAAGCAAACGGATCATAAGAAAAACACAACAACCAATCACAAATCTACCCCGTGGCGAATGATACCAATTATTGTCCCTAAAATATGTGATGTTCTATACGAATTAAAGAAGAAAGAAAGGAAGAAATGAGAAGAATTCTAGAGAGAGAAAGTAGTGAGAGAAAGTGAGAGAGAAATGGTTGGAACTAGGTGAATGTTAGATTAAGGAATGAGAATACAAATGAACCAACCACCCTCCTAACATGCTAGGAGGGTAGTATATATAGTCCACCCACATGCGGGCTTTAATGGACTATATATTGGGCCGGGCTTGTATTTTGGACTTTAATTAGTTTAAATCCAAGCCCGTGAATCACGACTAAATAACTACTTATTACAACGTTCTAATAAATAATACAATAAAAACCTATGACCGAGCATTCTTGTTTGACTCAATATTTTGAGGCTAACACGTTATTATGTATCCCTTATTGCCATGTATTTATAAATAAATACTATGATCCATTTATGGGTATATATTTATATCTAGGATCCCTTTATCGATATATATTTATGTCGTTAAACTTTTCGATAAAAGTTTATCATTTATTAATGATTAACTTAAATAAATACAATGAATTTTTAAGATCTTTCTGTATTTATTTTTGAAGTATTTATATCGCTTTTATTGCAAAAAATTTATATTATGACCTTACATACCTTCATCTGCGCACGTTACTTTCATTGTTTAACCCTTTGAGATATCTATAGATATCCAAATCGCTTTCCGGCTATTTGTGCTTGGACGTCTTGAAACGTAATCTCTAGACCATTGTGTAGCTCAATGTGTCCTTGGAATAGACTAACCGCTATCGTGTGAGTCACACATTTTGGAACACTTCCTATAATCGTGTTCAATAATATCATGGTTTTTCATAATATTTTGTTGATTTTTATCACCGTTTTACACGGCATGCGAAGATTTAATTCACTACATTTATTTGTATCGACTCCGAAGTGTATTGTTCGCTTATATCTCGGTAATGTCAACGTCATTTTATAAATCATCGTCTAGATTATGGCGCTAGATTGGAATACGATTTTACATCTATAAACTCGTATTATCCTCTTTCATTAACTTTATTGCTCCCGGTGTGCAACCCGTTAATGTTCCATTCTTTTCTTGTTATGTGTTGTGTTTTTGGACAATCATGGCACCAAGGAGATTCGCCTACATTGCACCTTGAAACTTAAATTATGAACGTTATTTACCGTTTTACTTCCTAAATTTCGTGTTGGATACCTTGAAACATCTTCTGTCATTCATTATGCTATATTTTTATTTGATGCTCATTATGAGATTTATTTTTCGTTGTCGTAAAATCCACAAGACATGTGTGTATATATATATTTTGAGCCGTTAGGAAGGGTCGAAAAATATATTTAATGGAGAAACTGCAGGGTCTGTATAAGCAGGTCAAAACTTAAAAGTAAAACCTGCATTTTTAAAATAAAATAGTCAAACCTGCACAGAACTTGCAGGGGTATTTTGGTCATTTTATATTGGGTTTCAGGTCTCGGATAAAATTAGAAAGTCGTCTGAAACGTCGTTTTGCATCAAAATGCTTTAGACTCCGAGTCTTGGAGATGTCGTTTATCGGGTCAATTAATCGGCTCATATTAAAAGTTAAATCTGATAGAAAATTCAGAACATGAGTTTTAAACGTTTCTAAGCAGTTTTGATTTCCTTTGAGATCGTAAATTTTAACGAATATTATTTTACAACTAACAACTACTAGTTGCATGTGAAAATGTTTAAAAATAGAAACATTACAGGATTAGCAATTACCGGATTAATGGTGTAATTTGAAAACGAATAATATACTTTCTTAAAAGTATGTTGTGTCGAGTATCTTACATAGAATGCACATATGGATTGATTTATTCTTTTTATATATATGACTCATTTGTCCTTCGATGTTATTTTATTTTTATTTTCTTCTAACCTTCCACTGATTTGGGTAGAGTTTTGAAGTTTTGCCTTCACATTCTTCGTCGACATTCTCATCACGTGTCTCATGGCGTTTCCGTCTAAACCTTATAACCTTTTGAAACCTTATTAATTCGTGAAGATTTCATTGGTTGTTTTATGAGCTACTATTTGCCACTTTTTGCAAACCTTTGGCTACTTTATACGTTGTCATAATGACACCTTATAATTAAATCTGATATTGTTTTACGATTATTTTCACCAATTGTTTTTACTTTGGTCTTATAAAATACTTTTCACAACATTAAAAGTTGCTTATTGAGTATCTCACAAACTACTTGTATCCTATAAATTTATAAACTATTTTTTAAATTCCATTTTTCAAATGGCATGGTTTATATATAAACATAAGAAACGTAATACTTTTCGACGAAACTGAGCACTGCATTGCTATTCCTAAATTATACATGGCCTGATCACCTATGTCTAATTTAGAAGGAGCCATGCTAGGCTGAATAGTAGTCACCTTAAAAATCTTGATAATAATGAACGTTTTACATGTATTTATGATAAAGATAAATAAAATGAAATAAAGTGAAAAGAAGTTTTGAAAACCTTTATATTTTATGCAAGTGGCACAATTTCTATGCATCCGCATATGTTTTCTTACCTTCTCTTGAACGAATTACGCGCTTACAAATACATTTTTACTTGACGATCGTTTTTCCACTTGTTACTTCATTTTGTCTTATAACTGATTTCTTTTGACCGTTCGTCTAATTACTGACTGTTGATAAAAGACTTGAAAGTCTCGATGTTTTATCCTTCCTTCTCGTCCAATGTTCTTTATGCGATTTTATAGATCTTTGGAATGTCTCCGCACGTGAATAATGAATTATCACTAGAGTGATTTCCGTATATCTGGGATGACGTCCGTCACTCTCGTTTGTCTCGAAATCCACTCTTGTGAACCGTGCTTTGACTTCTCTCTTTAAACAATAACATCGTTCATTTGGTTTATTTTAATTACAAGTGATTATTAGGAATTTTATTTTATTAAAATTTTTGTATGGATCTTATTTCCGATCATGTATCGACCACCGCTAAGTTAACGAGCTGATGTTGGTGAACCATCGACCGCACTAAGAAAATTGACAACTTGTTTAATCTATTACTTCTTATCGTCTTACCATCAACGTCTTTATTTTATTATTCTCTTTAAGAATTCATACGACATTTGCTTCGTCCCCTTTTGTACCGTTGATCTCGTACAAATTGTTGACCATTATTTCCATTCGTATTCGTTTGTTATCTTGTCACATTTTGAAACCCGAATATATCCCATGTTTATCTTGAAATAATAAACACCTTATTGTATTTCTACAAAGTATTATAAATTTTTCATGGAACTTTTATACATTTTTTCAATGATTTTCAATTATCAAAATAACCATCACAAGTAAAAGGTCAAATTTATACATCGTATTTTGTATAACTGAAACAGATGTTTAAAATGAAATTATGCTCTATCTTTTGAACTAATTGACTTATCATACTTTACTTTTAATGTAATGAAATTACCGGTTTAATTTATATTCCTAATAATGATTTAATTTGGAAATTATATTTTCTAATTGTAACCATTAATACGAGTTTAATTAATAAATTCATGTCATTCTTTCAAAGTTTCTTAAGACAACCAAAATAAATTAGGAAGCTATTTAACTTCTGTTTTTAATATATCATCTTTATCAAGAAGTACCTCAATTGAGTTTTAAGGTAATACCAAATCCGGGACGGATAATTGTGACAAACGTTATTTTAATGTTAATATTTAATTCATTCTTCGCTCGCATTTTTCTAGTATTGTGAATTATTATGTTTTACGGTTACATGAGTCGAGATCCCTCTTCGATCATCAACCTTAAATCATTTTACCACATCTTGTCCGTTTATGCGTTTATTGGATTCATTTTTATCTCGTTCTGTTCCTCGTATTGAAGATCACTATTTTATTCTGAGTTTAAAATGAATCTCGGGAAGAAGTGTATAAGAAGAAACGATAAGTGTCACCAGGATTTATGCGTGTACTTGTGGAATGATTGAGGACCGAATCTCTTAATGAATGGAGTTAACAAATTCGTTACAACCTCGAGGAGTATGTTGAAGCCGACACCGCAAGTGGAAAGACTCTTGAGATCAAGTGGTTATTATCAAGGGTTCGTTCAAGGTTTTCTCGATGATTAACGGTGGAGATCTATACTCGATGTTTATGTTCGACCTTTTCTTTTATGTACTTATGTGGTATGTGATCTAGTCAAATGATCGTAAGTTGTGAGAACTTGAGACGGCATCATCCGATGACGTCCGATCATGTAGAACACATATTATGTAATAATTTTTTTTTGACTTTCAAAGACGATGTTTATTAAGACTTTAATGCGCGTTGGCGAAAGCGAGATGGTGTCTTGGTATTATCTTTTGAGTAGGGACCCGCGTGTGAGCACCCTCCGATGACGAAAATGTTTTTCTTGTTAGTTCTTTTGATGTGTGTCCATGGCTATCCGGCCGATGGATATCCTTTAAATTGCAACATTCCTTTTATCTGGACTTACCCGAAAATCCTGTCATCTATTCTTGTCGTCGAATGAGCTTCGCGTGATTCATAAAATTTTCATGTGTCGAGCTTGACGGGTGACTGGTGGATAAGGATTTATTTATTCCTTTTTGGTGAGATACAACTTGATGACAAGTTGCGTTTTGTAAAAGAACTAGTGGAGATCGTGGATCGAGATTCACGTGGGAACGTGAGGACTTCTTTATAAGGAATGCCCTCATCCTTCCGGGTAGTGAACAACTCTAGTATGAGGTTAGTTGAGCGCCGATACGTCGCTCTCTTAAGGTGGTGAGGATGTAAAACCCGTAAAAATAAGCTCATAATTTAATTATATTTTCAATTATTTCGAAGTATTTTATAATGTTAAATGCTATTATGCTTAACGGTTTAAGTTGAAACCGATATTAAATATTATATTTTAATATTTTGACGAATAACGAGGACTACTAGTGATCGCGATACCGACGGATGCCCAAAATTTTATATTTTATTATCGATCGTTTCGATATTTAATACTTTCGACGATACTGTTTTAATTACGTATCGAGTCGTTATATTATTATTTTTCTTGTGCGTTTAAACTTAAAAAAAAGTATTTTTACGAAACCCGAGTCTCGTAAATATTTGTAAAATTGACTAATAGTCATTTCCCGCTTTTTAACTTAAATGTTGCATTTTAGTCCAAAACTATCCAATATTTGCAAATTACACCTTACCTACACTATAAATAAATCCTCCACTACTACTTATAAAAATTTTTAATCAAAAAATTCATTTCCTTCCTTCCTTTCTTTGTTCTTACCGTCCACCCTACACCCCCCATACTAAAAATCATCAAAAAATTTACTATCTAATTTGATTCAATAAAAACCAAGCTTAATCCCTACCTTATAATCATCTTGTGAGTATTTTGATACCATTTTGATCAACATGCATGAACTTTGAAATTTTGATCAAGAATCTTGGTGAGTAAAGTTGTTAGATGATGTTGCATTTGATTATCTAGTGATAATCATGTGTAGATCATGTTATTTTTGTAAAGAAAATATATTTTTGATTTTGGATTTTTGATTTTGATGATGATACAAGTGTTAGAATGGGTTTATGATGATATTAGGATGTTAGAATGATGATAAAAGTTGTTGGTTTTGATCAAAAACGTGATTTTGTAAGAGATTTTAATAGTCAATTTTGGGCAGTAGGTTTGAAGCCATTTTCGGGGGTCTTAAGTCTGAATATAGGTTGTTATTATGGGATTATGTCGTAGAGAATTTCGTTAGCTTCGATTTAATATAAGGTAGGTCTTCCAACTCCAAACGAGGTGGAAGATACATTAGTTTGATTTTCGTGTACCGGGAGACGAGTGTTGACACAATCCGAAAATTATTGTCAATATTTGGATCGAATCTCGGGGACTATAAAATGAGTTTCAAAATCATTCAGGGGCTGTTCTCAGGCTCAAAGTTTAGTGTTTTGAGTCTATTTTTAGAATCAAGTGTCGGTTTCATAAATGAAGCCGTTTAGAATGGTCAAAATGGTTTCGTAAGTCAAGGTCGCTAAACTGTCCGGATTTTGTGATTCAAAAATGAGTCGGGCAGGGAACTTTAGAAGTAAAATCTTTTAATGTGCTCTTGGGAGGATTTTCTACATATAGTAAGTAAGTTCTCTGAGTAGTATCATAAAATTTTGATATGTTTAAGTTTGGGAAATCGGCTTGGACATTCGGTATGTTCCGACAGATTTTTATTAAAGGCATAGAATAATAAAATGAATATATAGGAGAGTGTAGTAGTATCACTTGTATCGTTTTCTCTCGAGTTTGTCGTGATTTTATGAGTCGAGATTTATATTCTTATGTATGGTTTATTTCTCGAGTCTATTATTAATGAGCGCACCTCATTTGATAGGTTGTGGTTCTCCTGTTTGAAAGGCATCATCTATCGTCGGCGATCGTCTCATTACCACTATTGGCTAAGCTGAGTCTATAGCCTCGCTTTATACCAGTTATTAAATGATTTTAAACCCGCGAGGGGGAATACATGTTTTTATAAACTTAGAACACAAGTCTTTTATGGTATGCTTGTCCCTCTTTGAATGGACCCGTGGTTGCTTTTAAATTGCATTAAGTGATTGCCATTGTTAAAGCCTCAATTATGGACCGTTAATTAACCTATAATGGGTTAACCGCTAGTACAATTAATAGATCTATGGGGGAAGCCGCCCCGGTTCAGTTTGTGTGGACTTGTCACAAAAGCTTAGGCCCGACCTCCACACTGTTTGGACATATTGTATTGAGAAGTCAGGTATACGGCAATGTACCAATAATCTGGAGGTAACCGACAATTAATAAATCTCCTGTCTTATTAGACCTCTAAAGGGAGTGTTTAAGGGCTCGGTTCCATGAGCTTATTGCAATTTATGTTATATACAATTATCATTGTTGATGCAAATTATTATTTGATGCTTGTTAAGCATGCCACAAACTTATAATCTTTGCTTGTGTTCAAATTGATTACATAAACCTATAGATTCACTCGGCATTTTTGTTGATTGTTTTACTCACATGTATTTCAGGTAATCAAGAAGTGGAAGCTTGGAGGTCACGAGAATGAAGTTGTGCACTGCTTTTGTTGTTCAAACTCTTTGATTTATTTATCGTTCCATTTTTAAAACAAACTAATATGTTGTTTTAACTTATCTTTTGGTAACGATTACTTGGGACTACGCTACTCTGATGAATGTTTTAGGAACGATAAATTTGAAACGTCTCTTTTCGAGTCGTTCTTTATAAATTGTGTGTTTTTATACCATTGTTTAGCACCCAAAGATATATTCCGCTGCGTGTAAATTTGGGGGTGTTAAACCACCCCTAGCAGTTACCAGAAATTCTTAACCTTATTCAGACTCACCCATTAAAATACATGTCCACACAACAGTCAAGACACAGGTCCCAAGTATCATTTCGAAAGACACATGTCAGGACACCAGTCATAGTACACGTCATACGAATATCTTCTCAAAGTACGAGTCAGATTCATAACACCTGTATGCCTCCTAAACCAGGTCCTCAGAAATTCAGGGTACCCTCCAAGGGGGTATACCCGTTCTGTTATGCCACGCATAAATCAGACCACTAAAATTTAGTTACCACCACTAGAGTATTATTCAGGTTAGACACGCAGTGTTCATTCTGTGAGGTTACAGGTGAACACAATCAGTGAAAGTTGTCACGTTTACTTCACGTGATCATATGTCAGCTTTATCTTAAATCGGGTAGTACCTACCTCCCAGCCAGAAAAGACTCCACAGTATCACCCATATTTATAAGGTTTTTCCTTCTAGTTAAAGACAAGATCCGTCTTACTAACTCCCAAGGATAGCAATGTTATTTTATGCCATAAAATCAGTACAAGTTGTTATGCTTTATAACAAGTGACTTATCATTCTAAAGCTACTAAGACCTTTATAGCTATCAGATATAAACCCACTTCTGAAGTTCCTTAAATTCATGATCAACAGATTATTCCAGAGTTTGCAGATACAAATTTCAGAAGGTTTTCCCAGAAATTCCTTCCCAACCACAAGACAGGGTTTAACATAGAGCTTGTCTCAAGTACAGAACCTGTTTCCAGAACTCCTTATCGCAGGGCTTCAGTTGAGTTTGAAAGAGTTGCAGCATCTGTTGCTAGAATTACAGAAGGAGGCTTTATTCGCCCTAGCGCACCACCAGGAAGTGCACCGTTTATGTCTATCAGGAAGAAGGTCGGTATCATGAGATCATGTATCGACCATAATTTTTTTTTGACAAAATCACCATTCTTAATCAATGTTCATTCCATAAATAGCAGGTCTATCTGATCTGCTACGATGTCTTAAACATTTTCCAGAACAAATTTCCGATCATGCTACCATCAGTGGTGAGAGAAAGAACATGACGTTTCTAGACTTCTGTTGCACATATTACAGTCTCTCTAAAAATTTTGATTTTATACTTTTGAGCTCCCTAATGCTCCAGCTATATTATGAAATTATGAATAAAATTTTTCCATGACTCTCAGGCAATATCATCAGTATATTCATTGATCACATTCTGATCTGCCTAATGCTAGAGAAGAACACGAGACTCATCTTCTCACAGTTATAAATAATCTTCAATAGAAGTAATTTTTATACACAACTTTCCAGATATAAATTTCACTTGAACAAAGTAGAATTTCTGAGCCACCCTATTTCAGCAGAAAGAAATTTTAGACAATCCTGCGAAGGTGAAGGCCATCACCTGATGGTCCCGACCGACGCCTGTGAACAAAGTACAAAATTTTCTAGAACTAAATTGACTTTTACCGCAGAAATTGCTGACAGTTCCCACTAAAAATCCTTCCATGACTACTCAACCAGATTTCTACCAGAATGTTCCATAATCCCAGGCAGAATTTTGATAGAAGCAGTATAACACATTGATGCAGCTATGTTCATATCTTGATAATTGTCATGTCAGCAGGTTCAGGATAGAACACCAACATGTTAGTGAATTATTACAACCGTTAGAAAATTTCTGAGCAGAAATGAGACGAAATTCCATGAAATTGTTATCAGTTACCACAGACTCAAAAAAGTATGATACTACCTAAGTCATCTTCAACCATGTAATCAACCTGCATGTTTTCTTTCATCCGAAAGGATTACGCAGTAGTGAACCTGCAAAAAATTTAGCAGTAAATTGTACGAATTCAAGGTATTCCATCGACCATCATATCAGACAGAATTCATGTTCACGATCACGTGTATGTTTACGTTCACTTACGTTCACGTTTATTTTCACTTTCACGTTTACGTCTCATTCACAGTAAAATGCTCTTTTAGTTCATGTTTTGTGTTATCTCATGATTATGTTCACGTTAGCGTTCATAACATTATCCACGTTCAGGTTCGTGTTCCATCTCGCGATACGCGTTTCACAGTTTATTACCGAATACGGTTACAGGAAGCTTTAGAAACCAGACCCAAGTATAGCACAGCTATTCCATAACCAGGCAGACGTTTCACGTATCAGGCCGTATCGTTTGGCATTCTTTCTTTAGTCAGCATATGTTCATGATATGTCCTAGCCACGTTCACAGAATATTCATGTATTATTATGTACAATATATTCCATGCCCATCTTTCCTCATATAATCGTGAACCACGTTCACAATTGCTCACGTAGCACGTTCAAAATTATTCACGTAGTTCGTCCCTATATATTTTCAGTAGCTTGCTCAGATATATAAATGTTATCTTTCAGGATATTTATACGTACCGTTTCATGTATCCTACATGCTTTAGCTTATTCATTCTATCAGATTCAGAAAATACATCTTTAGTATAGAACCAGAAACTAATCAGCATCATCAGGACAGGGTCATCAGGACCAAGATTGGCATTATGTTTGAAGGAATCGTTTCGATGGGAAGCCACTCGAAACGGAGGAGTCCATCCGGACCTCTCATCCTTTCCTTCAATAAATTCAGTTAGGTTCTTTCAGTCAAGTTATATTCCATATCCTCTTCAGTCATGTCACGTTACATGCCACTTCAGTCATGCCAGGTTTATACCCTGCAGCAGCATCATATTTTAAATCAAGGACGAATGATGCTTCAGCTTATATGTCTTTTCAGCCTTCATGTTCTTTCAGCATATATGTCCTTTCAGCTTTTATAACGCCACTAGTTTAAAGTGCCCTAAATTCGAGGACAAATTATTTTTTTAGAGATGGAGAATTGTAAAACCCATTACAGTCGTATCTGTTGTTTGGGGACGAATTATTTTTTTTAGAGGGGAAGAATTGTAAAACCCGTATTTTAAAATTAGAATATTAAATACGCGGTCTCGAGAACGTATGCATAATAAAATAAAGAATGATGAAACTATTACAAGTTATATTAATGGCCGATTGTTGAAGAATAAAGGTAAAGAAAGATTTTGGGCTTAAGCCCATAATGCAAAAAAAAAAAAACGGGGATTACCCCTTTGTATTGTCAAACACAAAAAAAAAAATAGGAGAACTAGGGTTGGAGCAGGGCAGCCGACGGCAGCAAGAAAAAAAAAGGGGTTTTGATCTAAGTGTTGATTCGACTACGTGTTATAATCTATTTCATATATCTAACAAGGTAATCATCCTCCTTAATTCTTTTCAAATCATAAAGGTGCGAGTTTTAGATCAAGAACACATAGGTGTATTTAAATAACAGGTTTTATAAAGAAAGGGGGTGTCGGGTTTTGCTTGATACACGAAAACCGAGACTAATTAGTCTCGGTGGGTGTCTTTTGATCAGCCGTGAACCAACAGGGGGTTGTTTGGCTTTTCGAACAGCAGAAACAAACAATCAATGGGCGTTTGGATTGTACATGAGTGTTTGTGTTAACTAATCAGCGGGAACTTTACCAAAATCAGTGGGGATCTTATATTAAATCAGTGGTTAAATTCGGACAGAAAATAACATCTTTTAAAATGACTTTAGCGACAGATTAGCAACGAAATTTCTGTCGCAGATTCTAAGTGACAGTTTTTATACAGTTTTTAAAATCCAGATTTTGGTGACACTTTTTAGTGACACAGATTATGTCACTAATTTCATATAGGCAGATTTTACATATTTTGTTGTATTGTTTTAGTGCGACCGAGAAGAGGTATCTCGGTAGGTTCGGGACATAGTTAAAATAATAAAAACGAAGATTTTTAAATTATACCTTTTATTACTTATTTTTATAAATGTCTAAATTGTATTTCAAAAGAATTAAATTAAAATAGTTTTGTAATAATTAAAAGGGTATAATTTTGTTAAAGAAATTATAAATAATTTTAGAAATTTTCTAATTTAGGAAACTTTCTATTTTTAGCAGGTTACTTATTATAGTATTAATCTAACGTCAGAATACTTTTATACCGTACTTAATAGTAGGTCGATAATACATTGAAAAGAATTACTATAAGATCAGATTTATCAGTTAATATATGTGCAGAATTTCAGAAGTAAAATAAATAAATGAGAAGCTAAAAAGATCAGTAAATTAAATAAAGATCATATAACTTATTCACGTCTACTATTAATGTAGCTTCCGTGAAGCCCGAGTAGAGTTCGTTCAGTCTTCCTTCTGTCAGTTACTGGACAAGAGGTACGGATTTTCCGTTCTTTCAGTAAGGACTTCCCTTCTTTGCATGATTAGGATTTCCCGTCTGCAGCCAAATGTTTTCCCCAGTACATGTTATAAATTATCTGAAATTATTTTCATAAGTAAGATATTACTTGAGCCTTATATACAAGCATGACCAGTCAGTAGTACTAGTTACGGAGGTACCGTAACCATGACACTTGTGGCACTAGTGTCATGACTCACCTGCGGGAGAGTGATATCCCGCAGCGTTCCACTCAGTTCAGTTTGGCCATTTTATCAGTATTATTAATGGGGCGTATGGATGCATCCTAGGCTTATCAGTTTATAGTTATTAGGTGAATGTGGTGTGTGCTCTACATCCTTCATATTGGAGCTGATCCCTCCACCCAACACAGTTATTTAGAGGTCACGCCTCTACAGCATGACGAGGTCACCCCTCCAGTTATTCATGCAACAGTTGTTACAACACATGATCTATATAAGCTCTTGGCAATTAAAATACAGTAAATGCATGGTTTTAGATTTAACAGATAACAGTTCAGTTTTATTATTTATAAATCAGACTTATCAGATTTTCTACAGTTTTGATCACATTCCGCATATCAGTCTTTCAGCTTCAGTAATTATTTATTTCAAGTTCAGTATATTCTTATCATGCATTATATTCGTTTATTGAGCGTTATGCTCAGCCGTAGTTCTTTCATGTTCTAACGGCAGGTACACCAGGAAGCTCTTAGGATTCTGAGAGTATGTGCATTTGGATGGAAGCTATCCAGACTTCTGACTTTATGCACTTCTTACATTATTCTACTTATTTGGACATTCTTTAGTCATTTCCTTCAGTATTTACTTTTCATGTTTTGAGCTTATGTTTGGATTACCGATGTTTGATTCTGGTATTTCCTTTATGGCCAGTTAATGTCTTAGTACATTTACCTTATGCTTTGATGACACGCCATAAATACACGTAACGGTCCACTTTTCCTAGTGGGGTGTTACAATATCAACAATGCCTTCTTATATGGTGAGTTAAATGAAACTGTCTACATGAAACCTCCACAGGGTTTTTATACTGGTAATAAAAACCTTGTGTGCATATTGAACAAGTCTATTTATGGTCTTAAACAATCCCCAAGATAGTGGAACTCTAAGCTTACCTCTATGCTTATTGAAAATGGGTTTGTTCAAAGCTTACTCTCTTTACACTAAGAAAAATGACAAGTTGTTTGTTGCTGTTCTTGTGTATGTAGATGATATTATTGTCACTGGTAATGATCAAAAGGAGATTGATAGTTTTAAAGATCTTTTGAAAGGAAAATTCAAAATCAAAGACTTGGGGAAACTTCGATATTTTTTGGGAATTAAAGTTATTTATACTAATTCAAGGATTTGTTTAAATCAAAGAAAATATGCGTTGGACCTTTTGTCTGAATATGGTATGCTTGC
The DNA here is from genome assembly GCA_025667525.1 of Glebionis coronaria. Taxonomy (NCBI): domain Eukaryota; kingdom Viridiplantae; phylum Streptophyta; class Magnoliopsida; order Asterales; family Asteraceae; genus Glebionis; species Glebionis coronaria. The sequence goes on along the minus strand of JANFOE010000322.1, from coordinate 2,430,133 downwards.
CTGCAAACCATCTAAGACACCTTTAATTTCAAAAACGTCAATCTCTAATGAGGTATCTGAAAAGGACCCTTTGCTTGATAATATTGTTGATTATCAGAAACTTATGGGTAAATTAATCTACCTGACCAACACTAGACCTGACATATCTTATGTTGTGCATTGCTTAAGTCAGTTTATGCATTCCCCTTTAAGGTCTCATCTAAAAATTGATTTTAGAATCTTGAGATATTTAAAAGGAAGTCATGGTCTTGAGATTCAGGTTGCCAAAGGTTCAAGTATGTCCCTCAAAGCCTTTTGTGATGCTAACTGGGCTAAGTGCATTGTAACAAGGAGGTCTGTAACTGGTTACTGTATTTTTCTGAATAATAATTTGATATCATAGAAGAGTAAGAAACAACTCACTCTCTATAAATCTTCTGCATAAGCTGAGTATAGAGTTCTGGCTTCTGTAACAAGTGAAATTATTTGGATCCTTAAAATCTTAAAAGATTTAAATTGCTATAATCTTTTGCCTGTGGATTTTTTCTGTGACAGTAATTCTGCTATTAAGATAGCAGCCAACCAAGTTTTTCATGAAAGGACTAAACACCTTGAAATTGACCTTCATTTTGTTAGAGAAAAAAAATTCTTAATGGTGTTATTAAAACTGTGAAAATAGATTCTGCAAACCAAATTGCAGATATCTTTACAAAGGGGTTGGACATAGATCAACATGAAAAATTGGTTGGGAAACTTGGTTTAATGAACTTATATGGGTTATTAGATTAATGGGGATGTTAAAATGGTGACCAAATCTACTAACCCTTTCTTACATTAAGGACTTATTGTGCACTTGTTTAAACTTTCAGTTGGTGGTTTGAACTCCCTTTGCACTTGGTATAAACGAAGAAGGACTAAAGTTGTGTGGTGGTGTTTTTTACTCTAGACTCTCAAGCCCATGTTCCCAAAGCCCATATATTCCAACGGCTATACAAGCCCACTTTGATATTATAATATGGAGGAGCGTCTGCTTTGACTGGTTATAACTTCACACATCATAAGTGTGTTTAACACACAAGTCTCTCCATTGTTTAGATCTTGGAAACCCTAGTTTGTTATCTTATCTTTCTGTTCTTGATTTGTAAAACTATTATCATATAGATAATAGGACTACACGTGATTAGCACTGGTAGTCTTTATTTTATTTCTGTTTTGTGATTCGAAGTCTTGATTAATCTAGTTAAAAGGTTTTGGGATCTCTTGAATCGTGTTTTTCTAAATTATCTAATACGTTCTTGTAATTGATCGACGAGATCTAGAAAGCTCGAATTAGATTTTCTAAGAAAATACTTGTAAATCCATAAATAAATTGATTCTACAGCGGTGATGTTAACAAGTAATAAATAAGTTGTAAGCCCAGTTTGTCACCTAAATATATAAGCCACGAAAACGGAACAACAATTAGGCATTGAAGTTTCTCACACGAAAATGGAAACCGAAAAACAATCAGGCATTTAAGTCAATAAGCACAACCAGCATAAAGACTTGATCTGACTATGGATCCTTTAATTTGGCATTATACAAATGAGACGATGAATGTTCAACGAAAAAAACTAGCGTTAATAATATCAAGCTCTCAACAAATACGTAAGACATCAAGTAGATGAAGTTATAGTGGAAGTACAGTTATGATAGTTCTCGAAGTACTTATGCAATCTTCTCCTAGCTCCTTCCTAGGCATTGTGTTTTTGGTAAGTTAATGTGTACGAAAAAGAACAAGATGTTCAAAAGAAGCACCCCTCCTTAATTTTATCCTTTCAAAACATAAAATTACCACATCCTCGCGAAAGAAAACACTATCGAAAAGAACGTCATCTAGTACTAGTATTGCACAACTTAGTATCTGTTGATTGGTCTTGTAAACTATCATCCGACACCTGATCGAATTTAGAAAAATCTTTATATTGATAGCTTCTTGATGTATGTTACGATAGTCGTCGTTTTTTAACCCCTGTTAGCGTATGTAGTATGCATCGGAATTACTATTTGGTAGTGAGCTAGTGACACACAAGTCGGCACCAATTTTCTTTTTCTTTTTTTTCAAACGGCAATCACTACAACAATCCAGCCCTTCCCCATCGGGGTTTTCCCCAGCGACATGATGTCGCTGGGGAAAAGTCGCTAAACGACAAAAACTTTCTGACGTGGCAAACTTTCTCGAAAAAATTTTGACCAAAAAGTAAAGAAAATTTTCCCCAGCGACATGTCGCTGGGGAAAAGTTGACTGAATTTTGACCAAACTACTTCACAAGTAATGCAAGCGGGAGATTAACCCGCCAACTTTTCCCCAGCGACATGTCGCTGGGGAAACTTTCTCCCACGTCTAATCCAAGTGATTAGCGTTAATGCGTTGTTTAATTTATGCCAAAACTTTTCCCCAGCGACATGTCGCTGGGGAAACTTTTAGGATTCCCTCCAAAAGATATTAAGTTAACGCGCCTATTTTACAAAAAAGGAACAAAACTTTCCCCAGCGACATGTCGCTGGGGAAACGTTGACTTCTATTTGACCACCAATTTTCAGAAAATGTGTAATGTTTATATAATATTTTAGTAAATATAATATATATATTAAAAAATATAGTTATTAAAATTTAAAATAGTATATCTCTTTTTATGATAGAAAAAGTGAGACAAATGGTTAATTTTCCCGCTAATGTTTTCCCGCCAATGTTTTCCGGCCAAAATTTTGCCCGCCAAAAGTTAACATTCACTGATAATTGTTAACATTCATTGTTAATATTAATTAAAAATTGTTAACATTCATTGAGGCTTACAAACAGACACGCCTAAACCTAACATTATTCTACACTGACACTTAAACACGCGCTTAATTAAACATGGATATTAAACCGATAAGTGTGTGTAATCTGCTGGTGAACGTGAACGTGGACAAGCATAGTACAGTCTACCAAAGTTTTTAGTTGTCCACGATTCTCGAAGAACTACATCTCCATGTCCACACCTGCACGGAAAAGCTTCATGCTTCAACATGTACATAATAACAATTTGTTTATGATGATAAGTGTGTGTAATCTGCTGGTGGTTGTGATGATAAGGAGTGTGTGTGGTTCTCTTTTTATACTAAAAAAGTGAGGGAAATTGTTAACATTTTCCCTCCATTATAGTTAACAATTTCCCTCCATTATGAACCCTATCTAATACGTTGAACCTCTAATGATGAACCCTATCTAATACGTTGAACCTATAATGATGAACCCTATCTAATACATTGAACCTCTAATGATGAACCCTATCTAATACGTTGAACCTCTAATGATGAACCCTATCTAATACATTGAACCTATAATGTTGAACCATATCTAATACGTTGAACCTATAATGATGAACCCTATCTAATACATTGAACCTCTAATGATGAACCCTATCTAATACATTGAACCTATAATGTTGAACCCTATCTAATACATTGAACCTCTAATGTTGAACCCTATCTAATACATTGAACCTCTAATGATGAACCCTATCTAATACATTGAACCTATAATGATGAACCCTATCTAATACATTGAACCTCTAATGATGAACCCTATCTAATACATTGAACCTATAATGATGAACCCTATCTAATACATTGAACCTATAATGATGAACCCTATCTAATACATTGAACCTCTAATGATGAACCCTATCTAATACGTTGAACCTATAATGATGAACCCTATCTAATACATTGAACCTCTAATGTTGAACCCTATCTAATACATTGAACCTCTAATGATGAACCCTATCTAATACATTGAACCTATAATGATGAACCCTATCTAATACATTGAACCTCTAATGATGAACCCTATCTAATACATTGAACCTATAATGTTGAACCCTATTTAATACATTGAACCTCTAATGTTGAACCCTATCTAATACATTGAACCTATAATAATGAACCCTATCTAATACATTGAACCTCTAATGATGAACCCTATCTAATACGTTGAACCTCTAATGATGAACCCTATCTAATACGTTGAACCTATAATGATGAACCCTATCTAATACATTGAACCTCTAATGTTGAACCCTATCTAATACGTTGAACCTCTAAAGTTGAAACCTATCTAATACATTGAACCTATAATGTTGAACCCTATCTAATACATTGAACCTCTAATGTTGAACCCTATCTAATACATTGAACCTATAATGATGAACCCTATCTAATACATTGAACCTCTGATGATGAACCCTATCTAATACATTGAACCTATAATGATGAACCCTATCTAATACATTGAACCTCTAAAGTTGAAACCTATCTAATACATTGAACCTATAATGATGAACCCTATCTAATACATTGAACCTATAATGATGAACCCTATCTAATACATTGAACCTCTAATGGTGAGCCCTATCTAATACGTTGAACCTCTAATGATGAACCCTATCTAATACATTGAACCTCTAATGATGAACCCTATCTAATACGTTGAACCTATAATGATGAACCCTATCTAATACGTTGAACCTATAATGATGAACCCTATCTAATACATTGAACCTATAATGATGAACCCTATCTAATACATTGAACCTATAATGATGAACCCTATCTAATATGTTGAACCTATAATGATGAACCCTATCTAATACGTTGAACCTATAATGATGAACCCTATCTAATACATTGAACCTATAATGATGAACCCTATCTAATATGTTGAACCTATAATGATGAACCCTATCTAATACGTTGAACCTATAATGATGAACCCTATCTAATACATTGAACCTATAATGTTGAACCCTATTTAATACATTGAACCTATAATGATGAACCCTATCTAATACATTGAACCTCTGATGATGAACCCTATCTAATACATTGAACCTATAATGATGAACCCTATCTAATACATTGAACCTATAATGATGAACCCTATCTAATACATTGAACCTATAATGTTGAACCCTATCTAATACATTGAACCTATAATGATGAACCCTATCTAATACATTGAACCTATAATGATGAACCCTATCTAATACATTGAACCTATAATGATGAACCCTATCTAATACATTGAACCTCTGATGATGAACCCTATCTAATACATTGAACCTATAATGTTGAACCCTATCTAATACATTGAACCTATAATGATGAACCCTATCTAATACATTGAACCTATAATGATGAACCCTATCTAATACATTGAACCTCTGATGTTGAACCCTATCTAATACATTGAACCTCTGATGATGAACCCTATCTAATACATTGAACCTATAATGATGAACCCTATCTAATACATTGAACCTCTGATGTTGAACCCTATCTAATACATTGAACCTCTGATGATGAACCCTATCTAATACATTGAACCTATAATGATGAACCCTATCTAATACATTGAACCTCTGATGATGAACCCTATCTAATACATTGAACCTATAATGATGAACCCTATCTAATACATTGAACCTATAATGATGAACCCTATCTAATACATTGAACCTATAATGATGAACCCTACCTAATACATTAAACCTATAATGTTGAACCATATCTAATACATTGAACCTATAATGATGAACCCTATCTAATACATTGAACCTCTGATGATGAACCCTATCTAATACATTGAACCTATAATGATGAACCCTATCTAATACATTGAACCTATAATGATGAACCCTATCTAATACATTGAACCTATAATGATGAACCCTATCTAATACATGGAACCTCTGATGTTGAACCCTATATAATACATTGAACCTATAATGATGAACTCTATCTAATACATTGAACCTCTGATGATGAACCCTATCTAATACATTGAACCTATAATGTTGAACCCTATCTAATACATTGAACCTATAATGATGAACCCTATCTAATACATTGAACCTATAATGTTGAACCATATCTAATACATTGAACCTATAATGATGAACCCTATCTAATACATTGAACCTCTGATGTTGAACCCTATCTAATACATTGAACCTATAATGATGAACCCTATCTAATACATTGAACCTATAATGATGAACCCTATCTAATACATTGAACCTCTGATGTTGAACCCTATCTAATATATAAAATTATAATAATACAATTATATAAAATTATTATTATTAATCATTTAAAAGTAAATATCATAAATTGTTAAATATATAATTTTTATATAAATATATAATTATATAAAACGTATTATTATCAATCAAACTTATTATATAAATATATAATTATATAAAACGTATTATTATCAATCATTTAAAACTAATTTACATAAATATCTTATATAAAAAATATACAAATATATAAAATTATTATTTTTAATTATATAAAAGTAAAATATACAAATATATAAAATTATTATTTTTAATTATATAGAAGTAAAATATACAAATATATAAAATTATTATTTTTAATTATATAAAAGTAAAATATACAAATATATAAAATTATTATTTTTAATTATATAAAAGTAAAATATACAAATATATAAAATTATTATTTTTAATTATATAAAAGTAAAATATACAAATATATAAAATTATTATTATTAATCATTTAAAAGCATATAAAATAATTTGTTTCCCCAGCGACATGTCGCTGGGGTAAGTTTCGTTTACCAATTTTAGAAATCCCTCCAAAAATTTTCATTAACGCGCTTCTTTCACAAAGCGACAAAACACAATTTTCCCCAGCGACATGTCGCTGGGGAAAAGTTCGTTAATTGCTATGATTTATTTAACCAGCTGCGCAAGACGACAAAGTCTAGGGTTTCCCCAGCGACATGTCGCTGGGGAAATGTTCGTCATGAAAAGGAAAGTTTCCCCAGCGACATGTCGCTGGGGAAACTTTGGACCAAACCTTATCCTTATTCGATTTACAGAAACATCACTTATCTCCCCACACCAAATCATTCTATCAAACCTGCGAACAAACTCACCAAACCTGCGAACAAACTCACCAACAATCATCACCACTACCACCAAATCATCATTCATCACCTACCACCAAGAATCATCACCACCATTCATCTCCTCCATCCCCACCACATAACCCACCAAGAATCATCACCACCATTCATCACCACCAATCATCACCACCATTCACACCACCACCAGAATGTCTTCACCAGCCATCCCCACCACATAACCCACCAAGAATCACCACCAACATCGCCGCCAACACACCACCACCGAACGTCATCACCACCACCACCACCACATCACCCTCTTTTCTCTCTAATTGATAATTCTATTAACAAGTTTGTGGTGGTGGATTTATTTTTTCTGTTAATTAAAGGTATATTTTTCTTAATTGAGTTATTTATAATAATTAAAATTCGTTTTTATATAATTAAAATTAATTTTTATATAATTTCAGCGGGGTAGGCAGCGTAGGTAGCAGTAGTAGTAGGCAGCGTAGGTAGCGGTAGGCAGCGTAGGAAGCGGTAGGCGGCAGTAGGCAGCGTAGGTAGCGGTAGGCGGCGGCAGACAGCGGTAGGCAACTGTAGCAGCGGCAAGCAGCGGGAAGGTATATTTTATATAAAAAAATTTCGTTTGGTTTCCCCAGCGACATGTCGTTGGGGATTTAAAAATGTTATTTTCTTGTGTTAAATTTAAATCCAAACACTCCTTATATATGATGCCTAACCGAAGAGAACACTTTATTTTGATATAAGCTGTTTTCCAACAGCTTATTCGTATAAGCTTATCAGAACAGCTTTTTCTGATAAGCTTATCAGAATAAGCTGTTTTCAAACATCTTATTCCGCTAAGCTTATCGGGATAAGCTGCTTCAAACAGCTTATCCTGATAAGCTTATCAGGATAAGCTGTTTGAAACAGCTTATCCCGAAAGCTTAGCGGAATAAGCTGTTTGAAAACAGCTTATTCTGATAAGCTTATCAGGATAAGCTGTTTGAAACAGCTTATCCCGATAAGCTTAGCGAAATAAGCTGTTTGAAAACAGCTTATTCTGATAAGCTTATCAGGATAAGCTGTTTTCAAACAGTTTATCCTGATCAGCTTATCCGAATAAACTGTTTTCAAACAGCTTATCCTGATAAGCTTATCAGGATAAGTTGTTTGAATACAGTTTATCCCGATAAGCTTATCGGAATAATTGCACCTGTATACAGATGACTGATGTTGCACGGGGCCACGGCGGGGACGGTGGTGGAGAGGATCCTTCACGTCCACGTCCTCCATCATTCGGTTGCGGGGGTTGCTTCGTCAACCGGGGTAAGAATTTCTGGATTATTGTAATACAAATTTGATACACATATTTAACTTGTTTGCCTTAACTTTTATGACTTTATCACTCACTTGATTTTGCAGGAAAAGGAAAGAAAAAGCCCAATTTGGGCGGGAGGAGAGCCGGCAGGCAGAATACCCGGGAGAAGACCCGCTGCCTGAAATTACTGGATGCGGTGGCCGAGAATCAAAACCGGCCGGTCGAGATCGACTTTGTACCCGGTAGAGATAACCTTGTTATACCTGTCGGCCCCTACGCAGATCATTGGGGAAACTTATTCGGGTGTGTCGTTAGGGAAATACCTTTGTATTACCCTTCGTGGAGCAAGGTCCCCGAAGGGTACAAGGCGGCGGCCCGGGCAGCTATTGGGGTAAGTTATCATTTTATATTTATTTAATTATCGTGTTCATTTATTTAATTGTATATATTTATTTAAATTTGTTTTTTTATTTATATCATATAAATAAATAAACAAATTTAAATAAATATATAAATTATATTGCTAACTCCGTTTTTAATGTGTTGTATTGTGTATATTTATTTAAATTCGTTTATTTATTTATATCATATAAATAAATAAACGAATTTAAATAAATATATAAATTATATTGCTAACTCTGTTTTCAATGTGTTGTATTGTGTATATTCATTTAAATTCGTTTATTTATTTATATCATATAAATAAATAAACGAATTTAAATAAATATATAAATTATATTTCTAACTCTGTTTTCAATGTGTTGTATTGTGTATATTCATATATATATATATATATATATATATATATATATATATATATATATATATATATATATATATATATATATATTCGTTTATTTATTTATATCATATAAATAAATAAACGAATTTAAATAAATATATAAATTATATTTCTAACTCTGTTTTCAATGTGTTGTATTTGATTGCAGAAAAATTATGATCTCACGCCATACGTGAACACCCCTCGGTGGAAGAGTATTTATGATACCATTAATGCACAGCTACAAAAATCATACAACACCAGCAAGGCTAGTCTGAAGCGAGATTACTGTGTAAAAGACCCCGAGACTGGAGAATACGATGTGGATCAAATTAGGCGGAACAGACCCGACGAGCACACACCTGAAGTGTGGGAGAAACAGATAGAGTTTTGGACTGACGAAGCTAACATGAAGCGATCCTCAACAAACAGCCAAAATCGGTCCAAGGCAACACTTGTCTCCCGACATGGTTCTCGGTCGATCCCTCGCACTCGACATCTCATGGTAATTATTATTATTATTATTATTGATTTTACATTATTATGGTTTTGTTTATTTTTTTTATTTTATTATTATTATTATTGTTTTTTATTTTTATTATTTTATTATTATCATTATTGATTTTACATACATATTATTATTGCCGCATTTAATTAGATTGATCTTACTTACGTGTGTATGTACAGCAAAAGGCGTCTGAAACCCAACAGGAGCCTACAGAGATCGACATGTTCTATCGTCTGCACACAAATGAAAATGGTGTATTTGTAGATGAGCAGTCTCTCCAGTTGTATGTAAGTATTCTTTTTAAAACACACTTTAATGAATCATTGATTAATAATCTAGCAACCCGACTAATATATTTACTATCTTGTGTTATTGTCACCACACAAGATCATATGAGGGAGCTAGAGGCGACGGGTGAGCACACCACTGCCGAGATCAACAGGATGGTGCGAGGAGGCAAGTTTCGCGGCCACCATCCTGGCGTGGGTATGGTATTGTCGGGATACACCAGTACTCCCCCGTGCTTTCCGCCACCACCCCCTGAGACTCGTCGGGATCGGGATGTTGATTTCATGATGGGCTTGTTCAGAAACGACCCCAGGTATGGCGATCTTTTTGCCGCATATGAGAGTGGTGGTGCCAGCGGGAGTGGGAGTCGCCCGGGTGATGATGCTGGTGCCAGCGGGAGCGGGAGTCGCCCGGGTGATGATGCTGAGGATCGGGAGGGTGGCGATGACGCGAGCTAGTCGTGTCATATATGTGTTTGTTAGTATGGTACATAGTTTCTTTATGTTCATCTTGACTTGTTTCCCTATTATCCTAAATTAGAACGCTTGTTTCCCTAGTATCCTTAACTATCCCGACTTATTCCTAGTATCCATGTGATCATTAGAACGTTATATTATATTTTGGTGCAAGTTGAACTTATTCCGCGTTTGTGTTGATTTGTATTTCAAGTTTACTTTATATGTGTCTTTTGGTGAGCAAATACAGGTTTTGGTTACAGGTTTTGGTAGATTTTTTCCGGAAAAATTCCGGAAAAAATCTGGAAAACGCCTGCTGTGCAGGCAATTTTAAAAAAAAACCTGCAGACTCTTCCCCAGCGACATGTCGCTGGGGAAAAGTTGGTTATTCGTTGACAAGTCAAAAGCAAAGCGTTGACAAGTCAAACGTATCAAGAGTTTCCCCAGCGACATGTCGCTGGGGAAACTTTGGAAAGCGTTGACTAGTCAACGGCAACGCGTTGACAAGTCAAAGGAAAGGAAATTTTCCCCAGCGACATGTCGCTGGGGAAAATTTGTAATTAGCCAAAATGGTTAAGTTTAACTTAATTTTTTTTATTTAATAAGGATTTTCCCCAGCGACATGTCGCTGGGGAAAAGTTTGCCACCGTGGCATCTGTTCTTCCAGGAAAAGTCAGTGGGGCCCACGTGTCGCTGGGGGAAGTCGCTGGAGATACTTTTAACAACTAGCGTACCCCAGCGAATATACCCCAGCGACTTGTCGCTGGGGATATACTTCCCCAGCGACATGTCGCTGGGGAAACACCAAAAATATCGCTAGAGTAGGGCGCGATTGTTTTAGTGAATTAGATTAAGACTCACTAGCAAAACATTAGTGAAAAAAAGAATTTTTTCAATGTTGTTGTACAAGCTTTTTTAGGATCAGACATCCATCCCAGCGCATAGACTCATATACCTATTCAATATCCAAAAATGCGAAAAAAAAACTATGATTCTTTCTATGAGAGAAAAACTGCTTTTATGAGAGTGTCCTTCCTGGTGAGTTTTAAATCAAAGCATATGTGATTTCTGTTTCGCCAAATTATCCAAAAGGATATTTGTATCACAACGTCCAGACACATTTTAGTATGCTTGAGAAATAACCTGTCGTGTCATTCCACTTGCTTAAGCCGTTGATGTCTTTGTGGAAGACGCTTATTCTCCATCATCTCAAAATCAAATTCCAAACACAAATCGCGCTCGGGCAATTCACAAATACGTGAAGATCAGTTTCAATATCAACCAAAATTAAAGACTTAGTGCATATATAGTTTCATAGTCTAGGAATTGAATTTAAGCACTTACAATATCATTTATACGAATACATCATATTCAATTAAAAAACTATCTCTTGATTATAAAAGACTAATGGAAAGGATGGGCTGGATTGATGTCGAAAGAAATGCACTAATTACAACCTTAAATTTTACGAAATCAACATAATAATAGTTTTATCATCTGATTAACGTTTTCTTTAATTTTATACTGTAAATAATACTGTAATTTTAATCAGAGCAAAATGATAAAATTAAGCAATTTTACCTTTTAGTTAGTAGTTGACAATATTTTTAAGGACAACTAAGAAATTGAAGCTAAGGTAGACAAAAACATTGGGAATGAGAGAGAATACTGGTTATTCTTTTGACTGTAACCACTCTACATTTACTAGTAATTAACACGCCCTAATTACAGATACTGAAATGTAATTTCCAAAGTAGAATTTTAAGAGAACAAAATTAAACCAAAACACGTAAATGCACGTAATTACATTTCCTAGTTATAGATTCAATACTTAAGTAATACAAGTACTCCGTAAAAAACTAAACATACCTTTTCAAACAATAGATTGAGACGAATATGAAATCTTCACAATCAAGACTTATGATCACCCAAACCCTAACTCTTTGAGCATCATAATATATTATTTTCTCCTAACTCCAAACCCTAAATTCCCATATTGGAATAATAATAATAGAAGTAATAAATAATAATACTAATAAACCATATTCTTGGTCTATAATGTAAACTTAAATCTTCACCCTCAAAAAACCCTTCAAAAATCAAATGATGGATCTCCATAGTCCCAAATACTAGGTGGTGGATATTCGTCGTCATTGGTCAACGACCACAATGACGGCGATGAAGGCTCGCCGCCAGCAACAATTGTTGGATCCGAAATCGAGTCTCCAACGAACATTGGTGGCGGCGAATTGGACACAAGTGAAAGACTAGATCCCACGGACCCCACCAAGGAGTTAATATCTTCTTTCTTTGGTTGCAAATACTGTTCTCTTTGACAAAGATTGATACTAGGGTTTATATTTGAAGTAGTGTTGTCATACGAGGCTGGAGTTGCTGTCGTCCTTAAAGTGGGGCCCTCGGTTTCCATTCCACATATCTTATTATTTATGTTTGGGTAGGGCATGTACTGATGTGGTTGAGCAAGTTGCAAAGAATATTGTACTAAATTATTCCCAACACAATTCGTACCATGTTGTTGTACTACGCCAGGGTTATTATAAAATTGGTACGGCATATAGTTAGCCAAAACAGGAACATTCGATGTGGTACTTTGTGTCGGCGCAAAGGTAAGATTAAAAGCAGCTGGCCTAGGAAGTATCGGTCGAAGAGTTGTAGTTGAAGACGAAGAAGAACTACCACTACCACTACCGCGAGGGGAAGATGACGAACTAGGGGTCGCGGTAGTGGTAGAACAACCGTCCGCTGATACGGACGGTTGCAAATTTAACTGAGCTCTAGAGCCGTATAGTATAACCGCAGCCCGGTCATAAGCCCGGGCTGCATCTTCAGCTGTGGCAAACGTACCAAGCCATCTTCTGGTACGTTTGCGCGGCTCACGAATCTCCGCAACCCACTTGCCCCAGCTACGTTGTCGAACACCTCTGTATTTAAACTTATTGTTATCCGGACCTCCTTTGCCTTTAGATTTTCTAGTATTGTTGTTGTTACTACGTGATGGGCTATGATTGGAGGTGGTATTGGTTGTATTGGTGGCAGGAGGTGGTGGAGAAATAGTGGTGGTGAGGTGTGATGAATCATGGTTTATGTCCATATTTACTTTTTTAAAAAACAAAAATGGCGATAAAACCTAAGCCCTAAGGTGGAGGAAAGAGAGTAAAGGATAATGACGGTTGTGTTATGATAAATGGTGGAAGGTGGCGGTGGTCTTATATAGTGTTGGTAAAGTAGTATTATCGTTGGTAATAGATATTGTTGCATTTTTAAGAAACATAAGTGTTTTTTACGAGACTGGTACATTTAATTTTCGTAAAAAGTTATGGATCATGTCATATATTTTGGTATGTTGTGTGAATACAGTTGTCTTTGGATAATATGTTTGAGTATGTTTTGTTTGAACTAATCTGAATGGTTTTCTAGCCGACCAATAAGAAAAAAAACGAGTATCAAAATGTACAATATGATTTGCTAATAATTGAGATAACAACAATCGTTCGAGTTCGTGAATGTAGATTTTTATTGAAGCAAATTGCTAAGAAGTATATTTAACGAATATTTGTGCAGTTGTGCATGCATGTGTGTCAAAGTCTGTCAAAGTCTGTAGATTGATGAGAATGTGGTTTTAGGCCTTCTAGATCGTAATTGTAAGGTGAGAAATATGTAGTTTTGGGCTTTTAGACAGTGGTTTTGTAGTTTGCTTTTTTTGTTTTCAAAAATCAAGGTGGTATTTTTCTTTGGTTGATTTAATTTCTGGAGTTTTTGATTGATTCGCAGTACATGATTTAAGGTATAGTATTCTGCAACCAGTTTTTGATTGATTCGCTAAAAGGACCAAGGATACTGTAACATTGTTCATGTTTCTAAGATGTTATTCTTATCACTTGGCACTGGATTTTCGCAACTAGCAATGCTACACTCTCTCATTGGATGTTTTTTCTATCTATATTCGTCAAGTACTGATCAAGTACCAGAAACCCTTCGAAATGAAGGCTTGTGGAATGAAAGTTGACACTCAATAATTGCCAATGTATTATTTTATTTATTATTTATTTTAGGAAAAAATCATGTTTCGTCCATGTGGTTTACACTAAACACCATGTTTAGTCTCTAACTCAAATAAAATACACGGATGATCCCTATTTTTAATACTATCAACAACTTTGTCCTTATTTTAGATGGGAGTTAGTTTATCCAGTTATCTCTTATGAGTTGAGGCACAAACAACTTCTACTTTTTGCTCCACGATCAAACACACCTATTTTCTATCTTTTATGAAATTTTTTTAAATCATATCTTGAAAACACACACATCCCAGATCCAAAAAATAAGCATATCTTGAAAGCTCAAAGAAAAAACGCAGATCCAAAACCAGGACCAATAAGCTAGTTGTTCCTCCTCCTCAAGCTAGTTGATCCAAAACCAGAAACCCTACTTCATCATCTCCGTCACTTTTGCAGATCTAAAGAGTCTGAAATAGAAGACGTGTGTAAGCTTCGTTAACAGGATTTCATCCTAGCCGTTGATGATTTGAGATCACTTTTATCTGGTGTCGAAAACCTTATAACCAATTTCTCCAACTCTAACGTTTTATTACAGTCGGTTGCGGTTTCTTTGTTGACAAGTTTAGATGTTTATTGAGGCTAGGAATAAGTGTGTGAATATTATTTTGGCTATTGAGAGTTTGAATGTGTGTGTTAAGGTTATGAAGATTTGTAAGAGGGTGAATTTTCATTTGGGGCGGGACGGGTTTTACATTGCGTTGAAGTGTCTTGGTTTGATTGAGAGGAAGTTTTAGTTAAGGTGTCTAGTAGTATGTTGAGAAGGATGTTGAAGAAGGTTATCCCGGAGAATAGGTTGGATATTGAGAGGAGGATTGAGAAGGAGTTTCGGGATTGGTTGGTTGAGATACGGACGATTAGTAGGAATTTGGGCCAGGTGGCGAGTATGTTGAGTTGAGGATTAGGAAGAGGCAAACGGAGGCGCAAAGTAGGTTGAGTGTGATCGATACGGTTTATACGTTTGAGGAGGAGGATGATGACGGTGTTATGAATGGTGGGGAATAAGGTGATGGTGGTGGTGGTGCGTTAGGGTTTGATTTGACGCCGTTGTATAGGTCGTATCATATTCATCAGGTGCAGTTATCTTGCAATGAGGACATTCGAATTTAGCATGAACACCCTTCAATTTTCTTGTTCGATTTGCAACTCCAGCTTTGCCTCCGCCTCTGTTTTTTGTTGCGGCGTCCACTTTGGATTGGATTTTCTTCGTTGTGTGCTACTTTGGCTTGGCTTTTCCTGTCATGGTGGCTGATTGGCTGTTGATTAGGCTTAGGGTTTGGTGTTTGATTGAGAGAGATGAGGAGTGAAGTTGAGAGGATAGGAATGAATGAGAAAAAGGGTGATTTTAGTTAGTATAAGTTAAGTGTATAGAAAATGTGAGGAGAAAAAGAAAAAAAAAAGATAAAAAAGAAAGTATAAGGTTTTGGGACCCATTTAATTTTTTTAATATAATATAATAATAAAAAGACGAAATTGTCCTTCTAGTTATTAGACTTAAAGCTAAAAACTAACTCCCATCCAAAATAAGGACCAAAGTTGTTGATAGCTTCAAAAATAGGGATCATCCGTGTATTTAATTTGAGTTAGGGACTAAACGTAATGTTTGGTGTAAAGCACAAGGACGAAACATGAAATTTTTTCTTTATTTTATACAAGAATTTTTAGAATTTAAAACTAAACAATAAGGCCGAGAAAAAATAATTTAACAAGAAAATTTCGTATCATAAATCCAAACTTCAGAATGAAGATTGCGATGCAGCGAAGAATCACATTTGATTTTTGTAAGTTTTTATAAATTCGTGTTAGATATTTACAACTATGATTTGTGTTAAGTATGATTCAGAAATTATATATAGTTTTACAATAGTTATATATGATTCTACATATCTTATCTATGATTTAATATGAATCATACTTAGCACAACTCATTAGTAAATACTTCATATGTGATTTACGGAAAAATTGTAAATACTTAACAAATCATGTACATTCACGCATGAAAATTTTGTATAAGTAGATTCGCGCATGAGAATTTTGAGCAATGAAAGAAGTATTACTTGCAATTAAATCTTATGTGATTCCTATATGATTATATATGATTCATACTATATCTTTGCTTATATGTGATTTGCTTATAAATCATATATGATCTGGTTAAAAATCACATATGGTTTTTATTAAGTTTTACAGATTTGTGCCTAGTATTTATAACTGACGACTTGTGTTAACTGTTAAGTCTGATTCATGACTCGTATATGACTCTACACGTCTCTCTCATATGTGATTCATGACAAATTTGTAAATACTTAAAACAAGTTATATATGATTGATTTTGAATCATATGTGATTCATTCAGGATCATATATGATTCATACGATTCACATATGATTCTTGAAAATAACATATGATTCATATAGAGTTATATATATTTTTTGAATCATATATTATTGTAGAATTACATGAATATTACAACTTGCACTTTTATTTAATTAAAAATACCAAATATACGGGAACATTAAACAACAAGTATCAATTAAAAATTGTTGTATTAAGACTCGCGTAACACTTTTTCAATAGTGCAACTAGAATATGAAAAATTTAAAGCTAAACAAAGTATGATATGAAAAATACAAATATAAACAAAGTATGTTATTCGAGAATGTAGTCACTTGTTTAATTGCATCAATTATCATTGCTTTTTCGTCAGTTGCTTATACATCTTCAATCACATATTTCGTTTTTCGCAAAAGAGGCTTAGGCTCTTGAACCTCAACTTTTCTTCATATTAGTATGTCTTTCTTCCATCTGACAAATCTCTTCCGCGTTAAACTCTTGTAATAGAATTTGTTATAGAATCACATGTGGTTTGTTTTTTTA
Source organism: Glebionis coronaria (assembly GCA_025667525.1). Taxonomy (NCBI): domain Eukaryota; kingdom Viridiplantae; phylum Streptophyta; class Magnoliopsida; order Asterales; family Asteraceae; genus Glebionis; species Glebionis coronaria. Next base: position 2,412,890 of record JANFOE010000322.1, on the reverse strand, counting down.
GAATTTCTATTTCTAAATGCAAATACAATAGAAAACTAAACTTTATGAACTACTCACAACATCACATAAAGAAGAATCCCATCTGATTGTTATTCAAAGTCATCTTTATTTACAAAGCATAAAATCACAAAAAAACAGAATCACATGTTCTTGTTACAAAGTCGCATATGATTCTGTTTTTAAAATGATATTTTAATATCAAACAAAATATACACAAACACAATTATATGTGATTCTTTAATATAATAAACAACTGTAATAAACTACTTGCTCCAAATCATATGTGATTTTGATCTAAAAACTAGTCACAAAATTATATTCACCATCTTATAAAACTTTATAAACTACTACCAATATGATATAATCAAAATAACAAATGATTTACCTAGAAAAACTATGAGATTCTCTTTTGCATATGGATCTACAATAAATCATTCAAATCATATATTTGTCTCAATCAAAAGATTCTCAGCTTCAACGACTACAATAATAAACAAATTTACTTAGTTTAACTATTTGTGATCCATATTTTCCATGAATCGTTCAATTGCAGATCAATTTGATTTATTTAGGGTTAAATGAGTGTTCTTTATTTAATTAGGGTTAGTCATTGGTAGTTGGTGATGGTTGGTAGCAGTGGTTGGTTGGTGACGGTGGTGGTTGATGGGCGGAGGAGAGGTTTGAGATGTTTGTTCTTGGTTTAAGAAGAAAATGACATGAGTGTAAAAGTTGAGTGAAAGATGAATAGTTACTTGATCATCGAATAAAAATGAATGAATCAAATGTTTTCATTCGATATATGCCTTGAAATGATGGTTGGTGATGTTCTTCTATCATATAATGCATTAGAGACTTTTAGATAAGTCATATAAGATATCTAAGTACCGAAATTTTTATAAAATGTAAAACGATCTATAATCAAGATCAAGAACAACTAATATGCACACAACTAACCTCCCCAAGGGCAAAATAATCAAAGAATAAATACATTATAATTAATCCTCAGATGAGTGCTAGTGATACAAACACAAAACTGTCTTAACTAGGTTGATCCAGTTACCTCACTACAAGAAACTCTCAAACTCACAAGAAGATCATTAATAACTGATAAAGACAACTAAAATTATCAAGATGGATAAATTGATAAAAATATAAGATTATGAATCAAGAAACAAATGTGTGTGTGTGTAAAAGATACAAACCAAATGTAAAATAATCAAAGGCATAAGCTCATGTTATATACTAAGCATATGTTCTCTTGCAGTCCCTAGACTTTCTATAGTTGCAACTTTGGTCCCTACTTCATTAGCTTTATCTTTTTCCACTTTGATTATTTTACATTTGGTTTTAACAGATTTAGCATGTGTACTTCCAACACCCTCCTTCAAATCTAATGTAAGACTTCTCTTGATACCAGCACTCCCAGACAACTTACCTGCAAACATATCGAACAAACCCCCAACTTTTCACATAGAAATTTGTGTTGACCAATACCCAAACACTTAGTAAACAAATTTACAACTTGAAAATCAGAATGAACCTTAACATGTTTTATTACACCCACACAAACTTTTTCTCTAACAAAATGAACATCTATTTTAAAATATTTAGACCTTTCATGAAACACAGGATTAACTACCAATTGTATAGCTGATGAGTTATCACAAAATATATCAACATGAACCATACAAGGCAACTTAATATTATGCAACAGATTAGCTGGCTATATTACCTCACAAGTAGCAAAAGGCATGATTCTATACTGACCTTTAGTAGGACTCTTAAAAATAGTAGCTTGTTTCTTACTTTTCCAAGATACAAGAGTTTTACCAAAAAAATACACAAAAACAAGTCACAAGTTTCCTAATCTTAGGACATTTGGCCCAGTCAGCATCACATAACACACTAAGCCTTTATGTGACACTACATATGACTATGCATATGCTGAATCAAACAATAAACAAAATAGCTAATATCATGTCTAGTATTAGTCAAGCAAATTATCTTACTAACTAGTTTTTTATATCTATTAAAAATTAATCAAATACTTGTCATCATTAGTTTTATTACAGCTCAAACAGAATTCTTAAGAAAAGGAATGTCAACACGTCTAGCAGCCAACAAACCATACTCATTAATTAACTCCATACAATACTGTCTCTAAGTCATGCACTGGTTTTTAAAAACTGTTTAAAGCTATCAATCTCTTTCTTATTAATACCAGTTTTAACAATATCTTCCACATACACAAGTAAAGCAACAAAAACATGATCTCTAGCCACAAGTTTGGTCTTATACCTTTCAACATCCCATAAGATTTATACTTGATCTTCCATGACCACTTACTACTAACACCTTTCCTGTCAACAAGAAGATCACATTTGGTCTAAGTATTGTTTCTATTTAAAGACCCAATATCATTATTTATAGCATTGACCCAATCTAACAAAGCCTCAGCAAGACAAGTAGGTTAAACAAATTTATTTAAGGTAACATACTTATGAATAATCAACATACTTATGAATACCATATCTCACATTAGAATTAAGCACATAATCATCAAATTTAATAGGAACTCTAACTTCTCTACCAGACATATTTCAGGTGTTTGCACATCATCATGACTATGAGTTGGACTAGAATGAATATTATGAACATAGACCTCATACTACTCTTGGTTATGCTCATCAATGTGGGTTGTAGAATGCTCACTACTCTAAGTGTAACCTTGAGGAGATAAAGGTTTATCTGTCTCAGAGTGTGGCAAACTACCCTCCTCATATGATTCACCTGTCCTTTCATCACAACGACATAAGATCTGATAATTGTCAAAACTGTAAGTGATCAGCTTCACTTGTTCTCTCAACAGCTGATTCACAATTTTGTTTAAAAGGAAAAACATTTTTATAAAACCTTACATCCCTATAAAAGAAGACATTTCTAGTATCCATACTCAACAATTTGTAAGCCTTTTAGTAGAAGAGTATCCAATAAGAACACATTTCTCAAATCTAAAAGACAACTTATCATGATTATTCAAAATAGTTGAAAAAACAAACAACCAAAAGACCTTAAATGGGTAAGATCAGGTTTTTTATTATTGACCAACTCAAAAGGGGATTTGCCTTTTAAGATAAATGATGGCAGCCTGTTAATAAGATAAACAATAGTAAGAACACAATCAGACCAAAACCTAAGAGGAATTTCCCCTGAAACATAAGATTCCTTGATACATTAAGCAAGTGTCTATGTTTCCTCTTAGCAATCCCATTTTGCTGAGGTGTATGGGCATAAGAAGTTCGATGAATTATTCCCAAATCAGAAAACATATTAATCATCCTCTTATTAACAATTTCAGTTCCATTGTTTGATCTAACAATTTTAAGCTTAACTTTATACTGATTATGAATCATGTTAATATATGAGAAAAACATTTCGAAAACTTTATCCTTGTTTTTAACTAGATATATTCATACATCTTTGGAATAGCCATAAAAAATGGTCAAGAATATCTAAACCTTTATCTGTTGTAAACCTTGTAAGGACCCCAGTAGTCCAGGTGAACAAGTTACCAAGGAACTTGGACTTGTGGTAAAACAAAGGAAAAGGCTCCCTAGTCTAGTTTGCCCTTTAACAAACTTCACAAACAAACACATAAGTATTATCAAAAAATTCAAATCATGTTTAAATACATATGGAACTAGATCAGCAGGGTGACCGAGCTTATTATGCCAAATAAATTTAAAAACATGAAAAGCTGAAACCACATTAGACATGCATATACTGTTATTCTTATTAATATCAAACACATATAGGCCACCAGATTCACTACCAGTTCCTAAGATAGTCTCCCTTTTCAGGTTCGCAATATAACATTTATTCTCATCAAAACCAACAAATAATTTACTATCCCTAATGAGCTTATTAACAGACAATAAACTCACACAACAACCAGGGACAACTAAAACATCATACAACATCACATTATTAGTCAATTTTAAATTTCCAATATGATTGATATTTGTCAAAGTTCCTTTAGGGTGTCCAACAATAATTTTAAGATTAGAATTATCAACAACATTAACCATTCAAATAGTAGAAACAGTTAACTGTTGATTAGCACCAGAATCGATAATCCACCCTATCGTTATAGTTTGAACACTAAGACTAGAATTAGCAAAGAAGTACTTCGAAAAATTAACATTTAACCACACATTACGTTTAGAAATGAAGTTCTACCTGCCATATTGGCATGTATGCTTCCAGAAGGTTTGTCATTGACCATATTAAGCATTTTTCATCTATTCAAGAATAAAACCAGAAGACTACTAGAAGATGACTATTTATCATTAGATTTAACATCCATATTAGAATTATAAGTCTGCTTATAAAAAACATTGTCCCTCTTAAACCCAAGAGCAAACCAAACAATTTCATAACATCTATCAACAATATGACCCATTTTCACATTTATAGTTTAACTTAGGATTAGGGCCTCTATTAACAAAGTTACTACTGCCATTAGCATTAGAACCTATTTTAAAATGTTTCCATTATTAAAAGGTTTATTATTATTAAACCAAAATTTAACAGCAAAAGAAGAAGCATTAAGCATAGAATCACCACCAGAGAGTGCTCAAGAATCCCTTTATATGAATCCTCTCTATATACAGGAGCATATGCATCTTTTACCTTAAGGAGAGGCTCGTAAAAAGTGCATTGCTATCATGGTGATAACAATCATCCAGACCCAATAGGAATTGCATCAACTTCATAAGTTGTTGATGTAGAACCAACTCAGTACTAGCAGCACAAGTACAAGGAACAACACAAGAACATTTAGAAAACTTAGTCAACACATCAAATGCTCTCTAAAGAGAGTTCAATCTATAATAATAATCCGCAACAGAAGTACCACCTTGTTTCACAATATTAATTTTTTGTAACAGATTAAAAATCACATATCCATCAACCTTATCAAGGTGTTATTAAGTTCATTTTAGACTGAAACAACATTATCAGAATACACAAGACCCATATAAATATTTTGAGAGACAGAACTCATAATCCAAGTAAGCACAATAGCAATACATCTATCTCATTGGATAGTTAACACATCACTAGTAGCATAAGACGCTTTTAAACAAGAACCATCAACCAGACTAAACTTATTCCTAGCCTGTAAAGCAAGTTTCATAACACTTGATCATATTCTATAATTCTCAGTACCAATCAACTTTAAAGGAATAATAGTAGTAGTAGTAGTAGTAGTAGTAGTAGTAGTAGTAGTAGTAGTAGTAGTATCATTAGTTTGCACATGTAGAGGATGGCCACCATCTAGACCATTAATAAAAATAGGAGGATTACTACCACTAGCAGTAGATACTATGACAAACAGATAAAACAATCAACAAATAACCAAGAAAAGATAATCACACACCAAGAACACACAAAAGAACAAATAAGACAGAAAAAATAACCAAGAATGAACAAGAACACAAAGAGAGAATATCGCAACCCCTGTCGTATTACCTATCTGTGGGAAGAGCGAGTATTCATACTTTTAAAGGGAATAGGATCACTCACTGAGTTTGTAGTGCAATCAACAAAGACAACTGTAAAACCCGCATGCTTTTACCATGAATAGTGTCCTTAAGATCGTACGTCCTAGATTAAACTGACCTTATTTAGTATTGATCACATTCACGTGCTATTAATTAAGTAAGTACATACGTGTATAACATGATAAGTATCGTTTACGTACGAACTCATTATAAACATTTAATAAGTATTTCACGTGAACATAATTAAATCATGAACACCATTAAAACACGAACTAAAATAATTACGTAAATGCATATAATATAATTACGAGCATAAAATAAATACTATAAGCTACATAATAAAATAAACGAAAACACGTAAAACACGAACACGATTAACCACGAACGAACACGAAACATCGGGACACGGGAAAAGGGTACGGGAACCCATTTGGGGCCCCATACCCACGGCACACAAACCAAGATGGGCTAAGCCCATTAACTTTTAACATGAAAGGGGGGGGGGGGGGGTAATGGTAAAAACTCTTTCATTTTCACATTTCAAGAAAAATAAACATTAAACCTAAAAAAGTTTTCCTCTCCTCCTCTTTGTCCTCTTTGTGCCGCCACCTATAACACCACCATAGGTGGTTGTTGGTTGATTTTGATCATAAAAATAAGTGCTATAAACCGTGTTTGTTCATCATCTTCCAAGCTACGTGTTGGTATATCATTTCTTAACCTTTCTTTTCATTTCTTTTAATCTTTGATTATTTTTATGAACATGTTATTATTGTTTTTACAAAAACACATTAATTAAACATAGATCTAACATGTTTTGATCATTAATTAAATCAAAGGGTGATATAAGGGGTGTTTGTTTTTGGGCCGCAGGGTACAACCGACCCCAAGGGGGTTCGGTTTGTTTTAGCCGACCACCACCAAGACCTCTTTGGTCTTGGTTGGTGCGTGTGGGTCCCACGGAAACAAGGGGACACGGGTACCCCGGGTTGGTTCGGGGTACGGTGTCGAATTCATGCCCGATTCATGGTTCGTTGGTTAAAACCCGATTTATGCTAGATGTTAATTTTATGAATTATGAACTTAGGTTATAAATTAATTAATAAAATGATATATTAATTAATAACATGACTTAGGCTAATTTAATTATTAATTAACATGAAATTATTTTAACCTAAGTATTTTCATATAGTAAGCTTAGAATTAATTAATTATTTTAAACCATGCTTATAATTAATTAATTTAACATGACTTAGGTTATATTATTAGTACATAATAATACACATTTTAACCTAAGTATTTAATTCTATTTTAATTAAAACATGTTATATTTTAATTAAAATACTTTAACCTATAGTTTAATTAAAATATATGGAATAATGATTAAACTATACATTATATAATATGACTTAAGAAATAAGCATATAAACACTTAGGCTTATATACTTAGCTTATGTAACCAGTTTAATTCTAATTATGGAAACCTCTATTTATAGAAACTTAATTAAATAAGGCATCTAATCTAATTATGGAAACCTGCTATATATGGAAACTTATTTATTTCAGGCAGCTAATCTAATTATGGAAACCTTCTATATATGGAAACTAATCTATTTTACGCAGTAAATCTATTTTAGGAAACTTTCTATTTTAGGAAACTTTCTATTTTTGGAAACTTTCTATTTTTGGAAACTTTCTATTTTTGGTAACTTTCTATTTTTGGAAAAATTCTGTTTTTGGAAACTTTCTATTTTTGGAAACCTGCTATTTTTGGAAAGTTACTTATTATTGCACAATGAGTATAATAACACATGAAATACCAGTAAAACTTAATCAGATTAATCAGAACATAAGATAAACACAGATTAAGGCTTAAAACAGTAAAACATGACTTAAAACATATAAAATAAGTTAAGATAAGACATAAAACCCAGTACGTATTCAGTGATTCGATACTTATACACGTGTGTATTCATGTAGCGTTAGTGATCCAGAAGTAGGAGTCTTTCTTCCGTTCATTCACTGGACTTGAGGTACGGATTTCCCGTCCTTTCAGTATGGACATTCTCTCCTTATTAGGATTTCCCCGTATGCAGCCAACTGTTTTCCCAGTACTTGTTTTATTGTTTTTGAATTGCTTATGTTTAATTTAGCATAACCTATAGCCATATACAAGCATGACCAGTTCACCTAGTTATGGAGGTACCATAACCATAACATTGGAGGCACCAATGTTATGACTTCCCCACGGCGGAGTGATTGCTCGTGGCGTCCTTTTCAGTTTTGGCCATATTATTATATCATGTGGGGCGTATGGGTGCATCCTAGTTACATGTTTATACAGGATTTCACGGTGAATGTGGTGTGTGCCTTACATCCTTCACAAGGAGTTGATCCCTCCTACCCAAACCAGTTTATTAATTAGAGGCATCCCCTCTAATTTGCATGATGAGGTCACCCCTCTATGTATTCATGCACGTGACCTTTTCATGACCTATATGGGCTAATGGTAAATATGTTAAAACAGTTTTCATAAGATAAACATAAGGCTTTTCAAACTATAAAACCAGCTTTCTCAATACTTAACCAGGTTACTCAGAACTTAGTCTTCCGTTGTTATATGTTATATGCTTATCCTATTCATGCTATATTGTACATCCGTGCACTGAGCGTCTTGCTCAGCCGTTTTCCTTTTCTATGTTCCCAAAACGGCAGGTACTCAGGGACGCTCGTAGATTTCAAACGTACGTGCATATGGACTGGAAGCTTTACTGCCTTTCTTTACTTTATGCATTTTAAATGCAGCTTGCAATGGACATTGTTTTGTCCTTTCCTTTTACAGTACTTATGTTTGTGTGTGATGAGCTTTACTTTTGGACTACCGATGTTTGATTCCGGTATTTCCCTTTTATGGTCAAATAATGCTTAGACATTTATCCTTGTATGCTTTGATGACACGCCATAATTATGCGTAATATTCCATTATCAAAATAGGGTGTTACAATTATGGTATCAGAGCCAAGGTTTCGACCTGTAGGCTCTCAAAATATGACCTGTGATTAGTGGGTAGTCACTACGGTCTTCCTAGAACTGACAGTCGTTTTCATGCATTCATCATATTTTTATGCATACATATATAATGTCATATGTTACAGGGTTTTGACTAGTAATGGTTGGTACAGGACTGACCATATTAGTCATATGTGCTTTTATCGAAACTTTTAACTTTGGCACCGACCCATAGGCGTCCCCGCGCCATGTCTTTTATTTGGGTGAACTGACCATAGGCGTTCACTCTCGAGCATACAAAAGTTTTCAAAACTGCATCATGCATTCATACAGAAATTTTCTTGCATAAAATTTTTCTCTGATTTATTTGCATAAATTTTTTTTTTCATGAATATATATAAATTTTATTTTTTAATCTGTTAATCATATGTTTTATGTTATAATGTCAGATGGTTCTCACACGCGAGCAGGAGCAACTGAATGCAGCCATCCAAGCTGCAATGCAGGCTTTACTTCCTCAATTGAGGAATGACATCAGGGCTGAGGTTCAGGCTGCAAACAACCAGCAACAACAGCAAGTACCTCCTCCTCCTCCAGTGACATTAGCAGTGTGGCTGGAAAGATTCAACAAGCTCCGTCCTAGAGCTTTTGAGAAGACCGATAGCCCCAGCGATGCTGAAAGCTGGTTGGCTCATATCGAGAAGATTTTCAATGCTATGGGTTGTGACCCCGCATACAAGGCGAGGTTGGCATGCTACCGGTTCGAAGGCGACGTACTAAGCTGGTGGCTAGCATTGACGCAGTCAGAAGGAGGTGATGATTGGGTTGCTGGATTGACATGGGCGCAATTCAAGGAGAGAGTGATGGAGCAGTTCTTCCCCAAGGCAGAGCAGGACAAGCTCAAGCGAGAGTACCATGGGATACGACAGAGAGCGGGCGAGAATAGCAACGAATTTATGCAGCGCTTTCTTCGCTTAGCTGGTTTCCTTGGAGCAGCAGCTGGTACGAGGAGCAGGCACATCACTTTAGGTGGGCACTTCGCCCTTGGGTCGCGAACAATCTGGTGTGTGCTACGTTCAATACATTAGCACAAGTGGCCGATGCAGCGAGGAAGCTGGAGATGCTGCAGGAGCGAGATGAGTTCGGGGAAGCTGAAAGACCCGACAAGAGGTAAACATTCGTATTCAAGCGGTAACCAAACCGCATCCTATCATTATATGTTCAATAATCATCTCTTAAACTGTATCTTCCAGGCAGAAAACTGGGGACCGGTCTCAGCCGGCTACTCAGCAGCAGCCCCATCAGCCCAGAGGAAACGGTCACTCTAACGACCGTTCTGTTGTGGAAAGGCGTAGCGGTAATGATAATTACCGTACCAACGCTGGACACTCCAACAATAGCAGGAACCACGGTAACTGAAGGGACCAGAACCACAGGGGTTCGCAACCTAACCGTTCAACTGTCACTGACCCTCAGCAAGCAAGGATTCCTGCTAGAGGATTTACTCATCCTCTTTGCAATACTTGCCATCACAGACACCCTGGCCCATGTCGTCGTGATACCGACGCATGCTTCAAGTGTGGCCTCCCTGGCCATCGTATCAAAGATTGCCGTAAGGGTGAGATGGAAGGTACCTCGGGTCATGCTGATAGTAAGCCGCCTCCTACCACTGGCGTGTCTACACGACATCTCGTGATCAGGCCAACAAATCTACAGGTACCATTACTGGAATTTTGTATATGTACGGCCAAGCTGCATGTGTTCTTTTCGATACGGGTGCCACTCACTCAGTTATTTCTACTGCTTATGCTAAGAACATTAGGACGCTCCCCTTGCCATTAGAGAATAGACTTACTATTTCCACGCCTTTGAGGGACTCTGTATTAATTACTCATGTATACAAGAGTCTTCCTCTAGAATTTGACGATAAAGTTCGTTCAGTTGATGCACTTCCACTGGACATGATTGACTTCGATATGATTCTTGGCATGGACTGGCTATCCAAGCACCATGCTACCATAGATTGCCACTCATATCGGGTGATCTTCGGCGACATTAATGCACCAGAGTACATTCATAACGGGTTCATACCCGGACGGTTTGTACAAATCATATCTACCCTGCAAGCACGTGCACTACTGTCACATGGCTGCGAGGGTTATCTAGCTACGGTTCACGACATTGAGGCTGAATCTCCATCGATTCAGGATCAACCAGTAGTGTCGGAATCCCAAGACGTTTTTCCAGCTGAACTTCCAGGCATACCACCTGCACGAGAAGTGGAATTCAACATTGACCTTGTTCCAGGAGCTGAACCAATCTCTAAGGCTCCGTACCGTATGGCTCCCATAGAGCTGAAGGAACTGAAGGATCAACTGCAAGAACTTCTCGAACGAGGGTTCATTAGACCGAGCTTATCTCCATGGGGCGCACCGGTCTTGTTTGTTAAGAAGAAGGACGGCAGCATGCGACTTTGCATAGATTACCGTGAACTCAACAAGATTACCATCCGCAATAGGTATCCACTGCCACGTATAGACGATCTGTTTGACCAACTTCAAGGGGCCAAACACTTCTCGAAGATCGATCTAAGGTCAGGCTACCATCAGCTAAGGGTTAATGAGCAGGATATTGCCAAGACTGCTTTTCGTACCCGCTATGGCCATTACGAGTTTGTAGTTATGCCATTCGGCCTGACTAATGCTCCAGCAGTATTCATGGATTTGATGAACAAAATCTTCCATGAATTTCTAGATAAGTTCCTCATTGTATTCATCGATGACATCCTGATTTTCTCAAAGTCCACGGAGGAACACGAAGACCATCTTCGTACGGTACTACAGGTTCTTCGTCAGAAGCAGCTGTATGCGAAATTCTCTAAGTGTGAGTTCTGGTTAGACAAAGTGGCATTCTTAGGTCACATTGTATCAGCAGAAGGAATCACTATGGACCCAACGAAGGTCGAGGCCATCACTAAGTGGCCAAGACCGACATCAGCGACAGAAGTCCGCAGTTTCTTAGGCTTAGCTGGATATTATCGCAGATTCGTGGAGAACTTTTCCCGCTTGGCACTACCTCTAACCAAACTGATGCGAAAAGGAGAGAAATTCGTCTGGACGGAAGAACAAGAGAAGAGCTTCGCAGACCTAAAGCAGAAGTTAGTATCTGCACCTATTCTTACTCTCCCATCTGGTACAGGTAGATTTCAGATCTACAGTGATGCATCGGGGAAGGGACTAGGCTGTGTTCTCATGCAACATGGGAAAGTGATCGTGTACGCTTCACGGCAGCTTAAGCCTTATGAAGAAAACTACCCTACGCATGACTTGGAACTTGCTGCAGTTGTGTTTGCATTGAAAATATGGAGACACTACTTATATGGAGAATCATGTGACATTTTCACGGACCACAAGAGTTTGAAGTACATCTTCACTCAACGTGAACTGAACATGAGACAAAGGAGATGGTTAGAGCTGTTAAAGGATTATGACATTAATCTACAGTATCATCCCGGAAAGGCTAATGTAGTAGCAGATGCACTTAGCAGGAAGTCCGGAATGATCAACGGCATTAAAATCAAGGAACATAACATAAGAGACTTGGAGCGACTAGACATCGAGATCATGATACGTGGGCAGCACGGATACTGGGCGAATCTTAGAGTAGAACCCGAGTTACTATCTAGGATCAAGGAAGCTCAGAAGGATGATGGAGAAATATGGGCGATAATTCAGAATTTGGAGAAGCAGACAGAATTCAGAATGGACGCAGACGGTATCGTTTGGCAGGGCACGAGACTTTGTGTTCTTGACAACCAAGAACTCCGGGAAGCATTGTTAGCGGAAGCTCATAGCTCCCCATTTTCTATACATCCTGGTTCGAATAAGATGTACCATGACATCAGACAGTACTTTTGGTGGAGTGGTATGAAACAGGATGTAGCCACTTATGTCTCCAAATGTCTTACGTGTCAGCAGGTTAAGATTGAACATCAGCGATCTGGCGGTCTCCTTCAACCGTTGGATATTCCAGAGTGGAAGTGGGACAAAATCACCATGGATTTTGTTACAGGTCTTCCGCCTACTAAGAAGAAGCACGATGCTATTTGGGTCATCGTTGATCGACTCACCAAATCCGCTCATTTCTTACCGATACGCAAGGAAGACCCGGTAAGTAAACTCGCAGATACGTACAGAAGGGAGATCATGAGACTCCACGGTGCTCCCTCCAGCATCGTCTCAGACAGAGATCCTCGTTTCACGTCGCGATTCTGGAAAGGTCTGCAAAAGGCTTGGGGTACACAACTTAAGCTTAGCACGACCTTTCATCCTCAAACTGACGGACAGTCGGAGCGAACGATTCAGACATTGGAAGACATGTTAAGGTCGTGTGCGTTGGAATGGACAGGTGATTGGGACGATTACATCTATTTGGTCGAGTTTGCATACAACAACAGCTGGCACGCAAGTATCAAATGTGCTCCTTTCGAAATGTTGTATGGCAGGAAGTGTCGCGCCCCGATCTGCTGGGATCAGGTGGGAGAGCGAACACTCGAAGGACCAGAAACTATAGAGATGACCAACGAGAAGATCGAGGTAGCTAAGCAGAAGCTGCAGGAAGCACGGTCGCGTCAGAAGAGCTATGCCGACAAGCATCGTAGGGACATACATTTTAACGTGGGAGATCACGTCTTCCTCAAAGTTTCGCCGGCACGTGGTGTTAAACGCTTCGGGATCAAAGGGAAACTCAGTCCTCGTTTCATCGGACCGTTTGATATCATAGAACGAGTCGGTGAAGTATCTTACCGATTGGCGTTACCTCCTCAGCTTTCGCACGTGCATAACGTGTTTCATGTGTCCTTACTCAGAGGGTACAAGTATCATCCCCTTCACATGGTTCAGTATCCACTAGAACAGATACGTGAAGATCTCACTTTCATAGAGGAACCCGAACGAGTTCTTGGCAGGCAAGAACGAGTCATGAAAAGGAAGACGATTCCATTCGTCAAAATCCTTTGGAGGGACCATACCGAGCGGGAAGCCACTTGGGAAACCGAGGAGTCTATCCGAGCTTCTTACCCTCACTTCATATTTTGAGTTCGGGTATGTTATTTCTTTTCCAGTCTATTTTATCTATAATTCGGGGACGAATTATTCTTTTTAGGGGGGAAGAATTGTAAAACCCGCATGCTTTTACCATGAATAGTGCCCTTAAGATCGTACGTCCTAGATTAAACTGACCTTATTTAGTATTGATCACATTCACGTGCTATTAATTAAGTAAGTACATACGTGTATAACATGATAAGTATCGTTTACGTACGAACTCATGATAAACATTTAATAAGTATTTCACGTGAACATAATTAAATCATGAACACCATTAAAACACGAACTAAAATAATTACGTAAATGCATATAATATAATTACGAGCATAAAATAAATACGATAAGCTACATAATAAAATAAACGAAAACACGTAAAACACGAACACGATTAACCACGAACGAACACGAAACATCGAGACACGGGAAAAGGGTACGGGAACCCCATGTGGGGACCCATACCCACGGCACACAAACCAATATGGGCTAAGCCCATTAACTTTTAACATGAAAGGGGGGGGGGGGGGGTAATGGTAAAAACTCTTTCATTTTCACATTTCAAGAAAAATAAACATTAAACCTAAAAAAGTTTTCCTCTCCTCCTCTTTGTCCTCTTTGTGCCGCCACCTATAACACCACCATAGGTGGTTGTTGGTAGATTTTGATCATAAAAATAAGTGCTATAAACCGTGTTTGTTCATCATCTTCCAAGCTACGTGTTGGTATATCATTTCTTAACCTTTCTTTTCATTTCTTTTAATCTTTGATTATTTTTATGAACATGTTATTATTGTTTTTACAAAAACACATTAATTAAACATAGATCTAACATGTTTTGATCATTAATTAAATCAAAGGATGATATAAGGGGTGTTTGTTTTTGGGCCGCAGGGTACAACCGACCCCAAGGGGGTTTGGTTTGTTTTAGCCGACCACCACCAAGACCTCTTTGGTCTTGGTTGGTGCGTGTGGGTCCCACGGCAACAAGGGGACACGGGTACCCCGGGTTGGTTTGGGGTACGGTGTCGAATTCATGCCCGATTCATGGTTCGTTGGTTAAAACCCGATTTATGCTAGATGTTAATTTTATGAATTATGAACTTAGGTTATAAATTAATTAATAAAATGATATATTAATTAATAACATGACTTAGGCTAATTTAATTATTAATTAACATGAAATTATTTTAACCTAAGTATTTTCATATAGTAAGCTTAGAATTAATTAATTATTTTAAACCATGCTTATAATTAATTAATTTAACATGACTTAGGTTATATTATTAGTACATAATAATACATATTTTAACCTAAGTATTTAATTCTATTTTAATTAAAACATGTTATATTTTAATTAAAATACTTTAACCTATAGTTTAATTAAAATACATGGAATAATGATTAAACTATACATTATATAATATGACTTAAGAAATAAGCATATAAACACTTAGGCTTATATACTTAGCTTATGTAACCAGTTTAATTCTAATTATGGAAACCTCTATTTATAGAAACTTAATTAAATAAGGCAACTAATCTAATTATGGAAACCTGCTATATATGGAAACTTATTTATTTCAGGCAGCTAATCTAATTATAGAAACCTTCTATATATGGATACTAATCTATTTTAAGCAGTAATTCTATTTTAGGAAACTTTCTATTTTAGGAAACTTTCTATTTTTAGAAACTTTCTATTTTTGGAAACTTTCTATTTTTGGTAACTTTCTATTTTTGGAAACTTTCTATTTTTGGAAACTTTCTATTTTTGAAAACCTGCTATTTTTGGAAAGTTACTTATTTTTGCACAATGAGTATAATAACACATGAAATACCAGTAAAACTTAATCAGATTAATCAGAACATAAGATAAACACAGATTAAGGCTTAAAACAGTAAAACATGACTTAAAACATATAAAATAAGTTAAGATAAGACATAAAACCCAGTACGTATTCAGTGATTCGATACTTATACACGTGTGTATTCATGTAGCGTTAGTGATCCAGAAGTAGGAGTCTTTCTTCCGTTCATTCACTGGACTTGAGGTACGGATTTCCCGTCCTTTCAGTATGGGCATTCTCTCCTTATTAGGATTTCCCCGTATGCAGCCAACTGTTTTCCCAGTACTTGTTTTATTGTTTTTGAATTGCTTATGTTTAATTTAGCATAACCTATAGCCATATACAAGCATGACCAGTTCACCTAGTTATGGAGGTACCATAACCATAACATTGGAGGCACCAATGTTATGACTTCCCCACGGCGGAGTGATTGCTCGTGGCGTCCTTTTCAGTTTTGGCCATATTATTATATCATGTGGGGCGTATGGTTGCATCCTAGTTACATGTTTATACAGGATTTCACGGTGAATGTGGTGTGTACCTTGCATCCTTCACAAGGAGTTGATCCCTCCTACCCAAACCAATTTATTAATTAGAGGCATCCCCTCTAATTTGCATGATGAGGTCACCCCTCTATGTATTCATGCACGTGACCTTTTCATGACCTATACGGGCTAATGGTAAATATGTTAAAACAGTTTTCATAAGATAAACATAAGGCTTTTCAAACTATAAAACCAGCTTTCTCAATACTTAACCAGGTTACTCAGAACTTAGTCTTCCGCTGTTATATGTTATATGCTTATCCTATTCATGCTATATTGTACATCCGTGCACTGAGCGTCTTGCTCAGCCGTTTTCCTTTTCTATGTTCCCAAAACGGCAGGTACTCAGGGACGCTCGTAGATTTCAAACGTACGTACATATGGACTAGAAGCTTTACTGCCTTTCTTTACTTTATGCATTTTAAATGCAGCTTGCAATGGACATTGTTTCGTCCTTTCCTTTTACAGTACTTATGTTTGTGTGTGATGAGCTTTACTTTTGGACTACCGATGTTTGATTCCGGTATTTCCCTTTTATGGTCAAATAATGCTTAGACATGTATCCTTGTATGCTTTGATGACACGCCATAATTATGCGTAATATTCCATTATCAAAATGGGGTGTTACAACAACAATCAACAAGAATGAAAACAACTTACAAAGCTTGTGATACCCAACGGAAATAATCACCCCGTGTCCTTGATTTAAGTCAAGAAACACAAGAAACCAATCAATTGAGCTGAGAACCACTTAATACAACCCCCCCCCCCCCCCCCCCCCCCCCAAATTGAAATTAGGTTTTCAGAAACTCTAACTCAAAAATCATCGGATCTTTTGATAACTAACAGTTTCTAACACGGTCATTAGTAGTCACCAATCAAATCACCACAGAATACCAGAAATTAACCCCCCCACCCCCCAATCTCAAAAACCTAGACTAAGAATTAATATCAAGAACCACGATTCAGAGAACCAGTCTCTGATACCATGTAATCAAGATAAAAAATAACTAATCTGCACACAACCAACCTTCCCAAGTGCAATATAATCAAAGAGTTAATACAATAAAACTAGTCCTTGGATGAGTGCTAGTGATACAAACACAAAATTGTACCAAATAGGTTGATCTAATTGCCTCATTACAAAAAACTCTCAAACTAACAAGATGATCAATAACAATTGATCAAGAGAAGTCAAGTTATCAATATGGATAACTTGATAAGAGAATAAGACTAAGAATAAAAAAACCAATGTTTTTGTATGTGTAAAAGATAAAAAGGGTTGAGAGAGAACGAACATGAACCTTAAGACATAAGCTCAGGTTATAATTAATTTGAACAACTTCATAGTTGCAACATTTAGTCCCTTTTTTTTAACTTTCTTTTTTTCCACTTTGAGTCTTACAATTAATTTGAACAACTTCAGCCTTTGTACTTCCAACCCGATCAGATATACATATCGTAGTGATGAAGAATGCAACCCTAGCAATACAATTAAATATGTAAAGTCGATATGCATGATAATTATTTAAAGAAACATGCAGCCGCAAACAAGAAATATATAAAAAAATCCAAAGCCTAGACTCCATGGACCAAACTATAACAAGTGGTGACTGCAAAAACTGTTGATCGCCATAACTTCATTCTGATCATGAAATGAATCCTTAGGTTTAATTAATGATATATGTCTGTGTGTCTCTGAACCACCCAGCCCCTATTTCAATACAAATAAATATCTGCATATTGTCTTTTGTTCATATTATATATGATGGACCGTCCATAGCTTCATACTTCGTTTGTAAGGCAAGTGTACATGGTTTTAAGATATATTTTCAAGAAACATAGATTTAAAAATAATATATGATACCTGTTATAAAGTAGAAATAATTGCGCTGCTGAAGTTTATGGTCTGGATCAGAGGGTCGGTTCCAACCTGTAAGGAGCCTACTTTTTTGCACACCCGAGTCTTGTTTTGTAATGACACAAGATGCAAGTTGATAAAAGATGGTTTTTGTTTGCACACATGATCTCTTGTTTTCTAATGTCACATAGATCATGATAAAAGATAGTTCTTGTTTTGTAATGTCACAAAGATCATGATAAAAGATAGTTTTTGTTTCTTGTAATAAATATAGTATGTCACACTGTTGATTAACTCATACCTTTGTTCATTTCTTGTAAGATTGTAATAGCTGTTTGATTTAAATGTACAAGTTATATGTTGGAATGATAGCATTTAGCAGTTTTCTAAATTTTAAAAGGTGTGAATCGGTGAAAATATCTTCATGTGTTTTTTTATGTCAACTGAACCTTTTTACAAAGACTCGGCTTCAAACAATGATCACTTGTTTTAATAACTTAATTACTCAAGAGTTACGAGTGAATCCAAGATATTTTTCAAAGAGGTTGTTTTTAGCTCGTCGACTGAGTGTTTGCAGAAATGATACCAACTATGCCAAACTCAGTGATAGCGGTTTCCCAAATTTCAAAATGTGTAAATCGGTAAAAACATCTTGATCTGATGTACTTTTTTGATGTCAATTGAACCCTTTTCTAAAGACTCGATTTCAAGCAATGATCACTTATTTTAGTGACTTAATTATTCAAGAGTTGTGATTGAATCAGGGACATTTTGTAAAAAGGTTTTTTTAACCGATTGACTAAGCGTTTATAATAAGGAAATGATATCGACTATGCCAAAGTCCAGTTGATAACAGTTTTCCAAATTAACTACCGCATTATAATTGGAAATAACACAAGCAACGCGTTTTAAATTTCTTTTGTTGTGACGAGTAGGTGTTGTTAGGGGCGAAGCCAGGTGGTGTACAAATGTTTTAACCCGTCATATAACATAATTAAAAAGTGAATTAGGACAAATTAGAAACGCATTTTTATAAACCCGGTGCATTTTAGATTCATTTGAAAAACATCGATATTTTTTAAAAATTTAACATTAAATTGAAAAAATATATAAGCGTCCCGGACACCCGCGAGACACTCCTGTCTCCATCACTACGTGTTGTATACATAACATCTTTTTCTAGCCCTTAAACGACTTGGACTCGTGTTTTGTAACCATTTAATTAACTGGTATGTAAACCTCTGAAAATTTGATCCATACACACAAGCTAGATTAGAAAAGAAACAAGAATATATTCTCACACGACACTTTCTTATTTTTCCTACTCGCATAAAAATATAACAGGATGATGGAGTAAACTGATTTCAATAAAACTTTGAAGTTTCCTCAAACAGTTGATCGGGATTTGGAATAAGCTCTCTGATTCAATTCAAACTTCAGCTACGTACCCTTGGAATTCAAACGTATTTATTGAACTAGTCAAACTTACCAATCCTAGATTAACTACTAACTAGATTTTAAGACAGACGTATATTTCGAATAGTAAGATCTTCAGCATTTGGAAAATACAATTCGGAACTTTTATTTTAGAGTTAACTGCATTTTTGGTCATCGTGGTTTGGTCTCGTTTTCACTATTGGTCCATAAACTCAAATAGTTTCGGTTTTGACCTAAAATGTAAAGTTTTCTTCACTTTTGGTCCATTTCCGTCAACCTCATCACATTGACTGTAAATTTTGAGGGTATTTTTGTCTTTTCATTATATTATATTAATCCTTTTCTCAATTCTTTTTCTTTTTTCTTCCATCTATCTTCTTCACTTTTTCTAAATTCTTTCTCCAGCTATATTCACATTTATTTTATTTCTTCCTATCTCTTCTCAGATCCATAAGCAACATTATTTGGAGACATTGTTTTCCTTCATCTTCTTTAAACACTAAACTCGTAATTATAATAATCACAAATAATAAATCATCACCACCATCAACCGCCTCCCAACCAATCACCACCTCGCCATCAGATCCAGCCATCCGTTGAAGATACGGATACAGTTTTGGTGTTCAATATTCGAACCACCCTAACACCCAGATCTGGATTTTTGTGCTAGATCCGACGAGCTCACCGCCGGTCACAACTTAGATTGGCGAAAAGGATTATGATGAGATCATCAATGGTGGCTAGATCTTAAGGAATAATGTTTAGGCTGTTTGTGGTTTTAAATTTAATTAGTTTTTTGAATGTGATTTTCATGAAGGGTTGTAAATATATCAGTGATAAAAGGGTTTGGATTGATGTATATTTTTTTATGTTCGAGTTAGAAATGATTATATAGATTTTAGATATATGGATGATTTGTGTCAGAGATTTGATATGAAAAATAGTCCTTAGATCTATACTGATATATGGATGTTTGTTCGTGACAATTTTTTTTAAGCAGTCTTCAAATGGTGATGAACTGGGATTATATGTTTCTTCCAAAATTATTTTAAAATGTTTGTAAAATTTAATTGATAATAATAATAATAATAATAGTAATAATAATAATAATAGTAAAATAAAGTGATGGTTAAATAAAATAATAATAATAATAATAATAATAATAATAATAATAATAATAATAATAAATGAGAGGACAGCTTAGTAATTTCACGGTATGAGAATGAGGGTATTTTAGTCATTTTATATGGTCAAACAGGTCAAACTGACAGAGTTAACGAACTTGGACCAAAAGTGAAGAAACGTTTACGTTTTAGGTCAAAATCAAAACTATTTGAGTTTTTGGACCAAAAGTGAAAACGAGACCAAACCACGAGGACCAAAAATGCAGTTAACTCTTTATTTTATTTGTAGAATCATACAAAATAGTCTTTTTATCGTTATTCTTCCAACAAAAAACTTATTCTCCTAACAATCATCTTGATCCTTAGTGCGAAACCGTCTGAGTTATTGGGATTTCTTTTCGCGAGTCTCTCTTAGTTCGGGTCCCGAGACCTGCCCGTTATAAATGGTATAACTCGAAGGTCGAATTTCAGTAGATATTAAAATGTCGTTGTAAAAAAAAAAAACTAAAAACTTATATAGACACTACAACAAAACAAGTGTTTAGGGTCGCCCTTTTTCTAGGGTCGACTTAGTCGTCCCTAGATTAAGGGGGGACCCACCACTTTAACAACAAATTCTTGGTCAAAAGGGCTGTGGGGAAAAGTGGGGACCACAAAACCTAGGGACGACTTAGTCGTCCCTAGGTTAAATAAACTTATTTTTCCCTTTTTAAATCTTTTTTATATATTTAAAATTAATATAAATATTTTTTATTTAAAAAGTTTAAAATGAAAGTGGGGACCAGAAAACCTAGGGACGACTTAGTCGTCCCTAGGTTAAATAAACTTATTTTTTCCGTTTTAAATCTTTTTTATATATTTAAAATTAATATAAATATTTTTTATTTAAAAAGTTTAAAATGAAAGTGGGGACCAGAAAACCTAGGGACGACTTAGTCGTCCCTAGGTTAAATAAACTTATTTTTTTATCTTTTTTATTTATTTAAAATTATTTAAAATTAATATAAATATTATTTAAAAAAACGTTTTAAAAAACGTATAAATATAAATAATTTTAAAATTAAATTATTTAAAATTACTTTATACATATTTAAAAAAATATATATATTTAGTTAAAAATAACTTTATACCTATTTAAAAAAAAACTTTATATATATTTAAAAAAATTTATATATTTAGAAAAAAAATTATACATATTTAAAAATAACTTTATACATATTAAAAAAACTTTATACATATTTAAAAAAAATTTATACATATTTAGAAAAAAAAGTATACATATTTAAAAAGAACTTTATACATATTTAAAAAAAAACTTTATACATATTTAAAAAAAACTTTATACATATTTAAAAAAAACTTTATACATATTTAAAAAAAACTTTATATTTATTTAAAAAAAACTTTATACATATTTAAAAAAACTTTATATTTATTTAAAAAAAACTTTAGATATATATTTAACACTTAAACACGCGCTTAATTAAAAATATATATTACAACGATAATAGATTCATAAATAAGAAAAAAACATCACAAACTAGTTAAAACTAAACGTACAGATTAACACATAATAATAAAATACAAATTAACACATTAAAATAACAAATAGATTACTACTCAAAGCTAAGATTTTCCATATCATTTAAAAGCTCATGAAGTATTGCAGCCGATTGACATGCGTGGTCTTCAGGATGCCTTTCCATTTCTAGTCTTGTCTCTAGCATCTTTATCTTTAGATCTTTGATCTTGCAATTAGAGCACTCAGTTGGTGCAGATTGAGAAGGACCTGTATAAGAACTTGGATGTGAACCTTGAGGTGTTGAAGATCCAGGGAAAGATCTTATACGGAGTTCGAGATCAAAATCATCCTTCCATTTAAAATATTTACATCCATAATCATTTGTTTTTGGCTGTTACAAAGTAAACAAATAACATGACATGTCATTTTAATAATCACACGTATTACATAACTAAAACATTTGATTGTTTACCTTCGAAAGAGGACACGCATAGTAAAGTTTACCAAAGCTATGAGGTTGATGTGACTGTCTCAACACAATATATCCCTTTCTACATGTACACTTATAAGCTTCAAGCGGATCCATATTATGCAAAATCGGGTGGTGGTGGTGGTGAGTTTGGTATGAGAGGATAAGAGTTTGTGAGGATAAGAGCTACCATAAATAAAGATAAAAATTTAGGGTCGACACATTTAGGGACGACTTAGTCGACCCTAGCTTTCCCGCCAACATTTTCCCGCCAGCATTTACCGCCAACATTTCCCGCCAATATTTGGAATCACTGGTTGAACCTATAACGTATAACCGTAACATATGGACTCGTCGGTTGAACCTATAACGTATAACCGTAACATATGGACTCGTCGGTTGAACCTATAACGTATAACCCTAACATATGGACTCGTCGGTTGAACCTATAACGTATAACCGTAACATATGGACTCGTCGGTTGAACCTATAACGTATAACCCTAACATATGGACTCGTCGGTTGAACCTATAACGTATAACCGTAACATATGGACTCGTCGGTTGAACCTATAACGTATAACCCTAACATATGGACTCGTCGGTTGAACCTATAACGTATAACCCTAACATATGGACTCGTCGGTTGAACCTATAACGTATAACCGTAACATATGGACTCCTCGGTTGAACCTATAACGTATAACCCTAACATATGGACTCGTCGGTTGAACCTATAACGTATAACCGTAACATATGGACTCGTCGGTTGAACCTATAACGTATAACCCTAACATATGGACTCGTCGGTTGAACCTATAACGTATAACCCTAACATATGGACTCGTCGGTTGAACCTATAACGTATAACCGTAACATATGGACTCGTCGGTTGAACCTATAACGTATAACCCTAACATATGGACTCGTCGGTTGAACCTATAACGTATAACCGTAACATATGGACTCGTCGGTTGAACCTATAACGTATAACCCTAACATATGGACTCGTCGGTTGAACCTATAACGTATAACCGTAACATATGGACTCGTCGGTTGAACCTATAACGTATAACCGTAACATATGGACTCGTCGGTTGAACCTATAACGTATAACCCTAACATATGGACTCGTCGGTTGAACCTATAACGTATAACCGTAACATATGGACTCGTCGGTTGAACCTATAACGTATAACCCTAACATATGGACTCGTCGGTTGAACCTATAACGTATAACCCTAACATATGGACTCGTCGGTTGAACCTATAACGTATAACCGTAACATATGGACTCGTCGGTTGAACCTATAACGTATAACCCTAACATATGGACTCGTCGGTTGAACCTATAACGTATAACCCTAACATATGGACTCGTCGGTTGAACCTATAACGTATAACCCTAACATATGGACTCGTCGGTTGAACCTATAACGTATAACCCTAACATATGGACTCGTCGGTTGAACCTATAACGTATAACCGTAACATATGGACTCGTCGGTTGAACCTATAACGTATAACCCTAACATATGGACTCGTCGGTTGAACCTATAACGTATAACCGTAACATATGGACTCGTCGGTTGAACCTATAACGTATAACCGTAACATATGGACTCGTCGGTTGAACCTATAACGTATAACCGTAACATATGGACTCGTCGGTTGAACCTATAACGTATAACCGTAACATATGGACTCGTCGGTTGAACCTATAACGTATAACCCTAACATATGGACTCGTCGGTTGAACCTATAACGTATAACCGTAACATATGGACTCGTCGGTTGAACCTATAACGTATAACCCTAACATATGGACTCGTCGGTTGAACCTATAACGTATAACCGTAACATATGGACTCGTCGGTTGAACCTATAACGTATAACCCTAACATATGGACTCGTCGGTTGAACCTATAACGTATAACCGTAACATATGGACTCGTCGGTTGAACCTATAACGTATAACCCTAACATATGGACTCGTCGGTTGAACCTATAACGTATAACCGTAACATATGGACTCGTCGGTTGAACCTATAACGTATAACCGTAACATATGGACTCGTCGGTTGAACCTATAACGTATAACCCTAACATATGGACTCATCGGTTGAACCTATAACGTATAACCCTAACATATGGACTCACCGGTTGAACCTATAACGTATAACCATAACATATGGACTCACCGGTTGAACTTATAACGTATAACCGTAACATATGGACTCGTCGGTTGAACCTATAACGTATAACCCTAACATATGGACTCGTCGGTTGAACCTATAACGTATAACCGTAACATATGGACTCCTCGGTTGAACCTATAACGTATAACCCTAACATATGGACTCACCGGTTGAACCTATAACGTATAACCATAACATATGGACTCACCGGTTGAACCTATAACGTATAACCCTAACATATGGACTCGTCGGTTGAACCTATAACGTATAACCCTAACATATGGACTCGTCGGTTGAACCTATAACGTATAACCCTAACATATGGACTCGTCGGTTGAACCTATAACGTATAACCGTAACATATGGACTCGTCGGTTGAACCTATAACGTATAACCCTAACATATGGACTCGTCGGTTGAACCTATAACGTATAACCCTAACATATGGACTCGTCGGTTGAACCTATAACGTATAACCGTAACATATGGACTCGTCGGTTGAACCTATAACGTATAACCCTAACATATGGACTCGTCGGTTGAACCTATAACGTATAACCGTAACATATGGACTCGTCGGTTGAACCTATAACGTATAACCGTAACATATGGACTCGTCGGTTGAACCTATAACGTATAACCGTAACATATGGACTCGTCGGTTGAACCTATAACGTATAACCCTAACATATGGACTCGTCGGTTGAACCTATAACGTATAACCGTAACATATGGACTCGTCGGTTGAACCTATAACGTATAACCCTAACATATGGACTCGTCGGTTGAACCTATAACGTATAACCGTAACATATGGACTCGTCGGTTGAACCTATAACGTATAACCCTAACATATGGACTCGTCGGTTGAACCTATAACGTATAACCGTAACATATGGACTCGTCGATTGAACCTATAACGTATAACCGTAACATATGGACTCGTCGGTTGAACCTATAACAAATTAAGTATAACGTATATTTTAATATTAATTATAATAATTTATTTTGATTTTTATTATTAATTTTATTAAATATAGGGAAGATATAATGCAAAAATCTCTTGAAAAACACTTAGGGACGACTTTGTCGTCCCTAAATATCAAATGATGTCGTCCCTAAAAAACCCTCCAAAAACACTTAGCCAAATTTTGTAAAACTTGAAAAATTTGGGAAAATTTTAAATAACCCGCTTTGGGTTTGAGGTTCCCGGTTTACACCTAGGGACGACTTAGTCGTCCCTAGGTTACAAAAGTCGTCCCTAAGAATTAATATTAGACAAAAAAAAAACCTTTTTATTATTAACCTAGGGACGACTTAGTCGTCCCTAGATTACTAAGGGAAAGTCGTCCCTAGGTGTTAAATACAGATAGTGGTCTTATCTTCATATCTCATTTTTTCACTGTTAAAAAAAATAAAAAACGGGAGCACGCAGCGCTAAAGCTAAGCAATCATCATCACCATCAATCCGACCCACCACCAATCACCATCAATCCAACCCACCACCATCACCATCAATCCGACCCACCACCAATCACCATCAATCCAACCCACCACCAATCACCACCGTTCCGACCCACCACACCACCACTGCCGTCAGCCACCGGACCACCACCATGATATGATGTATAATGTTGGTTTATTTTGGGATTGTTTATTTAGTTAAAGGTAAATGATGTATAATGTTTAATTTGGTTTAATTTTGTTTAATTTTTAATTGGTATAATGTATAATGTTTAATTTCGGTTTGTTTATGCTAGGATTGTTTATTTAGTCAACCACCGGACCACCACCAGTCACGGCAGCAGTCACGGCAACAGCAACCACATTTTGTTTAAATTTGTTTTTTAAATAAATATAAAGGTAAATGAGTTTTTTTAACTATTAATTTTGTTTAAATTTGTTTATGTTTAATTATTATTAATGTTTATATTTTATTTCCTAGCACTGCCGTCACCACCACCACCACTGCCGTCGCGGCAGCAGTAGCAACCACCACCGCCGGCAGCAGCAGCAGTAGCCACCACCACCGACAGCAGCAGTAGCCACCACCACCAATAAAGGTGATTTTGGCTTAATATTTTGCCTTATGATTTCGGATTATATTTAAGCTTAATTGATTTAGGCTTAGTTGATTTCGGCTTAATATATATATATAATTGATTTCGGCTTAATTGATTTAGCATTAGTTGATTTCCGTTGTATATAGTGCTTAATATATATATAGATGATTTCGGCTTAATTGATTTAGGCTTAATAGAATTCGGGTTATATATGGCTTGATATTTATATAGGGATTCGGGTTAATATTTAGGCTTAATATGAAATAGGCATGAGTTTAATTTTTTTTTTATATGTTTCTCGTAGCCGAGACCCGAGTCACAGTCGAAGGGAACCGAGTCACAGCCAAGAACTGAGACCCGTGTCACAGCCGAAAAAAGGTAATGTTTTTTTTTTTAAATTGTTGTGGTGTTGTTTGTTTCAAATTAGAAATTTTTTTGGGAACCAACTAATTTAGGTTTTCTTTATTTTATGTTTGTTTTTGGTTAGCACCAGGACAGTCGGGACAACTTCCTCATCCGGACCTCTTTTTCTATCTTTATATCTTTGCTTATTCCAGTCGTGACCGAGGTGTGTAATTAATATTATGCATATGTTTATTATATTATATATATATGATATATGATTGTTAGTCTTTGTAGTAAATAATTTTAGGAATATTTTAGGATTTTATCGATTAATTTCGGAAAATTCCCGTCCGAAGTTAATCAACCTATAGAAAACCCGTCCGAAATTAATTTATTAGGAATTAATTTCGGAAAGTCCCCTGTTTGGGACTGCTTTTTGATGTTTCGTCTCATTTAGGATATGAATGCGTATAACTGGTTTATTATTTGAGATGATTTCGACAGTGTTTCTCCTTTACTCCTACGAATATGTCTTTAAACACATATTTGGGGAGTAGAGGGGAAATGCTGCCGAAATTTACTCAAATAGTAAACCGGTTATACGCATTCATATATGGGACGAAACATTCAAAAGGTGGGTTAGGATTGCCTTCCACAGTTGCACTAGGAAGAAAAAAAAGAGTTCATATTCATTTTGTTAGTATGACATTTTACGTATAAAAAAAATAATTTATCTGAGTATGTTTATTTGCAACGCAGTTATGACAATTGATAAGAGTTGGACCACTGTAAACAATCGTAATTCCAATGAGTTTTTAGATGGTCTTTTTGGATTCATCCAGGATTGTGAGAAATTTTTGCACCCCATCTCACAAAAGCTCCGTTGCCCATGTAGTCATTGTTGTAACCGTGAAAAGTTGGTTACCCTCGGCCAACTTGAGGCACACATATCCAGATTCGGGTTTGACAAACATTACACCACTTGGATATATCACGGTGAACCAATTCTTCCATTACCTCCACTATTACCACATTCACCTGATCGAATTCACATGGATGCGTTCTTCGAAGATATTTCTGCAAATAATATTCCAAATCCACCATCTGAAACTCCACCCTCTCAAACTCCACCAACTCAAACAACCGGTCCTCAACCAACCCAAACATCGGGTCCTAGTAACGAGTTTGAAGAGTTACTCGCTAGGTCTGCCCAAAAGTTGTACCCGGGTTGTGATATGACCACATTGGAATTTACATCAGAGATTTCGCACATCAAGGTTTTACACAAAATAACTGATGCCGGGTTTAACAAAATTCTAGCTCTTCTCCAAAAGGCATGTTCCCCTAGTAAAGGATACAATTTCCCGTCTTCATACTATGAAATAAAAAAGACATACAAAAAGATCGGGTTAGGATACGAATCGATCCATGCTTGTATAAATGATTGTTTTTTATATTGGG
This sequence comes from Glebionis coronaria, assembly GCA_025667525.1. Classification (NCBI taxonomy): domain Eukaryota; kingdom Viridiplantae; phylum Streptophyta; class Magnoliopsida; order Asterales; family Asteraceae; genus Glebionis; species Glebionis coronaria. The sequence goes on along the minus strand of JANFOE010000322.1, from coordinate 2,384,341 downwards.
GATCACCGGAAAACAAGGAGAGGCAAACTTGTCCAATCTGTAACGCGAGCAGATGGAAAAACCCAAAGAAGAAAAAGGGGACGCAATTAGTTGCCAACAAGGTGGTGCGTTACTTTCCGATAACACCTAGACTACAACGTATGTTCAACACAAAAGACATAGCAAAGTGGATGACTTGGCATGCGACCGGACAGTCTAAGGAAGACGGTAAAATGAATCACCCCTGTGACGGCAAAGCATGGAAATATTTTGACATGATGAAACCTGAGTTCTCTTGTGACCCTAGAAACGTTCGATTAGGGTTGGCTGCTGATGGTTTTAATCCTTATGGCATGATGAGCCAAACTTACAGCATGTGGCCGGTTATATTGACAACATACAACACACCACCGTGGATGTGTTTGAAAGAAACTTCTTTAATGTTGACGATGTTAATTCCCGGCCCTAAATCAGCTGCAAAGGACATTGATGTTTACTTGCAGCCTCTAATTAAAGAACTTAAAGATTTATGGGAGGGAGTCTGGACGAAAGACGCTGCTACGGGTACTCATTTCAAAATGAAAGCGGCGGTTTTATGGACCATCAATGATTTTCCAGCTCGAGGTAGTTTGTCTGGGTGGACTGGGCAAGGGTACCTCGCATGCCCTACTTGTAATGTTGACACTCCATCGATGCGTATCAACAGCAAAATCGTTTATGTTGGTTACAGAAGATGGTTAAGAACAAATCATCTAGATCGGAAAAAATCCAAGGAATTCTACGGTTTTCCCGAAAATAAGCCTAAACCAAGAAAGTTTTCAGAACTTGATATTCAATTGCAGATTAGTAAAGTCTTTAAACGTAAACCGGGGAAACATAAACTAATTCTCAAAGAGAACCGCCCCAAAAATCGAGATGTTGAATTGAACTGGAGTAAGCGTTCTATCTTTTGGGATCTTGAGTATTGGCCCTTTCTTCTACTAAAACACTGTTACGATGTCATGCACATCGAAAAGAATTTCCTTGAGGCTTTACTGAATACCCTGTTACAGAACGACAAATCCAAAGACACGCCAAAGGCAAGGCTAGACTTAGAAAAAATGGGAGTTCGAAAGGAGTTGTGGTTAGTTAAAAAAGATAACGGGAAGTTCGATAAGCCTCATCCAAAGTTCTCTTTCACTCCAGAAAAAAGAAAACTTTTTTGTAAATTCATTAAAGGAGTCAGACTACCTGATGGCTTTGGATCCAACTTCAAGAAAAAAGTGACCGCTGATGATGACAATATAACGAACTTGAAATCTCATGACTGTCATATAATGATACATCGGTTACTTCCTTATGGAGTGCAACAATACTTGCCCAAAGACGTTGCAAAACCTATAATCGACATTTGCTTATTCTTTAAGCAACTTTGTGCTCGAAGTTTGACTGTGCAGGACATGAAAGAAGCTAAAAACAAATTGATCATTATGATGGTTAATTTAGAGCAAATCTTTCCTCCTGCTTTTTTCGACATAATGACTCATTTGGTTATACATCTACCCGATGAGGCTATTCTAGGTTCCGTTACTCGCGGCAGGTGGATGTATCGATTTGAAAGATACATGAAAAAGCTAAAGAATTATGTACGAAATAAAGCAAAGCCTGAAGGTTCTATTGCTGAGGGTTATGTTGCAGAAGAGGCATTAACTTTTTGTTCGCGTTACCTTAAGGATGTCGAGACGAGATTTAACCGCCTTGGCAGAAATGAAGACGATTTGCCTGGACAACCAGATAAATTTGAGGTGTTCCGGACCGTATGCACACCGACGGGTGGAATCAAACCAACTCGTATGACTAATGACGACATGCAGGCAGTTACGTGGTTTATACTTAACAACAGTCCTGAAGTCGAAGCCGACATCTCAGCTTACAGCGAGTATGTTTCTTCCTATTTTTTATAATTTTGAAAATTATTCTTTCTCGATGACTTCTGCTAATATCATGAACCTTTGCAGAGAGGTGCCTGATAATGTGGAAACGAGTTTTCCTGCGTGGTTTAATAACATGGTAAATACATTAGATATATTACCTTGGAGTTATTCCTCATCTAATAAACCTTTTTGTATCTCATTTTTGTAGACTCGTGAAAAAAAAGTGAGTGTGGGCTGTAGTGACGAGTTATTCTCTTTGGCATGTGGACCTATTAGTTCATGTACATACCCCTCTTGCATAGTGAACGGTGTGAAGTTTGTGGTACGTGAACGCGATATACTTCGTACCACTCAATGCAGCGGAGTTTCAACACCCGGGGTTGATGGAGAGATGTATTATGGTCAACTCGAAGATATTCTGGAGCTCACTTATATCGGCAACCGCAAGGTTTTTTTGTTTCGATGTAAATGGTTTGACACAATTAACCCTACCAATTGCACCAAACGCAACAGACGTTCTTACACTGAGCAAGGCATACATCATATTTTGACCGATAGGCTATTTCACCAAAATAACCCATACATTTTCCCGACACAAGCAACACAAGTATTCTACCTTGAAGACCTTGCTAGACGACCGCTTCATTGGAAGGTCGTCGAACAGGTTTATCATCGAGATGTGGTAGAGTCCGATGAAGATGTTATACATGGTAGCAGTTCATCAGATGTTACACTGTCTGTTGCTTTGCCTAATTTGGGTATTACGGATTTGAGTGTAAATACTCAACCAACGGAAGTGGACGCCCCACCGGTTGATGATGATATTATTAATATTGAAGATGATGAAGTAGTTGCACACGTCATTGGTGATGTTGATGATGATGATTTAGTGTCGGATGATGATGAAGTGAACCATAATAATGATGTTCAAAAGTTTTATCTAGCGATGATTCTGAAGATGATGACAATTGATATTAAGTTGTATTTTGAATGAAACAGTTGTTATATGCTTTAATGTGTAATTTTTTATTTGTAAACGATTGTTATATGCTTAAGTTGTTGTTTGAATGAAACAATTGTTATACGTTTAAATGATGATGAGTTGTTTTTATTTGTTTAAATGTGTAATTTTGTATTTTAATGAAAACGTTTTTATATGTTAAAATGTGTATATTGATATGAATTTGTGTATTAGTATTAATTGGTTAATTAAATTGTGTAATTTTGTTTTTTAATGAAAATGTTTTTATATGTTAAAATGTGTATATTGATAAAATGTGTATACTGATATGAACTTGTTATTTTACAGATGGCATGTGTAGCTCCTAGGTCACACGGTGGGGATGCTGGTGGTAGTCCACCCAGACGGCCCACACGTCCTGTACCGGCCGAGTGTCAGCGTAAGAAATCATTATATTTTTTTATAACACTGATATTTATAATTTATGTCACTTGAATTTTTACGAGTAAATAACATATCTTTTGTAGGTTCAAATCAACGCTTTGTGACCAACCTAGAAAAATTAAGGAAGGCGTACAGAAATAATAACGAAAAACCTTTGACAATTGGCTTTGAATTTAAAGATCAGAAAACCTTCCATTTTCTGGGCAATTATGCATCATTGTTGACTCATCTTTTGGGGGAATTAATCCGGTCACTTCCCCTGAACTGCGAATGGGACGAAATTCCAGAGTCTGATAAAGCTCATATTTATCCTACAATTGAGGTGAAAATTGTTTATTTTACTTATATTGTTATTGTTATCGACATTTAGATATGTGTGTTATGTTTAATTTGTTTGTTTATTTAAATTCATATGTTTTTATGCAGACATATTTCGACCTCGAGCCATGGTACAATGATCGTACTCAGGTGGTGTGTGGCAGTGGTGTGTATGAGGTGTGTACTCGGGTTAGGCTTGCGTTGGAATATCAGCTGAGGTTGCTGTATAGAAAATACAAGAACAGGATCAAGAAACATTATTATTCGAAATATGAGACGCCCGCACTGGCACAAGAACATGTACCGCCTGAGAGTGTGTGGGACGGTAGAACCGAAGGTGATTGGGGTGAATTGGTTCAGTGGTGGTCAGACCCAAAGAGGGTGGCAAGAAGTGAGGTTAATACTGTTAATCGTTCCAAAAACACGGTACCGACCACTCAAGGCAAAAAACCATTCGCCCGAGGAAGGAATGAATACGTAAGACTCTTTATAATTTTTGTGATTTATTTAAAAGCGTTTATATTGTTTATTTATTATAGCTCGTTACTAATTTATTTGAGATTTTACAGAAAGTCAAGGAAGGGGTTTACGAGGACCTGGTTGAAACATGGAGGAAGGGGCACTCAAGTGGTGGCACGTTTAAAAGTAAAGAAAACGAGGAAAGATATGTAAGTAATATATAACTCTTTACATGCCTTAGTAACTAATTTCATTTCTTTTAAATCGTTTTTTTTTTCCCAGGAAAAGATGAAAGCCCTCAGTGACCAAGTGAGAGCCGGTATAGTCCCGCACATGTCTGATAAAGAAATAGTGGCTCAAATCATGCCAAGTCAAAATAAGCAAAATGTGTCGGGACAAGGCAGAAAGTTACCGGGTGGTGCCAATAACACAACTCGCAGGTTATATATCCTCAATAAAACAAAATGTAAATCAATTGTTCATATTTATGTCTTGTTGTATATAATGAAACATTGTTGTTGTAACTTATCGCAGGCGGGGTGCTCCACGTCGACCAGATGTTCCCTCTCGTAGTGAATTTCAAGAATTGATAGAACGAAATGAGCGAGAGATGGAGCTGCTGAGGAGAGAGAATCAGGCGGCGCAGCAACGGGCTTACTTGGCAGCGTTAAAGGCAGATGCTGCGCAACAATATAGTCAGACGTCGTACGAGCATATGGCGCAATATCAGAGTCAATTGGGTGAGTTTTTCCAGAACTACAACTCAAATACTGATCACCCAATTAGACCTCCTACTTTTGTACCCCCGCCCCGACCATTTGTTATGCCCACCCTAGCTCCTGATTGGGCTCATTTAGTCCAACCCCCCTATCCTTGGGCACAACCAGTGCAACCTCCTTCCATCGACCCATACCGACCATCTTTGCCCGACAATCTCCAACCACTCCAACCTCCCTATACCGGCACTTATCCTATTACTCCCGTCACCAACAATAACACATTTAACTATTGTTATCGTCCCACCACACACTCGGCTTATGAGATCGGCTCTACTTCACAATCCATACCCGGAGGTTCTCGTGTAATCTCAAATCCCCATGAGCACGATTACCGGTCCGTTGACGAGTTGGGTCGAGATAGGAATGTACAAAACAGTGGTGACGACTTATCAGGCGATGACGAGGTGAATGACGAGGGGAGTGACGAGGAGGGTGACGATAGGGAAGGTGACTTTTCACCTAACGAGGATGCGGAGTAGAGGTTGTGGTAGTATTTTTCTTATTATGCATGTTTAATAAAGTTTGAGACTTGTAGCGTTTGAAACATTTGATTTAGGATTGAATAAGTGTATTTGATGAATATTGTATCGTGACGTTGGATAATTTATCGTAATATGGTATTGTAACGTTTATTGATTTGTTATTATTCTGTATTTGTCGAATTCTGCCATTTTGAATTGTGGATTTTGTCCGGAAAAAGTTCCGGAAAAAATCTGGAAACTGCAAAATAGCCCAGTTTTTTTTTTACCCCCCAGGTACACCTAGGGACGACTTAGTCGTCCCTAGGATATTACCAGAAAATAAAAAAAAACATATTTATTACTCTAGGGACGACTTAGTCGTCCCTAGGATTAAAAATGCCCAGGTGTCAATACCTGGGGACGACTTAGTCGTCCCCAGGTATTGAATACCTGGGCATTTTTAAACCTAGGGACGACTAAGTCGTCCCTAGGGTAATAAATTTATTTTTTTTTTATTTTCTAAAAATGTTTTTTTTAATATTTATAAAAAAGATTTTATTAAAAATAATAAAAAAAAGAATTTTTAAGAAAAATTTTGAAAAAACATTTTATTTATTTATAACCTAGGGACGACTTTGTCGACCCTAGGTTACAAAGAGGGTCGTCCCTAGGATTAGTCAATTTTTTCAACGTAATGGGTTGCGGGACCCACTAAGTCGTCCCTAGGATACAAAGAGGGGTTCGTCCCTAGGATCCTAGAGACGAATTTTTAGGCACAACCTCCTAGGGTCGACTTAGTCGTCCCTAGGAGTTTAGGGTCGAAAAAGTGCTTCCCTAGGGACGAATAAGTCGTCCCTAGGGTTCAAAATTGTTGTAGTGAGATTAAATATTCGTTTGTTAAGCTTTTGCAACTCGTTAGGCAAAACTATGTTATTTGGCTCGTGATGATTAAACGAGAGTATTTAAACCGAGCCAAATATTAGTTTTCAAAAGCTAGGTACTTTCGAGATCCACTCGAGCTCGCGAGTATTAAGTTCTAGCTCAAGTTAAACAAGCTCAAGCCCGAGTACCTCGTTTAAAGCTTGACTCATCAACACTCCTAATGCTTGATAACATCAATTAGGTACATCAGTACATGTTTTAGTATCAAATTTCCTTGGTTTGTTGCTCGTTATGATAAGGTTTTTATAAAATTTGGCATTGATTTGCTATTTTTTCACATTTTCTAGCTATTTGGGAGAATTTTAAGGAAAATACGTGTAAAAGAACGTAAAAAAGCTAACAGTAGTAAAAAAAGAGCATGCAGACATACGGGGTACACTATTAATGACCTATACGTTGTATTAGAACAAAGAGGAAACGCGACTAGGTCCTTTGAAGACTTATACACTGCACGCCGTATAAGATTTATGCCTATACGCCGTATATACGAAAGTTTAGTCACGCGCCATAAAGTGCAAGTTTGATGTCACAAGGATGCTTATACGCTGTATAGGATATTTTGTCTATAAGCCGTAATCGATATAAAGCTTTTCTTGTAATATAGAGAAAAAGGATTACGAAAATAAGCTAACACTCAGCTATTGTTAGAACATATTCTGTGTTCACGTCATTTATAATGTACAATTTTGGGATATAATATGTCGATATATACACTAATTATATGAGTATTAGTTGCTTTGTCAAAATAAAACTGCCACTGATCTTACTAACATGGCGTGTGGCTTCCTAGCGATTAGTTGACAGATTTTTGCAACAATGATGAAAAGACTATGTTCTCATACAAGTTTTCGGAATAACAATAAGTAAAACTTATGCCAAACCTTTCATATCATCCACCCAGTTTTTTGCTTCTTTTATTAACTCCGTTGCATAGCCTAGACCATTTTCCGTTAATTTTGCGTGCAACCGAGTACAATAGCATTACCGGTGACGGATATATATTAATGCTCAACAGTAACTTAAGGGTTTGAGTACAGGAAATGTAGCTAGCTACTTCTGGAAGAGCCCGCCTTTCAAGTTATTGTGAATGGGACTGTGTCCCTTGTGGTTACAGGTTGAATGACCATTGTGTGACCTGTTGTTGGATTTGTAGCCATAAGGGCATAGTGGCTCGGTGAGCCTGCCTTTTGGTGAACTAGATCATGGGCTTCTATCAGAGAACTATGTGCTTCTGTGCCACAGGATTTGGTTATCCGAGATCAAGGTATCGGTTATAGAGTATTCTCGCTGTCTATTTGTCTTTTCTATTGGTTTGTACGAAGTTACAGGGCATGTCTGTATACTTCTTTACTTGATGTAAATGTTCCATGATTATTAATACAAATTAAAAAAACTTCGGGAGAAGTGAGTTAAGTCATCCGAGTTACGGAGTTTTTAACTCATTATTTTCCTTCCATTCGTGAAATGTGACCGATATGCGAGTGAGTTTATCCGGAGTGAACCGAGTCATAAACTTACAATAGTCATTAACTTGGTTAAACTCAAGGATGTAACACTAAACACCCATTCCACAATTGTGCGAAAAGATTAAGAAACTCGACACTTCCAACACCATCACAAACATAATGACTAAACCCGATGTCATTAAGATTCAGACATTTCCGCTTCTCCGTGAGCCTCTTAATAAATGTCTGCGTAACCCGCACATAGCGATGGTGGTTAAAAGTGTTTGTTGACGAATATCATTTGTGTTGATGATCCACGCTTCCAGCATTAGTTTCGAAACTAAATAAATGTCTGTGGAAAACATTCCACTGTTTTAAACATTCTAAAGAGGAGATGAGATATAGATATAGAGTAGGAACCACAAACCTTTGTTTCTCATGACCTACGTAAATCGCAAATAGCCATTTGGGGTTGATAGTTGAAAGGTTTCTTCATAACCATTCTTGGCATACATCTTTAACAGATGGTCATGGTTCAATGGGTCACTATCCGTGGCACGCTTGACTCGCCTAACTTCTTGCCCAACATTGTTTTGGAATAAATGTGAAATGTGGCTGTAGGGGGAAGCTTAAATCCTAGGTTTAAATACACGGGTTTTGACCATTTCTCTAAAAGGAAGATCAAATTAAAGAATATAATCATATAAAGAATACTAAAAAATAGAAAGTTGACAAATTTGTTTCGCATTGTTGCAGCCTGAAACTTTATATATCTCGAGCGAGAATGAGATGTGCAATTTTTCTTAACGTAAAAGCCATAAAAAACAACTTTTAAGAGTGTGCACAGATGAAATCTTTACCTTTCTATTACTGATATGAGTAACCAATTCGAGCTTTAAAAGGCCTTAAGTCAACACATAAGAAGAAACTGTATTCAATAACAATTCATCGCCCAAAGTATCACCTTTGCAATGCAACAAACATGACCTGCTGATCATTTGACACTCCAAGCCATCCATGCAAGTTATCCACTCGACCACTCCATAAGTCATAACTCCACGGCGACCATAATTTCTAAATAACAGATATAAATATGCATAACGCCACTGCATGTTGCCTCTTTGTTTTGTTGTCATAACCTGCAGTAACATCAGTATATGATTTGGGTTAGGAACTTATTATTTAAAAATAAATTAAGAGGGTGTTTGGATGCGAGTTTTAAAAGTGTTCAAATAATGATCCTATAGCATGAAGTAAAGAGGTACCCTTGATTTAAACCATCATTCATGACAGTCAACTTTAGAGTGTCACCGGCTTTGAAGCAAAGTGGTATGATGCCCGTTCCTGCTAAGTTACCACTTTATTTCCGTGTGGCATAACCGTTTAGAAAGTGAAAAATGTAGAGAACTATGCCAGAAGCTAAGAATGGATTAGTATCTTAGCTTACCATTGACATCGCACCCTTGGCAGGCCAATCTTGGACACTCCCACTTCCATACTCTTTGCTCGACTCAACATTATTGTATCATGGACATCCTCCATTTTGTACTTTTGCAAAAGGGGAAAATGATTCATAATATTAATATTAAAGGCAGTATAATGGGTGGACTGCATAGGCGAGAAACTCATTGCAAAAGCCTCTTTGAAGGTACTACAGTTCAGTTTGGTCTTGGTAAAACAATGGAATGTGATTATCGAGATTCCATACGGGGTTCACGAAATTATGGTCATGACCAAGGCTGTTAAGATCACGATCCTACCTAAGATCGTTTTTGTCGTTGCAAGATCGAGATCGTAAAATCGGATCGAGATCGTAAGATCCCACCAAAATGTCTTGTCTTTCTTATAGGCGTTGATGGATCAAAATGTTATATACTTATACATATTCCTTGAATAGTGAAGTACATTTATTTGAGTTTTGCTAACCACCACTCTATGGGTGTTTTCTTACCTTTCTATAATTAAAAACATTTTCAAATATGAACTTACTTAATTAAAAACATTTTTAAATGTGAACTTACTTAATATTAATGCATACCTTATTATAATTAACTTACCTTAATTATATATGTCGAAACCATGTATTTAGAGAAACGATGAGTTCATATTTAGAAGTATATTAGTTATAGAAAGCTAAAAAACACTCATTGAGTGGTGGTTAGCAAAATCCCATTTATTTTTTCAAATTTCCATAGCCAAATAAACAATTTAGTAAGAAAAAAAGGTATTACACGTAAGTATATCAGAAATCCAAAACATAAAAAGATAATCTATTTGAAATGTTTCGAAAACTTAATTTCTCACATCCACAAAAATATTCTTTTTTGGAGTATTCATCACGACTTTGCGTGGTAGAAATATATACATTTAAAAGAAAAACTTTTGAAGCAAAATAAATTAATATAGAGAAATACAATGGCAAGGAAGAAAAAACAAAAGTCTTATATAAGGTTTTGACATAAAAAAAATTAGGTAACTTATCAAATTGGTAGGATCGGATCGAGAGCCGATCCTACGATCTTACATGCGATCCTAAGATCTTACTTACGATCCTACCTCACATGCGATCCTAGCACGATCTTACACGGTTTTAGTTAGTAAACATGTAGGATCGTACGATCTTACGAGTTTACTCACGATCTTGACAGCCTTGGTCATGACTATGACTAAACTAACACTGATTATGCTGAACAGGTCCATAATTCCAATCAGACTCAGATCACACCACATTTTTCTTCAAATATACTCAACAACTGTTTAGCGATAACATAAACTTCATGCCCTCTCGGCTTATAGTCATCGTGTTATCAAGCATCAATCTAACATCTTCATCAAACTCAGTAGGAACCTTATAAATAGTATGTGGTAAATGGCTGTGAACGGTACCTGAATCCCATAGGACGCTTATAAAGTCATGATAATCAAACAACCCCAAAAATGTACAATAATTGCTAGTGAAACGGATGTAGTTCAAGATTTTTGATGTGTCTTGGCATGATCTCATTTTTGTTATCTTTCTCTTGTGAATTTTTGATTGGTTAAGACCACATGTTGTTCTGCGTTATCCATAGATGCCTCTTGGTGCTTCTTGAGAATGATACATACAATTTCGTCTACACGTGGTTCTTGACTTGGATGAAACTTTGGTATGTGCCTACGAGACATCTAGTTTGCCTGACAACATACGCAAACAAGCTACACATGCTGGATTGACATGGTTTGAGTTAGAATGTGTATCTTCTGACAGGGTTCGAACCATTAGCTTCGTAAAAAGGTTTTAATCTTTATAATTGGTGTAAACATAACTAATTTAACCTAATACCTTAATTTTGGATTTAAGAAATCTGATGGAAAACCGAAGATCAGCTATGTCACAGTCTTTCTGGATTGCATGAGTTACTTGCCCAACTTAGTTTCTTATTGCGAGCAGTCAATGGAATCCCTTGCATACCTTTTTCTGCTAGTCAACCACGCGACGACCTGGTATATTATGTACATATAATATCAAACTTATTTACAAATCCTCATTTTGTGCTCATATACTTGCAAAGATGCTTATTATATGAATATCACAACCAACTTCTTGAGGTCCTTCTTCCACTTTTGAAGCAACTTTCTGAGCAGAGAGAAATTAAGCCCGTCTTATAGGAGATTCAACATGCTCGAATGGTTCGTAAAGCATGGGATTCCTGCTTCCGGCTGAGCAAAACTTGAGTAAATAGTTGAACCTTAATTCTTTGGAGGAGGTTCCTCAGATAGGTAATACGTACAACAGCATAATTTACTCAAGCACTACATTTTGTATAGCTCTTATATGCTCTTCTATACAGGAGGAGATTCGTTCAGATATTACTATATAGTTATTGTTCCTCGATACAAATGGGCAAATTTGTATCGCTGTTGTAAGCCGGTATATAGTTTACAGGGTTATGGTCCTTTTAGGGGTGGTTTGTTTATAATTTAAAGTTCTAGAAACATATTGTAATCTATCTACTTCTATTCAAACACTTCTGTCTAGATATCGATCATATAGGTTCAAACTTCAGTCTGTTGTTTTATTTTGTGGATTGGCTTTTAAGGTGACAACATGGGCGTGTCAGGAGAGTGAGGTAACAGTCACAATGGTTCTGGCCTACATGGTTAACTTTTACTACTCGTACAAGACAAGCTCATAATGACCTATTTAGCTGCAAAATTGTCGCAAGACCTATGCAAACTAACAATTGAGATACAAAGAATTTAAGTGTCAAAAACAAACTTTAGCAATAAAGGTTAGGACGATAATGAAGCCTAACCAAAGATTCCTAATGCTAATGACCATTACAAATATGAATCAGTCTTCGCCCTAATCTTTCCAACACAATTTCTTTTAACATAATGAATCAGTCTTCACCCAAACATGGAATTCAGTCATATACAGTGAAGGTAGTGACCCGATCAAGATTTGCCATAAGTAACTAACAACTAACACTAAAATAAACTTGTTTTGCCACTTGGGGCCTTAGAAACACCACTTTGTAAAAGTCTTATATTTGTATGTTCATTTTTGTGTATACAACGATTTTTATCCAAAAAAGATTTTTTGCCCCCACTCTGTCAACTTCCTAGTTCCGCCACTGATAGCAAGTATGAATTTTTATAGCAATTGAAAACACAATGACCAACTCAAAACTGTTCTGTATTTTTTTTCTTTTCTTTTTCTCCATGGCTTTTTCTTCTTCAACTTCTTTGAGTAGTATTCATAAATGTTCTGAATAACAGAGTGAGACATTTCTTATCTTTAAACATAATCTTTCTCCATCAATTACACAAACTATGCCTTCGCGGAGTACTGTTATGATTATTATCCAAAAATGGTGAGCTGGGACACAAATACAGATTGCTGTAACTGGGATGTGTTAGACATTAGTTTATTATTGATTATGGGCTTTGTTAAATTTGTAAGGTCTAGCCCACCTGTATTCCTTCCAGAATACTCTAAAAGAGCCTATATATTTTGCAATTGTTATTGAAGGAATGAACAGCCAATTATATTTCCAATATGGTATCAAGAGCAAAACCGATCCTATTCTAATTCTCCTCAATCACCTCCTCTTTCTATTTCATGGTCGGGTTATATATTAAAAAAAAGGTTTTGGCAGAATCAAGGAAGAAAATCAGATCCTTTTCTTGATCAGTTGGTGGCGTTTCAAAACTATCCCTCATCATTTATATTTGTGATAGTGGTTGACGTGGGTAGTTGTGAAGAAAAAAAAAGCTTTGTTATATATATAATCTTTTTGGTGATTCTTTGTTGACTTGTTGGCGTGTGACAAAAATAAAGAAGAGAGTTTTGTTATTTTTGTGATTGTTGAGGCACAAGCGAAAAGTAAAGCTAAGATATTATTTTGATTTTATCTTCGGTTTAAGTCATGGTTAATAAATTAGCGGATGTTTTAGGCACAGCTAGATATAGGCTTCCACGAGCTTTTAGCGCTATGACGGTTCAAAATCCGACTTGGTGTATGGATACAAGTGCATCATCTCATCTTAATTCACATACAAGTAATTTAAATACTGTTTATAATAAATGTTTATATCCGTCTGTTTGTGTTGGTGAGGGTAATTCAATACCGGTTACTAACACAAGTCATAGCATCTTACGTACCCTTAATCGTCCTTTACACTTACATAATGTTCTAGTCACTCCTAATATCATCAAAAATCTTATCTCTGTCCGTCAATTTACTAGGGATAATAATTGTACCGTTGAATTCGATGCTTTTGGTTTCTCGGTGAAGGATTTCTTGACTCGTCATATCCTTCTTAGATGTGATAGTTAAGGAGATCTCTACCCAGTCACCCAATCGTCTCTAATCCCTCATGCTTTGCTTTCTATTAGTCCTTCTACGTGGCACCAACGCCTCGGGCATCCCGGGGAAGACGTGTTATGTTCTCTTGTTTCTCGTCAGTTTATTTCTTGTAGCAAAGAGAAGCCTCCTCATAGTGTCACGCTTGCCAGTTGGGCAAACATGTGAGACTTTCGTTCTCTAGTTCAAGTTCCGTTGTTACTCGTTGTTTTGAGATTGTTCATTCTGACATTTGGACATCTCCTGTTGTTAGCTCTGGTGGTTTTAAATATTATGTGTTATTTCTTGATCATTATTCTCATTATGTGTGGATTTATCCTTTACGTACCAAATCAGAAGTCTTTCAAAAGTTCTTGCACTTTCGTTCTTATGTTAATAATCAATTCAAATGTGATATTACGGCTTTTTAGTGTGATCATGGTGGTGAGTTTGACAACACCGACTTCCTTCAGTTATTTGGTGAACATGGTATTCAATTTAGATTCTCATGCCCCAAAACCTCCCAACAAAATGATAAGTCGGAACAAATGATACGAACTATAAATAGTATTATACGCACTCTTCTTTTCCAAGCTCACCTTCCATCAAAATTTTGGGTTGAAGCATTACATATGGCTACATACCTACTAAACATCCTTCCCTCCACCGCCATTCAAAATGAAATACCGTGTACCAAATTATTCCACAAACAACCTTACTACGCTCGGTTACGTGTTTTTGGATGTTTATGTTACCCACACCTTTACCCTCCACACAAACTTGCACCTCGTGCCACCCCATGCATTTTTTTTTGGGATATCTCGCTTATCACCATGGGTATCGATGCCTAGACCTGTCCACAAACAAAATTATCCTTTCTCTTGATGTAATCTTTGATGAACTTCAATTTCCATATGCTTCCATTTCATCCGATAATCCACCATCCTATACTTTTCTAGACCCTCAACCTTCACTTATTACTCGTTATGCCATTTTTAACCCAAACTCAAAAACAGTGACAAAAGACACCCCTTTAGCCCAACAAGAACCGGTTTCTCCTGCTTTGAAACACCACGAACCCACATCACCAACACCCACTTCAGCCCAATCCACTTCGACTCTAAATATTGGTCACACGACCCCATCTGGCCAAACCACACTTCCGCACCAACCCACTACTCATTCGACCCAATCTACTTCTAACCCAAATACCATGCATCAACCTACTCGAACTCATCCTATGGTCACACGTGCTAAAGTTGGAACTGTTAAGCCTAATCCTCGCTTTCATGGTCATACATCTCACATCTCGTGTCCCTAAATCTCCAGCTACTGCTTTGTCTGATTCTAATTGACGAGATGCTATGTATGATGAATATAAAGCATTAATTATAAATAGTACTTGGATTCTTGTTCCGAAACCACCTAATGCTAATGTGGTTCGGTCAATGTGGTTGTTTCGGTACAAATATCACGCAGATGGTTCTTTGAGTAGGTATAAGGCTCGTCTTGTTGCTAACGGACGTAGCCAACAGTATGGTGTTGATTGTGATGATACATTTAGCCCGGTTGTTAAGCCGGCCACTATTCGTACTGTTCTCAGTCTTGCATTATCTCGGAATTGGCCTATTCATCAGCTTGATCTTAAGAATGCATTTCTAAACGGGGATCTTTCTAAGACAGTTTATATGTACCAGCCACCCGGGTTTGTGGATCCTAGATTTCCACATCACGTCTGTCGATTACAGCGGTCTCTATATGGTTTGAAACAGGCACCTTGTGCTTGGTTTCAACGGTTTGCAGGGTATGCACTACGAGTTGGGTTTTCTTCGACTCGATGTGACTCGTCATTATTTATATATCAGCATGGTTCTAAGGTTGCATATTTATTGATCTACGTGGATGATATTGTTCTAACAGCTTCATCTACAGATTTACTCCAGCGTATTATCTCTTCGCTGCATAAGGAGTTTGATATGACTGATTTGGGGGCTCTTAATTATTTTTTGGGTATTTCGGTTACTCGTAACTCTACATGCATGTTTCTTTCTCAAAAGAAGTACGCAATGGAGCTTCTGGATCGGGCACATATGGCTTTTTGGAATCCTACTCGGACTCCGGTTGATGCAGAATCCAAGATTGGTGCTGATGGGGGCCCTGTCTCCGATCCTACATCATATCGCAGTCTTGCAGGTGGTTTATAGTATCTAACGTTTACGCGACCCGATATCTCTTATGCTGTACAACAGGTTTGTCTTTATATGCATGACCCTCGAGAGCCTCATTTTTCAGCTCTAAAGCGTATTCTTCGATATATTCGTGGTACTTTAAACTTTGGGATTCAACTATATGCATCATCCAATCAATCTCTTGTGTCTTATACTGATGCGGATTGGGCGGGTTGTCCTACTACTAGGCGTTCTGCGTCAGGTTATTGTGTATTTTTTGGGGATAATCTACTCTCATGGTCATCTAAGCGGCAACATACTCTTTCTAGATCAAGTGTTGAGGCTGAGTATCGAGGTGTTGCTAATGTAGTGGCTGAAACTGTATGGCTTCGTAATCTTCTTCGTGAACTTCATATGCCACTAGTATCTGCTACTCTTGTTTATTGTGACAATGTGAGTGCTATTTATTTGACTGCCAATCCTGTTCAACATCAGCGGACCAAACACATTGAGATTGACATACATTTTGTTCGTGATATGGTTGCTCGTGGTCATGTTCGTGTTCTTCATGTGCCGTCTCGTTACCAGTATGCCGATATATTCATCAAGGGTTTGTCGTTTGCGTTATTTGAATAATTTCGTTCTAGTTTGAGCGTTCGGTCATCTCCCGCTCTAACTGCGGGGGAGTGTTAGACATTAGTTTATTATTGATTATGGGCTTTGTTAAATTTGTAAGGCCTAGCCCACCTGTATTCCTTCCAGAATACTCTAAAAGAGCCTATATATTTTGCAATTGTTATTGAAGGAATGAACAGCCAATTATATTTCCAATAGGATGGTGTTACTTGTGACTACTCCACCGGTGATGTTATCTATCTCGATCTTGGTTGCGGAATGCTACAAGGTACCATCCATCCTAACACCTCCCTCTTCAACCTTCCTCACCTCCAGAGACTCAACCTCGCTTACAACGATTTAGGTAGTCCCCAAATTCCACGTGAAATTTGAAGGTTTTCAAATACTCTCACTCATCTCAACCTCTCTTTTTGTTCGTTTTCTAGTCAAGTCCCAACGGATATCACGCTCCTTCATAAATTTGTCTCTCTTGATCTCTCTTATCACTCTGATTTGAAGCTTCGACTAGATGTTTTCATCAATTTGATTCAAAATTTTACTAATTTGGAAGAACTTTCACTTGGAGATGTTAATATTTCTTCGGTTTTACCTATAAGTCTTAACATCTCTTCCTCTTTGAAATCACTAAACCTTGATGCGACTGGATTGCAGGGAAAATTACCTCACTACATTTTCAATCTTCATTCCTTGGAAACACTTAACTTGTTATTTAACCATTTCACAGGTGACATCCCATCGGAAATCTCAGTCAACCTTACTCACCTTATTTATCTTAATTTACAATCTAACAAACTTAATGGGACGTTGCCATCTTGGCTATTTACTTCCCCCTCTTTAGAATATTTCTCTCTAAGTTTTAACATGTTCAGTGGAATTTTACCATTCGAGTCATTTGCTTTTACATCATTAAAAAGGTTAGACCTCAAGTTAGCTGGGCATATTGATATGCTAACATTTCGACAACTCACCAACCTCACTTACCTCAACCTTCATTTAATAACTTTAGTGGTGATTTAGAGTTGGATACATTGTTATCGAGTCTCACAAACCTTGAATATCTCGATCTCTCTTACAGTGGTTTCTCTGTTACAACAATAATGCCTATCATTATGTCAACCCAGGCTTTTGGTTCTTAAACTTTGTTGGAAAATGTTTTGCAAAATATGGTTTTTGCAATACTTTGGACATAATTATATATATGTCCGTAGTACTTAGTAGCTTTGCGTTCTCCTCGAAGAGAGCTTCGTAGAGAGTTAAAGAATGTCCAATATGGAGTTTGTGACAACCGTGGTTTTGGGTTTGTCACTTGGTCTTACTTTTAGGTTATTTTATGTGTGCTTACTTGAATTGTGTGTTTACGTGTTTATTTTGTGTGAACGAGGTTGGTGTGGTTATCGTTTATGAGTATAGAGTACTCATAAGTAAATCGAGGAACGGTTATTTCATGTTCATGAGCTCACAAGTGGTGACTATGAAATGAAAATGGTGATATTGTGGTGTTTACGTATACGTATAAGTATTATAGTAGTATTATTTTTTTAGGATTTACGGTTTAGCATTTAGAGGTCTCGGGTGAGGTAATTATCCATATGAATATTTTTCGGGATGGTTTTAAGTAATTTAGGACTTAGTTATAAAGTTTATTTCAAAATTTGAGATTTTTTATAAAAGTGTATATTTTACGTCTTTTACGGTAAAACGCGTAAAAACTGACTAGTTTTACGGTTTTGAGGTTTTGGGAGTTTTAGGAGCTGAAATAAATTAAGGTAAATTAAGGTAATATTAATAAGATATTAATTAACAATAAAAAGAAAAAAAAAAAAAAAGAAAAAAAACGAAATTAGGGGTGTTTGGGTTGGTTTAGAAGAGAAAAAAAAGGAAAAAGGAAAAGATTTATGGTAAGTGGTAATTGGGTTGGACAAGGATTGTTTTGGCTATATAAGGAACCCCCAACACTAAATCAAACGCATTTTTTTTTATTCCCTGGAGTTTTAGTCGACCAAAAGAGGAGAAGAGTTAGGGTTCTTCAAAAAAATTTGGGTTTTTACATCTTCCATTGAATTAAAGGTAAAAACCTTCATAACCCTTTTAATTAAATTGTTTTATTGTTTTCTTTAATCATCTTATGATGGATTAGGGTTAGGGTTTAATATAAAAACAGTAAATTAATGTTGTATTAATCATAATATGATGATTACATAAGTTAGGGCTTGTAATTAGAGGGATTAGGGTTAATTAATTAGTTTAATTTGATTAAACCCGTTTTTAAAAACTGGGCAGATTTTTGAGTCAATTGTTTTGATCATATTGGGAGTTCTACAAACTCTTATCTTACGATCCACATACCCCTGAAATGGTATTTGAAGTGGATTTCCAATGCAAGAAACTAGAACTAAATTGGAGGTTGGGAAGGGGGTCAAAAATAGGTTACAACAGTCGGAGGTCAAAATAGTTTTAAATTCAGCCTGTTTTCTTTTTAAGTTTTGGGTTGTTTGGGGTACTTAGGGTTGCATTGGGATCTTCTCACGAACATGAGAGATGGTTTATATATTTTAGTAAGGATCTGCACTTGGGCTAAGATTGTGGTTTAGGGTAAGACCCTCTAATGGTAATGAACTTTTCATACGTTTAAAATCAGGAAAAACTGGAATGACAAAAGTATATATATATATATCAGGGCCTTAACATTAGCTTTAAGGTTATAGCAAGTGGGAGGTGTTAGCCAACATATGTAAGGGTATGAATATTCCTTTTACAGAAACCATGGGTATGTTTAAGTGGACGTTTGACTTAAAGTTTTAAGACCTAAAACTGGGACTGTTTTGTGTAAAATTGTGAACGGGACAGCTATTAAACTTAACCAAGTTAAGGACTTGTTAGGGAAGGGTAATGGGGTGTTTAGAGTTATAAATGGGGTATTTATATGAGAGGAGGTTAGATGTCCATCATAGGTTAATGAACCATTTTAGAGGTTGGTTCATGTATTGATTTATGTGTTTTTGGATTATTAGCTTGGGGCTAGAGCAAGGACTTTGGAGAAGTAATCAGGTGAGTTCATAGTCCCATTTTACTACGTTTTTAAATGTTTTTTTTTCAGTATGGGATGGAGATGACACTTGTAATGTTCTTTAACATGATTTAGTACTATGTTATAAAATGTGTGGACATAAATGTGTTATTGTGTGACTTGCGTGCTTATGTGTTCTCATATGTGCTTTGGTACGTGTTCTGCTATGTGAATCTTGTTTGGATTGTGATTGGCTTTGGTACATAGATGTATGGACGTCTATGGGACCAGTTGTGATGTGTGTGGAGCGTGGGGCACGATCCGTCCTGAGTACTTGTGCATCGTCTCTTCGGAGGCAAGATATCTCGACGGGGATATAGTTCATCTTCCACAGGTGGTGTGGGAAAGATCCGGATAGTGTGGTGTGTTCTTGTGCGTGTGACGGGATACTTCTTGATTGTTATAATGTGCTTTGTGAATTGTAGATGTGATTGGTACTTGGCTTGAGTTTTGTTTTGGATGCATGTAGCATGATTATCACATTATGGTCCATTACTATAAATTGTTTTTCTTCAACTTATTTACAGCGGATGTCAAGGTTTCTTATGATGTTCTAGATAACTTAAACCTATGTTCTCACCAACTTTATGTTGACAGATTTTAGTGTCATTTTCAGGTGAGGTAGTTGTGCAAGATGATGTTAGAAGTGGCTAGAGTATAGAGGCTGCTAGGATTGCATTCGGAGGAATCCCCTTTCCTCTTAGATTTTATTTTGTCTTTTGATTTAGTATATTGTTTGATACCTATATGTTTGATGTTTGTTTATTTGTATGTTTTTGGTAAGAGGTAGGCCTGTTACCTACTTACCTAGACGCCTGCATTGTTGAGATATTGTCACGACATTTGTGTCGCCATCTATGATATTTCAATTTCATTTAGTTCTCTCTATAGACACGCTGTTGTTGTGATGATATCCATACGTCGCGCCCCATATTCCGCCATGGTGGGGTGTGACAAAATGGTATCAGAGACAATGGTTATAGAGAATTAGGTTACCTAGTCGCGTAGCCTAGTCTATAGCTTAAGGGTCCCTACATATAGGCGTCATAGGGGTATGTGTGCATTTTATAATAATTGATGTGTTTGAATATTATTTTCGTAGTATTTGTTAGGTTATGAACTACTATGGTTCATACTTAACTACATGTTATTTTCTTTACGAGTTTTGATTAGTGCGGGTGGAACCATGGTCGTATACGCTAGTCATTGTTGGATTTCGCTTAATTATGTTTTCATGTTCTTTATACATTTCGATCTTTGTCTACGCTGGTTCAGCTAGACTACGAGTTTATGTGTTTCGTGCATTGGCTATGTTATTTTAATACATGGTATTTTAATACATGGGGTTTTGGACCTTATTTTGTGTAGTTATGTGCTTGTGAGTTGATGGATTATGTGTTATGTGTAGTATTAATTTCTTATAAGTGTCATCATAGGAGGGAGTACATTGGTGAAAGGGAATATGTATAATTATGGAGGCCTACATAATTATATATGTGCCACAACACCACTGGAATTTCAAGTATGATTGCATGAAAGAGAGTTAATACATGCTTGTATAGTATATGTTGGATGGATTTGAGTGTATGTACGCTTATGCCTATGTATGTAAAATTATTTTCTACTTACCGGTTGTATTCTTGGGATGGTTGCTAGCCTCGTTTCTTTTTGAGATGTTCAACTTCTGTAGTAGCGCATTACTCGGGTCCTCATTTCACGTGTTTGTTTGTACGGTACTTTTGGCGTGAAGGATTTTGAGATGGCGGAGATTTCTTTATGGGGTAACGATGCCTTTTGTTTCGAGTTATACATGGTAAAAAATAGAACTTGCAAATTGAAAAAAAAAGTTGTTGGTAGTCGATGAAATAAGGAAGTGTCGGAAACATGTTTCAAATAAGGTGGAATATAAATTCTTTAACATATAAGCATGACTCGGTTATTTTAAAATATTTTGGTTTGGATCACCTAGAGTTATTGTTCTTAAGTTAAAAATTTTGTTCTTATTTAGTGAAATATGTTAAATCATGTATTAATCATATGATGGGTGAGAGTTTAAATTTTCTAGAATTAAAATAAATTAGACCTTGAATTTTGTAATTAATAACGGGTTTTTTTTAGGGTTTAAAAATCGTTTTTTTTTTTGGTATAAATCGGAGTAGGCAGAAACTGTCGCTAAACTGTCAAAATATGTCGCTAACTGTCAGAAACTGTCGCTAATGCCTAGGCAGATTTTGAGAAAAATCGTTTTGGTCATAACTTATTCGTTTTGAAAGGTTTTTGGGTGATTCAAAAGCCTAAAATTATGTACTCGGAACATACTTTTCAAATATTCAGAAAGTTTCGTAATTGGAAGTCAGTAGCTTGGTCGAATTAATTGTACAAGTGTTGAGTTTAAGGTTAATTTTCGGACAATATGGTTTAAACTCGTGTTTTGGGTATTTTGTGGTAATGAACACTTGGAGGGTTAACATAGAGATGAGTTGGAAAGGAATTTGAGAGTTCTTTAGACCTTATTATACGTGGTTATATTTTGATAAGTTTCCTCGCGGACGGTTAAGGCTCATGTGTTGTTGGTTGAGATTATTTTCGTGTAAACTGAGTTCACGTTTGAACGTGAAGGTTTTATCAAGGATATGTATCCTCGTTTGTTTGATGAGAATAAGTTTGAGTTTGGGAGTAAATCTCGGAACGAGATTTCTATTAGGAGGGAGTGATGTGACAACCGTGGTTTTGGGTTTGTCACTTGGTCTTACTTTTAGGTTATTTTATGTGTGCTTACTTGAATTGTGTGTTTACGTGTTTATTTTGTGTGAACGAGGTTGGTGTGGTTATCGTTTATGAGTATAGAGTACTCATAAGTAAATCGAGGAACGGTTATTTCATGTTCATGAGCTCACAAGTGGTGACTATGAAATGAAAATGGTGATATTGTGGTGTTTACGTATACGTATAAGTATTATAGTAGTATTATTTTTTTAGGATTTACGGTTTAGCATTTAGAGGTCTCGGGTGAGGTAATTATCCATATGAATATTTTTCGGGATGGTTTTAAGTAATTTAGGACTTAGTTATAAAGTTTATTTCAAAATTTGAGATTTTTTATTAAAGTGTATATTTTACGTCTTTTACGGTAAAACGCGTAAAAACTGACTAGTTTTACGGTTTTGAGGTTTTGGGAGTTTTAGGAGCTGAAATAAATTAAGGTAAATTAAGGTAATATTAATAAGATATTAATTAACAATAAAAAGAAAAAAAAATAAAGAAAAAAACGAAATTAGGGGTGTTTGGGTCGGTTTAGAAGAGAAAAAAAAGGAAAAAGGAAAAGATTTATGGTAAGTGGTAATTGGGTTGGACAAGGATTGTTTTGGCTATATAAGGAACCCCCAACACTAAATCAAACGCATTTTTTTTTATTCCCTGGAGTTTTAGTCGACCAAAAGAGGAGAAGAATTAGGGTTCTTCAAAAAAATTTGGGTTTTTACATCTTCCATTGAATTAAAGGTAAAAACCTTCATAACCCTTTTAATTAAATTGTTTTATTGTTTTCTTTAATCATCTTATGATGGATTAGGGTTAGGGTTTAATATAAAAACAGTAAATTAATGTTGTATTAATCATAATATGATGATTACATAAGTTAGGGCTTGTAATTAGAGGGATTATGGTTAATTAATTAGTTTAATTTGATTAAACCCGTTTTTAAAAACTGGGCAGATTTTTGAGTCAATTGTTTTGATCATATTGGGAGTTCTACAAACTCTTATCTTACGATCCACATACCCCTGAAAAGGTATTTGAAGTGGCTTTCCAATGCAAGAAACTAGAACTAAATTGGAGGTTGGGAAGGGGGTCAAAAATAGGTTACAACAGTCGGAGGTCAAAACAGTTTTAAATTCAGCCTGTTTTCTTTTTAAGTTTTGGGTTGTTTGGGGTACTTAGGGTTGCATTGGGATCTTCTCACGAACATGAGAGATGGTTTATATATTGTAGTAAGGATCTGCACTTGGGCTAAGATTGTGGTTTAGGGTAAGACCCTCTAATAGTAATGAACTTTTCATACGTTTAAAATCAGGAAAACTGGAATGACAAAAGTATATATATATATATATCAGGGCCTTAACAGTAGCTTTAAGGTTAGGGCAAGTCGGAGGTGTTAGCCAACATATGTAAGGGTATGAATATTCCTTTTACAGAAACCATGGGTATGTTTAAGTGGACGTTGTACTTAAAGTTTTGAGACCTAAAACTGGGACTGTTTTGTGTAAAATTGTGAACGGGATAGCTATTAAACTTAACCAAGTTAAGGACTTGTTAGGGAAGGATAATGGGGTGTTTAGAGTTATAAATGGGGTATTTATATGAGAGGAGGTTAGATGTCCATCATAGGTTAATGAACCATTTTAGAGGTTGGTTCATGTATTGATTTATGTGTTTTTGGATTATTAGCTTGGGGCTAGAGCAAGGACTTTGGAGAAGCAATCAGGTGAGTTCATAGTCCCATTTTACTACGTTTTTAAATGTTTTTTTCCAGTATGGGATGGAGATGACACTTGTAATGTTCTTTAACATGATTTAGTACTATGTTATAAAATGTGTGGACATAAATGTGTTATTGTGTGACTTGCGTGCTTATGTGTTCTCATATGTGCTTTGGTACGTGTTCTGCTATGTGAATCTTGTTTGGATTGTGATTGGCTTTGGTACATAGATGTATGGGCGTCTATGGGACCAGTTGTGATGTGTGTGGAGCGTGGGGCACGATCCGTCCTGAGTACTTGTGCATCGTCTCTTTGGAGGCAAGATATCTCGACGGGGATATAGTTCATCTTCCACAGGTGGTGTGGGAAAGATCCGGATAGTGTGGTGTGTTCTTGTGCGTGTGACGGGATACTTCTTGATTGTTATAATGTGCTTTGTGAATTGTAGATGTGATTGGTACTTGGCTTGAGTTTTGTTTTGGATGCATGTAGCATGATTATCACATTATGGTCCATTACTATAAATTGTTTTTCTTCAACTTATTTACAGCGGATGTCAAGGTTTCTTATGATGTTCTAGATAACTTAAACCTATGTTCTCACCAACTTTATGTTGACAGATTTTAGTGTCATTTTCAGGTGAGGTAGTTGTGCAAGATGATGTTAGAAGTGGCTAGAGTATAGAGGCTGCTAGGATTGCATTCGGAGGAATCCCCTTTCCTCTTAGATTTTATTTTGTCTTTTGATTTAGTATATTGTTTGATACCTATATGTTTGATGTTTGTTTATTTGTATGTCTTTGGTAAGAGGTAGGCCTGTTACCTACTTACCTAGACGCCTGCATTGTTGAGATATTGTCACGACATTTGTGTCGCCATCTATGATATTTCAATTTCATTTAGTTCTCTCTATAGACACGCTGTTGTTGTGATGATATCCATACGTCGCGCCCCATATTCCGCCATGGTGGGGTGTGACAGAGTTAATATGAATAAGATATCGTGTCTCAAAGTGAGTCACGTGAAACACAATATTTGGAAAATATTTTGTCCCACATCGCTTGAAACATGAAGTGAAAACATATTTATAAGGAAATCCTAATTTCTACCCTACAATATTCATTGGTGGGTTTTTACTCTCACGCCTACGCGCGCGCAGGGGGGTGCAGAAAGTGGGATTTCTAGGCCAAAAATGGGTTCGAAGCTACTGAACTTGTGCACGAGCGCGCGACCTGCGGACACGAATGCAGCTCCGAAAACTGGCTTGGGTGCGGGCAGATTTCGGTATATTTTTTGCTGCAAATTTGAATTTTTTCAGAAAATTCTGTAATCTATTTTAGGAATAGATTTAGAATAAATATGTGTTAATAATTGATTTACAAATCGTGTTATAGAAATAACAGATTTGTCATAATATTTTATATAGATCAGAATATTTTGTCTTGGTGAGCAAGGCAAATTTTCACTATATAATAAATCTGTCTCATTCGGTTTTATCATCAGAAAGACGCAGCTTTTTCTAACTCCATTACCAGACAGTTTTCCAGCAGCTCGTCGATCAGAAACACGCAAGACTTCCGTGATCTTTCAGGCAAGTTTGTTTAGTCCGGTTGTACAACAGCTTTAGACGTTGTACCCTGGGAAACAGACGGTGAATCTGTGTTAAGGGAAGCGTGTTAAACACGTACCTCGTCTTACCATTTACTGCTTTCTTTTATTGTTAATTACTTTCTGTCATTTAAATTCTGCCAATTTAATTTCTATTATTTTATTGCAAATTCGATTTTATATAATAAAAGTGTATACTGTTTCCTACAAAATTATCCTCTTGCAAGCTAAAGGTGTTTCCAAAGTCATTTCGGGCCATGAAACAACTTGAAGAGTTAGATCTCTCTAGTAACGAAATCTATGGCCAAATTCCTCGTTAGGCCGGGGAGATTGGAGGCAATGAGTTGTTTTATTTGAATCTCTCCCACAACTTCATAACAAGTTGGCCACAATTTCAATGTTATGGACTAGAAGAACTATATTTCAATTTTAATGTTAATTGAGGGGCCATTACCTCCATCAATTTGCGAGATGAGCAATCTAGGGTATTTAGATTTGTCCAATAATCACTTTGGTGGATCAATTCCACAATGCTTTGGAAACATCACCTCATCTCTTATAATGATAGATATGGGCAACAATAGGTTTCAAGGAACGATTCCAGACACATACGAGTATTCTAGAAGTTTAACAGGGGTTATTTTGAAAGGAAATCAATTCAGAGGAGAGGTGCCAAGTTCCTTGTCTAAGTGATCAGACTTGAGAGTACTTGATCTTGTAAATAACCACTTAAATGGTACATTCCCTAGTTGGTTAGAAGGCCTTCCAAATTTGTAGGCTCTTGTCCTCAAATCAAAAAACTTACATGCATGACATTCAACCCTCTCCAACTCTTGAATTTCCATTTCCATGTTTGCTAGTTCTTGACTTATCTCATAACGAGTTTGTAGGCCAACTCCCTGCAAAGTATTTTCAAAATTTCAATTCCATGAAGGATGTTGTTATAAGCAGCAGTGCACCAGAATATTTGGACCTGGGTGGTGGAAAGTATTACTCAATCATTGTTGCGGTGAAAGGGTTGAATCAAGATTTTCCTCAAATTTCTACTGACTACACAATTATTGATATGTCCAGCAACACATTTGAGGGACAGATTCCAAGCGTCATAGGTGGTCTTAATTCGCTAATTCTGCTCAACTTATCCCACAACAACCTCATTGGTCCAATTCCACATACTTTGGGGAATCTCATAGAGATCGAGTCACTAGATCTATCATGGAACCAACTCTCAGGAGAGATCCCCCAAAGTCTTGCCCGCATCACCACCCTTGAAGTGTTAAATCTCTCGCAAAACCATCTCGTGGGACGTATTCCAGAAGGACCACAGTTCAACACATTTGACACATCCTTTGGAGGTAATTCATGTATGTATGGGTCTCCATTGCCCAAACATGAACATCATAGTTTCCCGAAAGTTGAAGATGATGGAGACTTTAATGACGATGAGAGAGGATTTACATGGAAAGTGGTAACGTTGGGATTCGGATGTGGGACCATAATTGGATTGGTGATGGGATATCTCATGTTGTCAACAAGAAAAGTCAGGTGGTTCAATGCAATTGATGATGCAGCAGAGAGTTTGGTCTTGAAGAAGAAGAGAATGCATGTATATATCAGGAAATGATGTTAGGTAATAAAAGACAAAGGAGTTTGGGGTGAGCTGGAATCTTATGAGTTGTGGAGTAGTATTTCGGAGTTAAGATGTAGCGTTTTGTCTCTGTAGATTTTGTTGTATGCACGTCCATATGAATAATTTATCGCATTGAATGGGTCAATTTAGGTTCTGTAATTATTCTATAATTGGAATAGGTCACGCAATAATTCATTACATATTCTTGAACAAATAAGGACAACACATATCGACCCTACCCGATATCGATCAAACATAATGAAATACACATATGACATAGCAAGTACAATACCGGAGGCAACTTGTTACAGTCAAAATATCAAACAGATCAGTGAGCTACAATGTGAAGAGGGAGCGAAAGGTGCTTCTGATCTTTGTATTAGACATGGAGGTGGTCGTAGATGTCAGGAACCTGATTGTAAAAAAGGGGCAGAGGGGCGAACCGCTTATTATAAATCCCCTGATTGTAAAAAAGCTAGACATACCACAGTTATACCGAAACTGCACGTAAGTGCTGAATATCTTTGACACATCAGTAACTTGGTAAGCTCAAAGTCTCACTAGCGACTAGCAAGTGTTATCAATAGAGGGAGAATTTAAATTACTAGTGTTCATTTTTACCATCAAATCTCGCCACTAAACTCAGAATTATTTCCCTTATCTATTGTTGGCGCTACATAGATAAAAGAAAGGTGATATGACATACTCTTTGCACCCTACGATCAAACATAGAAAGAATCACAGCCACATAAATTCATCCAAAAAATACGGTACTTTGCAACTGACACTCAATGAATTTTATATCCCACGTTTCTTTAAAAGTGTTTGAAGATAACTACAAATTAAATTGTTTTAACATGGATAAGTACATATGTGATGTTGATTTATCCTTTTTAACTAACCACCACAAAATGTGCACCTTTTTAATCTTAGATCATTTTGCATAGTATATAAGTAATCGTATCTTATTAGTTTATTTGTAGTACATGCTTGACTAGAAAACAATGAAAACCAAATATGATCGTAATTCTTTTTATTTCTATGTATTCGTGTATGTTGTGAAAGTTACTAAACTCTTTATCTTTTCATGCAGGACTTTTCATTTTGATTTGCATATGGTGATGAAACAACGCAACCATGCAAAATGAACTATAGTCGAGATGTTGTCACTGTTATTGGATATTCAAATGACGAGGTGGTACAAATATTACTATCGAGTATGTACTTTATATCTTAACTTTCATTAATAAAGATGTCTTATATATTTTAAGAACTTTGAGTGGGAAGGTGTTTCTCTTTGGAGAAGAAGATAATAATAACATTGAATTTTTTCGAATGCTGCTATTGTTGAAAAGGAAATTGTAAAGGAGCAGTGGAGTTTAAGATGCAACACTACGTTGCTTATATATCTTTGATTCATTTTTCTACACCTAAAATATGCTAAATACTTATGTCAAATATAGGAGATATTTGGTGAGGAAATTGGCAGAAAGGGTTAAGCGATCCAACATACCTCACGTCAAAATAAATGGTAAAAGAAGGTCGTATTGAATGCTTAACGAAGATGAAAACGATGAATGCGTAAGTTTTTATGTATATAAACCTTAATTTTTTTGGTAGAAGACTAGAAGTACTATTATGTTTTTTGTTATTTTTTAATATAGTTTTTCATTGTTTTATTCCGTTTTGTTGGTCATTTTCTTTGTGTTTGTAGTTTTTGACTTTTTTCAATAAAGTACTAATAGCTTATTAATATAAAGAATGTGCTTTTCATATTTATTTTAGTTACTTCAAACTTTATTTGTGTTTGTGAGATCATATCAAAATCTTATGGCCCATATATTGTATGTTTAAAGTTCTGGACCAAAAACATGTTTTATGTAGGTGATTCGATGTCTTTCATTGATATCATTGTATGTATCAGTAACAATATTGGTTTTCATCTTTTTCATTTATAGAAATGGACAGGTATTTAAGCATCTGTCATGTTGAGCTTTTCTGGGAGCATATCAACTACAACTGCTGCATAATTCTGCCACGCTTACGACCGATGTGAACCAAGAAGCGGTCGTAGTCGTTTTCAATTAGGGCATGCACATATGGTATTATTGAACCTTGGAGGAAATCCGGAGTTTAATGTAAAATAATGATACCCTATTTTGATTTTCATTGTTTATTGAAATTTGGACAAAAGACTAGCCTTTGCATCCTAATATATATTTATTCTCATTTAATATTCAGTTTTTCATTTAAACGTTAGTTTTTTATATTATTAATAGTGTAATTGGACCTTATATGTTTGTTACCAAGAGTATTGTAGTGTAATTTTTATGTGGATTATGTATAGAAAAAAGGTCTCTTCACCTCTATGAGTTAATATTTACACTTAAAAGCTTAATTTTTTCTCTTATGTTAGATTTCAAATAATTTAAAGAAATTTAAAAAAAATGGTTACTTATTATGACAAATGCTTTATTTTCAGTTTGGAGTAATATGCATGAGTTTGAAAGTTTTATGAGTAGTCTCATTCCATACGTATTGTTAAAATAATGTACAAGACATGAATTGAGTAACTTGATATTATAATTAAGATGTGCTGTGTATGGGCCACTAAGAAAAACAATGACAATATATTTTAGTCTAATGTACAAGGCTTACATTGTATATTAATATAAAGTTAGTAATTGAAGTAAAGATATAGCAAAGGTTTTAAAGTAGCTTATCATACCACTTTGAAAAATACAGATAATAATTCTTAATTTTTAAATAATAATTTACCCGTGCAACGCACGGGTATTATTCTTGTTTAACCTCTTATATAAGATTAGTTATCTTAACTTTTAAATAATAATTTACCCGTGCAACGCACGGGTATTATTCTTGTTTAACCTCTGATATAAGATTGGGACTTCTGCCCCCTTCAACAAGACAACAGAAGATGAGTATGATAGCAACTTTAAGTATGATATATGTCAAACTCATAAACAAGCTTTCACATGAAGCTCAAACGCCCATCGTGTGATTCATTAAGCTAGTAAAGATATACAACAAAATTAGACTCATAACTAAATCCCCAAATTATTCAAATAAATTTATGTACATTTTTTCATTTAAACAACACACGTATATAATATACTTTAATCAAAACACCATCTAAACTGACACACCCAATTTCAATCTCCTTATATTTTGGTTGTTGTCAATCATTGTGAAGAAAATCCAATCCACAAACCGTCGACCTCCATCGATATGAAAGCAGCAAACCACAAATCACTGATGCGAACTTAAGCTCAAAGTAGCTTCACAACCTTCACCCGTGGTGTAAAGTCCTATGGACAAATCACTCAGTCTGGAATTGCAATACTGGAAAGTGTGACAGTGTGCTTCAATTTGATAACCAGTGTGGGATTTTAGTCAGAGAAGGTTCGTGGATGAAAATCCATATCCCAAACCAGTTTCTGTCAAGAACCAACACTTTGAAAGGCCACACAGATTTTGTGCTTTCGCTTATTGTTAATGCTCAGCTCCGGTTCTTCCTAAGAAACCAAAATATATTTCTGCTCCGAAGAGAAGGATGACCATAAGAGTGGTAATAAGATATTCGTCTTCAGACCTACAAAACCAATTGAGACACAACGTTAGTTTGATGCAAAGATAACGAATTTTAACAAAATATGTGCAATTAACAGGATTGCAAAGATAATAACGTGTCGGCTATTTTTTACTTGGAAATTATTGGTACTCTGTCATCACTAATTAGTGGCAATCCTTTTGCAGAGTTGGTGGAGTTTACGACCAATACACCATAGTTAACCAAACTATCCTCGAATTCAAGGTGCTGGGGAGAATCAATAACATTACCAAATGCCTTGGAGTTTCAAACTTCAGAATGGAATGCTCTTGGATACGTTCAACAGCTATACCATCAATATTTTCCAACTGGTTGCCCAAGCTGCCAATGAGGGTTGTTTTTCCAGAGCCTCTCTCTCCCCAATTACTACAGCATACAATTCTCTTTTTTCAATCCCTGAACCGTCAGACATACAATAATTAGCAAGATATTATATACAATCCACTAAACAGCATTTAGCATGAACAAAACAGATATAAACATATCCAAGCCCGGCTTACATCCAATATTGTGATGTGGAAGGCTTATGAGTTTTAGGTTCTTTCTAGGGATAACTCACTTGGGAGGTATCATTGGGAAGACTGGAACCATGGGGGATCACTCTAAGGGACTTATTTGTACTGTTTGGTAATCTCATGTGTGTTAGTCTTGGTATTGTTGTAATTAAGTGTATTTTTTAGTAGGAAGATATATGAAGAAACTTACATAAACTTTGAAGGAGGTTTGTGAATTATTTTATTTTTCGGCCTTATGAGATTATGGGCGTATCCAGTCTATAAACTCAGCTTCACAAGACAAAAAGGTGGGCCTACAAGCTTTTCCAATCTCATAAGCCCGAAAAATAAGAAGGCCTTTCTGGACTTATGAGCTTAACTCAAATTTAAAAAAAAACTCATAAGCTCAATAAGCTCAACGTCATAAGCCGAAAAACAATCAAAATTTTAATACTCAAACTAAATACCTTAAACCAGCATCATCAGACCCCTCAACCCCATATCAGTACCAATCTCCAACCTATAATAAAATGACAACACATATTAGGGCTTATGAAATATAAGCCTATCCGAGGAGATTATGGTTATAAGACACAAAAAAACATACCCAAATTGTCCCATTAGCCATTTTAGGCGTCATCCAATAATGCACTCTCTTTATGTCATGATGTATGACGGTTAATTTATCATTCATGCTTTTTTGAAAATAACCCGGAGCCTCCAAAATATGAAACCATATCTGTAAATGTACACTAGACGTTTCGCAAACAACCATAAGAACCATACTCTTCTCACAAACCTTCATCACAAAAAGAAGGGAAAATATATTAACTAAACTTATATGTAATCCTAAAAAAAATTTAAAAAAAACATAACATCTATATAAGAGTAAGAAACCTAATATAAGTATAGCAATTGTTTATTTCATTAGATCTACATCATCAATCACAAACAAATCTAGCAAGATTAAAAAGCAAATAAATAAGATGAATAACTTATCTGAGAGATCTACATGAACTAGCGGCTATGAAGTAAAGGCTAAAGATAAGAATTGTGTTTTTGAAACCCCAAGTTCCACAATAGTCAATTAATTAGACTAGTTTTATTGGTGAACTGAAACAACCGATCGGGTAGTAAAAAATAATACTTTCAATGCTTTTGTTGTAACAAGTAGGTCTCCTTTACACTATTTGAAATGAAAAAGTACATTAAAACACATGTGGCAAGGTTGGTTTGTAAATTCCAGGGTCATCATACGAACTGTTCGCCACTTTCTCTTTCTTCTTCTTTGTACTTTCACAATAAATATAAATACTTTATTATCCAACCGGTTGGTATGGTTCACCAATAAAGCTAGTCTTATGTAATGTGAACGTCTTTTTATCTATGTAAAAGATACAATAGCCCACCCAAAGTTTTCTATGATAAAAAGATCCGTAGCATAATATGTTATACTCTAGTTTCTATATAACCCATATGTATGTAAATGCATTTTACTTGTTAAAACTACAAGTCAATATAAAGTGTATATTTTTATATCTATGGTATGATTAAATTACTTTTTAGAGCTTTGGTATGTATTTTTTCTCATCTCAATATTATTGTCTATATTATTTTTTGTTATGTCTAAATTTAATTGTTCACTACTAATAATAAAAATGAAAGTGTAATCAACTTTTTTATAATACTTTTGTTTAAAACTATAATTTTAAAATTAAATAAAAAACCATAATTAATTAGCAAAGCCTAAAAATATTATTCTATAAAATAGTAATAGAGATTATGTTGTAATAAATGCACTTTTTTAAATTGTATATTTTTTATCGAATGACAATATTTTTAAAACGAAAGGACTTAGCTAGCTTTTACTCAGTATGTCCCATCGTTTACCCTAGCTTGTAAGATGATTTCTATCTATTTATGTTTCAAAGTTTTTGTTTTTTATTAGTTTATGTTTCATGTTTATTGTCAAACTTTATAATTTTCGCTTCGTACTTTATGTTTCGTAGTAATAACAAATGCAGAAAATAACTAAATTAGAGGGTGTATTAGAACCACTTTAAGGGAAATCCAAACCCTACTTTTTATCATTCGTTTTGGTTTGATAAAGATGAATATTTAAATTGCACTTGTAATAATTTGTTTGTAGATGAAAGATAAATTTTGATTTTTTTCTTATTAGCGTGTGCAATTCATCTTGCAGAAGAGCAATGTGTTCGAAATAGAAAGTTATAGCTAATGCATAGTAACGATACACTGTTATTTATTTCAGTTGATATTTGGCTCACTCACATGTCAAATCCTGGCTTCGTCACTGGTATAGATTACATTTTTGTGATTTTCATCAAACGCTAAAATGCAACTCGTCATAATCCCGACATTCTTTTTCGTCGTGTTCATCATCATACTCTGGCTCTGGTTCGATTGGATACTCTTCTTCAAGACTTCGTACAACAAGAGTATGAACTTGATTAGACATACTTATAGATGCCAAGACAATGTACCGTGTGTTTTGGTTAGGGACTTATTATCTTGAATGTGGGATATCCTTTTTAATGATTTATTTGTAAAACATCTTTATCAAGTATGTGTTTAAGTATGTTTGATATTTAAATTATTAATATAATTTAAGTTTCTTACACTTCTATAAAATCAAATGGATATAAAAGCTAAATACATCTTATTTTATTCTCACCTAATTTGTTGGTATGTACAATATATATATTTTTTTGAACGGCAGTTTGATGCAGCGGGATATCTTACGTACCACCAAGGCACCAAGTCTCTCGACCCGAGTTCGAATCATCTTACGAAAAGAATATGGTTTTATAATGTTTAAACAAACAATATGGCCCAACAAATAATCTTGGAACAAAATTAAAAAAAAACGTTTTTCATGTATACAATTTAAATCTGGTAGCTTTAGGTGTAAACCCCGCATTTTCAAAATACGGAAATTTGAATAAAATACGATATTTGAACATTTTATAAAATTTAAGAACTTTATGTAAGTTAAATACTAGAGATTATATTTCAATTTATTTAATTCAAATTAAGATATAGTTTAATTATTTCATAAGTATTAAATAAATAAGACTTAGACTATGAAACCTTTTAATTAAATTATGATATAACTTATAGTTTTAAATGAAGACAAAGATATAAATGAATATTCTTAGACTTATATAAATAAATATTTTAAACCTTAGGGTACATGTTTATGTAATATTTTTAAAAATTAGAAAGAAATGTGTGAAATTAATGTGTAATTATACCATTAAAACCAAGTTGAAGTACCCTCCGATTTTGACCCAAAACACACTAAATTTTGAAGGTTTTAGGAAGGTTTTTATGAAAATTCTAATGTGTTAAATGGTAAAAATTATGACATATGTTATGGTTTGAAAAGCTAGTTAATGGTCTTCCGTAATTAAAGCCTTTAACAAATATAGAATTCACTATATAAAGGACCCTATGGCTGGCTTAAAAACACACACACACACATACACAATTTACTTATCCAAAACTCTACCAAAATCTCCTCTCATCTCCATTGATAAGAAAACCTTAAAACCTTAAGGTTGTTATTGATCTTTCTTTTCATTTCATCCTCCGTTCTTGTTACCTTGTGTGCATAGTGATTATTATATCATGTTTTTTGTAAAGATCTAGAGGTCCTACGATGATCTAGATCACTAAACCGGTTAATACAAAAATATGACTCAAGGCTGTCCAGTTTTTGGGTCATCTTGTAAGGTCTATAAAAACGAGTTTCATAATACCTTTTTGAATGTTTGTTAAGCCTAAAACATCTACTTCGAATATAGTTTTCATAACTAGTCTCTAATCATCTTGGAAGGGTAGGGAACTATGTCTATCATTCTGATCTTTGAAACAGTCTTTAAAATCAGAAAATAGGTCAACTTGTAAAGGTCATAACTTGATCCTCAATAATAGATTTTTAAGTGAATCCGGAGTCTAATACTATCTACTTTAAATGTACTTTTCAAATCTAGTCTTTAATCAGTGGTTAAGGTTTGGTAAAATGGATTTACAGACAGATCTATAAAAACAGTCCCTAAATGATAGATTTTGGGGTAATGGTTAATTAAGGTCTTATAATCACCAAATCATGAAATCTTGTAATCTTTTATAATAGATTAGTATATAAGACATTATTATATGTATGTTGTAGCCTTGGTGACACGGGATTAGGACTTGTTGCTTGTGTACGATTCCTTGATTTGTTTGTGCATTTAAGGTACGGATATTCGATTCTTTAATAAGAACACTCTTTTACTCTTTTGTATACTACTCCATTAGATACTTACCTGTGCCATTGTTATGTTCCCATATCCTTTGTTTGATGTTTTCATAAGATCCTTATTCTCCCTTTTGTTTTGTTATGATGCTGATGTTCGTTTGTAAGTCTTAATTTTTATTCAAGATATTACCACACAAATGACTAGAAACATAAACATAGGCAAGTATACCCTTTCATGTATAGCATAGCTTAATGGTAAAGTCCAGTTCGTTCCACGGGATTGTTGTTATCAAAATATCAAAACAATTACCTCTAGAGTGTCACAAGTTCTAAATATATACTTAACAATTGGCATTAAAGGGTGCGTTTGGCTAAGGTCATAACCATATGATAGATAGGTAGCAATGATGAATATAAGCACATAAACAATGTAAGACAACATACCGATTGCTAGTCGTGTATGCAACATCTAATTGATATGACAAGAATCTGACTAAAGACTTTGTTATACCAACAACATTAAGAAAGGTTTATGCTTGATTTCGATAACTAAGGTAGTACATGAGATTATACAAGAGTTGGTATATGTTTTAATCCACTAATCGCGACAAAAGTGATTAACAAGATTCATTTACTAGATGACATGAAACTCATCCATTCACATGAGTACTAGTCAATGATCATGGATGAATCCAACATATAACAATGGTCTTACATAGTAACATATAATACATGAGCATCTAAATCACACTTATATTCAAGAGCCTAGGGAAAAAGTGCGCCGCATAAAACTAATTGTGTGCCGCACTTTGCCCCAGCAAAGCTAATAATCACATCTAATCATAAGGGTATTAAACCTTAACCAAGTGCACATCACACTACTCCATAATCACAGCAAACAATATCATTTCAACAATATGTAAATCAAAGTAAAAGATTAACATAAATGAATTAAGAATTATACCACAAGGTTATTTCAATAATTGCTTCAAAGGATTTATAAGTTTTTAAACTTATTACAAATGGCACTTCTGAGTTCCTGGTTCCAGCACCAATACCATAAACCAACTAAGGTTTACCAACTCTAGTGACTATGATCAAGGATTTGGAGAAATCCTTGATTATTAGATTCTCCTAAACAATGGAGAAAAGTGAGGAATGTTATAATTTATGCCTGGCCTATGGGTCTATTTATACTTGAATTTTCATAGGTTAGAAACCTTGGAAGTATATCGAAGGTTCTCCATAATAGCCATGCATAATTGCACTTAATTATGTAACTGCAGCAAAATGTGCGCCGCACTTTTCCAATTGCGCGCCGCACTTCTTTAGGTGTAAATGTGTGCCGCACATTATAGTTTGTGCGCCGCACTTCTTGTAATTCTCTAGAATCGGGGTACTTTGAATGTGCGCCGTACTTTTCCTATTGTGTGTCGTACTTTGGCTCCATTTCAGCATAATTCCATCTTTAGCCCCTTTATTCTTTATTTCTTCATTCTTTTCCTTCATGGTTTCTTTCTTAGCTACAATACAAACAATATCCTTTATTAGTATCAACTCAACACATAATTTATTTATTTACATAGCAAACAAGGACAAATGCATCATTACAAACATGTATAAATGAGGCGTTATCACATTCCCCCATACTTAACTTCTTGCTTGTTTTCAAGTAAGGTAAACATATATTTTCAATAAGTGTCAAAAAAATAGATAAAGCCAACAATCGATAACAAAGATAACGCCATAAAACACCTCACGAAGTAGATATTTCTATTTCACACACTCTCCTTATTATGGGTAGATTATCGCTCAATAGCACGGTCATGAAAAGTAAATTACCATAGGCTTGTGCAAGGAACTAAACTAAACCAAATTTAGCGTAATCACCAAGTAAAATATCAAAAGAGGTCTTTTTCAAAAACTTTTATTACCACCGTATGTTTTAAAGAATAATACATCATCTTTTATCATGTTGTTGCTTCGCGAATATCTCAAAACCTCTTAGGCTTCCTTTTGGCTTTTATTCTTTCTTCTTTTTTTATTAAGTTGTCCTAAATGCCAACAAAGGCATATTACAAAGCCCAAATAAATTGTTTTCAAATTGTTTTCAAATGTGACTAAAACACAAAAGTCACACACATACGAGGATTCACATATCCTCTTCGGTTTCATCATTCCTTGGAGCTTGAGATGGGTGAAAATGTGGTGGATAGGGTGGTGGTTGTTGGGTGTAGTATAATGGCTCGTGGTGATATCTGGGTGGTCCATAAGGCCCACTCATTGGAATATGATATTGTTCTGCCATCCTCTCAAAAACTGGAGCGTATCGATCCATACTATAACATTGACGCTCCATCATAAACCCAAGTTGGTCTTGCCTAACCTCCATCCTTCCCATTCTATCACAAACATCTTGGAGTGATGCACGAGGAGCTCGCACCATACCTACACGAGGTGCTCTAACAGACGTGTCTTCTAGGATCAACCTTCCATCCGCTCCAATCAAATCTCTCACGGTATTTCGTTCAATGGTATCACAAACAATCGGTGGACTAAGACTACTCACAACTTAATCACTTAAAAGCCCCATTCTTCGAGCTAACCTAGTCACAAATTGTCCACACACAATCATGCTACCCGCTTGACTCCCATGACCTTTCCTTTTCATCAATTTTGCTATCACCCAAGCCACATTAGCGTATTGCTCACGATTCTTGTCCCTAAACATGCTCAATAACCACAAATCGTTCTTTTGTATTTTATCATACCCCGTGGTTCTTTGGCAAATGACATAAGCAATCTATTTTGAAGCACTCTCAAAAGTGGACTAGAAATTCTAGTGGCCGAGCTCCTAGATAAGATCAATGGATCCTCATCCGGGCAAATTGATGCCCAAAATTCATTAGCATTAAAGTTTCCATGATCACGTTCCCCTCCTTGGAAATATACCTCAAATCCTTCCTCCTTTCGCTCATCTCTATTATACAACTCCAAGTACTTAGCAAATTATTTCAAAGTCAAATAATGTCCCTTCCCACAATGTATAAAAGTCAAAATCTTCTTAGTTAACAACTCATCTC
Organism: Glebionis coronaria; assembly: GCA_025667525.1. NCBI lineage: Eukaryota > Viridiplantae > Streptophyta > Magnoliopsida > Asterales > Asteraceae > Glebionis > Glebionis coronaria. Next base: position 2,345,754 of record JANFOE010000322.1, on the reverse strand, counting down.
CTTCGGCATCCTCATCAAAATGAAAAGTAGAGAAAAACTCGAGAACAAGCTCCGCATAGATTTTCTCCCTACAAGTAAAAGCACGTATCCAAGCATTGGATTCAAATAGGACTTCATTACCTCCAGCCTCTATCACTACTATCTTAAGCATCTCCATTACTTGAGCTTCACAACCAAGCTCGTTCCAAACTCCAAAATCCACAATGCTAGGTGCAAAAGTTTGTTTTGGCAATAAAAGACTGAGAGCATTATTGTAGATGGTTTTGGTATCATTAGTACATCCAGGCCAGTTCAAAAATTTATGATTCGGTGTTCCCATGAGTGCGGCACTTGTCGATTCGGTAGGCCTTCGTTTCTTTCATCGGCTTGACGAGCCGGTTTCATAATTTCCAGAACCTGTATTCTACAAAATTTCATCACATAACAAACATGTATTAACATTAGATAAGCGTTAGGGGTCAACAGTGTCCTTATGATCGTGTTCTGATCATTCTGTTTGTTTTCCAGACGAAAAGAGCGGCGCACAATTTGGAATGTGCGGCGTACTTTCTGGGGAAATTTCATAAAAGTGCGGCGCACAATATGTAAAGTGCGGCGCACATTCTGGGTATTACAACATATGTCGGGGTAAAACTAGTAGCTAACCAAATCCGCAAACTAAATGGTTACAAACTAATAACAATGGCTAGAATCGAACACTAACCCATTCCTAATTCGTTCTAATCCACGACATTGCTTCATCTCTAAGGTTTTTTAAAAACCCTCTTTTTTATGTTTTTCAATTTTATCTTATAATCTAATCATTTCTTAATCTTATTTCTACATTCCTAATTCCTAATTGAATTATAATTCGTTCTTCAATTACTAAGAACCCTAATTGAAAATTAATCAAAAATTAAAAACTAATTAATTTTAAACAAACATGAATCAAATATAAGAACTTACCCTAGACATGATCTCGAATGTGAAATTGGAGGAAAGACTCGAAAATATTTTTGGTGATGATTAAAAATCGTCAGGTGGTTTTTGTTGTTTTCGTGTGTTTTTTTAGGTTTCTAATGAGAAAACGGGGTATATACAAAAAATCCGCCCAGAAGTGCGGCGCACTTTCTGAAATGTGCGGCGCAAATTCTGTGCATCCAGACATGTTCACTGTATTTTCATTTTTTAAGTATACAAAACACAAAATTTAAAAAGAAAACCTCCAATTCCATTCGATAGAAATAAAAAGACACTTAGGGAGAACATTCCTTACTTCTAAGACCATCCTAAAACTTCTAGGACTCTTAGATATTACTTCGTTTTATTTGATTATCTACATACAAAAAGATAAAAAGTGCATAAAAGTAACTAGGAGCCAATTATGCACTCCTCTTTTCTTCCTTTAGTTGTAGCAGATATTTAAGATATTTAAGGTGACGTGATATCACTCTCCGTGTAACGTCCTGAGACCTCTCTATTGGTGTCCTTTGTCTCATACACCTTTTCGTACCTCTTTCCACATGGATCAACAATGACTATGGCAACGTGTCGTTCACTATCTCCATCTTTAGCAATATTCTCAAATTCTAGCTTGTTCGCCACTTGCCAATCTTTGTATTTCAATGATACGGGAAGTACTCCAAGCATCCCCACAATTTTCTTGCACACACAAATATCAAAGAAAGGGTTATGGTAGCTCCTTTCACTTAGTGAAGCATCAAATAGTTCTTCCGGTTCCGTCCATGGTTGCAAATGTGGACCATAAATCGGCATAACGTTATCATCTCTTTTCACGGTGTAGTATTTATCATCTTCATCATCACTATCATCGTGGTTTTCCGCTTTTATCACATTATATGTTTGATGGACAAACCCATCAAAGCTAGTCATGATAGCTTTTCCAACATCTACCTTTGCACCAACGGTGTGCAAAAACTTTCTTCCAACCACTAGTTGAATGTCTCGATCAATAGGAATATCGAGAAGCATAAAATCGGCTTGTATTGTGGTTGTCTCTATTTGGCATAGAACTCCAAGCAAACGCCCAAATCCCCCCGCGTAGGAGTGATCAAGCATTTTTATTCGATCAAACCTTGGTTTGACTCTTCCAACATTTAACATTTTGAAGATTCCAAGTGGCATGATATTAACATTCGAACCGGTGTCTACCAAAGCATTGTATGTAGTTTTACCTTCCAACCTTATAGGTAGGACAAAATAACGTGGATCTTCTTTTTCTTTCATTACTTTGTTTTCACGGAGCATTTGGATTGCCACATCCTCATATTCGAGGTTAATCCATCTTCAATCTTCAACTTATCAAACAAGACCCCATCGAAAATCATTTTATACTTATCATTATATTTTAATGTTTCAATGATTGGTCGATTCATGTTTAACATCATCACTCTTTCTTCAATGTCTTCCCTTAATTCTTCCATTGTTAGTTCTTTTCTAGTTAAGGGTTTATTTATGGTGAGAGAAGGTCCTTCACCATTATAGTTCAATTTGTAAGCATGAGCAGGCTGTTTTCCTTTGTTTCTTTTGCCTTTTCCCATATTACAAACAAATTTAGGAGCATCAACTCCCTCGTTTTCAATAGGTGCTAATTCATCAAAGTCGAGATTATCAAGTATCTCGTCAATTTCTTCTAAGTCCAAGCTTTCATGCACTTTTGGCCATAAGGTGAGTATGCCACAAGTGATATCAATTTGTGCATTGGCTTGCTTTAGGAAAGATCTCCCAAATATTGCACACGGTTCACAGTCATCTTCTTCTGGATTGACGAAGAAGTCGACAAAAAATAATTCGTCCTTGATCATAACAATGAGCTTCTTATCTATTTCTTTGTCCCCATTACGATGCGTTTTGTAGGTTAAGCCAAGCTCCACTACAAATTCATTGCTAACAAAACTTCTCTCCATTTCTAAATTAACTTGCCCATCATAGGCAAATTTACCTTCCATATGACAAGGCATTGAGTACTTTCGCTAGGTGTCAAGTCTTCCAAACGATAGAAAGTTAGGACCTTTTGAATCCCACTATCGGTTGTGTCCCTATATTCAGATCTTGTCCATTCTCCGTCCGATTCAATCTTATCATTTAGGCTAATATGCTCATCCACTCCTAAGCATAGCCTACCCAAGCTAGTGTTTGGATCCATCTTAAAACAACAACACATCAAAGAAACATTAGTATGTTAGTGCTATAAAATCCAAATGACATTTTATATCCTGTAGTCTTAAGGCAACTTATTAGTTTTGATGAAAATCTCTTTTTAATGGTGTTATAAGCAAATTCTGCGTTCTGCTTTTCCAGTTGTGCGGCGCACTTTTGAGAAGTGCGGCGCACTTTTTAGAATGTGCGGCGCACTTTCTGCAAAAAAAAATTGTTCATAACTGCATGATTATATACCAATCAAACAATGTTATAAGACTTTTTTCATAATACTTCCTTAACAAGTAGTCAAAATAAGAAATAATGACCAAATTTTGTAAGATGTTCTCAAGTATTTTGCAAGAAAAAACTATTTTTTTTCATTTCCGCTTGTTTCCTCATTTTCTTCTATCTCAAGGTTGTTAAAAATTCCAAAAAAATACCACAAATCATGCTAAATATCAAATAAGACATACAAAAGCAAATTGTTCTACCAAAGAGTAAATTAAATAGAAAATAAAATTATGAAAGAAAATATTTTTGGTTTTTCTTAAAATGCAATATTGACAAACACAAAAGCTCAAAAATCATAAGCACACATAAAGCAATTCTCATGTTTTCAGCAGTAAGTGTTGAGAGTAAAAGGTTTTGGTGGTATTTTGGGATTGTTTCTACCAACATTTTGCAAATTCGTATCAAGTGTGCGGCACACTTTTGAAAATGTGCGGCGCACTTTTAAACTCTTTTGTTAAAAACTTTTTCAGATTGCCAGAAATTTGTACGGCGATTTAGAATTTTTGTTTACCAAGTATTTCAGAATGTTTCAAAATAAATAACTAACCAATCCCCGGCAGCGGCGCCAAAAACTTGATGTTCGTTTGCAAGTCTTAATTTGTATTCAATATATTACCACACAAATAACTAGAAACATAAACACGGGAAAGTACCCTTTCATGTATAGCATAGCTTAATGGTAAAGTCCAGTTCGTTCCACGGGATTGTTGTTATCAAAATATCAAAACAATTACCTCTAGAGTGTCACAAGTTCTAAAGATATACTTAACAATTGGTATTAAAGGGTGCGTTTGGCTAAGGTCATAACCATATGATAGATAGGTAGCAATGATGAATATAAGCACATAAACAATGTAAGACAACATACCGATTACTAGTCGTGTATGCAACATATAATTGATATGACAAGAATCCGACTAAAGACTTTGTTATACCAACAACATTAAGAAAGGTTTATGCTTGATATCGATAACTAAGGTAGTACATGAGATTATGCAAGAGTTGGTATATGTTTTAATCCACTAATCGCGACAAAAGTGATTAACAAGATTCATTTACTAGATAACATGAAACTCATCCATTCACATAAGTACTAGTCAATGATCATGGATGAATCCAACATATAACAATGGTCTTACATAGTAACATATAATACATGAGCATCCAAATCACACTTATATTCAAGAACCCAGGGAAAAAGTACGCCGCACAAAACTAATTGTGAGCCGCACTTTGCCCCAGCAAAGCTAATAATCACATCTAATCATAAGGGTATTAAACCTTAACCAAGTGCACATCACACTACTCCATAATAACAGTAAATAAGATCATTTTAACAATATGTAAATCAAAGTAAAATATTAACATAAATGAAATAAGAATTATACCACAAGGTTATTTCAATAATTGCTTCAAAGGATTTATAAGTTTTTGAACTTATTACAAATAGCTAGCAACACTTCTGAGTTCCTTGTTCCAGCACCAATACCATAAACCAACTAAGGTTTACCAACTCTAGTGACTATGATCAAGGATTTGGAGAAATTCTTGATTATTAGTTTCTCATAAACAATGGAGAAAAGTAAGGAATGTTATATTTTATGCCTGGCCTATGGGTCTATATATACTTGAATTTTCGTAGGTTAGAAACCCTGGAAGTAAATCAAAGGTTCTCCATAATAGCCATGCATAATTGCACTTAATTATGTAACTGCAACAAAATGTGCGCCGCAATTTTCCAATTGTGCGCCGCATTTCTTTAGGTGTAAATGTGCGCCGCACTTTATAGTTTTTGCGTTGCACTTCTTGTAATTCTCCAAAATCGGGGTACTTTGAATGTGCGCCGCACTTTTCCAATTGTGCGCCGCACTTTGGCTTCATTTCAGCATAATTCCATCTTTAGCCCATTTATTCTTTATTGTTTTCCTTCATGGTTTCTTTCTTAGATACAATACAAACAATATCCTCTATTAGTATCAATTCAACACATAATTTATTTATTTACATAACAAACAAGGATAAATGCATCATTACAAACATGTATAAATGAGGTGTTACCATTGTTATGTTCCCATATCCTTTGTTTGTTGTTTTCATAAGATCCTTATTCTTCCTTTTGTTTTGTTATGATGCCTTTATTGATATACATTTAAATGTTCCCCATTTGAGCACTTAAATCTTCCTCATTTTCGGGTTCTTGGGCATCACCTCTATGCTTCTCTCGGCCACTCCTAATCTTTCGTGGACGAACCCTTTGAATAGGAAACATCACACGATTGACTGACACATAATTAGAGAGACTGAGATTGGGATAGTCATGATCAACCATATTCATAAGGCAAGTGAGGAGCATGGCATATGGAAGGTTAGCATTTGATTTCGAGAGGACGTAACTGATCCATCGAGCGATGAAGTATGCAAGATTGTACTCGGTTGAGGTGAATATGCAACACATCATGTGAGCCATACAAGCCGGAACATGATCCAGGTTTTCACCATGACAAAATACATTCTCCCTAATGATATCGGCCCACGAGACCATACACTCATTAAGACCACTAACGAGTATCTCATGGCGTTTCAAAGCACGCTTCTTAGTATGGATACTACGTACAACGGCTTGATCACGATCTTGGGTAAAGACATCAAGGATGAGTTCTAAGTCTGGCATTTCGGTGTCATATGGAGGATTGTCGATACACAATTCCAAGGAATCGGTTTTCCATGACTCCGTGAACCGACATTGACCTTCATATGGAAATTTAATTGCCTTACCGAATTCCTCGAGGTAGTAAGTGATGAGTCGACCATTAATGGCGAACAAAAAAACATTTCGCCTTCATTGTATAGAAGGGAATATGTGCTAAAGAACTCTAGAAGGAATTGGGGATAAATAAGCTCGTCGATGTCTAACAAGCAATCGAACTTAATTTCACTAAACATGTGTCTAGTATAGTCAGTGATGAGTTACTTAATACTCATCATTTTACCCTAAGTTAACTGATAAAAAGGCGAAAATGAGATAAAAAAACGAACATATATCTTGTGTTTTCTGAATTAATTTTGCAGATCCGGTTTTCCGACAAAAAGACGAAACTAAGATCATAAAGTCAACCCGAGCACGGCATTGGAACAAGCATCGAAAACCAATCCCAAAACCCTAAACTTTATTTTACGGGTCAACTCGCACCCGTTTAACGGGCCAAGTCGACCCGTTAAAATATTAATATAACAAAGTTATATTACCTATCCAAAACAATTCATGAAGCCATATATACTCCAATTCCAAATTCATGAAGTATTTATTTGGTTAGGCCCATAAGCTAACAACAAAGTCCAACATTTTTCTTTTTTGATGTGTCGTTAGAAACAAAAGACACCAAAAGCCCATAAAACAATCTGCACCAGCCCATATCTTAGTTAATACGGAAGAAAAAGGGAAGAAAAAAGGACGAGTATTAACAAAGTGAAATCATGGTTGTTGTACCCACACATCACAACCACCATTTTTATCATATCCAAACCTCAAACAATAATCCCACTCTTTTTTCCCTTTTGGCTACAAATCAATGGGGAAACAGAGCAACGAAAGATTTACTATGTTAGCCCTAAAATGTGAGCGCCATTTACGGAATTACATTTTATTCATATAGGCAAAACGTGGAGGGACTACTATTGACATGTTGTCAAAGTGACCTCTTGTCTAGCCTATATATACCCCTCCATACTTCCATGGAGGGGTGAGGATTTTCTCTTATTTGTGTATTTCCCTTTCTCTCTCTAAATACACACACTACATTCAAGCTTTACTCTCTCTCTCTAAAAAAGTCTAAATACTTCTTTTATCCTCCCCGACCTCTGGATCCCCTCTTGTTAGCTTGAATCTTATGATGTTAACAATTGGTATCAGAGCTAACCGGGGGTGTTTTGTGTTTGTTTGCTTATTTTCGTTGCTTATTCACTGCTTATTTATAAGCAGCTGATGTCATGGTGTCATTTGTGTTGATTATCAGTCCATTAGTTGTCCACGTGAGGTTTGGTGTCACTTATTTTGGTCCAAAAGTTCACACTTTACATAAAACTTGCTGGTGGGTATGAACAGATCTAAAAAGTCCAAAACTCAGGTTTTTTTTCCTCTCGTCTGTCTGACTGTCAGTTTCTCTTTGGTCAACGCGTTTTCTTATTAGATTGTGGCTTATCAGAGTTTTTTTTAGGCCTTTCTGGGTATGTTTTGGATGAAGATGAGTTGCAGAGATCTAAAAGAAAAAAAAAAGGAAAAGAAATACAGATTGGAATATCATCATATCCACTATTTTCGGGTGTCAAAACCCTTTTCCGATGGCTCATTCCGATGCTTTTTCCGATGCCTTTTTGATGCTTATTCCGATGGTGAGTATTCCGATGGTGAGTATTCCGATGGTGATTATTCCGATGGGATTATTTGGATAGTTATTCCGATGGGGTATTTTGATATTCCGATGGACTCAATTTTGATATTCCGATTGACTCTACATTAACATTCCGATGTCTAAAAATCAGTTGACTCAAATACATAACATTACACCGAGTCAACTCGGTATTGACCGAGTTGACCAGGTTAACTCTACTGAGTCAATGATTTAAGACTCATCCTATCAACCAAACTCAATAACACTCTAAACCAACAAAACCAACTTGACTCTAATCTTAAACACATCGTCTCTAATCACCTCCACCTCAAAATATCATCCAGACATAACAAAATAAATCAAAGATCTCAGAATCCCATTCGTGTTTGACATGCATGCCAAGATCTGTTAAGATCAAAACCCACGAATTTGATATCATCACTGATCTCTATTGGAAGTCTTTAACTTCTCATCAATATTCGAAAATCCAAGATTGAATTATAACAACTTTGTTATATTCGAATCTTTGTTTCGTGTCAGTAATCATAACGAAAATCAAACCAACATGCAATAAAAACGCCTACCCGAGACCTTTATACAAAGATCTTGAAGCCAAAATTGGAGATGAGAGATCGTTGTTTATTCACGTAAGCAGAAAGATGGATGATTTGTGTTTCAGTTTTATGAGATCAATGTTTTATTTTTGTGGTTGCGTTGAAAAAAAAGGTTTGAGATATGGGATTTGTTACTCAAACGTGACATAGAGACAAGCTTGGTTGATTACTCATATTTATATGAGCAGGAGATGATTGTTTGAGTTTTTAGATGAGATTAAGATGATGTCTGTGTTAGATGAAGATGGGGACGGAGATATCAAGGAGTTGTTAAGATGGAGGCGGTTGAGAAGTGATAAGATTGGGATTAACTGTGAGTGAGATTAGGTTATGCTAACTTTTATATTCCATCCCATAGTGGTCACTCGTTGGTTGTTTTAATTGGGCTTGGTGACGTTTTTCTTTTAAGACGCAAGGGATAAGTAATGATGAATTGGGCCTACATTGTTTTTTTTTATCCTTTTGCTGGGCCACATAGTGAATGGAGCAGCAGTATGTTTCAAAGACATTGGTACAAATTTCGAATTGCCAAGTAATACTATGGTTGAGGTTATGGATTGAGCCATGTATCTTTAATTTATTAGGTTGGCCGAGCATTGTGGTGAAGTTTAATAATTGGGATTTATTAATTGGACTATGATAACATTATCATTGATCTCGGATATTCGTTATGTTTCGATCGAAAGTGCTTAAACGACAAAGAAGATTTTAGGTTTTAAACCTAATATTTTTCGAAAAATTTTCGACGACCTCACCGCGGAGGTCGATCCGCGCATCAGTTGGGCATGTGACTGACGTTGAGCTTAAATGACAAGTTATCTAGACAAATTTTGTCCTTAATGACAATTCTTTTCAGAATTTGTTCTAGATAACGACACTCACAACACACAACACCAAAGCAAACAAAACACTTAACGCTAAAACGATCCGATATAAGATTCACTTTAACGACAAGGCTAGTTTTGATTCTACAAAGACAAGTGATCACGAAGTGGATTTGGTATTCTTTATTTGAAGTTGAAGTGGGATTTCATGAAGGCGTCTACTTATTTCATCATCGAGCCTTCCTTCTATTTTTCTACCCCTTTTCTTCAAACCCAGTCTATCGATTGATGACTTGCTTGGGCGATAAAATTTATGATTGAGACTTGAATTATCTAGTTTCCACTGTCAAGGGGTGGATGGTCGACGACAAGGATTACTATCATTTTTGGGTGTCACGCGCAGTTGCTCGTGTGGATAACTTCAAGATGTATAAGAGACTTGTTTCTGCACCGTTCTTCAATCGACATAAGTGCAAGCTTAAGTAACAAATTTGGGGGATTGTACTTCAGTTTCAAGTTTGGAATATCGGGTTTACTTCACATGTGGTCACAACAAATAGCCGAATGAATTCGAGGTTGGTCAGTTAGACAGAGAGAGATGGAATCAGCAATCAATTCTCACGGGATATTTATGAGCCTCATATCGACAATGGTACTTCATAGTCTAAGCAAAAATATTTCAGAGTTTCTCAACGACTTTTAAAACTTTTCAAGACATTTGCTTAAGACTAAGAGCTTCTCGAGTATATGGACGTCCACGATAATGATGCTTCCGAGAGTTTGAAATCATCATGGGGGAAGATCGTGTACTTTGAAGTAATCGGATCAACTTCCAAGGGGAAGTAGTGTACATGGAATGGTATCTACTTTACCTTATATGATTTTTATGAAGTATTCTGCAGGCGTGAGAAAAATTGTTGTTGATTTCCTGCATGTTACCCCAAACGGATTATCACCAAAAACCAAACGACATGAGACAGTATAGAAGCAGTATTATCTGGTGTAGTTCTTCTACAAATTTCCGTTGTGCACTTAAACCGATGAGCTAGAAGATTGTTCAAACTACATCAGAGTGTCAGAATCTGCTTAAGATACATATATTGATTTGGGGGGAAGCTGATTCAGAAACTTCGTCAAAAAGAAGTCTATGAAGAAAGTTTTTCAATACATGCTGCATGAATTGGGGGAAGTTAATCCAAATCGTGCATATTACAATTGTTCCACAACAAGTAAAGACAAAGAGGATTCAAGTTGAGGTACAAGTTATGAAGACAAGAAGAAAAAAAAGACATCCTCAGCATTGGAAGCGCCTTGGAAGACTTTATTTTGTTGTATTTTTACTTGTTAGAAACATTGTAAGTAATTCCGTATGTCTCCACATTAGGGGAAGATTGTTAGCCCTAAAATGTGAGCGCCATTTACGGAATTACATTTTATTCATATAAGCAAAACATGGAGGGACTACTATTGACATGTTGTCAAAGTGACCTCTTGTCTAGCCTATATATACCCCTCCATACTTCTATGGAGGGGTGAGGATTTTCTCTTATTTGTGTATTTCCCTTTCTCTCTCTAAATACACACACTACATTCAAGCTTTACTCTCTCTCTCTCTCTAAAAATGTCTAAATACTTCTTTTATCCTCCCCGACCTCCGGATCCCCTCTTGTTAGCTTGAATCTTATGATGTTAACATACTAATATATCAATGGCGATTATAACAGATATCGGTTAGAAATCAGTTACAATCAATGATTGTTGTTACAAAGAGAACTGGAAAAGAAGAGTGTTTTCACACACATACAATTTATTAGCTAAATGATAAAATGAACCCGCGAAAGCTTATATAGAAACACCAGGAAAGATTCTAACAAACTTATTGACATTTCTCTTCTAGTCCTCTATCTTCTCAACATGTGCATAACCGGTCCCTTGATCATTCGACCCATAACATTTACTTTATTAATTTTGATGAGCTAAATCAAACAATACATATAGGCTTATAAACTTATGATATATAAAACATAAATAGCTTATACTCTGTCACACCCCCAAATTCACCGCAGCGGAAGACTGACTTTAGGAGGCTATGACTTCATGAGTATTCGAGAGCTTGATCCGAGAACGACCTCTACATGCCAAAAACCACAAAGTAGACTCCAAATAATCCACATAGTCAAGTACCTGAAATACATGCTTAAAAATGTCAACATAAAGTTGGTGAGTTCATAAGTTTGTTTTAAAACGTTTATGAAAAATCAGAGTTTTACCGACCACTGCACCTTGCAGTAAAATATAAGAGATTAAAAATCACAGTTTCTGTTAAATAGACTTTCTTTGATAATTTCAAAGTTTATTATTAAAGACAAAGTTTATTGATAAAATATCGAGTTTACTGATAAAAACAAAGTTTACTAATAAAAATAGAGTTTACTGATAGTAAATATAGCTTACTGATAATAACAGGATTTTCTGGAAATAAATAGAGTTTTCTGATAAAACAGAATTCATAGATAATAGTTAGCATTTTCTGATAAAAATAAAGCTCACTGGTAAATAATAAAGTTTTCCAATATAATAGAATTGTTTAATGAACCACAAGATTTTCCAACCACTTAGTGACAATATAACAAATACAAAGTCACTAAATAAAATAAGGCATTTATTATTGTCTAAGCTCATGACACCGAAGCGTTAACAACACCGGTAGTATAATCATATAATGCAGCCCCTACGGATGCCTAACCCACGACATCCATCCACACACTCAAATGAAACTGTGTCCGCTTGTCCTCTGTTGGACCAAGCCGGACAGGGGCGTCAACCCCGATAGATCTATCCATAACATTCGCGCTTTCGACCGGTCATCCGGTCTGAAATTAACGGTTCATGATAATGGGCCAAAGTAATTGGGTTAAAGTGGGACTTAGACCAATACATAAAAGAGATATGCACTTGTGTTCATTCTTGCAACCATTGTCTCTACCCGAGAACCAGTGAAAAGCAGTTAAAGTTTTGGGCTATGAAAATCACAATAGGAATTTTAGTATCAGCATTCATATGTATAACAATTAGAGGAGTTGACCACTAAGCACGTAACAATTAAACCAGTTTAAAGATGGTTTATGACCAGCCAAGTAAGCTTAACATTAGCTTATGACAATCAAGTAGTTTATAAACAGTTGTAGACAACCAAACAAGTTTAATATCGTTTCTGACAACCAAACAAGTTTATAAGTAGTTTATGACCAAGCATGTACCTCCCCCAAAGAGCAACTATAAAACATTTATAACTCAATTTAAAGCAAGAAAAGGTGGGGTATGAACTCACCTCGACGATGTAGAGCAAACGCTAGTGATGCTAATATACGCTCCGCACAAACGGAAATCGATACAACCCGGTAATGGTGTTGTGGTTTACTAATCGGCTAAATCCAATAACTTAAAAATGTGTCTTTGAGTTCTCGGTAGATATACACATCAACGTTACCCGTTGATAAAATATTTAAGTTACAAGTTATAACAGTTTAGTAGTTGGTTAAATAAATTAAATAAGCACACACCAGGTGTGTAGTGTATTTTGTACACATTACGTATAACCAGACGATTATATAATTCTTATGTTGAATTATATAATAGAAACAACAATCTTACAAAAATAAACCAAAGTATATATTTATTTTGAATTTACAGTATAAATATCATGGTAAAAATAATTAGACAACAAAATCCGACACCTTTTAAGAAAATCATCACTTAATTAATAATTGTCAATTTTAAGTAAAAGTATAACTTTCATCAATTTATCTATACAATAGAATCCATTTATTTTATCAGTCTACAAATATAATAGTAATTATTTATTTTATTGGTTTGCAAGTAATAATAGTAGTTTGTTTATTACAACTATAATAATATTTATTTATTTATCAGTTTACAAATCTAAAGTATATATTTATTTGTTTTATCGGTTTACCAATATATTAGTAGTTTGTAGTGTGCAAAATATAAAGTATAAGATTTATAGAAATTTCGACATAACCTATTCGTTTATACAACATTTTCCATATAAATCAATTATCAATATTTTCCATTTTCCATTTTCCAAACAACCTACGATATGCAAGTCATGCTTTAACTTATAACCAACTAGTTATTTAATCACTATAACTAAATAATAAACCAACACAACCTATGTGTTGTAAATCGAGAAGCCAAACGCCCGATGTGAGCTATTTAAACACATATTTAAATGTATAATCATTTTTATACTTCTCGTGATAATAATAGTATCCGACATATTTATTTAACCGTTTATATATATACTTATATATGTATACCACCGTTTAATTTGTTTTAATCAATTACTATATATACGCTATTAGCCGATTTCTAAACCACAACAAACCATGAGTTAAAATCACGCCCGACACTTCTAAACCCTTGTCGTCTCGCATCCAAACACACTCAAACTAATAAACAGCAACCAAACGCCCCTTTATACATAACAACAGTCCCAAACGCCCTTTATACACCTGCCGCTAGCCCCAAACGCCCCTTATTATTTACCAGCAGACCCAAACACCCCTGTGAGGCTTTCTGCTAGTCCCAAACACTCCCGTAAGCTGTTATACCACGAACCAAACATCCTTACTGCTGCGTTTATCAGCTAGCCAAACAACCGCACTCGTCGGGCTGTTGAACGCCTACACAAACGCACCCTATGGGTCGTTTTTACAACCAAAGGCACTCCTTTTATGTTATAATCAGATATAAACCCCCTTTTAAGGTCGTCATACCGTACGAACGAACAAACACCCTCGACTTGATGATATGATGGTGGTGACGACGAGGTTGACCACCTACACGGATGTGGTGGATCTAGATATGCGATCTTAGTGGTCGTATGTGCTAAGGAGATAACGGATCTATGATATTAGTGGTGATAACATGTGATAGATCGACTGATCTATTGATTTAGGCTGAAGGTGGATAAGTGGTGACAACGTAGTGGTGATGACAGTGGAGTTGATGATGTTTTTGTGGCGGCTGTGGTGAATAAGGGCACGACGGTCGGGGTAAATGTTGGTGATCAACATAGGTGGTGTCTAAATGGTGGCTCGACAGCGGTGGTGGTGTGGTGTAGATAATGACCACGACGTTGGGTCTTAGTGGTGGTGTATACGACCGTTGTGCAAGACAACCATGACGATTGTGGTTAATATGGTGGACGGTGACGGATACGAATGGTGGTCGGGTGGTGGTGTTTAGACCACGTCTGGTGATTGTGTTAAAGGATCGTGGTGTAGATGACGACGGATGTGGTGGCGAATTGAATGGTATATGAGTAGATCGAAAGAATATAAGGGTTTTAAGGCTTGTCCTGAGAAAGTTGCCGGAAAAGTTTTCCGGCGGTGGCTGGTGGCCGGAATTGGTGAGGGCGGCGCCGGATATTATAAAGGAGAGAGTGTGTGTGTAAAAATTAGGTTTAGGGTTTGATAAGTGAAAGGAAAAACCCTAATTGTTAACTATTTATATTATCAACACTTTTACAAATAAAAGTGTAAGTGTCTAATTAGTTTAAGGTCTCTTTTGTAAATTTATAAGAGTAGTTGCACTTGTATTTTTGTGGTTATAAGTTCGGGATTCGTCGGGTTTCGAAAAAAATATGATTCGGTTTTTGAAATTCGCGTTATTGATTTTAAAATGATTTTTACAATAAAGTAGAGTATTTACTCGACGAGTTTTCGTAATCGTGTACATTTTTATTTAAAATAGTTATTATTTATCGGTTAACTCGAATAGTTGTGTTTAAAGAAAAATAAAATTCAACTTAAATGTTCTCGTTTTCAACGTACGTTTTTAGCACTAAAATAAAAGTATCAGATATTTTAATAAGTCTTTTTATTAAATATCTCTGGATAATTAAATATTGTTTAATTTGTATCGCGTCGGTTCTCAGATTTGCGCAGGCTTTTACAACATGAAAAATAGACTCCCGTTTTCGAATCAAAAAGCTTTGATATCTCTCGAAAATGAAATTCGATTAATAAATAGTATAAATTATTATTAAGTAAAGCCTGAAAAATTCTCGGTTGTCACAGTACATCCGTGTTATTTGGAGTTCGTCCTCGAACTCAATCGTTGTTACCCTAATAAAAGTGTAGAGAAAATGATTTGATGTTCTACCCCAGTGTTCTATCGAATATACTTATATCTGCTCACAGATCATTCTGTCCGAACTTCTAAAATCGTGTTATCCACCAATAGTTAATAAGGTAAGCAATAGGTAGAAGAGGAATATATCTTAGCGGTTCTAAATGTCAATCTGACAAAGCGGTCATCATTATAACGATAAGAGGAAACAATTTGAGGCGAAGAGTCTAGAAAACTCGATCGTTCTTAAAAGTCTACAAGGTTTCACCACCACCAGCCCGTTACGTTTACGTCACTCGGTATATATTCGAACAAATTTCTTGTCACACTCCCAAAATATCAGAGTACAATGGCGACAAGGGAGTGGTGACGTCATGATTATCATACACACATAGTCACAAAGAACGACCTCTAAATGAGACGTTCGGAAAATAGATCACTTGTAATTAATAAAATAAATAGTTTTAACAAGGTGCGGAAGCATAGAACTGAATACAGTTACAAAACATAGTTTTCTCAAATGGTACAAATGATCTTTGTTTCAAAGAAATGACGGCAATGTATGAGACCTCATTTAGCATCTTCCTTCTTAATACCTGAGAAAAACATTGCTAAAGTGTCAACATAAAGTTGGTGAGTTCATAGGTTTAGTTAATTTGAAATGTTTAATGAACCACAAGATTTTCCCAAAAGTGATGACAATATAACAGATACAAAGTCATCCCAAAAGTATTTATTACAGTCTAAGCTCGTGACACCGAAGCGTTAACAACACCGGCAGTATAATCATATAAATGTAGCCCAAACTAGATGCCTAAACCCACGACATCCTATCTCAGACTCAAATGAAACTGTGCCCGCTTGTCCCCTTGTTGGACAAGACAGACAAGGACGTCAATCCCGATAGATCTATCCATAACATTCGCGCTTACACAAAGTAATTAACGGTTCACGATTCACGGGCCAAAGCAACTGGGTTTTTAGTGGGACTTAGACTAATATATAAATCAGTAAATGCACTTGTGTTCATACGTTAAAATCAAGCAATGTCTCACCCCAAAAAGCAGTAAAAATAGTTAAGTATGAGGCTATAAACTCACCTCGTAATTCAGCAAAAAGGACGAAAGTAAAAGTAGCTCGAGAGTATGGTTACGCTAGCCGCGACCTATTCAGTTATAAGGATCGGGTTACGATACGAAGAATTATATTAATAAAAGACACGACACCCTAGTTGTGCTTGACAGAACCTTACATTTACGGAAAAATACGACAAATAAAAGTCGGTTATTAAACGGTCGGGTTTTACGAGTTAAATTATACCCTTAAATTACCAAATTCGTTTATGGGCTTTAACTAAACTTAATATATACACCTGGCCCAAAATGAGTCCAATATTCCCACTCACAAACCGGCCCAAGGGTTAAATAACCCGGCCCGGCCCATAGGCGATATAAACAAGGAAACAAGGAGTAAATACGTGTGTTTATTCACACAACTCTCAAAAACAGAGAGTTACTCTCTCTCTCTTCTCTCGAAACATCCCCACCGCCCCACTCTTATCTCTCTTCCTAATCTGGATCGGTTCATCCTCTTCCATGGCTATCATGTTATCAGTTTGAATATAATAATCATAGATGGGGTGTTTTGTGGTGTTTAGATCGCGTGAGATGTGAGGTTTCATCCCCACATCAAACCGATTGGGTTTCTGATGGTGTTCATCCTTATGGTCAACGTTAATCATCAGCCAAAATCAAAGATAAGTTGTTTCTTCTTATTTTCTTTTAACAAAGTTAATTGATTTTTGTTTTATAAAAGATCAGTGGGTTTAATAACTTGTATAAACTTGTTGAGAACTATATGGCTCTCGAATTTGAAATAAATAAATTAGGGTTTCGAAATATTTGGGGTTTCTATAAATCTCGGGTTTAAATGCAATTAATTGATGTTTTCTTGTATAAAATCAAACTAATTTCAACGTATAATCGGTTTTATAAAAATTAGGGTTTCGGTCAATTGGGGGTTTTTGCATATCTCGTTTTCAATCAAAATGACTATTGGATTCGGGTTTAGATTAGGTTTAATTAGAGTTTTAATTAATAAAAATCAATTTAGGGTTTATATAAAATTGGGGGTTTTTACATTCGGTTGATAATCATGATTATGTGGTGTTTTTGGAATATAGAAAATATTAATTTCATGTTTAAATGGTTTTTAATTTCTAGGGTTTCGATTTGAAAAGGGGGTTTTTATGATGTTTCTGTAAAATGAAAGTGGTTAAGACATTTGGATTATGTGACATTGATTGATGATGGTTTCGGCAGAAAACAAGCAACTTGGTTGGCTTGGTTTGGTTCTCGGTTTGGTTTTGATTTGGGTCTCGGTTTGGTTTGGTTTGGGTCTCGGTTTGGTTCTTGGTCTGGTCTTGTTTGTGGTCTCGGTTGAGTCTCGGTTTGGTCTAGGTCGGGGTCTCGGTTTGGTCTAAGTCGGGGTCTCGGTTTGGTTGACAGAAAAGTAAGGTCATGGTCATGTTCAAGTATTAATACTAAGGTTTAACCTTTTCAGTTTTTAGTTAGAATAAGACCGTTACAAAGACTAACACATTTGTTTGATTGTTCGCAGGTTTGTCAAAGACGAGCACAACTAAGATTTCATATAGGAAAAACGAAGAGACGAAAAGACTCACAATGGGATGCTAAGTTTCGGTTTGCAGGTTCGGACGAGATGGACGGCTTGACTCTTTCGGTTTTGCAGGTTTGGGACAAGATGTATGGGTCGGCTGGAACTTCCTTCACTTACCCAGGAATTTGTATTTGAAAGACTTGTACAGAATTTGTAATTGTAATTTGGACTGTGAAAAACTTTGTGTGTTGTGTTTGGACATTGGGTAAACTTTGGATTTGTATTTAATCATGTATTGTTAGTCTAGGGTTAGATTCAAGCTGAAATTGGTAACTTGTGATATACCCAATTTGGGTAAACTAGGCATGTGTGCTGTCTTATAGTGGTTAGTGGGTAATAAACTATGGGGTTTAATTGTAACTGAACATGTGACTGAAATTGGGACACTTGTTAAGCAAGTTTTTTGCAATAAACATGAATGAGGGTTTATACTTAAATATTTGTACCTGATGTATCAGTTATATAACTCGACTCGGGTTCGACGGGTGTTTAAGTTTAGACGCGAAACTGAATAAACACGACTCTATAACCGTTTGACACACGATCCAAAACAAAGGCAATTATGCGAGACTTCACGTGATCTAGTAAGTATATCAAATAAACATACGGCAAGCATAATACGCCCACCAATTTCGTGTATTGCATTCAACTTAATAATCGCGAAAACTCGAGATGTTACATATGCTCTCCCTAAAAAGGGCTTTGTCCGCAAAGCAAAATAATTATCACATTCACGTCGACAACTCGTCGGTAAACAATTAAAGTACTCGTACTACATGAATAATTTAAGATGGAAATTTGACGGATGTCACAGTATTCCCATGTTTTAGAGATTTCGTCACGAAATCAAGACGTTGTTGTAGTAGATGGTTAGCGAAAAGGTGAGGATACTTGCTCTTGAATTGATCTTCACGTTCCCACGTGTATTCTGGACCTCTACGCGCATTCCAACGGATCTTCACAATAGGTATACGGCTTTGCTTGAGTTGTTTGACTTGACGGTCCATAACTTCTACTGGTTCTTCTACAAAGTTGAGTTTGTCGTCGAGTTGAATCTCTTCCGAAGGGATAACGCGTGTCTCGTCGGCTAAGCATTTCTTCAGATTGCAAATGTGGAACACATTATGCACTCGGCTAAGTTCTTGGGGTAATTCCAAACGATAGGCTACGGGGCCAATCCTCTCTATAATCTTGAAGGGTCCAATGTAACGAGGATTTAACTTTCCACGCTTTCCAAAGCGAATCACACCCTTCCAAGGTGAGACCTTCAACATGACTCTATCACCAACCTCAAACTCAAGGGATTTGCGTCTCATGTCAGCATAACTCTTCTGTCGATCTCTTGCGGCTTGCATACGGCTCTTAATCTAAAAGATCTTCTCAGTAGTCTCGTGTATGATCTCGGGTCCAGTGAGTTGTGCTTCACCAACCTCTGCCCAACACACAGGTGAACGACACTTCTTACCATACAGTGCTTCGAACGGCGCTGCCTTAATGCTAGTGTGATAACTATTGTTGTATGAGAACTCCACCAGAGGTAGGTGTCTATCCCATCTATTTCCAAAGTCAATCACACAAGCTCTCAGCATATCTTCTAAGGTTTGAATGGTCCTTTCACTTTGACCGTCAGTTTGGGGATGGTACGCAGTGCTCATATCCAACTGCGTTCCCAATGCCTTCTGCAGTGACTTCCAAAACTGCGAAGTAAATCGGCTGTCTCGGTCGGAGATTATAGACACAGGCACACCGTGCTTCGTGACTACTTCCTCCAACTATGTCCTTGCTAACTTATCCATTCCATCAGTCTCCTTGATGGGTAGGAAATGAGCCGATTTGGTGAGTCGGTCGACGATTACCCAAATCGTGTCGAATCCGGCTGCGGTCTTTGGTAGCTTGGTAATGAAATCCATAGTGATCCTTTCCCACTTCCATTCTGGCAGTTCGGGTTGGACCAATAATCCTGATGGTTTCATATGTTCGGCTTTGACTTTGGCACAAGTCAAGCACTTGCTAACGTATGTAGCAATATCCGCCTTCATGTTCGGCCACCAATACAACATCTTTAGATCATGATACATTTTGTCAGATCCCGGATGTATGGAGTATTTTGACTTATGCGACTCATGCATAATCAAGGATCGTAGGTCACCATGGCATGGTAACCAACTCCTATTATCAAGGCATAACGTTCCATCCGAACGTGCTTCTAACTTCTTTATCATCCCTTCAACATCTTCAGTCTTGAGAATTTCTTCCTCGACTGCCTCTTTCTGAGCCTTGAGAATTAAGGATGGAAGGTCTAAGTCAATGGTCATCACCAAAGCCTTCACCCTAAGAACTCTCTCCTTTCGACTCAAAGCGTCGGCCACGACATTTGCCTTGCCCGGGTGATAACGGATCTCGCAATCGTAATCACTGAGCAACTCTAGCCAACGTCGTTGTCTCATGTTGAGTTCCTTTTGATTCAAAATGTGTTGTAGACTCTTATGATCAGTGAATACAACACACTTAGTACCATAAAGGTAGTGTCTCCAAATCTTCAAGGCAAACACCACTGCTCCCAACTCTAGGTCATGAGTTGTGTAGTTCTTTTCGTGCACTTTTAGTTGTCTTGATGCGTAAGCTATGACCTTAGTCCTTTGCATCAGTACTGCACCCAACCCTTTTATGGATGCATCACAATACACCACAAAGTCTTCATTACCCTCGGGTAGGGCTAGTATAGGTGCTTCACACAACATCCGCTTCAATGTCTGGAATGCCAAATCTTGATCCTCTTTCCACTCAAACTTCTTATCCTTTTGAGTCAATTCCGTCATTGGTTTAGCTATCTTGGAGAAACCTTCAATGAATCTCCTATAGTAACCAGCAAGACCTAAAAATTGGCGGATCTCCGTGGGTGTTGTTGGAGTCGCCCAATCCTTCACGGCCTCGATCTTAGCAGGATCAACGTGAATACCACTGCTGTCGATCACATGCCCAAGGAATTGCACTGTGTTTATCCAAAACTCACATTTGGAAAACTTTGCATATAACTTCTCCTTCCTTAGCAGCTCTAATATGGTCTTCAAATGTTCCTTGTGTTCTTCTTCATTACGAGAATAGATGAGAATATCATCGATAAATACAATCACAAACTTGTCCAAGTATGGTTTGCAAACTCGGTTCATGAGATCCATGAATACCGCAGGCGCGTTTGTCAAACCGAAAGGCATAACTTGGAACTCGTAGTGTCCGTATCGGGTTCTAAAAGCCGTCTTATGAACGTCTTCCTCTCTAACCCTTAGTTGATGATATCCTGACCTTAAATCGATCTTCGAGTATATGCTAGATCCTTGCAATTGGTCGAAAAGATCATCAATTCTTGGCAATGGGTAACGGTTCTTTATCGTCAGCTTATTCAATTCTCGGTAATCGATACACATTCTAAAGGATCCATCTTTCTTTTTGACAAATAAGACCGGCGCTCCCCAAGGTGAGGAACTTGGTCTAATGAAACCTTTGTCAGAAAGTTCTTTTATCTGTTCAGCTAACTCTGTCATCTCGGCCGGTGCTAGACGGTATGGGGCTCTAGCAACAGGCGCGGCTCCTGGTGTAAGCTCGATGTGAAACTCCACTTGCCGTGCTGGTGGTAGTCCTGGTAAGTCCTCTGGGAATACGTCCGGAAAGTCTCTAACGATCGGTACATCTTCCACCTTCTTCTCGTGATCTTCTTCTCCTTCCTTTTGTGTTACTTGAACCAAGAATACCGGACATCCCTTCTCAATGTATCTTTGGGTCCTAATACATGAGATGACTTCCAGTCTTGATCCATTCTTCACTCCACTTCTTTCGCCTTGTATGATCAGTACATCGTTTCCATAAGGAACACGGACGCACTTCTCATGACATACAATCTCCGCGTGATGCTTCGACATCCAATCCATTCCAATAATGACGTCAAAACTTCCCAATTCTATAGGGAGTAGGTCGATACTAAACGAACGACCTTGTAACCTTACACTACATCCTTTCAGAATAACGTCGGTGGTTACTGACTTCCCATCGGCTAATTCTACATTATACTTAACGTCTAACGCAGTAGGGGTAACATTTAGGCGTTCACTAAATATAGACGACACAAAACTCCTATCCGCACCAGAATCAAATAGTACTGAAGCATAGTTGTTATTGACTAGAAACGTACCAGTCACAACATTGTTGTCTTGCACTGCAGCTTCAGCATAGAGATGATACACTTTTCTAGGTGCCGTGAATCCTCCAGGAGTACTAGTTGTGGCTCGGTTATTCCCTCCTCGGTTCCCTTGATTTTGCCTCTGGTTCCCTTAGTTGTGATTCTGATTGTTTTGAATCTGGTTACCACGACCTTGGTTCCCACTGCTTGGACACTTGTTCTTGTAGTGACCTTTCTCTCCACATCCAAAGCAAGTGACATTTTCTCCTTGGCCACCTTGCGTTCCAGGTCCTCTTTGATTAGTAGAACGAGGTGGTGCTCGACATTCCTTTGCCTTATGTCCGGCCTTCCCACAATTGTAGCACGTAGGGGGACATGCTCCTTCGTGGTGTCGGCCACATTTTCCGCAGAAAGGAAGTCTTCCAGCGTAGTTTCCAGTATTACCTTGTCCAGCAGTAAACACCCTTGCTACTTCTTGTCGTTTGTTCTGGTTGTACTTGTTTGTGTTGTTGCTGTTGTTGGTATTGTTGTTGTAGTGGTTGCCAGACCACTTTCTTTTATCCCCAGTATTTTCTCCCAACTCCTGTACTACTTGGTACATCAGACTTTGAGCCATATCGATTGCCTCGTGCAAATCAGTTGGCTTGGATGAAGTCACATTCCCTTTGATGCTCAAAGGTAGTCCTTCAATGTATCGCTCCAACAATCGGTCGTCGTTGCGCACCATTTCAGGACATAACAAGATCAGCTCTTGAAAGCGCTGATTGTAAGCAGTAAGAGCAGTACCCTTGACCTTCAGGTTCCACAGCTCAACTTCCATCTGCTTGACTTCATTTCGTGGGCAGTATTTCCTCACAAACATAGCTTTAAATTCACTCCAGGGCGTCGCTTGGGCAACGTCAATGGTCACTGCACGAGCATAGACGTTCCACCAAGTCAGAGCACCATCCACTAACGTGCTTGACGCAAACTTCACCTTATCAGCTTCAGCAACATTGCTAATCCCAAATTGGGATTCTAGCTTCTCAAACCATCTGGTTAATCCTACTGCTCCTTCAGTACCGCGGAAACTTACTTGCGTAACTGCACGAAATTCCTTGTAGGTACAAGTCCGTGCAATAGCATTAGTAGCTCCTTGGTTGGTCTCCTCCTGTGTGCTAGCTGTACGATTTGCTTCAGCTGTTGCGAGTGCCTCGGCCACTCGTTCGGCTATCATTTGGCTTCGCATGACGGTGTCAATTCCACCGGTAGCGGCTGGTGGATTCTGCGTTTCGGATCTTCTAACTGGCGCCATAATCTAACAAGGTAATAGGACAATGAGTTTTGCCAGACATAACATGCATGGCACACACAATACAATTATGAAATGCTCCAGGGTATAATACACAATATATAATGATCTCACAATTTTTGTAACCCATAATATCATTCATAGAATCGTTTGATAGTACATCATAGTTTGTCATACATAATATAATAAAAGAAAATAAAATACCAACTAGCTAAGATAAACTTCAAAGCTTAGTGGTCATACACGGATAGGTCGATGGTACAAGATAAACCTAACTAGTGCCTTCACGGCGCTGATGAAGCTCTCTCTCTCCAACTCTGCTAACCTCCTCTCAACTACGAGCTCACGAGCCTGGGAATCTCTCAGTCTAACATCGGTATCATAACAAGCGGCTCTAAACCTCTTATCCAAGTCTGCAACAGGGTCCTCCACTGGTGCCTCTAGTCCGCCTGTCTCCACTAATGGCTCTACTCCCCAACGGGTCATCAGGCTCCCGATCTCCTCAAGACGAGCGTTCGGCATGGATTCCATCTGATCAAGAACAGTAAGAAGTTGTCCTCGTAGACGGGTCACACATACCGTCAACACTGTCTCATCCCTAACTGGACTCTTCTTTGCCAGTGCCTCCAGCTTATCCTGCACTTCATTATACTCTTCACCTAAAGCTTCTACAGCATCCTCCAATCTGTTCAATCGTGTCGTCACACATCCATCTGCCGCCCCAAGCATCACCACCGTCGATGTAGCTCTCCTAGGAAGAGGAGTCGTAGCTCTCGGCCCAGTAGAGATACCAGCATCAGTAAGCATCTCCTGGTACACAGCAGGTACAGTCTCTGGTGGTGGTAGTAGTAGTGGTGTCTCTGGGATAGGACTGGCAGGTGTGCGGGCTGCATGCCTGTCAGTGGCAGTGAAAGGTATGAGAGGTCGGTAAGGTGAAAGTGGTGGTCGAGCAGCTCTCCCCCGAAGACGTCGTCTCACATAGTAGAAAGGTAGAGTACCAGGTGCTGGAGAAGGAATAGCAGTCCTCTCTCCTTCGTCTTCAGATGAAGATGAGGAGATGTGTGCTAGGGAAACCTCAGGAGTAGCAGCATATGCAGTAGGAGGGTCCTCAGTGTCTGTGACCTCCATGGGCTCTCCTTCCCCATCTGTGAACTCCATCTCATCATCCTCTGTCTCCTCTACCGTCTCATCTCTAGTAATTGATGTCTGACCTGGTGACTGCACCACATCAGTGTCTAAGTCATCCTCTCCTCCACCTTCTAGGCTAAGTACATCGTCAGCTGATGCATCAGGAATGCGGATCGGTGAATGACGAACCTCCTCAGTCTCTCTCTCTGTATCATCATCTGAAACCATCCGGTACCACGGATATCCTGATGGTGATCCTCTAGGTAGTCCTACTGATGAACTGATAGTCGACTGTGAACTACGGTTGTAGTACGCTCCTGTAGACGTGGAATCATCAGAAGAAGACATCGCTGTAATCATAAACAAAATAAATGTGTGTAAATATCTTATAAAATTAGTCCGTAAAAGGGACATTAATCATAACATAGCAATCATTGTTGAATCCACATGTATCCCATATAACATAATTCAGATTTTGTTGTTGCACATGTAACCCATGTAAATATACCTCGTAATTGTTAAATCACATGTATCCCATTTATTACTTATGTATCTACATATACTTAATACTTACAATCCGTATGATAATCGATTAAACATATAGCAGTTATAGTCTAGAGTTACTAAATGCAACCTAGTTCTCTATAACTAGGGCTCTGATACCAATCTGTCACACTCCCAAAATATCAGAGTACAATGGCGACAAGGGAGTGGTGACGTCATGATTATCATACACACATAGTCACAAAGAACGACCTCTAAATGAGACGTTCGGAAAATAGATCACTTGTAATTAATAAAATAAATAGTTTTAACAAGGTGCGGAAG
The DNA here is from genome assembly GCA_025667525.1 of Glebionis coronaria. Taxonomy (NCBI): domain Eukaryota; kingdom Viridiplantae; phylum Streptophyta; class Magnoliopsida; order Asterales; family Asteraceae; genus Glebionis; species Glebionis coronaria. Next base: position 2,320,240 of record JANFOE010000322.1, on the reverse strand, counting down.
CATAGAACTGAATACAGTTACAAAACATAGTTTTCTCAAATGGTACAAATGATCTTTGTTTCAAAGAAATGACGGCAATGTATGAGACCTCATTTAGCATCTTCCTTCTTAATACCTGAGAAAAACATTGCTAAAGTGTCAACATAAAGTTGGTGAGTTCATAGGTTTAGTTAATTTGAAATGTTTAATGAACCACAAGATTTTCCCAAAAGTGATGACAATATAACAGATACAAAGTCATCCCAAAAGTATTTATTACAGTCTAAGCTCGTGACACCGAAGCGTTAACAACACCGGCAGTATAATCATATAAATGCAGCCCAAACTAGATGCCTAAACCCACGACATCCTATCTCAGACTCAAATGAAACTGTGCCCGCTTGTCCCCTTGTTGGACAAGACAGACAGGGACGTCAATCCCGATAGATCTATCCATAACATTCGCGCTTACACAAAGTAATTAACGGTTCACGATTCACGGGCCAAAGCAACTGGGTTTTTAGTGGGACTTAGACTAATATATAAATCAGTAAATGTACTTGTGTTCATACGTTAAAATCAAGCAATGTCTCACCCCAAAAAGTAGTAAAAATAGTTAAGTATGGGGCTATAAACTCACCTCGTAATTCAGCAAAAAGGACGAAAGTAAAAGTAGCTCGAGAGTATGGTTACGCTAGCCGCGACCTATTCAGTTATAAGGATCGGGTTACGATACGAAGAATTATATTAATAAAAGACACGACACCCTAGTTGTGCTTGACAGAACCTTACATTTACGGAAAAATACGACAAATAAAAGTCGGTTATTAAACGGTCGGGTTTTACGAGTTAAATTATACCCTTAAATTACCAAATTCGTTTATGGGCTTTAACTAAACTTAATATATACACCTGGCCCAAAATGAGTCCAATATTCCCACTCACAAACCGGCCCAAGGGTTAAATAACCCGGCCCGGCCCATAGGCGATATAAACAAGGAAACAAGGAGTAAATACGTGTGTTTATTCACACAACTCTCAAAAACAGAGAGTTACTCTCTCTCTCTTCTCTCGAAACATCCCCACCGCCCCACTTTTATCTCTCTTCCTAATCTGGATCGGTTCATCCTCTTCCATGGCTATCATGTTATCAGTTTGAATATAATAATCATAGATGGGGTGTTTTGTGGTGTTTAGATCGCGTGAGATGTGGGGTTTCATCCCCACATCAAAGCGATTGGGTTTCTGATGGTGTTCATCCTTATGGTCAACGTTAATCATCAGCCAAAATTAAAGATAAGTTGTTTCTCCTTATTTTCTTTTAACAAAGTTAATTGATTTTCGTTTTATAAAAGATCAGTGGGTTTAATAACTTGTATAAACTTGTTGAGAACTATATGGCTCTTGGATTTGAAATAAATAAATTAGGGTTTCGAAATATTTGGGGGTTTCTATAAATCTCGGGTTTAAATGCAATTAATTGATGTTTTCTTGTATAAAATCAAACTAATTTCAACGTATAATCGGTTTTATAAAAATTAGGGTTTCGGTCAATTGGGGGTTTTTGCATATCTCGTTTTCAATCAAATTGACTATTGGATTCGGGTTTAGATTAGGTTTAATTAGAGTTTTAATTAATAAAAATCAATTTAGGGTTTATATAAAATTGGGGGTTTTTACATTCGGTTGATAATCATGATTATGTGGTGTTTTTGGAATATAGAAAATATTAATTTCATGTTTAAAAGGTTTTTAATTTCTAGGGTTTTGATTTGAAAAGGGGGTTTTTATGATGTTTCTGTAAAATGAAAGTGGTTAAGACATTTGGATTATGTGACATTGATTGATGATGGTTTCGGCAGAAAACAAGCAACTTGGTTGGCTTGGTTTGGTTCTCGGTTTGGTTTTGATTTGGGTCTCGGTTTGGTTTGGTTTGGGTCTCGGTTTGGTTCTTGGTCTGGTCTTGTTTGTGGTCTCGGTTGAGTCTCGGTTTGGTCTAGGTCGGGGTCTCGGTTTGGTCTAAGTCGGGGTCTCGGTTTGGTTGACAGAAAAGTAAGGTCATGGTCATGTTCAAGTATTAATACTAAGGTTTAACCTTTTCAGTTTTTAGTTAGAATAAGACCGTTACAAAGACTAACACATTTGTTTGATTGTTCGCAGGTTTGTCAAAGACGAGCACAACTAAGATTTCATATAGGAAAAACGAAGAGACGAAAAGACTCACAATGGGATGCTAAGTTTCGGTTTGCAGGTTCGGACGAGATGGACGGATTGACTCTTTCGGTTTTGCAGGTTTGGGACAAGATGTATGGGTCGGCTGGAACTTCCTTCACTTACCCAGGAATTTGTATTTGAAAGACTTGTACAGAATTTGTAATTGTAATTTGGACTGTGAAAAACTTTGTGTGTTGTGTTTGGACATTGGGTAAACTTTGGATTTGTATTTAATCATGTATTGTTAGTCTAGGGTTAGATTCAAGCTGAAATTGGTAACTTGTGATATACCCAATTTGGGTAAACTAGGCATGTGTGCTGTCTTGTAGTGGTTAGTGGGTAATAAACTATGGGGTTTAATTGTAACTGAACATGTGACTGAAATTGGGACACTTGTTAAGCAAGTTTTTTGCAATAAACATGAATGAGGGTTTATACTTAAATATTTGTACCTGATGTATCAGTTATATAACTCGACTCGGGTTCGACGGGTGTTTAAGTTTAGACGCGAAACTGAATAAACACGACTCTATAACCGTTTGACACACGATCCAAAACAAAGGCAATTATGCGAGACTTCACGTGATCTAGTAAGTATATCAAATAAACATACGGCAAGCATAATACGCCCACCAATTTCGTGTATTGCATTCAACTTAATAATCGCGAAAACTCGAGATGTTACATATGCTCTCCCTAAAAAGGGCTTTGTCCGCAAAGCAAAATAATTATCACATTCACGTCGACAACTCGTCGGTAAACAATTAAAGTACTCGTACTACATGAATAATTTAAGATGGAAATTTGACGGATGTCACATTTCTCGCGACAGTTCACAAATCAGACGAAGTTTAAAGTATCACTCGTTATAAAGTCATAATGATAACATGACAAAATACGATAATGTATGGACCAATCCCATGTGTCAAAAGAAATAACTACCCAAAACTGAAGTACTAAATCAATACCACAAATACAGGGTCACGTCAGATATACTCAAGCCCACTCATTTATAATCTCATATTTGTATACAGAAGCGTCCTAATCTATGCAAATATGTTATTATAAATTTATGGTTCGGTGATTTATGATTTCTTTATTCAAATGTAAAGGGGTCCCAATCCATTTCAATAAAGACTTCATAAATCATCCTACTTAAGTGTCACCGACAAAGTACCCAATTCATAATCGTTTTAATCTCTAAACGATAATATCCACAATTACCAAAAGTAAACGCGTGAGTTGCAAATAATTCGTCTTTCATAAGCAGACGTTTCGATAGTACCAGATCAAAGAGCATAAATGTCGATAGGCGATGAAGCGATCGTAGACGTATATCAAGTAAAGAACTCACGGTCATAAGTAGGATAATTATATACTACTCGGTTCTAAATAAGCAATTATCTAATCACACAATTCTTTCCCGACCTCGAGGAAGACTCATCAAATACTAAGATGAGTAATAACTTATCATAACCCAACCTCGAAACTCACTCACAAAGAATGGTCTCGGGTTTCGCTATGAATTATTACACATCTCAACCATTCGACGACTCAGTTCGACTCTGAAATACAACACATTACACATTAACACGTAAGACTACGAGTCTTACCCACCCTCGAGGTAATTCATCAAAAATCATAGGTTGTGTAACATCCCATACTTAATACCATCTCGCACTCAATCAAACATGAGGCCCACTGAGACATAGTTAAGTATCGTTACACCTCTCAACCTTTTTGAATGAATTAGCTCGAACCTGGGGAATACTCACGACTAATCATCAACATAAATTCACATGATGTCTCTAGGTTTTGATTATAAAAAGATATGCGAGACCACTGCGTAACTCATAATGCCCAATGAATATTCTAGCATTCATATATAAAAGTATATTATATGTCTAAGCGCACTAATCAAGCAATCGAACTTACGTAAACAAGTAATCACATGGTAGACAACAAAGCAATAACAAACATGTATTGCAAGTACTCAACTAGCAGCGGAATATGTATGATGTGATGAGTGTTACTACTAAATAAAACTGAGAGCCGGTTATAGTCTAGAATTACTAATGCAACCTAGTTCTCTATAACCAAGGCTCTGATACCAATCTGTCACACCCCCAAATTCACCGCAGCGGAAGACTGACTTTAGGAGGCTATGACTTCATGAGTATTCGAGAGCTTGATCCGAGAACGACCTCTACATGCCAAAAACCACAAAGTAGACTCCAAATAATCCACATAGTCAAGTACCTGAAATACATGCTTAAAAATGTCAACATAAAGTTGGTGAGTTCATAAGTTTGTTTTAAAACGTTTATGAAAAATTAGAGTTTTACCGACCACTGCACCTTGCAGTAAAATATAAGAGTTTAAAAATCACAGTTTCTGTTAAATAGACTTTCTTTGATAATTTCAAAGTTTATTATTAAAAACAAAGTTTATTGATAAAATATCGAGTTTACTGATAAAAACAAAGTTTACTAATAAAAATAGAGTTTACTGATAGTAAATATAGCTTACTGATAATAACAGGATTTTCTGGAAATAAATAGAGTTTTCTGATAAAACATAGTTCATAGATAATAGTTAGCGTTTTCTGATAAAAACAAAGCTCACTGATAAATAATAAAGTTTTCTAATATAATAGAATTGTTTAATGAACCACAAGATTTTCCAACCACTTAGTGACAATATAACAAATACAAAGTCACTAAATAAAATAAGGCATTTATTATTGTCTAAGCTCATGACACTGAAGCGTTAACAACACCGGTAGTACAATCATATAATGCAGCCCCTACGGATGCCTAACCCACGACATCCATCCACACACTCAAATGAAACTGTGCCCGCTTGTCCTCTGTTGGACCAAGCCGGACAGGGGCGTCAACCCAGATAGATCTATCCATAACATTCGCGCTTTGGACCGGTCATCCGGTCTGAAATTAACGGTTCATGATAATGGGCCAAAGTAATTGGGTTAAAGTGGGACTTAGACCAATACATAAAAGAGATATGCACTTGTGTTCATTCTTGCAACCATTGTCTCTACCCGAGAACCAGTGAAAAGCAGTTACAGTTTTGGGCTATGAAAATCACAATAGAAATTTTAGTATCAGCATTCATATGTATAACAATTAGAGGAGTTGACCACTCAGCACGTAACAATTAAACCAGTTTAAAGATAGTTTATGACCAGCCAAGTAAGCTTAACATTAGCTTATGACAATCAAGTAGTTTATAAACAGTTGTAGACAACCAAACAAGTTTAATATCGTTTCTGACAACCAAACAAGTTTATAAGTAGTTTATGACCAAGCATGTACCTCCCCCAAAGAGCAACTATAAAACATTTATAACTCAATTTAAAGCAAGAAAAGGTGGGGTATGAACTCACCTCGACGATGTAGAGCGAACGCTAGTGATGCTAATATACGCTCCGCACAAACGAAAATCGATACCGCCCGGTCATGGTGTTGTGGTTTACTAATCGGCTAAATCCAATAACATAAAAATGTGTCTTTGAGTTCTCGATAGATATACACATCAACGTTACCCGTTGATAAAATATTTAAGTTACAAGTTATAACAGTTTAGTAGTTGGTTAAATAAATTAAATAAGCACACACCAGGTGTGTAGTGTATTTTGTACACATTACGTATAACCAGACGATTATATAATTCTTATGTTAAATTATATAATAGAGACAACAATCTTACAAAAATAAACCAAAATATATATTTATTTTGAATTTACAGTATAAATATCATGGTAAAAATAATTAGACAACAAAATCCGACACCTTTTAAGAAAATCATCACTTAATTAATAATTGTCAATTTGAAGTAAAAGTGTAACTTTCATCAATTTATCTATACAATAGAATCCATTTATTTTATCAGTCTACAAATATAATAGTAATTATTTATTTTATTGGTTTGCAAGTAATAATAGTAGTTTGTTTATTACAACTATAATAATATTTATTTATTTATCAGTTTACAAATCTAAAGTATATATTTATTTGTTTTATCGGTTTACCAATATATTAGTAGTTTGTAGTGTGCAAAATATAAAGTATAAGATTTATAGAAATTTCGACATAACCTATTCGTTTATACAACATTTTCCATATAAATCAATTATCAATATTTTCCATTTTCCATTTTCCAAACAACCTACGATATGCAAGTCATGCTTTAACTTATAACCAACTAGTTATGTAATCACTATAACTAAATAATAAACCAACACAACCTATGTGTTGTAAATCGAGAATCCAAACGCCCGATGTGAGCTATTTAAACACATATTTAAATGTATAATCATTTTTATACTTCTCGTGATAATAATAGTATCCGACATATTTATTTAACCGTTTATATATATACTTATATATGTATACCACCGTTTAATTTGTTTTAATCAATTACTATATATACGCTATTAGCCGATTTCTAAACCACAACAAACCTTGAGTTAAAATCACGCCCGACGCTTCTAAACCCTTGTCGTCTCGCATCCAAACACACTCAAACTAATAAACAGCAACCAAACGCCCCTTTATACATAACAACAGTCCCAAACGCCCTTTATACACCTGCCGCTAGCCCCAAACGCCCCTTATTATTTACCAGCAGACCCAAACACCCCTGTGAGGCTTTCTGCTAGTCCCAAACACTCCCGTAAGCTGTTATACCACGAACCAAACATCCTTACTGCTGCGTTTATCAGCTAGCCAAACAACCGCACTCGTCGGGCTGTTGAACGCCTACACAAACGCACCCTATGGGTCGTTTTTACAACCAAAGGCACTCCTTTTATGTTATAATCAGATATAAACCCCCTTTTAAGGTCGTCATACCGTACGAACGAACAAACACCCTCGACTTGATGATATGATGGTGGTGACGACGAGGTTGACCACCCACACGGCTGTGGTGGATCTAGATATGCGATCTCAGTGGTCGTATGTGCTAAGGAGATAACGGATCTATGATATTAGTGGTGATAACATGTGATAGATCGACTGATCTATTGATTTAGGCTGAAGGTGGATAAGTGGTGACAACGTAGTGGTGATGACAGTGGAGTTGATGATGTTTTTGTGGCGGCTGTGGTGAATAAGGGCACGACGGTCGGGGTAAATGTTGGTGATCAACAGAGGTGGTGTATAAATGGTGGCTCGACAGCGGTGGTGGTGTGGTGTAGATTATGACCACGACGTTGGGTCTTAGTGGTGGTGTATACGACCGCTGTGCAAGACAACCATGACGATTGTGGTTAATATGGTGGACGGTGACGGATACGAATGGTGGTCGGGTGGTGGTGTTTAGACCACGTCTGATGATTGTGTTAAAGGATCGTGGTGTAGATGACGACGGATGTGGTGGCGAATTGAATGGTATATGAGTATATCGGAAGATTATAAGGGTTTTAAGGCTTGTCCGGAGAAGGTTGCTGGAAAAGTTTTCCGGCGGCGGCTGGTGGCCGGAATTGGTGAGGGTGGCGCCGGATATTATAAAGGAGAGAGTGTGTGTGTAAAAATTAGGTTTAGGGTTTGATGAGTGAAAGGAAAAACCCTAATTGTTAACTATTTATATTATCAACACTTTTACAAATAAAAGTGTAAGTGTCTAATTAGTTTAAGGTCTCTTTTGTAAATTTATAAGAGTAGTTGCACTTGTATTTTTGTGGTTATAAGTTCGGGATTCGTCGGGTTTCGAAAAAAAATATGATTCGGTTTTTGAAATTCGCGTTATTGATTTTAAAATGATTTTTACAATAAAGTAGAGTATTTACTCGACGAGTTTTCGTAATCGTGTACATTTTTATTTAAAATAGTTATTATTTATCGGTTAACTCGAATAGTTGTGTTTAAAGAAAAATAAAATTCAACTTAAATGTTCTCGTTTTCAACGTACGTTGTTAGCACTAAAATAAAAGTATCAGATATTTTAATAAGTCTTTTTATTAAATATCTCTGGATAATTAAATATTGTTTAATTTGTATCGCGTCGGTTCTCAGATTTGCGCAGACTTTTACAACATGAAAAATAGACTCCCGTTTTCGAATCAAAAAGCTTTGATATCTCTCGAAAATGAAATTCGATTAATAAATAGTATAAATTATTATTAAGTAAAACCTGAAAAATTCTCGGTTGTCACATACTCCGTATAACATAAGTCTAAGTGCAATTCACAAGCTTAACCAAACATCCCAAAATATCTATTTTCTGAAGAACTCATAATGTATCGTATTGGACTAGCTCGGCCGTTTAAACCAAGTTCGATCTTGATCCGTAACCTTGGGAGCCTAATGGGCCTATTTATTTACATTTAGCTTAAAATTTTGTTTTGAGAAAAACAACCTTATTTTACCAAGTAACATGAAAAGCATTTATAACTTTACTGAATAAGACATCTGAAAACAAAGGTCATAAGACGGAGAGTTTGTTTAATAAATTAACTGGTATAGAGAAATATTCATGTTAGCCACTTAATGAAGAGAAGATAAGCGTTTGTGAGTGTTCGCACGTTAAGATGAAACAAGAGTTCAAACTCACTCGCTATGTTTAACGAGGAGCGGTTATAGAGTATTTTGGAGTAATGAGCGGTAAAACAGAGCATTTTAAAATTTATTACTCCATCCGTCCCAATTTATTTATCCACAATTGATTTTTAAAATCCTTTACATTCAACTTTGATTTTAAATTAATGTCGTTGTGTTATATAATACTTGATGCAAAATATATGTATAGATTGAGTTTTAGATGTATTTTCATTTGGTATAATTTTCATCAGGTACTATATAACACAAAATTAGTAATATAAGGTCAAAGTTTAGTAAAAAAGACTTCAAAAGTTAATAGTGGACTAATAAATTAAGTCAGCTTTTTAATTTTTAGTGGTCGTTTAGCTACAGGAGCGGTGAGCATTTTGGGGCGGTGCTATCTTTTAAGAAGACTATTTTTTTAATGTTTGTTTTAAGAAGTCGTAGCTAATAAGCGGTGAGTTGTTACATCTACTACTCATTGCTACTGATCACAACTACCACTCATTGTTATTGCTCACTATTACTACCGACAGTTACTGCTCGTGTTAACAAACACAACCTAAATGAAAAAAAGAACATTCTTAAAATATTTTCGCATAAAATAATTTTGTATTTATATAAAAGTTAACTAAAATAAATTTTAAAAAAAACTTAACTCACTAACACTTATTGAGTTGCAAATAATACAAGTTGTAATCTTATGTTGTGTTTGGCAACAAACATTTTAGAGCGTTTAGGAGCAAAAAAACGGTAAACGGTAAGCATTTAAAATAAAAAGCTTGTCGGCAATATTTCAACAATTAGTTAGAAAAATTTTAATCGCTTTTAGCAGTTTGACTATGAGATTACATTTTTACCTTCAAGACTAATATTATAGTATTTTTAATTAGATATATGTTGTTTTTTAATTTTATACTTTTTAATTAGATTTTACAGTAAAGTTGTCAAATAAATTTTTAACTAAATGCCCTTGTTTACTGCTCGATAATTGTGCTTACTATTGTTACTAAACATACTCTTAAAGTAGTATTCCAACACAAGGATATTCTAGTGTTACACGTACCCTTAAAGTAGTATCCAACACAAGGATATTCTAGTGTTACACGTTTTAATATGTTAGGCTGAATAGAGTGGCAAGTAAGCCACAAGCGACTTGCTTAAAGCAGCGTGTGACTTTTATTCCTATTGTAATAAATTCGCGTGCGAATTACTATCTAGGATGAAAAAAAATACCCAAACTCACCCAACGTGAGTTATAACTTGGTGGGTCTCGCACATAATTTTTTTTCATATCATTTTTTTCTTTATATAAATACTAAATTTTACCACACTAAATTTTCACACACAACATCATCTTCTTCCTCAACCACCAAAACATCATCTTCTTCCTCAAACACCATAATTCATCTTCTTTCATTTCTCCAATGGCTCCTGTACTATGGACACCGGCAGAAGAAATAGCTTTGTGTCGCGCTTGGTACTGGGTTGATGAAAACACCGTGCAAAGTAACCGAACAAATACTCGTACTTTTTGGGGTTTGGTTTTGCAAATGATGGAGGGTCATTTAGATGATCCAAGGAAACAAAGACACGATAGCCTAATCTGGAAATGAAAGTCCCTAATGTGTGTCGTGCGTAGGTTTGTTCGATGTTACAACAATATAACGCATATACGGGTAATTGGAGCAACTGACGAGGATGTAACGAATAACGCCTTTCGTGAATATGAAGCTGAGTATAGGTGCCGGTTTCAGTATCTTCATTGTTGGGAGGTTTTGAAAAATTATCCGCGGTTTTTTCCTTCTTAAATTACCCGTGTATCGTTTTTATTTATCCATGTGTTGTTTTTAATATCCTTGTAATGTTTTTATTTATCCGTGTTTCGTTTTTATTTCCCACATGTATCGTGTTTAAATAAAATGTATGAATAAAAGTTTTTATTGTATGAATAAAAAATATTTAATTAAAAAATAGAGGTGATGTGTAGTGAATTGTAGTGAGTGTCATTACCTCTTGTGGGAAGTTTAGATGAGTTGGTTAAAAAGCTGAAGTGACGCTGAAATAGTGATAAATAAGTTATGTGCCACTTCTCCTAGTCTTAAGACTTCTGTTTTTTTTATTTAAAAGTTCAATCTCTCTTTACCTTTATGAAAGCTCATAAAAATCACTCTTTTGGATAAGAAGTAGAATACGTTTTACATCTATCTCTTAAAAAAAAAAAGCACCCTTTAACATTGATAATGACCGAGTTTTAATGATTATCTCAAATCAAGTGACCTTTATACCATACGGTTCTGTAACAAATCACCATGTAATCGACTTCTCACACTATAGGTCAGACGGTCAGACGACAAACGCGATTAGGGGCTGATACTTCAACTGGACTATAAATCCAGTGACAATTCGTTCACTCTTATATCGATTTTTGACTATTTACCGATTCATATGAGACCATGTTCGCATATGGCTGCGTAGCCATAGATAGTACGCCTAGACAAGTTTTTGCAACATTAATGAAAAACTATGTTATCATACAATTTTTCGGGATAACAATCAGTAAAAACTTATGACACACATCTCAATTTAAGCACTGGATTACAGTGTAAAAACTTATGACACACATCTCAATTTAAGCACTGGATTACAGTTTAATTAGTACCATCTTCACGCGTCATATACCTGTCACCAATCTGCTAAAAAATTCCATGTGCCAACTATCATTCCATTTTCAACCACTTTTCTTCATTAGTAAAAATTACTAAATAAAGCAAGTTACATCATCTTAGAATCAAACAATTAAATTAAAAGATTTAAGCACCTAAAAAATCTAAATAATTAGCAAAAAGTCATGCGTTTAATCAACGGCTGAGATCAAATCAACATATCTATCAACGGCTACGGATGGCACAGCTAACATGACCTTAATCGAACGGCTACGACCGTGTACAGGCAGCAGTATACAATATCTATCGGTACACACTGGTCCCACTTGAACTGGCCTCCCAATACCAAAGTCAACTCTTTCCAAACCTAGCTTTGACCATTCTGATAAAATTAGTACACCAACTGAGTCAGGTACACAACTCGCTCCTTTCAAACTCACTGAGTTCACCACTTCTTTTACAAACTTGTCGTCCACCCGGTTTTTCGCTTCTTTTATTAGCTCGGTTGCGTAGCCTAAACCATTTTCCGTTAATTTCTTAACGGTGGTTTGCGCGCAACCGAGTATTATAGCATTGCCGTAATATCCGTCGGGTAAAGTAGGCTTTACCCGTTGACGGATATTAATGCTGAAAAGTAACTTAAGGGTTTGACCCGGTGGGAAGTTTAATGCTTTCGCCCAAGATCTCCATATATGGGCAGACAATACTTCGAACGAAGTGAGCTGACTCAACCGAGTTGACCGAGTTATAGACTTTTTCAACTCGTTTATTTTCCATTCGTGAAATGTGACCGATGTGGGAGTGAGTTTATCCGGAGTGAACCGAGTCATAAAGTTGCAATAGTCATTAACTCGGTTAAACTCAGGATGTGACACTAAACTAGGTTTATGTTCCTTAAAAGATGTCGGATCAAGTAAAGATCTTTGCCAAACAGGTTTCGGCTTTAAGTCCGAGGTAGCTTTTCGGCTTAAACACCCATTCGACAGTTTCGCGAAATGGTTAAGAAACTCGACACTACCAATGCCATCACAAACACAATGACTAAACCCTAAACCAACAGCTACACCACCATCACTAAGCCACGTCAGCTGAACAACTAAAACTGGACTACCTTTCAAAACATCAGTCACTTCTAATGCCAAAAGCTTCCTCCACTCGGTAACATAACGTGGGGCATTCTCAAAATCCGTAACATTAAATTCGGATTCTGCCTCGATAAAAACCGCACCCTGACCCCTACAAACAACTTCTAGACATGAGTTATCAGGTCGAGCCCTGACCCTACCAGATAAAGGATAGTAGGGTACTAGGGCTCGACCTAAAGCAGCCTTCACGCGAGCCGTGAAGGCTGCTTGGTCGAATGTATTCGACTTAACAGAAGGGTAAATTAATAAATATTCAATAGTGAAACGTAAAAAGAGCTGTGAATCAATGGATGATAGCTTGAGAATGTGAGTAGGAGTTGGGTCTGAAGGTGGGATTAAGGATGCTTTTTTGATTTGTACATTGGATGCTAAGGTTCCCATTGTTGTTGTTGTAATGTTTGGTTGTATAGTAGATCATATATGCATGTTTGTTTATATATATAGTCAGTGTGTGGTATGGATATAAAGAGATTAGAGAATGTCTTTATAATAACTTTGGCAACACAAATCCTGTGACCATCCACTGTAAAAGATTTTGGCAAGATTCTCCAGGCGTAACTTTTTAAAATCAAGTCTCTTAAAGGGGATTACCTAAACGAAAGAAAAAGATGAATGACAGCTAGGACTATGGCCTTTTGTCTGTTCGCGGTGGGTAATGTGTAGCGTTTAGCCTTTTTTTCCCCATTTCCTGTATTTGGGTAAAACGTTTTCCTCTACAAATTTTGGCTAGCAGGTTACTGTTCTACGGAGTATGGGCGATACAAACTAGGGTTGTATCAAGATAAGTTATCATTTTTAAGGCTACACACAACGCTTCTGGATTTTTTTTAGTCGGTCGCGACCGAATCGCTGCGTAGTAGCGATTTGATCGCCGGACCTAGTCGCTGGCCAATCGACTTTACACACGCTCGATTTGAAAAAAAAAAATTGGACGTTGGCTATTGTATCCGTTGGAGTATTTAAAAAAAAATTTTTTACTTTTTCTATAAATACTCTATCTCATTATCATTTTTTCACACAAAATTAACACACAATCCTTCAAACTAAAATGTTTTTTGAATTATTTTTTGCCGACTCTTCCGACGACGTAGAGGAAGTTACAAGTGAGTTAGAGACTTTTACGCAAGCTTGTGAAGAGGCTTATGAATCATCACTCCCCAAAAAACGGACGTATATATAGAGAGATTATCAAGGTGCACATAATCGTCTAGTGGATGCTTATTTTACTGAAAGACCGCAATATGTTGCAGAGACATTTCGTGAACGCATCTGATGATTATTAAAACGTCGACTATTGGACATAATGTACACGTGTATCATATTACACAATATGATAATTAAACAAAGAAGGCAGCTATATCACCCATTTATCATCAACTAGAAGAAAATGCTGATAACGATCCGATGAATACACATGAAGAAAATATACAAATTACTCAGCAAATAATCGACTCACATCTACATCTCAACCTAAAAGCCGATTTAGTGAAACACGTTTGAAAGAATCATAATCAATAAATTAGTTATAATGTTTAATATTTTTAAGTTTATTGTAATGTTTTTTTAAATTTAAATAATTATGTAATGTTTTTTTAAAAATAAATGTAATGGTTTTTTATGTATTTTTTTCATCTGTTATATTACGATTCAAAAAAATTTATGCTCCAAATCATATTGCTTCGTGATTTCATTCAAGGCTACTCAAAAGCATTTACTACAACTTCGAAAAGCAAATTTACATGTTCGTGATAAAAGTTGAAACCAATAGAATATCTTAGAGAATAGGTGAAGGGCTAAAAAGGGGGAGCAGAACAATATTGTAAAAAAAGGACAATGGAATCAAATAGATTTTCTGATTGATTTTCAATACAGGAGTTTGTTTGGGAGAAAAGATAGCATGTGAAAAAGAGCAGGATACTCTGTCAGTGCATGACGCATAATTGGGCCATATTTATTTGACCTGCTTCTTTCGGATTTTCTCTCTAACCCATATTTAGCTTTCTCTTTTTATTCCTTAAGTACACATTTTTAATGCTTAATTTTCACTAAAGCATATCTCACTTGATAAAGTAGTTTTAAATCCGGAAACAAATCTGATTTTATGTTTTTTTTTTTTCTTTCTAGAATATGACTTTAGTGCACACATGTTAAAGTAATTGTAAAAAGCATACTTATTTGAGTTCATAAAATTAGACATTATATATAGTTTAGTACTATTTGTAAACGTTCAAATGATTTGTTAACAAAAACTATTTGAATATTGGTCTCAATTTAAACTTAACTCTTCACTAACTAAGCTCAACTGAGACACGTATCGTTTGTTTGAAATAAGAGTCTAATTGACATCAAAGTTGCATGAAAAATTAATTGTTCCTACCATTATACACTTTTTAAATGATCACGTTTAATCTCGTAACCATCAACGCCTTACGTATTATTCACATAAACACAAACACTATCACCACACACTCGTACAAACACAAAAAATGCTATTATCATTTTCGTTTTATTAGGTTGTTACCATCATTGAACGACGAAAAAACCCACATTCGTGATGAGTGATCAGCGTGGCCAAACACACACGTGGTGCACGTATGGTGCGTTTTGCACCTTGTGGGCACTTAACAACTCGGTTTTCCTTATAACACTACTTAGGAACAACTTCGTTATCAATAATTTGGAGCACAAGTTCGTATGTGCATCTGATCATCTCGTAAGGAGAGAGAAACTTATTTGTGAATTGTGTGTGTGTGTGTGAGAGAGAATGTATTATGTGGTATATTTATATTTACGCATGGTAAGACACTATGTGTAAGTGTGAAGTTGATTGTTTTATTGATGTATAGGAATTTGTCTCATGCCCGAATAAAGTGATGCTACTTGCACTTTTGTTGGGGGTGATATTGATTATCAACACAGCCGAAGCTACACTAATAGTGTAATGTAGCTTGCGTTTCATGTATAAAAAGAAAAATATATATAAATCGTCCCCTCACATAGTTTGCATTTAGAACTTAAACTTCACACATCCTTAAAAAACTTCAAATCTCCATCACTAATCCAATACAATCAATCTTACGTATCTGTGACTTATATTCATCTTCAAAGATTTTCTTCAACGTCATTTTCCTTTTGAATGACCATGCTCACATGCTTCAGTTAAAACTACTGTCATAAATACTTTAGTAGTTAAAAACATAATACAATGACACACTAGCTAGGCCCTAGTGTCTACTTTAAGTTTGATTAACATAAAACAAAATCAGATTTGGTATCAAAATTGTTACGGAACAATGGAAAACCAATGTTTTAAGTAGTAGTAAATAGGATACCCGTATCTTGAACAGTAAAGTGGACAAATTTGGTGGGCAAGAAATCAATTTGATCAACAAATATGATGGTGTAATCAGTGACCACGGGCTCCACTATATTATTCTTTGGGAGCCACCATCACCTGCAACCTTTTCAATTTCCTATCTATAATTCTATTTACTTTTCCTTTTATTATTCTAGCTACTCTTTATTTATAATTTATGTTATTTTATACCTCATGGGTGATGGAGAAAAAGTATAAACGTACCACAACTCCACAAGTAAGAAGAAATTGTTCAAGTGGTAAATACTTAAAACACCACATGTAACACAACGACATGTAGTTTATATCCTATTTATGTTAGATAGTTAGGGTCTTGATAATCGATGATTACCGGATAATTTTTGAATCGTTTCATACATTTTCCTAATACAATATTTCGACTATATTCGGTGTCTTGGATTACACGAAATTCGTATTGGGATAAAACAAGAAAACACTCTAAATCTAGGCACAAGAAATAGAGCATAACATGGATACTTTAATTTGTTGTGTTTGTTGTTGACATGAATCATATGATCATCTTCATATAAAAGACCAAATATGTTTATATGCACACAAAAATAAAAAAAGTCACAACCTTTGGTGCAAAGTCATGTCTTTTAAAAGTTACAGCGACAGTTTTGCAACAAACACAAACCGTCGCTAACTGCTGTCATTAAAACACATGTCCATTAGTGACACTTTAGTGACCACGAATTCTGTCACTGTTACGTCCTTTGACTTTATGTTCCTAACCTTTTTCATTATCGTGTTCAGAATCAAGTTAATTAGTTTATACAAGCGTCCACTCCGCACCTCCGAACTCGTATTTTAACTTAAACTTGAAATCTATTTGGTCTCGGGAAAATCACCATTACACAAAATGATTGATGTCACTAAAATCACCAACAATTTATATATGTCTAATCAGTAAATGAACATTATATTGGAAAATTTCGTCGATCGACGATCGGAAGGCAGGAATTGAGGTGACGGGAACCGAGAATGTCTTCTCATCGCCTTAATCCTTACTCACTCCGTTCATAATTATAGTCCGCTGTTGATTTTTGTGGTCTTTATTTTGCAATTTTGACATATTATATATTCTTTTTTGTTATATGACACTTGATGAAAATTGTATCAAGGAATATACATTTAAGACTCAACCCTTTCATATATTTTTCATCTAGTTTTATATAACACAAACAAAAATATTTAAGATTAAAGTTGTGAAATAAAAACCGTAAAAATCATCACTTGACTATAATTATAAGACGGAAAGAGTATTACCTATGCATTGTGGTTGCATAGTACTTAGAATATATCGCATCATATACATACTTGCAAGGAAACCGAAGAATTCGGGGAGAGAAATGTGTGCTTCCAGTCGGTCGGTTTGTATACGTTTGAACCAAACTAAACAAACTGATCTTAGGTTGTATGAGTAAATTTGAAAAGTTTGTTACTGTTTTTTTTGGAAAACTTGTTTTGCAAAATATTTGGACATAATTTAATATATGTATATGTTATATATATTCGTAGTAATTAATAACTTTGTGTTCTTTTCGAAGTCGTAACGAGCTACAGTATATTCAAAATGGAGATGTCGTGTCTCAAAGTGAGGCACGTGAAATACAAAATTGAGAAATGTAAAATGTCCCACATAAACTAGAAAAGGAAGTGAAAGTTGTTTATAAAGAAATCATGGTATTCACTTCCAAAATCTCGTTGGTTGGTTTTTGTGACACCCTCAAATTAAGTCAAATGCAGCGGAAATAATATTTGGGTGTCACATAGGTGGATCAACAGCAGACAGTGTATAGAGCAACAGATAAAAGATTATCCTTACATTTATTACGTGATTAAAAGTGCAAATGTCATTAAAATAAGTCTTAACATTATTCAGTAGTTTGAATTATTCCCCAGTTTATAAAACCCCAGATGAGCTCTATAAATGCAACCTATCATGATGCTTGACTCCATGCACACCAATACCTGCTTCAGTTTCATGAGAAAACATGCTTAGAGAGTCAACATAAAGTTGGTGAATTCACAGGCTTAATAAAATAAGTTTGGACAATAAACATTCACTGAAATAGTAATGTACAAAGCATCAATACTTAAAAGTAATTACATTCCCCTATTGCCTGAAACTGAGACTTGGCAGTTAAGTCCTTAACAAATAAGGACCCTTCGCCTTATAAAAAGGCACCCATAAAAATAATAAGTGCTAACAAGTGAAACATATGTTGTCCTGGCCTAGGCACAGTGAGCATGACTCAGCCGGATGGGGACGGTCTCCCAAATAGATCTATTTATAACATTCAGGTAATTCAATAATTCTAACAGTTTCAGATGCACGGGTCATGCGGGTTCATCTACAATAGGCAATGTAATCAAAGGTTTCACAGTTCAATTCATGTCCATAAAATAAAATATGTTGCATGTTTTCTTCCCCGTTAAAAGGTTTAAAAGTTTGTCAATATATAAAGTGGGGCCATGAACTCACCTCAGTAGTACAGCAATAAGTCAGTAGATAAATCTGATAAGGATGCTCACAATACAATCAACGACCTAAATAATTATAAGGTCTCAATAAATGCATAACATAATGCATAAAAGTTTCAGAATAAATCTGTGCATGCTTATACTGGTTTTAAGCATTTATTACGATACTTGTACTCTAGTTCATCGTTGTACAAGTTATAGTAGTATTTATTTTAAGTATAAAATAAATAATAATGTTAGATTAATTAATCTATTTAATTAATATTCTTGTACTTATATTGTTTATAAAACACTTTAAATATTTACAAAAGGTAGTTTTATATATATTTAAAGTAATAGAAAATAAATATAATTAATATATTTATTTTTATAAATTAATCATTTTTAATTTATATTTAATATATAAATAAGGTTTATAAAACGTATAACATTTTAATTAAATTCCATGTTTCCGTAGTGTTTATAATTATAAAATTATAAGTTTGGAAAAATAACAAATGTTATGTTTATTTAAGTTTTACGTTTTAAATGTCGGGTATAAATATATAGTAATTTTAGGGTTCGTTATACTTTGTATAAATTACATTTTAGTCCTTCTATTTAAATAATTTCCCGTGGTTAAATTACTTTTATACCCCTAGGGTTTCTAAATATTTCAAGTAATTACAATATTGGTCCCTCCCTCGTTACACGTGTAACTAGGGTTTGTTTAAGTTTCATTAAATGGCAAATTTAGTCCCTATAACATTCGGCTTATATTAGGGTTTGTTATAAGTTTCATAAATGCCCCCAAGGGCTTATATAAGTTTCGGCTAATGGCAAAAATCACCCTTAGGGTTTATCTAGGGCTTGCTAAAGTTTGCTAACTTGGCAAAATAGGTCCCTAGGGCTTATAGTGGGTTTCGGCAAAAGGCAAAGGTAATCCCTAGGCTTTTATTAAGTTACACAATCTACCCTAACGCCTTAGTAATTTCATTTAGGTCCTTTTTGTTAACTTGAAGTTTCGGATAGTGTCCAAAACACCCCCTTAACTCTCGGCTAATTACAAAAGTGACCCTAAGGTTTATATTTTTGGAAAATAAGTTTCTATACTTGTTCATTTAGATCCCTACACTTAGAAAAATTACAAATCCAACCCGAAAGTATTATATTTCCCTTTTTAACCCGAAACATTATAGATTTACTATTTTAACCCAAAGTTTCATAGATCTTTCATTTTAATACAAAATATTTATAGATCTACTATTTTTAACCCGAAACTTTATAATGTTATATTTTTTACACCAAAAGTTGTAAATAAAGATTATTTAGTAATAATGAAGATTTAATTAGGCAACTTATTATAGTGAGCTTAAAACTAAATCTTATAAGGCATAATAGTAAACTTATCATTTTAAGGCAACTATAATCATAAATCTAGTATTTCTAGTCACATTTAGACATCACAAGTTTAACCCATATTGAATCATGGGATTAAAACCCACGTCCAAAAATATGCATGGACATTTTTTTCATAGATCTTCAAGTTTAACTAGATCATAGTGATATGTTCTTCATGGTTATTAAGATTTTACATTATTTTAAGTCATAACAAAAATCAAGCCGTGACCTAAAATAGGTTTAGGGTTTCATATATTTGTTTCAACATTAAATTCTACAAGAAATAACCAAGTGTATGTTAATGTGAATGAAAGTAAATATATAGAAAGATAGGTTTTAGGTTTGACTTACTTGTTTAGATAGGTTTAGGATTGGATATGAGAATGAGTAAGAACAAGTGATAAGCTTTCAACAATGGAGATCCTAGTAACAAAGATGTAGTCGTGGGCTTCAATGAGTATGGCTAGGGCTTCTTTCTTTCTTCAATGATCAAGGTACTTGTAGAGTGAACTAATGATTAACATTCATGTAGTATGAGACATGATTTAGGAGTAGGAAAGAAGTTTGAAGGTCTTGTTAATGGTGGAAATGTGTTTGAGCCGTAGGTTGAGAGAGAGATAGTGAAGTGATATTTGAGTTGCAAGTGTTTTGTGTTGGTGAGTTGTGTGTTTCGGCTAAATTAAGAAAAGAGAAGGATACAAGTGAGATCCTTGTTTGTCCTATGAATCTTGGTTTGATTTTCTTAGGATTTGGTTGAGAGATATGCTAGTTTATTCCCCACATGCTCAAAATAGCAAAATGGACTTTCCCTTCAAGTGGCAAGGAGATGCCGTGTGTTTTGAGGTCAAAGGGGATAAGAAAAGGCTTGCATAGTGTTATGCATGGTATGTGTAAGTAAATGTGTAAGAAAAGCATGGTTTAAGCTTAAGCAATAGTGTATTAGTGGAGTGTACATGATTACACTTGTACGTTAGCAAAATGATTATGAATGGGTAGGTATGTATACATATACACGACATTAGCATGCATGTGAGAAGGTGTTTGACAATTTTTATCAAGTGTTGAATGAGAATAATAACCCTTGTTTAGTATTGTAAGCATTTGTTGAGTTATAGGTATCTTTGTTGAAGCTTTTAGGTAATTTAGTGAAAGTGTATAATGAATACATCACTATATTTATTTTACTTAAATAAGGTAAATAAATGACAATGTAAAATAATGTACATTGTTTTAAGGTGTTAGGTGTTTATTCCTATTATGTAATATATGTAAATATGTACATCTAAAATAAGTCCAGGTACTTAATAATTAAATTAAGTAAAGTTACAGTTTATCTAAAAAATATGTACTGAGGTGATGAGTCCTGGTTCATTCAGGTGGCCAGTCAGTTGCTAGAGTAGTCAACAATGACTAGAGGTCCATATAAATATAAAATAAACATGAAAGGTAGTATGACAAAAGGTATATGATTAAAAATAAGTCCTATAAAGGTAGAATTATATAGATTCCAAAAATAAATAGTGCAACAGTTGACAAAGTCAATAAGGTAATATCAGAGGTTTTACAGCACCATCCTGTTATTTTAGCTTTGTCCTCAAAGCTTAGGATGAAGTCATTTGTTAGGTGAACAAGTGTGGGTACTTGGTTTTGAACGAGTCTTCTCGTTCCCAAGTGAACTCAGGGCCTCTCCTAGAGTTCTAACGTACCTTGACCAACGGGATGCGACTGCGTTTCAATTTCTTAACTGTCCTCTCCATGATTTCTACTGGTTCTTCTATGAACTGAAGTTTGTCGTCAAGTTGAACTCCATCCAATGGCATAGCCAATGGTTCTTCAGCATAGCACTTCTTCAGGTTAGACACATGAAAGGTAGAGTGTACCCGACTCAGTTGTTGAGGCAACTCTAAACGATAAGCTACTTCCCCGGTCCTGGCTATTACTTTGAAAGGGCCAACATAACGTGGATTCAGTTTTCCACGTTTGCCAAAGCGTACAACACCCTTCCAAGGTGATACCTTGAGCATGACACGGTCACCCAATTCAAATTGCATAGGTTTGCGTTTCAGGTCCGCGTAACTCTTTTTTCGATCGCGAGCAGCTTGAATTCTTTGCTTAATTAGGACGATCTTGTATGTGGTCTCCTGGATTAATTCCGGTCCAGTGAGCTGAAATTCACCTACTTCAGCCCAGCACACAGGTGAACGGCATTTGCGACCGTATAGTGCTTCAAAAGGGGCAGCCTTGATACTGGCGTGATAACTGTTGTTGTAGGAGAATTCCACTAAAGGAATGTGGTCAACCCATCCATTTTCAAAATCATTCACACATGCTCGTAGCATGTCCTCTAGAGTCTGGATGGTTCGTTCACTTT
Source organism: Glebionis coronaria (assembly GCA_025667525.1). Taxonomy (NCBI): domain Eukaryota; kingdom Viridiplantae; phylum Streptophyta; class Magnoliopsida; order Asterales; family Asteraceae; genus Glebionis; species Glebionis coronaria. The sequence continues at coordinate 2,298,059 of JANFOE010000322.1, read as the reverse complement.
GACCATCAGTCTGCGGATGATAAGCAGTGCTCATGTCTAAATTGGTACCTAAGGCTCGTTGGAAAGCCTTCCAAAAGTTTGATGTTAACCTACCGTCTCGATCACAAATTATCGACACTGGTATTCCATGTTTGGTCACAATCTCCTTCAGGTACGTTTTTGCTAGTCTTGCAAGGGAATCGTTCTCCCTAATTGGCAGGAAATGAGTGGACTTGGTGAGTCGGTTGACGATTACCCAGATAGTATCGTAATCGTGATATGACTTTGGGAGTTTGGTGACAAAGTCCATGGTGATGTTGTCCCACTTCCATTTCGGTATCTCGGGTTGTACAAGTAAACCCGATGGTCTCTGGTGTTCAGTTTTGACACGGGAACATGTCAAACACTTCTGCACGTAGGTGGCGATGTTGGCTTTCATATTCGGCCACCAGTATAATTTCTTCATATCTTGATACATCTTTTCAGATCCGGGATGTATAGAATATTTAGACTTATGAGATTCGTGCATGATCTCGTTCCTCAAATCTCCATAGCTCGGTAACCAACTTCGTCCGTGAAGACATAGGGTTCCATCTGCTCTAGGTTCTAGCTTCTCCTTACTAAGGTCAGTTCTGAGCATTCCCCCGACGTCTTCCTTCATGATGTTTTCAGGTAATTGGGCTTGAGTCTGAGCTTCCAAAATCTGTTTGGGTAGATCCAAACTGATTGTCATAACTAATGCCCGAACTCTCATAGGAGGGTCCGTTTCCTTACGACTTAAAGCATCAGCAACCACGTTTGCTTTACCGGGGTGGTATTTGATCTCGTAGTCGTAGTCACTCAACAACTCAATCCAACGGTGTTGTCTCATGTTCAGCTTCTTCTGATCCAATATGTGTTGCAAACTTTTATGGTCAGTATGCGCTGTGCACTTTGTTTCGTATAGGTAATGTCTCTAGATTTTGAGAGCAAAAACTACGGATCCAAGTTCTAGATCATGAGTGGTATAGTTCTTCTCGTGCTTCTTCAGTTGTCTTGAAGCATAGGCGATCACTATCATCCTCTGCATCAATACTGCACCTAAGCCCTTGTGTGAGGCATCACGGTATACAACGAAATCATCGTTGCCTTCAGGCAAGGCTAATATAGGTGCACTGCACAACTTCTGCTTGATCAGTTGGAAAGCTGATTCTTCTTTCTCTCCCTAATCAAACTTCATTCCTTTCTACGTGAGTTTGGTCATTGGCTTGGCTATTTTGGAGAAATCTTCAATAAATCTGCGATAGTACCCGGCAAGGCCTAGGAATTGGCGGATCTCCGTTGGTGATTTAGGAGATGCCCAATCTTTGAAAGATTCGACCTTTGCTGGATCTACGTGAATACCGTCACAATCGATGACATGACCGAGGAATTTCACTCTAGGAATCCATAATTCACATTTGGAGAATTTAGCATAGAGCTGCTCCTCCTTGAGTACCTTTAGTACTTGTGCAAGATGTTCCCCGTGTTCTTGTTCGTTCTTGGAATAAATGAGTATGTCGTCAATGAAGACGATCACGAATTTATCCAGGTAGGGTCTGCACACACGGTTCATAAGGTCCATGAAAATAGTTGATGCATTGGTCAACCCAAATGGCATAACCTGGAATTCGTAATGACCGTGACGGGTTCTAAAAGTTGTTTTTGGAATATCTTCCTCCCTGACTCGTAGTTGATGGTATCCAGATCTCAAGTCAATCTTGGAATACACACTTGACCCTTGTAGTTGGTCAAATAGGTCGTCAATGCGAGGAAGCGAATAACGATTCTTCACAGTTAGCTTATTCAGTTCTCTGTAATCGATGCACATTCGAAAAGAACCGTCTTTCTTTTTGACAAATAACACAGGAGCTCCCCATGGTGAGGAACTGGGTCGAATGAATCCTTTGTCAGATAGTTCCTGGAGTTGTTCAGCTAGTTCTTTCATCTCTAACGGTGCCAACCGGTATGGAGCTTTGGCTACAGGTGCAACTCCGGGAATCAAATCAATTTGAAATTCCACTTGTCGGGTCAGTGGTAAGCCTGGCAACTCATCAGGAAAGACTTCTGGAAAATCTCGGACGATGGGTACGTCCTTGATTTGCTATTTCTCGGGCTTGTCTTCTTCATCTGTTTGAGAAATATGGGCCAAGAAGATAGGACATCCTCTCAACAAATATTTTTGAGCTTTTGTACAAGAGATAACACTAAGTCTAGTGTCAGTGAGGTCGGTGTTATCGTCTCCTCGAATAATTAGTGTTTTGTTTCCCCATGGAATACGGACTAGCTTTTCATCACAAACAATGACTGCACGGTATCTCGCTAACCAGTCCATGCCAATAATAACATCAAAGCTACCAAGGTTTACGGGGATAAGTTCAATGTTGAACGGATGTTTGGAAAGATTTAAGGTACAACCTCTAATGATAGTGACAGCATCTACTGTTTTACCGTCAGCTAATTCCACGGAGTAACGGTGATCTAAGCTTGTAGGAATAACTTCTAGTACTTGGCTAAATTCAGTGGATATAAAACTTTGGTCTGCTCCAGTATCAAACAAAACAGATGCATAACTATTGTTTAGTAGAAACGTACCAGTAACGACATTCGAATCGGGGTTGGCTTTTGCATTGCCAACCACGTACACTCTGGACGAAGCTCATCCACTGTTCTTGTTCTGGTTGGTCTGCTTAGGACATCCTGGTCTCACGTGTCCTGGTGCTCCACACTTATAACACTCAACTCCCTTCTTGGGTCCATTGTTGTTTCCTCCAGCAGCATTGTGGTTCCCCTGCTGTCCATTCCCGTTCCCACGGGCATTGTATCTGCCCCTGTTATGGTAGTTCCCAGTGTTTTGAGTGGGTCGGGCCTGAGTGACAGCATTAACTCGGCAGGTTTTAGCAAAATGACCCACTTGTCCACATCTGTAGCAGGTCTGGCATGGGCTATCAACAGTATGATGATAGTTGCACTTTGAGCATAAAGGTTTGGCGCCCACGTACGAGTTAGCTCCTGCAGAGGTAGCACTGTAAACTTGCCCAACATTCTGCTTATTAGGATGCTGCTGGTGTTGACTGCGGAAATACTCATCTGCCTTTCGCTTGTTGTCAGTTTGCCTCTCGGATATGGTACGGACTCTTTTGTTGATCAATTCAGTAGCGAACTCAATGGCATTCTCGACGGTAGTAGGTCGAGATGCGAGCACACTGTCGTGAATGGCGTCTGGGAGTCCACCCACATACTTCTCAATCTTATCTTCCTCCTCCACAAACATTCTGGTACACATTAGGGTCAAATCTTGGAACCTTTGGTTGTATGTAGTGATGTCATTGTTCCTGCATCTGAGATCCCACAATTCGATCTCAAGTTTCTTCATTTCTCCCCTTGGACAGTATTTCTCTGTCATTCTCTCCTTCAGCTCAGTCCAGTTGAGATCATAGGCAGCATCGTGTCCAAGAGTAGCAACTACAGAGTTCCACCAAGTAAGGGCACTCTCAAGTAATGTGCCGGTGGAAAACTTTACTTTGTTCTCTTCTGCACAATCGCTGATACGGAATGCGGTCTCCAACCTTTCAAACCACTGCATCAGTTCCACCACTCCTTCTTTGCCCTTGTAGTAGGAAGGCTTACATTTTAGAAAATCGGGGTAAGAGCAACCTCTAGTGTCTTGGTTGTTCCTGCAGTTACGATGCCCTGGTCAATCATCCCTGTTTCTACTGGCAGCCATCGCAGTTGCGATGCCCTGGTCAATCATTTCCCTTAGTTGGGCAGCAGTGATGTTTTGGGTAGCAGCCGCGTTGTTGGGGTCGGTAGTGAGTCTAGTGATTGCCATTTGTCTATAGTCATACATAAAATGATATCATTAGTTTCATGTATTAGTACAGTTTATATTTAGGTGCATGAAAAGAGTACATGCATAGAATTTACAACAAATATGACAACCTGTTAAGAGTTCATAATATAATACAGCACATAATATAACAAAAGATGACGAGTACATGCCATTTCTCGAATAGGAATACGGTACAAAATGCACAACCTGATCCAAGACAGAGCACAGCCCGCCTGTCTGGGATGGTGGTACATGTAATCTAAAGTACATCGTCTACAATCTAAAGTACAGTACAAGGATACAACTGATGAAAGGAAAGTACAAATACAAAAGATCCTAAATCATGCTAGCCGGGATGCAACCCTAATAGCTTAACATGATGTAAAGAAATCTAGTACAACTAATCTACCCACGTCTAACAGACTCCTCAGAAACAGTTGGTGCCACTGGTGGTGGTGAGGTAACCGGTGCCTGTCTAGCATCCTGCATCGCGGTCAGGGCGGCTCGGGTCTCCTTAAGGAGTCGAAGTACCTCTATGAACCGGTCTCTGAAAGTCTGCTGGACTCCTCGAAGGTGAGCGGTCTCTGATGTCAATCCCTGGTGACGGACATCCTGGAGGTCAAAGAAGATGACAAGAGTCTCCTCCATGGTCAAGAGAGCGGTGTGAGTATCCGTCTGCTGACTCTGTAGTAAGTAGATCTGCTCACGGAGGAACTCATTCTCCTCCAGCAACCACTGGAGAGAATGGTAAGTAGTAGACCACGCTCCTCGTGCAGCGTGTGCCTCAGCACCAACAATCCAAGATAAGAGATCCTGACGCTGCTATAGAACAGCGCGCCCGGCCTGTCCAGCCGACAACAGAGCATGAATATCCGCTACATCCTGAGCCTGGCGTGCGGCCGGTGCAGTAATCTGGGCCTGAACGGGGTCAGCATGTCTAGCCCGGGAACCCTCACCGATATCAAAAGTGGAATCGAGAGGTGCCTCGTACCTCCTCTTACGAGGTGGCAGAGACTCCGGTGCATAGCCCAGCAGGGTAGAGGCTGGTGGTAAAGGTGGTAAGGCAGCAGTCGGCTGAACCTCTTCCCCAGCGGGGGAAATAGGTGAAATAGGTGGAGTAGAGATGAGAGCCTCAATAGATGCGGCGTCAACAGAAGTGTGACTATCGTCTGCGTCACCGGCAGATAGCCATCCATACAAGACGGTCGTCGGGGATACGGCAGCAGGAGTATCAGTAGGTGATGTCATGGTGAATCTGAAAGTAATATAGTTTTAATTGACATAAGTATAAACTTACTCAAGTTAAAAGTTTTGGGAATAATAATTTAAATTATATAATAGTGCCGTTTAACATATCGATGTTAAAGGTTACGTTAATACTTATAAGATTAATCAACCGGATGTTAATAATCAATGCACAGTCAATCACAAATAGATGTATGTTCTACACTCTATATGCTTAACTATTCTAGTCCCGAAAATCCCAAAAGATTTTTAAAGCATTTATAGTCCAGATTATATAAAAATTTTATTTTTATATTTATTTTAATTTTGTTCTGATTCTCTATAACTTTCGCTCTGATACCATTCTGTGACACCCCCAAATTGAGTCAAATGCAACGGAAATAATATTTGGGTGGCACGTAGGTGGATCAACAGCAGACAGTGTATAGAGCAACAGATAAAAGATTATCCTTACATTTATTACATGATTAAAAGTGCAAACGTCATTAAAATAAGTCTTAACATTATTTAGTAGTTTGAATTATTCCCCAGTTTATAAAACCCCAGATGAGCTCTATAAATGCAGCCTATCATGATGCTTGACTCCATGCACACCAATACCTGCTTAAGTTTCCTGGGAAAACATGCTTAGAGAGTCAACATAAAGTTGATGAATTCACAAGTTTAATAAAATAAGTTTGGACAATAAACATTCACTGAAGTAGTAGTGCACAAAGCATCAATACTTAAAAGTAATTACATTCCCCTATTGCCTGAAACTGAGACTTGACAGTTAAGTCCTTAACAAATAAGGACCCTTCGCCTTATAAAAAGGCACCCATAAAAATAATAAGTGCTGACATGTGAAACATCTGTTGTCCTGGCCTAGGCACAGTGAGCATGACTCACCTAGATGGGGACGGTCAATCCCAAATAGATCTATTTATAATATTCAGGTAATTCAATAATTCTAACAGTTTCAGATGCACGGGTCATGCGGGTTCATCTACAATAGGAAATGTAATCAAAGGTTTCACAGTTCAATTCATGTCCATAAAATAAAATATGTTGCATGTTTTCTTCCCCGTTAAAAGGTTTAAAAGTTTGTCAATATATAAAGTGGGGCCATGAACTCACCTCAGTACTACAGCAATAAGTCAGTAGATAAATATGATAAGGATGCTCACGATACAATCAACGACCTAAATAATTATAAGGTCTCAGTAAATGCATAACATAATGCATAAAAGTTTCAGAATAAATCTGTGCATGCTTATACTGGTTTTAAGCATTTATTACGATATTTGTACTTTAGTTCATCATTGTACAAGTTATAGTAGTATTTATTTTAAGTATAAAATAAATAATAATGTTAGATTAATTAATCTATTTAATTAATATTCTTGTACTTATATTGTTTATAAAACACTTTAAATATTTACAAAAGGTAGTTTTATATATATTTAAAGTAATAGAAAATAAATATAATTAATATATTTATTTTTATAAATTAATCATTTTTAATTTATATTTTATATATAAATAAGGTTTATAAAACGTATAACATTTTAATTAAATTCCACGTTTCCGTAGTGTTTATAATTATAAAATTATAAGTTTAGAAAAATAACAAATGTTATGTTTATTTAAGTTTTACGTTTTAAATGTCGGGTATAAATATATAGTAATTTTAGGGTTCGTCATACTTTGTATAAATTACATTTTAGTCCTTCTATTTAAATAATTACCCGCGGTTAAATTATTTTTATACCCCTAGGGTTTCTAAATATTTCAAGTAATTACAATATTGGTCCCTCCCTAGTTACACGTGTAACTAGGGTTTGCTTAAGTTTCATTAAATGGCAAATTTAGTCCCTATAACATTCGGCTTATATTAGGGTTTGTTATAAGTTTTATAAATGCCCCCTAGGGCTTATATAAGTTTCGGGTAATAGCAAAAATCACCCTTAGGGTTTATCTTGGGCTTGCTAAAGTTTGCTAACTTGGCAAAATAGGTCCCTAGGGCTTATAGTGGGTTTCAGCAAAAGGCAAAGGTAATCCCTAGGCTTTTATTAAGTTAGACAATCTACCCTAACGCCTTAGTAATTTCATTTAGGTCCTTTTTGTTAACTTGAAGTTTCGGATAGTGTCCAAAACACCCTCTTAACTCTCGGATAATTACAAAAGTGACCCTAAGGTTTATATTTTTGGAAAATAAGTTTCTATACTTGTTCATATCCCTACACTTAGAAAAATTACAAATCCAACCCGAAAGTATTATATTTCCCTTTTTAACCCGAAACATTATAGATTTACTATTTTAATCCAAAGTTTCATAGATCTTTCATTTTAATACAAAATATTTATAGATCTACTATTTTTAACCCGAAACTTTATAATGTTATATTTTTGACACCAAAAGTTGTAAATAAATATTATTTAGTAATAATGAATATTTAATTAGGCAACTTATTATAGTGAGATTAGAACTAAATCTTATAGGGCATAATAGTGAACTTATCATTTTAAGGCAACTATAATCATAAATCTAGTATTTCTAGTCACATTTAAGCATCACAAGTTTAACCCATATTGAATCATGGGATTAAAACCCACGTCTAAAAATATGCATGGACATGTTTTTCATAGATCTTCAAGTTTAACTAGCTCATAGTGATATATTCTTTATGGTTATTAAGATTTTACATCATTTTAAGTCATAACAAAAATCAAGCCGTGACCTAAAACAGGTTTAGGGTTTCATATATTTGTTTCAACATTAAATTCTACAAGAAATAACCAAGTGTATGTTAATGTGAATGAAAGTAAATATATAGAAAGATAGGTTTTAGGTTTGACTTACTTGTTTAGATAGGTTTAGGATTGGATATGAGAATGAGTAAGAACAAGTGATAAGCTTTCAACAATGGAGATCCTAGTAACAAAGATGTAGCCGTGGGCTTCAATGAGTATGGCTAGGGCTTCTTTCTTGCTTCAATGATCAAGGTACTTGTAGAGTGAACTAATGATTAACATTCATGTAGTATGAGACATGATTTAGGAGTAGGAAAGAAGTTTGAAGGTCTTGTTAATGGTGGAAATGTGTTTGAGCCGTAGGTTGAGAGAGAGATAGTGAAGTGATATTTGAGTTGCAAGTGTTTTGTGTTGGTGAGTTGTGTGTTTCGGCTAAATTAAGAAAAGAGAAGGATCCAAGTGAGATCCTTGTTTGTCCTATGAATCTTGGTTTGATTTTCTTAGGATTTGGTTGAGAGATATGCTAGTTTATTCCCCACATGCTCAAAATAGCAAAATGGACTTTCCCTTCAAGTGGCAAGGAGATGCCGTGTGTTTTGAGGTCAAAGGGGATAAGAAAAGGCTTGCATAGTGTTATGCATGGTGTGTGTAAGTAAATGTGTAAGAAAAGCATGGTTTAAGCTTAAGCAATAGTGTATTAGTGGAGTGTACATGATTACACTTGTAAGTTAGCAAAATGATTATGAATGGGTAGGTATGTATATATATACACGGCATTAGCATGCATGTGGGAAGGTGTTTGACAATTTTTATCAAGTGTTGAATGAGAATAATAGCCCTTGTTTAGTATTGTAAGCATTTGTTGAGTTATAGGTATCTTTGTTGAAACTTTTAGGTAATTTAGTGAAAGTGTATAATGAATACATCACTATATTTATTTTACTTAAATAAGGTATATAAATGACAATGTAAAATAATGTACATTGTTTTAAGGTGTTAGGTGTTTATTCCTATTATATAATATATGTAAATATGTACATCTAAAATAAGTCCATCTACTTAAGAATTAAATTAAGTAAAGTTACAGTTTATCTCAAGAATATGTACTAAGGTGATGAGTCTTGGTTCATTCAGGTGGCCAGTCAGTTGCCAGAGTAGTCAACAATGACTAGAGGTCCATATAAATATATAATAAATATGAAAGGTAGTATGACAAAAGGTATATGATTAAAAATAAGTCATAGAAAGGTAGAATTATATAGATTCTAAAAATAAATAGTACAATAGTTGACAAAGTCAATAAGGTAAAATCAGAGGTTTTATAGTTTTACTCCAACCCCATACGTGTGTGCGCGGGGTGGTGCAGAAAATAAGATTTCTTAGCCAAAATGAGTTCGAAGCTTCTGAAATTTTGTGAGTTCGCGTGACTTGCGAACACGAATGCAACTCCGGAAGTTCACTTACGCGCCTATCTAATCGAAGATATGCAAATTTGATTAATCTATTAACAAACTTGTTTGGTCTAAGGGAAATATTTTCTATGCAAACAAGTTTTCACTAAAAATATTGCCTTAATCTCATTCAGTTTTTAATAAGAAGATTACAGACGAGTTCAGACAGTTCATTCGATCAGAAACATACAACTTTTGCATGGTCTTTCAAGCAAGTTTGTCAAGTCCGTCTGTACAACAGCTTTGAACGTTGTACCCTAAGAAACAGACGGCGAATCTGTTTTAAAGGAATCGTGTTAAACATGAGTCTCGTCTCTTAAGTTTTTACTGCTTTCTTTAGTGTATTATTTAACTTTCTGTCATTCAACTTCTATGAAGTTTATAATATTGTAATTCAATTCTATGTATAGAACTGTACACTATTTCCTACAATCTTAAAACAAATTCTATGTTACAGAATTTAGAACACTTTTAAAACGGACTAATATTTTAACAAATTTTATTTATAAAATGTTTTCAAGCAAACCCAAGATTGAGTTTCACTGGAAATCAGTTTTAATCGTATAGATTTATATTTATCCGATTTCTAACTTATTTTTAAGCAATTGTTCTAATCATCTTATACTGAAACCAAGATTTAGTTTCCATTAAACAGATTTATTTAGTTGTTAAATTGATTCATTAAAAACAAGATTGAGTTTTCTTAAGCAGAATCAAACAAGTATATAGAGATCACGGTTGAATTTCTTATATTCTACAGTAATCTATAACAGTTTATCTAACTACTTGTGTTTTGGTCTTGTTTGATCTTTCAGGATGACTAACTTACTCTTGTAACTCTTTTAATTACTACTATGAATGTAACTGGTGCGCCAATTACCAACACAATTGCTAATCATGCTGAAAACCCAGAAAAGTTTAATGGGTAGAATTTTAAGAGCTGGCAGCAAAAGATGTTCTTTTATCTCACTAATTTGAGCCTTATTAAGTTCTTAAAAGAGATTGTACCTCATGTGGGACCTCCTGTGGAATGTCAAGCTTCAATCAGCAGGCTATGTAAGCTGTTAAAGCATGGAAACATTCAGACTTCCCATGTCACAACTATATTTTGAATGGTTTGGTGGACTCTTTGTACAACGTGCACTACAATACTACGACTCTACGACTGCCAAAGAATTATGGGATTTGTTGGAATGCAAGTACAAAAATAAGGATGCTGAAACAAAGAGGTTCGTGGTAGCTCATTTTTTGGATCACGAGATGGTTGATTCAAAGAATGGATAACTCATGTTAAAGATCTGCAGGTTTTGCTACATGACTTTATGTTGAGGGTATGACTTTGAGTGAAACTTTTCAAGTTGCTGCTATTATTGAAAAGTTACCTCCAAGTTGGGTAGCATTTAAAAACTACTTGAAGCATAAGCGAAAAGAGATTAGTGTTGAAGACCTGGTTATTCGTCTTCGTATTGTAGAGGACAACAAGCTGGCTCAGAAAAACACTTATACACCTGATTCTACCTAAGCGAATATGGTTGAGCATGGTTCGTCTTCTTCAAAGTTTAAGGTCAAAGGAAAAGGGAAGAATGGCAAGAAGAGCAAACGTAAGTTTGAGTACCTTGCTCCTAAATTTGGAATTGTGAAGCAGAAGTTCTAAGGAAATTGCTTCAACTGTGACAAGTCAGTTCATCGTGCTGCTAACTACAAGATGCCGAAGCGAGTAACTCCATGCCAGGCTAATATGATGAATGATAATGTGCACATGATTGCCATGGTATCTGATATCGTTGCCATGATTTCTGAAGTTAACTTGGTAGGTTCTAACAACAGTGATTGGTGGGTTGATACCGCGACAACCTGTAAACCCCGTAAAAATAAGGTCATAATTTAATTCTATTTTTCAAGTATTTTTGAAGTATATGGTAACGTTAAATATTATTACATTTGATGGTTTACGTTGAAACCGATATTGGACGTTTTATTTTTACATTTTGACAAGTAATGAGGACTACTAGTGATCGAGATACCGATGGATGCTCAAAAATTTATCGTTTTATTATCGATCGTTTCGATATTTAATATTTTGACGATTTCATTTTAATTGCGAATTAAGTCTTGTCAAAATCATATTATCACTTTTCGTGTGCTTTTAAACTTTTAAAAATTATTTTTACGAAACCCGAATCCCGGCAATTTTTGAAAAGTCGACTACTAGTCATTTCCCGCTTTTTAACTTATATTTTGCATTTTAGTCCAAAACTATACACTATTTGCAATTTTCACCCTAACCTCCACTATAAAAACATTTTCCACTAACTTCATATCATTCCTTTTATATAAAAAAACACACACATCTTCTTTCTTTATTTCTTTTATTTGTCGCCCCAAGCCACCATCAAAACACCATCATCCACCATTTCTAACTTGAATTTGAAGAAACTAAAACAAGACCCATACTTGAAATCTTAAGGTGAACATTTTGATCTAAAAATTACCCACATGCATTAACTTTTATTTTTCAAAGAATTTTACTATGTTTGATCTATTTTAAAGGAATGCATGTGATGTTTTTATTTATCTTTGATTATTTAATTACATTGCATGTGTTATTTTGAGTGGGGATTTGTAAGAGATGAACATGCAAGTGATTAGGATGGTTGAAATTTGGTTAGGATGATGTTTAGTCAATATTAGGAGTATGAGATTTGTTAAAATGGGTCAAAATGATGATTTAATGTGATTTTCAAAAGTCTATTTTAGATCAGAAACTTTAGAGGGGTTTCAGTGGGTTAAAGTTTGATTAATGTCTGGTATGATAGTGTTGTGGAGATTTTCCCAAGCTTCGATTTGATATAAAGTAGGCCTTCCAATTCAAAACGACGAGGAAGATACGCTAGTTTGATTATTCGTGTACCGAGAGGCGAGTATGGACACAATCCGAATTTGTTGTCGATATTGGGTCAAGTCTCGGGGACTATAGCTAGAGTTTTACAAATGTTCAAAGGACGATCTCAGGGCCTAAATGTACCCTTTTGAGTCTATTTTTACAATCAAGTGTCTGAATTGAAAATAGTGTTGTTTAAGATGGTCAAAATGGTTTTAAAAGTCAAAGGTACAAAACTGTCTAAAATTTTGAAGTCAAAGATGTGTTGAGCCGAAGGTCTTAAGGGTAAGATCTTTTGATGAAATTTTTTGAGGACTTTCTACAGGTTGTATGTGAGTTCTCCAGCAAGTTCCATAAAATTTTGATATGTCTAAGTATGGGAAATCAGCTTGTGAATTTGGTATGTACCGGCAGAATGCTTTTGGGAGCATTGGTTTAATAAGCAAGCATGTAATGGTGTCTAGTAATGTCACTTGTATGGGATGTTCTTGTGGTTTGTTGTGGTTTTTAAATTGTCAATTTTGGTTATATTAAGTATAAGTTTATACTTGGATATATTATTAAAGTACGCGCCTTATTTGCTAGGTTGTGGCTTTCGTGTTTAGTGGGCATCTACTATCGTCGGCGATCGTCATCTCTACTTATACTACCTAAGGTGAGTCTATAGCCTCGTTTGAGCTCATTCAAATATTTTAAAAACCCGTGAGGGGGAATACATGTTTTTTATAAACTTATAACACAAGATTTTTATTGTATGCTTGTCCCTATATGAATGCACCCGTGGTTGCCTTAAATTGCATTAAGTAAATTGCCCTTGTTAAAGCCTCAATTATTGACTGCTAACTAGCTTATGATGGGCTAGCCGCTGATACAATTAATAAATATATGGGGGAAGCCGCCCCGGTTCGGTGTGTGGGTGATGTCCCTCGAGCTTATGCCTGGAGGCCCACTATACGGACATATTGTATTGAGAAGTCAGGTATACGGCAATGTACCTATAATCTGGAGGTAACTGAGAAATAATAAATTTCTCGTCGTATATCACCTAATGGGAGTGTATAAGGGTTCGGTTCCATGAGCTTAATGCAATTCTTGCTATATACAATTATAGTTGTTGATGCAAATTATTATTCGATGCTTGTTGATCTCAAGTATGCCATCAAATTATAACCTTTGCTTGTGCTCATAATTATTACATAAACTTATAGATTTCACTCAGAATTTTTGCTGATCATTTTACTCACATGTATTTCAGGTAATCAAGAAGTGTGAAGCATGGTGGTCACGGGATTGAAGTTGTGCATTGATGTAGTTGTTAAAACTCTTTGATTCATTTATCGTTCCATTTTTAAAACAAATTAATATTTTGTTTCAACTTATCTTTTGGTAACGATTACTTTAGACTACGCTACTCTGATAAATGTTTTGGTAACAGTAAATTTGAAACATCTCTTTTCGAGTCGTCTTTATAAATTATGTGTTATTGTACCATTGTTTAGCACCCAAATATATATTCCGCTGCGTGTAAATTTGGGGGTGTTAATGATTGGTATCAGAGCCATGAGTAATAGAGAACGAGGTCGTTTTCTGAAAACCTAAACTATAACTGTCCGTTTTTATTTTTCAAAGAGTCGGTGCACATGACTTCGTGTGACTTCAGATTCAAGCTGCTTCTGGGATTACAATTTTAGTATGCATTATTATGTATCTCTTATTGCCAAGTATTTATAAACAAATACTATGATCCCTTTATTGATATATGAGTATATCTAGGATAGCCTTATCATATCATTAAACTTTTCGATAAAAGTTTATCATTTATTAATGATTAATTTAAATAAATCTTTGATTATTCATTTTATTTATTTTGAAGTATTCAAATTGTTTTTATTGCAAAATAATTATATTATGACGTTACTTATCTTCATCTACGCGTGTTACTTTCATTTTTTAACCCTTTGAGATATCTATATAAATATCCAAATTGTTTTCCAGCTGTTTGTGCTTGGATGTCTTGAAAAGTAGTCTTGTGTAACTCAATGTGTCCCTAGAAAAGACTAAACGCCATCGTGTGAGTCACACATCTTGAAACATTTCTTAAAATCGTGTTGAATAATATCATGGTTTTTCATAATAATTTGTTGCTTTTTATATCACCATTTTACACGGCATGCGAAGATTTAATTCATTGACCTTTATACGTATCGACTCTGAACTGTATTATTCGCTTATACCTCGGGAACATCATCATCATTTTGTAACTCATCCTCTAGATTATGGCGCTAGATTGGAATACGATTTTACTTCTATAAACTTGTATCATCCTCTTCCATTAATCTTCTTGTTCCCGGAGTGAAACATGTTAATGATCCATTCTTTTCTCGTTATGTTTTGTGTTTTTGGAGAATAGTGCCGCCAAGGAGATTTGTCTACCTTACATTTCGAAATCTAAGCCATGGACATCATGAACCGTTTTGGCTTTCTAATTTCTTGTTGGTATTCTTGCATTTTTATGCAATATTTTCTTTATATGATCATTTATATAAATTATACTTCGTTGCTTGTAATCTATAATACATGTGTGTGTATTTAAATTTTGGGTCATTAAAAAGTGTTGGTAAAATATATTAGATGATGTGGAATAGAAATTGTGTTATAATTGAAAATTTTAATAAAGTTTGATTGAACATTGTGATGTGTCAAAAAATACATTTTATGCAAATTCTGCAGGGGGAGTATAAACAGGTCAAAACTTAAAAGTAAAACCTGCGTTTTTAAATAATATAGTCAAACCTGCACAAAACTTACAGGGGTAATTTGGTCATTTTACATTGGGTTTCAGGTCTCGGGTAAAACTAGAAGGTTGTCTGAAACTTCGTTTTGCATCAAAGTGCTTTAGACTCCGAGAATTCTCATTTAACGGGTCAATTGATCAGGTCAGATCTAAAAGTCAAACTTAACTAAAAAGTCAAATCTGATAGAAATTTTGGAATATGGTTTTTAAGTGTTTTTAAGTGTTTTTAAGCTTTTTTTAGTTCATTTGAGCTCGTAAAATTTTAACGAATATTATTTTACAACTAACGAATACTGGTTACAGGTGAAAATGTTTAAAAATAAAAGTTTTGGGTCTGAATCATGCATACATAGATCATGAACGTATAAAATGGAACATTTGAATGAAAATGTTGGGGAATTATATTTGTCAAAGGTTAACATTTTATGAGTCGATATTAACGACTTAAATTTCAAACTTTCCAAAATCAAAAATTTGCCTAATATGGAAACTTTCTAAAAATAGAAACTTTAAAGAATTAGAAAATACCGAATTAGTGGTGTAATTTGAAAACGAAAAATATATTCTTAAAAGCATGTTTGTGTTGAGTAGCTTACGATGAGTACACATGTGGATTGCTTTATTCTTTATATATATGATTCATTTGTCATTCGATTTTATTTTATTTTCTTCTAACCTACCACTGATTTGGGTTGAGATTTGAAGTTTTGTCTTCATATTCTTCGTCGAGATTTTTATCACGTGTCTCATGGCGATTCCGTTTAAACCTTATAACATCTAGAAGCCTTATCAACTTGTAACCATTTCATTGGTTGTCTTATGAGCTACTATTTACTACTTTTTGCAAACCTTTTGTTATTGTATATGTTATCAAAATGTCACCTTATAACTTTAATTGACATTTTTATTACAATCATTTTCGCAATTTGCTTTACCTTGATCTTATGAAATAACTTTTATAGCATTAAAGTTGTTGCTTAAATATCTAGCGAATTACTTACTTCGAAAAGTTTCATAAATTATTTCCAATTTTATTTTACAAATAACACCGTTTATATATAAATCTAAAAACGTAATATTAGTTCGACGAAACTGAGCATTGCATTGCTAGTCCTAAATTATACATGGCCTGATCACCTATGTCTAATTTAGAAGGAGCCATGCTAGGCTGAATAGTAGTCACCTTAAAAATCTTGATAATAATCAACTTTTTACTTGTATTTATGAAGAAGTTAAATGAAATAAAATAAAGTGAGAAGAATTTTTGAAAACTTTTATATGTTATGCAAGTAGTACAATTTAGAGACATCCGCATATGTTTTCTTACCTTTTCTTTAACGAATTACACGCTTACGAGTGCGTTTTTACTCGACGATCGTTTATCTACAAGTTACTTCATTTTATCTCGTAACTGAATTCTTTTGATCGTTCGTCTAATTATCGACTAATGATACCGGACTTGAAAGTCTCGATGTTTTATCCTTACTTCTCGTCCAATCTTCTTTATACGACTGGGTAGATCTTCGGAACGTCTCCGCACGTGAATAAAGAATTATCACTAGAGGGATTTCCGTATATCCGGGATGACGTCCGTCACTTTCGATTGTCTCGAAATCCGTTCGTGTGAACCATGCATTGACTTCTCTCTTTAATCGCTAACATTGTTCATTTGATTTATTTTAATTACAAGTGATTATTAAGAATTTTCTTTGATTCAAAATTTTTTGTGTGGATCTTATTTTCGATCGTGTATCGACCACTGCGAAGTTAATGAGCTGATGTTGGTGAACCACCGACCGTACTAACGAAATTGACAACTTATTAAATCTATGGTTCCTTATTGTCTTACCATCAACGCCTCTATTTTATCATTCTCTTTAAGAATTCATACGACTTTTGCTTCGTCCCCTTTTATATCTTTGATTTTGTACCGATTATTGACCATTATTTTCATTCGTATTCGTTTGTTATCTTGTCACATTTTGAAACCCGAATATGTCCCATGTTTATTTTGACATATTAAACACCTTTATGTATTTCTGCAATTTATTATAGAAATTTTATGGAACTTTTATACATTTTTTCAAGGATTTTTAACTTCTGAAATAACTACTACAAGTAAAAGGTCAAATCTATACATTCTCTTTTGTATAATTATAACAACTACTTAAAATGACATTATACCTTATCTTCTGAACTAGATTACTCTTATCATACTTTGCTTTCAATTTAATGAAATTACCAGTTTAATTTATATTCATATTAATGATTTAAAATAATTTGGATATAATATTTTTCTAATTGTAATCATCAATATGGGTTTAATTAAAAATTTCATGTCATTCTTTCAAAATTTCTTAGGACGACCAAAATAAATTTTGAAGTTATTTTACTTCTAGTTTATATATCATCTTTATCAAGAAAGACTTAACGATTATTTACTCCCTAAATATAACGTCTTAATCCCAATATAAAGTAGTTAAAATTCTTACAAGTGGTTTTTATTTCAAATCACTATATACAACTTGACAAGCAACCATAACCATATTATCATTATTTTGAAGATGTCCTAACATTTCAACATTATAAACGAGCAAACCTTGCATTTTTTTCATAATAATCAAGAAGATACTTCAACCGAGTTTTAAGGTAATACCAAATCCGGAACGGATAATTGTGACAAACTTTATTTTAATATTAATATTTAATTCATTCTTCGCCCTCATTTTCCTCCTAATGTGAATTATTATGTTTTACGGTTACGTGATTCGAGATCCCTCGTCGATCGTTAACCTTAAACCATTTTAGCACGTCTTGTCCGTTTATGCGTTGATCGAATTCATTCTATCTCGTTATGTTCCTCGTATTGAGGATCACTATTTTATTCTGAGTTTAAAATAAATCTCGAGAAGTAGTGTATAAGGAAAAGTAAGCCCCGGGACGGTGCTCCCCTAAGGTGGTGAGGATGTAAACCCGTAAAAATAAGGTCATAATTTAATTCTATTTTTCAAGTATTTTTGAAGTATATGATAACGGTAAATATTATTACATTTGACGGTTTAAGTTAAAACTGATATTGGACGTTTTATTTTTACATTTTGACAAGTAACAAGGACTACTAGTGATCGCGATACCGACAAATTCCCAAAAATTTATCGTTTTATTATCGATCGTTTCAATATTTAATATTTTCGACGATTTCGTTTTAATTCCTAATTAATTCGTGTCGAAATCATATTATCACTTTTCGTGTGCGTTTAAACTTTTAAAAAGTATTTTTACGAAACCCGACTCTCAAAATTTTTTGAAAAGTCGACTACTAGCCATTTCCCGTTTTTTAACTTATATTTTGCATTTTAGTCCAAAACTGTACACTATTTGCAATTTTCACCCTAACCTCCACTATAAAAACATTTTTCACTAACTTCATATCATTTCTTTTATAAAAACACACACACATCTTCTTTCTTTCTTTTCTTTGTCGCCCCAAAACCACAATCAAAACACCATCATCCACCATTTTTAGCTTGAATTTGAAGAAACTAATACAAGACCCATCCTTGAAATCTTAAGGTGAACATTTTGATCCAAAATTTACCCACATGCATTAACTTTTATTTTTCAAAGAATTTTACTATGTTTGATCTATTTTAATGGAATGCATGTGATTTTTTTATTTATCTTTGATTATTTAATTACATTGCATGAGCCCGAACTCGACCCGAACCGAATATCCTGAACCCGGCCAACCCGACCCGATTCCCACCCCTAATGATAGGATAGTGTTGTGGAGATTTTCCCATGCTTCGATTTGATATAAAGTAGGCCTTCCACTTCAAAACGATGAGGAAGAACACTAGTTTGATTATTCGTGTACCGGGAGGCGAGTATTAGAAATGGCAAAAAACTCTTAACCCGATGGAGAATCCGATACCCGAATCCGATTTGACTAGGGGTTACCCGAGTGGACCGGGTATGGGGATGGGGGTGGGGATTCCCCGATAATAAAAAGCGGGTATAGAGGTGGGGATGGTAATACCCTTGGTTCCCCAAACCCGTCCCCGCACCCGCCTCCGAATATCTATATTCTACATTTATATATCTTGTATGTTTCAAATATCTATTAGATATGTGAAACATTATCAATCGATGGTTAATATCTCCTTTGACACTAACCTTCTAGGATGAACTCTTGTGTGTTAATTTTGTTATTTTTAATACTGAGCATGATCATATTAATGTTAATCTCGTTAATGTTGTTTGATATTACCGTATTGTGTTATTCATAATAGTTGCGTCATTTGAAAAATAGTTTAAATATTAATTGTGTAACGGGGAAAAAATCCCCAATTCCCCATTGGGGATCCCCGTTCCCCGCTGGGGATGGGGATGGTATATAGTTTGTAATCCTTGATAGTTAGGTTTTACTAGGTTAAAAAGTTCGTTTTTCTCGGTATCTAATCGAATTGATCTCCGGTTAAATGTGTGACTCAATCGTTTTTGGTGAATAAAAGAAGGTTTGGTTATCTATTTCTACTTAAAAGGTAAAAGTGAAACGTAATAAAAATAAACCAAAAACAAATAACTAATAATAAAGGAGTAAAACAAATAATAAAACGTAAATTAAAACAAAACGATGAATAAAAATAAAACTAAACGAAGAAATTAACTTTCGACTGAAAAATAAAATTAACTTAATGAAAAAGGAGAATATAAAACTAAGAGGGTACTTTACAATATGAAAACTATCATAATATGAAAACTATCACAATATGAAAAACTATCAAAATATGAAAACTATCACAATATGAAAACTATCACAATATGAAAAACTATCACAATATGAAAACTATCACAATATGAAAACTATCACAATATGAAAACTATCACAATATGAAAACCTATCACAATATGGCTGTCAAAATTTGGACAGCATTTCGTCGCAATATACCTTAAATCCCGATCGCAATCCACGATTCCAGGGGCAATCGCAATCCTCGATCGAAATAAGGGAATATTATAACACTTCGATCGCAAAGTAACCCCAAGGATTATTGCGATCGCAATGAAGCTGTCGGAATGAGTTGTCACAATAAGCTGTCACAATGTCAAAACCCTAATGATATTGTGATGGAAAGATCACAATATTCGGATGGAGTAAAAATAAGCATAAAAATCAAATAAGCACTTTAACCAAAATTTAAACCAAAACAACAATAATAAGAACAAAATAAGCTATGAATTTAAAAACTTTCAAGATACCAAATAAGCAAAATTTAGAAATAACTTTAAAAAGATAAAACCTTTAAAAACACTTAAATGAAAATAAGCTAGACACCAATTAAGCAAAAAGCACAATAAGCTAAGACCATGAATCACACGAAAATGATAATAACAAAAAGATAAGAACTTTAATCAAATTAAGCATAAAGATGAAAACTTTAAGATTAATCAAACAAGACAATAGATTTTTAAATACAAGAAGAGAAGAATGAGAATGATTATGAAAAACTTGATTAAAAATGAAGATTCAACAACAAAATATTAAAACTTACTTAGAATGAAAAGACTTGAAATTAAAGACAATAAAGTAATTGACAATATGAAAGTGCATGAAATAAGTGGAGAGCTAAGTTGTCAATTTAGCTAACACCTCACAAATGAGGTTAAGGATTCTATTTATAGAGAGATTAGCATGTGTTGTTCCTTTCTTCTTCTTTATGTATTTTCGTCTTCTAAATTCTTCGACTTTTTCGACTTTGTCTCGGGATTAGTCGATGGGTAAATTGAACTTGTCTTATAATTTCTTCATTAATTAGACTTGAGTTCTTCGACTTCATTAAACTTCCGTCTTTAGACTTTTTCTTCGATAAATCTTCATAATAGGCCTTGGACTTCCGTTCTTTTTGCACTCTTGATCTTTTGACTTCGTCTTTTGTCTTTTTCTTCGATAAAAGCCCGTGAAAGCCCGTGTTTTCTTCCCTTTTCACATTTTGATCCTAAATCACAACAAAAACATAAACCACGCATAATTCTGACATTTACGACATAAAATACACGTTTTGGCTTGGTTATTATTATAATTAAGTGGTAAAAAGATAAGTGTTTTCACACTTATTAAATCCCCTACACTTGACCATTGCAATACCCTCATGCAATGCACTAATTACAAAGCAAGTTTTACATTTTCCATTATTATCAATCCACCTTGGCCTTTATTAAACACAAGACATTAAAGAGATAGAAAATTATAAAATATTCAAAGGAAGAAAACAAGTAAAGAGATAAAAGACTTACATTAGGGTTTTGGAATGTCATGAATGTTTATCACCCTCAAGTTTCACGTTCCCATACCAAGCTTAAAAACGAGATCATTGTTATTATAAGTTAGCAAACTAACACAAACTCATGTGGCCCAATTATTCACTTAGACTCTCTTATTCCCAGGTGTATCTCTTATATTTTATGATTGTCTTGAATGATCACGAGGATGCATTGTTGACTTATTTCGATAGTTATTTAGGCTGAAAATAAAGTAGGACGATTTAATCAATAGTTAGCTAAAGGACAAAATCTTTTAAAACTGCTTCTCGGGACCTCATAAATTTCATATCTTGGCCTAACTCGCTACACAATTTGAGACCTTTCTTGGACCGATATTTGGCAGTGACTTCATACTTTGAATCTTGAGAGACGTTCTTGAAATTATGGTCTTCTCTTCATAATAGGAATTTCTTCACTTGAAGTTTTTGAGAGATTCTTCATACTTGGACCACGACTTCTTCATTTTTCTCCAATCTTTATTTTGGATTTTGATATACAACGATCCACCTCCTTTTAGGACTTGGATCTATTTATCCTCATACTTTTCTAGGGTCTTTTCGGATAGACTTCTCCATGATCTTTAGGGGAGTATTTGCTTTTCGTCGTGTGTCTCGATCTTTCATATTGATTTTTGATAAATGATTCTTCACATCACTTGGGATCTTTAGCACCAAAATGTAGCCCTCATGCCTTGTTAGGGCCTTTTCGGACTCGCCAATCTTCGCATCCCGCTTCAATAAGTTATGCCTTGGCTATGAACTCTAATTAATACCGAGCAACTTTTAAATGATCTTGTGTTAGAAGCTATGTAACTTTTCAAATCGTACGACCTTATTTATTGCAATTAACATTTATTAGCAAGCGATGGGAGAAAAATCTTATAATCAACTCACATAAATTCATGAAAGAATACCAAACTTATAATTGACTCTATCATCTCTCGTTCTCCACAATTTAAAATCTCAAGGAATGAGACTCGTGGATGCTTAGCCAATTAAATCAAAGTTTTGGGTTTTCAAGTCATCTATAGGATCTTGCAACTTCTTAGACTTTTTCAAGTTTAGAATTCACATTTTAAAGTTCCCTTGATAAACGACTTTCTAGGATCAATTATAGGAACTTGCGAAAAGTTCTTGTTCTTAACCCGTAAGAGTTAAGACTTTCGCGTTTTAAAGTTCCCTATATAAAAGCCTAGCAAAACTTGACTTAAACACGTTAAGGATAGATAAGTAAACTCGGGTTGATTCAAAAAATTCATGACGTTTGAAAATTTAAAACCACTTTATTAAACTTTATTTTAACAAAGAAAGTAAATAACGATAACAAAGGAAAAACTACTAGGCCAAAATAGATTAAAAATTTTGATAAATGTCGAAAAATCAAATTTTCCGGTTAAAATGAGGACAAATTCATGGAAAAGCCCTACTTAACTTCGATAGAAGTCCCCTTACACTTAATATAAACATTGTCCTCAATGTTTAAGCATGTGGAAGTAACCTCCCCTACACTTAAGACATTGTGCACTTTGTTTAAATCTTGCTAAGGAAGAGACAACTAAAGTGATTCCTATTTTAATATTGAAGAATATAAAATAGTGAATCAAAAGAGTTTAGGATAGAACCGGGAAGACGGGAATCACGGGTCGTCAAAAGTCATCAAGAGTGAATCTTTGAAGCTCCAATCCCTGCACATCATAAGAAAGAAAACAACAAACACATACGATGGTCTCCCCTACACTTAGGATGAAAAACAAAGAAAAATGATAGATTAGCGGGTTGCCTCCCGAGAAGCGCTTGTTTTTGTTAACCGAGTCACGAGCCTGACTCGTCCCCGAATTAAATGGTCCATAGGGAAGCCTCGAATGTAATACCGGGATCAAAGACCTTGTCCTCGTTCCCGGAGGAAAATACAATAGGAGAGGCCTGAGGATAAGTCTTGAATGGCAGAAAAGTCCTCTCAACATACGAAAAGTATGTGAAATCATGATCCACGGGAGGTGGGGTGGGTAAAGGAATAAAAATGTCATCCCCAAAAGACATATGATTATCACTAAGCAGCAAAGCCGTAAAGGTGTCAATAATGGAATGGTCAATGTCACCTCCCAGGTCAAAGCACTCATCCTCGGTAATGGTTTCTAAAGTGTGGGATAAAAGGTGCTCGGGAGGGAGACTTGGGACAATATCTTCATGCAGCAAATTATCAAAAATAATATCCCCCTCCGTGTCATCATCATCAATACCCGGAGGTATTGAGAGATTGTCAATTTCTTCCATAAATGTGTCATTATTCTCAACGGGAGTAATAGATGGAGGTAAAGACTCATAAATAGGAGCAGAATTCAAAGCTTCAATTTTAGCAATAAGAATATGAACTTTCAGTAATTTGTAGCGAAGAATAACGTCTTCCACCTCATCTACAAGACCAAGTTCAGTGGTGTACTTCTCGTAAGTCGGAGAGAATAAATTAACATCGCCCTCATTTCCCGGAGGGGATTGAGAAATTTCAAAAGTTAAATTCTCATAGCATGGAGAAAAATCATCATTAAGAGCGACCTCGTCCGTAGGCTCCACAAAATTCGGTGCATCACAAACCTCATCAAATAATTTATCAAGACCAAAATCACTAATCTCACTCGATGTATCACTATCCTTAGACGCATTAGGGATATCAAGAGTAGGAGTAGTAATCTCAGAAGATGGGTTGAGATCATAGATATCATCCTCGTCATCATCATCATAATATTAGTATGGACGCACAAGAGGAGGAGTATAAGCACTAAGATTAGATACTTGCTCTTGTCGTTGATCCTCTTGACATTTTTCGATGTATTTATTGAAAGCTTCGTGAAGTTTTTGACCTTGCTTAACAAGAATGGCCCACTGTTCGTGGGGGCTCAAATGTTCGAAGGAAGGTTGATGATCGACGGTGTGACGTGGGGGCTCAAAATTTTGAAAACCGGAATTATAGCACGGATGTGGCTCATAATTCATCGGTTGAGAAGAATTAGAACACGGATGTGGGTCATAATAATTCATCGGTTGACAATAAGAAGTATCGTGAGGGCCCCCACAATTATTGCAACACGAGTATTGAGAAAAACCCGGTGCATTTGGCAGATAGCTATGACCATTGTCATAATTGTAACCCGGTTCTTGCTCGTCAAGAGACGGGTATCGAATAGGACACAAAATATGCCAATGAGAATCGCTTCCACAATATATGCAAGAGGGGGGAGTAGGTGCATTAGAAGCAAAGGATGAATTAGTCGAATTGCACGATGGACAAAATCCAAAATGTGAAAATTGTGAATCGGAAACGGTTGGAAGATCTTTTCCGCATTTCTCGCAATAACACCATTCACATGATTCGAAACCATATAATCGTCTCATACACCTTACGCAATACGAATCCATGAAGAATAAAAAATAAGAGGGGTTGAGAAAAAGAATTAAACACAATAGAGGGTTAAGAGGAATATTTTTGGTGCAAAACTTTGAAAAAGAGATGCTTTTTATGACTTTTTAAATATTTTTGTATTTTTGAAATTTTTTATTTTTATGGTTTTTTGAAAAAATTTTGAAAAATGCAAGAAAAATAACGTTCACGAATGAACGGATCCCAAAATCCAACGCGTCTCTCATAAAAACCGTCAATCTTCACGAAAAGAGCCGGCAGCGGCGCCATTTGATAGTTAGATTTTGCTAGCTAAAAAGTTCGTTTTTCTCGGTGTCTAATCGAAATGATTTCCGGTTCAAAGTGTGACTCAATTGTTTTTGGTTAAGAAAAAGGGAAGTTTGGTTATCTATTTCTACTTAAAAGGTAAAAGCGAAACGTAATAAAAATAAACCAAAAACAAATAACTAATAATAAAGGAGCAAAACAAATAATAAAACGTAAATTAAAACAAAACGATTAATAAAAATAAAACTAAACGAAGAAATTAACTTTCGACTGAAAAATGAAATTAACTTAATGAAAAAGGAGAAAATAAAACTAAGAGGGTACTTTACAATATGAAAACTATCACAATATGAAAACTATCACAATATGAAAAACTATCACAATATGAAAACTATCACAATATGAACACTATCACAATATGAAAACTATCACAATATAAAAACTATCACAATATGAAAACTATCACAATATGAAAACCTATCACAATATGGCTGTCAAAATTTGGGCAGCATTTCGTTGCAATATACCTTAAATCCTGATCGCAATCCACGATGTCATGGGCAATCGCAATCCTCGATCGGAATAAGGGAATATTATAACACTTCGATCGCAAAGTAGAAACCCTAAGGGTTATTGTGATCGCAATGAAGCTATCGGAATGAGTTGTCACAATAAGCTGTCACAATGTCAAAACCCTAATGATATTGTGATGGAAAGATCACAATATTCAGATGGAGTAAAAATAAGCATAAAAATCCACAAACGTTGTATTTAATAGACTTGGTTTTGCTATACAAAAAGGGCTAGCGGCGCAGCTTGTTGCCCGTTTGCCTTCTCCTAATATGTAAATCTTATATCGTATTGATTGTTAGTTATTCATTACTGAAAAAAAAATAAGCACTTTAACCAAAAATTATACCAAAAGAACAATAAGAAGAACAAAATAAGCTATGAATTTAAAAACTTTCAAGATACCAAATAAGCAAAATTTATAAATTGAACTAAAAGAAAAAGATTAAACTTTAAAAAGATAAAACCTTTATAAACACTTAAATGAAAATAAGCTAGACACCAATTAAGCAAAAAGCACAATAAGCTAAGACCATGAATCACACGAAATGATAATAACAAAAAGATAAGAACTTTAATCAAATTAAGCATAAAGATGAAAACTTTAAGATTAATCAAACACGACAATAGATTTTTAAAAACAAGAAGAGAAGAATGAGAATGATTATGAAAAACTTGATTAAAATGAAGATTCAACAACAAAATATTAAAACTTACTTGGAATTAAAAGACTTGAAATTAAAGATAATAAAGTAAATTGACAATATGAAAGTGCATGAAATAAAGTGGAGAGCTAAGTTGTCAATTTAGCTAACACCACAATGAGGTTAAGGATTCTATTTATAGGGAGATTAGCATGTGTTGTTCCTTTCTTCTTCTTCACGTCTTTTCGTCTTCTAAATTCTTCAACTTTTTCGACTTTTTCTCGGGATTTGTCAATGGGTAAATTGAACTTGTCTTATAATTTCTTCATTAATTATACTTGAGTTCTTCGACTTCATTAAACTTCCGTCTTTAGACTTTTTCTTCGATAAATCTTCAGAATAGGACTTGGACTTCCGTTCTTTTTGCACTCTTGATCTTTTGACTTCGTCTTTTGTCTTTTTCTTCGATAAAATCCCGTGAAAGCCCGTGTTTTCTTCCCTTTTCACATTTTGACCCTAAATCACAATAAAAATATAAACCACGCATAATTCCGACATTTATGACATAAAATACACGTTTTAGCTTGGTTATTATTATAATTAAGTGGTAACAGGATAAGTATTTCACACTTATTAATCCTCTATGGGGATGGGGACGGCGATGTGGATAGATATGTAACTTTGGGGATGGGGATGGTAGCAACCATTCCCCGCAAACCCGGCCCTGTTGCCATCTCTAGCGAGTATCAACACAATCCATTTGTTGTCGATATTGGTTCAAATCTCAGGGACTATAGCTAGAGTTGTACAAATGTTCAAAGGCTGATCTTAGGGCCTAAATGTAGCCTTTTGAGTCTATTTTTACAATCAAGTGTCATATTTGAAAAGATTATTGCTTAAGATGGTCAAAATGGTTTTAAAAGTCAAAGGTACAAAACTGTCTGTAATTTTGAAGTCAAAGATGTGTTGAGCAGAAGGTCTTAAGGGTAAGATCTTTAGATGAAATATTTTTTAGGACATTCTACAGGTTGTATGTGAGTTCTCTAGCAAGTTTCATAAATTTTTTATATGTCTAAGTATGGGAAATCAGCTTGTACATTTGGTATGTACCGCCAGAATGCTTTTGGGAGCATTGGTTTAATAAGCAAGTATGTAATGGTGTCTAGTAATGTCACTTGTATGGGATGTTCTTGTGGTTTGTTGTGGTTTTTAAATTGTTGATTTTGGTTATATTAAGTTTAAGTTTATACTTGGATATATTATTAAAGTACGTGCCTTATTTGCTAGGTTACGGCTTTCGTGTTTACTGGGCATCTACTATCTTCGTCGATCATCATCTCTACATCTACTATCTAAGGTGAGTCTATAGCCTCGTTTGAACTCATTCAACTATTTAAAAACCCGCGAGGGGGAATACATGTTTTTTATAAACTTAGAACACAAGATTTTTATAGTATGCTTGTCCCTATATGGATGGACCCGTGGTTGCCTTAAATTGCATTAAGTAAATTGCCCTTGTTAAAGCCTCAATTATGGACCGTTAACTAGCTTATGATGGGCTAGCCACTGGTACAATTAATAGATCTATGGGGGAAGCCTCCCCGGTTCGGTGTGTGGGTGATGTCCCTCGAGCTTATGCCTGGATGCCTAGTGTACGGACATATTGTATTGAAAAGTCAAGTATACGACACTGTACCTATAATCTGGAGGTAATTGAGAGTTAATAAATCTCTCATCTTATATGACCTAATGGGAGTGTCTAAGGGTTCGGTTCCATGAGTTTAATGCAATTCTTGCTATATACAATTATAGTTGTTGATGCAAATTATTATTCGATGCTTGTTGATTTCAAGTATGCCACCATATAATAACCTTTGCTTGTGTTCAAATTTATTACATAAACCTATAGATTTCACTCAACATTTTTGTTGATCATTTTGCTCACATGTATTTCAGGTAATCAAGAAGTGTGAAGCTTGGTGGTCATGGGATTGAAGTTGTGCACTGATGTAGTTGGTAAAACTCTTTGATTCATTTATCGTTCCATTTTTAAAACAAATTAATATTTTGTTTTAACTTATCTTTTGGTAACGATTACTTGGGACTACGCTACTCTGATAAATGTTTTGGAACAGTAAATTTGAAACGTCTCTTTTCGAGTCGTTCTTTATAAATTATGTGTTATTGTACCATTCTTTAGCACCCAAATATATATTCCGCTGCGTGAATTTGGGGGTGTTAAACAACCTATCATGTGTGTAGTGATAAGAGTATGTTTCACTCATTCAGAGTGGTTGGCAATGGAGAGAAGTTGTACATGGGCAACTCTGCAACTACTGATATCAAGGGCGAAAGAGATGTTATTTTGAAGATGGCTTCCGAGAATAGCTCAAGTTGACTATGTCTTGTATGTTCTAGAGATTCGCAAGAAGCTTGTGTCCGGTTGGTTTTTGAATAAGTTTAAGTTTTGTCTTGTTTTTTTAGTTTAATAAAGTTGGTCTTTCTAAGAATTAGATGTATGCTGGTAAGGGGTATGCCCTGAATGGTATGTTTAAGCTCAATATAATGGTTGTTAAGAATGATATCAATAAAATGAATTCTCTTGCTTACTTGATTGAGTTTTCTAACATGTGGCATAAATGTCTTGGACATGTTAATTTTAATTCAATATGTCGTTTGATTAAATGTAATAGCGTACCAAATTTTCATATTAATTCAGTTTATAAGTGTGAAACTTGTGTCGAAGCCAAACTTACAAGAACATCTTTCAAATTAGTTGAACGAAAAACCAAACTACTTGATATGATACACACAAATATATGTGATTTGAATACACTACCCACAAAAGGTGACAATAAGTATTGACGATTGTACAAAGTATTGTCACGTTTGGTAGGAAAATCAAGATTGTATGAAGTGATGGAGGAGGTGAATAAGTGTCTCTTTTTTGCTGATCTATGTGAGAAATATGGAATCAGACATGAGTTCACGAATCCTTATTCACCTCAGAATAACGATATTGTCGAAAGGAAGAACCGTACCTTGAAAGAAATGGTTAATGCCATGTTGATAAGTTCTGGTTTAGGCAAGGACATGTGGGGGGAAGCCATCTAATAGCTACTTATCTTTTAAATAAGATACATCGTTAGGAAAAAGAGGAAAACTTATATGAACTGGGGATGGGAAGAAAACCACCATACCAGTACTTATGATTGTGGGATGTCTAGCCAAGTTAGCAACGACACCTAAGGCCTAAAAGATCGGACCTGAATATGTGGATTGTATATTCATTGGATATGCTAAGAATAACAGTGCTTATCACTTCAGTGTACATGATTCGAAAAATACGAATATACAAAAGAACGCATTAATGGAATCAAGGAATGCTCATTTCATTGAAAATATATTTCCTTGCCTAACAAAGGAAACTGGATGATTATCTAGAATATATGACGAAGTTGTCCGACAAATAGATGATATCTCCAAGATGAGAGATAAGATCAACCCGAGGAAGAAGAGGTTGAACCCTAAAGAAGCAAAAGGCTCGAATGGGATAAATCCTTTGGAGCCGATTTTGTCTATTTTACGGTAGAAAATGAACCCACTTCTTATCGAGAAGCGATAAATTCCTCGGAAGGGCCTCGATGGAAAGAATCCATTAAAAGTGAAATAAATTATATTTTACAAAATCTTACTTGGGAGCTCGTGGATTTACCTCCTAATTGAAACCACTTGACTATAAATGGATCTTCAAGAAGAAGAAGAAGGTTGATGGCACCATTGACAAGTAAAAAGCAAGATTTGTAATCAAGGATTTAGACAACTATAAGGTCTAGATTACTTTGATACTTATTCGTCGGTTATGCGAGTAACTTCTATTAAAATGATTCTTGCTGCTGTCGCATTAAGAAATTTATAAGTTCACCAAATGGATGTGAAGCCGGCATTTTTAAACTGAGATTTAGAAAAAGAAATATATATGAACCAACATGAGGGTTTCATGGATCCTGGACAAGAGAGCAAAGTTTGTAGGCATGTTAAGTCATTATATGGCTTAAAGCAAGCCCCAAACAATGGCATCAAAAGTTTGACCACGCCATGTTAGAGAGTGGATTCAATATTAATGAATGCGACAATTGTGTTTATGTTAAAGACACAAATAGTGGATATGTAATCTTGTGTCTATATGTTGATGATACGCTTATTGTTGGTAAGAACGACAAGATGATCAAGTCTACTAAAGACATGTTGAAATCAAAGGTTGACCTGAAAGTTATGGGTTTGACCGATGTGATCCTTGGAATAAAGATCATACGAACTCAGGGTAGACTTGCATTAAGTCAAGCACAGTACGTGGACGAAACTCATAATACTCATAATGCATATTCTTTTCGTCTTGAAAGGATATCGTTATTTTCATATCAATCAATAGTGATTGAGTATGAAGTTTCAATACAATATCTTTTGTAATAATTTGATATAATCTTGAAGCTATACAAATAAGAACCCAAATTCATGTCCACACTAAAAAAACATGTCAATTAGATTCAATAATAATATCAATCATAATTTGATCGATATATATTCTAAATCTTTCTTGAACCTCACGAACACTCTTTTAATAGAAAATAAATAAGAATTTTCAATGTGTGTTCAATTAAACCTAAGTCTGGTTGTAAGTGTGAGATTAATAATGACAAGTTAACTTATTACTTCAACATTATCATATATTTTGTTCGTACGACAATTTATTTGATGTTACATATAGTATTCATAGTATTTGACATTTTTAGGAGTGTATAGTAGTTATCCTAACCATTTTTATATGACACACATGTTGTATAATATATTACATGTTTATAACAAGTCTATATTGTAAGCACAAACAAACTTTTAAAAATACATTTTCTTTTACTTAAATACTACGGTTTAATAAGATCTTTTTACTTGTTTAAACAACCTATAGTTAAATAATCAAATCTAAAGATTTATAAATCTTGATGTACTTAGGGTTATAGAGTTGGGTGTATTTTAGTGACCCATTTTTAACGCCTCATTTATAAAATATATTATGATTATATTTGCTAACTTATTTGACAAATTATTGAACTCACGCACCGATGTGACTCTAATTACACATCTTATTTCCTCGTAAAATGAGCATAAAACGATCAAATAATCATCAATATGTGCTTTGTATATGTATCTTGTTGTTTGTGTATGTGTAGGAACATATATCGATAAATGAAGAAATGAAAAAAGTCAAAGCTGAGATCTTGGTAAACGGAGTTCAAAACCCGTAATCTCTCAAAAATGACCATTTTACCCTTTACCATTCATGATAAATCAAAAAATACCCTTCCTGTATAATAAAAATATAAAATAAACCTTGATATGAACTTAAAATACATTTTCAGTCCTTGGACACTTGCACCATTAGTCCTAGGGACTAACAGTGGCATTCCAATTTTATTTGAGCCAAAAATTTTAAATCTATTTACATGTAACCCATTACCTAGCCCAGTCTATCAAAAAGCCCAAAACTAATACTACCCAGTTTTCCCTCAGCCCAAGTCAAACAAATACTTCCCTAGGTCAAACCCTCTTACCCCGCCAAAACTTATTGTTCACTTTCCCCTTCCTAAAAATTTACTAGTTATGAATTTTACCTCCATGATAAAATCCCAATTAAATCATAGGAAACCATTACCCATAAGCCAATTGTTGAATCTCACATTGCTTGTGCCAACTCAGCAAGGCCTCCCTACAAAAATCCACTCTAACAATCTTTGTGGACAAGGAAAAAGCACAATCAAATCCTAAAAAGTGCACTAAATTTTGTGGTTAAGTATCACATGGGGAAGAGTGAATGATAGCCTGATAATCCATCAGAGTACACGATTTGATCAAGGGCCACAATATAACTTCTTGCCAAAGAAAGCATCCAACGGCCTAAATTAGGTTTCTAAACCCTTGGAGAGAGAAAACCAAGCCTCAAGAAGGCTCCAAGATTGATTATAAATGGATAGGATTACTTGTATTCTTCTTTTGTTCCAAATATTATGATTCACAAGTTTTGAGTTCCATTTTCTTATTAATGAAACTTTACCTTTCCTACAATTTCAATAACTTGTCATCATTACTTATGTGTAATTTACATTTCCTTTCACCATTTAAATACTTGTCGTGTACATTTAGTTACCAATTTCTACAAAATCAAAATATCACTGTTCAAGTGCTTATTAATATAGCTTACTGACAACAAGTTATATTAAGGAGGTGTTTGTTCAAGTTTCAAGTAGTTCTAGGCTTGGGATAAGACTTAGTGTAGTTGTTCAAGTTTTCAAGATATTTTTATGCTTTTTATAGACTTTAAGTTGTAGAAACTAGAAGAGGGGGATTGAGTAGTTTTCCTAATTAAAGTTATGTTTGCCATTAGAAGTGACTATTATTTGAAAACTTGTTTTGAAAATAGTTAGGCCAATTTCCAATGTTTCAAAACATTTTCTATATCAAGTGATTATAATAATGAGATGCTAAATGTAAATACATATGTAAGTAAAGAGTAAGGGAAGAAACAACCTAAGGAAAGACACAAAAGATTTATAGTGGTTCGGCAAATAAGGTCTCTCTTCGTTCCTACTCTACTCATCGAGTACACCTTACTCGAGATTTCCACTATATCCACAAGCTCCCTTCTTGGCGTAGAAAACCTTACATCGTGCTTAAAATGCTTACCGACACTAAGCTAAATATAGAATTCTAATCCTAGATAGAACCAATCTATACGTCGCCCATCTTCTTTACGGACACAAGGCTAGTTGTCGAGTTCTAATCTTATTTAGAACCAATTTACACTCATCTCCCATCTTCTTTACCGACACAAGGCTAGGTGTCGAGTTATAATCTTATCTAGGACCAATTTGCACTCGTTTCTCACACTCACGTCACTTTCTAGTTAAGTGAGTACTTACACACTCATCATAACTATATCACTTTAGAGTTTAGTGAGAACTATCACATAACACACTAACAACTACATCACTTTAGAGTTTAGTGAGAACTAACACACAAGATTCATCCAAGTATAAACATATATCTTGGATCTACACACTACTAATCCAAGTATACATATATACCTTGGATCTACACAAAACTAAAATGAACAAATATGATGAACATGACTAGATCTAAGAAAGATTGATCTTCATCAAGGCTTCATCTTTTAACACATCACAAGTGTGTGAGTGATCTTCTCTTTAGACATATAAAGAAGGAGATCAAGGGGATAATCATAAGTAAACATACATAACAAATTAAGTGATCATTTACTAATGATTGAGAAATACAAAATAGATTAAGAAGCATAAAGTTGTCCAAAAAAGTTCTTGGAAAATGGAGAAATGATCTCATATCTATAAGAGACAGTGTCCAACGGCTAGTCTGTGTGTAGCTCATTAAATGCCCCCGTGGTTCCATATCACTAAGGAACCGCATGCACCTATAAGGCACCCCGCATACTAGAGTCTGCTCCTTTTTATTCTTTAGTAGGGAAATTCCATCTGGTGAAGTTTTACCTTAAAAGGAATATTATCTGGCCATTTGGAATATCCTAAATTCAAATTTCCGTTTTACATTTTCATAAAACATTTTCTTAAAAAGAAAGTTTATTAATATATTTTGTCACATTTCAATAAATGTGAGTTTTATGGTTAATCACTTTTAATGATTAATAAACATGTATAAGATATGTTTGTGTAAGACTTAAATGATTATTACCTAAATGATAATGTTTGTTAAATAATTCGTCTTTCAGTTTTCTTTCAAAATAAATGTTTTTACACTTGTCGTGATCAAAACTAAGATGATTAGTTATTGTAAATAATGTTTTTAGGCATTGGCTGCATTAACAATCTCCTTTTTTATTGCGACAAACTATAAACTAATCTATGTAAAAACAAAAGTTTTTTAATTATTAACGAGTTTATCTACTACCATTTACCATCTCTCCCCCTTTTGTTGAAGCAAAAAGGTAGCACAAATCTTTAAAGAAGAGAAAAAACGACTTTGCTAAAAGCTCCCCCTTGGTGCTTACTTCCCCTTGCTTGGGGAACCAAGTGATCGAGCTATGGTGACAAGCTACAAACAAGGGCTAGCAGAGAGAAAAGAAACACCCAAGTACATGCAATAGTCAGATATTTA
The DNA here is from genome assembly GCA_025667525.1 of Glebionis coronaria. NCBI lineage: Eukaryota > Viridiplantae > Streptophyta > Magnoliopsida > Asterales > Asteraceae > Glebionis > Glebionis coronaria. The sequence continues at coordinate 2,263,705 of JANFOE010000322.1, read as the reverse complement.
CTAGATAATTTGGGAGGGAGAAAGAAAATAAATATCAAATTAAGAAGTAAATAATTGCTAAGTATGTCTAAGAAGAGTATTTTGACATGATAAATTCAAATGTATTGGAAAAGAGTTAGAAAAGAAACATCCAACAAATTTGAAGATGTGATGTCAAATGGTTAGAAAGGTTAAACCTTTGGAATCACCCAAAAAGATTCAATTTGTAACCATAATCAACTGTCAACAATGTGTGTGATAATATAAGAAACAAAACAAGCAACAATCACACATAAAAGTCATATTAAAATAAATATGATAAAACATACATAAAAATATTCATATTTAGAAATATGAAAACTAAAACACAAGAAAAATAAACCTAAGCATAAAAACTATTCTAGTAGAAATAGTCCTCTACTATTTGCTTAGCTTTTATTCAAGACTCAAACTATTAGAACACAAAATGTGTTTTAGCCGGTAAAATAAGAAGAAGGAATGTCTTCTGGCATTTTGTCACGGGAACAAATACTCGAAGAGGGGGTTGAGTGAGGAGAAATTCAAGAAAATTCAATCTGTCAAAGAGATGAGCAAGTTCAATTTGTTGAAATCTACAACAAGCACAAAAGGTTCCATGATGCATGACAAAGTCATAAGAGGGAGGAGGTGCATAATACGAAATAAGGTGGTGGAGGAGACTGTGAATGTGGAGAAGAAAATGGGAGGTTACCATCACAATATTTAGTGAGGTTAGGGTAAGAAGAAAGGTCATTAAGTTGAGGTGTGTTGAAAGGTTTATGTGGTGGTGGAAGAGCTTTCTTTTCTCCGGTAAGTGGATGATTGAGTAAGACTCATTCTAATACTCAATCGGGGAGAAGTTGGAAGTCTTGAAAGGTTTGGTTAAATAAGGCTCAATGAGATCCTTGTTCTTTTTAGCCCAAATAGGTTTGACTGAAATTTTTAGTTTCTTGGAAAGCTTAGAAGAAGAAGCTTTGGTTTTAGAGGTTTGTGATAAAGAGATGTCAAGGTTAAGTTTAGAAGAAAAAGATATGGTGAAATGAGAAGAGAGATCCTATGTGAGGGGAATATAAAGAAAGTAGAGAAGGCAAAGAATAGAAAGAAAATCAAAAAATTTCAAGGAATGTTTAGCTTAAAGAGGCAAACAAATAATCTTGAAGAAAATTGGTCAAAAGAGAAAGACAAAAAAACAAAAAATGGCTCTCTGGCCGCGGTTCGTTAATAGGGCAACGACTCATTAAATATAGTGATCCGCCGGTTCATTTAAGGAACTGCCGACAAGGGCTGACAAAATACGATTTTTTGAAATTTTGAGAAACGACAAGGACTTTTCCAAATTTTAGCAAATCATGGATTTCTACCTCTAGTAGCACTAGGTTGGGCAAGGTTGCATAAAAAGCAACATATGACAAGAGTATATTGACAAAGGGTGACCAAATATTAGATAACATTTTGATCCAATTTTAGTCAAGTTTAGACGTGACAATAGATTTAGGTTCAATTTTAGAATTAAATTGAAGTTTATTAATGTGTGAACAAGAAAGAGATAACACGTAAAACTAAATCCATAAAACATCCACATGACAAATACATGTAAGAAAAAAAGATTCAAAAGATGAAAACAACTAACTAAACAACTAAGCTAGCTATTCTAATCTTGATTGGCTGATCTTCATGGCTTGATATGATATTTTAACATTCATTTTAAAAATATCATCATCTCATCCCCTAGATACAGGAGGAGTGATGCGTCCGGTGTGTTGGATTGAAACAAGTTTTTAAATTTATAACACAAATTACCGGAATGAATTTAAAACGCACGGGTAAATATGACCCTTTCGTTTTTGTATAACTTTTTATGTGGTAATTCTGAAATCGTTCACTGGGATTTAGAAAACCTATGATCATTCAAAAATTGACTATAACCTTTTGATTGTAGCAAAATTATGACAAATAATAACAACTTATTTTGATGAGAATAACAATAAGATTAAAACAACACTTGGTAAAGATTAGTTTGGGAGTCCGTTGTAGTATGATTTTGATGACACGTTAACAAATATGATTATGATATTTAGATGGTTAATCCAATCTATTATTTTCAAAAGCTTTAGTCTTCATCAAGATTTTGGTCAAGGAAAACAAACATTAGACTCAATCACTCAATACAATACTTGTTCCATTTTTAACTCATTCGATCCACAGTTATTTCACAAATTTGTTAAAACTTATAATTATGTTTCTTAGTGATCAAAACTTCTTAAGAAATGGTCAATACAAAATATAGCCAATCATAGACAAACCGGCTATGACTTGTTGTTAGAAAATAACCCTTTCGACCTATGAAATCTTCAACAACAGATTAAGTTTTGATAACCAATTGTCACATGAAACATAAGTACCAATGGTTCAAAGGAAAAGCTTGAAATCGAATTAAAACATAAATCACAATCACAACTTCATACCACAAACATTATCCTACCAAGTGTAGAATAGAATTTAGCCACTCATACTAAACAATGAAATAAACTCAGCAATAATAGCCTTAGAAGTTATAATCAATAGTCTTACAAAGTAGGAATATAGTGCTAATGGTTAGGGTAATGATCCCTAAGAGTTTGGTGATGTTAACTTTGCTTCTAAGACTCCAAAAGTGACTTTTCTAACACCTTCTTGCACAAATCCGGGAATAGTAATTTGGACAAGGTTGAGAGAGTTATTTGGATGGTTGTGAGAGCATATGAAAGTTGAGAATGAATTAGATATGGTTACATGACCCCAAGGGTCTTCATTATTGACAAATTGAAGGTTTCTCCATCAATGCATAGCTTGGAGCCAAAGGTGTTCTACACTACTCCATAGAAGGTTCTTGTGCATTCTTTAGATGCTTCAAGAAGGTATTTGTAGCTTGTTGTAGAAATCTGCCCATATGAATTTTGATGGCCACTTCTTCAAAATGTTGGTGGCAAATGAGTGATTTTGCACACTTGACACTACAAGTAGCTACGTATTTCTCTTGCATTTTATAAGTCGGGAATACTTTTAGGGCTTGTATACTTCTTAAAACTACTTGTTCTTGCACCCGGAATGGATCTTCAAATGCTTGTAACTTGTACAGGGGTCTTGTACTTGACTAGGATTCTTCGTACTCGTACTAATCTTCACTTTCGCATCACTTTCTTCTTTATCCCTGCAATTGGCTACACATAGACTTGCAAAAACATTCTGGCACAAATATGCACAAAATCATTATATATATAACCAATATACATGTACAAAAGTACGGATAACGCTCCCAAAAACATGTTGGATTTGGGCGTTATCAAATCCCCTCACACTTAAGTTTTGCTTGCCCTCAAGCAAGAAGAAAATAAAATTAAATCCAAAGGTACATGTGACTTATAAAAATTCGATGCAAATCTACCAAGTACAAGTACAAGATAAATCATCGGCTTAAGTTTTTAGTTTGAAAAATCGAGATATAAAGTCAATACCCATAAAATTCTAGAAAGTCTTTTATTTCTAACTATACTACACTTGCAACATATGAATTGAAGCAACATGTATCACGACTTAGCACATTGGACCCAAGATTAAAGCATCTTAAAAGAGGTTAATCAGCTTAAAATGCAAGTTGATTTGAGATACCTGCTATTTGTGACATATATTTCAAGTATGAGAGGGAGGTTTTGGGGAATGATGATATTCCTTTGACTGACAAGATTTAGGGAATGGAGATTATGATGAGAGTTCAAAGGGATTGCAAGACCATTTTGGAAACAGGGCATATAGAGTGTTGAGTGAGAACAATACTACTAGAAGGGAGTTGTATTATATGCTTCTAAGATGTCACTAGACTGGGTGGACATATACAAAGCTTAGAAAGATATCAATTAAGTAGTTGGAGTGTTTGGCTTATCCAATCTGGGATTATGTTTGTGAGGCTAACACATACATGTTGCTTTCTGTTGAGAGAAAGGAAGAAATTGAAGAGGAGTTAAAGATAAAGAAGGCATCTATTGCTCCTAGGCCTGTGAAGAAGGGAGTGAAGTTTTAGTTCCCTGAGGTTAGCCCATTGGACCTAAGATTCAATAAGGGTCCTTTGAAGAAGAAAATGGAGCTTTCACGTTTGGAAGCTGGTGATCTTTTTGATGTGGTTCCACTTGATTTTAAGAATCCTATTGTTAAGTATAAAAAAGATCCTACAAAGGATTCTGGGTGATCACAAGGTATGGGGACAAAGTTCATATGTTTACATCTTTTATGTCCCTATTTGGCAGCATTGATAGAGAAGACTTAGAGACTCTTTGGAGTCTGTTGAAGGAGAAGTATGAGGTTGAAGCACCTACTTCTTAGAATGGAATAAAGATATAGACAACATTCAAAAGAATGTTTGACCATGATGAAGTAGATCCAGTATGGTTGGATTTGGATGATTTAAGCACTTTGGAGTGGCGTTTGTTTTCGGCTGTTGGTATCTTTCATCTTTGCACAACAAAGTTTCAGAATTCTTTCTTGTTGATAGGAAGTATCCTTGGTCCCAAGAAGTTTTGAAGGAGATGATGAGCACCAAGCTTAGAGTAGACAACACCAGTGATATAGCAGTTGAATTAATGAGATTTCTCATTTCTCAATTGTCAAATTAGATTTTATTTGTAAGAATCCTCTTAATGTTTTGTTTATTCAGAAACTTGATGATTATGGATAATATCAAGTTTAGGGGAGGATTGTTGGGAATAAAATTAGTTAAGTATACAAGCCGCTGACAAGAGATATGTAGCCGCTGACAAGAGATATGTAGCCGCTGACAAGGTGTTATCAAGCCGCTGACAGTTTAGGCCCAGACAAGAGAAATCAAGCCACTGTCAAGTTTTACAAGTAAACACGTTTTGATATGTTAGGAAGATATGCATGTGTATTGTATTTTCTATGTTTATCTTAGTATATCTTCCTAGAATAGTTGACATGTTTACTTTGTATACAAGGCTCCTTATGCTTATAAAAGGAGGCCTTTAGGTTAGGGTATGATATAACTTTCAATCAGTGTTCTTGTTATTATTATCAATCAAAGTTGAAAGTTTGGTATACGTTTTTGTTATTTGTTCTTTGTGCTAAGTATTAGATTCCACATAATACTTGGTTTATTGAATATACAAAGTTTCTCAAACCTGTTATACTTGAACTAATCTCGGTAATACACAAGTTTAATCGATCTAAGTTTGGGATCAACAGTAACCTACACACTTTACATTATGTTTAACAAGTTATATACTTTTTGTCACCAAAACATAAAGATACCGTATAGATTAAATATTGTAATATTTGCACTAACATAATTGTGAGGGAAGTCACGTCAATGTAGGGGAGTTACTTACTATAGTAACTTTCTTAGTTCATTCCTATAAAAATGGGACTTGTTGAGCGGTTAAATATATGGCTTAATGATACAAGATGAAATCATAAAGCATGATGATTCAAGATGAAATCTAAACGTATATGTTTTTAATGATTCAAGATGAAATCACCTATGTGAGAGAGAAGTGGAGTCATTTCGAAAGGAATTGTGGAGGCGCAATTCCTAAGTGCTCTTGCAAAAATAGGATACTGTTCATGACCATAACGAATACGACTATAAGCACTTGACAAGGTTAGAGAGAATCTTGTGTGAGTGTGTATTGTCGTCTACGTAAACATAAGCAGAGTTCATGACCATAATGATTCAAGAAGAACACGACTACGCGCGCGGGGTGCTGTTGAAAATTGAATTTCTAAGCCAAAATGAATTTGAAGCTTCTATACTTGTGCGAATACGAATGCAGCTCCGAATGCAGCTCCGAAAGTTCGCCAGACGTCTATCTTTTTTCTGCTGATTTGGGTCTCCTTTTCTGTTTGTGTAATCAATTTTCGAAGTAAATTTAGACTTTTCTATAAATCTATTTTCGGAATTGACATAAACTTATCAAATAAGTTTTTACATAATATTTTGTGTTTCTACGGAATAATAAAAAATGTGCAAATCTGGTTAATCTATTAACAAATTTGTTTTGTGTAAGGCAATTACTTTTCTTTAGCAAGAATTGTTTTCACTATAAATATTGCCTTAATCTCAGCAAGTTTTTATTAAAAAGAAAAAAACGAATCTCCATTACAAACGAATTCCAACAGTTTCCTAGATAAAAAACATACAATTTTTTTTGTGATATTTCAGGCAAGTCTGTCAAGTACGGATGGACAACAGCTTTGAACGTTGTACCGTGAAAAATAGACGACGATTATGTTTTAAGGGAATCATGTTAAACACGTCATCGTCTTTTATATTTTACTCATTTCTTTATTAATGTTATTTAATTTTCAATCATTTAATTTCTGTCAAATTTAAAATATTATAATTTAATTATATATAAAAAAATAAACATCGTTTCTTACACTTTTCCTGACTAACAATTTAAAAAAACCCTTAAATTTTTGAAAGCCAAAACACTACTAAGGGTGTGTTTGTTTGCTAGGTGTACCACTGTTACCTTTGGGTTGAGGGGAGTATACATTGTTTGGTTGGCATATTTGAGGTATTTTACATTTGACTCACACCCTTAATATTAGAGCATCTCCAATGGAGATGGTTTACATAAGGCTTTTTTTTATTAAATGTCATTAAAAAAATTCTACGCAATTAATGCATAAGGTGAATGGGTGGTAATAGCTTTGTGTTTTTGATCAAAAGCTTTCTATATCAAAAGTTTTTCTTAAAAAGTCATAAAAAAGTGTTTACTCTAATGGTTTAAACCATGTTAAAAAGTTTTTCAAATATTAAAAAGCTTTTTATAAACCATGTGTATTGTAGATGCTCTTACCTTTTGCAAAATGTCACCCTACCCCTTCCCTTTCTGACATTGCAGTATATTTAATAAATTATGTACTAAATTAATTTTTTTTTAACTTCAACTGGGGTTTTCTTATCTAAACAAAAATAAGTCAGTTTAAAATTCATATATTTTTTATTTAAATAATAATATAACAATTAAAACTTTGACAAACCAACAATACTTTTCATTTAACAATACCTAATCTTAAACTCTCCAATTTATAAACTTACACACAAAGTAAAACCCGACTTCAAACTAAACGAACCCTAAGTTTCGAGTGAATGGGTTACTATTTACCGGTAACCCTTACTCTTTAACAATATTTTATACTTTATTTATTTATTATTATTTTTAACCATTATTATGACACTTGCCAAAATTATGTGAGTAAAAATGTTAATAAAAAATTTGTAGAAATTTCTCATATAAAAAAAAATACGGAGCTAATGTTTGAGTTGATTCTAGTAATCTTGTCTTATTCTAACATGTTAAAAAAATTGTAAAAGGAAAAGGACTCGTATCGCAATAATAACTTTGGTGAAAATCCAAATTGCTTAAAGTTGTACAGTTAAACATCTCCCTCAATGTCTTTTTTGAAAGTTAGGAATGTACGGTTAAGATTGGAATTTGTAATTGTCATTTGTCAAGGCTCCAAAAGTCCCCCATGACAAGTTCTTGTCTCACACACATTAGCACATACTTCTCACAAAATAACAGTAATTTCTTGTTACCATGATTTAACTTATATGATTAAATGGAAATAAAGGGTCCAGCAGCATTGGACAATTTTTATTTTAGCCTCAAAAACATATTTTTCTCATTTATGTTCAGGGCAACAACCTATATTAGGCAACAATAGAAGAATTCGTCATTTGTCCAAACCGTGTAAGTTAAGTTATTTCTATTTTTAAGGCAATCTCAATTTTTAGCAACTAGTTCTTTTAGGGGCGCTTGGTTAAACTGACAGGAATGGGAAAGGAATACAAAGGATTGCAATGATCATTCCCTAGTATTACCATTATCATTATTGGTGCTTGGTTAATATAAGTTGGGGTGATGATTAAAGATGGTAGCTACAACGGCTAGGGTGACAGTTAGGGTCGTGACGATGAGGATATTGGTAAGGGAAGCAACTAACGGAAATTAGTGACGGTTGGTGGTGGTTGAGAACGACAGCCATTGCAACAGACAACTGCGGACTTGTAGTAGTCGGCAGAGGTGGCAATTGGAGGTGGAGGTAGTGGTAACGGCCATGATCGGTGGTTTTTGGTGGTTCACGGTTGGTGGATGCGATAAGCGGTTGTGGTAGATCATACAGGTAGCGAAGAGATGGGAAGGTTGCGGTAGTGGTGATAACGGCGGTGTGGTGGTGGTAGTGTGGCGCCATCGGTGGCCGTTAATGACGGTGGTAGAGTGTGGTGGTCGTTGGTGAACATATACACACTTGAATCCATGGTGAGGTGGTAGCGGTCGATGGCAGTGATGGTGGTGGAGGTGGCAACGACGACGACGGACAGTAGGGTGGTGGTAGCGACAATGCTGGTCTTCAGTGCGATATTGGTAGAGGAAGCATTTAATGGAAATTAGTGGCGGCTAGTGGTGGTTGAGGACGACAACCATTGCAACATAGATTACGAGCTTGTAGTAGTCGGTAGAGGTGTCGATCTGAGGTGGAGGTGGTGGTAACGGCGATGACCAGCGGCTTTTTGGGTGGTTATTGACGGTTGGTGGTTGTGATAAGCGGTTGTGCTAGATGGTATAGGTAGCGACGGGATTTAGAGGTTGTGACGGTGGTGATGATCGGTGGTATGGTGGTGGTAGCGGTGAGTCATCGGTAGCCATTAATGATGGTGGTAGAGTGTGGTGGCGGCATCGGTAGAGGTGGTGGTCGTTGGTGGACAAATACACACTTGAATCCATTGTGAGGTGGTAGCAGTCGGTGGTGGTAGTGGTGGTGGTGGTGGTGGCGGAGAGTGGTGGTGGCGACATTGGTGGTGATCAGTGATGGTGGTAGTGGTCGGTGGAGACACACATATACTTGAATTCATTACCTCAAATTCATTACCCCCAATTTACAGGGGAATGGTTCATTACCTAGTAATGGATAATGATTACTTATATTTCCCCTAACCAAACACAAATAATCATTATCATTCTCATTCCTTACCCTTTAAAACCTCTAACCTAACAAACCTTTAGTCTTTATATAAACTTTTATTTTGTACTTCGAGTAACAATCAAATCAATATGAAAATATATTTTTTTATCTGAAAAATCAACTATATACACACTTTTTATCCCCAAGTTAAACACATTTATTCATCCACTTTTAGTTTTTACCTCACCTTCCCTTTAACCTTCACTTTCACTGTAATTAAGCATACTTAGTGAACTTATAAATAAATTTACTATATTTATTTAGGGTTTTGCTAACAACCACCCATAGGTGGTTTTTTACCTTTCCGTAATTAAAATTATTTCCAAATATGAACTCATCATTTCTCTGAATACATAATTTCAGCATATACAATTAAGGTAAGTTAGTTTTAATAAGGTATGCATTAATATCAAGTAAATTCATATTTGGAAATGTTTTTAATTACGGAAAGGTAAAAAACCACCCTATGGGTGGTGGTTAGCAAAACCCATTATTTATTTAACAAAAATTATATACTAATTTTATTATAAATAGGGTTTTGCTAACCAATGCCCACTAGGCGGAGGTTAGCGTACAATAAATGAATGCAAACTTTCCTTATTGACAATAAAACGCATTAAATGCACATTAATTCCATTAAAATCTTTTTCAAATATGGTAACTATTGAGTTTATTTAATGTATATTTAATGTATTTTCACATAAATTAAGAAAATTTGTATTCATTAATTACACACTAACCTCCGCCCACTGGGCATTGGTTAGCAAAACCCTTATAAATAAGTGAACTCATTATAAATAAATTTACTATATTTATTATAAATTTATTATATTTATTATAAATAAGTGAACTCATTATTAGCCATCAATCAATTTTTATTTTAGCAAATCACATATTAGGTTTATCATTAGATATACTAATTATTTTCATTTTTTTTAAATACGTTGGATTATTACTCCACATAGACAAACTCGCAAGGCATTGTTAAAAAATACTCTGTTCTCATATGGGGTCATAAGTTATGTACGTGGTAAATCTTTGTGACCGTTTCTAACTTTCTCATTGGTTATCAAGAATGCTAGAGCTTTAGGTATCGTGTTCATGTTGTGGTGAAAAGTAGTGCAAAAATTATAATTTTTTCATAACGTTAAATTTTACTATAACATTAAAAAAAAGTGGTATTTTTAGTATAATTGTGACGTTTTTGAAAAAATTACATGACAGTGCGAGAACATGAAAACGCAAGAGTGACTACATTGCCTCGCACTGTGGAGTGCGTTTTTCCCACCATTTGAGCTGGTTAGAACGACGCGAAAGACAAAAAAATTAGCTCACGGTATGACATCTGCCATTTTCACCTGACGTTGTAGAAAAAATTGTCTCCTTCGACGCATTGTATCGACGTCTCTTAAAACTATGTGGACGCAGTGATCAGAAGCTATTATAATATTTTGTTGAGTAGAGTAATAATGATGATAACAACAAATAAAAACAAGGTTGGTGGTTTGTAGGGTATGCAAAAATGGTTTATATGTTTTGGTGCTTGCTGGCTTTAGTTCATCAATGTGAATATGAATTTGAATTTTGTCGGACCTTTCTAACCGTCGATATCCATGGACCACCCTTTTTTATTTTATTACCGTTTATAATGCACCGACTATATTTACTACTTTACGTTTTTTAACCTAAACTTCTAACTATACCGATAACACAAATACCTTTCACAAAGTTATTAACGTAAACCAGCTTTCAAAAGTGTCTATTTATAAGTGCAACAGGAGGTCACCCACGCGTTGGTAATCTCCCAAGATGCTCGAGCTTGAAACGGTCACCCACACTCACGCGTGCTTGGTTCGAAAAAGGAAGAAGATGAGTCGATAGACTAACCGGCTTGTGAAAGTTGTGATTGTGTGTGAGTTTAGTTTTTGTAAGGTATATTTATATTTAGGTGATAATGTTGGTTTACTGCATTATGTTGACGATGACGTTGATGATGGATTGAAATAAATGATGTGACGTTGAGTTGACGGTGATAATGTTTATCACCAATAACACCTGATTCAAGTGATATGTGAATTGACGGGATATGAAATACTTTTGGGTCTCGTTTACAACCATAACATATGTGTCATATTCTAAAACTCTAGAAGTACTTTTTGGTCACGGCCACAAGTTCTACTTGTCCTAGCTACAAAGTACGGCTCTCATTTGTGCTGATTTTTCAAAACGGACATAATATTAGTACACTCCTATTATATTTATATTACCAATATCCTCTTTAATACCCGATATATTGATAGGACAAGACAGTTTTTAATGTTTTTTGATTTTACGTCGTTTACATTTTATATTTTCTAAACTGTAAAATTTTATATTTCTATGTTATGTATCTTTTTGGACAGTTATACGTACTCACTTTATTAACTGCAGAAGACACCTTCCTACTCTGTATTTTTCATGTTTTACTACTTTTGACTTATCAAACTTTATATTTTTCGCTTTAGTTTTTTTTATTTCACAATTTTATTATACTAGGATTAATGCCCGCGCTCCGCCGCGGGGTATTTAAAAAAACATTCATGACAAAAAGTATTAGGACGATGTTTATACAGTGAGAGGGTACATCATTGGCTCTTACAGTTTCTTCCCATTCATCCAACTGAAGTGTTTGAACCCATACGCCTTTGACCACTCTTGATACATTTCATAGTTTAAATCATAGGAGTTCATTTGGGTGACGTTAGTCTCCTATAAATCAAAGAAGAAGGTCGCACATGTCCACAGCTGTCCAAAAAATGAAGTGTTCGTAAATAGTTTAAAAAAGAGTCATATACGTATGAATAATGCAAGAATAAAAACATATCACAAACCTCCATGTTTTGCAGACGCATTTACAAAAGCTACACTACCAAGGACAAAAGAAGGTAGAGGAACTGTTCTTGCAAGAACCCATTTAAATGCGTGCCTTGAACTTACGCTTGCGTCAAACCTGCATGATCGGCCTAGTAAAGAAATGTCCAGAAAATCAAGTTCAAACAACCGTACCAACCTACAATAATAATAAAGCTCGAGTATGCAATTTGTGTGTGAACACTCTGACACAACCATGATCATAAATATTTTATAATAACCACATAATTCATAACTTTAGACCTATTTTGTTTGCAATAGAAAATTAAAATAGTGGCAAAATCAGTTGATAAAGCAACTAAGCAGTTCCCAACTACCCTTTAATCACCTAGTGGCTTTTGGATATTAGATGCTTAGAAGTATAGGCTGAAAGCGACGGCCAAAATAATATATATATGTATTAAGTTGCCTCTTCTAGTTATGACATTACGTAACTTAAAGAGCTGGCTGCCCATAAAATATGCAAGCAAAAGAGCTAACACACCTGGTCCGGCGAAAGCGCCACCAATTGCTGTCTTAATCTGACTGGCCAAAAACGGTTGCAAGCAAAAGAGCTAACACACCTGGTCCGGCGAAAGCGCCATCAATTGCTGTCTTAATCTGACTGGCCAAAAAAGGTTGCAATTGTCTGCATCAAATTAAAATAAGTTTAGTCACAAACGAAAAATATTTATATCCAAGTAAATATATATTCAAACATTCAAAATACAAATTTTATACGACTGGTATCCCTAGACAAAAAAAGAGAAAAGGATTATATTGGAAAATCAAAGAACATATTTTCTTTTATCATATTACGTCCCATAAAAGTTGACTTTATCATACCTTAGTTGCTGATCAAAATGTTGCTAATTATGGAGATCCATGTTGGCTTGGATACCGTTTTTCTGTGGACAATTTATGTTACGTATGGCATTTAATTATTTTAAAGGGAGGTTTTCAATGGATGAAAATATTTGCTTACCTCTCTATCAATCAGCATACAGGAGGATGCTTTTTCTTTCATATATGGGAGACTTTTAGAAATCCTTTTTCGGTAGACTTTGGCTTTGATTATTCGACAGCGTTGTGACGTTGTCCAGGCCATAGAGCAGCAATAGTAGTGTGCGACATTTTTTTGGGCCGCCTGAAATAAATGTAAAAGCAAATATGTAAATCTGAAAGTCAAACCAATTCAAATGCAGAAAGGTTAGGATGTATTAATAAATTATTCGTAGGCAATGCATACACGAACCATCTATTAGCATGGTAAGCGATATTAGGAATTTAAGAGGTATTTTCGTTTGGGAAAAGGAATGCAGTTAGTACTATCAGTGATTTTGACATAAGTATCATCCCTATTTAAATTCTTGAAAAAAATGTCATAAAAGGTATCCAACTCACATAAAATACGAAGTATAGATTCTTAATAACAAAATCTCATAAACCTTCAGTCAAGTATAGATTAAGCACATGACCTATTTACTCATAACCAATACCAAAGGCCTTTAGCTAACTATGGGCCTAGAGGGGAGATTATGTAGATAAAAGGTCATATGTTTGAGTCTCAGGCTCATGCTCACTCGAATTGGTGCTCATATAGGTCATGAGAGTTTCCCGAACCATTCTTTATGGGGTGAACAATGGCTCGTGGCACGAAGCACCCGACGGTGTTCCTGCCAATCTACATCTCTTGTGATCTACTTAAAACGGGTCAATTGGAGATTTGTTCAGTAGAGCAAAACAACTACCATATTATCAAAAGTACAACCACCATAGAAAAAATATCCATATACTTGAAGATAACAAAGAAGTCAGGATTTGCTTATGAAAGGAACTGTTTTAGACCCACATCATAATGAAGTAAGCATAATAAACTATTTCAATTGTAGAGAATTAAAAGTGTACCAACCTTTAGGTATTCAATTTTCTTGTCGACAACGTGCCCACTCACTTTTGCATAACCTGTTACAAAAGAAAACATCAAATTTAGCCCGATATTATTATTTTATTGGAGGTCTAATATTCGATAAACTACTTGTAGACATCAAATAAAGCATAGCATAGACATCCAAAAATCCATACCAAACACATTTCAAACTTTGGTTGAATTATTAGGCACATAAAATTTCTTGACAACTCTCAACACTCAGCTAATAAGATCAAATATCTTTATGCATAAAGCTAATTCTTTTACATTCGCCTACAACCCCAGTTGGTACGATCATTATGAAAGCTGTGTACCTAGCAATATGGTAGCAATTGAATGTGAAACTTCTTTTCCTGAAGTGTAGATCTGTATTAATGTCAAAGGAGATGGACTGGCCAGAGGTAGGTAAGGAAAGAGAGGCAGTTTCTCACACATCTCAAAGCATAGAACTTATACCTAATTATCTGTTTCGATGAAACTTGTCAAAACAGCTAAGCTAACCCATGTGCTTCAGTACAAACACGAACATAGTGAAAAAAATGATAATTTACCTCAGCGAAGCACCAAGCAACAAATGTGATAAAAACTGCGGGTGATTCTTGAACCTACATAAAGAAATAAAGAAAATAAGTACAATAGCCAAAAGGAAAAAGAAAAAAAAACACGAAGATGGAAGATATTGTTAACACTGTTCTAACTTCATCCGGTTTGTATCTTCATATGGCATTCTAATACATAACATAGCTCGAGTTTTGTATTTACGATCTTTAATAAAGGAAGAAAATGCAGACCTCATTTACTCCACAAACTGTAGCAAGCAGAAAATACACCCTCCCTGCCCATTGTAACAGAGGGAAGAAAAATCCACTCAGAACAATAGCTTCAATATATAAGAAGAAACACAGGAGACAGAACTTTAAGTTCCAAAAGACAAAACGTATTAAGAATATTCCTTAGATATATTAAGGTTTTAGGACTTGTAATATTATCGGTTCTCACCAATAGCTCCGTGTATCACTTCCATGAATGCAAGTAATTATAACATAAATTCATTTATTTCAATATTCCACAAACTAAAGAAAATACGAATGGAAAAATGATGAGCTATGTTCTACCTGGCCCTTTAGTGCAAACTTTGAATCCGTGATCAAGCCAAAGCCAACGCCATCAACCTTTGTGCCATAATAGTAGCTGAGACCAACAAAGACCCAGAAAGCACCCTGCAAAATCGATGTATTACAAAAGATAAGAAATTTATACATATCCAAGCATCTTATAATCATTCTTGACTTTACCCCTTCCTTAACCCCAATAACATCAAACACAATCAAACCTCAAATTAAATTAAAATAATAAAACAGGTAATTGAAATAGCAAAAATCCTAATAGAGTTTAAAAAGTTACCTATAAAATTCAGAAACAACAATTCGATTCTATCTTTTCTCGCATGATGATTTGAAATTATATCAATCACTCAGGTGTTAATTTAGGGATCTGAAAGATCTAGGGTTCTTCATTTAAGTGAGAGAGATAGAGAAAGGGGATGATGAGGGGGAATTATTTGTGGCAACCCATACCAGTGAACAGTTTTTCTAAAAATCAATAGACGGTGGAGATATGGATTTGGTTGAGGAACCATACCATTGAACAGGGAAAGGAAAAAAAAGAATGGCAGATAACATGTTAAGACTTTCTCCCCTCACAGAATTTATACCCAAAATCAATTAAGCCATCAACCGATTACATAAGCTGGCCGCTAAGGACATGAAAAACACCTCATAGCCGTAAATATTTCCATTCCAAAAGTACGACACTTGTAATGAGGCTCAGTTTGGGCACTAATAAGGAAGAAAGGATACACGTGCCATGGCTGCAACCCCGAGAGGTTGCCCCGCCAAGATACACGCAATCTCATGTCTTACCTTGGGCCGTTCAACCTCATCACAGCCTAACGACAACTTACCCAACATAACTTTAACATTTAGATGCCGCAGTAGGCACCCCTGGGTGTAATACATGTTAAATCAGTTAGGGATTTTAATCAAGTGTATAATACCAACTAATTCTGGATAACCATCACTAAAAGTAGCGCAAAGTTCAACCAAAACATCCTCAAAGTGACACATAAAACCAAATAATATGAGACTCCTATAAACAGAGTGTTGATGACTTTTAGACAAAAAAACACATGAATTGATCCAATTAGCAGAAAGAAAATAGAGTCATGAACATAAATAAGAGCAATCAAAAAATCAGAAACTTTATTACTGTTTATTAAAAATGATAATAAAATCAATTCAATTAACCCTTAAGACCATCAAATCAAACAATTGGAAGCATCTTCAAAACATCAATTAAACAAAAAAACAACTTACCAAAATCATACGACGGATCTTCATATGT
Organism: Glebionis coronaria; assembly: GCA_025667525.1. Classification (NCBI taxonomy): domain Eukaryota; kingdom Viridiplantae; phylum Streptophyta; class Magnoliopsida; order Asterales; family Asteraceae; genus Glebionis; species Glebionis coronaria. The sequence continues at coordinate 2,247,465 of JANFOE010000322.1, read as the reverse complement.
GTGTTTTGATATGTGAGTTTAAGATGAGGATAAGATGAGAGAGATGTCAGCCGTTTCCACCAATAAAGCAAGTAACATATGTAAATCAACGGCTATAAATGGGGTTTTGGAATAAGCCCATACCTGCTAGCAATTTTTCAAAGCAACAGACGGTTGAGATGTGGTTTTTCTTGCGCAACCCATACCAATGAACAGGGAAGATACAGTGAAGAGAGAAAACAACGGTTTAGATGTGGGATTTGTCGCCCAACCCATACCGGTGAACAGAGGACGAAGGAAATCGAACGGCACATATGAGGCCAAACTTTTCTCCCCTCACAGCTTTTATATTATTGTTTAATGGGGTATTTTTCTCATTCCCCTCAATGAATTAAGGGGGTAATAAATAAAACTATAAAAAAATAAAAAAATCAAAGGAAGTATTGGAATCGGTTTAAGGGTACTAAGAGGCAAGGGTGGTACGGCGGGCGAGGGATCGTCGAGCCTCGCTGGCACCCTCATCGGCCTTCGCCGGGTTGCGTTGCCACACCCCTTGTCGCCGTGACCTCGTTGTTGCGCCGACGAGCCTTCGACGAGGGTTAGTGGCAAATCTAGCCGTTGGGTTTTTATTTTATGATTTTCAAAGTTGTTTTTTTTTAAAAGTAGTCGTTGGCTATGGTAATTTTTTTTTAAATGTATTTTTTTAACCCTAAACCTTTTTATATATATTCCCATTTAACACTTTTAACACACAACATTCTTTCTATTCTCTCTAAAACAACAAAAAAATGTCTAACATCTCAAATGACCAATTCACACAACTCAATTTCACCGGGCTTCTCAACACAAGCAACACCTCGACACCAATGTCAAAACCCTCGACGTCATCGTGTTGGGTCAGTATTTGCTGACCCTGAAGCAACTCTAGGATTTGAATATAAAATCCCCATAAGTGTTTCATGTTCAGCAGAAAGGTGACTCTGCTGAAGCATGACCAGAGGAACAAAGATTCCTACTAAAGAATGTTTTGCTGAAGGATGTTCAGCTTTCCTCTTCCAGAGAACTTAGATGACAAATGAGTCTTTGCTTCAAAGACTAAGCGGTGTAGTTGCTGAAGAACAAGTCCTGAAGAAGAGCTTTCAGTTCAGTTTGGCTTGACAATACCAAACTGAATGATGGTCGATCTCCTCTAGAATGCTGAAGACACTTCAATATTCTGAAGGTTTACATTAGGCGAGAAAAGATTTACTTTAAGTCAAAGTAGGAAAGAGGTTGCTTGTATTGTTAGCTATAAGTACAACCTTTATCTTTTATAGATTATTTTATTCTGTACTATGTACTGTTTATCCAATATGCGCATCAGCCACCCACTAGATAAACCCTTGCATGGTTACTTGTGAATGTAAACCCTAGTTTTGCACTGCCTATATAAGGAGTGCATTTAGAAGAGAATCGGTTAACCATTGCAAGAGAAAGAATCTCTAATTAACCTTCTCTCCCAATACCAACCAAACCATATAGCCAAAATGCATATGAACGTTCAGGTTGGAACTTAAACTATTAACTTTGTTTGAAAGTTTAAGTAGAGGAGTTCACCCCACATTGTCATTCAACCACTTTGTTATTTCGCAAACAAAGTGAGTTATAGATTCTTTATTGAGTTTTAATAAAAGTCTATACGTTGAAAAGTTAAATTGGTATTGTGGTTTTATTTGTTCTTAGTTCTTATTAATTGTTAAAACAACACACTTAAATCTTAATAGCTAGTTACTACTTAAGGTTGAAAAAGTAGTAATGAGTTAATAGGGACCAACACATCGTCGCAAAACTCAATATCATCTTCTTCCTAATTTCCACCCAACTCACAATTCCCATTTCCTCATTTTACTCAAACCTATTTTCCCTAATTGACACTGGAATAAATTTACCAAAAACAACAAATCTTATTTCAAAATGCCCAATTTAACAATCAATTTTATCCCAGTGAACAACAACAAGTGCTAGAAACCCAATTCAAAGTTCCAAAGTCACGATCACCACCCGTAACAGGCAACCGCAAAAAACAAAGCCAGTAAATCGAAATCCGTTGATTTGGATGCAGATGATGATGACATTAAATTTGTGGAAGCTCTATCTCAGGCACCTACATATTAGACGCAGGTCGAGGAGGTACTATTGGCGAAATGTTGGTTTGGTGTTTCAGAAAACGCCAAAATTGGAAACGATAAAAACCTTGATTGTTTTTGGGGGCAAATTGTTCGAGATTTCAACGAGCAAACAACCGGGATGCAGTGCACAAAGAACATGATTACTTAAAAACGGGGTCGGGTGCATCTCGATGCTCAAAAGTTTCAAGCGATTACGAAGGAGTAAATCGTAAAAGTGGGTGAAATGATGAATATGTTATGGAAGCTGCAAAGGAAGATTTTTGTGCGGCACATAAAGGAAGAAAATTTACTTACATTCACGTGTGGAGGGTCCTCAGAACCCACACAACATTTGTCTGGGCAAAACCAATTTCTGCGGATGGTCACACGAAAGTATTCGGTGCTGATGAACGTCCTCGACCCGCGGGAAAAGCTCGACCCGCCAAGAAGTCAAGATCTGAGACAACTGAGAGTACTAGAGGAACATCGTCGGGGTCGTCGTTGAAGGAAATACTGGAAAATGCAATGCATCAAAAAATGATCTCGGCTAAATCCGCGTATCATGCCCAAATGAAGTTGGCCCACTTCCAGATTCTCGCGATTGATGCCGACACAATGGTGGAACTAAAGAGGTCGTTCGTGCGTCGATAACAAGAGGAAATCATGGCCCGATATGCCCCCCAAAATTAGCAGTTTATTTTTATTGTTGTGTTTTTAAATTTTCGTAATTTTTTTTCGTATCGTATTTTTAAATTCCGTATTTGTAATTTTTATTTATGTATTTGTAGTTTTTATTTTGAATGAAATAATTTTTGTGAAAAAGAAAAAAAGAAAAATAGAAGATAGTGGTGTGGCAAAAGTGAAGAGGGGTTGGCATGTCATGAGTGAAAGAGTATTTTTGTTAGCTGTTTTGTGCTGATTTAACGCTGATGTGACAACTGTATGGACAAATTAAAGAGAGTTTTTTGTGTTGTGACACCCTTGCCTCTAATATCCAAACCCTCTCAAAATGTGTATATCATAAGTAGACCGATGACACTATTGTCATATCGACTTTCGCTCTCTACAACAACTTCATGATCAGGTTTTGTGTAATAAAGAGATAAAAATACCACAAAAAACATATGTCAAAAACAATTAAATAAACACATTTACACACAACTGAATCGATTATACTTACGGCTGACTTGTCATTTGTTTTGTTACTATACACGTCGAATGAGGAGTGTTGTAGTAAGTGGGATGCGTTCAATATGGCAGTAGACCATGTTGGGCGATCGATCATTACACATAATCTTATTGTAATCAATCATTATTTCATTTCTTTTGGACTGGAATAGTTCTTGCCGACTTGCCTAACGTACTTTTTGGTCACAACTTATTCTGGTGTTACATAAGACGAGTTGTAGAACCTCACAAATTCTGGATTGTAGAACCTCACAAATTCTCATTTTAAAGAAAAACGTTCACAGAAAAATTCGAACCTAAAAACCTTTTGTATATACTAATAACCTTTATAAATTCACTTTTCGTGACTAATTAAACCAGCTCGGTTGATATCTTTTAAAACAATCTTTTTTTTTGTTTTTTCCAAAATGGTATATTATCTTCTAAAGTAATTATTTCTTCTCATACACGAATAATTTGGGTAAAAGCTATAAATACTATCTTACTTATTGATTTGTGCCGACTTTAAACACTTACTATTTTATCTCGTGACTTTACCATTATACTTTCAAATTTATTCTGACTATACCAATATAAGCGTGAAATGACTATATTATCCTTTTAAATGACAAATATACCCTTTAACTTTTTCTCCTTCATATTAAATAATGATTAAAAGACCCTCTTTTATTGTCTCCCATATTATGACCTTCAGTCATATCAATCATCTCTTCACTAATCCTTTCCTAATCAAAGCATTGTATAAGCAACCCCAACGCCAGCACAATCATTCGCATAGCCAAACCATCCTCGGAACAAATTCACCTTCCGGATCCGGACCCAAATGGCATGAACCGATACCCGTCACTTGTGACTTCTGGCTTTTCGAACATTTATGGGTTGAACCTTCAGGGTCACTCCAAAAGTTGGAATCATGATGTATGACCCATTGCTTGACAAAAAGCATGGTTCCGCGTGGGACGTGGTACCCTCCAACTACACAATCTTCTGCTGACTCGTGAGGTAATAGCAGTGGGGCTGGAGGATACATTCACATAGTCTCATTCACAATACAATATAGGTATGGTTGTTCATTACGAGTTCGACTGACATGGAGAGAGAATGTTCATGGGATAATGTTGCGGTACGGTGGGTGTTCATGGATCCATGGTCAAGAGAAACTCTCATGCTGACACACTCTTTTAGCTACATGGTCATTAAGGTGCGATCTAATCTAATGAGATTTCCTAATTTTAGAGTTTTGGGTGAACCTACTGGTGTAAGATCAACGTAATATGTATAATTTGAAATTAATATGTTAGCGAAACGCGGCGAATACTAAGGATGTAAGACGCATAATCGTGTTTCTAGTACAATGGAGTTCAACGGGTATTCGGTCTTGAATTTTAATGAAACAATGGTTTTTAGAGAGAGAAAAACTAAAATAGGGGAGTGAGAAACAAATTTTATGGCAATAAATGTAATTATATTAAAGAAGACAATGGTAATATAGTCATTTCACGCTTATATTGATATAGTCGGAACAATTTTGAAAGTATAACGGTAAAGTCACGAGATTAATTAGTAAGAGTTCAAAGTTGGCACAAATCAATAAGTACGATGATATTATATAGATTTTACCCGAATAATTTTAGACTAATGTTTAAGGATAAAAACAATAGAATGTTGGTGTATCCTTCCTATTCCTATAAATAAATGGGTAGGCAAGGAAAATCCAAAGGCAATAAAGGAAGGCGGCAATACTTCAAATCACAGTCGTGAAGGAAAGGGATATGTGTTTAGCCTTTGATCACGAATATATAGCTAGCATGCATTTGGCCCTACTCTACCGCCCAAATCACACTTTCTTCCCTTGTTTTCCTCTCGATTTCTTCTCGGAACAATGTGGACACCACTGACCGACTCACATACTTTATAAATCCATGGTAATTTCTGAGTTTTGATAGACCTTTCTAATTATAAGCCTAAGGAATAGCTAAAGACTCGTCTCAAAGACATGTTAGTGTAATTTAGTAGCACGACACAAGTTTCAAAACGATTCAGTGTTGAACTATATACCATCAACCTATAAGTTAATTTGACCCAAGAATAGAGGTGGAAAAAACCGGTCTATGATCTGATCCGTAAATCAAAACTGGTTTTTGAACTGATTTTTCTCTCAACTGATTCAGCGGTTCGCAACCAATTTTATAAAATGACTGGGACATGTTCAAAATACGATGAAAAACCGATTAAAACAAGCTTGATCCATTTAAAAACCTGATAAAATCTAACAGAAAACGGTTCTAACCTGAAATCAAACCAGTTTATTAATCGGTTAACTCTAACCAAACCGGTTTAAAGAACAAGTCATTTATCGAACTACCATTGCCACCTAATATAAGTGTACAAGTTTTTTACGATTTCGTCTCGGATAAGGCCGAGCAAAATAACCCGTAACTGAAAAACTGAGCCGAATCGAACCGAACCGACCTAGACCGAATCGATCATTTCGGTTCGGTTTTCGATTTTGTATATTTGTGTCGATTTTACTCGGTTCGGTTCGATTTCGGGTTAGAAAAACGAAAGATACGCCTAAACTACATATTCTGTTCGGTTCGGTTTTCGATTTGAGATTTTTTCAAAATCGATTTTCGATTCGATTCAATTTTGAACCGATGCTCAGCAGTCTACACAATTTGTATATGTAGTTATTGAAGTTTTCTTGGGATATACTAATGCTCCTACACAATTGAGTAGAAGAGAGTAAAGTGATCAAGAAAACAAAAAACTTCTTTTCAAGTACAACTGTTTTATTAATGCCAGAATTAAATTCAAAAAGTAGAAAGGATGTGACAATGAAATATATTGTGATCTCAAAATTTTGTTTTGTTTGTAAGAATTGAAGTTACACAGGAGACATGTTATGTTTATCATGTACTGTCACACATACGAGAAGGCAACGTCAAATGGTACATCTGTCTTTTCCACATTATTATATGTCTCTATCAGTGGCGGACCTAGGATATTCGATAGTGAGGGATAATTTTATTTTTTTTTACAATAACAAAGCTAAAAAAGTTAAAATTCGAATAAAAAAAATCGAGTATTTTAACTTAAAAATAGAAATTTTTTAGGTTTTAGAGTGTTAAATGTCGTAATTCAATGTGCGAGTAGGGGGCAATTTGCGTTTTTAGTGGGGGCATTAAAAAAAATGTCAAAATTTAAAGAAAAAATACACTGTAATCTCGTCTTTTTGGTCGAGCTATGGGAGGCGCCGCCACCCCACAACTAACACATACGTCCGCCCCTGGTCTCCATCAAGATTTGAAAATTCTTATCGTATATCTTTATTCATTTGTTACAGGGATGTTTAGTACAACAAGGTCGAATTCGATTACTCCAGTTATAAAACAAGGTCGAACAGCACTAATGACTAACAAGTCAATGTATCGACATATGGGAAGTGTTGTATTAAAAAAAATTAATTACAAGTGATTTTGTAAGTATTGTATTAAAAAAATTATTTACAGTTCAGTGATTTTGTAAGTATTGTATTAAAAAAAATTATTTTGAAAGCAACGTCTATACGAATTGTTGTGGATCATATAACATTATGGCTAACAGAATCAGCCAAGAGATTGGTGTCCAATAATTATAAAGGCTTGCCCATATACTAGAAGCCTGTTGTATGTTTAGCCCTAGCCCATCTGCACCTATTAAACATCACCTATGTTTGATTTACAAGCGCCTTTAACCGAGCTGAGCCGAATCGATCAAAATCGAACCAATCATTTTGATTCTATTTTGCTTGATTCCTTCGGGTTAAAACAAAAAAAATACGTCTAAATCATCTATACGGTTCTTTGCTCAGTTCGGTTCGGGTTTCGATATTGCTCGTACTTTGATTGATGTTGTTCTTTTAAATCGATTTTCGATACGGTTCGAGTTAAAACCAAAAATACATTTAAATTATCTTTTTGATTCGATTTTTTAATTTTATTCGGCTCGGTTTTGCGTCTATGTATTCTTAAAATTTGGTTCTCTGTTTCATTCGGTTTTGAATCAATGGTCAGCCATACGTGATAGCTCTTGCTCATTACCCGAAGGTAAGGTTTAGCATGACAGACCTAAAACTGACCCGTGTTGGAAAATCGGACCGGACAATTCAGTCCGGTTCTCGGTCTGGGGTTTTTAACTATTTCGATCCTCGGTCCAGTCTGGTTCAATCTTACCAAAAATCTCATCGATTATGTCAAATAAGACCGGACCGGATCGAGGACCAACCAGACCGGACAAGACAATTTCGGTCAGAGGTTTCGGACCATTCCGGTCCGCGCCCAATGCTCAGCCTTACCAAAAAGTAAAGTTCTTTGTGAATGTAAGTAATGTGAGCAGGAGCGAAGACAAAGGGGGTTACGAGGGTTATGTGAACCCCTTAGTCAAAAAGTTGTAATATAAATTTTCGGTAATATTCGGATTTTTTTATAATTTGCCTTTCTAAAGAATCATTTTGTATTGTAGTTTAAGGGTGAGCATTTTGGACCGTCGACTAGATCGGACTAGAAAACAGACCGGACCGACCCAAACCGCACAATGTCGGTCCGGGGTTTTGGACTATTTTGATCCACGGTTCCGCCGAAGGACCGGTCCGGTTCGGTCTTGCAAAAAACCCGTCGATTATGCCTAATAAGATTGGACTGGACCCGACCGAAGACCGAACCGGACCGGACTATTTCGGTCTTGTCCTCGGTCCGGGGTGTTCGACCAGTTCAGTCCTAGGTCCGATCCGGTCTTGGTCGGTTCGATCTGATGTTCAACCTAATGTAATTTATAAAAAATATCAGAGTATAACGTCCGAACCAAAATTTCTGACTCCGTCTCTCCTGATCATGGTATGACGGTGTTGACACCGTTGCCACTTGGCGGTGGGCGGAAGAAGAGTGGGGTGGTGACGTGGAAGAGGGGACGGTGGAGATTGCGGACACGTGTCATGTGGATGTGATGTAAAAGATGATTGCTAAAAGAGGAGTCTCGAGTAGATTTTCTGATTGAGAGAGTTAAAATTAGAGATTGCAAAAAAAATAAAATTACTATGTGATTTCAAACTTTTATTTAGATTATTAACATGTTTGTATGAGTTAAGGCTGTCTAGTTTGAGTTTATATTTATCAGATGGAAGTTCTTACTAGTTTTATTTTCGAAACTGGTTATTGCTAAGGGATAGTAATTTGAACCGCGGTTAGGGATTGAAAAAATTATTGCTGATCGTTTGTTTTACCCAAGGTTATAAATAGCGTGGCGGCATGTCCAAGCTACATGCTTTAGCGGCTAAGGCGAAGCTTTAGCGTTTCTAAAGCGTGGCTTATAGCGGCACAACATATATAAATATTTATTTATTTTATGTATTTCAATATTATATTTATATTAAGTTCCTAATTAGTGTTGTACATAATAATTAAAGCTAGAAAACTCTCCTTACATGTGACAATATTCGTTTCCTATAGTTGAACTCAAAAAATTATCGCACCTCATGTCGTAGCGCGCCTTGACCTATTGCGTTGCGTGAATGTCACGCCTCAAGTTTTAGCGCGCCTTAAGGCGAGCTATAGCGAGCTATTTAGAACAATGGTTTTACCACCAAAGCGTTTGCATCCGAACATGAATGCAAATTGGGCTACTTAACTAACCAGGCAGTTTGAGTTTGGTGTGCACATGATATTGGTAGTTTGGTGCTCTCATAATTTGGTCTAAAAGGGTTTCAGATCACATCATGGAACAGGCCGTAGTCGATCTTTTGTATATATCTAATCAAGCCACATCGTGAGTCGAACTTATAAGTTCGATAATGAGCCGCTCATTTAAGTATTATGACTACAGGGGAGAAGCAAATTGGGGAACTTGTACAGACTTAGACCAAAAAAAATTCGTCTATATTCATGAACTAAGGCAAATCAGTTACATACAAACATAAAGTCAAAATTATAGCTCTAATCAATTAAAATTAGAGCTATAATATTATTTTTTTGGTAAAGAACAGCATATAACAGTCAAAATGGCTTGAACAAATTTTTTTTAAAGATTGTAGGGCTTTACCCTTAAAAGGGAGCCCTTCCAGAAATTCTCTATGGCCAAGGGAAACCCGAGGCCAAGGAGGGGGTTTGGAAATAGTTTTCAACCAGCAATTGACGCGCCTCGGTTATTACCTCATTAGCTGTGTCATTGCCCCAAGCGCAAAGATACTCATACCTTAGCCCAAAACCTTATTATATACACCTCTCTGCCTCGTCCACTTTTACTAACCAAGCGATGTGGAACAAGAAACCTCATCAATATGCACTTTTGAGAAACCTCTTCCACTTTCATTTGGCACAAATTTCCAACTACATATTTATAACAAACATAAATAAAGATACAAAACATCATTAAGTTCATGTGAATCCATAATGAATTTGATTTCCTCACTCAGGATCGATGGAATATTCGATGGAATATTAAGTTTGTAATAAATTTTGTTTGACTTGGTACGGGGATGAATAGTCAGTGTCTTGACAAATGTAACGTTAAAGTCAATGTGGCTCGGTCTTGTAATGAATTAGATTGTCATAATCGAGACACCAGTGGCGTCTAAGGTGGTAGTTACATGAATTTCCACTGTGATAAAGGGGGACAGAAGAGATGACCACAAGTTCAGTGGTTGTAAAACTTGTAACGCTTCTCCATTTGATATTATCAGCCATGTAAACCCGACAGACTTGGTAGTCATAATTATAAGTCCAACTGTAAATGGGTATACTGAAAATCTCAAGATTGCAACGAGGTTTAATGCTTAAAAGTTTGAACCTTATAAACTAGCGACAACAACCTAATACATACTCGTAAATCATTGTTACTTGGTCACAGATAAATATATCTTCTAATGCTTAAGCATAATGCTATGGATTAATAAAGGTTCTCTCTAGCATTTGATGAAATCCAGCATTTTATATGTTCATGTGAACGGTACCCTAATAGGACTAATTAAGCCATGTCTATCTCACTGAGAAACTCAACAAAGTTAGACCTTCCGAACATTTACTCAATTCTCTTCTTTCTCGCTGGCCAATTTAGACAAAATTTGGTGATTACAATACTCAGGGCTCTTGATAAACACATGTCACGTCTTGTTCGAAAGAACGAGATACTAAAGTAAAGATTCAAAGTGCAGGCTTGACATCGACATTGTTGACTTTAAAGAGAGAGCAGGAAACCGCATGAAAAAGAGACTAAAAGATGTGCATAAAAGTAGGATAAGAAATTCACCTCTTAGTTTTCCAGGCAGGCATATGTGAGACTGATTCTAAATGTGTCTACTTGCTAAAATAACAAGTGAAATACTCGCCCTAACTTTTATGCACATACGTTTAGGCATAATATTTGTAGTTTTCTTAGCTCTCTTCCTCTTAACGTATCTTTGATTTAGTCTCTTACAAGATGTGACATGAGCTCATTGAGAGTCTATTAATCTTATTGTAACTCGCCACAAAATTTTCAAGATTTAACATTATGTATTCCTTTATGTTCCCTTTTCTTTGTAGAATGTGTTAATCTTACTTGTTTTCGGCTTTTCATACTTGCCAAAAACAAACTTAGTTACAGACAAAGTTACAGATATACACTCAAGAAACTATTGCCATACGGTGCTCTCATTGATAGAGCTTCTGAATTGAGCGCTTCATACTTATCAAATACAAATAAGTTTTCAGTTTTGCTCTGTATTGGCTTGGGATGTACGCAATGGAACTAGGTTGCTCCATCCGAAGTACATGATCTTTATGCACCCAGGATCAATTTGCACGTTGTTTTTCACATAACTGTACGAATCTAATAATGAATACATTGAATTATTGACAACCTATAGGGATTTTCCGCATATCAAAGATCAATTCATACAAGTCGGGCCAACCCAAGCTACTTTAAACTGCAATACAAATTACTCTTCTAGCCTTAACCCGTTATTAAACGGCCGATTTGCCACATAAAATAAATTGCTTCTGGCTTACTTGTCAATGTTTATTATTATACTTTTTTTGGCCTTTCATCTCAATTTTCTAAAGCCTCAAGTCTTACTACATTCTGTCCTCAGACCATTCAGTATACAAGGGTGGGTTGTTGGCTTCTAATTCTATAAACTGATTCAAATGTATGACAAAGTCAAGGCATGTTACACACAAGTCACAACCTTCCAAAACTTGGTTCAAGAAGACTTATTCTTACCAAGGAAAACACATCTATATAATATACCTACATGAGAAGGACCTCTCATTATACTATTCTAACTAAGCTAATATAAATGATTAACAATAAATTAATAGCTACTTGTACCAATCTCCATATCAAGCTTCTTTGTTGCCGTTTCCGTTGTTTCTTAGCAATTGTTTGGAAATATCTCACGTAAACCATGTCTTTGGGAAAAATCTTAAGATGCCACATTGTCATCTACGCCCCACTTACGCACAATTATTTTATAAAACATCGATCCCTTCCGATACTCTTTTGCAAATTTTCTTTTTGGTCACTGCTAAAAGGGTACCCTAGACATCTAACCAAATGTTATGTTGTAAATCTAAATATCCCAATATCTATGATACCGCGTTAGAATATTAGACTGCAATTAAAATATATCTCAAGAATGTTGAGCAAATATCTATTGATGTTGATTTCAACACATAATCCAAGAAGAAGCTGACAATTTCCCAACTGGTGTACCAAGTCAACACAGGTACCTTCCTACCTTAAAACTAATTATAATTTAATATAAAATTGCTATTCTTTTACTTACTTAAAATGGAAAATGAATGATTAACCTATGCTAAACTGCATGTATCATGCTTAGTGCAGATCCTAATCCTACATTTCAGTTGAATTTTATCATGTTAGATCTCTTCGGCAGGTTACTACCGTTACGATTAGTGTTTTAGTATCCTAAATGCTGATGACATCCTGTAGATCATTTTGCTCTAACTCTAACAGTAATCTGTTTTGTCTATATCGCCTCAGTACAAGTAATCAATCATAATCAAGTTTCAAGATCCGGCTGCAGTATATGCTTGTACTACAGTTTATGGGCAGGACAAATCTTAAGCATTAAGCGTGAAAAAAGATGTTTAACTAGTAACAGAGGTGGTGAAAGATACGTGAAAGAAAGCGAAAGAATATCAAACAGCTAATTAAGCTTTGACATGCCTCTTATAATTAAACTAAATATAAAATTAGCGAGGGAATAAAATTATTATAGGACTAACCAGCATGGCCTGCAAAGTCTCCAAATGGCAGCAGCGGAAGACTCCTGTTTTCTTATCAATTCTTCATTCTTCTTGTCATCTATCTCGATAGTACAAACAAGAAAAGACAAATTACTTTGAAAAAAATCATTTATTAATTGATTTATGTATTCAAATAATCGAAAACCTTCTAACCATTGACCATGTATAGAAGAGAACAAGACTATGGATGTAACTCTACCTCCTCCTCTCATGGCTTCTTCAGGCTTACTTCCAACTGGTTCTTTGTTAGAATCACTGATCCACATCTCTAATGAAGTAACGACCATAGAAAAGATTCCAATTACACAAACAAAAAATGTTTCGATAATGATAAGAAGGATTAAACTTCTTTCATCATTGTTTGAGGAGGTTCAAGAAACAAACACTCAACTTCCACCTTCTTCCATATTGTGCCTCACTGAGCTTTATTCGGTGATACGGAGGGTGAAAACACTGATACAAGCATGTCAAGAAGGTAGTTGTCTTTGGAACCTTGTTCGATCAGAAAGTATTTCAAATCAGTTCCATGTGATTGTGAAAGAAATGAGTAGAGCTTTAGATATCTTACCTCTGAGCTTGTTGAAGATAGCAGCAGACACAAGAGAGCAAGTTGAGCTTCTTCATAAACAAGTCAAACGAGTTGACTTGTTGGTCGATTCTAAAGAGATTCAAAGAAGAGATGAGCTTCTTCAGGAGATGATGGCCAGTAAAGGTAGCAAAAGTAAAGATATTATTGACTTTGAGAAACTCAAGGTGATTATGACTCAAATTGGATTGAGAACCCCACTCGATTATGAAGAAGAGATTTCGAAGCTCGAGGCTGAAGCTGAGAAGCAAGCAGGAACAGGGGGGATTATCGTGGTATCCAACATCAATAATCTCATTTCGCTCGTTTCATTGTCCAAAAGAATGGTGTTCAACAAGGAAGATCACAAAACACCTCAAGAGGGAGCCAGTAAAAATTCCCAAAACCATCATTATCCATCATCTCAATCAATGATCTTCAACATTCCCGACGAATACCGTTGCCCAATTTCACTCGATCTAATGAGGGACCCAGTAATAGTAGCATCCGGCCACACGTACGACCGGGTCTCAATTGCACAGTGGATTAACTCCGGGCACCATACTTGTCCCAAAAGTGGTCAGAGGCTAATCCACATGGCACTCATTCCAAACTACGCACTCAAAAGCTTAATCCACCAATTTTGTGAAGAAAACAACATACCATTAACTGATTCTGATACATCAAGTTCTTCATCGTCTAATCTCGAGAGATCCCCGAGTATGAAAAGAAAGCTACCTGAAAAGGCGGTCGACCACATTTCCGCCACAAAAGCCGCCATGGATGCTGTAAAACTCACAGCAGAATTCTTGGTGGGAAAATTAGCAATGGGTTCTATAGATATCCAAAGGCAAGCAGCTTATGAGTTGAGATTACTTGCAAAAACTGGGATGGACAATAGGAGGATAATTTCAGAAGCGGGTGCAATTCCGTTTTTGGTAACGTTGCTTTCCTCACACGATCCACGAATACAAGAGAATGCAGTCACAGCGCTTTTAAACCTTTCCATATTTGATAACAACAAGGTGTTAATAGTTGCTGCAGGAGCAATAGATAGCATTGTAGATGTATTGGGTTCAGGTAAAACAATGGAGGCCAGGGAAAACGCAGCAGCAACAATATTCAGTTTATCAATAATTGATGATTATAAAGTGATTATCGGTAGTCGTCCAAAAGCAATTCCATCTTTAGTAGGGCTGTTAAAAGATGGAACTACAGCTGGGAAAAGAGATGCCGCAACAGCATTGTTCAACCTTGCAGTTTATGGTGTAAACAAAGTAAATGTTGTACTTTCAGGGGCGGTACCTCTTTTAATTGATTTGTTGATGGATGATAAGGCAGGAATTACTGATGATGCCTTGGCTGTGCTATCTCTGCTATTAGGGTGTTCTGAAGGACTTCAAGAAATAAGGAAGGGTAAAGTTTTGGTTCCAATTCTGATCGATCTTTTGAGATTTGGATCTCCAAAGGGAAAAGAAAACTCATTGACTTTATTATTGGGGCTATGTAAGGATGGCGGTGATGAAGTTGCTAGAAGATTATTGATGAATCCAAGGAGCATACCATCTCTTCAAAGCCTGTCGGCTGATGGGTCTATGAAAGCTCAAAGAAAGGCGGATGCTCTGCTTAGATTGCTCAACAGATGCTGCTCACAGTCTCAGAATCCTGTTGAATGAAAACATAAGATACACAGAGATGGATCTATTGCAAATTGAGTAGTAAACATGTAAATTTGTGGAGATGACATAAATGAAAATGTTGCCGTAATTTGTTCATGTATTTTAACCCTCTTTGAATGCATAAGGTGTTGTACACTTATTATTGACTATTTTACTGAAGACCCTTATACGTAGATAAAACAGGTAGAAGTAACACATAATCGTCCCTTGGAACAATACGATTATATATAAAATGTTAGTGTGATCTTTACAGGTAGTATTCGTTATAAGGATCTAATGTGAGAATGAAGAATTGCCCAACTAATAATTTGTATTGATATACCAATAACATGATTTACACATAATTTACAATAACTTACAAGAAATATACCCGAGACCCTATGGTCATACTAGGCTCATATTGCATAATATACAATTACAAGGATAGAATGGGTGAGGGGGTTTAACTTCTGTTGAACCACACGGATGAAATGAGTCGGTTCTTCTGTGAACGATGATTCTCAAAAGGTAAACAATATCATTATGCCTCTATAACTCCACCATTTCCAATTGTACATGGTTGTCATTTAACATGTACTTCCAGAACCAGCTTCCACTATCCATAAGTTCCTTATTAATAGGATTTAAACGTATACATAAACCTGAGTTTCCAGATGTCACCATCATCTTGTAGCCATCTGGGACATCAAACACGTGATTTCCCTGCATCAAGGACGAAAACATGCAAGTATATAGTCATGAAGATATTAATCAGATACTCAACGCAAATCCACATGTTCTGTGAAAATCTAACCTCAAGCCTAACATCAACAGCTTCAAATTCAGCATTTCCATGAAGTATGACTTTTAATGCCTCAAACCGCTGAACATCATGTCTCCAATACAGATTATTATCCGAACTCCAGTCTATTCCTTTATTTTGTATGTTTACATTCTCTAATTTGCACCGTGCACACCTACATGAATAAACGTCATTTTTCAGCACATAGTCTCATAGTGAAGATCATTTTCTGTTACTTATTAGCGGATCACTAGTACCGTATACTACCTGTAACCATAATGTAGTATTGATTCATGGTTTCTTTCGATCTGAGAGCCCATGACATTATCAGCTATGACCATCAAACTCCCATCAAGCTGAGATCAAAAGAACGCGTTCAGTAAAATGAAAAAAAAAATGGCTATGAGTTGAGTGTCTGAGTATTGGGTAAAGATTTTTGACCTGAACGTTTCTCCATAAGAATTCGGAAACCTCAATTTGTAATTCGGAACCTTTTGAAATTGAACCTCCGTAGAACTTGAAAAGTAAGAAAGACCTTGAAAAGTGAGAAATACTAAAGGGAAACATAAGCGTTGAGAGGGGAGTCCTTTAACTTTTATATATTTAAAGGACTTTGTTCTTTTAAAATTGTCGAGGTGGCAATTTTGACAAATTTGTTAATTTTCAACAGTTTTGAACTAGTGTTTTGGCTCCACCTACCCATTTTATAACCTTTAAAAAACTTCTAAGACATGTTCATAGTAATTAGTATAATCAGATGAGGCATGTTACAGAACTTATATATATCAGATGTATATGAGGTTACCTTTTGTCTAGTGACTTCCCATAGAGGACCTAGAGCAGGATGAAGAAGGATGAGATATGGTGGTCCTGAATCAGCATACTTGTCATTACTTTCAATCTGCATAACAAAGATTCACTGATAAACGAAGTACCCAATAACCCTCCACAGTCCAAAATCAAGAAAGTTTCGGACTATAGATATCCATGTTAAGAAATAATGATACAAGAATAAATGTTAGCGGATAGTACCTCAGGGAGCTTGATATCACAATATGAAAGAAGCTCGTACGCATTTCGTATTATGTCAAGTAGTGCACCATCCGGAGTCTACACATACATTGTTCGGAATTAGCAGGTTACACGATAGAGATCAAACAGCAAAAGATACAACAATGTTTCATACTTTCATCACAACCAATCACTCATAATATATAGTAAATGACAGTAGTGAATAGGACCTGATGCAAGGACATGTCAGTGGGCTTTCTTTTCTTCTTCGCCGATGATGTGACCTTCCTTCTGTGATTGTAGACAATGAAGGTATCTAACATTTCTGCATTTACATTGTGTGGATAGCTTTCATTAATACATGAGACTTTTAAAATTGGATAAAAAAGATAACTACACAACAAACATTAAGTAGAAAATACATTGCATTATACCTTCTACACCTTCAGAACATCGAGAGGAAAAACTATTGACAAGATTATCAGCAATATTTTGCATTGTACATTCCAAACGCCCGCCTGAAACACTGCCAACAGAAAAGAAAGTCAGATCCAAATCCTACTATCTGAAGGAAATTTATCTTACAATAATGATTATTATATATACATATAACAAACTTAACCTCTCGTAAATGCATTTAAGAGCCTAAAACTGTGGCAATGTTCATCACTTCTTGAAGGATTTGAATTTATAATCATTGTAAGCAAAAATTGATAAGAAATAATAGAAGTATAATGTATAATGTGGATGATCCTTAGCAATTGTAATAGTGCTAAAATAAAGATTTTAATTTCTCACAATCCTAGGAACACAGATTTTACTTTTATATATAATGTTTAAGTTTGGCCTTCACAAATGTCTTCTTGTATATTATCAGTATCTATTAACACTATATGTAGCACCTTTAACCATGTGAACAGAATTTAGGAGCCCACCATTTTTTAGTCAAAACAAATGTAAAAGACTGAACAAGAATATAATGGCTAACAAAAAACGCCAAAGCAACACTAATAGGTCCATACAGTGTAACATGTAAAGAGAAAACACACCCGTGATGGAACCCAAAATGGTCCACAAAGTTGATCGTTTTCTTCACATTCAGCACCATGCCAGGTAAGCTAGTCTCATCTTTGCTTGATCCAATAAGCTCTGCAGCATTCAAGTCCACGTACATAATATTTGTATTTGCTGGGAACTCTGTCTGCAAACTTAATAAATGACTATGGTTAACTGGAGAATATAACAAAAGTCTTGTCCGCACTTTAAACTTGTAGACAAAAATTAAAAGAAAACCTTTAAAGACAAACTAGTATATTACTATAGAAGAAAATAGTGATAAGTGGTGATCTATGTATCACAGAAATAAGAGAAAATCTTGATATTCACATACTGAGAAGAACACCATTTACTCGTATAAACAATGAAGGCTGCCTGGGTTAGAATGGATAATTTATCAATGATCTTACTTGTCTTCTCTGAAATTAAATAAAAGGGTTCAAATAGTACCTATTAGAAGAATGCGATCCATCGGCAATTCCAAATTTGTCAAACTCGGTATACTCGATGCATGACACACCATATGCCCATGACCCATCAGGCTTGGCTTTCTCAATTAAAACATTTATGCCTTCTGTAGCACCAGAATTTCGTTTGCATGATGCGAAACCAAGCTTCTGAAAAAGATCAGGTAGAAATAAAAATATTAGTCATATAAATTGTCCAACAATATCAAATAATTAGTTTCTACTAACTAAAACTAATCCGTGTAAGCTTCAAAACACATTTCACAGAGGATGATTGCAAGATAAACTTTCATTACGAGTGATGACGTTTGTTGACATCTTATGTTTTCTCAGTTTATGTTACCATGTTTCCACATATTAAATATGTGAGAAGGTAATTAGCCTCTTGGAAGGTTTGATTACCCGGCCACCCCTTATAAATCATAAGTGGCGGTATGGAATTATGCGAGTAGTGGGTACAATTTCAGATAGCTGTGAATGCATGTCATAGCTACATGGAAATTATTGTAGTGTTCAATAAGCCATGTGCACTTTAGCCACATCCGTAGCAAGAACAAGCATCCCCCCATTCACAACCAAGTGCAAATATTGGCTAGGGTTCAACTTACACAAGATCCTCATCAGTCATTACATAATACTAGTTTTTCCTATGTTTATGTTGAACAGTATATCTATATCTACCACTAGCTGAAAGGAAAAGCTAATAATATCCAAACAGATGCATGTGGCTGAATACCGTCTGATATGACAATGCCACTCGGTTTCGAGTCCAAGAAAGGTTCCACTTATATCAAAAGGCTAGTTGACTGAAGTGTTTCTAATAGACTGGCATTTGTAGAACTAACAAAAAAGGATAATGTAGTAATCAAGGTGGACAATCTTGGAGGATGCTAATAAAGGTGAAGGGCTCATACACATCCAAGTAAGCAGATACACTGAGAGAGAAGCAGGAATAGAACTGTCTTTTCTTTTACCATATTTGTGAAGATTACAAAAAAAAACACGTTTCTATCAACATAGAAACAAGAACAAACATGGAAACTAGTCAAGTGTAGTCATGGTAAAAAACAATACGCATGCAACAGGCTTTTATAAAGTAACCAGTTAGGCAAAATTTAGATAGAAGCATAACCTTCTCTTCACGCAGACCAATGCCTGCCATTGCCATGAGGGTCACGTCCGTAGCAGCTACGACATTACTGCAGACATAAACCTTATATTAAGACATAAATTCTGAATACCAACATTGTCATATCCAGCCATCTGAGCACAAATACATATTGGGATAACTAATTTAGGCTAACCTGACTTGTCGAACTGTTGCACCTTTTCTTCTGTGGTCACGAAACCACCGAAAAACGCCTTTGTCATAAGCAAGTTTCCATATCACACCATGACCACCAGGCTTGCAGACAGGCACAAACTGTCCCTTTGTCAACCACTGGCCATCTTCAGCGCTAACAGCAGGTACGAGTGGCTGGCAAACACAATTTAAACAACCTAAGTATTTTCTTATATTGTAATAAAGCTTGAAACGATTGTAGAAGGCATAATCAATATTCTAATCATAAGACCTGTTCAAAAAGTTGGAAACTTGATCGACCTCTTCCAAACCATTTGGATCTTTCACACAGCAACGTTATATGTTGATGGTTATTCTTTGCCGAACTTGTCATAATCGCGACAGGAGTTACGCATTGCTCTCCATATAATTTGAAATATAAGAACTCCCTAGCCTTGAAATTGTTGAACAGTTGTTACTACTGGTAAAAATAGCATCATAGTGTAAATGCAAAAGTCCTAATCTTTTTTGCATAAGATCAGATGTAAGGACCTTGACCTCAATCATCCACCTTTTATAAAAGACAGTCATGGAAACATGGAAAGAAATTTTACCTGGAGATCTCGTATAAGACCTTCCAACAAGGTACGGCCACAATATGGAAGCATTGCTGCCGGGAGACATTCACCCGTGACTGAGTCCACAAATCCAAGCCTGTCAGCAGAGCCTCCAAGAGGATAAATCTCTCCTAGTTGCGGCAAACCCTAAATTCAGTTTAAAAAATATCTAAATTTTCTGATACTGTTTTCTCGTATCTTATAAAACAACAAACAACACAAGACTGATCTTACCTCAATTCCCCATAAAGCAGCCTGTGCCGCATATTCTGTGTCTTGAGAAAGGTCAAGTACACTTGGTGGATGAATTTCTAAAATTTCCGTTCCCATTGAGTTAGAGTTATTATTTACGTGTAGAAAGTTATCATTCATCTCTCCTTGTACAGACTGAGAAAGAAGCTCTAAAACCGTTAGCTGGTATCTGCAATAAATTCAATAATTCGAGTAAATGATCATCTGTAATCATTTTCAGAACCATAAGAATTGACCAAAACAAAACAATCACTCTGCATTCTTAAAATACTAACAACACTTTGATGATTTCATAAAAAGATGTTACTTTCCATTTAAGCAGACTTCCAAATCAAGTCGTATCTTCCACATTCGTACTCATTTGAGCAAAAACTATATAATGATCCATGTAAGGTAGTCAAATTAACTTCAATTCTTATGCAGAAGTCATGGTAATCGTTTCCAGACCCATACGAATTGCTCCCAACAAAAAAAAGTTAACGAAAAGTAGCAAACAGAATACATCATATAAATTGAAATTTTTTGTCACCATATAGTAGTAACAACACTTACGATGTCATAAAAAGAAGTTATTTTCCAAGCACCCGATGTATCTTGGAAATTCTTACTCATTTGAGCATAAATCGGATTATGATCCACGAATTAGGCAAGTTAACTTCACTTGTTATGCAGAAGTCACCAACTTCATAAAGTCGGCCTATCTTACGAGTTACGCAGCAGTCAGATTTCTAAGTATCTAATGATTTCAGTTACATTAAGAAAAGGAATCAAGCAATGCAGTTAACTTAACGTCAATAATCCATATTTTCATCCTAAACTACCTAGAAACTTTATTATAACGCCAGCCTATCATACGACTTATGCTACAAACGCCTAACATAAAAATAAGCGCCAGCCTATCAGATTGTGATAGCTACACTAAGATTTATCAGTACATTATAATTTCAGTTATATTAACATAACGAATCAAGTAATGCAGTCAACTTAACCTCAATAATCACGCAGAATCCATATTTTCATCCTAAACTACCTAGAAACTTTATTATAACCGCAAATTAAAAAAAACTAACCCAATAATCCCTCCAATACAGTTATAAAACTCCTCAACGTCCCTAAGCGTCCGCAACAACGAATTCAACGCAGCAGCGTCCACTTTCTTCACACACTCATCGCTCCCGTCCCAATTCTCAATCATTTCAACCAAGCTATACAACGCGGCCTTCAACGTACTCCTCGCAGACAAAACCTCACCATTACCATTCCCATTCCTATCAACAACATCATCATAACCTGAATTCAACAAAACATGCTCTTGACCAGCTGCAACTATACACTTAATCAAATAAAACTCGTATTCGTCTAGCTTAAACTCATCGAAAACGCTTTTTTTACTCCTTCTGAAGAAGCGTTTGACTCTCGAATCACAATCCACCACGTGTACTTTCTCTCGTAGCGTTTTCGCGCTCGTGAGGCTGTTCCGAAGTTTACGGAGACGGTTGAGTTCGTTAGCGGTGTCAAATTCCGGTGAAGGAGAGAGGTGTTGTACTGGTTCAGTTGAAACGAACGTTTTACGGAGACGGTTGAGTTTGTTAGGGTGGTTAGTGGGTTTATGTGACGGCGCGTGGGGTTCACGCGCGGAGAAAGTGAAGTAGGTGTGGTTGTGGTGGAGTAAAGGAGGTTTTTGGGGGTCACGCGCCGAGAAGGTGAAGTGAGAGGTGGTTGTTGCCATTTTTGTGAAGGGAGGTGCGAGTGAAATGGGGTGAGGTGGGGTGGTTAATTAAGGGGGGGAAATGGGGAGGGGGGATAAGACGAGATTCTGGGAGCATATACCAAAGAAAGGATTTTGTACTTTGTGTTGTTGTAAGAAAGGTGTGTTTTGTGTGTGTTTGAATAAGGAGGTTTTTATTGTGTGTCTTTCTTTTGATTTGGCTTAACTAACTTGATGGTTACCAAGTACAAATGGAAACCCCTTTTCAAATGAGATATAAGACTGGTGGGAGTGGGGCTGATTGATTCACTTCAGCTTTTTAACAAATTTATCCGAACTCACTCACGAGGGTAATGACATTCACACAAACTCACTCACACTCATTTTTATACCTATTTTTTTATTATTTAAATACACCTCACTCACAAAAAAACAACCAAAATTAAACCTAACCTAAAAAATAAAAAACATTTGGGCCCACATGTATAAAACTCGCTGGGGTGAGTTTGGCTATATTTTTTTGTTGCCTAAGAACAACTCGCGCACGGGTTTGGAGGGGTGGGGTGAGGGCTGCGCGTGGCTTTGGCCAACCCGCGGGTGGGTTAAGTCCCACTCCCACCAGCCTAATAACTCGGTCTCGAAATTATATTTCAGTATATTATTTTGAACGTTTCAAATTAATAATAAGTTTTATCAATTGATTAACATTTCTGTCTTTTTGAGAAAGAAGTTAAGGGTTTGATCCATAACTTTTATATTATTTTAGAACGTTTCAAATTAATAACTTATTTTTAAAAATAAATAAAAATAGAGTAAATTGTATAAATCATCCTTAAAATATGGTCAAAATGCATATTTTGTCCTAAACGTTATGAAAGTGCAAGAATTATCCCTATTTGAAAACTTTAATGCAAGTATCGTCCTTGATGAGGATATTGCTTGGGACAAAACATGCAAAATGGTCAAAATATTTGGGACGAAACATGCAAGATAGCAAAACTTTAAGGATGAAAATTTGCAAAATAGTTGATTTTAGGACGATACGAGCACTTTCAAAATATTTGGGACAAAACCTGCAAAATGACCAAACTTTAGGGACGATTTATGCAATTCTCTCTAAAAAAATGCGTATATTAAGTTTCTCATATTATATTCACTTGAAAGTATTATTACAAATAATAAAGAATTTGTAAATTGATTGATTAAAGGTAAAATTGTTATTATATAAAAGTAAGGAGAAAACTTAAAAATGTTGTTTTTATTAAACTACGTGTTTTTTCAATGGACTATAATTATAGAATGAATGGAGTTTTTTTTTTAAATTAATCGAGGTTTTAAGAGGCGCGTCATGATGAGCTTGAGATGTGACTTTCATGTTAAAATGTAAATGAAGTGTCGGCTTTAGGCGTGACATAAAATGAGACATGAAAAGAAACGAAATAGTGTGTTAAGACGTGATGCGTGAGTGATTTTTTTGATTTAATTCCATAAAAAAACACAATTTAATTAAGAAGATTACATATAAGAATGATTTGTTTTTAATTTTATTCATTATATATGACTATATACGACGCTTTTTGTAAACTTGATATATATGAAATATGATAAAATATATAAATATTTTCGTAGTTAATGCCGCCTTAAGCCACACATTAGATACGCAAAGGCATCGTCATTACCGTTAAAATGTGAGGTTGGTAATAACGTCATGACACGTCTCGCGCTATGTAACTGTTTTTTCAAAGACAAATTCAAACAATGTCAGGTTGTTCCTATGAAACAGGATTGTGATTAAACCCAAAACTAAAAAAGTTTTCAAACAGTATAGTGGTAACGTCTTTGATTTTAAAAAAAGTCAAAAGTTTAAACATTGTTAAGTGTGTATATTCTTCTTATCTATTGCCTGCGCAGCAGTGAGAAAGAAATGTGACCTGTCATGCTGTCAAAACCACACGATCTAAACTAAAAGTAATCTAAGCCACATAAATTCATCCAGAATATCCGGTGTTGGCAGGTGACTTTCATTTTACCCACGTTTAATATACATGAACGTGAGGTGATGCGGTATTTTTGTACACTTTTATTTTAGGAAAAACAAAGCGACAAAAGCGGGTAAGTATTAAGTATCACGTTTTGTGAAAAACGCGAATACTCGTCGTTGAGTTCGTTCTCGAGGAGGTATGGTGTTTAGCCAACAATAATTATACGTTATTTAATCGAGTGATTACGCTTTTGAAAAGAAGGAAAGAAAAGAAAATGGAAACGGACTACGCTCAAAACGGACGAAAACGCGCGAACGTACGAACGTCGAAACGCGACCAAACGAAAATTTTCACCTAAAAAATAATTAAAAAATGCTAAAAGGTCCTAAAAAATATAATTAAAAATAAAATATAAACTAAAAAATTTGAAAGCGCTTAAATTATTTTATATTAATATTTAAAGTTAATTAAAAATCCTAAAAAATAAATTAACTAAGAAAAGGATAAAATTCAAACTTTATTATTTGCAAACCTAGTTTATACTATTTAAAAACTAAAAATATTTTTTTTAAAATTTTTCTAAACTTTTTTCTATTTTTTATAACTTTTTAAAATTTTAAAATGAGAATAATCTTAGAAAATAAATAATAAAAATAAAATTATGAAATTTAAACTATACAAAAACAAATTTATTTTTCCAACGTTCTAAATGACAAATTAAAATTTTAGAAAAAAGAATTATATTTTTTGACTTTTAAATAATTTTTTTATGAATTATTTAAGATTAAAACTAATTAAATGATTTAAAAATATCAAACTATTTTATAAAAAACCCAAAAAATTATGAAAAATGCCTAAGTTAATGAAAAGCCTAGGAAAATAAGCTGGACTAATCAGCTTATCCAATAAGCTTGAAAAGCTATGAATAAGCTACAACTTTTATATAAAAAAAACTAAAAAAAAATTAAAAAGGTAAAGAAAAAAAGAAAGGAAATGTTTACAAAAAACTCTAAGAGAGCAGGTGGTTAACAAGAGTAGTGCTGCGTATGTTTAGGTGTTGTGGTCAAGGGTTCGAGACCCTCTCCTGTCACTTTTTGGCAGATTACTTTTTACTACAGGAAATAAAAAAAAGAAAACGTATAAAAGAAACTTTGTAAGCAGATTAAAACCAACAAGTGTGTAGAACAGATGGTTAAATGTAGATTGTTATGTCTGTTGTGGCAGCATGATTAGGGGTTCAAATCCCTACTTTTTGGCAGTTCTTTTTTTTCCATCAGCTTTTTTGTTTTGGAATTGGACAGAAATCCCCAGTAAGGAGTTAGGCTTATTGGGGTGCAACATCAACTTATAAGCAGCAACCAACACATATATCACAACAACCAAATAGGAATTAACCATAGATTGTAAGTAATCATCGAAAGATGAGCAGCAACTAAAACTTAAGTGCTCTTAACAGAAAATTTGGCCAGATTTTGGCTTATAAATAAGCTATCTATAAAGGCCCCAACCTAGATTTTCACCTCAAACAGATCAAACACTATCCTCACACTTCCTAATTACTGAAAATCAAACTTTAAAACTTCAAATATAGGAAATGAGAGCAGCAGGTGTTTATGATCCTCAACATGGCCATATAAGTGATTAAAGTGAGCAGAATGAAGCTCTAATGTTATAAAAACTACAAGCGACTTTCCAAACCTTCAAAAACACTAAAGGTATCCTTAAAACTATCCAAATCACGCGAAAACAATCATTCAAAAACACATAGGCAGATTATGCATCAAATCTGCCATTGAATAGCAGAAACATAACGCATCGCCTATCTTTTTTTATTTTTCACTTTTGATGCTGGAAAAAAGCTTGAATAAGTTGCTCTAAACCTATACTATCTACAGCGATCAAACTAAGGACTTGTGATCATACTCAAGACAGAAATTTCGCTTCTACCAAACGCTAGTTAATGTGAAGAAATGGAAATTAAACAACCATGAAAAACAGATTTACGCAAAAGTAAATAAGTAAAGGAACAAACTAATGAAAATAAGCAAACGACTATCAAATAACAAGACAATTAGCACATAAGCATACAACATGAGCATACCAACAGATTATGAGAAAATAATAAGAAAAAGGGGGAGATACTAACTGAGGGTCCAAAGCTCAACACTTCTAACCAACTAACCAATAGAAATCCCAACCACACCTTTATCAGCTTATCAACCCCATAAGCTATAAGAGCTTATATATCTAGCTTATAACCTCACTAATCACCCTTTCATCAATCACGGAATACCATCAACCAAAGCAGATCAATACTAGAATACATCCTTTTTTTTCTTCTTGAGGCTCACAACATCAATACCACAAAACTCAAATACCCCTTTTTTATTCCAGCAGAACAAACAACCTTCACCCTTTTCTCTTTTTTTTCGAACAGTAACAGAAAACCCAAACCCCTTTTTTTTCTTTCGGTTTGTGAACATTGGCCAAAGAAAACAACTCTTCTTTTTTCTTTCTCTCGGACACCAAAAGCACACAACAAGAAAATAGCTTTTCTTTTCTTGAACGTGTACAACAATATCTTTCAATCTTCTCTTTTTTTTTCTTTCTTTTTTGTCACAATAACAAGCAACAAGAACACCCCCTTTTTTTAGCAAATTAAAATTGAACTACAAACATTTCTTCATTCACATTAAAAATTAAAATTGATGACAAGAATCTTCAGTACACACACAAACTGATTTCGAAAATTAAAACAAGAATAAAATCAATGGAACTCAGAAAATTAAATACCAACTTTTTTCATTGAAAGAAAAAAAAAGGATTACATTAAAAAATTCTAGAACAAGAGTAAAAAGAAAATCCTAAGCCCTTTATATAGAGGGTCACAGTAGGTTCTAGAATTAAAAAAAAAATGCTAACCCTAATTGTATGAATAACCAGAATTGCCCCTTTCTTCTTTGACTCGAATCTTGGTCAAATGGTGTCACATGTGATCTTGCTGCCAATCTTGGAGGTTAGTGGATGATACAACTGTTGTGAATTCATCTAAGCCCTTCATTCAACCATTGGGGACCAAGTAATTAGTGTGAATCGTTGGATGCTCTGGCTGATTTTGTTGTCTTCTTCGTCTGAAAAAGACAGGGCAGAAAAAGTGGGAGTAAAAAAAAGAAACGGGTTGGAAGGGTGGGTTATTTGGTGTAAATGGGTTATGAGTTGCTAAGTTGGCAGTTTGAACCCCTGTGGTTCCAAAAAGTGTACATATAAAGTTCTGGCAGCTTTCTTCCCACTTTTCCTTTGAAAAGTACTTAGGGTTATATGCATTTTCGGCCCTTGTCTTTTATAAACTTGAAATAGGGACTAGTTATGCAACATTAAACATTCTTCAAGGGTTGAAATGGTCAATAATTGAAACATGAAGGACTTATCTTGTACAATGTATTCTTCAAGGACTATTCTTGACAATTTTTCAAAGATGAGGGACCAAAGTTGTCATTTCTTCAATCTTGAGGGACTTTTCTTGGAAAATCAACAATCAGGTCCGGTTCATTATGCGACTTCGTTTTCCCGTGTTCGTTTTTGCTTGATTCTTGTAATCTTTTGGTGATTTCACGATATCCGTACCTAAAATACCCAATGAACAAACACAAGCATATTTGGGGTATTTTATGATACTTTTAAGCGTTTTAAGCCAGATTTGAACGATGAGACTATGTATAATTGCGGTCTCATCACTCCCCCATACTAAACCATTGTCGTGCCCTCACGCAATGCTAGAATAAAGTATCGTAGCACCTCCAAAATTCATTTTTATGTGACATTTATTAAAGACAAAAACTTAAATAAACTACTACACGTGTTTTAGACATAGTGTATTGTTTTCATCACGATTAAGTGACTTTTAGGGTCAAAGAATAAGAACATGTGAATGCCTCATAGAGATAAGTTCGTCATCCTCGATTTTCACCCAATTCCATGCCAAGCGTGTAACGAGATCATTGTTATTATAAGTTAGCAACACAATCATATCTCATGAGTGTTAATTACACACCTAAACTCCCTTATTCCTAATTGGTATCTCTTATATTTTATTTTGTCTTAATGATCACGAGGATACATCATTGACTTATGCGTGAATAGGGATTATGTCTAAAAATATAGTCTTAATGGTGTAACCAAAATCATCGAATTAATAATTCATCCTAATAGACAACGATGTCAAAAAATCAAGTCAACAAAAAAGATCGATAAACACGATTTTAGAACGGTTTTGAACATGAGACTTATTACCATGACTTTTATTATCCGTCATCATCGGTGGTTTTATTATCATGGTTTACCTCCATCTTTTATTCAACTTCGCCATGAAGCTTTTATTATGACTTTGGTCTTGCCCTTGTCTTTTATTATCCGCCATCATCGGTGGTTTTATTATGACTTGACGTATATCCTCACGCTAAGGCGAATTTTGGATCTTTAAAGCTTCAAAGATTAAGGCTTGATTCACTTTCAATTTTGCATAGATTTTTCGGCCTTGTGAGCTTCAAATTGTTTGCTTGATTTAGGTGAGCACTTGAAATCTTATTATTGGGTGAAGCTTTCGATTATTCGGGTTGCCAATACTTCAAAACCGTGACGCTGGCGATACCTTAATGTCTTCCCAATTTAATTACATGGAAGCTACTAGAAAAGACTAGAAACCAACAATCAAGACTAAACCGCTAAGTCAATATTTATTAACAGTTTATTATACAAAAGCGTGGGGAGAATAAGCTAATAATTACTACACATGAGATCGTGACGATTACGAGACTTATAAATAACTCTATCATTTCTCGTCCTCATTTAAGAGACTTAGCCTAAAAAGTTAAGGAATCGTAGCTAAGTGCTCAACACGCACGGTCGAGTCAAAAATTACTCTTATTCTCACCATCGGAAAACCTACATTCCTATCTTAAACACTTATGAAAAACAAGAAATTTTTTAAAATTTGGCCATTTTTAGCCTTATTTTGCATAAAATGATAACAAAAAGATGAATATTGGATTGCGTGGTGACGTAAACAAGGTGAAGTATCTACTCACCCCCCCCCCCCCCCATACTAAAGTTAAACATTGTCCTCAATGTTTCGAGTCTAGGGGTGCAAACACCCCCATACTAGAGACTTAGTCGAATGCCTAATCTAACATGGAAAGGGCGTAACCGTTAAATTAATAGCCGTTTATGAAGTGTTCTAAAAACCTAAGGTTAGAACAAATAAGGATATATCATGTGGATATCGAGAAATTATTCAAAGCAAGCGATCGAGTGCTCACGTAAAACGAACACGAGAGGCTCCAACCGTGAAGATCATGATCATCTAAAAACCACATATCACAAACAACCACGGAACAAAGGTTGGAAGGGCACAAATCTCCTCACATTAGGTTAACTAAAAAGCAATAATATTTACAAGGATAAGCATGAGAATTCCCTCACGAGGCACCTTGTTTTTGATAACCGAGTCAAAAGCTCGACTCGAATCCCCAAAATGTGATCATTTAGGGATAATCAAGGTTCGGTCATTTTTGGTGGGGCTTACATGTAATCAAGGCCCAAAATCAACCGTGAATAAAGGCAAAGCCTTTATACCGGGATCAAAGATCGTGTCTTCGTTTTCGGATGATAAACGAAACAACACGACTTCAAGTAACATCGTCCCAATGGGACACAATAAAACAGAATGAGAAGAGAAGGGTGGGACATTGGGTGGGCAAACAAATCGAGTTACTCGAGGTAAACTCATACCGTAAGTGTAGAAGGATCTTCTAGTGACTACTTCGGTAAAAGACCGCGATTTTATCTTAAACGTGATACTGGGGTCAAAAATCTCGTCGTCGGTGGAGAAGTGTGAGGAAACAAATGGGGCTTCCCCCACACTAGGTCCACACAAAACGTCGTCAAAAGAAGTAGACACGTTTGTAGCAAGTTCAATTAAATGAGGTGATGACGGAGTTATCTTTGGAAAATCTTTAAAATTGATTTTAAAATCATTCCCTTTTTCATTTTTTAACTCATTGTTACGAAAACCCAAGTTGACTAAATTGAAAATATTTAGTGTTTCCAAAACAATTCTAGGCACACTTAAAATTTTCACATTTATCTTGAAGGCGGGAGGAGGAATTGAAATTTTAAAACGTGATTCGACTAATAAAATATCACCCTCCGGGCTAATGCAACTGAGAGTCCCTTAATATGACAATTGTTGATAAACTATAACTCTTGTAACCACGAAACACAATGAAATACTTTTCAAACGCGTAATGCTTTATTAAGTATTATAAACAAAGTATTACAAAGTGCTATGAATACACTCGTTGAATGACAACAAGATATGAACCCTAGAAACAAGTAAACTAGATTCGAGACTCAAGTTTACAAGGGAACCAATGAGACGCTGGTAGACAGCTGAGGGCTCAGCGGTTCCAAGGAGAGAATTAACTTAGATAAATTATCCAAGCACAAGGGTTGAGTTAATTCTTCCTTCTCACTCCTATTTATAGTGTACGAGGTTGGTTCCTTAGTGGGAGTAGTTGATACGTGTCACCTTCCAAATGGAAGAGTACAATGTATTAAATGCATGTCTAAATCGAGACATACCTTTAACCAACTTTAGGTGAACAGTTCTGCCAACTGTTCACCTTTTGTCCCACTAGGTCGTACTAGGCTTTATCTTGAATCTCTTGTTTTGTCCCGCTCAAAACACTTGGTAGATTCTCCCGCCTAAACTATAAAGGATTGGGTAAGCTTTGCTTATCCCAGACTTCTAGGGTTCTTAAGTGATCTCTGAGTGTTGTCAACTCAGAGATCCTTGAACACCAGTACATTCCTTCAACATCCCAGCTATCCATAATCGCTGGTGAGTCTGACTTCAGATTATCTTCGACATCTCTGACGTTGTCTTTGACTTGAATGTTCCTGGTGTTCCAGCTGAGGCTTTGCCTTCTACTGGTCTAGTCTCTGTCGCTGGTCCTCTCAGCGATCAGCAAACACTTAGTCTAATTAAACAAATCTAGACTGGGCCATAGTTAAAACTTTCATTGGCCCAACAATCTCCCCCTATTTGTTTATAAATTATACTAAGTCTAAAATTATTGTAAGTGAGTACACAGCTTCTTCTTACACATAATTTAACAAACATACCTCAAAGTTTTATTAAACATAAAGAACCTAGTCTATTACAAAAGCACCCAGAGGTGTAAACATAAATAAAAAGTAAAAGGTTCTTCAGCGATCGAGGCCTTGATCATAGATTCTCTGGGCTTCAACCTTGTCACTCCTAGAGTTGATGACAAGTTCAACTTCAAACTCAAAGTCCTCAGCTGCTTTACAATTCCTTAGGATGCCCTGTTTGAGTCTGATAAGCTGGATGGTTGATGCCAGATGTAGTTCATTCATCCACTGAAAGCAATACTCACAATTACCATTCATAAAGACCATCCCTGTCTCTGGTTCTGAGTATACTTGGCCCCCTACTGGTTTGGTGATCTCTTTGGGCAGAACCAAGTTTCTGTGCATCCCATCAACCACAATGTTTTCAGTAACCAACTTCTCCACCAGAGGCCCCATTTGGGTTTTCCTTTTCCTTGGTCCTTGAGAAGGTTGTTGTTGTGAAAGTTGAGGAGGCAGGGGTACCTTCAGCTTCTTTGCCGTGTCTCTTACCCCAATTAAGCTTTGCTTGAATATTCTTCATCATTTGGGCAGCACCAGGCCTAGTCTTCTTTTGGGCAAGAGCCAGCATTTCTAACCATTCAGAGAGGCCCAGATCTCTGAGTTTAAAGTCATTGAAGACTTTATAGTTGGTTAGTTGGTTCTCTCTGTAAAGGGTCATCACCACCTTTTTGTCCTTGTCAGTGTAATATGCATACTTGGTGATTTGACCAGGTTCAGCTCTCTGGTTTACAAGTCTTTCATATTCCTTTAGAAGGTTGCTCCTTTTAGCCTCCAATTCTTTGAGCTTCACCAGCTGAGCTTCCTTTACAGCAGGAGAGAGTTTGTTCAGAGCTTCTTTGCTTTTGAGTTCAGCCGCTCTGATGTTTGCCAGCCTTTGGTGTTCTAAGATTTGAGCTTTTGCCTGCTCTGGTGTGAGTGGTGGTTCATCAGCACTCTTGAATTTGTTTAGGTCAGAGTCTTTGGAGAGCCTTGTTGTAGATCCACCTTCTTCTTGTAGGGAGTGCAGGGTTATTTCAGGTTGTGCAATAGAAATTCCTTTACCCTTATCCTTTATTGCATCAATGATGGGGTTGAAGGATCTAAGATGTTGTGGTGTAGGAATCACTGTTGAGGGTTTTGGGTATTTGAGTGACTGCTCCCCCTTAGGCGAGGCAGTGTATTCTTCTTCTTCAGAGGTGGAGGTTGCTGATTTCTCCCCCTCAGGCATAGCGCCGGTAGTAGCTGTGCCTGAACCAGGACTAAGGAACTTCTTGAATTCTTGATGAACAAATAGGCAGATTTCCTTAAGTTACTCTTGCAACAGCTCTTGAAGAAGAGTTCGTGAAGGCTCAGATGCCTTAGCAATAGCTGCAACATTAGCTTTGACAGCTGATGAGAGGACAGATGGTATGTATTGCTGGAGGCTCTGGTTAATAACAGCTGGGAGGTGAGCTTGCAAGGCACTTCCCAGTAGTTGCGGAAGTAAGGCAGACATAGAGGACTCCACAGATGAAGTTAGTGAAGTCTCTAGTGTTGTGGTGAGCTCCTCAGCAGCATGGGTTAGGGTTTGCAGTTCAGAGAGGATGACATCATTTGTGACTTTGGGCTTTGTTATACTGATGTCACCCCTCTTGATCCAGAGAGCCTCAGCAGCGAGTTCCTGAACATCTTTCATTCAAGGAACATGGACAGGCTTGAGCTTTCGTAAAGATTCTAAGTGTTGCTTGGCCCCTAGTTCCATGACATTTGGCAATGTTGGGAAGGGAACTGGGGTTGGTGCACAGAGCCTCTGGTCCATTAGCCACTTAGCAGCTAGTTCTTGCACATTGGGCAGTGATGGGAAGGGGATGGGTTTCAATTTTGATGTAACTTGGTCATCATCAGCATCCATATCAGCATAGTCTGAAATGGTCAAGTCCTCTTCGATAATGAAGACCTCATCCTCTGGTATGGAATTAATGTCTGACATGGCATCAAGATCTATGTGGGGGACTTCAGCATTGTCATCACCAGCAATAGAATAGGCATCATCATTCTGCTGTTCTTCATGAAGATTATGAGCCTGTTATGACATTTGTTAGTAACCAATTGTGAAAAATTATGAAGTTATAGATCGCCATTCGCTACCCCTAGGAAAGCTGGGTGTGATTATCCAGCCCCCCTAAGGATTTCTCCTTGGGACTCTTTTAATTGTGAAATAGTTATGGTGAATGGTCGCCATTCGCTGCCCCTAGGATAGCTGGATGTGATTATCCAGCTCCCCCATAAGGATTGCTCCTTGGGACTCTTTTGAGTTGTGAAAATTATGTGGTGAATGGTCGCCGTTCGCTGCCCCTAGGATAGCTGGGTGTGATTATCCAGCTCCCCCTGAAGGATTGCTCCTTGGGACTCTTTTAGTTGTGAATTCATGGAGGTTAAAGGTCGCCATTTATCGCTGCCCCTAGGAAGACTGAGGGTGATTATTCAGTCCCCCCAAAAGAATAAATTCTTTGGGACTCTTTTAGTTGTGAATTGTTTGAAGGTAATGGTCGCCTTTTATCGCTGCCCCTAGGAAGACTGAGGGTGATTATTCAGTCCCCCCAAAAGAATGAATTCTTTGGGACTCTTTTTAATGAGGGGACCCAGAGACTGCGTGAAGTGCAGAGACTCTGGGTCGGGACCTATAGCATGCTCAAGTTGTTATGGACAAGAGCACAGTACAGAGGGTGAAGGATCATCGGGGTGCGTTATAAGCACAAATGAATCATATCCTTGTGTTAAGACAAAGTGTACAGATAATACTAAGGATATAGGTGTTGACATAGATACTCTATGGGTTGAGGAAAACCCTAAGTCTTCATCACTCTCTCCTACAGAATGTTGAGAGTGTTTGTTTGTGAGCCTCCAAAAGAATAAAATGGCAAACTAATAACTTAGAGATATCAGCGTTGAGAAGGTTCTTAGTTGTCTCTGCTGACTGGGAGATGCTAGACTCTGGTTGTTTGTCAGCGGCAGGCTCTACAACCACATCCACCAGAGAAGGGGATGGGTTCTTCTTGGTCTTCTTGGGCTTGGAAGGATTAACAGAAGTGGTTTCAGAGGAAATGGGGATGTCTTTCCTCTTTTTCTTCTTTTCCTTGGGCACCTTGGGCTGAGAAGAAGACTGCACAGAGGTCTTTAACGGAGACTTGTCAGTTTCTCTTTCAGCATTCACCTCATTGTGAGGGATCAAGGGCTCTTCATCAGCAACCGGTAACCCAACGACCTGCATCATGTGCCTGCTGAGAGGCACTTCATCTTCCAGAGGGGTCTTTAGTGATGCAGCAGTGATGTGATAAGGAGAGAAAGAGAGTAGTTCATCATTGGTGTATCCTTCACCCAGCATGTCTTCTAAGAGAAGAGAGAGATATCTAGTGTAGTAGATGGTGGCCAGTCTGTTCTTATTCCCTTTGTTTTCTAGCTTAGCAATAAGGTCAGAGTAGAGAGGTTTGCTTGAAATGAGAGTTGGAGAACTTCTTCTTGCTGTTGTTGCTGCTGGATGAAGGGAAGCTTGGAGAGGAGGTTTTGTTTGACCAGCAATCTTTTTGATAGTGACCAGTCTTTCCACAAGTGTAGCAAAACACCTTGGATTTATCAACCTTTGCAGCTCCAACTCTACCAGATCTCTTGTAGTACCTCTTTTGATCAGCTAAAAGAGCTCTATCATGAAACTCAGCATGTAATTCATCAAGAAATTCTTGACTACTTCTGGTGTCTTCTTCAATGTCAGAGTCGCTGTCCTGAAAGGAATGGTTAGCAACAAGAGCTTTTGAACCAGTAATACTGGTGGTAAATATGTCAGTCTCTGATTTATAAATGGATTCAATTAGCCCTTCTTCATAGTTATATCTTCCAAATAATTGGGCTAAAGTATCATTTTTTATAGCATTATTTGCTCTTAAGGTCTGATTCAGGCTAAGCCATTTTCTAGGTAAGCTATTGACAAAAGTAGCATTAACCTCGGCCTTAGGTAGAACAACTCCATTGTTTCCTAAATCATTCAATAAAATCTTAAGCCTAGTATAAGTTTGTGCAACAGTTTCTGTTTCTAAAGCTTTAAAAGCATTAAACTTAAGTCTAAGGGCTTGAATCTTGGTTTCTTTTGTTTCCTCTGGACCTTCATACCCTAGAACTAATTCAGTCCACATCTCTTTAGCAGATTTGCATTTAATGATGGACTTCATAATGTTCTTGGGTAGGCAAGAGACTATGATACTTTTGAGTCTCTTGTCCTGGTTAGCCAGACGTCTATCCGCTGGAGACCATTGCTTAGCAGGTTTCTTAATGGGTCTCTCAGGGGTAGAGGAAACGGCCAGTGGTCCATATGGACCATTTTCTAAGATTTCTATCAAGAAAGGTTCTAAGCCATCTAAATATATAAGAAATTCACTTTTCCAACTTGAGAAATCCTCTTCACCGAATGCTGGTACATTGGACACATGTGACCCTCCTCTAACATCAAGTAGTTGGGGAAGGTTGATACATGTCTTTTTAGTGTGGTGAAAAAGTTCGATTCTCGGAATCCTCTCGAATTGATCTCAGTTAAAAGTGGAATGATTTGTTCTTGGTGATAAGAAGTGGATTTGATTTTCTATTCTACTAAGCAAGGTGAGTGAATAAAATGGTAAGGAAATAAACTTAAACCAAGCAACGAATAAAAAGCAAAACTTGAATTAAAGCTGGAAAATTACTCTTAAGAAAAATACCCCATGCGGAATGTAAGGCTTATGCGGAAAGTATGGCCATTCGGAAAGTCCCCCTATGCGGAAAGTTGAATTCTATGCGGAATAATTGTATGATTCGGAAAAGTTGCCTCATGCGGAAAAACTAAGTGCTATTCGGAAAACTAAGGTTATGCGGAAAATTTAAAATGTTCCGAATAGGGGAAAAGTGGAAATCCCTATTCGGAATAAAAAACTCTATTCGGAGTATATGAAAAGTTCCGAATAAGAAAACAATAAACTGCCTATGCGGAATGTTGGAAAAGTTCCGAATAAGGAAACGAGAATAGTCCTATTCGGAAAAAATGAAATGTTCCGAATAATGGAAAATAAAGCTTGGCTATTCGGAAAATTATTCCGAGTAAAAGAAATTGCAACACCCCTATTCGGAATATCAAAAATTCCGAATAAGGGAAACTTAAAATTGGCTATTCGGAATTTCCTGGGAACGAAGCACAGTAGCAGACGACCCAAAACAGGGAGTTCAGTTAAAATCTAAAATCAAATCAAATACTTAAAAAGGTTTTACCAATTTAAACACAAATCATTTAAACATCATAAGTAACAAATCCCACAAATAAAAACACTAAATCAACAACTTTTTGAAATCAAACTTGAATCAAATAAGAAACTTAGAAACTTGCAATAAAAATGATGAAGAACAAGATGAATAGAAAGATGGAATAGATTAATTAATGTAAAGGTAACAAGGTTAATGATTAAGGATTACAAGATGGAAAGAAAAACATGAAAATCACCAAACTCCCTAATGGAGTTGGTGATGGAACGAACAAAAGAACTGGAAAACGAGAAAATGAACTAACTCCCTAATTGTGTGAAGGGAAAGACTATTTATACTCCTAGTGGTTGGTTGGTGAGTGGACTTTCTCCCTTTCTTCTTGTCTTCTCGTCTTTTCAGAAAAGTTGACGTTTTCGATTCTGATTCGGGATCTGTCGTCGATTAAATCCAACTCGTCTTTTAATTTCTTCGTTAAATAGACTTGAGTTTCTTCGACTTATGAAAATCTTCCATCTTTAGTCCTTTTCTTCGATAAATCTTCGAATAGGCCTAGTGACTTCAAATCTTTTGCACCTCTTGGACAATAGACTTCGTCTTGAGTCTTTTTCCTTGGTTAATCCCGTGCAATCCCATGTTTTCTTTAATATTCATCCGGTTAGTTCTGAAAACACAATAAACACAAAAACCACGCATAATTCCAAACAAATGATATTAAATACGTGTTTTGGTCTTGTTTTAGCCCGAATTAAGTGGTAAAAGGATGGGTGTTTACACACCTATCAAATCCCCTACACTTAACCATTGCCAGGCCCTCATGCAATGCTTAGTGATAAAGCAAATTTACATTTTTCTCATAATTAATCAACCTTGGCCTTATTTAAACTCTACTAAACAATAATTAAAATACTAAGAGAACTTAAAACTTTAAAGTAAACAAAAGAATGGAAATAACTTGTAAAGAAATCAAGGACTTACATTAGGGCTTTGGTGTTGCGAAGATTTATCACCCTCAAGTTTCACGTTCCCCAAACTAAGCTTAAAAACGAGATCATTGTTATTATAAGTTAGTAAATCGAACACTTACACACATGGCTTAATTAAATGCTTAAACTCCCTTATTCCTAGTTGTATCTCTTATATTTTATTTTTGTCTTAGAATGATCATGAAGATGCATTTTTGGACTTATTTCGATAGTTTATTAAGGCTGAAAGCAAAGTGGGACGATTTGATCAATAGTTAGCTAAAGGACAAAATCTCTTAAAACTGCTTCTCGGGATATCAAAAAGTTCATATCTTGGCATAACTTGGTTCACGATTTGAGACCTTTCTCGGGCCGATATTTGGCATGTACTTCATACTTCATATCTTCGAGAGACGTTCTTGAGATAATGGTCTTCTCATCATAATAGAGTTTCTTCACTTGGAGACTTTTGAGGGGTACTCCAACTTTGTTGACCACGACTTCATGATTATTTCTTCAATCTCTAATTGGGATTTTGAGATACAACGATCCGCCTCCTTTTCGGACTTGGATCTATTTATCCTCATACCTTGTTAGGGTCTTTTCGGATAGACTTCTCCATGATCTTTATGGGAGTTGATTGCTTTTCGTCGTGAGTCTTGATCCTTCATATTGACTTTAGGAATAATGCTTTTCACATCACTTTGGATCTTCAGCAATAAAATTGAATCCTCATGCCTTGTTAGGGCCTTTTCGGACTCGCCAATCTTCGCACCCCGCTTCATAAGTTATGCCTTGGCTATGAACTCTTATCATTACCGAGCAACTTTTAAACGATCTTGGGCTAGAAGCTAAGTAACTTTTCAAATCGTAAGACCTTACTTATTGCAGATAAATTATTAGCAAGTGATGGGAGAATAGGCAAATAATTACACCAAGTGAGCTTGCGCAAGAATACCGACTTATAATTGACTCTATCATTTCTCGTCCTCCACAATTTAAAATCTCAAGTAATGAGACTCGTGGACACTTAGCCTAATAAACCAATTAAGGTCTATATGGTTAAGGATACTAGCTAGAATAAACTAGGATAAGTCTATTCGGGTTGAGTCAAAATAAACGCAACGGGCCTAATATGTCAAAGATTCCTAAACTAGCTACACCACTTTATTAATATTTTTGACTTTATTGCGGAATATATACATATGAAAGCAACGATAAAAATTTAAAAATTACAACTAAATGGCCAAAGTTAATAAAAAATTTGAAAAATGCTGAAAAATAGGATTTTCCGGTTAATTGAAGGCATTTTCATGGAAAAGTCCACTTAAAACTTCGATAGAAGTCTCCCCTACACTTAAGATAAACATTGTCCTCAATGTTTAAGCATGTGGGAAAAATCTCCCCTACACTTATGACATTGTGCACGTTGGTTAACTCAAGTTAAGGAAGAGACGACTAAAGTGATCAATTTCAAATGTGAGAGTGAAGAAAATTGAATCACGATAGTTGAGAGATAGAACCGGATTTCGGATAACACGGGAGCACGGTTCTTCAAAGATTTCCAAGAGTGCATTTATCCCTGTAAGCACATCACCACACAAACACAAACGACCACAATAGGTCATCCCCTACACTTAGGGGGTTAAAGGGATAGATACTCGGGCTGCCTCCCGAGGAGCGCTTGTTTTTGATAACCGAGTCACGAGCCTGACTCGACCCAAATTTAGTTCATGGGGAACGTGGTGAGGGATGGAATCACCTCCTGAGAGGTGTCCTCACCAAAGTATAACTTCACTCGTTGGCCATTCACCTTAAAATTAGGTCCATTAGGTTGAGCGAGCTCGAGAGTACCATATGGAAAAATTTGGGCGATGGTGAATGGGCCGGACCAACGAGATTTGAGCTTGCCCGAAAAGATTTTCAACCGAGAGTTAAAAAGTAAGACTTTGTCTCCAACATGGAACTCTCGGTTTTTGATCTTGGAGTCGTGAATGAGCTTAGTTCTTTCCTTATAGATCAAAGAATTTTCATAAGCCTCATTCCGAAGTTCATTCAGCTCATTGAGTTGGATCTTGCGTAGGTCACCGGCTTTGTTTATATCAAAATTAGCCCACTTCAAGGCCCAATAAGCCTTGTGCTCCAACTCAATGGGGAGGTGGCACGCTTTCCCGTACACAAGACGATAAGGCGTACAGCCGATCGGGGTCTTGTAAGCAGTACGGAAAGCCCACAAAGCATCATCGAGTTTATCAGCCCATGCGGCACGATGCTCTCCCACGGTTCTTTCCAAAATTCGCTTTAGTCCTCGGTTTGATATTTCAGCCTGGCCATTAGTTTGTGGGTGGTAGGCTGTGGAAAGACGATGATTTACACCGTACTTAGCCATAACTCTAGCAAATTGGTCATTGCAGAAATGAGTCCCACGATCACTAATAATGGCGCGAGGCACACCGAATCTAGCGAAAAGAGCTTTCAAAAAGTTACAAACCACCCTAGCGTCATTAGTAGGCAGAGCTTTGGCTTCAACCCACTTTGAAACGTAGTCAACGGCTACAAGGATGTATTTGTTTCCTTTAGATGAAGGGAATGGCCCCATAAAGTCGATACCCCAAACATCAAAAATTTCACACTCTTGAATGAAATTCTGAGGCATCTCGTCTTTATGTGTGATTTTGCCTTGCTTTTGGCAAACATCACATCGCTTAACCATATTGTGAGCATCACGATATATGGAGGGCCAATAAAATCCCGAATCAAACACTTTCTTTGCGGTGTAGTTGGGACCAAAGTGACCACCGGTGGGTCCTTTGTGGCAAGCATCAAGGATGTCCGACGCTGCCGGTCCATCAACACATCGACGGATAATCAGGTCGGCACATTGTTTGAATAGGTAAGGGTCGTCCCAAAAGTAAGTCTTGATGTCGGTAAAGAACTTTTTCTTTTGCTGGGACGTCAACCCTTCCTTGAGAATTCCACCTGCCAAGTAGTTTGCAAAGTCCGCAAACCACGGGGTTTCATGCGACTTCGAGTTTATAGACATTAAGGTCTCCAAGGGAAAAGAATCATTGATTTCTTTGGTCGGATGATCCCCTTGGTATGGATCCTCAAGTCTGCTAAGATGGTCCGCGGCTAAGTTTTCTGCTCCTTTTTTATCGCGAATTTCGATTTTAAATTCCTGGAGCAGCAAAACCCAGCGAAGAAGTCTTGGTTTGGAATCTTGCTTTGTCAACAAGTACTTCAGCGCGGAATGATCGGTGTACACAATGGTGGTAGAAAGGACAAGATAGGGGCGGAATTTTTCAAAAGCATAGACAACAGCTAAAAGCTCTTTTTCGGTTGTCGTATAATGCAATTGTGCCCCAGTCATTGTCTTGCTAGCGTAATGGATTGGTTGGAAGTGTTTGTTCACTCTTTGTCCAAGAACCGCTCCAATAGCAAAATCACTAGCATCGCACATCAACTCAAAGGGCAGCTCCCAATTAGGGGTAACCAAGACAGGTGCTTTGGTTAGCTTATCCTTAAGTGAGTTAAAGGCTTCAAGGCACTCTTTGGAAAAGATAAAAGGAGTATCTTTTTCCAGGAGATGGGTCATCGGGCGAGCGATTTGAGAAAAATCTTTGATGAATCGACGGTAGAAGCCCGCATGACCCAAGAAACTTCTTACACCCTTCACAGTTGAAGGTGGAGGCAATTTAGCGATTACATCGACTTTAGCACGGTCTACTTCAAGACCGGCTTTCGAGATCTTGTGTCCTAGGACGATGCCTTCTTTTACCATAAAATGGCATTTTTCCCAATTCAGAACTAGGCGAGTGTCTTCGCATCGCTTGAGCATACGTTCTAAATTGGCAAGGCAAGCAGAGAAGGAATCCCCGAAGACCGAGAAATCATCCATGAAGACTCCCATGGTTTGTTCAACCATGTCATGGAAGATAGCTAACATACATCTTTGGAAAGTCCCTGGCGCATTACATAAGCCGAAAGGCATTCTTTTGTAAGCAAAAGTGCCATAGGGACAAGTGAATGTAGTCTTCTCTTGATCTTGGGGATCGATGGGTATTTGGAAATAACCCGAGAAACCATCAAGAAAGCAGTAATATTCATTACCCGCTAAGCGTTCAAGCATTTGGTCCATAAAAGGTAGAGGGAAATGATCCTTTCTCGTGGCATCATTGAGTTTGCGGTAGTCTATACAAACTCTCCACCCGGTAACGAGACGAGTGGGAATCAACTCGTTGTGTTCATTGGGAACAACGGTTATTCCGCCCTTCTTGGGCACACAATGGATTGGACTAACCCACGGGGAATCCGAAATAGGGTAAATCATACCCGCATCCAGAAGTTTGATAACCTCTGTTTTGATGACTTCATGAATTTTTGGATTCACCCTTCGTTGGCTTTGAATAGTGGGCTTGAAGTCGTCCTCCATGAGAATTTTGTGTGTGCAGAAGTGAGGATCAATTCCACGAATATCCGAGATTTTCCACGCAATAGCTTTCTTGTGAGATTTCAACACAGCAACGAGGCGAGTCTTCTCTTCATCTTTCAAATCCGTTGCAATAATGACGGGTGACTTCTTGTTGTCGTCAAGGAACACGTACTCGAGATGTGGCGGCAACTCCTTAAGTTCCAAATCCGGAGGATTTTCGACGGGAGGCGTTTTCAAGGTCGGAGTATCGATAGCAATGACCGTGGGAGATGGAGGCGAAGGATTGTCTTCGGTGAGAAGATTGTCAAAGAAACTCATGTCTTCATCCCCCTCGGTGGGAGAATCATTAGTAGCTAAATTCGCATCTCCCATGGCATCTTCAAGATTGTTCCAGAATAAATCACTATCTCCAACTAGAGACAACGATGAATCAATAGAGGACACGGTCTCAACATTGGGAAGAGAGGTAGGAATACTTTTGCAAGCATCATTAAAGTGTTCTTCACAAGCCTCATCGAGAACGTCAATACAATTAACACTCTCATATGAATAAGGTTGTTTGGACAACTTTCCCATGTTGAAGACTACTTTATCGTCACCCACTCTCATGATAAGCTCACCGGCTTCAACATCGATGAGAGTGCGACCGGTCCTCAAGAATGGACGACCAACAATAAGTGGCACACGGGGGTCCATCTCGTAGTCGACGACAACAAAATCAGCAGGGAAGGTGAATTTGTCGACTCCTACAATGACATCTTCGGCTATCCCCACTGGATAAGCAACCGTACGGTTGGCCAATTCCAAAGTCATTTTAGTGGGGACTAGCTCTGGGAGAGATAATTGCTTCCAAACACTTAGAGGCATGAGATTAATACTGGCACCTAGATCGGCTAGGGCCATGCAATTCTCTACTCCCGGGAAATTGCAAGGGATAAGAAAACGACCCGGATCACCAAGCTTGGTTGGCAATTTCCTTAAGAGCACTGCAGAGCAGTTCTCATTAAGTTGGGTGTTGGCAATGTCGAGGAGCTTTTCCTTGTCGCTCAGAAGGTCTTTAAACATTTTGGCGTATTTGGGCATGTGAGCGAGAGCCTCAGCGAAGGAGATATTGAAATTCAGTTGTTTAAACATTTTAAGAAAGTTAGAAACCTGAATATCATCCTTGCTCTTTTGCTTCTCTTTCCTCAACCTAGAAGGATAAGGTATATTGGAAGAAGAGGAAGGCTTTGGGAATATAGGATCACTCACAACCACGGGTGGAGGAGGGGTAGAAAGAAGAGGTGGAGAAATTGGGGAAGGAGAAGGAGGAGGAATAGGAGCAAGCGACTCGTTCTCCTTAGTCACAACCACCGGTGGGGGTATAGGAAGCTCGGGTTCCTTGGTACCTTTACCACTTCGAGTGGTGATTGCTTTCATCTCCCCTCTTGGATTCGCAACGGTGTTACTCGGAAGAGTACCCGAAGAAGAGGGTTGACTACTTTGG
This sequence comes from Glebionis coronaria, assembly GCA_025667525.1. Lineage (NCBI taxonomy): Eukaryota > Viridiplantae > Streptophyta > Magnoliopsida > Asterales > Asteraceae > Glebionis > Glebionis coronaria. The sequence continues at coordinate 2,204,137 of JANFOE010000322.1, read as the reverse complement.
AAGAAACTAGCCATCATGTTCCTTAGATCATTAGTCTGGCTATCCAACGTATTTCTCATGTCAGCTCTCAAATCATTTCCTTGCTTGACCAAATCTGCCTTCAAGTTGAGCACCTCTCTCTGAAGATTTCCCACAATCGCATCGTTAGTCCTCATATAAGTTTCCACTTCTTGGTGAAGGGCGGTGGGTTGGTTGGGAGGAGCATTGTATGCAGGTGGTTGGTAAGCAGGTTGTTGGTATACTTGATTGTTACGTTGAGGTGGTTGTTGTTGCTTGTGAGGTGGGATGTATGGTTGTCGAGGTTGTTGTTGTTGTTGAGGAGGGCGATTAAGGTTTTGTTGTTGGTTTGGGTTGGTAGGAGGGAAACCAGGTGGTGAAAGATAGTTGTTGCTGCGGTAGCTGAGCAAGTTACGGTCACCTTGGGGTTTAGCTTGATAAGCAGGTTAAGGATAGGTGCCATATGCCGCATTCACATTCTCAGCAGGGTAATCTTGGGTGGCGGTACAAGTTGTGTAAGAGTGGGGACCACCGCATATCTCACAAGGTTGGCTGACAGCGTTCACTTGTGCGTTTTTGGCGTTGTTGCTGTTGTTGTTGCTGACGGTGTGTGTGACAAGCGATTCAAGAAGCGTGGTGATTTTGTCTAATCGCTTGTCGCTGTCATTAGTGCTAGCACTAGCAACATTGGTCCTAACGCTCTTGGTTTGCACACGAGATTTGTTCTCAATGATATCCCAAGCAGCATTGGAAGTCTTAGCCAATAAATTACCCCCTGAGGCACTATTCAGTGAATCTTGGTCACTCATGCTTAAACCATTGTAAAAAGTATTGATTTGATGTACTTTGGTAAAACCATGTTGTGGGCATTTTCTTAAAAGATCTTTAAAACGATCCCAAGATTCGCTGAATGACTCATCGTACTTTTGTTCAAAGTTTATAATCTCATTCCGCAAAGCGGTAGTACGAGAGGGTGGAAAAAAGTAATTGATAAACTTTGTTTCCAAATCCGTCCACGAGAGAATACTCTGTGACGGTTCCTTAGCAAGCCAATGCCGGGCTTGTCCCTCTAAAGAAAAGGGAAAAATTTGTAACCTTATAACCTCCTGTGGAACTCCATTGATCTTGACCGTGTTGGTGAGTTGTAGAAATCTCTTGATGTGGTCGTGTGGATCATCAATGATGCGTCCCAAGAATGGTTGAGCTGAGACCATCTGGATAAAGCCTGACTTGAGCTCGAAATTGTTGGCGGCAATTGGTGGTATAACAATTGGATCCGTGTTGCCATCGACATGAGCTTGCAGCAGTTCAATCATTGGGCGATTATCCGGAAGGGGCTCATTGTTGTTGTTATTCATGTTGTTGAAAGGCGGGTTGTTGTTGTTATTATTGTTGTTCGGAGGTGGTATGTTATTGTTGTTTTGTACACCAGCCATGTCTAAGTGATCGAGAGGCTCGGGCTCTTGATAAGACGTGGATCGAGTGCGCATACACCTGCAAAAGAACGAACAAAGAAAAACAAAGCAAAAATATTTTTGGTTTTTATTGTTTTTTAATTTTTAGGATTTTTGAAAATTTTATATTTTTTAGTGTTTTTGAAATTTTTTAGGAAAAAGTAACGTTCACGGGGAACGGATCCCAAAATCCAAATTCTCACAAAAAACTTTTGATCTTAACGAGAGGAGCCGGCAGCGGCGCCATTTGATACATGTCTTTTTAGTGTGGTGAAAAAGTTCGATTCTCGGAATCCTCTCGAATTGATCTCAGTTAAAAGTGGAATGATTTGTTCTTGGTGATAAGAAGTGGATTTGATTTTCTATTCTACTAAGCAAGGTGAGTGAATAAAATGGTAAGGAAATAAACTTAAACCAAGCAACGAATAAAAAGCAAAACTTGAATTAAAGCTGGAAAATTACTCTTAAGAAAAATACCCCATGCGAAATGTAAGGCTTATGCGGAAAGTATGGCCATTCGGAAAGTCCCCCTATGCGGAAAGTTGAATTCTATGCGGAATAATTGTATGATTCGGAAAAGTTGCCTCATGCGGAAAAACTAAGTGCTATTCGGAAAACTAAGGTTATGCGGAAAATTTAAAATGTTCCGAATAGGGGAAAAGTGGAAATCCCTATTCGGAATAAAAAACTCTATTCGGAGTATATGAAAAGTTCCGAATAAGAAAACAATAAACTGCCTATGCGGAATGTTGGAAAAGTTCCGAATAAGGAAACGAGAACAGTCCTATTCGGAAAAAATGAAATGTTCCGAATAATGGAAAATAAAGCTTGGCTATTCGGAAAATTATTCCGAGTAAAAGAAATTGCAACACCCCTATTCGGAATATCAAAAATTCCGAATAAGGGAAACTTAAAATTGGCTATTCGGAATTTCCTGGGAACGAAGCACAGTAGCAGACGACCCAAAACAGGGAGTTTAGTTAAAATCTAAAATCAAATCAAATACTTAAAAATGTTTTACCAATTTAAACACAAATCATTTAAACATCATAAGTAACAAATCCCACAAATAAAAACACTAAATCAACAACTTTTTGAAATCAAACTTGAATCAAATAAGAAACTTAGAAACTTGCAATAAAAATGATGAAGAACAAGATGAATAGAAAGATGGAATAGATTAATTAATGTAAAGGTAACAAGGTTAATGATTAAGGATTACAAGATGGAAAGAAAAACATGAAAATCACCAAACTCCCTAATGGAGTTGGTGATGGAACGAACAAAAGAACTGGAAAAAGAGAAAATGAACTAACTCCCTAATTGTGTGAAGGGAAAGACTATTTATACTCCTAGTGGTTGGTTGGTAAGTGGGCTTTCTCCCTTTCTTCTTGTCTTCTCGTCTTTTCAGAAAAGTTGACGTTTTCGATTCTGATTCGGGATCTGTCGTCGATTAAATCCAACTCGTCTTTTAATTTCTTCGTTAAATAGACTTGAGTTTCTTCGACTTATGAAAATCTTCCATCTTTAGTCCTTTTCTTCGATAAATCTTCGAATAGGCCTAGTGACTTCAAATCTTTTGCACCTCTTGGACAATAGACTTCGTCTTGAGTCTTTTTCCTTGGTTAATCCCGTGCAATCCCATGTTTTCTTTAATATTCATCCGGTTAGTTCTGAAAACACAATAAACACAAAAACCACGCATAATTCCAAACAAATAATATTAAATACGTGTTTTGGTCTTGTTTTAGCCCGAATTAAGTGGTAAAAGGATGGGTGTTTACACACCTATCAAAGGTCATCATCATTATTACCAGTGCTTACAACTGGTGTAGGCATGGTAGTAGATGTGGTGGTCGGTATGGTGGTCGAAGTGGTACCTAAACTGGTTTGACCAAAAGGTGGAGGAGGTATAGTATCAACCATATTAAGATCTTGATTTTAAAAACTAGAACGGTTTATGAAAAGTTTTATAAATCAAACCGCTCTGATACCAATTGAAAGTCCCTTAATATGACAATTGTTGATAAACTATAACTCTTGTAACCATGAAACACAATGAAATACTTTTCAAACGCGTAATGCTTTATTAAGTATTATAAACAAAGTATTACAAAGTGCTATGAATACACTCGTTGAATGACAACAAGATATGAACCCTAGAAACAAGTAAACTAGATTCGAGACTCAAGTTTACAAGGGAACCAATGAGACGCTGGTAGACAGCTGAGGGCTCAGCGGTTCCAAGGAGAGAATTAACTTAGATAAATTATCCAAGCACAAGGGTTGAGTTAATTCTTCCTTCTCACTCCTATTTATAGTGTACGAGGTTGCTTCCTTAGTGGGAGTAGTTGATACGTGTCACCTTCCAAATGGAAGAGTACAATGTATTAAATGCATGTCTAAATCGAGACATACCTTTAACCAACTTTAGGTGAACAGTTCTGCCAACTGTTCACCTTTTGTCCCACTAGGTCGTACTAGGATTTATCTTGAATCTCTTGTTTTGTCCCGCTCAAAACACTTGGTAGATTCTCCCGCCTAAACTATAAAGGATTGGGTAAGCTTTGCTTATCCCAGACTTCTAGGGTTCTTAAGTGATCTCTGAGTGTTGTCAACTCAGAGATCCTTGAACACCAGTACATTCCTTCAACATCCCAGCTATCCATAATCGCTGGTGAGTCTGACTTTAGATTATCTTCGACTTCTCTGACGTTGTCTTTGACTTGAATGTTCCTGGTGTGCCAGCTGAGGCTTTGCCATCCACTGGTCTAGTCTCTGTCGCTGGTCCTCTCAGCGATCAACAAACACTTAGTCTAATTAAACAAATCTAGACTGGGCCATAGTTAAAACTTTCATAGGCCCAACAGCAACGGTCCTTATCAAACTCGAAAATCGAAGGCGGGTCATCAAGTATACGTTTGATCTCGTAAAAATCGCCATCGGGATCAAAAACGTGTTTTCTTCCTCGTGGAAAAGGTTGAGCAATAAAATCGACGATAATCGAGTCGCTAGCTTCAACCGTCGTGAAACTAGGAATAAAAGGCTCTTCGATTGAAGATTTTGCCTTTGTCATTTCGACCTCGACATCGAAAAACGTATCAATGTGAGTAAGGCCATCGGCGGACTTCTCACATGATAAATCCAAAATCTCACTCGGTGTGGGATTAGGAGTAAAAGGCTCGTCTCTTAACGATTTTGCCTTGACGGTTTCAACTTTGTCCTTCGAAGGGATCGAACGTGGGTTCTCGAACATTTTAGCAAAATTACTAACACATTCCCTTCGGAATTAATTTTCGTTCATCTTGTAAAAACGAGGGTTCAACGATTTCCTTTAAAACATTTTCACATTTTTCTTTTTCAAAATCACTTGATGGAATTTCTTCATTCAAAATTGGTGTATATTGATTTAGAAAATCCTCAATAATTTCATCCTCATTAGAAAAATTAGGTTTAAAAGTTATAAGATTTAACATTCCCAAGTATCCTACGAGTTTTTCTTTTGGTTTATTTCAAAAACATTTTTCAAAACTTCGTTAGATGATGTTTTCGTTTCCTCTACGTTTTTGCAAGACGACGAAGGTAGCTTGAACCTCTCCTTTGAGATTAGGATTGGTGACGTTCGATGAAGAACTCGACTCGTATGAAGCTACTTTTTTCTCTAAGGTCTCAACCGTTGAAAGAAGTTCATTTCGCTTATTAGTGTAAGCCTCCACAACTTTATCAACAAGTTTATCCCATCTCTCGTCATTTAGGTCAAATAAACGTTCTTGTTCTTTAGAAGCGGCATCATATTCGTTTTCCAACTCGGTTCTCATGGAGGCCATTTCCTTTAAGTAAAATTCCTTTTGAGTTTCCAATTGTTTTTCGTAATGTTCCTAAAGATTCATACCTTGTTCTTGAATCATCGTTAAGTTTTCATTATTACGTCTCATATAGTTACAAAAGGCGTTTTGATTCATCTCATCATTTTGATCACAATTATAAGACGAATCATATGACTAATAAAACGAAGACGATGGGTGATCTTGGTCGTAAGATCGAAACTTGTCACCACGATCACATGGAGCGGAGTTATAGATATAACCCTCTCGACCTCCAATAACCTTACAATTAAAACAATTAGCACCATCGGGCGGGTGATAACTAAGATTTTAGTTAGGAAAATTGTTCTTTGTCGTATGTCTAATCGAATTGATAACTGGTTAACTATGCGACTCAGTTGTCTTTGGTGAAACAAATAGTTGTGTCGTTGTAGTAATTAAAAAGTGCAAAACTTTAAAGTAAAGAGCAGTAAAATAAATTTAAATGTAATTGAAAATAAATGACGAGTAATTAAAACGTGACAAGAATTAAAGGGCACTAAACGTAAATGACGCAAACTTAAAACTATCCTAAATGAAAACTTAAAACGCAACTAAAACTTAAACTAAGGCACGGCTTAACATAAATCTAAGGCAAGTAAACTTAAAGTGCGACTAAGGAAAAAGGCGGGAAAAGTAAAGCTTAAAAACTAAAACTTAAAAACTGAAACTAAAAAGAACCTGAAAACAGCTCATTCGGAATAATCCTTCGTTCGGAATAATCACTCATCCGGAATGTCACCTTCGTTCGGAATGATTCTTCTTCACTCGGAATAATTACCAAAACCCTTGATCCGGAATGTTCCGAATGAACACCCCCTTGATCCGGAATATACAAGTTATTCCGAATGAGTTCCCTGATCCGGAATGTTCCTTGACTCGGAATACTGCTGATTCGGAATAAATCACAACTCCTTTATCCGGAATGTTCCGAATGAACAGTTGATCCGGATTATCAAATGTTCCGAATGAACCCTTGATTCGGAATGTTCCGAATGAACTTCCCTTGATCCGGAATATCCTCTTGGTTCGGAATGTTCCGAATGAGCACTTTGATCCGGAATAATTTCCTTTATTCGGAACAAACACTGATCCGGAATACTTTCCTTGATTCGGAATGTTTGGCTTGATTCGGAATAAAAGCTTTATCCGGAATATGTCACCTATCCTGAATATTTGCTTTGTTCGGAACAATCACAACACCACCTTGATTCGGAACAAATGCTTTGATTCGGAACAATCAACAAAATACCTTCACTCGGAATAATCTGGGCTTTGATCCGGAATAAACCTGGGAAACAGAAACGAAGAACACGGGACAAAAAAAAATACGGATCTACCAAAACTAATCAAAATCAACCACAAGATTAAATCAAACTAATCACAAATAATCTAATAAAAAATACTAATCAAACCAAATCAATAACACTAACAATAATAATCAAAATAATCAAAACCCACTTAAATCAAATCAATAAAACATCAAAAACATAAACATGAACATAAGCATAAAGATTAATGATTAACAAGAAAGGAAGATAAGAGATGAACAAAAGTAAAGATTGACAATAATTAAAAGGAAACTTACTTGTAATTAAAGGTATTTAAGGTGCAAGACCATTAAGTAAATGACATGTATTTAAATTGCAATTAAAGTAAATGGTGGAAGACTAATTGTCACACTTAGCCAACAAGAGAAAATGAAATGAAATCTAATCTATTTATAGGAGGATTAGGGAGGTGCTTAGGAAGCTTCCTCCCCTCTTTCTTCTTTCTTTAGTTGCATCATTAAGTCCTTAATCTTCTTAATTCTTCGACTTTAATGACTTTGTCTCGGGATTTCTTTAAACTCGTCTTGTAATTCTTCAATAAATTAGACTTGAGTTCTTCGGCTTTTAGTAAACTTCCGTCTTTTGACTTTTTCTTCGATAAACCTTCAGAATTGGTCTTGGACTTCCGTTCTTTTTGCACTCTTGATTTCTTGACTTCGTCTTTTGTCTTTTTCTTTGATAAAAGCCCGTGAATGCCCGTGTTTTCTCCCCTTTTCACATTTTCGTCCTAAATCAAAACAAAAACACAAACCACGCATAATTCCGACATTTACGACATAAAATACACGTTTTGGCTCGGTTATTATTGTAGTTAAGTGGTAAAAAGGATGGGTGTTTACACACCTATCAAATCCCCTACACTTGACCATTGCAATGTCCTCATGCAATGCATTAGTTACAAAGCACGATTACATTTTCCATCATAATCAATCCATATTGGCCTTTATTAAAGAGATAGAAAATTATACACATTCAAAGTAAAGAAATCAAAAACATACCTTCGGGTTTTGGAAATGTCATGAATGATCATCATCCTCAAGTTTTCACTTTCTCCAAACCAAGCTTAAAAATGAGATCATTGTTATTATAAGTTAGCAAACCAACACGAACTCATGTGGGCCAATTATTTACTTAGACTCCCTTATTCCTAGGTGTATCTCTTATATTTTATTGTTGTCTTGAATGATCACGAGGATGCATTGTTGACTTATTTTGATAGTTATTTAGGCTGAAAATAAAGTGGGACGATTTAATCAATAGTTAGCTAAAGGACAAAATCTTTTAAAACTGCTTCTCGGGACCTCATAAAGTTCATATCTTGGCATAACTCGCTTCGCGATTTGAGACCTTTCTCGGGCCGATATTTGGCAGTGACTTCATACTTCAAATCTTGAGAGCGTTCATGAAATAATGGCCTTCTCTTCATAATAGAAATTTCTTCACTTGAAGTTTTGAGAGATACTTCATATTTGGACCACAACTTATTCATTTTTCTCCAATCTTTACTTGGGATTTTGATATACAACGATCCGCCTCCTTTTGGACTTGGATCTATTTATCCTCATACCTTGTTAGGGTCTTTTCGGATAGACTTCTCCATGATCTTTACGGGAGTATTTGCTTTTCGTCGTGTGTCTCGATCCTTCATATTGATTTTCGATAAATGATTCTTCACATCACTTTGGATTTTTAGCAACAAAATGTAGCCCTCATGCCTTGTTAGGGCATTTTCGGACTCGCCAATCTTCGCATCCCGCTTCAATAAGTTATGCCTTAGCTATGAACTCTAATCCATACCGAGCAACTTTTAAACGATCTTGGGCTAGAAGCTAAGTAACTTTTCAAATCGTACAACCTTATTTATTGCAGATAAATTTATTAGCAAGCGATGGGAGAATAGGCTTATAATTAACTCACATAAATTCACGAAAGAATACCAAACTTATAATTGACTCTATCATCTCCCGTTCTCCACAGTTTAAAATCTCAAGGAATGAGACTCGTGGATACTTAGCCTATTAAATCAAAGTTTTGGGTTTTTGAGTCGTCTATAGGATCTTGCAAATTCTTAGACTTTTTCAAGTTTAGAAATCGCATTTTAAAGTTCCCTTGATAAACAACTCTCTAGGATCAATTATAGGAACTTGCGAAAAGTTTTTGTTCTTAACCCGTGAGAGTTAAGACTTTTGCGTTTTATAGCTCCCTATATAAAAGCCTAGCAAAACTTGACTTAAACACGTTAAGGATACTAGCAAGAGTAAACTTAGATAAGTAACTCGGGTTGAGTCAAAAGATTCACAACGTTTGAAAATTAAAACCACTTTATTAAAATTTTATCTAATAAGGAAAGAAAATAACTATACAAAGGGAAAAACTAATAGGCCAAAATAGATCAAAATTTTTGAAAAATGTCGAAAAATTGATTTTCCGGTTAAAATGAGGACAAATACAAGGAAAAGACCACTTAACTTCGATAGAAGTCCCCCCTACACTTAACATAAACATTGTCCTCTATGTTTAAGCATGTGGGAGTAAACTCCCCTACACTTAGGACATTGTGCACGTTGTTTAAATCTTGCTAAGGAAAGACAACTAACGAGATTCCTATTTTAATATTGGAAAATATAAAATAGTGAATCGAAAAGAGTTTAGGATAGAACCGAGATGACGGAAACACGGAATCACGGTTCGTCAAAAGTCATCAAGAGTGTGTCTTTGAAGCTCTAATCCCGGCACATGATAAGAAAGAAAACAAGAAACACCACGGGCTCCCCCTACACTTATGATAAAGATAGCTAAAAGATAGATACATGGGTTGCCTCCCAAGAAGCGCTTGATTTTTGTTCACCGATTCGTGAGCCTGACTCGACCTTGATTATCATAGGAAGAAGCATGAAACATATCCACCGGGATCAAAGACATAGTTTTTGTCCATCAAATAACACAAGCTTAAGGCGAACAAGACAAGCCAAAGAAGAGTAGGCAAGGTTCCCTTAAGCAAAGACGGAGCACGGTGGGAGCAAGGGTGAAGAGGTGCAAGCAGATCATCAATAGTTCCAAAGGTTTTTCCTTTTATTTCATCAGACGGATACTGAGATGGCTTAAAAAGTGCAATACCTGGGTCGAACACCTTTTCTTTTAGGGGAAAATAGCACTCAAGCTCAGCAGAATTTGAAGATGATCCTCGAAGAAAATGCACAACCTCGTCCTCAGAAGGTGGACAAAGAGGTGTCAAATCATACGTGCTGCGGATGTTGGTGTCTGTGACAACCGTGGTTTTGAGGTTCGTCACTTGGTCTTACTTTTAGGTTATTTTATGTGTGACTACTTGATTTTTGTGCTTACGTGTTTATTTTGTGTGAACGAGGTTGGTGTGATTATCGTTTATGAGTATAGAGTACTCATAAGTAAATCGAGGAACGGTTAATTCATGTTCATGAGATCACAATTAGTGACTATGAAATGAAATGGTGATATTTTGGTGGTTACGTATACGTATAAGTATTATAGTAATAGTGTATTTTTTTAGGATTTACGGTTTAGCATTTAGAGGTCTCGGATAAGGTAATTAGCCATATGAATATTTTTCGGGATGGTTTTAAGTCATTTAGGACATATTTATAAAGTTTATTTAAAAATTTGAGATTTTTTTTAAAAGTGTATATTTTACGTCTTTTACGATAAAACGCGTAAAATTGACTAGTTTTACGGTTTTGGGGTTTTGGAAGCTTTAGGAGCTGTAATAAATTAAGGTAAATTAAGGTAATATTAATAAGGTATTAATTAACAATAAAAAGACAAAAAATAAAGGAAAAAACGAAATTAGGGGTGTTTGGGTCGGTTTAGAAGAGAAAAAAAAGGGAAAAAAGGAAAAAAAAAGGAAAGTGGGCTTTGGGTTGGACTAGGATTCACCCATACCCTATATAATGTATATAATAAACCAAATTCATTATTTTTCTCCTGGAGATGAAGTAAATTCGTGAGTCTTATAAAAAATTAGGGTTCTTCATAAAATTTGGGGGTTTTCATAAATCCAAGGTAAATCTTCAAATCACTTTTTTAATTAAATTGTTTTTATGTTTTCTTTAATAATCTTATGATGGATTTAGGTTAGGGTTTAATATAAAAACAGTAAATTAATGTTGTATTAATCATAATATGATGATTACATAAATTAGGGCTTGTAATTAGAGGGATTAGGGTTAATTAATGAGGTTGATTTTGTTAAACCCGTTTTTAAAAACTGGGCAGATTTTTGAGTCAATTGTTTTGATCATATCGGGAGTTCTATAAACTCTTATTTTACGATCCAAGTACCCCTGGAAAGATATTTGAAGTGGCTTTCCAATGCAAGAAATGAGAACTAAATTGGAGGTCGGGAAGTGGGTCAAAAACAGGTTACAACAGTCAGAGGTCAAAACAGTTTTGAATTCAGCTTGCTTTCTTTTTAAGTTTTGGGTTGTTTGGGGCACTTAGGGTTGCATTGGGATCTTCTCACGAACGTGAGAGATGGTTTATATATTGTAGTTAATATCTGTACTTGGGCTAAGGTGGTGGTTTAGGGTAAGACCCCTTAATGGTAACAAACTTTTAGTACGTTTAAAATCAGGAAATCTGGAATGACGAAAGTAGATATATATATATCGGGGCCTTAACAGTAGCTTTAAGGTTAGGGCAAGTGGGAGGTGTTAGCTAACATATGTAAGGGTGTGAATATTCCTTTTACAGAAACCATGGGTAGGTTTAAGTGGGCGTTTGACCTAAAGTTTTGAGACCTAAAAACTGGGACTGTTTTGGGTAAAATACGAACGGGTTAGTTGTTAAACTTAACCAAGTTAAGGACTTGTTAAGGAAGGGTAATGGGGTAATTAGAGCTTATTAATGAGGTAAATATGTGAGAATGGGTTAGATGTCCATCATAGGTTAATGATCCATCTTAGTGATTGGTTCGTTTATTGATTTCGTGTTTTTGGTTTGTTAGCTTGTTGCTAGTGCAAGGACGTGTGAAGGAGCTATCAGGTGAGTGTTCATAGTCCCATATTTATTTTTATTTTTGACTTCCAGATGGGATGGAAGAGACACTGTGTTGAGTTGTTTCTAAATTGTTTCTGTGAATGTTTTATGGTTGTGATGGACTTGTGTGTACACTTATGTGATTAACTGCTATGCGATTTTTGATATGTTATTGTGGTTTGACAAGGTAGTGGCCTTGTGGTTTGACAAGGTAGTCGCCTTGTGGTTTGACAAGGTAGTGGCCTTGTGGTTTGCCAAGGTAGTGGCCTTGGGATAGGTACATAGGGTGATCATCTAAGGTACCATGATGTTGTTTGGCAAGGTAGGAGCCTTGGATTGGTTTGGTATGATTGGTCTTGATTGATAGTTGTTAATACATAATTGTAACACATTGTCCATATGTTATTGTGTTGATGGTTGTTTTTCACAGTTTGTAATTGATTTAGCGTTGGAGTCTAAACCTATGACTCTCACCAACTTTATGTTGACGTGTTTTAGTGTCTCTTTCAGGTGATACTATGGTTAAGCATGAGAAAATAAGTGGCTAGGATGGGAGAAGCATAGGATTGCATATAGAAGGAGAATCCCCGTTTCCTTCTTAGTTTTATTTGATTGTTCTTTTAATAAGTGATATTGTTGGCACCTATATGTTTGTTTTGTTTGTGATATTTGATTGTCTTGGGTAAGAGGTAGGACTGTTACCTACTTACCTAGACTCCTGCATTGTTGAGATATTGTCATGACCTTCGTGTCACCATTTTTACGACATTTCTTATTTCATATAGTTATCTCTATAGACACGCCATGTTGTGATGATATCCATACGTCGCGCCCCATGTTCCGCCATGGTGGGGTGTGACAGAATGGTATCAGAGACAATGGTTTTAGAGAATTAGGTTGCCTAGTCGCGTAGCCTAGTCTATAGCTTAAGGGTCCCTGCATATAGGCGTCATAGGAGTATGTGTGCATTTTATATTAATTGATGTGTTTGGATGTTATTTATTGCGATGTTTTGACTAGTATGAATTGAACCGTAGTATGTTCATACTTAGTCACATGTTATTTTTTTCGGGTTTGTGACTAGTGCGGGTTGAACCATAATCGTCCACGCTAGTCACTGTTGTATTTTGCTTAAATGGTACATTATAGTACATAATTTAGTACAAGGTAGTTTCTATCTTTTATCGAGTTATTCTACATACCTGAGGTATGTTATTTTTTCTTTTGATGTTTAAGTCATGTTCCCTAAGAATCGTGTGGTGGTTCGAGTTACTAGGAGTAGGTGGATAGGAAGGGTTTTAAGCTGTTTTCCACTCTTACGGGCGACATGACTTATAACTGATTATATTTTTGTTTTGGATTTAGTCTAGGCTGTTTTAGCTAGACTATGGATTTCGGTATTCCAAGAGTTTTATTATGTTAGTTTTATAGTTGGAGTTTTAGACCTTATTGGTTATGTGGTTATGAGCTTATGTGAGTATATGGGTTTATGTGTTATATGTTGTATTGATTCTTATAAGTGTCATCATAGGAGGAAGTGCATTGGGGAAAGGGTAATTGTATAAGTATGGTGGCCAACATAGTTATACAAGTACCACAACTTCAATGGGTTCTCAAGTATGATTGCATGAAAGAGGATTAGTACATGCTTGTATATGGTGAGATGTAGATATTGGGTATACGTATAATATATGGGTTTATGTAACGGCTGCCTACGATATGGCTATTTTTATTAGTGTGTTATATGTTTTGGGTTATAGTTGTGTTGTGTGATTTTGGGGTCACACGATATGGTTTGGTTTTGGAGGTGGGTTTTATGCTTTGTTGTGGCACGGTGAGATGGTGATTACTCGTGTGGAAAAACTAGTGTATGACGTGATTGGTTGATCCGACATGTATGGTAACGAGTATGTTTTGGGTGATTTAATAGGTATATATATGCGGATGTATATATACTACTATGTGTTAAGTTATGGTATATGGTCGTTCACTAGTTATTATAACTTGAACGTACCTTGTGTTTGTTCGTGTTATATGGTGCTGGAGTTGATGGAGTTTCAACAACGTTTCGATTTTTTTGAACTGTGTCTTGTAGCGTATTCTTTGAGTTCATATTTCACGTGTACGTTTTAAAATGTTGTTCTGGGTTTTAAGTCCGTTGAAATAAATGGAGATTTCTTTTGGGATAATGAAATCTTTGGGTTGAGTCTTACATTTCTTTTGGTTGGTATATGGAAAAAGGGGGGACTTGGAAATCTACTATAGAGTTAGATAGTTGGTTGTATTCGGTAAAATAAGGGTAAGGTGTTGGAGTCATGTTTGAAACAAGATGTAACATAAGTTTTTTTTATCAACACTTATTTATTTCAAATTCTAAAAGACTTTCTTTAAAATAAAGCGAAGTAAAATTTCTTTCTACTTACATAGTTTATATAATTGGATTTAACCGATTCATGTCATTTATAGTTATTAATACAAGGTTAAAAGGAGTTTATGAATATTTCACATACAATTATATCTTTCATTGAAAAGGATTGGATTGATCACTAAGTCTATTCTTTAGTTTTTAAAACAACTAGCATAAAATTGTTTTGGTCATAACTTGTTCGTTTTTATAGCTTTTTGGGTGATTCAAAAGCCTAAAATTATGTACACAGAACGTACTTTTCAAATATTCAGAATGTATAGTCATGGGAGGTCAGTGGACTGGTCGGAATTGTTGTACAAGTGTCGGGTTCAAGGTTGAGTTTGAATAGTAGTTTTATTTTTATGATTTGGGATGCACGGGATACCTAGTCTTTGAGTTGAGTTTTGAGAACGTCTAGAAGGTTGTTTGTAGATGGTTTGAGTCACATAGATGTGGGGAGGTAAAAAAAAATTAAAAAAAAAAAATATATATATATTCTTTTGGAAAGTCGATCTTTTGCACGGTTTAAATAATATGTCGCGGGGCGTAATATGTTTGGTTGCCATTGGGTGTTTCTTGGATTATTTTTCGTTGTCATGGGTCATTTGGAATTGATACATGTTTTGGGTTTGAGTTTTCTTTGGAGTCTCGTGGTTTTTGATTTGTTTTAATTGGTGCACGTGAAATGTCGTTAGTTATCCGTGGGTTTAATTCGTCGATCGTATCTGGTGTATTCAGGATGTAGTTTTGGTTTTGTATGGTTTAGGAGCGTTGAGGTAGAACCATGAATAGAGCAAGTAGGAGAAGTGAGAGGAGTTGTAGTTAGTGTCTTCCAAGGCAAATCGTTGATGGAGTGAATTAAGAACAAGAGCTGTTAGAAATTGCAAGGAATTTATTTGTATTGCCGCTAAGAGAGGGTGTGAGGAGGACATAATTGAAATTGCTATGGATGTTGTATGAACGCTTTGGGTTTACGGTTATGCATTTGGCTTCGCCAAAGCACTAGCGGTTTCATGGAGTCAATGAACCGAGTGTGCATGAACGTATATAAACGAGTTGTCATCGGGAGCATCGACGACATCTTGATCTACTCAAATCATAGAAGGAGGATGAGGCAAATTATGTGTTGGTTTTGGAGTTGTTAGTAAAGGGAATGAAACGTGAGATTTTCAAGTGTGAGTTTTAGGATTTGGTTGGCCAGGAATAGTAGTCAGAGATGATGGCATATCGTAGAACCAGCAAGGGGCGAAGTGAAGAAGGACGAGGAAGCATTTTGGAGGCTGAAGAGGTGGATTGGATGATGAGCAGATCTTGGCATTATCGGAAGGACTGGATGAATTCGCGAAGCATGACGATACGTGGAGCAGGGATTTGGACGCGTACGAGGACGACAAAGAAAGGCGATCGCTTATACGTTGCAGGAACTGAAGATTTGGAAGAACTGGATAGACTTAGTTAGTGGAGCTGGACTGTTATATCTGCCTAGAATGCTAGAGGCATTTGGTGTACGAGACGTGGAGAATGATCTATACGGATCATGAACATATCCAACACATATTCAATCATCTTGATTGAACATTTGGCAAAGGTGATGGGTGGAGTTAATTGATGAAAGAAAATTGCAAGGCCAAGTACCATCTGGGAAAGGCAAGCATGGTCGATGAGACATGGAATAAGAAGGATGAGGTGAAGCTGAGACGAACTTGAACTATAGGGATGATGTATTAGAGTGGTTTGGATGAAGGATGTGGGTTGCACGAGTTGAGTTGTCTAAAGCAGTGAACGCGTCAACATTTATGTTGCATGGCTTGGACAATCGTAAGGAGGAAAGGGACGTAGACTATACTTCCTACATGGATAGGAGTAGTTTAGAAAGGGCGATGTAAGGACGAAGTTGGTGGAAGGGATACATAATGCGGTGGGGGATTAAGTACGATGAGAGTTGGGTGATAGTCGATAGACTGACTAATTCATCACCTATTTCAAGAGGAATGAGAAGTCACGTAGTTGGGAAGTTGGAAGAATTAATGGATATGTGAAAGACCGTCATAGGTCACTTTGTAAGGAAATTGGAATTTAAAGTAGTTTGGGATACGGACTGAAGGGAGTTGATGAACGTAATTGGACATGGGTGATTGATTTAGAGGTAGTTCGGAAACTCGTTAGCGATGGCTGAGTTTTCATATAATGATAGTTATCGTACTAGAAGTCGATAAATGCCATTTGAGGCACGATATGAAAGGATAGGGTGAGTTGTCCTCATTGTGGACTAGAATTGGTAAAAGAGGCTACTAATGTGGTAATGGTGTTTGTGGACAGAATGAGAGCAACAAGGGATGCTATGTAGAAAAGGAGGAAACCACTAGATTTAGTGACAAAGTTATGTATGGAGTTTCACCCATAGTAACGGGTGGTATGTTTTGGTAAAATAGAAGAGTTGATGTAGAGTTTTGTAGGTCCATTTATGATCTTTGGGAAGATCAGACCATTAGCTTATTAGCATAGAATTATCTGGGGGAAATGAGTTGTATACATGATACATTTCATGTATTGGGATTGGTAAATGTTGTTTGAGGATGCATATTTGCATGTCCGGTTATTTGGGTTTTGTGCTAATAAGAGTCTTTGTTTTATCGAAGAGTCATTTGCGAGATTTATTGACTGTGAGGTCAAGAGTTTGGCAATGGGTTTAATTTTGGTTTGTACATGTGGTATCTTGAAACTTGAACTGAAGTTCACGTGGAAATGAGAGGAGTTCATTTAGAACAAGTATCCTCGTGTGATTTGTTGTCTGTGTGTTGATCCTAAGGAGTAAATCTCGGGACGAGATTTCTATTAGGAGGGAGTGATGTGACAACCGTGGTTTTGAGGTTCGTCACTTGGTCTTACTTTTAGGTTATTTTATGTGTGACTACTTGATTTTTGTGCTTACGTGTTTATTTTGTGTGAACGAGGTTGGTGTGATTATCGTTTATGAGTATAGAGTACTCATAAGTAAATCGAGGAACGGTTAATTCATGTTCATGAGATCACAATTAGTGACTATGAAATGAAATGGTGATATTTTGGTGGTTACGTATACGTATAAGTATTATAGTAATAGTGTATTTTTTTAGGATTTACGGTTTAGCATTTAGAGGTCTCGGATAAGGTAATTAGCCATATGAATATTTTTCGGGATGGTTTTAAGTCATTTAGGACATAGTTATAAAGTTTATTTAAAAATTTGATATTTTTTTTTAAAAGTGTATATTTTACGTCTTTTACGATAAAACGCGTAAAATTGACTAGTTTTATGGTTTTGGGGTTTTGGAAGCTTTAGGAGCTGTAATAAATTAAGGTAAATTAAGGTAATATTAATAAGGTATTAATTAACAATAAAAAGAAAAAAAAATAAAGGAAAAAACGAAATTAGGGGTGTTTGGGTCGGTTTAGAAGAGAAAAAAAGGGAAAAAAGGAAAAAAAAAAGGAAAGTGGGCTTTGGGTTGGACTAGGATTCACCCATACCCTATATAATGTATATACTAAACCAAATTCATTATTTTTCTCCTGGAGATGAAGGAAATTCGTGAGTCTTATAAAAAAATTAGGGTTCTTCATAAAATTTGGAGGTTTTCATAAATCCAAGGTAAATCTTCAAATCCCTTAATTAAATTATTTTTATGTTTTCTTTAATAATCTTATGATGGATTTAGGTTAGGGTTTAATATAAAAACAGTAAATTAATGTTGTATTAATCATAATATGATGATTACATAAATTAGGGCTTGTAATTAGAGGGATTAGGGTTAATTAATGAGGTTGATTTTGTTAAACCCGTTTTTAAAAACTGGGCAGATTTTTGAGTCAATTGTTTTGATCATATCGGGAGTTCTATAAACTCTTATTTTACGATCCAAGTACCCCTGGAAAGATATTTGAAGTGGCTTTCCAATACAAGAAACGATAACTAAATTGGAGGTCGGGAAGTGGGTCAAAAACAGGTTACAACAGTCGGAGGTCAAAACAGTTTTGAATTCAGCCTGCTTTCTTTTTAAGTTTTGGGTTGTTTGGGGCACTTAGGGTTGCATTGGGATCTTCTCACGAACGTGAGAGATGGTTTATATATTGTAGTTAATAAATGCACTTGGGCTAAGGTGGTGGTTTAGGGTAAGACCCCTTAATGGTAACAAACTTTTAGTACGTTTAAAATCAGGAAATCTGGAATGACGAAAGTAGATATATATATATATCGGGGCCTTAACAGTAGCTTTAAGGTTAGGGCAAGTGGGAGGTGTTAGCCAACATATGTAAGGGTGTGAATGTTCCTTTTACAGAAACCATGGGTAGGTTTAAGTGGGCGTTTGACCTAAAGTTTTGAGACCTAAAAACTGGGACTGTTTTGGGGAAAATACGAACGGGTTAGTTGTTAAACTTAACCAAGTTAAGGACTTGTTAAGGAAGGGTAATGGGGTAATTAGAGCTTATTAATGAGGTAAATATGTGAGAATGGGTTAGATGTCCATCATAGGTTAATGAGCCATCTTAGTGATTGGTTCGTTTATTAATTTCGTGTTTTTGGTTTGTTAGCTTGTTGCTAGTGCAAGGACGTGTGAAGGAGCTATCAGGTGAGTGTTCATAGTCCCATATTTATTTTTGTTTTTGACTTCCAGATGGAAGAGACACTGTGTTGAGTTGTTTCTAAATTGTTGCTGTGAATGTTTTATGGTTGTGATGGACTTGTGTGTACACTTATGTGATTAACTGCTATGCGATTTTTGATATGTTATTGTGGTTTGACAAGGTAGTGGCCTTGTGGTTTGACAAGGTAGTGGCCTTGTGGTTTGACAAGGTAGTGGCCTTGTGGTTTGCCAAGGTAGTGGCCTTGGGATAGGTACATAGGGTGATCATCTAAGGTACCATGATGTTGTTTGGCAAGGTAGGAGCCTTGGATTGGTTTGGTATGATTGGTCTTGATTGATAGTTGTTAATATATAATTGTAACACATTGTCCATATGTTATTGTGTTGATGGTTGTTTTTCACAGTTTGTAATTGATTTAGCGTTGGAGTCTAAACCTATGACTCTCACCAACTTTATGTTGACGTGTTTTAGTGTCTCTTTCAGGTGATACTATGGTTAAGCATGAGAAAATAAGTGGCTAGGATGGGAGAAGCATAGGATTGCATATAGAAGGAGAATCCCCGTTTCCTTCTTAGTTTTATTTGATTGTTCTTTTAATAAGTGATATTGTTGGCACCTATATGTTTGTTTTGTTTGTGATATTTGATTGTCTTGGGTAAGAGGTAGGACTGTTACCTACTTACCTAGACTCCTGCATTGTTGAGATATTGTCATGACCTTCGTGTCACCATTTTTACGACATTTCTTATTTCATATAGTTATCTCTATAGACACGCCATGTTGTGATGATATCCATACGTCGCGCCCCATGTTCCGCCATGGTGGGGTGTGACAGTGTCGTCCGGTTGCTTCTCCTTTGAAAGAATTTTCTTCAAATCCGAAGTAGGATCAACACCATAATCATCAAAGTCTAAAGGAGGAGCATCACTCTCATGAGGGAAGTATGTATTGAGAAAAGTAGAGAAGTCTTCCTCAAATGAGTAGTCATCCAAAGTAGGATTAAGCATGGATGGCGGAGGATCTTCATCATGAGAAGAATCACTCGAAAGAGTATCGGCCTCATCAAAATCATCATAAGTGGGCATGTCGGGATACTCGGAAGTGAAATCATCATAATCATCTCCATCGGAACTAGAATCATAAGCATCAAAGATCGGTGGAGAATCATATATGGGTGAAGGTTCCAAATTGGAGAGAGAATCATCCACATCATCTTGAGAAAGTGGATTATCATTGCAAGAATCGAATAGAGGATTGTTGTAGACAACAAAATCATCAAGCACATTAATCATATTCGCTGATTCTCTTCCAAAGGATTTGCTTGTAAGCTTCCCCATTTCAAAAACTTGTGCATCATCCCCGACTCTTAAAATGAGCTCACATTTATCCACATCAATTAAAGCTCTACCGGTTCTCAAAAATGGGCGTCCAAGTATTAACGGAATACGAGGGTCCATTTCATAATCAACAACGACAAAGTCGACCGGAAAAGTGAATGTGCCAACTTTAATGAACACATCTTCGGCAATACCAACGGGGTAAGCGAGAGTGTGATTGGATAACTCAAGAGTCATTTTGGTGGGTGTAAGGTCGGGCAATGATAACTTTTCCCAAACACTTAAAGGCATCAAATTAATACTTGCCCCGAGATCGGCTAAGGCAGTAAATTTGTCGGTTTGGTTAAAAGTACAAGGAAGCACAAAACGAACAGGATCTCCAAGTTTCTCCAGAAGTTCTTTAAGAAGGACGGCAGAACAATTTTCATTCAATCGAGTATTAACAAACTCGGCCATCTTCTCCTTCTTATTAAGCAATTCCTTAAACATCTTGACAAATTTAGGCATTTGTGCAAGAGCTTCAACAAGGGGAAAAGTGACGGGCATTTCCGAAACTTTCTTCAAATAGTTTGACACTTGAATGTCATCCTTGGTGTGCATTTTGGCCTTGCCTAAGCGAGATGGATAAGGAATATTGGGTTTGGGTGGTGAAGGTGTAGGTGTAGCAGGTAAAGGTTGAGATGTTGAAGGTTTAAAGGTGGAAGGTGGGGTTGGTGGAGGATTCTTGGTGGGTACTTCATTATGACGAGGCGGAGACGGTAATGGTGTTCTAATACTAGGTGTAGGAGTAGTAGGGATAAATGGTGGTGGAGGAGGTGTAGATGATGGGGGCGGGATAGGTGGGCCTACTAAAGTAACTCCACTACAGGTAGTAATAGCACTCACATTCGCTCGCGGATTGGCGACGGTGTTTGAAGGTAGAGAACTCGAAGTAGAGGGTTGAGTGGTGGGCAAGAAACTAGCCAACATATTCTTTAAATCATTCGTTTGATTGCTAAAGGAGGTTTGTATATTATCTCGAAGCTCGGATCTAATGTCATTCCCTTGCTTGGTGATATCTCCTTTCAAATTGATAATTTGGCTTTGTAGATTCTTGATTTGCTCTCCTTGGGTTGTCATTAAGGCTTCAACATCTTGATTCATGGGTGGGGCTTGTTGAGCGGGTGGGTGATAAGGATTAGAAGCTCGAGGTGGGATTTGGTTGCTTCTAGTGTAGTTGTTGTTGGGGTTTTGGTTTTGAGGAGAAAAACCGGGTGAAAGGTAGTTGTTTGACCGGTAACTTAGCAAATTTCTATCCCCTTGAGGTCGGGCTTGGTAATTTTCCGGTGAATAATTACCATAAGCCACATACACGTTTTCCGGATTTCCTTGAGTAGAAGGACAATCAGTGTATGAGTGAGGACCGCCGCATGTCTCACAAGGATTGACTACAGCTTGAACTTGTTGTTAGTTTGTAGCGAGAAGCAAGATATTTTTGTTCATTTCGGCCATCATGCGGGTGAATTCGGTCATATCAGGGTTTGCTGATGTAGAAGAAACATTGACTCTCGGGTTGTTCCTTGAAGAAGCGGAGGAATCCCAGTTTTTGTGATGAGTAGTCATGTTTTCAATAAGCTCTCTACACTCCTCGGGTCTTCTTTTCATAAATGTGCCACCGGCGGCTGCATTAATCGTATCACGATCTCGAAAAGTCAAACCGTTGTAGAAAGTATCAATTAGGGTCACAGGGAGCATGTTGTAGTTTGGGCAACGATCGATCAAAACATTATATCTTTCCCAAGCATCAAAGAGAGATTCATCAGGTTCTTGCATGAAACCGCTGATTTGATTGCGAAGGCTCGTGACCATGGATGGTGGAAAGTAGCGCGACAAAAAGCGTTGAGTCATGTCATCCCAAGTATGAATGGAATTCTTCGGGAGACGATCAAACCATTTCTCGGCGTGGTGTGATAAAGTATGTGGAAAAAGTTGTAGGAGAAGAACATCCATTGTGGCACCGGGCAACTTCATGCTTTGGGTAATAGTAATGAATTTGTCGAGGTGTTTGTTGGCATCATCATCAGGCATTCCTCGAAAAGGATTAGTTTGCACTTGCTGGATCATATGATGCTTCAACGAAAACTCCGGAGCCGTGATTTGCATCGGCGCAATCGGTCCTCCTCGTCCAAACATGGTAGGTTGACAAAGCTCCTCCATTGTCCGAAGATCGGGCTGTGGAAGAACATTGTTGTTGTTATTATTGAGGTGCGGTGGATTATTGTTGTTTACACCTGCCATAGCTAAATCTTCACGAGTCTCGGGCTCTTGATAATTTGAAGATCTAGTACGCATACACCTGCGAAAGCAAAAGAAAACAATACCAAACACAAAGAGAATATATATACACAATAAAAATAAAATCTTTTTGGATTTTTGAAAATTTTTAATTTTTATGGTTTTTTGAAATTTTTAAGCAAGAAAAATAGAATTGTTCGTTGAAATCGGTCTAATCGAATTGATAACTGGTTAACTATGCGACTCAGTCGTCTTTGGTGAAACAAATAGTTGTGTCGTTGTAGTAAAATTAAAGGTGCAAAAACTTTAAAGTAAAGAGCATGTAAAATAAATCTAAATCTAATTTAAAATAAATGACAAGAATTTAAAAGCGTGACGAAAAAGTAAAAGGCACTAAAAGTAAATAATGCAAACTTAAAACTATCCTAAAGGCAAACTTAAAACGCAACTAAAACTTAAAATAAGGCAAGGCTTAAAATAAATCTAAGGCGTCGTTTGGTTCAAGATATTGAAATTCTAGAATTTTAAATTCTAGTAAATTAAAATTCCTAAGAATTATAAATTCTAGAATTTCAAATGCCTAAGCATGTTTGGTTGACAACAATTTATAATATTTTGAAATCTTGATTTGTGTTGAACCAATTAACGAATAAATATTTTTTATAAATTTTTTTTTAAAAGGAGTAAAAATCAAATTTTAACTATATATAAAAAAATTATAAAAATTTTATAAAATTTTTTATAAAATTTTTATATAAATTTTATAAAAAAGTTGTATAATCTTTATAAAAAGTTATATAAATTTTATAAAAAATTCAATAATTTTTATAAAAATTTTATATAATTTTTTTTTTAAAAAGTTTATAATAATAAAAAATTTCAATATTTTTTTTTATAGAATTTCTATAAATTTTATAAAAAATTCAATAATTTTTTATAGAATTTATATAAATTTTATAATTTTTTTTAGTTTTATAAAAAAATCTTTAAATTTTATAAACAATTTATATAAATTTTTTATATAAATCTTAATTTTGCTATTTAAAAAAGGAAAAACCGAATAAATAAATTTTATACCAATTTTTTAAATTTTATATTTTTTCATATAAATATAAAAACCCGAATAAAAACGACTAGAAAAATGTCTATAAAAGATAATTTTGAAGTAAATTAAAATTTCTCACTTTTTGGAGTAATTCTAATATCCTCCATTTTGGGAATTTGGGGAAATTGAAATTCCTTCATTAGCCCTACCAAACACAATATTTGGAGGAAATTAAAATGAAAATATTTTTGATATCCCCCAATATCCTCCAATATCCCCAACCAAACGGCCCCTAAGGCAATTTAAACTTAAAGTGCAACTAAGGAAAAAGGCGGGAAAAATAAAGCTTGAAAATTAAAAAATTAAAACTTAAAAACTGAAACTAAAAAGAACCTGAAAACAGCTCATTCGGAATAATCCTTCGTTCGGAATAATCACTCATCCGGAATGTCACCTTCGTTCGGAATGATTCTTCTTCACTCGGAATAATTACCAAAACCCTTGATTCGGAATAATCAAACAAGCACTCATCCGGAATAAATTCTTTATTCGGAATATGTCACTTATCCGGAATAAATCCTTTATTCGGAATACTAGCCTTGATCCGGAATATTTGATGCTGATTCGGAATACCAAGTTGATCCGGAATAAATCACAATAAACCCTTCATTCGGAATATTCCGAATGAACAACCACAACTTTGATTCGGAATATATTATATTCCGGATGAACAACCTTTGATTCGGAATGTTCCGAATGAACTACCCTTGATCCGGAATATCTTCTTGACTCGGAATAATCCTTGGTTCGGAATAAGTCCTTTATTCGGAATATGTCACTTATCCGGAATAATTGGAAGAATTCCTTGATTCGGAATGAAGTTGTTGATCCGGAATAATTAAGTTGATCCGGAATATGGGCTTGGTTCGGAATATTGATCTGATCCGGAATAAACTAGAATAATCCCTTCATTCGGAATGTTTGGCGTTTGGTTCGGAATGACCTGGAAATAACAGTAACAGCGAAGAACAAGGGGAACCAAAATAGATACGAATCTAATCTAATCTAATCAAAATCAACCAAAAGATTAAATCAAACTAATCACAAATGATCTAATAACAAATACTAATCAAACCAAATCAAAAACACTAACAATAATAATCAAAATAATCAAAACCCACTTTAATCAAATCAATAAAACATCAAAAACATAAACATGAACAATAAAGCATAAAGATTAAAGATTAAATAAGAAAGGAAGATAGAAGAATGACAATAAAAGTAAAGATCAACAATAATTAAAAGGAAACTTACTTGAAATTAAAGGTATTTAAGGTGCAAGACAAGTATTTAAATGACATGTAATTAAAGTGCAAGGTAATTAAAATGGAAGAACTAGTGTCACTCTAGCCAACAAGAGAAAATGAAATGAAATCTAATCTATTTATAGGAGGATTAGGGAGGTGCTTAGGAAGCTTCCTCCCCTCTTTCTTCTTTCTTTAATTGCATCATTAAGTCCTTAATCTTCTTAATTCTTCGACTTTCATGACTTTGTCTCGGGATTTCTTTAAACTCGTCTTGTAATTCTTCAATAAATTAGACTTGAGTTCTTCGGCTTTTAGTAAACTTCCGTCTTTTGACTTTTTCTTCGATAAACCTTCAGAATTGGTCTTGGACTTCCGTTCTTTTTGCACTCTTGATTTCTTGACTTCGTCTTTTGTCTTTTTCTTCGATAAAAGCCCGTGAATGCCCGTGTTTTCTCCCCTTTTCACATTTTCGTCCTAAATCACAACCCACGCATAATTCCAACATTTACGACATAAAATACACGTTTTGGCTCGGTTATTATTGTAGTTAAGTGGTAAAAAGGATGGGTGTTTACACACCTATCAAATCCCCTACACTTGACCATTGCAATGTCCTCATGCAATGCATTAGTTACAAAGCACGATTACATTTTCCATCATAATCAATCCATATTGGCCTTTATTAAAGAGATAGAAAATTATAAACATTCAAAGTAAAGAAATCAAAAACATACCTTCGGGTTTTGTAAATGTCATGAATGATCATCATCCTCAAGTTTTCACTTTCTCTAAACCAAGCTTAAAAACGAGATCATTGTTATTATAAGTTAGCAAACCAACACGAACTCATGTGGGCCAATTATTTACTTAGACTCCCTTATTCCTAGGTGTATCTCTTATATTTTATTGTTGTCTTGAATGATCGCGAGGATGCATTGTTGACTTATTTCGATAGTTATTTAGGCTGAAAATAAAGTGGGACGATTTAATCAATAGTTAGCTAAAGGACAAAATCTTTTAAAACTGCTTCTCAGGACCTCATAAAGTTCATATCTTGGCATAACTCGCTTCGCGATTTGAGACCTTTCTCGGACCGATATTTGGCAGTGACTTCATACTTCAAATCTTGAGGGACGTTCATGAAATAATGGCCTTCTCTTCATAATAGGAATTTCTTCACTTGAAGTTTTGAGAGATTCTTCATATTTGGACCACGACTTATTCATTTTTCTCCAATCTTTACTTGGGATTTTGATATACAACGATCCGCCTCCTTTTGGACTTGGATCTATTTATCCTCATACCTTGTTAGGGTCTTTTCGGATAGACTTCTCCATGATCTTTACGGGAGTATTTGCTTTTCGTCGTGTGTCTCGATCCTTTATATTGATTTTCGATAAATGATTCTTCACATCACTTTGGATCTTTAGCAACAAAATGTAGCCCTCATGCCTTGTTAGGGCCTTTTCGGACTCGCCAATCTTCGCATCCCGCTTCAATAAGTTATGCCTTGGCTATGAACTCTAATCCATACCGAGCAACTTTTAAACGATCTTGGGCTAGAAGCTAAGTAACTTTTCAAATCGTACAACCTTATTTATTGCAGATAAATTTATTAGCAAGCGCTGGGAGAATAGGATTATAATTAACTCACATAAATTCACGAAAGAATAC
Organism: Glebionis coronaria; assembly: GCA_025667525.1. Taxonomy (NCBI): domain Eukaryota; kingdom Viridiplantae; phylum Streptophyta; class Magnoliopsida; order Asterales; family Asteraceae; genus Glebionis; species Glebionis coronaria. The sequence continues at coordinate 2,177,812 of JANFOE010000322.1, read as the reverse complement.
ATAACTTATAATTGACTCTATCATCTCTCGTTCTCCACAGTTTAAAATCTCAAGGAATGAGACTCGTGGATACTTAGCCTATTAAATCAAAGTTTTGGGTTTTCGAGTCATCTATAGGATCTTGCAAATTCTTAGACTTTTTCAAGTTTAGAAATCGCATTTTAAAGTTCCCTTGATAAACAACTCTCTAGGATCAATTATAGGAACTTGCGAAAATTTCTTGTTCTTAACCCGTGAGAGTTAAGACTTTCGCGTTTTATAGCTCCCTATATAAAAGCCTAGCAAAACTTGACTTAAACACGTTAAGGATACTAGCTAGAGTAAACTTAGATAAGTAACTCGGGTTGAGTCAAAAGATTCACAACGTTTGAAAATTAAAACCACTTTATTAAAATTTTATCTAATAAGGAAAGAAAATAACTATACAAAGGGAAAAACTAATAGGCCAAAATAGATCAAAATTTTTGAAAAATGTCGAAAAATTGATTTTTCGGTTAAAATGAGGACAAATACAAGGAAAAGACCACTTAACTTCGATAGAAGTCCCCCCTACACTTAACATAAACATTGTCCTCAATGTTTAAGCATGTGGGAGTAAACTCCCCTACACTTAGGACATTGTGCACGTTGTTTAAATCTTGCTAAGGAAAGACAACTAACGAGATTCCTATTTTAATATTGGAAAATATAAAATAGTGAATCAAAAAGAGTTTAGGATAGAACCGGGAAGACGGAAACACGGAATCACGGTTCGTCAAAATTCATCAAGAGTGCGTCTTTGAAGCTCTAATCCCTGCACATGATAAGAAAGAAAACAAGAAACACCACGGGCTCCCCCTACACTTATGGTGAAAATAAGGAAAGATAGATAAATACTTGGGTTGCCTCCCAAAAAGCGCTTGTTTTTTTTAACCGAGTCACGAGCCTGACTCGTCCCCGAATTAAATGGTCCATGGGGAATCCTCGAATGTAATACCGGGATCAAAGACCTTGTCCTCGTTCCCGGAGGAATATAATAAAGGAGAGGCAGGAGGATAAGTCTTGAATGGTAGGAAGGTCCTTTCAACATACGAGAAGTATGTGAAATCTTGATCCACGGGAGGTGGGGTGGGTAAAGGAATCACATTGTCATCCTCCAAAGACAATGGATGCTGACCAATTGGCAAAACCGTAAGGTTATCAATCATAGAATGGTCATTGTCACCTCCCGGGTCAAAGCACTCATCCTTATTTCCCGGAGAGTGAAATTGATACATCACCCGCTTGGGCGTGCACACAGTAGGATGAGGTGGCAATATAGTATGAGAAGTAGAAGAAGAATTACCTTCCATCCGTGTCACCTTTCCAGTAGAGTGAAATCTCTCCACCTCTACGATAGAAGGGGGCATGGCTAACAAAGTATGCTCATCAATAACAAGAGAATCAGAGCTATCAATGTCCTCAATCCCTTCGTCAAAGAGAGGATTCACCTCACTAGATATGTAAGCGTCATCAAAATCAAATAAAGGGTTCGAATAAATATTGAAAGTTTCCTTCGGAACGTCTTCATCAAATAGTGACTCGTCATCACTAGAAGTAAAATCATCATCTTGATCAAAAAGAGGATTAGAGAAAGCCAAAGAATCCTCTCCCAAAGTGTTGGTGGAAGGAACATCATCAGAAGAAAGTGCATCATACTCATCGTCACTGTCGGATGTCAACTCATATTCACTTGGAATTGGGACAAGGTTATCAGCACAAGACTTTATGAATTCGTCGGATTCCTTTGCAGGAATTGTGCTAAGATCCTCATCCCCTAGGATGGGTGAATCCTTAGGCTCCAGAGCCGGCAAGTCGGGAGAAGGAATAGAATTCTCATCGTTCCAAGAAATAGGAGTCTCATCGTCATTATCATCATAATAATATGGAGGCACCAGAGGAGGGGTATAAGCACTAAGGTTAGATACTTGCTCTTGTTGCTGATCCGCTTGACATTTTTCGATGATCTTGTTGCAAGCTTTTTGAACTTTTTGAAAGTTGTCAAAAAGTGTGGCAATTTGCTCAGGTGGAAATGCACAAAAGGGTTGATGATTGATGGTGTGACGTGGGGGCTCAAAATTATACACACTGGGATGATAGCACAGAATTTTCTCAAAGACCTTCGACGGATCACAAGAAGAAACATCGTGAGGGCCCCCACAAATATAGCACCACGGGTATGGAGAAAAACCCGGTGCATCTTGAGGATAAGGATTGTCATAGACGGGAGAGGGTGAGAAAGTATTGTAAGAAGAGAAGTATGAATTTGTTGAATTACAAAATGGACAAAATCCAAATTGTGTATCGTCGATATTAAAACCACACCGCTCACAAGTACACCATTGACATGTTTGAAAACCATGCCATGGTCTCCCACACCGTACGCAAGACGAATCCATGAAGAATTATAATTAAGAGGGGTAAAGAAAAGAATTAAACATAATAGAGGATAAAGAGGAATATTTTTGGTGCAAAACTTTGAAAAAGAAATGCTTTTTATGATTTTTCAAATGTTTTTGGGATTTTTTGAAAAAAAATTTTACACGAAAAATAACGTTCACGAGTGAACGGATCCCAAAAAGCAATGCGTCTCTCACAGAAAACCGTTAATCTTCACGAAAAGAGCCGGCAGCGGCGCCATTTGATAACTAGGTTTTACCTATGTAAAACTGTTCGTTGAAATCGGTCTAATCGAATTGATAACTGGTTAACTATGCGACTCAGTCGTCTTTGGTGAAACAAATAGTTGTGTCGTTGTAGTAAAATTAAAGGTGCAAAAACTTTAAAGTAAAGAGCATGTAAAATAAATCTAAATCTAATTTAAAATAAATGACAAGAATTTAAAAGCGTGACGAAAAAGTAAAAGGCACTAAAAGTAAATAATGCAAACTTAAATCTATCCTAAAGGCAAACTTAAAACGCAACTAAAACTTAAACTAAGGCAAGGCTTAAAATAAATCTAAGGCAATTTAAACTTAAAGTGCAACTAAGGAAAAAGGCGGGAAAAATAAAGCTTGAAAATTAAAAATTTAAACTTAAAAACTGAAACTAAAAAGAATCTGAAAACAGCTCATTCGGAATAATCCTTCGTTCGGAATAATTTCTCATCCGGAATGTCACTTTCGTTCGGAATGATTTTTCTTTACTCGGAATAATTACCAAAACCCTTGATTCGGAATAATCAAACAAGCACTCATCCGGAATAAATTCTTTATTCGGAATATGTCACTTATCCGGAATAAATCCTTTATTCGGAATACTAGCCTTGATCCGGAATATTTGATGCTGATTCAGAATACCAAGTTGATCCGGAATAAATCACAATAAACCCTTCATTCGGAATATTCCGAATGAACAACCACAACTTTGATTCGGAATATATTATATTCCGGATGAACAACCTTTGATTCGGAATGTTCCGAATGAACTACCCTTGATCCGGAATATCTTATTGACTCGGAATAATCCTTGGTTCGGAATAAGTCCTTTATTCGGAATATGTCACTTATCCAGAATAATTGGAAGAATTCCTTGATTCAGAATGAAGTTGTTGATCCGGAATAATTAAGTTGATTCGGAATATGGGCTTGGTTCGGAATATTGATCTGATATGGAATAAACTAGAATAATCCCTTCATTCGGAATGTTTGGCGTTTGGTTCGGAATGACCTGGAAATAACAGTAACAGCGAAGAACAAGGGGAACCAAAAATAGATACGAATCTAATCTAATCTAATCAAAATCAACCAAAAGATTAAATCAAACTAATCAAAAATGATCTAATAACAAATACTAATCAAACCAAATCAAAAACACTAAAAATAATAATCAAAATAATCAAAACCCACTTTAATCAAATCAATAAAACATCAAAAACATAAACATGAACAATAAAGCATAAAGATTAAAGATCAAATAAGAAAGGAAGATAGAAGATTGACAATAAAAGTAACAATAATTAAAAGGAAACTTACTTGAAATTAAAGGTATTTAAGGTGCAAGACAAGTATTTAAATGACATGTAATTAAAGTGCAAGGTAATTAAAATGGAAGAACTAGTGTCACTCTAGCCAACAAGAGAAAATGAAATGAAATCTAATCTATTTATAGGAGGATTAGGGAGGTGCTTAGGAAGCTTCCTCCCCTCTTTCTTCTTTCTTTAATTGCATCATTAAGTCCTTAATCTTCTTAATTCTTCGACTTTAATGACTTTGTCTCGGGATTTCTTTAAACTCGTCTTGTAATTCTTCAATAAATTAGACTTGAGTTCTTCGGCTTTTAGTAAACTTCCGTCTTTTGACTTTTTCTTCGATAAACCTTCAGAATTGGTCTTGGACTTCCGTTCTTTTTGCACTCTTGATTGCTTGACTTCGTCTTTTGTCTTTTTCTTCGATAAAAGCCCGTGAATGCCCGTGTTTTCTCACCTTTTCACATTTTCGTCCTAAATCACAACAAAAACACAAACCACTCATAACTCCGACATTTACGACATAAAATACACGTTTTGGCTCGGTTATTATTGTAGTTAAGTGGTAAAAAGGATGGGTGTTTACACACCTATCAGCGGGCCTCCACAATATGGACACGAATAATATCCACCATCATTCGACATGATGCAACGAGAAAGTCGATTCGAGAATTAAACGTTATAGAGGGTTAATGAAGAGAATTATGAAAATAGAGGAAAAAATCGAAGAATCTTTTTGTGTTTTTCGTTTTTTAATTTTTTTTTGGAATTTTGGTGTATTACATAGAAATTAATCTACAAAAACTATCCACTAATCAAAGGTCTCGATTAATGAATCCAAGAAGAATGAAGGTAATTACATGAAGTAAAAACCCTCGTCGACTTTGAAACATTGGCGGAACGCTAAAACGTTTCGAGGTTCAATAATTAAAACTCACAAAAATAGATTAATAATACTTGATGTGGCAAACCCCTAATTAATCGTCACTTTCAAAATACGCATAAGCGAGCGGAGAAAACGAGGCGGCGCGAAGCACTTAAGATCCTTTTTTCCTTAGATCGTGATATACAACCGCCTTATACCCACCTTATAGTTTGTATTTATCGAGATTAAACCAATTAAGAGTATTTATCTATTTTGCCTTTGATTTCGTTTGAATTCGATACAACAATAGTGACTGGAACGCTCAACTATTAAGGTGCGATTTCTCGCGTATTTGGATACTATTGTTTATTAATTGTTCTACGTAAATACAATATATTATGCACAATAAAAACGAGAAAACGATTTTGTGTTAATAGAGTTCTATTTAACACGTATTTATTTCTATGTTTAATAATATAGAAAAATAAAAAGAAGTATTTACGATAAAACGTAAACACTCAAACAAACACGATAAATAAATATGGCTAAACACACCTCCCCGGCAGCGGCGCCATTTTGTGATGCGGTATTTTTGTACACTTTTATTTTAGGAAAATCAAAGCGACAAAAGTGGGTAAGTATTAAATATCACGTTTTGTGAAAAACGCGAATACTCGTCGTTGAGTTCGTTCTCGAGGAGGTATGGTGTTTAGCCAACAATAATTATATGTTATTTAATCGAGTGATTATGCTTTTGAAAAGAAAACGGAAACGGACTACGCTCAAAAAGGACGAAAACGCGCGAACGTACGAACGTCGAAACGCGACCAAACGAAAAGTTTCACCAAAAAAAAATTAAAAAATGCTAAAAAATCCTAAAAGTTCTAATTAAATATAAAATATAAACTAAAAAATTTGAAAGCGCTTAAATTATTTTATATTAATATTTAAAGTTAATTAAAAATCCTAAAAAATAAATTAACTAAGAAAATGACAAAATTCAAACTTTATTATTTGCAAACCTAGTTTATACTATTTAAAAACTAAAAATATTTTTTTGAAAATTTTTCTAAACTTTTTTCTATTTTTTATAACTTTATAAAATTTTAAAATGAGAATAATCTTAGAAAAAAAATAATAAAAATAAAATTATGAAATTTAAACTATACAAAAACAAATTTATTTTTTCTACGTCCTTAATGAAAAATGAAAATTTTAGAAAAAAGAATTATATTTTTTTGACTTTTAAATAATTTTTTTATGAATTATTTAAGATTAAAACTAATTAAATGATTTAAAAATATCAAACTATTTTATAAAAAACCCAAAAAATTATGAAAAATGCCTAAGTTAATGAAAAGCCTAGGAAAATAAGCTGGACTCATCAGCTAATCCAATAAGCTTGAAAAGCTATGAATAAGCTACAACTTTTATATAAAAAAAAACTAAAAAGAAAAATTAAAATAGTAAAGAAAAAAAAGAAAGGAAATGTTTACAAAAAACTCTAAGAGAGTAGGTGGTTAACAAGAGTAGTGTTGCGTATGTTTGGGTGCTGTGGTCAAGGGTTCGAGACCCTCTCCTGTCACTTTTTGGCAGATTACTTTTTACTTACAGGAAATAAAAAAAAGAAAACGTATAAAAGAAACTTTGTAAGCAGATTAAAACCAACAAGTGTGTAGAACATATGGTTAAATGTAGATTGTTATGTCTGCTGTGGCAGCATGATCAGGGGTTCAAATCCCTACTTTTTGGCAGTTCTTTTTTTTCCATCAGCTTTTTTTTTGGAATTGGACAGAAATCCCCAATAAGGAGTTAGGCTTATTGGGGTGCAACATCAACTTATAAGCAGCAACCAACACATATATCACAACAACCAAATAGGAATTAACCATAGATTGCAAGTAATCATCGAAAGATGAGCAGCAACTAAAACTTAAGTGCTCTTAACAGAAAATTTGGCCAGATTTTGGCTTATAAATAAGCTATCTATAAAGGCCCCAACCTAGATTTTCACCTCAAACATATCAAACACTATCCTCACACTTCCTAATTACTGAAAATCAAACTTTAAAACTTCAAATATAGGAAATTAGAGCAGCAGGTGTTTATGATCCTCAACATGGCCATATAAGTGATTAAAGTGAGCAGAATGAAGCTCTAATGTTAGAAAAACTACAAGCGACTTTCCAAACCTTCAAAAACACTAAAGGTATCCTTAAAACTATCCGAATCAAGCGAAAACAATCATTCAAAAACACATAGGCAGATTATGCATCAAATCTGCCATTGAATAGCAGAAACATAACACAACGCCTATCTTTTTTTATTTTTCACTTTTGATGCCGGACAAAAGCTTGAATAAGTTGCTCTAAACCTATACTATCTACAACGATCAAACTAAGGACCTGTAATCATACTCAAGACAGAAATTTCGCTTCTACCAAACGCTAGTTAATGTGAAGAAATGGAAATTAAACAACCATGAAAAACAGATTTACGCAAAAGTAAATAAGTAAATGAACAAACTAATGAAAATAAGCAAACGACTATCAAATAACAAGACAATTAGCACATAAGCATACAACATGAGCATACCAACAGATTATGAGAAAATAAGAAGAAAAAGGGGGAGATACTAACTGAGGGTCCAAAGCTCAACACTTCTAACCAACTAACCAATAGAAATCTCAACCACACCTTTATCAGCTTATCAACCCCATAAGCTATAAGAGCTTATATATCTAGCTTATAACCTCACTAATCACCCTTTCATCAATCACGGAATACCATCAACCAAAGCAGATCAATACTAGAATACATCCTTTTTTTTTTCTTCTTGAGGCTCACAACATCAATACCACAAAACTCAAATACCCCTTTTTTTATTCCAGCAGAACAAACAACCTTCACCCTTTTCTCTTTTTTTCCGAACAGTAACAGAAAACCCAAACCCCTTTTTTTTCTTTCGGTTTGTGAGCAGTGGCCAAAGAAAACAACTCTTCTTTTTTCTTTCTCTCGGACACCAAAAGCACAAGAAAATAGCTTTTCTTTTCTTGAACGTGTACAACAATATCTTTCAATCTTCTCTTTTTTTTCTTTCTTTTTTGTCACAATAACAAGCAACAAGAACACCCCCTTTTTTAGCAAATTAATTGAACTACAAACATTTCTTCATTCACATTAAAAATTAAAATTGATGACAAGAATCTTCAGTACACACACAAACTGATTTCGAAAATTAAAACAAGAATAAAATCAACGGAACTCAGAAAATTAAATACCAACTTTTTTCATTGAAAGAAAAAAAAGGATTACATTAAAAAATTCTGGAACAAGAGTAAAAAGAAAATCCTAAGCCCTTTATATAGAGGGTCACAGTAGGTTCTAGAATTAAAAAAAAATGCTAACCCTAATTGTATGAATAACCAGAATTGCCCCTTTCTTCTTTGACTCGAATCTTGGTCAAATGGTGTCACATGTGATCTTGCTGCCAATCTTGGAGGTTAGTGGATGATACAACTGTTGTGAATTCATCTAAGCCCTTCATTCAACCATTGGGGACCAAGTAATTAGTGTGAATCGTTGGATGCTCTGGCTGATTTTGTTGTCTTCTTCGTCTGAAAAAGACAGGGCAGAAAAAGTGGGAGTAAAAAAAAAAGAAACGGGTTGGAAGGGTGGGTTATTTGGTGTAAATGGGTTATGAGTTGCTAAGTTGGCAGTTTGAACCCCTGTGGTTCCAAAAAGTGTACATATAAAGTTCTGGCAGCTTTCTTCCCACTTTTCCTTTGAAAAGTACTTAGGGTTATATGCATTTTCGGCCCTTGTCTTTTATAAACTTGAAATAGGGACTAGTTATGCAACATTAAACATTCTTAAAGGGTTGAAATGGTCAATAATTGAAACATGAAGGACTTATCTTGTACAATATATTCTTCAAGGACTATTCTTGACAATTTTTCAAAGATGAGGGACCAAAGTTGTCATTTCTTCAATCTTGAGGGACTTTTCTTGGAAAATCAACAATCGGGTCCGGTTCATTATGCGGCTTCGTTTTCCCGTGTTCGTTTTTTCTTGATTCTTGTAATGTTTTGGTGATTTCACGATATCCGTACCTAAAATACACAATGAACAAAAACAAGCATATTTGGGGTATTTTATGATACTTTTAAGCGTTTTAAGCCCGATTTGAACGATGAGACTATGTATAATTGCGGTCTTATCATGAGGATAAGTACAAAGGTGATAGTGACTTGACTTATCTACTTTTAACTAACATGCAGAAATTTTGGTTACTCCAGTTTTGAGTCTGTTTGCGCTATTTTGGTTAGTCGCTATAACTATATAAGTTAGTATATCCCATTGTTTAACTCATCAACATCTAACCCTAATTATAATTATCCACATTGCAAAAAGCTGGTCTTTTTTGAAGACGAGTTTCATTTGCATATACCTCTCAATGTTCCTACAACTCAAAGAAAATACTTAGGTTGGAGGGATATTATTGTTTTCGTCTTCATATTCGAGTTAATGAAGGTAAAACATTGCATAAAGATGGGAGTTTGTTTCATATATTCTGTGATAATGTTTAAACAGTTGTTCTTGATCATGATCTAGACTTATTTATTCTTCTTATTTCTTTCAAGTCTACTTATATGTTGTGAAAGTTATATTCGGTTTTCTTTTCCTTTTTAGGCACTATCTTTCGACCTTGATTCGCCTATGACGATGAAACAAAGCAAACGCGATGAACATGTTGTTGCCGACGACACTACAAAGAAAAAAAAGATTTAAGATCCTTTATTTTGCGTGCAGTTTTGAACTCTTAATTGCCTATAAAAATGTTTATCGGGAAGTTAGTTCAATCATACTTACCATGATGATGAGGTTAATGTTCATATATGTATTTCTCATACTTCTTTTACCTTACATGTTAATGGAGGCTGTATTTCAATTCTTTCTAATAAACTTTGTTGTCATTATATATAATATATATAATGCAAATTAATGTTACAATGTTTTGATCATGCTATTTTTCGTGCACTGTTTGAAAGTTAGTGGAAAGACCAGCTCTTGCATCTTAATACACATTTACTCTCATTAAATATTTTATTTCTATTACAAAACTTTTTTTTATACAGTAGGAGTTACACTGTATAGTACACTACAACTATTGCAGTTGTCAATGTTATATGACAAACATGTATGCTCTTTATATGATGTACACTACTGTATATGCTTATCATGGCTTTAAATGAGAACCTACATTATATAGTATGCCACATTAATAAGTAAATCACAATCCTCGACTCATGGTACTAGCTTACCTTTTCCTTCCTAAATCAGGATACTACATTTTCTCATATCTAAAATCGGCAAGTTGGGTTAGGCGATTGAATGGGCACCATAAGGATGAATGCCCTCCAGGGTTAACCATTACCATATATAATTTTTGTTGATAAAGTCAATCAATGGTGAGTAATGAGTTTTGGGACTTGATTTGTTAGTACTATAATATAGTAGTAACTTATAATCTTTTAAAATGATCCAGTTTGTTTGTATTGAAATATTTGAATCCTGTAGGTATAAATGTTTTTGTTTTTTACTTATTGGAGTGGTAGAAACATATAGGTATTATACTTATTGAAACACGATTTGTTTTAAATGTATCAAAATTCGCAAAGACGTCTTTGGGTAATGACTAATGAGTTAGTATCATTAAATCCTCTCAATGTACTATGCCAACAATATACATACCATGTTAGTGAAAGTCTTATTTGGGTCATTGACAACTCAATGCACTGTAATACTCCGTATGTTTTATAACTAAACATAACAAACTGACTCACACAACACAAGCATGCCAATATATAACAGTCTGTGTCATCTCTTTTCTTTCCAAGAACTATATTTTATGTTAGCTTAATAATGCATACCTTTATATTGTTTATTTGATGGATAGAATACATATGTATGTCCCATTCATTATTTGATAACGATCTAACCAATAACAATATAAGTGTATTCCATAATAATCGATTGGTTGTGAAAACCTATTATAAACTTTTACCTAATTTTATATGGTATGAAGATAATTTTATTTGGTTGGCTACACATAAATCAAGATAAGTGTTTTTAATATCAACCTAAGTGATCTTATGGACGATATTAGGCTGGCTAATGTTATTGAGGGTGGCAAGATGTAATATAATCATCCTTTTACTAAAATATCTAACCCATTCATAAGAGTTGAGCGGTATTCATGTTTATCAATAAATGTCATTTCAACTTATTAAGTTATTTTTTGAAAAATAATTTATGTTAAAACTATTCCTAACTTATAAATAAACGTCTACCCGTGCAATGCACGGGTATTGTTCTTGTTTAAAAGTGGTCACAAAGGTTCATATGCGTCAACTTTAAGTTGTCCAAAAAAGATAGTCTTACGAAAATCATTCCACTCGCAACGTCGAATAAAAAAAAATTACCTGAAAAACCCCTTCCATTTTTCGGCAGGCTCACAAAATAGGCGCCTAATAGTTGAGCTCAAAATTAGTCACTTTTATTTGAGCTTAATATTTCGCTTGCCATTCATTTGATTCACAATTACAATATATATAGTCTCTTTAAATTATTCTAATGCAATATAGATAAGCTAAGCCTAATACATTTAGAAAGCCTATAATCACTAATATAATGGCTAAAAGCACAAGGTATGGTTGGCTCAAGCCGTGGAAAACACCATAATTTTCTCACGATATGATTAATTTTGGCTAAATGATCCCACAACACCACAACCTTCACAAAACCAAATTTTCATCCTTCTTGGTTGGCTTGAGGCATGGGGAAATTTTAAAAAAAAATTAACTAAATTAAATACACGAAAACGCGCGTTGTCTCCTAGGCGCGAGACACGAAAACTCGAGACGGGGTGTGATTTGTGGCGTTTTCCCACGGCGCGAAAGAAAAAACCCCGTACCCCGAGCTCTAACATAGGCCACACGGTTTAACCAAAGGAGTATATATACTTTAAGAAGGATAAAATTGTTAGCGTAATATTTGCTCATTACTAGCTGGATGATTACATTCCCTAAATAGATTAGTCAATCATCATCTATATGATTGCATTCACAGGTATTGTAGTTATCTTGGGCTTAAAGGTGTAGGCCTTATCTATATATGTATTGTATTATTCAAAGATATGGGAAGAACAACAGTTTACCTTCTTACATGGTATCAGCCTTACCGATCCTTCAACCCTCACCCTAAATAACAAAAGTTTTCCTTTTTTCATTATGTTTGATTTATGATCTATGGTTTGTTCTTCGGTTAACAAACTGTATCCCCTTTTTTGATTCCTTGTTCTTTGGTAACAAGTCGTTTGAACCATATTGTCTACTTGTTCTTGGGTAACAAGTATATGTAGTGTTTTGATGTTTTTCACTTCCACGTGAGTTACAAATAAAACCATTCAAAAACCATAAAAACACCTCATCCGTTCATAACAATACCCTTATACACATCTGCTTATTTTTTTATTTTATTTGGTTACTTGTTCTTTGGTTAACCAATTAAGATCTGATTGGTGATTTTTGGTGACTTGTTCCCTTATTGGTTGGCTTGACAAGGGATGAACAATCAAGATTTATTACTTCCGGTTATACCTTCAGTAGCATATCACGCATTTGCTAACCAACCATGTTATGCTAGTGGACCTAGTATATCTATTGCTGGCCCATTTATCTCTTATGTTCATCAACCTCCTGGACTTAATACGGGCCCGTCTCCTGCTTTTGCTCACTATGTTCAGCCGGTTCAATATATGGCAGCTCCACCAGGTTTTCATTACCAGCCGGCCCAGCCCACTACTTTACCTGGGTCATTACCAAGTTTCAGCCCGACCCAGCTCACTCCTAATGCGAGCCAGCGCTCACCACAGTCCGGATGTACAGGGCTGAACGATCTCCGAGAGAAGGAGAACACGTTGCCACATGCCTTTAGTAGTGTGACTAGTCACGATCCCTATACGGGAACATGGAATATGAATACAGGTGAGAGCTCTCATCTTAATGATTCAATTACCAGTCTTAGTGATGTCTTTAATACTTGCATTTATCCATCTGTTTCGGTTGGTGACGGTCATACTATACCCGTCACCAATACTGGACATAGTATATTGCCAACTCCTCATAGACCACTTCACCTTAATAACGTTCTTATCACTCCTCATATTGTCAAAAATTTAATTTATGTTCGTCAGTTTGTTCGTGACAATAATTGTACCATTGAATTTTATGCGTTCGGTTTTCCATTAAAGACTTCATGACACGTCGGGTGCTTCTCCGATGCGATAGCACGGAGGATCTTTACCCGGTTACACAACCATCTCCAATTCCTCATGCATTTCTTACTATTCACCATACGTGGCATCAACGACTTGGACATCCAGGAAGTGAAGTGTTACGTCGTCTTGTTTCCCGTAATCTTATTTCCTGTAATAAAGAGAAGCCTCTCACTCTATGTCATGCTTGTTAGCTTGGCAAACATGTGAGGCTTCCATTTGTTAGTTCTCATACTCCGGTTACATCTCGTTTTGACATTGTTCACTCAGATGTATGGACTTTACCCATTTCGAGTCTTTCAGGTTTTAAATACTATGTTTTATTTTTAGATCATTATTCGCATTTTGTATGGGTATTTTTTAACGGCAATTCTTTCTACAACTCACACAAACTATCTCACCAATTCTATCTCACATGTCCCCACCGAGACTTGAACCCACAACCTTTAGGTTAGAGGGCCACTCACATACCGCTGGGCCAAGAGGCCTTTGGTGCATTTTGTATGGGTTTATCCGTTGGTTAATAAATCAAATGTCTTGTCTAAGTTTATCTTGTTTCGTACATATGTTAATACCCAGTTTAAATGTGAGATCAAGTCATTTCAGTGTGATCATGGTGGAGAATTCGACAACCGTGCCTTACACACATTATTTGCCTCAAAAGGTATTCAGTTTAGGTTTTCTTGTCCCAAAACGTCCTAACAAAATGGCAAGACCGAGAGATTAATTCGCACCATTAACAATCTCATTCGTACCCTACTTTTTCAAGCTAATCTTCCACCAACGTTTTGGTTAGAAGCCCTTAATATGGCTGTTCACCTATTAAACTTTTTACCGTCCACTGCCATTAACAATGAAATACCTTACACCCGTTTATTTGGAACAAACCCAGACTATAGCCTTTTACGCACCTTTGGGTGTTTATGTTACCCTCACCTTCACACCAGTCACAAACTTGAGCCACGCGCCACACCTTCAATTTTTTTTTGGGACAAGCTTCCAACCATCGTGGATATCCGTGTCTTGAACTAAGCACAAACAAAATAATCATCTCCCGCCATGTTACATTTGATGAAACCGTTTTTCCATATGGCTCATATCCACCCACCTCAGCACCTACTTATGTCTTTCTGGACGATTCACCTGATATAAACCCTCCAACCATTCCCATTACTCCACCAAATATTGTTCAACATAATACGCCGATAAATGAAATCTCAACTCACCTGTCACCTCTACCCACTCCGGAGCGACCCAAGATCAAACACCACAACCACCGGTCCACGAACAAACACCACACAACACGACCTACAATCCGGCCTCAACCCAACAAAAATCACCAGCCTGCTCTCCACCTACGTCTATAATTACACCCAACACCAAATTGTTACTCACTCTCATATTATTCCTGATCCACCTCAAAACCCAAACCCTGTGTCAGTTCATCCCATGATCACACGTTTCTACGTCGGGACTAATCATCATAATCCGAAGTATAATTGTCATGTGTCCACTGTCTCTCCATTACCAAAATCTTATCGAGATGCATTTAATGATCCAAATTGGCAAAATGCTATGAGTGATGAATATAATGCGCTTATTAAAAACAGAACTTGGACTCTTGTGCCCCGACATACAGACACCAATATTGTTCGTTGTATGTGGTTGTATAAGCATAAGTACTTGGCAGATGGCACGCTTAGTCACTATAAGGCTCGTCTTGTGGCAAATGGTAGTACACTGTTAGAGGGGGTTGATGTTGATGAGATATTTATCCCGGTTGTTAAACCGGGCACTATTCGGACTGTTCTTAGTTTGGCTGCTTCTCGACATTGGCCGATTCATCAGCTCGATGTCAAGAATGATTTTTTGCATGGTGATTTATCTGAGACATTTTATATGCATCAGCCTCTAGGGTTTCGAGATTCAGTACATCCTGATTATGTATGTTTATTGCAGCGGTCTCTCTATGGGCTTAAGCAGGCCCCTAGAGCTTGGTTTCAACGATTTGCATCTTGTATTACTCGACTTGGGTTTCATCAAAGTCGTTGTGACTCATCTTTATTTATATACAGGCATGGGATGGATACTGCTTATTTATTGTTGTATGTTGATGATATTGTACTCACTGCTTCTTCTGAGACTTTGCTACAACGTATTATTGATTCTTTACATCAGGAGTTTGCAATGACAGATTTGGGTGCTCTTAATTATTTTTTGGGTATCTCTGTTACACGAGACTCTTCCGGGATGTTCTTATCTCAAAAGAAATATGCTATTGAGATTCTTGAGAGGGCGCACATGGTTAACTGTAATCCTAGTCGGACTCCTGTTGATACCGAGTCTAAGCTAGGCGGTGATGGTGATCTGGTATCTGATCCGACTTTATATCGGAGTCTTGTAGGTTCTCTTCAGTACCTCACCTTTACTCGCCCGAATATTTCTTATGCAGTTCAGCAGATTTGTCTTATATGCATGATCCGCGGGAGCCTCATCTCGCAGCTCTTAAAAGGATCTTGAGGTATGTTTAGGGTACTTTGGACTATGAGCTACAACTATTTGCATCTTCTACTACATCTTTGGTTGCTTATTCAGATGCAGATTGGGCTGGTTGTCCCACTACTAGGAGATCGACATCAGGTTACTGTGTTTTTCTTGGCAACAACCTACTCTCTTGGTCCTCTAAGCGGCAACCGACGCTTTCTCGTTCTAGTGTAGAGGAAGAGTATCGTGGGGTTGCCAATGCTGTTGCTGAGACTTGTTGGTTACGAAATTTACTATGCGAGTTGCATACACCTTTATCTTCCGCTACGTTTGTCTACTGTGATAATGTTAGTGATGTGTATCTATCTTGTAATCCGGTTCAGCATCAACGTACGAAGCATATTGAGATTGACATCTATTTTGTTCGAGATTTGGTTGCTGCTGATCAGGTTCGAGTTCTTCATGTTCCTTCAAGTTATCAGTATGTGGATGTTTTTATTAAAGGATTGCCTTCCGTTTTGTTTGAAGAATTTCGTATCAGTTTGAGTGTTCGGTGCCCTCCCGCTCAAACTGCGAGGGAGTGTTAGCGTAATATTTGTCCATTACTAGCTGGATGATTACATTCCCTAAATAGATTAATCAATCCTTATCTATATGATTGTATTCACAGATCTTGTAGTTATCTTGGGCTTAAAGGTGTAGGCCTTATCTATATATGTATTGTATTATTCAAAGATACGGAAGAACAACAGTTTACCTTCTTACAAAAATCATGCTTGGCGTAACTAATTTGATAGTTTCCAGTTTCGAGATTAAGATAGTTTATGAAAAGTCTAGAGATTTTACTTGAGTTTTGTTTAAGTAAAAGGTCCATACAATACCTTCAGAAAATCGTGTCGAAAGAACTCGTCCTTTGTATGATATTCATTCATAGCGTTTGTTGCTTATCTCATGTATATTTGGTTTTTCTTCATTTTTGGCATGGGCCGATTGCGAGTATCTGTTAAGGATGGTACCATTTGGGATAGATGTATTCTATGGAAACATTATAAGTTGAAATATATAGTTGGATCGACCATGTAAAGATGATAATGAATGAATATATGATAAATAACTTAAAAATAGAAGAACCATCGTATGCTATCTATGTCACGAGCCAAGAAGAGTCGATCATCATACGCTATGTGTGTCACGACTCACGAGCCAAAAAGAGTCGATCATCATATGCTATGTAAGTCCCCGAAGAACAATGACACTCTTTAATATGTGAAATCATATAACTTGGTACTACGACTTACGTAGTACTATAAACGAAACTTTCTTGAGGAGATAAGATTAGCAACTCAGTATTTTGGTTTATATACGCGCTTATGGGCTTATAAGATTTCAGTTTACATTTCACTTTAATTTTTCAGAAAATTAAGCTTATGAGATATCGCGGGCATGTTTGACAAAAACTTTTTTTTAGAGATGTTAATTTTTCATTTAATAAATAATATTTTTTAAAACAAATAGTTATGTTTGGACATATAAGCTTCAAACTTGTGTTTTAAACAAGTAACTATTAAATAAAAAGTTAATTTATTAAACTTTTTAAATTATTAAAATTATTAAACTTTTTAAATTATTAAGTTACTGATATACCTTCAAACATATCATAATCTATTTAAATATGTCATATTTAGTCATTTTACATATTACTCCCTCCGTCCCATATTAATTGCCCATGTTATTATTTTGGATGTCTCAAATTAATAGTTCAATCCAATAATAGATAAGAAATGTAAATTAAGTTTACCATATCACCCTCGCTTGAGAGTTGAGAGTATTATTACAAATAATAAAGAAGTTGTAAACTAATTGGTTAAGGTAAAATTGTTATTTTGCAAAAAGTAAGAGAGAAAGTTGAAAACGTGATGTATTAAACTGCGTGTTTTTGGTCGGTGGACTACTAATATAGAACGGAGGGAGTAATATTACAATAAACAACTAATTTATAAAACACATTGTTTTAAAAAAAAACCATACATCTTGTAGCTAATATTAACAGATTTGCAGTTATCATATTACAACTTACAGTTAACAGCTTACAACATACAATTTACAGCTAATTTAAAAAAATAAAAAAATTTGTATTTTAAGTAGCAAGTAAATTGGGCTAAAACTAACCTAAAAATGGGCTCCTCACATGTAAAATCATAATCTATTAACATTTCTCTCAGCCCATACCAGTTTTCACTCAGATAAGGCACTGAAAAACAACACTTCAATCTTTCTATCCAAAATCCCCTTCACACTCACCTTCCAAAAAAAACCTTCTTCCCAAATTTCATAAAAATGGCATCTTCATTATCAACAACATTTCACCCAATTTCATCTCAAAATCACAAAACCCAAACCCCAAACTTAACCTCATCCTTTTTATCATCACTCCCATTATCTCCAAACTCAAACATCTCACTCCAATTCCGTTCCACCAAACAACAACAACCTCGTACCCCACTTCACAACTCACCTTTCACTGTCTTCGCCATGGCCCCACCTAAGCCAGCTGGCAAAGCCAAAAAAGGTTACATTATTTTTGTTTTTATTCCTTTTATTATGTTTTGTTACATATGTTTATGTTACGTTTTTTTTTTTGTGTTTGTGTAAATAGTGGTTGGAATAATTAAGCTGGCGTTAGAAGCTGGGAAGGCGACACCGGCTCCACCGGTGGGGCCCGCTTTGGGTTCCAAGGGAGTTAATATTATGGCGTTTTGTAAGGATTATAATGCGAGGACTGCGGATAAAGCTGGTTATGTTATTCCTGTTGAAATCACTGTCTATGATGTTAGTTACTTACTTTCCCCTTTTGTTTATCTCCGTTTGTTTCCGTTATTTGGTTTCGTTTTGTTTAAGGTTTGTGTGGTGGTTTTTTTGGTTTTCTTTTGTTTGTTTAAGGATTGCGTGGTGGTTTTTTTGGTTTTGTAGGATAAGAGTTTTACGTTTGTGTTGAAGACGCCTCCTGCTTCTGTTTTGCTACTTAAAGCTGCAGGTATTGTTATGTTTACGACTACTTAGCTTATCACAAGTCTAGGAAACGTAGGAGTTAAGTACTGTAGTTGCTTATTTCTGGGTGTAAATCAAAATTGTGAGATGCGTACTGCAACTGTTATCTGACTATCACAACCTCAAGTAATATAGCCTATCAAAAATATATATTGTAGCTGATTACGAAGGTCGCTATAATTACTTTGAAGTTGCACATCCAAACACCCCTTAATAACCAGTAGTCGTAGAGATGCAAATTTAACTTAATGGTAGGTGGTTAGGGTTAGGCGTTTATCTTGTAATGACTATTGGTAGAATACTCGTTTGCATAACTTGATTAACTGTTTTCGGTTGGTCAATCTTTAGTTTTATGACTTATTCCTTGGGGTAATGTGATCGGCAATTCTACGAAAGTAGTAACTAGAAGGTAGTATAGTGTTCAACTCGCTTCAAACAAGTAATATGAAAATGCATAGATGTACATACTATTGGGAAACAAAGTAAGTTCAAACCTAGCCAACAATTGAACTTACATTGTTATGATGACCATTTTCAGTCAGTTTCAATTTTATGGGTTTAATCTTCATTTCTTCAAAATGTAAACAAGACCCCACAATCACAGTATTGTTTCCCTATCACACATACTATGATACAAATAGGACTGAACAATCGAATAGTCAAAATGAAAGCATTATGTGGCTGCAAGTTGATTCAAGGGCGAGTCTCTGCACTCTATACTAAAAGTATAGAGAGCGATAGTTTGGATGTAAATATGGACGGATAGGTAACCGGATAAGCAATAGAATGGGCAATTTATTATCGCTCAGGACGGGTTGGGCTGGCCCAAGAATACTATTCCTATCTGTTTTTATGGATTTTATATATGTCTAACATGATTAGTATGACAAGATAGTACAATAGTTATCTTGCTTTTCGTTCTTTTCCAACTTTATAGTCCCAAAATTATAGTCCCACTTTGACTTTTTCGGTCTTTCTTTTCCAACTTTGACTTTAAATAACTGTGTTTGTATTATATAATATAACAATGAAAATACATGTAAAAACTAATCAATTCATATATTTTTCATTAAATAAGACCGAAAAAGTCAAAGAGGGACTATAATTTTGGGACGGGACTTTGTAGGAGGTTTTATGCACTTGGACCAGGTTCCATTTTAGTACTATTGCCAACACAATAAGTGTAAGATTGAATCATATCGACTTGAATGTAGTTAAACAGTTAAAAGTGACACGTCTTAGTACATTTCTTCAATCTCCTTCAGGACCAGAATAATTTGACATCTCTGGCCTCGTTTTTATGTATCAAGAAGCAACTATTTTGGTGTTTATACCGTCACATATTACATTTTTCAGGAGTTGAAAAAGGTTCAAAGGACCCACAAAGGGAAAAAGTGGGGAAAGTTACAGTTGATCAGTTACGTGCAATCGCAACCGAAAAATTGCCAGATTTGAACTGCACAACAATCGAATCAGCAATGAGAATCATAGCAGGAACTGCTGCTAATATGGGCATTGATGTTAATCCTCCCATTCTCGAAAAGAAAGTCAAGCAACTCCTCTAAATTTTTTCTTTGACGCCTTTGATTCAGGTTTGAGTAATGTAGCAATATCTGTAATGCAAATATGATTGTATCTCTTATCTTATTTATTAGCTTCACATTTTGGTATGAATATAGAGATGTTTGTCTATATAACGATGAATCTCCTGTTGCTAAGAAATTGCCATCTCAGTAGTAAACTCGCATTTTGTTTATTTGTTGAGTTAAAAAAAAAAAATACATGATGTATGTGAAAGTTTGCCATTGTGACTTGCTGACTTGGCATGTTTAACTTATTCTACTGTTTCATACAAATAAGCAACTAGTGATTCAAAAATGTTATGTGAACGGGTTTACTTTTATATCTTTTTAAACGAAGAAAACTTTTGTAGTCGCTGTTCCAGGTAACATTCTTGGCAATACGACTTAATCTGAAAATACCACTTCTAGCTAGGGGTTTAGGGGTGAGCAGAAGCCAAACCGCGAACCGCAAAAAACCGCAAAAACCGAACCGTAGAAACCACACCACGACAAAAACCGACGGTTTGGTTTTAAGAAAAAGGAAAAACCGCAACTGCGGTTCGGTTGCGGTTTTTGCCCGTAAAACCGAACCGCACCATACAATAATTATTTTATACTGAAAAACGTCACATCGACTATTTTGTACGAGTTATAAGATTTCTAGTGCATATTATCACTGATATTCATATAAGTTATTAGTAAAGTGTTTGTTAGAGTCAATTTATGCATTGTTATAACCGAAAAAATCAACATTTTAAACAAAAAATCGCAAAAAAGGCACAATTATTATATAAGTCACAAGTAATGGTTCGGTGCGGTTAAAAACCGCAGAAACCGCAAAAAACCGCAAAACCGAAACCGCGGTTTTTGGTTCGGTGCGGTTTCTATTTTTATAAAAACCACAAGTGCGGTTGCGATTCGGTTTTAGTCAAAAACCGCACCAAACCGAACCATGTTCACCCCTACTTCTAGCATACTAACAAGTAGTATAATCCCTATATTTGCTGGGTAGAGTCCCCCTTTGCCAAAAAAAAAAGGAAAAAAAATAAGCCTGCCTAGATGTCTAGTTACTTGATGTAAATTTCTGATACAATTAATTTGGAATATCAATAGATGACGAATCAAGTGAATGGTGTGGCATATGCAATTATGCATTACTTGTAAAAACTTCAAATGTGCACATACATGTTAAGCCCAGATGTGCTTTGTCCTCTCCAGAAAGATAAGAGCTAAGCCCTTGCTCGTTGGTCTGACGCGCCTCGCGTTGGGGTGCGTTATTGCACCGGGTGGTCTTGTTGGGTTGGTCGCGTTAGAGGTGAACAAACCTGTTTGACTTAAACCGGATCGATTTGAGACCGTCTTTTTATTAGATTTTACGGGTTTTAACCGGATCGAATCGGTTTTAACCGGATGGGTTCGGTTTTAACCGGTTTTTCATCGGTTTTTAAACCGGTCCCGGTCATTTTATGAAATCGGCTACGAACCGCGGATCTGTTTGAGAAAAAACCAGTTTTAAGAAAACTGGCTTTGGTTTTTTTCCCGAATCGATCATGAACTGGTGTTTTTGCCCACCCTTGGGTCATGCTGAGCATTGGCTCTTCCCTCCTTTTTTGATTCATTTTTCAAACATATAATGCTTAGTTTTTGTAAAAAGATAAATATAATTTTTTATTACCGTTTAATAATGGCTAGTTTTTTTTTTTTTAACTTTTCATTTCACTCACACTTTACCTATACATATCCCCTTTATTTCACATTTTTAACACACACTTTCAAGTTTCAAATATGAATAAGACGATAACGAACGCGACATTTGGTTTATGACGAAAGCGCTCGAGTGGCACGAGATGTGAGGGAACAAGAACAAATGGGTCAAACTTCAAACTAACTCCAACCTATATACCGTTAGTACGACGTAGCGGAAAAACGTTTGATGCATGTCTATTTTGGTGATCGTCCAAAATATCCGGAATGGAAGTTTAGACGCTGATATTTTTTGAAAGTGTTGAAGGTATATCTTCTTATGATGCCAAACCTCTTTCCAAGGACTCTAAATTTTTCAAAGTTCATCCTAATTGTATAGGTCAGACGAGTTTGAGTGTTAATATAAATGCACATCTGTTATGCACCAATGGGCAGAAACAGAGCTAGGGGTGTTTCGCGAGTGACCGAAACACCTATGAATTTATTTTGATTTAGTGCTAATTTTTGAAAAACATATCGATTTTTTCCAAATGAATTTAAAATACCCCGTCCATGAAAATGTGTTTCTAATCTTTGTTTTAATTCACTTTTTAATTATATTATATACTAATGGTTAAAAACATTTGTGCACGAACATGGCTTCGTCCTTGCCAATGGGCATACGACGACATCTGATTAGTATTTACAAATACAAATGGGTTGAACATACCACACATAATTGTTTTAATATTTTTTTACCATGTGTGTCACTAATTTGTTCATGCATGAGTTTTTACGGATGTCGAACTTTGACGATATCCAACCGTTACATGCCTACCATAATGCAGTTCATGATTTTCCGAGAATGACCGGAACCATTGATTACATGCACTAAAAATGGGTATAATGTCCAAAGTCATGATACAATCAATTTCGAAGAGGTGATAAAAATATCTAAGAATAATGCTCGAAGCGGTTGCTAGTCATGATTTATGGTTTTAACATGCATTTTTTGGTGTAGCAAATAACAACTTAAAAATAATTCTTCATTATTTGACGATTTTCTTGAAGATATTACAACTCTAGCTTTTTTTTAATGGAGTTCAATATAAAAAAGGGTATTATACCCATAGTGGTCAACGTTTTTAGTCAGTATTTTGTATGTTGGCCCATGGCCCATATTCTAGACTATTCTATGTATCTTTATATACTTGGTTGTTAGACCCAAATCAAATCAATGAAATCAATTACCTTCTGTCATGGTATCACAGCCTAAAAATACCTCCTAAAAATTCTGCCTCTCCTACGGTTTCTTTCAACCAACCCTAATCCACCACCAGTCGGCAACCATGGCCGTAGGTGATACCCCCCCCCCCCCCCCCCTCCACAACAATCTTCTACCGAAAAAATAATCCCCTTTACTATCCCTAACAAGGTTCCTATCAAATTGGACCTTGAAAAACACAACTACAACTCATGGAGTTCTTTTTCTCTCATTCATCTTGGAAGTCTAGGGCTTAAAGACCATGTGGAACAGGAAGCCTCTTCTATCAGTGCTGAATGGTCTCAACTTGATGATCTAATCAAGATGTGGATCCTTAGCTCCCTTTGTGATTCACTACAAGAACAAGTAGTTACAACCCCCGGTAATGCTAAGGCATTATGGGATCATCTAAAGAGTCTCTTCCATGACAACAAAGATGCTCGTGCAATCTCCCTTGACAATGAACTCCGATCCATAAAGATCGGAAACATGACGGTTAATGAATACTGCTCGAAAATAAAATCCATGGCTACCCGCCTCAAAAACCTTGATTGCAACGTAAATGAGAAGAATTTGGTTATCTATGCGGTTAATGGCCTTGACAACCGCTTTGCCACTCTTGTGGAAATCATCCGCCATCGTGAGCCTTTACCGTCGTTGAAACAGTGCGTAGTATGTTGCTCTTAAAAGAATCCTCATTTAAAGAAAAAAAAAAAAAAAAAAAAAAAAAAAAAAAATACCAACACCACCTTTGAAAGCAGTTCATCCTCTCCAACTGTCCTCATGACGTCTAACAATAAAGGTACCCCACAAAAGTCGTCCAATCTTCCCCAAATATGCAACCATTTTAATAAGGGCACGTGTCGCTTCGGTGAAAAATGTCGATTCATCCATGACTATAGGGGTCGTCCCGGTTTATCTAGTCGAAACCCCTCACCTGCTGTTAACAGTGAGCACAAAAACATGAGGCAAATGGTTGCTCAAACCCACTCCCAGCCTTATTGGACTTCTACAGCACCTCCTGGATTTTATGCAGCCCGCCAGGGCCACCAGCCAACACCACAGCGCCCATACTACAATTCGCAGCCCAGCCCTTTTGCTCCTTTTGGATCAGCAGCTCACGCAGCCCAGCAAGTCGGCCCAGCAGCATCCCACACCTACGAGACAGCCCAACAGCACCCTCAGGCTCACCTTGCATCCCCCACTGTTGAACAGCCCGCACCTCAACACCCGAGTCCAGGCATACTCGGTTCGGTTCCAGCTCATTATGGATCCCAAGCTACCACTCTCCCGAGTGCTTTTAGCACCATGACCTTACAGGATCCCACTTGGCATATGGATACAGATGCTTCTTCTCACTTAAATTCTACTACAAGTAATTTAGGCACTGTTTTTAATAAACACTTATATCCATCTATCTATGTTGGCAACGGGAATTCTATTCCTGTCACCAACACAGGTCATAGCATTATTTCTTCCACCCATCGCCCCCTTCATCTTAACAATGTTCTTGTCACCCCTAACATCATCAAAAATCTTATTTCTGTTCGTCAGTTTACTAGAGATAACAATTGTACAATCGAATTTGACGCGTTTAGTTTTTCTGTGAAGGATTTCTTGACTCGCCATATCCTCCTCCAATGTGACAGCTCGGGCGATCTCTATCCGGTTACCAAGCCGTCAAATCTCCCTACTGTTTTCGTTTCTACCAGCCCTTCCACGTGGCATCAACGCCTTGGTCATCCGGGTGATGAAGTGTTACGTTCTCTTGCTTCTCGTAATTTTATTTCTTGTAATAAAACGAAGTCTACACACATTTGCCATGCATGTCAGCTTGGCAAACATGTGAAACTTCCCTTCCATACTTCTAACTCTATTGTTGAACATTGTTTTGATATTATTCATTCGGATTTGTGGACATCTCCTATTGTTAGCTCTAGTGGTTTTAAATACTATGTCTTGTTTCTAGATCATTACTCCCACTATTTATGGGTCTATCCTCTTCGCAACAAGTCTGATATGTTTGACAAATTTTTGCACTTTCGTAAATATATCAAAAACCAGTTTCAATGTGACATCAAAAGTTTTCAGTGTGATCATGGTGGTGAGTTCGATAACACCCAACTACATGACCTCTTTCTCACAAATGGCATCCAATTCCGATTCTCATGCCCTAAAACCTCTCAACAAAATGGGAAAGCTGAACGCATGATCCGTACCATTAACAATACTATACGCACTCTTCATTTTCAATCCCACCTACCTCCCACCTTTTGGGTCGAAGCCCTTCATATGGCTACCTACCTTCTCAACCTTCACCCTTCGACGACAATACATAACGAAATCCCATTCACCCGCCTATTTAATAAAACACCCGACTACTCCCAGCTTCGCATCTTTGGATGTCTTTGCTACCCTCACCTACACTCACCTCATAAACTTGCACCTCGCGCCACTCCGTGCGTATTCTTGGGCTACCCAGCTTACCACCGCGGCTTTCGGTGCCTAGATCTCGAAACCAATAAAATTATCATTTCCCGTCACGTCACTTTCGACGAAACATAATTTCCCTATAAATCCATGACCCCTACATCTACACCTTCTTACACTTTTCTCGATCCTACACCCTCCCCTCTCCTGCCCTTTGCCGTCAGTTCCACAAACCCACTTTCTACTGCCGAACCTCACACAACGATCCACCATACCACCTCAACTCCTAATCACCCAATACCTACTAACTCCAACTCCCGTGGCTCAATACCTCTTAGCACACCTCCTAATACCAACACAACCCATATACCGGAGGCACCTATTCCCGATCCTATTCCCGATCCTCTTCCCGATCCAATTCCCGATCCCATTCGTACTCACACCATGAACACACGCTCGCAGTTAGGTATTGTTAAACCCAATCCGCGTTACAACCTTACCACGTCCTCTATTTCTCCTATTCCCAAATCTTCTCTTCTTGCTCTTCAAGACCCTCAGTGGCGTAATGCTATGTATGATGAGTATAATGCGTTAGTTAAAAATGGTACTTGGATTCTTGTACCAAGGCCAGCCGGTGTTAACATGGTTCGTTCCATGTGGTTATTTAAGCATAAGTATCATGCTGACGGGACTCTCAGCCGATATAAGGCTTGTTTGGTTGCTAATGGAAGTAGTCAACAACTAGGTGTTGACTGTGATGAGACCTTCAGTCCGGTGGTCAAGCCTGCCACGATTCGGACTGTTAGCATCGCTTTATCCCGCGGTTGGCCCATTCATCAGCTTGATGTTAAGAATGCATTTCTTAACGGTGACCTATCTGAGACTGTTTACGTGCATCAACCTCCTGGTTTTGTTGATCCTAGGTACCTTCATCATGTTTGCCTTTTGTAGAGATCTCTATATTGTCTAAAACAAGCACCTCGTGCTTGGTTTCAGCGCTTTGCAAGTTATGCCACCAGAGTTGGATTTTATCACAGTCGATGTGATTCTTCATTATTTATTTGTCGACAGGGTTCTGAGGTTGCTTACCTTCTTATATATGTGGATGACATCATTCTTACAGCCTCTTCCACGACTCTCCTACAACAGATCATTGGCTCTTTACATCGTGAGTTTGACATGACCGATCTTGGGGCACTAAACTACTTTCTTGGTATCTCTGCTACTTGCCACACTACAGGCTTGTTCTTATCTCAGAAGAAATACGCTCAACAGCTTATTGCACGTGCTCATATGGAGGCATGTAATCCCTCCCGGACACCCATTGATATAGAGTCTAAACTGGGTCCGAACGGTGTTCCAGTTCAGGATCCTACTTTATATCGTAGTCTTGCAGGTGGACTTCAATATCTCACTTTTACACGTCCAGATTTGTCTTATGCAGTTCAGCAGGTTTGTTTATATATGCATGATCCTCGTGAGCCTCATCTTGCGGCTCTGAAACGGATCTTGCGCTATGTTCAGGGGACACTGGATTATGGTTTACACTTATATGCTTCCGCTAAAACATCACTGGTTGGTTATACTGATGCAGACTGGGCAGGTTGCCCGTCTACACGTCGCTCAACCTCTGGTTATTGTGTCTTTTTGGGTGATAACCTGCTATCTTGGTCGTCCAAAAGGCAACACACTCTCTCTCGATCTAGTGCCGAAGCCGAATATCGAGGTGTTGCTAATGTTGTTGCAGAAACCGCATGGCTCCGCAATCTACTTCGTGAGCTCCACTTCCCATTGACTTCTGCTACATTGGTCTACTGTGACAACGTGAGTGCAATTTATATGTCTGCTAATCCGGTACAACATCAACGTACCAAACACATTGAGATTGACATTCATTTTGTACGTGACATGGTTACTGCTGGCACAGTGCGCGTTCTTCACGTTCCCTCTCGCTACCAGTATGCGGATATCTTCACCAAGGGTCTCCCCTCAACCTTGTTTGAAGACTTTCGGTCCAGTTTGAGCGTCCGGCCTCCTCCCGCTCCAACTACAGGGGCGTATTAGTCAGTATTTTGTATGTTGGCCCATGGCCCATATTCTAGACTATTCTATGTATCTTTATATACTTGGTTGTTAGACCCAAATCAAATCAATGAAATCAATTACCTTCTGTCAAACGTTTGTAAAATCTTTTACGATTGTAAAGACGAGAAACATGGACATTTTAAACGACGACAAGAAAGTGAAAGAAAATATGTGGAACGAGCTTTCGATGTTCTCCAAAGACGTTAGGGAATGTAGCATACAATAACCGGTTCGTTCTTGTAATTTCAATAAAATAAGAAGAATCATGTATACTTGTATCATATTGCATAACGGGGTTTTGAAAGATTAACAAATGTCCATATCAACAATTGAATTCAACAAGATGCATAACATACTTGGTTCGAAAGATGTGAAGTTCAACGGAGAGATGCAAAAGAAGCACGTAGCCGAGAAACTCACGGAAGCCTTCACCAAAATATTATGAAGCATCTGGGATCGATATCAACAACAAAATTAGTTAATTGATAAATTTATGTATTCTTAATTTTTTGTATTTTTTTAAGTTTTGGTATGTTGTTTTATTGTAATTTGTATTTCAGATTTAAATTAATGAAAAGTAAAGTTATTTTGGATATTATATTTATTATGGATATCGAGGGACTCATCTCCACTATCCATCCTCATCATATCTAATGGATGAGATTAAAAGTATTTAATTATTTCACTTTGTTTAAAATTTAAATATCTCCAAAACCGTTAAGTGGTAAACGGAAAAAAATATACCATCGCGACGAACATTAATTAGCTTACTACCAATATCCAATATGATATATTTTTGAAGAAAAAAATTCGTTTTTTTAAATTTACGTAAAATATCATATATGATAATAGTGTTTTATCATATATGATATTAGTGTTAGGTTACAAATTATTACAGAATCATATATGATATTGGTTTATATCATATATAATAAGTATATCATATATGATACTAGTCTTACTATCATATATGATAGTTTTCGGCAACAAAAAAAACATGAAAACGAAAAAAAAATTGTCGAAAGTATATCATATAGCATATTTGTAGAAAGATAATTAAATCGCCGTCGTAATGGTATATTTTTTTTTTCGCATAACGATTAACGGTTAAAAGATATTAATGTTTGGAAAAAGGTGAAAAATTAGTTTTTGTTTTAATCTTATACATTGGATTAAGATGGAGATGAAGGATGGAGATTAGTCCCTTGGTATCCAAATTAAAGTTTGGTATTCAAATGAACTTAAATCATTAATGAAATATTGGTAGTTAAAAAAAATGTAAGATAGTGCAAGTTATTGTTGCAGTTGTTTTGAGGTAAGTTAGTTGGTTGTAAGTCAAGTGGGAAAAAGCTCACACGACGTAGATGTGGCAATCAATTTGGAAGAGGTGATAAAAATATCCAACAATAATGCTCGAAGCGGTTGCTAGTCATGATTTGTAAATTTGGAATGTATTTTTTGATGTAGCGGGTGTGAATCGCCACTTAAAAATAATTCTTCGTTGTTTGACGATTTTCTTGAAGATATTGCACCTCTAGTAGTGTTTCTAGTAAATGGAGTTCAATATGAAAAATGGTATTACCTAGTTGATGGTATATACCCACGGTGGCCAACGTGTGTCAAATCTTTTACGATTGCACAAGACGACAAACATGTGCATTTTAAACAACGACAAGAAAGTGCATGAAAATATGTCGAACGAGCTTTCGATGTTCTCCAATGATGTTAGGAATATAGTATACAACAACCGGCTCGTTCTTGTCATTTTGACATGATACAAAGAATCATTGTTGTACAATACTAACAACAAACTCGAAGTTCGATCGTGGAACCGCTAGATCGTGAGTTGTATCAAGCACAAGTAGCGAGTACGATAGACTACAAAGAACCGAAAAGTATATGCACACAGTATATCCTCAGTCTCCCTTTATTAAATAAACCTTTTAAAGCTTACATTAAGGACGAAGAATTGATTCAATTAGGATCCCCTCCCCCTCATCCCTATTTATAGAGATGAGGGCTAGGCACCTCCTTAAGTCAAATAGGAAACGTCCTATAAACCAGCTTAAGGATGTTAGCCTAAATACTTCATAATATTAGTATATTCCTACTTTATATTACAAAGTACACATAAGTATCTAAACTATACTTGAGTGTACTCCTAATATCAAACTGTAAGATTGATTCACACGACTTATAAGAACAAGAAATATAGATGAATAAGATCAAGATTAAAACTAAGAATGGAATATTAGATTAGATGAAGAAGAGTTAGAAAGATACAAGGTAGATGATTCTAGTGAGAGAAACTAAGGAGAGTTTCTCTCTCTAAAACAAGAAGGAGAGACAAGATACAATGGGAGACACACACACAAATGAGGATGGTTATGCCTTTTATACTAAGGCTTACATGAATAGGAGGCCTTCCTCATTTGTGTGTTCGGGACTAATTCCCGTTACATACATAAGAATGACATAGAACTCTCGACACCGTTGAGTAGCATTTTCCACGAGCTTTGCAACGGTATATTATATGACCATCACTTTAAATACTTCTAACAATCTCCCCCTAAGGGGTGGTCATATAATATGTGACTTCACTTCTTTGACCATCACTTTAAATACTTCTAACAATCTCCCCCTAAGTGGTGGTCATGTATTATGTGACTTCACTTCTTTGTTGTTGCGGACTTTGAAGCTTGTTGCCTTGAGAGTTCTTGCATAGTTCCTTTCATGACTTGTGATCTTGGATCTTTGATCTTTTCCTTGACTTGATCTTGTAACTTTGCCAGCTTGTGTTCTTGTGTCTTTACCCACATACTCATGTTTTGTGTTGACATGACAGCTTATTGACATTCTCCCTTGATTATCAGAGTAGCGGAAGTCTTTGTCTTTATTTGTTCTTGAGCTTTCTTCAATAATCCTGAATATGTGGCCTTGAATTGCGACTCTTGAGATAACGCCACAGTTTGCATTCCACCGGTTTCCCGTTATACAGTACGAATACTGTACCTGTGATCAGGTAAGTTGAAAGAACTTCCTTGACAGGATTTCC
Source organism: Glebionis coronaria (assembly GCA_025667525.1). Taxonomy (NCBI): domain Eukaryota; kingdom Viridiplantae; phylum Streptophyta; class Magnoliopsida; order Asterales; family Asteraceae; genus Glebionis; species Glebionis coronaria. The sequence goes on along the minus strand of JANFOE010000322.1, from coordinate 2,147,013 downwards.
AGCTGTGGTAGCCGTTCTCAATACTTGAATATATCGAAAGATAACTCAAAGTAAGGAGTGAATCATGCAGTTCCATTCTGCTGATTAGGTCGTCAATTCACTTTCCTGGAACAAGTCTGAATCATTTAAGAATCAAACCATCGTTGCTTTCCAGTTGACACAAGTTTGATTCATATAGAATCGCACAAGTTACCTACCGCAATGCTGTTTGATGATGACACTGGAAGGATTTCCATTCGTCACTGTAAATACTGAAAAGTATTACTCTGAATGTTCTGGCAAGATCATAAAGATATTGCGTCGAGACCTGGAACGAGTTTGAATCAATTAAGAATCAAACCACTGTTGCTTTCCAGTTAACATATGTTTAATTCAAGTGAATCTTACATATGACCTACCGCAGTGCTGTTTGATGTTAACACTGGAAGGATTTCCATTCATCACTGTGACTACTAAAGAGTATCACTCTGAATGTTCTAGCAATACCACAAGGATAGAGCGTAGGACTCTGTAAATCATCGCTTGTGTTCTAATGATGAACAACAATTGATCTATGGAATAAGTGTCCTAATGAGATTTTTTGATGAATCTCGTTGGCTCTAGACTCTATAAGTGCACGTTTATTTGGTGATCGGAGGCTGGAGCAGACTGCCACCTATTCAATATCTACTATCTCGGAGTGAGAAAGTTGATAGAAATGAGTTGAACTCCGTGACAATAAAACAAACTTCTTTTGAGAGAAGCTTGAGTAGGCTGGGAAGGGTTGTGCATTGCATCACTGGGTCCATGATGCTTTGTCTTCAGTATCAGAAATCATCAAAGTGATTCTGATAATAGATGTATTGACCCGGTTTCTGCCTAAGTTGTATGGAGGGCTTCTTTCTTTACACCCTTTATCCTTACATTTCTTTTTCATTCTTCAACCCCTTCAATGCTTACCAAGACGTCATAACTAGCACCTTGTTGTGATTGTTCCAGTGCTAGCTTAAGTCATTAGTCGGCATTATTCCCGTACAGTCAACTACTCCATCTTTCCTAAGGACTTCTAAGTTCTAATGGATTGTCCCTGGGAAGATCCCTCCGGTTCTGGTTGGATCATAGGACGAATACCTAACCACCTTTTGACACCAATACCATCGTGAATTTATGTGTTGAAGGGTATAGATATCGTAACCAGAAAAATCAATTGAAAATGCAGTCAAGGTGTTGATGAAATCATTGTTTACACCTTAAAAGTTTTCTATATCACCAAAAACGCTCCCCCTACATATGTGCATCATAAAAGGAGAGATTTTTGCACATATTAGGAAGAGAAAGCACTTATATCAAAGATCTTATTCAAGATAACACATTTTAATCACTATTCTCCCCCTCAAAAATTGCATGAAATTGAAATTTTTGTGAAACTAGTGATGAAACATGGAGAGAATAATGTGTCATGAAACTTTGGAACAAATGTTTATGAAATCATTATACTCCCCCTCGAAAAGAGATTCTATTTAAATAGGGGAGTATATGAGCACATTGTTTTGAAATACTTTGAAAAATTGTGCTCAAAAGTCCGAGAAAAATTGTGTTCATGAGCTTAAAACTTTGAATGTTTTGATATAAGCTCATGACCGAGAAAAATGAATTTCTCGTTGTTGAGGATAAGTCGAAGACTTTCCTTTATTTAGGGACCGGGTTATAGTCTGACATGTGACTATAAGCCATTATGTTGAGCTCAAAACTTTGAATGTTTTGTGACAAGCTCAACCCGAGATAGATTGCTCTACCCGTTATTAGGATAAGTTATCTTTAAAGATACACTCGCCTTTATTTGAAGTTCGAGTTACAGTCTGACATTTAACTGTAAGTCGTTTACATGAGCTTAAAACATGGAATGTTTTTATCGGAAGCTCATGACCGAGAATAATGAATTTCTCGTTGTTAAGGATAAGTTATCATCCGTGATCAACTTTCCTTTATTTGAGGCACGAGTCACAATCTGAGGTAATTGCAAATCATATGAAGAAAGGGGAAATGACATGTTTTGAAAAACATTTGAACTTTCATTCGAGCTTTATGTACACACCCGTGTCGTTATTGAGCGACATTTCTAGGTACGTCCATATTATCGAAACTGAAAGACATGTCGAGAAGAATATTTTTGGTATTTTTGAAAGATTTTTTCGTTTTTTATTTTGTTTTTATAGGTTTTATATTTTTGTATTTTGATTTTCAATGTTTTTTAAAATAATCCAAAATAGACCTTTGTACAGCAGAAGAGGGTGATGTTGTATGTACAGAATTGGAACCCTTTGAAGAAATGGATTCAGAATCCGCTGAAGTACCTGCAATGACAGAAGAAGAATTTGCACAAATACTAGTGTTAGGAGTAACAAATGCATTTTCTACATTCAAGACACTCGCATTAGTGCTGGAGCAGGTGTCATCACTCTTCTTGATGGGAATCCACTTAAGACCGACTTCCTTAAAGATCCTACCCGTGGGTTTCCACTGAAGACTAGATCGAGGATTAGTGTTCTCTTGCACAGCGGAAGACTTCTTTGGAGAGAAACTAGATCCTGCATTGATCCGCCTTGAGGATTTATTGTCATTGCTTTTCTTTGTGACGGGTGGGAATCTCCTTGTTGGCTTATGGGATTCTGCATTCTTTCTCTGTGTGAAAGCACGAGAGTTTACCTCATAGAGGTATTGCAGAATGCAATGAGCATGATTTCCATGGTGAATGCCCTTTTTGCACGTGGGGCATACAGTGAGTTTGGGATTCTCGAAAGGTCTTGTGTACCTAGGGTTTGCTGACCGTTCAGGCACTATGTTCGAAACACGGCTACCTATTGGTGATTGCCAATTCCTAGGTTGTTGGGAAGGGGTCCTAGGTTTTGGTTGATTACCATTAGGTGTGTGTTGAACTCTAGCGGTTGTTGGTTTACTAGGTTTTAAATACACATGGTTTACTTTCTGAATGTTCCCTTTTTGCTTACCATCCCCTAGGTTTTTGGTTTGACCAACGTCATTTGAACCATTAGATTCCTTTGTGGGTGTAAGAGTCACACACTTGGGAGTACTCTTAGGAGTAGTGCAGGGTGCATTCACAGAGTTGTGTTTAGCAAGAATGGGTTTTCTAAATGGAGGAACATATGGTGAGATGGCTGGTTTTGGTACAATCGATGGCACATCGGTATTAGGAGGTAACCTAGAAACATTAGAAGGCGGTTTTCCTAAGATAGATGGCTTTGGTACTTTGTACGCATTGGGTTGTCTAACAACTGATTTTACAACCTTAGCTTCCACAGTTTTCCCACCCATCTTTCCAACAAGTTTCTGCAACTCAGCAATCGCGATGTCTTTGTCTTGCAACTGAGCTTTCAGATCAGAAATATCCTTACTCTTTTCATTCAATTCACGAAATGATTCAGAGAGTTTTACTTGTAAATTATTGTCATCAGGAACTTTTCCAACTTTGGTTTGCAAAGCAAGTTCAAGAGAATGACAATGTTTCTGAAGAAAATCATATCGGTGTTGAAGAATCGTGAACTCTTTTTTATTAACATTTGTTGAAGGCTCACTGTCGCGACATTCACCTCCTAACTGAGCTCGTAGCTGTTCGATTGTTTGTTGCAGTTCATTGTAAGCTTTATCATACGAGAGTTTGTCATCCTTACATTCATCACATTTTTTGACATATTTATTCCAAAGATCGGTGAATTCGTTGTCCTTTTTGATGACATAAGACTCCATTTTCTCTTTCGTACGATCTAGCTCATTTTGGAGGGTTTCATTGTCTAACACAGAGATGTTTACCGCAACGGGGTTACTATTAACACAATCACCACTGTCACTTGCTTTCGAGAGACATGCAAGGTCGCTTTCCAAAACTTTAATTTTATCAAGAGATTCATCAGCCTCCTTCGCCAAAGATTTGAAGTCTTCAACAAATTTGGCTAGTTCTTTTAGAAAAGCGTTCTCAAGATTGCCTATCCTCGCATCAACTTGATTAATAATCGGATTGATTTCTGTATGAAGCACTTTTTGTAACTCGACATGAACGGGTGATGTAAAGTTTCCTCCAGTCATTTTGGCGTTAACAACCCGTTTGAGAATGACAAAATTATCTTTGAGCTCGTTTAGATACCTACGTGTGATACTCGGTTTCGGAGGGTCATCAGACAATTCCGCACTAGGTAGCAAAAGCATTTCAGAACTCGTTTTAGACCGAACAAAAACAGTTGGAGGATTAACTTTCGGATAATAAACAGGTGTCACTTCTTTGTTAAGCTTTTGCATTTTTAAACGAGTCTCTACAGCAAGTTCGGTAGTTTCCTCAGAATCATGCACAGTAGGAGGATCATGCTCATCAGACAAGAGCACACTACCATTATATAAGGTTTCATTTGTGGCCTGAACTTGCTTAAGGTATCCTGGATTAGGAGGAAGGGGACAACCTAAGGCCATTTTGTAACGGGTGTAATTTATCTCATTCACTTTAGGTGCGAGCATATTTATCGTCTGCATAGATTGTCCACGTTTTACCAAAAGGTTGTCTAAGTCCCTAATCCTATCCTGAGCATTGCAAAAATCCTCAAGAAGCCCATCTTCTCGAATTTTGAAATCATGTTTCAGCTTTTTTATTTCTCCTTTTAAATCAGAAACGATAGATTTTTCAGTTGAAAGCTGTTTATTAAGAGAGGTGATTTCATCATTCAATTCGCTTATCTTTTTTGCACTACTTAAATGTAAGGCATTTAATTTCTTAGTGGTGCATTTTTCTTGATAAACCGATGTAGCATGAGCTTGTTCAAGTTCCTTGATTTTAGCATGATGAATCTCAAAACTTTTCTCCCGTTCCTTATATCCCGCAAGCTCAGTGGTCAATTTGGCATTAGTTTCTCTGAACTTATTATTAACCACATTCACATGAGCAACATCCTTGGCAAGCTTATCAAATAATGATTTATAATACGCATGCGTCTCGTCAGGAAGGGTTGTAGGTTGGGCTACTTGATCCCCACTAAGGTTCACACTGAGTGCATTAGAAATAATATTGCTATTATTTGTTTGAACCCCGTGTGTCTCAGTGGAAGGCTCAAGTGACTCAGTATACTCTTCCTCCTGATTAGACATATTATATAACTCATTAGCATTAAGACGTAGGTGTACCTTAGAGGAACCGTCTGAATCATACACAGGAGCTCTGTCAGGTTTAACTACCGATGTGGATGATTGCTGTGAATTAGCCATCAAGATGGAGTCGGTAGTCACCTCTTCTTCCTCATCATATGCTGCTGCAGATGCCATGAGATCAAACTCTTTAGCTAGAAGTGGAATTCCTGCTTCTTCCTTTTGTGCTATAAGAAGCTGAGACTGGAGATGGGCAGCATTCCTCTTCTTTCTTACATGGCTATCACGATGCTCAAAATCCGCAGCATCATTGTCTTGTTGATAAGTCATAGTAGAAGTCGTGTGAAAAACAGGATCTCAATTCGTAGAAAGCGTGAGTTGTAGTGTCAACAAAATCAAACTTTGCCAAAATTTTCCAGCCCGACAAAAAATTCCTCAGTCCGACAAAACGGTAATCCGAAAAAAATTTGAATCTCTAAGTTTTGAAATCGAGTTAGAAATAGCCAATAACTAGTAGGGAAAAAGTTTGAAAAAATGAAATTTTTAATGAAAAATAAAACCTAAAAAATTTGAAATTTGGCCTAAAAATTTGAATTTTTGTCCGAAAATTTGAATTCTTTGGTCGAAAATTTTTTCGCATAGCCAAAATTTGAAATTGAAGCTTAAATGGCCTAAAAATGGTCTAGGAAAAATTAAATTTTACTATGGTTTTCCCGCCAAAAAACTCTTTTTTTTTTTTTTTTTTTTTTTTTTTTTTTTGATCTTCGTGTAAAGTATGTTAAGAGACTAGTCTAGATAGTGGCTAAGTCTAAAAATACTCAAACAGAATTTCCATCGGAATGTTGATCGGAATGATCCATCGGAATGTCCCTCTATCGGAATGTCCCTCTATCGGAATGTGCAGATCGGAATCCTAGATCGGAATGTGTAGATCGAAATCCTAGATCGGAATGTGTTGATCGGAATCCTAGATCGGAATGTGCTTCTATCGGAATGTCCTACTATCGGAATCCTAGATCGCAATGATGACCTGTCGGAATGCTTAGATCGGAATGTTCAGATCGGAATGTGGCTAAAATCAATTTGGCAGAGTAACGTCTCAAAGTTCCTTAAAAACCGTCGGAATCCCAGATCGCAAAGAACGATCGAAATGTCCAGATCGGAATAAGGTATCGAAATCTTTAGATCGCAAAGTAGAACCTAGAGGTTATTGCGATCTGGCCACACTCCCTTTGTACTTTCCGATGGTGAAACTTGCAAGAATTTCGGAAAGATGAAAAAACAAGAAATTTCTCAACTTTTGATCCAAAAGACTTGTTTTTAAGCCAAAACCAAGATGCCCAAATCACTACTACACGATTAAGGAAGGTATACGACTTGAAGAACACCAACGAGCTATCCACGAATCCCTTGGCGAATGATACCACTTGTAAGATTGATTCACACGACTTATAGAATAAGAAAATATAGATGAATAAGATCAAGATTAAAACTAAGAATGGAATATTAGATTAGATGAAGAAGAGTTAGAAAGATACAAGGTAGATGATTCTAGTGAGAGAAACTAAGGAGAGTTTCTCTCTCTAAAACAAGAAGGAGAGAAAAGATACAATGGGAGACACACACACATTATGCCTTTTATACTAAGGCTTACATGAATAGGAGGCCTTCCTCATTTGTGTGTTCGGGACTAATTCCCGTTACATACATAAGAATGACATAGAACTCTCGACACCGTTGAGTAGCATTTTCCACGAGCTTTGCAACGGTATATTATATGACCATCACTTTAAATACTTCTAACACAAACAATTTCCACCTTAAGAGTAACACTTAACATAACCGATACTCAACAACTTTTCCTCATGCTTGAACCCCAGACCCGAGACCACCTTGTTAACCAGGCATTGTACGTCTGTAATTTCTCTAGATTAGCTTCCATAGACTCCTTCACTTTCTCCATCTCAGGAACATTACCCTTTGCATCTTCTTCACCAGGTACTATGGTTACCGTAATGTTTGCCCACACCTTTATACCAAGGTGTACCTTTCCTGCTTCTTTACCTTTCCTGCTTCTTTACCGAGCAACCTGTGTTTGCCTTTTCTTTAGGCTGTTTGTCCTCCAACTGTCTTTGAGCCACTGCAGCATGATCATTACTAACCTGAAAAACCCCAGCTTCACGATCCCCTTGAACTCCCTGCAGTTACACCTCAAACCAAACACGTTTATCAACTTGTAATCCGTGGACTCCTGTTTTAACACCATGACCAAGTTGTTTAAACCCAAGTTGTTGGAACCCAACTTGTTTATGACCAAGTTGCTTGTACCCAACTTGTTTATGACCAAGTTGTTTGAACCCAACTTTTTTATAACCAAGTTGTTTAAACCCAACTTGTTTTGAACCAAGTTGTTTGAACCTAACTTGTTTTGAACCTCCATACTTTTGTACACCAAAAGTTTTCACTTTCTCTTCCAAGGAATACATACAGTTCATTTTCCTGATCCTAGTCATCATTACCCGACCACCTTTGATCACCTTGATTCTACCCATCTGCATCTTCACAATATAACCTTTTTTTCAAGAGTACTCAGTTAAATCAAACTTCTTTTTAACCTTGGAACATACCTGACATCTTGCAGTATAAAGTTTGATCCATCATGCAATTGTGTCTTTACTTTCCTTGTCCCTTTGATAGTGCATGTCATGTTATCACCTAACCGAACTGAACTAACATCAATACCTTTGAATTCATACAAGCAATCCCTCCTAGGTGTCATATGATAAGACCCATACATTACCAATTCAGTCATCTCATCATTCCCGAATACCACCAGGGCTTCTCCAAAGTAGGCATTACCTTCGTCATTAGAAGAATCAGAATCCTGATCATGTTTACCCTTTCTGAAAAACCCAATTGATTTCTTTAATGGAAAGTTTCTCTTTAGATGACCCTCTGAATGACATATGAAGCACTTGAGTTTACCAGTCCTACCCCTTGACTTAGACCGCGAACTTCTACCAAAATAAAACTTGCTTGAATGATGTGACCCTCCCCTTACATATAACCATCACCAGTCTCTTCCTTTGTACCTTTAATTCTTTTTTTTCAACTCCCTTGAATTCAGAGTTGCTAGAACATCCTCTATTGTTAAGGATTCCCTCCCATACAACAATGTCTCCATAAAGTTTTCATAAGATGATGACAACGAGGTAAGTAACATAAGTGCCTGATCTTCATCTTCAATCTTGATATCAATATTCGCCAAATCAAGTATCAACTTATTAAACTCATTTATATGATCACCCAGTTTCGTACATGGACTCATATAGTATATGTACAACTTTTTCTTCAGATACAATCTGTTTGCCAATGACTTATTCATATATAGACTAGTCAACTTCGTCCAAATTCCTGCATCGGGTCCTTGGTAACTTCCTGTAAAAACCGTCTCTGAAGCGTAAAATCAAAGTACTGTATGCCTTCTTCATCAAAGCAACCTTTTCATCTGCTTCCATGTCAGCGAGTAATGTCTCTAATGCAACATCGCATCCCTACTGTACCATTAAAGCTCGCATCTTTATTTGCCATAACCCTAAGTCATTCTTCCATCGAATTTTTGATGTTAAACCTGGTTATCTAACTATCCATTCTTCTTAACCTTGCTACAAACCTTGTCAAGTTGACTTTAGACCAACTTTACCGACAAGTCTCACAAACTGTGTGCAATATACCCGTAGTTGCTAAACAACTTTTTCTTACAAATCGAATTTATTAGAATAACCATAAACCTTCGATTTCAAATAAGCAACCCGGTCGTTAACTTGAAAACCCAAGCAAACCACGATCAAAACCAATCGCAAATCTTGAAACCATGCAACCACGATCCAATAACTTGTACCACAAGAATTCGTAACAACGGCCTTCGCTTTAATCGACTTTTATATAAACCTAAAAGACGATACCGTGAAGTTGTTTAAATAAACCTTTAACCGAACATAAGTTTCTTTACTTTTGATCTATATTAATTGATAAAATCAATAAACACAAAACAAAGACAACTACCAATTAATGTGACCTTTGTACTATCCTCACGTGAGTATACAAAAGAAAATAGTAAGAATCGCTTTTCTTTTGCAAAAAACCCTCACGTCTTTTTAATTGCGCACCTCTAAATCGATCGCTACCCAGATAATCGATTCGAAACCGAACCTCGATACTTCGAACGACTCGAAATCTCGATCTAGCACTCTACCATTGGAGATCTTAATAACCATGTCTGTGATACCACTTGTTGTACAATACCTACGACAAACTCTAAGTTCTATCACGAAACCGCTAGTTGTATCGAGCACAAGTAGCGAACACGAGAGACTACAAAGAACCGACATGTATACCCTCAAACCCCATTTATTAAAGAAACCTTTTAAAGCTCATATTGAGGAAGAAGAATCGATTCAAGTAGGACCCCCCCCCCCCCCTCATCCCTATTTATAGAGATGAGGGGGTAGGCACCTCCTTAAGTCAAATAGGAAACATCCTATAAACCAACTTAAAGAGGTTATCCTAAATACTTTATAATACTAGTCTATTCATACTATATATTACAAAGTACACATAAGTCCCTAAACCATATTTAAGTGTACTCTTAATATCCAACAATCATGTATACTTGCATCATCTTGTAAAACATTATTTTGAAAGATTAACAAATGTCCATATCAACAATTAATCCAACGAGATGCATGTTTTTTTGCACGCCAACATGCAACGTACTTGATTCGAAAGATGTGAAGTTCAAGGGAGAAAGGAAAAAGAATTACGTTATCGAGAAACTCATGGAAACCTTCCACAAAACATTATGAAGCATCTATGGGATCAATATCAACAACAAAGTTAGTTAACTAATAAGTTGGTGCATTTTTAATTTTTCGTATTTATTTGTTTTAGTATGTTTTTTAAATTTTGTTATGGTAAGTTGTATTTTTAATTTAAACTAATGTAATATTGGTTGTTAAAATTTTTTAATTTCATAGTTCAATCATTGCCTTGCACACTAAAGAATCCTAGTTTAAGTCCGATCCTAGTTCTATTCAACTAAGTATAGTTAATTCTCAACACATAAACTAGTTACCCTTTAGCCCACTAAGAATTGCTACTATGACAATACAATTTTCCACGATACTCAACATCATCCACTGTTGGAACCTCGAACCAGGGACCACATTGTTATCTAGACATTCTACCTTAGTAAACATCCAAGTTAGATTACTTAGACTTAACTCGCCTTCTTCCTCTCAACAACGTTACCGTGTCCACCCTCTTAACTAAGTACTTCAGTTTCTATAATGTCATCCACACCTTTGCACCAAGGTGAACCTGAATAATTACCAAACAATCTGTTTTTGTCTTTCCTTCAAGTTGGTTAACCTCAAACTTTCTTTGAGCCATTGCAACATCATCATGACTATATTAGATTACCAGAACTTCAGGATTTTCCTTAGCTCCCTGCAGTTCCATCTCCAAGCAAACATGATTTTCATGAGCACCTTTGTAATGGGGCGGATGTTGCTATCTTAACGGAGTCTATTTGTGTTGTTAATGAACGGATTTACAAATTTTTGGGTAAGCGAGTAACATATCATGTTGTTGAGAACTATGTTGTGAATACTTGGAGTAAATATGACTTTTTAGATCAACGATGACCAGTAAAGGTATGTTTTTCTTTAAGTGTAGTTCTAACTATGGACATATGCTATGATTGAGAATGGTTATGGTTAATTCGGAACGATTCATTGATTATGAAATAATGGTCAGTGGATGCGAACATTATGAAGGAGGGTGTGTGTGAAATCCCAGATTAGTTGAAGTTTCATACTATTCCTATTACCACATTCACAGAAAATATTTGAAGTTCCATTGCAACCAAACTTGGCACACCTCTAATGCTAGATTCTTATACGTCTGTTATGTGCATTGAGTCTTGGGGGTAGGTCGAGTTATGCGAAAGCCATGGTTGAGTTACTAGCTGAAACATAGTTGAAAGACGCCCTTATAGTTATTATTCTTAGATTCACGGGGTGAGGTTTATACAATGAGAAATGTTTTTGTTGAGTACGAGTGGAAACCTCCAAAATGATCAAGTTGCAAGGTTTTTGTTCGGATGATGTCCTAATAAAATCGTCTCGAATGTGTTGAAGAATTTGAAGACGCTTAGACAAGCTGTTACAGGAGTTCATGTTAGTTCGAAGTTGGCCCTAAAGTTTAGTTTAAGTCTACTAAGCAAGTTTATCAAATTGTTTCTAAAAAATAATGGTGCTAGCTCCAATAGTACAAATAAACAAAATGGAAGGGCTAGACGATGGGTATCAATTTTAACCCATTTAATGTGCTTAATACAATTGAAAAAGATGATAAGTTAAGTACGTACAAGGAGAAGTCAAAGTTGGCTCAAATATGGGCCGGTTCTAATGTGGTTTCTTTTGCTTACGGGGCTTCATCCGAGGCATTTGGTAGTCTAAATACTACCCCTCTAGCAACACAAATTAATGACCTATAAAGAAAAACACTAGATAAGAAACTTGTGCTTTTGGATTATGATGGGAAGCCACTAGAAAAAGGGGGTAAAATGTCACCGTTGTGCATGCCTAATAGTTCTAAGGGGAACAATTGGTAGAGTCAGATGATGAAATTGAGGAGCTTGATGATGATATTGCTCGATATATGTGTTTTACAAATCGAGCATGTGGGATAGAAAATGATGCAGGTCTACTGAGGATAGATATTTTATTTGCTATGATGGATACGAGCATCAAGTTTATGATTTACCCGAGGTGCGACAAGCTTTTTGTGATTAATGTTAAATCCGTCTTCGTAGTCGGTTAGGAAGTAGTGTTAGTGCTGAGGTGAATTCATTTGTGTTAGTTCATAAGATTCACATGTCTCTCTTATGATATATGGCGTGTTTGTTTGCTTATGTAATGGGATGTGATGTGATGAGGTATTCCACCATCATTTCATGTACTTAAAAGTATTACATGTTACCTAAAAACCCTTTTACGAAAAAATATTGTTTGAAACATAATTTTTATGAATCTCCATGCTTTTTATGAATCTCCATGCTTTTATACAACATTCTCATCAAGCTTTTCGATGTTAAACCTAGTATTTATTAGCCATTCTTATTTAACCTTGTTAAAACCATTGTTAAGTTGATTTTTAATCAACTTAACAAACAAGTCTCACAAGTCGTGTTCTAAACCCTCTTGAAATCTTGATCTACTTGCATTTGAAACCCCTCTAAAGTTTGATCTTTTCACCTAAAATCTACAAAACCTGTACTCCAAATAATCACTCCAATTCTTTTAAATCCTCAAGAAACAACTAAACCCTCTCCTATAACGAATACTTGATTTTAGAAATTCGCGGGAACCTTCAAACCCGGTTTATCAAGCCTCCCAAAACCAACAAACCCTTGAAGCTTTTTAACTGTTAAGATTAATTATCACAAATAAACTCTAAATCTTAGCCATTTGAAGCCTTTAAACCCCTTTCTTGTAACTTTTTGTAATTGCAATCTTGATCTCCAAGTAAATCCTATTATATACTTGTTTGCACCTCCAAAAACCCTTGAGAAAACCAAAATTTGCACCTAAAGTTTCCCTTTAATCACCCTTAGCTTCAAACACATCATATTAACACAAAGATAGATGTATTTTAATAGAAAAATAACAAGAAATGTAGATGCGTGCAACCAACTTCGACAGGTTGTATCTCCCTACTTGTTGCTTTGATGCAAAATCCGATTGAGAACCTAGATATGTATATCTTATATCCAAGGTTAATGAACCCGTATTGTTAATTCTACCACAACTGCTCATTAACTGACAAACGAAATAAGTTTTTTTTTGTGTACTTGGGTTTCAGAATCGACATTGCGAGCCGACTAATCCCAGGGAGATTACCATCTTGGAAACCTAAAGTCGGCACATGTGAACCTTTTTTGTTTGGGTAAAGGGTTTCCTCAATAAATGGTATTACTCCAAATAATAAGTTAAGTACAAAGGATGTAGGTGGATCCTATATCTCCGCCCATTAAATAGGCAAACAACTTCCTACTAGGAAGAAACACAAAAAATTACTACAAAGTCACATAGAACATAACGAAAACTAAAAATTCTTGCTTCAACGGACTCTGATTCCAAGATTATCTTACACCTCGGGCATCTAGGGGGTTTCCATTCATATTCTACACGAATAGTGCTTAAATAAAAACCCTCACCTTTTAGTTTAGGCATAGCCACCACAATAGTATCTTTTAGCTCTACATCTACACGCAGCTCAATCATTGCTCTAGAATAACTCAATATACCCCATCATTTCAAACACATTACAGCCGTATAGGGATCAAGCACAAAGGAGTACCAAGTTTTGTAGCAGTTGCACTAAGACCATCACTAAATGTCTTCATAGGAACGCCGTGAAGTTTCACACAAACCGCAATCCTACCGACATCCTCTTTCAACATATTCATATCCAGATCCCATTTATTAAGAATAATAATTGTGTTATTTTGAATAAATCAGGGACCAATTACAAGCATAGCGTTCATACCATCCAAAGAGTTAAATTGAAAGAAAAATAACCCGGTCAACGAGTTAAGAATTGATTTAACTAATCCGAATTTACTCCAAGTATTCTTAACATAATTCACAACAACCTTTTTCCCAAGAAGAAACCATAAACCGAATTAACTAACCTTTCACAAGTAGTTCGAATAGAATCCAATTGAACAGTCACCTTGATGTGATCGTGATAGTATATGTGATAATTAGATTACGTTATAGGGTAAATTAGAAAATTACCTTTAGGAAAAAGTAATAGACTAATATTACCAATGACGAATTCAATTAAACACGTGAATGAACCAAGTTCGTTGTACACGAAGATCGAGTGAATTTGAGACGTTTTGCTTTGATTTGGACAATTGATTTGAATCGGTTTTCGGTTTTAAAACTAGAAATTAAATCTACCAATTTTAAACTATTTAAAATTAACCTAAAGTGCAAATTGATAACCCCCAAAATTATTTAAATCTAATTACTTAAAATTAAAACTATTTAAAATTTAAACTATTTAATAATCTATAAAAATAATTCTATTCAATTAAAAATGACTATTAAACTATTTTTCTTAGAAATCTAATTAAAATTTACTTATATTAAATCTATCTTTTTAAAACTAATTTTATTTAAAATCTAAATTTATAAAAATCTAATTGTTAAAATAAACTAATTAAAATTTTTAAATAAAAACATTTTTTTTGAAACTAATTATTATTAAAAAACTGAAAGTTAACTTTAATAAAATAAACGTGAATTTAAATTTATTTTAAGAAAAACGTAAATACACTTAAAAACAACTAAAAAGGCAAAATCTGCCAGATTTAATTTTACTATATTAATTAAATATAAGAAAGTTAAATCAAAAGAGCTTTGAGCTTAGTCGGGTAACACGTTGCGTTTTTGAAGGGCAGGTCTCGAGTTCGAGACCTGCAAACGACATATTTTGTGATTATTTTCTTTTTTTGAACAGATAAATTGTAAAGGAGTCACAGGAGTGACTTAACTAAACACAAATTGTTGGGAATCTAAACTTGTTAGATTCCCTGATCATAGATTTAAACATAATTAGGCTATTAGATAGTCCCTTGCCTGTGCCTAGGAGGCAGGCAAGTTTCGCAAGACTCACAGAGATCCAAGTCTCTGTGAGCAACCTCAGAGGAGTCCATGTCAGAGACATTGTCAAGGAAGTCAAAGATTACTTGAAGACATACTCATTGGCTGTGATGGATAACAGCCAAGATGTATCAGGGACTCTGAGGGGTTGAGGGTTAACAGGGGTGGCAATACCCTGTTAACACTCAGCACACTTCGGACATGCCATTTGTGTGTTCGAGACTATGAAGAAAAAGGAAACTGTTTTGACAACTGTTTCCTTAAAGCATAATGGAAGACTACCAAGAATAGAAGAACATCATGTGACTGATGTGGGAACTTGTGAAAGCTTGTGTAGTCACCATCAAGTACTATTTAGGTCAATCTCGTAACACTATAAATAGGATGTGTATCCATGCATTAATGTTTAACACTTTGAGATATTCATAACATTATTGCATAGAACTTAGTGAATCAAACAGCTGCGACTGTATTCATAAGTTAGGGTTTATAGTTGTTCAAAGTGTGCACAACACATTGTCATCAAACGATGTTATCCATAACACTTGTAATTCTTTATTATACGATAATAAGATTACGTTTGAAAAGTAATACCTTGTGTTGATTAAGTTAAGATTAGGGTTTCTAGCATTGATTATGGACTTTCATTTGGTATCAGAGAGGTGTTTGATATTAAAACCTTCAAGAAACATCGTTCTCAGTTTTATAATCAAGATCTACCATGCCAGAAACTTCTAACCCACCACTATCACCTTCCACAAACCCATCTTCACCAAGACTCAACCATCCTGCCAATGACGATGATCTACCCCAACTTCTTGACTCAAGAGGTGGATCACATGTCACAAGTGTACCAGTCTTTGATGAAGAAGATTTTGCCAGTTGGAAGAGTCAATTTCTTGTGTATCTCGATGGACTTGAACCTTTTCTTCTAGAAATTTTAGAAAATGGTCCTTATATTCCCATGGCGCTTACATCCACTGAAGAAAACCCTCTTCCCAAACCTCTTAAACAATGGACTCCAGCTGATAGAAAATTGGCAAACCAAGATAAACGTCTCAAAAGCATCATAATATCCTGTCTTCCCAAACATATCATGAAGTCTGTCATTCAGTGTCCCACAGCCAAACAAATGTGGACAGACCTCATCCTTAGCCATGAAGGACCCTCTGAAACAAGAGAGACAAAGATTCAGGCACTCAGACTTCAATTCAATGCCTTCAAGTCACTTGAAGGTGAAAAGGTTCAGCAAACCTATACAAGGCTGAAGATTCTTCTTAATGACCTAGCAATGAATGATGCAGTATTGGTCAAGCTGAGATCAATGCCACATTTGTCAACAGCCTTCCAAGAAAGTGGCTGAGTATGAATCAGACTCAGAGAGCTAACAACTCAATAAAAAATGACACCCTTGCTCAGCTTTATGGAAAGTATAATTATGAAGAAGGGCTGATTGATACTATTTACAAGTTAGAAACTGAAAGATTTGTGGTCCAAGGAGCATCTTCCAAAGCCTTGATCTCTGCAACACATCCTCATGACAGCGATTCTGATGTTGAAGAAGACACCCGCAACAGCCAAGAGTTCTTGACAGACCTTAATGCAGAGTTTCATGAAAGAGCCTTGATAGCCAACCAAAGAAGATTCTTCGAAAGATCAGGAAGAATTGGATAAGCTAGTAAACCAACTGACAGGTCAAAAGAAACTTGCTTTGCCTGTGGAAAGCTTGGACATTTCCAAAAAGACTGTCCTTCCACCAAGACATCCTCACCCTCTTATCCATCATCTTCATCCAAACCTTACAAGTTCAAACAACATAACAACTCATCTCACCAATCCAATTCATCAGACACTGAGAAGAAAGATTACAAAAACAAGTACAAGGCACTTAAAGCTGAGTTAGAACAAATGAACTTGAAGCTTGAAGATCTGTCCAAGAAGAAGGGTGGTGATAAAAAGACAGAGAAAGGGTTGGTCGCTGAAGCTTATGATTGGAATGATGAGCCACTGACTTCGGATGAAGAAGATACCACCAGAGTCAGGGCTTTCATGGCGATAGCTGAGGATGAACCAGCTATTGGAAAAGGTGATGCAAGATCAGGACAATGGGTTGACATCACAATGAGAAAGGTACACAGGCTTTTGTCTATGTCTGATAGTGATGAACGTAAGCATGTCCTTGATTACACCATTGTTGATTTACACTTTGTTGAGGAACAAAGAAAGAACCTACTTGATAAGTTTCACTCTGTTAAATCTGAATTGCTAAATGCTAAATCTGAATGTGAAACTCTCAGACGGGTTAATTTAGAGAAAATATCCCTACAAAATGAAGTAGCTAGATTGACCTTGAAAAACATTGCTTTAAATGATCAAGTCTCTGAATTAAACAGGGTTATTGAAAAATGGCTGTGTGCTAGGTTCACTATAGATCAATTGCTTAATGATTAAGTGCCTGCTGGCATTAAAAGGGATATATCGGCTAAGAAAAATAACCTGAGAATTCTCACCAAACCCAAAGACATTGTCTTCAAATCTACAGAGACAATTCATATGTCCGACACCACTTTGACTAATGACCCTGTCTCTGAAGATGTGGCTGAGTTACCACCTTTGACCAAACTCTCTGGAGTTGAACCTAGCAGTTCCTCTCGAGCTGCTAAGGGTGAACTTAGAACAGATATTGAGAAACCTCCAGCTAAAGTTTTTCGTGTACCTGCTAAAATAACTGGTAAACAAGTAGCTTTTAAGCCTGTTGCTACTAAAGCTGTGAATAAGGTTGACCCTACCACTGAAGATCGCCTGTTGTCTCTAATGAAAGAAGTAGAACTCTTGAAACAACACATTAAGCCTTCCGCTGAATGCTCTACTTCACATGAACCTAAGTCAGTCCTAGGTGAACCCAAAGGGGAAAGGTTAATCAAACCTTATTGCAATGTATGTAAAAACTCTCACCACATGACTTTAGATCATGACAGACACATGGCAGCTAAAAGAGCTCAGACACCATCTAGGGATAGACCACAGAGTTCTAAAAGACAACAGGGAAATTACAAACCTTATCCTCCCTGTAAATTCTGTGGGTTCACAGACCATCACTCAGACGAGTGTGGTGACTTCCCTGGGTGTGATATCTGTAGAAGTTATAACCATGAAACAGTGAATTGTCCCTCCCAACGCAAGAAGTTCTACAGGAACACAAGAGTTGCTAATCAGCAATTCAGGGAACCCACTGGAAAGTGGGTTCACCATAGGAACTAACCTATTTCTATGTATCTGTGCAGAAATATCTCAAGGAATCGGTATGGTATCTAGACAGTGGCTGTTCTAGACACATGACAGGGATTAAACAATACCTGCATAGATACTCAAAGGAGCTAGGTCCTAAAGTGGTGTTTGGAGATAACTCTTCAGGTAACACAGAAGGATATGGCTTAGTGAACTGCAATGGGATTACATTTACCAGGGTTGCATATGTGAATGGTCTTAAACACAATCTTATTAGCATCAGCCAATTGTGTGATGCTGACTATAAGGTTTTGTTTACTAAGACTCAGGGAACCATATTCAACAAAAACAATGATGTTGTGCTTATTGCACCTAGAAGAAGAGATGTTTATGTCATCAACATGGCTGTTTGCTCTGAAGACAGCTCAAATTGTTTTCTTGCTAAAGCCTCTGAAAGTGTCAATTGGCTGTGGCACAAAAGACTGTCTCATCTCAACTTCAAGAACATCAACAAGATAGCCACTCAAAACCTGGTTGCTGGTCTACCTTCAGTAATGTTTTCTAAAGACAAGACTTGTTCTGCCTGTGTCAAAGGAAAGCATCACAGGTCTTCATTCAAGACTAGGCAATCATTCTCTATTGACAAGTGCTTACATCTCCTTCACATGGATTTGTTTGGGCCTGTCAAACCTCAGACCATTAATCACAACAAATACACCTTGGTCATAGTTGATGAATTTTCAAGATACACATGGGTGTTCTTCCTCAGAAGGAAAAGTGATGCCGCTGAAACCATCATGTCCTTCATCAGACAGGTTGAAAATATGAATGATGTTAGAGTCAAAGCTCTAAGAAGTGATATGGTACTGAATTCAAGAATCATCAACTTGAATCTTTTTATGATGAAAAAGGGATTTCACAGAACTTCTCTTCAGCTGGCACCCCTGAACAAAATGGTGTGGCTGAAAGAAGAAACAGGACTTTGATTGAAGCAGCCAGAACTATGTTGAATGGTGCAGCCTTACCAAAGCAATTTTGGGGAGAAGCTGTTCACACTGCCTGCTACACACAAAACAGATCAATCATTGTCAAAAGACATGGTAAAACTTCCTATGAAGTTTCCAGAAAAAGATCTCCAGATGTCAGCTATTTTCATGTGTTTGGATGCCATGTGTTCATTTATAACTACAGGGATAAACTTAGAAAGTTTGATGAAAAAGCTGATGATGGTTTCTTCTTGGGATACTCTCCAACAGCCAAAGCCTTCAGAGTATTCAACATCAGAAGACAAGAAGTAGAAGAAACCTTCCATGTTAGTTCAATGAAGATGATGAAGTCATACAGAGAACAGGAACAGAGGGTGATGAAATTGATTTTAATAAAAATGTTTCTTTCCCAAGTGATGAGTTCACAGAACCAAGACCTACCAGTCATCATCACTCCAACACTCTCAATCCTTATGTCCCTGCCTTTGACCCTCTGTCTACTCACAACATAGAAGTTCCTACCTCTCAGGAACTTGATGAAGAAGAACCACAAACCTCTGGTAGTCCTTCTCCTTCTAATGCTATTGATGACTCACCAATTCTTCAAATCCTTGAAGACTCTCCTGCTGATAATGAAGTTGTACCTCTTGATATGGCTGAAGAAGACTCTGACACTAAAGTAGTCTTTGAAGAAAGCTCTCCTAGTCAGCAAGATGAAACTCAAATTGTACCAGCTGGTGCCCACAGGTGTTCCTGTTCTTGAGTCCCCAGCTCCTCAAAATAAGTGGTCAAGAGATCAACACATTCTTCTTGTCAACATTATTGGGGAACCTTATGCAGGGGTCACAACTAGACAGCGAATCCATGACTCAGAGTTTGCCTCAGCCAATGAATGTCTCTTTGCTGAGTTTCTCTCACAAATTGAACCTAAAAGAGTAGCTGAGGCTCTGGTAGAAGAAGGATGGGTAGCTGCTATGCAAGAAGAAATCAATCAGTTCAAAAGGAACAAAGTATGGACACTAGTGCCAGCTCCACCTGGAAAGAATATCACAGGCACTAGATGGATCTATAGAAATAAGATGGATGAAATTGGGAACATCATCAGAAACAAGGCCAGACTGGTGGCACAGGGGTTTTCTCAGACTGAAGGAATTGATTATGATGAAACATTTGCTCCAGTTGCAAGACTTGAAGCCATCAGAATCTTCCTTGCTTATGCTGCCTATATGAACATCACTGTGTATCAGATGGATGTAAAGAGTGCATTCCTCAATGGTGATTTGGCTGAGGAAGTGTATGTTGCACAACCTGAAGGATTTGAGAACAACGAGTTTCCCAACCATGTGTACAGACTTCACAAGGCCATGTATGGGCTAAAACAAGCTCCAAGAGCATGGTATGAAACTCTTTCCAATTTCTTAACTGAAAATAAATTTGTCAGGGGTTCTATTGATAAAACACTCTTTACCTTCAAGGATAAGAGTGATTTCATCATTGTGCAGATTTATGTGGATGATATCATCTTTGGGTCAACGAATGTCAATCTTAGTAAACGTTTTGCTAAATTAATGAACAAGAAATATGAGATGAGTATGATGGGTGAATTAACTTACTTTTTGGGCTTTCAAATTAAACAATGTCCTAAGGGAATTTCAATTTGTCAAGAAAAGTATGTTAAGGATTTACTTAAAAAATATGACTTAGCTGATTGTGCATCAGTGAAATGCCCCATGTTTCCACCCAACAACTTGGGCCCTGATGAGTCAGGGGTCTCTGTTAATGAGACTTTATATAGAGGCATGATTGGGTCACTCATGTATCTAACAGCTAGTCGTCCTGATATCCAATTCTCCACATGTCTTTGTGCAAGGTACCAAGCTAACCCAAAAGAATCCCATCTAGTGGCTGTTAAGAAAATTTTCAGGTATCTCAAAGGAACACCATCCCTAGGCCTATGGTATCCAAAGGAATCATGCTTTGATCTCAAGGCCTATTCAGATTCAGATTATGCTGGATGTTGTATTGACAGGAAAAGCACTTCAGGCAGTTGTCAAATCCTAGGAGGAAAATTGGTTGGATGGAGTGCTAAGAAGCAAAACTCTGTGGCTATGTCTTCAGCTGAAGCAGAATATGTCGCTGCAGCCAGCTGTTGTGCTCAGGTGCTCTAGATGAAAAGTCAATTGGCTGACTATGAAATTTTATATGACAAAGTGCCAATCTTTTGTGACAACACCAGCGCCATTGCCATATCCAACAACCCTGTTCTTCACTCTCGTACCAAACACATTGATATCAGGTATCATTTTATCAGGGATCATATAATGAAGGGAGATATTGAGCTGCATTTTGTTCCCACATAGCTGCAACTAGCTGATATCTTTACAAAGCCTTTGTCTGAACCTTCGTTCAACAGGCTAGTTGCTGAGCTAGGGATGCTCAATATCTCAAAGCCTGTGGCTTGATATTAAATGTGTTCATTAAATGATTGATTCTATATTACATTTTTTTCACATGAAACTAGGTAGTTACTTTCCAAGTAAATGCAAAAAACATTCTCAAATATTTAATCATTTATTTTTCGAATAACGAGGAGACAAATAAGTTTTGAAAGGTCAAGGGACCCACTTGAGCAGTCATTTTCTCACTTTGCATTTAATGCGGTTGAATAATTGTTTACGTAGTTTGAATATATATATTGTCTCTCTTCTCTTCTCACCCACCACCATTCTTATTTCTCAAATCTATTTCTCTCTCTAAGTACTTCTCTCTCTTAACCCATCCTCCATTTTCTTTCACCTTCGACCTTAAATCCATGGCGTTTTCAGTTCCCAAAGCAGCAAATGTTAACTTCGAGATCAACGAAAGTATCCTCGCCTCCAACAACGCCATTGGATGGATAAAGGCTCCTAATAGCACCTACTCAGATCTGGTTAGCTTCATGCAAAATTGTAACCTAAGTGAAGCCTTCACCAAATCCCCATCCACCTTTTACCAAGAATACCTTAGGGAATTCTGGTACTCTGCTGAAGTGGTAGAAGACACAATAACTTTTAGCCTTTCATGCAATGAACACCCATTCGCTTTCTCCCTTAAAGATTTCTCGAGTGTGGCTGGATTGAAACATGGAGATGAATGCCTTAAGGTTGTTGATAAAAAGGCTGTCAAAGAAGCCCTGGCCACACTCAAACCCTGCCATGATGTAAACCCTGCCCTTACACCAGCTGAGGTCCTCTCAAAATCTCCTTTGAAGATTAAGTACTTCACTCCCATGTGGCGTGTCCTCTTCACCCACATTGTTAAATCCCTGGGAGGAATGCAGGGATCCCAAGATCAGATGTCCTTCAACCATCAAGCTATTGCATATGGGCTGATCTGGGGAGCTGATGTTGATGTTGGAAGCATTCTCTTCTCCAACCTTGTAGAATAGCTAAAGGGAAGAAATCAAGTCAGAGAAAAGAATATCTGCTATGTTAGCTTCCTGTCTCTGATCTTTGAGAGTCTGTTGGGCGACAACTACCACAACTCTGCATTGACTGCTCTGAAGCCCTACCGCATCACAGGTGCCATCTACAAAGAAATAGGAGCTGAAGATGTCCCTGTCACCTCTCATATGATGAACGTGGCCAACAAACTACCAACAGCTGAGAAGTCCTTGCTCCCTTCTTCTGAGAAGGTGAATACTTCTAGTGTGTCTGGCAAGTCTAAGTCTTTGACCTCTGGGCAGCACACTACCAAGTCCAAGGCTTCTTCTGGCCAACAGCCTAAGAAGAAGAAAATCCCCTCTTCTTCCCACACCAAAGCTGTTACTAAGGCCAAGGGAAAGAAGACTGACACCTCATCTGTTCCAGATACTCTTGTGGAATCAGATACTTCTGCTGACCAACAACAGGGGTCTAGTGTCTCAAAGTCAGCTGAGACGACAGGAAACCAACCTAATCCAGCTGATATCTCACAGGTAATCAGTGTACATTTTTAGAGGTTCACAAGCAGCCACTCTCAATTGTCTGTAGGAGAGAGTGGTGAAGTTAGGGTAATCCTCGACCCATAGAAGTCTGTCCATGCACTTAGAACTCTTTAAGACTTATGTACACCCTGTCTTTGCACCAGGGAATGATTCATTTGTGTTTATAAAGCACCCCGATGACCCTGCACCCTCTAGAGAGTATTCAGGCTAACAACAACCTGAATACACTTATGTCTCAACCTTGATCAGCTGTACTTCACACAGCCTCTTGGTTCCCTCCTTAAAAGAATCCCAAAGGATTTATCCTTTTCAGGGGGAGCTGAATCATCACCCTCAACTTTCCTAGGGGCAGCGTAACAGGCGACCTTCAACCACATATGTTTCACTCTTAAAAGAGTCCCAAAGGTTTCTTAACCTTTTGGGGGGGGCTGAATGATCACCCTCAGCTTTCCTAGGGGCAGCGAATGACGATCTATAAACAACATATGTTTCACAATCAAAAGAGTCCCAAAGGTTTTAACCTTTTGGGGGGGCTGAATAATCACACTCAGCTTTCCTAGGGGCAGCGAATGGCGATCATTAACCATATTTTTTTACACTTAAAAGAATCCCAAGGATTTATCCTTTGGAGTGGCTGAGTAATCACCCTCAGCCTCTCTGGGACAGCGAAATGGCGACCATTCCCCTTATCTTTTTCCCTGTTACTAATTAAAACAATTTGCAGGCTGAAATTGTACAGCCAGTCACTGAATCTCAGGTACAACAAGAGAAGGAGGCTGATACAATGACTCAAGATCAACCTCATGAAAATGAGCCTCTGCTTAATACTGATGAAGAAATGCTATCATTAGAGGATGATGTCTCTGATCTAGAGTCAATGCCTGAAGATGAAATCCCTGAAGGGATGTTTGAGGAGGAGGATGAAGAAGATGAGGAAGATCAACAATCTGTCTCTCCTCCCAAAGAAATAGCTGTGTCCACACCAGCTGGCAATAATACTCCTCCTCCCAAGGACGCTGTTGTTACTCCAAACTCTGCTACCTCAACAACAACAGTCTTCCAACGCCCAGCCTATGATCCAACAGCGGAGTTTCTCATGTTTGATCATCCTGCCCAAACTAACTTTGATTTTTTTCCAAGGGGGATGATTATGCTCAACAAAGCCTCAACATCAAAAATCTTCAGCCTGTTCATCACCAGTCTGACATTAAGCGCTTATCAAGGAAGCTGGATGTGTTCAAGTCTGAAATGCACAACTTCACTGTTACATTCCCTGGAATCATACAAAAGGTTGTGGCTGAGGCGGTTACTGAACCAATCAAGGATGGTGCAAGGAAAGGTGTAGCACATGTACTTAGTCATCTTTCCATAAGAATGAAGGATGTCATTGACTCAGAGGTCCCTGCCTTACTTCATGAGCATGAGCTAACTATGCACAGATAATTTGAAGCTGTTCGCAACAGGCAATACCGTCATGCAAACTTCATTGTCAGTCGAGTTCAGGCCAACACTAATGCAAATGGCAACCTTCTGCTGAAGATTGCCAGGGCTTCAAGGAAAAGGCAACGTGCTATGGCTGCCTCTGTTGAACAGATTGCAACGCATTTTCAGACACGTTCATCCAAACGTCTGCGTAGCCAGGATGAACGTGAGGGGGAAAAAGAAACAACACTCAACCTTGCATCTGCTAAACAAGGCTCATCATCAGCTGACAACACCATTACACCTGTTCCTCTCCAAGTCATCACACCTATCAACATACCTGATGATAAGGATAACACTCGGGGGGAGCAACAGAATCAAGATGGAGCTGACTCATCAAAGTCCCTGGCTTTGGTTAACACCAGCGAGCCTGGGGATGATGATGAACCAGCTGCCAAGAAGCTAAAGTTCACTGTTAGCTCCCTTCCCAAAGCAATTCAAACTCAGGCTCAGACAAAATTTATCAAAAGAGCTGATGTTTTGAAAAACATAAGTGTGGAGTCCTCTGTCTCGAAGAAAGGAAAGGAGATAGTTTTGGTTGACACAGACACCAAACTCAAGAAGATAGTTGCGATGCTAGAGACAGGAGGATCCACCACAGACCATTCCCAATTCTCAACCTTTACACCTTCCAATGAGATTCCTTTAACCCCTAAAGAAATAGAGAAACATGCCGAGGAATTCAAGAGATTAAATGAACTCAAGACAGCCAAAGAATTGAATGAAGCTACTCTAAGGAAGATGACTCCACCTGAAAAAGAAAAGCAAAAACAAAGGTTGAGGGAAATGGAAGCAAAACGCGCTGAGGCACTAAGGAAAGTCAAAGCTGACTATGATGCCTGCGTTAACAACAGATATGCACCTGGCAAGATAACCAAGTTCAAATACACCATTCATAAATCCACAAACACCCCACAGATGATCTTGTGGAGGGATAACCAACAGGGAAATATGAATGTGTTTGACAACTTCAGGCTAAAGACACTTGGGTTATCTGAATGGTTCGAACTTGAAGCCTTAGCTGCCAAAAGAACTGGACAGGCCAATTTTCTTCTGCTTAAGACTATTAAGGCCAAGTTTACCTGGATCAAAGAAACAGCTGCCAAACTCAAGATTGATCCCCCACCACAGCTTTTTGAACAAGAACCCCCAAAGACTGGCAACAAAAGAAGAATAATTTCACAACTTGTTAAATAAACTTTTGTTACAGATGATGTTCAAGTGGATGGCATGCACAGGGATTTGATCCTACCCAATGGTATAGTTGGCCCTGTTGATGGTCAAACATACACAGAGCCTGAAAGAGGAATGACATTCATGAACAGGGCTTGCCAGTATGCATTTCAAAAAGAAGATGAGCTGTGCTTGGCTTCAACAATTCAGCTACTTTGTCACAAGAAGTCACGCAAGATCAACACAGAGTATTCCAAGAAGTTTGCCAAGACTTTGCAGGAAGAATTAGATAACAGATTGGACTTGGCTGAAGCTGAAGAAAGGATTAAAAATGATGACTATTAAAGATGTTCACAGCCCAATTTTACCTTTACCTTTTATTTTACTTATGTAATGTACTTGTAATTTTCTTTAAGTATTAATAAAATCATGAGGTATGTTTGTTTAGATCTGTTATGAGTAAAAAGAAGCTGTTAACTCACTTACCTTAACTTAGTTAGATCTAGCAATATTTATGTTTAAATAGGGGGAGATTGTTGGGAATCTAAACTTGTTAGATTCCCTGATCATAGATTTAAACATAATTAGGCTGTTAGATAGTCCCTTGCATGTGCCTAGGAGGCAAGCAAGTTTCGCAAGACTCACAGAGATCCAAGTCTCTGTGAGCAACCTTAGAGGAGTCCATGTCAGAGACATTGTCAAGGAAGTCAAAGATTACTTGAAGACATACTCATTGGCTGTGATGGATAACAGCCAAGATGTATCAGGGACTCTGAGGGGTTGAGGGTTAACAGGGGTGGCAATACCCTGTTAACACTCAGCACACTTCGGACATGCCATTTGTGTGTTCGAGACTATGAAGAAAAAGGAAACTGTTTTGACAACTGTTTCCTTAAAGCATAATGGAAGACTACCAAGAATAGAAGAACATCATGTGACTGATGTGGGAACTTGTTAAAGCTTGTGTAGTCACCATCAAGTACTATTTAGGTCAATCTCGTAACACTATAAATAGGATGTGTATCCATGCATTAATGTTTAACACTTTGAGATATTCATAACATTATTGCATAGAACTTAGTGAATCAAACAGCTGCGACTGTATTCATAAGTTAGGGTTTATAGTTGTTCAAAGTGTGCACAACACATTGTCATCAAACGGTGTTATCCATAACACTTCTAATTCTTTATTATACGATAATAAGATTACGTTTGAAATGTAATACCTTGTGTTGATTAAGTTAAGATTAGGGTTTCTAGCATTGATTAGGGACTTTCAATTGGTATCAGAGAGGTGTTTGATATTAAAACCTTCAAGAAACATCGTTCTCAGTTTTATAATCAAGATCCACCATGCCAGAAACTTCTAACCCACCACTATCACCTTCCACAAACCCATCTTCACCAATACTCAACCCTCCTGCCAATGACGATGATCTACCCTAACTTCTTGACTCAAGAGGTGGATCACATGTCACAAGTGTACCAGTCTTTGATGAAGAAGATTTTTCCAGTTGGAAGAGTCAATTTCTTGTGTATCACGATGGACTTGAACCTTTTCTTCTAGAAATTTTAGAAAATGGTCCTTATATTCCCATGGCGCTTACATCCACTGAAGAAAACCCTCTTCCCAAACCTCTCATGCAATGGACTCCAGCTGATAGAAAATTGGCAAACTAAGATAAACGTCTCAAAAGCATCATAATATCCTGTCTTCCCAAACATATCATGAAGTCTGTCATTCAGTGTCCCACAGCCAAACAAATGTGGACAGACCTCATCCTTGGCCATGAAGGACCCTCTGAAACAAGAGAGACAAAGATTCAGGCACTCAGACTTCAGTTCAATGCCTTCAAGTCACTTGAAGGTGAAAAGGTTCAGCAAACCTATACAAGGCTGAAGATTCTTCTCAATGACCTAGCAATGAATGAAGTCACTATTGGTCAAGCTGAGATCAATGCCACATTTGTCAACAGCCTTCCAAGAAAGTGGCTGAGTATGAATCAGACTTAGAGAGCTAACAACTCAATCAAAAATGACACCCTTGCTCAGCTTTATAGAAAGTATAATTATGAAGAAGGGCTGATTGATACTATTTACAAGTCAGAAACTGAAAGATTTGTGGTCCAAGGAGCATCTTCCAAAGCCTTGATCTCTGCAACACATCCTCATGACAGCGATTCTGATGTTGAAGAAGACACCCGCAGCAGCCAAGAGTTCTTGACAAACCTTAATGCAGAGTTTCATGAAAGAGCCTTGATAGCCAACCAAAGAAGATTCTTCAAAAGATCAGGAAGAATTGGATAAGCTAGTAAACCAACTGACAGGTCAAAAGAAACTTGCTTTGCCTGTGGAAAGCTTGGACATTTCCAAAAAGACTGTCCTTCCACCAAGACATCCTCACCCTCTTATCCATCATCTTCATCCAAACCTTACAAGTTCAAACAACATAACAACTCATCTCACCAATCCAATTCATCAGACACTGAGAAGAAGGATTACAAAAACAAGTACAAGGCACTTAAAGCTGAGTTAGAACAAATGAACTTGAAGCTTGAAGCTCTGTCCAAGAAGAAGGGTGGTGATAAAAAGACAGAGAAAGGGTTGGTCGCTGAAGCTTATGATTGGAATGATGAGCCACTGACTTCAGATGAAGAAGATACCACCAAAGTCAGGGCTTTCATGGCGATAGCTGAGGATGAACCAGCTATTGGAAAAGGTGATGCAAGATCAGGACAATGGGTTGACATCACAACGAAAAAGGTACACAGGCTTTTGTCTATGTCTGATAGTGATGAACGTAAGCATGTCCTTGATTACACCATTGTTGATTTACACTTTGTTGAGGAACAAAGAAAGAACCTACTTGATAAGTTTCACTCTGTTAAATCTGAATTGCTAAATGCTAAATCTGAATGTGAAACTCTCAGGCGGGTTAATTTAGAGAAAATATCCCTACAAAATGAAGTAGCTAGATTGACCTTGAAAAACATTGCTTTAAATGATCAAGTCTCTGAATTAAACAAGGTTAATGAAAAATGGTTGTGTGCTAGGTTCACTATAGATCAATTGCTTAATGATGAAGTGCCTACTGACATTAAAAGGGATATATATGCTAAGAAAAATAACCTGAGAATTCTCACCAAACCCAAAGACATTGTCTTCAAATCTACAGAGACAATTCATATGTCAGACACCACTTTGACTAATGACCATGTCTCTGAAGATGTGGCTGAGTTACCACCTTTGACCAAACTCTCTGGAGTTGAACCTAGCAGTTCCTCTCGAGCTGCTAAGGGTGAACTTAGAACAGATATTGAGAAACCTCCAGCTAAAGTTTTTCATGTGCCTGCTAAAAAACTGGTAAACAAGTAGCTTTTAAGCCTGTTGCTACTAAAGCTGTGAATAAGGTTGACCCTACCACTGAAGATTGCCTGTTGTCTCTAATGAAAGAAGTAGAACTCTTGAAACAACACATTAAGCCTTCCGCTGAATGCTCTATTTCACATGAACCTAAGTCAGTCCTAGGTGAACCCAAAGGGGAAAGGTTAATCAAACCTTATTGCAATGTATGTAAAAACTCTCACCACATGACTTTAGATCATGACAGACACATGGCAGCTAAAAGAGCTCAGACACCCTCTAGGGATAGACCATAGAGTTCCAAAAGACAACAAGGAAATTTAAAACCTTATCCTCCTTGTAAATTCCGTGGGTTCACAGACCATCACTCAGACGAGTGTGGTGACTTCCCTGGGTGTGATATCTGTGGAAGTTATAACCATGAAACAGTGAATTGTCCCTCCCAACGCAAGAAGTTCTACAGGAACACAAGAGTTGCTAATCAGCAATTCAGGGAACCCACTGGAAAGTGGGTTCACCATAGGAACTAACCTGTTTCTATGTATCTGTGCAGAAATATCTCAAGGAATCGGTATGGTATCTAGACAGTGGCTGTTCTAGACACATGACAGGGATTCAACAATACCTGCAAAGATACTCAAAGGAGCCAGGTCCTAAAGTGGTATTTGGAGATAACTGTTCAGGTAACACAGAAGGATATGGCTCAGTGAACTGCAATGGGATTACATTTACCAGGGTTGCATATGTGAATGGTCTTAAACACAATCTTATTAGCATCAGCCAATTGTGTGATGCTGACTATAAGGTTTTGTTTACTAAGACTCAGGGAACCATATTCAACAAAAACAATGATGTTGTGCTTATTGCACCTAGAAGAAGAGATGTTTATGTCATCAACATGGCTGTTTGCTCTGAAGACAGCTCAAATTGTTTTCTTGTTAAAGCCTCTGAAAGTGTCAATTGGCTGTGGCACAAAAGACTGTCTCATCTCAACTTCAAGAACATCAACAAGATAGCCACTCAAAACCTGGTTGCTGGTCTACCTTCAGTAATGTTTTCTAAAGACAAGACTTGTTCTGCCTGTGTCAAAGGAAAGCATCACATGTCTTCATTCAAGACTAGGCAATCATTCTCTATTGACAAGTGCTTACATCTCCTTCACATGGATTTGTTTGGGCCTGTCAAACCTCAGACCATTAATCACAACAAATACACCTTGGTCATAGTTGATGAATTTTCAAGATACACATGGGTGTTCTTCCTCATAAGGAAAAGTGATGCAGCTGAAACCATCATGTCCTTCATCAGACAGGTTGAAAATATGAATGATGTTAGAGTCAAAGCTCTAAGAAGTGATAATGGTACTGAATTCAAGAATCGTCAACTTGAATCTTTTTGTGATGAAAAAGGGATTTCACAGAACTTCTCTTCAGCTGGCACCCCTGAACAAAATGGTGTGGCTGAAAGAAGAAACAGGACTTTGATTAAAGCAGCCAGAACTATGTTGAATGGTGCAGCCTTACCAAAGCAATTTTGGGGAGAAGCTGTTCACACTGCCTGCTACACACAAAATAGATCAATCATTGTCAAAAGATATGGTAAAACTTCCTATGAAGTTTTCAGAAAAAGATCTCCAGATGTCAGCTATTTTCATGTGTTTGGATGCCCTGTGTTCATTTATAACTATAGGGATAAACTTGGAAAGTTTGATGAAAAAGCTGATGATGGTTTCTTCTTGGGATACTCTCTAACAGCCAAAGCCTTCAGAGTATTCAACATCAGAAGACAAGAAGTAGAAGAAACCTTCCATGTTAGATTCAATGAAGATGATGAAGTCATACAGAGAACAGGAACAGAGGGTGATGAAATTGATTTTAATGAAAATGTTTCTTTCCCAAGTGATGAGTTCACAGAACCAAGACCTACCAGTCATCATCACTCCAACACTCATAATCCTTATGTCCCTGCCTTTGACCCTCTGTCTACTCACAACATAGAAGTTCCTACCTCTCAGGAACTTGATGAAGAAGAACCACAAACCTCTGGTAGTCCTTCTCCTTCTAATGCTATTGATGACTCACCAATTCTTCAAATCCTTGAAGACTCTCCTGCTGATAATGAAGTTGTACCTCTTGATATGGCTGAAGAAGACTCTGACACTGAAGTAGTCTTTGAAGAAATCCCTCCTAGTCAGCAAGATGAAACTCAAATTGTACCAGCTGGTGCCCACAGGTGTTCCTGTTCTTGAGTCCCCAGCTCCTCAAAATAAGTGGTCAAGAGATCAACACATTCTTCTTGTCAACATTATTGGGGAACCTTATGCAGGGGTCACAACTAGACAGCGAATCCATGACTCAAAGTCTGCCTCAGCCAATGAATGTCTCTTTGCTGAGTTTCTCTCACAAATTGAACCTAAAAGAGTAGCTGAGGCTCTGGTAGAAGAAGGATGGGTAGCTGTTATGCAAGACGAAATCAATCAGTTCAAAAGGAACAAAGTATGGACACTAGTTCCAGCTCCACCTGGAAAGAATATCACAGGCACTAGATGGATCTATAGAAATAAGATGGATGAAATTGGGAACATCATCAGAAACAAGGCCAGACTGGTGGCACAGGGGTTTTCTCAGACTGAAGGAATTGATTATGATGAAACATTTGCTCCAGTTGCAAGACTTGAAGCCATCAGAATCTTCCTTGCTTAAACTGCTTATATGAACATCACTGTGTATCAGATGGATGTAAAGAGTGCATTCCTCAATGGTGATTTGGCTGAGGAAGTGTATGTTGCACAACCTGAAGGATTTGAGAACAACGAGTTTCCCAACCATGTGTACAGACTTCACAAGGCCATGTATGGGCTGAAACAAGCTCCAAGAGCATGGTATGAAACTCTTTCCAATTTCTTAACTGGAAATAAATTTGTCAGGGGTTCTATTGATAAAACACTCTTTACCTTCAAGGATAAGAGTGATTTCATCATTGTGCAGATTTATGTGGATGATATCATCTTTGGGTCAACGAATGTCAATCTTAGTAAACGTTTTGCTGAATTAATGACCAAGAAATATGAGATGAGTATGATGGGTGAATTAACTTACTTTTTGGGCTTTCAAATTAAACAATGTCCTAAGGGAATTTCAATTTGTCAAGAAAAGTATGTTAAGGATTTACTTAAAAAATATGACTTAGCTGATTGTGCATCAGTGAAATGCCCCATGCTTCCACCCAACAACTTGGGCCCTGATGAGTCAGGGGTCTCTGTTAATGAGACTTTATATAGAGGCATGATTGGGTCACTCATGTATCTAACAACTAGTCGTCCTGATATCCAATTCTCCATATGTCTCTGTGCAAGGTACCAAGCTAACCCAAAAGAATCCCATCTAGTGGCTGTTAAGAAAATTTTCAGGTATCTCAAAGGAACACCATCCCTAGGCCTATGGTATCCAAAGGAATCAGGCTTTGATCTCAAGGCCTATTCAGATTCAGATTATGCTGGATGTTGTATTGACAGGAAAAGCACTTCAGGCAGTTGTCAAATCCTAGGAGGAAAATTGGTTGGATGGAGTGCTAAGAAGCAAAACTCTGTGGCTATGTCTTCAGCTGAAGCAGAATATGTCGCTGCAGCCAGCTATTGTGCTCAGGTGCTCTGGATGAAAAGTCAATTGGCTGAGTATGAAATTTTATATGACAAAGTGCCAATCTTTTGTGACAACACCAGCGCCATTGCCATATCCAACAACCCTGTTCTTCACTCTCGTACCAAACACATTGATATCAGGTATCATTTTATCAGGGATCATAAAATGAAGGGAGATATTGAGCTGCATTTTGTTCCCACAGAGCTGTAACTAGCTGATATCTTTACAAAGCCTTTGGCTGAACCTTCGTTCAACAGGCTAGTTGCTGAGCTAGGGATGCTCAATATCTCAAAGCCTGTGGCTTGATATTAAATGTGTTCATTAAATGATTGATTCTATATTAAATGTTTTTCACATGAAACTAGGTAGTTACTTTCCAAGTAAATGCAAAAAACATTCTCAAATATTTAATCATTTATTTTTCGAATAACGAGGAGACAAATAAGTTTTGAAAGGTCAAGGGACCCACTTGAGCAGTCATTTTCTCACTTTGCATTTAATGCGGTTGAATAACTGTTTACGTAGTTTGAATATGTATATTGTCTCTCTTCTCTTCTCACCCACCACCATTCTTATTTCTCAAATCTATTTCTCTCTCTAAGTACTTCTCTCTCTTAACCCATCCTCCATTTTCTTTCACCTTCGACCTTAAATCCATGGCGTTTTCAGTTCCCAAAGCAGCAAATGTTAACTTCGAGATCAACGAAAGTATCCTCGCCTCCAACAACGCCATTGGATGGATAAAGGCTCCTAATAGCACCTACTCAGATCTGGTTAGCTTCATGCAAAATTGTGACCTAAGTGAAGCCTTCACCAAATCCCCATCCACCTTTTACCAAGAATACCTTAGGGAATTCTGGTACTCTACTGAAGTGGTAGAAGACACAATAACTTTTAGCCTTTCATGCAATGAACACCCATTCGCTTTCTCCCTTAAAGATTTCTCGAGTGTGGCTGGATTGAAACATGGAGATGAATGCCTTAAGGTTGTTGATAAAAAGGCTGTCAGAGAAGCCTTGGCCACACTCAAACCCTGCCATGATGTAAACCCTGCCCTTACACCAGCTGAGGTCCTCTCAAAATCTCCTTTGAATATTAAGTACTTCACTCCCATGTGGCGTGTCCTCTTCACCCACATTGTTAAATCCCTGGGAGGAATGCAGGGATCCCAAGATTAGATGTCCTTCAACCATCAAGCTATTGCATATGGGCTGATCTGGGGAGCTGATGTTGATGTTGGAAGCATTCTCTTCTCCAACCTTGTAGAATAGCTGAAGTGAAGAAATCAAGTCAGAGAAAAGAATATCTGCTATGTTCGCTTCCTGTCTCTGATCTTTGAAAGTCTGTTGGGCGACAACTACCACAACTCTGCATTGATTGCTCTGAAGCCCTACCGCATCACAGGTGCCATCTACAAAGAAATAGGAGCTGAAGATGTCCCTGTCACCTCTCATATGATGAACGTGGCCAACAAACTACCAACAGCTGAGAAGTCCTTGCTCCCTTCTTCTGAGAAGGTGAATACTTCTAGTGTGTCTGGCAAGTATAAGTCTTTGACCTCTGGGCAGCACACTACCAAGTCCAAGGCTTCTTCTGGCCAACAGCCTAAGAAGAAGAAAATCCCCTCTTCTTCCCACACCAAAGCTGTTACTAAGGCCAAGGGAAAGAAGACTGACACCTCATCTGTTCCAGATACTCTTGTGGAATCAGATACTTCTGCTGACCAACAACAGGGGTCTAGTGTCTCAAAGTCAGCTGAGACGACAGGAAACCAACCTAATCCAGCTGATATCTCACAGGTAATCAGTGTACATTTTTAGAGGTTCACAAGCAGCCACTCTCAATTGTCTGTAGGAGAGAGTGGTGAAGTTAGGGTAATCCTCGACCCATAGAAGTCTGTCCATGCACTTAGAACTCTTTAAGACTTCTGTACACCCTGTCTTTGCACCAGGGAATGATTCATTTGTGTTTATAAAGCACCCCGATGACCCTGCACCCTCTAGACAATATTCAGGCTAACAACAACCTGAATACACTTATGTCTCAACCTTGATCATTTGTACTTCACACAGCCTCTTGGTTCCCTCCTTAAAAGAATCCCAAAGGATTTATCCTTTTCAGGGGGAGCTGAATCATCACCCTCAGCTTTCCTAGGGGCAGCGTAACAGGCGACCTTCAACCACATCTGTTTCACTCTTAAAAGAGTCCCAAAGGTTTCTTAACCTTTTGGGGGGGCTGAATGATCACCCTCAGCTTTCCTAGGGGCAGCGAATGACGATCTATAAACAACATATGTTTCACAATCAAAAGAGTCCCAAAGGTTTTAACCTTTTGGGGGGGCTGAATAATCACACTCAGCTTTCCTAGGGGCAGCGAATGGAGATCATTAACCATATTTTTTTACACTTAAAAGAATCCCAAGGATTTATCCTTTAGAGTGGCTGAGTAATCACCCTCAGCCTCTCTGGGACAGCGAAATGGCGACCATTCCCCTTATCTTTTTCCCTGTTACTAATTAAAACAATTTGTAGGCTGAAATTATACAGCCAGTCACTGAATCTCAGGTACAACAAGAGAAGGAGGCTGATACAATGACTCAAGATCAACCTCATGAAGATGAGCCTCTGCTTAATACTGATGAAGAAATGCTATCATTAGAGGATGATGTCTCTGATCTAGAGTCAATGCCTGAAGATGAAATCCCTGAAGGGATGTTTGAGGAGGAGGATGAAGAAGATGAGGAAGATCAGCAATCTGTCTCTCCTCCCAAAGAAATAGCTGTGTCCACACCAGCTGGCAATAATACTCCTCCTCCCAAGGACGCTATTGTTACTCCAAACTCTGCTACCTCAACAACAACAGTCTTCCAACGCCCAGCCTATGATCCAACAGCGGAGTTTCTCATGTTTGATCATCCTGCCCAAACAAACTTTGATTTTTTTCCAAGGGGGGATGATTATGCTCAACAAAGCCTCAACATCAAAAATCTTCAGCCTGTTCATCACCAGTCTGACATTGAACGCTTATCAAGGAAGCTGGATGTGATCAAGTCTGAAATGCACAACTTCACTGTTACATTCCCTGGAATCATACAAAAGGCTGTGGCTGAGGCGGTTACTGAACCAATCAAGGATGGTGCAAGGAAAGGTGTAGCACAGGTACTTAGTCATCTTTCCATAAGAATGAAGGATGTCATTGACTCAGAGGTCCCTGCCTTACTTCATGAGCATGAGCTAACTATGCACAGACAATTTGAAGCTGTTCGTAACAGGCAATACCGTCATGCAAACTTCATTGTCAGTCGAGTTCAGGCCAACACTAATGCAAATGGCAACCTTCTGCTGAAGATTGCCAGGGCTTCAAGGAAAAGGCAACGTGCTATGGCTGCCTCTGTTGAACAGATTGCAAGGCATTTTCAGACACGTTCATCCAAACGTCTGCGTAGCCAGGATGAACGTGAGGGGGAGAAAGAAACAACACTCAACCTTGCATCTGCTAAACAAGGCTCATCATCAGCTGACAACACCATTACACCTGTTCCTCTCCAAGTCATCACACCTATCAACATACCTGATGATGAGGATAACACTCAGGGGGAGCAACAAAATCAAGATGGAGCTGACTCATCAAAGTCCCTGGCTTTGGTTAACACCAGCGAGCCTGGGGATGATGATGAACCAGCTGCCAAGAAGCTAAAGTTCACTGTTAGCTCCCTTCCCAAAGCAATTCAAACTCAGGCTCAGACAGCATTTATCAAAAGAGCTGATTTTGAAAAACATAAGTGTGGAGTCCTCTGTCTCGAAGAAAGGAAAGGAGATAGTTTTGGTTGACACAGACACCAAACTCAAGAAGATAGTTGCGATGCTAGAGACAGGAGGATCCACCATAGACCATTCCCAATTCTCAACCTTTACACCTTCCAATGAGATTCCTTTAACCCCTAAAGAAATAGAGAAACAGGCCGAGGAATTCAAGAGATTAAATGAACTCAAGACATCCAAAGAATTGAATGAAGCTACTCTAAGGAAGATGACTCCACCTGAAAGAGAAAAGCAAAAACAAAGGTTGAGGGAAATGGAAGCAAAACGCGCTGAGGCACTAAGGAAAGTCAAAGCTGACTATGATGCCTGCGTTAACAACAAATATGCACCTGGCAAGATAACCAAGTTCAAATACACCATTCATAAATCCACAAACACCCCACAGATGATCTTATGGAGGGATAACCAACAGGGAAATATGAATGTGTTTGACAACTTCAGGCTAAAGACACTTGGGTTATCTGAATGGTTCGAACTTGAAGCCTTAGCTGCCAAAAGAACTGGACAGGCCAATTTTCTTCTGCTTAAGACTATTAAGGCCAAGTTTACCTGGATCAAAGAAACAGCTGCCAAACTCAAGATTGATCCCCCACCACAGCTTTTTGAACAAGAACCCCCAAAGACTGGCAACAAAAGAAGAAGAATTTCTCAACTTGTTATAGAAACTTTTGTTACAGATGATGTTCAAGTGGATGGCATGCACAGGGATTTGATCCTACCCAATGGTATAGTTGGCCCTGTTGATGGTCAAAATACACAGAGCCTGAAAGAGGAATGACATTCATGAACAGGGCTTGCCAGTATGCATTTCAAAGAGAAGATGAGCTGTGCTTGGCTTCAACAATTCAGCTACTTTGTCACAAGAAGTCACTCAAGATCAACACAGAGTATTCCAAGAAGTTTGCCAAGACTTTGCAGGAAGAATTAGATAACAGATTGGACTTGGCTGAAGCTGAAGAAAGGATTAAAAATGATGACTATTGAAGATGTTCACATCCCAATTTTACATTTACCTTTTATTTTACTTATGTAATGTACTTGTAATTTTCTTTAAGTATTAATAAAATCATGAGGTATGTTTGTTTAGATCTGTTATGAGTAAAAAGAAGCTGTTAACTCACTTACCTTAACTTAGTTAGATCTAGCAATATTTATGTTTAAATAGGGGGAGATTGTTGGGAATCTAAACTTGTTAGATTCCCTGATCATAGATTTAAACATAATTAGGCTGTTAGATAGTCCCTTGCCTGTGCCTAGGAGGCAGGCAAGTTTCACAAGACTCACAGAGATCCAAGTCTCTGTGAGTAACCTCAGAGGAGTCCATGTCAGAGACATTGTCAAGGAAGTCAAAGATTACTTGAAGACATACTCATTGGCTGTGATGGATAACAGCCAAGATGTATCAGGGACTCTGAGGGGTTGAGGGTTAACAGGGGTGGCAATACCCTGTTAACACTCATCACACTTCGGACATGCCATTTGTGTGTTCGAGACTATGAAGAAAAAGGAAACTGTTTTGACAACTGTTTCCTTAAAGCATAATGGAAGACTACCAAGAATAGAAGAACATCATGTGACTGATGTGGGAACTTGTGAAAGCTTGTGTAGTCACCATCAAGTACTATTTAGGTCAATCTCGTAACACTATAAATAGGATGTGTATCCATGCATTAATGTTTAACACTTTGAGATATTCATAACATTATTGCATAGAACTTAGTGAATCAAACAGCTGCGACTGTATTCATAAGTTAGGGTTTATAGTTGTTCAAAGTGTGCACAACACATTGTCATCAAACAATGTTATCCATAACACTTGTAATTCTTTATTATACGATAATAAGATTACGTTTGGAAAGTAATACCTTGTGTTGATTAAGTTAAGATTAGGGTTTCTAGCATTGATTAGGGACTTTCACAAATCTTTTGCAATAAAACTGATAAGGTTAGCAGCCTCTTTGAGTGAGTCAGATCAGTAGAATCTGATCACTTGAATTTAGCAAATTCAAATCAAATAGCCAAGTTGCAAATAACAGCTAAAAATAAGCAATTCAAGTAAATAAACCAGCAACCTTAAGTAACCAAAACTGATATAGCAGTAAAAATAATTCCCAAAACAGGAAGTATTACAGCAAAACGTTAGCACTCCCAGATTACTAACATGATCACATAAAAAAAAACTTTGACAGCAATCAAATATAAGAAGATTAAATAAAAACAGTAACTAGCAACTCGCACATACTATATCAGCTCAAATAAACACAAATCATTCTATATAAAAAGCTAATCTCATTACAGTAAATAAAAAACTAATCTCATCCACTCAATGAATTAAGTAAAACAGATTCATCTTATCAAAGTTCATACTCAAGACAGTAATATAAAACCCTACCAAATCTAAATATTATTTCTATGAAATCAGTAAAATCATACTCACAATAAAAAGTACAATATCACTAAGCAGTTAAACAAAGAATCTAAAACGAACCACATTCTTGACATTTTGACAATAAACTCAGTTAAATTGTCCAAATGAAACTTCATATAATCAAACAGTTCATATCAATCGAACCAAAGCATACCAAAATTACACTAACAAACATAAATCAGTACAAATCACCAAATCAGTTAAATCAAATCAACATAACTTTAAAATAACATGAAAATTAAATGGACGAGCACCTTATGTAGAAAACCATTGGGAAGTAGGTTGTGCTGAACAACCTAAGAACCGGAAAACGAACCACCATAACTCTCAAACTCCATCAAACGAACCACCAACAATCATCAAATTCGAAACAGTTTTTATTAAACTTTCAGTAGGAAAGTTTTATTCCCCAAATCTTACTTTAAATCATTCACATAAACTATTAAGAAAGTTTATATGAAGGACTTCGAATTCTTATATCAATTTTTGAGTATAAAAATTATGCAGAAAATTTAAAACAATAGTAAATTAAACACAAGAGAGAGAGAGATTATAAATTAAAAACTATCTTTCATTAATTCCAAACAATATTACAATACTTTCTATAAATTAAATCTAAAAATTTCTAACTAAAAATTGACAGAATAACAATAAAATAAGAAAAGGGATGCCTGATTTACAGAAACTAGGGGGTTTTTATAGCCATCCCAAGGCTTTGCTGAGGAAGAATATTCGGATCTTCTTGGCATATTCCTTTGTCATATAAGCCCTTGGATCATCATTTTCTCTTTCTTTGTTGATCATACGGTTGAGAGGACACATCTAGCACACGGATTGCCAACGTGGCATCGGTGTGTGCTAGTTGTGTTTCTTTTATGCCTTCTGATTGGAGGATTTGGAAGAGTGAGGTGTCATATCCAATAATAAACTGCCACGTAGGCTCTTTTCTCCATTCTTCTCTTCCTTAAAATTGGGGCTTTTATTTCCACACACTTGAATTAACCGTATGAGTAAAAGCCCCATGTTAATTTTTGTGATTAGGGTTTTGTGAATAGTGGCTAGGGTTAAAAGAATATTACTGGTTTTTTTGTGAGATGGGATGAAGGAGAAGGTGACTGGCATAGGTATTATCGAATGATTTCTTTATTGTGAGAAAGTGTGAAAGTGGGTGAGGATCGGTTTTAATTTATTGTGTGTAAATGTGTGGAAAGTTTATTTAATAGACGTGCGATGGTAAGTTGAGTGGGTGGAATGTTTGACCGGGCGTAATAAATACACTTCATACTTCGTTTGACAAAAGCAAAACCCTAAGCCCATAAAACTTGAATCGTCCCATTTTACTCATGCATTGGATTGGGCTTGCAGGCCAATTAACTCCATCCGTCAACATCATTCCATTTGGGCCGAATTTGGGCTTCATTTGGTTTGGGCTCTAAAAGTATTTCCATGTTTATCCAATATTGGGCTCTCAGGCCCAATAAGCATTTGTGGGTCCCACTTGGCCCATAAACTTGACAAATGATGAAATCCGCTAAAGTCGAGCTCGATTTTGGCTTCTTTGATATTTTTCTTCAAACTTGTGCCGCTTTCGCCGGTTTTCGCGATCTTAGTACCTACACACATTCAAACAACAAAACAACATATACAAGGCATTTTTGATACATTAATTGCAATATCTCATTGTTTTATGATATAATTGATATGACTAAAATAGCTCATATCAAACTCCCCCTTGCTAAGCAATTGCCGTGTCCTCACGCAATGATAAAGTAAAACACTAACTACACCATTATTCAACTTATGACACTTTATTTTGCAAAGACATAATGTATTGCTTTCATTATTTGAAAAATAACTTTAAGGATCATAAAACTCAAATAGATTCATCGTCCCCGACTTTTCACTTTTCCATGCCAAGTACAAAAACAAGATCATTGTCAATCATAAACCCCAAAATTAAACCAACTCTACAAGTAATTTGTGTTAAACTCAATCTCCTATTATTCCTAATTGTATCTCTAGATTTTATTTGTCATTCACCCAAAGGCTCATTTGACTTTATTTGAAATTTATTAGTCCAAAAATGAAGGCAAGAACGGTGTAGACTCAACACTCAAAACCTAACCTCGACTTCAAAAACCGTTGTCACTAAAGAAAGCCCACATCAAGGATAACTTAACACGATTTAGGGATAAATCCCGGACCCGAAGTTTGGCTAATATGGCTACTTAAAAGCAACAATAAAACCTCCAAAGTCAATTATGACCTTATTAATGGAGTTAGCAACAACTACATCATAACACCTTGTGGCTCTTTAAGATGCAATTGTGCTCCTTATTTAAAATCCACACCCTAAGGCTCCTTGGACAAAAATAAGGGAATTGACTTCACCATCCCACCTTACGGATCATGATAATGAAGCAATTTTTATTCAACATGCCCCTTGACATACACCCTAAGGCTCTAATGACAAAGTTAGTGCTACATGACTCCCACCCGAAGGCTCCTAGAGAACATGTTTTTATTTATTCTTCTTTATTAATATGATATTTATAGTAAGCCAAATTTCCGCAATCCCATGATCAAAAGTCCATGACGCTGACACCCTTAATGTGTTCTCACTTTAATTACAAGGGAAGAAAAAGAAGGAGTTACGAGTTAAGAGATCAAGCCTAAACCGCTAAAAACTTCATTTATTAAGCAATTATTATTCAAGCGAGGAAAGTAAGTACGAGGAGATTAAATCAAACACAAAAATACTTGCACAAAGAAGAATTTAATCTTAGAAACTTATGATTGAACTCTATCATCTCTTGTTCTCCATATTGTAAAATTTCAAAAATATGAAATCAATGGATACTTAGCCTATTAAATCAAAGTTTTGGGTTTTCAAGTCATCTATAGGATCTTGCATCTTCTTATACTTTTTCAAGTTTTAGAATTTGCGTTTTAAAGTTCCCTTAATAAACGACTTTCTAGGATCAATTATAGGAACTTGCGAAAAGTTCTTGTTCTTAACTCGTATGAATTAAGACTTTCGCGTTTTAAAGCTCCCTATATAAAAGCCTAGCAAAACTTAACTCAAATACGTTAAGGAAAAGCTAAGGTTAAAAACCGAGTCGAGTCAAAAACTATTCTTATTTTCACCAACGGAAAGCCTACATTCGTGTCAAAAGCACTTATTTTCTCTATTAAAACTTAAAAATAACACAAAAAATTTAAAGTTTTAATGAAAAATGAGAAAAACAATTATGTTTGGACACGACAAAAGCAATTGCTAGCGATTATATCGATTGACTCCCCCATGCTAAAACCAAACATTGTCCTCAATGTTTCTTAGCTCAAGAGTAACACCCCCTTGCTAAAACACGAAGAGTCTAATGCAAACTCCTAGCATGGAAAGAGCACGCAAATCTATAAGCCGTTTATTAATTATGCCTCAAGATAAAACGTTAGTCGATAAAAATCAAGGGATAAAGAGTGTGCCCCTTTTTGTCATTCCAAGAATTAAAGATCAAGTGGACCGGCAAAAACCGAATACGAGAGTCTTCAAATATTAGGGTCATACCTAAGATTCACAACACAACAAAACACGAGCACGAGCTTGAAAGATCAAGCCTTATTAGTTGTTAGAAAATAGATAGAAGATAGAATGTATGGGACTCCCCCACAAGGCACCTCGTTTTTGTTCACCGAGTCATGAGCTCGACTCGATCCCCTCATTCATTGGTCCTTAGGGAAAATGGTGAAAACCAGCATAATGGAATAAATTCCAACATAAAGCGCGATGCCGGAGTCAAAGATTACATCCTCGTTGTCGGATGACAAGAAAGGATAAAACTCTAACACAAATCTCCAAAAAGAGATGATAGTCACAACTAATGGTATGGATGTAGCATGCTCCCCGAGATAAACTCGCACCAAGATGATTAAAAAGTCTTTCAATTATTGCATCGGTGAAAGGCCGAGATTTCCCTAAATCAACGATTCCGGGGTCGAATACCTCGTCCTCGGTGGAGAAAGGAATAGACAACAAGGTGTCGTCCCCCCATGCTAATCCTAAATCATATAAAGCACATAGTAATGGTGGTATAAAAGTCTCAACACTAGTGGTTTCAACTTGCATGACTTTGTTGACCTTATCACTCTTATGAATGTGAACAAAGGGGTTATGGTACTCAAAACGAGTCGCATGAAAAACCCGCACATTAAGATCAAAGCGAGTGGGAAGGATAATTGGAGAAAAAGTAATTTCTCCCTCCGGGTCAACATTGTCATCATCATAAATCGGGTGATCAAACCAAGAGTTTTCATCATCGTCATTAGACTCTTCCTCAAATTCCGAAGGAATGTCTATATAAAGAAACTCATCAACCTCCTTTATAAGAAGCTCATCATCACAAAGGTTGTGAGATGTAGGAGGTGTGATGTTCTCAAAATCCTCTTTAAACAATGGATTATTGTTCATTGAAGCTTCAAATAGAGGATTTGAGTAGGTCACAAAAGTGTCATCAATCTTGTCATCACAAGAAATATCCGACAAAGTATCAAGTGTGTCACACTCGGATACTAGATCATCATTCTCATTAGAAGGCAATTCATCGGCGAATTCCTCAATAATGGTAGGTAAAACACGAGAATCACGCTCGATCTCAAGATCAGAAACGTCTTTACTTCCCCGTGGAAGTGGATCAATGATAGCAAAAAGTTCATCGATGAACTTATCACAAGAATAGTCACTAACCTCACTCGGTGTGAAGTTAGGAATCAAAGGCTCTTCAATGGAAGATTGTGCCTTAGGAACATCAACATGATCCTTAGAAGAGAGTGAAAATGAGTCCATTTTCAAAGATTGTTCAATTAAAGCAATATCACTCTCGGGATCAAAATTCTCACTATTAAACTCACTAGCATCAAATGGATCACTTAGGTAATCATCAATTTGTTTTTCAATCTTATCATCCTCGTGTGGAGTGAGTGTAGATGAGGAAAGGTTACAACATGATTCAACAAAGAAAGCTTCTTCATTTAAATTTAACTTTTTACTTTCACAAAATGGAGTTTCCAAAATTGGAAAAACACCTTTATCAAAAAGAGCTTTCTTATTACTTTCAATTGTTTCAACAAGTTTAACACTTTCAACTTTCTTAGAAGCAAATCTTAGAATCTTTTCCGGTTTAAAAACAATGCTTTTATCTCCAAAAAACAATTTAATTTCCTCTTTCCTCATATCAACTTGAATTTGAGCCGTGCACAAAAATGGTCGTCCTAAAATAATTGGCACACGAGGATTGGTCTCATAATCAACTATAGCAAAATCGGATAAGTACAAGAAATTTCCCACTTTCATAATGACATT
Organism: Glebionis coronaria; assembly: GCA_025667525.1. NCBI lineage: Eukaryota > Viridiplantae > Streptophyta > Magnoliopsida > Asterales > Asteraceae > Glebionis > Glebionis coronaria. The sequence continues at coordinate 2,102,707 of JANFOE010000322.1, read as the reverse complement.
TTCCGCTATACCAACCGGTCGAGTGGTGGTTCCATTAGCAAGCTCAATGATCATACGAGTGGTACTAAGTGGTGCATAGTCAATAGTCTTCCAAAGGGCTAGGGGCATTATGTTAATGCTAGCTCCTAGGTCGGCTAGGCCTTTGCAAACCCCAAGCTCATTGAAAACACAAGGTATCAAGAATTGACCCGGATCTTTATATTTCTCGGGAAGAAATCAAAGAAAACCGAGGTACTAATCACATTCAAAGTAGCCTTAGTGACTTCTAGAAAAGTTTCCTTAGCTGGAGGCTTAAACTCAATCACTTCAACTTCATCTAAATTTTCACAATCATCATAAACGGTTATGGCCTTAAGCTCTCCCTTTGGGTTTGGAATGGTATTACTAGGTAAGCAACCCGAAGAAGTAGATGGTTTAGACATAAATCCCTCAAATATCAAAAGCAATTTATTTTGACTTTGTTCCAAACTTTGGTGCATACGATTTTGACTTTGTTCCAAACTTTGGTGCATACGATTTTGACTTTGTTCTAACCTTTGTTGATTAAGCTCAATCTTGTTATTTTGCCCTTTAATCGTATTTTGAAAATCAAGTCTCAAAGTATTAATTTGCCCTTGAATGTTATTTTGTAAAGCTTTCATATTTGCCTCATTTGATTTAATGTAGCTTGACAAATCATTTTGATTATTGCTTTGAAAACCTTGATTGTTTTGATTAGCATTAAACCCATTTCCTTGATTATAATTCCCTTGGTTACCACGGTTAAAATTATTCCCATTGTTTCCATTGTTGTACCTATTTTGAACCGGTGGAGCAACATGATTTTGATGAGGAACTTGACCGTTGGAGCCATAAGTTCCCGTCGCGGCAAAAGCACTAGCTTGATCAAACCCCGTGGTTAAACAAGCATAATTAGGATGTGCTCCACCACATGATACACAAAAACTCTCAACCATATTAATCGATCCATGAGGATTCTTCCTAAACTCATTCAAAAGCGTGTCAATCTTAGAGTCCAATCTAGCAATCTCGATATTAGATGAATTCACATTAGAAACAACCGGTGTGTTTCGTGAATATTGTGCTCTAGACTTATCCTCAATTATTCTCCACGCGTCTCTCGGAGTTTTTCTTAAAAGATTACCACCCGCGGCGGCATTTAAAGAATCTTGTTCAATCATATTTAGCCCATTATAGAAAGTATTAATTTGATGCAATTTCGAGAAACCGTGGTGTAGACATTGTCTCAACAAATCTTTAAATCTTTCCCATGCAACCCCAAACGATTCATGCACTTTTTGTTCAAATCTAGTGATCTCGTTCTTAAAGTGTGTTGTCTTAGATGGTGGAAAGAAATAATTCATGAACTTAGATACTAAATCATCCCATGTTAAGATCGAACCCGGTGGTTCTTTCTCATACCAAATCTTAGCATTACCCTCGAGCGAGTACGGAAAAAGCATGAGCTTAATCGCGTCATTCGGCACATCTCTAAACTTGAGAGTCGAGGTAATTCGATGAAAATTCCGTATGTGAGAATGCGGGCTATCGGTCTCATTTCCATGAAATTGATCGGCACGAATGAGCGATAAAAGACCCGTCTTAATCTCAAAATTATCCGCCAAAATAGCCAGCACAACGATTGCTTCCCCATACCCTTCGGTGGGTGCACGGAGCAATTCCTCCATTGTTCGGTTATAGGCCATCTCTAGAACAATAGGTGGAAGCTCGGGTTCCACTATTCGTTGATGACGATTTCTATTTCTACGAGGAATATTTTCAAGCCTATTAAAATCAATCACAAGACGAGAAGAACATAATTGCATACACTAAAAAGAAGAGAATTTAGAGGATTGAAGAAAAGAAATTAGACAAGAAGAAGATTATTTTTGGTATTTTATTTGGTATTGTTCAATCAAAAATGATTGATAAAAAACAAGGAATAAGGATAACTACTATGGAAGTAAATTACCCTCGGTCGACTTTGAAACGATAGGTGAAAACCTAAACGTCTCGAGGTTCAGTAAGTAAACAACAAAAATAAGATTTATTACTACTTGAGTCGGCAAACCAATAATAGGTCGTCCCTCTCAATATACGCACAAGCAAGCAGGGAAACGAGGTGGCACAAAGCACTTAAAAACCTTTTTCCTTAGACGGCTTTTTATAGCACGTCGCCTTATACCCACCTTATAGTTTGTATAAATCGAGTTCAAACTTCTTATTAGTATTTATCTATTTTTCCTTTTATTTTTGTTTTGGATTCGACTACAATAGCTAGGTGATGAAATCCCAACTAAGGCCTTATTTGAAAAGTATGTAAATTTATTGTTCTACGTAATACAATATATTATTCATAAAAAACGAGAAAAACGATACATACTATATAATAGAAAAATAACAAAACTTTCCGAGGACGGAAAGGGTCTTCAAATCAACGATCAACAAATCTCCATGAAAGCGAATCGTACACAAGATCCCCGGCATCGGCGCCAAAATTTTTGATGTGATCGTGATAGTATATGTGATAATTAGATTACGTTATAGGGTAAATTAGAAAATTACCTTTAGGAAAAAGTAATAGACTAATATTACCAATGACGAATTCAGTTAAACACGTGAATGAACCAAGTAAGTTGTACACGAAGATCGAGTGAATTTGAGACGTTTTGCTTTGATTTGGATAATTGCTTTGAATCGGTTTTCGGTTTTAAAACTAGAAATTAAATCTACCAATTTTAAACTATTTAAAATTAACCTAAAGTGCATGAATCGATAACCCCCAAAATTATTTAAATCTAATTACTTAAAATTAAAACTATTTAAAAATTTAAACTATTTAATAATCTATAAAAATAATTCTATTTAATTAAAAATGACTATTAAACTATTTTTCTTAGAAATCTAATTAAAGTTTACTTATATTAAATCTATCTTTTTAAAACTAATTTTATTTAAAATCTAAATTTATAAAAATCTAATTGTTAAAATAAACTAATTAAACTTTTTAAATAAAAACATTTTTTTATTATTTTTTTTTGAAACTAATTATTATAAACTGAAAGTTAACTTTAACAAAATAAACGTGAATTTAAATTTATTTTAAGAAAAACGTAAATACACTTAAAAACAACTAAAAAGGCAAAATCTGCCAGATTTAATTTTACTATATTAATTAATTGTAAGAAAGTTAAATCAAAAGAGCTTTGAGCTCAGTTGGGTAACACGTTGCGTTTGTGAAGGGCAGGTCTCGAGTTCGAGACCTGCAAACGACATATTTTGTGATTATTTTCTTTTTTTGAACAGATAAATTGTAAAGGAGTCACAGGAGTGACTTAACTAAACACAAATCTTTTGCAATAAAACTGATAAGGTTATCAGCCTCTTTGAGTGAGTCAGATCAGTAGAATCTGATCACTTGAATTTAGCAAATTCAAATCAAATAGCCAAGTTGCAGATAATAGCTAAAAATAAGCAATTCAAGTAAATAAACCAGCAACCTTAAGTAACCAAAACTGATATAGCAATAAAAATAATTCCCAAAACAGGAAGTATTACAGCAAAACGTTAGCACTCCCAGATTACTAACATGATCACATAAAAAAAAACTTTGACAGCAATCAAATATAAGAAGATTAAATAAAAACAGTAACTAGCAACTCGCACATACTATATCAGCTCAAATAAACACACATCATTCTATATAAAAAGCTAATCTCATTACAGTAAATAAAAAACTAATCTCATCCACTCAATGAATTAAGTAAAACAGATTCATCTTATCAAAGTTCAAACTCAAGACAGTAAATATAAAACCCTACCAAATCTAAATATTATTTCTATGAAATCAGTAAAATCATACTCACAATAAAAAGTACAATATCACTAAGCAGTTAAACAAAGAATCTAAAACGAACCACATTCTTGACATTTTGACAATAAACTCAGTTAAATTGTCCAAATGAAACTTCATATAATCAAACAGTTCATATCAATCGAACCAAAGCATACCAAAATTACACTAACAAACATAAATCAGTACAAATCACCAAATCAGTTAAATCAAATCAACATAACTTTAAAATAACATGAAAATTAAATGGACGAGCACCTTATGTAGAAAACCATTGGGAAGTAGGTTGTGCTGAACAACCTAAGAACCGGAAAACAAACCACCATAACTCTCAAACTCCATCAAACGAACCACCAACAATCATCAAATTCGAAACAGTTTTTATTAAACTTTCAGTAGGAAAGTTTTATTCCCCAAATCTTACTTTAAATCATTCACATAAACTATTAAGAAAGTTTATATGAAGGACTTCGAATTCTTATATCAATTTTTGAGTATAAAAATTATGCAGAAAATTTAAAACAATAGTAAATTAAACGCAGGAGAGAGAGATTATAAATCAAAAACTATCTTTCATTAATTCCAAACAATATTACAATACTTTCTAAAAATTAAATCTACAAATTTCTAACTAAAAATTGACAGAATAACAATAAAATAAGAAAAGGGATGCCTGATTTACAGAAACTAGGGGGTTTTTATAGCCATCCCAAGGCTTTGCTGAGGAAGAATATTCAGATCTTCTTGGCATATTCCTTTGTCATATAAGCCCTTGGATCATCATTTTCTCTCTCTTTGTTGATCATACGGTTGAGAGGACACATCTAGCACACGGATTGCCAACGTGGCATCCGTGTGTGCTAGTTGTGTTTCTTTTATGCCTTCTGATTGGAGGTTTGGAAGAGTGAGGTGTCATCTCCAATAATAAACTGCCACGTAGCCTCTTTTCTCCATTCTTCTCTTCCTTAAAATTGGGGCTTTTATTTCCCACACACTTGAATTAACCGTGTGAGTAAAAGCCCCATGTTAATTTTTGTGATTAGGGTTTTGTGAATAGTGGCTAGGGTTAAAAGAATATTACTGGTTTTTTTGTGAGATGGGATGAAGGAGAAGGTGACTGGCATAGGTATTATCGAATGATTTCTTTATTGTGAGAAAGTGTGAAAGTGGGTGAGGATCGGTTTTAATTTATTGTGTGTAAATGTGTGGAAAGTTTATTTAATAGACGTGTGATGGTAAGTTGAGTGGGTGGAATGTTTGACCGAGCGTAATAAATACACTTCATACTTCGTTTGACAAAAGCAAAACCCTAAGCCCATAAAACTTGAATCGTCCCGTTTTACTCATGCATTGGATTGGGCTTGCAGCCCAATTAACTCCATCCGTCAACATCATTCCATTGGGCCGAATTTGGGCTTCATTTGGTTTGGGCTCTAAAAGTATTTCCATGTTTATCCAATATTGGGCTCTCAGGCCCAATAAGCATTTGTGGGTCCCACTTGGCCCATAAACTTGACAAATGATGAAATCCGCTAAAGTCGAGCTTGATTTTGGCTTCTTTGATCTTTTTCTTCAAACTCGTGCCGGTTTCACCAGTTTTCGCGATCTTGGTATCTACACACATTCAAACAACAAAACAACATATACAAGGCATTTTTGATACATTAATTGCAATATCTCATTGTTTTATGATATAATTGATATGACTAAAATAGCTCATATCACACCTCACCCCTGTTCACCTCAAGTGTAACAAAGGTGCGAAAGTTAAGAAATTCTTGACTCTTTTCTTTGATAAACAAATAAGCAAAAGACGCCCCTAGGATAAATGGTACCACTTGGTGTTTGTTGCTTGTCAACATCCATCTCACCTGAATCACGAGGAACATGAATTCTAGCTAATGGTGTCGTTCCAATACCTATTACTATGCCCCCAACATTCAAACCGACATGATCATCATCAATACCTTTCTTCTTCTTAACACCACTACCACTCCCCTCCCTTTTGAATTCCAGAATCTCTTATCCATCATATCATCAAAACATTCAACACCCAAACTGAAGGTTTATGAAGTTCATAACAATTATAAAAAAATAATTAAAGATCAAAGCACATAATAGCGGAAGCAATTTAAACAAGATCATAATTAACACATTCATAATTAATCAAATTAGGGTTACGTACCTTTTAGCCATGCGATTCCAATAAGCAAGAACGAATCACCAGTTGGGGTTTATGTGGATCAATGATTAACCCCTTACCGTTTTGTTAATCGATCCAAGATATAATATTTAGTGAGATTATATTACGTTCTTGTACACATGTATAATAACGAGTTAACCAAAAACCTAGTTCATGTAAAACGATCTAAAACGTGAAGTGGAAAAATCAACCCGAAAACCCTTGTGGGATTTTCGGGCGATTGCAAGAGAGAAAGAGGAAGAGGGATTGTGGGATGGAGATTTATGAGATACCCATGGATATTTATAGGGTATTAATCCTTGAGCCTAAGTATTAGATTCGTACCATGATTAGGATTAAGGTAAAACTTTCCTTTTCCTTCCCCCCTTTGCTTAGCCGATCGGAATACCCCCTCCAAGGGGTTTTCGGAAGCTTCTGATCACTTCTATTTTATTCCACGTTAATCGTTAGTTACTAACTATTAAAACTTAACGATTGTTAAATGTTTAAAGCTCGATTTAAATAGTAATTATATATAATACATTTATTATAAATTAACTCTTTACGTATTGTATGCAATCCCATAAATCCCGAGTTCGATCCTAACACACGACTATTAAATTTTAAGTCCATAAAACTTACAGCTTCCACTTGGACATATTTTGATAGTGTGATCACATCCGTTAGCGTCTAGTTACACGGCGATGCCTCTAGTATAACTCGAGTAAGGTCTCTTGGATAAAACCTTTTAATGATTCATCATTATTATTATCCTTTCATTTCTAATACCATGTTAATAAGGATATGGATCTTAGTCATTCCTTAGTTAACTAGTATGTTTCTCGTTTATCCAACTCAACAAGATTACCAAAACTTCTAAATATAGTTTAGAATAACTTTCGGTGCGCCCACACAAACATCTTACTAATCCCACGAGGGGCCCAACTGTATTAAACTCCAAAATGAATTTGGAGAAAACAAATCCCATATTGACTACAAGAAAAACTTATGAATTTTGCAACACTTCTGAAAATAACCATTATGGCCACCAGTTACATATAGCTTTAGATTATTTCACAGAAAATGCACTAGATCCACGACAGTTTTCTGGTATCTCAAGTATGAGGATAACTATTTATGATTTACTTGATGACAAAGATCCATAAAGTATAATCATATAGTTGAGATAAGTCCTATATTCAATTCATTTAATATCATCTAAACTTTATATGATAACACATCAATATACTTTCAGGTATATTCTATCACAATTTAGATTTTGTCTTAATTTAATAATACTTCCATATTATTAATCGACAATGGACATTTAAAATATAATCATATTCATGGATTAAAACATGTAAAATAGGACACAAAAATAAATAACATGAATAAACATAACCAATACTTTATTTCATTAAATACTAATGTCTAACGTCCTTTATCCAAATACTAATCATAGATTTGCATAAAAACACTAGCTAAACTAAGCCCAATTCTTTTGGCATGTTCAATGACATTTCTACTAGGCAAAGCCTTAGTAAAAGGATCAACTACGTTATCATCTGTGTGAACTTTTATTAATCTGATTTCACGAGCCTCGACTTGTTCTCGAACATAGTGATATCTACGCTTAAAGTGTTTGGCGCCCTTCACGACTCCAGGATCATTGGCGAATATGATTGCAGCAGAATTGTCACAATACATAACAATAGGTTCTTTTATTGAAGGCATCGCTCCAAGCTTTTCAACAAACTTCCTAATCCAAACATCTTCCATTGCAGGTTTTGAAGCAGCCATGTACTCAGATTGAGTAGCATGCATTGCAATCATTGTCCGCTTTTTGCTCTTCCATTCAACTGCTCATCCATTAATGACAAACACGTAACCCGTATGTGACTTCGTATCGTCTTTATCAAATTGCCAGGACGCATCACAGAAACATGTAACATTCAGTTCCGTGTCTGGTTTTTCTCCGAACACCAAGAACATATCTTTAGTTCTCCTTAACTAATTTAAAATATATTTAACAGCAACCCAGTGGAGCTTCCCTAGATTCTGTTGGTAATGACTGACCAAGTTTTAATCAAACGTCACATCTGGCCTTGTGCATCTCACAACATATGATAGATCCTACACCCGAAGCATAAGGCACTTTCTTCATGTATGCCACCTCTTTAGGTGTTGATGCATCCATCTCATAGCTTAACTCATGCTTAACTTTCATAGGTTGAAAACCTTTCTTGGAATTATGCATATTATATTTCTTCAACATCTTATCAATATAAGTACTTTGACTAAGACCAGTTAACCTCTTACTTCTATCTATATAGATTTTAATTCCCAGAATGTATGCAACTTCTCATAAATCTTTCATAGAAAAACATTTACTAAGATAATTCTTAACTTCTTTAAGTCTTGGAATGTTACTTCCCACGATTAATATGTCATCAACATATAAGATTAGGATCACTACGTCACTCACACTAGCTTTGCGATATACACATGGCTCATCACGGTTTTGAAAAAAATCCAAACTTTTGATTTTTTCATCAAATCGCTTATTTCATTGACGTGATGCTTGTTTCAAACCATAAATAGATCTTTCAAGTTTGCAAACGCGTTTTGGATACTTAGGATCAATATACCCTTCAAGTTGCTGCATATAGAGGTTTTCATCTAAGAAACCATTCAAGAAGGCAATTTTAACATCCATTTGCCATATCTGATAGTCATAGTATGCTGCTATAGCTATGAGAATCCTAATAGCTCTTAAGTCTACTACTAGAGAAAACATCTCCTTGTAGTCAACGCCAAAAGTTTGAGTAAAACCTTTAGCTACATAACGAGCTTTATAAGATTGTATTTTTCCATCCATGTCAGTTTTCTTCTTGAATATCCACTTTCCTTTCACTACTTTAGCATCGGAGGTGGATCTACAAGAATCCAAACATCATTTACTTGCATGAAGTTCATTTCCTCATCCATTGCACTAGTCCACTTGACCTTTTCAGGATCAAGCATAGCGGACTTATAATTAGCAGGTTCACCAAGATCCCCTACTTCATCATCTTCATCCTCTTTGTTAAGACATAGACGGCTGGGTGCACGTATAATCCTTTTGGATCTACGGACAGGAACTAATTCCGGTGGAACCGCCATACTTTCTGGTTCTACAGGAATTTCGCTAGTATTTTCAGAAGGCAATGTATCTATATGACTCTCTTCAAGATCATAATTTCTCCCACTGAATTCTTGGGATATGAGATCTCTTTCAAGAAAATCTTGATACCTTGCAACAATAACCTTGTTTTCAGGTGGGAAATAAAAGTAGTAACCCATAGTTTCCTTAGGGTATCATACAAGGATATATTTCATAGATCGTTGTTGGAGTTTATCAGCTGAATCACGTGTCATATACGCCTCATAACCCCAGACCTTTAAATAAGACAAATATGGCGTTTTGCCATGCCATATTTAATATGGTGCCTTATTTACCTTTTTTGTAGGAACCATATTTAGAATACAAACAAAAGATTCTAAGGCATAATCCTAAAAGGATAATGGTAAAGTTGTAAGATTAAACATAGATCGCATCATATCTAATAATGTATGATTTCTCCTTTTGGATACACCATTTTGTTGTGGAGTATAAGGAGAAGTAAGATTCTGTTCACTTCCATTCTCACTTAGATAATCTTTAAACTCTTGGCTTAAGTACTCGCCAACTTTATTAGAACGAAGAGCTTTAATCTTCTTTCCTAGTTGTAGTTCTACTTATGCTTTAAACACTTTAAATGTTTGAAATACCTCATGTTTTGGCTTAAGTAAATAAACATAACCATAACGGTTAAAATCATTTGTAAATGTTAAGAAGTAGCTAACACCTTTCCTTGACACACGTCTAAATGGCCCACACGCATCAGTGTGTATTAAACCAAGTAGATCAGTAGCTCTTTCAGTATTATTATTAAAAGGTTTCTTGGTTATCTTCCCAGAGATACAAGACTCACATTTATCAAATGATTCATCATTGATATTCTTCAAAAGACCTTTACGTTGAAGCTTTTGTATGCGTGTCTTCCCAATATGGGAAAGTCTACAATGCGAAAGATAAGAAGAGTTCAAGTCCAACTTTCTCTTCTTATTCATGCTAAAAACATAATTATTATTTTTCTTGGAAACATTATCATGCATGTCAATTTCAAACACACCATTCACAGGAATTGCATTAGTATAGAAAATACCATCTTTGAAAACAGAAATTCCATTATTATCAATAATATGAACAAATCCAAGATTCAACAAACAAGAAAAGGAAATGACACCTCTAACAATAGAAGGTGAATAATGAAAATAGTTTAAGATCAGTACTAAACCCGAAGGTAAAACTAAATTAAACACTCCTATAGCTTCAACAGCTACTTGTGCACCATTGCCCACTTGCAGATATTGCTCTCCATAGGATAGCTTCCTTTCCAATTTAAATCCCTAAAGCGTATTACAAATGTTAATACCGCATCCCGTATCATATACCCAGGAATTTAATTTGTATGTTAAATTGAATAATTCAATCATAAATAAGTTACCTGAAGGTGCAACACTTTGCTCAAACTTCTTCTTCTTACTTTCTCGCAACTCTTCGAGATACAGAGGGTTGTTCCTCTTCCAGTGACCACTGACGCTGCAGTGGTGACAAGTTTCATCCTTTTGAGACTGATTCTTCTTAGCAAAGTTTTGCTTAGGCTGTTGATAAGTCATAACTTGCTTGCCTTTATCACCTTTGCCTTTTCATTTCATCTATTTGTTTGATTGCGGTTTTGGCTTACTCACTCTACTCTATTGTATGTTCAATACTTGAGGAGTAGAGGTCGGTGCCTTGTCTTTTAAACCCTTTTCATAGTCAATGAGCATTGCATGCAAATCACTCAATGTCTTCCTCGCGCAATGCATATTGAATCTTCTAACTAAATCGCCAAAATCCTTGTTAAGGGACCAATTGATTAAGTTAATCGCCATATCATTGTCATAGGTCTTCCCAAGTACTGTAAGTTGGACCATGAAACCTATCATCTCTAAATAGTGTGCACTTACAGATTTCGCTAGGGTTTGTCTACAGCTATGCAAAGCATCTACTAAATCGTAGATCTACACAGCGTGAGGTTTCTCAAACATTGCCTTGAGCTCTTAAAGCATTGTTTTTGGAGGATAATGCTCAAACTTCTTTCGAAGTGCAGGTGACATTTTCCCAAGCATTAAACAAGCCACATCATTATGTTTCTTTAATTCACCTTTAAATATGAGCTTTTCCATATCAGAAGCCCCCTCAGTGGGTTCATCAAGAACTGGCGTGGACAAGTAATCATAAGTACACGCTACTCTCAAGATAATTCTTAGTGAGCGATACCAATCATTGAAGTTTGGACCAGTCAGTTCTTGACATTCAAAGAAAGTCTTGAACGCTGAACTTAAAATGTTGTTGTTTTCAGATTGACCATTTCTACAGAGATAAGTTCAAATATTAGTATTTTCGAAAATACTTTCAAGAAAATAAAATTACCCTGATAAATAAAATTAACCATAGTATATTCTTGAAACTAGAAATATATTGACATAAATCCATTACATTAGTTGATCTGCTAATAATGAATGTATTCTACATAGTAACTTGTAGAACAATTAATTGACAAAGAATTTTAAATTTCTAGATCTTTTAGGGACTTACATTGCCAAAAATCGTTGCATTGTAAATATGTTTTATCCCCTCTTAATGCCTTAAGTTTCTAGATCTCACTAAATAACTTAATTAAATCGTCTAATCTAAAGAACGTAAAACTATTCATGTGAAGTCTCATTCCATCACGGAAGTTTTCTTTCCATCAAAATCTCGTCCATGGTCTCACATGACGACATTGTAACTTCAAGTGTTCGTCAATTAGATGGCATTTGACTTAAATTTTTAGGTTATAAATTTTGATGTCAAAATCTATGTATGGAGAAGCATGTATACATCTCCATATCATAAGTTTAATAAAACATTTAGTAAACTTTTTCAGCAAGATTAAATACATAAATTGTAGTTGAGGCATTGGTTAAACCAATTAAATAATCACCCGTAACAAGATTCACACAGTACTCTTTCTAAAACTCAGCTAAAGCACAAAGCAATAACCTTATTCATTGTGTTTCGGATGTGAATTTGCGGTAAATCAGCCTTAAAGCATGTATACATCTCCATATCATAAGTTTAATAAAACATTTAGTAAACTTTGTTAAAAGTGACATGCAAGTGTTAGGATTAGATTTGGGTAAATATAGTATGATAGTAATGATATAAAAATGGTTAAAATGGGTTAAAAAGTTGATTTGGTATATGAGTTTTAAAGAGATGATTTAGGGCAGTAGGTTTGAGGCTATATTTGGATTTCTTAAGTTTAAATTGATGTAGTATTAATAAGATATTGTAGTAAAGATTTTTATAAGCTTCGTTTGATATAAATTAGAGCTTCTAACGCAAAACGAGGAGGAAGTTACGATAATTTGATTATTCGTGTATCGGGAGACGAGTATCGACACAATCCGAATTTGTCGTTGATATTTGGATCGAATCTCGGGGACTATAAAATGAGTTTTAAAAATAGTCAAGGGCTGTTCTTAAGTTCTAAACCTAGGGTTGTGAGTCTATTTTCAAACTCGAGTGTCGGTTTTATAAACGGAGTTGTTTAGAAAGGTCAAAATGGTTTTATGAGTCGAAGACGTAAAACTGTCCAGTTTTTGTAATTCATAGATGTGTCGGGCAGAAGGTCTTAGAAGTAAAAGATGTTCATGAAATTTTAAGAGGGATTTCTATAGATAGTAAGTGAGTTCCTCAAGTTGTTTTATAAACTTTTGATATGTCTAAGTAAGGGAAATAAGTTTGTACATTTGGTATGTGCCGACAGATTATTATAGAGAGTGTAGTTTAATAAAGTAAACATGTAGAAGGGTATAGTAATATCATTTGCATGGTTGTTCTTTTGAGTTTGACATGGTTTTGTAATTTTGAATTTTGTATTACTAAGTATGGATTATACTTGAGTCTATTATTAACGAGCATGTCTTATTTGGTAGGTTGCGGTTTTCGTGTTTAACGGGCATCACTTATCGTCGACAATCATATTGCTACGTCTCTTGTACTAAGGTGAGTCTATAGCCTCGCTTCATACTAGTTATTAAATGATTTTAAACCCGCGAGGGGGATGCATGTTATTTGAAATAAAATGAACACAAGTCATGAATGATTGTTTGGACCCAATTGTTGCCTTGAATTGTATTGAGTACCTTGTTGCTAAAGACCCTAATTTCATGAACCGTTAACTATCTTCTAGCTTAATGTTGTAAGTTGCGAATAGCCGCTTATTCAAATGGTAGTACTACGGGATTAACAACCCTTTCTCAGTCAAGAGTTGTACGCTGAGTAATCTCTTGGATGGATAATTTTGATGAATAAGATGTGGGTATATATCTAACAACTAATACCCTAGAGTGGCAATGGTTTCATCTAGTCATGCTGGCATTTAGCGTGGGTGACTAATTGGTTAAGGGGTCGGTGTCACGAGCTTAATACAATTATATAACTTTGGCTATAAGATGAGTTGCCTATATAATAGATTGTGTGTATGACAATGCTATTAAATGATTATGAATGATTTTACTCTTGTGTTCAAATGTGATTTATTAAACCTATGGACTCGCTCAACATTATTGTTGACTCGTTTAAGCATGTGTTTCAGGTAATCGAAGGTGCACGATGGCGGAGCTTGCTTGGGAAGGTTTTGGGTTTGCTTTTGGAGTCTTGTGGTCTAAAACCTTTTCTTTCCCATTTGTTTATGAACAATTTATCTAAGGTCATGTGTTGTACTAAAACTATGTTGTTTGATGGTCGAGATCCTTGGGGGACTTAAACGCTTTCTCTAATGTTGTATTAGTATACTTTGGGATGAAATGTATCGTGACACCCCCAAATTGAGTCAAACGCAGCGGAAATAATATTTGGGTGTCACGTAGGTGGATCAACAGCAAACAGAATATAGAGCAACAGATAAAAGATTATCCTTACATTTATTACATGATTGAAAGTGCAAATAGTATTACAGTAGTCTTTAACATTGTTTGAAAGTTTGAATTATTCCCAATTTATAAAACCCCAGATGAGCTCTATAAATGCAGCCTATCATGATGCTTGAATCCATGCACACCAATACCTGCTTCAGTTTCCTGAGAAAACATGCTTAGAGAGTCAACATAAAGTTGGTGAATTCATAGGTTTAATTAAAATAAGTTTGGACATTAAATATTCCCTGAAGTAGTAATGCACAAAGCATCAATACTTAAAAGTAATTACATTTCCATATTTCCCGAAACTGAAACTTGACAGTTAAGTCCTTAACAAATAAGGACCCTTCGCCTTATCTTTATCAAGGCACCCATAAAAAAATAAGTGCTGACATGTGAAACATCTGTTGTCCTGGCCTAGGCACAGTGAGCATGACTCACCCAGATGGGGACGGTCAATCCCAAATAGATCTATTTATAATATTCAGGTAATTCAATAATTCTAACAGTTTCGGATGCACGGGTCATGCGGGTTCATCTACAATAGGCAATGTAATCAAAAGTTTCACAGTTCAATCCATGTCCATAAAATCAAATATGTTGCATGTTTTCTTCCCCATTACAAGGTTTAAAAGTTTGTCAATATATAAAGTGGGGCCATGAACTCACCTTAGTAGTACAGCAATAAGTCAGTGGATAAATCTAATAAGGATGCTCACGATACAATCAACGACCTAAATAATTATAAGGTCTCAGTAAATGCATAGCATAATGCATAAAAGTTCCAGAATAAATCTGTACATGCTTAAACTGGTTTTAAGCATTTTATTACAATACTTGTATTTTGTTCATCGTTGTACAAGTTCTAATAGTATTTATTTTAGGTATAAAATAAATAATAAGGTTTAATTAATTAATTCATTTAATTAATATTTTGTACTTACGTTGTTTATAAAACACTTTAGATATTTATATAGGATAGTTTTATATACATTTAAAGTGATAGGAAATAAATATATTTACTATATTTATTTTATAAGTTAATCGTTTTTAATTTATATAAATAAGGTTTATTAATGTATAACATTTTATTTAAAACTCCATGTTTACGTAAAGTTTACATTTATTAAATTATAAGTTTGGAAAAAATAATAATTGTCACGTTTATTTAAGTTTTACGTTTTAAATAACGGTTTAAATATATAGGATTTTAAGGTTCGTAATACTTTGTATAAAATACGTTTTAGTCCTTTTAATTAAATAAATACTCGCGGTTAAATTACTTTTATACCCTTAGGGTTTCTAAATCTTTCAATAATTACAGTTTTGGTCCCTCCCTAGTTACACGTGTAACTAGGGTTTCTTTAAGTTTCATTAATTGGCAAAAACAGTCCCTAAGGTATACGGCTCAAATTAGGGCTTAGTTAAGTTTCACATATTGGCAGTTTTACTCCTCTAACTTGCGATTTATAATTAAGTCTAATACAAGTTACATTATTGCCCCCTAGGGCTTGTATATGTTTCGGCAAATGACAAGTTTAGTCCCTAGGGTTACATTAGGGCTTAACTAAGTTTAGTATCTTGGCATATTAGGTCCCTAATGTTTATATTAGTCTCGGCTAGAGTCCAAAACAATCCCTAGGTTTTCTAAAGTTTACACAACTTACCCTATATTATATTAATCTCTTTTTAGTCCTTTTTAACACTATTAAGTTTCAGATATGTTCAAAACACACCCTTAAACTCTCGGCAATAATTAAAAGTGATCCACAAGTTTATGTTTTTGAAATATAAGTTTCCGCACTTATTTATTTATGTGACACCCTAGAATCGAGGTCATTAACGATACCCTAAATTACGCTAATTTTTGAAATTTTTAATAAATTTTAATTTCTATATTTATAAGTATTTTGGTTAAAGCCGATGTTCGAGGTTATAATTTTTACGATTGACGATTTAAGAAGGACGATGACGATTACGATCCCGAGGGATGCCCAATTTTATATAATTATTGACGATTTATCGATAATGTAATTTTTCGAGAATTTTATTTACGGTTCGTGTTAAGTTGAGTCGGGTGAGTTTTATAGCCTTCCGAGTACATTTAAAGTATCCCAAAAATATTTTGGAGTGTTCGGGAAGATTTCTGACTCCCGTAAAATTTTCAAAATTGACAAATGAGTCGAACCCGCAAAGTTTTGAGGACGTTTTCAACTTAAGGCCAAAAGAAACCAAATATTGCAAAATGGTCCCTCCCAATGCACCAAAAGGCCCCAAAATGACACAAACACAAACACATAGAACATTTTCACCAAAAACAAACAACTATCTCCCTCTCTTGCTCCCATAGCCGACGGACACCCCCAACCCACCAAGAACACCATCAAAAACTTTTTTCACTTGATTTTCTTTAAAATTAAGGTTAGACCACATCTAATTTGGTCATTCCCTACATTTCTATGTGCTTAAATCCCACATGCACTAACAAAAATTTTCCAAAATTTTTCATGATGATCCAAATTCGTTTTTGAGGCTAAATGTTGTAATGCATGTTAAATTCATGTGTTATGGAAGCATAAACACCAAGAAAACCCACCAAAATCAATTTGGTTGTGGTGATTGGGTCACCCAAACCCCACGGCACAAGGGGTGTTTGGGGAGCCATGGTGGTTGTTGGATTTTGAGCTTAGTCTTGTGTTTGGTTATGTGTTTAATGATGTTTTACATAGGTTTAATTAGTTGCATGTTTATTTTTAGATGATTAGGATTCTGAGTTTGGTTGATCAATAGGGGTAGGACTGAAATCTTGTGTTTGGATATGTTTAGGAGGCTTAGGATGATGCCTAGTAGTGATGGATAGGCTTGGAATCGAGTCTAAGCGTGATTTTGGAGTAGCCAAATTTAGGCAGAAACTTTATGGTCATTTCATAAAAATCATTTTTCTTCCAGGTCTTGAAAACAAAATGTAGTTGTAGAGGGTCTTCTTATCTTTAATTTGGTATAAGGTAGAGCCCGTGACTCAAAACGAGCTAAAAGTTATGACGTTTTAAAGATCGAGTACCGGGAGACGAGGACTTTCATAATCCGAATTTATGTAAAGTTTTAGTCAAATCCCGAGGGTCACAAGTATGAATTGGTAAATGGTCGAGGGTCAAAATTTGGTCCCAAACCTGTAAAAATGAGTCTATAAGTTGACTTAGGGGTCAACGAAGTCAAAGGTGTATTTCATATAGGTCAAAGAGGTCAAAATTGGTCGAAGTGCAATTTCAGCCCGTAAAATGTAGTTTTGGAAAAGAGTTGCGTAACGGGTCGTAAAAGTAAAAACTTTTATTGGGCTTAAAAACATGTCATCTACAGGTCTTATAGGATTTTTGAGAATTTTGTCAAATTTTATAAGTGTGGTTAAACATGGTAAAACGGCCCGTACTTTAGTCAAGTACCGGCGAGAATGGGTAAAAAAATGGACAACGTAAGTAATGAGAACGAATGGTATAAAATGAGTGATGCTTGTTGTTTTTGTTTTTGGCGTGAGTTATACTTGTCCTAAGTGACTAGTATATATGTATTTTATACGGTACCGTAAGTGTTTAAAATGAGATTACTCATTACGCGTTATTTGTGATAGGTGTTGATTTAACCGGGCATCCGTTTCGTCGTCAGTGATCATCCCTCGAACTACCGACTACTTAAGATATAAGGTGTGAATTTATAGCCTCGCTTATGTTTATTTCAAATTGTTTTACCCGCGAGGGAAATGCATGCTAGTTTTTAAAAGGAACGTATATCATGAATGATTGTTAGACCCGAAAGTTGCCTTAGAAATTGTGTTGAGTACCAAAGTTGCAAAAGTCCCTAAAATCATGAACTATTAACTATTGTCCTGCCCTCGAGTAGGGGGAAATAGCCGCTTATGCAATTTGTAGTACTACGGGGCTAACGACCCAATGCTAGCCGAGAAGCTGTACGTTTAGTAAGTTCTGCGGTAGATTATTTCGTATGAGAAATAAGGTATAATTGCAACTGATGCCTTTAGAAGGGGCACTGGTTTCATCTGAATCACGCCGGTATTTATTACGCGGGTGATTGAGTTAACGGATTAGTGTCATGAGCTTAAACACAATTGTCAGTATCCTGATTATAGATTGTTTGATCGACAAGTCTATAAATGATCACGAATGGTTTTTATTTTATATACGTTCAAATGGATTGAAAAACCTATGAATTCCACTCAACGTTTTCGTTGACCAAAATTTTTGGCATGTGTTTCAGGTAACCGCTGAAGTGTAGAATGGAGCATGCATGGGATGGATGTTGTGTGTATGGCTTGGAGTCCGCTTGTTTTTCCTCCTTTTTCTACTTAAACAATTTTTATGTTTAATGTTATGTTGTTGTAAAACTGAAATTTCTGGGTTGAGATTCATGGGGACCGAAAACGCTACACTCTGTTGTACCAAATTGGGGTTGGAAAAACCGTGGACATGTATCATCTAACAATTTTAAATTCAAGTTTTAAGTTGACGTCTTTTTAGCGTCGTTTGATTATCTTGTGTGCAATGAATACTGTGTAGCACCCATTGTTGTAGTTCCGCTGCGCATAGCAATTGTGGGGGTGTTACAGATTGGTAATCAGAGCCACGAGTTATAGAGAACTAGGTCGTTTTTGAAAATCCTAAACTATAACTTTTGGTGTCGTAAGAAATGGTCCAAGCACACACAACTATCCTGCATGGCTCCGGTAAGATTTATTGTTGTATTTATGGCATTTGACGTATACTTTTGAGTGAAGTATATATGTGGGTAATTATTACGTAAGTATGGAATTACTATATGTAGACGTTGAATTTTACGTGGAATATCCGACATCGTAATTTTTGTATTAATCATGCATGAGCATCATATTATTACATTTCGGGCATATGTACCACCTTTGCATTGCATTTGCATGCATGTATTTATAATTATTGTATAATTACTTATGTACCCTCCGAAATTCGCTGTTATTGCAGGAATGGCCGAGGTACCGCCTAATGATAATGGAAATGATTACGTCGTAGGTCACGAAGGGGGACCGTTTCCTCCGAACCCGCCGGACAATGATAATGGATGGATCGCTCCAGAAGACGAAATAGGGCCGGAAAACGACAATGACGAAAGTGAGGTGGATAATTTCAGCATTAGTAGTGACGAGAGTGAGGATTCCGAAGAAGAGCCCGAGGAGCTAATGGATGATGGCATTCCCGAGGATGCTGTAGGCCAGACCGAACCCGATTTGTTTCAATCCCCGAATTCGCCGAAGGGTTATGAGGTACCACCGACCGGTCGATATGAGCAGCAACCCTTTAATCGCCCGATGGACAATTGTAAGGATTATTTGAGAACAGTGCCAGGATTTGTTCGAGTAAGTAACGGGAGCAGTGGAGAGTCCAGCAAATCATCCAAGTCGCCATCGATTCATGAGAATATTGCAAGGGTCTACTTTCCGAGACCGAGACACTACTGGGATCCCGCAGGTCGTTTGGGGAGGATGGAAAGGTTGATGTATGAGCGGTTTGTAGTTGAGACCAGGGTAATTAAGAAGTTTGATAAGACTGAAAGGGAACATCAAAGACTGTTGGAAAGGACTGCAAGAATTGAGTATGATGGGAATGTGAACAAAAGTGACATCAACAGTTTAAGATCAATGGTTGCAAATTTAAGTGCTAGTCTTGACCGTGTTAGGGAAGATCAGGTGAGGTTGTCGAGGATGCAGAGTTGGGAGCATCGTGTGAGAGCATCATTGCCCCCGGATTGGAGATTCGTGGACGATTTGGAGATGGAGGCGAATGACTTCATGATTCAGCCGCCTACTAGAGGTGCTTGTATTACGGTGGGAAGTCAGGTAGTGATTGAGTGTGGATCCACATCAGGGACGAAAAAGGAAACGGAATGTGGGCCGGATGATAAAGGAAAGAGAAAAGTGGATGATGTGGATGAGGACGTTAGTGATGAGGAAACCGAGGAAGACGACGACGAGCCGCCATCCAAGAGGCCGTGTGGATCACCACATGCCTAGTTACTTGTTTTGTATTTTCTTTGATCATTGTAATAGAACTATTTTAGACCTTTGTATGATGGTATTATGACGAGAAACTCAAGTACTTGAAGTTTTATGGTGAACGATTGTAGTGGCAATACTTGTCACGATTTTGGTTAATTATCAATACAATCTATGTTACCTTTCATGATCTGTGATATGTCTTAAATTTGATCTTTTGTGGTGTGAATTGATGAATATTAGTAACTTCGTAGTGATGTGTCGTTGTATGTATATTATGTCTAGGAAACTTGATATGTATACTTACATTGTTTTTCTATTTTCCTTGTCTTGCAGAAAGAGATATTCGATAACACCATGCCTCCAAAGTTGACCGCCGATCGTGTTAACACCATGATTCAGGAAGCTATAGCAAATGCGTTGGAAGCGGACCGAGCTGGGAGAAATCAGGACCAGGGAAGGAACGCGGGGAGACAGCAAGCCCCGAGGGTGTGTACCTATTCTAGTTTTATGAAGTGCGGTCCCACGCAGTTCCGTGGAACGGGTGGAGCTTTAGAACTTAGACGATGGTTGGAAAAGGTTGAAAGTACGTTTGAAATCAGTGGTTGTGCAGAAGCGGATAAAGTGAAGTTTGCAGCTGCTACGTTTCTTGATGATGCGTTAAGTTGGTGGAATACCCAGGTAGCTACGGTTGGATTGGCTGTAGCGAATGCAAGGACGTGGAATGCGACAAAAGCTCTGTTGACTAAGAAGTTTTGCCCAGAAGAGGAATTGGGACAATTGGAGGACGAGTTGAGGCATTTGACCTTGAAGAACAACGATATAGCTGCTTACACTAGGAGGTTTAACGAGTTAAGTCTTTTGTGTCCAGACATATTTGCCAATGATGCCAAGAAGATGAAGCAGTATATTAAGGGTTTATCTAGCAATATCAAAGGTGAAACAACTTCGTCAAAACCTGGAACGTTTGATGAAGCGGTCCAGATGGCTCACGCTTTGATGGACGTCAAGCTTCAGGACAGGCAGAACTCCATTGCTGAAGGCAACAAGAGGAAATGGGAAGCGGCACAAAGCAACCAATCCCAAGGCCAGAACCGAGGTGGAAATCGAAATAACCATGGGCCGAACTGAAATCAGCAGTTTAATCAGAGAAGGAATGAAGGGATGAGGGCAGTGACGAACCCTAGAGGTGTGAAAGTGAACCCCCATTGTGGTAAGTGCAATTTGTATCATGTTGGAAATTGCCCGCCTGCATGCGGCAAGTGTGGGAAAGCAGGTCATAGGACATCTGGTTGTCGAACGGGAGGAGTAGCCACTGGGGCTAATGCTATCAGAATGAGGGGATGTTATAGTTGTGGAGAAAGGGGTCATGTGCAAGCGAATTGCCCGAAGGCAGGAAACAGGCGGGGAGGTAATAATGCGGCTGCTGTGTATCAAGTGGGAACGGCTGATAAACCACAGGGTCCAAATGTGGTTACCGGTACGTTTTTGCTAGACGCTTGTTATGCTAGTATTTTGTTTGATTCTGGCTCCGACAAGAGTTTTGTAGATGTTAAATTTAGTCGTCATATCGATAGAAAACCGGTGTTGTTAGCGACTAGTTATAACGTTGAGTTAGCCGATGGAAAAATTGTTAGTACGAATTCTATACTGAAAGGGTGTACCTTGAAGTTAGGAAATTACGCTTTTAAAATCGACTTGATGCCTATAGAGCTAGGATCGTTTGACGTGATTGTGGGAATGGATTGGCTAATGGCGCACAGTGCTATGATCGTCTGTGGCGAGAGATTGGTTCAGATTCCGTTGAGGAACAAGGTTTTAACGGTGAAGGGAGACGAATGCACTTCTCGTTTGAAAGTGATTTCCTGTTTGAAAATGATGAAGTACGTAGAGAGCGGATGCGATGTGTTTTTGGCACAAGTTTCGAGTGATGGTGATTTAGAGGCAAGGATTGAAGAAGTACCAGTTATTTGCGAGTATCCGGAAGTTTTTCCAGACGAGTTGCCGGGTTTACCGCCTACCCGTGAGGTCGAGTTTCGAATTGATTTAGTGCCAGGAGCTGCGCCGGTTGCACGTGCACCTTATCGCTTAGCACCATCTGAGTTAAAGGAGTTATCGGACCAACTGAAGGAATTGATGGACAAAGGATTTATTAGGCCGAGCTCATCACCTTGGGGAGCGCCAGTGTTGTTCGTAAAGAAGAAAGATGGTTCGTTTCGGATGTGCATTGACTATAGGGAACTCAATAAGCTGACGGTTAAGAATCGGTACCCATTGCCGAGGATTGATGATTTGTTCGATCAATTGCAAGGTTCCAGTGTATACTCAAAGATCGATTTAAGATCAGGGTATCATCAACTGCGTGTAAGAGAGGAGGACATTCCTGTAACTGCCTTTCGTACGCGGTATGGACACTTTGAATTTCGAGTGATGCCGTTTGGGTTGACGAACGCGCCTGCTGTATTCATGGATCTTATGAATCGCGTGTGCAAGCCGTATCTAGATAAGTTTGTTATTGTGTTCATCGATGATATACTTATTTACTCTAAGAGTAAGGAGGAGCACGAGAAGCACCTAAGAAAGATTTTGGAGTTGTTAAAGAAGGAGAAGCTGTATGCAAAATTCTCTAAGTGTGAGTTTTGGTTGGAATCAGTGCAGTTTCTAGGTCACGTGATTGATAGTAAGGGAGTTCGTGTGGATCCCGCCAAGGTCGAAGCGATCAGGGAATGGTCAGCACCGACGACGCCGACCGAAGTTCATTTCTTGGTTTAGCGGGGTATTACCGAAGGTTCATTGAAGGATTTTCGTTGATTGCAAAACCATTGACGAGGCTTACCGAAAAGAATAGGGTGTATGAATGGGGAATTGAGGAAGAACTTGCTTTCAAAACGCTTAAGGATAAGTTATGTTCCGCACCGATTTTATCATTGCCTGAAGGAACCGAAGACTTCGTAGTGTATTGTGATGCGTCTCGTAAGGGTTATGGAGCGGTATTAATGCGACGTGAAAAGGTGATAGCTTACGCGTCGAGGCAACTAAGGAAGAATGAGGAGAACTACACGACGCACGATTTGGAATTAGGAGCGGTAGTTTTTGCGTTGAAGTTGTGGAGACACTATCTGTATGGGACAAAGTGTGTTGTATTCACTGACCACAAGAGTTTGCAGCACATTTTAGATCAAAAGGAGTTGAATATGCGACAGAGACGATGGGTTGAACTACTGAGTGATTATGACTGCGAAATTCGCTACCACCCTGGCAAGGCGAATGTTGTAGCGGATGCACTGAGTAGGAAGGAACGGGAGAAACCTTTGAGGGTTAGAGCTTTAGTGATGAGTGAGAGCGTTGACTTAACCGAAACCATACTGAAGGCTCAAGAGAGAGGACTAATGAAAGGGAACGTTGAGGCTGAGAATTTGGGACGAATGTTGAAACCTCTTTTCGTGATTAGGTCTAACGGACTGAGATATTTTGAAAATCGGATTTGGTTACCATTGTGTTCATCTGAGGAAGGAAAGCCTGGAGTTCGAGAATTGGTTATGAATGAGTCGCATAAGTCGAAGTATTCGATACATCCTGGATCGGACAAAATGTATCACGACCTGAAGAAAGTTTATTGGTGGCCGAATATGAAGGCAGATATTGCTCGTTACGTTAGTAAGTGTTTGACTTGCGCGAAGGTTCAGGCAGAACATAAGAAACCATCTGGATTGTTGGTACAACCAGAAATCCCAGAATGGAAATGGGAGAAAATCGCTATGGATTTCGTGACGGGTTTACCTAAGACTCCTAGTGGATGTGATATGATATGGGTAATTGTGGATAGGTTAACGAAATCTGCTCATTTCTTACCTATGAAGAAGACGGACAGCATGGAAAAACTCGCCAGCGTGTACGTGAAGGAGATCGTCTGTAGACATGGAGTGCCGTTATCGATCATTTCGGATCGCGACAGTAGATTTACGTCGGAATTTTGGAAATCGCTTCAACGTGCGATGGGAACTAAATTGAGTTTAAGCACGGCTTATCACCCGGAAACTGACGGCCAGAGTGAACGAACTATTCAGACGATGGAGGACATGCTCCGAGCATGCGTGATCGATTTTGGAGGAAGTTGGGAACGCCACTTGCCTCTAGTGGAATTTTCGTACAATAATAGTTATCATGCGAGTATCAAAGCAGCACCGTTCGAAGCATTGTATGGAAGGAAGTGTAGATCGCCTGTGTGTTGGAGTGAAGTAGGGGAAAGTCAATTGACTGGACCCGAAATGGTTTTAGAAACGACAGAGAAGATTGTGCAAATCAAGAACCGACTACTTGCTGCGAGAAGCCGACAGAAGAGTTATGCCGATAACCGAAGGAAACCGTTGGAGTTTGAAGTTGGAGATATGGTTATGCTCAAGGTATCGCCGTGGAAGGGTGTAATTCGTTTTGGAAAGAAAGGAAAGTTGAGTCCGAGGTATATTGGACCGTTTAAGATCGTTGAACGAATCGGACCAGTAGCGTACAAGTTAGAATTGCCGAACGAGCTTAGTGCTATTCACGACACGTTTCACGTATCGAACCTGAAGAAGAGTTTGGCGGATAAGGAATTGGTGATTCCTTTGGACGAGATTCGACTAGACGACAAAATGCACTTTGTGGAAGAACCCGTGGAAATTATGGACCGAGAGGTCAAGCGGTTGAAGCGTAGTAGGATTCCTATTGTGAAGGTCCGATGGAATTCTAAGCGTGGACCGGAATACACTTGGGAACGTGAGGACTTTTTCAAGGAAAGGTATCCTCATCTGTTCCAGTAGAACGAAATGTGAGTACAAGAAGAGGCGAGCGTCGGGACGTCGCTCTCTTTAAGGAGGGGTGGATGTGACACCCTAGAATCGAGGTCATTAACGATACCCTAAATTACGCTAATTTTTGAAATTTTTAATAAATTTTAATTTCTATATTTATAAGTATTTTGGTTAAAGCCGATGTTCGAGGTTATAATTTTTACGATTGACGATTTAAGAAGGACGATGACGATTACGATCCCGAGGGATGCCCAATTTTATATAATTATTGACGATTTATCGATAATGTAATTTTTCGAGAATTTTATTTACGGTTCGTGTTAAGTTGAGTCGGGTGAGTTTTATAGCCTTCCGAGTACATTTAAAGTATCCCAAAAATATTTTGGAGTGTTCGGGAAGATTTCCGACTCCCGTAAAATTTTCAAAATTGACAAATGAGTCGAACCCGCAAAGTTTTGAGGACGTTTTCAACTTAAGGCCAAAAGAAACCAAATATTGCAAAATGGTCCCTCCCAATGCACCAAAAGGCCCCAAAATGACACAAACACAAACACATAGAACATTTTCACCAAAAACAAACAACTCTCTCCCTCTCTTGCTCCCATAGCCGACGGACACCCCCAACCCACCAAGAACACCATCAAAAACTTTTTTCACTTGATTTTCTTTAAAATTAAGGTTAGACCACATCTAATTTGGTCATTCCCTACATTTCTATGTGCTTAAATCCCACATGCACTAACAAAAATTTTCCAAAATTTTTCATGATGATCCAAATTCGTTTTTGAGGCTAAATGTTGTAATGCATGTTAAATTCATGTGTTATGGAAGCATAAACACCAAGAAAACCCACCAAAATCAATTTGGTTGTGGTGATTGGGTCACCCAAACCCCACGGCACAAGGGGTGTTTGGGGAGCCATGGTGGTTGTTGGATTTTGAGCTTAGTCTTGTGTTTGGTTATGTGTTTAATGATGTTTTACATAGGTTTAATTAGTTGCATGTTTATTTTTAGATGATTAGGATTTTGAGTTTGGTTGATCAATAGGGGTAGGACTGAAATCTTGTGTTTGGATATGTTTAGGAGGCTTAGGATGATGCCTAGTAGTGATGGATAGGCTTGGAATCGAGTCTAAGCGTGATTTTGGAGTAGCCAAATTTAGGCAGAAACTTTATGGTCATTTCATAAAAATCATTTTTCTTCCAGGTCTTGAAAACAAAATGTAGTTGTAGAGGGTCTTCTTATCTTTAATTTGGTATAAGGTAGAGCCCGTGACTCAAAACGAGCTAAAAGTTATGACGTTTTAAAGATCGAGTACCGGGAGACGAGGACTTTCATAATCCGAATTTATGTAAAGTTTTAGTCAAATCCCGAGGGTCACAAGTATGAATTGGTAAATGGTCGAGGGTCAAAATTTGGTCCCAAACCTGTAAAAATGAGTCTATAAGTTGACTTAGGGGTCAACGAAGTCAAAGGTGTATTTCATATAGGTCAAAGAGGTCAAAATTGGTCGAAGTGCAATTTCAGCCCGTAAAATGTAGTTTTGGAAAAGAGTTGCGTAACGGGTCGTAAAAGTAAAAACTTTTATTGGGCTTAAAAACATGTCATCTACAGGTCTTATAGGATTTTTGAGAATTTTGTCAAATTTTATAAGTGTGGTTAAACATGGTAAAACGGCCCGTACTTTAGTCAAGTACCGGCGAGAATGGGTAAAAAAATGGACAACGTAAGTAATGAGAACGAATGGTATAAAATGAGTGATGCTTGTTGTTTTTGTTTTTGGCGTGAGTTATACTTGTCCTAAGTGACTAGTATATATGTATTTTATACAGTACCGTAAGTGTTTAAAATGAGATTACTCATTACGCGTTATTTGTGATAGGTGTTGATTTAACCGGGCATCCGTTTCGTCGTCAGTGATCATCCCTCGAACTACCGACTACTTAAGATATAAGGTGTGAATTTATAGTCTCGCTTATGTTTATTTCAAATTGTTTTACCCGCGAGGGAAATGCATGCTAGTTTTTAAAAGGAACGTATATCATGAATGATTGTTAGACCCGAAAGTTGCCTTAGAAATTGTGTTGAGTACCAAAGTTGCAAAAGTCCCTAAAATCATGAACTATTAACTATTGTCCTGCCCTCGAGTAGGGGGAAATAGCCGCTTATGCAATTTGTAGTACTACGGGGCTAACGACCCAATGCTAGCCGAGAAGCTGTACGTTTAGTAAGTTCTGCGGTAGATTATTTTGTATGAGAAATAAGGTATAATTGCAACTGATGCCTTTAGAAGGGGCACTGGTTTCATCTGAATCACGCCGGTATTTATTACGCGGGTGATTGAGTTAACGGATTAGTGTCATGAGCTTAAACACAATTGTCAGTATCCTGATTATAGATTGTTTGATCGACAAGTCTATAAATGATCACGAATGGTTTTTATTTTATATACGTTCAAATGGATTGAAAAACCTATGAATTCCACTCAACGTTTTCGTTGACCAAAATTTTTGGCATGTGTTTCAGGTAACCGCTGAAGTGTAGAATGGAGCATGCATGGGATGGATGTTGTGTGTATGGCTTGGAGTCCGCTTGTTTTTCCTCCTTTTTCTACTTAAACAATTTTTATGTTTAATGTTATGTTGTTGTAAAACTGAAATTTCTGGGTTGAGATTCATGGGGACCGAAAACGCTACACTCTGTTGTACCAAATTGGGGTTGGAAAAACCGTGGACATGTATCATCTAACAATTTTAAATTCAAGTTTTAAGTTGACGTCTTTTTAGCGTCGTTTGATATATCTTGTGTGCAATGAATACTGTGTAGCACCCATTGTTGTAGTTCCGCTGCGCATAGCAATTGTGGGGGTGTTACAATTTAGATCTCTTTTACTTTATAAATTTATAAATCCAACCCAAAAGTTTATACTTGTTATATTTAATCCAAAAATTTAGTAGATCTATTATTTTATCCAAAACAATTATAGATTTATTATTTTAATCCAAAACAATTATAGATTTATATTTTCAATATGAAACTTTATAAAATCATATTTTTGACACTAAAAGTTTTATAAGAACATTTATTTAATGAAAATGATTATTTATCTAGGCAAAGTATTATAGTGAGCTTAAACTAATCTTATGAAGCATAATAGTGATCTTAACATTTTAGGGCACCTAAAAACATAAATCTAATGTTTCTAGTTATATCTAAACATTACAAGATTACCCAAAATAATATTATGAACTTATAGCTCACGTCCAAAATACATGCATGGTTAGGTTTTCATAGTTTTTCAAGTTAAACAAGATCATGTTGATGTGTTCTTCAAGGTTGACAAGTTTTTACATCATTTTATGTTATAATAAAAATCAAGCCGTGAGTTTCATTAGGTTTTTAGGGTTTCAATACTTGTTTATATGTTAACTTTACCAAGAATAATCATGTACACATTAATATGTATGAAAGTAATGTATTAGAAAAGATAGGTTTTAACTTGGACTTACTTGTTTAGATAGGTTTAGAAATAATATGAGGATGAGTAAAAACAAGTTTCAAGCTTTCAACAATGGAGGTCTAGGAGATCAAAACAAGCCGTGGGCTTCACAAAGCTTCTAGGGTTCTTGTTCTTGCTTCAAGGATCAAGGTTTCTTGTAGGATGAGCTTAGGATTAACCTTTAGATAGCAGAAGACATAGTATAGGAGTAGTAGTTAAACTTGAAGGTTTGAAAATGGTGGATGTTGATGCTTAGCCGTGAGTTTGAGAGAGAGAGATAGGTGATGTGAGTTTGCAAATGGAATGTGTTGTGTGTTGTGTGTGTTTGTCTCGGCTAATATCAAAGAGAGAGAGAGATATCCAAGCAAATCAAGTACCTTGTACTCAAGTATCTTCCTAAGATATGTCATATCTAGTTGGGATATGCTTGTGATTTCCCACATGTTCAAAACTAGCAAACTCATTTTCCTTCCCAAATTGGTTTGTAGCCGTGTGTTTCATAAGTCAATGGGGGACAAAACCTTACAAATATAGTGACTTGCATGAGGGGTTTGAGTGTGTAAGTGTATAAGCATGCTTTGTGTAAGTAAAAGTATGGTTAGGATAGTGTTTTAGTGGAGTAAACATGATTACTTGTAGGCTAGATAGCAAATGATGGTAGTGCATGCATGCATACACCCACACGTTTTATATATGCATGGGAAAGGGTTTTGGTAAATTTTGCCAAGTGTTGTATGATAATAATAGTCCTTGTATATTATTATAGGTATTTGTTGTGTTGTAAGTATTTTTGTTGAAGCTTTAAGGTAATTTTGTGAAAGTGTATATTAAATACATTACTAAAATTATTTTACTTAAATAAAGTAAATAAGTGACAATGTAAAATAATGTACATTGTTTTTAAAGTGTTTAGGTATTTATTCCTTTTAGGTAATATATGTAAATATGTACATATAAAAATAATCCAAGTACTTAATAAATAAATTAAGTAAGGTTACAGTTTATCTCAAAATATGTACTGAGGTGATGAATTTCATTATTCAATCAAGTGGCCAGTCAGTTGCCAGAGTAGTCAATAAATGACTAAAGGTTCATATAAATGTAAAATAAATATGAAAGGTAGTATGACAATAGGTATATGATAATTAATAAGTCATATAAAAGTGAAATTATATAAATTCCAAATATAAATAGTACTACAGTTGACAAAGTCAATAAGGTAAAATCAGAGGTTTTACAGCACCATCCCGTTATTTTAGCTTTGTCCTCAAAGCTTAAGATGAAGCTATAGGTCAGGTGAACAAGTGTGGGTACTTGGTCTTGAACGAGTCTTCTCGTTCCCAAGTGAACTCAGGGCCTCTCCTAGAGTTCCAACGTACTTTGACCAACAGGATGCGACTGTGTTTCAACTTCTTAATTGTCCTCTCCATGATTTCCACTGGTTCTTCTACAAACTGGAGTTTGTCGTCAAATTGAACTCCCTCCAATGGCATAGCCAATGGTTCTTCAGCATAGCACTTCTTTAGGTTAGAAACATGAAAGGTAGAGTGTACCCGACTCAGTTGCTGGGGCAACTCCAAACGATAAGCTACTTCCCCAATCCTGGCTATTACTTTGAAAGGGCCGACATAACGTGGATTCAGTTTTCCATGTTTGCCAAAACGTACAACACCCTTCCAAGGTGATACCTTGAGCATGACACGGTCACCTACTTTGAATTGCATAGGTTTGCGTTTCAGGTCCGCGTAGCTCTTTTGTCGATCGCGAGCAGCTTGAATTCTCTGCTTGATGAGGACGATCTTGTCAGTAGTCTCCTGGATTAACTCTGGTCCAGTGAGCTGAAATTCACCTACTTCTTCCCAGCACACAGGCGAACGACACTTGCGACCGTACAGTGCTTCAAAAGGGGCAGCCTTAATACTGGCATGATAACTGTTGTTGTAGGAGAATTCCACTAAAGGAATATGGTCAACCCATCCGTTTCCAAAATCAATGACACATGCTCGTAGCATGTCTTCTAGAGTCTGGATGGTTCGTTCACTTTGACCATTAGTCTGCGGATGATAAGCAGTGCTCATATCCAAATTGGTACCTAAGGCTCGTTGGAAAGCCCTCCAAAAGTTTGACGTGAACCTACCATCTCGATCACAGATTAATGACACTGGTATTCCATGTTTGGTCACAATCTCCTTCAGGTACGTCTTTGCTAGTTTGGCAAAGGAATCATTCTCCCTAATTGGCAGGAAATGAGCGAACTTGGTGAGTCGATTGACGATTACCCAGATAGTATCGTAACCGTGAGATGACTTTGGGAGTTTAGTAACAAAGTCCATAGTGATGTTTTCCCACTTCCATTCCGGTATCTTGGGTTGTACAAGTAAACCCGATGGTCTCTGGTGTTCAGTTTTGACACGAGCACAGGTCAAACATTTTTGAACGTAGGTGGCAATGTTGGCTTTCATATTCGGCCACCAATATAACTTCTTCATATCATGATACATCTTTTCAGATCCGGGATGTATAAAATATTTAGACTTATGAGATTCGTGCATGATCACGTTCCTCAAATCTCCATAACAAGGTAACCAACTTCGTCCGTGAAGGCATAGGGTTCCGTCTGCTCTAGGTTCTAACTTCTCCTTGCTAAGATCGGTTCTGAGCATTCCCCCGACATCTTCCTTCACGAGGTTTTCAGGCAATTGGGCTTGAGTCTGAGCTTCCAAAATCTGTTTGGGTAGGTCCAAACTGATTGTCATAACCAATGCCCGAACTCTCATAGGAGGGTCCGTTTCCTTACGACTTAAAGCATCAGCAACCACGTTTGCTTTACCCGGGTGGTATTTGATCTCGCAGTCCTAGTCACTCAGTAACTCAATCCAACGGCGTTGTCTCATGTTCAACTCCTTCTGATCCAATATGTGTTGCAAACTTTTATGGTCAGTATGCACTGTGCACTTTGTTCCGTATAGGTAATGTCTCCAGATTTTGAGAGAAAAAACTACGGATCCAAGTTCTAGATCGTTAGTGGTGTAATTCTTCTCATGCTTCTTCAATTGTCTTGAAGCGTAGGCAATCACTTTCATTCTCTGCATCAATACTGCACCTAAGCCCTTGTGTGAGGCATCACAGTATACCATGAAGTCATCGTTGCTTTCAGGCAAGGCCAGTATGGGTGCACTGCATAACTTCTGCTTGATCAGTTAGAAAGCTGATTCTTCCTTCTCTCCCCAATCGAACTTTATTCCCTTCTGTGTGAGTTTGGTCATCGGTTGGCTATTTTGGAAAAATCTTCAATGAATCTACGGTAGTACCCGACAAGGCCTAGAAATTGGCGGATCTCCGTCGGTGATTTAGGAGATACCCAATCCTTGACAGATTCGACCTTTGCTGGATCCACGTGAATACCGTCACAATCGATGACATGACCAAGGAATTGCACTCTAGGAATCCAAAATTCACATTTGGAGAACTTAGCATAGAGCTGCTCCTCCTTGAGTACCTTTAGTACTTGTGCAAGATGTTCCCCATGTTCCTGTTCGTTCTTGGAATAAATGAGTATGTCGTCAATGAAGACTATCATGAATTTATCCAGTTAGGGTCTGCACACACGGTTCATAAGATCCATGAAAATAGCTGGTGCATTAGTCAACCCAAATGGCATAACCTGGAATTCGTAATGACCGTAACGGGTTCTAAAAGTTGTTTTTGGAATATCTTCCTCCCTGACTCGTAGCTGATGGTATCCAGATCTCAAGTCAATCTTGGAATACACACTTGACCCTTGCAGTTGGTCAAATAGGTCGTCAATGCGAGGAAGCGGATATCGATTCTTCACAGTTAACTTATTCAGCTCTCTGTAATCGATGCACATTCGAAAAGAACCATCTTTCTTCTTGACAAATAACACAGAAGCTCCCCATGGTGAGGAATTGGGTCCAATGAATCCTTTGTCAGACAGTTCTTGAAGTTGTTCAGCTAGTTCCTTCATATCTGATGGTGCCAACCGGTATGGAGCTTTAGCTACAGGTGCCGCTCCGGGAACCAAATCAATTTGAAATTCCACTTGTTGGGTTGGTGGTAAGCCTGGCAACTCATCAGGAAAGACTTCTGGAAAATCTCGGACGATGGGTACGTCCTTCATTTGCTTCTTCTCGGGCTTGCTTTCTTCATCTGTTTGAGAAATATGGGCCAAGAAGATAGGACATCCTCTCAACAAATATTTCTAAACTTTTGTACAAGAGATAACACTAAGTCTAGTGTTAGCGAGGTCGGTGTTACCGTCACCTCGAACTATTAGAGTTTCTTCTCCCCACGGAATATGGACTAGCTTTTCGTCACAAACAATGACTGCGCGGTATCTCGCTAACCAGTCCATGCCGATAATAACATCAAAACTACCAAGGTTTACGGGGATAAGGTCAATGTTGAACGAATGTTTGGAAAGATTTAAGGTGCAACCTCTAATGATAGTGTTAGCATCTACAGTTTTACCGTCAGCTAATTCTACGGAGTAATGGTGATCTAAGCTTGTAGGGATAACTTCTAGTACTTGACTAAATTCAGTGGATATAAAACTTCGGTCTGCTCCATTATCAAACAAAACAGATGCATATCGGTTGTTCAATAGAAATGTACCAGTAACGACATTTGAATCGGGGTTGGCTTTTGCATTGCCGACCACGTACACTCTGGATGAAGCTCTTCCACTGTTCTTGTTCTGGTTGGCCCGCTTAGGGAAACTTGGTCTCACGTGTCCTGGTGCTCCACACTCATATCACACAACTCCCTTCTTGGGTCAATTGTTGTTTCCTCCAGTAGCGTCGTGGTTCCCCTGTTGTCCATTCCCGTTCCCACGGGCATTGTATCCACCCCTGTTGTTGTAGTTCCCAGTGTTTTAAGTGGGTCGGGCCTGAGTGACAGCATTAACTCGACAGGTTTTAGCAAAATTACCCACCTGTCCACATATGTAGCAGGTCTGGCATGGGCTATCAACAGTATGATGATAGTTGCACTTTGGGCACAAAGGTTTGGCGCCCACGTACGAGTTAGCTCCTGCAGGAGGTAGCACTGTAAACTTGCCCAGCATTCTGCTTCTTAGGATGCTGCTGGTGCTAACTGCGGAAGTACTCGTCTGCCTTTCGCTTGTTGTCAGTATGCCTCTCGGATATGGTACGGACTCTTTTGTTTATCAATTCAGTAGCGAACTCAATGGCACTCTCGACGGTAGTAGGTCGAGATGCGAGCACACTCTCGTGAATGGCGTCTGGGAGTCCACCCACATACTTCTTAATATTATCATCCTCCTCCACAAACATTCTGGTGCACATTAGGGTCAACTCTTGGAACCTTTGGTTGTACGCAGTGATGTCATTGTTTCTGCATTTGAGATCTCATAACTCGATCTCCAGTTTCTTCATTTCTCCCCTTGGACAATATTTCTCAGTCACCCTCTCCTTCAACTCAGTCCAGTTGAGAGCATAGGTAGCATCGTGTCCAAGATTAGCAACAACAGAGTTCCACCAAGTAAGAGCACTCTCAAGTATGGTGCAGGCGGAAAACTTCACTTTGTTCTCTTCTACATAGTCGCTGATGCGAAAGACCGTTTCCAACCTCTCAAACCACTGCATCAGTTCCACCACTCCTTCTTTGCCCTTGTAGTAGGAAGGTTTACATTTCAATAAGTCGGGGTAAGAGCAACCCCTGGTGGTCTGATTATTCTTGCGGTTGTTGGAATTTTGACTGTCGTCTACGTTTCTGCTGGCAGCCATCGCAGATGCGATGCTTTGATCAATCATTTCCCTTAGTTGGGCAGCAGTGACGTTTTGGGTAGTGTCGGCATTGTTGGGGTTCGTTCTAGTGATTACCTTTTTTCTATAATTATACACAAAAATGAAATCATTAGTTCAAGGTGTTAGCACAATTTTATATAATTACACGAAAAGGAATTTCATGAATAGACTTTGCAACAAACTGGATAACCTGTTTAAAGTTCATAATATAATACAGTACAGGATATAACAAGAGCTAATGAGTAAATGTCATAAGTCTAGAATAGGAATATAGTACAAAATGCACAACCTAATCCAAGACAGAGCACAGCCCGCCTGTCTGGGATGGTGGTACATGAAATCTAAAGTACATCATCTATGAATCCCTAATCTAAATAGTACAGTACAAGATACAACTGACTAAAGAAAAGTACAATACAAAAGATCCTATATCATGATAGCCGGGATGCAACCCTAATAGCTTATCATGATGTACAAAAGTCTAGTACATCTAATCTACTGATGTCTAACTGACTCCTCAGATACGGCTGGCGCCACGGGCGGAGATGAGACAACCGGTGCCTGCATGGCAACCTGCATCGCGGTTGTAACACCCCATTTTGGAAATGGAAATATCAAAGTAATTATGGCGTGTCATCAAAGCATACAAGGTAAAATGTCTAAACATTACTTGACCATAAAAAGGAAAATACCGGAATCAAACATCGGTAGTCCAAAAGTAAAGCTCATCACACACAAACATAGTATAATAAAGGAAAGGACTAAACAATGTCCAAAGCATAAGTATCATAAGAAAGGAAATGCAAAATGTAAATAAGGCTAGACAGCTTCCAGTCCATACGTACGTACTATTAGTGTCTACGAGCGTCCCTGAGTACCTGCCGTTTTGGGAACATAGAAAAGGAAAACGGCTGAGCAAATACGCTCAATGCACGGATGTACAATAAAGCATGAATAGGATAAGCATATAACATAATAACAGCGGAAGAAAACTAAGTCCCGAGTAACCTGGTTAAGTGTTAATAAAACTGGTTTTATGGTTTGAAAGTCTTATGTTTATCTTATTAAAATTGTTTGTCATATTTTACCATTAGCCAATATAGGTCATGAAATCCACCGTGCATGAATAATTGGAGGGGTGACCTTATCATGCAAATTAGAGGGGTTGCCTCTAATTTAATATACTGGTTTTTGGGTAGGAGGGATCAACTCCTTGTGAAGGATGCAAGGCACACACCACATTCACCATGTAATCCTGAATAAAACATGTAACTAGGATGCACCCATACGCCCCACATGATAAATACAAATAAATGGCCAAAAGCTGAAGGGACGCCACGAGCAATCACTCCGCCGTGGTGAAGTCATAACATCAGTGCCTCTAATGTTATGGTTATGGTACCTCCATAACTAGGTGAAACTGGTCATGCATGTATATGGCTATAGGTAATCTTAATTGTTGGGCCAATGAAAGTTTTAACTATGGCTCTGTCTAGATTTGTTTAAATTAGACTAAGTGTTGAAAGGTCGCTGAGAAGACCAGCGACAAAGACTAGACCAGTGGAAGGCAAAGCCTCAGCTGGCACACCAGGATCATTCAAGTCAAAGACAACGTCAGAGAAGTCGAAGACAATTTGAAGTCAGACTCACCAGCGATTATGGATAGCTGGGATGTCAAAGGAATGCACTGGTGTTCAAGTATCTCTGAGTTGACAACACTCAGAGATCACTTAAGAACCCTAGAGACTTGGATTAAGCAAAGCTTATCCAACCCTTTATAGTTTAGGCGGGAGAATCTTACAAGTGTTTTGAGCGGGACAAAACAAGAGATTCAAGTCAATGCCTAGTACGACCTAGTGGGACAAAGGTGAACAGTTGGCAGAACTGTTCACCTAAAGTAGTTAAAGGCATGTCTCGATTTGGACATGCATTTAATACGTTGTACTCTTCCACTCAGAAGATGACACGTATCAACTACCCCCACTAAGGATACAACCTCGTACCACTATAAATAAGGATGAGAAAGAAGTTAAGATTCAACCCTGGTGCTTGGAATCTTAATCTAAGTTCTTTCTCCCACTGGAACCACTGAGCCCTCAGCTGTCCATCAGCGACTCATTGGTTCTCTTGTAAACTTGAGTCTCGAATCAAGTTTACTTGTTCTAGGGTTCATTTCTTGTTGTTATTCAACAGGTGTATTCATAACACTTTGTAATCCTTTGTTGATAATAGTTAATAAAGCATTACTCGTTTGAAAAGTATATCCTTTGTGTGTTATTGTTTTTCGTGACTTAGTTTCAACAATAGTTGTATTTTGGGACTTTCAATTGGTATCAGAGCGGTTTGATTTATAAAACTTTTCTAAAAACCGTTCTAGTTTTTAAAATCAAGATCCAAATATGACTGAAACTATGCCACCCATCCCACCACCGTTTGGTCAATCTAACCAAGCAAATACTTCAACAAACGCTCTAGCCACCACATCTACTACCATGCCTACACCTGTTGTAAGCACTGGTGTAAATGAGGATGATCTTCCACAACTTCTTGATAATCGTGGAGGGTCACATGTGTCTAATGTTCCAGCGTTTGATGAAGAAGATTTCTCAAGTTGGAAAAGTGAATTTCTTATATACTTAGATGGTCTAGAACCCTTCTTGTTTGAAATCTTAGAAAATGGTCCTTATGTACCACTGGCCATTTCCTCTACACCAGAGAGACCCATTAAGAAACCTGTTAAGCAATGGTCTCTCGCTGATAGACGTCTGGCTAACCAGGACAAGAGACTTAAAAGTATAATAGTCTCTTGCCTACCCAAGAACATTATGAAGTCCATCATCAAGTGCAACACCGCACAAGAAATGTGGACTGAGTTGGTTCTAGGGTATGAAGGACCAGAAGAGACTAAAGAGACCAAAATCCAAGCATTAAGACTTAAGTTTAACGCTTTCAAAGCCTTGGAAACTGAAACTGTTTCTCAAACGTACACTAGACTCAAGATCTTGCTGAATGATTTAGGTAACAATGGTGTTGTACTACCCAAGGCTGAGGTTAATGCCACGTTTGTAAACAGCTTGCCTAGGAAATGGCTTAGTCTTAACCAAACCCTGAGAGCAAATAATGCCATAAAAATGATACTCTTGCTCAACTGTTTGGTAGATACAATTATGAAGAAGGACTGATTGACTCTATTTACAAATCAGAGACTGACAGGTTTACCTCTCCTATATCTGGGTCAAAAGCTCTTGTTGCTAACCACTCTT
Source organism: Glebionis coronaria (assembly GCA_025667525.1). NCBI lineage: Eukaryota > Viridiplantae > Streptophyta > Magnoliopsida > Asterales > Asteraceae > Glebionis > Glebionis coronaria. The sequence goes on along the minus strand of JANFOE010000322.1, from coordinate 2,065,203 downwards.
TTCAGGATAGTGACTCTGACGTGGAAGAAGACACAAGAAGCAGTCAAGAATTCCTTGATGAATTACATGCTGAATTCCATGACAGAGCCCTTTTAGCTGACCAGAAGAGATACTACAAAAGATCTGGTAGAGTTGGTGCTGCCAAGATTGACAAATCCAAAGTGTCATGTTACACTTCTGGAAAGACTGGTCATTTCCAAAAAGACTGCTGGTCAAACAAGACATCTTCTCCCAGCTTTCCATCATCCAGCAAAACCCTCAGCAAAAAGAAGTTTTCTTCCTCACCTTTCAAGCAATCCTCTCTCAGTGACTCTGAGGGTAAAAAGGACTACAAGGTAAAATACAAGGCCTTGAAAGCTGAACTGATTAAACTCAATCAGAAAGCTGATGATGCAGCCAAGAAGAAGGATAACAAAAAGACTAAAAAAGGTCTAATAGCTGCTTCTTTTGACTGGGATGATGAACCCCTCACCTCTGAGGATGAAGGAACCACCACCGTCAGAGCTTTCATGGCTGTTGTTGATGAAGAACCAGCAGTTGGTAAAAGTGAAGCTAGATCAGGTCAATGGGTTGACATCACTATGAAAAAGGTACAAAGATTACTTTCCATGCCTGAGGGTCCTGACAGAGACCATGTCAGCGATTACACTTTAGTTGACCTCAATTTTGTAGAAGAACAAAGAAAAAATCTGTTAAATAAGTTTCAAAATCTCAAAAACGAGTTGAGTCTTTGTCAATCTGAATTAGCTAATCTCAAACCTTTTTTGAACATCGCTAATCAACTTCAAAATGAGGTCAGCAAGTTTTCCATTGAAAATGAATCTTTAGCTGATGAAAACTCTGAGTTGAGAAAAACCATTGAAAAATGGAACCTTGCCCAGTCCACTGTGGAAGAAATAGTTGCTGAAACCATTCCAGGAAATGTGGTTCAAGCAATAGGGGGTAAGGGTAGGTTCAAAAATCACATTCCTGTGCCCAGTGTTAAATTTGTCCCATCAGAAGTCTCTTCTCCTCTCTCCACTTCTGTGGTTGAGAAGGACTCTGACAAAGAATCTGACGCATCAGCTACTCCCAAACTTGCTGGTGCTAACCCATCAGATTCCTTGCTTGGCCCAAAACCAGTTCTCAAAACCTCTGGGAACCTCACTTCCAAAGTTGCTGATAAAGCACACAAGAAGGTTTATGTGGCCAAGAACACTGACATACCAACTTCTTCCCCCGAAGAGTTATCACCCACCAAGAAACTTCTCCTCACCCTGATGGAAGAGGTAAAAGGGTTGAAAGAAAAAATCAACCCCAAGGATAACAGTCCTTCTGTTAACTCCCTTGGTGAAAGCTCCAGCAGCTCAAAGGGGAGAACGCTATTCAGGCCTTGCAAACACTGTGGGTTCAAAAATCATTCCTCAGATGATTGTTCCAAGAGACCCAAGTGTATCACATGTGAGTCCACTGAACACTCTTCTAGAGAGCATGAGGAGATCATCGCTGTTCAAAGAACTCGAACACAGCTTAGATCTAAAACCCCTCACAGGCCCTCTAGAAGACCTGAGCAACCAAAATACAGAGAAAGTTCTCAGAGATACAGGCCTAATCCTCCCTGCAAATATTGTGGCTTTTATGACCACCACTCTGATGAGTGTGAACATTACCCTGGTTGTGACATCTGTGGCAGCATGCGTCATGAAACCAGGGATTGCAACCAAAGAGGGGGAGAAAGGCCCAGAAGACCCAATGTCGCCAGTCAACGACAGCATGGACCCACTGGAAAGTGGGTTCATCATAGAAACTAATCTGGTTTGTTATATCTATGCAGGCATACCTAAAGAAATCTGTTTGGTATTTGGATAGCGGGTGCTCCAGACACATGACAGGAATTAAACAATATCTGCATAGATATAAGAAGGAGCCTGGTCCAAAAGTAGTCTTTGGGGATGACTCCTCAGGGGCCACTAAAGGATATGGCTCAGTGGATTGCAATGGATTAACCTTCACAAGGGTCGCTTATGTAAATGGTTTGAAGCACAACCTAATCAGCATCAGTCACTCTGCGATGCTGGGTTCAAGGTTCTGTTCTCTAAGACCCAAGGAACTATCTTCAATCAGAACGATGATGTCGTTCTAATTGCACCCAGAAGAAGGGATGTTTATGTCATTGACATGACATCATCCCCTGAAGGAGAGAACACCTGTCTCTTTGCCAAAGCATCTGATAGCGAAAACTGGCTATGGCATAAGAGACTCTCCCATCTCAACTTCAAAAACATCAACAAACTGGCAAAGAATGACTTGGTAGCTGGACTTCCCTCTCTGACCTTCAGCAAGGACAGACCCTGCTCAGCCTGCGAGAAAGGGAAGCATCACAGGGCTTCATTCAAAACAAAACAATCATTCTCCATTAACAAGTGCCTTCATCTTCTTCACATGGACTTGTTTGGACCAGTTAAACCTCAATCCCTCAATCACAACAAATATACCTTGGTCATTGTAGATGAATTCTCCAGATACACATGGGTATTCTTTCTTAAGAGAAAAAGTGATGCTGCTGAAAGAATCATGTCCTTCATCAGAGAAATAGAAAACCTCAATGATTGCAGGGTAAAGGCTATCAGAAGCGACAATGGCACAGAATTCAAAAACCATGCCATGGAAGCCTTTTGTGATGAAAAGGGTATATCACAGAACTTCTCAAACCCAGGAACCCCTGAACAAAACGGTGTCGCTGAAAGAAGAAACATAACACTCATAGAAGCTGCCAGAACGATGCTCAGCGAATCTAGACTTCCTAAACAATTCTGGGGTGAAGCTGTGTACACAGCATGCTACACACAAAACAGATCCATTATTGTGAAGAGACATGGTAAGACCGCTTATGAAGTGTATAGGAAGAGAGCCCCTGATGTAAGCTACTTCCATGTCTTTGGTTGCCCTATTTTCATTCACAATTACAAAGATCACCTGGGTAAATTTGATGAAAAATCAGATGATGGATTCTTCCTTGGATACTCTCCTACCTCCAGATCTTTCAGAGTATTCAATATTCGCAGGCAAGAATTAGAAGAGTCCATTCATGTCACCTTTAATGAAGCTGGCGCTGTCATAACACACACCAACTCAGAGGATTGTGACATTGACTTCAATGAAGTTAAATCTTATCTCAAAGATGATTTCTCAAATCCCAAGGAATCATCTCAAAGTCGTCACAAGGATCTTCCATATGTTCATGCTTTTGATCCTCACTCCATCTCTGACATCATTCCAGAGACTGTTGGTGTTGAATCTCTTACTCAAATCTCTGAAGAAAATGCTGATCCAGTCACTTTAGATATTCAATCAGATGAAGAGATCATGGACGAAGAGATTACATGTGATGAACCTCCATCACTCCCTGAACTTGAAGTGACTCCTGATCCCACAGAGACTCCTGCTCCACAATCTAAATGGAGTAGGAACCAAGATATTCTTCTAGTTAATATTCTTGGAGAACCCTCTGAGGGAGTCACCACCAGAGGAAAATTAAGAACTCTGGAAACCGCCTCTGTAAATGAATGCATGTTTGCAAATTTTCTCTCTGAGGATGAACCTAAGAACGTGGCTGCTGCTCTGCTTGATGAAGGCTGGGTTGTTGCCAGGCAAGATGAACTCAATCAGATCAAGAGAAACAAGGTGTGGACTCTGGTTAAAGCTCCAGCTGATAAGCAAGTGGTTGGAACAAAATGGGTCTACAGAAATAAAAGGGATGAAGCTGGTATGATTGTAAAAAACAAGGCTAGGCTCGTGGTGCTGGGCTATAACCAATCTGAAGGAATTGATTATGATGAAACCTTCGCACCAGTGGCCAGATTGGAAGCCATCAGAATCTTCCTAGCCTTTGCAGCTTATATGGGTTTCATGGTTTATCAGATGGATGTGAAGAGTGCCTTTCTTAATGGGAAACTTGCAGAGGAAGTATATGTCAGTCAACCCCCAGGGTTTGAAAACAGTGACTACCCCAATCATGTCTGCAGACTTCACAAAGCACTCTATGGGCTGAAACAAGCGCCCAGAGCCTGGTATGAAACTCTCTCAAAATTCCTTCTTGAAAATAAATTTGTCAGAGGTACCATTGACCAAACCTTGTTCACCTATAGGTCCAAGGGTGACGTCATTTTAGTACAGATTTATGTGGATGACATAATTTTTGGTTCAACCAATGTTATCTTGAGCAAACAATTTGCCAAACTAATGACCAAAAAGTATGAAATGAGCATGATGGGGGAACTAACCTTTTTCTTGGGTTTTTAAATCAAACAAAATTCCAAAGGAATTTCTATTTGTCAAGAAAAATATGTTAGAGATTTGCTCAAGAAGTATGATATGTCTGATTGTGCATCAGTGAAATGCCCCATGCTTCCTCCCAACAACTTGGAAGCTGATGACTCAGGGGTCTCTGTTAATGAGACCTTATATAGAGGCATGATTGGGTCACTGATGTATCTCACAGCAAGCAGACCAGACATACAATTCTCCACTTGTCTCTGTGCTAGGTACCAAGCTAACCCTAAGGAATCCCACCTTGTAGCTGTCAAAAGAATTTTCAGGTACTTAAAAGGATCTCCCTCATTGGGTCTCTGGTACCCAAATGGTTCAGGCTTCGACCTTAAAGCCTACTCTGACTCAGATTACGCAGGATGCTGCCTTGACAGAAAGAGCACCTCTGGTAGCTGTCAAATCCTTGGAGGAAAGTTGGTATGCTGGAGTGCTAAGAAGCAAAACTCTGTGGCCATATCATCAGCTGAGGCTGAATATGTTGTGGCCGCTGGTTGCTGTGCACAAGTTCTCTGGATGAAAAGTCAGCTGGCTGACTATGGAATTAACTATGAGCAGGTTCCTATATTCTGTGACAACACACCAGTGCCATAGCCATCTCCAATAATCCAGTACTTCATTCCAGAACCAAGCATATTGACATCAGGTATCACTTTATCAGAGATCATATTCTAAAAGGTGATATTGAGCTACATTTCATACCCACTGAGTACCAGCTCGCTGACATTTTCACCAAGCCGCTGGCTGAGCCAAGTTTTACTCGGCTGGTCGCTGAGCTGGGAATGCTCAATATTGGCAAATAAATCTGATGATGACCGCTGTCTCTGGGCATTTAAGGGAATTGAATGTAACGAGGTAGTTACATTTCAATGGGAATGTGTATATTCTGATATTAAATTCAAATGATTGTCTCTTAATGCTACCAACTTTCCCGCTTTCCAAGGGGACAAGTATCCCATGAAAGGTCAAGGGGACCCACGTTTTTTCTGAAAAGCTTAACTTTTGCATTTAATGCTCAAATTTGGAAAACAGTTCAACCTTTCAAAACCCTTGACCCTAAATCTGTTTGTCATTTCAAAAATATTTCATAACACACACATTCCCTTTCATCTTCTTCAATCCTCTCACCACCTTCAATCTCTCAACAATGACGTCTACTTCACCAAACCAAACCTTCGTTGTACAAGCCGCCACAAACGTTGATTTCGAGATCTCTGATGGAAAGATTGCACTCAATAACTGTGTAGCCCTTCTTGAACACAACAATCCCCTCTACCATCCACTTTTCAACATCCTCAAGAACTCCACCATCAACGAAGCTATCACCAAGGAACCCTCCACCTGCTACTCCCAATACCTTTGCGAGTTCTGGTATAGCGCTGAAGTTGACCAAACCTCTTCACACATTACCTTCAACCTTTCCACCCATCCTCAACCTCTCACCTTTGATTTCCCAACCTTTGCTAAAGCCATTGGACTCCCTTACAACAATAACATGTCAGCTTTGCCCACCAGTGCCACTGTGAGAAAAGCTCTGGCCACCCTTCAACCTCATGATGATCATGAACAACCTTTCACCGCTGCTGGCTTCCAAAGCAAATCTCTCATCAAGGTGAATTACTTATCTCCCACATGGAGAACACTAATGCTGTACATCGTAAAGTGTCTAGGAAGAAACACTAGATCACATGACCAACTCAATGGCTCCCAGCTAGCCATTGCATACAGCTTAATCTGGGGTTTGGATATTGGAATCGCTCACATACTATACACCGATCTCATCGCTAAGTTAGAAAACAAAGGAAAGAAGACTCGTGGGGCCACCATCTGCTACACCAGATATCTCTCTCTTGTCTTAGAAGATATTCTTGGTGAATCTTACACCAATGATGCTTTACACTCCTTTCCCTCTCATCACATCACCGCAGCTTCTCTGAAGACTCCCATAGATAATGAAGTGCCCCTTACCAGGCATATGATGAGAGTTGCTGGGCTACTAGTTGAGGATGATGAGCCCTTGATCCCTCAACTTGAGGTGAATGCTGAAAGCATGGTTGATAAGTCTCTGTCCAAGACCTCTGTGCAATCTACTTCTCAGCCCAAGGTGCTTAAGGAAAAGAAGAAGAAGAGGAAAGACATCCCCCTTTCCTCTGAAACCCCTTCTGTTAATCCTTCAAAGAAGACAAAGACAAAGAAGAACCCATCCCCTTCTCTGGTGGATGTGGTAGAAGAGACCATTGCTGACAAACAACCAGTGTCTAGTGTCTCCATGTCAGCGAAGACGACTAAGATCCCTCTCCACGCTGATATCACTCAGGTATTAGTCTGACCTTTATTTTTCCTCTCAGAGGTCCACATACATTCACTCTCATTGTATTTAGGAGAGAGTGATGTAATTTAGAGTTTGCCTCAACTCTTAGCGTGTCTGTGTCAGCACCTAGATCTTTTAGGACTCTCTGTACACTCTGTCTTCACTAGGAAATGATTCACTTATGCTCCTAACGCACCCCGATGATCCTTCAACCTCTGGACTGTGCTCTTGGCAAACAACAACCTGAGCACATATAAGTCCCGACCCAGAGTCTCTGCACTTCTCAGTGACTCTGGGTCCCCCTCATTATTAAAAGAGTCCCAAAGAATTTATTCTTTTGGAAAGACTGAATCATCACCCTCAGTCTTTCTAGGGGAAGCGATAAAAGGCGACCATCACCCTCATATTAATTCACAATCAAAAGAGTCCCAGGGAGTAATCCCTCAGGAGGAGCTGGATAATCACACCCAGCTATCCCAGGGGCAGAGAAAGGCGACCATTCCCATATCATGTTTCACAATAAAAGAGTCCCAAGGAGAAATCCTTCAGGGGGAGCTGGATAATCACACCCAGCTATCCTAGGGGCAGCGAACGGCGACCATTCACCTCATAACTTTCACATATAAAAAGAGTCCCAAGGAGTAATCCTTACGGGGGAGCTGGATAATCACACCCAGCTATCCTAGAGGCAGCGAATGGCGATCCTTCAACATATCTATTTCACAATTAAAAGAGTCCCAAGGAGAAATCCTTAGGGGGGGCTGGATAATCACACCCAGCTTTCCTAGGGGCAGCGAATGGCGATCCTTTAACATATCTATCTCACATTAAAAGAGTCCCAAGGAGAAATCCTTGGGGGGGGGGGGGCTGGATAATCACACCCAGCTTTCCTAGGGGCAGCGACTGGCGATCTATAACTGCATTATTATTTCACAACTAGTCAACTAATAACTCTTATCACAGGCTCACAATCTTCATCAGGAGCAACTTAACAATGATGATTACTCGATTGCTGATGACGAAACCGCTGAAGTTGCCACCATTGATATTGATGCCCTCTTAGACATTGAATCATTGCCTGATGATGAAGTCTTTGTTGTAGAGGAAGGCACCTTCACCTATGACTTTGAGGAGATGAGCACTAATGATTACAATCTATCTTCCATTGAGCTGAAGACTGCCTCTGTTCCATCACTACCAAATGTTCAGGAATTAGCTGCCAGAAGGCTATGGGAACAGAGATCTTGCTCACCTACACCCATTCCATTCCCCACCTTGCCAAACGTTTTGGAACTAGGGGCCAAGCAACACTTGGAGTATTTACAATCCCGCAAGTCAGCACAAGTTCCCAGAATGAAAAATGTACAGGAATTGGCTGCTAAGGCTTTATGGCAAAAGAGAGGGGATATCAGCACCACAAAGCCCAAAACCACCAATGATGATCTCCTCTCTGAAATCCAAACCCTCACCCATGCTGCTGAGGAGCTCACCACCAATCTAGAGACTTCACTAACTTCATCAGTGGAATCCTCTATGACAGCTATGCTTCCACAACTGCTGAACGATGCTCTGAAGGCACAACTCCCTACTCTACTCAACCAGAGTCTTCATCAGTATATACCCTCTGTTCTCACCTCAGCGGTGCAGGCAAATGTTGCAGCTATAGCTCAGGCTGCTGAACCCTCAAGGCGTCTTCTTCAGGAACTTCTCTAAGGTGAACTTAAAGAAATTTGCATATTTGTTCACAACGAGTTCCTTCGTTTCAATAAGGCAGGTTCAGGCACAGCACCTGCTGGGGCTATGCCTGAGGGGGAGAATTCTGCCTCCTCCTCTGAAGAAGATGAATCCATAGCTGAAATTCCAACACCCAAACCACTGAGATCTTTCAAATCCGCTGCTGAATCTGCGAAAGATAAGGGAAAAGGAATTGCTGTTGAGCAACCTGAGATAACCTTACACTCCCTTCAAGCTGAAGGTGGATCCACAGCAAGACCCTCCAAAAACTCTGAACTCAACAAATTCAAGAGCGCTGATGAACCACCACTCACTCTAGAGCAAGCAAAAGCCCAAATCATTGAACATCAAAGATTGGCAAACATCAGGGCTGCTGAACTGAGAAGCAAAGAAGCCCTGGACAAGCTCTCCCCCATTGCTAAGAAAGCTCAGCTTGTCAAGCTCAAGGAACTGGAGGATAAGAGGAACAACCTCTTGAAGGAATATCAAAGACTTGTTAACCAGAGAGCTGAACCCGGTCGTATCACCAAGTATACATGTTTCACTGACAAAGACAAAAGGGTGGTAATGACTATTTACAGGGAAAATGATATACAGAACTACAAAGTCTCCAGTGACTTTAAACTCAGAGATCTGAGCCTCTCTGAGTGGTTGGAGTTGCTGGCTCTTGCCCAAAAGAAGACTGGGCCTGGTGCTGCCCAAATGATGAAAAACATACAAGCAAAACTTAATTGGGTAAGAGACACAGCAAAGAAGCTGAAGGCACCCCTGCCTCCTCAGCTTTCTTCTCAACCACCTCCTCAGGTGCAAAGGAAAAGGAAAACCCCAATGGGGCCTCTGATAGAAAGGCTGGTCACTGAAGACATAGTGGTTGATGGGATGCAAAGGAACTTGGTCCTTCCCAAAGAAATCACCAAACCCATAGAAGGCCAAGTATACACAGAACCTGAGGCAGGAATTGCAAAGAAGCTGATGAGTTCGATTTTGAAATTGAATTTGTCATTAACTCTAGGAGTGACAAAGTCGAAGCCCAGAGACTCTGTGATCAAGGCCTTGATCGCTGAAGAACCTATTTATTTTTGTTTATGTTTTCACCCCAGGGTGTTCTTGTAATAGACTAGGTTCATTCTGTTTAATAAAACTTTGAGGTATGTTTGTTAAATTATGTGTAAGAAGAAGCTGTGTACTCACTTACAATAATTTTAGACTTAGTATAATTTATAAACAAATAGGGGGAGATTGTTAGGCCAATGAAAGTTTTAACTATGGCCCTGTCTAGATTTGTTTAAATTAGACTAAGTGTTGAAAGGTCGCTGAGAAGACCAACGACAGAGACTAGACCAGTGGAAGGCAAAGCCTCAGCTGGCACACCAGGATCATTCAAGTCAAAGACAACGTCAGAGAAGTCGAAGACAATCTGAAGTCAAACTCACCAGCGATTATGGATAGCTGGGATGTCAAAGGAATGCACTAGTGTTCAAGGATCTCTGAGTTGACAACACTCAGAGATCACTTAAGAACCCTAGAGACTTGGATTAAGCAAAGCTTATCCAACCCTTTATAGTTTAGGCGGGAGAATCTTACAAGTGTTTTGAGCGGGACAAAACAAGAGATTCAAGTCAATGCCTAGTACGACCTAGTGGGACAAAGGTGAACAGTTGGCAGAACTGTTCACCTAAAGTAGTTAAAGGCATGTCTCGATTTGGACATGCATTTAATACGTTGTACTCTTCCACTCAGAAGATGACACGTATCAACTACCCCCACTAAGGATACAACCTCGTACCACTATAAATAGGGATGAGAAAGAAGTTAAGATTCAACCCTGGTGCTTGGAATCTTAATCTAAGTTCTTTCTCCCACTAGAACCACTGAGCCCTCAGCTGTCCATCAGCGACTCATTGGTTCTCTTGTAAACTTGAGTCTCGAATCAAGTTTACTTGTTCTAGGGTTCATTTCTTGTTGTTATTCAACAGGTGTATTCATAACACTTTGTAATCCTTTGTTGATAATAGTTAATAAAGCATTACTCGTTTGAAAAGTATATCCTTTGTGTGTTATTGTTTTTCGTGACTTAGTTTCAACAATAGTTGTATTTTGGGACTTTCATTAATTAAACATAAGCAATCAAACTCATAACTTATACTACGGGAAAACAGTTGGCTGCATACGGGGAATCCTAATATGGAAAGAATGTCCATACTGAAAGGACGGGAATCCGTACCTTATGTCCAGTGAACGAGAAAGACGAACTGCGAGAATCCTACTTCTGAATCACTAGTGCTACATAAATACGTACATGAATAAGTATCTGCTTACTAAATACATAGCTGGTTTTATGTCATGTCTTAGCTTATTTTATGTGTTTTTACTATGTTTTACTGTTTTAAAGCCTTAAATTGTGTTGAATCTTATATTCTGTTTAATCTGATTAAGTATTTCTGGTATTTCATGTGTTATTATACTTACTGTGTAATAATAAGTAACTTTCCAAAAATAGCAGGTTTCCTAAAATAGAAAGTTTCCAAAAATAGAAAGTTTCCAAAAATAGAAAGTTTCCAAAAATAGAAAGTTTCCAAAAATAGAAAGTTACCAAAAATAGAAAGTTTCCAAAAATAGAAAGTTTCAAAAAATAGAAAGTTTCCAAAAATAGATTTACTGCTTAAAATAGATAAGTTTCTAAAAAAATAGAAAGTTTCCATAAATAGATTTGCTGCCTTAATTAAATAAGTTTCCATAAATAGATTAGCTGCCTTAAATAAATAAGTTTCTAAAAATAGATGGTTTCCATAAATAGATTAGCTGCCTTATTTAATTAAGTTTCTAAAAATAGTTGGTTTCCATAAATAGATTAGCTGCCTTATTTAATTAAGTTTCTAAAAACAGAAAGTTTCCATAATTAGAAATAAGCTGGTTAAATAAGCTAAGTATATAAGCCAAAGTGTTTTTCATGATTATTTCCTAAGTCATATGGTATATTGTATAGTTTAATAATTATTTCATGTAATTTAATTAAACTATAGGTTATAATATTTAATTAAAGTATAACATGTTTTTAATTAAATAAGTTAAATACTTAGGTTAAAATATGTATTATAATATATTAATAATATAACCTAAGTCATGTTAATTAATTAATTATATCCATGGTTTTTAAAATAATTAATTAATTATAAGTCTAAAAAAAAATATAAATACTTAGGTTAAAATAATTCATGATCATTAATAATTAAATAACCTAAGTCATGTTATTAAATTAATCACATCTTTTATTAATTTAATTTTTACATAAGTTCATAACATAAAAAAACTAACATACACCATGAACCGGATCTAGGCTAAAACATGAACCGGACATAAATCGACACCGTACCCCAAACCAACTCAGGGTACCCCGTGTTTCCCCTTGCTGCCGTGGGACCCACACGCACCAACCAAGACCATATGGTCTTGGTGGTGGTCGGCTTGGCAAGCCGAGACCCCTTTTGGGTTCGGTGAAGCCAGCGGCCAAAGCAAACACCCCTTAAAAACAACCCTTTGATTTAATTTAACACCAAAACATGTTAGATTTATGATTAATTATTATGTTTTTATAAAAACATCACATGTTCATAATTAATAAAAAGATTAAATTAAAAGAAAAGGTTTAAAAAGGTTTTACCGAATTCGTGGATCAAGAGAAGGAAGAACAAACACGATCAATCACCAAGTCTTCAAGATCAAAGATCAAAAATCACCTTGTATGGTGGTTTTAGGGTGGCGGCACAAAGAACAAGGAAGAAGAGGGTTTTAGGTTTTTCTTGAAATCTTCTGTAAAGTTATTTTGTGTAGTGTAAAAAGTAAAACCCCCTTTAGTAAATTTGACAAATGGGCTTGGCCCATTTGTCCTTGTTTGGCCGCAGGTAGGGACCCCACATGGGGTACCCGTACCTTTTTCCGTGTCTCGTTATTTAGTTACTCGTTTGTGATTATTTACGTTCGTGTTTTAGATGTTCTCGTTACGTAAATACCGTGATCTAATATATTTAATTACGCTCGTAATAAATATATATACGTAATTAATAATAGTTCATGTTTTAATTACGTTCATGATTTCATGATCGCATGTTCGTGATTAATTATTGTTAAATAATTATTACGTGATCGTGCATATAAAATACTTATCGTGTTCTAACACGTACGTAATACGTAAACTCCTAACACGTAATCGTAATCATGCTATATTAGGAAAGTTTTAACTAGTACGTACGATCCTAAGGGTACTATGCATGGTAAAAGCATGTGGGTTTTACAACTCTTCCCCCCTAAAAAGAATAATTCGTCCCCGAATTATAGATAAAGTAAACTGGAAAAGAAGAACGTACCCGAATTCAAAATATGAAATGAGGGTAAGAAGCCCGGATAGACTCCTCCGTTTCCCAAGTGGCTTCCCGCTCGGTATGATCCCTCCATAGAATTTTGACGAATGGAATCGTCTTCTTTCTCATGACTCGTTCTTGTCTGTCAAGAACTCGTTCGGGTTCTTCTATAAAAGTGAGATCTTCACGTATCTGTTCCAGTGGATACTGAACCATGTGAAGGGGATGATACTGGTACCCTCTGAATAAGGACACATGAAACACATTGTGCACATGCGATAGCTGCGGAGGTAACGCCAATCGGTAAGATACTTCACCGACTCGTTCAATGATATCAAACGGTCCGATGAAACGAGGACTGAGCTTCCCTTTAATCCCGAAGCGTCTAACACCACGTGCCGGCGAAACCTTAAGGAAGACGTGATCTCCTACGTTAAAGTGTATATCCCTACGATGCTTATCGGCGTAACTCTTCTGACATGACCGTGCCTCCTGAATCTTCTGCTTAGCTACTGCGATCTTCTCATTTGTCATCTCTATGATTTCCGGTCCTTCGAGTGTTCGCTCGCCAACCTGATCCCAACAGATTGGGGCACGACACTTTCTGCCATACAACATCTCAAATGGAGCACATTTGATGCTTGCGTGCCAGCTGTTGTTGTATGCAAACTCCACCAAACAGATGTATTCGTCCTAATCACCCGTCCATTCCAACGCACATGACCTCAACATATCTTCCAATGTCTGAATGGTTCGCTCCGACTGTCCGTCCGTTAGAGGATGAAAAGCCGTGCTAAGCTTAAGTTGTGTACCCCAAGCTTTCTGCAAACTTTTCCAAAAGCGTGAAGTGAATCGAGGATCTCTGTCTGAGACGATGCTGGATGGTGCACTGTGGAGTCTCATGATCTCTCGTCTATACGTATCTGCGAGTTTACTTACCGGATCTTCCTTGCGGATCGGTAAGAAATGAGCTGATTTGGTAAGTCGATCAACGATAACCCAAATTGCATCATGCTTCCTTTTGGTAGGCGGAATACCGGTAACAAAATCCATGGTGATTTTGTCCCACTTCCACTCTGGAATATCTAACGGTTGAAGGAGACCGCCAGATCGCTGATTGATACACGCGTTTTGTATTTGGTTCTAGATTTGTCTCTCGGTATCTCCTCGAATTGATCACGGTTCTAAGTGGAATGATTTGTTCTTGGTTAAATGAAAAGGTGTTGGTTTGTTTATCTATTTTAGACTAATAGCAAATAAATGTAAGTGGCGTTGAATAATTATAAGCTTTGAAAGATTAAAACTAGATTGACAAGTTAAAAATAAATGCTTGAAAACATAGCCAAATCGGAATATAGCAAAACTACTTAAATCGGAATAAACATAAAAGGTGCAATCAGAATATATTCCGATCTGATGATCGGAATGTTGAGGAAAACTGCTGATCGGAATAAGCAAACTAGGCCCAATCGGAATGTATCAAAACTTGCACAATCGGAATACTTGAAAATGAAGCTGATCGGAATATTGCCAAAAATAAAGCTACAATCGGAATGTAACAAAACTTCCCCGTCGGAATACTCAAAATAAGCCCAAATCAGAAAAACGAAAACCCTTTTCCGATCACTGCGATTGGAATAAGGTGTGGTGCTCTGGTCGGAATGATCCAAGCGGAAAGGGGTTTTACCCTTTCCGATTTCAATGTGATCCGAAAATTAAGCTAGACCAATAAGCTATGGAAATAAGCTTATTACCAAAGCTAGCTCGAATCCAATATTAAGCTGATCAAATAAGTACTAAAAACAACTTTTCTAACTTTAAATAAGCAAACTTATAAATCAAATAAATAAAAGATGAACTTTTTATAAAAACTTTAAAAAGTAAATAAGCTAAACTAACAAATAAGCCAATAAGCACAAAGATCTTAAAGCTTATTTGTATAGAAACTTAAGGAAACATAAAAAGATTAACTTTTTAAGCACGAAAACATAGATGAACAACACGGATCATAAGTAATTCGTACCACAAGTTAATTAAAATCAAGAAAGGAAGAATGAGATTAAAGATTAAAAGCTTGAAATTAAACTTGATTAATTAAAAACAATACAAAGGTTTGATCTTGAAAGAAAGAAAGATGAAAACTAGTGAGAGAAAGTTTAGAACTTTCTCTCTCTAAAACTAGAGAGAATGAAAAAACTAAAAACTAATACTAAAGACTAACTAGCCAAATTTGTGAAGTAAGGTCCTATATATAGGCGTGTGGTGGTGGGCTTGTGAATGGTCTTTGGTTTGGGCTTCTTTTCTTCTTTCTTCTTTAGTCTTCACGTTTCTTTAAATAAATGTTTCCGACTTTGGATTTTGAGAAGTGTCGGTGAATAATTCCAACTCGTCTTATAATCTTTTGTTTAATAGACTCGAGTTCTTCGACATATATGAATCTTCCATCTTTGGCTCTATTCTTCGATAAATCTTCAAATAGGCACAATGACTTCAAATCTTTTGCATCTCTTGGACAATAGACTTCGTCTTGAGTCTTTTTCTTCGATAAAACCCGTGCAATCCCATGTTTTCTTCAATATTCATCCGGTTGACTCTGAAAACACAATAAACATAAAAACCACGCATAATTCCAAACAAATGATAATAAACACGCGTTTTGGTCTTGTTTTAGTAAGAAATAAGTGGTAAAAGGATGGGTGTTTTCACACCTATCAAATCCCCTACACTTAACCATTGCCATGCCCTCATGCAATGCTTAGTGATAAAGCAAATTTACATTTTTCTCATAATCAATCAACCTTGGCCTTATTAACATACTACTAAACAAAAATTACAGTACTAAGAGAAATTAAAACTTTAAAGTAAACAAAAGGATGGAAATAAATTGCAAAGAGATTAAGGACTTACATTAGGGCTTTGGTGCTGCGAAGATTTATCATCCTCAAGTTTCACGTTCCCCAAACTAAGCTTAAAAACGAGATCATTGCTATTATAAGTTAGCATATCAAACACTTACACACATGGCTTAATTAAATGCTTAAACTCCCTTATTCCTAGGTGTATCTCTTATATTTTATTTTTGTCTTAGAATGATCATGAAGATGCATTTTTGGACTTATTTCGATAGTTTATTTAGGCTGAAAGCAAAGTAGGACGATTTGATCAATAGTTAGCTAAAGGACAAAATCTCTTAAAACTGCTTCTCGGGATATCAAAAAGTTCATATCTTGGCATAACTTGGTTCACGATTTGAGACCTTTCTCGGGCCGATATTTGGCATGTACTTCATACTTCATATCTTGAGAGACGTTCTTGAGATAATGGTCTTCTCATCGTTAATAGAGTTTCTTCACTTGGAGACTTTTGAGGGGTACTCCAACTTTGTTGACCACGACTTCATGATTATTTCTTCAATCTCTAATTGGGATTTTGAGATACAACGATCCACCTCCTTTTCGGACTTGGATCTATTTATCCTCATACCTTGTTAGGGTCTTTTCGGATAGACTTCTCCATGATCTTTATGGGAGTTGATTGCTTTTCGTCGTGAGTCCTGATCCTTCATATTGATTTTGGGAATAATGCTTTTCACATCACTTTGGATCTTCAGCAATAAGATGGAATCCTCATTCCTTGTTAGGGCCTTTTCGGACTCGCCAATCTTCGCGCACCGCTTCATAAGTTATGCCTTGGCTATGAACTCTTATCATTACCGAGCAACTTTTAAACGATCTTGGGCTAGAAGTTAAGTAACTTTTCAAATCGTACGACCTTACTTATTGAAGATAAATTATTAGCAAGTGATGGGAGAATAGGCAAATAATTACACCAAGTGAGCTTGTGCAAGAATACCGACTTATAATTGACTCTATCATTTCTCGTCCTCCACAATTTAAAATCTCAAGTAATGAGACTCGTGGATGCTTAGCCTAATAAACCAATTAAGGTCTACATGGTTAAGGATACTAGCTAGAATAAACTTGGACAAGTCTATTCGGGTTGATTCAAAATAATCGCAACGGGCCTAATATGTCAAAGACTTCTAAACTAGCTACACCACTTTATTAATATTTTTGACTTTATTGCGGGATATATACATATGAAAGCAACGATAAAAATTTAAAAATTAAGACTAAATGGCCAAAGTTAATAAAAAATTTGAAAAATGTTGAAAAAGATGATTTTCTGGTTAAATGAAGGCATTTTCATGGAAAAGTCCACTTAAAACTTCGATAGAAGTCCCCCTACACTTAAGATAAACATTGTCCCCAATGTTTAAGCATGTGGGAAAAATCTCCCTTTACACTTATGACATTGTGCACGTTGGTTAAATCAAGTTAAGGAAGAGACGACTAACATGATCAATTTCAAATGTGAGTATGAAGAAAATTGAATCACGATAGTTGAGAGATAGAACCGGATTTCGGATAACACGGGAGCACGGTTCTTCAGAGATTCCAAGAGTGCAGTCATCCCTGTAATCACATCACCACACAAAGACAAACACCTATAGAGGTCCCCCTACACTTAGGAGGCTAAAACGGAAAAGGATAGATACTCGGGCTGCCTCCCGAGGAGCGCTTGTTTTTTATAACCGAGTCACGAGCCTGACTCGACCCAAAATTAGTTCATGGGGAACATGATGAGGGATGGAATCATCTCATGAGAGATGTCCTCACCAAAGTACAACTTCACTCGTTGGCCATTCACCTTAAAATTAGGTCCATTAGGTTGAGCGAGCTCGAGAGTACTATATGGAAAAATTTGGGCAATGGTGAATGGGCCGGACCAACGAGATTTCAGCTTGCCCAAAAAGATTTTCAACCGAGAGTTAAAGAGTAAAACTTTGTCTCCAACTTGGAACTCTTGGTTTTTAATCTTGGAGTCGTGAATGAGCTTAGTCTTTTCCTTATAGATCAAAGAATTTTCATAAGCCTTATTACGGAGTTCATTGAGCTCATTGAGTTGGATCTTGCGTAGGTTACCGGCTTTGTTGATATCAAAATTAGCCCACTTCAAGGCCCAGTAAGCCTTGTGCTCCAACTCAATGGGGAGGTGGCATGCTTTCCCGTACACGAGACGATATGGTGTACAACCAATCGGAGTCTTGTATGCGGTACGAAAAGCCCACAAAGCATCATCAAGTTTATCAGCCCATGAGGCACGATGCTCTCCCACGGTTCTTTCAAGAATTCGCTTTAATCCTCGGTTGGAGATTTCAGCCTGGCCATTAGTTTGTGGGTGGTATGCGGTGGAAATACGATGATTTACACCATACTTAGCCATGACTCTAGCAAATTGATCATTGCAAAAATGAGTCCCGCGATCACTAATAATGGCACGAGACACACCGAATCTAGCGAATAGCGATTTCAAAAAGTTACAAACCACCCTTGCGTCATTAGTGGGTAAAGCTTTGGCTTCAACCCATTTAGAAACATAGTCAACGGCTACAAGGATGTATTTGTTTCCTTTAGAAGAAGGGAATGGCCCCATAAAGTCGATACCCCAAACGTCAAAGATTTCACACTCTTGAATGAAATTCTGAGGCATCTCGTCTCTATGTGTGATCTTGCCTTGTTTTTGGCAAGCATCACATCGTTTAACCATCTCGTGAGCATCACGGTAAATGGTGGGCCAATAAAATCCCGAGTCAAACACTTTTTTGGCGGTGTAGTTGGGACCAAAGTGACCACCGGTGGGTCCTTTGTGTCAAGCGTCAAGGATTTCTAAAGCTGCCGGTCCATCAACACATCGACGAATAATCAAGTCAGCACATTGTATGAATAGATACGGGTCATCCCAAAAGTAAGTCTTAATGTCTTTGAAGAACTTCTTCTTTTGTTTGGATGTTAGCCCGTCAACGAGAATTCCACCCGCCAAGTAGTTTGCAATGTCCGCAAACCACGGGGTTTCATCAGAAGTCGAGTTGATAGACATTAAGGTCTCCAGGGGAAAAGAATCATTGATTTCTTTGTTCGGATGATCCCCTTGGTAAGGATCCTCAAGTCTACTGAGATGATCCGCGGCTAGGTTTTCAGCGCCCTTCTTATCACGAATTTCGATTTTAAATTCTTGAAGTAGCAAAACCCAGCGAAGAAGTCTTGCTTTGGAATCTTGCTTAGTCAACAAGTACTTCAGCGCGGAATGATCGGTATACACGATGGTGGTAGAAAGGACAAGATAGGGGCGAAACTTTTCAAAAGCATAGACAACCGCTAAAAGCTCTTTTTCGGTTGTCGTGTAATGCAATTGAGGCCCTGTCATTGTCTTGCTAGCGTAATGGATTGGTTGGAAGTGTTTGTTCACTCTTTGGCCCAGAACCGCTCCAATAGCAAAATCACTAGCATCGCACATCAACTCAAAGGGAAGCTCCCAATTAGGGGTAACCAAGACGGGTGCCTTAGTTAGCTTATCCTTAAGCGAGTTGAAGGCTGCAAGACACTCTGTGGAAAAGATAAAAGGAGTATCTTTTTCCAAGAGGTGGGTCATCGGGCGAGCGATTTGAGAAAAATCTTTGATGAATCGACGGTAGAAGCCCGCATGACCAAGGAAACTTCTCACACCCATCACGGTTGACGGTGGAGGCAACTTAGCGATAACATCGAATTTAGCACGGTCTACGTCAAGACCGGCTTTGGAAATTTTGTGTCCTAGCACGATGCCCTCTTTTACCATGAAATGGCATTTTTCACAATTAAGAACAAGGCGAGTGTCTTCACACCGCTTAAGCGTACGTTCTAAATTGGCAAGGCAAGCAGAGAAAGAATCGCCATAAATCTATAAATCATCCATGAATACTTCCATAGTGTCTTCCACCATGTCATGGAAGAGTGCCATCATACACCTTTGGAACGTCCCAGGAGCATTGCATAAACCAAAAGGCATGCGTTTGTAAGAAAATTTTCCGTAGGGACAAGTGAATGTGGTCTTTTCTTGGTCTTTGGGATCGATGGGAATTTGAAAATACCTGGAGAAACTGTCTAAAAAGCAGTAATAGTCATTACCCGCAAGACGCTCGAGCATTTGATCCATGAAAGGAAGAGGAAAGTGATCTTTTCTCGTGGCATCATTGAGCTTGCGATAATCAATACAAACTCTCCACCCAGTAACGAGACGAGTGGGAATCAACTCGTTGTGTTCATTGGAAACAACGATTATTCCGCCCTTCTTGGGCACACAATGGACGGGACTTACCCACGGCGAATCCGAAATAGGGTAAATCAAGCCGGCATCTAGAAGTTTGATAACCTCTTGTTTGATGACGTCATGAATACGAGGGTTAACCCTTCTTTGGCTCTGGATTGCGGGTTTAAAGTCATCTTCCATGAGAATCTTGTGAGTACAAAAGTTCGGATCAATTCCGCGGATATCGGAAATTTTCCAAGCAATTGCCTTCTTATGATCTTTAATCACGGCGATGAGGCGAGATTTCTCTTCTTCTTTCAAGTCCTTCGCGATGATGACGGGCGACTTCTTCTCTTCTTCAAGGAACACGTACTCGAGATGGGGCGGCAACTCCTTAAGTTCTAAATCCGGAGGATTTTAGATGGGAGGCGTTTTCAAAGTCGGCGCATCGATAGCAATGACCTTGGGAGATGGTGGAGCAATTATGTCTTCTTTAAGAAGGTTCTCAATGAGGCGAAGATCTTCATCCCAATCGGTGGGAGAATCGGCATGTTCTAAGTTCACATCTCCCATGGTGGCTTCCAAATCTTTCCAAAGGAAGTCTCTTTCTCCAAATAGAGATAGTGATGAGTCAATAGAGGAAAAGGTCTCAACATTGGGAAGAGAGGTAGGAATAGTTTTACAAGCATCTTTGAAGTGTTCTTCACAAGCCTCATTAAGAACGTCAATACAATTAACACTCTCGTTAGAATAAGGCTGTTTAGACAACTTTCCCATGTTGAAGACAATTTTATCGTCACCCACTCTCATGATAAGCTCACCAGCTTCAACATCGATGAGAGTGCGACCGGTCCTCAAGAATGGACGACCAACGATCAATGGCACACGAGGGTCCATGTCGTAGTCAACGACAACGAAATCAGCAGGAAAAGTGAATTTGTCGACTCCTACAAAGACGTCTTCGGCTATCCCCACTGGATAAGCAACCGTACGGTTAGCTAATTCCAGAGTCATTTTGGTGGGGACTAGCTCAGGGAGAGATAATTGCTTCCAAACGCTTAAGGGCATTAAGTTAATACTGGAACCTAGATCGGCTAGGGCGGTGCAATTCTCTACTCCCGGGAAGTTGCAAGGGATTAAGAAACGACCCGGATCACCAAGCTTAGTTGGCAATTTCCTTAAGAGCACTGCAGAGCAATTCTCATTAAGTTGGGTGTTAGCAATATCAAGAAGCTTCTCCTTGTCGCTAAGAAGATCTTTGAACATTTTCGCATACTTGGGCATGTGAGCGAGAGCCTCATCGAAGGAGATGTTAAAATTTAATTGTTTAAACATTTTTAGAAAGTTCGAAACTTGAATATCATCCTTGCTTTTGAGCTTCTCTTTCCTCAACCTTGATGGATAAAGTATATCGGAAGAAGAGGAAGTCTTTGGGATCGAAGGATCACTCACATCCTTGGGTGGAGGAGGGGTAGAAGTAAGAGGTGGAGAAATTGGGGAAGTAGAAGGATGAGGAATAGGAGCAGGTGACTCGTTCTCCTTAGTCACAATCACCGGTGGAGGTATAAGAAGCTCGGGTTCCTTGGTACCTTTGCCACTGCGAGTGGTGATTGCTTTCATCTCCCTTCTTGGATTCGCAACGGTGTTACTCGGAAGATTACCCGAAGAAGAGGGTTGATTACCTTGGAAGAAACTAGCCATCATGTTCTTTCAGTCATTCGTTTGACTATCCAAAGTGTTTCTCATATCAGCTCTCAGATCGTTCCCTTGTTTCACCAGGTCTGCTTTCAAGTTGAGCACTTCCCGTTGGAGATTGTCCACGATCACATCATTAGTCCTCATGTAGGTTCCAATGTCTTGGTGTAATGCGGTGGGTTGGTTGGAAGGAGCATTGTATGCGGGTGGTTGATAAGCAGGTTGCTGGTAAACTTGGTTGTTTCGTTGAGGTGGATATGGTTGTTTGTGAGGTGGTATGTATGGTGTACGAGGTTGTTGTTGTTGTTGAGTAGGGCGATTGAGGTTTTGTTGTTGGTTTGGGTTATTAGGAGGAAAACCGGGTGGTGAGAGATAGTTGTTTGAGCGGTAGCTAAGCAAGTTGCGGTCACCTTGAGGACGAGCTTGATAAGCAGCCGGAGGATAGGTGCCGTATGCTGCATTCACATTCTCAGAAGGGTAGTCTTGGGTGGCGGTGCAACTGGTGTAAGAGTGAGGATCCCCGCAGATTTCACATGGTTGGCTGACAGCATTGACTTGAGCGTTTTTAGCATTGATGCTGTTGGTGTTGCTGGCGGTTTGGGTAGCAAGCGATTCAAGAAGCGCAGTGATTTTGTCAATTCGCTTGTCGCTGTCACTAGTACTAGCACTAGCGGCATTGGTCCGCACACTCTTGGTTTGCACACGAGACTTATTCTCAATGATATCCCAAGCGGCATTGGAAGTCTTAACCAAAATATTACCCCCCCCCCCCCCCCCCCCCCCGAGGCACTATTTAGTGAATCTTGGTCATTCATGCTTAAACCATTATAAAAAGTGTTAATTTGGTGCACTGTGGTAAAACCATGTTGTGGGCATTTTCTTAAAAGATCTTTGAAACGATCCCAAGATTCACTAAAAGACTCATCGTACTTTTGTTCAAAATTAATGATTTCATTCCGCAAAGCGGTAGTACGAGAGGGTGGGAAAACGTAGTTTATAAACTTGGTCTCCAAATCCGTCCACGTAAGAATACTTTGTGGCAGTTCCTTAGCGAGCCAATGCCTGGCTTGTCCCTCTAAAGAAAATGGAAAAAGTTGTAAACGGATTACCTCTTGTGGAACACCATTGAATTTGACCGTATTCGTGAGTTGCAAGAATCTCTTGATGTGGTCATGAGGATCATCAATGGTACGCCCCAAGAATGGTTGAGCGGAGACCATCTGGATAAAGCCGGATTTGAGCTCAAAGTTGTTGGCTGCAATCGCGGGTATGACAATTGGATCATTGTTGCCGTCTACATGTGCTTGCAGAAGTTCAATCATCGGGCGATTGTCTGGTAGAGGCTCATTGTTGAGAGGTGGATTGTTATTGTTGTTGTTATTATTGTTGTTGTTTTGTACACCGGCCATGTCTAAGTCTTCGAGAGGCTCGGGCTCTTGATAAGACGTTAATCGTGTACGCATGCACCTGCAAAAGAACTAACAAGGCAAAAACAAAGCAAAAATATTTTTGGTTTTTATGTTTTTTAATTTTTAGGATTTTTGAAAATTTTATATATATTTTTTTTTTCTTTTTGAAATTTTTTATGAAAAAGTAACGTTCACGGGGAACGGATCCCAAAATGTAAGTTCTCACAAAAAACTGTTGATCTTAACGAGAAGAGCCAGCAGCGGCGCCATTTGATACACGCGTTTTGTATTGGGTTCTAGATTTGTCTCTCGGTATCTCCTCGAATTGATCACGGTTCTAAGTGGAATGATTTGTTCTTGGTTAAATGAAAAGGTGTTGGTTTGTTTATCTATTTTAGACTAATAGCAAATAAATGTAAGTGGCGTTGAGTAAATTATAAGCTTTGAAAGATTAAAACTAGATTGACAAGTTAAAAATAAATGCTTGAAAACATAGCCAAATCGGAATATAGCAAAACTACTTAAATCAGAATAAACATAAAAGGTGCAATCGGAATATATTCCGATCTGATGATCGGAATGTTGAGGAAAACTGCTGATCGGAATAAGCAAACTAGGCCCAATCGGAATGTATCAAAACTTGCACAATCGGAATACTTGAAAATGAAGCTGATCGGAATATTGCCAAAAATAAAGCTACAATCGGAATGTAACAAAACTTCCCCGTCGGAATACTCAAAATAAGCCCAAATCGGAAAAATGAAAACCCTTTTCCGATCACTGCGATCGGAATAAGGTGTGGTGCTCTGGTCGGAATGATCCAATCGGAAAGGGGTTTTACCCTTTCCGATTTCAATGTGATCCGAAAATTAAGCTAGACCAATAAGCTATGGAAATAAGCTTATTACCAAAGCTAGCTCGAATCCAATATTAAGCTGATCAAATAAGTACTAAAAACAACTTTTCTAACTTTAAATAAGCAAACTTATAAATCAAATAAATAAAAGATGAACTTTTTATAAAAACTTTAAAAAGTAAATAAGCTAAACTAACAAATAAGCCAATAAGCACAAAGATCTTAAAGCTTATTTGTATAGAAACTTAAGGAAACATAAAAAGATTAACTTTTTAAGCACGAAAACATAGATGAACAACACGGATCATAAGTAATTCGTACCACAAGTTAATTAAAATCAAGAAAGGAAGAATGAGATTAAAGATTAAAATCTTGAAATTAAACTTGATTAATTAAAAACAATACAAAGGTTTGATCTTGAAAGAAAGAAAGATGAAAACTAATGAGAGAAAGTTTAGAACTTTCTCTCTCTAAAACTAGAGAGAATGAAAAAACTAAAAACTACTACTAAAGACTAACTAGCCAAATTTGTGAAGTAAGGTCCTATATATAGGCGTGTGGTGGTGGGCTTGTGAATGGGCTTTGGTTTGGGCTTCTTTTCTTTTCTTCTTTAGTCTTCACAATTCTTTAACTAAACATTTCCAACTTTAGATTTTGAGAAGTGTCGGTGAATAATTCCAACTCGTCTTATAATCTTTTGTTTAATAGACTCGAGTTCTTCGACATATATGAATCTTCCATCTTTGGCTCTATTCTTCGATAAATCTTCAAATAGGCACAATGACTTCAAATCTTTTGCATCTCTTGGACAATAGACTTCGTCTTGAGTCTTTTTCTTCGATAAAACCCGTGCAATCCCATGTTTTCTTCAATATTCATCCGGTTGACTCTGAAAACACAATAAACACAAAAACCACGCATAATTCCAAACAAATGATAATAAACACGCGTTTTGGTCTTGTTTTAGTAAGAAATAAGTGGTAAAAGGATGGGTGTTTTCACACCTATCACTGATGCTCGATCTTAACCTGCTGGCAGGTAAGACATTTGGAGACGTAAGTGGCCACATCCTGTTTCATATCACTCCACCAAAAGTACTGCTTGATGTCATGGTACATCTTAGTCGAACCAGGATGTATTGAGAATGGGGAGCTATGAGCTTCAGCTAACAAAGCTTCCCGGAGTTCTTGGTCATCAGGAACACAAAGTCTAGTGCCCTGCCATACGATACCATCTGCATCTACTCTGAATTCTGTCTGCTTCTCCAAATTCTGTACTATCGCCCAGATTTCTCCATCATCCTTCTGAGTTTCCTTGATCTTAGATAGTAACTCGGGTTCTACTCTAAGATTAGCCCAGTAACCGTGCTGTCCACGTACCATGATCTCGATGTCTAGTCGCTCCAAGTCTCTGATGATTTCCTCTTCGATTTTAATGCCGTTGATAATTCCGGACTTCCTGCTAAGAGCATCTGTTACTACATTTGCCTTTCCGGGATGATACTGAAGATTAATGTCATAATCCTTTAACAGATCTAACCATCTCCTATGCCTCATGTTCAATTCACGCTGAGTGAAGATATACTTCAAGCTCTTGTGGTCCGTGAAAATGTCACATGATTCTTCATGTAAGTAGTGCCTCCATATTTTCAATGCAAACACGACTGCAGCAAGTTCCAGATCGTGCGTGGGGTAATTTTCTTCATAAGGCTTAAGCTGCCGTGAAGCGTATGCGATCACTTTCCCATGTTGCATGAGAACACGGCCAAGTCCCTTCCCCGATGCATCGCTGTAGATTTGAAATCCACCCGTACCATATGGTAGAGTAAGAATAGGTGCAGATACTAGCTTCTGCTTCAGGTCTTCAAAGCTCTTCTCTCGATCTTCAGTCCAGACGAATTTCTCCCCTTTCCGCATCAGTTTGGTCAATGGTAGTGCTAGGCGGGAAAAGTTCTCCACGAACCTACGGTAATAGCCAGCTAAGCCTAAGAAACTGCGGACTTCCGTCGCTGATGTCGGCCTTGGCCACTTAGTAATGGCCTCAACCTTCGCTGGATCCATAGTGATTCCTTCTGCTGATACAATGTGACCTAAGAATGCCACCTTGTCTAACCAGAACTCACACTTGGGGAATTTAGCATACAGCTGCTTCTGGCGAAGAATCTGTAGTACTGTACGAAGATGGTCTTCGTGTTCCTCCTTGGATTTTGAGAAAATCAGGATGTCATCGATAAAGACAATGACGAACTTGTCCAGAAATTCATGGAAGATTCTGTTTATCAGATCCATGAACACTGCTGGAGCATTTGTCAGGCCAAATGGCATAACTACAAACTCGTAGTGGCCATAACGAGTACGAAAGGCAGTCTTAGCGATATCCTGCTCCCTGACCCGTAGCTGATGATAGCCTGACCTAAGATCAATCTTGGAGAAGTGTTTGGCCCCTTGGAGTTGGTCAAACAGATCGTCAATGCGTGGCAATGGATACCTATTCCGAATGGTAATCTTGTTGAGCTCGCGATAGTCTATGCAAAGACGCATACTGCCGTCCTTCTTCTTAACAAACAAAACCGGTGCGCCCCATGGAGATGCGCTCGGTCGAATGAAACCTCGTTCAAGAAGTTCTTGCAGTTGATCCTTCAGCTCCTTCAGCTCTATGGGAGCCATGCGATAAGGAGCCTTGGAGATTGGTTCAGCTCCTGGAATCAGCTCGATACTGAATTCCACTTCTCGTGCAGGTGGTATGCCCAGAAGTTCTGCTGGAAACACGTCTTGGAATTCCGACACTATTGGTTGATCCTGAATCGATGGAGATTCAGCATCCATGTCGTGAACCGTAGCTAGATAACCCTCGCAGCCATGTGACAGTAGTGCACACGCTTGCAGGGTGGATATGACTTGTACAGACCGTCCGGGTATGAACCCATTATGAATGTACTCTGGTGCATTGACATCACCGAAGATAACTCGATATGAATGGCAGTCTATGGTAGCATGATACTTGGATAGCCAATCCATTCCCAAAACCATGTCGAAGTCATTCATGTCTAGCGGAAGTGCGTCGACAGGTCGAACCTTATCATCAAATTCTAGGGCAAGACTCTTGTATACATGGGTGATTAATACAGAGTCCCTCAAAGGCGTGGAAATAGTAAGCCTATTTTCTAGTGGCAAGGGAGGCATCCTAATGTTCTTAGCATAAGTAGTAGAAATAACCGAGTGAGTAGCACCCGTATCGAAAAGAACACATGCAGCGCGACCATACATATACAAGATTCCACAGATGGTACCTGTAGACTTGTTGGCCTGGTCTCGAGATGTCGTGTAGACACGCCCGGCAGTAGGAGGCGGCTTGGTATCAGCATGTCCCGATGTACCCTCCATCTCGCCCTTACGGCAATCCTTCATAATATGTCCAGGAAGACCACACTTGAAGCACGCATCAGTATTACGGCGACATGGTCCTAGATGGCTACGGTGGCAAGTAGAGCAAAGAGGATGAGTGTATCCTCCAGCAGGTGCTCTAGCTGGCTGGGAACCTGATAAAACATTTTACATAAGACATGGTAATTGGGTACAAAGGACAAAGCGGATAATCGTAAGATTGAATACCAATGATAGCTGGACGGCTAGGTTGCGAACCTCTCTGGTTCTGGTCCCTACCGTTTCCATGGTTCCTGGTAGAAGTTGATAAAGTGTCAGAATATGAGTTATAACATAAAAGATAAGGAATTTCGTAAGAATTAGGACCTGCTGTTATTGGAGTGCCCAGCTTGTTACGGTAATTGTCATTACCGCCACGCTGATCCGTAGCAGAACGGTCGTTAGTCTGACCGTTTCCCTTGGGCTGATGAGGCTGCTGCTGAGTAGCCGGCTGAGACCGGTCCCTAGTTTTCTGCCTGGAAGATACAGTTAAAGAGATGAATAATTGACATATGGAAAGTATACGGATTGGTCACCGCTTGAATACGTATGTTTACCTCTTGTCGGGTCTTTCAGCTTCCCCAAACTCATCCCTCTCCTACAGCATCTCCAGTTTCCGTGTTGCATCGGACACTTGTGCTACAGTGTTGAACGTAGCACACACCAGATTGTTTGCGACCGATGTGCGAAGAGCCCATCTGAAGTGATGTGCCTGCTTTTCAAGAGTACCTGCTGCCGCACCAAGGAAACCAGCCAAGCGAAGAAAGCGTTGCATAAACTCGTTGCTATTCTCCCCAGCTCTGTGTCGGATCCCATGGTACTCTCTCTTGAGCTTGTCCTACTCAGCCTTGGGAAAGAACTGCTCCATCACCCTGTCCTTGAACTGAGCCCAAGTCAAACCAGCAACCCACTCATCACCACCTTCAGATTGCATCAATGCTAACCACCAGTTGAGTACATCGCCTTCGAACCGATAGCATGCCAACCTCGCCTTGTATGCGGGGTCACAGCCCATAGCGTTGAAAATCTTCTTGATGTGAGCCAACCAGCTTTCAGCATCGCTGGGGCTATCTGTCTTCTCAAAAGCTCGAGGGCGGAGCTTGTTGAATCTCTCCAGCCATACTGCTAATGTCACTGGAGGAGGAGGAGGAGGTGGCTGATTGTGCTGCTGATTGTTGGCAGCTTGAACTTCAGCCCGGATGTCATTCCTCAGTTGAGGAAGCAAGGCTTGCATGGCAGCCTGAATAGCAGCATTGAGCTGCTCATGTTCGCGTGTGAGAACCATCTGACAGTATAACATAAAACATATGATTAAACAGATCAAAACATAAAATATAAATATATACATGAAAAAAATTTTATACTAAAATTTCACGAGAAAAATTTTATGCACGAAACTTTTGTGTATGAATGCATGATGCAGTTTTATGAAAACTTTTGTATGCTCGAGAGTGAACGCCTCTGGTCAGTTCACCCAAAACAAAGACATAGCGAGGGGACGCCTATGGGTCGGTCCCAAATCTAAAAGTTTCGATAAAACACATGCGACTAAACAGGGCCAGTCCTGTACCAAACCATTACTTAGTCAAAAACCCTGCAACAATGACATGCATATGTATGCTTAAAAATGATGAATGCATGAAAACAACTGTCAGTTCTAGGAAGACCGTAGTGACTACCCACTAATCACAGGTCATATTTGAGATCCTACAGGTCGAAGCCTTGTCTTTGATACCATAATTGTAATACCCCATTTTGGAAATGGAAATATCAAAGTAATTATGGCGTGTCATCAAAGCATACAAGGTAAAATGTCTAAACATTACTTGACCATAAAAAGGAAAATACCGGAATCAAACATCGGTAGTCCAAAAGTAAAGCTCATCACACACAAACATAGTATAATAAAGGAAAGGACTAAACAACGTCCAAAGCATAAGTATCATAAGAAAGGAAATAAAAATGTAAAGAAGGCTAGACAGCTTCCAGTCCATATGCACGTACTCTTAGTGTCTACGAGCGTCCCTGAGTACCTGCCGTTTTGGGAACATAGAAAAGGAAAACGGCTGAGCAAATACGCTCAGTGCATGGATGTACAATAAAGCATGAATAGGATAAGCATATAACATAATAACAGCGGAAGAAAACTAAGTCCCGAGTAACCTGGTTAAGTCTTAATAAAACTGGTTTTATGGTTTGAAAGTCTTACGTTTATCTTATAAAAACTGTTTGTCATATTTTACCATAGGTCATGAAAATCCACCGTGCATGAGTAATTGGAGGGGTGACCTCATCATGCAAATTAGAGGGGCTGCCTCTAATTTAATATACTAGTTTTTGGGTAGGAGGGATCAGCTCCTTGTGAAGGATGCAAGGCACACACCACACTCACCATGTAATCCTGAATAAAACATGTAACTAGGATGCACCCATACGCCCCACATGATAAATACAAATAAATGGCCAAAAGCTGAAGGGACGCCACGAGCAATCACTCCGCCGTGGTGAAGTCATAACATCAGTGCCTCTAATGTTATGATTATGGTACCTCCATAACTAGGTGAAACTGGTCATGCATTATATGGCTATAGGTAATCTTAATTAAACATAAGCAATCAAACTCATAACTTATACTACGGGAAAACAGTTGGCTGCATACGGGGAATCCTAATAAGGAAAGAATGTCCATACTGAAAGGACGGGAATCCGTACCTTATGTCCAGTGAACGAGAAAGACGAACTGCGAGAATCCTACTTCCGAATCACTAGTGCTACATAAATACGTACATGAATAAGTATCTGCTTACTAAATACATAGCTGGTTTTATGTCATGTCTTAGCTTATTTTATGTGTTCTTACTATGTTTTACTGTTTTAAAGCCTTAAACTGTGTTGAATCTTATATTCTGTTTAATCTGATTAAGTATTTCTGGTATTTCATGTGTTATTATACTTACTGTGTAATAATAAGTAACTTTCCAAAAATAGCGGGTTTCCTAAAATAAAAAGTTTC
This sequence comes from Glebionis coronaria, assembly GCA_025667525.1. Lineage (NCBI taxonomy): Eukaryota > Viridiplantae > Streptophyta > Magnoliopsida > Asterales > Asteraceae > Glebionis > Glebionis coronaria. The sequence goes on along the minus strand of JANFOE010000322.1, from coordinate 2,034,972 downwards.
CAAAAATAGAAAGTTTCTGAAAATAGAAAGTTTTCAAAAATAGAAAGTTTCCAAAAATAGAAAGTTACCAAAAATAGAAAGTTTCCAAAAATAGAAAGTTTCCAAAAATAGAAAGTTTCCATAAATATATTTACTGCTTAAAATAGATAAGTTTCTAAAAAAATAGAAAGTTTACATAAATAGATTTGCTGACTTAATTAAATAAGTTTCTATAAATAGATTAGCTGCCTTAAATAAATAACTTTCTAAAAATAGCTAGTTTCCATAAATAGATTAGCTGCCTTATTTAATTAAGTTTCTAAAAATAGCTGGTTTCCATAAATAGATTAGCTGCCTTATTTAATTAAGTTTCTAAAAATAGAAAGTTTCCATAATTAGAAATAAGCTGGTTAAATAAGCTAAGTATATAAGCCTAAGTGTTTTTCATGATTATTTCCTAAGTCATATGGTATATTGTATAGTTTAATAATTATTTCATGTAATTTAATTAAACTATAGGTTATAATATTTAATTAAAGTATAACATGCTTTTAATTAAATAAGTTAAATACTAAGGTTAAAATATGTATTATTATATATTAATAATATAACCTAAGTCATGTTAATTAATTAATTATATCCATGGTTTTTAAAATAATTAATTAATTATAAGTCTTAAAAAAAATATAAATACTTAGGTTAAAATAATTTCATGATCATTAATAATTAAATAACCTAAGTCATGTTATTAAATTAATCACATCTTTTATTAATTTAATTTTAACATAAGTTCATAACATAAAAAAACTAACATACACCATGAACCGAATCTAGGCTAAAACATGAACCGGACATGAATCGACACCGTACCCCGAACCAACTCGGGGTACCCCGTGTTTCCCCTTGCTGCCGTGGGACCCACACGCACCAACCAAGACCATATGGTCTTGGTGGTGGTCGGCTTGGCAAGCCGAGACCCCTTTTGGGTTCGGTGAAGCCGGCGGCCAAAGCAAACACCCCTTAAAAACAACCCTTTGATTTAATTTAACACCAAAACATGTTAGATCTATGATTAATTATTATGTTTTTATAAAAACATCACATGTTCATAATTAATAAAAAGATTAAATTAAAAGAAAAGGTTTAAAAAGGTTTTACCGAATTCGTGGATCAAGAGAACGAAGAACAAACACGATCAATCACCAAATCTTCAAGATCAAAGATCAAAAATCACCTTGTATGGTGGTTTTAGGGTGGCGGCACAAAGAACAAGGAAGAAGAGGGTTTTAGGTTTTTCTTGAAATCTTCTGTAAAGTTATTTTGTGTAGTGTAAAAAGTAAAAACCCCCTTTAGTAAATTTGACAAATGGGCTTGGCCCATTTGTCCTTGTTTGGCCACGGGTAGGGACCCCACATGGGGTACCCGTACCTTTTTCCGTGTCTCGTTATTTAGTTACTCGTTTTTGATTATTTACGTTCGTGTTTTAGATGTTCTCGTTACGTAAATAACGTGATCTAATATATTTAATTATGCTCGTAATAAATATATATACGTAATTAATAATAGTTCGTGTTTTAATTACGTTCATGATTTCATGATCGCATGTTTTTGATTAATTATTGTTAAATAATTATTACGTGATCGTGCATATAAAATACTTATCGTGTTCTAACACGTACGTAATACGTAAACTCCTAACAGTAATCGTAATCATGCTATATTAGGAAAGTGTTAACTAGTACGTACGATCCTAAGGGTACTATGCATGGTAAAAGCATGCGGGTTTTACAGCGGTCATGGCAGTCCTAGTCTCCTTGAGCAGTCGGAGTGCCTCAAGGAGCTGGTCTCTGAGAGTCTGCTGAACTCCCCGGAGATGAGCGGTCTCTGATGTCAACCCCTGATGACGGACCTCCTGGAGGTCGAAGAATATGACAAGAGTCTCCTCCATGGTCAAGAGGGCATTATGAAAGTCCGTATGCTGGCTCTGGAGCAGGTAGATCTGCTCACGTAGGAACTCATTCTCATCCAACAACCACTGGAGAGAATGGTAAGTAGTCGACCACACCCCTCGGGCAGTGTGTGCCTCCGAACTCACAGTCCATGATAAAAGGTCCTGGCGTTGCTGTAGAATAGTGCGCTCAGTCTGTCCGGCCGCTAGCAGAGCGAGAATGTCTGCTACATCCTGGGCCTGGCGTGTGGCCAGTGCCGTGATCTGGGTCTGGACGGGGTCAGCATGTCTGGCCCGGGAACCCTCACCGATCTCATAAGTGGAATCGAGAGGTGCCTCGTACCTCCTCTTACGAGGTGGCAGAGACTCGGGTGCATGCTCCCGCAGTGAAATCACACGTGGTACAGGAGGTATAGCAGCAGGAGGCTGGACCTCTTCCCCAGCGGGGGAAACAGGCGGAGTAGAAATAAGTTCCTCAATGGATGCGGCGTCGACAGAAACGTGACTATCACCGGAGTCACTAGCAGATAACCTTTCACATAAGACGGTCGTCGGAGATACGGCAGCAGGTGTATTGGTAGGTGAAGTCATGATAAATCTGAAAGTAATATAGTTTTAATTGATATAAGTATAAACTCAAGTTAAAAGTTTTGGGAAATATAATTTAAAATTATATAATAGTGCCATTTAACACTCGACATGCTAAAGGTTACATTAATACTTATAAGATTAATCAACCGGATGTTAATAATCAATGCACAGGCAATCACACAATTGATGTATGCTCTACAGTCTATATGCTTAACTATTCTAGTCCCAAAAATCCCAAAAGATTTTTAAAACAGTTATAGTTCAGATTATATAAAAATTGTATTTTTATATTTATTTTAAATTTTGCTCTGATTATCTATAACTATCGCTCTGATACCATTTCTGTGACACCCCCAAATTGAGTCAAACGCAGCGGAAAGAATATTTGGGTGTCACATAGGTGGATCAACAGCAAACAGAATATAGAGCAACAGATAAAAGATTATCCTTACATTTATTACATGATTGAAAGTGCAAATAGTATTACAGTAGTCTTTAACATTGTTTGAAAGTTTGAATTATTCCCAATTTATAAAACCCCAGATGAGCTCTATAAATGCAGCCTATCATGATGCTTGAATCCATGCACACCAACACCTGCTTCAGTTTTCTGAGAAAACATGCTTAGAGAGTCAACATAAAGTTGGTGAATTCATAGGTTTAATTAAAATAAGTTTGGACATTAAATATTCCCTGAAGTAGTAATGCACAAAGCATCAATACTTAAAAGTAATTACATTTCCATATTGCCCGAAACTGAAACTTGACAGTTAAGTCCTTAACAAATAAGGACCCTTCGCCTTATCTTTATCAAGGCACCCATAACAAAAATAAGTGCTGACATGTGAAACATTTGTTGTCCTGGCCTAGGCACAGTGAGCATGACGCACCCAGATGGCGACGGTCAATCCCAAATAGATCTATTTATAACATTCAGGTAATTCAATAATTCTAACAGTTTCGGATGCACGGGTCATGCGGGTTCATCTACAATAGGCAATGTAATCAAAAGTTTCACAGTTCAATCCATGTCCATAAAATCAAATATGTTGCATATTTTCTTCCCCATTAAAAGGTTTAAAAGTTTGTCAATAATAAAGTGGGGCCATGAACTCACCTCAGTAGTATAGCAATAAGTCAGTGGATAAATCTGATAAGGATTCTCACGATACAATCAACGACCTAAATAATTATAAGGTCTCAGTAAATGCATAGCATAATGCATAAAAGTTCCAGAATAAATCTGTACATGCTTAAACTGGTTTTAAGCATTTTATTACAATACTTGTATTTTGTTCATCGTTGTACAAGTTCTAATAGTATTTATTTTAGGTATAAAATAAATAATAAGGTTTAATTAATTAATTCATTTAATTAATATTTTGTACTTACGTTGTTTATAAAACACTTTAGATATTTATATAGGATAGTTTTATATACATTTAAAGTGATAGGAAATAAATATATTTACTATATTTATTTTATAAGTTAATCGTTTTTAATTTATATTTAATATATAAATAAGGTTTATAAATGTATAACATTTTATTTAAAACTCCATGTTTACGGAAAGTGTACATTTATTAAATTATAAGTTTGGAAAAAATAATAATTGTCACGTTTATTTAAGTTTTACGTTTTAAATATATAGGATTTTAAGCTTCGTAATACTTTGTATAAAATACGTTTTAGTCCTTTTAATTAAATAAATACTCGCGGTTAAATTACTTTTATACCCTTAGGGTTTCTAAATATTTCAATAATTACAGTTTTGGTCCCTCCCTAGTTACACGTGTAACTAGGGTTTCTTTAAGTTTCATTAATTGGCAAAAACAGTCCCTAAGGTATACGGCTCAAATTAGGGCTTAGTTAAGTTTCACATATTGGCAGTTTTAGTCCTCTAACTTGCGGTTTATAATTAAGTCTAATACAAGTTACATTATTGCCCCCTAGGGCTTGTATATGTTTCGGCAAATGACAAGTTTAGTCCCTAGGGTTACATTAGGGCTTAACTAAGTTTAGTATCTTGGCATATTAGGTCCCTAATGTTTATATTAGTCTCGGCTAGAGTCCAAAACAATCCCTAGGTTTTCTAAAGTTTACATCACTTACCCTAATATTATATTAATCTCTTTTTAGTCCTTTTTAACACTATTAAGTTTCGGATATGTTCAAAACACACCCTTAAACTCTCGGTAATAATTAAAAGTGATCCACAAGTTTATGTTTTTGAAATATAAGTTTCCACACTTATTTATTTAGATCCCTTTTACATTATAAATTTATAAATCCAACCCAAAAGTTTATACTTGTTATATTTAATCCAAAAATTTAGTAGATCTATTATTTTATCCAAAACAATTATAGATTTATTATTTTAATCCAAAACAATTATAGATTTATATTTTCAACATGAAACTTTATAAAATCATATTTTTGACACTAAAAGTTTTATAAGAACATTTATTTAATGAAAATGATTATTTATCTAGGCAAAGTATTATAGTGAGCTTAAACTAATCTTATGAGGCATAATAGTGATCTTAACATTTTAGGGCACCTAAAAACATAAATCTAATATTTCTAGTTATATCTAAACATTACAAGATTACCCAAAATAATATTATGAACTTATATCTCACGTCCAAACTACATGCATGGTTAGGTTTTCATAGTTTTTCAAGTTAAACAAGATCATGTTGATGTGTTCTTCTAGGTTGACAAGTTTTTACATCATTTTATGTTATAATAAAAATCAAGCCGTGAGTTTCATTAGGTTTTTAGGGTTTCAATACTTGTTTAAATGTTAACTTTACAAAGAATAATCATATACACATTAATATGTATGAAAGTAATGTATTAGAAAAGATAGGTTTTAACTTGGACTTACTTGTTTAGATAGGTTTAGAAATGATATGAGGATGAGTAAAAACAAGTGACAAGCTTTCAACAATGGAGGTCTAGGAGATCAAAACAAGCCGTGGGCTTCACAAAGCTTCTAGGGTTCTTGTTCTTGCTTCAAGGATCAAGGTTTCTTGTAGGATGAGCTTAGGATTAACCTTTAGATAGTAGAAGACATAGTATAGGAGTAGTAGTTAAACTTGAAGGTTTGAAAATGGTGGATGTTGATGCTTAGCCGTGAGTTTGAGAGAGGGATAGGTGATGTGAGTTTGCAAATGGAATGTGTTGTGTGTGTTTGTCTCGGCTAATATCAAAGAGAGAGAGAGAGATATCCAAGAAAATCAAGTACCTTGTACTCAAGTATCTTCCTAAGATATGTCATATCTAGTTTGGATATGTTTGTGATTTCCCACATGTTCAAAACTAGCAAACTCATTTTCCTTCCCAAATTGGTTTGTAGCCGTGTGTTTCATAAGTCAATGGGGGACAAAACCTTACAAGTATAGTGACTTGCATGAGGGGTTTGAGTGTGTAAGTGTATAAGCATGCTTTGTGTAAGTAAAAGTATGGTTAGGATAGTGTTTTAGTGGAGTAAACATGATTACTTGTAGGCTAGATAGAAAATGATGGTAGTGCATGCATGCATACACCCACACGTTTTATATATGCATGGGAAAGGGTTTTGGTAAATTTTGCCAAGTGTTGTATGATAATAATAGTCCTTGTATATTATTATAGGTATTTGTTGTGTTGTAGGTATTTTTGTTGAAGCTTTTAGGTAATTTTGTGAAAGTGTATATTAAATACATTACTAAAATTATTTTACTTAAATAAAGTAAATAAGTGACAATGTAAAATAATGTACATTGTTTTTAAAGTGTTTAGGTATTTATTCCTTTTAGGTAATATATGTAAATATGTACATATAAAAATAATCCAAGTACTTAATAAATAAATTAAGTAAGGTTACAGTTTATCTTAAAATATGTACTGAGGTGATGAATTTCATTATTCAATCAAGTGGTCAGTCAGTTGCCAGAGTAGTCAATAAATGACTAAAGGTTCATATAAATGTAAAATAAATATGAAAGGTAGTATGACAATAGGTATATGATAATTAATAAGTCATATAAAAGTGAAATTATATAAATTCCAAATATAAATAATACTATAGTTGACAAAGTCAATAAGGTAAAATCAGAGGTTTTACATGTATGTTTTAGACAATGTGGTAAAATCTTATTTACTTTTATGTTTAAACGTCTCATTTTGAGGTCATTCAGTATACCTTGTGTGATGATACTTGTGTTTAGCACCCAATTGTGTATTTCCGCTGCGCAATGTATTTGGGGGTGTTAAACATTGGTATCAGAGCTACAAGTTATAGAGAACTAGGTCGATTTTGAAAAATATCCTAAACTATAACTTTGGTGTCGAAAGTATTTTACAAAAGCACACAACTTCTCCGCAACGCTCCGGTACGATCACTTTTAGTTTTGTTTTGTATTTTAGAAGTGTCCATCAAAACTGAAATCAATTCCTGAGTATTTTTTATGTAAATACTATGAGAACGTATTGATGTTATTGAAAGTACGCTGAGTACTTGTCATCATAATTTCTTTTTTGCGAGCATTGCATAATCATCATTTGCATTGCATTGCATATCATGGCATACGTATAACATTGCATGCTCATGAATTGCATTTATAATTTTTAATAATGACCTTAAGTATCCTCGAATTTCTCTATAATTGTAGAAAATGGCCGACATACCGCATGATGACGAGAGGGTAGAAGAGAATGATGTTGTAGGAGATGGAGGAGTGGATAATCTTGGTGCTAGTGATGACGAAGAGCTGTTTGAGTATATTGATGATGGGATTGCTCCTGATGCTGTAGGACAGACTGAGCCTGAGGTTATTCAAGGTAGATATGTGCCTAGGGATTGTGATATGTCACCGACTGATCAGAATGATCGACGACCTGCTGTTCGTTCTGCTATGCCTACTTGTGATGCTTATATGAGTGGTTTGCCTAGGATTGCTAAAACTAGAGATGATTTTCCTGCTAAGACAAGCAATGCTGCCAGTGCTCGTTCTCTCCATGAGAATATAGCTAAGGTGTATTGTCCGGGTCCTAGATCTTATGATGATATTCGTTGGTTTCTTAAGAAGTTTGATAGATCTTTGTATGAGACGTAAGGGGTTGAGACTCATGTGATCAAGAGGTTCGAGGAGAATGAGAAGAAAGTTAATAGATTTGTATTTGGTGTGAGGAGATCGGAGCTTGTTAGGGCTAGATAGATGGATGAGATGGTTAGTGTTAGATCGACGGTGATAGACTTGAGTGCTCAATTTAAGAGGTTTGGAGAGGATCAAGCAAGGATTTAAAGGGTAAATGAATTGGATTTGCTAGTGAGACCTTATCCGAGTCAGGGTGTGAGGATTCGTGATGTACCTAGTCGTGTTGAGACTCATTCGTTGGTTAAGCCATGTGGAGGATCGAGTTCCAAAGGAGAGGAGAAGATGGAGGAGAGTGATGAGGAAGACTCTGACGATGAAGATAGCAACAGTGATGATGAACTGGTGTTTAAGAAGCCACGTGGATCACCGCGTGATTAGTTTCTTTGTGTTTTACTTTATTTTCTTTGTTGTAACTGAACTTATCTAGACTCTACTATAGTATTGTGTTGAAACTTAATATCTCTTAAGTTTGACGTGATGGATGATTGTAGTGACATTACTTGTCACGATTTTGTAAATTTTCAAATGAAATATAAATTACCTTCATGATCTATGATTTTTCTTCTTAGTTATTTTGTGATTTGGTTAATGAATCATTGTGGACTTTGTTGTTTGTGCATGTAGTATCCATGATACGTCCTGATAAAGAAATCCTTATTCTTATCTTGATATGAATACTTACTTTGTTTTCTTTCATTTGTGATGTTAGAAACATGCCACCAAAGTTAACAACTGCTACTGTGAATAATATGATTGAGCAAGCTATTGCTAGGGGACTTGAAGCTAATCGAGCTGTGAGGAATCAAGGTGCTGGGGATGGAAATGCTGCTGGTCCAGTTGGGGGTAATGTTGTTGTTCCACAAGTTCCAAAAGAGTGTTCATATGCTAGTTTCATGAAGTGTGGACCTACCCAATTTCGTGGTACTGGTGGTGCTTTGGAATTACGAAGGTGGATTGAAAAGGTAGAGAGTAATTTTGAGATCAATGGATGTTCGGAAGCAAATAAGGTGAGGTTTGCTGCAACTACATTTCAGGATAATGCTTTGAGCTGGTAGAATAGTCAGGTAGCTACTATGGGTTTGGTTGAAGCAAATAAAAGGACATGGACTATGACCAAAGGACTTCTAACTGCTAAGTTTTGTCATGAGGAAGAGTTAGGTAAGTTGGAAGATGAGTTGGGACGCCTGGTGCTGAGGAACAATGATATTGTTGCATATACAAAGAGGTTTTCTGATTTGTGTTTGTTGTGTCCTGATGCTTTTGCTGACGATCGCGAGATGAAGCAGTATATAAAGAGTTTATCCAGCAATATCAAGGGAGAGACTACTTCGTCGAGACCCAAGTCTTTTGATGAAGCTGTCCAAATAGCTCATGCTTTGATGGACGTAAAGCTGCAAGACAAGAAGGACAGTATTGCTGAAGGAAATAAAAGGAAGTGGGAAGCTGTACAGTCAAGCCAAGGGCAGAATCGTGGAGGTTATCGTAACAGCAATAACCAAGGACCGAATAGAAATCAGCAGTACAACTTGAGAAGGAATGACGGTGTCCATGCTGCTACTGTGACTCAAGGTAACAAAATGAACCCAAAGTGTGGTCGATACAGTCTGTATCATATTAGGAATTGTCCACCTGCTTGCAATAAGTGTGGGAAGGCAGGACACAAGGCGACAAACTGTAGGAACAAAAGAGTGCCCACTTGAGCCAATACTGCTAAGATGATTACTTGTTTTGGATGTGGTGGTCGAGGTCATAAGCAAGGGAACTGTCCGAGGGTTGGCACTCGACAAGGAGGCAATGTTGCTGCTGATGCTGCTCTAGCCTATGTCGTAGGTGATGTTGATAATCCTCAAGGTCCTAATGTGGTGACTGGTACATTCTTACTCGATGCTTGTTATGCTAGTGTGTTATTTGATTCTGGATCCGATAGAAGTTTCGGAGATGTTAGATTCAGTCAGCTATCGGATAGAGAACCAGTAAGATTGACAACTAGTTATAATGTGGAGTTAGCTGATGGTAAGATTGTTAGCACTAGTCCTATACTAAAAGAGTGTTCCTTGAAGTTAGGGAATTATGTGTTTAATATTGCTTTGATGCCCATAGAACTATGATCTTTTGCGTGATTATTGGTATGGATTGGTTAGTTGCGAATGGTGTAGTAATCGTTTGTGGGGAGAAACTAGTTTAGATACCGCTAAAGAATAGGGTGTTGACTGTGAAGGGTGGTGAATGCACTTCTCGTTTGAGAGTTGTTTCTTGTTTAAAGATGATGAGGTATATAGAAGAGGGTTGTGATGTGTTTCTTGCTCAGATAACTAGTAATGGTGTAGATGAGAGGAAGATGTGCCTGTTATTACAGAGTATCCAGAAGTTTTTCCTGAAGATTTGTCGGGGTTACCGCCGCTTCGTGAAGTTGAGTTTCGTATTGACTTAGTACCGGGAGCTGCACCTGTTACTCGTGCACTGTATCGTTTAGCGCCGTCGGAGATGAAGGAATTATCTGATCAACTGAAGGAATTGATGGATAAGGGATTTATTAGACCGAGATCGTCGTCATGGGGTGCTCCTGTGTTGTTTGTTAAGAAGAAAGATGGATCGTTTCGAATGTGTATTGATTATCGGGAGCTTAACCAATTGACTGTCAAGAATCAGTATCCATTGCTGAGGATTGATGATTTGTTTGATCAGTTGAAAGGATCTAGTGTATACTCGAAGATCGATTTGATATCTGGGTATCATCAACTGAGAGTTAGGGAAGAGGATATTCCTATAACTGCTTTCCGTACTCCATATAGACATTTTGAATTTCAAGTGATGCCTTTTGGATTAACGAATGCGCCTGCTGTATTCATTGATTTGATGAATCGTGTGTGTAAGCCGTATTTGGATGAGTTTGTTATCGTATTCATTGACGATATTCTCATTTATTCCAAGAGTGAAGAAGAGCATGAGAAACATTTGAGAATAATTTTGGAATTGTTAAAGAAAGATAAGCTGTATGCAAAGTTCTCTAAATGTGAGTTTTGGTTGAAATCAATGCACTTTCTGGGGCACGTGCTTGACAATGAAGGTGTTCATGTAGATCCTGCTAAGATTGATGCTATCAAGGATTGGTCGGTATCAACAACGCCGACTGAAACTCGTCAATTTCTTAGTCTAGTTGGGCATTATCGAAGGTTTATCGAGAAGTTTTCACTAATTGCTAAACCATTAACCAGGATTACTGAAAAAATCGGGTGTATGAGTGGGGATCAGAAGAGGAAGCTGCTTTTGAAACACTGAAGGATAAGTTGTGTTCTGCGCCAATTTTGTCATTGCCAGAAGGATCTAAAGATTTTGTAGTGTATTGTGACGCGTCTCACAAGGGATATGGAGCTGTGTTGATGCAGAGGGAGAAAGCGATAGCTTATGCATCAAGGCAATTGAGGAAGCATGAAGAGAACTATACTACTCATGATTTGGAACTTGAAGCTGTGGTTTTGCTTTGAAGCTGTGGATACACTACTTGTATGGAACCAAGTGTGTAGTGTTCACTGACCATAAGATTCTACAACATATTTTGGATCAAAAGGAATTGAACATTAGGCAAAGGAGATGGGTAGAATTGTTGAGTGATTATGACTGCGAGATTCGTTACCATCCTGGTAAGGCGAATGTGGTAGCTGATGCACTTAGTAGAAAGGAAAGGGAGAAGCCTCTAAGAGTTAGAGCTTTGGTAATGATGGAGAGTGTTGATTTGACGGAAATGATATTGAAAGCTCAAGCCAATGGTTTAAAGAAAGAGAATTTTAAGGAAGAGAATCTGGGTAGAATGTTGAGATCTTTGTTTGTAGTAAGGCCGAATGGAATGAGATATTTTGAGAATAGGATTTGGTTACCATTGTGTCCACCTGAGGAAGGTGCGTTAGGAGTGCGAGATTTGGTGATGAATGAATCTCACAAGTCGAAGTATTCGATACATCCTGGATTGGACAAGATGTATCAAGACATGAAGAAAGTCTATTGGTGGCCGAACATGAAGGCAGATATTCCTCGGTATGTTAGTAAGTGTTTGACTTGTGCAAAGGTGAAGGCTAAACATAAGAAACCGTCGGGATTATTGGTGCAACCTGAAATTCCTGAGTGGAAATGGGAGAAAATTTCAATGGATTTTGTAACGAGTTTGCCGAGAACTTCTAGTGGTTGTGATATGATATGGGTGATTGTGGATAGATTTACTAAGTCTGCTCACTTTTTACCAATGAAGAAGACGAATAGTATGGAAAGATTGACGACAGTGTATGTGAAGGAGATTGTTTGTCGACATGGAGTGCCTTTGTCGATAATCTCGGATCGTGATAGTAGGTTTACCTCAGAGTTTTGGAAATCTCTGTAGAAAGCGATGGGAACAGAGTTAAGTTTGAGTACATCATATCATCCAGAAATCGATGGGCAAAGTGAAAGGACGATTCAAACATTAGAGGATATGCTTTGAGCGTGTGTGATTGACTTTGGGAATAGTTGGGATAGACATTTGTCGTTGGTGGAATTCTCATATAATAATAGTTATCACGCTAGTATTAAGGCCGCACCATTTGAAGCTTTGTATGGACGTAAGTGTAGATCTCTAGTGTATTGGAATGATGTATGGGAGAGTCAACTGACCGGACCTGAAATGATTTTTGAGACAACTGAAAAGATTGTGCAAATTAAGAATCGTTTGGTATCCGCCAGGAGTATACAAAAGAGTTATGCTGAAAATAGGAGGAAACCGTTAGAATTTGAGGTAGGAGTTATGGTTATGCTTAAAGTATCGCTATTGAAGGGTGTGATTCGTTTTGGAAAGCGAGAAAAATTGAGCCCAAGATATATTGGACCTTTTAAGATTATTTATAGGATTGGATTGGTTGCTTATAAGTTAGAATTGCCGGATGAACTTAGAGATATTCATCACACTTTTCACATGTCTAATTTGAAGAAGTGTTTGGCAGAAAAGGATATGGTGATACCATTGGAAGAAATCCAACTTGATGATAAGTTGCATTTTATAGAAGAACCTGTACAGATTATGGATAAGGAAGTTAAAAGGTTGAAGCATAGTAAGATTCCAATTGTGAAAGTAAGGTGGAATTCTAGACGTGGGCCTGAGTTTACGTGGAAGCGTGAGGATCTCTTTAAGGAAAAGTATCCTCATTGGTTTTAAGAAGGGCCGAGAGTCGGGACGTCGATCTCTTTAAGAATGAGGGGATGTGATAACTTGAAACCGAGGTCATTGTCTAATCTTATTTTACGAATATTTTTGAAATTTTTGATGAGCTTGAATGTTTTTATTTTTGGTGGTTTAAGTTGAAACCAATGTTAGAAGATTTATTTTTACATTTTAACTAGTATGAGGACTATTAGTAAGTGCAATGCCGACGGATGCCCGATATTTTACGTTTTATTGTCGATTTTGTTTCGATGTTTGACGTTTTCGATGTTTTTTTAATGACTTATTAAGTCGTGTCTGGAAACTATATTATTATATTTATGACGCATTTTAACTTTTGAAAAGTATTTTTACGAAACTCGAGTCCCGTGAATATTTTCAAAATTGACTATTAGTCATCCCGCTCTTTAACTAACTATTTGCTTTTTAGTCCAAAAGATTGCAAGATTGGCAAAATAAACCCTCCACCACTACTATAAATGATTTTTCCACTAAGAAAAACACATAGAAAAAAAATTGTTTAAAAATCAAAACCACCCACTCCTTTCTCTTTTTTCTTGTCGTGAACCACAAAGCAAACAAACATCCCATTTTTGTGATTTTTATCTTGTTTTGAATAAAACTAATTAAAGTCCCATCCTAGAAATTTAAAGGTGGTTATTTTGATACTAAATTTACCCACATGCATAAAGTTTTTATTTTTCATATGAATTAGGGTTGGTGAAATTGTTTTAAGATCATGCATGTGATGATCTCACTATGATCATGATGTTTTGATTGTTGAAAGCTTGATATTTTGATAAAGATTTTGTTAAAAGTGACATGCAAGTGTTAGGATTGGATTTGGGTAATATAGGATGATAGTAATGGTATAAAAATGGTTAAAATGGGTTGAAAAGTTGATTTGGTATGAGTTTTAAAGAGGTTATTTAGGGCATTAGGTTTGAGGCTAATTTTGGATGTATTAAGTTTGAATTGATGTAGTACTAATAAGATATTGTTGTAGAGATTTTTATAAGCTTCATTTTGATATAAATTAGAGCTTATAACTCAAAACGAGGAGGAAGATACGATAGTTTGATTATTTGTGTACCGGGAGACGAGTATCGACACAATCCGAATTTGTCGTTGATATTTGGATCGAATCTCCGGGAATATAAAATGAGTTTTAAAAATAGTCAAGGGCTGTTCTTAAGTTCTAAACCTAGGGTTGTGAGTCTATTTTCAAACTCAAGTGTCGGTTTTGTAAACGGAGTTGTTTAGAAAGGTCAAAATGGTTTTATGAGTCGAAGGCGTAAAGTTGTCTGGTTTTTGTAATTCAAAGATGTGTCGGGCAGAAGGTATTAGAAGTAAAAACTTTTGATGAACTTTTAAGAGGGATTTCTATAGATAGTAAGTGAGTTCCTCAAGTTGTTTTATAAACTTTTTATATGTCTAAGTTGTTTTATAAACTTTTTATATGTCTAAGTAAGGGAAATAAGCTTGTACATTTGGTATGTGCCGTCAGATTATTATCGAGAGTGTAGTTTAATAAAGTAAACATGTAGAAGGGTATAGTAATATCATTTGCATGGTTGTTCTTTTGAGTTTGTCATGATTTTGTAATTTTGAATTTTTTATTATTAAGTATGGATTATACTTGAGTCTATTATTAACGAGCGCGTCCTATTTGATAGTTTGCGGTTTTCGTGTTTAACAGGCATCACTTATCGTCGAAGATCATCTTGATACGTATCTTGTACCAAGGTGAGTATATAGCCTCGCTTCATACTATTTATTAAATGATTTTAAACCCGCGAGAGAGATGCATGCTATTTGAAATAAAATGAACACAAGTCATGAATAATTGTTTGGACCCGAATGTTGGCTTGAATTGTACTGAGTACCTTGTAGCTAAAGACCCTAATTTCATGAACCGTTAACTATCTTCTAGCTTAATGTTGTAAGTTGGGAATAGCCGCTTATTCAAATGGTAGTACTACGGGGTTAACAACCCTATCTCGGTCAAGTGTTGTACGCTGAGTAATCTTGTGGATGGATAATTTCGATGAATAAGATGTGGGTATGTATCTGGCAACTAATGCCCTAGAGGGGCAATAGTTTCATCTAGTCATGCTGACATTTGGCGTGGGTGACTAATTTGTTAAGGGGTCGGTGTCATGAGCTTAATACAATTATATAGCTTTGGCTATAAGATGAGTTGCCTATATAATAGATTGTGTGTACGACATTGCTATTAAATGATTATGAATGATTTTACTCTTGTGTTCAAATGTGATTTATTAAACCTACGGAATCGCTTAACATTATTGTTGACTCGTTTAAGCATGTGTTTCAGGTAATCGAAGGTGAACGATGGCGGAGGTTGCTTGGAAAGGTTGTGGGTTTGCTTTTGAAGTCTTGTGGTCTAAAACCTTTTCTTTCCCATTTGTTTATGAACAATTTATCTAAGGTCATGTGTTGTACTAAGACTATGTGGTTTGATGGTCGAGATCCTTGGGGGACTTAAACGCTTTCTCTGATTTTGTTTTAGTATACTTTGGGATGAAATGTATGTTTTAGACAATGTGGTAAAATCTTATTTACTTTTATGTTTAAACGTCTCATTTTGAGGTCGTTCAATATACCTTGTGTGATGATACTTGTGTTTAGCACCCAATTGTGTATTTTCGCTGCGCAATGGATTTGGGGGTGTTAAAACCCCTTGTTTACAACAATTCATGTAATTCGCATAAACAAATAGGCAAACAAAAAAACTAAATAATAAACACATAATAACAGTTTATATGTGCAATAAATAAAACAAATAGCCAAATGCATAAACTTTTATTCAATAAGTTTAAAATCTAGGATTTTTATGTTCATATAAAAATCTTCCCTAATTCTAATTTATTGAATCAAAATAAACAAGTAGCACATACGTAACAATTATCACATAAAATTATATGATCCATAAAAAAACATGCACGTTCGTAATGGATCCACCCAAATCACTTAACAATATTAATGAAATCTCTACGGATCGTAACTTTATTAAAATGACATAACAATTAATCATGCAATTAACTAAAGATCAAAACATGTGATTTTAGGGTTTCAATTTTTTAAAAAAATTTTATAAATTGCCCAAAAAAACGACCTAAACAAAACCCTAAAAAAATTTATGAACACCAAAACATGTAATTTTAACTCAAAAAAATTATTAGTTAAAAAATCTTTAGATCTCGATACTTATAACATGTTAAAACGGCTCTCGATGCCAGTGAGGTTTATGAAGTTCATAACAATTATAAAAATATAATTAAACATCAAAGCACATAATAGCGGAAGCAATTTAAACAAGATCATAATTAACACATTCATAATTAATCGAATTAGGGTTACGTACCTTTTAGCTATGCGATTCCAATAAGCAAGAACGAATCACCAATTAGGGTTTATGTGGATCAATGCTTAACCCCTTACTGTTTTGTTAATCGATCCAAGATATAATCTATAGTGAGATTATATGACGTTCTTGTACACACGTATAATAACGAGTTAACCGAAAACCTAGTTCATGTAAAACGAGCTAAAACGTAAAGTGGAAAAAGCAACCCGAAAACCCTTGTGGGATTTTTGGCCGATCGCAAGAGAGAAAGGGGAAGAGGGATCGTGGGATGGAGAATTATGAGATACCCCATGGGTATTTATAGGGTATTAATCCTTAGAGCCCATGTATTAGATTTGTACCATAATTAGGATTAAGGAAAAACTTTCCTTTTCCTTCCCCACTTTGTTTAGCCGATCGGAATACCCCCTCCAAGGGGTTTTTGTAAGCTTCTAATCTCTTCTATTTTATTCCACGTTAATCGTTAGTTACTAACTATTAAAACTTAACGATCGTTAAATATTTTAAGCTCGATTTATTTAATAAATATATAAAATATATTTATTAATAAATTAACTATTTACGTATTGTGTGCAATCCTGTAATCCCGAGTTCGATCATAACACACGACTATAAAATTTTAAGTCCATAAACTTACACAAACCACCACAAACACCCACAAGCTTGAAGAAAAAAAGATCAACACAAACTCAAATCCCTACTTAAATCGAGACAAATAAGATCATAAACAAACACAAAGCACACGAATGAGATATGTAGATAAAAAAAAACCTAGGTATACACCAGAGGAGGTCGCAATCAACGAAGAAGCACGTGTATGTGTTCAGAAGATCAACAAAAACCCTACGTAAACACTAGAGAATAATCGCAATCAGGAGCAAAATCCTACAAGAACGAAGATCGTGATATGGAAGAAAAAAAACCTAGAATCAAAGATAACCAATTAGCTAGTAAGCCAAATCCGAGATTTAGTATTATTTAGTGATTAATACGAAGTATTAATCATAAACAAATTACAAGAATCAAGATATTTGGATGTAGGATCGGGCTGGAATTTTGTGTTAGGGTTTTAGGTTGAATCGTCAATCGCAACCGTCAGGGGGAGTTAGGGTTTTGGCTATAGGTCTTAAGTCACAAAAAGATACGTGCATCCAACACAGGTGAACTTCGGTGGCCACTCCAAACATACACACCTAAAGGTTAGAACCTTTGACCTTTTGTTTGAAATAAGGTTATTTTTTTCACTTGTTTTGGCTCTCCCTTGTTGTGTGATTCCTTATGCTCGAACCTCCTAGCTAATTACACTTTAGCTCAGAGGTTCCTAGCTAAAGTTGCATTTAAAGCCAGCGTTAATTAGAAAACAGCTACTGTATAAATTACGATAAACTATTAAAGTGTAAATGTAAAGAAACTACCTGTACATCTATATAATTTTATTAATTTTCGAAATTGGATGAAAATAAAATATATCGGGGTGGTGGAAGGGGAGAGACCAATGGTTTAATTAAAAATAATATTGATTAATATAATAAAACAAAAACTCTGACAAGATGTTAAATTTTATACTAGCACAGTGATGAAACCTAAAAAATATTCGTTCACCCGATCCAGTTGCCATGCAAATTGTACCATCACTATGTAAAGTTCTTTAGAAAACAACAGTTAATCAGTATATAAACAACTAACTATAGTTTCCAAATCCAGTTTACTATTTTCCGTTACATTTGATATCCTAGCTTTAGGTATGTACGCGTCTCACTTAATGCCATCTCTCACGCCCCTCTCGAAGTCATCCTGAGTGTCCCATCCTGCTTAGTGTGTGTTTTGGACTTTATATTAGTTGTGCTAGTAATTCAAGGACGGACCTTAGTGGAGACCGGAGAGGGCTACAGAACTCCCTAAACTTTGAGTTTTTACTTATATATGCTTGAAGAAAATACACTTTGTTGTTGTTGTTGTTGTTGACTCACTTAAATTAATTGATGTAGCATTCAGCCCTCCCAGTAAATTCACTTAAGTTCCGTCTATGGCTAGTAAGTTTTTGTGTGTCAATTTTTCATTGTTATAACTGCGTCTAAGCGTGTAAAATGTGGTTCATTGTTATTCTAGGCGATTTTGGTCTCACCAGAGCTAGAGCTCTAAAATACAACCGATATACGCATTAGTTGGCAGTGAAAATACGAATGCTTAACGAAAGTGAAGTAAATTATAAGCTCTGATGCATACATACAAGTTAACAAAAACACTATCTACCAACATGTGCCTATAATTTACTTGAACTTTGGATGAAAACTAAGATGTTAAAAAACACAATGTCTGAGTACGTACTGTCTGACATGTACACGTACCCTGGTAAACAACAAAAGGAAGAAACTTAATCTATGCATTGTTTTCTGGACAAAAGTACACCTTCGATATCTCACTTAATCTTTGTCTTTTATCACAAAGTCAGATCAAGAGATGCACTACTACTGTCCATTGTTTTTGCATGTTTTGATCTTGAATTGCTGCTAGAATTCGAATTAGAAAATGGAGAAAACAATGATAACGACAAATCGTTTTCATCAAGTTCTTCTTTTCCTTTTTTGCTATTCGTAAGATCTTCTTTTGGGATCTTGACTTCTAAAGAGAGATTCAAATCAAGATGTTCGGGTTCTTGATCAATCCCCTTTCTTTTGAGTACCCTTTTCTCTTGCTCTTGGTCTTTGATGATTAACTTTGTCTCCATTAAAGTGTTTTTCCTTCGAATTTGATCAAGCATTGATAATCCATCATTGTTCTTGAATAATCCGATTTTGGATTCCTCAACATGATTGCTTCGTACGCTTCTCCAATTAGCATGTTCTTGCTTGAAACTTGAATGATCATTTCCAATGTTGTGTCTTGCAAGAATCCTCTCCACCATTGAACCATAAACTCCTTGCCTTAATCCGCTTACGTAAGGGTTACAGTTTATGCTTGCTTGTGGACTCCATAAACCATCTTGGCATCTAAAAATGGAAAGACGTGCGACAATTAAACAGATTCAGTTTCTTTTAATCGGTGCTTACGTGATAATTCAACGATGACGATATATACATTTAATCATAGTTAAGTTACATATTTCATAATCAAAAAGTCATAAGTTTGACGTATAACGATACCTAAATTTAGAAACTGAACTTTGATTATAGCTTTGGAGCATTGGAAGTTGGCTTAGATGAAAAATATGGTGATCATCACCCTCACTTAGAATCCCTGGTTCTGAAACAAGAAGAAAAACAATAAACTTGTGAATGACTTTCAGATTATCGAATATGAAGCTTAACCCTGATTTGATATGATTTTGATATTAATCTGTTACTCTAAGGTCTTGAATTAGAATCTCGTCCGAGTGTTTTCCAGCATTAAGTAAATCACCATTTAAATTAACTGTGTATGGCAGTCCTTTTTCAGAAACCCTAATTGCAATTCAAAGTAAGCTTTAGACCATGAATTTGAAGTTTTACCTTGATTAGTATCATCAAACTTCTTGCTCCTATACATCTGATGAAACAAATTAAGAACTTGAATAAAAAAATGTGTATATATATTCTTAACATGAAATAGAACACTGATTATATATATTGGTGCAAAATATTATATAATTTTACTTAAATGAACCAAATCAGTACCTGGAGATGGCTCTTGACATGAGAAATACTAAGGCCTTTTATATTCATTAGTTGAAGAACTAATTTAGGTGTTGCTCCTACACCATCATGATCAAAGTTAGACATTAATTAACCATTGATTAACTTTTTAGAACATGTATATATGGACAGATATTATAAATCCCTAAACATTTAATTCAAGCACATAAATGTAATGAAAATGAAGTTAATTAATTGAACTGACTTTCTTGACCTCCCAGTCGTTCGATAGATTGAACAAATCGTAGATGAAGATCAGGTGTCCATCTGAGCCTCGGGTTCTTAGAGCGAACATATGGCCTAACCGATCCTGAACCACTAGCCTTCTTGTGATCACTAGTCTCCTCAACCGTGCTATTGCTTGATATCGATCCATTTTTGTGTCTACTACTACCACCACCACTAGAGTTGTGGTCAACCTCTTCTGATTCATCACCATCATAATCATCATCATCGTCGCCGATATAATCATTTTCATGTTGATCAGCATCAAGAAAACTAGGGTTCTGCTTTGCGGGATAATCTTTTTGAGCATCTTTTTCACAAAAGGTGCTACTTTTATTCATTTCTGTTTTGGGTGTTTGATGAGCTATAGAAAAAGATCAATACACAGTTGAAAATATATATAGGTTAAAGCTTTTTGCTAGGCTAGCTTGTGTGGTGCTAAAAGGTGAGAGGACAAGTAGTTGGAACTTTTTTTTATGGAAGATGTATAATAGCTTGCTTAGCTGATCTCTACTAGCAAGCAAAAGTTGCTAGAATTAGAGAGAAAAAATACATGCCCCCGAAAATTTGACCCTCTCTATGTGTGTGTGTATACATGCTATATATATATATATATAATAGCAGCATATACTTGTGTGTTACGATGTTATATATACATCTTTATAAAATTTACACCTACTAATCACTAAACATTACATATTCTTAAAAGGTTTAAATCGACCAGAAAACCCTAACCTCGTGTATCATTTTGAGTGCCGACTGACCATTTTTAAAAGACCAAGCACACGACAATAACCATTCTCCAAAGACTAAACATTATTGTAGATTTTTTTCACTATATAGTTTAAAAGTAGATTAGCATCATGTTAGAAAAATAAGCATTACAAATATAGAGCTTCTAAAGTTTGTTTTTGTTGAGCTTGTTTATATTGTTCAAATCTTGTTTATTATATATTGTCACACATGAATATGGAATGTAAGTAAAATAGTGCTTATAAATGCAAATAAAACTTATATGTTGTAAAAAATCATGTGTATACGATAAGAGATATCTAACGAACAATATATATACGAGTAACGTAACATATATTAAATCATATATTTAGCACTTTAATTCGTCTTTAATAAATTTGTCCTGATTTTTATAGAAAACATTTACTAGGTATTTTGTTTCACAGTTCAGTTCTTTGGAATTTTTAAAAGGTATTTTGATTGGTTTTCGATGACACTCTTACGATCAAATAATATATTGAACTTTGTAACTCGTTCTAAGAGCATCCACTATGGTAGTTTAAACATAGGTTCATAATATTATGAAGAGGTCCATACTTTTGAAAACCATAGTGGAAGCTTATTTCATGCTTACATGGCATGAAGAGGTCTAATATCTTGGACCTCTTCACAATTTAATTCATTTGAGATATGTGTGATGTTTATAAAGTTTAAGGAATTTATCTATAGTGGATATAAGTTTATACAACCAAAAAATTTAAAAATTAATGATTTTAATGAATTATAAATCTATAAAAGGTCTAACATAACAATTTTAATTCTATAGATTTGTTTGTGTTTTTTACATAAAAATAAAAAAAACTGAAAATAAATAATTAATGGGTATCAAAGTTAATCTTGTGGAAAAGAAATTAATACAATCATTTTGTAGTGTGTATATGATACTTAAACACTTGTATTGCTTAAAAATCATCAATGCGCATCTTACAAAATTTATTAAAGAAAATGTCATTCATGATTACATGTAGTATAATAAGTAGTAAAACATACATTTTCCACTTATCATTTGTATCTTTCACTACAACATTCGAGGCCTTCCTTAGTGAAATTTTTGATATTTCCCCGGCGACATTTCAATGGGAAACTTTTCCCCATCGAAATGTCGATGGGGATTCTTCGATGGGCAAAGTTCGATGGGGATAGTTTCCCCATCGACAATCCCCGTCGCCAAGTGGGACCCACGCCATTTTCAGCAATCAAAATAGGTGACACGTTGGACGATGTTTCCCCGGCGACACGTCGGTGGAGAAAATTCGTGTCTACTTAACGAAAACGTAATTAACTTAATACTAATCTTGGTAAACAGCCACGTTTCCCCGGCGACACGTCGCCGGGGATTATGCTTGGTAAAATTTGACTGCTGAATGTTTTTTCATGACTTTTGTAAAAGGTCAAACTTTTATAATTGACTATAAAAAGTCAAATAATGTTACATAGTTTCCTCGTCGACGTGTCGTCGGGGAAACATGGTTATTTTTTTTATGCATAGCCTGCATAATAGGCGTTTTCCAGATTTTTTCCGGAATTTTTTCAGAAAAAATCTACCAAAACCTGAAACCTGTATGCAGCAATATGTAATCTATCCAAGTACACCACAACTCGTACCAAAACACAATACAATATAACGAATCAACGCATTCGATATATTACACATATAATCGTCCAAAATCATACTAAACAAAGAAATAGTCTCAAAACAGGTGACCAATGTATTCACCTAGCTAGATCGATAACATGTTCTAATTAAACAAACCGAGAAGAAATTGTTCATGGTAGAAAAGCCTAAATAAACTACAAGTCATAAATGACATATGCTTACCCGACACAAATCATCTAATCCTCATCCGACGAGTCGTCATCAACATCGTCGATAATAAAGGGGTCCGGGTTGTCGTTCCCTTCGGTACTGCTGCTAGTACCTACCACTGGAGTTGAGTTAGTCGCTGTAAGCATATCAGAGAATCTGAGGTCTTGCCTGAAGAACTTGGTGATCATATTTAGCGTTTTGGTGATCTTGCTGTTCTTATTCTTCAACTTTTTATTTTCTTTCTTTAGCTTATCAATGTCCGAGGCATGATTAGGAAAAGAGGAGCGGTGGTCAGACACGACCCTACCAATACCCGGGAGGTGCCCCCGACCATTGCTTGGGCGAACTATCATCATGATCTCCTCCTCCGTGTACGGGACACCGCTAGGGATGTTTGAACCTAAATCCCGTAACCTGATCATCTCATCCTACGTAGTAAAAAAACACAAGTTAGTTAATATATTAGTCAGGTTTCCCGGGCATGGTTTCTCGACAAATAATTAAAGTGCCATCATTTGAGACAAAACTTACATATAACACTTGCTCCCCGGGGTCTTGGAAGGCGCCGCCTACTGTATGATGACGGAAGAATGTGTCGATCAGAGATGGATACTCCTGTGTCTCTGAGTTACTCATCTACACATACACACGTATATAAGATGCAACAAATTAAAAATACAAAAAAATACATAAAAATACAAAAAATTATTAAAAATATAAAAAATTATAAAATGATTTTAATGTTCATTACCATAAGATGTCGGAAAGTAGGAACAGACCGAGATCCTTGTCGGCTTACGACCTTGCTCTTCGACCTATTTTTGAAATTCTGTGCAGCCCGGGCAATGTTCTTAGGATCATTCCAAAAAGTAATTTGCTTATCCCACTCTTCCTGCTCATAACCCGAGGGAGGGTTTCTTCGGATCCGCTCCATGTAAACATTGCCCTCCGCGTCACGGACCCACCACCTTGACTTGAAAGTCGTCTTGCTTGTGTTGTATGATTTCGTACAGTGGGTATTTATGCCATTCTTGATTTTTGTCCACGGTGGTGATTCCCGGTGGGGACGGGGGTCAAACAGGGACTGCAACCATATACAACAAAAACACAGTAAGAGATATAATTACATATTTATATAAATTTGTTTATTTATTTATATGATATAAATAAATAAACCAATTTAAATAAACGATTTATCTAAATTTGTTAATTTATTTATATGATATAAATAAATAAACGAATTCAGATAAATAATTTATCCAAATATATTTATTAATTTGTATTTATATCATATAAATAGATAAATGAATTTAGATAAATGTGCACAATGGAATAAATAAATATGATAATGAAATATAAACATAAAATAATAATGAAATCATTTACCCCAATGTCGTGATGACGGATGCCCTTATATGCTCCGGTATCGCCTCCCAAGTAGGGTAGTATATGGGCAACTTCCTAGTCTCTTCCCCAAGGATGTTGCCCCATTTGGAGGCATTAGGACCGGTAGGCATCCGGGTCTTCTGGTCCTTCAAATCAAACTGAATAGGCAAGCAGCCACGTGTTTGAACAGCGAGGCGAGTTGCTAAGTTACGGGTGTCTGAGCGGGTATTCAACCTGCCCGCGGCCCTTCCACCCAAGTTGGGCTTTCGCTTCCTTTGCCTACAAAATCAAGTGAGTGATAAAATCATAAAAATTAAAAGCAAGCAAATTCAATGTATCAAGTTTATGCTTGTATTACAATAATCAAGAATTTCTCACCTCGGTTATTGAAGCAATCCCCGGTGGGATTCTGAGATGGGGGCGACGATCCTCACCGCCACTGTCACCGCCGTGACCCCTTGTAACATCTGCCGACATCTGTACGAGTAGCATTAGGATAACATAGAACAAAATAAACAAATCATGCACAAATCTAAATAAATATACACATTTAAACAATCCACAACAGTTGCATTCATTCAAATTAATGTCTTTTACAAGTTACAACTAAAAATCAATCTTCTTCTTCACTAGAATAAACCTTGTCTTGACCATCATCAAGATCAAGGTTGACACCTTCATCGTCGGGAAAATCTGCTAAATCATGAGGAATGGGGTCTTCCTCGTCAATAATATCGTCATCAACATCAACATCAATGATATCTGGTGGTGCATCAACATCTACCAATTCACCTTCTATCTGCAAGGCCAGAATATCCAAATCGTCAGTACTAGTAGAAAGTGTGAGATCTGATGAGTTGGTGGCATGTCTGGCGTCCTCTACCTCAATGACACCTCCCTTGTTAAACTTTGTATGACTAATGTGTTCGACGACCCTCCAATCGGGTGGTCGTCTTGCCAAATCTTCAAGGTAGAAACATTGTTTGACTTGTGTTGCGAGAATGTATTGATCTTCTTAAAAACTCTCAGCATTTGTCTGGATTAGTATCATGTTGTTTCTAATGACACATCTTTTGACACGTGCTTTGTCTTTAGTGTCGAACCACTTAACTCGGAGCAAAACAGTATAGTAACTAAAGTACAAGAACTCGAGGATTTCTTCAAGTTGACCATAATACATTTCTCCTCCTGGAACAGGAGAACAAATACCGCTGCTTTGAGTTGTACGACGTGCATCTTTGTTGTGCACGACGAACCTCACACCATCGACTATACAAGAGGTGAGTGAGAATGGAGTTGATGTTCGCCCACAAGCCAAAGCGAATAACTCGCCGTCTTCGGTAACACGTGGGTCATTGTCTACTCGAAGTCGACGGACCTATTAACACAAAATATCATGTCATTATTTATACACTTACAATTTTTTTATTTATTTTTTATTTTTTTGTATTTTTTTAATTTATTTTTAGAATAAGTTTACCTTATCCTCAAACCAGCCGGGAAATTCCTTTTCCATGTCTTTGTCATTTTTGTTCGAAAATTCACTAAAAGATGTTTATGGTGTTAGAATAAGTCGTCGAAAATCCAAGTTAAGAAAAATAGGTTTAGAAATAAAAACGCGTACCTCTTGAACTTGGACCGGTACGTGTCGATTTCAGGACTATTGTGAAGTACATACCACCTCACTTTCTCTTGTTCTTCGGGATCATATCTACTAATCTAACGGGCCACAAGCGGTCTACATGATGATTTGAACACCTGAAACTGAAACTCTGGAGTAGGGGCATCCACATTACGGTCGGGACGATTAAATTTGGTGGTAACATCCCGAAAAAATTAGAGCTGAAAGTCAATGCTTCATGTGCAACATAACCCTCTGCAATAGAACCTTCCGGCTTAGCTTTATTTCGTACAAAGTTTTTTAGTGTCTTCATATACTTTTCAAATGGATACATCCACTGTGGGCGACTAGGCCCGCCCCATATGGCCTCTTCAGGTAAATGGATAACCAGGTGAATCATAATGTCAAAGAAAGCAGGAGGATATATGGCCTCGAGATTACACATAATATCGATCACTTTTTTCTGAGCCTTCACCATGTCATCCACCATCAAAGTTGTAGAGCATATTTGCTTAAAGAATGAACATAGCTCCATTAGTGGTTTTGCAACGTCAGCCCGCAAGTAATTCTGAAGACCATAAGGAAGTAAATGTTACATCGTTATATGACAGTCATGAGACTTCAAGCCCGTTATATTCCTATCATTATCGGTGAATCTGTGCTTGAAGTTGGAGCTGAAACCATCTGGTAGTTTAAATCCTTTGATGTACTGACAAAAAAATTTCTATTCTCTGGTGTCAAAGAATAGACAGCTTGAGGCTTCGAACACTTCCCGTTTTTGTTTTTGCCGAGCCACAAGCCCATTCGAATGCCCAGCTTTTCCAAGTCTTGTCTTGCCTTGGCGATATCTTTAGATTTTTCATTGAAGGATATGTAAATCTTGCTTATGTTTTAGAGAGAGAAAGAGATAGAAAGATGGTGGATTTCACACAATTCTAGAGAGAGAAACTAATGAGAACTATGTGTAAAATATGAAAACCACTACCCTCTCCATCAAAGGAGAGGGTTTATATACCCAAGCCCTTGTCATGGGCTTGGGCTTACATTTGGGCCGGCCTACACATGTTGTAGGCTAGGCTTGGTCTTGTTTGTTAAATAAAGATAAATAACTAAACTACGAGCTATTACATGGACTATTAATGGAGTGACTGATCCTTCTTAATACGTAAAACGTATTTCCAACAATCTCCCCCTAAGGGAGGTCACTCCAAACAAGGGCATTACCCAAGTTTCAATAATGAGATAAACCTAGCATACTATGCTTGTCTTGAGCTCGTAGTCTTCGTCTTTCTTTTCCTTTTTCTTTTCTGGTGAACATGCTGATGTGATCTTTGATATCAATCTTGAGAATTAATATCTTGCCTTGATCTCGTACATCCATCACTTGTGATCTTCGCCTCTTCGTGACACCATGTCCCACATACTTATACCTTCGTAATTCTTGAAAGCTTCAGAGTTCGATACAGCGGAAGACTTAACTTTTAGGCTTTCTTGAATTAGATGAGGTATTAAGTGCATAAAGTATAAGCATGCGGGGACGACTTCTTCTCGGATTCCGCAACACCACCGTCTTCAAATGCCGCAACATAAGTAGACACGAACAAAATTGCTTTGAATATTTCATTCTAATTCGGTAGCCTTTTACCTCCGGTCGGTGAAGACCGTTGGACGATATAAAATATCGTACTTGTGGCAGGTAGATTTAATTAAATATCTCCTTGACAAGATTTCGCGGGTAAACCCGTTCTCTTTACTCGACCGTCCAAAGCTGACTGCGAACGTAAAGGGTGAATCATTTGGATAAAATTATCCACATGATTGAAGCTGTCAATTCTGATTCCTGGAACAAGTTTGATTCATTAAAGAATCGCACCATCGTTGCTTTCCAGTTGTCACGAGCTTGATTCATATTGAATCTTGCAAGTTACCTACCAAGTGCTGTTTAAGGTTAACACTAGAAGGATTTCCACTCATCACTGTGAACACTAAGGTATCACTCTGAGTGTTCTGGAAAGATCACTAAGATATTGCGTAGAGGCCTGGAACATGTCTAAGTTCAGCTAAGAATTAAACCACTGTTTCTTTCCAGTTATCACAAGTTTGATTCATAAAGAATCGCACAAGTCACCTACCATGAGCTTTTTGATATTCGCTCAAGAAGGATTTCCATCTTCATTGTAAATACTTTCGTATTACTCGGATGTTTAGGCAAGATCATGAAGATTTTGCGTAGGACTCTTAAGATCTTTCTTACTTTTCACAGTGTGTGAAGAAGCAAGGAATTATAAAAGTGTGTCCTAATGAGATATTTGATGATCTCAAATGGCTCTAGACTCGATCGTGCACTTTGGATTTTAGTGATCGGAGGCTGGAGAGGAGTGCCACCATTTCAATACCAATTTATTCGGAGTGAATAAATCGATAGATAACGTGTTGTCTCCGTGTGATTAAAACAAATATCTTTTAAGAGATATCTGAGTTAGCTGGGATAGGTTGTGCATTGCATCACTGGGTCTATGATGTCTATCTTCAATATCAAGAATCATTAAGAATGATCTCAATAGCATATGTATTGACCCGGTTTCTGCCTAAGGTTTTAAGGAGGGCTTCTTTACAATTCTTTTTCATTCTTCAACCCCTTCAGTGCTTACCAATACGTCATAACTAGCACCTTGTTGTGATTGTTCCAGTGTTAACTTAAGTACTTGGTCGGAATTCAGCTACGTTCACAATCTTTCTCCATCTTTCCTAAGGACTACTATTTCTAGCTATGAAATGTCCTTGGGAAGATTCCTCCGGTTCTAGAGGAATCATTGGACTTTAACCTATCCTACCATCCTTATGTCACCACAATCTTCATCGTCGTGAAATAAATGGGTTGCGGGTAAGTCTAAATCACCATAAAAATCCATTTTGATATACAAATCCGTTTTGCTCCCCCTTAACATATGCCACGATATTCGAAAACATTTCGCATATGTCGGGATAAGCCAGCACATTAAGTCAAACCATTTGTGATAATTTCCCATATTAAATCACATTTTCTCCCCCATATTAAAAATATTAACCCAATCGATGTTTTTAATATCAATTGATTTAATTAAGTTTTAACAACGGTTTTTGGGAAGAAAAATGCAAGTCCGTTTTATCTTCATGATACCAAATGTATGAGATATGATACCGATTTGTAACATGATCACATATTCACCATATTAAAAAAGAATTGACAAGGTTGGACCTGATAGATGAGAACATCATATGATAAGATCAACTGGTTTTTGTCAGCATATGTTGGTCGCCTCGTCACGTTTGAAGTCATCTCTTGACACCACGTGTACGATTGGTATTGTTGTCTTGACACCAACTTGTGAACTTGGCACTTTCGGCATCGAAGATTCTGAATGCTTGACAATTGCTCCCCCTCAATTGTTGACCCGTGTTCTATTGAAAGAGCTGTAGTCTTTGTTTGAGTAGTCGCATCGTCGAGTATGTAGATACCAATTGTAGATTGCTATGGTTGTAGAGATGATAGCTTCATAAAAACAAGACTTCTCTTGTTTTAACAAATAAATGCACTGAAACGTACATAGATTTGTGTTAGACCAAGTTATAAAGTAAACTTGATCCCTTACAAGGTTTTAAAGTAAACCTTGCCCGAGAAAATTAATTCCCGTTGAGAGCCAAAGCTTTCATAAGAAATACTTGACTTTAATATGAAAACCGGGTTGCAGTCTGAAATAACTACAAGCCATAAGGGCATGTTTTATGAAATATTTACAACTTTTGTACGAACTCTATTTATGGCGCCGTGTCAATATTAATCAACATTTCTAAGGCCGTTGTTAGAAATACGTTTTAACGTATATTAGAAGTATCGGTCACTCCACAATATGATTTATGTTGTAATAGCTCGTAGTTAGTAATTAGTCATTAGTTGCTTATTAACTTAAGTAAGAACCGGTCCATGGGCTTGTCATGGACCGGCCCAAGCCCATGTTTAGCTTGGTACTATAAATACCCCTTTCCACTAAGGAAAGGGGTTGGTTGTTGTCATTTCTTGTTTTCCACTTAATAAAATTCACATAGTTTCTCTCACTTTCTCTCTCTAACTTTCTCTCTCTAGAAATCAACAAACCCCTTCATAGATTCATTGATTATCAATATTCTACATTTGGTATCAAGAGCTATGGGGTGATTTAAGGTAAGGATTGTGTTGCTTTTTTAGTTTTTGAATCAATTAGTGATCATTTAGAAAAAATCAATCTTGAATCTTGTTATTTTTGGTGTTTTTGTTATTGGGATTGATTGATAAGGATTGGGTTTAGCTTATTTTGGTAAAAATCATAAAACTTTTTGTGGTTTTGGATCAAAAATCGGAGTTAATAGCTACTTTTTAAGTCTCGGAAACTATTTTTCCAGAATATTCCGAATAGGGATTCCGAATAGGGAGGATTTTCAGCATAGAAAGTTTATTCCGAATAGGATTCCGAATAGGAGGATTTTCAGCATAGAAGAAATTTTTCCGCATAGACTTTCCGAATAGAAGAATCTTTCCGAATAGAAGAATTTTTTCCAAATAGAAGAATTTTTTCCGAATAGCCGTTTTTTCCGAATAGCAAAAATCTTTCCGAATAGCCAATTTTTCCGAATAGACACCAATAGACACCAATTTTTCCGAATAGCCAACTTTTCCGAATAGACACCAATTTTCCGAATATCCAAAATTAGGAAATATTCCGAATTGCCATCATTCCGAATAGACCAGTTTTTCCGAATAAGCCAAATTGCCAAGATATTCCGAATTGAAGAAAACATTCCGCATAGGGGTTTTTCCGCATAAGGGTTATTCTGCATAGAGTTTATTCCGAATAGGGTATTTTCAGCATAGGATTATTCCGAATAGGCATTATTCCGAATAAGGGTTTATTCTGAGTTTGGGTTATTCAGTATAAGCAAGTTCAAGGGGTATTTGAGTTTTTTCGACGATCTTTAGTGGATTTAATCTTGAGTTTAACCAACACAACACAAATTCTCAACCTTTCTTCACTGCTCGATCAACCGATAATCATTGAGTCTGTTAAGTGATCACAATGAATCCAAGTTCATTAATGCCTCAGATGACATCTCTTACGGATATCTCGATCATAACGGGGACTGATAGTCGTCCACCGATGCTTATTAAAGAGGTGTTTGAGGCATGGCAAGGTCGAATGATGCAATATCTAAAGGGGAAACCGACATACGGAAGGCTTATGGTCAAATCGATTTTGAATGGTCCACTCGACTATGGTACCATTACGGTTGACAACGTGACTAGACCACGAGAATTTGAAGAACTCACTCCAGCTCAACAACTTGTTGCAGATGCAGATTAAAAAGCTCTTCAAACAATTCTTCAAGCTCTTCCCCATGATATTTATAGGATGGTAAGTCAGTATACAGTGGCAAAAGATTTATGGGAACGGTTAAAGGTGTTGCTACAAGGCACGTCTCTCACCAAACAAGAAAGGGAGTGTCAGTTGTATGATTTGTTTGATAGATTCACGTACAGCCCAGGGGAAACACTACACGATTACTACTTCAGATTCACTACTCTAATGAATGATCTGAATGTATACAATCTGGTAATTGCTCCATTCCAGGTTAACACCAAGTTCTTGAATACTTTACCTCAAGCTGAATGGGGTGAGTATATTACCGATGTGAAGTTAACCCGGGATTTGCATAAGTGCAACTTAGATCAAATCTATGCTTTTCTTCAGCAACATGAGAAGCATGTGATTATGCACCGTTCTCCTCGCGGTATGTACCCAGATTCATTAGCTTTGATGGCAAATCAACCAAGCTTGTCACACAACAACACACCTTATATCTTGGGACATCAAGCCTATCATCCATCACCTTACATAACACCAACTTTTCCACAATACTCGATTTTGCCACAACCTCCCACCTCACATCAGCAACAGTATCGGTTCAATGCACCTTCACCACAGTATGGTTCACAACTTCATCCAGCAAATGTTGCACCTTATGCTCAGCCTTCATATTCGTCTTATCAAGAGAATGCAGCATATCAAACAAGCTACCCTGATCAAATGAGTATTCCTTCTACTGATAATGCAGCTCATCCAGATCAAGCACTGTATTGTGATGATGAAGAAGTCCCTGTTCCTGTTTTCCAACAAGGAGCTGACCCAGTTGAAGTGCTAACTACTATGTCTGCATATCTCACAAGAACTTTAAGCAAACGAGGATACAGAGGATCAGCTCCTACCAACAATCAGTTGAGGAATTCATCCAATTCTCGCCAACAAGCTAGAATTGAGAATGGCAGGGTCATGGTTCAGCCAATTCAACCATATCAGGGGAGACCTTCCACATCAACCAATGCTCGCACAATCAATCCTGCTCCTGCTCCAATGGTCAACAATCCTCCACGGGCTAATACAGGCAAGTTGAGAATGATCACATGCTACAACTGCAAGGAAGAGGGTCATATGTCCAGGGATTGTAAGAAACCCAAGAGGAGAAGGGATGGACAGTGGTTTGCAGAAAAGATCTATCTGGTAAATGCTCAGGCGCAAGGAAGGGAACTTGATGAAGAGGAGCTTGCATTTCTTGCTGACCCAGGGATTGCTGAACAAGACGTTGTCACTACGCAAAATGCAGCTTACCAAGCCGATGATCTTGATGCGTATGATTCCGACTGTGATGACTTTCAAACTGCAAAGGCTGCTTTCATGGCAACTTTCTCCAGCTTAGGGCCAGATAAGAGATCTGAGGTACTTATTAATAACACCGATAATGCCATTGATGCTAGTATTCAACCACATCAAGTTGTGCAAGAGAGTGCTGATTCGAATGAATCTTCGGTGGTGAGTCCTTCAAACGAGGAGACAAACAATGATAGCAATATCAATGTAAGTCCCCAGACTTTGAGTGAATCACAACCGGGACCCAGTTCGCATACGCCTACTTCTGCTCAACAAGATTTGGTCATGGTTCCTGCTACATTACTTAGCCAAATGAATGCTGCACTCTTAGAAACCTTAGCTAAGAATAAGAATTTGTCTGATGAGCTTGCCTTAAGCAATGAGAAAGTACAAACTTTGGAATTAGTGCCTTCGTCTAGTGTTCTCACAAATCTCGAATATGATCATTTTAGAAACAAACAAATGGGTCACTTGCAAGAGATCGAAAACTTAAGAGCAAATCTGTCTAATGAACTTAAAGAAAAGGAGTTAGTGGTCACTAATTTTCAAAAACTTCAAACTGATTTTGAATTACTCGAATCTAAGAAGACTGAAATGGAGATTAATGCCACTAATAAGATTAGAAGTCTAGATTACTTGCTGTTAAGACAATACGCTGCTTCACAACTAGTTCACTTATTTGATGCTTCATTTAGAGAATTTAACTTATCACGTCTAAAAGGCCTTCCCCCTAATCCACGGTATGCAAAACAAGCTTTAAGACATAGTCCTAGACTTTATAATGCAACTCAATTAGGATTGGCGTTAGACCCGATTGTTTTTCCCAATGATCAAACAAGTAAGGATCTAGTTGATGAGGATCGGTCATACAATTCAGCAAAATATCCCGATTGTGATTATTTTAAAATGAATAAGGAGCTTGCTAAAACTGATTTTAGAGTTCGCTTCCATATGGATAAAGATCTCATTACAGCACCAACCTACATGATAGAGGAAGAAAGCCCTAGTACATTTCCTACA
The DNA here is from genome assembly GCA_025667525.1 of Glebionis coronaria. Classification (NCBI taxonomy): domain Eukaryota; kingdom Viridiplantae; phylum Streptophyta; class Magnoliopsida; order Asterales; family Asteraceae; genus Glebionis; species Glebionis coronaria. Next base: position 2,001,496 of record JANFOE010000322.1, on the reverse strand, counting down.
CTTGTCAACATGGAAGATCCTAAGGAAATTCCAAAGAATCTTCCACCTGTTAGCACTGTATGGTTAAACTTGAAAGAGATTAACCGATACTTTACTAACTTTGACAAGGTCATTTTGGAATGTACGACTTCAAATGGCTTAAACGCCGGAGAATGGGCTTTCGAACACATGAACGAGGTGTTTAAAACTAAGATCAATCCGTTTGTCGAAAGTCTAAAAGGAAGTTTTGCATCTCTTAAGGAAAATCTTCAGTTTGAAATTGGTGAAGTTCAAAAAGTGTTTTATGAAATGGACACCGCTTACGAACTGCAACTAATTGAAAAAGAAAAGATTTTAACCGAATATGACCGATTCTTGTCCGAAGTAATCTCGTGCGATGTGCTTACTACTGTAAATGTTAATTATTCAAATGAGCTTACATCTGCGGTGATTAATTGTGATGCTGTGAATATTTGTAATGATATTTGTGATGATGTTTGTGATCTTTCTGTAAATGTTGCTGAAACTATAAATGAGGTAGATAATCATTCTTGTCACGAATCTAACGCTGAGTTTTTAAAGCTACAAGATTCTTACAATTTACTTTCACAACGCTTTAATCAACTAGAACAACATTGTATATCTTTAGAATTAAAACAACAAAATCAAAATGAAAATCTTTTGATATCAAATGTTTGTGAAAACGGTGTTGAGAATAGTGACAAGATGATTGCAATTGTTAAGACATTAGAGGAAGAAATCATGAGATTGAAGAGAGAGGTATCATCAAAGGAAACATTAAGAATGGAACTAGAGGCTGCAGAGTCAAAAAACCAGGTCTTAGAAATTAGACTATCAACTGTTCTAGGGGAGATGGATCGGACAAGGCAGGGACTATCCGCTCTTTATGGTTCACTAGAAGAACGCTTCGCTTTTAATGCGGCACAGCAACAATATTATGTTGAACAACTGAACCAAAAGTGCGAAGAAATCTCTGACTTGAACATCCTGCTCATAGACAAAAATATGGTTTTGGCTGAGTTAAAGGAGACACTTCTTCTCACCCGACAAGAAGTTGTTGATGACTTAGCTATCGACTCTGCACCGTCCACTAGTGCTCCAACAACCAAGAAAGTAGTGCTTTATAAGAATCCGCTTCATAAGAGAAACCAGCTTACCTATGATGATTATATGAGGAATGCCATTAAGCATGTCGATCTTCTTAGGGATATTTTAGACGATCTTTATGCCTTAGATCCCTCAAGTAGCGACTATTATTCGGCTCATGAATATGTTAAGCGAGTTCAATATTGCTTGGCTTATTTACAATACATAGGTACACCAGGTTCTGCACTACTTAATAATAGGCCCATTGCTGTCACTCCATTTAATAAGACTCCAGGAGCGAAACCGTCATTGGCACAATCAAGTAAGACACCTTTAAAATCTGCTGCTAATGTTCCCAATTTGCCTTCTACAGGATTAAAAGAGACTACTAAGGCTAAAGGATCGCCACTCAAGAAAGCTAAGATCAAGCCCTCCACTAGTAGTGCCACAAAGAAGAAAGTAGAAGTCCACAATAGGAATGCTAGTTCGGTTTTAAATAAAACGAATCATGTTAAGACTAAAAGCTCTGCGCCTGTGCAGCAGCCTAAACCATTCGTGAATTCTGATTTAAATTGTTGGAATTGTAATGAATGTATGTTTTCACAGCGTCATGATTTGTGTCTGATTGATCACGTTAATGAAATGAATGCTATTAAGAATGGTCTTGAATGGAAGCCAACGGGTAGAACTCGCGCCCAAGTTGGCTGGCAATGGCGTCCCACTGGTAGGACCTTTACACTAGATGGTAAAATGTGCCCTTTAACTAGGAATGCAACCATTGAGGTTAGGTCTGAGCGTCCTTTAGTTAGGAACACTCGCACTCAAGTATGGAAACAGCGCCCTTTAATTAGGTCAGCCCCCACTATAGTGCCTATCAGTGTAGAAATACCTCAGGATTTGAGCCAATTAGAATCTACACCACCAATTAAGAAGAAAAAGGCTAGGAAATCTAAGAAACCTAGAGTTAGCAAATCTAAGATTATTAAATCTGTACCTGCTAATAACAAGGAACACTCAGATTCCGATACCTCTACATTGTCTTTGTGTGGTGATATTTTCAGGTGGTCCAAATCATCCTGTGGTATTTGGACTCCGGTTGTTCAAAACATATGACCGGAAATCGCTCGATGCTCCGAAATTTCGTCAGCAAGTTTCTTGGTACGGTTAAATTTGGGAATGATCATATAGCAAAGATTATGGGGTATGGTGAATATCAGATTGGAAACGTGACGATTTCTAGGGTATACTATGTTGAAGGTCTTGGTCATAACTTATTCTCAGTAGGACAGTTTTGTGATTCCAACCTTGAGGTTGCTTTTCGACAACACACTTGTTTCATCCGCAACTTGGAAGGAAAAGATTTGTTGAAGGGATCTCGTGGTGCAAATCTTTACACTTTGTCCTTACAAGACATGATGGCCGCTTCTCCAGTATGTCTTCTCTCTAAAGCTTCTAAGACCAAGTCATGGTTATGGCATCGCAGATTATCTCATCTTAATTTTGATGCTATTAATCATCTGGCTAAAAACGAGTTAGTTCGTGGTCTTCCCAAGCTTAAATTTCACAAGGACCATTTATGTTCCGTGTGTTCAAGGGGGAAAAGCACCAAGAAATCTTACAAACCCAAAGCTAAAGACACTAATCAAGAAAAACTTCATCTTTTGCATATGGATCTTTGTGGACCAATGAGAACTGAAAGTGTGAGCGGTAAGAAATTCATTCTCGTCATTGTGGATGATTTCTCAAGGTTTACATGGGTTAGATTTCTACGTACAAAGGATGAAGCTCCGAAGGCTATCATTACTTTTCTGAAGTTCATCCAGGTACGTTTGAATACCACTGTCCGCCGTATTCGTACAGACAATGGTACAGAGTTCGTCAACCAGACTCTTCGTGATTATTATGAAGGAGTTGGTATATCACATGAAACATCCGCTGCACGCACTCCACAACAAAACGGTGTCGTTGAAAGACGGAATCGTACACTTATGGAAGCTGCTAGGACCATGCTTATTTATGCGAACGCTCCATTGTTCTTGTGGGCAGAGGCTATTTCTACTGCATGTTTCACCCAAAACCGTTCTATCATTCGGAAACGCCATGGAAAAACACCTTATGAGCTTCTACATGACCGCAAACCCGATGTTTCATTTTTCCATGTGTTTGGTGCTCTGTGTTATCCAAACATCAATAGTGAGAACTTGGGTAAGCTTCAACCAAAAGCCGACATAGGTATTTTCATTGGTTACTCACCGTCCAAAAGAGCATACCGAATCTATAACCGTCGTCTTGGCAAGATTGTAGAAACTATGGACGCAGATTTCGACGAGCTGACAGCGATGGCTTCTGAGCAACACAGCTCTGAACCCGCGCTTCATGAGATGGGACCCGGGGCTATAAGTTCCGGATTAGTTCCCAACAATCCTACTTCTACATCATTTTTACCACCATCAAGGCCCGAGTGGGATAAACTGTTTCAACCGTTGTTTGATGAATTCTTCGATCCCCCGACTGATGAAGTTCCAGTACCTGTAGTAATTGCTCCAATACCTGAAGTGGTTGCTCAAGTTAATGAACCTTTATCTAATGCATCTACAATTCACATTGAACCGGATGCACCTTCACCAAGTGATTCTCAAACTACACCTGAATCATCACCCCTACTTGTGCCTAATGATGTAGAAGAGGATTCTACTGATCACGACTTGGAATATGCTCACTTGCAAGAGCTTCCTTTCTTTGGTGTAGCGATCCCTGAAAACCCTTCAGCCGCGTCTACCTCAGAAGAAGCTCCTTCTATTGTTCACTCCAGACCACCTAGGATTGAAAACCATAGCACTAAATGGACAAAAGATCACCCAATTAGGAATGTTATTGGAGATCTAGATCGACCAGTCTCTACACGCGATCAACTACAAGAGAGTGCACTATATTGTTACTTTGATGCATTTCTCTCTGAAGTTGAACCCAAAAATTGGCAGCAGGCTATGACCCAATCATCTTGGATTGAAGCTATGCAGGAAGAACTCAATGAATTCAAACGACTAGAAGTATGGGAATTGGTTCCTCGCCCTGACAAGGTTAACATCCTTACTTTGTTATGGGTTTATAAGGTTAAACTTGATGAGATGGGTGCGGTATTGAAGAATAAAGCTAGACTGGTCGCTAGAGGATATAAACAAGCCTTGGGTATAGACTTTGAGGAATCTTTTGCTCCTGTGGCTAGATTGGAGGCGATTAGACTATTCCTTGCGTTTGCTGCTCATATGAACATGATCGTCTATCAAATGGATGTGAAGACGGCATTTTTGAACGGTGAACTAAGGGAAGAGGTTTATGTTAGTCAACCGGATGGGTTCGTGAGTACGGAGTCTCCTAACCATGTGTACAAGCTTAAGAAGGCTCTCTATGGGTTGAAACAAGCTCCACGTGCGTGGTATGATCTCCTGTCAACATATCTCATGTCGGAAGGCTTCTCCAAAGGCAAAGTGGACCCCACTCTATTCACTCTCAAGGACGGCAACGACATGCTTCTGGTACAAATTTATGTTGATGATATAATTTTTGCTGCCACTAACATAGAATTGTCTAAACAATTTGAGAAGATAATGTCCACACGCTTTCAGATGTCGATGATGGGAAAAATTTCATTTTTCTTAGGATTACAGATTTCTCAGAATCCCAGAGGCATCTTTATTAATCAATCCAAATACGCTCTAGAATCTCTTAAGAAATATAACTTTGAGAATTGTGAACCCGTAGACACTCCAATGGTGGAGAAATCCAAGTTAGATGAAGATAGGGATGGGATTATTGTCGATCCGAAACTTTACCGTGGAATGATCGGCACCCTTCTCTATCTGACTGCTAGCAGGCCTGATTTGCAATTTGCTGTATGCATGTGTGCCCGGTATCAGGCTCGGCCTACCGAAAAGCACCTACATGTGGTGAAAAGGATCTTTCGGTATCTAAAAGGAACACTTCATCGTGGTCTATGGTATCCGAAAGATTCCTCGATTGCTTTAATATCATACGCAGATGCCGATCATGCTGGATGTCAAGATACGAGGCGTAGCACTTCTGGATCTGTGCAACTCCTAGGAGATAGATTGATCAGTTGGTCTTCAAAAAGGCAGAAAAGCGCTGCAATATCAAGCACGGAGGCTGAATACATCGCCATGTCCGGTTGTTGTGCTCAAGTCCTTTGGATGAGATCACAATTAACTGACTACGGTCTTGGATTTAACAAAATCCCGATGTATTGTGACAACAAGAGCGCCATTGCCCTTTGCTGCAACTATGTTCAACACTCCCGGGCCAAGCACATTGACATTCGCTACCATTTCATTAAGGAGCAGGTGGAGAACGGAGTGATCGAGCTGTATTTTGTCACTACTGAGTACCAGCTGGCGGATATGTTCACCAAAGCCTTAGATCGAGGACGAATCGAGTTTTTGATCGACAAGCTTGGCATGAAATCATTCACCCCAGCGACTCTTAAAGAGTTGGCAGAAGAATCAGCTGAATAGTCGTGGTAAACTATTCAGAGTATCCTTTGTTCGTGATCATGTATATTATCGTAAATATATAAACCACAAAAGAAAATACAAAAATATAAAACCAAGAAAAATCATAAAAAATATAAAACCTAGAAAAACCATAAAAATTATAAAATCAAGAAAAACCAAAAATATTTTTCGTTTTAAATCGGGCATGTCTTTTAGTACGGTAATATTTACGGCCTTAGAAATGTCGATCAATATTGACACGGTGCCATAAATAGAGTCCGTATAAAAGTTGTACATTTTTAAAACATGCCCATTATGGTTTGTAGTTATTTCAGACTGCAACCCGGTTTTCATATTAAAGTCACGTATTTCCTTGGAAAACGTTGGCTCAGAACGGGAATTAATTTTCTCGGGCGTGATTTACAAGCCAAATCATGCAAAGGGATCAAGTTTACTTTACAACTTGGTCTAACACGAATTTGTGTACGTCTCAGTGCATTAATTTGTTAAAATAAGAGAAATCTTATTGACACCACGAATCAAACTTTTTCAAGATATCAATTGGGAAATGTTTTTCATCATCATGTGCCTCGTTAAACAATGACTACAGCTCTTTAAATAGAAAACGGGTCATCGTTTAAGGGGGAGAAAATGTTTCATCATCAAAAAGATCTTCAACAGTTTTCAAGGAAACTCACAAAGCTTAATAGTTAATGGTTGGATTACTTTGGCATATGTTTTGTTGTTGCTTATAAGTTTGTTGTGGATTGTGCTTGTGTTAAGTTAAGTTAATCACTAAGGCTCGAATAGTTAACATAAGATAGGGTCAAAATGGCTAGTATCAAAACTTGGTAACCAAAAGAATGATTGAATGAAGCAAAAAGAAAATTGAGGGGGCAAAGTTGACAACTTGTCCAAACTTGTGGAAAACTTTGACCTAGTCAAAAGTTACCCCCCCCCCCCCCGTTTTTTTCTTTCATATCACTGTTCCCATATCCATTTGCCGCCATTGATAAACACACAAAACAAACACGCGAACACCAATCAATCATCTGAAATCAATAACTCTTCTAAGATCAAGATCATCAAAGGTATAATAATCGGTTTAATCCTTCATGAAAATCAATTCAATTAACTCTTTTTAATTGCAAATCACTCGAATCAAATTACTGCTTAATTAGGGTTACATAATTTGGGGATTTTACCTAGGGATGATTCGGAATAGGTCTAATTGCATAGATTTGTCCATTAGAACAATTGAATCAAACGGATTAAGTGCCTAAATTAGAAAAATAGTAACTGTTGAAAACTTTCCGCATAGAAGCAATGTTTTCCGAATAGAAATGTTTTTCCGCATAGGGCAAAAAATTCCGCATAAGGCAAAAGTTCCGCATAGGGCAAAAGTTCCGAATAGGGCAAATGTTCCGAATAAGGCAAATATTCCGAATAGAACAAATGTTCCGAATAGGGCAAATGTTCCGAATAGGACAAATGTTCCGAATAGGAATTTTTTCCGCATAGGATCAATGTTCCGAATAGAGTCTTTATTCCGCATAGACAAAATGTTCCGAATAGAATGTTTATTCCGCATAGGCTTAATGTTCCGAATAGAGATTTATTCCGCATAGCCTTAATGTTCCGAATAGAGTTTTTATTCCGCATAGCCTAATGTTTCGAATGGAGATTTTATTCCGCATAGCCAAATGTTCCGAATGGAGATTTTATTCCGCATAGCCAAATGTTCCGAATAGGCCTTTATTCAGAATAAGGATTTTATTCCACATAGGCTAATTATTCCGAATAGAAGATGTTTGAATGGTTTCAAAGCTTAAGGGGTTATGTCATATGTACAATGCTTAGGTTTAATGTCATAATGATATTCATACTTGTTTGTATCAACCTTTGTGTTTTATCTTAAGCAGAGACGATGACTAACCCTACCGTACAACAACTACAAGACAACAGAGCCGCCGCCATTGCTGAAGCCAAGACTCTAAAGTTTATTCCAAACAACTTTCGCTTGAAGGAGGTATCTCACTCTACCCATAATGGCTTTAAGGTAGGTACAGCCATGCTTGATAAATCTCATTTCAAGCATGCGCTAAGGAGAAGTGCTTCGGTGCCCTATGACTACCTTTACGAGTTCTGGGCTACCAAAGAGAGGACGTCGAACAAGATCACTTTTTCCTTGGACAACAAGCAGCAGACGCTTACTGTGTCAGACTTCAGGAAGATCTTTGGCTTTCGACCGATACTCAAAGGTCTACCATCATACTCACCCAACCCAACCAAGGACCAGATGATGGAGATGTTCACCGCCATTGGATGTCTTGACATACGAACCCCGTCTGAGTTTACTACTGCCAAAATTGGTCAACCATGGAAAGCTATTTTTGGGATTCTAAGCCGATGCTTAACACCCAAAACAACTGGGTATGATGCTGTTCGTCCACCAATCATCAAGATGTTTTATGGTATGTTTAAAGGTATGGGTATTGATTATGCATCACTGCTGTGGGAGGAGTTCATTTTTCAACTCTTCACCAACACAAAGGGTAAAGTTAAAACTTACCAGTACCCTAGGTTTATTAAGTTGATCATCCATTACTTTATGGAAAACGATGCATCCATTAACAAGCTTGCAGGTAGTCGTCACCACATGATAGATGATGATGATTTGGTAGACTTAAGGCAGGAGACTCATTCGAATACGGTTATTCCTGGTCCCATTCCCAGTCATCTTCTAACCGATGAGATCATTGAATCTGATGATTACAAGAACTTGCTCACGGAAATTGAGAATCAACGAGCAAGCCTTTTAGCAGGTGAAGACTCATCTACCACGGTTAAAAGCAAAGGTAAAAGGAAGCAAGCAGATTTACCTGAGCCCAAAACCAAGAAGAAGAAGACAGAGGGTAAGAAAGGAAAGGGTAAGGCTGATGAGATGCGTCTGCGTGACGAAGAAAATATTGCTGATCCTGCTCTTGAGAAAACTGAGAAACAAATAATGAAGATAGCCATTCAAAGGAGCAGGAAAGATACTGGTGGTAGTGGTTCAGGTGTAAGAGTAGACGTTGAGGATGAGTACATGGAACCTGATGATGTTGATGAGTTTGGGTTACCTGAACATTATTCCACTTCGAAGGAGCCATCAATCCCTGTTTCAGCTGGTATTGAAAAGGCATCTACTCAACCTTTAACAACTCAACCTCCACCAACTCAACCCTTACCAACCAAACAGGTTTCTACACCACTTCCTCCACCACCACCAAAGCCCATCCTTAGCACCGCAGTCACAACCGAGCCTATTCCCTCAACCCAGAGCAGCTCTGCAACATCTGCAATGGCAGCAATAGTAATGGCCGAGTTGTTGGATAAACATGTGGATAGTCAAAAGAGAGAAATGGATGTACTTCGCCAAGAGATAAATAGAAGAGCTCAAAGTGAAGAAGCATCAAGGAAAGCTCAAGAAGAGTTGATTGCCAAGTTCGCTGCAGACATGGAAGCTACACGTAAAGCTCATGCAGAGGAACTTGCTCAGGTTAAAAAGGATGAAGCTAATAGGCATCAAGCACGAATTAAGAGACTTCAAGCTATTAAGGATGACCTTAAAGAACAAAAAGACGCTCTTGAAGCTACTATTGAGCAAAGAGTGAAAGACTCCATTGAATCCTTAATGCCTAAACTGCGTGATGACTTGAAGACGCTTGCTGCTGACAACTTAATGATCAAATCATCCAATCCTTCAGAAGCCGCCTACAAGATCGCTTATGACTTGACGGATTTTGAACTTAAGAAGATCCTCAAAGCTCGAATGAAGGAACTTGGATCGTTTGATAAATCGAGAAAACAACGGGCTCTCTTCAAATCCCTGAATGACGCTATCATGGAGGATGATAGGTTGTTCAAGACGTTTGGAAGTGTGGTACCCTACCACATTCTCCCTGAAGAAGAAAGGGAAGAGAGCGACGAAGAAGAGGGTACTGGTGGAGAGGAGGAAGAAGAAGAAGAAGAAGATAAGAACGAGGAGGATGATGAGGATGAGAATGATGAGGATGATGATGATGATGAGAATGATGATGATGAAGATGAAAATGATGATGAGGATGAGGATGAGGATGATGATGATGAGGATGCAGATGATGATGATAATGATGGTAATGATGGTGGTGATGGTCACCAGGAGAGTGTTAAGGGGAGCAATGCAGATAAAGGTGAACAGCGTGAGAAAGGGGATAAGGGCGCCAGCTCAAAGAAAGTGGTTAAGTCTGGCACCAAATCCAAGAAAGATGCAGCACCAAAGGAGAAATCTACATCCACGGAATCCAGACGATCGAAGTGGCGCCATGACGTGAATGCCACTACAGGGTCATCTATTCCTGGTACATTTATCCATGCATCAATACCTGTTACCACTAACCCCGTTAGTTCTTGTGTTGTTACTCCTGTGATTGCAGAATCGGTAACCGAACCAGAAGCTGCACAACACTCACCCGTCCATGACACTGCTGAAATGCCTGAATCAGAACAAGCAGATGTTCACGTCTCCACTCCTCAGCAACAAAACCCACAATCTACTATACCTGAACCAAGCACAAGGAACTGGGAGGACACGTTGGAAATCGACGAGACTGCTCCACCACAGGCTTGGATCACGGCAGCGGCGCAGTATGATCCGATCACCGACGCCGACAAAGAGGTCTTGTATCTTCGTATCCGAAGTCCGATTGACTTATGTGCATTTCTTGCTCATGAGTATAAGACTTCGGTTACTCCATCTTTGGTGAAGAAAGTACTGAAAGATAAAAGACTTCGCGCCAAAACCCGGTTGACCCAAATGGAGTTCGAATATTATGCTGAGGAGATCCTGAAGGCTCTAAATACCGTTCAACGGCCAGGTCTTCATGAATCAGAAAGAGCTCCACCTCCAATGGATCAAGATAATCAGATTGCTCTTGACTTCTTTGTCACCAATGATCTGGTGTATCTACTGAAGGGGTCATCAAAGTACGCAACATCCCTGACATTGCTGAAAGCTGCCAACTGGGGGACAATACCCTTTATCGAGGAAAAGGTAAACCGACTATGGGTCCCTAAGATAAATCGTAATTATGATATGTATGCTGTCATAGGTGCATCTCATTGGGACGAACGAGTCAGAAGGGCGTACAGGGGTTGCTGCTTAGTCAATTCTGGAAGCTCAGTTAGATCCGATATCCGTATCTCCAGCATTTTAGGGATGAAAACAGAAGCCAAGAACGGCTATTATCATGTGACGGAGATTCATTTGAAAAGGGAGGATGACAGGGAATACAGAATCCAGCAGGGAGATTTTTCCATCATTCGCCTTGAGGATATCGAAGATATGCTGCTTCTGATGACCAGAGATCAACTCACACATATACCTCGTGAAGACCTCATTGCTTTGAACACAGCACTGCGTATGTTCACACGAAGCATTGTCATCAAGACACGAGTTGAAGATCTTCAGTTGGGAGTCGAAAGCTATCAGAGGAAGCTCAATTTAACCCGTCCTGTGAATCAAGTGTTACCTCAACATGTAGCAAGATGTCCTTATACCGGCATTTCTGTTCCGAATTCCGGCATTTTCTACTTGAACAGTCGAGGTTTGATGAAGTTTATGAGGGTGGGGGAGCTCCACAAGTATAGTGATGGCACTCTTCTACAAGTCAGAGGAAAGTTGGAGCATCTGAACTCGGGTGGGACTTTGCCAGAAATGATGGAGGATTGGCATCCAGGTTACCGGCAGATGGCGAAGTACGTGATCAAGAAGATCGATCAAAAGCTCCGTGAACGTAGATTGACGAGGAGCTTGGAAAGATTCGTGGGTGGTAGACCATATGGAGTGCACTACAGGACACTGCAACGATCCATCTAATGGGTTGTACATTTCAGGTCACTCTATATTGGTATTATTTGTGAATATGTGTATTTGTGAATAATGTGCTTTAATGGCTTGTTGTAGTGTTAAGGTATGATAATTTTTCAAGAATTTCTCACGAGATTCTAAATCTTTCAAAATATATCATACTAAAGCACTACAACTACCCCTTGTTAACTTAAGGGGGAGCAATCATTTGTTCTATGGCCAAACATCGATTTCATTTTTACCCAAAGACCGGTTAATCCATTCAATATCCCAAATATTAATGGTTAACATTTTGGATAAGGGGAGAAAATGGGATTAAGGAGACTTAAGCGATACTTGGCTAAAAGATGAAAAAGACTTAACGATAATCCAACCTAATATGTGTTAAGCACGTGTTAAGGGGGAGCGTTTTTGATGAACAAAACACCTAAGGTACAAAACTTTTGATTTCAATATCACAAGTACTTTAGGTGATTTTCAATGATTTTTCATGGTGGCAATTCCTTCCCAAAACACGCTTAATTCACGACGGATGTGGTGACAAAAGGGTGGTAGGAATAGGTTTAGTCCAATGATTCATCAGAACCGATGGAATCTTCCCAAGGACAATTCCATAGATAGAATTAGAAGTCCTAGGAAAGATGGAGAAAGAATGTGAACGTAGCTGAATGCCGACCAAGTACTTAAGCTAGCACTGGAACAATCACAACAAGGTGCTAGTGATGACGTATTGGTAAGCATTGAAGGGGTTGAAGAATGAAAAAGAAATGTAAAGATAAAGGGTGTAAAGAAAGAAGCCCTCCTTACAACTTTAGGCAGAAACCGGGTCAATACATATGCTATTGAGGTCATTTTTGTTAATGATTCTCGGTATTGAAGAAAGACATCATGGACCCAGTGATGCAATGCACAACCCTTCCCCAGCTAACTCAAATATCTCTCAAAAGGTATTTGTTTTAATCACACGGAGATCAACACGTTATCTATTGGTTTATTCACTCCGAATAGACTGGTATTGAAAAGGTGGCACTCCTCTCCAGCCATCGATCACTAAATCAAAACGCACAATCGAGTCTAGAGCCAAGAGATCATCAAAAGTCTCATTAGGACACCTTCATTTATTCCTTGCTTTCTCACACACTGTGAAAAGTAAGAGATTTTCATGAGTCCTACGCAATATTCCTGTAATATTGCCAGAACATCCGAGTAATACGCAAGTATTACAATGAAGATGGAAATCCTGCTTGAGCCAACTTCAAACAAGCTCATGGTAGGTTACACGTGCGGTTCTTTTAGAACCAATCTTGTGAAAAACTGGAAGGTAACAGTGGTTTAATTCTTAATTGAACTTAAACTCGTTCCAGGCCTCTTCGCATTATCACATGATCTTGCCAGAACACTCAGAGTGACTCTTTATTGACCACAGTGACGAGTGGAAATCCTTCTAGTGTCAACATCAAACAACACTTGGTAGGTAACGTGCAAGATTCTTTATGAATTGAGCTCGTGACAACTGGAAAGCAACGATGGTGAAAATCTTAATTGAAATTCACTTGTTCCAGGTTTCATGAATTGACGGCTTTTAATCACAAGGATAATTTATCCAAGTGATTCACTCTTTATGTTCGCAGTCAGCTTTGGACGGTCGAATAAAGAGAACGGGTTTACCCGCGAAATCCTGTCAGGAAGTTACTTAATTGAAACTATCCGTCACGGGTACGATATCTAATATCGTCCAACGGTCTTCACCGACCGGAGGTAAAATGCTACCGAATTAGAATGAAATGTTCAAAGCCATTTTATTCGTGTCGTTGCTGTGTACCTGTTAAAGACGGTGGCGTTGCTGTGTACCTGTTGAAGACGGTGGCGTTGCTGAGTACCAGTGAAGACGGTGGTGTTGCGGTGTACCTGTAAAAGTCGTTCCCACATGCTTATGTCTTTTGCAACAAAGTTCAGCAAAAATTCAAGAAAGTACAAGATAAAGTCTTCCGCTGTACCAAACTCTGAAGCTTTCGAGAATTCAACAAAAAGACGTAAGTGTGTGGAACATGAAGTCACGAGGAGGCAAAGTTCACAAGAAAGGCAAAGATCGCACGTGAAAGGCCAAAGAACAATGCCCTCAAGTCAAAGCCAAAAAGATCAAATCAACATATTCACAACAAAAGAAAGAAAAGAAGAAAAGACTACGAGCTAAAGAACGAAGACTTAGTATAGTATGCTAGGTTTAGAACTTTGTAACGTGGAGTGACCTCCCTTAGGGGGAGATTGTTAGAAATATGTTTTAACGTATATTAGAAGTATCGGTCACTCCACAATATGATTTATGTTGTAATAGCTCGTAGTTAGTAATTAGTCATTAGTTGCTTATTAACTTAAGTAAGAACCGGTCCATGGGCTTGTCATGGACCGGCCCAAGCCCATGTTTAGCTTGGTACTATAAATACCCCTTTCCACTAAGGAAAGGGGTTGGTTGTTGTCATTTCTTGTTTTCCACTTAATAAAATTCACATAGTTTCTCTCACTTTCTCTCTCTAACTTTCTCTCTCTAGAAATCAACAAACCCCTTCATAGATTCATTGATTATCAATATTCTACAGCCGTAAATATTATCGTACCAAAAGACATGCCTTTGAAAAATAAAGTAAAAATATTTTTGGATTTTTCTAGATTTTTCAATTTTTATGGTTTTTATATGGTTTTATATTTTTGTATTTTGCTTTTGTGGATAAAAAATATAAACAATATATACAAATGATCACCAAGGATACGGAGAATAGTTTACCACCACTATTCTTTCGCTTCATCTGCTAGTTCCTTAAGAGTCTTAGGCGAGAAGGTTCTCATTCCTAGCTTGTCGGCCAAAAATTCAATTCGAGCGCGATCTAAAGCTTTCGTGAAAAGATCCGCCAATTGATACTCAGATCGGACAAAGTAAAGCTCTATTACTCCATTTTCCACTTGCTCCTTGATGAAATGGTAGTGAATGTCAATATGTTTCGACCGGGAGAATTGAACATTGTTGCAGCATAAGGCAATTACACTCTTGTTGTCGCAGTACATCGGAATTTTGTTGAAACCTAGACCATAGTCGGTTAATTGCGATCTCATCCAAAGAATTTGAGCACATCAACCGGACATAGCTATGTATTCTGCTTCCGTACTTGAAATTGCAGCGCTTTTCTGCCTTTTCGATGCCCAACTGATTAGTCGATCTCCTAGTAGTTGCAAAGTTCCACTCGTGTTACGCCTTGTATCTTGACAACCCGTGTGATCCGCATCTGCATATGCCATTAGTGCAATCGAGGAGTCCTTCGAATACCAAAGTCCCCGATTAATGGTTCCTTTAAGATACCGAAAGATCCGTTTCACATTAGCCAAGTGTAACTCAGTAGGTAGAGTTTGATACCGAGCACACATATATATAGCAAACTGAAGATCAGGGCGACTAGCTGTGATATACAGAAGAGTACCAATCATTCCACGATACAGTGTTGGATCAACGGTAACTCCATGTGGATCTGCATCAAGCTTAGTTCGTTCAACCATTGGAGTATCCACGGGATCACAAGATTCCATGTTATATTTCTTAAGCGATTCAAGGGCATACTTGGATTGATTGATAAATATGCCTCTGGGACTCTGAGATATCTGAAGACCTAAGAAGAATGATACCTTGCCCATCATTGACATCTTAAACTTGGAAGACATGAGTGTCCTAAACTCGTCAGATAAGGTTTGGGCCGAGGCAGCAAATATATATCATCAACATATATTTGTACCATAATCATATCTTTACCTCGTTTCTGAATAAACAGCGTGGGATCCACCTTGCCTTTAGCGAAGCCTTGTGTAATGAGGAATTGTGACAATAGATCATACCATGCGCGTGGAGCTTGCTTCAACCCATAGAGAGCCTTCTTAAGCTTGTACACATGATTAGGATAATTAGGATTCACAAAACCATCCGGCTGTTGTACATAGACCTCTTCCTTGATTTCACCATTAAGAAATGTCGTCTTCACATCCATCTGATAGACGATATTATTCATATGGGCTGCATAAGCGAGGAATAGTCTAATAGCTTCCAAACGGGCAATAGGTGCAAAGGATTCCATAAAGTCGATGCCCAATAATTGCTTGTATCCACGAGCTACTAGACGAGCTTTGTTCTTCAATATTCCGCCTAACTCTTCGAGTTTCACCTTGTATACCCATTTTAAAGTGAGTAACGGCACTTGATCCGGGCATGGGACAAGTTCCCATACTTCAAGACGTATAAATTCATTAAGTTCTTCTTGCATAGCTTCTATCCAACAGGATTGAGTAAAAGCTTCTTGCCATGTCTTAGGTTCAACTTCTGTGAGGAAAGCATCAAAATGACAAAACACTGCATTTTCTTGTAGGTGACTTCGTGTGGATACCGGACGATTAGGGTCACCAATAATAGAATCTATAGGATGATCCTTTGTCCACTTGCTGTCATGTTCACGAATCCGTGGATTGGAGTAGACCGTAGTAGGAGCTTCCTCTGAGGTGGACGACCCGGCTTGATTAGGGTCGGGAGTTGGTACACCAAAGAATGGAAGTTCACGCATTTGAGCGAATTCCAAATCGTGATCATCATCATCCTCTTTATTATCAATAAGCATGACATGGGTAGTTGAAACAGGTGTTGGTTGATAATTACTTATTGATGGTATATCTAGACCAATTGTAGGTGCAGACATATCTGATTGTGCAACGGTTGCTGGAGCGACAACTTCGGTAACCGGAGCTATTACCTCAGGTTCTGGAGCAACAATACTTGGAGGAGTAAAGAATTCATCAAAGAACAGTTGAAACAACGTATCCCATTCAGTCCTAGAAGGTGGTGTAAATGATGATGAAGTAGGGTTGTTTGGGACAAGACCAGAACTAATGTTACTGGGTCCCATTTCATGAAGTGCGAGTTCAGAGCTGCTTTGCTCAAAAGTCATTGCTGTCAGCTCATCAACATCAACATTCATAGTTTCGAGGATCTTGCTAGACTTACGATTGTAGATTCGGTATGCCTTCTTTGCGGGTGCGTAACCAATGAGAATACCAATATCAGCCTTAGGTTGAAGTTTTCCCAAATTGTCACCATCATTATTTGGATAGCAAAGAGAACCAAATACATGAAGATATTATAAATCTGGTACTTTTCCATGGAGAAGCTCATAAGGTGTTTTACCATGGCGTTTAAGAATTAGTGACCGGTTTTGGGTGTACACTGCTGTAGATACTGCTTCTGCCCATAAAAACAATGGAGCCTTTGCGTAAATTAACATCGTTTGAGCAGCTTCCATAAGTGTGCGATTTCGCCTTTCAACGACACCGTTTTGTTGTGGAGTGCGAGCTACGGTTGTTTCATGAGATATGCCAACTTCTTCATAGTAATCACGCAAAATTTGATTAACAAATTTGGTTCCATTATCTATACGAATGCGTCGGACAGTAGTGTTGAGACGTACTTGAATCATCTTGAGAAATCCGATGATGAATTTAGGTGCCTCATTTTTTGTTGTAAGAAATTTCACCCATGTAAACCGAGAGTAATCATCGATAATTACGAGGATGTACTTTTTGCCACTAAGACTTTCAACACGCATTGGCCCACAAAGATCCATATGCAACAAATAAAGTTTCTCTTGGTTGGTGTCTTCCATCTTCGGTTTGTATGATTTCTTAGTGCTTTTCCCCATTGTACACGCGGAACACAAATGATCCTTGTGAAATGAAAGTTTAGGAAGACCACGAACAAGTTCGTTTTTCGCCAAATGATTAATAGCGTCAAAGTTAAGACGAGATAACCGTCGATGTCATAACCATGACTTAGTCTTTGATGCTTTGGAGAGAAGACATACGGGAGAAGTGACCATCATGTCTTGTAGAGACAAAGTATACAAATTATTCCCTCGAGTACCTTTCAATAAATCAACCCCTTCCAAATTACGAATGAAGCAGGTATGCTCTCGAAAAGCAACTTCTAAGTTTGCATCACAAAATTGTCCCACAGAAAATAAGTTGTGACCGAGACCTTCCACGTAATACACTCTTGAAATAATAACATTCCCAATATGATATTCACCGTAACCCATTATCTTTGCAATATGATCATTTCCAAATCTAACCATACCACGAAACTTGCTGACGAAGTTTCTGAGCTGAGAGCGATCTCCGGTCATATGCTTGGAGCAACCAGAGTCCAAATACTAGAGAACAATTTGGACCACCTGTTTTCAATAACAACAGTAGACAATGCATTGGAAACTATTGGTTTCTGAGTGTTAGCAGAAACATATATAAGATTATCAGAAGTGCTAACATTTGTGTGGCCCTTAGATTTCCTGCGTTTTCTAATGTGAGTTTTAGCACTAACAGGTTTTACTGTTCCAACTTTCTTAGGTTTTGGATTATTAGCGGGCACTACAGTGGGAGTAGACCTATTTAAAGGGCACTTGGTTCCTACAGTAGTGTCGGTGTTCCTAGTTAAAGGACACGCTTGTGTTTTGGTAGCCTTGGTGCTCCTAGTGAAAAGGCACGCTTTCTTCGCTGTAGTGGGAGTGATCCTAGTTAAAGGGGATGCATTTCCTACTATTGTGAAAGTTCTACCAGTGGGGCGCCACAACCAACCAACTTGGGTTAACACTTTCCCAGTCGGTTTCCATTCTAATCCATTTTTCCGGGCATACATCTCATTCACATGGTCAATGAGGCAAGAATCATGACGACTAGAAAACATACATTCATTGCAATTCCAACATTTCAAATTAGAATTTACAGTAGGCTTAGAACGCTGCACAAACGCAAAGCCTTTAGGTTTAGCTACATGATTCTTTTTATTCAAAACAGAAATAACATTCATAGGATGGGCTTCTACTTTCTTCTTCACTTGACTACTAGATGGGGGCAAGATCCTATCATTCTTCTTGTTTCTTTTAAGCTTAGATCTTTGAGCCTTAGTAGTGGTGCTTACTCCTGTAGAAGGCAACACGGGAATATTAGAAGCTGGTTTTGATTCCGCCTTATCTTCAGTGACCAAAGTTTGAGATGGTTTAGTCCTAGGGCCCTTATTAAATGGTGTGACGGCTATAAGGTTCCTTTTGATTGCACTAGAGGACGATGCTGAGACAGTGGCTGCGTTATCCACAATATTCTTACCTTTTAGAGTACGAAGTGTTTCCTTTAACTCAGCCAAGGCCAGATTCTGATCACAAATTTGTTCCCTCAAATCAGATATTTCCACCGACTTTCGATTCAATTGTTCAATCAATGATTGATTCTGTGCAGTGGTGTTAGCACATGCGGGCTTTACTGAATCGAAGAGTTGTGTATTTTTCTGTTTTAAGTTATCAACTTTGGACAAAATTTTGGAAACTCGATTATCTAGATCAAGTTTTAAATTCTCAGCGGCCTCAAGTACGTTCACACAGTTAAGCTCCTTAGATTTCTCTATGTCTATCGGCAAAGATTTAGCAACTTTGTCACTTGGCTGACGCTGTTTAGACTGTAAATTCAATCAAAAATTCTTTTCAAAGTTTGCATCATCGATATTAACACCTTCGAATGACGTTTCAAAGATTTCTTGAATAAATTGTTGCTTGCATTCAAGCGAAATACAATGTGTTTGAATCTCATCAAAACGTTTTGAAAGCGAAGAATATGAATCTTGAAGCTTTAAAAATTCAGCGTCAGATTCGTGACAAGTACTATCTACCACATTATCCACAGATTCAACATTATGCACAATAGAATCATTATCAACACTTTTATTCACACAGACGGAAACAATATCATGAGACATCACTTGCTTCAGAAGCTGATCATTTTGGCGAGAAACCCGTTCTATTTCAAGTAAACTGTTTTCATAAGCATCATCCATTTCATTGAAAACACGTTTAACTTCTTCGATTTCCAAATGCAAATCTTGATCAAGATTACTAAGACAAGCTTTAACGTTCTTTACAAATGGAACAATATCATCTCGGAACGCATCTCTAGTGTGCTCAATGTTCCATTCACCTTCCGTTATGGTCGTGGCCGTCGTACGTTCCAAAATGACCTTGTCAAAATCAGCTAAGTGTTGGTGTACCGCGTTTAAGTTAACGGACGCCTTACTTACCGGTGCAAGTAACTTCGTTAAATCCATTTTGACAAGTGGTAGGAGACGTACTAGGAGGGTTTTCATTTGACAAACTTGGGGGCACAAGAACTGTTAGTTCAGCTAATTCCTTTTGTAAGCGAATTCGTGTCTTTTTAGAAAGTTGATCTTTATTATGCTTATCATAATCAATCGTATGGAATTTTGAAAGCATTTTAGAATGAGTTTCTTCCGCAAGTGACTGTGTCTCCTCAGTACTACGAACAAAAGGTGCTTCTTTCGATTTACCAATTATGGTCATATCATAAAGACCGAGAATATATTCCTGAGCTTGTTTTGCATAACCGGGATTAGGTGGTAAATCTTGAAGACGCTTAAGTTCGAGTTCTTTAAATGTTTTAGTTAAAAGATGAACCTTTTCTGTGGAAGCGTATTGTTTTAAAAGTTGTTGTTCTTTGAATTTAAGAAGTTTGGTAGCATTAATTTCCGATTCAAACTTTTTAGACTCGAGAGTTTCGAAATCCATTTTAAGTTTCTGAAAATCATTGACAACCGACTCTTTTGCTTTTAATTCATTGGAAAGATTAGTTTTTAATGATTCTATTTCTTTCAAGTGTTCAATCTTTTCAAAACGAAATTGGTCAAATTCAGAACATGTTATTTTCTCTGCTTGAGGGACCATTTCAAAAGTTTTGACCTTTTCTTTATGCAACGCAAGCTCAGCAGTTAGGGTGGAGTTCGTATCTACGGATTGTCTGAAAGCCATATGCATTTGACCAATAATATGTTTAGGCACCATGACCAAATCATGTTGATCATAAGATTCCATACCCGTCGTAGCATTTGGTTGAGGTTCACTCAAATGTGTAGGATTGGGTACCACATCATTTGAGTTACTAGTTCCCGAATGGTGTTCGAGGTTGTCATTTTCATGCCTAACTTGATGTGGGTTATCATTATTACCAAGATTGGTTGTGGTGGGTACCTCACTGATGACATCAGAACCGTAGTGAGAGAGATTAGCAACGAGAGCAGCTTGGGCAGAGTGAATGTCATCACAATCCGAATCATATGCGTCAAGATCATCTGCTTGATAAGCTGCATTAGAAGTGGAAACGACTGCAATGCCTTCAGTATCTGCTGCCCCTGGGTCTGCAAGAAATGCTAACTCCTTTGAATCCAAAATCTATCCCTTAGACTGAGCATCTACCAAATACATCTTCTCACGAAACCACGCTTCATCCCTTCTCCTTTTCGGCTGAGTGCATTGCCTAGCCATATGACCTTGTCCTCGGCAATTGTAGCAAGTCACAACCTTTTGAGGACCAATGGGGTTTCCATTTCCATTAGCTTGAGAATTCACAGCTTGAGAATTTACAGCTTGAGCATTCACAGTCCTTGTAGGAGGTCCATATGAATTTTGCCTTCCCTGAATAGGTTACACTGTTACTTGACCATCTTGAACAATAGCTTGTTGTCGAGGATTTGAAGAGGTGCGGAGCTGATTGTTTGTTGGTGGAAATCCTCTAGTTGCAACAAGTTTTGACAAGTAGACAGTGAGATGGTTTAGTACATCAGCTGGCGTATCATTTGGAGTAAAGACCGGTGCTTGGATTGGTGGAAGTTCATTAGAGTAGAAAGCTTGTGCTGGTTGTGCTTCTATTGGAAAATATCCTTGCTGAGGAGTATAGCCCATTAGAGAATTGTTGGCTTGTGATGGTGATGTCTGATATGGTGGTTGCTGTGGAAAAGATTGTTGATGAACACTTTGTTGAAATGCTTGCTGTGGCATCATTGGTGGTTGATAAGATGGTTGATGTGGTTGCTGATAGGTGTGTGGTGGTGGCTGCTGCAAGTATGATGGTTGTTGATAAGTATAAGCCATGTTTTGTTGAGAAGCATACATGGCAAGTGGATCATGAACTTGAGGTGTAGACAACCGAGCCTCAATCACATGGCATTCGTGTTGTTGAAGAAAAGCTTGAAGTTGATCCACATTGGTGTTATGCAAGTCCTTAGCCAATTTAACATCCGTCCGTCACGTACTTTTCATTCTGAAGTAAGAGTGTTCAAATACTTGGTGTTCAATTGAAAGGTAGGAATTGTCATACCATAGATATTGAGCTCATTCAACAATAGGGTAAATCTCAGATAGTAATCATTGAGAGTCTCCCCTGGCACATAGGCAAACTTATCAAAAGTATCATAAAGCTTACACTCTCGTTCTTGTTTAGTTAACGAGGTGCCTTGCATTAGAACACAAATTCTATCCCATAACTCTTTGGCAACTTTATGTTTGTTGACGAGTTTGTAGACATCTGGAGGAAGGGATTGGAGAATGATATTTGTAGCTTGTTTATCACACTTGTCTTGTATCTTAGCATCTCCAGTTAGTTCACCCGTTGTGCGAGGACGAGTAACGGCACCTTCCGTCACAGTACCATATACCAATGGTCCATTGAGCACCGATGCCCAAATTAGATGTCCATTCTCCTTGTTCAACATATAAAGTTCCATGCGGAAAGCCCATTCCTCATACATAGTCTTCACCAACATTGGTGGACGATTATCCGTACCCGAGAGGATGGACTTATCCGTAAGAGATGTGTACTCCATTTCAATAAGTGAAGATTTACAAACGTTGATCGATCAATGAGAGAAAGTAAATGTGTTTGTTGTTGTGTGTAGAAGCCGAGAAATAATGTTAAAATCCCCTAAATTTGTTTTCAAAAACACGTTTTTGAAAAATCTTGGAATACTAGTCGTTCTATCGCAATGCCTAAAAGGAATGCTGTCGCAATGTCTAAAGGAATGTTGTCGCAATGACTAAAAGGAATGCTGTCGCAATGTTGTATCGCAATGAGTCCAATCGCAATAAATCCTATCGCAATAATTCCAATCGCAATACTCCAATCGCATACCCTGTCGCAATACCCCTGTCGCAATGCCCTGTCGCAATACCCTGGGTCGCAATACCCTGTCGCAATATCACAAAAACAATCTTGTCGCAATGTGAATCGTAATACAGATCACAATGTCTCAAAATGAAATCCAATCGCAATACCAGTCGCAATATGGATCGCAATGTTAAAACCCTAGATATTGCGATGGGAGCTGTCGCAATAGTACAAACAGTATACTCTTTTTTCCACTTTTCTCGGACAAAACACACCAAATTCGAGATTTTAAGCCAAAAATGATCCAAACACCCAAATTTTTTGCGTTTTTAACCAAAGAAACAATACCAAATCACTACCATAACTATGTAGATGATTTGTATCAAGATTAAACCATAAAAAACACAAAAAAAATTTGGACGTGGGTTTGTATAGATCAAAAAGCTACAAAAATCAAGAACACGAACACATAAACAATACAATTATCCCATGGCTCTTGATACCATTTGAAGGATATGTAAATCTTGCTTATGTTTTAGAGAGAGAAAGAGATAGAAAGATGGTAGATTTCACACAATTCTAGAGAGAGAAACTAATGAGAACTATGTGTAAAATATGAAAACCACTACCCTCTCCATCAAAGGAGAGGGTTTATATACCCAAGCCCTTGTCATGGGCTTGGGCTTACATTTGGGCCGGCCTACACATGTTGTAGGCTAGGCTTGGTCTTGTTTGTTAAATAAAGATAAATAACTAAACTACGACCTATTACAAGGACTATTAATGGAGTGACCGATCCTTCTTAATACGTAAAACGTATTTCCAACAGTCATCGCAAAGTGTTCAAAATACCCTCCAACGCATTCTTTTCTATATTCATGACATCCAAATTGTGTTTTAATGTAAGATAAGACCAATACTCAAGCTCATAAAAAATTGACTTTTTAGTCCAGTTCAGCTCGAAAACAGGATCACGTTTAATCTTCACACCCCATGTAACGGATGTTTACCCAGCTACGCACGGGCAATCTAGCAAGTTGACGCATAGCACCCCGGTCAAATTTTCTAGGCATGTCTCCATGTTCGGTTTTACCGTTCATATCAAGTGATCTTCTATATTTATGAGATTTTGGTAAGAATCTTTAGTGGCCCACGTAAGCTGTTTTGCCTAACACACGCTCAGATAGAGTGTCTGCATTACACGTAGGGCATGCCCGGTAACCTTGCCCACTCCAACCAGACAAACTACTACGAGCAGGAAAATCATTGATGGTCCATAAAACCATCGCTCTCATTTTGAAGTTCTCACCTTTATGAATGTCTACAGTATCGACACCTTTCCATAACAGCTTTCGGTCCTCGATCAACGGCCTCAAGTAAACATCAATGTCCTTGCCCGGGGATTTAGGGCCAGGAAATAACAACGTCAGCATGAAAGAAGTCTTTTTCATACATAACCACAGAGGCAGATTGTATGTTGTCAGTATCACCGGCCAGATGCTGTAAGACTGACTAAGGTTGCCGAACGGATTGAAACTATCAGCAGCCAACCCTAGTCGAACATTTCTCGGTTCTGTAGCAAACTCTGAATACCTAGCGTCAAATTCCTTCCATGCTTTACCATCAACCGGGTGTTGCATCTTACCGGGCTCCGTACACTTTCTGGTAGCATGCCAAATCATTTCCTTTGCAGTGTGACTAGACTTGTACAAATGTTGTAGTCTAGGAATAATCGGAAAGTAACGCAAAACCTTCTTAAGAACTTTCTTACCCGGTGTGTTACTGTGTTTCCATCTACTCGTGTTACACACCGGACAGAATTGCAGATCTTTGTTTGTTTCGCCCCAAAAGAGGCAGCAATCATTTACATATGCATGAATCGACTCGTACCCTAACTCGATGGTTTTAAATGTATTCTTTATTGCATAGTATGATGGTGGCATTTTGAATCCTTTATCGGTGGGTAATACCGATGCTAAAAACTTTAGGATTTCATTGAATATAGTATTGGTGCTTTTACCTTTAGCCTTAAAATAGGAAAACTTTGCCATAAAGTCTAATCGAGTCGAGTCACGTGAGAATCTTTGTACAGCTCCTCCTTGGCACTAGCATATAATGCTTCGAACTCGGTACGTTTAGCTGGAATCGGAGTCAGGTTGTTACTTGTCTCACCTTGAGTTGGCTCATTTTGTTCATTAATGATCGGAGGAACATAGCTAAGATCATAAAGGCACGCTGTCATGTCACTCATCAGAGGTTCTCTTGTGTTATCTATTACTGGCAGGGGCGGAGGAAGTTTTGGTTCACCGTGGTATTCCCACGTTTGATAACTATTGTTCCACCCATTATTTGAAATGTGGGTATTAAGGTCAATAAGGGATACCCACAATGCGTTTATACATTTTCTGCATGGATATCTTATTAAACCGGTATGCTTTTCCACGAACTGCTTGCAATGCTCGATAAACTTTGCAAGACCGTAATAAAATTCTGGTTCATGTTTCCCAAAACGTATCCAACCCTTATCAATTACCATAACTACGTTTTAACGATACAATTAGTTATTTTATGCAACTTAATTAAACACGTTCAAACGAGGAATACTAAAACATATAATTATATATTTTATAAATAATAATTAGTATTATATCAAATTATAAATAATAATTATAAAATATATAATTATTATTTATAAAGTATATAATTATATAATATTATTTATAAAAGATATAATTATCAAGTGACAAGATGTTTTGTTCACCTAGTGCAACTATGGAAAGCAATCGTAACCCACTCTTTGAATGCTCCATCTCATATATGAATGCGTATAACTGATTTACTATTTGAGAAAATTTCGACAGCATTTCCCCTCAACTCCCCAAATACGTGTTTAAAGACATATTCGTAGGAGTAAAGGAGAAACACTGTCGAAATCATCTCAAATAGTAAACCCATTATACGCATTCATATCCTAAATGAGACAAAACATTCAAAAAGCAGTCCCAAACAGGGGACTTTCCGAAGTTAATTCCTAATAAATTAACTTCGGACGGGTTTTCTATAGGATGATTAATATCAGACGGGAATTTTCCGAAATTAATCGCTAAAATCCTAAAGCATTCCTAAAGGTTTAGTTCAATAAAATAAATAATATACACATATACATTTATATCAAATAAAAAGAATAACATATCAGAATAAGCTGTTTCAAAACAGCTTATTCTGATAAGATGTTCAGAATAAGCTTATTCTGATAAGCTGTTCAGAATAAGCTTATTCTGATAAGCTGTTCAGAATAAGCTTATTCTGATAAGTTGTTTAGAATAAGCTTATTCTGAGAAGCTTTTCAGAATAAGCTTATTCTGATAAGCTGTTCAAAATAAGTTGTTCTGATAAGCTTATCAGAATAAGTTGTTTTGCAACAGGCTTATTCTGATAAGCTTATCAGAATAAGCTGTTCTGATAAGCTTATACGAATAAGCTGTTGCAAAACATCTTATCAAAATAAGTTGTACTCTTCGGTTAGGCATCATATATAGTAGCGTTTGAGGGGCTTTTACAATGTTAATGAGTGTTTGGTATTACGTTTAAGAAGAATTAACAAGTTTCTACAATCCCCGACGTGTTACCCCGGGGAAATCAAAATAACAAAATAAGTAAAAAAATATACGTATTATCAAATAGAAACAAAAAAACATACTTATCACGTTGCAGTTTCGGCTGCCGTTGGCTTCGGGCTGCGGTTGTTGGGTGCTGTTATCGGCTGTGGTCGGGGCTACGGCTCCAGCTGCGGTCGAGCCTACATTAACATAAAACAAACCCATTCAATTATCACATTAACATAAAACATACCCATATAATCAACAATTATATTATAAAATCAAAATTAAAACTAATTATCACCAAGAAAGAGATTGGTGTTGGATTGGTGTCGAATAGAGTCGGAGAAAGAGATTAGTGTTGAATTGGTGTCGAATAGAGTCGGAGAAAGAGAAGGATTGGTGCTCGTGTGTAGGTGTAGCAGTGGTGAGTGGTGGTGTGAGTAGCTGGTGGTGATGGTGGTGATGTAGATGGTGGTGATAGTGGTGAGTAGCTGGTGGTGATGTAGATGGTGGTGAGTGGTATCGTCGAAAGAGACGATGTGTATAAGTTTTTTTATGTTTTGTGAGGATATCACATATCTTGCCAAAGGATAAGGTTATAACGAATGTTTCCCCGACGACAGTCACAGGGGATACTCTTGATATTTGTCGTTTTATGTAAGGTATTGGTCAATGGCTAATTTGACTTCGAATGTTTCCCCGGCTAAAGTCGCCAGGGATACTCTCGATATTTGTCGTGTAGCTAAAAAGGCGCGTTAATAAAATTTTGGTGGGGAAGTTTGCCCGGCGACTGTCGTCGGGGATACTTTGGTGCAAAATTATTCATTTTGACTATAACTATTTATAGTTAAAATAATATTTATAAAATAATATCCATAAAACGTCATCCAGGTCGGTTTAATTTCTCTGTTTCTTCTGACTCAGTAGTTTATTTTCTCGATTCATTCAATTGCGAATGGTTTATTTTCAGGTGTGACAGTCGCCGTGGATTCTTTAGTAATACTTTTAACAAAAATACACGTTTGTTAATTATATCTATTAATAATAAAATAATATTTAAATATAAAACGTATAACCATAACATACCGAGTCATCCATTGAACATCAAACGTACAACCATAACATACCGACTCGTCCATTGGACATCAAACGTATAACCATAACATACCGAGTCATACATTGAACATCAAACGTACAACCATAACATACTGACTCATCCATTAAACATCAAACGTACAACCATAACATACCGAGTCATCCATTGAACATCAAACGTACAACCATAACATATCGAGTCATCCATTAAACATCAAACATACAACCATAACATACCGAGTCATCCATTGAACATCAAACGTATAACCATAACATACTGAGTCATCCATTGAACATCCAACATATAACCATAACATACCTAGTCATCCATTGAACATTAAACGTAGAACCATAACATACCGACTCATCCATTGAACATCAAACATATAACCATAACATACCGACTCATCCATTGAACATCAAATGTATAACCTTAACATACCGACTCATCCATTGAACATCAAACGTATAACCATAACATACCGACTCATCCATTGAACATCAAATGTATAACCATAACATACCGAGTCATCCATTGAACATAAAACATATAGCAATAACATATTGAGTCATCCATTGAACATCAAACGTAGAACCAAAACATACCGAGTCATCCATTAAACATCAAACGAAGAACCATAACATACCGAGTCATCCATTGAACATCAAACGTACAACCATAACATACTGAGTCATCCATTGAACATCAAACGTATAAACATAACATACCGAGTCATCCATTGGACATCAAACGTATAACCATAACATACCGAGTCATCCATTGAACATCAAACTTATAACCATAACATACTGAGTCATCCATTGAACATCAGACGTAGAACCATAACATACCGACTCATATATTGAACATCAAACGTATAACCATAACATACTGAGTCATCCATTGAACATCAAACGTATAACCATAACATATTGAGTCATCCATTGAACATCAAACTTATAACCATAACATACCGAGTCATCCATTGAAAATCAAACATATAACCATAACATACCGACTCATCCATTGAACATCAAACGTATAATCATAACATACCGACTCATCCATTTAACATCAAACGTATAACCATAACATACCGAGTCATTCATTGAACATCAAACGTATAACCATAATATAACGAGTCATCCATTGAATATCAAACGTATAACCATATCATACCGACTCATCCATTGAACATCAAACGTACAACCATAACATACCGACTCATCCATTGAACATCAAACGTACAACCATAACATACCGAGTCATCCATTGAACATCAAACGTATAACCATAACATACCGACTCATACATTAAACATCAAACGTAGAACCATAACATACCGACTCATCCATTGAACATCAAACGTATAACCATAACACACCGAGTCATCCATTGAACATCAAACGTATAACCATAACATACCGAGTCATCCATTGAACATCAAACGTATAACCATAACATACCGAGTCATCCATTGAATATCAAACGTAGAACCCTAACATACCGAGTCATCTATTGAACATCAAACGTACAACCATAACATACCAAGTCATCCATTAAACATCAAACGTATAACCATAACATTCCGAGTCATCCATAGAATATCAAACGTAGAACCATAACATACCGAGTAATCCATTGAACATCAAACGTAGAACCATAACATACCGAGTCATCCATTGAACATCAAACATAGAACCATAACATACCGAGTCATCCATTGAACATCAAACGTACAACCATAACATACCAAGTCATCCATTGAACATCAAACGTAGAACCAATACATGCCGAGTCATCCATTGAACATCAAACGTACAACCATAACATACCGATTCATCCATTGAACATCAAACATATAACCATTACATACCGAGTCATCCATTGAACATCAAACGCATAACCATAACATACCAAGTCATCCATTGAACATCAAATGTACAACCATAACATACTGACTCATCCACTGAACATCAAACGTATAACCATAACATACCGAGTCATTCATTTAACATGTAAAGTATAACCATAACATAGCAAGTCATCCATTGAACATGTATAGTATAACCATAACATACCTACTCATCCATTGAACATCAAAGGTACAACCATAACATACCGAATCATCCATTTAACATGTAACGTATAACCATAACATACCTACCCATCCATTGAACATCAAACGTATAACCATAACATACCGAGTCATCCATTGAACTTCAAACGTATTACCATAACATACCGAGTCATCCGTTAAACATAATATTGGCGGGAAAACGTTGGCGGGAAAACATTGGCGGGAAAATGTTAACCATTTCTCTTACTTTTTTTTACCATAAATGGATTACACACACACTTATCATCAACAGATCACACACACACACAAACTTATCATCTCCTACCAAACTTACCACCACCACCCGATTTGGTAGCAGATGGATCCCCGTGAAGCTTATAGGTGTCGATGTGGAAATGGACTAATAATGTTGAGACAGTCACAATGACGCCATAGCTTTGGTAAACTTTACTATGCATGTCCTCTTTCGAAGGTAAACAATCTAAATATTTTTTAATTATGTAATACGTGTGATTATTAAAACTACATGTCATGTCATTTTTTTACTTTGTAACAACCAAAAAAACAAGATTATGGATGTGGAAATTTTATATAGGAGGACCCCACTTTGATAAGTGGACCGTTACGTGTATTTATGGCGTATCATCAAAGCATAAGATAAATGTCCAAAAACATTAACTGACCATAAAGGAAATACCGGAATCAAACATTGGTAATCTAAACATAAGCTCAAAACATGAAAAGTAAAATACTGAAGGGAAGGACTAAACAATGTCCAAATAAGCAGAATAATGTAAGAAGTGCATAAAGTAAGAAGTTCGGATAGCTTCCTTCAATGCACATGCTATCAAAATCCTAAGAGCGTCCTGGTATACCTGCCGTTAGAACATGAAAGAACTACGGCTGAGCATAACACTCAGTGAACGGATATAAAGCATGATAAGGAATTACTAAAATGAAACAAATGATAAAATACTGGAGCTGTAAGACTGATAAGTAAAGTTGCAGCGGAAATCTGTGTATAATCTGTAAAGTCTGATTTATATATAATAAAGCTGAATTGTTATCTGTTAAATCTGAAATCATGCATTTACTGTATTTTAATTGTCAGAGCTTATATAGGTCATGTGTTGTAACAACGGTGCATGAACAACTAGAGGGGTGACCTCATCATGCTGTAGAGGGGTGACCTCTAAATAACTATAGAGGGGTGACCTCTAAATACTGTGCTGGGTGGAGGGATCAGCTCCAATGTGAAGGATGTAGAGCACACACCACATTCACCCTGATAACTTGTAAACTGATAAGCCTAGGATGCATCCATACGCCCCACTAAACATACTGATAAAATGGCCAAACTAAACATGAGTGGGACGATGCAGGATATCACTCTCCTGCATGTGAGTCACGACACCGGTGCCTCTAGTGCCATGGTTACGGTACCTCCGTAACTAGTACATAAACTGGTCATGCTTGTATATAATTCTCAGGCAATTTATTTAATTATTAATCATGATTACTGATAAGCTTAAACACATACTGGGGAAAACATTAGGCTGCAGACGGGGAATCCTAATCATGCATAGGAAAGAAAGTTCTTACTGAAAGGACGAAAAATCCGTACAATCAATCGAAACGAAAGAGACAACTACTAGTAAAGAGATAGGAATATCCGTACCTTAACTAGCCAAACCCGCAACTTATTAAACTCCATAAATATTTCTCATACTGATCTACATGAATTACACAAATACTACTTATTAATAATACGCAACTTATGTCACTTTAGCATAATGAATTCACATGTAGTTAATATCAATCCTTTGTAATACTCGTGTATTATTTATACAAGTTAGGCTACTTATGAAGCCACAACTATAATGTATGGTATATTTAAATCATTAAGACATGGTATCAAACTATCATGAAGTTTTAAGATAATACAAGTGAACACATGAATGATTAGATTAGGCATTATTAAAACGCATTTTACTAAATTGTAACGTATGAAACTCATTAACTCCTTCTTCTCATAACCAATCTATCAAGCGCAACAAACATTGTTTCTAACTCGATTTTTGACCATCCCATTTAATATATGAAAAACGTTTTCTTTTTCATGCTAATATAGTAAACTTCATTTACATAACACTTTTATATGTGAAGTGCATGATTGTTGGAGTAAAAGTATAGTTGATGAATATACCTCGGGGCTAGATGATAACCATCAAAACCGAAACTAGAACACGAGCATGGGGATGAACTCGAACACAAACAATATACTTCAATGAAATGGGATTGATATCTCAGTAACCGCGCGTATGAGACACTTGTGAACGATAGTTACCGGCGAATGAACCCCGAACCGTCTTTCGATCGAGACATGAAACGATTGAGTTTACTTGGGCATACCTCGAATGAGGAACATAATATCGAATATTAACTCGACTCTAGCAACACGGTCGAGATGTAAACCAAGATCAAAAGACAACCGATATGGAGTTCTAACCTTAAATGATCCAAGGAAACCTAAAACTTGCATGGCCGTGAACATGATCTCATGCACACAACATGGACATATATTCAGATCGAACTCGAAATGTAGCTTAACTCCATATCCTTATTGTTTCTTGAAACCGGAGGCACCACACCCTCTTTAGGGTTTTTTTTAACTTGTCCAATGAATGTGTAAAAGGGTTTTGCTAGTTTATTTTTAAATGGGTCAGGCTTGGACCACATTTACTTATAAGGCTTATTTTTTTAATTACAAAGCCCGTTTAATTATTTCGTGTCATAACTTTGTGTCCTCGTGTATTCGTATATTATTGGTTTTTTTATTTATTTATTAATATAACTTGTCATGTCGTAATTATTATACGAAATCTCTTGTCGTGAATATATTTATATACTTGTTGTGAATTATTAAAAATATTAAAAGTATTAAATAAAATCTGTAATTTCATGAATTTAATATCTTCATGGATTTTTCATGCGGGTTTTACAATTCTTCCCCACTAAAAAAAATAATAATTCGTCCTCGAATTAGAGATACGATAATACTGCGGGTTTTACAATTTTTCCCCTCTAAAAAGGAGAAATTCGTCCTCGAATTAAAGGTAATAAGCTGATGAAACTATAAGAACTGAAAGAACACGTAAACTGAAAAGACAATTAAGCTGAAGAACGATTCGTCTTCTAATTAAAATATAATACTGCTGATAGGTATAAACATGACATGACTGAAGTGATCATGTAACGTGACATGGCTGAAGAGAACATGGAATGTAACATGACTGAAAGGATTTAACTGGATTTTTTAAAGGGAAAGGAATTGAGAGGTCCGAATGGACTCCTCCGTTTCAAGTGGCCTTCCGCTCGAAACGATTCCTTCAACGATCTAAACATAATGAAATTCTTTGTCCTGATGACCCTGTCCTAATGAATGCTGAATAGTTTCTGGTTCCATACCTAAGATGGATTTTCTGAATCTGATAGAAATAATAAGCTATAGCATGTAGTATACATGAAACGGTACGTACAAATATCCTGAAAAGATAACATTTATATCTCTGGGCAAGCTGCTGAAACATATAGGGACAAACTACGTGAACAATTGTGAACGTGCGACGTGAGCAATTGTGAACGTGGTTCACAATTATATGAGGGACGTTGGCATGGAATATATCGTGAACGTGATACATGAACATACTATGAACGTGATACTAGGACATATCATGAACGTATGCTAACTGAGGGAGGAATGTCAAACGATACGGCATGAGATGTGAAACGTCTGCTTGGGTATGGAAAAGCTCTGTTAACTTGAGTCTGGTTCCTTGAGCTTTCTGTAACCAAATTCGGTAGTAAAGTGTGAAATGTGTCTCGTGAAATGGCACACGAACCTGAAAGTGAACCATGTTATGAACGCTAACGTGAGCTTAAATTATGAGGTAGCACAAAACATGAACTGAAATAGCATCTTACTGCGAATGAGACGTAAACGTGAAAGTGAAAATAAACATGAACATAAAGTGAACGTAAACATACACGTGATCGTGAACATGAATTCTGTCTGATATGATGGTCGGTAATACCTTGAAATCGTACGATTTTTTTTTGCTGAATTTTTTTGCAGGTCCGCTACTGCGTAATCCTTCCGGATGAAAGAAAACGCATAGGTTGATTACATGACCGACAATGACTTATATAGTATTATACTTTTTCTGAGTCTGTGGTAAACTGATAACAATCTCCATGGAGTCTTGTCTCCTTTCGGTCCAGAATTTCTACTGGTAGTAATAACTCGATAGCATGACGACATTCTATCTCAAACCTGCTGGAATGGCAGGCATTAGATATGAACATAGCTGCCTCAACGTGTTATACTGTTTCTATCAAAATCCTGCCTGGAATTTCGGTACATTCTGGTGGAACCTAAGTGAATATTCACGGAAAGGTATGAGTCCCGGTAACTAAACCTTTTCTAACGTAGGGTCTTGTGGAATACATAATTCGGTGTAAGTTCCCTTCTTTATGCGTGAGTTTAGTCATGGAAGGCCGATCGTGAGAACTGTCAGGAATTTCTGCGGTATTAGTCAACTGAGTTCTAGAAAATTTTGTACTCGTCGCAGGCGTCGATCCTGACCATCTGGTAATGACCTTCATCTTCGCTGGACTGTCTGAAATTTCTTTCTGCTGAAATAGGGTGGCTCAGAAACGTCACCTTGTTCAACTGGAATTTGCGTTTGAAAAGATGCGTATATAATTTCCTCTTATCAGAGAATCTGTAGGATCATGAAAAGATGATTATCACGTTCTTCTCAAGAATTCAGCAGATCTGAAAGTTATCAATGAATATATACCAGCGATCTTGTCTAAGAATTCATGGAAACATTTTATTCATCCATTTCATAATATAGTTGGAGCATTAGGGAGCTCGGAAGTATAAATCAAAATTTTAGAGAACTATGATATGTGCAACAGCAGTCTGGAGAACGTCATGTTCTTCTCTCACCACTGATGGTAGCATGATCGAAAATTGTTTTGGAAAATGTTTAAGAGATCGTAGCAGATCAGATAAACCTATTATTTATGGAATGAATATTGATTAAGAATGGTGATCTTGTAAAAAAATTTCAGTGGTCGATACATGATCTCATGATACCGACCTTCTTCCTGATAGACATAAATGGTGCACTTCCTGGTGGTGCGCTAGGGCAAATAAAGCCTCATTTTGTAATTCTTGCATCAAATGTTGCAACTCTTTTAAACTCAGTTGAATCCCTACGATAAAGAGTTCTAAAAACAGGTTCTGTACTTGAGACAAGATCTATGTTAAACCCTGTCTCGTGGTTAGGAAGGAATTTCTGGGAAAACCTTCTGAAATTTTTATCTGAAAACTTTGGAAAAATCTATTGATCATGAATTTAAGGAACTTCATATGTGGATTTATATCTGATAGCTATAAAGGTCTTAGTAGCTTTGGAATGATAAGTCACTCGCTATACAGCATAACAACTTGTACTGATTTTATGGCAGAAAATAACATTGCTATATTTGGGAGTTAGTAAGACGGATCTTGTCTTCAACTGGAATGAAAAGTCTTTATGAATATGGTGATACTGTGGAGCCCCCTTCTGGCTGGGAGATAGATAAATATCTGATTTAGGGTAGAGCTGTCATAAGAATACGTGAAGTAAACGTGGCAGATCTCACTGATTGTGTTCGTCTGTAACTTCACAGAATAAATACTGCGTGTTTAACCTGAATAATACTCCAGTAGTGGTAACTGGATCTTTAATGATCTGATTTTATACGTGGCATGACGAAACGGTCATATCCCCTTGGAGGGTACCCTGAATTTCTGAGAGCCTGATTTAGCAAACATACGGAGTTATGAGTTCTGACTCGTACTCTGAGAAGATATTCATATGACGTGTACCCTGACTGGTGCCTTGACCAGTGTCTTCCGAAATGATACTTGATACGTGTGTCTTGACTGTTGTCTGGACATATATTTTAATGCGCGAGTCTGAATAATGTTAAGAATTCCTAATAACTGCTAGGGTTGGCGGACCGGTTAGACTGCTGACCTCGGTATTTCTGGTCACGTCTGTTCCGGAGTTCCAACGGTTACTGACTGATTAATTATAAGCACGGTGGTTGTCACTACTGCTTTGTCTTTCAATTAATGACGGTCATTATCATACCCGTGATCCATGTAACTATTCTGTTGAGTGGCCAGCTGGGTTCCGGTTCCCACTCTTTTGAATGAAAGGTTAGCTGAGTGAAGTGTGACATCTAGCTAAGAAGGTAAAAGTATGGAATGGAATAGTAGTGTCTGATGGTTGAAATTTGTTATTGTCAGAAATTTCAAATTTATAGTTTTCGTCCTTGTTTTGCGGAGTCTTCATAGTATAAACGACATCAGCATCTTGAGAAATCTCCAAAGTATCGGCAGCATTAGCATTTGTGAGGTTTTCAAAGTGTTAGCAGCATTAGTATCTGGTAAAAACTTTAATTCTCAAGTAGCATCAATATCTGGTAGAATATCGACAAGTGGAAACGTCTGGGATGATTAAGGATCGATTAGCAATATCCATGGAGTAGGGTGCATGAAGTACACCTGGACTACTGTACATGAAGTATAATATGAATACTGCACCTGGAGTACGTGGGGTACACATAAAATACTGTACATGAAGTGTAATTGAGACACTGTACATTTGGTACAAATGGAATACTGTACATGGCACTGCTGGAAATTTTTTAGGATGATGGATACTGGTGTCGCTTGTCTGACATGATCAAAGAAATAAACTAATTTAAACGGTAGTAAACTGAACTAAATGAGTATCATGATGGCCTGGTAATTCCTGCGTAGACTTAATGCTGGTTGTATAGAGGCTCAAAAGTATGATTAAACTGAACTTCAATAATGGTTAGCATGAAGACATGATTGATGAAGACCAACATGATTTATCACGAAAACAAGATTTTACTGAAATCCTTTTGTGTCTTAGCATGAAAATATTATCACTCTACTGAACGTAAACCCTCGTAAGGAGACATGAAACTGAACCAGCGTAAAAACGACATTGTGAGAACTGGATTGTTACAAAGACTATAAAAGTATGATCAACTGAGGTTTAACATCAACTGATGTGGATGGCTATGGTTCAATCCACAGAATTTAAGGAACAAAACATGTGACTAAGTATGGGCGATTCTGGTTCAATCCATACTTGTCAAAATTTTCTGAGAACTGTCATGTATAGAAATTTATAATCTGGGATTAAGTATGGTTGGCTATAGTCCAATCCATACTTGTCAAAGTTTATGAAATGTCCTGATATGACAAAGGTGCACAACTACGGATCGGTTCACAAAACATCATTCAACTGAATAGCATGAAAATTTGACCTGAAAAATGGTGAGCGTTTTTTTTTGCTGGTTCACCCAGTCATATTTGACTGAACACATGAATTTGTCATAAGTAAGGACGAACGCCATTGGGTCGGTTCACCAATACAAAACTCTGAACGTGCAAGGGTGAACGCCTATGGGTCGGTTCACAAAAACAAAATTCGCAGAAAAGCACATGCGACTAAATATGGCCAGTCCCGTACCAACCTTTTACTTAGTCAAAAACTTTAAGAAAAACTGATTGATAATTGAAGAAAACTGACTGATAAATGCATGAGAAACATGAAAAATAACAACACCAAAATCTGGGAAGTTCCTGATGACTACCCACTAGTCACAGGTCAAGTTTTAGAGCCTACAGGTCGAACCTGTCTCTGATACCATAATTGTAACACCCCACTTTGATAAGTGGACCGTTATGTGTATTTATGGCGTGTCATCAAAGCATAAGGTAAATGTCCAAAAACATTAACTGACCATAAAGGAAATACCGGAATCAAACATCAGTAATCCAAACATAAGCTCAAAACATGAAAAGTAAAATACTGAAGGGAAGGACTAAACAATGTCCAAATAAGCAGAATAATGTAAGAAGTTCATAAAGTAAGAAGTCCGGATAGCTTCCTTCAATGCACATGCTATCAGAATCCTAAGAGCGTCCTGGTATACCTGCCGTTAGAACATGAAAGAACTACGGCTGAGCATAACGCTCAACGAACGGATATAAAGCATGATAAGGAATTACTGAAATGAAACAAATGATAAAATACTGGAGCTGTAAGACTGATAAGTAAAGTTGCAGCGGAAATCTGTGTATAATCTGTAAAGTCTGATTTATATATAATAAAGCTGAACTGTTATCTGTTAAATCTAAAAACATGCATTTACTGTATTTTAATTGCCAGAGCTTATATAGGTCATGTGTTGTAACAACGGTGCATGAACAACTGGAGGGGTGACCTCATCATGTTGTAGAGGGGTGACCTCTAAATAACTGTAGAGGGGTGACCTC
The DNA here is from genome assembly GCA_025667525.1 of Glebionis coronaria. NCBI lineage: Eukaryota > Viridiplantae > Streptophyta > Magnoliopsida > Asterales > Asteraceae > Glebionis > Glebionis coronaria. The sequence goes on along the minus strand of JANFOE010000322.1, from coordinate 1,963,778 downwards.
TAAATACTGTGCTGGGTGGAAGGATCAGCTCCAATGTGAAGGATGTAGAGCACACACCACATTCACCCTGATAACTTGTAAACTGATAAGCCTAGGATGCATCCATACGCCCCACTAAACATACTGATAAAATGGCCAAACTGAACATGAGTGGGACGATGCAGGATATCACTCTCCTGCATGTGAGTCACGACACCGGTGCCTCTAGTGCCATGGTTACGGTACCTCCGTAACTAGTACATAAACTGGTCATGCTTGTATATAATGCTCAGGCAATTTATTTAATTATTAATCATGATTACTGATAAGCTTAAACACATACTGGGGAAAACATTTGGCTGCAGACGGGGAATCCTAATCATGCATAGGAAAGAAATTTCTTACTGAAAGGACGGAAAATCCGTACAATCAATCGAAACGAAAGAGACAACTACTAGTAAAGAGATAGGAATATCCGTACCTTAACTAGCCAAACCCGCAACTTATTAAACTCCATAAATATTTCTCATACTGATCTACATGAATTACACAAATACTACTTATTAATAATACGCAGCTTATGTCACTTTAGCATAATGAATTCACATGTAGTTAATATCAATCCTTTGTAATACTCGTGTATTATTTATACAAGTTAGGCTACTTATGAAGCCACAGCTATAATGTATGGTATATTTAAATCATTAAGACATGGTATCAAACTATCATGAAGTTTTAAGATAATACAAGTGAACACATGAATGATTAGATTAGGCATTATTAAAACGCATTTTACTAAATTGTAACGTATGAAACTCATTAACTCTTCTTCTCATAACCAATCTATCAAGCGCAACAAACATTGTTTCTAACTCGATTTCTGACCATCCCATTTAATATATGAAAAACGTTTTCTTTTTCATGCTAATATAGTAAGCTTCATTTACATAATACTTTTATATGTGAAGTGCATGATTGTTGGAGTAAAAGTATAGTTGATGAATATACCTCGGGGCTAGATGATAACCATCAAAACCGAAACTAGAACACGAGCATGGGGATGAACTCGAACACAAACTATATACTTCAATGAAATAGGATTGATATCTCAGTAACCGCGCGTATGAGACACTTGTGAACGATAGTTACCGGCGAACGAACCCCGAACCGTCTTTCGATCGAGACATGAAACGATTGAGTTTACTTGGGCATACCTCGAACGAGGAACATAATATCGAATATTAACTCGACTCTAGCAACACGGTCGAGATGTAAACCAAGATCGAAAGACAATCGATATGGAGTTCTAACCTTAAATGATCCAAGGAAACCTAAAACTTGCATGGCCGTGAACATGATCTCATGCACACAACATGTACATATATTCAGATCGAACTCGAAATGTGGCTTAACTCCATATCCTTATTGTTTCTTGAAACCGGCGGCACCACACCCTCTTTAGGGTTTTTTTTAACTTGTCCAATGAATGTGTAAAAGGGTTTTGCTAGTTTATTTTTAAATGGGCCGGGCTTGGACCATATTTACTTATAAGGCTTATTTTTTTAATTACAAAGCCCGTTTAATTATTTCGTGTCATAACTTTGTGTCCTCGTGTATTCGTGTGAAAGACTTCGTGTCATAACTTTGTGTCCTCCTACAACATATGCCTACATATCCTCCTACACACACAATAATATTAAATATTTTTTTCCACTAATTCTCTCTCCGCATCTAAACCGTCCGTTCTGACACTTGTCAGGATTCTGTGAGTAGGAAGATTTGTAGGTTATTTTGTAGGAGGATATAGCATTTTTGTATTTGTTAATACATGCAAACTCATAGGAGGTAGTATTTTTTCAAATGAGCTTGGTGTGCACGACTACTTTATGATTATTTGCGATAGGAAAATTAAAGTAAAACTTAAAACCTCTCACATTTAAACGATGATAGTCACAATTTTTTTACTACTTAACCACCTTTGAATGATTACACTACTAGAGAATGGGCTTTTACCCACAGCAATATCCGTGGGAAATTCTGTGGGTAAGGGCCCTTACCCACGGATTTCCCACGGAATCATTCCGTTTGTAAAAACATCGTGGGTAAATATTTTCTCACGGAATTTCCCACAGAGCGTTGACCATTTTCCCACGGATTTCCCACGGTTTTTATCACCCATTTTTAACATTCAAGGACTTGTTTTTTCCCACGGATTTCCCACGAATTTTTTTCCCACAGATTACCCACATACATTTTCCCAAAGATTTCCCACGGGCATATTCCCACAGATTTTCCACGGATTTCCCACAAGTTTTAACACCCATTTTCCCATATGTTTCCCACAGATTTCCCACAAACTCTTTCACACGAATTTCTCACGGACATATTCCCACGGATTTCACACAAACATATTTCCACGGATTTCCCACATTATAATTTGACATTTTCCAGATTTCAGAATCTATAAAAATATGAAAACATGTATTTGACACAATAAAAACCATTAATAAATTACCAAAAATACAAATACAATACCCGAGTGTCTACAAAACCCCGGATACATACATGTGTCATCCGTCAGACATGAATTCGTAATCCTAAAGTGCCATCGACATAGTTAAACCCAAGAGTTCTAACTTCTAAAAAAACTAAAGCTTAATGCCAAATCAAACTAACTAGAACCTGATACATAAAATTCGTGTTGTTGTAGGCGCCAAAACCATAATAAACAGCTTCCGTCATTCTAAGCAGCACCATATACTTCACAAATCTGCTTCAACTCGTTTTTGATCCCTTCAACAAAAATAATTCTTTCATATGCTTTCTAACATCCATCGACATCTTCTCAATATACTCGTTCAATTCCTTGATACGACCCCACAAAAAATGGCTATTCATTGGATGCTACACCTGTTTTCAACTGATTGCTACTTACGGCGGTGTGTTGTGATTGTGCAAAGTCTCTCTTTTTCCCTCTCTCGCGCGAACTCGTGATTCTCTATATCATCTGTATTAGATTTATCCACTTCAACTGATTCTGAAACGATATATTACTGGAAGCAAAAACTAAGAGAAAGAAAAGTAGATAATTAACCTGAAAAGAAGTCCAATGCTGTGATGTGTTCTCTTTCCAATTCAATCAGAGTTGTGGGTCTTTTTAAGATGACTTGATACCGAGTAAGTAGCATTAAAACTGAATGAAATAATCATAAACGCCACGAATTAAATAAAATACACGGCTCTTAATAAGATGAAATGCTAGAGTTATATAAGTCATTGAACTTATCGCAATTACCACCAGTTAACAAGAAACGAGAGTAATATCTAATTTCGAATGCCTAAGACCATACCTTTGAAGTGATGATCAAAAAAATAATCAACAATGTCAAACATCTTAAAATCTTTATACTTGATCTTGCATTCTTCCTCAGAAACTAGTTCCTTGTTTTATACAGATTCTGGACTTTAAACGGCTACGGAACTACTACCAGCAACATCGTTAGCCCCGGTCGTCCCCGACCAGGAGAAAGAGGCTTCAACTGCATTTTGCATCCCGAATGGCTCCATGGAAGTAGGATCCCTGCTGCAACGCACATATATAAAATAGAACATCACTAAAAAAGATTATAACGTTCAAAAGACATAATTTTATTTTGCATCAGTGGCGGACTCGGACATTTATTAAGCTATGTGTTTTCAAATGTTTTTACCTGGAGTTCCTTACTCCGAGGATGGCATTGTTGCAACAGCTTCTGCCTCTGCAGCTGCTTTTGTACTCCAACCCAAATCAACATCTTGTTGTCTCACGAGCTTCTTCTCTCTATATTGAACTCTATCTACATATTAATTATGCTTAGAAATACATTGGTAACTATAAAAACTATTAAAAAGAAAGCATAACACTAAGTTTTTACTTTTCCTTGGTTGCATAAAAAGCATTGGTAATGGGAGCAAATTTTCATTGGGTGAATTTTTTATGTTTATTAATCTATTGAAAGGAAATCTCAGAAGGCGTAAGTAGCATACAGGTCACATGAATCTACTGTGGCTTTCATCGATGATATGATATTGCATTACATTTTGTTTCCTTTTGATTTTGTACCGCGGCATATATCAATAAAAATTTTAATGATGACTTCTGATTTTCTATTTTTTATTCATGCCTTTTATTTTTTTTGATAGTTTTCTTGAAGCCAATGTACCTGCATTACATATTATGTAACATATGTGAGATAAGTATATTTTCATCTATGTTTCGGATACACATGAATACCATAAAACTGAACAAGTCAAAAGTAACAAGGCACTAAACTTTGCAGTTTTGCATTACTTTTTTGTATGTTAATTTCGACAATGTATGTTGGAAATACGCTTTTATGTATTTAGAAAGGATCGGTCACTCCAAAGATATATTCTAGTATTGGGCTCGTGATCCATTTGTAAACTATATGGTCCATATAGCCCACATGTAGGGTGGGCTATATATACCCCCTCCTAGCATGTTAGGAGGGGTGGTTCTTTTTCATTTCATACTTTTCATTCAATAAAATACGTTTTCTCTCTCTACTTTTCCTTTCTCTCCTTTCTCTCTCTACACCCCATCTTCATCTTCCCCATCTCCTCCATCTTATCAATAGATCTAATCCATAGTTTACCAAATCCTAAGATTACATAGACCTTCAATTGGTATCAAGAGCCATGGTTAATTCTAAGATTACATGGCCGACATAGGGTTAGACAGAATAATATTCTGTCTAGGAATATCTTTATCCCAATGGGAGTGGATATTCACTACCAGAATTAGAAGATAACAATCATTCTAATTCTGGTGATTATCTCTTCCTTGGGGCCGAAGCATCAGTGAAAGCCCACTAGGGTTTCACTGCCTATAAAAGGAACCCTCAAGGGTTCCACAAAGGTATTACGATTCATACTCTAAACTCACATAAACCCTAAAACCGATTACTTACTCTCACGCCGGAGTCTAATCGTGAGAAACATTCCCACGGTAAGCTTAACGCGTGCTGTTTAGTGTGCAGGATCCCAACCAAACAATTCACTTGGTGCAGGAGCCGGAGCCCAGCCAACCCGGATTAAGCCTAATTCGGGTCTAGCAAGGATCAACCAACTTTTGCATCAACAAGTTGGCGCCATCCGTGGGACCCATAACACTAAGCTAGAACAAAACCTCATCTCGAATTTCCAATGACGAAGGGGCATCCGCAAGCTAACCCCAGGAACGTGAATCCCGGGAACCGGAAGTCCCAAGGGGAAAGGATTCTTATCCCCAACCAATCACCCAGCCGCCTCGCAGGCGGGCCGGGTAACCGTGGCAGCTTTCAACCCGTGGGGGTGACGAGCACGATCTCCATGACACCCCCACCTACTTCAACCCTGGACAACCCTGATCCGGGGAGTGCGCCAAACCCTCCTAACAAGGAACCGCGCAGACCCTCGACGGAGGAAGAAGTGGAAGTCCTACCACTCAGTAAGGAGGATCTTACTCGAGTTCTCACGCAGAACTTCGAAAGGATCGTCCCGGGGATCGCATCAAGGTTGAATCTAGGGAGGAACCTCCAAGCCAGACTCAACTTTGGTGACACCGGACCAATCACCCCCTCCCAAAATCAGAGGAAAAGGAGAGCTCGGCCTCAGGAGCAGGGTACCTTTGAGGAAACCCCTCAACCCCGGAATGTGTTTGAGCGCATAGGAGATCGCCTTATACAGGAATTAATGCAGTCTCGAGAAGGAGAAAGGTCGGATGGCTCACCCGAGCGACCAGATCGAGAGCCGGCCAGAACCACACATCGCCCGAGTGTGTGGGACAGGATGAACACTGGGAAAAAGGCTCCTGGTTCATCCCAAAAAAGTGGTCCCTATTCAAAGGATGGGGCACCACCGCTGTCCCCGGACCCGTCCGGAGAGGACTCAGATGACCATCCGCCTAAGCGTCGCCGACCTAGGCGCACCCCTCCACCACCACCAAACAATGATGGGTATTATGGTGGTCCTTACTATCGAGATGCGGAAGCGGAGGATCTTTCGCGTCCATGGTGTGAACCATGGGATGACCCTAGGCTTACCCGGCCATGGGCGGATCCCAGGGAAGACCCGTTCACCCTCCGCATACGGAACTATTCTGAGGACACCAAACGTCGCATGCCGGCGTGTATCAAGACTTATGATGGGTCCGGTGATCCGGTGGATCACCTTAAAATATTTGATACGCAGGCTAAAATTGAGCGATGGCCCATGCCTATATGGTGCCAAATGTTCAATTCGACCTTGATCGGAAATTCCCGCGACTGGTTTGAGGCACTCCCTCCACGGAGCATTGATAGTTTCACAGAACTACGCACTGCGTTTGAGAACAATTATACTCAAAGGAAGAAGTATAATAGGGATCCGGTCTCATTGGCAACTGTCAAGCAACGGCCGGGGGAGTCCACAGAAGCTTTCACTGAACGCTTCAATGATGAGTGCACGCGCACAAGAACCATGCCGGAGCTCCTAAAAATCTCTGACTACATGCACGCCATAACAGACAGAGAATTGATCAGGCGCCTCAATGACAAGCGTCCAGAGAGATATGATGACCTCATGGAAAGGGTCAGAAATTTCATAGAAGGAGAAACAGCTGTTGCCGCGGCCGACCCATCCCGAGGAAATGGGTACCGGTCAAATGAGCAGTCCCGGAGGCAGTCGGGCGGTCAAGGCAATCAAAACAATAACAAGGGCTCAGACTATAAGAGCCAAAGCAAAGGAGGACGGTAGGACGATAAGTTCACCCCCCCTAAAGATATCCTACCGGGAGATCTTGCTGACGGAAGGGGCGAACTTCCCAAGGCCTCCCCCAATGACCACTCCGCCGGAACGTCGGCAAGGAAGTCGCTTCTGCGAGTTCCATAATGACAAAGGCCACGGTACGGAGGAATGTATCCATCTCAAGAAGCATATCGAGTCACTGATCAAATCAGGTAAACTCAAGCACCTAGTTAAGGATTGGAAGGATGGAAAAGACAACAACAAGAAGTATGACAAGAAGGATCCCCAAAAGGACAAACCTTCGACCATATACATGATCCAATCCAGACAGCACCGCACGAGGCAGAAAGTTGGCCAAAAATTTCACGCGGCAGGGAAATATCATTCCCTCCCATCACAGCAAGCGATGTGGTTGATGCGCCTCTCACTATTGAGATAAGCATTGGAACACATGATGTTCGTCGCATGTATGTGGATGGAGGATCGTCAGCAGAGGTACTGTATGAACACTTTTTCGTGCAGTTATGCCCAAAAATAAGAAGCCAATTAGTACCGGCCACGTCGCCGCTTACTGGCTTTAGTGGAGACACTATCTGGCCGATAGGGCAATTACGTTTGCTTGTAACCATTGGGAATGAGGAACATTCCACTACGGCGTGGATGAACTTCATGGTGATACGCTCACACTCTCCGTACAATGGGATCATAGGCAGACCAGGAATTTTGGCTATACGAGCAGTACCCTCTACGGCACACGGAATGATAAAATTCCCCGTCGAAGGGGGAATCGTTACCATTTACAACACAGTCGTACCAACATCCGAGTGTCACACCGTGACAACACCGGCTCCACCTATCCCACCCAAGGATGGATCACCACCTCCCAATTGGAAGGTAGCCATTCACCCTGACTATCCGAAGCAGGAGGTATCCATAGGAGGGCGCTCTCGGACAGCGGCAAAAGGGCCATGTGCTCTCTTTTAAGTGAAAACCTAGATATATTCGCATGGGAGCCAAAGCATATGACAGGCGTGCCACGTGCGATAGCAGAGCATAAGCTCCAGATCCGCCAAGGGTACCAACCCATTAAGCAAAAGAAGCGCGGCCAGGCGCCTGAGCGCAGCCAAGTGATATTGGAGGAAGTACGGAAACTAGTGGATGCAGGCATCATGCGCGAGGTATACTACCACGAGTGGTTATCCAATCCGGTCATGGTCAAGAAACATGACGGAAGTTGGCGCATGTGTGTGGATTTCATGGATCTAAACAAGGCCTGCCCACAGGACTGTTACCCGTTACCGGAAATCGACTGGAAGGTGGAGTCCTTGTGTGGATATCCTTTCAAATGCTTCTTGGACGCATATAAAGGGTATCACCAAATCCAGATGGCGGAGGAGGATGCAGAAAAAACGGCGTTCCATACGAGCCAGGGCGTATATTGCTATACGAAAATGCCGTTTGGACTGAAGAACGCCGGCGCTACATATCAGCGGTTGGTGGACAAAGCTTTTGAATCACAAATAGGACGCAACTTGGAAGTCTATGTTGATGACTTGGTGATAAAAAGTCACACGGAGGAGGCACTTCACCGGGATGTCCAAGAGACATTCGACACGCTGAGAAGGATTAACATGAAGTTAAATCCAAAGAAATGTACGTTTGGAGCAACGGAGGGAATGTTCCTTGGATATCTGATTGATCCAAACGGCATCAAACCTTGCCCAGAGAAGACGGACGCAGTGATACAACTGCCGTCCCCTCAGACACGGAAGGAGGTGCAGTCCTTGAATGGGAAGTTAGCCAGGCTGAATAGATTCCTATCTAAATCCGCAGAGAAGTCATTACCCCTATTTAAGACACTCAAGAAGTGCATTAGAAAGGGAGACTTCCGCTGGACGAAGGAAGCCGAGGAAGCCTTCGGCCAACTCAAGCAGCATCTTGCATCTCTCCCTATGCTAGTAGCTCCCCGGCCAAAGGAGGAACTCATTGTGTATCTCTCAGCTACTCATGGCGCAATAAGCGCGGTACTTATGACGGATAGAGATACAGTACAAACTCCGGTCTACTTTATAAGTAGAACACTACAAGGGCCTGAGCTGAATTATTCCTCCATGGAAAAATTGGTGTTAGCACTAGTGTTTGCTACAAAGCGGTTGCGCCGGTACTTTCAGGCGCACCCAATTGTAGTCATTACGGATCAGCCAATCAAGCAGGTTATTTCTAGACCACATGTGGCAGGGAGGCTACAGAAATGGAGCATCCTATTGGGGGAGCACAATATATCTTACAGGCCAAGGACGGCTGTTAAAGGCCAGATCTTGGCAGATTTCCTAATCGAGAAGCCGGATGAGGAAGGGCCAATCATCAAGCAAGACGAGATCCCAACAGAACCATGGGTGTTATTCACGGACGGATCTTCGTGTACGGACGGGTCCGGAGCAGGTCTCATCCTCACAAATCCAGAAGGAATGGAATTCACGTACGCCCTCCGTTTTGAGTTCACGGCCACCAACAATGAAGCGGAGTATGAAGCATTAATTGCGGGTTTGAAAATCGCCGCTAGAATGGGAGTCCGCAACCTTGAGGCCTACGTGGACTCACGGCTTGTAGCGAACCATATTCTAGGTGGGTATGTGGATAAGGAGGACAACATGGTCAGGTACTTGGAAAAAGTCAAGTCGCTAATCGCGACTTTCAGTAAGTTTTCCATCAAGCAGGTGCCAAGGGGCGAGAAAAAGAAGGCGGGCGCTCTTAGCAAGATCGCATCTACAAGCTTCGCTCACTTGTCTAAACAAGTCTTGGTGGAAATACTCAAGGAGAAATCTATAACGGAAAGGGAGGTTGCTGCTATAGTTGAAGAGGATGGACCTACATGGATGACCCCAATCATCAACTATTTGACTAGTGAGACCCTTCCAGACGAGGAAAAAGCAGCACGGCGCATCAGAAGGAAGTCGCAGCATTTCGAACTTCGAGAAGGCATCCTTTACAAGCGCTCTTTCTTGCAGCCGTGGCTGCGGTGTGTTGGACCACGTCAGGCCGCTTACGTAATCAGTGACATACACGAAGGGTTGTGCGGCATGCATGCAGGTCCACGATCCGTGGTAGCTAGAGCCTTACGAACAGGATATTATTGGCCTACCATGCACAGAGACGCGCGCGACATGATTCGCAAGTGTAGTGATTGCCAAGTGCATATGCCAGTACCGCGGCACCCGCAGCAGGAACTTACACCTATCACGTCCCCATGGCCATTCTATAAGTGGGGAATTGACATTGCAGGACCATTTCCTGTAGCTGCGGGGGGAGTTAAATTCTTGATTGTTGCAATGGACTACTTCACACGATGGATAGAGGCCAAGGCAGTCAAGTCTATCACAGGCAAGCAGGTCAAGAAGTTTGTGTGGGAACATATTGTATGCCGTTTCGGTCTACCAGGAGAAATCATCTCGGACAACGGCAAGTAGTTCACGGACAACCCATTCAAAGATTGGTGTGCATCATTGAACATCAAGCGGCGCTTCGCATCTGTCAAGCATCCGCAGACAAATGGCCTTGTCGAACGGGCAAATAGAAGCTTGGGGAATGGCATCAAGGCGCGTCTGGATGAACGAAGTGGCAAATGGGTCGATGAGTTATCACATGTACTATGGGCGCATAGAACTATGATCAAGACAGCCAACGGAGATACTCCATTTGCATTAGCTTACGGCACTGAAGCCGTTATACCAGCAGAAATAGGGATGCCTACCATCTGCACGGCGGAGGTTAATGTCGTCACAAACGATGAACAGCTGCGAATCAACCTGGATCTGTTGGAAGAAAAAAGGGAAATAGCAGCCATCAATGAGGCTATGTCCAAGGCTAAGATGAAGGCTTATTATGACGCCAAGGTCAAAGGTGTTTCTTTTCGACCGGGAGACTACGTGTATCGTGCTAACGAAGCAAGTCGAGCGGAGAACACAGGAAAGCTGGGCCCTAAGTGGGAAGGACCGTATGAAGTCACTGAAGCCTTGGGGCGAGGCGCGTACAAGCTACGTGACATGGATGGCCGCGACCTCGAGCGCACATGGAATATTTCCAATCTCAAAAGGTGCTATCTTTGAAAGCTACGGCTTCCGCATGGGTACTTCGCTATGTGCGGTCTTAATAAAGAACCATGCGGTTTTATCTGTTTTGTTTTTCTTATGTTTGTTTAGATTCCTTTCTTGTTTTTTAGGACTTGTCATTATTGTTCAAACAAAAGTGTAAACATTCTAATAAAATGTCGTGGTGCCTAGCTAGCTCCACGGCCTGTTTCGTGCAAATCATTTTTTAGATTTTTTGTTAGTTGTATGAATTTTACTTATATCATAATATGTCATGTTTTATTCATATGCATTCTTTCAAATTATTGTACATGTACTATACGCCTCCAGGCGGGGTAAGAGGATTAAGTGAACCTACTAATTCAACTTGCCTCGTAAGAGGGATGCAACCCCAGCCGCACGGATCATGTATCCTTACTAGACACCTTACTCACAAGACGTTGGGGTAAGTTCCATATGCTGAAGCCGCACAGTGCTCCGCATATTAAAGACGCACGTCGCATGTCTAGTAAAATATGGACTTGTATGTATTTTCTCTCTTTGTGTGTAAGACGTGATATATCATGCAGTATTGTGGTACAATATTTAAACACAGTCAAAATACACAAGTTTCCAAAATAGATAACAAAATTTCCGTGGTCACTCACGGACTTATATACAAAATACAAATATTGTTAGCCGTGTACATGCACGGACGAATAGAAACAATACATATTCATAGGTTACAAACCAAAGTGTCAGAAAGGGATCATAAAGTAGGAGCATCCTACATAGAGGGGAAAAACTTACCCATTTCTGCTTGCTCTTCGACCAGACACGACAACCATTCATCACTTTCTTTCCGCTTCTGGGCTTGAGCCGCAGTCCTCTCCAGCACCACACTTAAGGGTTCTTCGTCAAGCACGATCCTGGTTACGTCCTCATATATGGGAAGTGTCAGGTGGCTGGGGGATGGAGTGAAGGCAGCATGGGAGGACGCGCTAGGACTGAGCCTTCCCATGATTTCCATATTTGACGCATCTTTGGTGGCCTCCAGTTCGTCCAGGAATGGGTAGTGCAGATCTCGCATCACGGCCATAGAGGCAGTCATCTTGCTAGCAGCTTCAGGCTTAAAGAAGGCATGATTGGCGACATCCTCTCCCTTCGTGATCAGCTCAGCGGCCTCAACCATTCCCTCGTGTCGTCCGTGGTCAATACCATCAGACACAAGGTTCGCGAATTGTTGCACAAATTCCGGGGCCTCTAATACCTTCATGACGGCCAGGCGTGCTCCGTGCCCAACCATCCACCTACGGCCGGCAATAGTTGTTAGCAGTTGGGGGCATAGCACATTGTCACGCTCGGCAGTGAGGGCATCAATCATCAACTCTTTTTGGGCAAATGCCTCTTTCAGCTCTTGGATGACCGCCCTCTCATCAGCAAGGTCCCTCTGTACTTTCTCCATGTTTTGGACGGCCAGGTGCGCGTCTTCTAGTTTCTTGTTAAGCACGTCTACTTGGTTGGAGTACGAGTGGGCAGAAGCTTCCGCCGTGGCTACCTATAAGGAAAATACGTGTTAGCATATATTCCTTTTATAATATGGGTGGTGCGGTACGGATATGTACCTTGGTGGTTGCAGCATCTAGTTGTGACTCAAGATTGGCTACTTGCTGGTCGTATTCACTCGCGCGGGCTGACTGTTTTTTAATAGTCGCCTCGGCACTGGCCAGTTGGGATTGGAGGTCGGCAATTTGAGCTTCATTATCTACAATCATCTTCTCCCTCCGTCCAACTTTCCTCTTAAGAGAGTCAACATGCCCAAGTGCGGCTTCAAACCTCACCCTCATCGAGGTACCCATCGCCATTTGGTGTACCAGGGCACCATTATACTCATCCGCCAAATCTGCATGGCTGAGCGAATTTACCTCTCGCACCAAGCTTGGTGGTATGCAATTGTTGAGGTACTCCCGGCACTCCTCGGCGTCCCTCAGTCGTGATGCCGTTGTGATATTCCATACAGGGTTGAACGGTTGAGGGGCGCCGGACGCGGGGAAGTCTTGGGATGCTGTGGGTGAACCTTTTTTAAATACAGGGCCGGACTTTGTGGGGGCCGTGGTGTTTTCTTCCATTTCTTTTCCTTTCCCCTTGTCAATTTGGGTGTTAGAAGGAGGCGCGGCACCAGTCTGGTCGTCCCTGTGAAACAAGTTATGAAATATCTTAAGTACTGCTTACAGGGAAACTTGTCATTCTTACATATTAGGATGGATTATTACATGTCGTTTCTTGCTAATTCGGAGGCGGTTGGGGCAATCTGAGTGACGGGATCGACATGAGCGGCCCGGATAGCCTCGGAACCCTGGGTAGCACTCCCGACAGATTGATACAAGGGGTGTTCTTATCGCAGTCTCTTGGCAGGAGCATTGTGTTCACCAATCTCGACTGAAGCAGTTCTCCTCACACGGTTGCTTCTTTTTCGTGTACGCCTGGCGACGGGCTGCATTGTTGTTTCGTCGATCTCCTCCTCGACTCCATCTTCTTCCTCTTCTTCCAGGTTGACTTGTTGCTGTACTTCTTCATCATCATCGCCCATCAGTCGGCGAATGCTGGAGGTGGTTAATTCAATATTATCCCCCTGCTGCTCCCTATGTGGTGAGGAGGGCCCGGCTCCTCCTTCATTCACCTGGTTATCACCATCAACATTGTTTCCATGATCTTCCTCGTCCGAATGAGGATCTGGCACGGCTTCAAGAGCAACCGTCACGGGTCGGGTATGCTCAAGAAGGGGTTGTTCATTCTCACGAAGAGGACGAAGGCCCTCCGGTACAAGCTTCGGGTCGCCCTGGCGCAAAAGTCCAAAGAATTTCATCTCTGTTCAGCACAAAACAACATATGTTAGCCATTTATCAAATAATTGTATGCATTTTTTGCGTACGGATGTTAGCCTACCTTCGCCCTGCCTTCTCCAAAAAACGGGATACCTATTGGATGGACCAAAGTAATTGCGGCTAATCCCTAGCAAACATAGGAATGATTCGGGAAGGTTTCTATGGAACCCAGTCCTATTCAGATCTAACTCTTGGGAATGACGGGGGTTGTATGTACTTGTGTGCGGCTTGGGGTCGTGAGGAATCCTAGTTCTAATAATGTAATCGCCCGGCCATACCACTGCGTCAATGAAAAAGTAGTGATCATACCAATTTTTCAATGAATCCATTGGTTTATTGTGCGATTGGGGACTGTTGGAGGCTCGTTTCTTAAAAGATACCCAACCGTTTACTATGTTGGGAACATAAAAGAGCCGGAATAATTCTACGGTTGGGGGGATTCTCCTAGCACGGCAAAGGATCTCGAATTGACTAATTTTACAGGCACCTATGCAGTAGAGCTGACTAATGTGTACATCATAGTATCCTAACAGATCTACAAGAAAGTGGGTGAAGGGGATGCGGTAATTAGCCGCATCAAAGAGGCGAGTATACAAGCCAATCTTACCCGCTGGAGCCTCAGTTATGAGGTCTCCAGCGCCAGGAAGTGAGGGGTGTAGGTTGGTAGGGATGAAATAGTTTGTACAAAAGTGGTTTAATTGGTCTTGGGTCATGATATTCAGCACGGATCCAATGGTAGGGCTGTTTCTATGAGCCATTACTAACAAAAAGTGTAAGGACGTGATGTTCTAACCTGCGTGTGAAGGGATCCGTGCGTATTTGGTTCAAGCTAAGAGGAAAGCTTTAATGGCAGAAATGGAGGTTATAACTGTGTGTTTCACACAGCCGTGGGGGTGGCTTATTTATAGGGTTGCCTCATGGGTCACGACCTGTTGGATGTGTGACACGTGTTGGCCACTATCTTAATCGTGTGGCTAGGGGGCAAGTGGCAAGTGAAATGTCAGGTGGGACCCACGGGTCACTTTTGACTCAAACGTTTGCACTGCTCGAGGTTCTGACTGTTTGCACTTTTGTCAGTCAAACAAGTCAGATGAACAGTTATTAATGTCGGGTTATGCGGCTCTTACGTAAGACTTGACATTTAATGCTATATTTAATTTGTCTCGGTCGCTATATGTGGCTGAGATATTGATGAGATAACTTCCAAAGCCAGGTTGCCACGTGCGGCCAATACAAATTCTTGAACAACTTGTTATTTCTTAGTTTCCTTGGTACGTCCGGGGAGCATCTTGGTAGTCTAGAGGTTACAGCTATGGTCGTAACAACTAGACTGGGGGGACATGATGACGTATAGTCCCCAACCGGGTCATGAACTCGGCCCATGGGTACTACCCGTATCCAGCCCATCACAGATGGGTGGAATAATGTTATTCAGGCTTATGGGCTTGGATGAACAGTACCCGCGCACATGTGTGCGGCCCACGGCCCGGTGCGGCCGACATGGCCGACATAGGGTTAGACAGAATAATATTTTGTCTAGGAATATCTTTATCCCAATGGGAGAGGATATTCACTACCAGAATTAGAAGATAACAATCATTCTAATTCTGGTGATTATCTCTTCCTTGGGGCCGAAGCATCAGTGAAAGCCCACTAGGGTTTCACTGCCTATAAAAGGAACCCTCAAGGGTTCCACAAAGGTATTACGATTCATACTCTAAACTCACATAAACCCTAAAACCGATTACTTACTCTCACGCCGGAGTCTAATCGTGGGAAACATTCCCACGGTAAGCTTAACGCGTGCTGTTTAGTGTGCAGGATCCCAACCAAATGATTCACTTGGTGCAGGAGCCGGAGCCCAGCCAACCCGGATTAAGCCTAATTCGGGTCTAGCAAGGATCAACCAACTTTTGCATCAACATTATCTATTAATTTTCTTATCAAATCTTTTTATTTTTTGATTTTTTGATAAAAAAAATTCGTCTCATTTTTTTAATCTGTCCAATCTGTTTTCTTTGTTTCACTTTTTATAAAAATCATCCGTTTTGTTTCTTTTTAGATCAGTTTTAATTTCTTTTAAAAATCATCCATTTAAAATCAGGTTTTTATATAATCAATTTCTTTAAATATTCAATTAGTTTGTTATAGTTTGTCCAATCAGTTTCAGTTTTAGATCAGCTTTTAATCACATTTTTTTATCATTTTTTTAATCAGTTTTCTTTTTCTGGGTGACAGTCATTTTTTAATCAGTTTTCTTCTTCTTTTCTTCCCCCAACCAATCTGTCAAAACCCTCTCGTATTGATCCATCTGTATCCACTTTCTGTTTCCTTTTCTTGTTATTCCGGATAAGCCAAGATATTTCGTATAACAGTTTATTCCGTGTAACAGTTTATTCCGAATAGCAGATATTCCGCATAGCCTTTTTATTCCGCATAGCCTTTTTATTCCGTATAGGCTTGTTATTCCGTATAGGCTTTTTTATTCCGTATAGGTTTTTTTTATTCCGTATAGGCGTCTTATTCCGTATAGAGTTTATTCCGCATAGCCATTTCTTAACTCAACGGACTCAACTTCCCCATTTTGACTCGACCCTGACCTCAAACTGGTTTCAAAACATCAACAGACTCATCTTCAAACCATTTTGACTCCCTCACCTCTCTCGACTCCAAACCCCTCTCGGACACCACTCACACACCCTCGAACCTCACAACTCTCGACTCATTTTTTTTAAACTCCCTCACCAACTCCCCACTCGCTCCAACACCCTCACACCCTAACAGTACTCTCGACCCTCACACCCTAACTCCCTCACACCCAAACCCACAACTCTCGTCTTGACCCTTACTCTCACCCTGACTCCTGACTCATCAAACCAAAGACTCCCCCCTCACCCACACCCTCGTTAACAACATCTCATCTAACTCAGACTCAAATTTTTCACTCAATTTCAGACCAAACCAAAAGACTCGACACAATCACTGGTAAGTCTTTTCATAAAACTCATTAACTCATCAATCATCAACTGTCACACTCCCAAAATATCAGAGTATAATGGCGACAAGGGAGTGGTGACGTCATGATTATCATACGCACATAGTCACAAAGAACGACCTCTAAATGAGACGTTCGGAAAATAGATCACTTGTAATTAATAAAATAAATAGTTTTAACAAAGTGCGGAAGCATAAACTGAATACAGTTACAAAACATAGTTTTCTCAAATGGTACAAATGATCGTTGTTTCAAAGAAATGACGGCAATGCATGAGACCTCATTTAGCATCTTCCTCCTTAATACCTGAGAAAAACATTGCTAAAGTTTCAATATAAAGTTGGTGAGTTCATAGGTTTATTTAGTTTGAAATGTTTAATGAACCACAAGATTTTCCCAAATGTGATGACAATATAACAGATACAAAGTCATCCCAAAAGTATTTATTACAGTCTAAGCTCGTGACACCGAAGCGTTAACAACACCGGCAGTATAATCATATAAATGTAGCCCAAACTAGATGCCTAAACCCACGACATCCTATCTCAGACTCAAATGAAACTGTGCCCGCTTGTCCCCTTGTTGGACAAGACAGACAGGGACGTCAATCCCGATAGATCTATCCATAACATTCGCGCTTACACAAAGTAATTAACGGTTCACGATTCACGGGCCAAAGCAACTGGGTTTTTAGTGGGACTTAGACTAATATATAAATCAGTAAATGCACTTGTGTTCACACGTTAAAATCAAGCAATGTCTCACCCCAAAAAGCAGTGAAAATAGTAAAGTGTGGGGCTATAAACTCACCTCGTTAATTCAGCAAAGAGAACGAAGATAAAATAGCTCGAGAGTACGGTTACGCTAGCCGCGACCTATTTAATTATGAGGATCGAGTTACGATACGAAAAATTATATTATTAAAAGACACGACACCCTAGTTGTGCTTGACGAAACCATACGTTTACGGAAAAGTACGACAAATAAAAGTCGGTTATTAAACGGTCGGGTTTTACGGGTTAAATTATACCTTTAATTTACAAAATTCGTTTCATGGGCTTATACTAAACTTAATCTATAAACTTGGCCCAACATGGGTCCAATACCCTTACTCACAACCGGCCCAAAGGTCATATGACCCGGCCCGGCCCATAGGCGGAATAAACAAGGAACAGGGAGTAAATAAACGTGTGTTACACACACAACTCTCAAAAACAGAGAGTTTCACTCTCTCTCTTCCCTCGAAAATAACTCCACCGCCCCAATCTCTTCTCTCTCTCAAATCTAGATCGGTTCATCCCTTCCATGGCTAATATCTTATCAGTTTGAGTATAACAATCGTATATGGGTGGTCTGAGATGTTTAGATCGCGTGAGATGTGGGGTTTCATCCCCACATCAAACCGATTGGGTTCCTGATGTGTTCATCCTTATGGTCACGTTAATCATCAGCCAATAATCAAAGATAAGTTTGTTTCTTCTTAATTTCTTTTACAAAAGCTAATTGATTTTTGATTTATAAAAGATCAGTGGGTTTGATTAATTTGTATAAACTTGTTGAGAACCATAAGGCTCTCGGATTTGAAATAATCGAATTAGGGTTTTGAAATATTTGGGGGTTTTTATCAATCTCGGGTTTAAATGCAATTAATTGATGTTTTCTTGTATAAAATCAAACTAATTTTAATATATAATCGGTTTATAAAAATTAGGGTTTCGGTCAATTGGGGGTTTTTGCATAACTCGTTTTCAATTAAATTAACTATGGGATTCGGATTTAGATTAGGTTTAATTAGTGTTTTAATTAATAAAAAGTCAATCTATGGTTTTTATAAAATTGGGGGTTTTTACATTCGGGCGATTACTCATGATTATGTGGTGTTTTTGGAATGTGGAAATTGTTAATTTAATGTTTAAAAGGTTTTTAAATTTCTAGAGTTTCGATTTGAAATGGGGTTTTTATACCCGCGGCATGGTTGAGGGTTTTTAGGGTGTTTCTGTAAAAATGAAAGTGATTAAGACATTTGGTTTAGATGGTATTGATTGTTGATAGTTTCGGCAGAAAGTAAGTAGCTTGGTTTGGTTCTCGGTTTGGCCTTGAATTGAGTATCGGTTTGGTTTGACTTGGGTCTCGGTTTGGTTCTTGGCTTGGTCTTGTTTGTGGTCTTGGTTGGGTCACGGTTTGTTCTAAGTCAGGGTCTCGGTTTGGTCTAAGTCGGGTCTCGGTTTGGTCTAAGTCGGGGTCTCGGTTTGGTTGACAGAAAAAGTAAAGTTATAGCCATGTTTCAAGTACTAGTAATAAGGTTTAACCTTTTCAGTGTTTAGCTAAAAATAAGACCGTTACAACGACTAACACATTGGTTTGTTTATTCGCAGGTTTGTAAAAGACGAGCACAACTAAGACTTCATATTAGGAAAAACGAAGAGACGAAAAGACTCACAATGGGATGCTAAGTTTCGGTTTGCAGGTTCGGACGAGATGGAAGGCTTGACTCTTTCGGTTTTGCAGGTTGGACGCGACGTGTGGGTCGGCTGGACACTAATCTTCACCTACCCAGGAGTTGTATTTGAAAGACTTGTACAGGATTTGTGTTTGTAATTTGGACTGTGATAAACTTTGTATTTGGACATTGGGTAAACTTTGGATTTGTATTTAATCATGTATTGATAGTCTAGGGTTACCTTCAAGCTGAAAATGGTAACTTGTGATATACCCAAATGGGGTAAACTAGGCATGTGTGCTGTCTTGTAGTGGTTAGTGGGTAATAAACTATGTGTTTTATTTGTAGCTGGGCATATGACTGAAATTGAGACTCTTGTAAGGCAAGTTTTGCAATAAACATGAATGAAAGTTTATACTCAACAATATGTACATGTTGTAACAGTTATATAATTCGACTCGGGTTCACGGTGTTTAAGTTTAGACGCGAACTGAATAAACACGACTCAATAACCGTTTGACACACGATCCCAAAACAAAGGCAATTTCGCGAGACTTCACGTGATCTAGTGAGTATGCCAAATAAACGTACGGCAAACATAAAACGCCCACCAACTTCGTGTATTGCATTCAACTTAATAATCGCGAAAACTCGAGATGTTACATATGCTCTCCCTAAAAAGGGCTTTGTCCGCAAAGCAAAATAATTAACACAATCATGTCGACAACTCGTCGGTAAACAGTTAAAGTACTCGTACTACATGAATAAATTAAGATGGAAATTTGACGGATGTCACATCAACCGAGACTCATCAACACTCATCAGACTAAAACACCCTCACACACCTCTCGCATCACCATCAAAACCCAAGTACCCTCGACTACCTCGACTGCCACTTCTCCTAAGACCCCCTCAATCTCACCACAACTCTCGACAGACTTATTCACCTACACCTCTCGACTACAAAGACTCGAAGAGCCTCGGACTCACACACAAGACTCGACATAATTGACTCACTCTTCTCTCGGTCAAACATTCCCCAACACCACAGACACTCTCGACTACACGACAGAAAGACTCGACAGATGAGAGAAAGATTGTGATTAGACAATAAAAAAAAAAAAAAAAACCTACCCGAGACCTTGTCTGATCAAGATCTTGAAGCCTTGTTTATTTAATTCGAATTGAAAGAAATCATTTGATTGTTCTTCGTGGGCTGCTTCGGGTGTATAATAACGAGTTATGTGGGGATTTGCGATGGAAAGCGTTTCACTTGATTAAATGCGGTTTGGTAGATAGTTGGACTTGGATTTGGGGAATTAAAAGATTATGAAAAGATTGGATCTGGTTTGCTGTAGATTAGGTTTTTCTGGGAGTGTTTTATATCGGTGAGGAGAGAGAGAGTTAAAGATATTATTGCTGTGAGATTGATTTTTTTTTGAGATTTATATTAAGAGGCGGAGGAAACAAAGTAGTAGTGGGGGAGGGCCACGTTTTTTTTGAGACGGAGGAAACAAGAAACATTTTTGTGATTTATATATATAAAAAAGGGGGTCGGAGGATCCTAAGCAAAAGGGGGTAGGTGGTGCATTTGATTATAAGCCACGTGTGGGAATTTAATGGTATTTGGTTTATTGGGGCGGAGGTTATAAAATATCACTTGCCACGTTTCTTGTGCATTGACTGCCATGTTTTGGCAATTTTTCAAAGTTTTTTTTTTCAAAGAAAGAAGACATTTTTGTTTCATATATCAGATTTTTAACTTGCATTTTAGTGAAGTTAATTTTTTTATTTTTAGTTAACTTTTTAATTTAGTTAATTTAGTATTTTTGTCAATTAATATTTTGTCACTTGTTGGTTTTTGGCAAATCGTGTTGAGGCGGGTATTTTAAAAGAATTAACGTGGAAAAATATTTGACGGGTTCAAAGTTTTTGTGGCCGGATTTGAAGACAAAGTGACGAGTCAACGTGACGGGATTTATTTTTAGCGACTACGGATTTTTGATCGGGTTTAATTCATAATCGTTTGAGCCGACAACAATTTTTGAGCCGAGTCGAATTGTAAAAACCCGAAAACAACAACATCCACATCATTTTTTTTTTCTTTTCCTCGATTTTCAATGGATTCGTTCGATTCGACATGTCAAAAGGGAGAAGCGCATAAAATGCAAGACAAAGTTAGAAAAAGTGGCATCACTTCATTTCAAATGCTTCAGTCTCATCTTGTCACTCTTTCGAGGATTCAAGGAGGGAACGAATTTGTGACCATCTTTGGACAAGATCGTCATATATTTATCGATTCAATATTCACCACTTTGACCCAACTCGCCGAGCAACTCAACAATGAAACCTTCAATCACTCTGCATCGGCACTTGCATATAAGACTCTTGTGACACAACTCACGCCTTTCCTCCAATACAATATCATCAAGTCTGAAAGTTCAGTGATTTGCCAATCTTTTCTTCGAGATACACATACCGAGCTTCGAGTTTTCCGTGATACAATATTGAAACTCATGACATCGGTCTCGTCTTCGATTTATCAAAGATCACAACTTCAGCAAGTGTATGATAATGGAGTGCAAGAATCAATGACGCAGATGCAAGAGGAGAATGGTCATACGGTTGACAACTTGGAGCCTAACGATGGCACGAGCACAGAATCAGGAGGACAACATGATGCCAGTGGCACGTCAGGGAATGTTCACGAGATTTCTCTTGATGACACCTTACCCATTTATGACGCAGAGCCTGCAAGCATGGTACAATGTAATGTTGTTTATGATGTATATGTTGATGCCATGCCGCATATTGAGCATTCTGAACCTAATTATGACAAACATGGGATGGAAAAGAGTGATAGAAATACCACTTCTGATTCATCCGATGTGAGTCATAATGGGGGAGAAAGTGTTCAAAATGCTAAACATCATGATAATTGTATTTTGGCTGCTTCTGCTTCTGCTTCTAAGATTAGAGAGCTCGAAACGATTGTAGCTCAATAATCAAAAGATCTTGAGGATGCCAAACTTGAATTTTCTAAGAAAACGGACAAATTTGAAGCATACTTTGAAAAACTTGAAAAGTCTAACGTTGTTCTTGAAATAAAATTGGATCAAAAAGTTTGAGATTCTAAAGCTGAAAAGGATAATCTTTTGAAACAAATTCAGTTTCTAGAGTCTAAATTGGCATCCCAAGATAGAGTGCTTAAAGAGAATGAGACATTAAAGGCTCAAGTACAGGAAAAGGTCTTTGCTATAGCCGCGTTGAAAAACGAGTTAAGGAAAAGTAAAGGACCTAGTGTGGACACTAAGCTTGAAAAACCATCAATCTTGGGGAAACCGCCTACAAATCAGTTCGTCAGACAACCTACTGCATTTAGATCCGAGCGACCACAATCCTCGAGACCGCGGTTTGCCTCCCAAGTTGATTTGGTTCATCTTCCTAGACCAGTCACTCCAGCAACTAGGACCAATGCGATCAAAACAGATTTGGCAGGACCTAATCACATGATTACCTCTAGTTTCCCTAAAAATACCAAGACCACATCTAGAACTAGTTTAAATGACGTTTGCCATAAATCTGGTCTAAGGGAAGTTATGCAAAAGACACATGTAAGAGATAGCAATGTCCAACCTAGTCAGATGCCTTCTAGATTACCCAACACTGCTAACCGTAGCATGTCATCTCCTAGGAGCATCGATCAATCATCTAGGAAATACTCGGACATTAAATATGCTACTTGTAAAACATGTAGAAAATGTGTCTTTACGGCAAATCATGATTCTTGTGTCAAGAAATTACTTGATGAGGTGAACTCCCGTGCTAGAATTAAGTCCCAGTGGATAGCTAAAATCAAACCTTTTGGTAAAGTTTGGCGCCCCACTGGTAGAACTTTCACTCTTGTAGGAAACGAGTGCCCTTTAACTAGGATAGTCTCTGATTCTACTAAGACTACTAGGGAGGAAATCGATAAAGATGATACGTCACTTAAGCCTAAACTTAAGGGTTTCTATAAAAGGAAACGTTTTCCAGCTAAGATAAGTGAATCATCTACTCAGGTCGCCTCTGACACAAGTAAAGCCAACTGTGAACCCCCACGTGCTTTTAAAATTGATATCGCTAACCCATGTCAAAGCAAGCAAATTCCTAATGAGAATGCAGGTACCAAAGTTGATGTTCCAAAAGAACGAAGCGGTCCAATCATTGTATACCGTTCAACTAAGGATACTCTCATAGTTTGGTTGCTGAAGAAGCAGATATCAGAGAAACAAGTGTCTCAGGGGATTCATGGTTAAGCTTAACTGCACAAGGACTTATAGTCACATCACAGACTATAACTCGATCTTCAAAGAAAGGAAAGTCTATCGCCGATGGTAAACTTATCCTAACAACGAGAAATTAATTTTTCTCGGGCATGAGCTTATATCAAAAAAACATTCCAAGTTTTTAAGCTCATGCACAGAGGCTTATAGATAAATGACAGTCTGTAACCCGTTCTTCAAAGGCAGGAAAGTTTATCGCCAATGATAAACTTATCCTTACAACGAGAAATTAAATTTTCTCGGGCATGAGCTAATATTAAAAACATTCGAAGTTTTTAAGCTCATGCACAATGACTTACAGTTAAATGTCAGACTGTAACTCGAACTTAAAATAAAGGAAAGTTTATCTTTTATAATAACTTATCCTCTTAACGAGAAATTCACCTTTCTCGGTCATGAGCTTGTATTAAAACATTCAAAGTTTTAAGCTCAGAAAGGAAAGTGTATCTTTTAAATAAGAGAACTTTTCCTCATAACGAGAAATTAACCTTTCTCGGTCATGAGCTTTCCGTTAAAACAGTCAAAGTTTTCAAGCTCATGAAAACGACTTCTAAGTAAATGTCAGCTTAGGACTCGTCATTCAGATAAAAGGAAAGTTTATCGCCGATGGTAACTTATCCTTAACAACGGGAAGTTCACAACTTCTCGGACTTGAGCTCGCTTTTAAGATATTCAACATCTTAAGCTCAAGTAATTGTTTTTCAAAACTTGGAACACAATTTTTCAAGAATTTTTTCAAAAGATTTTTCTAAATCTTTCAAAATTGTGTGTTCAAAATGTTTTGATAAAAAGAGCATGTCTTCTGGAATCGGTAATATTTACGAACCTAGAAATGTCATTCAATAATGACACGGGGTTGTAAATAAAGTTCGAGCAGAAGTTTAAATGATTTAAAACATGCTTAAAATGGTTTGCTATTATTTTCGATAGTAACCCGCTTTTCACATTAAAGTCAAGCATTTCACCGGAAAGCTTTGTCTTCAAAATCCGAAGTTATCAACTCCACAATCCAAAGTTCGTTGCAATTGATATCTACATACTCGACGATGCGACTACTCAAACGGTGACTACAACTCTTTCAATAGAACACGGGTCAATAATTGAGGGGGAGCAATTGTCCAGCATTCAGAATCCTTGATGCCGAGAGTGCCAAGTTCACATATTGGTGTCAAGACAACGATATCAATCATACACATGGAGTCAAGAGATAACTTCAGACGTGACGAGGTGACCAACATTCATGAACAAGAACCATGTGAATCTTTCATATGATGTTCTCCATCATTCAGGTCCAACCTCGTAAATTGCTAATCTTGTGAATTCATTATCATATATGATCTTTGCACGTGATAAATACCTTACACTTGTGTTTAAAAGGTATTTCATTTACGTTTCAAGTAGACCCTCATTAATTTGAGGGGGAGCTTGTGTAATTCATGAAGATAATTGGATTTGCATTTTTCTTCCCAAATTTTCTTAAAATGCTATTAAATCAATTGATATTAAAAACATCGATTGGGTTAATATTTTTAATATGGGGGAGAAAATGTGATTTAATATGGGAAATGATTAATCACAAATGGTTTGACTTAACGTGCTAGCTCATCCCGACATGTGCGAAATGTTTTCGGATATCGTGGCATATGTTAAGGGGGAGCAAAATGGATTTGCACTTCAAAATGGATTTCATGGTGACATACGCTTACCCAAAACATCTTTATTCACGACGGTGAAGATTGTGGTGACATAAGGATGGTAGGATAGGTTAAAGTCCAATGATTTCTCTAGAACCGGAGGAATCTTCCCAAGGACATTCCATAGCTAGAAATAGTAGTCCTTAGGAAAGATGGAGAAAGATTGTGAACGTAGCTGAATGCCGACCAAGTACTTAAGTTAGCACTGGAACAATCACAACAAGGTGCTAGTTATGACGTATTGGTAAGCATTGAAGGGGTTGAAGAATGAAAAAGAATTGTAAAGATAAAGGGTGTAAAGAAAGAAGCCCTCCTTACAACCTTAGGCAGAAACCGAGTCAATTCATATGCTATTGAGATCATTTTTAATGATTCTTGATATTGAAGAAAGACATCATGGACCCAGTGAGGCAATGCACAACCCTTCCCAGCTAACTCAAATATCTCTCAAAAGGTATTTGTTTTAATCACACGGAGATCAACACATTATCTATTGGTTTATTCACTCCGAATAAATTGGTATTGAAATGGTGGCACTCCTCTCCAGCCTCCGATCACTAAAATCCAAAATGCACGATCGAGTCTAGAGCCATTTGAGATCATCAAATATCTCATTAGGACACACTTTCATATTTCCTTGCTTCTTCACACACTGTGAAAAGTAAGAAAGATCTTAAGAGTCCTACGCAAAATCTTCATGATCTTGCCTGAACATCCGAGTAATACGAAAGTATTTACAATGAAGATGGAAATCCTTCTTGAGCGAATATCAAAAAGCTCATGGTAGGTGACTTGTGCGATTCTTTATGAATCAAACTTGTGATAACTGGAAAGCAACAGTGTTTTAATTCTTAAATGAATTTAAACACGTTCCAGGCCTCTACGCAATATCTTAGTGATCTTGCCAGAACATTCAGAGTAATACTATTAAGTATTTACAGTGACGAATGGAAATCCTTCTAGTGTTAACATCAAACAGCACTTGGTAGGTAACTTGCAAGATTCTATATGAATCAAGCTAGTGACAACTAGAAAGCAACGATGGTGCGGTTCTTAATTGAACTTCACTTGTTCCAGGAACATGAATTGACGGCTTCAAATCATGCGGATAATATTATCCAAGTGATTCACTCTTTACGTTCGCAGTCAGCTTTGGACGGTCGAGTAAAGAGAACGGGTTTACCCGCGAAATCTTGTCAAGGAGGTTCTTTATTGAAACTACCTGCCACAAGTACGATATTTAATATCGTCCAACGGTCTTCACCGACCGGAGGTAAAATGCTACCGAATTAGAATGAAATGTTCAAGTCCATTTCATCCATGTATATGGTTTGTTGCTAACTGTCTTAGCAGCGTAACAAGAAAGTGGCATTGCGGTGTATAATCCAGAAGAAGTCGTCACCACATGCTTATACTACATACACTTAGTACTTCAACAAATTCAAGAAAGTCTGGAGGTCAAGTCTTCCGCTGTATCAAACTCTGAAGCTTTCAAGAATTTAAAGGTATAAGTATGTGGAACATGAAGTCACGAAGAGGCAAATTTCACAAGTGATGAATGCACAAGGTCAAGGCAAGGAAACATGCTCAAGACTAAAGTCAAAGATCACATCAAGCATATTCACAAGAACAAGATCGAAGACTCAAGCATAGTATGCTAGGTTTAAGATTTTGTAAAATGGTGTGACCTCCCTTAGGGGGAGATTGTTGGAAATACGTTTTCCCAAAGAAAGTCTCGGTCACATCATTATTAGCATAGATCACGAGCTATAGACTATTTAGGACATTGTAACTTGGAGTGACCTCCCTTAGGGGGAGATTGTTGGAAATACGCTTTTACGTATTTAGAAAGGATCGGTCACTCCAAAGATATATTCTAGTACTGGGCTCGTGATCCATTTGTAAACTATATGGTCCATATAGCCCACATGTAGGGTGGGCTATATATACCCCCTCCTAGCATGTTAGGAGGGGTGGTTCTTTTTCATTTCATACTTTTCATTCAATAAAATACTTTTTCTCTCTCTACTTTTCCTTTCTCTCCTTTCTCTCTCTACACCCCATCTTCATCTTTCCCATCTCCTCCATCTTATCAATAGATCCAATCCATAGTTTACCAAATCCTAAGATTACGTAGACCTTCAATGTATCAAAGATTACTAGGTTTAGCTATAACAACAGCTTTCCTGTAATAAGAGGTAAGCACAATAGCTTATGAATTTATGTCATCTTACTTCTGGCAAGATGGGCAAGGCTAAAACATATCCTTTTTAATATGGACATCCAACCCACCACCAGTTCACTTGTTCCCTTGTATCCCAAACGAGTAAACTTGAAAACCCGAGAAACTAGACTAAAATGGCAACACGCCAAACATATCAACAACCAACAATGTTTTCAACTGTTGAAATCCTTATAACCCGTTCCTAGAACATAACTTCAGTTGTTAATTTAGAAAAATCACAACCCATTTGGACCAGTTCCGTTATTTGTAAATCACACTTTTTGACCCAGTTAGAACAAATAATAATATGTTCTTTACTAACCTGCTTCTAAAACCCTTGCATAGGCCCTGGCCAAGCACCAACTCTCCAAAACCTGTTCTTTACTAACCTCCTTTGAGCCACGAAAAACATAAACTTTCGACATTCACCATATCCTAAATCTTAAACCTGGCCCCGAGTCCCCAAATGAAACAAACCCTACCAAAGCATTCTCAAGAAAAATTCAAGTGCACCAAGCCTACAAGAATTAATTTTTACCATTAATTGGTTTGCTGAACACATTCATCTTACAAAATATAGTCTTGAAAAACAATCATTAGATAAGAATATGATACAAGAAATTACCTCATAATATAGCTAAGCATGAACCTTTTCTCTGGAATCAAAAGACGACTCTTTACTTGTTGCTTGATAATACCACCATTTTTATCCTCATCCACCACAACTGCATCATCTCCAAAACTCCTTTTAAGAGACAATATAAGTTATGGTCATGAATAAAATCTTATCTATTAAAGCGAAAACATAAATTAATATTGACCAATCACAGGTCGAGATCTAAAAGTAACAAAACTGATTTTGATTTTCTTTAATTAATACATAGCCTCAGATCCATAATTATATTGAAGAAAAAATGAAAAAGAACCTATTTTTGTGGATATATGAACTGGAAATCGGGACAAGTTTAAATCTTCATGACCTGGGGCGGGCGAGGATAATACTAATGAATGTTGGGAGGTGAAGCAAGGATTAGCAATGGAGAATAGCGGGACAATCTCAGATGTGAGGATAAGTTTGTTTTAGAGATAGAAGATAGAGTAAGGATAAGTTTTGAGATTTGGGATGTGAGGTTCACCAGGATAGAGGAGGGACAATTTGATTTTTGGTGAAAAATATAAGCGGGACAACTGAAAATTCTGAAAATGTTATATCCGTGGCAAATTTACTCTTACATTTCTACGGATATTTTTTGTGAGAAATATATGGGTAATTACCCACGGATTTCCCACGGATTTATATTATCTATGGGAAATTACCCACGACTTTCCCACAGACATGATCATTTCCTTTTATTTTTCTTGATATATATACATTTTTACGTATATACACGTCCGCATACCTACATAAAAGATATCAATAGACAAAATGATTTTCATAAACGTGATGTTCAACAGTCGACAGTGAATCCTTGTACAAGAGATGTTCGACGGAGTCGTCAGTAGGATATTTTCGTACACAAGAAGTTCAACGGATGAGTTAAGAGTGTAATGTTATACATAAGATGTTAAACGGATGGTCCGAAAAGTATCGTTGTACGTGAGATGTCAAACGGATAACTCAATATAATATCGTTGTACACGACATGTTGAATGGATGAGTCGATAGAGTGTCGTTGTATATGAGATGTTCAAATGATTAGTCGATAGGGTGTCGTTGTATACGAGATGTTCAAAGGATTAGTCGATAGGGTGTCGTTGTATACGAGATGTTCAAAGGAGTAGTCCATAGGTTATCATAGTATAATATATGTTCAAAGGAGTAGTCGATAGGGTATCATTGTACACGAGATATTCAATAGATTAGTCGATAAGGTGTCGTTGTATACGAGATGTTCAAATGATAGTCGATAGGGTATCGCTGTATACGAGATGTTCAAATGAGTAGTCGATAGGGTATCGTTGTATACGATATGTTCAAATGAGTAGTCGATAGGGTATCGTTGTATACGATATGTTCAAATGAGTAGCCAATAGGGTATCGTTGTATACGATATGTTCAAATGAGTAGCCGATAGGGTATCGTTGTTTACGATATGTTCAAATGAGTAGTCGATAGGTATCGTTGTATACGAGATGTTCAAATGAGTAGCCGATAGGGTATCGTTGTATACGAGATGTTCAAATGAGTAGCCGATAGGGTATCGTTGTATACGATATGTTCAAATGAGTAGCCGATAGGGTATCATTGTATACGATATGTTCAAATGAGTAGTCGATAGGGTATCGTTGTATACAATATGTTCAAATGAGTAGTCGATAGGTATCGTTGTATACGAGATGTTCAAATGAGTAGCTGATAGGGTATCGTTGTATACGAGATGTTCAAATGAGTAGTCGATAGGGTATCGTTGTATACAATATGTTCAAATGAGTAGCCGATAGGGTATCGTTGTATACGAGATGTTCAAATGAGTAGTCGATAGGGTATCGTTGTATACGATATGTTCAAATGAGTAGTCGATAGGGTATCATTGTATACAATATGTTCAAATGAGTAGTCGATAGGGTATCGTTGTATACGAGATGTTCAAATGAGTAGTCGATAAGGTATTGTTGTATACGAGATGTTCAAATGAGTAGTCGATAGGTATCGTTGTATACGTGATGTTCAAGTGAGTAGTCGATAG
This sequence comes from Glebionis coronaria, assembly GCA_025667525.1. NCBI lineage: Eukaryota > Viridiplantae > Streptophyta > Magnoliopsida > Asterales > Asteraceae > Glebionis > Glebionis coronaria. Next base: position 1,933,717 of record JANFOE010000322.1, on the reverse strand, counting down.
GGTATCGTTGTATACGAGATGTTCAAATGAGTAGCCGATAGGGTATCGTTGTATACGAGATGTTCAAATGAGTAGTCGATAGGGTATCGTTGTATACGATATGTTCAAATGAGTAGTCGATAGGGTATCGTTGTATACGAGATGTTCAAATAAGTAGTCGATAGGGTATCGTTGTATACGAGATGTTCAAATGAGTAGCTGATAGGGTATCGTTGTATACGAGATGTTCAAATGAGTAGCCGATAGGGTATCGTTGTATACAAGATGTTCAAATGAGTAGTCGATAGGGTATCGTTGTATACGAGATGTTCAAATGAGTAGTCGATAGGGTATCGTTGTATACGAGATGTTCAAATGAGTAGCCGATAGGGTATCGTTGTATACGATATGTTCAAATGAGTAGCCGATAGGGTATTGTTGTATACGATATGTTCAAATGAGTAGTCGATAGGGTATCGTTGTATACGATATGTTCAAATGAGTAGACGATAGGGTATTGTTGTATACGATACGTTCAAATGAGTAGTCGACAGGGTATCGTTGTATACGATATGTTCAAATGAGTAGTCGATAGGTATCGTTGTATACGTGATGTTCAAATGAGTAGTCGATAGGGTATCGTTGTATACGGGATGTTCAAATGAGTAGCCGATAGGGTATCGTTGTATACGAGATGTTCAAATGAGTAGTCGATAGGGTATCGTTGTATACGATATGTTCAAATGAGTAGTCGATAGGGTATCGTTGTATACGAGATGTTCAAATGAGTAGTCGATAGGGTATCGTTGTATACGATATGTTCAAATGAGTAATCGATAGGGTATCGTTGTATACGAGATGTTCAAATGAGTAGTCGATAGGGTATCGTTGTATACGAGATGTTCAAATGTATACCAATACCTTCAATGACTCAAGTTTCCTCTCCAAGCTCTTCAACACCTCCAATTTATTCTTCGGGACCTTCGAGGTATGCAGAGTGTGCAAACTGCAAGCTCTTGACTACAAAGCTAAATATACTCGAGGCAACAATGGAACACAAATGCATCCCGAGCACCACACAATGAATTCAAATGCACTACTACATGAGCTTTATAATAGCGTGGGAAACATTAGTTTGTAGTAGTTTGTCATTTAGCATCTCGACTTCTCAATGTAATTCGTATGTTTTATCTACTGCGTAATGTAATTCATATGTTTTATCGACTTTGTAATGTAATTCGTATGTTTTATCATCTTTTTAGTGTAATTCGTATGTTTTTTAGACTTTGTAATATGATTCATATGTTTTATTGTTTAACTTTTTATCGACTTTATAATGTAAGTTGTATGTTTTATTGAATAAACTTTTATCAACTTTCTCACGGATGTATAATCACAAAATATTGGTAGTCTGCGGGAAATATGTGGGTAATATGTGGGAAATCCGTGGGAAAACCGTGGGAAATCAGTAATCCGTGGGAAATCCGTGGGTACCTACGGATTTCCCACGGATGGATAAATAATAAAATAATATGTTTTCCGTGGGAAATCCGTGGGAAAGTTCCGTGAGAAATCCGTGGGTAAATTACCCACGGATTTCCCACGGATGGATAAATAATAAAATAATATGTTGTCCGTGGGAAATCCATGGGTAAATTACTCACGGATTTCCTACGGATGGATAAATAATAAAATAATATGTTATCCGTCGGAAATCCGTGGGAAATACGTGGGTAAATTACCCACGGATTAATAAATAATAAAATAATACGTTGTCCGTGGGAAATCCGTGGGTAAATTACCCACGGATTTCCCACGGATGATAAATAATAATAATAATGTGTATACCATGGGAAATCCGTGGGTAATTCGCCATAGTTTTCCCACGGATGTGTAAAATAAAAAAATAGTTTTGTACTCTGTGGGAAATCCGTAGGTAATTTGCAATCCGTGGGAAGTCCGTGGGTAATTTGTCACGACTTTCCCACGACTTTCCCACGAAAAGCTTGGTCAATGCTTCTGTGGGAAATCCGTGGGTAAATTACCCACGGATTTCTCACGGAATTTTTTTTTGCCATTTCTGTGGGAAATCCTGGGAATACCGTGTCAAATTTCCCCCGGTTTTTGTTCCGTGGGAAAATTTTCGTGGGTAAAACCAGTTTGTGTAGTAGTGTTATATGTGTTATAAGTTTCACTGATTAATGACCTATAAAACAACAGTTACCATAATATATATATTGGTTTACATGAAGTCATGAAGTACTTATAAAATTTAGGTCTCTAAATAAGTACTTATAAGTGAAGTGCTTATAAAATTTTACATTTATAAATAAGCATTTACACTGAATATATCGACACATAAACCCTAAATATACACATAATGTGTCTAAAACAAATATAAGTATATACGCCTTATAAGCTTAAAAGCTCAATAATAAGTTGAGCATTACACGCTCATAGCTAAACTCGACAATGAGCTCGAGATCAGGCTACTCACGCGGCTCGTTAAGAGCTTAAATCGTTTATCCCTTTGTTTTGAAACATCAAGTTATCTTTTAACATAGAGATTTGTCTTAGAAGAAATATTGCAAGGCATCAATTAAGGAAAAAAGGTAATTAGAATATTAAGATATGAAGGTATAGTAGGTATATAATCACGGATTTGTCCCTACAAGGGAGTTGAGACTTCTAATCCTTCACACGTCATTATTGGTATTTTCCTAGGTCATAAATCAAGGAAATAATACTTTTCATTTATAGCATTTTCTAAAATTAATTTGTTAGTTTTGCCACTAGCTGCTGAAAAGAATAATGAATTTAATGATATATACTAATTTTAGAAACAACTCTCATATATGACTTCACAATACTAATTATAGTATTTGCAATTACTAAGTCATTCAATTCCACTTACATTAATTCCTTTTACTAAAACTATCTTTTTCATTTCACACATGATTCAGGATCACGTACGTGTCATTTGTTTTTCACAGAATACAATTTCTAAAAATAGGATTGTTAAAATTCAAAGATAGACAACAATTCTTTTTGTTCGTGTGGGTGTCATTAAATCGAGCTGGTTTAATATGCTTTACAACTTCCATGCAAATCTTTTTTGTGAACTTATCACGAGCTTCTTGAGGCAATAAAATCACAGCCGTCTAAATAAATTACTACATCTTTTTTGCAATGAAGATTGCTGACCACCTGTTTTTCAAATTATGATATATATATATATATATCGTTGTTACATGTTAACTTGTATCGATTCATGTGAACACGGACAGAACTAGAGTGAGTTTTGAGGAGCTTCGGGACATTCATGAATTCTTGTTGCGTAATGTTGAATATGTTAAAACTTCAATTTTTGTTATATTTGTGCTAAATTCAACTGATCCCTAAAAATTATATTTGTAATATTCTTTAGTTTACTGTAACTGCACCTGATTGTTTTGTAGCTTTTGTCCCTAAATTGGATCCGGTATTGTAAATAATGTCACTTTACATCAAATTCTTTTTGGTCATAGTTTGTAAATGTGTAACGGTTAATTTAAGTTTTAGAAAGTTTATAATATTTTGATGGACTAATTATCTATACAGTTTGCTACATATAATAGTGGTTTTGTCAAGTTTGATGATTAAAAAGAAATGTGTATTATGGAAGACATAACATATATAGTGAAACGAGCTATAAACTTAAACTGGGTTACATGGATGAAAAACCCTAATTTCGTTTAGCTTCTAATGAATATTCTAGCTTCTTGTTAGTTTTATTTAACAATGCAATCTGTTGTTCAAACAAAAAGTGAAAAGCTAATATATATTGGTTGATAATAAAATCATCAAACTTGCTCATATTAGACTTTAACGACTAACACAAGAAGACTTTTTGAATGGACAAGAATTGATAAATCGCGTATATCCGTGACTAATAAGCAAAATGTAATATACTTGCACCACCCAGGATATATGTTCTAGATTTATGATCAGATGAAAAATAAATTTAAAATGAAAAAAATGCAAAAAACTAGAAGTTAAACTTAACTTGTTTTTTACATATGTTTAGGAAGGCTATAAATCTAAATTTAATTTATTTACTCTTTTATTTTTATTTTTTGTATGTTGTTTTTGAGTGTTTGCTTGTGAAGAGCATAAAAAATTACAAGAGGTAGGTTTTCAGTACCCACCTTTGGCTTCTCTTGCAAAGTCAACCCTGAACAATCTTCTTCTTTTGTTTTCTATGTGCCTAAAAACTATGCATTATATAAAAAAAAATCTTTTAAAAAATGCATAATTTTTTTATTAAATAGGAGTATATGGCTAGCAAGAATATAATTTAATTATAAATATACTTAGTTGTTGATTAGAAAGTAATGATTTAAAAGATTGTATATGCTTTTCTTTTTTTAATCAATTTATTTGAGTTTTAATACTCCTAAATCATATAAACCAGGCACATAAACGTTGCATTACTTTTTCATACAACATTTTTCACTATATTATCGTGGAAAATTTGTAATCTGCATGGTTAAAAAACAATTCTGAATTGTTATCAATCAAAATCGCCAAGGTGCAAAATATATATATCGATCTCTTATTTTATTTTATCTGTCCCCTAACAAAGATTCCCTCAAACTTATGCTAACCTTTTTTTTAAAACTCAGATGTACGTTTACAATGTGTTTCATAAAGAAAGTTCTAAAACATTTCACGATACTGTTTCATTTCAATTTCTCCCATTTTCTTATAGAAAAGTTGATTATATATGAGTAATATGTTTTTCTTTCTCATATATATATATATAAATTTCGTAATTATGTTATCGTTTTTTTTCATCACGCGAGGTTATAATATATAAACAAATAATAGTTTTAAAATTTAAAATTGATATAATTGTAATTTAAATAATTTTTGGATATATAAAAGTATTTGAAAGCTTGAAAAGGACATTAAAATAATTAAAAATATTTGAAAAAGAGAGTGATGTAATTTTTAAAAAAATATTAATGTAAATAAAAAATATATATATATATATACATATAATATTAAACTTCAAAAAAAAATATACATATAAATCTCCCTAACATCTATAACATGTCTGTTTCCTCTTTTTCCAATTTCATTATTAAAAAGAAAAATCCTCAAAAGTCACTAGACACAACACAAGAATCAACTTTCTTCGCTAAATACTACAGTACAAAATGAATTTGTTTTGTTATATCTTGATATCGATATTAGGTTATCAAATATTTTATAGGATTATGTTATCAAGTGACAAGCTATTTATGCGGATCAGAGGAAGGATGTCTGTCATTTTGTTTGGATTTATTCACCCACTAACTTGATATAAAATGTTCATGTCATGTGCATCATGCATGGCATACTATGACATGGCACAAACTCACTATCAATTATAAACGTAATAGAATTAAAAATCGAATTTTTGCAAATTCTCACATTGTTAGTTTTATTTTATAATTTTACTCTCAACTGCTATGTTTTAATAAAACCTAATCATGTGCAAGTGTTTGTTTTTAAAATTCTTTGGAATATTGTAAGTGTGCTTGCCAAATTGGAATTTTATTCTTTATATTTAGAGTAAACCTAATCATCAGCTTTCAATTGTCTACCATGACCAAATTTTAGTTTATTTTTTTTAACGACAATTTATTCATAACTAGCAAGGAGCTAGAAAAAAATTACAAAAAAATTAGATGGGGTTTTTGAACCAATCCATCCAAGAAAATTTTGTACGAGAACGACTATTACACCAAGTAAAAGAAAAAGAAACAATGTCATCGAAAACCTACGAACGCTTAGAAAGAACCTCCTCGAATATAGTACGATTCCCGAAACGCCAAATGATCCACCAAGTAACGTAAAAAGCCGCCTCTAAAAGATCTTTTACCGAAGAAGAAAGCCGAACCAAAGAGAACCATGATTGCCACTCTTGGAAAGACGGTCAATCTTGATAATCCAAATCCCACCATCGATATATACGCCGTAAGATAAGCTGAGCAAAACTACATCGAAAGAACAAGTGATGAATATCTTCAGCATTGTGGTCACATACTGGACATAACAAAAAATCCATATTTATTCCTCTATGAGCCAAATTAGTCCTGGTAGCCAACCCATTCATCCGAGCACGCCACATGAATATATTAACATTAATTGGCACAAGTCTAACCCATCTGGTAGGAACAGGTTGAGACGGAAGAATAAGTGCATCGATATGGTTACGAACATCTTTGACACGAAACTCACCATCACTGGATAGATCGCAGACCCAACGATCACAAGAATTAGAGAGAGTGACATTATCTAATAAAGAAACCAGGGTCTCCAGTTGATGTGCCTCAATTCCACCCCGAACGTTCTTACGGAAGGACGTAGTAATCGTACCACCCAATTTAGATGCAACAGTGACATCTTTATCCAACTCCAATGCAAATAAACGAGGGAATTTAGCATAAAATGGCAACTCTCCTAACCAACACTCAAACCGGAAAGAGGAATTATTACCGTCCCCTATACGTTTCCTGACGTGAGATCGGAAGTCGAACCCTTGGTCAGTGAGGCAGTGAAGCTCCCGAAGAATAGAACACCATTTAGATGACCATTTAGTAGGGTGTAAATCCAGAGATTTCCCATAGATCGCTCGAATAATCTGGAACCAAAGAGAACCGTCTTGAGAGATAAAACACCAAATCCATTTAAGCAGAAGATCTCGAATGAGGGCAAAATAACTCAACACTCCTAAACCTCCATGATCTTTAGACGTAAGCACTTTATCCCAAGCCACCCACGTAATTTTATTTCCCCCTTGTTGCGATCCATTAAAGAACCTATTACGAATGGACTCCATTATCTTCAAAACACCTCGAGGAACTTTGAAAATTGACATGTTGTAAATGGGAGAGGCTCCAAGAACCGATTTAAGAAGGGTAAATCGGCCACCTATCGATAAGCAATTTGCTTTCCAATTGGAAAGACGACCTCGAAGCATTGCAATGACATCAGTCCAAGCATTAGAACGAGACGAACACTTACCAACAGTAACACCTAAATATTTAAATTGGTTATTCATCACAGAGCACCCAACTAAAGTAGCAGCCATATCAACCTCACCACGAGTCACACCCATACCCGATAATTGGCTTTTAGAGACGTTGATCTGAAGACCGGATGCAAGGAAGAAGCATTTCAAAATATTTAAAATGCCTTTAATATTTCCATCAGACCATTCCCCTAAGAACATCGCGTCGTCCGCATAGAAAAGATGGAAAATATTAATCGAACCTGGAAGTTGAATGCCGTGAAATAACCCTTATTGAATGGCTTTAGAGAAACTCAAATGTAAGGTTTCCATGATTAAGATGAGAAAATACGGAGCAAGCGGATCTCCTTGTTTGAGCCCACGGTGACTAGAGAACTCCGTAGAAGGACTCCCATTAACAAGAACCGAGGACCTTGAAGAAAAAGAATAACCCGAATCCAGTTACACCAAGTATTCCCGAACCCAAATGCTTCAAGAACTTCAAGCAAATAATCCCAACGTACAGAATCATACGCTTTCGCGAAATCAACTTTGAAAATCATAGTTTTTTTGTTCTTCCTTTTACACCAATGAAGAATTTCATCAAGGATAAACGGGCCATCTAAAATATGTCGACCAGTGATGAACGTGGATTGAGTATCGGACAAGATCATCAATTACTAAAACTAATCTGTTGGCAATGATTTTGGTAACTACTTTGTACATACACCCGATTAAGCTTATAGGACGAAAATCAGCCACAAATTTGGCATCAAAAATCTTCGGGATAAGCGCAATGAAAGATGAGTTACAACCCTTGGCAAATTCACCATTCTCGAAAAAATATTTAATCGCATCACAGAAGTCGGTCCCAACCAAATCCCAAAAATGTTTGAAAAATTCAAAAGTGAATCCATCAGGTCCCGGTGATTTGTTATCTCCACAATTCCAAACCGTATGCCGAATCTCGTCACTCGACACAGTACGTTCAATTTCTTCCGCTTTGAGTGAAGATAATTTTTTGTGGAACTGAAAATTGATCTTGAACCTATGTGCACTAGGATTATTGAATCGAGAAGCAAAATGGTCCTTAAAAGTGCCTTTGATTGTATCTGGATCTGTATGCCAAACCCCGTCCAAGAAAACCCCACGAATAGCCAATTGGGAACGTCTCTTACTTATAATTCCATGGAAGAACTTTGAATTTTCATCTCCTTCGATCGCCCATTTTATTTTGGATTTTTGCAAGTGATATTTAACTTCCATTTGATTAATCTTGACAAGAGTAAGTTTAAGATCTAACCTACGCAAAACATCGGTGTCATCGTGCTCCCCTCGGTCCATTACTTTATCAAGGTCCCGTATTTTACTAACAATATCAGCTTTAGTGCGTGACAACTCCAACCTTCTATTGTTAATCCACTGACGAAAAACAGTTTTAAGGAATTGAAATTTCTTCTTAAATCGAATCATAGCATCAGATCCGATAAAGAAAGGGATAACCAAGACTGTTTTATCATATCATCAAAACCCTCTATATCAAACTAGGAATGATAAAATCGAAAGGGACCGGGACCAAAATCCAAAGGAACCTGATAGGTGTGTAAACACCCATCCTTTTACCACTTAATTACAATAATAACCAGGCCAAAACGTGTATTTTATGTCGTAAATGTCGGAATTATGCGTGGTTTGTGTTTTCGTTGTGATTTAGGACGAAAATGTGAAAAGGGGAGAAAACACGGGCATTCACGGGCTTTTATCGAAGAAAAAGACAAAAGACGAAGTCAAGAAATCAAGAGTGCAAAAAAGAACGGAAGTCCAAGACCAATTCTAAAGATTTATCGAAGAAAAAGTCAAAAGACGGAAGTTTACTAAAAGCCGAAGAACTCAAGTCTAATTTATTGAAGATTACAAGACGAGTTTATTAATCCCGAGACAAAAGTCGAAGAACTGAGAAGATTAAGGACCAATCAAGCAATTAAAGAAAGAAGAAAGAGGGGAGGAAGCTTCCTTCCACTAATCCTCCTCCTCCCCTATAAATAGATCATTAGGACTTCATTTGTAGTTGTTGGTTAGTTTGACAAACTATGCTCTTCCATCTTTAATTTATGCACCTTAATTACTTGCACCTTTAATTACCTTGTCATGCACCTTTAATTCCTTTAATTCAAGTAAGTTTACTTTTAATTGTTATTGAATCTTTACTTTATTTGTTAATCTCTCATCTTCCTTTCTTGATTAATCTTAATGTTTATGTTCTTTTATTTTTATGGTTTTCAATCAAGTGGGTTTTGATTGATTTGGTTATGATTGTTAGTTTTATTGATTTGGATTGTTTGGTTATTGTTATTAGATCATTTGTGGTTGTTTTGATTTAATCTTTTGATTGATTTTGGTTAGTTTTGCTTAAATTCGCCCCCTTCTTTATTCCCTTGTTCTTCGTTAATCTTACTGTTTACCCAGATTCCGAACCAAACATTTCTTTCTTTTATTCTGAACCAGCATTTACTTTCAATTTATTTCGGATCAATGGAACTCATTCGGAACATTCCGAATCAGATCTTTTATTCCGAATCAGTTTATTGTTCCGGATCAATGAAATGTTCTGAATGAGCTTTCTAGTTTAATTATTCCGAATCAATGTTTTTGTTCCGAATCAGTGGATGTTCCGGATGAAGCATTTTGTTTAATTTGTTCTGAATGAAGCTTTCTTAATTTTTATTCCGAATCAGTATTTTTCATTTTATTATTCCGAATCAGTGTAATGTTCCGAATCAAATCTTTTGTTCCGAATCAGTTTAATGTTCCGAATGAAGGAATTGTTCCGAATGAAGGACATTGTTCCGAATGAAGGACTTTGTTCCGAATGAAGGAATTGTTCCGAATGAAGGACATTGTTCCGAATGAAGGAATTGTTCCGAATGAAGGAATTGTTCCGAATGAAGGAATTGTTCCGAATGAAGGACTTTGTTCCGACTGAAGGAATTTATTCCGAATGAACACTTTTTCTTAGTTTTTATAATTTCAGTTTTAGTTTATTTTTAAATTCATGTTTTTAAGTTTTAAGCTTTATTTTTCCCGCCTTTTTACTTAATCGCACTTTTAATTTACTTGCATTTAATTTTAGTTTACCTTATTTACTTTTAAGTTTGCCTTTTCATTTCTCGTCACGTTTTTAATTTCTCGTCATTAATTTCCCGTCAAGTTTTTATCTTTCAGTATTTCTTTTTACCGTCTTTACTTTATTTTTATTTGTTTCAAGTCTTTATTTTTAATTAGTTTACGACACTCAACAATTCTCTTTTTGTTACCAAGAACGACTGAGTCACACTTTGAACCGGAAATCAATTCGAGAAGATACCGAGAAACGAACTTTCAACCTAGTAAAACACCACATTAAAATGGCGCCGCTGCCGGCTCTTTTCGTGAAGATTAACGGTTTTTTTTAGAGACGCGTTGGCTTTTGGGATCCGTTCACTCGTGAACGTTATTTTTCGTGTCTAAAATTTTCAAAAATCCCAAAAACATTTAAAAAATCACAAAAAGCATTTCTTTTTCAAAGTTTTGCACCAAAAATATTCTTCTTGCTTATCTATTTTTCTTTATGGATTCTTATGTCCATTGTGTCCGGTATGGGAGACGGTTATACGGGAACGACTCATGTCAATGGTGTACATGTGAGCAGTGCGAAAATGATATCGACAATACACAATTCGGATTTTGTCCATCATGCAACTCGACTAATTCGTCCTTTTCTAATCCACCTCCTGTTCCCCCTTACATATATTGTGGAAGCGATTCTCATTGGCATGTTTCGTGTCCAATTCGATACCCACCTCATGGCGAGCAAGAACTGGGTTACAATTATGATAATGATAATAGCTATCTACAAGAAGCACCGGATTTTTCTCCATACCCTTGTTGCCAAAATTGTGGGGGCCCTCACAATACTTCTTATTGTCAACCAATGGATTATTATGAGCCAGATCCGTGTCCTCATTTTTCTTCACCAATGGATTATTATGAACCAAATCCGTGTTATAATTCTTCTCAACCGATGACTTACTATGAGCCACATCCGTGCTATAATTCTGGTTTTCATAACTGTGAGCCCCCACACTCCAACCTCAATCATCAATCCTCTCAGAGAATTCGTATTGCCCAACAACTCACTACTCTGAATGAAGAAAGACAAGCCATTCTTTTGAAACTTCATGACGGCTTAATTCAACTGACCGAGGCATTCAAGGAACAAAAGCGACAGCAACAAGAGCGACAACAACAAGAGCAAGTATCCAATCTTAGTGATTATACCCCTCCTCTTGTGCGTCAATACTATTATGATGCTGATGACGACGATGATGCCTACGCTCTCGACCCATCTTCTGAAGTTGCTACTCCTACTCTCGATATTCCTAATGCGTCTAAGGATGATGATTCATTGAGTGAGATTAGTGATTTTGGCCTCGACAAATTCTTTGATGATGAGGTTTGTGACATGCCGACTGCTATGGAGTCTGAGGACGACGTTGCTCTTACGGAAGAGGTCGATCCTAATGATGACGATTTTTCTCCACGCTATGAGAATTTCACTTTTGAAATTTCTCAATCTCCACCGGGAGATGCGGGCGATGACGATTTATTCTCTCCGGCTTACGAGAAGTTCACCTATGAACTTGCTCTTGTAGATGAGGTGGAAGACGTGATTCTTCGCGACAGATTACGGAAAGTGCATCTTCTTATTGCTCAAATCGAAGAGTTGACTTCTCCTCCTCTTTCCGAGTCTTAACCTCCATCTATTCCTCCCGTTGAAGATAATGACCCATTGCTGGAAGAAATCGACATTCACTCAATACCTCCGGGTATTGATGATGATGACACGGAGGGGGATATTATTTTTGATAATTTGCTGCAGGAAGGTATTGTCCCAAGTCCCCCTCCCGAGCACCTTTCATCCTCCCCTTTAGCCACTATTACGGAGGATGAGTGCTTTGACCCGGGAGGTGACATTCACTATTTCATGATTGATAACATTACGGCTTTGCCGCGTGCTCAGCATCCATTGTCTTTGGGGGATGACAATGTGCTTACTTTACCCACCCCACCTCTCGTGGATCTTGATTTCACATACTTTTCGTATGTTGAAAGAACCTTTCTCCCATTCAAGACTTATCCCCCTGCCTCTCATTTGTTGATGTCAACCGGGAACGAGGACAAGGTCTTTGATCTCGGTATTACATTCGAGGCTTCCCCATGTACCATTTAATTCGGGGACGAGTCAGGCTCGTGACTCGGTTAATATAAACAAGCGCTTTTTGGGAGGCAACCCAATTATCTATCTATCTTTACCTGTTTTCACCATAAGTGTAGGGGGAGCCCGTTGGTGTTTCTTGTTTTCTTTCTTATCATGTGCAGGGATTAGAGCTTCAAAGACACACTCTTGATGACTTTTGACGAACCGTGACTCCGTGTTCCCGTCTTCCCGCTTCTATCCTAAACTCTTTTCGATTCACTATTTTATATTTTCTAATATTAAAATAGAAATCTCGTTAGTTGTCTTTTCCTTAGCAAGATTTAAACAACGTGCACAATGTCCTAAGTGTAGGGGAGTTTACTCCCACAAGCTTAAACATTAAGGACAATGTTTATATTAAGTGTAGGGGGGACTTCTATCGAAGTTAAGTGGGCTTTTCCTTGTATTTGTCCTCATTTTAACCCGAAAATCAATTTTTCGACATTTTTCAAAATTTTTGATCTATTTTGGCCTATTAGCTTTTCCTTTTGTATAGTTATTTCCTTTCCTTATTAGAATTAATTTTAATAAAGTGGTTTTAATTTTCAAACGTTGTGAATCTTTTGACTCAACCCGAGTTTACTTATCTAAGTTTACTCTAGCTAGTATCCTTAACGTGTTTAAGTCAAGTTTTGCTAGGCTTTTATATAGGGAGCTATAAAAGGCGAAAGTCTTAACTCTCACGGGTTAAGAACAAGAACTTTTCGCAAGTTCCTATAATTGATCCTAGAGAGTCGTTTATCAAGGGAACTTTAAAATGCGATTTCTAAACTTGAAAGAGTCTAAGAAATTGCAAGATCCTATAGGCGACTAGAAAACCCAAAACTTTGATTTAATAGGCTAAGCATCCACGAGTCTCATTCTTTGAGATTTTAAACTGTGGAGAACGAGAGATGATAGAGTCAATTATAAGTTTGGTATTCTTTCGTGAATTTATGTGAGTTAATTATAAGCCTATTCTCCCATTGCTTGTTAATACATTTATCTACAATAAATAAGGTTGTACGATTTGAAAAGTTACTTAGCTTCTAGCCCAAGATCGTTTAAAAGTTGCTCGGTATGGATTAGAGTTCATAGCCAAGGCATAACTTATTGAAGCGGGATGCGAAGATTGGCGAGTCCAAAAAGGTCCTAACAAGGCATGAGGGCTATATTTTGTTGCTAAAGATCCCAAGTGATGTGAAGAATCATTTATCAAAGATCAATATGAAGGATCAAGATACACGACGAAAAGAAAATACTCCCGTAAAGATCATGAAGAAGTCTATCCAAAAAGGCCCTAACAAGGTATGAGGATAAATAGATCCAAGTCCAAAAAGGAGGCGGATCGTTGTATATCAAAATCCCAAAAGAGATTGGAGAAAAATGAAGAAGTCGTGGTCCAAGTATGAAGAATCTCTCAAAACTTCAAGTGAAGAAATTCTTATTATGAAGAGAAGACCATTATTTCAAGAACGTCTCTCAAAGATTTGAAGTATGAAGTCGCTACCAAATATCGGTCCGAGAAAGGTCTCAAATCGCGAAGCGAGTTATGCCAAGATATGAACTTTTTGAGGTCCCGAGAAGCAGTTTTAAAAGATTTTGTCCTTTAGCTAACTATTGATTAAATCGTCCCACTTTATTTTCAACCTAATAAACTATCGAAATAAGTCAACAATGCATCCTCGTGATCATTCAAGACAACAATAAAATATAAGAGATACACTTAGGAATAAGGGAGTCTAAGTAAATAATTGGCCCACATGTGTTCGTGTTAGTTTGCTAACTTATAATAACAATGATCTCGTTTTTAAGCTTGGTTTGGAGAAAGTGAAAACTTGAGGATGATGATCATTCATGACATTTTCGAAACCCGAAGGTATGTTTTTTATTTCTTTACTTTGAATGTTTATAATTTTCTATCTCTTTAATAAAGGCCAATATGGATTGATTATGATGAAAAGTGTAATCGTGCTTTGTAACTAATGCATTGCATGAGGACATTGCAATGGTCAAGTGTAGGGGATTTGATAGGTGTGTAAACACCCATCCTTTTACCACTTAATTACAATAATAACCAGGCCAAAACGTGTATTTTATGTCGTAAATGTCGAAATTATGCGTGGTTTGTGTTTTTGTTGTGATTTAGGACGAAAATGTGAAAAGGGGAGAAAACACGGGCATTCGCGGGCTTTTATCGAAGAAAAAGACAAAAGACGAAGTCAAGAAATCAAAAGTGCAAAAAAGAACGGAAGTCCAAGACCAATTCTGAAGATTTATCGAAGAAAAAGTCAAAAGACGGAAGTTTACTAAAAGCCGAAGAACTCAAGTCTAATTTATTGAAGATTACAAGACGAGTTTATTAATCCCGAGACAAAAGTCGAAGAACTAAGAAGATTAAGGACTAATCAAGCAATTAAAGAAAGAAGAACGAGGGGAGGAAGCTTCCTTCCACTAATCCTCCTCCTCCTCTATAAATAGATCATTAGGACTTCATTTGTAGTTGTTGGCTAGTTTGACAAACTATGTTCTTCCATCTTTAATTTATGCACCTTAATTACTTGCACCTTTAATTACCTTGTCATGTACCTTTAATTCCTTTAATTCAAGTAAGTTTACTTTTAATTGTTATTAATTCTTTACTTTATTTGTTAATCTCTCGTCTTCCTTTCTTGATTAATCTTAATAATGTTTATGTTCTTTTATTTTTATGGTTTTTAATCAAGTGGGTTTTGATTGATTTGGTTATAATTGTTAGTTTTATTGATTTGGATTGTTTGGTTATTGTTATTAGATCATTTATGGTTGTTTTGATTTAATCTTTTGATTGATTTTGGTTAGTTTTGTTTAAATTCGTCCCCTTCTTTATTCCCTTGTTCTTCGTTAATCTTACTGTTTACCCAGATTCTGAACCAAACATTTCTTTCTTTTATTCCGAACCAGCATTTACTTTCAATTTATTCCGGATCAGTGGAACTCATTCGGAACATTCCGAATCAAATCTTTTATTCCGAATCAGTTTATTGTTCCGGATCAATGAAATGTTCCGAATGAGTTTTCTAGTTTAATTATTCCGAATCAATGTTTTTGTTCCGAATCAGTGGATGTTCCGGATGAAGCATTTTGTTTAATTTGTTCCGAATGAAGTTTTCTTAATTTTTATTCCGAATCAGTATTTTTCATTTTATTATTCCGAATCAGTGTAATGTTCCGAATCAAATCTTTTGTTCCGAATCAGTTTAATGTTCCGAATGAAGGAATTGTTCCGAATGAAGGACATGGTTCCGAATGAAGGACTTTGTTCCGAATGAAGGAATTGTTCCGAATGAAGGACATTGTTCCGAATGAAGGAATTGTTCCGAATGAAGGAATTGTTCCGAATGAAGGACTTTGTTCCGAATGAAGGAATTTATTCCGAATGAACACTTTTTCTTAGTTTTTATAATTTCAGTTTTAGTTTATTTTTAAATTCATGTTTTTAAGTTTTAAGCTTTATTTTTCCCTCCTTTTTACTTAATCGCACTTTTAATTTACTTGCCTTTAATTTTAGTTTACCTTATTTACTTTTAAGTTTGCCTTTTTATTTCTCGTCACGTTTTTAATTTCTCGTCATTAATTTCCCGTCAAGTTTTTATCTTTCAGTATTTCTTTTTACCATCTTTACTTTATTTTTATTTGTTTCAAGTCTTTATTTTTAATTAGTTTACGACACCCAACAATTCTCTTTTTGTTACCAAGAACGACTGAGTCACACTTTGAACCGGAAATCAATTCGAGAAGATACCGAGAAACGAACTTTCAACCTAGTAAAACACCACATTAGAACCTCACAAAGCAAAATCGGCCTGTGATCCGACAAATGACGATCAAGACAAATTGCTGTAATAGAAGGAAAAAGGTTGAAAATACCTTCAGAAATAAGGAACCGGTCAAGTTTGCTCATCTTGGAAGCCGAAGGATGAGACCATGTAAACGTGTAACCTTCCATTTTAATATCGACTAACCCCGAATTGTTGATGAACTGATCAAAGTATCTAGCAGAATACGGGTTGAAACAAGAACCCCGACGTTCTTTACTAGAGCGAACTTCGTTAAAACCCCCCATAAGAATAATCTCCCCATTCCAACGGCCTAAAATTAAAGCAATGTAATCCCAAAGAACCCTTTTACGAGAGACCTGTTGAGGAGCATAAACAGCAACAAAAAGGATCTTCGTGTTATTTGGAAGCCACGTACCATAAATAGCAATGAAATTATCCGAAATCGTAACGTTGTCTTTTTTGAAAATCGAGGCTTCCCAAACATAAAGAATACCATCAGATTGACCAAGTGAGTCACTACACGAAGTTGTAATTGGAATTACCCTATAAAAATTTCACGTCCATTTGAGAGACCCGAGACTTCTTTGTTTCTTGAATAGCTAAAAAATTAACTTTATT
This sequence comes from Glebionis coronaria, assembly GCA_025667525.1. NCBI lineage: Eukaryota > Viridiplantae > Streptophyta > Magnoliopsida > Asterales > Asteraceae > Glebionis > Glebionis coronaria. The sequence continues at coordinate 1,916,985 of JANFOE010000322.1, read as the reverse complement.
AGATGTTATTAGCGCTTTAACCCACTCCTTTTTCTTCTTGTGACCAAAACCTTGTACATTAATAGAGAAGACATTGAGGTCCTTAACTAAGTTTACTCGCTTAACTTTTAGCCTCAAATTAAAAACATAAGATTGTTTATGTAAATTAGTTATAAGTCTCATGTGTACACAAAAATGTTTACAAATAATAAATGTATTTTGAACCTTTTAGTTCTTTGTAGTTTGTACCCATTACGATTAATAATTCTATTTCAACTATATATGATCGTCTTTGAAAATATTATCAAGTTTTATTTTTACTGTCATGTGCTTCATCTTGATATTTCTAAGGTGCGTGTACGCATTTTTGGTATTACAATTTACAATCAACGGAAAAGTAATACGGTAGTAATAATAATAATAAAGTGATGTACCTTAATTTTCTATTAAGTGATGTTATTATAAAAGTATAATAATAATCATAATAAAAGTGTTTATAATATTATTATCAATATTTTATTAATATTATTATTTATTATTATCATAAATAAATAACAATAATATTAAGTGTTGTTTAATAATATTAAATGTTGTTTAATAATAATAATGATAACAGTAACATTATTAATAATAACAATAATATTTTAGAAAAACGTTCAATATACGTGTAGTATTTCTAAATAAATAAGTTTTATGAGATTTATGAAAATTAAGAAATATGCCAATTTATTTCATAAAATTAGATTTGAAATTACCCATTTTGTAAAAGTTTGAGGTTAGATGGTAAACTGTATTTTTCCAATAAGAATCTGTAAGTACAAACCTTTAAAAAAAAACTATGCGTAATTTAGTTCTTTTCTCCATGGAATAAAGTTTGACCTAAACAACTTAATTTTGATGTATATTAACTAATATTAGGGCTCAATTTTACCATTAAGCGCTCTTATTCGTTAATAAAAATGATAGATTATATATATAAAAAAAAGCTTCCTCCTATTATATAAAAATTTATTTAGAATTTAAGTGGAACCGTTTTCATTGTAAATTACATTATTGAAAATAGGATGTAAGTCTAATAGAAAGTTTCATGAAAATTTTACTTTCTGGTTCTGTCAACACCTATAGATATCGAATATACGACTTGAATAATTTATTTGTCGAGTATACGTAGCAAGGGGGGCATTCGATTAAAGAAATGAGCCCTGAAAATGTCCACATGTAGTCCAACCAAATACAATAATTTATTTATAGGTTTTAATTAAACAAATCATGCCTAAAACTGCACGTAACAAAAGAATATTATGGTAGTAATAGTGCCCTAATTATTTATTAGCTCCGAAAAGTTATTGTTTATCTCATTCTCATGCTTGATCACATGCCACTTATGTAATACACTAATGTTTAGTTTAAATGGGTTAGCTTGTTTTAGCTTTCTACAAGGTCGGATTTGAAGGTATGCAGAATGATCAACTGGACAGGACTCTTTAATTTTAAAGGCCTTTAAATGTTATAATGCGAGATTGGTTGTGTATTTTAAACTTAAAGCCTAGACGTTATATAAGCAAAACATAGATGAGCTTGTTAGTTTCAAGCAACTAAAAAAAAAATCAAAGTAAAACGATCATTGAAATGAGAAGATGAAAACTAGCTATGAGTATTTCTTACTTTGCACTTTAAGGTATCAAATTTTTATTCAAGTTTTCAGATGATTATCTTTTTTGTGTTGAAAATTTAGTGCAATTGTAAAAACAAGTCATACTTGTAAATGAGTTTGAAAGTACGGAGTGTACACACATTAAGTCTCTAACCTCCCTGGACTCAATATAGTGATTTTGTTGATGGTTGTATCATTAGTTGGAAGGAAAGTGTTCATCAGCGGGTAAGTAGTTCATGAGTGGGAACGTGATGACACTGATGAAACACATGCTGATAAACGCTTGACTCAGCTAGAAATCATTGTAACCTCTTTGACCGTTTATAGAGGGGTTTAAGATTAATTTAATGACCATGATTATGGTCATGTAACCACTATGCATTCATGTAGGAATTATGAGATTAATTGGCCGATTAATGCTCATAATTCCTTTGACCTTGAGTTACATTCTTAGGAATACTATCTATTGAGATGAACACTTGCATAAGGACATACACAGAAAACATAAACACTTGAAAGCGTAGGGTTCTTGATTTGTGCCTAAAACAAGAACAAACACTTGGTTTTATCCCAATGAGGTATTCGTGTTAACCCAGGCATAGGGTCGTATAATCTTCTTTGAAAAATGATTACACGACTTTAAATGATATCTGGTAACCATTCATTGGTACGTAGTTAGGCCGTTGATTATCTTACCCTGGTTGGGATGAATATACTCAAAAAATCAAAGAAGATTATTTTGTGATAATCAATGGCGGCTGCAATGAAGCATATGGTGGCTTAATTCTCCAAGTTGGACAAGTTTGAAGGGGTGGATTTCTAGAAATGGCAAAAAAAGATGCATTTTCTTCTTTCTAGCATGAACGTGGTGTACGTGCTGCCTACTCTCATTCCAGATGGTGGTGATGATGCTACTCTAGAGGATCTGAGGAAAAGGAGCAAATGGGAGGATGACGACTACGTGTGTCATGGTATTATTCTCAATGGTATGTCTGATTCCTTATTTGATATTTACCAAAAATTTGAATCTGGTAAAGAACTACAGGATTCCTTGGAAGCCAAATATATGGCTGAGGATGCATCAAGTAAGAAGTTCCTTGTGAGTGATTTCACAAATTACAAAATGCCTAATTCAAGACCAATCATGGAATAATACAATGAACTTATTGGTATACTTGGTAGATTTACACAACATAATATGCACATGGATGAGACCATCCAAGTCTCTTGTGTGTCATAGATAAACTTCCTCCTTCTTTGGAAGGTTTCAAGCATACCTTGAAACATAAAAAGGAGGATTTAACTCTTGTTGAGTTAGGCACTTATTTGTGCATTGAGGAGTCTCTCAGGGTGCAGGATAGTGACAAGCCAAAAAGAGCAACAATGTTGATGGTTCATCTATTTTCTATATGGTGGAGCATAACAGCTCCTCCATGTACAATAACAATAATAGCAAACGTAAGCATCATGATAACACCAAAGAAAATCCTAACAAGAAGTCCTCAGTGACTTGTTGGAAGTGTGGGAAACCTAGACACTTGAAAAGGGATTGCAAGGTGTTGGTACTAGCAGCAAAGCCAATGGATCAGGCATAAATGGTTCAGCGATTGGTTCTAACAACACACTGAAAGGTCAGCATATGTTTAATAAATCTCTTCAGGTTTATTATGTTACATATGTATCTGAAGCTTAATTTGTGTAGGATGATGACGTGGCGTGGTAGGTTGACTCTGGAGAAACTATTCATGTTTGTAAAGATAGATGTTGGTTCAAGACGTATGAGTCACTGAATGATGGATCTATACTTGACATGGGAAATGAGTCAACAGCCCTTGTGTGGACATGGTTGTGTAGATCTTAGATTTAGTTCTGGAAAGATTGTTTCCTTGTTTAATATTTTGCATATTTCTAATATTAGGAAGAACTTGGTTTCTAGTAGTGTTTTGAATAATTGTGGTTATAAATAAGTGACTGAATCTAACAAATTTGTTTTATCTAAACATGGTGTGTTTATTGGTTTTGGCTATTTGTATAGTCAAATGTTCAGGCTTAACATTGATTCTAAGATAACTAACAGTACTAACTTAGTTAGTACTGGAGTTAGTAATGTTAGTATGAATATTGGTTTTGTCCCGATGTCTATCACTAAAATAATTAATCCATCACTATGGCATGCTAGGCTAGAGCATCTACACTATAAGAGGATGCAAGATATGTCTAAGGATGAGTTAATCCCAGGATTTGACATGGATACTAAAAAGTGTCAGACTTGTATGTTGAAAAAAATTACTAAGAAACCAATTCAGAATATAAAACGTGAAACTAAAGTTTTAGAGCTAATCCATAGTGATCTATGTGATTTGCATTCTACTCCCTCTTTAGGGGATAAGAATTACTTCGTAACATTTATTGATGATGCTTTAAGGTTTTGTTATGTTTATTTTTACATTCAAAGGATGAAGCATTAGATAAATTTAAAGTATTTAAAACTGAAGTTAACTTACAAAAAGGAGTACAAATCAAAAGATTTAAGACTAATAGGGGAGGTGAGTACATGGATACTTTGTACTTTCAGTCTGTTGGAATAATCCATGAAACGACGGCCCCATATACCCCACAAAAATGGTATATCTGAAAGAAAAAATAGAGTACTAATAGAAATGGTTAACTCCATGTTGTCCTATTCAGGGTTGAGTCAAGAGTTTTGGGGTGAAGCTATGTTAACAACTTTCTATTTATTAATAGGGTTCCCAATAACAGGAACAACATTACCCCTTTATGAACTATGGACTAAAAGGAAACCAAACTTAAACTACCTAAAAGTTTGGGGTTGTAGGGCAGTTGTAAGATTCCCTGATCCAAAGGTGAAAACCTTAGGTGAAAGAGGCATTGAATGCATCTTTGTTGGATATGTTGAGCATTCCAAGACTTATAGGTTCTACTTTATTAAACCTAACGATCTAGTTTCTATAAACTCAATCATTGAATCAATGGATGTTAACTTTGATGAGACTAGGTTCTCATCAGTCCCTAGACCAAGCCTCGGGACTCCTAATAGAGCTGAGGACATTGGTGCTTCAGTGAAACCTGAAAGGGTCACTGAGGTGGTTGTGGTTCAACAACCTGAGCCTGAGCTTAGAAGAAGCACAAGGCATAGGATTCTAAAGACTTTTGGTCCTGAATTTCAATTATATTTAATTGAAGGTACAAGAGATGAGGTCTCTGACCAATACTACTATTTCTTTAATGTTGAGGATGATCTCAAAACATTTGATGAAGCAATGAAGTCCCAAGATGTTGCTTTCTGGAAAGAAGCGATCAATGATGCGATGGATTCCATCATCGGCAACAACACTTGGGTATTGGTTGATCTACCTCCAGGTTACAATCCAGTTGGATGCAAATGGATTTTCAAAAGAAAGATGAAGATAGATGGAACTATTGAAAAGTTAACGGCAAGGTTAGTCATTCAAGGCTTTAGGAAAAAGTCAGGGATAAACTATTTTGATACTTATGCTCCGTAACGCGTATCAATACTATAAGAATGCTGATTGCTTTAGCAAGTATTCACAATCTGATTATTCATCATATGGATGTGAAGACATCATTCTTGAAGAGTGATTCGAATGAGGAGGTTTATAGAACCAACCTCAAGGTTTCATCATGCATGATCATGAAACTAATGTGTGTAAACTGATTAAGTCCTTATATGGACTAAAGAAGCCACCTAAGCAATGGTATCTAAAATTTGATGAAGTTGTTTTGTCTAGTGGTTATTTACTTAACCAAGCTAACAAATGTGTGTATAGAAAATTTAATGATCTGGTAAAGGAGTCATCATTTTCCTATATGTTGATGACATGCTAATCTTTGGTACTAATCAAGTTTAAGTTGACTTGACAAGAGATTTTTTGTCATCTAAGCTCTCCATGAAAGACATAGGAGAGGCGATGTTATCCTTGGCATAAGGATTAAACATGAAAATGATGGTATTATAATTTTTCAGTCTCATTATTTTGAGAAGGTCCTGAAAAATTTCAATCACTTTGATTGCACTTTAGTAAGTACACCTATGGATTCAAGTGAGAAACTAATGCCAAACAATGGTCAAGTTGTCTCCTAGCTTGAGTATTCTAGGGTGATTGGTTGCTTGATGTATGTCATGACTAGTACAAGGCCTGACATAGCATTCAATGGGTAAATTGAGTACGTACATTAGTATTCCTAGTACTCAGCATTGGCAAGCTATTCATATGGTACTGAAATATTTGAAAGAAACTATGGATTATAGTCTTTGTTACACTGGATATATTTCAGTGTTGGAAGGTTACACTAATGCTAGTTGGATCAGAAATACTGAGGATAATTCATCCACCAATGGTTGGGTATTCCTACTTGGTGGTGGTGCAATTTCTTTGGCATCCAAGAAGCAAACTTGCATTACTGGTTCAATAATGGAGTATGAGTTTGTGGCTCTAGCAGCTACTGGTAAAGAGGTTGAATGATTGAGAAACTTGCTTCTTGAGATTCTATTGTGAGTTAAACCTATGGAACTCATGTCTATCCGTTGTGATAGTGCAACTACATCGGCTAAGGCATATAGTCATATGTACAATGGTAAGTCTAGACACGTAGGTGTTAGACATAGCATAATTCGTGAGCTAATCATGAATAGGGTGATTTCAATAGAGTTTGTAGGTCTCAAAAAAACTTAGCTGATCACTTGACGAAGGGATTGGCTAGAGACGTAGTTATAAAGTCTGCTAACGGGATGTGTTTAAAGTCAAATCTAGTCACTGAATGCTAGGACACCCAACTCCCTCCTGAGGAAACTTGGGAGTTGAGTTCAATGTGGAAAGCTGAACATTCAGGTGACTGAAGCACATGTTTTACATATCATCCCAAGGATGTGCTTGTAGTTGCTGAAAGGAGGATGAAGTTATAAACTTCTTAATTGTTAAGTTCTTTGAAAAAGTGCTAAAGCAGGAGTATGAACTAAAGCGGAACCACCTGTAAATGTTGAGGTTTCGCCGCCTCAGCGAGCATGACCTTTGGCTCTTGCAACATTTATGAATTGGATATGAACACATGGCTTGTATGATGTCAAGAGCGTTTAAGTGTTTGAAAACTTGTGTGTATTTTAGCTTCAGGTATTCATAGTAGTTGAAGGGTTCAGTTCTTTAACACCCCGATTCTCGAATATTTAAATGTGTAATGTACTAAGATGAAAATTCAATTCTCAGGATATTTCGTTTATGCACAGGTTTTGTTTTATGTTAATTTTCATGCAAAAAGGAATTGTACTAAATTGGGGAGGATTATTGGAAATTTAGTGCAATTATGAGAACGAGTCATACTTGTAAATGGGTTTAAAAGTACGGAGCGTACACCCATTAAGTCCATGACTTTCTTGGACTCAATATAATGGATTTGCAGATGGTTATATCATCAGTGGGAAGGAAAGTGTTCATCAGCGGATAAGTAGTTTATGAGTGGGAACGTGATGACACTGATGAAACACATGCTGATAAACGCTTGACTTAGCTAGAAATCTTTGTAACCTCTTTGAGCATTTAAAGAGGTGTTTAGATTAACTTAATGATCATGATAATGGTCATGTAACCTATATGCATTCATGTAAGAAATTATGAGATTAATTGGCCGATTAATGCTCATAATTCCTTTGACATTGAGCTACATTCTTAGGAATACTATCTCTATATATTGAGATGAACACTCACATGAGGACATACACAGAAAATATAAACACTTGAAAGCGTAGGGTTTTTTATTTGTGCCTAAAACAATAACAAACACTTGGTTTTTATCCAAATGAGGTATTTGTGTTAACTCAGACATAAGGTCGAATAATCTTCTTTGCAAAATGATTACACGACTTTAAGTAATATCTTATAACCATTTATTAGTACGTAATTAGGCTGTTGATTATCTTACTCTGGACGAATATACACTAACATTCTAATGTTTATCTTTAACGCTTATTCAACTCTTTATTTTGTTAACGTCGAAATCGAACACGCCCTTATAACCTATGGGACGTTGTTGGCTTTCTAAATGGATTAATCTCATGCATACTTTCACATATGATTGAGATAGCAAGTGTAGAATACTAAAAGTACGAAGTAATTAATTTATTTATTTGTTCCGTTAGTGTAGTAGGTTTGCGGCAAAGTTGATCAACATCGATTGAAAATCGAACCGAGTCAAAAAAATCGACCTAACGGGTCTAATCAAAATCGAACACAACATATTTGTTTCATTTTAAAGTTTTTTTTATATTTATGGTTTTGGGTTGGCTCGAATCGTTCGCTTCGGTTTGGGTCAAAACTCAGGAAAACACGCCTAAATCTTTTATACCGAACCGATTTGGATTCGGTTTACCTTTTTTTTTAACCACAATTTTATTAAGAGACTCTAACAAGAAGCTAGAGACAAAAGTGACAAGTTACAATAACTTCGGTTTACCTTAGTTCACTTAAGTTCGGTTTCTGGTTCATAACTTCTCAAAATCGATTTTCGATTCAATTCACTTTTGATCGATTAGATTCGGTTTTGACCAATACCCAGCTTTTGTTTGTGGTACTTTTTATACCAAGTACTTTTATTTCTATTTGAAGAAACTCATTTTGCTTACTTATAAGACCAATATTTGTAAAGGAAACTTATAAGACCAATACTTATTGAGACCTGAAGTCATTTTCTTTCTATTCTTAATCGCTAAAGAGTTGGTGAGCGATTAGGGCCCGAAGTCGTCACTTCGTTAATAAACATTTGACGTTGAAATTATTATTAATGTAGAAAGGACAATAATATGTGAATGTATTTCTGGATTTAGAATTCATTTAGGTCCTACACCTTCCATGTTAGGTATGTCTTATCAAAGTTAGCAAGAAATTACTTATTTTATGTTCCAAAATTTTGATGCTCCGATAAAAAAATAGATTGCCTTGATTTTTCTCGTAAAAAGTATTATAATGCGGGTCCTTTCTTTGATCGATTGACGAATCAAAGGACGACAAATATTTGATTGGCTTAAAAAATCCAATTGGGAAGCGTAACAATAAAAGTATTTCAGTCAATTCTAAGTAGACTTTTTTCTATTTTTGTTTAAAACCCAATGGACCATCCAAAAGAGATGACGAAAAAGTTGATTAATTTGCCCATTCTAGTTTAACGTAATATTGTTTGTCTTGAAATCCTTGTTATTGGAAATGACACATATGACAAGATATAAACGGATTGGTATAGCTTGCTTGTAAAATCTTGAAAGAAACAGAAAGAGATTAACAATCGGTAGTTTGTAAAACATGTTATGGGTTGTGTTAAATTACGCACCTAGATATGGTTTGAGGGTATGGGAATGAAGGAATAATTTTTATTTGGAATAATGCTATTTGGTTTATGGTTTTTGCTACACTTCCGAACTGAGGGTTCGTTCAGTACAAGAGACTACTTTGTCTACTCAGAAGAAGAATATCCCGCTCTTTAGCTGACTGATCCTGTTGATCAAACCGAAAGAGAACGTGTCACATTAAAAGTGAACTATTAGAGGTGCGCTTTAATCATTACGATGAACTGGTCCTCTTTTAGACTTTTAGTAGATTCGATGAACATTAATGATAAACGAATGCCGAGCTCTCTCTTTCATGGCTAATCCCCACCATTAGTACCCAGCCTTTACCGATAGTGATTCCCTAACATAAACCAAACGCCCCCTAAAACTTGTGTGTATTCTGATACTACAATTTTGTACCTCACTAAGATACGATTTTTGGTTTAGAAACCAGAGTCAACATGTCATTCCCAAGTCTTAACAAGAAAAGAAAGATGTCCCATGTAGGCTACAATACAAGTTGCTAAGCAACACTGTCGTGTCGTGGGGTCCCTCTAGAAACATCTCAGTTCTCTCAATCAAATCATTCTTAACCAAATTCTCCCACATTGTCAACAACCTTGTGTCCTTTTAACCCACAAAAACTAATTCTCTAGTACCAATTACGAATCAAAAGGAAGGCTCTAATCACAATTTCCCACCTCCTAAACAGTATATGCCTTGTCCCTACCATATAACTTACTATCGCTAATGACTTGCAAAAATGGGTTGATAAACAACACTCAAGAGTCAAGACAACTTTAAGCCAAAAATACAAGCAACGTAATACTACATTGGTGACAAAATATAAGGACATCCACATTGCATTGAACTAATTTGGGTACAATACATCGCCACATTACCTTTACACTTTACTACATAAAATTTCTACAACCCACTAAACTTCACATTTTCTCAATGTTGAATCGACTTCCATATGGTATTAGTGTTTGATAAAGTGGGACAATTAAAGAACAAAGGGGTGTATTAATCTAATGAAAAAGTAGAGCAATTGGGCTCACATAACCCATTCAATTATCGTGTTTTCATATCACTCCTACTAAAAAATTCCAAACAAGCCTTTCACACATCCATAGACCCAATAAGACGAGGTAAATCGCTTTCTCAAATATCTCTGGAACCTTATATAATCCCCTAAAAGTCTAAAAGACTGATCTTAACTTCTAAGAAAAACTATTGCCTACAAATATGATATGATTAAAAATTTGAAAAAGAAAAACGAAAAAAAAACCCCGAGAGTGATGAACATATGTCAGCAGATGACAATGATGTAATCACATTACCATTTCAGATAGCAAAACTACAGCTAAAACTGTGAAAGTGGTTTATATATTATAGCCTGGACTACTTCACAGCCTTTCTTCAAGTACAACAGTGCTGAAAATTATTTAACAGTAATTCTTGACGCTTTTCATAAAGGCAAAAAAAATACAAGCACTTTTATGAAGTCAAAACCTCGATATTCTGGGCAAAATGAGGTTCATATCAAAGTATACCTGTCCAGTAGTACCAGGGGCATTAAGATGTATGAAGGTTCTACATTGGTGACGAAAAGCTAAACTGCACACCAGTCTTTGCTCGATCATGTTCATGTTGTTTTAGTACGTAGCAATAGTTGACCTGTTAACAAAAGTATCATAAGAGTTGAAGGTTCCGGGGTTTATATTTTCATATACAAGCTCAAATTAGCTGACTAGAGGTTGCAAAACGGGTGGACCAGGTGGGTTAGAAAATGGCTTATAATGTATCAGATTAGAAAAGACAAATTTTGTTCGATTAAAGCAGGTTGGTTGATCGATCATAAACTCTTCATGTTCAACTTAACACTTTTTTCAAATAAACTTTCTGTACAATAACAAGCAAAATTTATTAAAAATGCAGTTTTCTAGGTTGTACGCATTCACTATAAAACTTTGGGCAACTTTTAACATGTCTTGATCCATTGATCCAATTCTTTTGTTAGCTAACTCTTTCTACCCGTTCGACCCATTAGAGATATAACATAACCAGATCAGCCCATATGGGTCGAAAATGCCACCTCGTATAAGGGAACATGCATCTCTTTCATGTTCTTTCTATACAATATGCAAAACAATCATCTGATACTACTATTCAAATTAAAGTATAATTATGCTACAGTATAATTTCCACTGAAGATATGAGAAACAGTATCTAACCTCCATGCGGAACAATGTAGTGGGTACAATAAGCCCAAACCCTGCAGACCTTCGGAACGACTCGTGGTATTTATGAAACGTGAGATCCCGAAACGAATTTTCTGTTAATTTGACAAGACTCCCGGCACAAGCAAATGCGTGTCCATGGATATTACAATCTCTCAACACTTTCAACGGAAGATCAAAAGAAAGATCTGCAAAGGCAGTAACCGCAAGGTCTCCGCCAAGAAAGTCCCGTTCAGAAGAAGTTACAGAATCTGCATCTTCCCCTTTGCTTCCAACTTCCCTTCTTGGCTCACTGGGGCCCAGTCCCCTTGTCTTAAAACCCAATAAAGATGTTGGGCCTCCTAATGTGCAAACAGGGGAGGAATTTGCACCCAAGAAGAACCGGTCAGATAAAGAGACATGTGAATTCAAGAATCCATTTCCCCATGGTAATATAACACCACCAGCAACCCCCACGTTCAGTGCAGCACGAGCAAAACCCAAAGGCAAAGCAAACCTAAGATCAAACTCCTGTGAAGTGAAAACAGTAATTATTATATAAAATAGTGGCATGGATACATTATATATGTAAGGGAATAGGAATGCTGACAATACTACATATCATAAGTTGAATAAGTGACGTGAAATGAAGAAGCAAAGCACAAGTATATGATTTACATAAGAATGAAATTAGGCATAAAAGAACACAAACCTGGCGGATATAACGCACACTCCAAGGATCAGGAAAAATGCCACCAAGTTGAGAAGTGGAAACAAAAGCATACCCGTTGGTTGGTCTAACAGATGAATTCCTTTTGTCGATCTTAAAAGTGTACTTCAGATGTGATAACAGATTGTGGCCAAGCTGCCTTCTAACTGATGTTGAAGCCAATTGTGATGGGTCGGTTAGGGTTCGCCAGGAGAGATTATATGCTAACTCATGGTTCCTGGTTGATATTATGCCAAGAGATAGGCCCATGGTTTGCTCTTTGTAAGATGTGAACTTGAGCCAGTCTTGAGATAGAAGGGATAGACGAGCCGTAACAGGGTTTACCAATCTCATAAATCTTGGCAAACTTACGCCAGTACTGACTTCTGTAGTTTGATCCCAGCCATAAGACAGAGAACTATACCAGTTATCTCCATAACCAAGCATGTTTTTAAGCTTAAGTGAACCATCAAGGGACCAAGATCTAGCCTACAAAAGAGTTGAACCAAATTACATATGAAAAGTGAAATGCCGCTCTCCTTCTAGAAGATGAAAAAAGGGACAATATTATCATGTTACAAATTTTCTATGTAACGAAGACTAACAGTACTAAGAGCAAATGAGCAATAACTGTGAGATAAACTAATTGATTCTTCCCTTCACCAGAAAAAAGCAGGGACGCAACAGTTTTATCTAAGCAGCAAAGTAACCAGTTAACATTTAATACTGTGTTCAGTATTATCTAGGCAACAATTTGGCAAGTTCTGATAAACTTAAGCAGAACTTAAAGTTCTCACAGCTCGGTATAGTGTAGCAAAAAAGTCATGAATTAATAAAAAAAAACTATCTATACTGTTTATCGCCTTTTATCCCTATAACTTATTATTTCCAACGGTACATTACAAGAAAAGATATAAAAACAACACTAAGAAACTACCTCGATACGATACAAGACATCTCATTTGTATGAAAACAGGACCAGCATTTTTGAGTATATCTTGTTAAACCACAATAGCAGAAGTTTAAAGGCATACATGAAAGGCCAATTATGGAAACTTGTATGTTTGAAACAACAAAAGAGGAAGGTTATGCATTTAACATGCCTTATGGACTAGATGGCATACCCATGCTTCAAATACTCTGATTGAATGTCCTTGTGTAGACCATGGTAATTTAACACTCAACCAGTGAGAACGTGAAAAACAACAGGGGTTACTTTCCTTTTTTCCCTTTAGTTCCTTTCATAAGATATGACCAGCAGCCTAGTTAGCTACCCTATTATCAGTTAGGCTAGTAGTTACAATACCCAATACGTAGATCGTAATTGTCAACAACTTCTGTTAAACAATGCCTAAATTCATAAGCAACGTTTATTTTGAGCAAATAGAGTTACAATTTTAAGGTCTTTCCAGATTTTCTAAGGACGGACATGTAAGTCGTAGATATCATGAACTCATGATATAACGAAACAGTTCCATAACCTGAAATGAAAGGTACAATGTAAATGAAACATTAAGCGTGATTATGCAACCTGCATATTCACCTCTTTCACTATTTCACGCAAGACTCCAACCGCTCGTCTAGATTCCTAAGATTCATAATTAACAAACACAAAGCTTCTGACCTAATGTCAATACTCATAACAACAGCCTAATAAAAAGTTCAACACACAAACTTCGGAATCACAGCATTTCCTAAAATTATTCAAGACCTAGATAATAATCACGAAATAAACAATTATTATATCAACCCAACTCACACGCTTCAAATTGCAGGCAATCAGGCATCACAAATACGCAATCAAAATTACTGTCCAGTTTACTTTAGTCACTAATTTCTGATAAACCTAAACAACTTCATATCATTATTCTAAATTGCTCACACAATAAAACTTCCTATCAAAACCCAGCTACATGCCTACATTGCAAGTAAAACAGCATTCAATCATCAAGTAATAGACAAACACAAAGCTTATAAATTATGTCGATACTTTAACACAGTCCAAAAAAAGACTTTGATACTAAAACTTCTGAATCACAGTCAAAAGTATCTCCAGTTTACTTCCGTCTAGCCCTGTCACTAATTTCTGATCTAAACAACTTCATATCATCAATCAAAATCGCTCTCAAAATACACCTAACCCTTAAAACCTAGCTACATTGCAAGTAAAACAACATTTAATCATCAACTAATCAATTAACAGTTAAACATCAATCCACTAATAAACAAACACAATTATGAATTATATCCATACTTTTACACAGTCCAAAACACGACTTCAATATAATACTTATGAATCACAGCATTGTCTAGAATCATCCAAGACTTGGATATCAATCCAACTCAAACACTTCAAACTGCAGATATCACAAAATCACAATCAAAAGCATCTCCGGTTTACATCTGTCTAGCCCTATCACTAATTTCTAATCAAAACCTAAACAGCTTCAAATCGTTAATCTAAATCGCTCACGCAATACACCTAACCATTAGAACCTAACTACATTACAATCAAAAGAGCATTCAATAACCAACTAATCAATAAACATCGCTCAACTCGTTAAAATCACTCATGTAAACCTAACAACTTCATACCATCAAAACCGCTCACAAAATACACCTAACCATTAAAACCCAACTACAATACAAATAAAACAACATTTAGTGATCAACTAATCAATAAACGTCACTCAACTCATTAAAATCACTCATCTAAACCTAAACACCTTCGTATCGTCAATCTAAATCACTCCAACACCACACCTACCTATCAAGAGCTACATCCATTCCAAATAAAACAAAACATAAACTAACAAACTACCTCAGGCTTCGCAAATATATCGATATCACTATTAACAGAATTCTTACACTCGATGACTTATCCAAGACCTAGATATCAATCCAACTCACACACTTCAAATTGTAGACATCACAAAATCACACTTCGTCTAGCCCTATCACTAATTGCTCCTCCAAACCTGTACAACTTCATATCATCAACCAAAATCGCTCACACGATACACCTAACCTTTAAAACCTAGCTACAGTGCAATTAAAACAACATTTAGGGTGTGCTTGGCAAAATTAGCTGAGTAGCCGTAAAAAGTAGCTGTAAGCCATAGCTGTCAGTAGATTTTTTTTTTATAACAACGTTTGGTAATGTCGCAGGTGTAACCATAATGCGTAAAACAACTCCTAATACTTCATAGTTCATACTGCGTTGGAAAATTAACATTCCGAAAAAAGAGAGGATAAAACTACTTATTGCTTGCCAACAAGCACTAAAAATCACAACGCTCACTACTCGGTACTCATAATTAGCTCCTAATCGCTCTGCGCCAAAACACACCCTTAAGGATCATCTAAACTAAACACCTTCGTGTCGTCAATCTAAATCGTTCCAACAGCACACCTACCTACATTACAAATAAAACACAACATCTAACGCTAACAAAACCAAAAAAAAACCAACAAACTACCTCACGCTCGGTAAAAACGCCGATATCACCAGTAAACGTCAACTAAAACGTCACTTAACTCGTCAAAATCACTCACCTAAACCTAAACACCTTCGTATCGTCAATCTAAATCGTTCCACCACCACACCTACCTACATTGCAAATAAAACAACAATTTAAACCTAAAAACAAAAAAAATAAGCCACCTCAGGCTTGGTAAAAACGCCGATATCACCGGTAACAGGATTCCTACACTCGACAACCTCAACAACAACATTAGAAGTCCGAGGCAAACCAGCCGGTCCAGAAAAATCACACTTCGTCTAGCCCTATCACTAATTTCTCCTCCAAACCTATACAGCTTCATATCATCAACCAAAATCGCTCACACGATACACCTAACCTTTAAAACCTAGCTACAGTGCAATTAAAACAACACTTAATTAGGGAGTGAAACAGCTCCTCAACGCTATACGTCATAGTGTGTTGGAAAACGAGCATTCCGAACAAAAAAAGATAAAACAACTTGTTGCTTGCCAAACGAGCATTGAAAATCCCAACGCTCACTACTCGCTGCTCATAATTAGCTCCTAATCGCTCTACGCCAAACACACTCAACTAAACCTAAACGACTTGGTATCGTCAATCTAAACCGTTCCAATATACCTACATTGCAAATAAAACAACGAAATAAGCTACCTCAGGTTTCGTAAAAACGCCGATATCACCGGTAACCGGATTCGCACACTCGACAACCTCAACAATGACATTAGAAGTCCCAGGCAATCCATCGGGTCCAGCGTCAAGCGTCACACTAACCGAATCGAATATATCAAGCTTCCTAAGCCTAGCCTTAGCAATCTGAGCAGCTTGAAGAAGCTCCTGTACGGATGTAACCGTTTCAAAAGCTTGGAGTTCGAACTCGATGACGGAGTCGTGAGTTTTGGTGTTGCCTTTGATGATGACGTCATGGACACGTAATGGGACTCTTTCTGATTTCACTCGTTCGATTAGGGCTTCCATTTGGGATGGGAGTGGTGGTGGGTTGGATTCGGGTTCGGGTTCGGATCCGGGTTCGGATCCGGTGAAATGTGGATCTTTTGGCGCCATTTTCTTTTGAGAAGGAAGGAAGGAAGGAAGGTTGACGATGGAAATGATAACGATGGAAGTAGTGGTGACTAGTCACTCAGTGATGTAGTGCTCCTTCATTTCAGGGGTGTTTGTTTCAGCTTCTTATTACTAACTTATTTATTAACCTATATAAGCTTATAAGAGCATCTACATTCACTTGGAGTATTTATTGTATTTTATTGTATTTAACTAGTTTAAGACTCGTGTAATACACGAGCGGTAAAAAAAAAAAAATGAATGTCATCTAATTTATTAGTGTTTGTTACATATTCAAGTAAAAATGACTTTCATAAAAGGATCTCAAGTTCTAAATTGAAGCAATGCACATATAAAAATATACTAGTAGTAGTTTAATAATACATAAAGTACCGAGCAATGTGTTTTATCTCTTTTTTGCTTCAAAAGCATGGGTCACAGGTCACAACACATTTTTTGAATATGAAATTTGAACAATATAACAAATCTATAAATATTACTAACAAAAAAATGTTATACATGCTGTGAAAAACAATAATAAAACCTTCCATTCTTTTCTTGTTTCAAACTTGTTTACATTGTATGTCTAAGATATTCCCAATGTCAGTAACATGAGATGCTTAAGAGCATTTGGATCTTTCCAACGGTGACTTATCCATGGTGACTGCTTAATCTAAGATTAAATAAACTTATTATAAGTAAATCAAATATACAATATTCACATATAGATTTTACATCAGGAAAATTGGAATAATTATAGAATGGAAATTTTTGTATCGTATTTCGCCAATTTCGTTTACAAATGTGCAATACTCATGATAGAAAGTACCGTCATTACCAAAACCTATCCAAATTAACAATTTGAGATGACAGTAGAAATTACATAGAGGAATCCTTAGAACCTCTTAAAGATATCTTCCTTCAAATAACCATTGCAGCTATACCTCTTTGAAAGCCTGCACAAAACCACATGCATTTAACTTGGGGAAAGCGAGTCCCCTTTAAAGAAAAGTTTTGATACAATTATGCTAACCAATATACTAAGTGCTTACAGGGGTGTTTGGGATCGCTTACTAAGTGCTTATTTGCTAAGAAATAGTCAGGTGCCAACATGCTTCTTTCCAAGTAGTCGCTCTTTTTAAAATAAGAAGATAATTAATAGTATGCTTGAGATTGTTATTTCCAAGTACTTGAGCAAACTCAGTGCAAGCATTATCTTAGGGGGTTGTTTGCTTATTAAAATTGCTTATCGTTGAAATAAGCACACTGGAATTGGCAAACCCAAACCACTAACTCAAAACAGCTTAAGAGGGTGCCTAAGATTTCTTAGCTAAGTGCTTTTAAGCACCTAAAACACTTCCATACAACCCCGTCAAGAACCTCGTATAGCAACACTTTTAACATCTGTTTTCAAACAACAAAAATGACGATGAACGAATGCATACATAATCACTTCAAGCCAAAAAGAATATTTATCTAATTTCAATTCTTTAAACTTAGTGATCAGTATATAAAACCTCATCTTTACACCAATCAAATCAATACTTAATAACCACAAATCACAAGAATAGGCCAGCTTGAAAAACAAATTGTCAAATACAAACATCAAAACAAAATTTACCAATCATAAACATTTAATCGAGTAATAGGGGAATAAACATTAAAGATATTTATCTCCTCTAATCATGCCGTGAAGCCAAAAAAACGACGAATTATAAGAGTACCTGCTAAAAATAAACAAATCCATGGTTTCTACTCCAATTTGGGAATGAATCGGTTAAATGAATTTGAAATTTGTAATCATGGGTTATATATAGATAGTACGGAGTAGTTCATTTAAAGTTCTAAATTTCAAGCACTTCGCATAGGTACACATAAGGATTTGAAAGTTGAATGATGACAGGTTCGAGTGTTAAAAAAGCAAGAAGCTTTTAAAGTTAAAGTTTTGAATTTCAAGCACTTCGCATTGGTACCCTTGTTTAATAGTATAGATAGATATATAGATTGCTACAACGTCATCATATTATGTAACATGATGGGTGATACTATGTGAAGAAACACAAATATCAAAACATTCAGAACAATAAATCAAATACCTGTTTTTAATTGATGAGAGATCAGTACCTACAATAATTTCGACCAAGCTCCATGCCAGCCGCCATCATATCGACTCATATTGCTCATCGTTCATCTGCTTATATACATCCAACATTTTTTATGAGAATATACTTTCACCATGAAAACCTAAATCTTGCCTATGGTCATAGTGAAAGCTAACAAATGCATTAAATGAGATTAAGTGCTAGCGAAAAAAAAAGCGTTCTCGTTGTAAATACATTTGTTCTTAGTAAAAGGGGTATCGTCACTACTGCAAAATCTGGTCCAAAGTCAAAGTTTCTGTTTGCTTATTCTCGAAAATAAAAGTGGTATTAAAACCATATACGAATCGCATCCAAATAACCTTCTTACACACTAAATCATACACACATAGATCTAAAATTGATGTACGTTTTTAAGGTTTCCTCAAATCATTCAAAGTTTAGCTCAAAATGCGATCAAAATATTAGAAAATGCTATATTATTTCATCAAAATAACATAAAACCTATTTCTTTTGCTAATAAAATAGTAAAAGCATCAAAAGGACCTATTTTAGATTGTAGAATGCCACGTGAGTATCTCTTGTCCATGCAACTTTAGATATAAATATATAAGAAGGCAAATGAATCCTACTAATAATATAAGCGTTAAGATTTTGGTTGTGATTTATGATTATTAACATGTGATTTGATTTTATTTGTGATAACATGACATCTTTTAGAAATTGGGGTTTTAAAAATTGTCTATGAATTCCTCATATATTACCAATTTGTGGGCATTCTAAAACATTCATAATAATAGTACATACATCTTAATTGCATCTTATCCAATATCACTATGGTCCTACTCCTAGTATTTGTGCATTACATAGCTTCAGTTCCTACACATACATGCATAAAATGAAGTTGCAAAGTTAAGACAACAAAGGAAAATTAGTGGATTCTAATAGTCATTTGCTTGTACCCTCTGAGAATAGCGTGACTCTGCCATTACCCTCGAGCAAAAACAGATCGAAGCAATATGTACTCAATAACTAACCAACTTAGTGTACTTTAATGGAGATAACATCACTTGACTAACTGAATTGGACATGGAAAGGATTCAACAAACAACAATGTCTATTTAATAAACCACAAATATAGTAAAGTTTAAATTCCAAATCATCTCTCAGTTTATCACTTGAAAACACTAACTTTGAGCTAAATTAACAAACACTAACAAACAACACGTACTCATCTTCAAGAGGATGCTAATGAATTTGAACGACATGACATATATAAAGGAAAATGTTATCCTTACCGATTTAAACCTTTTGGAAAATGAAGGTGAATAATACATCTTTCGGCGTCGTTTGAACTCATAAAATTAGCAAAAGCATTCCCTCCAAACATTTCTTTGAAACCTAAATATTAAACCAAATATGAAATCCAACCAGCAAAACATAAATTACAGCTAAGGCGTCGTTAAGCAAACAACAGACAAAAATTGCAAGATTCCAATGTTATAGATTTTCAAAATTTGATATCATGTCCTCTAATAACATACACATGACGCAAATTAGAAATTAAAAGAATGTATCTTCAGGAAGAAAGAAGTTGCATCATAACATAACTAACCGATAACAAATACAATTAGGAGGTCAAAATCGAAACCAAACTAATGATATGTATATTGCTAAAACTTGACGCCATTAATATGTATGCTCAATCCCATTATGAGAGGATTGTCATAGGTAGTGTCGAGAGAAAGTGAAGCACTATAATTAAACTTTAATACATAATGTATAGCATAAAGTTATCAAATAAAGTTCTGATATGATATATGATGTTAAGGGAAATACATGGGAAGCTTGTGTTATAGCCTTATGTGCCTTCTTCAGCACAAATCCCACCGTTGTATGCCATTACCAGGTTAAATGAACCAACTATTGTTTTAACCCTACAACAGTCACATGTTTCGGGCGGGTCATATAAGTAAATTATGAGTTAAGTAAGCACGGTTTAACTCAAAGTGAAGATTAACAACAAATAGAACATACAAATATTTGATGTCTCTTGCTAGTTGCTAGTGCATTCAATAACTTTTTTTCATTTAGGCATTTGATCTTTCATCGAGCACTTTGAGTTCAGATAGGCACATATCATTCATCTTAGTCTAAATTCATATTAAATGGCCAAAGCTTTTGTCAAATAAAGAAGGAAGGAAACAAAACATATAAAGGACTAAGTTTTAACATAAAGAAAAAAAATTCAACATGTGAAAATTAAGAATATACCTTCAAATTCATATTTTTTGGAAGAATTCTTTGCACCTTCAAGCTCGGTCTGTAAAATATGTAACTTGTTCCAACATCTTGCATTTTATTATTAGAGCAATATTAGTATCCGCAAAGTGAGTTTCAATTATCAGCTCAAATAATTTGCCGGGGAATGTCCCTTTTTCCCAAAAAAAAATTATCAACTCAAATTACAGCGTGTTGGTGAATTAACTAAAAGAGAAATTGTAAAACATACCACATGATGAAGTAACATTATCATGGAAACATCTGGATCCAACCACCGAGAATGATCTATATCGCATGTGACCAAACATGTCTCTGTCATATCATCGAACACCTACTGTACATCCAAGATACATACACATTTCAAAGAAGCACCCAATTAGTGACAATAAACAATCGGAAAGTTAAACGAACAGAACCAATAATTTAAAAAAGACGGGTAAAATTATATAGAAATTGCATAAACACACATTATGGGAATATAAGAAGAATAACTGAAAAACATAACAATCATTTAAAGAAGATGGGTAACCTGTTTTGGTATCGAAAGCCAGATTAATTTGCTCCAATAGATCTAACTTTTGATGAAAAATCGAGATGAAGATGGAGTGTTCACTGATAGAAAAAAAAAGTGATTTTATGCAAGTGGAGAAGATGCATATGAAATGTCTTTTGAAAAAATGAGGAAGTTGATTTTGAATTTCAAAAACACATAGAGTACACGTGATATTTACACAATCACCTCACAAAAAGGACCATTCATAATAATAGTACATACATCTTAATTGCATCTTATCCAATATCACTATGGTCCTACTCCTAGTATTTGTGCATTACATAGCTTCAGTTCCTACACATACATGCATAAAATGAAGTTGCAAAGTTAAGACAACAAAGGAAAATTAGTGGATTCTAATAGTCATTTGCTTGTACCCTCTGAGAATAGCGTGGCTCTGCCATTACCCTCGAGCAAAAACAGATCGAAGCAATATGTACTCAATAACTAACCAACTTAGTGTACTCTAATGGAGATAACATCACTTGACTAACTGAATTGGACATGGAAAGGATTCAACAAACAACAGTGTCTATTTAATAAACCACAAATATAGTAAAGTTTAAATTCCAAATCATCTCTCAGTTTATCACTTGAAAACACTAACTTTGAGCTAAATTAACAAACACTAACAAACAACACGTACTCATCTTCAAGAGGATGCTAATGAATTTGAACGACATGACATATATAAAGGAAAATGTTATCCTTACCGATTTAAACCTTTTGGAAAATGAAGGTGAATACTACAACATCTTTCGGCGTCATTTGAACTCATAAATTTAGCAAAAGCATTCCCTCCAAACATTTATTTGAAACCTAAATATTAAACCAAATATGAAATCCAACCAGCAAAACATAAATTACAGCTAAGGCGTCGTTAAGCAAACAACAGACAAAAATTGCAAGATTCCAATGTTATAGATTTTCAAAATTTGATATCATGTCCTCTAATAACATACACATGACGCAAATTAGAAATTAAAAGATGTATCTTCAGGAAGAAAGAAGTTGCATCATAACATAACTAATCGATAACAAGTATAATTAGGAGGTCAAAATCGAAACCAAACTAATGATATGTATATTGCTAAAACTTGACGTCATTAATATGTATGCTCAATCCCATTATGAGAGGATTGTCATAGGTAGTCTCGAGAGAAAGTGAAGCACTATAATTAAACTTTAATACATAATGTATAACATAAAGTTATCAAATAAAGTTCTGATATGATATATGATGTTAAGGGAAATACATGGGAAGCTTGTGTTATAGCCTTATGTGCCTTCTTCAGCACAAATCCCACCGGTGTATGCCATTACCAGGTTAAATGAACCAACTATTGTTTTAACCCTACAACAGTCACATGTTTCGGGCGGGTCATATAAGTAAATTCTGAGTTAAGTAAGCACGGTTTAACTCAAAATGAAGATTAACAACAAATAGAACATACAAATATGTGATGTCTCTTGTTAGTTGCTAGTGCATTCAATAACTTTTTTTCATTTAGGCATTTGATCTTTCATCGAGCACTTTGAGTTCAGATAGGCACATATCATTCATCTTAGTCTAAATTCATATTATATGGCCAAATCTTTTGTCAAATAAAGAAGGAAGGAAACAAAACATATAAAGGACTAAGTTTTAACATAAAGAAAAAAAAATTCAACATGTGAAAATTAAGAATATACCTTCAAATTCATATTTTTGGAAGAATTCTTTGCACCTTCAAGCTCGGTCTGTAAAATATGTAACTTGTTCCAACATCTTGCATTTTATTATTAGAGCAATATTAGTATCCGCAAAGTGAGTTTCAATTATCAGCTCAAATAATTTGCCGGGGAATGTCCCTTTTTCCCAAAAAAAAATTATCAACTCAAATTACAGCGTGTTGGTGAATTAACTAAAAGAGAAATTGTAAAACATACCACATGATGAAGTAACATTATCATGGAAATATCTGGATCCAACCACCGAGAATGATCTATATCGCATGTGACCAAACATGTCTCTGTCATATCATCGAACACCTACTGTACATCCAAGATACATACACATTTCAAAGAAGCACCCAATTAGTGACAATAAACAATCGGAAAGTTAAACGAACAGAACCAATAATTTAAAAAAGACGGGTAAAAGTATATAGAAATTGCATAAACACACATTATGGAAATATAAGAAGAATAACTGAAAAACATAACAATCATTTAAAGAAGATGGGTAACCTGTTTTGGTATCGAAAGCCAGATTAATTTGCTCCAATAGATCTAACTTTTGATGAAAAATCGAGATGAAGATGGAGTGTTCACTGATAGAAAAAAAAAGTGATTTTATGCAAGTGGAGAAGATGCATATGAAATGTCTTTTGGAAAAATGAGGAAGCTGATTTTGAATTTCAAAAACACATAGAGTACACGTGATATTTACACAATCACCTCACAAAAAGGACCAATAACAGTCGAAAAAATGCATGCTTCAGAATTATATTAAAATTAACTAATTAAGTTATTTATATTGTTTAAATTTTTTATGAAAAATACTGTCTAATAACTATGACATCATCATTTAAATTTTCTAATTGAAACAACTAATCAAATATTCACACATAACATAAGATGACATCTTCAAAAACCTTGTTTTAATAGAGTAAATAGATGGATACTCATTTATACTTGAAGACTTGTATGAAAGACTTGGGGATTTCCAAACTTTTCTAAAAAGCTAGTATTGAAAAAGCTTTGCATGTAATGCTAAAAACCATGTCAAAAGACTTTTTAAAATGACAAAAAGCTATTGTCAACTTGAGGCATTGTGGATGCCCTAAGCAGAAATCAAAATGTTTGGTTAAGCTTATATAAATATAGTATGCTTATAAGCTTATATAAAGGGGTTTTGGTAAGCTATGTATTTGGCTTTTATAAGAAATGATAGGCATATATAACAATAATACATAAAAAGACTTTTATATACTCATTTAATAACTACATCCTTTTTATTATTAACTATATAAGTTAAACCAAACACTTAAGTAAAATTTATAAGCTTATTATATATAAGCCATGAATGGCTTATATAACATTATATAAGCCCAATATTTGGCTTGGGCTAGACTGGGCTGTGGATAAAATCGAATTTGAGTTTAATTTGGTTTTTGAGTTGAGTTTTTACTCTCTCCCAAAAGTTTAATTTGATTCCTTGATTTCTATCCAATCCTCCAACCTATTATAAAGATACATAATATAATTCTAGAACATAGGCCAAAACAATATAAATGGGCCGAAATATAATTAAGAACTAATATGATATAATGTCATCTAATACGCCCTCGCAGTTGTAGCGGGAGGAGGTCGAACGCTCTAACTGGACTGAAAATCTTCAAACAAGACGGAGGGAAGACCTTTGGTAAAAATGTCCGCATATTGATAACGTGAGGAAACACGAAGAACGCGCATTGTGCCAGCAGTAACCATGTCACAGACAAAATAGATGTCGATCTCAATGTGTTTGGTATACTAATGTTGTATTGGGTTAGCAGACATATAGATAGCACTCACGTTGTCACAATAGACTAATGTAGTAGAAGATAAAAGGCAGTGTAGCTCTCGAATTAATTACGAACACAGTTTGTCTCGACAACGACATTTGCTACACCCCGATATTCAGCTTCAGCACTAGATCGAGAAAGACTGTGCTGGCGTTTAGATGACCAAGATAAGAGATTATCACCCGAAAATACACAATAACCGAAAGTGGATCGGTGAGTGGACGGGCAACCTGCCCATTCTACATCATTATAACCAACCAGGGAAGTAGTAGTGGGAGAATATAAGTGTAGACCATAGTCCAATGTCCCCAGAACATAGCGCAAGATCCGTTTGAGAGCCGAACAATGAGGCTCACGAGGATCATGCATATATTATAAACAAACCTGCTGAACTGCATAAGACAAATCTGGACGGGTAAAGGTGAGATACTGAAGACCACCTGCGAGACTGCACTATAAAGTAGGATCCTGAACAGGCACGCCTCCGGACCTAGTTTAGACTTTGTATCAACGGATGTCCGGGAGGGATTACAAGAAACCATATGAGTACGCTTAATAAGCTGAAGAGCATACTTCTTTTGAGACAAGAATAAGCCTGTAGAGTGTTGAGTAGCAAAGATACCAAGAAAATAGTTTAACACCCCAAGATCTGTCATGTCAAACTCACGATGTAGAGACCCAATGATCGGTTGTAAAAAGGTGTTGGATGAGGCCGTAAGAATGATATCATCCACATATATAAGTAGGTATGCAACCTCTGAGCCTTGTCGATAAATAAATAGTGAAGAATCACAACGACTGTGATAAAACCCCACTTTAGTAGCATAACCTGCAAAGCGATGAAACCAAGCACGAGGTGCTTGTCTCAGTCCATATAAAGATCTTTGCAAAAGACAAACATGGTGAGGGTACCTATCACACCCCATCATGGCGGAATATGGGACGCGACGTATGGATATCATCACAACAATAGCGTGTCTATAGAGAGAACTAAATGAAAATGAAATATCATAAAGGGTGACACAAATGTCATGACAATATCTCAACAAATGCAGGCCTCTAGGTAAGTAGGTAACAGTCCTACCGCTTACCTTAAACAAACAAATAACATAAACAAAGCAAATATATAGGTGTCCAAGTATCACTTATTCAAAAGGCAAATGAAAACTAAGAAGCAACGGGGATCTTCTTCTATATGCAATCCTATGCTTCTAGGTCTACTCACTCCTATTTGCTGGCTTAACCACAAAATTACCTGAAAGACACACTAAAACATGTCAAGAATAATGTTGGTGAGTCATAGGTTTAGATTCCAACGCCAAAATATATAACATTAGTTGTGAACAACGACATTCAATAACATTTAAGACATTTTAGACAGTGTACTACTATCATGCATAACTATTTAGTACTAAGCGCTTATTCTTTCCGTTCCAAGGCTCCAAGCCTTTCCTATTTTTCCTTCCTTCCATGGCATATTAGGCGCCCATACACCTAACAACCAACCCCAAGACCCAGGCTTGTCCCCAAGGCCCAGCCTTGTCCTCCTTGATATCAAGTATACTTAAATAAATTAAGTATTCCACATAGCAATTAAATGCATAAGTCAACACATAATGTCCAGACTAACATACTAAAACATTCACAACAATTTTCATATATAAAAACAAGTAAAGTACGTGTCTCTTCCATCCCATCTGGAAGTAAAAAGATTAAGAAATATGGGACTATGAAACTCACCTGATTGAGCTTCTCCAAATATGTGCGCACTAGCAAAAGCTAAACAAATAAATACAATACATCAAGACATGAACCAATAACTATGAGCCAAACGCCCACCTAACCATACCCATGCTTTCTGTAAAGAAAACCCTATGCCCTTACATGTGTTAGCTAACTCTCCTCTTTTGCCCTAACCTTAAAGATACTGCTAAGGCCCCGATATATATATATACTGTTTCCTATCCGAATTTTACTAATTTTGAACATATGAAAAGTTTGTTATGATCAGAGGGTCTTCCACAATCCCAATTGATTAGCCCTTTTTCAGATCTCTTATTTAATATATGAACTAATTCTCATGTTCATTTGAAGGTACAATTGTACTCTTAAGTACCCTAACCATCTTAAAACATTAATTTAAACCCGACTGATTTAAAAACTGTTTTGAACTCCGACCGTTGTAACCTGTTTTTGACCCACTCCCCGACCTCCAATTTAGTCCTTGTTTCTTGCATTCAAAAGCTAACTCAAATTACTTTCCAGGGGTACTTGGTTCGCATCTTAAAAGTATGTAGAACTCTAGATATGATCAAAAGAATTGACCTAAAATTCTGCCTAGTTTTTAATTACAAATTTAATTTAATTAACCTAATTAATTACCCAATACTTAATTAATTACAAGCCCTAATTTACCTAATCATTATTATATCACTAAAATACATATTTCAAAATAAACTCTAACCTATATCCATCATATGATGATTAAAAATGAATTAAAAACAATTTAATTGAAAAGGGTTTAAAGATTTTTACCTTAGATTTATGAAAACAAGATTTTGATGAAGAACCATAATTTTTCTCTCTTAGGTCGCGACTTAAAGAACTCCATGAGAAAAATTATGAGTTTTTAATTGTGTATAAAACATTATATAGGGTGTGGGTGAGTCCTAGTCCAACCCAAGCCCAAATCCTTTTCCTTTTCTTTTTCTTTTTTTCCCCTCTTGCGTCTAAACCAAACTAACCCCCACATATTTTTTTCTTTTTATTTATTGTTATTACACTACTAATGTTCTCTTAAATTTCGTAATTTATTTCAGCCTTTAAGACTTCCAATACCTCAAAACCGTAAAACTAGTTAGTTTTACGCATATACCGTAAAAATATGCAGTTTTATAAAAACTCTTGAAATATGAAATAAACTACATAACTAAGTCCTAAATGACTTAAAACCATCCCGTAAACTATTCACGTGAATAGTTACCTTATCCGAGACCCCAAAATGCTAAACCCAAAATCGTAAAAATACGTATTACTATAATACTTATACGTATACATGAATGACCTAAATGACTTCATTTCATTTCATAGTCACTATAATGTGAGCTCATGATCATGAAATATCCGCTCATCGATTTACTTATGAGTATTCCATACCCATAAACGATGTCCATTCCTTCCGCATTCATACAAAATAAACACGTAAACACATAAAACACATAGTCACACATAAAATATCCTATAATTACGACTAAGTGACGAACCCCAAAACCGTGGTTGTCACAGTACCTAGAGTCAACAAAACCCGGGGGCTGATGCATATAAACAGTCTCTGATAAGTCACCGTTAAGAAATGCATTCTTAACGTCAAACTGGTGAATAGGCCATCCACGAACACAACAAGGCTAAAAACAGTCCTAATTATTGCAAATTTGACAACCAGACTGAAAGTCTTATCATAGTCAACACCTAATCATTAACTACTTCCATTAGCAACCAAACAGGCCTTATATCGGTTGAGGGATCCGTCAGCATGAAACTTATGCTTAAATAACCACATAGAACGAACCATGTTAATACCTGATGGCCTTGGTACAAGAGCCCAAGTACTATTCTTAACTAACATATTATACTCATCATACATTGCATTACGCCACTGGGGATCTTTAAGGACGAGAAAAGGAGATTTAGGAATAGGGGAAATGGCGGACGTGGTAAAATAAAAACGAGGATTGGGTTTGACAATACCCGACTGAGAACATGTAGTCATGGTGTGAGTACGAGTGGCTTCGGGGGGGATCAGGTATAGGTGTAACACCCCATTTTGATAAATGGAATGTCACGCGTGATTATGGCGTGTCATCAAAGCATACAAGGATAAATGTCTAAACATTACATGACCATAAAGGAAATACCGGAATCAAACATCGGTACCCCAAAAGTAGAACTCATCACACACAAACATAAGTACTGTAAATGAAAGGACTAAACAATGTCCATGGAAATGAGTATCAAAGTATGAAGAAATGCATAAAATAAAGAAGGCTAGGAAGCTTCCAATCCAGATGCACGTACGCTTAAAGTCTACGAGCGTCCCTGAGTACCTCCCGTTAAAAGGAAAACGGATGAGCAATACGCTCAGTGCACGGATATACAAGTATGGCATGAATAATAAAGGCATATAAACATGAAGCAGCGGAAAAGACTAAGTCCTGGATAACCTGGTTATATCTTAGTAAAACTGGTTTTATAGTTTGAAAAGCCTTATGTTTATCTTGTAAAAACTGTTTAACATATTTACCATTAGCCAATATAGGTCATGAAATATCAACGTGCATGAATACTTGGAGGGGTGACCTCGTCATGCAAATTAGAGGGGCTGCCTCTAATTTAATATACTAGTTTTAGGTAGGAGGGATCAGCTCCTTGTGAAGGATGCAAGGCACACACCACATTCACACTGAATAATCTGCTAAAAACATGTAAATTAGGATTCACCCATACGTCCCACCTGATAATAATAATAATATGGCCAAAACTGAAAGGGACGCCACGAGCTATCACTCCGCCGTGGTGAAGTCATAACACTGGTGCCTCCAGTGTTATGGTTATGGTACCTCCATAACTAGGTGAAACTGGTCATGCATGTATATGGCTTTAGGTATTCTAACTAAACATAAGCAATTCAAAAACATATAAAACATATACTAGGGAAAACAGTTGGCTGCATACGGGAAATCCTAATTAGGAAGAATGTCCATACTGAAAGGACGGAGAATCCGTACCTTGTGTCCAGTGAACTAAGAAGACGAACTGAAGAGAGTCCTACTTCGGTATCACTAATGCTACATAAATACATACGTGTATAAGTATCTAATTACTAAGTACGTAATTGGTTTTGTATCATGTCTTAACTTGTTTTATATGTTCATGTCATGTTTTATTGATTTAAGCTTTATACTGTGTTTATCATATATTCTGTCTATCTGATCAAGTATTAATTGTATTTCATGTATTATTATACTTGTAGTGTAATAATAAGTAACTTTCTAAAAATAGAAGGTTTCCTAAAATAAAAAGTTTCCAAAAATAGAAAGTTTCCAAAAATAGAAAGTTTCAAAAAGTAGAAAGTTTCCAAAAATAGAAAGTTTCCAAAAATAGAAAGTTTCCAAAAATAGAAAGTTTCCAAAAATATATTTACTACTTAAAATAGATAAGTTTCTAAAAATAGAAAGTTTCCATAAATAGATTAGCTTCCTAAATTAAATAAGTTTCTAAAAATAGAAAGTTTCCATAATTAGATATAAGCTGGATAATTAAGCTAATTATATAAGCTTAAGTTTTTACTGATTATTATTCTAAGTCATGTGATTATATAGTATAGTTTATTAATTATTTCATGTAAATTAAATAAACTATAGGTTAAAGTATTTAATTAAATATAACATGGTTTAATTAAATAAAGGTGAAAATACTTAGGTTAAAACATGTATTATTATCTATTAATAATATAACCTAAGTTATGTAAATTAATTAATTATAGTCATGATTAATAATTAATTAATTGTATAGTCAAATTAAATGATAAATACTTAGGTTAAAACTCATGTATTAATAATAAAATTAATAACCTAAGTCATGTAAATTAAATTAATCATGTTCATGTTTTTAATTAATTTAATTTAAATCTTGTAAAAATATAACTTGTAAAAATATTTAACCTTGTAAAAATAACTCATGAACCGGACCGTGTTTTATTCTAAACATGTTTGAACCGGACCCATGTTTTAACCCGTGAACCGGACCCAATTGCACCACCATGCCCCGACCTAGGTCGGGGTCTCCCTTTTCCTTGCTGCCGTGACACCACCACCACCAACCCGAGACCTTGAGGACTCGGTGGTGCGAGTTAAACCCAAGCCGAGACCCACTTGGGGCTCGGTTTAGGCGTCGGCCACAAAACAAACACCCCTTAACCACTACTTAATTATACCCCATGATTAAATAACATGATTAATAGCTTGTTTTTAATTTATTATTAAAAACATTCATGATTTTATGTGATTAGTAAATCAAAAGATAAAAGAAAAAGGTTTAGGGTTTATACCAATCACGTGAATCCAAGAAGGATGAACACACAACGATCTTTGCAATAAACTGAAAACCAAAAATCAACCAAAACACCCCTTGGTGTATGTATACCCGGCGGCCAAGACACGGAGAAGGAGAAAAAGATTTTTTAGGGTTTTTAGTTATTTTCTAAATCTTGTTATAATGAAAATAATCTTTTCCCTTAATCCTTGTTTAGTAAATTTTAATGGGCTTGGCCCTTTTCTCTTGTTGTGTCCGCGGGTTTGGGGCCCACATGGGGGTAACCCGAACATTTTCCGTGTCTAAATTATAAGTGTGTTCTCGTGTTCGTATTTTACGTGATTTAATTAATTATCGTTCGTGACTTAATATAATTATTCGTGATCGTAATAAATATACATACATACGTAATATTAGCTCGTGATTAATTTACTTTCATGATTTCATGTTCGTATGTTCGTGATGATAATTATTATTGAAATAATTATCGTGTGTTAATACGTAATAAATACTTATCGTGTTTTAGTACGTACATAATACTTGTAATTCTTGTTCGTGAAACGTAAACGTGCTATAAAAGGAAAGTTCTAATCATGTACGTACTATCGTAAGGATACTATTCATGGTATAAACATGCGCGTTTTACAACTCTTCCCCCCTAAAAAGAATAATTTGTCCCTGAATTATAGATAAAGTAACTGGAAAAGAAGAACATACCCAAATTCAAAATATGAAGTGAGGGTAGGAAGCCCGGATAGACTCCTCTGTTTCCCAAGTGGCTTCCCGCTCGGTATGATCCCTCCAAAGGATTTTGACGAATGGAATCGTCTTCCTTCTCATGACTCGTTCTTGTCTGTCAAGAACTCGTTCGGGTTCTTTTATGAAAGTGAGATCTTCACGAATCTGTTCCAGTGGATACTGAGCCATGTGAAGGGGATGATATTGGTACCCTCTGAGTAAGGACACATGGAAAACATTGTGAACATGAGAAAGCTGCGGAGGTAACGCTAAACGGTAAGATACTTCACTGACTCGTTCAATGATATCAAACGGTCCGATGAATCGGGGACTGGGCTTCCCTTTGATTCCAAAACGTCTAACACCACGTGCCGGCGAAACCTTAAGGAAAATGTGATCTCCTACGTTAAAATGTAAGTCCCTACGATGCTTGTCTGCATAACTCTTCTGACGTGACCGTGCTTCTTGCAGTTTCTGCTTAGCCACTGCGACCTTCTCATAAGTCAACTCTATGATTTCTGGTCCTTCAAGTGTTCGCTCACCAACTTGATCCTAGCAGATTGGGGCGCGACACTTTCTGCCATACAACATCTCGATAGGAGCACACTTGATACTTGCGTGCCAACTGTTGTTGTATGCAAATTCCACTAGACAGATATAATCGTCCCATTCACCCGTCCATTCCAACGCACATGACCTCAACATGTCTTCTAATGTCTAAATCGTTCGCTCTAACTGTCCGCATGTTTGAGGATGAAAAGTCGTGCTAAGATTAAGTTGTGTACCCCAAGCTTTCTGTAGACTTCTCCAGAATCGCGAAGTGAAACGGGGATCTCTGTCTGAGACGATGCTGGATGGAGCACCGTGAAGTCTCATGATCTCCCTTCTATAAGTATCGGCGAGTTTAGTGACCGAATCTTCCTTGCGGATCGGTAAGAAATGAGCTGATTTGGTAAGTCGATCAACAATAACCCAAATAGCATCGTGCTTCCTCTTTGTCGGCGGAAGACCAGTAACAAAATCCATGGTGATTTTGTCCCACTTCTATTCTAGAATATCTAACGGTTGAAGAAGACCGCTAGATCGCTGATGCTCGCTCTTGACCTGCTGGCAGGTAAGATATTTGGAGACGTAAGTAGCAACATCCTGTTTCATACCACTCCACCAAAAGTACTGCTTGATGTCATGGTACATCTTGGTCGAACTAGGATGGATAGAAAATAGGGAGCTATGGGCCTCAGCTAACAAGGCTTCCCAGAGTTCTTGATCATCAGGAACACAAAGTCTCGTGCCCTGCCATAAGATACCATCTGCATCTACTCGAAATTCTGTCTGCTTCTCCAAATTCTGAATTATCGCCCAGATTTCTCCATCATCTTTCTAAGCTTCCTTGATCTTAGAGAGTAACTTGGGTTCTACTCTAAGATTAGCCCAGTAACCGTGCTGTCCACGTACCATGATCTCTATGTCTAGTCGCTCCAAGTCTCTTATTATTTCCTCCTCAATCTCAATGCCGTTGATCATTCCGGACTTTCTGCTAAGTGCATCTGCCACTACATTTGCCTTGCCGGGATGATACTGTAGATTAATGTCATAATCCTTCAACAGCTCTAACCATATCCTCTGTCTCATTTTTAATACACGTTGAGTGAAGATATAATTCAAGCTCTTGTGGTCCGTGAAAATGTCACATGATCCTCCATACAATTTATCTTCAATGCAAACACGATTGCTGCAAGTTCTAAGTCATGCGTAGGGTAATTTTCCTCATAAGGCTTAAGCTGTCGTGAAGCGTACGCGATCACTTTCCCATTTTTCATGAGAACACAGCCAAGTCCCTTCCCCGATGCATCACTATAGATTTAAAATCCACCCGTACCAGATGGGAGAGTAAGAATAGGTGCAGATACTAACTTCTGCTTCAGGTCTTCAAAGCTCTTCTCTCGTTCTTTAGTCCAGACGAATTTCTCCCCTTTTCGCATCTGTTTGGTCAATGGTAGTGCTAGGCGAGAAAAGTTCTCCACGAACCTATGGTAATAACCAGCTAAGCCTAGGAAGCTGCGGACTTCAGTCGCTGATGTCGGCCTCGGCCACTTAGTAATAGCCTCAACCTTTGCTGGATCCATAGTGATTCCTTCTGCTGATACAATGTGACCTAAGAATGCCACCTTGTCTAACCAGAACTCACACTTGGAGAATTTAGCATACAACTGCTTCTGGCAAAGAATCTGTAGTACTGTATGAAGATGGTCTTCGTGTTCCTCCTTGGACTTAGAGAAAATCAGGATGTCATTGATGAAGACAATGACGAACTTGTCCAGGAATTCATGAAAGATTCTGTTCATTAAATCCATGAACACTGCTGGAGCATTGGTAAGGCCAAATGGCATGACTACAAATTCGTAGTGGCCATAGCGTGTATGGAAAGCAGTCTTGGCGATGTCCTGCTCATTAACCCGTAGCTGATGATAGCCTGACCTTAGATCAATGTTGAAAAGTTTGGCCCCTTGGAGTTGGTCAAACAGATCGTCTATACGTGGTAGTGGATACCTATTCCCGATGGTAATCTTGTTGAGCTCGCGATAGTCTATGCAAAGACGCATATTTCCGTCCTTCTTCTTAACAAATAAGACCGGTGCGCCCCATGGAGATGCGCTCGGTCGAATAAAACCTCGTTCAGAAGTTCTTGCAATTGATCCTTCAACTCCTTCAACTCTTTGGGAGCCATGCGATAAGGAGCCTTGGAAATCGGCTCAGCTCCTGGGATGAGCTCGATATTAAATTCTACTTCACGTGCAGGCGGTATGCCCGGAAGTTCTTTTGGAAATACACTTGGAAATTCTGACACTATCGGCTGATTCTGAATTGATGAGGATTCAGCATCCATGTCATGAACAGTAGCTAGATAACCCTCACAACCATGTGAAAGTATGCACGTGCTTGCAGGGTTGATATGATTTGTACAGACCTGCCGGGTACGAACCCGTTGTGAATGTACTCTGGTGCATTAACATTACCGAAGATGACTCGATATGAATGACAGTCTATGGTAGCATGATGCTTGGATAGCCAATCCATGCCCAAAATCATGTCAAACTCAATCATGTCCAACGGAAGTGCGTCAACCGGACGAACCTTGTCGTCAAAATCTAGGGGAAGACTCTTGTACACATGGGTTATATGTACAGAGTCTCTCAAAAGCGTGGAAATACTCAATATATTTTCTAGTGGCATGGGGAGTATCCTAACATTCTTGGCATAAGCAGTAGAAATGACCGAGTGAGTAGCACCCGTATCAAACAGAATACATGCAGCTTGACCATACATATACAAGATTCCAGTGATGGTACCTGTAGACTTGTTGGTCTGATCGCGAGATGTCGTGTAAACGCGTCCACTAGTAGGAGGCGGCTTGGTATCAGCATGTCCCGATGTACCCTCCATCTCGCCCTTGCGACAATCCTTCATGTGATGGCCAGGAATACCACACTTGAAGCATGCGTCACTGTCGCGGCGACATAGCCCTCGGTGCCTACGATGGCAAGTAGAGCAAAGAGGATGAGTATATCCTCCAGCAGGTGTCCTGACTGGCTGAGAACCTGATAAAAACACTATACATGAGACATGAAAATAGGTACAAAGGACAATGCGGATAATCATAAGATTGAATACCAGTGATAGCTGGACGGTTAGGCTGTGAACCTCTCTGGTTCTGGTCCCTACCGTTACCATGGTTCCTAGTAGAAGATTTGCTAATGTGTCAGAATTAAGAATCATAACAGGTAATCATCGGAAAATGCGTAAGTATAAGGACCTGCTGCTGTTGGAGTGTCCGGCGTTGTTACGGTAATTATCATTACCGCCACACTTATCCGTAGCAGAACGGTCGTGAGTCTGGCCGTTTCCCTTGGGCTGATTAGGCTGTTGCTGAGTAGCCGACTGAGACCGGTCCCCAGTCTTCTGCCTGGAAGATACAATTTAAAGAGATGAACTATTGACATATACTGAAAGAATACGGATTGGTCACTGCTTGAATACGAATGTTTACCTCTTATCAGGTCTCTCTGCTTCCCCGAACTCATCTCTCTCTTGCAACATCTCTAGCTTACGTGCTTCATCGGCCACTTGTGCTACCGTGTTGAACGTAGCACACACCAAGTTGTTTGCGACCGATGTACGAAGAGCCCACCTGAAGTGGTGTGCTTGCTCTTCAGGAGTACCTGTTGCTGCACCAAGGAAACCAGCTAAACGAAGAAAGCGCTGCATGAACTCGTTTTTATTCTCCCAAGCTCTCTGCCGGATCCCATGGTACTCTCTCTTCAACTTGTCTTGCTCAGCCTTGGGAAAGAACTGCTCCATCACCCTATCCCTGAACTGAGCCCATGTCAAACCAGCCACCCAATCATCACCTCCCTCAAACTGCTTCAGTGCTATCCACCATGCTAACACATCACCTTCGAACCGGTAGCATGCCAACCTCGACTTAAAAACGGGGTCACAACCCATAGCATTGAAGATCTTCTCAATGTGAGCCAACCAGCTTTCAGCTTCACTGGGGCTATCTGTTCTCTCGAAAGCTCGAGGACGGAGCTTATTGAATCTCTCCAACCATGTGGCCAATGTTGCTGGAGGAGGAGGAGGTACTGGGTGATGCTGCTGATTGTTGGCAGCCTGAACCTCATCCTTGATTTCGTTCCTTAGCTGAGGAAGCATAGCTTGCATTGCAGCTTGGATTGCTGCATTGAGTTGTTCCTGCTCGCGTGTGAGAACCATCTGACAGTATAACATAAAATACATGATTAAACTGATTAAAACATAAACTATATACATGAAAAAAAATTATACCAATAAATCATGAGAAAATTTTATGCAGGAAAACTAATACATGAATGCATGATGCAGTTTTATGAAAACTTTTGTATGCGCGAGAGTGAACGCCTATGGTCAGTTCACCCAAAATAAAAGACATGGCGAGGGGACGCCTATGGGTCGGTCCCAAATTTAAAAGTTTCGATAAAACACATGCGACTAAATAGGGCCAGTCCTGTACCAACCATTACTTAGTCATAAACCTGCGACAATGACATATATATGTATGCATGAAAATGATGAATGCATGAAAACCGACTGTCAGTTCTAGGAAGACCATAGTGACTACCCACTAATCACAGGTCGTGTTTTGAGAGCCTACAGGTCGAAGCCTTGGCTCTGATACCATAATTGTAACACCCCATTTTGATAAATGGAATGTCACGCGTGATTATGGCGTGTCATCAAAGCATACAAGGATAAATGTCTAAACATTACATGACCATAAAAGAAATACCGGAATCAAACATCGGTACCCCAAAAGTAGAACTCATCACACACAAACATAAGTACTGTAAATGAAAGGACTAAACAATGTCCATGGAAATGAGTATCAAAGTATAAAGAAATGCATAAAGTAAAGAAGGCTAGGAAGCTTCCAATCGAGATGCACGTACACTTAAAGTCTACGCGCGTCCCTGAGTACCTGCCGTTTTGGGAACATGAAAAGGAAAAACGGTTGAGCAATACGCTCAGTGCACGGATATACAAGTATGGCATGAATAATATAAGCATATAAACATGAAGCAGCGGAAAAGACTAAGTCTTGGATAACCTGGTTATATCTTAGTAAAACTGGTTTTATAGTTTGAAAAACCTTATGTTTATACTGTTTAACATATTTACCACTAGCCAATATAGGTCATGAAATATCAACGTGCATGAATACTTGGAGGGGTGACCTCGTCATGCAAATAAGAGGGGTTGCCTCTAATTTAATATACTGGTTTTGGGTAGGAGGGATCACCTTCTTGTGAAGGATGTAAGGCACACACCACATTCACACTGAATAATCTGCTAAAAACATATAAACTAGGATGCACCCATATGCCCCACCTGATAATAATAATAATAATATGGCTAAAACTGAAAGGGACGCCACGAGCTATCACTCCGCCGTGGTGAAGTCATAACACTGGTGCCTCTAGTGTTATAGTTATGGTACCTCCATAACTAGGTGAAACTGGTCATGCATGTATATGGCTTTAGGTATTCTAATTAAACATAAGCAATTAAAAAACATATAAAACATATAATGGGGAAAACAGTTTGCTGCATACGGGAAATCCTAATAAGGAAGAATGTCCATACTGAAAGGACGGAAAATCCGTACCTTGTGTCCAGTGAACGAAGAAGACGAACGGAAGAGAGTCCTACTTCGGTATCCCTAATGCTACATAAATACATACGTGTATAAGTATCTGATTACTGAGTACGTAACTGGTTTTATATCATGTCTTAACTTGTTTTATATGTTCATGTCATGTTTTACTGATTTAAGCTTTATACTGTGTTTATCATATATTTTGTCTATTCTGATTAAGTATTACTTGTATTTCATGTATTATTATACTTGTTGTGTAATAATAAGTAACTTTCTAAAAATAGCAGGTTTCCTAAAATAGAAAGTTTCCAAAAATAGAAAGTTTTCAAAAATAGAAAGTTTCTAAAAATAGAGTTACTGCTTAAAATAGATAAGTTTCTAAAAATACAAAGTTTTCATAAATAGATTAGCTGCCTTAATTAAATAAGTTTCTAAAAATAGAAAGTTTCCATAATTAGATATAAGCTGGATAATTAAGCTAATTATATAAGCTTAAGTGTTTACTGATTATATTCTAAGTCATGTGATTATATAGTATAGTTTATTAATTATTTCATGTAAATTAAATAAACTATAGGTTAAAATATTTAATTAAATATAACATGGTTTAATTAAATAAAGGTGAAAATACTTAGGTTAAAACATTTATTATTATCTATTAATACTATAACCTAAGTCATGTAAATTAATTAATTATAGTCATGATTTTAATAATTAATTAATTATATAGTCAAATTAAATGATAAATACTTAGGTTAAAACTCATGTATTAATAATAAAATTAATAACCTAAGTCATGTAAATTAAATTAAT
This sequence comes from Glebionis coronaria, assembly GCA_025667525.1. Classification (NCBI taxonomy): domain Eukaryota; kingdom Viridiplantae; phylum Streptophyta; class Magnoliopsida; order Asterales; family Asteraceae; genus Glebionis; species Glebionis coronaria. The sequence continues at coordinate 1,878,185 of JANFOE010000322.1, read as the reverse complement.
CATGTTCATGTTTTTAATTAATTTAATTTAAATCTTGTAAAAATATAACTTGTAAAAATATTTAACCTTGTAAAAATAACTCATGAACCGGACCGTGTTTTATTCTAAACATGTGTGAACCAGACCCGTGTTTTAACCCGTGAACCGGACCTAATTGCACCACCATGCCCCGACCTAGGTCGGAGTCTCCCTTTTCCTTGCTGCCGTGACACCACCACCACCAAACCGAGACCTTGAGGTCTCGGTGGTGCGAGTTAAACCCAAGCTGAGACCCTCTTGGGGCTCGGTTTAGGCGTCGGCCACAAAACAAACACCCCTTAACCACTATTTAATTATACCCCATGATTAAATAACATGATTAATAGCTTGTTTTTAATTTATTATTAAAAACATTCATGATTTTATGTGATTAGTAAATCAAAACATAAAAGAAAGAGGTTTAGGGTTTATACCAATCACGTGAATCCAAGAAGGATGAACACACAACGATCCTTGCAATAAATCAAACACCAAAAATCAACCAAAACACCCCCTGGTGTGTGTATACCCGGCGGCCAAGACACGGAGAAGGAGAAAAAGATTTTTTTAGGGTTTTTAGTTATTTTTTAAATCTTGTTATAATGAAAATAATCTTTTCCCTTAATCCTTGTTTAGTAAATTTTAATGGGCTTGGCCCTTTTCTCTTGTTGTGTCCGCAGGTATGGGGCCCACATGGGGGTAACCCAAACATTTTTCGTGTCTAAATAATAAGTGTGTTCTCGTGTTCGTGTTTTACGTGATTTAATTAATTATCGTTCGTAACTTAATATAATTATTCGTGATTGTAATAAATATACATACATACGTAATATTAGCTCGTGGTAATTTACGTTCATGATTTCATGTTCGTATGTTCGTGATTATAATTATTATTGAAATAATTATGTTAATACGTAATAAATACTTATCGTGTTATAACACGTACGTAATACTTGTAATTCTTGTTCGTGAAACGTAAACGTGTTATAAAAGGAAAGTTCTAATCATGTACGTACTATCGTAAGGATACTATTCATGGTAAAAGCATGCGGGTTTTACAATAGGTGTCGCGGGTAAGTGGATTTCTAGATGTGTTGGACTATGAGGCATTAGATCAGGTGATGGAGAATCATATGGGAGCGGGCTGTTAGAAGTATTGATAGGGTGGGCTGTTAGGAGTACTGATAGGGTAGGTTGTTGTATTAGGGGTGGTGGCAGGGGTGGGGGTGGGGTAGGGGGATGTACCAGGTTGGAAAGGTTGGTGGCAAGAGGTAAGAGGGGGGCATAGTATCGAGAAAAGTGTAAGAGGGTGTATTGGTATGGGCCATGGATTGATAGGGGAATTGTGTTTCGTCAAAGGTGGCGTGACGAGAAGTTTCAAGATCTAGACACCGAAAACCACGGTGATAAGCAGGGTAGCCCAAGAAGATACATGGAGTGGCTCGGGGTGCAAGTTTATGGCGTGAGTGTAGGTGAGGGTAGCAAAGACATCTAAAGATGCAAAGCTGTGAATAGTCTGGTGTTTTGTTGAATAGGAGGGTAAGGGAATTTCGTTATGCATTGATGTGGAAGGGAGAAGGTTGAGAAGATATGCATCCATACGAAGAGATACGACCCAAAATGTGGGGGGAAAGTGTGATTAAAAAGGAGAGTGTGAATTTTCTTGTTAATTGTACGAACGATGCGTTCGGCTTTGCTATTTTGTTGTGAGGTTTTAGGGCATGAGAAACAAAATTGGATGCCATTTTTTAAGAATAGATAGGGAAGTTGGGTGTTATCAAACTCACCACCATGATCACACTGAAAACTTTTGATTTCACATTTAAATTGATTTTTAATATACTTATGAAAATGCAAAAGATTTTCAAACATATCAGACTAGTTGCGAAGGGGATAAACCTATATATAGTGAGAAAAGTGATCAAGAAACAAGACATAATATTTAAACCACTAGAGCTAACAATAGGAGATGTCCATTAATCCGAATGAATAATATTAAAACAATGTTCAACAATAGAGTCGGAAGTAAGAAATGGAAGCTTCACATGTTTGCCGATCTGACAAGCATGACAAATATGTGGAGACTTTGTTTTATTACAATAAATAAAATTACGAGAAGCAAGAGAACGCAACACTTCATCACCCGGATGACCAAGGCGTTGATGCCACGTGGAGGAGCTAGTAGAAATGAGAGCAGTTGGGAAAGTTGATGGCTTGGTAACTGGATAGAGATCGCCCGAGCTGTCACATCGGAGGAGGATATGACAAGTTAGGAAATCCTTTACTATTAAACCAAACGCGTCAAATTCAATAGTACAATTGTTATCTCTAGTAAATTGACTGACATAAATTAATTTTCTATGATGTTAGGGGTTACAAGAACATTATGAAAATGTAAAGGGCAATGAGCGGAGGGAATAATGTTATGGCATGTGTTGGTGACAGGAATAGAATTTCCATTACCAACATAGATAGATGGGTATACGCGTTTATTAAAAATAGTATCTAAATTACTTGTATGAGAATTTAAGTGAGAGGAAGCACCTATATCGATATGCCATGTGGGAACCTGTGATGTCACTGTGCTAAAGGCACTTGGAAGTGCGGTGGCTCGAGACCTGTATTGACGCAGAGGTGGACCGCTAATACCTTGACCAGGATGCGCGGAGGTTGGAGGAAGAACTTGTGAATACTGTTGTTGTTGCCGAGTATTATACGAACAATAATCATGCCATGAAGGGCCCATGTTGGGCTTTTTACCCGTTTGAGAAGCACCTAATATTGAATTTGTAAAAGGCTTATTAGGAAAAAAAAACATATTTCACAAACTGATATCACCGAAAATCGAATATATATATGAACCACGAAATAAATAAATGTTAACCCTAAAAATATGTATGATCCCTTTTTCCTTTAAGAAAAGCACACACGTGTGTAATTAATACTCAACCAAAACTTTTGGTCAATAATTTCAACTATCAAATACTACGCATGATGTTTTTTTAGGCAGAAGGAAAATTATGGAGTTGAATGTACGCATCAACAAAGAAGAAAAAAAATAATATTTAGGGCTTGGCTCTAATACCATATTGGAAGTTTAATTTGATTCCTTGATTTCTATTAAATCCTCTAGCCTAATATAAAGATACATAAGATAATTCTCGAACATGGGCCAAAACAATATAAATAGGCCGAAATATAATTAAGAACTAATATGATATCATGTCATCTAATACCTAGTACTATGCTTTTTAATATTTCTTCCCAAACAGATAATCTTATAAGTTAATATGTGAGAAAGGAAGATATCATGAACATCATCTCATTTAGGACGCATTTAAGGCCTTTAGCATAAATCCTAAATAGCTCAAAGTACACACTCTATCTTGTTTATAAAGTTGAAACCTTAACACCAAAGTCAATTAAGTCACGAAAATGCAGTTGTTTTCCTCTAGGATAGTGATGATATAAAGTTACAACACCAAAGTCAATTAAATCTCGGGTGTAGATAATTTTCATCTATATAGTCGAAAAGTCAAGTAAGTCACCGATGTACACATTCCTCTGAGACGATGAACATTTAAGGAATCATCCTTCATATAACCCATGGTCTCATAAGCAATAGTCTATAAGAAGTTGTAGATAATACTCTCTTTACAATACTCTCTTGATCAACCATATCTAAACCTTATTATCTATTATGTAGGCTATTTGTAGTAACCACTAATGAAGCTAACTTGATATAACAAACTTAAAATTGAAGCACGCTCTCTCAAATTTGTAACTTAAGCTTGCACTGTTGTTGATTGAAGAATAATGCCGACACAAGTCTTTAAGTACTGCATACCTTTGACCAGAAAGTATAAGAAGTATAACACCTCTCGAAATTATCTACATCGATATATGTTTCGTGTGACACTAAGCAATACAACGTAACGCTTTCAAGTGATAGTTACCCAGGTCTTAACCAACCACCCTAACACTACAAACTAGATAATCTAAGACCTAATCATAAACCATTTCAGTTCAAACAAGTTATCTTTAAAATTCGTGCAACCAACCAACTCAAATTGTGCATACTTCCCCTGCCATATAGGTGTTTCGTGCTAGACATCAAGAACATTGAGATGTTACATTTATCATGGCTTGACTTATGTTTAAGTTTTGCAATATTTATTCACATTTTCTTTGTTCAAATTTGATACATGTTCATGATAATTAAATGCTATGATACAAGCGGTTAAGCATAGAGTATGTTTATGTTTTCTTTGTTTAATTTATCTTGGTAACACCTCTTTTATTTTTCTCTGCATCTCTTTGATTTTTTATTATTTCTATTATTGTGTCGGTTTGTCATCTACCTACCACCCCTGAATGGTTTGAAATCCTTGGAACTACTCCTTATCTTTGCTATTTATTATTTTTAACTGTTATCTGCTCTATTTTGTTACCTATTTGTGATTTCTTGATTATGGTTGGCCCTGATACTACTACTGAATTCGAGTTAAAGGACTTGGGTGAGCTTAAGTATTTCTTGGGTATTGAAGTATCAAGATCAAAAAACCAGAATTGATATGTGCCATCAATATATACTAGACATGTTAGCAGAAACCGGGATGCTTGATTCTAAGCCCATCGACACACCGATTGAAACAAATCATCTTCTAGCCATATTAGCGGATCAAGTCCCAACAAATAAACAGAGATACCAAAAGCTTGTTGGAAAACTTATCTACTTGTCACACACGAGGCCAGACATTGCATAGCTATGAGCGTTGTCAGCAAATTCATGCATGCTCCTAGTAAAGAACATATGAAGGCAGTATATCGAATTCTTATATATCTTAAAGCTACTCCTGGGAAAGGGTTGTTTTTTGAGAAGAATCAAGACCGTAGTTTGAAGGGATACACTGATGCAGATTGGACATGTGACCAAACATATGGTAAATCTACTTCAGAGTATTTAACCTTTGTTGGAGGAAATTTGGTTACATGGAGAAGTAAGAAACAATAGGTCGTTTGAAGATCAAGTGCAGAAGCTGAGTATAGAGGAATGGTGAATGGTGTATGCGAACTGTAAGTTTATGGAATTATATTTAATAGTCGTGTGATAAGATCCAACTCGAGATTACGGGATTGCACACAATACGTAAAGAGTTAATATAATCAATAAATATATTTATTGTATTTATTAATTTATTAATTTATTTAATAAATATATTTATGTATTTATTAATTTAACCGAGCAAGTAAATATATAACCTTAACGATCGTTAAATAATTAATAGTTAAGTTACAAAGAGCGTTAAAATAAATATATAGTATGTATACTAAAGGAAAGAAGAACGGAAGGTTCTTGAACACCCCTAAGGGGTGTTTCGACCGTCGGTTAAGCCTAGGGGGGGGGGGGGGGAATCGTTGCCTTACATTTATCTTGGGCTATAAGATGTTTAGGCTTATAAATACACCTCTTAATCCCCTCATAATCACAACAACAATTATCTTTCCTATTTTCTTTCTCTTGGTCGATCGCAACACCCACCAACAAAGGGTTTTGGTTGGTTTTTTCTTGGTTGATCGATTGTATACGTAATCTAGTCCTAGCCCCTCTCTAGGGTTGTTGGGTAGATTAATTACAAGTGTTGTAGCTCAGTTTTCACGTGCTAGAATCACGGTTAGCTCTTTGTATTACATGTGTACAAGAACGTAATATAGTATTCCTTTAGACTGTATCTTGGTATATACGGTATAAACCCGAATTGGTGATTCGTTCTTCGTCTTGTGGAATTGCTTTAGCGTAAAGGTATGTAACCTTAATACGATTAATTATAATTGTGTTATTAATTATGATCTTGTTAAATCGCTTCCGCTATATGTGTTTTGATCTCGTTTAGGGTTTTATATAATAGTTATGATACTAATAAACCTTCTGTAGTATCGAGAGCCGTTTTAACATGTTATAATTATCAAAAATCTAAAGTTTTTTAACTATAATTGTTTTGAGTTAAAACTACATGTTCTTTAGGTTTTTCATAAAATTAGAGTTTTGTTTTTAAAAATTAGGGTTTTTGCTCTATTTTTAATAAAAAAGGAATTGTTTTGAAACCCTAAATTACATATGGGATAATTTTAGATTAAATTGCATGATTAATTGTTATGTCATGTATGGTCACGATCCATAGAGATTTAATTGTTAATATTTGTGGGGATTCCATGATTACGTGCATGTTTTCATGGATCGTAAAATTATATGTTTATATGATTTTATGTGCTAGGTCATTATTTGATTCGATAAATCTAGAATTATGGAAGACTTTTATATAGAGATATAAAGACCTATATTTGATGATTATTGAATAAGTCGTATGCATGTGGCTATTTCATTTATTTGTTGCACATATAAATTGCTATTATGTGTTTATGATTTAAGCTTTGTTTTACTTGTTTATACAAGATTGTTGAATTGTTGTAAACAAGGGATTTTTTTGGAAAAGAAATAATATGGACTAAATCATATTAAAAATAATGATTTGTTAGAGATTTAAATTACATAAAATTACGTTGCTTGGTGAATTGTAATAATAATCTAACGGCCTACTCAATTTAGACAAACTATAAAGTGGGTTTAACGCACCGCTGGTCATGTACCCGGTTAAGGAAGGAGGTGTTATGTCATTAGTCGCTGACCAAATTCCCGGCTCGCCTATGTGTCAAAATTGAAATTACCTACGATTATTAATTGAATTATACCTTAAGGGTGATTTACCAAAATTCACATCCGAACCACAATGAATAAGGGTATTGTTTTGTGCGTAGCCGAGTTCTAGCAAAGTACGATGTGATGAGTTGTGGGTAAAATCTTTAATTGGTTTAACCAATACCGCAACATAATTTATGAAGAAATTTAATCTCGTGAAAAACTTTACTAAATGTTTTATTAAACTTATACTATGGAGGTCATGCTTCTCCATACGTTGATTTTGACATCAAAATTTATACCCATAAAATTTAAGTCGAATGCTCCTAATTGACGAACACTTGAAATTACTTCGTCATCAAATGAGATTTTTGGATGATGTTGTGATGGAGAGAAAACCATTTGTAGAATGAGAATTCCTATGATGGTTTTACGTTACTCAGATTAGACGACTTAATTAAGTTACTCAGTGAGATCTAGAAACTTAATGCATTTAGAAGGGATGAAACATGTTTACAATGCAAAATGTTTTTAGCAATGTAAATCCCTTAAATATCTAGAAATTGAAAATTGTTTGTCAATTTAATTGAAAATTGTTTGTCAATTTAATTGTTCGACAAGTCGCTATGTTGAGTACATTCATTACTAGCAGATCAACTGATGTAATGGATCTATATCAATATAGTTCTAGAATTCAAGGAAAATAATATGGTTTTTATACCGGGGTAATATTATTTTCTTGAAAGTATTTTATTATAAAAATACTAATATTTGAACTTATTTCTGTAGAAATGGCTCAACCCACCATTAACACTATAAGTTCTGCGTTCAAAGCTTTCTTTGAACGACCTGAACTTACTGGCCCAAACTTCAATGATTGGTACCGCTCGCTAAGAATTGTCTTGAGAGCAACGGGTACTATCAGTATCTTGACTACTCCTTATCAGGAGGATCTTGCTGAAGGAGCATCTGATGCGCAAAGGCTTTAACACGCTGCTAATGTTAAGAAGCACTATGAGGTGGCTTGCTTAATGCTAGGAAAAATGGCCCCTGCACTTCAACAGAAGTATGATCTATTTTCACCTAAGCCCGAATGCTTGATGAGCTCAAGGCTACGGTCGAAAAGCCGTAAGCTATGGAGATCTACGACTTGGTATATGCTTTGCATAGCTGCAAGCAAGCTCCAAGAAAGTCTGTAAGTGCCCATTATTTGGAGATGAGGGGTTATATGGAACAACTCATTGCACTAGGACAACCCTATGATCATAATATGGCTATCAACTTGATCAATAGGTCCTTTAACAAGGACTTCAATGATTTCGTAGAAACTATATATGCATTGCACGGGGAAGACAGTTAATGATTTGCATGCAATGCTCATTGACTATGAAAAGGGGTTGAAAGACAAGGCATCTACCGGTACGCCTTATGTACTAACCATACAAAAGGGTAGAGTGAGTAAGCCAAAACTGCAAGCGAATAAGAAGAAAGGCAAAGGCAAGGGTAATAAGGGCAAACAAGTTGCGACTTATTCGAAATCCAAGCAGAACATTGTTAAGAGGAGTCAATCTCAAAAGGATGAGACTTGTCACCATTGCAAGGCAAGTGGTCACTAGAAGAGGAATTGCCCTCTTTACCTCGAAGAATTGCGAGAAATAAAGAAGAAGTCTGAGTAGAGCGCTGCAGCTTCATGTACTTTATTTATGATTGAATTGTTCAATTTAACATACAAATTAAATTCCTGGGTATATGATACGGGATGCGGTATTAACATTTGCAATACGCTGCAGGGATTTAATCTGGAAAAGAAGCTTTCCTATGGGGAACAATACCTGCAAGTGGGCAATGGCGTACAAGCAGCGGTTAAAGCTATAGGAACTTTTGATCTAGTTTTACCTTCGGGTTTAGTACTGAGATTAAATGATTGTCATTATGCACCTACAATTGTTAGGGGTGTTATTTCCTTTTCTTGTTTGTTAAATAATGGATTCGTTCACACGATTGATAATAATGGAATTTATGTTTGGAAAAATGGTATTTTCTATTTTAATGCAATTTCTATGAATGGTGTATTTGAAATAGACATGCGTGATAATGAATCCATAATAAGCGTGGAAATACTTATCCTTTTACCACAAAATACAAATAAAAACAAGACCAAAACGTGTGTTTAATGTCGTAAAAGTCAGAATTACGCGTGGTTTGTGTTTTTGTTGTGTTTTAGGACCAAAAGATGAAAAAGGAAGAAAACACGGGCTTTCACGGGCTTTTATCGAAGAAAAAGACGAAAGACAAAGTCAAAAGATCAAGAGTGCTAAAAGAACGGAAGTCAAAGGCCTATTCTGAAGATTTATCGAAGAAAAAGACCAAAGACGATAGTTTAACAAAGTCGAAGAACCAAATCTAATAAAAGATGGAATTAGAAGACGAGTTTATTTTATCTATCGACAAATCCCGAGATAAAGTCGAGAAAGACGAATTAATTATGAAAACGAGAATACAAAGAGAAAGAAGGAAGCTACAACACCAACTACTCTTCCACCTATAAATAGTCTCCTAATCTTTCATTTGAGAAATAATTAGATAGTTAATAGTTAATTTTTAGGAGTAGGTGTAATTTACTTTTCTCTCAAGTTTTCATTCCAAGTTTTTCATCTTTTCATCTTAATTTTTCAATTGTTGAATCATAAATCTTAATCTTTAATTCAAGCTTTTCAATCAATCTCATTCTTTCTTTCTTGTTTTTAATTTTGTGTTGATTTGGTTAATCATCATGTAACTTATTTGATCTTATTGCTTATTTGAGTGAAGTGCTTATTTCATTGTTATTATTATTATTTTTAACTGATTGAGGTTTATAGCTTATTGTGCTTATTGCTTATTTTGTGTTTAGCTTATTTTTTGTTTAAGTGGATTTGGTAGTTTAATGTTTTAAAAATTGATTTTATTAATTTTGCTATTTGGTGTTTTTAGAGTTTTATATTGTGTCTTGTTTAGCTTATTTTAAAAATTAGTTTAGCTTAATTTTTGCTTATTTGCTTAATTGGTTTTAGCTTATTTGAAATTTTCCCGATATAAAACCCTTTTATTCCAAACTATTTTCCTCATCTCTTTATTCTGAATTAGAAACTTGACTTTTATTCTAAACTATGTTCAAAACCCCAATTTTCCGAATTTTGTTAAAACATTTTATTCCGAATTAATAAACAATCATTTTTCCGAATTATGTCTATCAGATTATTCCGAATTATAGTTTAGTATACAGATTCCGAATTAATATCTTCTTCCATATTCCGAATTATAAACTGCCCATATTCCGAATTGAATTCGGAATCCTTATTCCGAATTAACTTAACATTTCTACATTCCGAATTAGTTTCGTTTCTTTTATTCCGAATTAATTTCTTCAGCATGTATTCCGAATTGTGCATTAATTGATTCCGAATTAATATCTTGTACCATATTCCGAATTAAGAACACTTTTTATTAGTCCGAATTGTTTTCTTTTTTTTACTTTTCCGAATTATCTTCTTGAAACGTATTCCGAATTAAATACTTGGATTTTCATTTCCCGAATTGTTTACCCATCTTCCCGGTTCTATCCTAAACTCTTTTGATTCACTATTTTATATCCATAAATGTTGAAATAGGAATCACTATAGTTGTCTCTTCCTTAGCAAGATTTAAACAACGTGCACAATGTCCTAAGTGTAGGGGATTTTACTTCCACATGCTTAAACATTGAGGACAATGTTTATATTAAGTGTAGGGGATACTTCTATCGTAGTTAAGTGGGCTTTTCCATGAATATGTCCTTATTTTAACCAAAAAATTGATTTTTCGACATTTTTCAAAAAATTTTGATCTATTTTGGCCTAGTAGTATTTTCCTTTCGTATAGTTATTTTCTTTCATCGTAAGTATTTATTTCATTTCTAGAATAAATTCAAAATAAATTATTAAATAAAATGGTTTTAACAAGTTTAGACGTCTTTGATATATTAGGCCCGTCGTGAATATTTTGAATCAACCTGAGTTTACTTATTTGAGTTTACTCTAGCTAGTATCCTTAACTATATGGACCTTAATTGGTTTATTAGGCTAAGCATCCATGAGTCTCATTCCTTGAGATTTTAAATTGTGGAGAACGAGAGATGAGAGAGTCAATTATAAGTTTTGTATTCTTTCATTAACTTATGTGAGTTAATTATAAGTTTTTTCTCCCATCGCTTGTTAATAAATAAATGCAATAAATGAGTTCGTACGATTTGAAAAATTACTTAGCTTCTAGCCCAAGATCGTTTAAAAGTTGCTCGAGATTAATTAGAGTTCATAGCCAAGGCATAACTTATGAAGCGGGATGCGAAGATTGGCGAGTCCAAAAAGGCCCTAACAAGGCATGAGGGCTACATTTTGTTGCTAAAGAGCCAAGGTGATGTAAAGAATCATTATTCAAAAATCAATATAAAGGATCGAGACACACGACGAAAAACAATTACTCCCATAAAGATCATGGAGAAGTCTATCCGAAAAGACCCTAACAAGGTATGAGGATAAATTGATCCAAGTCCGAAAAGGAGGCAGATCGTTGTATATCAAAATCCCAAATAAAGATTGAAGAAAAATGAAGAAGTCGTGGTCCAAGTTCGAAGAATCTCTCAAAAACTTCGAGTGAAGAAATTATAATTATGAAAAGAAGACCATTATTTCAAGAACGTATCTCAAGATTCGAAGTATGAAGTAAATGCCAAATATCGATCCGAGAAAGGTCTCAAATCGTAAAACGGTTTATGCCAAGATATGAACTTTATGAGGTTTCGAGAAGCAGTTTTAAAAGATTTTGTCCTTTAGCTAACTATTGATTAAATCGTCCTACTTTATTTTCGGCCTTAATAAATTATCAAAATGAGTCAAAAATGCATCCTCGTGATCATTCAAGACAAAAATAAAATATAAGAGATACACCGTAGGAATAAGGGGTCTAAGTGAATAATTGAGCCACATGAGTAAGTGTTAGCTTTACTAACTTATAATAACAATGATCTCGTTTTTAAGCTTGATATGAGGAACGTGAAACTTGAGGGTGATAAATATTCATGACACCAAAGCCCTAATTAAGTCTTTGATTTCTTTACGAGTTTCTTCCTTCAAACAATTTCGAAATTTATCTATCTTTTTAATTTCCATAGTGTCGTAGTATTTAATAAAGGTCAGGGTGGGCTAATTATGAGGAGAATGTAAATCTTGCTTTGAAATTAACGCATCGCATGAGGACATTGCAATGGTCAAATGTAGGAGATTTAATAAGTGTAAAAACACTTATCCTTTTACCACTTAATACAAATAAAAACAAGACCAAAACATGTGTTTAATGTCGTAAAAGTCGGAATTACGCGTGGTTTGTGTTTTTGTTGTGTTTTAGGACCAAAAGATGAAAAAGGAAGAAAACACGGACTTTCACGGGATTTTATCGAAGAAAAAGACGAAAGACAAAGTCAAAAGATCAAGAGAGCAAAAAAGAACGAAAGTCAAAGGCCTATTATGAAGATTTATCGAAGAAAAAGACCAAAGACGGAAGTTTAACAAAGTCGAAGAACCAAATATAATAAAAGAAGGAACTAGAAGACGAGTTCATTTTATCTGTCGACAAATCCCAAGACAAAGTCGAGAAAGACGAATTAATTAAGAAAACGAGAAGACAAAGAGAAAGAAGGAAGCTACGACACCAACTACTCTTCCACCTGTAAATAGTCTCCTAATCTTTCATTTGAGAAATAATTAGATAGTTAATAGTTAATTTTTAGGAGTATGTGTAATTTACTTTTCTCTCAAGTTTTCATTCCAAGTTTTTCATCTTTTCATCTTAATCTTTCAATTGTTAAATCTTAAATCTTAATCTTTAATTCAAGCTTTTCAGTTAATCTCATTATTCCTTTCTTGTTTTTAATTTTGTGTTGATTTGGTTAATCATAATGTAGCTTATTTGATCTTATTGCTTATTTGAGTGAAGTGCTTATTTTATTGTTCTTATTATTATTTTTTTGATTGAGGTTTATAGCTTATTGTGCTTATTGATTATTTTGTGTTTAGCTTATTTTTTATTTAAGTGGATTTGGTAGTTTAATGTTTTAAAAATTGATTTTACTAATTTTGCTTATTTGGTGTTTTTAGAGTTTTATATTGTGTCTTGTTTAGCTTATTTTAAAAATTATTTTAGCTTAATTTTTACTTATTTGCTTAATTGGTTTTAGCTTATTTGAAATTTTCCCGATATAAAACCCTTTTATTCCGAACTATTTTCCTCATCTCTTTATTCCGAATTAGAAACTTGACTTTTATTCTGAACTATGTTCAAAACCCCAATTTTCCGAATTGTGTTAAAACATTTTATTCCGAATTAATAAACAGTCATTTTTCCGAATTATGTCTATCAGATTATTCCGAATTATAGTTTAGCATACGGATTCCGAATTAATATCTTCTTCCATATTCCGAATTATAAAATGCCCATATTCTGAATTGAGTTCGGAATCCTTATTCCAAATTAACTTAAGATTTCTACATTCTGAATTAGTTTTGTTTCTTTTATTCCGAATTAATTTCTTCAGCATGTATTCCGAATTGTGCATTAATTGATTCCGAATTAATATCTTGTACCATATTCCGAATTAAGAACACTTTTTATTAATCCGAATTGTTTTCTTTTTTTCACTTTTCCGAATTATCTTCTTGAAACGTATTCCGAATTAAATACTTGGATTTTCATTTACCGAATTTTTTACTTTAATGCTTTCCCGAATTGTATAAAGATTTCAGATTTCGAATTAATTTCTTAGATTTAAAATTCTGAATTGTTTTTTTTAACTTTTTATTTTCACACCAATTTTATTAAGTTTTAATTTGTTTATTTTCTTTTAGTTTGTCATTTGATTTAGTTTATTAGTAGAAATAGATAACCAATCTTTCTTTTTTTATTAACAAAAAACAAGTGAGTCACACTTTTGACGGAAGATCAATTCGATAAGACACCGAGAACAAATTTTCTTATATTTCTCTTAGCAAAATATAGTATATTAATCCAAGAACGATAAATCTGTATTTAGCATGAGTAAGAAGATAAATTTTGACAAGAACTCTTCTTATCTTTGGCATTGTAGACTTGCCCATATTGGGAAGACTCTTATACAAAAGCTTCAACGTAAAGGTCTTTTGGAAAATATCAATGATGAATCATTTGATAAATGTGAGTCTTGTATCTCTGGAAAGATGACCAAGAAACCTTTTAATAGCAATATTGAAAGAGATATTGATGTACTTGGACTTATACATACTGATGTGTGCGGACCACTTAGACATACGTCAAGGAAAGGTGCTAGCTATTTCTTAACATTTACGGATGATTATAGCCGTTATGGTTATGTTTATTTACTTAAACATAAACGTGAGGTATTTGAAACATTAGAAGTGTTTAAAGCAGAAGTAGAACTGCAATTAGGGAAGAAGATTAAAGCTCTTCATTCTGATAGAGGTGGTGAATATTTAAGTAAGAGTTTATAGATTATCTAAGTGAGAATGAAATTGTTCAGCATCTTACTTATCCCTATACTCCACAACAAAATGGTGTATCTGAAAGGAGAAATCGTACATTATTGGATATGGTACGATCTATGTTTAATCTTACAACATTACCTTTATCCTTTGGGATTATGCTCTAGAATCTGTTGTTCGCATTTTAAATATAGTTTCCACAAAGAAGGCCGATAAGACACCATATGAACTATGACATGGCAAGAAGCCATGCTTGTCTTATTTAAAGGTATGGGGTTGCGAGGCGTATGTGAAACGTGACTCAGGTGACAAACTCCAACAACGATCTGTCAAATGTATCTTTGTAGGATACCCTAAGGAAACTATTGGTTACTACTTTTATTATCCACCTGAGAACAAAGTAATTGTTGCTAGGTATGGAGACTTCCTTGAATCTGATCTTGTAAATCGATAATTCAGTGGGAGAAACTATGATCTTGAGGAGAGTCATATAGATACATTACCTTCTGAAAACACTAGGATGTAATTTCTGTAGAACCAGAAAGTCTGGCGGTTCCACCAGAATTAGTTCCTCTGCGTAGATCCGCAAGGATTAAAAACGCAAATATCAATATGTGTCTTAACATAGTGATGATGATGAGTTAGGGGATCTTGGTGAACCCGCTAATTATAAATCTGCCATACTTGATCCTGAGAAGGATAATTGATGGTTGCTATGGATGAGGAAATGAAATCCATGAAAGTAAATGATGTTTGGATTCTTGTAGAACCACCACCGAATGCTAAACTAGTGAGACATAAGCGGTTATACAAGAAGAAAACCGACATGGACGGAAAAGTACAATCCTATAAAGCTCGTTTAGTAGCTAAAGATTTTACTCAAACTTTTGGCATAGACTACGAGGAGACATTTTCTCATGTAGCAGACTTAAGAGCTATTAGGATTCTCATAGCTATAGAAACATACTATGACTATGAGATATCGTAAATGGATGTTAAAACTTCCTTCTTGAACGGTCGCTTAGATGAAGACATCTATATGCAACAACCAGAAGGGTATGTTGATCCTGAAAATCCAAGACATGTGTGCAAACTTCAAAGGTCCATTTATGGATTGAAGCAAGCATCACGTCAGTGGAATAAAAGATTTGACGAAGAAATAAAAAAGTTTGGATTTATTCAGAATCGTGATGAGCCATGTGTATTTCGTAAAGCTAGAGGGAGTGATGTAGTATTCCTAGTCCTATATGTTGATGACATATAATCATGGGAAGTAACATTAAAAGACTTAAAGTTGTTAAGGATTATCTTGGTAAATACTTTTCTATGAAGGATTTAGGAGAAGCTTCATGCATTCTGGGAATTAAGATCTACCAGGATAGGAAAAGACGGTTAATTGGTCTATGTCAAGATGCTTATATAGATAAGATTTTGAAGAAGTATAATATGCATAATTCCAAGAAAGGTTTTCAACCTATGGAAGTTAAGCATAATCTGAGTCATGAGATGGATGCATCAACTCCTGAAGAGGAGGCATACATGTAGAAGGTGCCATATGTTTCGGCTGTAGGATCTATAATGTATGCTGTTAGATGCACAAGGCATGATGTGGCGTTTGCTCAGAACTTGGTCAGTAGATACCAACAAAATCCAGGGAAGCTCCACTGGACTGCTGTTAAACATATTCTAAAGTATTTGAGGAGTACGAAAGATATATTTTTGGTATATGGAGGGAAACCAAACACATAACTGAATGTTACAGGTTTATGTGATGCGTCCTGGCAATGTGATAATACCATACGAAGTCTCAGACGGGTTACGTTTTTGTTATCAATAGAGGAGCAGTTGATTGGAAGAGCAAGAAACAGACAACAATTGCAATGCATGTTACTCAATCTGAGTACATGGCTGCTTCAGAAGCTACAATGGAAGCTGTCTGGATTAGGAAGTTTATTGAAGATCTTGGAGTGATGCCTTCAATTAAAGAACCTATTGATATGTATTGTGACAATTCTGCCGCAATAATATTTGCCATTGACCCTAGAGTCATGAAAGGCGCCAGACACTTTATGCATAGACATCACTACGTCCGAGAACAAGTTGAAGCTCGGGAAATCAAATTGATAAAAGTTCACACAGATGATAACGTAGCAGATCCTTTGACTAAGGCTTTGCCTAGACCAAAGGTAGTTAAGCATGCTAAGGCGATTGGGCTGCAACTACCTAGCAAACTCATGCAATAAATCTGTGATTAGTATTTGGATAAAGGATGTTATGACATTATTATATAATTAAATAAAGATTAGGGTTCGTTTATTTTTATTATTTAATAAGTGTATCCTATTTTACATGTTTGAATCCATGAATAAAAGTTATGTTAAATGTCCGTTGTCGATTAATAATATGGGAGTATTATTAAACTAAGACAAATCAAAATAGCGATAGAGTATACTTGAAAGTATATTGATTGATTTTGGATGATATTCGATGAATCGAATATAGGACTTATCCCAACTATATGTTATTACTTTATGGATCTTTGTCATCAAGTAAAACATAAATAGTTATCCTTAGACTTGAGATACCAGGAAACTATTATGAATCTAGTGCATCTCTGTGGAATAATCTAACGCTAAACGTAACTGGTAGCTATAAGGATTATTTTCAGAAGTGTTGCAAAATTCATAAGTTTTGCTCGTAGTCAATATGGAATTTATTTCCTCCAATTTTGTTTTGGAGTTTAATACAGCTGGGCCCCTTGTGGGATTAGTAGGATGTTTGTGTGGCCACACCCAAATTTGTTTTGGTAATCTTGCTTAATCTGTGAACGAGAAACAAAATGGTTAATGAAAGAAATGACTGAGATCCATATCCTTATTAACGTTGTATTAGAAATAAAAGGATAATAATAACGATGCACAACCGTTAAAAGGTTTTGTCCAGGAAACCTTACTCGAGTTGTACTTGTAACAACCCAAAACCGTGGTCATTATTTAATTATATTTTTACGTATATTTTTGAAATTTTTGATGAGGTTGATTGTCATGACGATTGGTGATTTGATTTGGATGATGTTGAAAATTTTATTTTTACGATTTGACGAGTTGCGAGGATTATTAGTGATGACGATATCGACGGATGCCCGATAAATTTTAGATTTTATTTTAAACATGTCGATGCTTAATATTTTGACGTTTTTATTTTAATGTCGTATTAAGTCGTGCCGGGACTATATAATATCATATTTTTTGTGCGTTTTAAGTTTTGAGAAGCATTTTTATGAAACCCGAGACCCGTAAATATTTTCAAAAGTGACTAATAGTCATTTCTCGTTTTTTAACAAAGTATTTGCATTTTGGTCCACAAGAATTACAATTGGCAAAAACTACCCTAAACTTTTTCCATATAAAATGGAAAATAAAACACACAACACATAACAAAATTCCACTAACACAAAAACTCTCTCTCCCCTCTTTCTTTCTCTAACAATCTGTCACCCCTCATCACACCAAAACCATAGATTTTTAAAAATCTAGCTTGATTCATTAAAAAGCAATTGAAGTCCCATTCCTATCTTTTGATTCTCCGTCTTTTGGTATAAAAATTTCTTACATGCATGAACATTTTTGAAAAACCCATTTTTGGATGAATATCTTGTGATTTGATCTTAAATTCTTGTTGTATGTAGGTGTTTATATGTTTATATATCATTTTTGTTGATTGCATGTTGAAGATTTTTAGTTGGGTTTTTATGATTTAATCATCTAGGATGATTTTGAGTATTATGATTGAAAGTAGTAGTGTAGGATGATTATAGTGGTAAAAATGGGGTTAAAATGTGGTGAAAAATTTATTTTGAATGATTTTTAAATATATATTTTATAACAGATTATTAAGGTTAATTTTCTGAAAATATGAGTTTGAGTTTGAGATGAACTAACTAAATATTGTTGTAGAGGATGTTTTTAGCTTCGTTTTGATATAAGGTAGGACTTCTAGCTCCAAACGAGCGAAAAGTTACATTAGTTTAATTATTCGTGTAGCGGGAGACGAGTATCGTCACAATATATAATTGTTGTCGATATTTGGATCGAATCTCGGGGACTATGGTACTAACGGTTTTAGATGGGTTCAGGATTAATCTCGGAATCCTCTCGAATTGATTACAGCTCAAAGTGGAAAGATTGTTCTTGGTGACAAATAGGGGGTTTGGGTTTTCTATTCTACTAAAAGGATTAAAAGCATAAAGTGATAAGAATAAGCTAAAAGCAATTAACTAACAAAAACAAAACAATAAAAATAATAAAACGTAGATTTAGAACGAAATAATTAATAAAAATAAAACTAAAAGACGAAATTAACTATCGACTCGAAAATAAAGTTTACTAAATGAAAAAGGAGAGAATAAAACTAAAATGGTACTTTAAAGCTAAACGAGGCAAAACCTAAAGCGGGTACTAAATAAAAGATAAAACTTAAACTTTACGAAAAAATATTAATACTAAAAATCGACGCAAAATTCAACTAAAAATACGTAACTTTCAAAAATGAAATCGGAACAACTTTCAGATAAAACTAGACAATTACGGAACAATACTATTAAATAAACAAGCTAGCAGGCTAGCTGCTGGAAGCTAGCAAGCTAGCTGGTGAAATTGGCGGAAAAAAATCTTAAACAGGCACACAAGCTGGTGGATCTTTATATTCATTCGGAACTTTTTTAAGTTCCGATTCGGAACATTTTGTCTGGTTCGAAAGAATTTTGTTCGGAAGTATTTAAATTGGTTCGGAACTTTTGAAAAGTTCTGGTTCGGAAGATTTTGTTCGGAACCTTTTTTTTTTTTTTTTTTTTTTTTTTTTTTTTTGGTTCGGAACTTTTCAAATAAAGTTGATTCGGAACTTTTAAAATATCTGATTCGGAACTTTTTTTTTTTCAATTCAAATTGGTTCGGAAGTTTTCAAATATCCGGATCGGAACTTTTCAAAAAAAACTGGTTCGGAACTTTTTGGCAAGAAATTTGGTTCGGAACTTTTTGGCAAGAAATTTAGTTCGGAACTTTTTGGCAAGAAATTTGGTTCGGAACTTTTTGGCAAGAAATTTGGTTCGGAACTTTTTGGCAAGAAATTTGGTTCGGAACTTTTTGGCAAGAAATTTGGTTCGGAACTTTTTGGCAAGAAATTTGGTTCGGAACTTTTTGGCAAGAAATTTGGTTCGGAACTTTTTGGGAAACAAAGAACAGGAAGTAACAGAAGAAACAGGGGAACACGAATTTTAGCCAAAATTCATCAAGTTTTTAACCAAAACTTAAACAAGACTAATCACCAATCATCTACTAACCATAAACATCAAATCCCATCAATAAAAACACAAAACCCAATAATTTTTGAAGATCAAAATCAACCAAATAAGAACTTTAACTTTGAATCAAAGAACAAGATGAAAATGGAAGGATTAAATTGATAGATTAATGTAAAGTAAACAAAAGGAAAGATTAAACACTTACCAAATTAAAGATTTAACAAGAATGAAAAATCACCAACACCTTAATGGTGTTGGCTTTCTACGGAAGAAAAGAAAGAAAAATTGGGAATGAAAAACTTGTCAAAAAGTGTGAAGGGGTGGCCTTTATATAGGTCCTCCATTTGGTTGGTGAGTGGGCTTTCTCCATTACTTCTTTTCTTCTCGTCTTTTCAGAAAAGTTGACGTTTTCGATTCTGATTCGGGATTTGTCGTCGATTAAATTCAACTCGTCTTTTAATTTCTTCGTTTAATAGACTTGAGTTTCTTCGACATATGTAAATCTTCCATCTTTGGTCCTTTTCTTCGATAAATCTTCAAATAGGCCCATTGACTTCAAATCTTTTGCATTTCTTGGACAATAGATTTCGTCTTTAGTCTTTTTCTTCGATAAAACCCGTGCAATCCCATGTTTTCTTCAATATTCATCCGGTTGGCTCTGAAAACACAATAAACACAAAAACCACGCATAATTCCAAACAAATGATATTAAATACGCGTTTTGGTCTCGTTTTAGCCAGAATTAAGTGGAAAAAGGATGAGTGTTTACACACCTATCAAATCCCCTACACTTAACCATTGCCATGCCCTCATGCAATGCTTAGTGATTGATACATGCTTTTTATGTGGTTCAGATTTCTCGGAATCCTCTCGAATTGATCTCAGTTAAAAGTAGAATGATTTGTTCTTGGTGACAAAAAGTGGATTTGATTTTCTAGTCTACTAAACAGATAAATAAAAATGGTAATGAAGTAATCTAAAAACAAGTAACAAGTAATAAGCAAAACTGGAAAAATATTCTATTGAGAAAATACCCTATGCGGAATATTGACCATTCGGAAAAAGCTCTATGCGGAAAATCCAGTCTATTCGGAAAACACTTCTATTCGGAATAAAAATATTGCTCTATTCGGAAAGTTCACACCATGCGGAATAAGATCTCTATGCGGAACATTTGCTTCATTTGGAAAAATCAAGCTATGCGGAAAAAACGGTTATTCGGAAAAACATTCCGAATAGGGAAACAAAAACTGGCTATGCGGAATAATTAAAAAGTTCCGAATAAGGAAACAGAAAAAGTCTTATTCGGAAAATATGAACTATTCGGAAAAAAACTGTCTATTCGGAAAAAGTTCCGAATAAGGAAATGAAGAAACGGCTATGCGGAATATAGGAATTATTCCGAGTAACAGAAATGAACACACCCCTATTCGGAATATTGAAAGATTCCGAATAGGGATAACACAAATTGGCTATGCGGAAAATTCTGGGCAGATGAAGAGCAGTAACAGCAGACACAAACGGGGGACTTAGTCAAAAATCCAAAATCAAATCAAATACTTAAAAAGGTTTAACCAAAATAACCAATAATCATTTACATACTATAAAGAACAATTCCCACTAATAAAAACACTAATTCAACAACTTTTTAGGATCAAACTTGAATCACATAAAAACTTAAGAACTTGCAAAAAGAGATGATGAAGAACAAGATTAATGAAAAGATGGAATGGATTGATTAAGGGAAAATTAACAAGAGTATCGAATCAAACTTACAAGATAAAAAGAAAAAGATGGAAATCACCAAACTCCCTAATGGAGTTTGTGATGAGACGAACTACAAAGCCTGGAAAAAAGGAAAAATAAAACTAACTTCCTAATGTGTGAAGAGAAAAACTATATATAGTCCTAGTGGTTGGTTGGTGAGTGGGCTTTCTCCTCTTCTTCTTGTCTTCTCGTCTTTTCAGAAAAGTTGACGTTTTCGATTCTGATTCGGGATTTGTTGTCGATTAAATCCAACTCGTCTTTTAATTTCTTCGTTAAATAGATTCGAGTTTCTTCGACTTATGAAAATCTTCCGTCTTTAGTCCTTTTCTTCAATAAATCTTCGAATAGGCCTAGTGACTTCAAATCTTTTGCACGTCTTGGACAATAGACTTTATCTTGAGTCTTTTTCCTAGATAAAACCCGTGCAATCCCATGTTTTCTTTAATATTTATCCGGTTGGCTCTGAAAACACAATAAACACAAAAACCACGCATAATTCCAAACAAATGATATTAAATACGTGTTTTGGTCTTGTTTTAGCCAGAATTAAGTGGTAAAAGGATGGGTGTTTACACACCTATCAAATCCCCTACACTTAACCATTGCCATGCCCTCATGCAATGCTTAGTGATAAAGCAATTTTACATTTTTCTCATAATCAATCAACCTTGGCCTTATTTAAATTCTACTAAACAAAAATTAAAATACTAAGAGAACTTAAAACTTTAAAATAAACAAAAGAATGGAAATAACTTGTAAAGAAATCAAGGACTTACATTAGGGCTTTGGTGTTGCGAAGATTTATCACCCTCAAGTTTCACGTTCCCCAAACTAAGCTTAAAAACGAGATCATTGTTATTATAAGTTAGTAAATCAAACACTTACACACATGGCTTAATTAAATGCTTAAACTCCCTTATTCCTAATTGTATCTCTTATATTTTATTTTTGTCTTAGAATGATCATGAAGATGCATTTTTGGACTTATTTCGATAGTTTATTAGAGCTGAAAGCAAAGTAGGACGATTTGATCAATAGTTAGCTAAAGGACAAAATCTCTTAAAACTGCTTCTCGAGATATCAAAAAGTTCATATCTTGGCATAACTTGGTTCACGATTTGAGACCTTTCTCGGGCCGATATTTGGCATGTACTTCATACTTCATATCTTCGAGAGACGTTCTTGAGATAATGGTCTTCTCATCATAATAGAGTTTCTTCACTTGGAGACTTTTGAGGGGTACTCCAACTTTGTTGACCACGACTTCATGATTATTTCTTCAATCTCTATTTGGGATTTTGAGATACAACGATCCGCCTCCTTTTCGGACTTGGATCTATTTATCCTCATACCTTGTTAGGGTCTTTTCGGATAGACTTTTCCATGATCTTTATGGGAGTTGATTGCTTTTCGTCGTGAGTCTTGATCCTTCATATTGACTTTAGGAATAATGCTTTTCACATCACTTTGGATCTTCAGCAATAAAATTGAATCCTCATGCCTTGTTAGGGCCTTTTCGGATTCGCCAATCTTCGCGCCCCGCTTCATAAGTTATGCCTTGGCTATGAACTCTTATCATTACCGAGCAACTTTTAAACGATCTTGGGCTAGAAGCTAAGTAACTTTTCAAATCGTAAGACCTTACTTATTGCAGATAAATTATTAGCAAGTGATGGGAGAATAGGCAAATAATTACACCAAGTGAGCTTGCGCAAGAATACCGACTTATAATTGACTCTATCATTTCTCGTCCTCCACAATTTAAAATCTCAAATAATGAGACTCGTGGACACTTAGCCTAATAAACCAATTAAGGTCTACATGGTTAAGGATACTAGCTAGAATAAACTTGGATAAGTCTATTCGGGTTGAGTCAAAATAAACGCAACGGGCCTAATATGTCAAAGATATCTAAACTAGCTACACCACTTTATTAATATTTTTGACTTTATTGCTGGATATATACATATGAAAGCAACGATAAAAATTTTAAAAATTGCGACTAAATGGCCAAAGTTAATTAAAAATTTGAAAAATGTTGAAAAATATGATTTTCCGGTTAATTGAAGGCATTTTCATGGAAAAGTCCACTTAAAACTTCGATAGAAGTCTCCCCTACACTTAAGATAAACATTGTCCTCAATGTTTAAGCATGTGGGAAGAGTCTCCCCTACACTTATGACATTGTGCATGTTAGTTAACTCAAGTTAAGGAAGAGACGACTAAAGTGATCAATTTCAAATGTGAGAATGAAGAAAATTGAATCACGATAGTTGAGAGATAGAACCGGATTTCGGATAACACGGGAGCACGGTTCTTCAAAGATTTCCAAGATTGCAGTAATCCCTGTAAGCACATCACCACACAAACACAAATGACCAAAATAGGTCCTCCCCTACACTTAGGGGGTTAAAGGGATAGATACTCGGGCTGCCTTCCGAGGAGCGCTTGTTTTTGATAACCGAGTCACGAGCCTGACTCGACCCAAAGTTAGTTCATGGGGAACGTGGTGAGGGATGGAATCACCTCCTGAGAGGTGTCCTCACCAAAGTACAACTTCACTCGTTGGCCGTTCACCTTAAAATTTGGTCCATTAGGTTGAGCAAGCTCGAGAGTACCATATGGAAAAATTTGGGCAATGGTGAATGGGCCGGACCAACGAGATTTGAGCTTTCCCGAGAAGATTTTCAACCGAGAGTTAAAAAGTAAGACTTTGTCTCCAACATGGAACTCTCGGTTTTTGATCTTAGAGTCGTGAATGAGCTTAGTTCTTTCCTTATAGATTAAAGAATTTTCATAAGCCTCATTCCGAAGTTCATTCAGCTCATTGAGTTGGATCTTGCGTAGGTCACCGGCTTTGTTGATATCAAAATTGGCCCACTTCAAGGCCCAGTAGGCCTTGTGCTCCAACTCAATGGGGAGGTGGCACGCTTTCCCGTACACAAGACGATAAGGCGTACAGCCGATCGGGGTCTTGTAAGCAGTACGGAAAGCCCACAAAGCATCATCGAGTTTGTCAGCCCATGCGGCACGATGCTCTCCCACGGTTCTTTCCAAAATTCGCTTCAGCCCTCGGTTGGATATTTCGGCCTGGCCATTAGTTTGTGGGTGGTAGGCTGTGGAAAGACGATGGTTTACACCGTACTTAGCCATGACTCGAGCAAATTGGTCATTGCAGAAATGAGTCCCACGATCACTAATAATGGCACGAGGCACACCGAAGCGAGCGAATAGAGCTTTCAAAAAGTTACAAACCACCCTTGCGTCATTAGTAGGCAAAGCTTTGGCTTCAACCCACTTTGAAACGTAGTCAACGGCTACAAGGATGTATTTGTTTCCTTTAGATGAAGGGAATGGCCCCATAAAGTCGATACCCCAAACATCAAAAATTTCACACTCTTGGATGAACTTCTGAGGCATCTCGTCTTTATGTGTGATTTTGCCTTGCTTTTGGCAAACATCACATCGCTTAACCATATTGTGAGCATCACGATATATGGAGGGCCAATAAAATCCCGAATCAAACACTTTCTTTGCGGTGTAGTTGGGACCAAAGTGACCACCGGTGGGTCCTTTGTGGCAAGCATCAAGGATGTCCGACGCTGCCGGTCCATCAACACAGCGGCGAATTATCAGATCAGCACATTGTTTGAATAGGTAAGGGTCGTCCCAAAAGTAAGTCTTGATGTCGGTAAAGAACTTCTTCTTTTGCTGGGACGTCAACCCTTCCTTGAGAATTCCACCCGCCAAATAATTTGCAAAGTCCGCAAACCACGGGGTTTCATTCGGCTTCGAGTTTATAGACATTAAGGTCTCCAAGGGAAAAGAATCATTGATTTCTTTGGTCGGATGATCCCCTTGGTATGGATCCTCAAGTCTACTAAGATGGTCCGCGGCTAGGTTTTCTGCTCCTTTTTTATCGCGGATGTCGATTTTAAATTCCTGGAGCAGCAAAACCCAGCGAAGAAGTCTTGGTTTGGAATCTTGCTTTGTCAACAAGTACTTCAGCGCGGAATGATCGGTGTACACAATGGTGGTAGAAAGGACAAGATAGGGGCGGAATTTTTCAAAAGCATAGACAACAGCTAAAAGCTCTTTTTCGGTTGTTGTATAATGCAATTGTGCCCCAGTCATTGTCTTGCTAGCGTAATGGATCGGTTGGAAGTGTTTGTTCACTCTTTGTCCAAGAACCGCTCCAATAGCAAAATCACTAGCATCGCACATCAACTCAAAGGGAAGCTCCCAATTAGGGGTAACCAAGACGGGTGCCTTAGTTAGCTTATCCTTAAGTGAGTTAAAGGCTTCAAGGCACTCTTTGGAGAAGATAAATGGAGTATCTTTTTCCAAGAGGTGGGTCATCGGGCGAGCGATTTGAGAAAAGTCTTTGATAAATCGTCGATAGAAGCCCGCATGACCCAAGAAACTTCTCACACCCTTCACGGTGGAAGGTGGAGGCAACTTTGCTATAACATCGACTTTAGCACGGTCTACTTCAAGACCGGCTTTCGAGATCTTATGTCCAAGCACGACGCCTTCTTTTACCATAAAATGGCATTTTTCCCAATTTAGAACAAGGCGAGTGTCTTCACACCGCTTTAGCATACGTTCTAAATTGGCAAGGCAAGAAGAGAAGGAATCCCCGAAGACCGAGAAATCATCCATGAAGACTTCCATGGTTTGTTCAACCATGTCATGGAAGATAGCTAACATACACCTTTGGAACGTCCCTGGCGCATTACATAAGCCAAAAGGCATTCTTTTGTAAGCGAAAGTGCCATAGGGACAAGTGAATGTAGTCTTCTCTTGATCTTGGGGATCGATGGGTATTTGAAAATAACCCGAGAAACCATCCAAAAAGCAGTAATATTCATTACCGGCTAAGCGTTCAAGCATTTGGTCCATAAAAGGTAGAGGGAAATGATCCTTTCTCGTGGCATCATTGAGTTTGCGGTAGTCTATACAAACTCTCCACCCAGTAACGAGACGAGTTGGAATCAACTCGTTGTGTTCATTGGGAACAACGGTTATTCCGCCCTTCTTGGGCACACAATGGATTGGACTAACCCACGGGGAATCCGAAATAGGGTAAATCATACCCGCATCAAGAAGTTTGATAACCTCTGTTTTGATGACTTCATGGATTTTTGGATTCACCCTTCGTTGGCTTTGAATAGTGGGCTTGAAGTCGTCCTCCATGAGAATTTTGTGTGTGCAGAAGTGAGGATCAATTCCACGAATATCCGAAATCTTCCAAGCAATAGCCTTCTTATGATCCTTCAGCACAGCAACGAGGCGAGTCTTCTCTTCATTTTTCAAATCCTTTGCAATAATGACGGGTGACTTCTTGTTGTCGTCCAGGAACACATACTCGAGATGTGGCGGCAACTCCTTAAGTTCCAAATCCGGAGGATTTTCGACGGGAGGCGTTTTCAAAGTCGTGGCATCGATAGCAATAACCGTGGGAGATGGAGGCGAAGGATTGTCTTCAGTGAGAAGATTGTCAAAGAAACTCATGTCTTCATCCCCCTCGGTGGGAGAATCATTAGTGGCTAAATTCGCATCTCCCATGGTATCTTCAAGATTGTTCCAGAATAAATCACTATCTCCAAATAGAGACAACGATGAATCAATAGAGGACACGGTCTCAACATTGGGAAGAGAGGTAGGAATACTTTTGCAAGCATCATTAAAGTGTTTTTCACAAGCCTCATCGAGAACGTCAATACAATTAACGCTCTCATATGAATAAGGCTGTTTAGACAACTTTCCCATGTTGAAGATTACTTTGTCGTCACCCACTCTCATGATAAGCTCACCGGCTTCAACATCAATGAGAGTGCGACCGGTCCGTAAGAATGGACGACCAACAATAAGTGGCACACGGGGGTCCATCTCGTAGTCGACGACAACAAAATCAGCAGGGAAGGTGAATTTGTCGACTCCTACGATGACATCTTCGGCTATCCCCACTGGATAAGCAACCGTACGGTTGGCCAATTCCAAAGTCATCTTGGTGGGGATTAGCTCTGGGAGAGATAATTGCTTCCAAACACTTAGAGGCATGAGATTAATACTGGCACCTAGATCGGCTAGGGCCATGCAATTCTCTACTCCCGGGAAATTGCAAGGGATAAGAAAACGACCCGGATCACCAAGCTTGGTTGGCAATTTCCTTAAGAGCACTGCAGAGCAGTTCTCATTAAGTTGGGTGTTGGCAATGTCGAGGAGCTTTTCCTTGTCGCTCAAAAGATCTTTAAACATTTTAGCATACTTGGGCATGTGAGCGAGAGCCTCGGCGAAGGAGATATTGAAATTCAGTTGTTTAAACATTTTAAGAAAGTTAGAAACCTGAATATCATCCTTGCTCTTTTGCTTCTCTTTCCTCAACCTTGAAGGATAAGGTATATTGGAAGAAGAGGAAGGCTTTAGGGGAATAGGGTCACTCACAATCACGGGTGGAGGAGGGGTAGAAAGAAGAGGTGGAGAAATTGGGGAAGGAGAAGGAGGAGGAATAGGAGCAGGCGACTCGTTCTCCTGAGTCACAATCACCGGTGGGGGTATAGGAAGCTCGGGTTCCTTTGTACCTTTACCACTGCGAGTAGTGATTGCTTTCATCTCCCCTCTTGGGTTCGCAACGGTGTTACTCGGAAGAGTACCCGAAGAAGAGGGTTGACTACTTTGGAAGAAACTAGCCATCATGTTCCTCAAGTCATTCGTCTGACTATCCAACGTGTTTCGCATATCGGCTCTCAAATCATTTCCTTGCTTTACCAAATCGGCTTTCAGGTTGAGCACTTCTCTCTGAAGATTTCCCACTATCGCATCGTTAGTCCTCATATAAGTTTCCACTTCTTGGTGAAGAGCGGTGGGTTGGTTGGGAGGAGCATTGTATACAGGTGGTTGGTAAGCAGGTTGTTGGTAGACTTGGTTGTTTCGTTGAGGTGGTTGTTGTTGCTTGTGAGGTGGGATGTATGGTTGTCGAGGTTGTTGTTGTTGTTGAGGAGGGCGATTAAGGTTTTGTTGTTGGTTTGGGTTGGTAGGAGGAAAGCCAGGTGGTGAAAGATAGTTGTTGCTGCGGTAGCTAAGCAAGTTACGGTCACCTTGGGGTTTTGCTTGATAAGCGGGTTGTTGGTAGGTGCCATATGCCGCATTCACATTCTCAGCAGGGTAATCTTGGGTGGCGGTACAAGTTGTATAGGAGTGGGGACCACCGCATATCTCACAAGGTTGGCTGACAGCGTTCACTTGTGCGTTTTTGGCGTTGTTGCTGTTGTTGTTGCTGACGGTATGTGTGACAAGCGATTCAAGAAGCGTGGTGATTTTGTCTAATCTCTTGTCGCTGTCAGTAGTGCTAGCACTAGCAACATTGGTCCTAACGCTCTTGGTTTGCACACGAATAGGGAAACAAAAACTGGCTATGCGGAATAATTAAAAAGTTCCGAATAAGGAAACAGAAAAAGTCTTATTCGGAAAATATGAACTATTCGGAAAAAAACTGTCTATTCGGAAAAAGTTCCGAATAAGGAAATGAAGAAACGGCTATGCGGAATATAGGAATTATTCCGAGTAACAGAAATGAACACACCCCTATTCGGAATATTGAAAGATTCCGAATAGGGATAACACAAATTGGCTATGCGGAAAATTCTGGGCAGATGAAGAGCAGTAACAGCAGACACAAACGGGGGACTTAGTCAAAAATCCAAAATCAAATCAAATACTTAAAAAGGTTTAACCAAAATAACCAATAATCATTTACATACTATAAAGAACAATTCCCACTAATAAAAACACTAATTCAACAACTTTTTAGGATCAAACTTGAATCACATAAAAACTTAAGAACTTGCAAAAAGAGATGATGAAGAACAAGATTAATGAAAAGATGGAATGGATTGATTAAGGGAAAATTAACAAGAGTATCGAATCAAACTTACAAGATAAAAAGAAAAAGATGGAAATCACCAAACTCCCTAATGGAGTTTGTGATGAGACGAACTACAAAGCCTGGAAAAAAGGAAAAATAAAACTAACTTCCTAATGTGTGAAGAGAAAAACTATATATAGTCCTAGTGGTTGGTTGGTGAGTGGGCTTTCTCCTCTTCTTCTTGTCTTCTCGTCTTTTCAGAAAAGTTGACGTTTTCGATTCTGATTCGGGATTTGTTGTCGATTAAATCCAACTCGTCTTTTAATTTCTTCGTTAAATAGATTCGAGTTTCTTCGACTTATGAAAATCTTCCGTCTTTAGTCCTTTTCTTCAATAAATCTTCGAATAGGCCTAGTGACTTCAAATCTTTTGCACGTCTTGGACAATAGACTTTATCTTGAGTCTTTTTCCTAGATAAAACCCGTGCAATCCCATGTTTTCTTTAATATTTATCCGGTTGGCTCTGAAAACACAATAAACACAAAAACCACGCATAATTCCAAACAAATGATATTAAATACGTGTTTTGGTCTTGTTTTAGCCAGAATTAAGTGGTAAAAGGATGGGTGTTTACACACCTATCAGTGATAAAGCAATTCTACACTCTTCTCATAGTCAATCAACTTTGGCCTTATTAAAATACTACTAAAACAAAATTAAAGTACTAAAAGAAATTAAAACTTTAAAGGAAACAAAAGGATAGAAAACCATTTTCACTTGAAAATAGCTATATGGAAATAACTTGCAAAGAGATCAAGGACTTACATTAGGGCTTCGGTGCTACGAAGATTTATCATCCTCAAGTTTCACGTTCCCCAAACTAAGCTTAAAAACGAGATCATTGTTATTATAAGTTAGTAAATCAAACACTTACACACATGGCTTAATTAAATGCTTAAACTCCCTTATTCCTAGGTGTATCTCTTATATTTTATTTTTGTCTTAGAATGATCATGAAGATGCATTTTTGGACTTATTTCGATAGTTTATTTAGGCTGAAAGCAAAGTAGGACGATTTGATCAATAGTTAGCTAAAGGACAAAATCTCTTAAAACTACTTCTCAGGATATCAAAAAGTTCATATCTTGGCATAACTCGGTTCACGATTTGAGACCTTTCTCGGGCCGATATTTGGCATGTACTTCATACTTCATATCTTGAGAGACGTGCTTGAGATAATGGTCTTCTCATCGTTAATAGAGTTTCTCCACTCGAAGACTTTTGAGGAGTACTCCAACTTTGTTGACTACGACTTCATGATTATTTCTTCAATCTCTAGTTGGGATTTTGAGATACAACGATCCGCCTCTTTTTCGGACTTGGATCTATTTATCCTCATACCTTGTTAGGGTCTTTTCGGATAGACTTCTCCATGATCTTTACGGGAGTTGATTGCTTTTCGTCGTGAGTCTTGATCCTTCATATTGATTTTGGGAATAATGCTTTTCACATCACCTTGGATCTTTAGCAATAAGATTGAATCCTCATGCCTTGTTAGGGCCTTTTCGGACTCGCCAATCTTCGCGCCCCGCTTCATAAGTTATGCCTTGGCTATGAACTCTTATCATTACCGAGCAACTTTTAAACGATCTTGGGCTAGAAGCTAAGTAACTTTTCAAATCGTACGACCTTACTTATTGCAGATAAATTATTAGCAAGTGATGGGAGAATAGGCAAATAATTACACCAAGTGAGCTTGTGCAAGAATACCGACTTATAATTGACTCTATCATTTCTCGTCCTCCACAATTTAAAATCTCAAGTAATGAGACTCGTGGATACTTAGCCTAATAAACCAATTAAGGTCTACATGGTTAAGGATACTAGCTAGAATAAACTTAGATAAGTCTATTCGGGTTGAGTCAAAATAATCGCAACGGGCCTAATATGTCAAAGATTTCTAAACTAGCTACACCACTTTATTAATATTTTTGACTTTATTGCGGGATATATACATACGAAAGCAACGATAAAAATTTAAAAAGTACGACTAAATGGCCAAAGTTAATAAAAAATTTGAAAAATGTTGAAAAAGATGATTTTCCGGTTAAATGAAGGCATTTTCATGGAAAAGTCCACTTAAAACTGCGATAGAAGTCCCCCTACACTTAAGATAAACATTGTCCTCAATGTTTAAGCATGTGGGAAAGGTCTCCCCCACACTTATGACATTGTGCACGTTGGTTAAATCAAGTTAAGGAAGAGACAACTAAAGTGATCAATTTCAAATGTGAGTATGAAAAAAATTGAATCACGATAGTTGAGAGATAGAACCGGATTTCGGATAACACGGGAGCACGGTTCTTCAAAGGTTCCAAAAGTGCATTCATCCCTGTAATCACATCACCACACAAACACAAAGAACCTATAGAGGTCCCCCTACACTTAGGAGGTTAAACGGAAAAGGATAGATACTCGGGCTGCCTCCCGAGGAGCGCTTGGTTTTGATAACCGAGTCACGAGCCTGACTCGACCCAAAATTAGTTCATGGGAAACGTGGTGAGGGATGGAATCATCTCAAGAGAGATGTCCTCACCAAAGTACAACTTCACTCGTTGGCCATTCACCTTAAAATTAGGTCCATTAGGTTGAGCGAGCTCGAGAGTACCATATGGAAAAATTTGGGCAATAGTGAATGGGCCGGACCAACGAGATTTCAGCTTGACCGAAAAGATTTTCAACCGAGAGTTAAAGAGTAAAACTTTGTCTCCAACTTAGAACTCTCGGTTCTTAATCTTAGAGTCGTGAATGAGCTTAGTCTTTTCCTTATAGATCAAAGAATTTTCATAAGCCTCATTCCGGAGTTCATTCAGCTCATTGAGTTGGATCTTGCGTAGGTCACCGGCTTTGTTGATGTCGAAATTAGCCCACTTCAAGGCCCAGTAAGCCTTGTGCTCCAACTCAATAGGGAGGTGGCATGCTTTCCCGTACACGAGACGATATGGCGTACAACCAATCGGAGTCTTGTAGGCGGTACGGAAAGCCCACAGAGCATCATCAAGTTTATCGGCCCATGAGGCACGATGCTCTCCCACGGTTCTTTCAAGAATTCGCTTTAATCCTCGGTTGGATATTTCAGCCTGGCCATTAGTTTGTGGGTGGTAAGCGGTGGAAAGACGATGATTTACACCATACTTAGCCATGACTCTTGCGAATTGGTCATTGCAAAAATGAGTCCCGCGATCAATAATAATGGCACGAGGTACACCGAATCTAGCGAATAGCGATTTCAAAAAGTGACAAACCACCCTTGCGTCATTAGTAGGTAAAGCTTTGGCTTCAACCCACTTTGAAACGTAGTCAACAGCTACAAGGATGTATTTGTTTCCTTTAGATGAAGGGAATGGCCCCATAAAGTCGATACCCCAAACATCAAAGATTTCACATTCTTGAATAAAATTCTGAGGCATCTCGTCTTTATGTGTGATCTTGCCTTGTTTTTGGCATGCATCAAAACGTTTAACCATCTCGTGAGTGTCACGATAGATGGTGGGCCAATAAAATCCCGAGTCAAACACTTTTTTAGCGGTGTAGTTGGGACCAAAGTGACCACCGGTGGGTCCTTTGTGGCAAGCGTCAAGGATTTCTAAAGCTGCCGGTCCATCAACACATCGGAGAATATCAAATCGGCACATTGTTTGAATAGATACGGGTCATCCCAAAAGTAAGTCTTAATGTCTTTGAAGAACTTCTTCTTTTGTTGGGATGTTAGCCCGTCAACGAGAATTCCACCCGCCAAGTAGTTTGCAATGTCCGCAAACCACGGGGTTTCATCAGAAGACGAGTTGATAGACATTAAGGTCTCCATGGGAAAAGAGTCATTGATCTCTTTGGTTGGATGTTCCCCTTGGTAAGGATCCTCAAGTCTACTGAGATGATCCGCGGCTAGGTTTTCAGCTCCTTTTTTATCGCGAATTTCGATTTTAAATTCTTGGAGTAGCAAAACCCAGCGAAGAAGTCTTGGTTTGGAATCTTGTTTAGTTAACAAGTACTTCAACGCGGAATGATCGGTGTAAACGATTGTGGTGGAAAGGAGAAGATAGGGGCAAGATTTTTCAAAGGCATAGACAACAGCTAAAAGCTCTTTTTCGGTTGTCGTGTAATGCAATTGAGCCCCCGTCATTGTCTTGCTAGCGTAATGGATCGGTTGCAAGTGTTTGTTCACTCTTTGGCCAAAACCGCTCCAATAGCAAAGTCACTAGCATCGCACATCAACTCGAAAGGCAGCTCCCAATTAGGGGTAACCAAGACGGGTGCCTTAGTTAGCTTATCCTTAAGAAAGTTGAAGGCTTCAATACACTCTTTGGAAAAGATAAAAGGAGTATCTTTTTCCAATAGGTGGGTCATCGGGCAAGCGATTTTAGAAAAATCTTTGATAAAGCGACGGTAGAAGCCCGCATGACCAAGGAAACTTCTCACACCCTTCACGGTTGAAGGTGGAGGCAATTTAGAAATAACATCGACTTTAGCACGGTCCACTTCAAGACCGGCTTTGGAGATCTTGTGTCCTAGCACGATGCCCTCTTTTACCATGAAATGACATTTTTCCCAATTAAGAACAAGGCGAGTGTCTTCACACCGCTTAAGCATACGTTCTAAATTGGCAAGGCACGCAGAGAATGAATCGCCATAAACCGAGAAATCATCCATGAATACTTCCATAGTGTCTTCCACCATGTCATGGAATATAGCCATCATACACCTTTGGAATGTCCCAGGAGCATTACATAAACCAAAAGGCATGTGTTTGTAAGCAAATGTTCCGTAGAGACAAGTGAATGTGGTCTTTTCTTGGTCTTTAGGATCGATGGGAATTTGAAAATACCCGGAGAAACCGTCTAAGAAGCAGTAATAGTCATTACCCGCAAGACGCTCGAGCATTTGATCCATGAAAGGAAGAGGAAAGTGGTATTTTCTCGTGGCATCATTGAGCTTGCGATAGTCAATACAAACTCTCCACCCAGTAACGAGACGAGTGGGAATCAACTCGTTGTGTTCATTGGAAACAACGGTTATTCCGCCCTTCTTGGGCACACAATGGACGAGACTTACCCAAGGCGAATCCGAAATAGGGTAAATCAAGCCGGCATCTAGAAGTTTGATAACCTCTTGTTTGATAACGTCATGAATGCGAGGATTAACCCTTCTTTGGCTCTGGATTGCGGGTTTAAAGTCATCTTCCATGAGAATCTTGTGAGTACAAAAGTTCGGATCAATTCCGCGGATATCGGAAATTTTCCAAGCAATTGCCTTCTTATGATCTTTAAGCACGGCGATGAGGCGAGATTTTTCGTCTTCTTTCAAGTCCTTTGCGATGATGACGGGCGACTTCTTCTTTTCTTCAAGGAACACGTACTCGAGATGGGGCGGCAACTCCTTAAGTTCTAAATCCGGAGGATTTTCGATGGGAGGCGTATTCAAAGTCGGCGCATCGATAGCAATAACCGTGGGAGATGGTGGAGAAATTTTGTCTTCTTTAAGAATGTTCTCAATGAGGCGAAGATCTTCATCCCAATCGGTGGGAGAATCGTCATGTTCTAAGTTCACATCTCCCATGGTGGCTTCCAAATCTTTCCAAAGGAAATCACTTTCTCCAAATAGAGATAGTGATGAATCAATCGAGGAAACGGTCTCAACATTGGGAAGAGAGGTAGGAATAATTTTACAAGCATCTTTGAAGTGTTCTTCACAAGCCTCATCAAGAACGTCAATACAATTAACACTCTCGTATGAATAAGGCTGTTTAGAAAGCTTTCCCATGTTGAAGACAATTTTATCGTCACCCACTCTCATGATAAGCTCACCAGCTTCAACATCGATGAAAGTGCGACCGGTCCTCAAGAATGGACGACCAACGATCAATGGCACACGAGGGTCCATGTCGTAGTCAACGACGACGAAATCGGTAGGAAAAGTGAATTTGTCGACTCCTACAAAGACGTCTTCGGCTATCCCCACTGGATAAGCAACCGTACGGTTAGCTAATTCCAAAGTCATTTTGGTGGGGACTAGCTCAGGGAGAGATAATTGCTTCCAAACGCTTAGAGGCATTAGATTAATACTGGTACCTAGATCGGCTAGGGCCATGCAATTCTCTACTCCCGGGAAGTTGCAAGGGATTAAGAAACGACCCGGATCACCAAGCTTAGTTGGCAATTTCCTTAAGAGCACTGCAGAGCAATTATCATTAAGTTGGGTGTTAGCAATATCAAGAAGCTTCTCCTTGTCGCTAAGAAGATCTTTGAACATTTTCGCGTATTTGGGCATGTGAGCGAGAGCCTCAGCGAAGGAGATGTTAAAATTCAATTGTTTAAACATTTTGAGAAAGTTTGAAACTTGAATATCATCCTTGCTTTTGAGCTTCTCTTTCCTCAACCTTGATGGATAAGGTATATCAGAAGAAGAGGAAGTCTTTGGGATCGAAGGATCACTCACATCCCTGGGTGGAGGAGGGGTAGAAGTAAGAGGTGGAGAAATTGGGGAAGTAAAGGTTGAGGAATAGGAGCAGGTGACTCGTTTTCCTTAGTCACAATCACCGGTGGAGGTATAGGAAGCTCAGGTTCCTTGGTAATTTGCCACTGCGAGTGGTGATTGCTTTCATCTCCCCTCTTGGATTCGCAACGGTGTTACTCAGAAGAGTACCCGAAGAAGAGGATTGATTACCTTGGAAGAAACCAGCCATCATGTTCTTTAAGTCATTCGTTTGACTTGCCAAAGTGTTTCTCATGTCAGCTCGAAGATCGTTTCCTTGTTTCACCATGTCTGCTTTCAAGTTGAGCACTTCCCGCTGGAGATTTTCCACAATCACATCATTGGTCCGCATGTAGGTTTCAACATCTTGGTGTAATGCGGTGGGTTGGTTGGGAGGGGGAGCATGGTAAGCGGGTGGTTGATAAGCAGGTTGTTGGTACACTTGGTTGTTTCTTTGAGGTGGATATGGTTGTTTGTGAGGTGGTATGTATGGTGCACGAGGTTGTTGTTGTTGTTGAGGAGGGCGATTGAGGTTTTGTTGTTGGTTTGGGTTGTTAGGAGGAAAACCGGGCGGGGAAAGAAAGTTATTAGAGCGGTAGCTAAGCAAGTTGCGGTCACCTTGAGGACGAGCTTGATAAGCGGCCGGAGGATAGGTACCCTATGCTGCATTCACATTCTCAGAAGGATAGTCTTGGGTGGCGGTACAAGTGGTGTAAGAGTGAGGACCCCCGCATATTTCACATGGTTGGCTTACAGCATTGACTTGAGCGTTTTTAGCATTGATGCTGTTGGTGTTGTTAGCGGTGTGGGTAACAAGCGATTCAAGAAGCGTAGTAATTTTGTCAAGTCGCTTGTCGCTGTCACTAGTACTAGCACTAGCGGCATTGGTCCGAACACTCTTGGTTTGCACACGAGACTTATTCTCAATGACATCCCAAGCAGCATTGGAAGTCTTAGCCAAAAGATTACCCCCCGAGGCACTGTTTAGTGAATCTTGGTCATTCATGCTTAA
The DNA here is from genome assembly GCA_025667525.1 of Glebionis coronaria. Lineage (NCBI taxonomy): Eukaryota > Viridiplantae > Streptophyta > Magnoliopsida > Asterales > Asteraceae > Glebionis > Glebionis coronaria. The sequence continues at coordinate 1,841,447 of JANFOE010000322.1, read as the reverse complement.
ACCATTATAAAAAGTGTTAATTTGGTGCACTTTGGTAAAACCATGTTGTGGGCATTTTCTTAAAAGATCTTTGAAACGATCCCAAGATTCACTAAAAGACTCATCGTACTTTTGTTCAAAATTGATAATTTCATTCCGCAAAGCGGTAGTACGAGAGGGTGGGAAAAAGTAGTTGATAAACTTGGTCTCCAAATCCGTCCACGTCAGAATACTTTGTGGCGGTTCCTTTGCAAGCCAATGCCGGGCTTGTCCCTATAAGGAGAAAGGAAAAAGTTGTAAACGGATTACCTCTTGTGGAACACCATTGAATTTGACCGTATTCGTGAGTTGCAAGAATCTCTTGATGTGGTCATGAGGATCATCAATGGTACATCCCAAGAATGGTTGTGCAGAGACCATCTGGATAAAGCCGGATTTGAGCTCAAAGTTGTTGGCTGCAATCGCGGGTATGACAATTGGATCATTGTTGCCGTCTACATGTGCTTGCAGAAGTTCAATCATCGGGCGATTGTCTGGTAGAGGCTCATTGTTGAGAGGTGGATTGTTATTGTTGTTGTTATTATTGTTGTTGAGAGGTGGGTTATTGTTGTTGTTTTGTACACCGGCCATGTCTAAGTCTTCGAGAGGCTCGGGCTCTTGATAAGACGTTGATCGTGTACGCATGCACCTGCAAAAGAACTAACAAAGCAAACAAGAAATATTTTTGTCTTTTTTATGTTTTTTACTTTTTAGGATTTTTAAAAATTTTATATTTTTTAGGGTTTTTGAAATTTTTTATGAAAAAGTAACGTTCACGGTGAACGGATCCCAAAATCCAAGTTCTCACAAAAACTGTTGATCTTAACGAGAAGAGCCGGCAGCGGCGCCATTTGGTACTAACGATTTTAGATGGGTTTAGGATTAATCTCGGAATCCTCTCGAATTGATTACAGCTCAAAGTGGAAAGATTGTTCTTGGTGACAAATAGGGGGTTTGGGTTTTCTATTCTACTAAAAGGATTAAAAGCATAAAGTGATAAGAATAAGCTAAAAGCAATTAACTAATAAAAACAAAACAATAAAAATAATAAAACGTAGATTTAGAACGAAATAATTAATAAAAATAAAAAGGATTTTCAAATGTGTCAAGTACTGATTTTCAATGATAAGTATGAGGATGTTGAGTTATTTTCAAAGTCGAGTGTCGGTTTTATAAACGGAGAAAAATAAATGTGTTAAAAGACTATATGAATTGTTGACGTAAAACTGTCCGGTTTTTGTAGTTCAAAGATGTGTCGGGCAGGGAACCTTAAATGTAAAACCTTTTGATGAGTTTTTAACAGGCCTTTCTATATATAGTAAGTGAAGTTTCTGATTAGTATCATAAAATTTTGACGTGTTTAAGTGGGGTAAATGAGCTTGTACATTTGGTGTGTACCGGTAGATTTTTATCGAAAGAATTAACTAATAGAATCAACATATAGAATGGAGTAAACGGGCACTTGTATTGTTTTCATTTTGGATTGGTTGTGATTTTATGATTTTGAGTTTGATGTTACTAAGTATGGATTTTACTCGAGTTATTATTGATGAACGCGCCTTATTTGATAGGTTGCGGTTTTTGTATTTATCGGGCATCAACTATCGTTGAAGATCGTCTTACTACTGCTATTAATCCAGGTGAGTCTATAGCCTCGCTTTTGTTGTTGTTTTGAATGATTTTAAAACCCGCGAGGGGGATACATGCTATTTGAAAGTAAAATGAACACAAGTCATGATTGATTGTTTGGACCCGAATGTTGCCTTTGTTGTTTGAATTGTATAAGTACCTAAATTGCAAAAGTCCCTAAATTCATGAGCCGTTAACTATCTCCTGACTTGATGTTGTGAGTTGGGAATAGCCGCTTATTCTAATAATAGTACTATTGGGCTGACGACCCTATCTGAGACCAGGGCTTTACGCTGAGTAACCCGTTGGGAAGGATAATTTTACGAGAATGAGAATTGGTATTTTTGAAATTGTTACCCTAGTAGGGGCACTGGAATTCATCTAGTCATGTAGGATTTAGGCGTGGGTGACTAAGTTAAGGGGTCGGTGTCATGAGCTTAATACAATTCAATAGCTATTGCTATATGCCAGATTGCCAGAACAATAGATTGTATGCGCACAATTCTATTAAATGATCTTGATTGATTTTTCTCTTGTGTTCAAATGTTGATTTGGAAAACCTATAGACTCGCTCAACCGTTGTGTTGATGATTTTAAGCATGTATTTCAGGTATTGAAGTGGATTGCTGCTGGAGCTTGCTGGAGAAGGATTGCGGGATTGCTTTTGTAGTAATTTGGTCTAAAACAGAATTCTTTCCGTATTGTTATAAACATACAGTAAATGGCCAAATATTTTGGTAAAAGGTTTGTTGTTTCGATTAAGATCCTAGGGGAACCTGTACGCTGCTCTGATATATTTTAAACTGATTTTCTTGGGATTGAAGGTTTTAGACATTGATTTAAATTATTTCCATATTTATTCCTAAATATACTGTTTTTGGATCGTTTAAAGAGTTTATGAAATGAAGTTTGTGAATAACACCCAATTGTGTATTTTCCGCTGCGCAAAGTAAATTGGGGGTGTTAAAGATTGGTAACCAGAGCTTTTTAGTTATAGTGAATTAGGTCGATTTTTGAAAATGTCCTAAACTATAACTTTGGTGTCAAAAGTATTTTATAAAAGCAACGCAACTTCTCTACAAGGCTCCGGTAAGATTGTTTATTATTGTTATGCTTTGTTATTATAGATGTGTCCCTTCTAATTGTTGTGAATTCTTGAGTATTTATTAAGTAAATACTGCGATGAGGTATTGGTATTAATGAAAGGACGTGGAGTGCTTTCATCATAATTTCATCATAATTTCATCATAATTTCATTTTTATGAGTATTGTATAATTATTATTTGCATTGTATTGCATTGCATCACATATATATATATATATATATATATATATATATATATATATATATATATATATATATATATATATATATATATATATATATATATATATATATATATATATATATATATTGCATACGTAATTAATTTGCATTTACATGACTATGCATTGCATATATATTTTTGAATAATGACCTTATGTACTTTTGAATTTTCTGTGATTTCAGAAAATGTCTGACATACCATATTACGTCAAGAATAGGGGATTTGCTGTAGGTCAATGGAGTTTGCAGAATCAGCGAGTAGGTGATCATAAGAATTCAGGAGGATGGTTAGATTATGAGGATGATACGAATGATAAGAAAAAATGTTGTAGAATGTGATAGTGATAATTATATGACTGAGAGTGAAGTTGGAAGAACTGAGGTTAGAGCTGAAGTGAGAAGTTATGGGACTGATTTTGAGAAGTATAAAAAAGAGATAGATAGGCTTCGCAGGTTAAGTGAATATGTAGCTCATCTTGGGCCGTATCTTGAACCACATTGGAAGTTTCAAGATAGTGAGGTGTATGCTGATTCTCATTATATGATAGATCCGCCGTGTCAAGGAGCGCATTTGAGGTATGGATTTAAGAATCCACCGTGTTTTGATCCAAAAGGGAGGTTCTGCAAGTTAGGACCAGATGAAGATGAAGCAGGAACGAGCCAAGTTGGAGAAAGTGATGGACCACATCCTATGGAGTGATGTAGTGATGGATTTTTGTTGTATTTCAGTTTATGTATTATTGTGTTGTATCTGAATTATCTAGATGTTGTGAGGTAGTATTGTGATGGATTATTATTGTTGTTGTTTAGGATGATAAGGGTAAGTGACATTAGTGACAAGATTTTGTTACGATTTTCTCGGATTTATGGATGAAATCTACTATTACCCTTTAGTATTTTGATGTGTCTTTGTTATTCTCTTTTGTGAGATGATTGTGGAATTTAGGTAGTATTGTGTTGTTGGCGCATGTAGTATTCATGTTATATCTTGATGAAAAGATCCTATTCTTTCTATCTCGATATGTATACTTATCAAGTTTCTTTCTACTGTTATCACATAGAAAGAGTTGAGTGAGATATGTTTCTGTCATTAGCAGGATTCCTGTGTGACTGAGTATCTTGAAATATGTCTCCAAAGGTTGCCAACCATTAGGGTAGATTATATGATTGTGGGAATAGTTGTTAGATTGTTTGAAGCTGATAGTACTGAGAGGAGACGAGACGCTGCTGAGATTAAAAATCCTGCTATTTCAGTTGAAGATGTTGCTGAGACTGAAGATGCTGTTGAGATTGAAGATGCTGCTGAGATTGAAGATGCTGCTGTTCCAGTTGGAGATGCTGCTGCTATTCTGCAAGATTTTAAAAGGATGCCTGTGTGTTGGATTCTTAGGAATGAGAAGAGATGCGGTGAAGAGTGTCGTATGGATATTAATAGTAATTGGGAAGGTGCAACTATATGGATAAGTTCGAGTAACTGATGGATGTTTGATATATCGATAGTCATTTGGGAATGTTCAACTAGACAAAAAGAGATGGTAAATTAACGATTGATCCTGATTCGAAATTAAGTGTGGCCGAAAAAGGTAAAGGAACGGTATTGTTGCAAATGACAATAAGGAATAGGAATTTATTTCCTCTAATAGAAGGTAAACTTGGAATTTAATAGTCTAAGATAAGAAGAGATGGTAATCAAGCAGTTACTATGAATCGGGTAAGCAGGAGGAAGTATGATGTGTAAATCACATATATTTTATACCACTTAAGTAATTATCCATTTACTTGTCGTAAGTACGAACTAGTTGGAGGTCGAGCTGCTAAAGGAATAACAAGGCATGTGGTATAAGAATTGGTATTTCTGTGGTAATGAAATGTTTTCATTTCGGTAAAGAAGATTGAATAAAGGAATTATTCAGATAATGGAAAAAATCAATATGAAGGGAATGTTGCTGCTATTACAGCCTATATTTTGCAAATGCTGATAAGATTTGAGATTTAGATGTAGTAATTTGTATATTCTTATCTGGTAATCATTGAGGTAGAATTTTATTGAAATTCTGAAAGTGTTATTGATGGTGTATTAAATTCTGAAGGTGTTATTGAGGATATATTGAGATTTGAAGATGTTAAATTTTAGCTGACCTGAGGACGACAAATCAACGAGAATTTGCGATTGGTTGAAATGAGAAATTAATCGACGAAAGGATTATTAATAACTATATATATAGGGGGGCTTTCTTGTCAGAACCATTTTAAGTGTCAGAACTATCAGAACCATAATAGACCAATCAGAATTTAGATAATTATTTTGATTTAATTTATTAAATAAAAATGCATAAGGGCAAAAATGTAAAAGTGAGTTATTTACAATTTATAGAAACTTCTGCTAAAAAAACAGATCATTTAGTTGTTTTAAATATGTCAGATCTTTTTTTTTCTCAATTTGGATTTTTTATTTAAAATATGTTTTTTAAATTTCTTATTTTTCGATATTAAATTATTATTTTTGTTATTTTTTTAACTTTTTTGAGAAAAAACGTGTATGTTTTTGGATAAATAAGTATATGTATGTTTTTCGATAAAACATGTTTTTTGATAAAAAAACATGTATGTTTTTCGATAAAACATGTATGTTTTTCGATCAAACATGTATGTTTTGCGATAAAAAGATGTATATAGAATTTTATTGTGTTTTGCTTAAGATGATGATCATGTCTATTATGTAGCAAACTTTCTTTAAAATTTAAAATATACAGAATTTGATATCAACTAAAATACAAATTTCTAAAAAGCGAAAAATAAATGAATCTAATCGTTCGACGCATTCCAAGAACATATATGCATGCTTCAAAAAGCATATATCTAGTTGTCGTTTTCCATCAAAATCTTCAAAACATACATGAACGCCTTTCAAGAACATATATGCACCCGTTCAAAAAATATATATGTACTTCTCTTTTTCATCAGAATCTTCCGAAGATACACGCACGCCTTGTAGCAACATACATGCACGCCTTGCTACAACAAAAGATGTCTATCAATGTACATGAAACAATAACACAATTATTGTAACTTAATGTACCAATTATTTTCTAAATAATAGTAAATGCATGTATTATTACAAAAAAAAACATGTATGTTTTTATAAAAAAATATGTATGTATTATTAATAGATGTTTGGAACAAAAACATACATGTTTGTTACAAAAAAAAACATACATGTTTGTAAAAAAACATACATGTTTGTAAAAAAACATACATGTTTGTAAAAAAACATACATGTTTGTAAAAAACATACATGTTCGTAGTAAACACTAAATTCAACAAAAACAATTTATAAAAACATCTACGATACGTGAATATAATGTAACTTTTAAAATATGAAATTGATAGAACAAGTGGATCTATGAATTTAAATAATTATGGACAAACAAGAAGGTCCTTATTCTTAATGTGATCAACATATATCTACATCCTACAACAACTACCATACATTTCTAAACAAAAAATTTAATTGATTAGAGAAATAAAAAATCAAACGTTTAATACCTTGATTAATACACTAATATATTTTTACATAAAATTTCGTATATGATTCGAATATAACACGGAAAATATTTGATACTAAAATTAAAATAAAAATAAAAATATAGATGCAAACATGAATAAATTCAAGATGTGTAAAAGTGTTGCAGATACATACCCGTGACTAAAGAGATTCAACATCATAAAGTACCATTAGAGATCCAAACCAGATCTGAAAAGTTTAATAGCAACAAATAAAAGATATGATCAGATCCAAACAAGATTAAACACCATGTTAACGGATTGAACATCGTGGTAACAGACTGGACATCATGGTAACAGATCGATGTGGTCCTCGAATCTAGAGACGGTGGCTTTTTGGACGTGGCAGGGATAAAGATCAATATCAATTTGTTACAATTAAGAAAAATAGAATTATAAAGATTTTTTTCGTGGCTATAGTGATCAAAAGTGGAGCAGTCTTCATTGATTTTTCGGTTTAGAGAGAGGTGGGAGAAGGAAAAAAATGGAACGATGGTTTTGAGAGAGAAAAAGATTAATGAGGCTAGTATAAAATTAAAATTATTGTAGTGTAGAGATATTTTAGCTAAAAGTTAAATGCCAAGTTTGCCCTTATCTATTAATTTCCAGATAAACTCTTTATTTTTAATTACAAAAATGCCATTGTGCATTGACATAGTGTATATTGTGTATTAAATAGTGTAATAAAGTTTGTTCTGATAGTTCTGTCAGTAAAAATGGTTCTGAAAAGAAAGTTACACTATATATATATATATATATATATATATATATATATATATATATATATATATATATATATATATATATATATATATATATATATATATATATATATATATATATATATATATATATATATATATATATATATATATATATATATATACTAGCGTCGTAACCCGCCCAACGGGCGGGGTCGTTTTTGTTGTTGTTTCGTAGGGTTTATTGTTTGTGTATTTTTAGTTTATTGTTTTTTAATTTAACCTTTAGTATATTTTAGTTATACTCTACGCTTAAGTAATGTTTTCATAATTTTTTTAAAGTATGTGTATTAATTATATTTTTTTGTCGTGAGACTTGTTTTTTAAAAAAAAACACCTTAAACGAAACTAATTTTTCATTTTTAGGGACTGGACTACCCAAAGGACTTGTTTAATCTCATGTTAATCTTTCGTTGTATTGAGTATCGGTTTTTGTTTTAAAACTTAGGTTGGTTAAACGTAAATTATCGTTTAATACTATTAGTACTTGTTAATGTGTTTGGTTTTAGTTTGTTTTTAAAAATACGTTTGTGTATCCGTTATATGTATTGGTAGTGATTCTCTTTTTTGTTTAAAGAAAAGAAAAAGATTTTTTTTATTTTTTGTTCTTGTTTGGCCATCCAATAGGAGTGTTTTGTCCATGTGAATATTTGGTTCTACAAGTACATTGTATCTAGAGATGAGCAAACCATTTTTTTCTTTCAAAATCGTTTAGATTTTTAAACCGGTTCAATTTTAGTCAACCGGTCAACAAAACGTTTTACTTAAACTATTCTGTTTAAAACCGGATCGGTTCCATTTTAACCTATTTTTACCGGATCTGTTCGGTTTTAACGGATCCTTCCCATATCGTTTCAATTTTTACCAACATGTAACAAACTGGTTTGACTTAAACCAAATCGGTTTCGTTTTAACATGTTTTAATCGGATCGATTTGATTTTAGCCGGTCCTGCCGATATCGTTTCAATTTTAATCAACCGGGTAAGAAATTGCTTTGAGACCGTTTTTGTATGATTTTTAACTGGTTCTAAATCGGATTGATTTGGTGTTAACCGGTTTACAAGTACATTATGTTTCCTTAGATTTACTCAAGTGCTATAATTCACTTTGCAAAATGTGGCATACAATCAGTGGTGAAGCTTGAAAAATAGAATATTGGGACCAAAGAAATTTTTCTAAACGTCGTTCTTAAAAAAGGCAAGTTAAAAGAAAAAGAAAAATCGACACCTCTAATTAAGAAATTAAACTATGAAATATCGTTTTGTAATGGAGGATTCGAACATAAAAAAATCGCGGGATGTTACCTTTCTTCATATAACGGTATCTTAATATTTGAATTGTTAAAAGACTTCTATGCTGGACTCGAATAATGAAGTAAAGCTTGTTGAATTTTTAGTTCTAATGTGACTTATAGGAAACTAAAGTAAAGTAACACTCAATACCGTCTTTCACGAGTTATGGGTCCGAATACCATTTAGAACAGTATATCGTTCATGTTGAAATGTGTAATTTTGTTTGCTAAAAAACGTACATCATTATAACTAACATTGCTACAGTGTAGATGTCCAACCCAGTTAAAGGTGATATAGATTGATAATCATTGATTTATCTTGAATGGTCGACTTGGGGTGGTATACAATACAATTTACAAACGGTTTAAAGGTAATATTCAAACTAAAAACATAATGAAGATTCAAAATGTATCATGAAAAATGAGAGGTAAATTGTGTGTGTATTAAAGTATTTAAATAATGACCAGTTATAACAAAAAAACATATATTTACATTAATGTTATAACTTTTAATCTAACAAGGATCCCAGCCCGCACTTCGCTGCGGGGGTGCTGGACCTTATCTTGTATGTCCATTATACTGCTCGTTGCATAATCAGGTCCTTAAAAAAAAGTACGTAGCCTGAAACATATAGTAGTGAAGCCCACATGATTTTAAGTCTATAATGCTTGAAATTAGTTAAAAAAACTGCTTTGATCAGTGGATTTACATGTATGTGTATGGCGACACAACCACAAATCTAAAATATCTCATGCCTTACATATGCAGTTGCAGGTAACACCTCGGGTGCTTTCCGAACCCTTTATGTGTGTGATTCTGCAAGTGTCTTGTCAAACATGCCTTGTATGATATCGACCATCCTTCCCACCAATCCACATCATACCTAAAGTCCAATGAAAGCATCTGTTGTGTGGGATACGTAGGCCAAATTCACAGCTTGAGAGAATCGAGGATCAAGAGCAGCTAGTAAAAAAAGGGCGCTTAGTGAGTTCCTTATACTGAAAAAATGTTTAGCACCACAAATATATGTACACAGTTTTTGTTAGGAAGTACAAACTTTTTTCCTTACAGCTAATGCAAAACTTGACCTGATGACACTTTTGGAAGAGCAAAATGGTAGCTCTAGAAGATGAAACTGCTGAAAGACATACCCAATTCCACCATTGTACTACAAGTTGCATTGTCTGCCCGAAGGGTATAATTTCCCACCGAAACTAAAAACACTTGGTATACCTGACACTATGTTTGGTTGCGAAAACATGTTATTTTTCAAGTTTCCAGGAAAGAATCTCAAAACCAAAATTAAGAGATACGAACATTACCATGAGTAACAAAAAATCCTAACCTTGAGATGTGACACCGCCTGCAGACCCATTCTCAATTGTCCTGTCATGGGTCACCAAAATACCAACGGAGCGGCGTCCCTGCACATATTTAGGAAATATTGACATGTGAAAAAAAGCATCTTTCAAAATATAGCATAAAAAGTAAGACATTGCAAATTCTATATATCTTAGTAAATGGGAACCAATTAATAAGTTTTGTGGTTTACATCTTTTTATTTAAATGTACAATATCAACATCTAGCTTGCAATTAAGATACATTTACTGATATTATATACAAAAAGCAATACCCACCTTACGAATAGCTGGTGTCCAACCTGCAAGCATACAATAACTCTAATCGGTTTCCAAATTCTTGTCGGATACCTCAACATCTTCTTTGTAACTGTCATCTTTCTGATTTGCACCCTTGTAGCCTACGGTTTCTTTGTAACTTTAATCGGTTTCCTCCCTTACTGTACGTGCCTACCCACCCCTACCCCGGCCGATCTACTGAATCTGCAACCAAAGTGATAAGCCAAGGGATTAATGGTCTAAACCATGTATCTCATGATAAGGAAAAAAGAAGAGTTTTGGAAAGTACTTGCCTTGATAAAAAGAGTAATCAAAGTTTATTCCATCCTACGTATGGCGCTTAAACCAAAGCAACGTTTGCCAAAAATCCTAAAATAGCCCAGAGGACAACAATTGACAGATGTTTCTCAAGCTGAGAGTCGCATAGTCTACCAGCCAACTATTTGGACTGAAGACTTTTTCAAACCCTTAGATGCCAATATTCTGGTAACTGTCACACCTTTAGCCAAAAGTGTGGTGTCATCGTGTTCTTTTTTCTTCATTTGCAGCTATTTTCCATAGAAATATATTGATTATATAAGTATATCCGCATATAGTAATTAATTTTCACACTATTGTGAATGCACGTACACAGATCGACTATGAGAGGTTGAAGGAGCTTGAGCAGGAACTAAGGTCATTACTAAACACTGATTATGAAAATGGAAGTTTAGGTGTCTTCCAATTGCTAAAACACATCGATGATATTGGAAGGTTGGGCCTTGGCTATCAGTTTGGAAATGATATTGCTAGAGCACTAACCACAATCATAGACAAAATCATTGTTGAAGTCGAAGAAAAGGAATACAATGTTTACGCAGTATCTCTTAGATTCAGTCTTCTTAGACAGCATGGTTATAATGTATTCCAAGGTACTTTTAAGTTTCTTCTTGAATACATAAGGACTTTCACTTAAAGTCCTATAGATTACCATCCCTTGTGATTAACATGTTCAGGATTGATGAATTGTAAGTAACAAATTTTGTGAGGAGATTTAAGGACAACAAAGTGACTTCATGGGATTTCTAAAGACAGATCTCAAGGGGTTGATAAATGTATATGAAGCTTCGTATCTTGATTTTGAGGGAGATAGGATTTTAATGAGGCTAAGTTATTTGCAAGTGAATATTTGCCTAATTTGAGAGAAAGTCGGTGGCAGTCTATAGGCAAATACTTGCCTAAAGTTTACCCACGCCGGCTGCAAACCTAATAGGCTACCCCGCCAGACCGAGGAGGATTTAAAATTTACCTGGCCCCATGTAAACTTATCACAGCCTCAATCTTAATGAATACACCACAATATATGCCCCGACCGTTTCTTCCATTATACTAAAAACTAGGAAATTCGAAACATCAATAGTTTATCATTGGTAAACGAAACCCAACACAACCACCCACCTTCTACTCTCTCTCTAACCCTGTCACCGCTAGCACACCCTTAACAATCGCCGCACACCATGGCCAGGGGCAACGAAAGGTGTGCAAAGGCAAGATACAGCTGAGGCTATCACCATCATCACGTACCCGTCACTATTGTCGCCCGCAACAGATAGCGGCAAAAAAAGCGTTGGTGGCATCGCAGGTGCATGAGCCGAAAGTACAGACATAAGGTTAACTGTAAATCTTACTTTTAAGCAAGTATACATTAATGGCAAAACAATCATCTCAAAATGCTACATTGCACAATCTTACTAAAAATCAATGACCAACAATGCCGACATGGCGACATCCAAACACCAAGAACAATTCAACCACCACCCACTAATAAACCTTCTCGACTCATCTCTAATCATTCAATTCAAACATAACTCAAATCATCAAAACAATAACCCAACAAAACCAAGATCTGGTTTTAGAGAGAGAGAAGCCAAAAAAGATGGGATTCATATATGTTTTTAGAGAGAAAAAATCTGTGAGCATTGTCCCAAAACATAGGATTTGAGCAAGTGCCATATAGTCATAAAACATAGCCGCTTTTTTTACAGGGGCGTGATCGGTGGATGCCCAGATTCGTTATATAATCTGGTAAATACTCCGTATTTTTAGAGGGAGAAAGACAGAGAGGGGGGGATCGAGAGATGTATGAGAAAAACACGTGTTTAAGTGTGAAGACACGTGTTTAACTATGGAATGAGAGGTGATAATAATATAATAATAATTTCTATAATAAAAAAATACTTACTTTAGCTAATATAGACACAGAATGTATACGCTAAACGTTATAATGTGTTCTGAGTCTCCCCCACTACCACACTTTTCAAAAAGCAACAAACCTTGTGTTCCCCACGAGTCCACAACCCTTCTTTATAAAAGAATAGCAGAAGTTTATTTTTTACATCTACAAGATCAGAGATGCCTATGGTTAAACGACCAAGGATATCTTGATGCTCACCTCTGCTCGAAACTCTTTTTTACCTTGACCGATCCCTTCTAATTGCTTAACCGCAAGCTGTGTCCTAGCTTTCAACACACCTTCATAAACTGACCCAAAGCCTCCATGACCAAATATCTTACCAAAGTTATCGGTGCCTTTCTGAAAATCCGTGTAACTAAAACGAATTGGCATCCTAGAGATACTCTCAAAGAAATTATCCTCAAGGAACTGAAGCACCTTGCTCACCATTACCCTTGGTGAAAATAGTGTTTCAAGATGAAGGCGCAGAGCCAATTACCAGGGAGCAGTAACAGAGATGAAGTTCACAAAAAAGTGACCGACTGGATTCAAGGCTGCACAACTTCAAGCAGCTTTATAATTACTCGTACAAAAAGAGCGAGAAACTTCTACTTCGTACTAAAAACTTTGAAGTTCATTTGATTATCAATTTTACAGATATACCGCGAAGACCAATACTACGTATTTGATAACTTGTGATTTTTTAACAGCCTGCATATAACTTAAAAGTTTATAATCAGGTATGGAAGTTGGTTAGTGTTTGAGGATTGTACCTACTAATTTAAGACGTAATCAATCTACTTACCAGGAGAAGTAAGTCTGGTATGATAGAAATTAGTTTCCAGAGGACCATTAATTTCAATTACTTGAATATTCATTCATTTCTCTCTGGTATCTTTGATACGGCTTTTACACTCTACGTAAACAAAAACAACCATGTCAAACAAACTACTGATGGTATTTTATATTTCATCTATGAAAAATGAGTATAAACCAAGTAGTTTTTGAACTCTTCAAACCTTGTAAACTGATCACGTATTAGCACAGCACACCTGGATCGTGGGCAATCCTGCTATTATTAACATCATGTAAGCCAGGTTTGTCAAAGGAAAAAAGCTATATACAAATAGTTGCATCATTTGATTGAATAAAATTATGCCCAGCACAGCTACTTTAGTATTTAACAACTACATTGAAAATGAACAAGGATAAGTTTAGAGTACCTGAAATGGCAGAGTCCGGCAAGTAACATTTAGTATCTTCTATGTAGACCAGAGACCACAGCTCTAGACCATTCTAACAAAGTATGTTGGAAGAGCAACATGAATAAAGTCTAAATCTCTTCTTGCATGTCTTGATCCAAGAAAGAGCCACGATTATTAGTGTCAAGGTGACTGACCTTATCCGAATGAAAATAGAAGTTCAAAAGCTACATGATGAATTCGAAAGAGCTAAACAAAGATACCAAGAAGAGTATATTTCAAGTACGTTGCAGACTCGAAGTGCTTATGAGCTTGTGAAAAAAACATGATCTGAATCAGGCAAAAAAGTTTTAACCTTGGAAGCGAATTTGGAACAATCAAAAGCTGAACTCGAAGCTTTGAAGACAAAACTTGCCGAAAAAGATTTCTAACTTTAAAAACATATTTGAGAGCATAATTCTTGAATGAAAAACTTGAGAAAACCTAACTAATATCCGAAATAGACACTACTAAAGATGATACTCTACAATAATATCATAATGCACTTAAGAGGGTGTTTGGAATTGCGTTTCGCTGGAAATTTTTTTATTATTTGATCATTTTATTTGCGGGGTAGTAGTTGAAGGCTACTGTCCAGATTGTGGCACTGGTGTAACATTACCCGGACCTTGATTTCTAGAAAGACATCCATAGTTGTCCTCCAGTTGGGGTAACAAGTGTGTGCATTTGTGAGACAACATGAATCTGAGAAGATACATTTGTTGGTTGCCCAAATGGCGGTGCAGTGAACTGAAACAATAAAACAATTATAATATTCCAAAGAAAAACACACATGAAAGAAGATGATATCCATACATGATACGAAGAATGAGGTACTCCAGGACCAACCGTCGGTTTCTGATACTGTAGCGGCTGAATATAAGAGATCGGTTATCTTAAAGAAGAATCATTTTTAATCACCATCATATTGTTGGAATGATGTGAATGGTCCTGCAAACTATTAAAGATAAAGTTAACTGTTTACCTTCTATGTTGGGTCAAAAAATCTGACAAAATTTTAATAATCAGAGCAAAGCTATATCAGGCACTTGACGAATTCTGGTAGTTAAAACATCCAAGACCTGAAAAATGACAAACAGGTTCAACGCGTAAGACAATTTTGGGATAATATTAATCTGAATAAACAAAATATGAAATTGACCATAATGTATGAGATTGTGAGTCTCACACATTTGTAGATCCACCACATATGCAATATCTTATTTCACCACTCCTCTACCGGATATTCTAATTACGCCTCTTAAAGTCCCTCTAGAGATGCTAACTACAGACCTAGGGATATCCTGGGCATCTAAACTGTCAGGCTGAATAGGTATGGTCCAGATGTTTGATCATTTTGATCATTACAAGGGAGTAAGGGACATACCTCCTGACTTGCAGTCTACTTTAAACATATTTTTTTCTTATTATTGCCTGAACCAAACAATTCTCGTTCCTATTATGAAACATTGACACGCTGCATGATTTCTAAGTGGACTGCCAATATTGGAACCGAAAGTTCTCTGCTATGGATGTCGAAATTGAACACCATGACCATACATTCGTTATAAAAATAAACAAAACGATTTTTTTTCAAATAATCAATCCCTACAATGTTTATCCTGACTTTAAATTCAACTGAATCACGCGTTCAATCTATAAATCTCATTCCTATATTTCGAAAGTAGAACCAAAAAATAAAATAAACGACACACACCTTAGTATAGTAATTGTAGCCTTTGTCGTCAGAAAGCCACAAAACCTGCAAAACTCCTGCGAAAATGACATTCTTATAAGAAAACTTCAGAAAATATACCGGATAAGATTATGTTGTTTTAAAAAAGAAAGGAAACCTTGTGTATATACTCAAATGGAACACCATACTGACTATTCATCTTCTCTTCACGCTTCGTGCACATTCCTCAAATACCACTATCAAGCATTGCTTCCTTTTTGTAGTCGTCACCATGATATCAACACCTGGTTTAGTATACAACATCGATTGGGCTTTTGTTCAAAATTTAAAACACTGGAAAATAAATATGGACTTGCATTATTCCATCACATTCTAAGAAAAATAAGAAACCCAACATAAAATTATCTGCTTTTTTTTCCATGAGTTGGGCTCCTGTTGTCTTTAAGTATATTAAGGCATATCTAGTTATCAAAATATATCCCTGCGATTCAAGTAGCGGTTGTAAACTATTACATCTACATCAACCCTCAGCCAAAAAAAACTTTAAAGAATCATTAAAGCCGACCATATATACGAAAGCCAAACCTGGCAGTAGCGGCTGAAAACATCTTAGCTGAGGTCTTAGGCTTGTTTTTTGCATCTTAGCCAAGATGTCAGGCTTGTTTTTCCCCATGTCAGCCGTTCACAAGTACATCAAATGGGATATAAGTGGCATCATTTGTGTCACCAGAAAGCAATAAACCCAATAGCCTTATATGTTTGTTCCGACTCCAGCAGCTCAGGTTCCTCCTGTATGTATATAATTGAAGTTAAAATAAAAATTATATATTTAAGTATCTCATAAAATCTTGACACGTGTCTCTTATATCTCCCTTCAAAACATTCTTAGCAGCTTCTGTTTGTTGTTGTAGAACCTGCAAATCAGCACAATTTAGAACTATTTCAGATCAAAGACGGGAATTGACACACATTGAGGTGACAGGACCCTGACAAATATCAAATACTAATTCACTTATGTGTATGGTTTTATTTGAAAAATCCGAAAAATACCAAAAACGTTAAACGGGTCGGACCTAGCCGACCACACCACCCTGTTTTAATCCATAAAGCAGACTGCCTAGTTGCCACCTTTAAAAACAAAAAAAACAAAGACCATATGAAGATTCATAAAACGAAAAAGAAAAGAACTAATAGTTGCTACATTCATCAATAAAGTACCTCGTGCATATCAGAAAGACTATGTTCATGTATTTTGGTCGATCCAGGTAAAGAAACAGAAGCACCACCATGACCATTTCATTGAACACAAGATACACTCAGCAAATTCTAGACCCTCCTCGTGAGTTCAACTCCACCAAATCCTTTTAACTGTGAGGGTTTTGTAAAAAAATGCAAGAAAATAAAGTAAACAACAATGTAAATCTGGGACTAAAGGACAGGTTGAATTGACTAACAAATACTTTTTGGTTCGCTTTCAAAAATTTATCTTAACTAATACTTAGTCATTATGATTATATGTGGTGACTAAGCATCTTGTAACCCTAACCTTCTGTTTTTAGCTACTTTTTTCCAACCCTAGCAAACCATAAAGACCAAAATATATATAACCATAGAAACATTACAAACTTTAGTATCTCTTACCGGGATAGAACTACTAAAACTGTGGTAATGTTCATTTTTACAGCCCATCATCAGGAATTATTGTCTTTGAAGATTCATCCAGAAAAGAATTTTAAAATTCAACCAGATATTGTCTTGAACCGATATCGAAATAAGATGGAAGTTCATCAGGAAACAGTTCTTAAACCGATCCCGGATATAAAGGATATTGTGAAAGTTCAACCAGAAATATTTTTCTCGAACCGAGCTTGGAAATAAAGAAAGTGATGGAAGTTCATCAGGAAACATGGGCTGATTCATGTTTGATGGAAGTTCATCAGGAAACACTTATATGGAGATATTATTTGATAGAATAAAAGATTTATGTTTGAAAGGCTGATTCATAACCTGCATTTTAATTAATCCGCATCTTCACATCTTCACATCTTCACATAGTTTGGAGATGACTTCTGCTTTAGCTTTTGAATGCTCAGATTGGAAAGAACTTAAGAACACATAGCTATTATAAAGAACAATATACACGTAATGGTGTTTTAAGGTTTTAGGGTTCGCAAATGGTATTAGAGAAAATACCGATGAATATATTCTGTTTTGTATAAATTTCCAATGATATGTATTGTGCATTTGTGTGTATAATTTAGAGGACTTATTAATAGAGTTTTTAAGAAGAAATCACAAACAATTGGTTAGCACAGTTGGTAAAGTTCCTTGGACTATATCAAACAAACCCGGGTTCAATTCTTGTCATTTGCATTTTTTTAATAAATTTTGAGAATTTTATCAAAACTGCGTTTCAAAACGTGATATCAAAAGTGCATTTTCATGACGCGAATTTCTAAAAGCTGCGGTTTCAAATCATTAAAGTCGTGGAAAATTGAGATATTTTAGGGATTTCTGAAATCTTATTGGTCTATAGGTGCCATGTCACATATGACTGGGATTAGAGATGTGGTATCAAATCATAATTATACCTATATATAATATATATAGAGATATATATTAAGGAAATATTTTCTGAGCTTATGGAATTAAGAAGTATAGCGCGATTAACTAAACTAGAGTTGTGAGAAAGTTAACCAGGATAAGGATGAATATCATAGGATATGATAAATAAAGGTGGAAAGAATTAAATTGAAATGTTGTTGAGCATTGAGTACTTATTTCAGGGAGTAATCAGTGGAAATTTCTATTGAAGATTTTATTGGTCACTGATGAGAAGGTATGTGGGAGGAAATTATAATAAGTCGAATTTTCTGTGCGCTTTACTAGTAGTAGTCGGAAAAGAATGAGAAGATGAGTTAGTACTTGAGGGTATTATGTGATTGTTCTGTGGAATTGTAGAGTTCACTGTCGTCTTGGGAAAAAGGAAGCTTTATGTTAGCAATAGTGATAGAAGTTATGCAATCTGATTATATATTTTGTTATATGGCACTAGTAGGAAATTGAGGATGGTAATATGATTGATTGTAAGGATTAGCAGATGAGACAATAAGGATAATCTGATTTGACTGGAAGGATAAGTCATCAGAGAAGTAATAATGTAAGTAAGTAAAGAAGCTGGATGTTTCGTGAATAAGACGATGGATGTGAGGTTGAACAAACTGAGCACCAGAAATTGGTCTCCATTATTGATTGTGAATGTTTAGTGTGATGATTAGATGATTGAAGGAAAGAAAAGTATCCCCTAACAATTGGAAAATTGCTATTAAAAAAAAGAAGTGCATAATTCTTTGGATAAGAATTTTAGTTGGAGTAATATAAATGTTTTAGAATGTGCAATTTATGGCTGAAGTGATCGTGAAAATCTGACTAGATTGAAACGATTGAGGCTTTGTCGATACCGACGGAACCGACTGAAGCTTGTCAATTCCTTTGTGTAAGCTGGGTATTATCGGAGATTTATCAGGAGGTTTTCACTGATTGTCGAACTAATGATAAAGCTGACAAAGAAGAACTAAATGTATGTAATCCATTCATATATCTAAGTTATGGTTTTGAGATCTGATTTTTGTAATTGAGGAAGTTGTTTATGAACGCTGAGGATAGATTGAAGTTCTATGTTGTATAGTTAGTATTGGAGGAATCTAAAGGAAATATAGAGTTGCGATGATGATATTTGGATAATATCAAGTGGAAAGGAAATGTAATAGTAGTGTATTGACTTGAACAAAGAAGTGTAACGGGGTTTATATGATCATGAGATTTGACATTGTGGTATTTATTTTGGGATTGTAAAGTATTACTTGTATGGAATCAAGTATGAAGAAAATAAGAATAAAAAGGACTTGTTTATAAATGCCATTCGGGGATTTTAAAAGAAAGGAGTTAAGGATTACCTAATGATGACTGGGAAATAATAATTGGTAAATTTTAGATGAGATATGTTATAGTTCTGTATTACGAAGTATGTTTCAGATTAATAAGGATGAGTGTGGATACTTTCACTATCGACTAGTGAGTATTTAGTAAGGTGAAGGAAAAAGGGCTTATAAGATTCCTAAAGTAATTGAGAATTGACTCTTGAGTCTTGAGATTTCTGGAATATTGGTAACAACAAGCAGAATGGATAGAATGGAAAGAAAGTTAGAATCAAGGTAATAAACTAATGGAAAAGGAATGCCAAAGAAAGAAGATCAACAGATTGTTGGAAATTTTGAAATAGAATGGTAATAGAAATGAGAGAGTTGAGATGTATGATTTTGTGGGACAAAAACGGTTATTGTGATTATCTAATTTTTCTTCTATTAGATCGGAAAGTGTGTTAAGAATGCAAGGACCAGTGGTGAATGAATTTTTCAGATCAAAAAGAGAATTTAATTATACTTAGAGTGCTTAAAGTGTCGCATGTAATATTGAAGGAATTTCATAAGTTGAAGTATTAATACAGTATGGTTGGAATAAACTGTATTACGAAATCAGACTACAAGTTATGGAACTTGGGGTAAATAAAATGTATTACGATATCAGGAAGTGATCTGACCATTATACATTTCAGATTTGAATATATGAGACTAACGGAGTTATTTAAACAGTATATAATACGAGGAAGATGTAATAATGTACTATGGAAGGTACAGTTTATCAGTGATCTAGCAAGCACTACGTGACTGGTAAGAATTATGGGTAATCTCATTGTATTTAGTTTGAGTGTAATCTCGAGACATAGAGGCAAAGTAATTTTGAATACTAGAATTTTGCTGTGATAAAGTATGAGTATTGATTAAGGTTTGAACATATTATATGTAACCCAGAGATTGAGATTGACTTTTGGATATTAGAGATTTCTATAGAGAATGTGAAGAATTGAGTTAAGAAGGAATATTGCGTATTTTCGGAAAGCAATGGACAGAGTGAAAGGATGAATTGAACGATGGTAAATGAAATTGGTATCAATCACATCAACATATAATTGAAACTTGGGATGATGATATCTTAATGTATCACTATGAGGACTAATGGAACCTAGTGAAGATGGAATCTTTATGCAATGATAATCTTCATATCAGTAGTTAAGAGGCGTAATTTGAGAATTTACCTAGTCATGGGTCAAGTTGTCAGAGTAATGGGGCAGGAATGAAACTGAGAAAGTGATGCAGAAGGAGTATGAATGATGAAGGAATATTGGCATAATAGAAGATGAAATTTAAAGTTAAAGTGTAGTAATTGTGACACCCCAGGCAAATCCCACATCGGCTGTGGCCAGGAGAGATCCATGGTTCATAAGATAACAGTCTCCTTCTCATGACACAACGCGTTTTGTGGTCTACTGCACGTAGGGTTCTCAGGAACTGGCAGTTAAGCGTGCTCATGGAAGAGTAGTACTGGCTTGGGTGACCTGCCGGGAAGTCTTCACAAGAGGGCCACAAAGCAAAGCCGTGAGCTTGCGGGCAAAGCGGACAATATTGTGGTCTGAGTAGGAGGGATGTTACAAGTGGTATCAGAGACACTCCTGAGCCGTTCGGGATGGTGGGGCAAACCTCATCGAGGACGATGAGTCCCGAAGGGGGGGGGGGGGTGATTGTGACACCCCAGGCAAATCCCACATCGGCTGTGGCCAGGAGAGATCCATGGTTCATAAGATAACAGTCTCCTTCTCATGACACAACGCGTTTTGTGGTCTACTGCACGTAGGGTTCTCAGGAACTGGCAGTTAAGCGTGCTCATGGAAGAGTAGTACTGGCTTGGGTGACCTGCCGGGAAGTCTTCACAAGAGGGCCACAAAGCAAAGCCGTGAGCTTGCGGGCAAAGCGGACAATATTGTGGTCTGAGTAGGAGGGATGTTACAGTAATAGTTATGGATATGGTGATATCATAAGAATTGAGTTGGACTGGTGTGAAAGACGTGAGTATCTCTTGAGGATAAGAGGTCACGTTGACTCTAGAAGTGAGGAAGTGCGAGTGTGAGGCGGGTTGAGCGCCGGGACGTCGCTCTCTTTTAGGAGGGCAGGATGTAACAACCCAAAACCGTGGTCATTATTTAATTATATTTTTAAGTATATTTTTGAAATTTTTGACGAGGTTGATTGTCATGACGATTGGCGATTTGATTTAGATGATGTTAAAAATTTTATTTTTACGATTTGACGAGTTGCGAGAATTATTAGTGATGACGATATCGATGGATGCCCGAGAAATTTTACATTTTATTTTAAACATGTCGATGTTTAATATTTTGACGTTTTTATTTTAATATCGTATTAAGTCGTGTCGGGACTATATAATATCATATTTTGTGTGCGTTTTAAGTTTTGAGAAGCATTTTTATGAAACTCGAGACCCGTAAATATTTTCAAAAGTGACTAATAGTCATTTCCCGCTTTTTAAAAAAGTATTTGCATTTTGGTCCACAAGAATCACAATTGGCAAAAACTACCCTAAACTTTTTCCATATAAAATAGAAAATAAAACACACAACACATAACAAAATTCCACTAACACAAAAACTCTCTCTCCCCTCTTTCTTTCTCTAACAATATGTCACCCCTCATCACACCAAAACCATAGATTTTTAAAAATCTAGCTTGATTCATTAAAAAGCAATTGAAGTCCCAATCCTATCTTTTGATTCTCCATCTTTTGGTATAAAAATTTCTTACATGCATTAACATTTTTGAAAAAGCCATTTTTGGATGAATATCTTGTGATTTGATCTTAAATTCTTGTTGTATGTAGGTGTTTATATGTTTATATATCATTTTTGTTGATTGCATGTTGAAGATTTTTAGTTGGGTTTTTATGATTTAATCATCTAGGATGATTTTGTGTATTATGATTGAAAGTAGTAGTGTAGGGATGACTATAGTGGTAAAAATGGGGTTAAAATGTGGTGAAAAAATTATTTTGAATGATTTTTAAATATATATTTTATAACAGATTATTAAAGTTAATTTTCTGAAAATATGAGTTTGAGTTTGAGATGAACTAACTAGATATTGTTGTAGAGGATGTTTTTAGCTTCGTTTTGATATAAGGTAGGACTTCTAGCTCCAAACGAGCGAAAAGTTACGTTAGTTTGATTATTCGTGTACCGGGAGACGAGTATCGTCACAATATATAATTGTTGTCGATATTTGGATCGAATCTCGGGGACTATAAAAAGGATTTTGAAATGTGTCAAGTACTGATTTTTAATGATTAGTATGAGGATGTTGAGTTATTTTTAAAGTCGGGTGTCAGTTTTATAAACGGAGAAAAATAAATGTGTTAAAAGACTATATGAATTGTTGACGTAAAACTGTCCGATTTTTGTATTTCAAAGATGTGTCGGGCATGGAACCTTAAATGTAAAACCTTTTAATGAGTTTTTAACAGGCCTTTCTATATATAGTAAGTGAAGTTTCTGATTAGTATCATAAAAATTTGACGTGTTTAAGTGGGGTAAATGAGCTTGTACATTTGGTGTGTACCGGCAGATTTTTAACAAAAGAATTAACTAATAGAATCAACATATAGAATGGAGTAAAAGGGCACTTGTATTGTTTTCATTTTGGATTGGTTGTGATTTTATGATTTTGAGTTTGATGTTACTAAGTATGGATTTTACTCGAGTTATTATTGATGAACGCGCCTTATTTGATAGGTTGCAGTTTTTGTGTTTATCGGGCATCAACTATCGTCGAAGATCGTCTTACTACTGCTATTACTCTAGGTGAGTCTATAGCCTCGCTTTTGTTATTGTTTTGAATGATTTTAAAACCCGCGAAGGGGATACATGCTATTTGAAAGGAAAATGAACACAAGTCATGATTGATTGTTTGGACCCGAATGGTGCCTTTGTTGCCTTTGTTGTTTGAATTGTATAAGTACCTAAATTGAAAAAGTCCCTAAATTCATGAGCCGTTAACTATCTCCTGACTTGATGTTGTGAGTTGGGAATAGCCGCTTATTCTAATAATAGTACTATTGGGCTGACGACCCTATCTGAGACTAGGGCTTTACGCTGAGTAACCCGTTGGGAAGGATAATTTTACGAGAATGAGAATTGGTATTTTTGCAATTGATACCCTAGTAGGGGCACTGGAATTCATCTAGTCATGCCGGCTTTAGGCGTTGGTGACTAAGTTAAGGGGTAGGTGTCATGAGCTTAATACAATTCAATAGCTATTGCTATTTGCCAGATTGCCAGAACAATAGATTGTATGAGCACAATTCTATTACATGATCTTGATTGATTTTTCTCTTGTGTTCAAATGTTGATTTGGAAAACCTATAGACTCGCTCAACCGTTGTGTTGATGATTTTAAGCATGTATTTCAGGTATTGAAGTGGATTGCTGCTGGAGCTTGCTGGAGAAGGGTTGCGGGATTGCTTTTGTAGGTCTAAAACATAATTCTTTCCCTATTGTTATAAACATACAGTAAATGGCCAAATATTTTGGTAAAAGGTTTGTTGTTTTGATTAAGATCCTAGGGGAACCTGTACGCTGCTCTGATATATTTTAAACTGATTTTCTTGGGATTGAAGGTTTTAGACATTGATTTAAATTATTTCCATATTTATTCCTAAATATACTGTTTTTGGGTCGTTTAAAGAGTTTGTGAAATGAAGTTTGTGAATAACACCCAATTGTGTATTTTTCGCTGCGCAATGTAAATTGGGAGTGTTAAAGTACTAGAGACATTGCTATGTGTAACTAGAAGCTAGTCAATGTAATCACGATATTCGAAATATGTCCAAGTGTGAGCTGTAAGTTTATGGACTTATATTTAATAGTCGTGTGATAGAATCGAACTCGAGATTACGGGATTGCACACAATACGTAAAGAGTTAATATAATTAATAAATATATATATTGTATTTATTAATTTATTTAATAAATATATTTATGTATTTATTAATTTAACCGAGCAAGTAACTATATAACCTTAACGATCGTTAAATAATTAATAGTTAAGTTATAACGAGCGTTAAAATAAATATATAGTATGTATACTAAAAGAAAGAAGAACAGAAGGTCCCGGAACACCCCTAAGGGTTGTTTCGACCGTCGGTTAAGCCTGGGGGGGGGGGGGGGGGGGGGGGCAATTGTTACCTTATATTTATCTTGGGCTATAAGATGTTTATGCCTATAAATACACCTCCTAATCCCCTCATAATAAAAACAATAAGTATCTTTCCCCTTTTCTTTCTCTTGGTCGATCGCAACACCGCACCAACAAAGGGTTTTGGTTGGTTTTTTCTTGGTTGATCGATTGTATACGTAATCTAGTCCTAGCCTCTCTCTAGGGTTTTTGGGTAGATTAATACAAGCATCGTAGCTCGGGTTTCACGTGCTAGAATCACGGTTAGCTCGTTGTATTACGTGTGTACAAGAACGTAATATAGTCTTACTTTAGACTGTATCTTGGTATATACGGTATAAACCCGAATTGGTGATTCGTTCTTCATCTTGTGGAATTGCTTTAGCGTAAAGGTATGTAACCCTAATTCGATTAATTATAATTGTGTTATTAATTATGATCTTGTTAAATCGCTTCCGCTAAATGTGCTTTGATCTCGTTTAGGGTTTTATATAATTGTTATGATACTAATAAACCTTCACGAACTACTGCGGATAAAGCGAATTCTTTGAGACATTGGTGTATCTCTAACGAGCCCTATTAAACTTTATTGCGATAACGAATCATCTATGAAGATAGCTAATGATCTTGTTCAACATGATAGGAGTAAGCATGTTGAGATTGACAGGCATTTCTTGAAGGACCACCTGGACCGAAAAACAATAGAATTACCACATGTAAGCTCAAATGATCAACTGGCGGATATGCTAACGAAAGCAGTATGTGGGAGAGTGTTCGAATGCTCTCTTGTCAAGCTAGGAATGTTGGATATACATTCTCCACCTTGAGAGCCAGTGTTAACGAGAGCCATATCTAAAAATAGATAAGATTTCTGTTAATTATAGTGAAGATATTATTAGAGCCGAGAATTAAGGCCCAAGGTAGAATAGTTTGTTATGTATAAATTCATGTATAATTTTGTGTAGAAGATATATAAAAACCGGAATATTTTCCTCTATATTCACTATGTTATCAACCTTTACCCCCCTTTTTAAAAAAAACGAAAACAAGAAAATTACAACGCTTGTAGCATACGTAGATGATATCGTGGTAACAGGTAACGATGATGAAGAAATAGCTAAACTTGAATAAAGAATTGCTACTGAATTCGAGTTAAAGGACTAGGGTGATTGAGCTTATTGGGTATTGAAGTATAAAGATAAAAAAACTATCAATATGTGCTAGCGAAAATATATACTAGACCTGTTAGCAAAAAATGGGATGCTTAATTCTAAGCCCATCGACAACCGATTGAAACAAATTTGAAAAAATTATTTACTTATCACACACGAGGCCCGACATTGCATAGCTGTGAGTGTTGTCAGCAGATAGCAGATTCATGCATGCTCCTAGTAAAGAACATATGAAGGCAATATATCGAATTCTTAGATATCTTAAAGCTACTCTTGGGAAAGAGTTATTTTTTGGGAAGAATCAAGACCGTAGTTTGAAGGGATACACTGATGCAGATTGGGCAGGTGACCGAACATATGGTAAATCTACTCTATTTCACTTTTGTTGGAGGAAATTTGGTTACTTGGAGAAGTAAGAAATACAAGGTGGTCTCAAGATCAAGTGCAAAAGCTGAGTATAGAAGAATGGTGAATGGTGTATGCGAACTACTGTGGATAAAGCGAATTCTTCGAGAAATTGGTGTATCTCTAACGAGCCCAATTAAACTTGTGATAACGAATCAGCTGTGAAGATAGCTAATAATCATGTTCAACATGATTGGACTAAGCATGTTGAGATTGACAGACATTTCTTGAAGGATCATCTGGAGCGAAAAACAATAGAATTACCACATAAGCTCAGAAGATCAAATGGCAGATATGTTAATTTAACGATGGCGGTGTGTGGGAGAGTGTTCGAGTGCTCTTTTGTCAAGGTGAGAATTCTTCACCTTGAGGAGATTGTTAACGAGAGCCATATCTAAAAGCAGATAAGATTAGATTTGTGTTGATTATAGTGAAGATATTATTAAAGCCGAGAATTAAGGCCCAAGATAGAATAGTTTGTTAGGTATAAATTCATGTGTATAAAAAAAAACGGAATTCGCTTTTTTAATTCAAAGTACACAGATACATATTGTTCGATAGAGGCATTTCTATCTTAACTAAGCAATAATAGTTATAATTAAATTATTTTTGTAAGTAGTTAAATGATTATATGCTTTTCTTTTGTTGGCAGGTGAGGGGTAACGGCGTTGATACGGGAGAAAGTATTAGACATGAGTAAATCTATCTCCTGACCAACAGTATGGAGATATCCTCCAACTGAGTGTTTTCGTGTGTTCCAGTGAAATACATTGTTTGCCCGATAAAGGTGTTGGAGAAATTGACGATTCAAATAAACGTAAATCCGACGATAGTGAAATGCATGATGTTGAAAGTTGAAACAGCTAAAACTCCAGCATTACTTTAAAGTGAAATTTTTTCCCATAAATAAAAAGGTTTTCCAGTAAGGTATCCAGTTATCATTGAGCTGTAATTTAGTCTCGAAGGTTGATGCAATTGCGTTATCCAGAGACGTGAATTCAAATTTACAGTCTCCTGGAAGAATATTTAAGTCAAACGCTGCAACTGAGTGAACATGGGAAGCTATGACTTGCTATGCAAAGCACTTAGTGTCGTCTCATGTGCAAGAAACGTCTCCCTTTAATCCCAATCTGTTTAAAACTGTCTCTATTCAGTCATCCAAAAGGCCGGTGACACGCATGAAAGACTTATTCTCGATTTGTATCAGTAACATAATATGGTTTTCTTTAACCCTTTTGGATGGCTCAAATGTGTGTCTCGAGAACTACTAGTATTAGATGTTCTATTTAGCTAGGAGGAAAAATATTCGATAACAAAGTGAAAAGAATATATCATTGCATGTTACTAGTCCACCATATAAATTCTTAATATGTCTTTAATTACTAAACAACAAGTCTTTTAATGTTACCGGGGGGGTGGGGTGGGGGTTAATAAGCATTTGAAAATAAATAGCAACTTGTTACACAACTCTAACGAGGGAATAACTGGTAACCGTACACTTGTGCATCTTGTCAGCTGCTTTCTCTTCTTTAAGTTCCCCATCAACAAGAGGAGGAAGCTGGTACACCGAAGTTTCGATACGCCCTAGATTGATGATATAGGTGATGAAGTGAGAATACCTCCAGATCAAATTCCTGAGCATATTGTTGTCAAGGTATTCGAGATGATCCTTTTTTAAGTAGAGTGTCATCTTAGACCCACATTTAAGATTGTGACGAGAGGTGTCCCTAGTTATGGTGGATAATCCTCCGTCTTGCGACTCAAAGACATACTGCTGCTCGCCATAGTAGTGTTTGGTTCTGACCACAACTTTGTCAGCAACCAAATAAGCAAAGTAGAACCCCAAACCCAATTGGGAAATCTTATTGACATCAGCACCAGATGCAATAAGTTCCAGGAAGTGTTTAGCTCTGGTTCTTGAAAAGGTAACCAGCTTCACCAAATCTGTAAAAAAGATTTACACGGTCATTTCATTTCGTCTTCTGATGTAGTAACATTTAAGATTCAAGATTTAAAAAAAATTAGTACTCACCAGCCCTGGTCATTCCAAGGCCATTGTGGGTGATGGTCAACGTGTTATTGGTCTCATCGCCCATAACATTGATGCAAGGCATAGGTGGTAAAGTATTGTACTCAGAGTGAAGTCTATCCAGAGCCTAAAAGGGTATACACAGTTAGTAACGTTGTTGCAATTGGTTAACATGGATTAAGATATGACCAAAAACACAAACTATATACAATGAATCCCTCTGACTTATCATACACACTGGTCAATCTATAAATAGTAGAGTATAACATATTAATGCTATTATAAAGCGCACAAGCAGATGATTGAAAAACAGATACAACACTGATCCATGTATAAAGTCGTCGGATTTGTTAAAATAACAACGTAAGCAAAACAAATCAAACATATGAAAATCCTAGGGATGTTATTAGCAAAACCCTACTACAAAACGAACAAATGGATATAAAAAAAAAGAGGAGACTTACATAGGAAGAGTTACAGATAAGCATATGAAGAAAAAGCTCCTTATGGTAAGTCTTCTTAATAGAACTCACGAGCTCATCGGTTTCAGCCGGAAAGTTAAAACGCATCATCTCCATTCTTTAGGATCGATCGGAAGTTTTTATGAAAAGAGATTAGGGCATTATTAGGTTAACTTATATACCCTACCCGTATTGGATTTTCATGCTAGGCTGGGCTTTGTTATAAGTATTTTGGGCCATTCGGGTATTTACTTTTTAGCCAATTTCCGAGTTTTTTTAGTTTATAATAAAACGAGCTTTACATAACTTGTTGTACTCGGCGAGTGTCATTTTATCATAAATAGAATTTTACACATTGCAATTCAATGGAATCTTCAAGCTCATATAGTGCACTCCAAATTTATAGCAAGGTTCAAACGACTCGGGTTACATGGCTAGAAGAGATTTACAAAAACTTGAATCAACTTCAATCGCAACTTGAAGTAAGATATGAGGTTTCAGATCATTTTGGTCTTCGGTCCGGTCCCGGACCGATGCTCAGCCATACACACATATACATTACTCAAATCACATTAAATGATCAAAAATGAGGTTTGATTTTTTTTGTGCCTGAAGAATGATTAACAGTTAATCAAGACGCGGAGTTAGGGTTTCAATTGTTTAGTTTTTTTTAAACGGATGATTGATGAGAGAATCAAATAAGTTATGTACATAAAAAAAAGAGGTATACACATATTTTAGGTCATAGAATCCGGATCTTTGCAAGTGGCCCATTTCACTTCAAAACCCGTGGAACTAAGTTTCGCGAGTATTTAAAAAATAATCCATACATATAAATGTGTGCAATTATAAAAATATACACTTATAAGTGAAAAAAAAAACTTTATTAAAATGCCACATTTATAAGTGTGGAAACCAAGGGACAAATCGCTACCCTTCATCTATTTTTGATCTAATGGTAGAGATTAACCTAAGATTTTTTTTCCTACATGCTTCGTGTGCTCGCAAGAACAGGGAGAATGTCACTCCACGACTATATAAAAGATTCAGGAGTAGGTTTTCTAAAAAACTTCCGCTTTTCATTTACGTTAGGTCGAATGATTATGAGTAAGAAAGGAACGAAAAGAACCATAGATTATTTTTTCAAGCCAAAAGTGAATGTAGTTGAAGATCGCGAACCACCACGAGATGCTACAAGGCTTATTAAGTTTTCAAACAAGGCTTATAAAGTTTTCAACGATAGTATAATTTTATGATAAATTACAACAAAAAGAAATTCCAAATTGAAAAAAATGAGATATGGGAGTAAATCTATCTCCTGACTTACAGTATGGAGATATCCTCCAACTGAGTGTTTTCGATAGTGAAATGCATGATGTTGAAAGTTGAAACAGCTAAAACTCCAACATTACTTAACCGTTGAATTTTTTCCCGTAAAGAAAAAGGTTTTCCAGGTATCCAGTTATCATTGAGCGGTAATTTAGTCTCGAAGGTTGATGCAATTGCGTTATCCAGAGACGAGAATTCAAACTTACAGTCTCCTGGAGGAATATTAAAGTCTAACGGTGCAACTCGTCTCATGTGCAAGAAACGTCCCCTTTAATCCCAATCTGTTTAAAACTGTCTATTCAGCCATCCAAAAAGCCGATGACCAAGGGTCACGCATGAAAGGAATCTCACAGATCACTGATGTGCTATGCAGAGGAAGTATAATATAAGAGATCTTAATTTAACTTTTGGTCATTTTTATTATCGGATGTGTATAGCAAGACTTATTCTCGATTTGTATCAGTAACATGCTATATGGTTTTCTTTAACCCTTTCCGATGACTCAAATGTGTGTGTGTCTCGAGAACTACTAGTATTAGATGTTATATATAGCTAGGACGAACAATATTCGATAGTTGAACCGACAAAGTGAAAAAGAAAATATCATGGCATATTACTAGTCCACCATATAAATTCCTTAATATGTCTTTTAAATTACTGAACAACAAGACTTTTAATGTTAGAGGGGAGGGGGAGATAAGCATTTGAAAATAAATACCAACTTGTTACAAAACTCTATAGACGGAATAACGGGTAACCGTCAAGTCTGTCATCTTGAGAGTTCCCTCGCGATCTTTAGCATCCGTATCAGGAAGAGGAAGCCGGTACAGAGAAGTATCGATGCGCCCAAGATTGATGATATAGGTGATGAAATGAGAATACCTCAAGATCAAATACCGGAGCTTCTTGTTGTCAAGGTATTCGAGATGATCCTTTTCAAAGTAGAGTGTCATCTTAGTCCCAGAAACAAGATCTTGACTAGGAGAGGTATCCCTAGTTATGGTGGATAATCCTCCGGCTTGCAACTCCAAGAGATACTGCTGGTCACCATAGTAGTGTTTGGTTGTGACCACAACTTTGTCACAAACCAAAAAAGCAAAGTAGAACCCCAAACCCAATATGGAAATCTTATTGACATCAGCACCAGCTGCAATAAGGTCCATGAAGTGTTCAGCTCTGGTTCTTGAAAAGGTAACCAGCTTCACCAAATCTGTAAAAAATAGTTACATTTAATTTCATCTTCTGATGTAGTAAGATTTGAGATTCAAGAGTTAGTAGTACAATTTAAAAAAATGACTACTCACCGGCCCTGGTCATTCCAAGGCCATTGTGGGAGATGGTCAACGTGTTCGTGGTCTCATCGCCCATAACATTGATGCAAGGCAAAGGTGGTAAAGTATTGTACTCAGAGTGAAGTCTGTCCAGAGCCTAAAATGAAAGGGTATACACAGTTAGTAACGGGTTGTTTGGTTAACATGGATTAAGATATGACAAAACACAAACTTATTCAACAAAAAGGAAAAGTGGGCTGTTTGTTTTAGCTTATGTAACACTAGTTTATTATGATATAATCATAATATAAGAGCTCATAAATCTTTCAAATATGCTTAAAAAAATTGAGGTTTATGTTATATATAAGCCGCCAAACCAAACACCCCAAAAGATTTTTAATAACAAAGGAAAAGTTGTCAAATGAAGTTGAGTTTTTCAACAATAATAAAGTCAGACGTCGGATTTGTTAAAATAATAACGTAAGCAAAACATATCAAAAATATTTACTACAAAACAATGAATATATAAAAAAAAATTAGAAAAACGAGACTTACATAGGAAGAGTTACAGATAAGCATATGAAGAAAAACCTCCTTATGGTAAGTCTTCCTAATAGAACTCACGAGCTCATCGGTTTCAGCCGGAAAGTTAAAACCCATCTTCTCCATTCTTTAGGATCGATCAAAAGTTTTTATGAAAAGAGATTAGGGCATTATTAGGTTAACTTATATACCCTACCCGTATTGGATTTTCATGCTAGGCTGGGCTTTGTTATAATTATTTTGGGCCATTCGGGTATTTACTTTTTAGCCAATTTCCGAGTTTTTTTAGTTTATAATAAAACGAGCTTTACATAACTTGTTGTACTCGGCGAGTGTCATTTTATCATAAATAGAATTTTACACATTGCAATTCAATGGAATCTTCAAGTTCATATACTGCACTCCAAATTTATAGCAAGGTTCAAACGACTCAAGTTACATGGCTTCTAAGAAGAGATTTACAAAAACTTGAATCAACTTCAATCGCAACTTGAAGTAAGATATGACGTCGTATTTACCTTGGCCAAGTTTTGAACCGACTTCCTCGCAACTTGAAGTAAGATATGACGTCGTATTTACCGTGTCCCAGTTTTGAGATTTACAATGTGATTTTACTAAAATCATGCACACATAATATATACACACATTAGGGCTGAGCACGACAGACCAAAAACCGGTTCGGACCGGAAAATCGGACCGAACCGGACCGGACCGAGCAATTTTGGTCCAGTCCTCGGTCCGGGGTTGGACGAATTCGGTCCGCGGTCCGGTCCGGTCCGGTTCGGTCGGTCCGGTCCGGTCCGGTTCGGTCGGTCTGATCCAGTTCGGTTCGGTCTTACCAAAATCACGTCAAATATGTCTAATAGAACCGGACTGGACCGAGGACCGAACTTGAGCGGACCAACCCGGACTGGACCGGACTATTTCGGTCCGGTCTCGGTCCGAGGTTTCGGACCATTTTGGTCCTCGGTCCGGTCCGATCTTGGCCGGTCCGGTCCGGTCCCGGACCGATCCTCAGCCCTACACACATATACATTACGACTCAAATCACATTAAATGATCAAAAATGAGGTTTGATTTTTTTTTTGCCTGAAGAATGATTAACAGTTAATCAAGACGCAGAAGTTAGGGTTTCAATTGTTTAGGTTTTTTTAAACGGATGATTGATGAGAGAATCAAATAAGTTATGTACATAAAAAAAAGAGGTATACACATATTTTAGGTCATAGAATCCGGATCTTTGCAAGTGGCCCATTTCACTAAAAAACCGTGGAACTAAGTGTCGCGAGTATTTAAAAAATAGTCCACACATATAAATGTGTACAATTATAAAAATATACACTTATAAGTGAAAAAAAAAACTTTATTAAAATACCACATTTATAAGTGTAGATATTTTGATCACACTTTTATGTGTGGATATCTAATGATGTTTAAATCTTTTGCGATTTTGTCACACTTCTAATTGTGGACATTCAAAAATTGTTTCCACAGTTATAATTATACGCATTTTGAAAATATTTCTACGTGTAAGAAAATTTGTGACATCCATTATTACCGCATATAACAAACCGTGGAGTATATAATTTTACATATTTTTAACCGTGGCTATTTAACCTTAAAATGTGGATACTTTAACTAATTTTTTATTGAGTTTACAAAGTATAGAAAATAATAATTATACCTGAACCCGACGGAGAAATCCAAAACTCGATATAATTGGGGCGGGGTGTAACACCCATGATTTGGATAACTCTGTGAAGCTTAAGATTGGTGTATTATTTTATAGTTAACATAGTCATAATCATAAAAGCAACCAAAAAGAGACTTTTATAATATATAAGTTATTATTTAATATTAAGAGTTTTACAAACAATTTGGACGTCCCTAAGTCCAATACCACTTCGTTCCTTCGTCGCTTATTTACATGAGATACATGCTTCGAGTCAACATAAAGGTGGAGTGAAATTCATAGGTTTTAAATAATATTTTGAATACAAGAATAAAGTTTCCGGTGAGTTACACCATCGTGGTAAAAATAATATTTTAATGGGCTACGTTGGTATAAACCCTAATAATTTATGGACAAACAATTACTATAAAAATAATATTTGTTGCACTAAGTTCATGACACCAATACTGACGTAAACCACCGAAGTGATAGTAATGAGGATCCGCAACCCTCAACTGGTAGGGCAACCGGTCAAAGCAAACCCAAATAAGGACAAATATAGTGCGCTTGTTTACCCTTCACGGTAACTACAATCACGGAGATTTCACCTCCATATAGACCTATTCATAATATTTACGCTCATATCGTGCAATGATTAATGGTTCATGATATTCATAATAATTGGCTTAAGGTACTTGTGCTATAATTTATTTATGTTGATAGTATTTTAAGAGAGATATAAGAAGATCTTGTAGATGAAAGTTTGTGAAGATGTTTTTATTAGATTTAGGTTCTATGATTTTTTTTAAGGAATTTGTTTATTGATTTGTGGTGGTTTTGATATTGGTGATTGTGATAAATGAATGGGATAAAATAATTGACATAAGTTTGTGAGTAATCTGGTGAAAAAATATCTAGTATCATAAAATGATGATAATAAAAAAAATGGGAACAAATCTTTGTCTTAATAACAACAATACTATCTAATAATAATATAGAAAGTATTAATATAAGGTATTTTAGTTATTTCACACTAAAAAAAGAAGGGTATTTTAGCCATTTCTCACTAGATAAATGATCAAACAAACGGTCAACTGAAAATTGGACTAAAAATGTTACGGGTCGCCGGGTTCTAGACTAGATCTGTTAATTTTCAAACTTTTAGACCAAATCTGTTATACTCGATAAATCATAAGTACAAAAATGTAGTTAACTCTTCTAATAATGATTTATTTCATGGACAATTCGACCTTACACGACAGAAACTTGATGAGCTATGGTGTGACAACCGTGATTTTGGGTTTGTCACTTGGTCTTACTTTTAGGTTATTTTATGTGTGCTTACTTGAATTGTGTGTTTACGTGTTTATTTTGTGTGAACGAGGTTGGTGTGGTTATCGTTTATGAGTATAGAGTACTCATAAGTAAATCGAGGAACGGTTATTTCATGTTCATTATCTCACAAGTGGTGACTATGAAATGAAAATGGTGATATTGTGGTGTTTACATATACGTATAAGTATTATAGTAATAGTATTTTTTAGGATTTACGGTTTAGCATTTAGAGGTCTCGGGTGAGGTAATTATCCATATGAATATTTTTCGGGATGGTTTTAAGTCATTTAGGACTTAGTTATAAAGTTTATTTCAAAATTTGAGATTTTTTATAAAAGTGTATATTTTACGTCTTTTACGGTAAAACGCGTAAATTTGACTAGTTTTACGGTTTTGTGGTTTTGGAAGCTTTAGGAGCTGAAATAAATTAAGGAAAATTAAAGTAATATTAATAACATAATATTAAATAATAAAAATAAAAAAAAACGAATTTAGGGGTGTTTGGGTCGGTTTAGACGCACCAAAGAAGAAAGAAAGAAGGGAAAAGCCCAAAACAGGCCCAATGGACTTGTAATGGGATTAGGGGCCTTTAGGACTTAACCAAACCCAACTCATAACCATAATAATCAGGTTTTTAACCTCCATAACATCTTTTAGCCGAAATTCATCAATGGTGGCCAATTAGGGTTCTTCAAAAATTAGGTTTTCTTCATCTTCTATTAATTTAAAGGTAAAACATTCTTAACCCTTTTCATATTAAATGTTTTTAATGTTTCTATGATCATATGATGGATTATATTAGGGTTTAATTAAAAAACAGTATATTAACCATATTTTAATGATTAAATAAATTAGGGCTTGTAATTAAAGGGATTAGGGTTAATTAATGAGGTTGATTTTGTTAAACCCGTTTTTAAAAGTTGGGCAGAATTTTGAGTCAATTGTTTTGATCATATCTGGAGTTCTAGGAACATTCAAGATACGATCAAACTAGCCCTGAACAGGTATTTGAAGTGGCTTTCCAATGCAAGGAACTAGAACTAAATTGGAGGTCGGGAAGTGGGTCAAAAACAGGTTACAACAGTCGGAGGTCAAAACAGTTTTGAATTCAGCCTGTTTTCTTTTTATGTTTTGGGTTGTTTGGGGTACTTAGGGTTGCATTGGGATCTTCTCACGAACATGAGAGATGGTTTATATATTGTAGTAAGGATCTGCACTTGGGCTAAGATTGTGGTTTAGGGTAAGACCCTCTAATGGTAATGAACTTTTCATACGTTTAAAATCAGTGAATTCTGGATAGGTAGCAATATATACACATATATCTGGGCCTTAACAGTAGCTTTAAGGTTAGGGCAAGTGGGAGGTTTTAGCTAACATGTATAAAAGTGTGAATATTCCTTTTACAGAAACCATGGGTATGTTTAAGTGGACGTTTGACTTAAAGTTTTGAGACCTAAAACTAGGACTGTTTTGTGTAAAATTATGAACGGGATAGCTATTAAACTTAACCGAGTTAGGGACTTGTTAAGGAAGGGTAATGGGGTGATTAGAGCTTAACAATGAGGTAATTATACGGGAATAGACTAGATGTCCATCATAGGTTGATGAGCCATCTTAGTGATTCGATTGTGTATTGATTTCGTGTTTTTGGTTTGTTAGCTTGTTGCTAGTGCGAGGACTTGTGAAGAAGCTATCAGGTGAGTTTCATAGTCCCATATTTACTATTGTTTTTTACTTCCAGATGGGATGGAAGAGACACTGTGTTGAGTTATTTATAAATTGTTGCTGTGAATGTTTTTATGGTTGTGATGGACTTGTGTGTACACTTATGTGATTAACTGCTATGTGATTCTTGATTGTGTTTATGATTTGGATCGGGGGACACGTACCGTCTCAGTTATTGTGGTTTGACAAGGTAGTGGTCTTGTGGTTTGACAAGGTAGTGGCCTTGTGGTTTGACAAGGTAGTGGCCTTGTGGTTTGACAAGGTAGTGGCCTTGGGATAGGTACATAGTGTGATCATCTATGGTACCATGTTGTTTGGCAAGGTAGGAGCCTTGGATTTTGGTTTAGAATGATTGATCTTGAATGCTAGTTGTTAACACATAATTGTAGCATATTGTCCATATGTTATTGTATTGGTGTTTGTTATTCACAGCTTGTAACTGATTTAGCGTTAGAGTCTAAACCTATGACTCTCACCAACTTTATGTTGACGTGTTTTGGTGTCTCTTTCAGGTGATAACGTGGTTAAGCGTGATAACTTATGTGGCTAGGATTTGGAGAGCGTAGGAATGCATATAGAAGGATATCCCGTTTCCTTCTTAGTTTACCTTTATGTTTTTTTATAAGTGATGCATGTTGGCACCTATATGTTTGATATGTTTGTGTTATTTGTTTGTCTCGAGTAAATGGTAGTATTGTTACCTATTTACCTAGACTCCTGCATGTTGAGATATTGTCATGACATTTGTGTCGCCATTTATGACATTTCTTATTTCATTTAGTTATCTTTATAGACACGCCATGTTGTGATGATTTCCATATGTCGCGCCCCATATTCCACCATGGTGGGGTGTGACATATGGGTACCCCAAGTTTAAGATATCTAGTAAATTTGAACCTAAAGATGTTAAAATACTTTTTCCAATAAACTAGAGTATCTAAATTATTAGTATTTCATAATCGTTTGATGTTTTGTTTAAAATGATTAGTATTGGCATCTCCAACTGTTTCGTTCGAAGAAAAATAATTTCAACTTGAATATATTCTCATTTTACAAAAGTTTTCGGATAAAATAATAAATAATTTAATAAATATTTTATTAAATATCTCATGACAATTAAATATAAATAAAAAATTTATCACGTCAGTTCTCAGATTTGCGCAATTTTTTTTCACAATTTTACAAAATATGCTCTCGCTTTAAAATCCAATAACTTTGATAACTCTAAAAAATGAATTGCGTTTAATAAATAATATAATTTATCACTGTTTAAAGTCTAAAAAGTTTCTGGTTGTTACAGTATTAAACTATTTTGAAAGCTGCATATGCTTAATCCAAACACCCCTTACAGGTTCTCTAAAAACGTTTTAACATAAATATACCCACAAACTTGTACAGTATGAGAAATCAAATCACTATTATCATGAATTGAAGCAAATTAAACTAACATATCCAATAATCTATCACACTATTAGATTCAAACTTGATATGCAATATACTCAAAGTTTTACAATAGTTTAATGAAATCTAAGATTTACTTGGATCAAATCCACAAACTCTTAAAATAGATCTATATTAACTATATTAGATATAAGTTAAGCTATTATCAAACCACATAACTACTTGCATAAGCATATTCATGATTAAGACAAAATAGCAAAAATATAAAGCAAACTGATAAACAGCTTTAAATCTAAACAAATCTAAACTAAATAGAACTCAAACAGATAACAATTAAGCTAATTCAACATCACTAGAAAACTAAAACACCAAAACAACTACTACACTAGCATATAGTAAGATTTAAGAAAGATAGATTTATGCACCTTTTGTCTTTAGCTAAGCAAAAGCCATGCTCATTAAGAGCTTAATCTATATCTTTGGATAACCAGTTAGATCTAGTCTTTAGGTTTCTTCGTAGCTAAACCCACTTCATTGACTTGACTAGATCCATTAACCCATTTTAGTGATTTTGTGTCAAACAGCTTAATAAAGTGTAACAAACAAGGTACAAATAAGCTATTAGAGAGCTTATTTGTACAATGTGAATGTCTAAATGAAGTTTTAACTTATAATGAGCTTATCATTCAACCATGAAAGAAATTAAGATAAACTAAAATTGGAACAAATAAAGGAAAGATTAAATTTGAGCTGAATATTAAATTTTATTAATAAAAAAAGGATTAAAAAGATTTTATAAAAAGGAACAACATTTAAATGAAAAGTGAAATAAATTAATCTAGAAAAGAAAATGAAAATAAGTTGTGAGGACCCTTATTCATAGCCGATTTATGACATGGTTAGACCATCAGTTGGCTTTGGATTCCAATTCCAATCTTCTTGGAGCCTTTAGATTGATGTTACATTAGAAAAGCCAATCAAATGGCTTGGTATTGCCAGGGTGGATGTGCTATGACGTCTAGATTTGCGGCAAAACGAATCCAAAGCTTGGTTAATTACAATCATACGTGCACCTCCACATATTTCACCCTTGAATGTTTTTAGTTTACACTGTAGATGCTACACTACCTTTAGATATGACACAAGCGTTTTATTCATACTTTTATATAATATTGACCGGATCCTTTTACTTGTTTGACTTAGGCGTGACCCGAGTTAATACTTCCATTATTTGGACCTCTTGGACTAATAAGATATGAAATGGACTTTAAGGTTGATTTATGGGATTTAAGGCCCAATAACACTTGTAAAGCCTACTTGAATAGAATACTTGGCCCATTAACACTTGTGAACTTAACCCATAGATAAAAAAAGCCTTTGGCTTTTGACTTTTTGCACTTTTCAAATCCTGTGTTCGTTTTTGCTTGTCTTTTAACCGTTTCTTATGATTTTTTGATATCTGTTCATGCACACGTACAAACGACAAAATCAAATATAAACTATACAATAGCACATATTTATCCATTTTATGTCTGTTTTATATGGAATTAAGGTGTGTGTTTACACATACACGAGTCCATCCTCCTGCTATCATGTGAGCTATCTCGATCTTATTCTTTTTTTGTTAACTAGTTTTTGAGCAAATGATCTTATTTTGAAATTTAATAATGTCGTTTCTTTGGCCATGGCGAAACATTTAAAAATTACCAAGACGATGAACATCCGAATCTGCTCCACTATCCTTTTTTGATGAAGGTGATAACTGTCTGAAGCACTGTTTTTTCAATAAAACAGATGATATTGTCAAGCATGATGGTGAAATGCTCAACCATTATAGCCATCATCACCCACTAATTCTTTTCGACATCCATATGTCACTGGCTAACAAATTGTTTCTCTGCATGATTTGATGAAGAGAATCTAACTATTATGTGACGGGTGTGTGAAACCAATCACAATAGTATAATTTTCTCGGTGCTCCCAATCTAATCAACGTTGTGATTTTATTCTTCATGAGTGGTGCGTGAAGCTACCCCTGAAGTACAAGACTATGCGAGCCATCCTAAGCATAAGCTTGTTTTCCCAAAAGTCTCTCATAAGTTACTTTTTTTAACGCTAATTGTGGTTACATGGCCCTAGCCCAGAAGGCGTAGCGAGCTCACAAAACCAGGTTAGGTCCAGCCCAGAAGCTAATGGCACCCTTCCCTTTACACACACAGAAGAAAACCCCTATCGCCCTATACAAGGCTCGAACTTGAGACCTTGCCTATGAGGGTAAAACCTTCATACCGCTATACCAGAAGGCCTTTGACCTCTCATAAGTTATTTTGGGGCGTTCAGATGTCCCATTTGCACTTTACCTTCCAACGATTTCGCGTGTGGATGCATGATGGGTGAATATTATATTTGTATCAATTGTGCCTTCATACCCAAAAAATCACGCATGAAGTTCATCCACGTCATCTTCTTTAAAAAAAATTCTTCAACTAATAAGTAAAGAGATAGGTATTAATATTAGAGGTGGAAAATCTTGCCTATTTTTACTATGCATAGGCATTTTCTGACATTTTTTTTAAAAAGACAGGGCACTTTTTGCCTATAAATAATGATGGGTTAAATGGGTACATTTTTTTTAAAAAAGAGAGGGCACTTTTTGCCTATAAATAATGATGGGTTAAATGGGTACACATATTCTCTTCGTGAGATGATTCGAACTCGGGTCGAGAGACTTGGTGCCTCGGTGGCACGCAAGATACTCCGCTGCATCAAACTGCCGTTAAAAAAAAGGTACAAATATATCAGAAACTAAATGAGCTCAATGGGCGCATGCAAATTACTAAATTGGAAACTCGACGAATCTTTTATATTTAATTTTTTACCCTCGGTTTTCAAAAAAGTACTATTATTATTTTTTATTTTTTCGTTTTTATATGTTTTTATTTCGTTTTGGCATGTGTCCGTTTATCCAGTCGCCCGTTTGCCTGCCGCATGTACGCGTCCAGTCCGTACATTTTACCACCCCTACATTATTATTGTTGTTTTTTTATATTGGGTAAATGTCAAAAATACACAATGTACTTTCTCAAGCGATCCATTATACCCATCTAACTTTTTTATGTTTGATTTTCACACTTGCCACGTAGGATTTGGTCAAACATTTTGACTTTTAATAGTTTGACCAATTTGGATTGCAAAATTAGTCCATTTAACAATAACAAAAATTTATAAAGTTAACATTTTTAAATCCAAATTGTTACACAACACCCATTTTCTTCAACCCTCATCATATCATCATCTTCATCTTCATAAACCCAAAAAATCATAATCAAAACCCAGAAAATCAAAACCCATAACCTTTTCTAATTGTCACCCGAATCATCTAACAACCATTACCCAGTTTCATCAACAACCGTAACAGCAGCTTAATGCCTACTCGTATCCTTTTTCGATCATCGCTAACACCGAACATTCACACATCGAAATACCCCAACTACAAGTTCATATCTTCCGACCAATCAAAGCAAGCAAACATGACTACCCACTTAAAAATCAATTTTTGATTAATCGAACACTACAAGAAAACTGGGAACAGGTGACGGGGTTTCCCTGGCGACAAAATGTCGCCAGGGATAACCCCTTTTCCCTGGCGACATTGCTGACGTGGCGATAAAGCAGATTTACTTTTTGGTCAAAGTTTGACTAGGGTTTCCCAGGCGACATGTCGCCAGGGATAATCCGTCCAAAATCAGATACCAAGTGAAAGAGCGTGAAATTTTCCCTCCAAAGTGTCCCTGGCGACATGTCGCCAGGGAAACTTTGTCCAAAATTATCCCTGGCGACATGTCGCCAGGGAAACTTCGTCCATCGTTTTTAACAAAAATTATTTTTGCTAATAACCTGTCAAACTTAACCCTGGCGACATGTCGCCAGGGAAACTTTTGGCATACGTAATTAGTTTCAAAGTTAAGCACAAAATGTGTGGCGGGCTTTTACCCGCCAAATCCCAAAAGTTCCCCTGGCGACATGTCGCCAAGGAAACTCCCTGTCATATATTTAGTTTCAAAGTTAAGCACAAAATGTGTGGCGGGCTTTTACCCGCCAAATCCCAAAAGTTTCCCTGGCGACATGTCGCTAGGGAAACTCCCTGTCATATATTTAATTAGTTTTTGCTTGTTATGAAAAATTATTAATTATTCCATATAATTATTATTTTAACTATCGATCCGATGTTATTTTATTTTTGCGACGTTTATATAATAAAAATAAGACATTTATAAAACAAATATTTATTTATTACAAATAATTATTATTTTAACTATCGATCCGATGTTATTTTATTTTTTATAAAACAAACATTTATTTATTCATAATATTATACATAGCCCTTGTGGAATCAAATGGAAAACTTACAAACAGACATTACTAATCAACTTAAAGTTCGTGAAGTAGTGCAGCCGATTACTACTCAACGCTAAGATTTTCCATTTCATTTAAAATCTCATGAAGTATTGCAGCCGATTGACATGCGTGGTCTTCAGGATGCCTTTCCATTTCTAGTCTTGCCTCTAACATCTTTATCTTTAGATCTTTGATCTTGCAATTTGAGCACTCAGTGGTTGCAGATTCAGAAGATCCTGTAGAAGAACTTGGATGTATTGAACGCCTTGAAGGAGAACCTTGAGGTGTTGAAGATCCAGAGGAAGATCTTATACGGAGTTGGAGATCTAGATCATCCTTCCATATAAAATTTCCACATCAATAATCTTGTTGTTTTTGCTGTTACAAAATAAAAAAAAAATGACATGACATGTTATTTTAAAAATCACACATATTACATAAATAAAAATACTTTAGATTGTTTACCTTCGAAAGAGGACATGCCTAATAAAGTTTACCAAAGCTATGGTGTTGATGTGACTGTCTCAACACTATATATCCATTTCCACATGTATACTTATAAGCTTCACGGGGATCCATCTGCTACCAAATCAGGTGGTGGTGGTGGTGAGTTTGGTAGGAGATGATAAGTGTTTCTGTGTGATTTGCTGATGATAAGTGTGTGTGAATCCATTTATGATCAAAAAGTGAGGGAAATGGTTAACATTTTCCCACCAATGTTTTCCCGCTAACGTTTTCCCACCAATAGTTAAACGTTAGATGTTCAATGGATGACCCGGTTTGTTATGGTTATATGTTTGATGTTAAATGGATGACCCGGTTTGTTATGGTTATACGTTTGATGTTTAATGGATGACCCGGTTTGTTATAGTTATACGTTAGATGTTCAATGGATGAGTCGGTATGCATTTGTTAAACGTTAGATGTTCAATGGATGAGTCGACATGTCTTGGTTACACATTAGATGTTCAACAAATGAGTCGGCATGTCTTGGTTACACGTTAGATGTTCAATGGATGAGTCGGTATGCATTTGTTAAACATTAGATGTTCAATGGATGAGTCGGTATGTTTTGGTTACACGTTAGATGTTCATTGGATGAGTAGACATGTCTTGGTTTCATGTTAGATGTTCAATGGATGAGTAGACAT
Organism: Glebionis coronaria; assembly: GCA_025667525.1. NCBI lineage: Eukaryota > Viridiplantae > Streptophyta > Magnoliopsida > Asterales > Asteraceae > Glebionis > Glebionis coronaria. Next base: position 1,798,036 of record JANFOE010000322.1, on the reverse strand, counting down.
GTCTTGGTTACACGTTAGCTGTTCAATGGATGAGTCGGTATGCATTTGTTAAACGTTAGATGTTCAATGGATTACCCGGTTTGTTATGGTTATACGTTTGATGTTTAATGGATGACCCGGTTTGTTATGGTTATACGTTTGATGTTCAATGGATGACCCGGTCTGTTATGGTTATACGTTGGATGTTCAATGGACGACTCGACATGTGTTGGTTACACGTTAGATGTTCAATGGATGAGTCGGCATGTCTTGGTTACACCTTAGATGTTCAATGGATGAGTCGGTATGCATTTGTTAAACGTTATATGTTCAATGGATGAGTCGGTATGTGTTGGTTACACGTTAGATGTTCAATGGACGACTCGACCTGTGTTGGTTACACGTTAGATGTTCAATGGATGAGTCGACATGTCTTGGTTACACGTTAGATGTTCAATAAATGAGTCGGCATGTCTTGGTTACACGTTAGATGTTCAATGGATGAGTCGGTATGCATTTGTTAAACATTAGATGTTCAATGGATGAGTCGGTATGTTTTGGTTACACATTAGATGTTCAATGGATGAGTCGGTTCGCATTTGTTAAACATTACATGTTCAATGGATGAGTCAACATGTCTTGGTTACACGTTATATGTTCAATGGATGACCCGTTTTGTTATGGTTATACGTTTGATGTTCAATGGATGACCCGGTTTGTTATGGTTATACGTTTGATGTTCAATGGATGACCCGGTTTGTTATGGTTATACGTTGGATGTTCAATGGATGAGTCGGTATGCATTTGTTAAACGTTAGATGTTCAATGGATGAGTCGGTATGTGTTGGTTACACGTTAGATGTTCAATAAATGAGTCGGCATGTCTTGGTTACACGTTAGATGTTCAATAGATGAGTCGGTATGCATTTGTTAAACATTAGATGTTCAATGGATGAGTCGGTATGTTTTGGTTACACGTTAGATGTTCATTGGATGAGTAGACATGTCTTGGTTTCATGTTAGATGTTCAATGGATGAGTAGACATGTCTTGGTTACACGTTAGATGTTCAAAGCATGAGTCGGCATGTCTTGGTTACACGTTAGATGTTCAATGGATGACTCGACATGTCTTGGTTACATGTTAGATGTTTAATGGATGAGTCGATATGCATTTGTTAAACGTTAGATGTTAAATGGTTACCTAATTAGAATAAATCGAGAAACTAAACAGAATAAATCGGAATGAATTTAGAAATTAAACTGACCAGGATGATATTATTATTTTATAAATAGTAATAATAATTATTATTATTTTATAAATAATAATAATAATTATTATTATTTTATTACTAATTATAATAATACATAAGTAACAATAAATTTTATTTTCACAAAATTTATCCCTTGCGACATATTTGAGTATCCCTGGCGACATGTCGCCAGGGATAATTTCCCTGGCGACACGTCGCCAGGGAAGGTTTGGGAGATACGACAAAACAATTTAGGTACGTGTATATGCGTTGAAAAGTCAAAGGTATCCCTGGCGACATGTCGCCAGGGAAACTTTGTCACACCCTTCCAAAAACTTTCAATCACGCGCGTTTTTGGCTAAACGACAAAAGTAGATAGTATCCCTGGCGACATGTCGCCAGGGATTGTCGTCAGGGAAACTATGGACCTTTATTGACCAGATCTGCTTCTCTTTTCTCACAACACTTATCCAAAAAAAAACTCATCTTCTTCGCTGCTGTTGCTGCTGTATCACCACCACCACCACTCTCCTCCATACCCTTCGCTGCTATATCACCACCACCACCACTCACCACCACCACTCACCACCACTCTCCTCCACACCTGCACACGTGCACTCATCACCACTCACCACCATCTCCATTCGCCAACACCACCACCACGCCATCTACATTCACCGGCACCACCACCACCGCAATCTATATTAAGGTTTTTTTATATAATTTATATTGTAATTTATAGTTTGAGGTTTTTTTTATATAATTTTTTTATAATTTATTGTGTAATTGATTTTTTTATATAACTTATATTATAATTGATAGTATATTTGGTTTTGTTTTTACATATCCGGTCACCGCAGCCGAGTCCCGACCGTAGCCGAGCCCGACCACAACCGAGACCTGACCGTAGCCGAGCCCCGACCATAGCCGCGCCCCGACCACAACCGAGACCCGACCACTCTTTAACGATATGTTTTTTAACTTTTAATTTTAATTGATAATACATATTGTTTTTTTTGAGTTTTTTATAGATTCCCTGGCGACATGTCGTCCGGGATGTTTAAACTTGTTAATTTTTGTTAAACGTAAATCTAAACACTCTTTATGTTACCTATTTGATGAGAATAAATTATAATAATCTTTTTTGGATAAGCTGATTTCAAACAGGTTAACTTGGCTTATCAGAATAAGCTGTTTGATAACAGCTTATCCTAATAAGCTTATCAGGATAAGCTGTTTGATAACAGCTTATCCTGATAAGCTTATCAGAATAAGCTGTTTGAAAACAGCTTATCCTGATAAGCTTATCATAATAAGCTGCTTATTCTGATAAGCTTATCGGGATAAGCTGTTTTCAAACAACTTACTCTGATAAGCTTATCGGGATAAGCTGTTTTCAAACAACTTATTCTAATAAGCTTATCAGAATAAGTTGTTTGAAAACAACTTATTCTGATAAGCTTATCGAGATAAGCTGTTTTCAAACAGCTTATTCTGATAAGCTTATCAGAATAAGCTATTTTTATTATATGATATAAATGTTTTATTGGACTAAGCCTTAGGAATGTTTTAGGATTTTAGCGATTAATTTCGGAAAATTCCCGTATAAAATTGATCAACCTATAGAAAACCCGTCCGAAGTTAATTTATTAGCAATTAACTTCGGAAAGTCCCCGGTTTGGGACTGCTTTTTGAATGTTTTGTCTCATTTAGGATATGAATGCGTATAACCGATTTAGTATTTGAGATGATTTCGACAGTGTTTCTCCTTTACTCCTACGAATATGTCTTTAAACACATATTTGGGGAGTTGAGGGGAAATACTGCCGAAATTTTCTCAAATAGTAAATCGGTTATACGCATTCATATATGAGACGAAACATTCAAAGGGTGGGTTAGGATTGCCTTCCATAGTTGCACTAGGTGAACATACTATTTTCTATACTTGATAATTATATCTTTTAATAAATATTATTATATAATTATATACTATATAAATAATCTATACTACTATATAAAGCATTTAACCCATTTTCTATAATTAGAAGTCTTAAAAATTAAGCCTTAAGCATTTCTTATAATGGAAAGATTTATCTTTTGCTAAAAAATTAATGCATATTAAAAGTCTAGAAATAATTGTAACTCAACATAATTTTGTAACGGAACATTTAAGTGTTTTTAAGTATAAATTAGAAGTTACAACAAAAAAATTAAATGTCCTAATCATGCTGTAACTTGATCCATAAAAGCATTTTAAAACCCTTGTCTAACAGCTTAATGAAAACAATTAAATTTTCAGTATATAAAGTCTAAAAAAATCTTAAAACACAAATGTAAAATATGCAAAACAAAACCATCTCTCTCTCAACCACCACCCGCTGTAACCGAATTTGAGGTGCCAAAAAAAACTATGATCATTGTCTCCAGAAAAGATGTTCGTTTTTGTAATTGTGGTTTCGTTGTTTAGCCAAATCCACGAAATTTGTCACCGGCTACCCGCCGCCGCATTGCGCGGGTAGCCGGCTAGTAATTATATATTTTATAATTATTTTTTATAATTTGATATAATACATATTATTATTTATGAAATATATAATAATTATTTTTTAAATTCCTTGTGTTAATTAAGTTGCATATAATAACTAAATGTATCGTTAAAACACAGCTATGGTACTCATTGATAAGAGTTGGACACGGTTAGAGCGTCATCAGCCAGAATTTATATTGGGTCTTACCTTGTCAAGCATTCCAGGAAGTTTGTGAATAGTTTGAATCAGATACCATGTCCATGCAAGCGTTGTCGAACAAGACTCCCGGTACATATCGACCTTCTTTCGAACCACGTTATGAAGTCCGGGTTTGACAACACTTATACAACATGGGTACACCATGGTGAACTGGCTCCTCCTACACCTACACCTCCTCCACCACCACCGCCACCACTGCCAATAATAGATAACAAAAGTCAACCTTTGATTAGTGACATGACATCGTTACTTGATGATCTTACCTATATTCCTCCGGACTATTCCTCCTCCACCTCCTCCCAACTTAAGTAACAGACGGACTCAAGCTAACGAGTTTGAAGAGTTATATCGTAGTGCCAATGAGCCGCTGTACCCTGGTTGTGTAGAAGCGACTCGATTAGACTTTATGGCAAAGTTTACACATTATAAGGCCAAAGGTAAACTCACCGATACCATATTCAATGATATTCTAGAGTTTTTGCAAACTATCTTTCCCCCAATAAGAGGATACAAGCTCCCACCGTCATACTATGCAAAAAAGAAGAAATTTAAAATGATCGGGTTAGGGTACGATTCGATACATGCTTGTGAACATGATTGTTGCTTATTTCGGGAAGGATACGTCGATTTGGATTTTTGTCTGGTGTGTAATACAAGTAGATGGAAATACACTAACACGCCGGGGAAGAAAGTTCCTAAGAAGGTACTGCGTTACTTTCCGATCATTCCTAGACTACAAGTACAAGTCTAGTAAAAGTGCAAAGGATATGATTTGGCATGCTAACTGAAAGTGTACGGAGCCCGGTAAGATGCAACACCCGTGTGATGGTGCGGCTTGGAAGAAATTTGATGCCAAGTATGCTGATTTTGCAGCAGAACCAAGAAATGTTCGATTAGGGTTGGCTGCTGATGGTTTCAATCCATTCGGCAACCTTAGTCAGACTTACAGCATGTGGCCGGTGATATTGACAACATACAACCTGCCTCCGTGGTTGTGTATGAAAGAGAGTTCTTTAATGCTGACGCTGTTAATTCCTGGCCTTAAATCCCCAGGCAAGGACATTGACGTTTACTTGAGACCTTTAATTGATGATCTAAAAATTTTATGGGATGGTGTCAGTACTATAGACCAAGCTACATGCGAGGCATTCACCATGAGAGCGATGCTTTTATGGACCATCAATGATTTTCCGGCTCGAAGTAGTTTGTCTGGGTATAGTGGGCAAGGTTACAAGGCTTGCCCTACATGTAATGACGACACTCCATCTCTTCATGTGGCAAGCAAAATAGTTTATGTTGGCCATAGAAGATTCTTACCGCCCCGCCATAAATCCAGGACTTCACGTTTATTCAATGGTAAACCCGAACACCAGCCCCGTCCTATAACATTTACCATGGACCGGATTAACGATCAACACGCTTCACTGCCAAATCGACTGCCTGGTAAACATAAGTATTTTGGGGGTGTGAAGATAACACGCAATTTTCGTGTTGAGCCTAACTGGTCTAAACGGTCTATTTTTTACGAGCTTGAGTATTGGCCTTTTCTTTCACTAAGACACAATTTAGACATCATGCATATCGAAAAAAATGTGTTGGAGGCCATCCTGAACACTTTGTTGATGAATGACAAATCTAAATACACTGTCAAGGCAAGACAATACTTGGAAAAGTTGGGCATTCGAAAAAGCTTGTGGCTCACCCAAAGTAAAAACGGGAAGTGCAAGAAGCCTTAGGCTTCGTATTCCTTCACACCAGAGAACAGGAAAAAGTTTTGTCAGTACATCAAAAGTGTTAAACTACCAGATGGGTTCGGATCCAACTTCAAGCACAAAGTGACCAATAACGATACCAATATAACTGGTATGAAGTCTCATGACTGTCATATAATGATGCAACGTTTACTTCCTTTCGCACTTCAGGAATACTTGCCTGCTGAGATTGCAAGACCACTGATCGACCTATGTAACTTGTTTAAGCAACTCTGCTCTGCAACTTTAATGGTGGATGACATGTTGACTGCTGTAAAAAAGGTGGTTGACATTTTATGCGATCTTGAGCTCATATATCCTCCTGATTTCTTTGACATTATGGTTCACTTGGTTATCCATTTACCTGATGAGGCCATTGAAGGCGGGCCTATCCGCCCCCGGTGGATGTATCCATTTGAAAGATACATGAAAGAGCTAAAAGGTTATGTACGAAATAAAGCTAATCCAGAAGGTTCGATTGCGGAGGGTTATGTTGCACAAGAAGCATTGACTTTCTGTTCTAAGTATTTTCGGGATGATGTTATCACTAAATTTAATCGTCTCGACCGTAAGGTGGAACCCCCCCCTCCTTCAACGTGTCAGTTTCAGGTGTTCCGATCGGTATGGCATCCGCTTGGGAAAAAGTCGTTTATTATGTTCCCTTATCACGAGTTCAAGAAAGTGGAATGGTATGTACTAAACAACAGTCCTGAAATCGACAAGTATATTTACGAGTTCAAGAGGTACGCGTTTTTTTTTAAACTTCTTTTTCTTAACAATAACGACTTATTCTAATACCATGAACGTTTTTCAGATCATATCCTGACAAAGACACGCAAAAAGAATTCCCCGCGTGGTTTGGGAATAAGGTAAACTTAGACTTATCTTGTGTACTTACCTGTAAAAAATAATATTATTATAAGTAGTTTTCTGTACCTAATTGAAATGTGTATAGTTGAAGTTCGTTTTTCTCAGTTCGTAACAAATTGAAAGTCCTAGCAAGATCGAGTTTTTAATTGTTTTTGGTTGGTAAAGTATTTTGGATATTCTATAGCTAATTCAAACAAAGCCTTGCTAAAATGAAAAATACCGTCTACTTATATGTAAAACAAAGTGCACATACCAAGTTTTTATTCAAGTAAAATGCTAAATGTAAATTCCACAAACTATAAGGACTGAAAATGTAAATTCTATGAAATATAAATGCCAAAAATGTAAAGTTAAAAAGTCTAGGGACTAAATGTGTGAAAACAGTAAACTAAATGGACTGAAAATGAAAATTTGTCAAACAAGTAACCAAATCCCAACTAACTTGAAACTAACTAACTACTTTTGAACAAATTTGAAATTGCAAGGACTGAACTTTTGAAAACCCTAATAAGTTGGAAGATTAGCTTGATTTAAAAACTGTTTAATACTAGAAGGACCAAAGTGCAATTTTTGAAACTTTTTCAACAAAAACGGGTTCAAGAGTAAAATAAGCTCGTTGAGATTGTTTCTTGACCAAATAAGCTCAAACCAATTTCAAACGTTTTGAAATAAAAAATAAGCTAGACTTATCCAAGGAATTAAGCTGAAAATGACAAGAACTCTTATAAGCAAATCCTAATAAGCTCAAAATAAGCTACCAATTAAGCTAGACTAGCACAACTTGATTTTAATGATGAAAATTGTTAAACAGCTTAAAAGAAAGACGGGAAATCAAGTCTCAAAGAAAATGATCAAGTAATAAGCCCTAAATCTGAAAATAGGCCAAAATTGAGCTTATGTTGACTTTCGTTGACCAGATTTTCCAAAAAGCTAAAAATCTCAAAATTTATCAAGGAACACTTTTGGAATGGAAATGTGAAAGAAAATCAGCTAGTTTATGAAGTGGAAAGTGAGATGTGAGAAATCAGTTTGTGTTTCATTACAGGGAATTGCATTTGCTCCTATGCTTATTCTTTTGGCTTATTTCTTACTCAATACTAGATACTGTACAATTTCCTTATACACATTAAAAGTTCATATATTGAATGAAAGTTGAGAACTGGTTTCAAAGGATTTCACCAAGGATTAAAGAAATGCCAACCAAATGAAAATCAATACTTTCTGAAAATATACTTGATAAAAACTGACCCAAATTTTTTGATAGCCAATTGCCTTTTTAACCAAATTCTTGACTTAAAAATGCCTGAAAGCTTTATACTATGACTAATCGACTTGAAAGGAACTAGAATTGGCCAATTGCTAACACTTGAACACTACTTGTAAGCTAATACCAAACACCACTTATCTGATATTTTTCAAACTTTTATGAAGGATTTTTAAGCAAATGATTAGACTGAGTGAAGAGTAATATCAAACTAAGTTCAATAGCTAAAATGAAGTGCAAAGTATCCAAAAACAAGCAGTTTAAAAGGCTAGAACTCTTAATGACTTATTAAGCTATAGTGACTGATAAATGTGAAAAACAGGACAAGTTTTAATGCTAATAAGCAAGATTAAGCTACAAGTAAACTACTCAAACACTGAAATCAGATCAATAGCAAGCTGAACACATTTTATCATGCAATCAATCAAGATTTAACTAGGAATGAAGCATGCAATCAACACTTGAGTGGAACTAGAAACTCAGAAAGTGAAACCTTTTAGCTTAGGCCTCCATTGGGGAGTAGAGAAGCGCTGAGCTTTCTAAGCTAGTGCTAACCACCACCTTAGCACTAGAACAAACCAAACAGCTACTAATCATCAACTATCAATCACCAAAATCTCCATTAATGGACTGGAAAGCTGCAAAATCAACTAGGACTGGAATTGGATGAACAGAACAGGTATAACAGCTACAATCTTCTCAATTAGCTAATCATGATCAAGTAGTAATCATAACTAGCTTATAACAGCAACAGAATAACAATGGTGCAAGTATGTTGAAGGGAAATGAAGTGAACTTTTATTGATTGGATTGAGAAAGTAGTTACAAAACTGGTAAATTGGTTACAACTACTAACAGACTCAAGAGTTTGTGATAGGTGTGAAAACACCCATCCTTTTTACCACTTAATTACAATAATAACCGAGCCAAAACGTGTATTTTATGTCATTTATGTCGGAATTATGCGTGGTTTGTGTTTTTGTTGTGATTTAGGACGAAAAAGTGAAAAGTGGAGAAAACACGGCATTCACGGGCTTTTATCGAAGAAAAAGACGAAATACGAAGTCGAAAGATCAAGAGTGGAAAAAAAACGGAAGTCCAAGACCAATTCTGAAGATTTATCGAAGAAAAAGTCAAAAGACGGAAGTTTACTAAAAGCCGAAGAACTCGAGTCTAATTTACGAAGAAAATTCAAAGACGAGTTTAAAGAAATCCCAAGACAAAATCATCAAGTCCAATATTAACAAACAATTAAGAAGAAAAGGGCTTAAGTGTGCAAATAAGGAAAAGAGGAAAGAGGGAGGAAGCTTCCTAAGCTCCTCCCTAATCACCCCTATATATAGTTTAGGCTAGCTTCATTTTCATGTTGTTGGTGGCTTGACAAGCCACACTTCCACCATTTTCATTTCTTGTCATTTAATTTCTTGCAATTTAATTTCATGTTATGCACTTTTAATTTCTTCAATTCAAGTAAGTCTTTTTATTTTGGAATCTTTTCTTTTAATCAAGTTCTTATCTTTAATCATCTTTTTCTCCCTTTCTTACTTTGCTTCTCTTTGATTCATGTTCATCCTTGATTTGTTTTCATCTTAATGCTTATTTGATCTAAAGTTTTCTTAAAAAGTTCATCTTTTTAAAAGTTTGATTTGAAAGTTTTCTTATTTTTAAGTTTGATAAGTTGTTATTCATGCTTATTAAGTCGATTTCGATTTAGATTCGTGCAAGTTTTAGTTTGAGCTTATTAACCATAGCTTAATGCTTTTGCTTAATTTTCGGATCAAAAAGTTAGATCGGAAAGGGTAAACCCCTTTCCAATCACGTATTTCAATCACCTTGATTGGAAAAGGGTTTTACATTCCAATCAGCATTCCAATCAGCATTCCAATCAACATTCCAATCAGCATTCCAATCAACATTCCAATCAGCATTCCTATCGCATTCCTTTTACATTCCTATTAGCATTCCAATCAGCATTCCAATCAGCATTCCAATCAACATTCCAATCAACATTCCAATTAGCATTCCTATTAGCATTCCAATCAACATTCCAATCAGCATTCCAATCAGCATTCCAATCAGCATTCCAATCAACATTCCAATCAGCATTCCAATCAACATTCCAATCAGCATTCCAATCAACATTCCAATCAGCATTCCAATCAACATTCCAATCAGCATTCCAATCAACATTCCAATTAGCATTCCTATTAGCATTCCAATCAGCATTCCTATCAGCATTCCTATCAGCATTCCTTTTAGCATTCCTTTTACTTATCGCAATTTACATTTTCATTTTACTTAGTAATAGATAACCAAACCATTTTCATTTCCACCAAGAACAATCGAGTCGCACTTTGAACCAGAAATCAATTCGAGAAGATACCGAGAAAACGAACTTTTTTCAACTAGTAAAATCCATTTATTAAAATGGCGCCGCTGCCGGCTCTTTTCGTGAGGATCGAAGGTTTTTTGTGAGAGGCGCGTTGTCTTTTGGGATCCGTTCACTCGTGAACGTTATTTTTCGTATTCAAAAATTTTCAAAAATCCAAAAACATTTGAAAAATCATAAAAAGCATTTCTTTTTCAAAGTTTTGCACCAAAAATATTCTTCTTGCTTATCTATCTTTCTTTATGGATTTTTATGTCCATTGCGTCGGGTGTGGGAGACGATTGTACGGGAACGACTCTTGTCAATGGTGTACATGTGAGCGGCGCGGAAACGATATCGACAACACACAATTCGGATTTTGTCCCTTGTGCAACTTGACTAATTCATTCTTTTTGAACCCACATCCTGTTCCCCCGTGCATCTGTTGTAGAAGCGATTCTCATTGGCATGTTTCGTGCCCGGTTCGATACCCGTATGGTCACGATCAAGAACCGGGGTACAATTATGACAATGAAAATAGCTATCCACAAGACGAACCCAGTCTTTTTCCTCACCCGTTTTGCAACAACTGTGGGGGTCCTCACGAAAGTTTTCACTGCCCTACAAGGGATCAAAATTACTATAATTATACCCCTTCCAGTTTTGACCAACCCCTGTAATACCCAATTGATCATCAGCCTCGTCACGAGATGAGTTACCAAGAACCAATTGACGATCTTGCTACAACCTTTCAAGAACAAAGAAACGATCTTGCTATAGCTTTTCAAGAACAAAGCAAAGAGCTTTTACATACGCTGCAAACTTGTATGGAGTCATTTTTACAGCAGCGAGATCAGACGAGTACTCATATCCCTGAGCTTATTATTGGCCCTTTAGGTAATGAGGAGAGCGATGACGATATTGAGGTTATTTTCGACGAGGATGAATTTTTAAAGCAAAGTAAGACTTCTTCCCTTCCTCCTTCGTCTATTGCTATCACACCCGAGGAGCCCGTTGGCTCTCTCATCATGGAGGATGAGAATATTGACGTTATCTCGGCAACTGAATCGGACAAATTCCTAAAGTATCGTGTCGAGGAACTTGTCGTCATCCCAAGCGAGCCCGCAGGTATTCCGGAAAATCTGTGTGATGTGCCGACTTTTACGGAGCTTAAGGACGAGGTCGATTTGACAGTCATTGATCACATAATCAAAAATCCACAAGCGCTAATTGATTTTCCCAACAAGAGTTCAACATGTGGTGAGTATGATGATTTCGTCTTCGAGCCCGAGATTGAGGAAATTATCGACCGAGAGCTAGCTCTTTTACCTCTGCTTCCTCCTACAAGCGAGGTCGACTTTTCCAACATCGATGCCGAACTTGATGAGTTGGAACGTCTTATTTTTCATAATAATGACGAACCAACTAACATGCCCAAACATCCTATTCTCGAGGAGTTACCTAATCAACACTCCTCTTATGAGAATTACGTTTACCACATTCGTGAGGATTTACCTTATCAACAATCCCCACAAATGAATGATGGTTTCGTACTTGATCGTGATCTTTTCAACCAAGTTTCTACACTCCTTCTCTACGATCATGAGGATAAATGCTTTGACCCGGGAGGTGACATGGACCATTCTATGATTGATACTTCTACGGCTTTGCCAATTGGTCTGCCTCTATTGTCTTTGGAGGATGACAATGTGATTCCCTTACCTACCCCACCTCCCGTCAATCTGGACTTCACTTGCTTTTCTGGTATTGAGAGGACCTTTTTACCATTCAAGACTTATCCTCTTGCCTCTCCTTTATTGATGTCCTCCGGGAACGAGGACAAGGTCTTTGATCCCGGTATTACATACGAGGCTTCCCCATGGACCATTTAATTCGGGGACGAGTCAGGCTCGTGACTCGGTTAATATAAACAAGCGCTTTTTAGGAGGCAACCCAATTATCTATCTATCTTTCCTGTTTTCACCATAAGTGTAGGGGGAGCCCCGTTGGTGTTTCTTGTTCTCTTTCTTATCATGTGCAGGGATTAGAGCTTCAAAGACACACTCTTGATGACTTTTGACGAACCGTGATTCCGTGTTCCCTTCTTCCCGGTTCTATCCTAAACTCTTTTCGATTCACTATTTTATATTTCTCAATATTAAAATAGGAATCTCTTTAGTTGTCTTTTCCTTAACGAGATTTAAACAAAGTGCACAATGTCCTAAGTGTAGGGGAGTTTACTCCCACATGCTTAAACATTGAGGACAATGTTTATATTAAGTGTAGGGGGGACTTCTATCGAAGTTAAGTGGTCTTTTCCTTGTATTTGCCCTCATTTTAACCAAAAAATCAATTTTTCGACATTTTTCAAAAATTTTAATCTATTTTGGCCTAGTTGTAGTCTCCTTTATTTTTGTTACTTTTTAGCATTTTAATAAAATGGTTTTAGCAAGTTTAGATATCTTAGATATATTAGGCCCGTTGTGAATATTTTGACTCAACCCGAGTTTACTTATCCAAGTTCACTCTAGCTAGTATCCTTAACCATGTAGACCTTAATTGGTTTATTAGGCTAAGCATCCACGAGTCTCATTCCTTGAGATTTTAAATTGTGGAGAACGAGAAATGATAGAGTTGGTTACAAGTTTGGTATTCTCTCATTAACTTATGTGAGTTAATTATGATCTTTCTCTCCCATCACTTGCTAATAAATTATCTACAATAAGTAAGGTCGTACGATTTGAAAAGTTACTTAGCTTTTAGCCCAAGATCGTTTAAAAGTTGCTCGGTAATGATAAGAGTTCATAGCCAAGGCATAACTTATGAAGCGGGGCGCGAAGATTGGCGAGTCCGAAAAGGCCCTAACAAGGCATGAGGATTCCATTTTATTGCTGAAGATCCAAAGTGATGTGAAAAGCATTATTCCCAAAATCAATATGAAGGATCAAGACTCACGACGAAAAGCAATCAACTCCCATAAAGATCATGGAGAAGTCTATCCGAAAAGACCCTAACAAGGTATGAGGATAAATAGATCCAAGTCCGAAAAGGAGGCGGATCGTTGTATCTCAAAATCCCAATTAGAGATTGAAGAAATAATCATGAAGTCGTGGTCAACAAAGTTGGAGTACCCATCAAAAGTCTCCAAGTAAAGAAACTCACTCTATTAACGAAGAGAAGACCATTATCTCAAGAACGTCTCTCAAGATATGAAGTATGAAGTACATGCCAAATATCGGCCCGAGAAAGGTCTCAAATCGTGAACCAAGTTATGCCAAGATATGAACTTTTTGATATCCCGAGAAGCAGTTTTAAGAGATTTGGTCCTTTAGCTAACTATTGATCAAATCGTCCTACTTTGCTTTCAGCCTAAATAAATTATCGAAATAAGTCAACAATGCATCCTCGTGATCATTCAAGACATCAATAAAATATAAGAGATACTCGTAGGAATAAGGGAGTTTAAGTGATTAATTGAACCACATGAGTAAATGTTTGTTATGCTAACTTGTGCTAACAATGATCTTGTTTTTAAGCTTGGCATGGGGAACGTGAAACTTGAGGGTGATGAACATTCATGACACACAAGCCCTAATGTAAGTCTTAGATTTCTTTACAAGTTTCTTCCTTGTTGCATCTTGTTATTTTCTATCTTTTTGATTTTCCTTAGTTGTTTAATAAAGGCCAATGTAGGTTGATTATGATGGAAAATGTAAAACGTGCTTTGTAACTAATGCATTGTATGAGGACATTGCAATGGTTAAGTGTAGGGGATTTGATAGGTGTGAAAACACCCATCCTTTTTACCACTTAATTACAATAATAACCGAGCCAAAACGTGTATTTTATGTCATTTATATCGAAATTATGCGTGGTTTGTGTTTTTGTTGTGATTTAGGACGAAAAAGTGAAAAGTGGAGAAAACACGGCATTCACGGGCTTTTATCGAAGAAAAAGACGAAAGACGAAGTCGAAAGATCAAGAGTGGAAAAAGAACGGAAGTCCAAGACCAATTCTGAAGATTTATCGAAGAAAAAGTCAAAAGATGGAAGTTTACTAAAAGCCGAAGAACTCGAGTCTAATTTACGAAGAAAATTCAAAGACGAGTTTAAAGAAATCCCAAGACAAAATCATTAAGTCCAAGATTAACAAACAATTAAGAAGAAAAGGGCTTAAGTGTGCAAATAAGGAAAAGAGGAAAGAGGGAGGAAGCTTCCTAAGCTCCTCCCTAATCACCCCTATATATAGTTTAGGCTAGCTTCATTTTCATGTTGTTGGTGGCTTGACAAGCCACACTTCCACCATTTTCATTTCTTGTCATTTAATTTCTTGCAATTTAATTTCATGTTATGCACTTTTAATTTCTTCAATTCAAGTAAGTCTTTTAATTTTGGAATCTTTTCTTTTAATCAAGTTCTTATCTTTAATCATCTTCTTCTCCCTTTCTTACTTTGCTTCTCTTTGATTCATGTTCATCCTTGATTTGTTTTCATCTTAATGCTTATTTGATCTAAAGTTTTCTTAAAAAGTTCATCTTTTTAAAAGTTTGATTTGAAAGTTTGCTTATTTTTAAGTTTGATAAGTTGTTATTCATGCTTATTAAGTCAATTTCGATTTAGATTCGTGCAAGTTTTAGTTTGAGCTTATTAACCATAGCTTATTGCTTTTGCTTAATTTTCGGATCAAAAAGTTAGATCGGAAAGGGTAAACCCCTTTCCAATCACGTATTCCAATCACCTTGATTGGAAAAGGGTTTTACATTCCAATCAGCATTCCAATCAGCATTCCAATCAACATTCCAATCAGCATTCCAATCAACATTCCAATCAGCATTCCTATCGCATTCCTTTTACATTCCTATTAGCATTCCAATCAGCATTCCAATCAGCATTCCAATCAACATTCCAATCAACATTCCAATTAGCATTCCTATTAGCATTCCAATCAACATTCCAATCAGCATTCCAATCAGCATTCCAATCAACATTCCAATCAGCATTCCAATCAACATTCCAATCATCATTCCAATCAACATTCCAATCAGCATTCCAATCAACATTCTAATCAGCATTCCAATCAACATTCCAATTAGCATTCCTATTAGCATTCCAATCAGCATTCCTATCAGCATTCCTATCAGCATTCCTTTTAGCATTCCTTTCAGCATTCCTTTTACTTATCGCAATTTACATTTTCATTTTACTTAGTAATAGATAACCAAACCATTTTCATTTCCACCAAGAACAATTGAGTCGCACTTTGAACCGGAAATCAATTCGAGAAGATACCGAGAAAACGAACTTTTTTCAACTAGTAAAATCTCAAACATTAGTTTGTCAGAATCTTGAGTTGTTAAGCTAAATCTAACAAAGATGAGATAAAACTAAAAGTGTGTGTGTTTTCACACTTTTCTACAACACAAGAAATGAAACTAATCTAGGGTATTTATAGACTGGAAATGTAAAGTGGTTGGGGTTGGTGACGTGTTAGAACCAATCAAAAACTTCCACGTGGAAAAATATGCTCAATTGAGTTTTGCAGGTTATGAACACATTTGGGCTTTTCTTTGTTGTTGATCTTTAGTGTAATTGAGCACGTGGGATAAATTTGTCTTCCTTTTGTAAGCATTTTTGATGTTTTGATCTTTTGCTGAAATTGCCTCTAGCTCTGGAACGATTCTGGGCTGTTGGGAGGTTGAAGATGCAACGTGGCAAGATTATATTGGTTGTGGGAGTGTCACACGGATTGTTATCCGTTTTGTGAAATATGATTGGTGGATTGAAGTACTGTTGTGATTCGCCCACATATTATCTCTCATATTTATTACCAACCACAGCTGGCAATCCACTTCCTCAAAATATCTTTTCTGATTAGTCTATTTACTTTCACACAGATTGAACTTGAATTGAACTTCCAAAGTTGGCAGAATTAGCCCTTGTACTTGGCAGAATATGATTTTGAGCTAAAATCTTCATTTCTTTGGCATAAATGGTCCTTCAAACTTCATTCTTGAACACAATTGATCCCTTTGACTTAGTTGACTGAAAATTGACCAGATTTGACTTTGATCTTGACTTTGTCATATTTACACTTTTGGTCCTTCATCTTTGGCAGATTGTCAAGACAGGTCCTTTGTCTTGAAAGTCTTGTCACTTTTGATCCTTCTTTGTCTTTTTCATCAAATTAAGCTTGATTTTCCTTTGTTTGCTTGAAATTGTATCCCTCTTACCTATTTGAGCACAAACACAAAACATACCACATAATTCCGCTTTATAGCACAATGTTTAAGTATTTTTCTTGTATTTTTAGGGTGATTTGTTGACAAATTGATATGATTTTTTGCTCATATCAAATCCCCTACACTTGAACATTGTCATGTACTCATGCAATGCTATATATTAAAGCACAAATTTACATTCTCCTCATAATTAATCCACCTTGGCCATTATGGAATGCATCTACACTACTCTACACTATATGATGCATGATTTTGATTTTGATAATGCAATGCACAAGATACAATTCTATCTATATTTTTTTGGTTTTTCTTGAAATGGTTTTGATGGAAATAACTCATAAAGAAATCATTGACTTAGATTAGGGCTTGGGGTACCATGGACATTTATCACCCTCAAGTTTCACTTTCCCTCATACCAAGCTTAAAAATGGGATCATTGTATTCACAAGTAAAAAGTGCATCAACTTATTCATGACAATTAAATGTGGAACCGGTTATTATTTGAGCAAATTTCTTGTGAGCAAATTTGTCATTATTTCAAGTGTGAAGTATAAGAAATGCAAAATCCAAAAATAAGGAAGCACGGTTTTAATCCTAAGCAATCCTCTCATCCATTACTTGAAAAACCACTCACAATTAATATAAGTCCATTTCAAGAGTAATAAGTCATTCGCCTTATGTGTAAAATCCTCATGTCATGCTTTCATAAGTAGATACACACTCGCTAAGGAAAGAAAAATAAAACTCACGCAATAATTTACATCCACCATCTTTTTGAGACTTTGGATCTTCAACCCCGCAACCCGTCAAGGTAATATTGGATTGGAGCAATCTATTGAATCTCCGTAACCCTTCAAGGTAATATTGGAACTCAATAGTCACTATTATTAACACCACACTGCCCCTCTTAGGAGTCTTGTATAATTATTTTTTTTCTTCTTTTTTTTTCTCTTTTTTCTTCTAGCCACTCATATTTTTGTAAGCCGCTCTTATTTTTCTTTATTCCTCACAAAGAAAGTTTAAAAGAATAAAAGGAAAAACACCCGCTAAATATTGAGCATGACATAAGTCTAGTACACATAAAACGTTCTAACTTAGAATCTTAAGACGTACTTATATCAACCATGAATGATTAGACAAAAATGCATAAGAGATTACAAACCAATTAAAACCATTCTTGATTATTTATTAACAATATATACATGCGAAGAAAATAGAGGCAAAGAAGAGAAGGGTTTAGCCACAAGTAATTATCATGAAGTTTATCTAGCCCTTTTATACTTGCTTCAACTCTATCATTTCCCATTCTCCACAAATTTAAAGTCTCAAAAGAATATTGATAATCTTATGAATCAATAAGGTGGGTTGAAGGTTTCTAGAGAGAGAAAGTAGTGAGATAAAGTGAGAGAGAAATATGTGTTTCTTTATTAAATGAAATGAGAAAATGACCAACAACCAACCCCTTTCCATGGTGGAAAAGGGTATTATATCCAAGCCACTAATGGGCTTGGGTCGACCCATGACAAGCCCATGGGCCGGTTTTTACTTAACTAAATAAGCAAACATTAACTACGAGCTATACAACATTAATAATATTGTGGAGTGACCGATACTTCTAAATATACGTTAAAAACGTATTTCTAACAATCTCCCCCTAAGGGAGGTCACTCCACGTTACACAGTTCTAAACCTAGCATACTATACTAAGTCTTCGTTCTTCAGCTCGTAGTCATTTCTTCTTTTCTTTTTGTTGTGAATATGTTGATTTGATCTTTTAGGCTTTGGCTTGAGAGCATTTTTCTTTTGACCAATCACGTGCGATCTTTGCCTTCTTGTGAATCTTGCCTCCTTGTGACTCCATGTTCCACACACTTATGTCTTTTGTTGAAATCTTGAAAGCTTCAGAGTTTGGCACAGCAGAAGACTTCATTTTGTACTTTCTTGAATTTTGTTGAACTTTGATGCAGAAAAACATAAGCATGTGGGAACGACTTCAGCTGGTACACCGTAACGCCACCGTCTTCGCAGCAACATGATAAGACACGAATGAAATGGCTTAGAACATTTCATTCTAAATCGATAGCGTTTTACCTCCGGTCGGTGAAGACCGTTGGACGATATTAGATATCGTACCTGTGACGCATAGTTTCAATTAAGTAACTTCCTGACAGGATTTCGCGGGTAAACCCGTTCTCTTTATTCGACGATCACTAAGCTTGACTGCGAACAAAAAGAGTGAATCACTTGGATAAATTATCCTTGTGATTGAAGCTGTCAATTCATGAAACCTGGAACAAGTGAATTTCAATTAAGATTTTCACCATCGTTGCTTTCTAGTTATCACGAGCTTGATTCATAAAGAATCTTGCACGTCACCTACCAAGTGCTGTTTGATGTTAACACTAGAAGGATTTCCACTTGTCACTGTGAACACTAAAGAGTGTCACTCTGAGTGTTCTGACAAGATCATACGATAATGCGTAGAGGCCTAGAACGAGTTTAAGTTCAATTAAGAATTAAACTATTGTTTCTTTCTAGTTTTTCACAAGATTGGTTCTTAAAGAACCGCACGTGTAACCTACCATGAGCTTGTTTGATGTTGGCTCAAGCAGGATTTCCATCTTCATTGTAATACTTGCGTATTACTCGGATGTTTTGGCAATATTACAAGAATACTGCGTAGGACTCATAAAGATCTCTTACTTTTCACAGTGTGTGAGAAAGCAAGGAATAAATGGAAAGTGTCCTAATGAGACTTTTGATGATCTTGTGGCTCTAGACTCGATAGTGCGTTTTGATTTAGTGAGCGATGGCTGGAGAGGAGTGCCACCTTTTCAATATCAGTCTATTCGGAGTGAATAAACCAATAGATAACGTGTTGATCTCCGTGTGATTAAAACAAATACCTTTTGAGAGATATTTGAGTTAGCTGGGAAGGGTTGTGCATTGCATCACTGGGTCCATGATCTCTTTCTTCAATATCGAGAATCATTAACCAATGATCTCAATAGCATATGTATTGACCCGGTTTCTGCCTAAAGTTGTAAGGAGGGCTTCTTTCTTTACACCCTTTATCTTTACATTTCTTTTTCATTATTCAACCCCTTCAGTACTTACCAATACATCATTACTAGCACCTTGTTGTGATTGTTCCAGTGCTAGCATCAGTAATTAGTCGGTACTCTGCTACGTTCACAATCTTTCTCCATCTTTCCTAGGACTTCTAATTCTATCTAGAGAATTGTCCTTGGGAATATTCCATCGGCTCTGATGAATCATTAGACTAATACCTATTCCTACCACCTTTTTGTCACCACATCCGTCGTGAATAAAGCGTGTTTTGGGAAAGTATAGTCACCATGAAAAATCCTTGAAAAATCACTTAAGGTACTTGTGATATTGAAATCAAGAGTTTTGTACCTTAAGTGTTTTGTTCATCAAAAAAACACTCCCCCTTAACACGTGCTTTACACATATTAAGTTGGATTATCGTTAAGCCTTTTTCATCTTTTAGCCAAGTATCATTTAAGTCTCCTTAATCCCATTTTCTCCCCTTATCCAAAATGTTAACCATTAATATTTGGGATATTGAACGGATTAACGGGTCTTTGGGTAAAAATGAAATAAATGTTTGGCCATAGAACATATTAATGCTCCCCCTTAAATTAATAAGGGTTAATTGTAGTGCTTTAGTATGATATATTTTGAAAGATTTAGAATCTCGTGAGAAATTCTTGAAAAATTATGATATCTTAACACCACATCAAGCCATAAAAGCACAATATTCACAAAATTTACATATTCACAATTAAAACCAATATAGAGTGGACCTGAGATGTACGGCCCATTAGATGGATCGTTGCAGTAACTTGTAGTGCACTCCATATGGTCTACCACCAACGAATTTTTCTAAGCTCCTCATCAATCTACGTTCCCGGAGCTTTTCATCAATCTTCTTGATCACATATGTCGCCATCTACTGATAAGCCGGATGCCAATCCTCAATCATTTATGGTAATGTCTCGCCAGAATTGAGATGCTCCAATTTTCCTCTGACGAATATGAGAGTCTCATCACTGTACTTATGAAGCTCACCTATCCTCATAAACTTCATGATCCCACGACTGTTCATGTAGAAAATCCCGTACATCGGAACGGTAATGCCGGTATAGGGACATCTTTTGACATGTTGAGGTAGGACTTGATTCATTGGACGGGTCATGTTAAGCTTCCTTTGGTAGCCTTCAACTCCCAATTGAAGATCTTCAACTCTTTTCTTGATAACAACGCTTTGTGTGAACATACGAAGTGCTGTATTCAAGGCAATGATTTCTTTACGAGTAAGATGGGTAAGTTGATCACGGGTCATCATAAGCAACATGTCTTCGATATCTTCAAGACGAATGATAAAAAAGTCTCCCTGCTGTATCTTGTATTCTCTGTCATCCTCCCTTTTCAGACGAATCTCCGTCACATGATGATAGCCATTCTTGGGTTCAGTCTTCAGTCCCAAAATACTTGTGATGCGAAGATTGGATCTAACGATACTTCCTGAATTGGCTAAGCAGCAACCTCTGTATGCCCTTCGGACTCGCTCGTCCCAATGTGATGCACCTATAACAGCATACATATCATAATTACGATTTACCTTTGGGACCCAGAGGCGGTTGACCTTTTCTTCGATATAAGGTATTGTCCCCCAATTAGCAGCTTTCAACAAGGTCAGGGAGGTCGCGTACTTGGATGAACCCTTGAGGAGATACTCAAGATCATTGGTGACAAAGAAGTCAAGAGCAATTTGATTATCTTGAGATGGATCAAGTGGAGGTGGAGCTCTTTCTGACTCATGAAGGCCTGGCCTTTGAATGGTATTGAGATCTTTCAGGACCTCTTCAGCATAATACTCGTACTCCATGCGGCTTAATCTGGTTTTGGCGTGAAGTCTCTTGTCCTTTAGCGCTCTCTTTACCAAAGACGGAGTGACCGAAGATTTGAACTCATAAGCCCAAAATGCACACAAGTCTATCGGACTACGGATACGGAGATATAGAACATCTCTATCAGCGTCTATGATTGGATCATATTTTGCAGCTGTCGTGATCCAAGCTTATGGCGGTGCAGTTTCATCGATCTCCAAAGTATCCGCCCAGTCCCGTGTGCTTGACTCGGGAACAGTAGATTCTGGTTCTTTTTGTAGAGGAGTAGAAACATGAACACTTGCTGGTTCTGATTCAGGCATTTCGGCGGTATCATGAACAGGCGAGTGTTGTGCAGATTCAGGTTCAGTTACTGGTTCTGCAATCACAGGAGCAACAAAAGAACTAGCAGGTTTAGTGGTAACAGGTATAGAAACAGAAACAGATGTACCGGGAATCGATGATGCAGTAGCAGCATTAACATCATGGCGCCACTTGGTTCGTCCTGATTCCATAGATGTGGACTTTTCCTTTCGAGCAGCATCTTTCTGAGACTTGGTACCGGACTTGGATGGTTTCTTTTTGCTGGCAGCCTTGTCCCCTGTTTCATCGTCATCGGACTGATCAGGCTGGTCACTTTTACCACCATCATCCTCATCATCATCCCCGTTTCTACCCTTATCACTCTCCTCGTTTTGATCACCACCATCACCATCATCATCATCATCACCATCATCACCATCACTACCTTTTTCATCACCATCATCATCATCATCTTCTTCTTCTTCACCATCATCCTCCTCTTGTTCATTATCTTCCTTTTCCTCCTCATCCAAAATATAGTAAGGTACCACACTTCCAAACATCTTAAACAACCGATCATCCTTTAAGATAGCTTCATTGAGTGCTTTGTAGAGTGTCCGCTGAACTTTAGACTTGTCAAAAGATCCAACTTCCTTCATGCGAGCTTTGAGGATCTTCTTTAATTCAAAATCCGTTAAGTAATATGCAATTTTATAAGCTGACTCGGAAGGGTTGGACGACTTAATCATCAAGTTATCAGCCGCAAGTTTCCTCATCTCATCACGCAGTTTTGGCATAAGGGACTCAACAGATTCATTCACTCTCTCTACAATAGAAGCTTCAAGTGTTTCTTTCTGCTCCTTATATTTATCCTTTATAGCTTGAAGTCTCGTAAATCGTGCTTCATACTTATCAGCTTCAGCCTGTTTGACCTGAGCAAGTTCTTCTGCATGAGCTTTACGTGTCAACTCCATCTCTGCAGTGAACTTAGCTAGCATCTCTTCTTGGGCTTTCTTGGATGCCTCTTCACTTTCCACTCGTCGAAATAGCTCTTCTCGAAGTTGATCCATCTCTTTTCTTTGATTTTCCGTGTGTTTATCCAACATTTCTGCCATTACAAATGCAGCCATTGAAGATGGTGCAGAGCTACTCTGGGATGGTTGAAGAGGCATGGTTGTGTTTACAGTACTCATGACAGAATTAGGTGGAGATGGAGGGAATGGTGTTGGCACTGGTCGGGTTGGTAAAGGCTGGATTGGTGGAGGTTGAGTTACAAGAGGCTGTGTAGTCACAATGATTGTTGTAGCACCGGACTCCTTCTCAACACTTGTTGTATCAGCAATGGATGTCTCCTTCGATGCTGAGTAACGTTCGGGTGATCCAAACTCACTAATGTTATGTGGCTCCTCGTATTCTTCTTCAACATCCATCTATGCACCCGAACCACTACCGCCCGTGTCTCTCCTACTCTTTTCAATAGCCATCTTCATTAACTTTTTCTCACTCTTTTGAGTTAGCTCGGGAGTAGGATCGTCATCAACATCTTCTTCATCGTGAAGAACAAGCTCGTCAGCCGTGCTCTTACCCTTCTTACCCTCAGTCTTTTTCTTCTTGGTTTTGGGTTCAGATAAACCAACTGTTTGCTTGCGTTTACCTTTACTCTTGACCGTAGTAGACGAGTCTTCTCCTGTCTGAAGGCTTGCTTTTTGATTCTTGATTTCTATTAGCATATTCTTGTAATCAGCAGAAGCGATAATCTTATCTGTCAGGAGATGACTGGGAATAGGACCAGGGATAACAACATTGGAGTGAGTTTCTTGCCTTAAGTCCACCAGATCATCAGCATCCATTGTGTGGTGACGGCTACCTACACGCTTATCAATAGACGCATCGTTTTCCATAAAATAATGTATGATTAGCTTTATGAACCTAGGGTACTGGTAACCTTTAGCCTTAGTCTTCGTGTTTGTGAAGAGTTGAAAAATAAACTCTCCCCACAACAATGATGCATAATCAATACCCATACCTTTGAACATACCATAGAACATCTTGATGATTGGCGGACGCACAGCATCATACCCAGTCGTTTTGGGTGTGAGACATCGGCTGAGAATACCAAAAATCGCTCTCCAAGGTTGACCCACTTTGGCTGTGGTAAAATCAGACACTATTCATAAGTCCGCACATCGAATAGCAGAGAACATCTCCATGAGCTCGTTCTTGGTCGGGTTCGCTGAGAATGTTGTTCCTTTGGGTGACTCCCGAAAACCAAAGATCTTGCGGAAGTCTGACACGGTGAGAGTCTGTTTCTTGTTGTCCAGGAAGAATGTGATCTTGTTTGACGTCTTCTCTTTGGTTGCCCAGAATTCGTACATGTAGTCGAAGGGCACCGAAGCACTATCCCTTAGCGCATTCTTGAAGTGAGAATTGTCAAGAATGGCTGAACCTACCTTGAATCCATTGTGAGTGGAATGAGAGAACTCCTTCAACCGGTAGTTGTTTGGAATGAACTTGAGGGTTTTGGCCTCGGCAATGGCTGCTGCTCTAGAGTCTTGTATTTGTTGCACGGTTGGGTTAGTCATTGTTTCTGCTTAAGATAAAACATAAAAGTTGATACATACAAATATGAATATCATTATGAATTTATACCTAAGCATTATACATATGACATAATCCCTTAAGCTTTTAAAACACTCAAACATCCTTCATTCGGAATAAACATTTAATTCGGAATAAACTGGTCTATCCGGAATAAACAGGTCTATCCGGAATAAACAGGTCTATCCGGAATAATCTGGTCTATCCGGAATAAATAGGTCTATCCGGAATAAACTGGTCTATCCGGAATAAACTGGTCTATCCGGAATAAACTGGTCTATCCGGAATAAAGTGGTCTATCCGGAATAAACTGGTCTATCCGGAATAAACTGGCCTATCCGGAATAAACTGGTCTATCTGGAATAAACTGGTCTATCCGGAATAAACTGGTCTATCCGGAATAAACTGGTCTATCCGGAATAAACTGGTCTATTCAGAATAAACTGGTCTATCCGGAATAAACTGGTCTATCCGGAATAAACTGGTCTATCTGGAATAAACAGGTCTATCCGGAATAAACAGGTCTATCCGGAATAAACAGTTCTATCCGGAATAAGTGGTTTATCTGGAATATTTTTGCCAAACACTTTCTCATTCGGAATACTTAAAGACGTGATCTAAGATCGATTAATCTAAGCTCATCTGAGTGTTTTCAGCTTTCTAAAGGCAACTAAACTAAATCTCAACCTATTCCGCGTGAAACCCACTTAATACCCTAATCAATTAACATCTAATCAGCTATAAACCCTAATTTGATTAACCCTAATTAAATTGGATTAATTAAGTGGATAAAACAACGAATTTAGACGAATTAAAAGCGATTATGTACCTTTGATAATCGAATGAAACAAATTAATTGAGTAAAAAGTCGCGAGTTTTGAGCTTTGTGTGTGTGTAAATGGCGGCCAAGGAGAAACAGAAAAGAGAAAGGAGAAGAATGAAAGAGAATATGGGGGGTGGGGGGGTTGACTTGGTCAATCTTTTCAGGTTTTACCCTTTTTCACTTTTAACCCCTACACTTTTCATTCTATGACACTTAAAGTTCCTTAACTCTTCTTTTAGTTTTCTCTTTTAGTTAAGTACTCTTAGGTTAACAATTGTTAACTTAATTAACACTCGTTAGACCTATCTCATTGTATTAACAGTTCTAGCCCTCACACAACTTAAACATCGCATCCTATTAGCAAATAACCGAGACCTAAAGCAAGTCCTATCCCATTGATCAAGCACAAGTCGTATTCTAAAGCAAGTCCAATCATTAACCATTTAGCCAATTAATTTTCCTCGAACACTTTTGAAAGCCGTTTTGATGACGAAGACGATTTAATATTTTCTCCCCCTTAAACGATGACCCGTTTTCTATTTAAAGAGCTGTAGTCATTGTTTAAAGAGTCAAATATTGATGAAAACATTTTCCAATTAATGTCTTGAAAAGATAGATTCGTGGTGGCAATAAGATTTCTCTTATTTTGACAAATTAATGCACTGAGACGTACACTAACTCGTGTATGACCAAGTTATAAAGTAAACTTGATCCCTTTGCATGATTTGGCTTGTAAATCATGCCCAAGAAAATTAATTCCCGTTGTGAGCCAACGTTTTCCAAGGAAATACGTGACTTTAATGCGAAAAGCGGGTTGCAGTTTGAAATAACTACAAGCCATAATGGGCATGTTTTAAAAATGTACAACTTTTATACGGACTCTATTTATGGCGCCGTGTCAATATTGATCGACATTTCTAAAGCCGTAAATATTACCGTACTAAAAGACATGCCCGATTAAAAAAGAAAATATTTTTGGGTTTTCTTGGTTTTATATTTTTATGGTTTTTCTTGGTTTTATATTTTTTATGGTTTTTGTAGGTTTTATAGTTTTGTATTTTTCTTTTTGTGGTTTATATATATACGATAATATACATGATCACGAAAAAAGGATACGCATGAATAGTTTACCACCACTATTCTGCTGATTCTTCTGCCAACTCTTTGAGAGTCGCTGGAGAGAAGATTTCATGCCAAGCTTGTCGATCAAAAACTCGATTCGTCCTCGATCTAAGGCTTTTGTGAACATATCTGCCAGCTGATACTCAGTGGTGACAAAATACAGCTCGATCACTCCGTTTTCCACCTGCTCTTTAATGAAATGGTAGCGAATGTCGATGTGCTTTGCCCGGGAGTGTTGAATGTAGTTGCAGCAAAGGGCAATGGCGCTCTTGTTGTCACAATACATCAGAATTTTGTTAAATCCAAGACCGTAGTCAGTTAGTTGTGATCTCATCCAAAGGACTTGAGCACAACAACCGGACATGGCAATGTATTTAGCCTCCGTGCTAGAAATTGCAGCGCTTTTCTGCCTTTTTGAAGACCAACTAATCAATCTGTCTCCAAGGAGTTGCACAGACCCAGAATTGCTACGCCTCGTGTCTTGACACCCAGCATGATCGGCATCTGCATATGATATTTAAGCAATAGAGGAATATTTCGGATACCATAGACCACGATGAAGTGTTCCTTTGAGATACCGAAAGATCCTTTTAACAGCATGTAGGTGCTTTTCGGTAGGCCGAGCCTGATACCGGGCACACATGCATACGGCAAATTGCAGATCAGGCCTGCTAGCAGTCAGATAGAGAAGGGTGCCGATCATCCCTCGGTAGAGTTTTGGATCGACAATAGTCCCATTCCTATCTTCATCTAACTTGGATTTCTCCACCATTGGAGTGTCCACGGGGTCACAATTTTCAAAGTTATATTTCTTTAATGATTCTAGAGCATATTTGGATTGATTAATAAAGATGCCTCTGGGATTCTGAGAAATTTGTAAACCTAAGAAAAATGAAATTTTTCCCATCATTGACATCTGAAAGCGTGTGGACATTATCTTCTCAAAGCGGTTTGACAATTCTATGTTAGAGGCAACAAATATTATATCATCAACATAAATTTGTACCAGTATCATGTCGTTGTCCTCCTTGAGAGTGAATAGAGTTGGGTCCACCTTGCCTTTGGAGAAGCCTTCCGAAATGAGATATGTTGAAAGGAGATCATACCACGCACGTGGAGCCTGTTTCAACCCATAGAGAGCCTTCTTAAGCTTATACACATGGTTAGGAAACTCCGTGCTAACGAACCCATCCGGCTGACTAACATAGACTTCTTCCCTTAGTTCACCATTCAAAAATGCCGTCTTCACATCCATTTGATAGACGATCATGTTCATATGAGCAGCATACGCAAGGAATAGTCTAATAGCCTCCAATCTTGCAACAGGAGCAAAAGATTCTTCAAAGTCGATACCCAAGGCTTGTTTGTATCCTCTAGCAACCAATCTAGCCTTATTCTTCAAGACTCCACCCATCTCATCGAGTTTAACCTTATAAACCCACAACAAAGTAAGGATGTTTACCTTGTCAGGGAGAGGAACTAATTCCCATACTTCAAGTCTTTGGAATTCATTTAGTTCCTCTTGCATGGCTTCAATCCAAGATGATTGAGTCATAGCATGTTGCCAGTTTTTAGGTTCAACTTCGGAGAGAAATGCATCAAAATAGCAATAGAGTGCACTCTCTTGTAATTGATGGCGTGTAGAGACTGGTCGATCGAGACCTCCAATAATATTCCTAATTGGGTGATCTTTTGTCCATTTGGTGCTGTGATTTTCAATCCGTGGTGGTCTGGAGTGAACGATTGTAGGAGCTTCTTCTGAGGTAGACGCGGCTGAAGGATTTTCAGGTATCGGTATACCAAAGAATAGAAGCTCTTGTAGGTGAGCATATTCCAAATCGTGATCAATAGAATCCTCTTCAACATCATTAGGCACAAGTAAGGGTGAAGATTCAAGTGTAGTTTGAGAATTACTTGGTAGAGGTGCATCCGGTTCAATGTGAATTGAAGATGCATTTGATAAAGCTTCATTAGCTTGAGCAACAACTTCAGGGATTGGAGCTATCACTACAGGTGCTGGAACTTCATCACTTGGGGGATCAAAGAATTCATCAAACAAAGGTTGAAATAGTTTATCTCACTCGGGCCTTGTAGGTGGTATAAATGATGTGAAAGTAGGATTATTGGGAACTAATCCGGAACTAATAGCACCGGTTCCCATCTCGTGAAGCGCGGGTTCAGAGCTACGTTACTCAGAAGCCATCGCTCTCAGCTCATCAAAATCTGCGTCCATAGTTTCTACTATCTTACCAAGACGACGGTTGTAAATTCGGTATGCTTTCTTGGAGGGTGAGTAACCAATGAAAATACCTATATCGGCTTTCGGTTGAAGTTTGCCCAAGTTTTCACTATTAATGTTTGGATAACAAAGAGCACCAAACACATGAAAGAATGAAACATCGGGTTTACGATCATGTAGAAGCTCGTAAGGTGTTTTTCCATGGCGTTTCTGAATGATAGAACGGTTTTGGGTGTAACATGCAGTAGATACAGCTTCTGCCCATAAGAATAATGGAGCGTTCGCATAAATCAGCATAGTCCGAGCAGCTTCCATAAGCGTACGATTCCATCTTTCAACGACACCGTTTTGTTGTGGAGTACGTGCAGCGGATGTTTCATGTGAGATACCAACTTCTTCATAGTAATCACGAAGAGTCTGGTTGACGAACTCTGTTCCATTATCAGTACGAATACGGCGGACAGTAGTATTTATACGTACCTGAATGAATTTCAGGAAAGTGATGATAGCCTTTGGTGCTTCATCCTTTGTACGTAGAAATCTAACCCATGTAAACCTGGAGAAATCATCCACAATAACAAGAATAAATTTCTTACCGCTCACACTTTCGGTTCGCATTGGCCTACAAAGATCCATATGTAAAAGATGAAGTTTTTCTTGATTGGTGTCTTCAGCTTTGGGCTTGTATGACTTCTTGGTGCTTTTCCCCCTTGAACACGCGGAACATAAATGGTCCTTGTGAAATTTGAGCTTTGGAAGACCACGAACTAATTCGCTTTTAGCCAAATGATTAATAGCACCAAAGTTGAGATGAGATAATCTGCGATGCCATAACCATGACTTGGTCTTAGATGCTTTGGAGAGAAGACATAATGGAGAGGCGGCCATCATGTCTTGTAGGGACAAAGTATAAAGATTTGCACCACGAGACCCCTTCAACAAGTCTTTTCCTTCCAAGTTGCGGATGAAACAAGTATGTTGTCGAAAAGCAACCTCTAGGTTGGAATCACAGAACTGTCCTACTGGAAATAAATTATGACCAAGACCTTCTACATAGTATACCATTGAAATCGTAACATTTTCAATATGATATTCACCATACCCTATTATCTTTGCAATATGATCATTACCAAATTTAACCATTCCAAGAAACTTGCTGACGAAATTTCGGAGCATCGAGCGATCTCCGGTCATATGCTTTGAGCAACCGGAGTCCAAATACCAGAGAATGATTTGGACCACCTGAAAATATCACCAGACGAGGACAATGTATAGGTTTCGGAATCTGAATGTTCCTTGTTAT
The DNA here is from genome assembly GCA_025667525.1 of Glebionis coronaria. Classification (NCBI taxonomy): domain Eukaryota; kingdom Viridiplantae; phylum Streptophyta; class Magnoliopsida; order Asterales; family Asteraceae; genus Glebionis; species Glebionis coronaria. The sequence goes on along the minus strand of JANFOE010000322.1, from coordinate 1,768,264 downwards.
TAGCAGGTACAGATTTAATGATCTTAGATTTGCTAACCTTAGGTTTCTTAGATTTCCTAGCCTTCTTCCTAGTTGGTGGTGTAGATTCAAGTTGGCTTAAATCCTGAGGTATTTCTTCACTTATATGCACTATAGTGGGGGCTGACCTAATTAAAGGGCGCGATTTCCATACTTTAGTGCCAGTGTGCCTAATTAAAGGACGCTGAGACCTAACCTCAATGGATGCATTCCTAGTTAAAGGGCACATTTTTCCATCTAATGTAAAGGTCCTACCAGTGGGACGCCATTGCCATCCAACTTGGGTACGAGTTCTCCCAGTTGGATTCCATTCAAGATCATTCCTAATGGCATTCATTTCGTTCACATGATCAATAAGACACAAATCATGACGTTGGGAAAACATGCCTTCATTACAATTCCAACATTTCAAATTAGAATTCACAAATGGTTTAGGCTTCTGCACAGGCGCAGAGCTTTTAGTCTTAGCAACATGATTCTTTTTATTTAAATCTGAAATAACATTCCTAGGGTGAGCTTCTAATTTCTTCTTGATGGTACTACTAGTGGAGGGCTTGATCTTATCTTTCTTGAGTGGCGATCCTTTAGCCTTAGTAGACTCTTTTAATCCTGTAGAAGGCAAAGTGGGAACATTAGCAACAGATTTTAAAGGTGCCTTAGTTGAAGGTGCCAATGACAGTTTTGCTCCTGGGGTCTTATTGAATGGAGTTACAGCAATGGGTCGATTAGTGAGTAGTGCAGAACCCGGTTTTCCTATGTATTGCAAATATGCTAAGCAATATTGAACTCGCTGAATATATGCATGAGCTGAATAATAGTGACTGCTTGAGGGATCTAACGCATACAAATCATCTAAAATATCCCTAACAAGGTCCACATGCTTAATTGCATTCATCATATAAACATCGTAAGTATCCGGATTTTGCTTATGGCGCGGGTTCTTATAGAGCACTACTGAATTGGTTGATGGAGCACTAGAGGACGGTGCAGAGTTGGTAGCTAAGTTATTAACAACTTCTTGTCGGGTGAGAAGAAGTGTCTCCTTTAACTCAGCCAAGACCATGTTTTTGTCAATGAGCTGGATATTTAAGTCAGAGATTTCCTCACACTTTTGGTTCAGTTGTTCAACATAAGATTGTTAATGTGCTGATTAAAAGCTAAGCGTTCTTCTATTGAACCATAAAGAGCGGATAGTCCCTGTCTTGCCCGATCCATCTCCCCTAGAATAGACGAAAGTCTAGTTTCTAAGCACTGGTTTTTAGACTCTGCAGCCTCTAGTTCCAATTTTAGTGTTTCGTTCGATGACACATCTCTCTTTAATCTCATAATCTCTTCCTCTAATGCCTTAACTATCTCAATCATCTTGTCACTCGTCTCAACACTGTTTTCACAACCATTTGTTATCAAAAGATCCTCATTTTGAGTTTGCTGTTTTAATTCTAAAGATATACAATGTTGTTCAAGTTGATTAAAGCGTTTTGTAAGTAAATTGTAAGAATCTTGAAGCTTTAAAAATTCATCGTTAGACTCGTGACAAGAATGATTATTTACCTCATTTACATTCTCAGCAATATTTACAGAGAGATCATGCACATCATCACATATATTCACAGCATCACAGTTATTCATAGCGGATGTAAGCTCATTCGAATAATTAACATTCACAGTAGTAAGCACATCACACGAAATTACTTGGGACACGAATCGGTCATACTCGAATAAAATCTTTTCCTTTTCAATTAATTGTAGTTCGTAAGCGGTGTCCATTTCATAAAACACTTTTTGAACTTCTTTAATTTCAAACTAGCGATTTTCCGGAAGAGATGCAAAACTTCCTTTTAGACTTTCGACAAATGGATTGATCTCATTCTTAAACACCTCGTTCATGTGTTCGAAAGCCCATTCTCCGGCGTTTAGACCATTTGAAGTCGTACATTCCTGGATGACCTTGTCAAAACTAGCAAAGTATTGATTAATCTCTTGCAAGTTTATCCATACAGTGCTAACAGGTGGAAGATCCTTTGGAATTTCCTTAGGTCCTTCCGTTTTGACAAGTGTAGGAAGGGTACTAGGGTTTTCTTCATTTAACATGTAGGTTGGTGTTGTGATGAGATCTTTATCAATATGGAAGCGAATTCTAAAGTCCGTTTTTGCAAGCTCCTGATTCATCTTAAAATAATCACACTGGGGATATTTTTCAAAGTTGTATGACCGATTCTCATCAACTAGATCCTTATTTGTGCGATCCTCTAAAATAACAATCGGATCTAAGACCAATCCTAATTGGGTTGCATTATAAAGTCTTGGACTATGGATAAAAGCTTGTCTTGCATACCGTGGGTTGGGGGAAGGTCTTTTTGACGCGATAAGTTAAACTCTCTAAACGATGCGTCAAATAAGTGCACTAGTTGAGAGGCAGCGTATTGTCTTAAAAGCAAATAATCTAAACTTCTAATCTTATTAGCCGCATTAATTTCCATTTCATTCTTTTTAGACTCGAGTAATTCAAAATCCGTTTGAAGTTTGTGAAAATTAGTGACCACTAACTCTTTTTCTTTAAGTTCGTTGGAAAGATCTGCTCTTAAGGTTTCAATTTCTTGCAAATGACCCATTTGTTTGTTTCGAAATTGATCATATTCGGGATTTGTTAGAACATTGGACGAAGGAACTAATTCCAAAGTTTGAACTTTTTCGTTGCACAAGGCAAGCTCAGCAGACAAATTCTTATTCTTAGCTAGGGTTTCTAAGAGTGCAGTATTCATTTGGCTAAGTAATTTTGCAGGAACCATGACCAAAACTTGTTGAGCAGGAATATGCGTATGCGAAATGGCTCCCGTGTAAAAACCCCAAAGTTGGTCAAATGCAGCGGAATAGTAAACGGGGTGTTACTTGGGTGGATCGATAGCACATAGCATATAGAGCAATGATCATAAATATCACTTTGAAACATATTACATGAATTAATCGTTCACATTTAGTATCTTGTCTGGAAACCACATTTACTATAAAACAGAAATAAATATCCCAGCCCGATGGTAAACATGATACTTCCTAAAATGCTGGAATCCAATGCATGAACCTGCTTACTTCCTAGAGAAAACATAAAAGTAAAATGTTGGGGTCAACACGAGGTTGGTGAATTCACAGGTTTAATTAATTAAATAAAGTATCAATATGCAAAGCACCACGATGGTAGCAGGACATCACAGCCCAACGCTACAGTAGTTCCTACTGCCCTGTAATAGAAGCTAGACATGATTCTCAGTAAGCCCATTTAGGTCTATCCTGATTGAGGTTTCCCTAAATCCGACAATGACATAAACCTGCTGCTCGGCCTAAGCAATACGTGACAGCTGATCATGACAGGCCGGGTGTTGTCAATACCCAAATAGATCTATCCATACATTTCGCGCTACACTATTAACTAATACAGTCCACGGGAATGGGGCAAACAGTAGGCAAATAAATTGTTGTTGTCTGTGCATGCTTGCATATAAATAGTTTTGTATGTTTTCTTCCCCAGTTATAAAACAGTAAAGATGGGGCCATGAACTCACCTTAGTGATAATGAGGTAGTGAGGATGATGTCACTGAATGACTGTCACAGTATAGTCACGGACTGGAGAAATTACCTAAGTAATTTAAATGTCTCAGTGAATGCAACAATAATAATGCATGATGAATGGTGCATATGAAAATGCATGATCACAATTTTATGAGTTGTTACGTTGGTTCAAGTGTTTGTTCTTATAGTGAAAGGAAAGCATATACATATTTTTGTTCTAAATATATATATATATATATATATATATATATATATATATATATATATATATATATATATATATATATATATATATATATATATATATATATATATATATATATATATATATATATATATATATATATATATATATATATATATATATATATATATATATATATATATATATATATATATATATATATATATATATATTAATTTGTTTAAGGAAAGAGGGGTCATAAATTAAATAAGTAGCTTTTATCTTATTTAATTTATCCTAAAGAAATAAATTACAATTTATTATGTTTTAAGGTTTTAAAGGAAAATGATTAACGGGGTTGTCAATTTCTTAGAGTTTGTAATAACTAAAGTGATTTATTTAACAAATGACATGTTTTATTACTTCTTTTAATTAAATAAGAAAACAATAAGTTCTTGTAAGTATAATAGTTTACAAAAGTAACTTTAAGTTTTCGTCCGTTAAGTTTATTGCATCGTTAGTCCTTGTTAGTTAATTCTATTTATGAATACGCCCCTAGGGCTTGGAAAACTATAGAGAAATGACCAAACACCCCCTCCAATCCCACGGAAAATTTATAATATGGGATTAGGGCTTGATCTTAGTTTCAAAAGTGACACAATAGGTCCTTGTGGTTTCTTTTAGCTCTCGGTTTGAATTTAACATACCCTATAGTTTCGAAAATGACACAAATGACCCTTGTACTATATAATAGTCACGAAAATAAATATGGACTTCATTTAATTTACAAACTTGGACACATCTTTCACCAATTGACAAAACCGGCCTAAAAAGTTACCCAAATTAATTAAATGGGCTTAGCTAGCCCATAATGGGTCACGGCTTGATTTGTTTATGCTTAATGGGTTAATAAAAATTTACTAAGTAAATATAGTAAGTAAAAGTAAATCTTAGTTTTACAAGTGGGCTTAATTTACCAAATGGGCTTATTAGCTTATGTAGTTTCGGCTTATATTAATCATTCTAAGGGCTTATTTACTTAGGCTTATGAGATTATGGCTTAGGTTTCTAAGAGCTTAAATAAGCCAACTAAGTCTCGGCTTATATTATTTTTAATGTTTCAAGGCTAGCTTATTTCTAGTACTACTTTCGGCTTATATAGATGTTTAAGCTTAAATGACGTGGCTTATATAGGTTTGCATGCCTTGGCTTATTTAACTTTTGAGGCTAAAGAGAAACTAGCATATAAGTTCTTCCTATGTCTTGGCTTATATAACAATATGGGCTTATACAGGCTTAATGGCTCGGCTTATTTTACTTTCATACACATTTTTAAGGCACTCACTTATAACTAGCTTATTTCTAGGAGTTTTAAGCAAGGTGTCCAACATGTTAGGACATGGTTAAGGATTTAGGGCACGAAAATCTTATCCACCATATGAGCCGTGGGCTCATAAGCCATATGGAAAGAATTTCATGAAGGTTTTACGTATGCATGGCAACCTAGGCTCGTTTCCTAAGTTTCTATATGCATGCCATGAGATGGAAAGTAAAAATGATGGAAATAGGTCCAAGGTAGACTATACTTACTTGTGTGATCAAGATGGTGACGAATGGGGTGATGTTGGCGTCGGTTTGCTTTAGACGAGACCTAGGGGTCTTGAATGCTAGTCTTCAATGCTTGGAGTACAAAGATATGGGTATTAAATGAGATGGAGGATTTCGTTAGCTCAAGGTGCTATGTGGGAGTGTTTCTTTGATCCGAAAGTAATGGTGTAAGGGTGAATGAGTGTAGATAGTTTTATAAATATCTAAGAGTGAAATGGGAATTGTGGTTTGGGGTAGGACACGGCAAGAAAGAGAGAGTGGCATAGATTTAGTGAATTTTGGGAAGTACTAGGAAGTACTAGTTTTAATGAAGCCTTGTTGTACACATGTCCCTTGAGGTCATTCAAGTCGTCGCCTACAAGGTCTTCCAAGGCAAGAATAGTGTTTTCATTTAAGGTTAGGTTGTACAAGGTGGAAAAGTGTGTGTGGTGAAGCATGTATACACGACTAGGAGTAAAGGGTGGGGTAGGGTTTGTAGATTTTTTTGAATTTGTTTTAAGTATAAGTTAGTTTAAGTGTATAATACTTTGTAGTGTTTAGGATTGGTTTTTGTTTTAATATTGGGGTCTTAGTATGATTACTAGGGTTATAAGTATGATGTAGTAGGAATAGGTTTGAGTCCTAATTTATTTGGTTAGGTTTTGGGATCCTTGGTGAAAGTATGGTCGTTTAGGTGATTTTTATTATATCAAAAGTATATTAAAAGAATAAAATGATTTAACGTAGTGTTCATGTATAAAAGTAATTGTCATCGTAATTTAAAGTCAATTATAGTGTGAGAATCACATATAAAATATTCAAATTTAAGAATTTATATATTTAGGTAGTCATTTAATAATTGTGATCATGACGTTGGATTTTTTTTAGAAATCAAAAGGATGTATGCAAGTGACCATATGTTCAGGTGACTTAAATTCCCTCATAATAGATTGTTTGTTGTCCAGTATGCTCTTGAAATGTAGTCATACAAATGTGGCCATGCTTTTATGATTAAAATACTCATAGTCACAATTAAAGGTTGTGATATAGTTGTTTCCATGTTCAGATGATTAAAATGATGTATGCTCATGTGATGCATATGATTGTTCAAAGGAATTCCTGCAAAGGTGATAGAATAAATATATATATATATCATGAGGTGACGTACACAATGTTGACATAGTCAAAACCTGAAATTTACAGGTTTTACAGCATAAACCCGTTATTTTAGCTTTGTCCTCAAAGCTTAAGATGACGTCACTGCTCAGGTGAAAAGGTGTGGGTACTTAGCTCTAAACGAGTCTTCGTGCTCCCAAGTAAACTCTGGACCTTTCCTAGAGTTCCATCGTATTTTAACTAACGGGATTTAGCTTCGTTTCAACTTCTTAACTTCTCTCTCCACGACTTCCACTGGTTCTTCTACAAATTGAAGTTTGTCGTCAAAATGGACTCCCTCCAATGGCATTGCTAACGGTTCATCTGCGTAGCACTTCTTCAAGTTTGAGACGTGGAATGTAGGGTGTACCCGGCTCAACTGCTGGGGCAACTCTAAGCGATAGGCAACCTCTCCAATTCTGGCAATCACCTTGAAAGGTCCTACGTAGCGTGGATTTAACTTCCCCCGTTTCCCAAACCGTACAACACCCTTCTAAGGTGATACCTTCAGTATAACACGACCACCTACAGTAAACTCCATAGGTTTACGCTTCATGTCGGCATAACTCTTTTGTCTATCCTGGGCAGCCTGGATTCGCTGCTTGATGAGGGTGATCTTCTCAGTAGTCTCTTGGATCAGTTCGGGTCCTGTCAGTTGAAATTCCCCCACCTCTGCCCAGCATACTGGTGATCGACATTTGCGGCCATAGAGGGCCTCAAATGGTGTTGCCTTAATACTGGCATGGTAGCTGTTATTGTAGGAGAATTCCACTAATGGAATGTGTTCGACCCATCCTTTTCCAAAGTCGATCACACATGCTCTTAGCATGTCTTCTAGTGTTTGGATTGTCCGTTCACTCTGACCGTCGGTCTGCGGATGGTATGCGGTACTCATATCCAGGTTCGTTCCTAAAGCTCGTTGAAAAGCTTTCTAGAAGTTTGATGTAAATCTGCCATCTCTATCGCAGATGATTGAGACTGGTATCCCGTGTCTCGTCACAACTTCCTTTAAGTACGTTTTGGCTAATTTGCTCAGAGAATCATGTTCCTTGATAGGTAAGAAGTGAGCTGATTTTGTGAGGCGGTCAACGATTACCCAAATTGTATCGTAACCATGGGACGATGTAGGAAGTTTGGTAATGAAATCCATGGTGATATTGTCCCACTTCCATTTTGGTATTTCGGGTTGGACTAACAAACCTGATGGTCGCTGATGTTCTGTTTTAAATCTAGCACAAGTCAGACATTTCTTCACGTAGGTGGAAATGTCTGCTTTCATGTTCGGCCACCAGTATAATTTCTTCACGTCTTGGTACATCTTTTCAGATCCGGGATGTATGGAGTACTTGGACTTATGAGATTCGTGCATGATCACGTTCCTCAAGTCTCCGTAACATGGCAGCCAGCTTCTTCCATGTAAGAACAATGTTCCGTCTGTTCTAGCTTCTAACTTTTCCTTACTTAGGTCCATCCTAAGCATTCCTCCTATGTCTTCCCTTCCGATATTCTCGGGCTTCTGTGCCTGGAGTTGGGCCTCCAATATTTGTTTGGGTAGGTCCAAGTTAATGGTCATGACTAAGGCTCGAACTCTCATGGGAGGATCAGTTCCCTTTCGGCTTAGTGCATCTGCGACTACATTTGCTTTTCCTGGGTGGTATCTGATGTCACAGTCGTAGTCGCTGAGTAATTCTATCCAACGACGTTGCCTCATGTTTAATTCCTTCTGATCTAGGATATGTTGCAAGCTTTTGTGATCAGTATGAACTGTGCACTTGGTCCCGTACAGGTAGTGCCTCCAGATTTTTAAGGCGAAAACTACGGATCCAAGTTCGAGATCATGGGTGGAGTAATTCTGCTCGTGATTCTTCAGTTGTCTTGAAGCATAAGCAATCACTTTCTGTCTCTGCATCAACACAGCTCCCAAACCTTTGTGCGAGGCGTCACAGTAGACAACGAAGTCTTCGTTACCTTCTGGTAGGGCTAAAATAGGTGCACTGCACAATTTTTGTTTGATGGTCTGGAACGTAGCCTCTTCTTTTTCTCCCCACACAAACTTTATGCCCTTCTAGGTAAGCTTGGTCATTGATTTAGCAATCTTAGAGAAACCCTCGATAAATCGTCGGTAGTAACCGGCAAGACCTAAGAATTGACGAATTTCCTTCGGCGACGTGGGAGATGCCCAATCTTTCACGGATTCGACTTTCGCGGGGTCAACTTGGATTCCTTTGTCATCAATCACATGACCGAGAAAGTGCACTTTAAGGATCCAAAAATCACACTTTGAGAATTTTGCGTACATCTTTTCTTCCTTAAGCAGTTTTAGTACTTGAGCCAGATGTTCTCCGTGTTCTTGCTCATTTTTGGAATAAATGAGGATGTCATCAATAAACACTATCACGAACTTATCCAGATAGGGTCTGCACACTCGATTCATGAGATCCATGAATATGGCTGGTGCATTGGTCAGTCCAAATGGCATGACTTGGAACTCATAATGACCGTAGCGTGTTCTGAAAGCTGTCTTTGGTATATCCTCTTCTCTGACCTTCAACTAGTGATACCCGGATCGTAAGTCGATCTTGGAGTACACGTTTGATCCTTGCAGCTGATCAAATAGGTCGTCGATTCGTGGTAACGGGTAACGGTTTTTCACAGTTAACTTATTCAGTTCTCTGTAATCGATACACATTCGGAAAGAACCGTCTTTCTTTTTAACAAACAACACTGGGGCTCCCCAAGGTGAGGAACTGGGTCTGATAAAACCTTTGTCTGACCGTTCTTTGAGTTGTTCCGCGAGTTCTTTCATCTCGGTAGGTGCTAAGCGGTAGGGTGCTTTAGCTACAGGTGCAGCTCCTAGCACTAAGTCGATTTGAAATTCAACTTGGCGTGTCGGAGGTAATCCTGGCAAGTCGTCTGGAAAGACTTCAGGATAGTCACGGACGATGGGTACATCCTTGATTTGCTTCTTTTCGGGTTCTTCTTCTTTGTCTGTCTTATAAATATGTGCTAAAAAGATAGGACATCCTTTTAGTAGATATTTCTGGGCTTTGGTACACGAGATCACACTTAACCTAGTGTCTGTTTTATCCGAATTTCCGTCTCCTCGGATAATTAGATCTGCGTTTCCCCATGGTATACGGACTAGTTTCTCGTCACACACAATGGTTACATGATATTTTGCCAACCAGTCTATACCGATAATGATATCAAAACTACTTAGCTTTATGGGTATTAATTGAATATCAAATAGGTGATTCTGAAGGTTTAAAGTATAGCCTCTTATGATGGTATTAGTTTCAATGATTTTTCCATCCGCTAATTCGACTCTGTAACAGTTATCTAATAGGGTAGGTAGAATGCCTAGTAAGCTACTAAACTCTGTGGATACGAAACTCCTATCGGCTCCCGTATCGAATAAAATATTTGCATAGCGATTATTCAGAAGGAACGTACCAGTAACTACATTGGAGTCGGGGTTGGTCCGGTTTTCTCCTATGACATAAACTCTGGCGGATGCTCCGCCTTGGCTTTCATTCTTACGCTTTGGGCAGTCAGGTCTGATATGTCCGATCTCTCCACAACCAAAGCAACGGATCTCTTTACGAGTCATGTTTCCACTGCCAGTGAGCTGGCGGCTTCCTTGGTATCCACTCCCACGGGAGTTTTGGCTGTTGCCGTTGTGGGGCTTATAGTTGGCACCGGAGTTGTTCCTATTGTTCAGAGCATATGCGCTGCTCTGCTCTGGTCTTCGGCATTCAACAGTGGAGTAGTGATGGAAGTTACACTTTGAGCATTTTGGTTTGTTTCCCACGTATGGTGGTGATCCTGAGGAAACAGCACTGCAAACTTGACTTAAATTTTGCCTCTTAGGCTGTTGAGTCTGGGGATGATGACGGTAGTTATCATCGACTTTCCTCTTGTGCTCTGCTTGTCTAATCAAATGATCACGATCGCGTTTGTCCACTAATTCCGTGGAAAACTCAATGGCACTCTCGATGGTAGTAGGTCGATATGCAAGCACACTGTCATGAACAGAGTCTGGAAGTCCGCTAACGTACTTCTCTATCTTATCCGACACTTTAGGGTACATACGGGTACACATCAAAGTTAGTTCCTGGAACTTCTGGTTGTAACCCGTAATATTGAAGTTGATGCATTTGAGGTTACATAATTCAATCTCCAGCTTTTTGATTTTACTGCGTGGACAGTATTTCATGGTAAGCTTTTCCTTCAATGCAGTCCATGTCATCCCATAGGCTCCATCGTGTCCGAGGGTAGCAACTTGCGAGTTCCACCACGTGAGTGCATGTTCCAAGAGTGTAAAAGTGGCGAATTTCACCTTGTTCTCTTCAGTACAATCACTAATACGGAACACGGTCTCAGTCCTCTCAAACCATTGCATGAGCTCGACTACCCCTTCCTTGCCCTTGTAGTAGCTGGGCTTGCACTTTAGGAAATCAGGGTAAGTACATCCTCGAGCTTCGCGGTTCCTGTTATTAGAGTTTTCACTGTCTCCATGGGTTCCGCTGGGGCGGTTTTCCCTGGCAGCTAAGGCGTCAGTAATGCCTTGCTCAATTAGTACTCTGAGTTGTGCATCAGATATAGTCGTCGCAGGTGTTTCTGCGGGGTTTGGGTGTGCGCGTCTTGGTGGCATTTTTCTATATTAATAAGAAAAACTGAGATTTGTTAGATGATAATTAAGATGGTTATATTAAACTGCATGGGTAATGTTTATGCATAGAAATCACAACAAATTTGATAATCCGTTAAGAGTTCATAATAATATAAATGTAAACAAACAAGTGGACGGTAACATGCTATTTCTGGCAAACAACAATATAGTACAAGTACAACCGATCTAAGACAGGGGCATAGCAAACTTGTCTGAAATAGTGGTACATATGTTCGTAATACAACCAAAGATAACCTACCTACTAAGGTTAGGTGCTACGAATACAACTGAAAAAGGAATACAAGTACAAAAGAGATAAATCATGCGAGCTGAGATGCAACTCAATGCTTGTCATGATGTACAAATAAAAATCTAGCCTACACTAGTATGGCTGCCTGTAGGTGCAGATGGTCCAGCTGGTGGTGTACGCTCATCCTGCATGCGGATCACAGCACTCCGGGTCTCTCTGGTGTATCTCAAAGCCTCTTGTAGCTGATGCTGACGTGCAGTGTCGGCACTCCGTAACTGCTCTGTCTCTGTAGTGATCCCCTGGTGGCGAAGATCTGTCAACTCCACGAAGGTCCTGAAGGTGTCCTCCTGCGTGTACATGGCGGCTCGAGTCTCGTAGGAATGACTCTATAGCGAAGCTAGGCGATAACGGAGGTAAGCTACCTCATCCAATAACAAGTGTATGGTCTCCCGGGTGGTGTATGACTCGCCGGCTATGGCCCAGTAGAGAGAGTCAAGTCTCTCCTGGAGCATGGCGTGACCCTGCTGGTCCGCCTGTAGTAGAGAGTGGATAAGGGCGGTGTCCTGCGCCTGTCGGGCCGTAAGTGCATCGACCTGTGCCTGAAGGGCGCTAAGTCTAGCCTGCCCGGCTCCCGATCCCTCTCCAATCTCATAGGTCGAGTCAGGGATAGTGTCATGCCTCCTCTTACGAGGTGGCAAAACTCTAGTGGGGTAAGTGCGAGGTACAGAAGGTGGTGGTAAGGGTGGTAAGGAAGGTACGACCTGGTCCACCTCTCTAGGAGGGGATGCAGGTACTACAAGCAGTGGTGTAGTAGGGGATACGGTAGGTGGTAAAGGAGTAGGTGAATCTGTGAGTACGATGACCCCGTCCTGCTGGTCATCTCTGGACTCAGTGTCAGATGCGGGTCCAGCGAGTACTGATGTCGGTGACAAAGGTGTGATGGTAGGAACCATAAGCTCCTCGAAGGTAGTAACGATAGTGGTCGTCGTCATGATATCTGAAAGTAACATTTTAAAGTTGAGCAAGTTTTTAGCTTACACAATTTAAAAAGTTTTTATGATGCATATGCGATGTGGTTTTAAAGCTTTTAACCATGTTGGTCAAAAGTATAGATGGATACTTATGTGATTTATTTACCATGAGGGTATAAATCAATGTGAGGTTAGTTCACATAATATGCATGCTCTACGATGCTATATTCCTAACTTATAGGTTCCCAAAAATCAATTTTTCTTTAAACTGATTTTTATGTTCAGTTATAGTCCAGTTTAAAATTTTTATTATTTAAAATTTTTTTAAGTTTTTGATCTGGTTCTCTATAACTATGCGCTCTGATACCATTTCTGTAACACCCCAAAGTTGGTCAAATGCAGCGAAATAGTAAACGGGGTGTTACTTGGGTGGATCGATAGCACATAGCATATAGAGCAATGATCATAAATATCACTTTGAAACATATTACATGAATTAATCGTTCACATTTAGTATCTTGTCTGGAAACCACATTTATTATAAAACAGAAATAAATATCCCAGCCCGATGGTAAACATGATGCTTCCTAAAATGCTGGAATCCAATGCATGAACCTGGTTACTTTCCTGAGAAAACATAAAAGTAAAATGTGGGGGTCAACACGAGGTTGGTGAATTCACAGGTTTAATTAATTAAATAAAGTATCAATATGCAAAGCACCACGATGGTAGCAGGACATCACAGCCCAACGCTACAGTAGTTCCTACTGCCCTGTAATAGAAGCTAGACATGATTCTCAGTAAACCCATTTGGGTCTATCCTGATTGAGGTTTCCCAAAATCCGACAATGACATAAACCTGCTGCTCGGCCTAAGCAATACGTGACAGCTGATCACGACAGGTCGGGTGTTGTCAATACCCGAATAGATCTATCCATACATTTCGCGCTACACTATTAACTAATACAGTCCACGGGAATGGGGCAAACAGTAGGCAAATAAATTGTTGTTGTCTGTACATGCTTGCATATAAATAGTTTTGTATGTTTTCTCCCCCAGTTATAAAACAGTAAAGATGGGGCCATGAACTCACCTTAGTGATAATGAGGTAGTGAGGATGATGTCACTGAATGACTGTCACAGTATAGTCACGGACTGGAGAAATTACCTAAGTAATTTAAATGTCTCAGTGAATGCAACAATAATAATGCATGATGAATGGTGCATATGAAAATGCATGATCACAATTTTATGAGTTGTTACGTTGGTTCAAGTGTTTGTTCTTATAGTGAAAGGAAAGCATATACATATTTTTGTTCTAAATATATATATATATATATATATATATATATATATATATATATATATATATATATATATATATATATATATATATATATATATATATATATATATATATATAAATATATATATATATATATATATTAATTTGTTTAAGGAAAGAGGGGTCATAAATTAAATAAGTAGCTTTTATCTTATTTAATTTATCCTAAAGAAATAAATTACAATTTATTAAGTTTTAAGGTTTCAAAGGAAAATGATTAACGGGGTTGTCAATTTCGTAGAGTTTGTAATAACTAAAGTGATTTATTTAACAAATGACATGTTTTATTACTTCTTTTAATTAAATAAGAAAACAATAAATTCTTGTAAGTATAATAGTTTACAAAAGTAACTTTAAGTTTTCGTCTGTTAAGTTTATTGCATCGTTAGTCCTTGTTAGTTAATTCTATTTATGAATACGCCCCTAGGGCTTGGAAAACTATAGAGAAATGACCAAACACCCCCTCTAATCCCACGGAAACTTTATAATATGGGATTAGGGCTTGATCTTAGTTTCAAAAGTGACACAATAGGTCCTTGTGGTTTCTTTTAGCTCTCGGGTTTGAATTTAACATACCCTGTAGTTTCGAAAATGACACAAATGACCGTTGTACTATATAATAGTCACGAAAATAAATATGGACTTCATTTAATTTACAAACTTGGACACATCTTTCACCAATTGACAAAACCGGCCTAAAAAGTTACCCAAATTAATTAAATGGGCTTAGCTAGCCCATAACGGGTCACGGCTTGATTTGTTTAAGCTTAGTGGGCTAATAAAAATTTACTAAGTAAATATAGTAAGTAAAAGTAAATCTTAGTTTTACAAGTGGGCTTAATTTACCAAATGGGCTTATTAGCTTATGTAGTTTCGGCTTATATTAATCATTCTAAGGGCTTATTTACTTAGGCTTATGAGATTATGGCTTAGGTTTCTAAGAGCTTAAATAAGCCAACTAAGTCTCGGCTTATATTATTTTTAAGGTTTCAAGGCTAGCTTATTTCTAGTACTACTTTCGGCTTATATAGATATTTAAGCTTAAATGACGTGGCTTATATAGGTGTGCATGCCTTGTCTTATTTAACTTATGAGGCTAAAGAGAAACTAGCATATAAGTTCTTCCTATGTCTTGGCTTATATAACAATATGGGCTTATACATGCTTAATGGCTCGGCTTATTTTACTTTCATACACATTTTTAAGGCACTCACTTATAACTAGCTTATTTCTAGGAGTTTTAAGCAAGGTTTCCAACATGTTAGGACATGGTTAAGGATTTAGGGCACGAAAATCTTATCCACCATATGATTCGTGGGCTCATAAGCCATATAGAAAGCATTTCATGAAGGTTTTACGTATGCATGGCAACCTAGGCTCGTTTCCTAAGTTTCTATATGCATGCCATGAGATGGAAAGTAAAAATGATGGAAATAGGTCCAAGGTAGACTATACTTACTTGTGTGATCAAGATGGTGACGAATGGGGTGATGTTGGCGTCGGTTTGCTTTAGACGAGACCTAGGGGTCTTGAATGCTAGTCTTTAATGCTTGGAGTACAAAGATATGGGTAGTAAATGAGATAGAGGATTTCGTTAGCTCAAGGTGCTTTGTGGGAGTGTTTCTTTGATCCGAAAGTAATGGTGTGAGGGTGAATGAGTGTAGCTAGTTTTATAAATATCTAAGAGTGAAATGGGAATTGTGGTTTGGGGTAGGACACGGCAAGAAAGAGAGAGTGGCATAGATTTAGTGAATTTTGGGAAGTACTAGGAAGTACTAGTTTTAATGAAGCCTTGTTGTACACATGACCCTTGAGGTCATTCAAGCCGTCACTTACCAGGTCTTCCAAGGCAAGAATAGTGTTTTCATTTAAGGTTAGGTTGTACAAGGTGGAAAAGTGTGTGTGGTGAAGCATGTATACACGGCTAGGAGTAAAGGGTGGGGTAGGGTTTGTAGATTTTTTTGAATTTGTTTTAAGTATAAGTTAGTTTAAGTGTATAATACTTTGTAGTGTTTAGGATTGGTTTTTGTTTGAATATTGGGGTCTTAGTATGATTACTAGGGTTATAAGTATGATGTAGTAGGAATAGGTTTGAGTCCTAATTTATTTGGTTAGGTTTTGGGATCCTTGGTGAAAGTATGGTCGTTTAGGTGATTTTTATTATATCAAAAGTATATTAAAAGAATAAAATGATTTAACGTAGTGTTCATGTATAAAAGTAATTGTCATCGTAATTTAAAGTCAATTATAGTGTGAGAATCACATATAAAATATTCAAATTTAAGAATTTATATATTTAAGTAGTCATTTAATAATTGTGATCATGACGTTGGATTTTTTTTAGAAATCAAAAGGATGTATGCAAGTGACCATATGTTCAGGTGACTTAAAGTCCCTCATAATAGATTGTTTGTTGTCCAGTATGCTCTTGAAATGTAGTCATATAAATGTGGCCATGCTTGTATGATTAAAATACTCATAGTCACAATAAAAGGTTGTGATATAGTTGTTTCCCTGTTCAGATGATTAAAATGATGTATGCTCATGTGATGCATATGATTGTTCAAAGGATTTCCTGCAAAGGTGATAGAATAAATATATAGATATCATGAGGTGACGTACACAATGTTGACATAGTCAAAACCTGAAATTTACAGGTTTTACATCCCGGTTGTGATTTACTCAAAATCTGGGGACTCACATTGGTATTACTATCATTGATTGTCTCCTCATTTAAAAGACTCTGTTGTGTCCATTGATCGTTAGACTCAATGGTTATGAACCATTATATCTAGGTTGATCATCGTTCATATGATAACATAGCGGAAAAGAACAATGATCTTGAACAAGGTGTTTAGGCACAAAGAACACGAATTAAAACAAATGGGTTGCTCATTATATTAATAATAAACAACCACTAGACGTGTATACATTGAATCCCACGTCTAGTGCGACACACACTTTAGGTTTACATTGTAAATGAATAATATATAAAAACCTACGTATGTTTTCTTTATATACTAGAAAACATAGCTTACAAAGAAAGCTAATAATAAGACAACTAAATCTTCTATTATTCTGTGATAATATCTTCTACAAGTTTGTCCACCAGCTTGTAGAATTCTTCATTGTCAGATTTAGTCCTTGTCTTTTGTGTTTTAAGATTTTTCTTGTCAACGCCTTGATAATTCGTATCAGCGTCTCATCTGTCAGCGCCCCGTTTACGCTTGTCAGCGTCCAATTTTTATCAGCGTTGCACTATACTCTGTCAGCGTTTCATCCATGCCAGAAATCAGGCCATATATCACACGTCTTTTAACCTTAATATTCTTTTGAATAGGCTTTGATCAAGTGACCGCATGTACACCATAACTAATCGTGTGAACAAACTTTTCCTCCAATCAGAAGCAAAGCTTCGTGTGAACACATCTATTTCCACCAATAGAAAACCTTGTTTCGTGTGAACATAGATAGCCATAAACGAGCGACTCATACAGTCGTGTGAACGCATGTGAACACCAAGGAATAGCCGTGTGAACGCACCACATGGTATATGTCCCGTTTGTAGCACAATCGTGTGAACATAAACCATGTATAATAAGCAATGAGAAACATTGTATTCTTGCATCACGTCACCAGCAAGATAAACAATGCACCAATGTTGATTTCTTTCAAACATTCAGCCGAAACATTTGACTCCATTATCCAATCACATGCAATTACCTTTGTTTAATATTGGAATCTTTTTCGAGTATACGGCTGAACAAATACCATGGAAATCAGCAAGATCCAAGCGTGTATACCATCTTCACATCCCATCACTTCTGCAATGATTATTCTAGGGTTTATATAAAACCCTAAAATCAAATCTTAGATCTAGGGTTTTGGATGAAACCCTAATACTTTATCACCTCCAATTCGTCATAAAACATCAGATCTTCTGTTATATGCAATGATCTAGGGTTTTCAGAAACCCTAAATCATGATTTCATGTGAATCTAAAAATCTGAAAATCACTCATCAGCCAACTTTGACGCCTAATAACTTTTGCCTGGGGATAAAACTCGACAATCCCTCCGGTGGATGTTTAGATCTATGTATGTAGAACACACATCTAAAATTTCGTGACGATCCAACGGTTCAATCAAAAGTTATGACCTTCTGAATACTGCTGCGCACACAAAAACGTCCAGAAAAATTCCATACGAATTTTTCTTCTTCACCATACACGAACACCTCGTCGGACCTAGATATCATGAGCCTTAGGCTCTGATACCAATTGTTGTGTCTATTGATCGTTAGACTCAATGGTTATGAACCATTATATCTAGGTTGATCATCGTTCATATGATAACATAGCGGAAAAGAACAATGATCATGAACAAGGTGTTTAGGCACAAAGAACACGAATTAAAACAAATGGGTTGCTCATTATATTAATAATAAACAACCACTAGACGTGTATACATTGAATCCCACGTCTAGTGCGACACACACTTTAGGTTTACATTGTAAATGAATAATATATAAAAACCTACGTATGTTTTCTTTATATACTAGAAAACATAGCTTACAAAGAAAGCTAATAATAAGACAACTAAATCTTCTATTATTCTGTGATAATATCTTCTACAAGTTTGTCCACCAGCTTGTAGAATTCTTCATTGTCAGATTTAGTCCTTGTCTTTTGTGTTTTGACTTATCAACTCAATAATTCGACCCAACAGACTCACCACCGAAGACTCATTCGGATCAGCACCCTCTTGCCCAACTTGATGTGGTTGAATACTAGTATCAGTGGTATTAGTAAGTACCTCAGATATTTTATCTGACCCAAAGCTAGAGATAGTTGCCATAAGAGCTGCCTTAGCAGATTGAAGATCATCAAAGTCTAAATCGTAAGCATCCAGATCATCTGCTTGGTATGCTGCATTCTGTGTAGTGAGAACTTCTTGTTCCGCAATCCCTGGATCAGCAAGAAATGCAAGCTCCTCTTCATCAAGTTCCTGTCCTTGTGCTTGAGCGTTCACCAAATAAATCTTCTCTGCAAACCATTGACCATCCCTTCTCCTCTTGGGTTTTGTACAATCCCTGGACATGTGACCTTCTTCCTTACAGTTGTAGCATGTAATCATTCTCAACTTACCTGTAGAATTAGCCCGTGGAGGAGTGTTGACCACTGGAGCAGGATTGACCATACGTGCATTGGTGGTTGATGTAGTGGGTCTCCCCTGATAAGGTTGAATAGGTTGAACCATTACCCTGCCATTCTCAATGGTATCTTGTTGTCGAGAATTGGATGAATTCCTCAGCTGATTGTTAGTAGGAGTTGGTCCTCTAAATCCTCGTTTGCTCAATGTCCTTGTGAGATAAGCAGACATAGTGGCTAACACTTCAACTGGGTCAGTTCCTTGTTTGAATTCAGGAATGGGAACTTCATCATTATCACAATACATTGCTTGGTCTTGTTGAGCGGCATAAACACTAGAAGGAATACTGATGTGGTCAGAATAGCTTGATGGATATGCTGCATTTTCTTGATAAGAAGAGTATGATGACTGAGCATAAGGTGCAATGCTTGCTGGTGAATATGGGTGAGGTTGTGAGGCATATTGTGATGCTTGTGGTTCTCTCTGAGACAAAGGTGTATTAAACCGATATTGTTGCTGATGTGAGGTGGGTGGTTGAGGTAGAATCGAATATTGGGGGAAAGCTTGGAGTCATGTACGGTGATGGATGATAAGCTTGGTGTCCCATGATATAAGGAGTGTTGTTATATGACAAGCTTGGTTGATTTGCCATCAAGGCTAGAGAATCAGGGTACGTTCCTCGAGGCGAACGGTGCATGATCACGTGTTTCTCATGCTACTGGAGAAAAGCATAGAGTTGATCCAAATTGCACTTATGCAAATCCCTGGTTAACTTAACATCGGTAATATACTCACCCCATTCAGCTTGAGGTAAAGTATTCAAAAACTTGGTGTTAACCTAGAATGGAGCAATCACGAGATTGTATACATTCAAATCATTCATGAGAGTAGTGAATCTGAAGTAGTAGTCGTGAAGCGTTTCCCCTGGACTGTACGTGAACCTATCAAACAGATCATACAACTGACATTCCCGTTCCTGTTTAGTAAGAGACGTACCTTGTAGCAAAACCTTTAGACGTTCCCATAAATCCTTTGCAACCATATATTGACTTACCATTCGATAGATGTCATGTGGAAGAGCTTGGAGAATGGTTTGAAGAGCCTTTTCGTCTACATCGGCAATAAGTTGTTGAGCTGGTGTAAGTTCTTCAAACTCCCGTGGTCGAGTCACATTGTTAACAATGATGGTACCATAATCAAGTGGACCATTTAGAATTGACTTGACCATAAGCCTCCCATATGTCGGTTTTCCCTTAATGTATGACATCATACGGCCTTGCCATGCTTCAAAGACTTCTTTAATGAGCATTGGAGGGCGATTATCCGTTCCCGTAATGACGGAAATATCCGTAAGTGATGTCATTTGAGGCATTAATGAATTCGGATTCATTTTGATCACTTTAAAGAATCAAAGATTATCGGTTGATCGAACAGTGAAGTAAGGTTGTGAATTGTGTTGTGTTGTTGAAGTAAAGAGTGTGTAAGAAGCCAAGAATAAATCCACTAAAAATCGTCGAAAAAACTCGTAAAATACCCCTTGATCCGGAATAATTAAGTTGATTCAGAATAAATACCTTAATGTGAAAAAAGATCTTGATTCGGAATAATTACCTTGATCCAGAATACTTGGTTGATCCGGAATATCTTGCTTATCCGGAATAACTTGCTATCCGGAATAACTTGCTATCCGGAATAACTTGCTATCCGGAATAACTTGCTATCCGGAATAACTTGCTATACGGAATAACTTGCTATCCGGAATAACTTGCTATACGGAATAACTTGCTATACGGAATAACTTGCTATCCGGAATCTTTTGCTTTGTTCGGAATAGTCTGTTATTCGGAATAAATCTAGAAAAACACTTCGAGACCAAGAACAAGCCCTTTAAACGAATCGAAACTCGATTTTTTGATCAAAAACCACAAAACATTTTATGATTTCTACCAAAATAAGCTAAACCCAACACTTATCAACTAATCCCAACAACAAAAACACCAAAAATTACAAGATTCAAGGTTGATTTTCCTAAAATTCACTAATACAATCAAAAACTAAAAAGCAACACAAATCCTTACCTTAAATCACCCCATGGCTCTTGATACCAATTGAAGAATATTGTTAATCTTATGAATCAATAAGGTGGGTTGAAGGTTTCTAGAGAGAGAAAGTAGTGAGAGAAAGTGAGAGAGAAATATGTGTTTCTTTATTAAATGAAATGAGAAAATGACCAACAACCAACCCCTTTCCATGGTGGAAAGGGGTATTTATATCCAAGATACTAATGGGCTTGGGCCGACCCATGACAAGCCCATGGGCCGGTTTTTACTTAACTAAATAAGCAAACATTAACTACGAGCTATACAACATTAATAATATTGTGGAGTGACCGATACTTCTAAATATACGTTAAAAACGTATTTCTAACACAAATAATGAGAGTGGTGGATGCTTAGCCTAATAGACCAATGAAGGAGTACATTGTAAAGGATACTAGGTAGAGAATGCTAAGATAAGCACACTCGGATTGAGTCAAAATATCCATGGCGGGCCTAATATGTCAAAGAAGTCTAAACTTGTTAAACCATGTTTTTATTATATTTTTTTTCCTTTTTATATATTTTTGATGAAAAATAAAGAAAAAATATATATACAATGCAAATGTGTTATGCAAATGAAAAATGATTGATGCAAAAATTATGAGTGCATATTTTTGGTGGCCAAAGTAGATCAAAAATTTGAAAAATGTTTGAAAAATTAATTTTCCAAGTTATCATGAAAGACAATGACAAGTTCTAGGTAAGGTCACTTCGATAGAAGAACCCCCTACACTTAAGCTAAACATTGTCCTCAATGTTTAAGAGCATGGAAGTATAAACACTTCCCCTACACTTATGACAATGAATAAACTTTGCTTAACCCAAGTTAAGGAAAGGGCAACTATTGGTGAATTCATGTTTAAGCACAAGGTGTTAATGAAAGATCACAATAGTAACGAAGTGAACCGGATACAAGGGCCTCCTCCATAAGCTCCAAAGCATGAAATGAGTGAGCAACCCTACAAACAACATGAAGACAAAAGAAGGTCTCCCCTAGACTTATCTCCAAGTCTATACCCTTATTGCTAACCTACAACACTCTAAACCTAGTTATACGATGCTTGAGTTAATGAGTCTCTAGCTCGACTCGTCCCTCAATGAATTAATTCATGGGGAAAATGGGGATCTCTTGGACCATTTCAACGGAAATGTCCTCCCCAAAATAATGTTTCACACGGTGACCATTCACTTTAAAGTTTGGACCATCGGGTTGTGATAACTCAATAGTTCCATATGGAAACACTTGAGCAATAGTGAATGGACCGGACCATCTCGACTTAAGCTTGCCCGCAAAAAGTTTCAACCTTGAGTTAAAGAGGAGAACTGGCTCTCCAACTTTGAACTCACGGTTCTTGATCTTAGCATCATGTAATTTCTTAGTCTTTTCCTTGTAAAGCAAACAATTTTCATAGGCATTGGCTCTCAATTCATCCATCTCATTATGTTGATCTTTCCTATGTGAACCGGCTTGGTTTAAATCAAAATTACCAACTTGAGAGCCCAAGATGCCTTATGTTCTAACTCGAATGGGAGGTGGCACGCTTTACCATAGACAAGCCTATAAGGAGTACAACCAATTGGTGTCTTAAAAGCTGTCCTAAAGGCCCACAAAGCATCATCAAGCTTATCCGACCAAGAAGCTCGATGCTCTCCCACCGTTCTCTCTAAAATTCTCTTTAAACCACGATTTGTGACCTCGGTTTGACCATTGGTTTGAGGGTGATACGCGGTAGAAAGTCTATGATTAACTCCAGATTTCTTCATAACTCTCGTGAATTGATCATTACAAAAGTGCGTACCACGATCACTTATGATGGCCCGAGGTACACCAAATCTAGCAAACAATTGCTTTAAGAACTTCAAGACGACTCTAGCATCATTGGTAGGTAAGGCTTTAGCCTCCACCCATTTGGACACATAATCCACCGCCACAAGTATATACTTGTTTCTCTTAGAAGATGGAAAAGGTCCCATGAAGTCTATGCCCCATACATCAAAAATCTCACACTCTTGAATAAAATTTTGTGGCATCTCATCACGTTGCGTAATTTTTCCTTGTCTTTGACACACATCACAAAATTTCACCATCTCATGGGCATCTTTGTAAATGGAAGGCCAATAGTAACCCGAATCAAAGACTTTCTTGGCGGTATAGTTAGGCCCAAAATGTCCACCCGTAGGTCCTTTATGACATGCTTCTAAGATCTTAAATGCCTCGGGCCTATCTACACACCGTCGAATGATTTGGTCCGCACATTGCCTAAAAAGATAAGGATCATCCCAAAAGTAGTACTTAACTTCCTTAAGAAATTTCTTCTTTTGTTGGTAAGTAAGACCCTCAATAAGCACATTCCCCACAAGATAGTTTTCTATATCCGCAAACCAAGGAGTGGCATCCTCTTGGGAAGAGATAGACATGAGCTCCTCTAATGGAAATGATTCATTGATTTCTTGATTTGGAAAATCTCCTTGAAAAGGATGCTCAAGTCTACTCAAGTGATCCGCCGCTAAATTCTCGGCCCCTTTCTTATCACGAATTTCTATCTTAAACTCTTGAAGCAACAAAACCCATCTCAAAAGCCTAGGCTTAGCATCTTGTTTTGTCATGAGATACTTGAGAGCGGAATGATCCGTATACACTATGGTTTTGGATAGCACAAGGTATGGTCTAAATTTCTCAAAAGCATAGACTATAGCAAGCAACTCTTTTTCCGTGGTAGTATAATGAGGTTGTGCACCGGTCATGGTTTTACTCGCATAGTGTATAGGTTGAAAATGCTTATTCACTCTTTGACCTAAGACGGCCCCCACCGCATAATCACTAGCGTCACACATAAGCTCAAAAGGTAATTCCCAATTTAGAGAAACCAAAACGGGAGCCTTTGTCAATTTCTCCTTAAGAGTATCAAAAGATTCCAAACAATCTTGGTTGAAAATGAAAGGAGCCTCTTTTTCTAAGAGGTGAGTCATCGGTCTAGCTATCTTAGAAAAATCTTGTATAAAGCGCCTATAAAACCCCACATGACCTAAGAAACTACTCACTCCTTTAACCGAAGTGGGTGGGGGAAGCTTAGCAATCACATCAATTTTAGCTCGATCCACTTCTAATCCCCTTTATTGGATATTTTGTGTCCTAAAACAATTCCCTCTTTCACCATAAAGTGACATTTCTCCCAATTAAGCACTAAACGTGTTTCCTCACAACGCTTAAGCATTCTCTCTAGATTAGTGAGACATGAGGTAAATGAATTTCCAAAGACGGAAAAATCATCCATAAAAACCTCCATAGTTTGCTCTATCATGTCATGGAAAATCGCCATCATGCACCTTTGAAACGTCCCCGGTGCATTACATAAGCCAAAAGGCATCCTCTTGTAAGCAAATGTACCGTAGGGACAAGTGAATGTGGTCTTTTCTTGATCCTTAGGGTCAATGGGTATTTGGAAATAACCCGAAAAGCCATCAAGAAAGCAATAGTACTCATTTCCCGCTAAGCGTTCAAGCATTTGATCCATAAAAGGTAAACGGAAATGGTCTTTCCTAGTAGCCTCATTGAGTTTCCTATAGTCAATACAAACTCTCCAACCGGTAACAAGTCTCGTAGGAATAAGCTCATTGTTCTCATTAGGCACTACGGTGATTCCACCCTTCTTTGGAACACAATGTACCGGGCTAACACATGGAGAGTCGAAAATGGGGTAAATCATACCCGCATCAAGGAGTTTAATCACCTCCTTCTTAATGACCTCATGGATTTTTGGGTTAACCGTTCGTTGACTTTGAATGGCGGGTTTGTAATCATCCTCCATAAGGATTTTGTGTGTACAAAAATGTGGATCAATTCCCCTTATGTCGGATATTTTCCATGCTGAGGCTTTCTTGTGTTTCTTAAGGACTTCAATGAGTTGCTCCTTCTCATCCTCTTTCAACTCTTTAGCAATGATCACGGGTAATTGGTTTTTGCCCTCTAAGAAAGCATACTCTAAGTGGGATGGAAGGTCCTTAAGTTCAATTGGAGGTGGACTCTCTATGGAAGGTTTTACTATGGAAGGATTCTCATGGGTAACTTCTTGTGGAGTAGGAGAAGGAACAGGGTCCTCATTGAGCAACTTTTGGATAGTAAGAATATCTTCTTCCCAATTAATGGGAGAATCATCATCACCAAGAAAGTTTGACTCAAATTCCTCCAAGAGGAAATCACTCTCTCCAAAAGGTGCTAAAGAGGGAGTAATTGAGGCCACGGTTTCAACATGGGGCATCTCATCACTAGTACTCTTGCAAGCATCATGAAAGTGTTCATCACACACCTCATCTAACACATCAACTATGTTAATAGTCTCACATGGTCTAGACTCCTTAACCTCTTTCCTATCACAAACTTTCCCTAACTTAAACACCACTTTCTCATCCTCTACTCTCATAATTAGTTCTCCTTCCGCCACATCTATCAAAGTACGACCCGTTCTCAAAAACGGTCTACCAACAATCAAAGGAACTCTAGGATCCAGGTCATAATCCACCACTACAAAGTCGGCCGGAAATGTAAACTTATCCACACCTACAAACACATCCTCTGCTATACCTACGGGGTAAGCTATGGTTCGGTTGGCTAACTCAAGGGTCATCCTAGTGGGAGTGAGCTCGGAAAGAGAGAGTTTTTTCCAAACCGATAAAGGCATGAGGTTAATGCTTGCCCCTAAATCCGCCAAAGCCATGTAATTTTCTACACCAGAAAAATTACAAGGTATCAAGAAGCGCCCCGGATCTCCAAGTTTTGTTGGTAAGGTTTTAAGTAGCACGGCGGAACAATTTTCATTAAGGGATGTGTTGGGCAAATCAACCAATTTTTCCTTGTTTGAGAGTAAATCCTTGAACATCTTAGCAAACTTTGGCATATAAGCAAGAGCTTCCGCAAAGGATATGTTGATGTTGAGTTGCTTGAATATCCTTAAGAAATTTGAGACTTGGATGTCATCCTTGTTCTTTAACTTGTCCTTTTTTAACCTTGAAGGATATGGAAGGTTTGGTTTTGGTGTAGGTGGAGTAGGTGTTGTAGTGGAAGATTGATCTTTGATAGCTTCTTCATTGGGAGTTGTGGAAGGTAAAGGAGAAGTTGGAATAGGTTGAGAAGGTGTGTTTGATTTAATGGGAGCATTTTGAGGTGGTGAAGTAGAGGTAGAAGACTTGTCACATGCAGGAACAAAAGTGGGTGGAACAATAGGAGGCTTAGGAGGTGAAGGATCCTTTGTTGTCTTTCCACTTCTTGTTGTAATAGCATTAACATTTGCTCTTGGATTTGTTTGTGTGTTGGATGGTAAAGCCCCTTGTGGTCTTTGATTATAACGCATCATAAACTTCTTATTTGTATCTTCATGCATTTCTCTCATTCTCTTCTCATTAGCTTCATGCATCTCTCTCATTCTTTTCTCATTAGCTTGGAACCTCCTTTCATGCTCTTGATTCATTTTATGAAGAAGCTCAATTGTGTTATAATCTTGTGGCACATTTCCTTGAAAACCTTGGGGTTGAAAAGGTGGAGGTTGATTGTAAAACCCATGGTTGTTACCTTGAAAGGTATTTCCTTGATTGTTAAAGGTATTTGGTGGTCTATAGTTATTCCCTTGGTAAGGTGATCTTTTCCCTTGATTCCTTTGTAACACTTGAGGATGATTTTGTTGAAGTTGGGTGGGTGGTTGGGGTGGGAATCCCGGTGGAGTAAGGTAATTTTGGGACTTGTAAGAAAGGTTATTTGGATTGATATTTGGCTTGAAGTGTTCACGATGTTCCTCTTGGTAAGCATAACATTCCCCTTGATAACCTTGCACCTTATCACATTGTTCATAGGAATGGGGACCTCCACAAGTCACACAAGAAAGAGTAATGGCATGCACATCATTTGTGGAATGAGTTCCTATAGAAAGCTTCATCAAGTCATTCATCATTGTTTCTTGCATCTTTTGAGAATTTTGCATGAATGTTTGACTTTCCTTTTGAGCTTGAGTAAATGCTTGCATGCATGAAATGAATTGAGTCTCCAATGGGTTAGAACTTCCTTCTTGAATGACATGGACTCTTTCATCAAATTGTGTGTTTGTTTGAACCATTGCTTTGGTCTCAATGATGTCCCAAGCCTCTTGAATGGATTTAAGAAGAATATTCCCTCCCGCGGAAGCATTGAGTGAGTCTTGGTGATGAGGTTTAAGGCCATTGTAGAAAGTATTGATTTGGTGAACTTCATCCAATCCATGGTTAGGGCATCTCCTCAATAACTCTCTAAACTCCTCCCAAGCATCACTAAAGGTTTGACTAGGTTTTTGTTGAAAGCCTATAATTAAATTCCTCAAAGCCGTGGTCTTAGATGGGGGAAAGAACTTGTTCAAAAACTTAGTGGTGAAACCATCCCATGTGGTGATACTATCGGGTGGTTGTGTGTCTAACCAATGCTTAGCGGGTCCCTCCTAGTGAAAATTGCACCAATATCAACTTAATGGCATCATGGGGAACTCCATTGTACTTAATGGTATTGCAAAAAGCAAGGAATCTCTTAAGGTGATCATGAGGATTATCATTCTTGTTACCATAGAAAAGTGTGTTTGAAACCAAGTTAATCATAGCCGTTTTTAGCTCAAATGAATTTGCGGGAATGTCGGGTATCTTGATAGCATCGGCATATCCGTGAACATTGGATTGCGAACGTTCCATCAAAGAACGAGTATCTCTAGCCATGGCTTCTTGTTGTGGATGAATCAAAGCACGATTCTCGTGATCGGCTTGATGGACGGTGGTGTTCTTACTCTTTCTCTTTTTTCTTCCTTTTCGGAGGAAGGGGTTGTACACCAATCGGTATTTGTGCACGCCCGCGAGTGAGCATGCAACTCAATACGAGGAATAAGAGAGAAGCTCTCGTGTGACTTTCAAGAGAAAAGGATTATCCTCTTCGAGTTTCAATATGAAATATCCACAAGAAAATAATAATATACGTATGTACTACTTGGGTGCAAGACCCCCAATGAAGCCTTCCTTCTTAGAATACTCACAAGTGAATGGGGGGTTAGGTGGCGCGAAGCACTTAAGTACCTATTGACCCTTAGATGGCATTTTATAGCACATCGCCTTTCTATTCACTTAATTGTTTGTATTCTTCGAATTGTTGCTTATTGGAATTATTTATCTATTCTTGCTTTATTTTCTTTGATCGATACACGTGTCAAGGACCGGAACGCCCCTCAACACGGTGTATTGCCTTGGCAGTACTTATGGAGAATATGTAAAATGGTTGTTCTTATACGTATACGTATTTACTTATAATAATATATGGAAAATATTTTTGTATTTATGAGTTTTTTAAGAGAAAATACTATATGTACATAAAAACCGAGAGAATCCAATAATATATATTTTTGGGTGCAATCTCTTAGGAAAAAGATTGCTTTTTGGATTTTTTAATTTGTTTGGTCAATTCTTTAGGAAAAGAATTGTTTTGTTAGTTTTTTTGTTTTTTTATATATTTTTATATTTTTTATTTTTTATTTGTTTTTGATTTATGATACGTAAAAATAACGTTCACTAAGTGAACGGATCCCAAAAGCCAATGAAAACCGTCAGTCGATAGTCTCTCGTAAAGTCAAAGAACCGGCAGCGGCGCCATTTGAAATGTGTATAGTTGAAGTTCGTTTTTCTCAGTTCTTAACAAATTGAAAGTCCTAGCAAGATCCAGTTTTTAATTGTTTTTGGTTGGTAAAGTATTTTGGATATTCTATAGCTAATTCAAATAAAGCCTTGCTAAAATGAAAAATACCGTCTACTTATATGTAAAACAAAGTGCACATACCAAGTTTTTATTCAAGTAAAATGCTAAATGTAAATTCCACAAACTATAAGGACTGAAAATGTAAGTTATATGAAATATAAATGGCAAAAATGTAAAGTTAAAAAGTCTAGGGACTAAATGTGTGAAAACAGTAAACTAAATGGACTGAAAATGAAAATTTGTCAAACAAGTAACCAAATCCCAACTAACTTGAAACTAACTAACTACTTTTGAACAAATTTGAAATTGCAAGGACTAAACTTTTGAAAACCCTAATAATTTGGAAGATTAGCTTGATTTAAAAACTGTTTAATACTAGAAGGACCAAAGTGCAATTTTTGAAACTTTTTCAACAAAAACGGGTTCAAGAGTAAAATAAGCTCGTTTGAGCTTGTTTCTTGACCAAATAAGCTCAAACCAATTTCAAACGTTTTGAAATCAAAAATAAGCTAGACTTATCCAAGGAATTAAGCTGAAAATGACTAGAACTCTTATAAGCAAATCCTAATAAGCTCAAAATAAGCTACCAATTAAGCTAGACTAGCACAACTTGATTTTAATGATGAAAATTGTTAAACAGCTTAAAAGAAAGACGGGAAATCAAGTCTCAAAGAAAATGATCAAGTAATAAGCCCTAAATATGAAAATAAGCCAAAATTGAGCTTATGTTGACTTTCGTTGACCAGATTTTCCAAAAAGCTAAAAATCTCAAAATTTATCAAGGAACACTTTTGGGATGGAAATGTGAAAGAAAATCAGCTAGTTTATGAAGTGGAAAGTGAGATATGAGAAATCAGTTTGTGTTTCATTATAGGGAATTGCATTTGCTCCTATGCTTATTCTTTTGGCTTATTTCTTACTCAATACTAGATACTGTACAATTTCCTTATACACATTAAAAGTTCATATATTGAATGAAAGTTGAGAACTGGTTTCAAAGGATTTCATCAAGGATTAAAGAAATGCCAACCAAATGGAAATCAATACTTTCTGAAAATATACTTGATAAAAACTGACCCAAACCTTTTTGATAGCCAATTGCTTTTTTGACCAAATTCTTGACTTAAAAATGCCTGAAAGCTTTACACTATGACTAATTGACTTGAAAGGAACTAGAATTGGCCAATTGCTAACACTTGAACACTACTTGTAAGCTAATACCAAACACCACTTATCTGATATTTTTCAAACTTTTATGAAGGATTTTTAAGCAAATGATTAGACTGAGTGAAGAGTAATATCAAACTAAGTTCAATAGCTAAAATGAAGTGCAAAGTATCCAAAAACAAGCAGTTTAAAAGGCTAGAACTCTTAATGACTTATTAAGCTATAGTGACTGATAAATGTGAAAAACAGGACAAGTTTTAATGCTAATAAGCAAGATTAAGCTACAAGTGAACTACTCAAACACTTAAATTAGATCAATAGCAAGTTGAACACATTTTATCATGCAATCAATCAAGATTTAACTAGGAATGAAGCATGCAATCAACACTTGAGTGGAACTAGAAACTCAGAAAGTGAAACCTTTTAGCTTAGGCCTCCATTAGGGAGTAGAGAAGCGCTGAGCTTTCTAAGCTAGTGCTAACCACCACCTTAGCACTAGAACAAACCAAACAGCTACTAATCATCAACTATCAATCACCAAAATCTCCATTAATGGACTGGAAAGCTGCAAAATCAACTAGGACTGGAATTGGATGAACAGAACAGGTAGAACAGCTACAATCTTCTCAATTAGCTAATCATGATCAAGTAGTGATCATAACTAGCTTATAACAGCAACAGAATAACAATGGTGCAAGTATGAACAGTGATGAAGGGAAATGAAGTGAATTTTTATTGATTGGATTGAGAAAGTAGTTACAGAACTGGTAAATTGGTTACAACTACTAACATACTCAAGAGTTTGTCAGACTCTTGAGTTGTTAAGCTAAATCTAACAAAGATGAGATAAAACTAAAAGTGTGTGTGTTTTCACACTTTTCTACAACACAAGAAATGAAACTAATCTAGGGTATTTATAGACTGGAAATGTAAAGTGGTTGGGGTTGGTGACGTGTTAGAACCAATCAAAAACTTCCACGTGGAAAAATCTGCTCAATTGAGTTTTGCAGGTTATGAACACATTTGGGCTTTTCTTTGTTGTTGATCTTTAGTGTAATTGAGCACGTGGGATAAATTTGTCTTCCTTTTGTAAGCATTTTTGATGTTTTGATCTTTTGTTGAAATTGCCTCTAGCTCTGGAACGATTCTGGGTTGTTGGGAGGTTGAAGATGCAACGTGGCAAGATTATATTGGTTGTGGGAGTGTCACACGGATTGTTATCCGTTTTGTGAAATATGATTGGTGGATTGAAGTACTGTTGTGATTCGCCCACATATTTTCTCTCATATTTATTACCAACCATAGCTGGCAATCCACTTCCTCAAAATACTCTTTTCTGATTGGTCTATTTACTTTCACACAGATTGAACTTGAATTTAACTTCCAAAGTTGGCAAAATTAGCCCTTGTACTTGGCAGAATATGATTTTGAGCTAAAATCTTCATTTCTTTGGCATAAATGGTCCTTCAAACTTCATTCTTGAACACAATTGATCTCTTTGACTTAGTTGACTGAAAATTGACCAGATTTGACTTTGATCTTGATTTGTCATATTTACACTTTTGGTCCTTCATCTTTGGCAGATTGTCAAGATAGGTCCTTTGTCTTGAAAGTCTTGTCACTTTTGATCCTTCTTTGTCTTTTTCATCAAATTAAGCTTGATTTTCCTTTGTTTGCTTGAAATTGTATCCTTCTTACCTATTTGAGCACAAACACAAAACATACCACATAATTCCGCTTTATAGCACAAAGTTTAAGTATTTTTCTTGTGTTTTTAGGGTGATTTGTTGACAAATTGATATGAGTTTTGGCTCATATCACTAATCCTTTATTCCTCATAGATCCGTCAACGTCACGTAGACAATGACAAAGACCCAGAGGTTATCAGCACCAGCGAGTTATTCGCTTTGGCTTGTGGACCATCACCGCATCCAATCTCACTAAACTCTTGCATAGTTGACGGTGTGAGGTATGTCGTGCACAGTCGCGATGAACGTCGTACAACTCAAAACAGCGGAGTTTGTGCGCCTGGCCTTGAGAACACAATGGCTTATGGTCAGCTTCAACAAATCCTCATGTGTAGTTATTTGTCGTTCAGTGTTGTGTTGTTCAAAGTTAAGTGGTTCGACACTCGCCCCACATTACGTAAACAACGTCTTATCAATAGAAACAACATGACACAACTCACCGACACAAGAGCTGAGTGGTGGAAAGATGATCAGTACATTCTCGCAACACAAGTCAAACAAGTCTTCTACATTGAAGATAAGAACAAACCCAACTAGAAGGTCGTTGAACATGTTAATCATAAAAAGTTTTCCAACGGGGGTGTCATAGTGTCAGATGTCGTTCCTGATATTATACATTTCGACAACTCATCTGATCTACCACTTTCCACTGATTTTAATGACTTGGGTGATGTGACCTTGAATATAGATGGCCACGAAACGGAGGTTGATGCACCGCCAAATATCATTGATGTTGATGACGAAGACGATGGTATTATTGATGATGAAGACGTCCCTCATGATTTAAGTGATGAAGAACGTGTGAATGACGATTATGGTGAAGACAGAGTTTATTCCAGTGAAGAAGAAGATTGACCTTTAGTTGTAACTTGCAAAAGACACTTATTTGTTTGAATGAATGAATCTAATTGTTGTGGATTGTTTAAATGTGTATATTTATTTGGATGTGTTGTATTTGGATTTGTGCATGCTTATATTATTTTGTTCATGAATTTGTCTATGTTATGCTAATTGTACTTGTACAGATGTCAGAAGATGTTGCAGGATCACACGGTGGTGACGGTGGTTGTGAGGATGAACCTCCTACGCCAAACATCCGCAGCGGTTGTTTTGCCTTATTTAGAAATAAAGGTAAGAATATTTGGATTATTGTAACACAATCATAAATTTGGTGCATATATATGTTGCTTGCCTTGAATTTTTATGACTTTGTCACTCACTTGATTTTTGTAGGCAAAGGCAAAAGAAAAGAAAATTTGAGCGGCAGAGAGGCCGGTAGAAAGACTCGGGGCATTACCCGATGAATCGATTTATTGGAGGAAGTTGGTGAGCATGGCCCCCGATAGATTTTGAAGAAATCTCTTTCCGGCCTCGCGGCGCGCATGCTCAGTATTTATCTAATTACATCGGGGATTGTATCAGGAGGCTCGTGCCACTGTACTACCCAAGTTGGAATGATGTCCCTGATGAGATCACGATGTTGGTTTGGGCGAACATAGAGGTCAGTTATCATTTTTATGTTCATAACATTATTGTGGTTATTTATTTAATGGTGTATATATTTAAATAAATTTGTTTATTTTATTTATATCATATAAATAAATAATAAATTTAAATAAATATACAAATTGTATCTTATTTATTTATATCATATAATTTTTTTTAATATATATAAAAAAATTCGAATAAATATAAAAATATTTAAATAAATATATATTTGATGAGAATAATGTAATAAGCTTTTTCAGATAAGCTGTTTTCAAACAGCTTATCTTGATTAGCTTATCAGAACAAGCTGTTTGAATACAACTTAGCTTGATAAGCTTATCAGAACAAGCTGTGTGAAAACAGCTTGTTCTGATATGCTTATCAGGATAAGCTGTTTTCAAACAGCTTGTTCTGATATGCTTATCAGGATAAGCTGTTTTCAAACAGCTTGTCCTGATAAGCTTATTAGGATAAGCTATTTTCAAACAGCTTGTCCTGATAACTTATCAGAACAAGTTATTTTCATACAGCTTGTCCTGATAAGCTTATCAGAACAAGCTGTTTTCAAAAAGCTTATGCTTATCAGGATAAGTTGTTTTTATTATAAAATTTTAAATAAATATATAAGCCATTAAATAAATAAACAAAATAATGTATAAATTATATCTCTAACTCTAACTCTGTGTTTGTTTTATTTGTTGTATATGAATGTAGTCTAAGTTTAATCTGACACCCCACAAGAGTGATCCTAAGGCATGGAAGGGTATACGTGGCGGCATCAATCAAATGCTTACAAAGAGTTACAATTCTCGAAAAAATACGCTCAAGACAAAGCATTGGGTCCGAGGCATCGATACCGGTACGGTAGACATCGGCAGAGTCTGCAGCGAGCGTCCTCGGGAAATTACTTCCGAGGACTGGGAAAAACATATCGCACTTTGGAGTAATCCGGATTATGCGAAAAGATGCCAGACGAACTCCCAGAATCGGTCTAAGTAGAAGACACCGAGTCGGCAGGGATCCCGATCGTTGGCACGCCTTCGAGACGAAGTGGTGAGAAATTCTATAATTAATTTACATACATATATGTCTTTGATTATATGTTTTGGTGTGTTGTGATTTTTTGTTTTGAATTTGCTTCATTCTATATATGCGTGTCTATGTATGTACAGACACAAGCTGCAATTGAAGCTGATGTGCCACCCCCGACTGTCATTGATCACTTCTTCATTGCGCACACCGACCAGGATGGGAATTTTCCTTGCGATGCGGACCGCGTTATGTATGTAAGTAATTTTTTTTTTAAATTAATTAATTAATTAATTTTTTTGGATATGCCTTGGTTTTTTACTATTCCCTGCCAATAAATAATGTACCAACCCGACTAATAAATAATATACTAACTGTCGTTTGTTTTTGTCACTTCATTAGGAAAAGATGCTTGCGATGAAGGCTGCAGGGAAACATACAGACGACGAGATCAACCGTATCTGCCGAGCTGGAAAGCAGCGAGGCCACATGCCCGGTGTCGGCCAGATAGTGCCGAGAAGGACTGCTCAATATATTTCTCCTCCTGCCATCGACCCACGATTGGAACAAGCATCTCAGGTGTATGACTTTATGAGAAGTGACCATAGGTTCGCAGATGCGTTCTCACAATTCCTATCGGGTGGTGCTAGCGGGAGTGGCACGGGAGGCAGCGGTATTGGCGCCGACGGGAGTGGCACGGGAGGCAGCGGTAGTGGCGCCGGTGGGAGTGGCGGGAGTGGTAATGATAATGTCGACGGTTAGAATGGCAATAATGGTTAGTATGTCTTCTTTTTCCTACCTTATCATGCAAGTTTAATAATTGTAAACTCCGAATTGCAAGTTTAATAAGTGTAACTAGGAACTTTGTACTCAAGTTGTGACATATGTATTTGTATTGATCGAGTCAATCGATCGAGAGGTTACATGTTATTGTGTTTTGGTACTAGATTCGTGGTAGATTTTTAGTATTTATATCTTTATGTTTTGTATTTGTATCCCCAGGTTTTGGTAGATTTTTTCTGGAAAAAATCTAGAAATAGCCTGCTGTGCAGGCTGCTAAAAAAATGTCAAAGTTTCCCTGGCGACATGTCGCCAGGGAAACCATAGACTCGCTTGACTTTCAGAAAAGTCATCAAAGTTTCCCTGGTGACATGTCGCAAGTGAAACTTGGACTCGCTTGACTTTCTTAAAAGTCAGCTAAGTTTCCCTGGCGACATGTCGCCAGGGAAACTTGGACTCGCTTGACTTTCTTAAAAGTCAGCCAAGTTTCCCTGGCGACATGTCGCAAGGGAAACTCGAGCACAACGTTGACTTGTCAACGCCAGGCATTGACTTGTCAACGCTACGAATAGTTTCCCTGGCGACATGTCGCCAGGGAAAAGTGAGGTTTAATAATCATGTTTACTTAAGTTTGTTAATCAGCCAACTTTTCCCTGGCGACATATGTCGCCAGGGAAACTTTCTCGCACCAAATCCAGCGTGGCACCAATTTTTGAACCAAAGAGCTGCGGGGCCCACTTAGTCGCTAGGGAAACCCGAAATAGTCGCCAGGGAAACATTCCCGCACCAGCCTTCGTTGGCGACGTTTTCCTGGCGACATGTCGTCAGGGATTCTCTATCCCTGACAACATGTCGCCAGGGAACGTCAAAAATTTGGCCAGGAAGGGGTCGAATATTGTAGTGGAATCCACTCCTTTTGGCCATAAGAAACAGATCCGTTTTTTTATTTTTGATTTTAAAGTGAGATTTGAAGATGATGGTTTTTTGTAGATGGATATTATGATTTTTGGAAGTGAATAATGTCTTCATGAAAATGAAGTTGTGTAACCGGTGTGAGGTAGGAAATAGATCTCGATGTTTTTTGATGTTTTTTTGTGATGTGAATTAGATGTGGGTTTGGTGTTATATTTTTGATGATTGTGAATCGGTAGATTTGTTGTTTGTTTTTTTTTTGTTTAAGTTTGTGATGGTGAGGATATTGAGATGAAGGTGACGATGGGAGTATGAGAGAGGTGGTGTTGTTGAAGGATCTGTAATAACAAGATGTGTATGATTTTGGGTTTTGATTATGATTTTCTGGGTTTTGATTATTATTTTTTGGGTTTATGAAGATAAAGATGATGATGATATGATGAGGGTTGAAGAAGATGGGTGTTATGTAACAATTTGAATTTAAAAAGGTTAACTTTATAAAAAAAATTATTGTTAAATGGACTAATTTTGCAATCCAAATTGGTCAAATTGTTAAAAGTCAGAATTGTGTATTTTCCATATTTACCCTTTTATATTTAGTAATGATTTTATTGACTAATTATGAATGTTTAAGGTTGGGCAATTGTGCTCTTTATTGATCACTTTGGTTTCTAAATCCTTTGTAAAAACCAATAAAAGTGATATCCTCGATACTATATATGTTATAATGATAAGATACGAATAATTCCAAAATGAAGCCTTCCGTGACATGCTCGTTGGTCAATATTGAGATAAACTCGTCCTTACAAACCACTATAAATAGAAAAGAAAAACAACCTAACCATTCAAAATCATCGATCATAAACCCTAAGTTGCAGTTTAGTCGATCTGTCCATCCAATGGCTACCCGTAACAAATCAAAACAACCGATCTATGATGACGACGAGCCTACCATTCCTCCTATGAAAAAGCAGAAAAAACAAAGTCCAACAGCCACAATATCAGCAAACTCTACGACTGTAAGTTTATAGAATAACTATTACACTCTCAACTATTACGTAATTTTATATATTATATTTGTAGTAGGGTTTATGATGATCAATATCATACATGAATTTCAAAAATAGGTTGTGACCAAAACTTTACTAGATGATGCAAACAATGGTTACAAGAACGGAAACTTCGTGTTTTCACCGTTGTCACTTGATATCATATTGGGAATGCTGGCTGCCGGAGCCGAAGGTCAAACTTTGAAACAGCTTTTGGAATTTCTTGGACACGAAAGCATCTCCAAATTTCTTGCTAGGTCGACAAGTTCCAAACTTTTAAGAACACAATTATCAAACCCGAAAACTGGTCTTCAATGCAGTTTAGCAAATGGTGTTTGGGTAGATAAAAAAGTGGAACCTGTTCAATCATCATACCAGAAGGTTCTTAAAACTGTTTACAAAACAGAAGCCAGTTCTGTCGACTTTGGAGACAAGGTAAATTTATACAGTTTATATAGTTTAAATTCATATAGTTTAAATTTTAGCCTTTTCTTTATATAGTTTAAATTTAGTGGTATCATTAAAATTTGGTTTTATGCGTGAAGCGTGATGAAACGGTTGACGAAATAAATTCATGGGTGCACAAGGAAACTAAAGGTTTGATCCCCTTCATTATTGAAGAGAGCGACTTGGATCGACAAAGTGTAATGCTCATTGCGCGCCATGTATTTTAAAGGAATATGGTCTGACCCATTTGACGCAGATGACACAAGACCGAAAGAGTTCCATCTCATAAACGGGGAGCAGGTTTCAGTCCCTTTCATGACTAGTGATAAAAGTTTCGGCTATGGTTCATTTGAGGGCTACAAGATGCTCAAACTTTTATATAAAAGCGATAAAGGCAAATCAAATAAGTTCTCAATGTATATCTTTCTCCCAGACGAGAAAGATGGGTTGAAGAAGCTGCTTCAAAATTTCCATTCTAATGATGCTTTATTTCATGGAAAATTTGACCTTACACGACGGAAACTTGCTGAGCTATGGGTACCCAAGTTCAAGATATCTAGTAAATTTGAACCTAAAGATGTTATGAAACAGATGGGATTAACACTGCCCTTTGAAGAAATGAATAAAGAACTTAGCGGGATAGTAGAGCCAAAAAGTCTCTTTGAAAATACTCTTTATGTGTCGAAAATACTTCAGAAATCTTTTATTGAAGTTGACGAAAGAGGAACAAAAGCCGCTGCTTGTAGTATGGTACAAGGAAGGACGAAGGCTTGTGGTAGTATAAGGAAGTATGTACCTCCTCCAAGTTTTGTGGCTGACCATCCATTCATGTTCATGATAAGAGAAGACTCTTCCCAAGCTGTTCTATTTGTCGGAGTTGTTCTCAACCCTCTAGTTGATAACTAGATGTTTTCCTTACTCCGTAACCATACTGATCCATCCTTTAATTCCATCCTCATTGAATTTAATATCTGAATTGTGCTACTTTAATTATATTTGAATAATCTGTTTTCGTATTGAATACCGTTGAAGCAATTGCTGAACCATATTTTATCTTGAATTCGTGATTTAAATTTTGGTTTTTTAAATAATCTTTGTTCCCGTCTCATGATTCCATGAGAAGAAACCGAAATTTATGCGAAGGCCATGGTTCAAATTGTGTATACTCCCCCCTGCCTGCCATATTATCGTTCAGATGTTACATTTATCATGACTCGACTTATGTTTAATTATTCATGATAACTTTAGTACTCATAATCATAAAAAAAATTGTGCAACACCTTCTCAAATATTTTACTTGAACGGGAGACAATACTGGATCTCTTCATAGTTAATACTAGGGGTGGAATTCATGTGGGCTTCGAGTTAACAACATGTTTACACATTACCCGAACACGACATGTTTAGACCGTTTACCTAAATGGGTTGGCAAATTAAATGGATTTAATCTATTCCAAACCTGAAGACAACGTCTTTAATAAATGGTTTATGTAGGTGATCAACATGAATTAAACACCGGAACTTGTTTAAACCCAAACCTTAATTAAGTTCCAATAATATTGCAGATTCTCATCACAGTAACTAAACCAACAAATTTTTCTATATAACCGTTTTCATTGCTGGAGTGTTGAACAAGGTATTCTACTCGAGCACTATCAAGTCGTCCGGGTGTATGCGGTCGCCAACGCCTTCACCTGCATCATATAATTACAGTTTTTTAATTAAGATACCACTCATGTAAAATGAATGATAAATTTTAAGCAAACCCCAAAATGCAAGAAATTATGAAAATCTATATGGTTACACCGTGAGTAAGGGTGTTATCGGGCTGATTCGGGCTGAGGTTCATTTAAACCCTTTGACCCACCTGTACGGCTGTACCCCACTTAAACAAGCACACACAAATCAGACCCGGACGTGAGCTTCTTCCCCGTTATGGGAAGCCTAACAACAATCATCTTTGCAGTGATTTGAACACCCTTTATGAGATTTGATATAGTTCTTTTTGGAATACTGAACTTTAGAAGTATTAGTTTGCGAATGCTATGCAGACTCTTTTATGGTATGATAGATACATTTAGAAATATTGTTTACATGACGTCGGTGTGGTTAACTTTACCTTGTTATATTGCAACTTTTCTCACAAAATCAGTTTGGTTCCTGCATTATGTTGCATTATGTCGGGTTTGTGCTAGGTCTTCATTTTGTGCTTAAGTTCATCTCAAAATCTTTTTTATGTGCATAGGCTGCATATGTTTTCAAAAGATTTGAGTGTACCCACTAACCATTAGACAACTCATACGATGTGCACATCTCACCAGCTCTTGCCACTCTACTAAAAAAGTGAGTGCAGCCAGACTATTTTTATAAGAAATAACCAAACTGCAACTGACCCAAATCAGCACAGGCGCACCTGGTGTAGATCTTGTGCCTAATGCACATACACATACACTGTCAAACACACCATATTGCTACATCACGCATAAGCTTTCTTTCTATGCTTGGTTATCAGAATCCAGTAACCAATCAGCTTTCTTAATGTAGGTGAAAGGATGCTACTGAAGTGGGTGAAAGTATCAGGTCTAGCCTCGGGGCGAAGGGGAGGAACTGAATCAAGTGATCACTTGAGTTCTTTTCCTCCAGTTAGAATCAGGTATAAAGCAAATAAATTATTCTCATTGCTCTGTCTAAAATCTCTTCTCATGAGGAAGTCAAAGACCAACTGGACACTCGGCTTTAAGTTGGATGCGATGTTCCACTTTCACCCCAGCACGCCAGTTAGTGAATCGGCCAGTGGCTTTGTAGTTATGGATATCTTGATTGTGATGTCGTTTTATGAGTCCACTTTGATGCTACTGAGTGATGTATCGATATTACGTTATTTTGTCAAGAAAAAACCATCAAGGCTTAGGATTATTGTTGTTTTTCATATTGTTATGATTTTATTGACTAATTAGGAATGTATAAGGTTTGGAACTTGCAAAATTCTGCTCCTTGTAGAACAAGAATATGGAGAAATAGAAACGGATGTACAACGTCTAACTTTAGTAATATACGTGGTATTCTTATAACAAGCTCAACAACATGTTGTTCAGTTTCGTAGTTTCAAAGTACGTTTATCAAAGTAAACTTTAACCGCGTTTGCGTGTCTTACAGAAGGCCCTCTCGCGAACTGCCTATAATAGTCTTTTTCAAGTGTCTTAATCCTAAATGCCAAGCAGGCATTCATCTGCTAATTTTATTTATGCACTTTAAGAAACAAGACTAGAAGTCGTAGTTGCCAACCACGCTATCATCATTTTTGAAATTAGTAGTAGCAATTTAGAAAGAAATAAAAAAAAGTCCAGACAGCTGGTGCGTGCACTTCAAGTCTTCAGGCAGGAAATAGCAACATTTACAGTAACTAAGTAACAAAAGTACATTAAAAAGAGTAAACCGTCTAAAATTATCCAAATTCAACAAAGCTAACTAATGAATCACATGAGCCGATTGTGTAAGTTGTAACAAGTCAGGAATCGGAGTCAACTGTTTCCACATCCTCAAAAGATCAGAACATTTTAAGTGATCAAACACTACATACAGAAAGAACTAGTAATAAAAATTCAATGGGAGGGAATACCCCAACAATAAAACCCCAATCTAACGAGTGCGGCTCAAGAGTCATAGAATCAACAAGTTTGAATCCACGTTCTTGTAGCTTGCGCATCTCAGACGAATGGAGAAACTGTTTGGGAACAACTGCTAAATTGATATGGTAATCCCGGTGTACAGTGAAGCGATGCTGTAAAATTTTAATGTAAAACCCTTAACACAACAAAACTAATAAACTAAATGAAGACTTATCACAAGGACAAGATTTACAAACCTTGATGAAGGCAATAAAGGAGATAGAACCGCCTCTTTGAGCCAGAATATATTCTGCGTTCAGGGCTAACTTTTCTACCTTAAACTCTAGGGTGAAAATCATTACATAGTAACCAAGTTTAAGATATGAATAAATTAAGTCACTATAACTTTATTTTGATTATAAGAAACCACCCAATGTTTCAATAGTGTTTCATTGTTACAAAACTTTTATGTTAGACAAAACACTCACCAAACTTTTGTTAATGACTAAAAATAGAGTTCAAACACCACACCTATCATTATGTATTCTTATTTTAAAAAGAAGAAAGTGCTTATAGCTATCCTGAAGAGCCCTGAAATGAACTCTTTGTCTAGTTAAAGAATACAAATTCAAACACCAGAACACACATGTTTACCCACAAAAACAAAAGGGCATTTAACCAATAACATAATCATCTAAATACCACCCTCTAAACTGCTTATGAATTCTATCTAACTATGATAAAACTAGAAACAATCTATCCTATAATTAAATCAAGATAATTTCACCATATGTGACACAATTCTATACATGTAAATAAACAAAAAATCCATCGTGGCATCCCATGAGCAAATTTCGAGTGCTGTGAATGAAATGAAAAGTAAACAATGTCATGATACATGTGGGGAGCTTAGGCTTCGACTCCTGTCATTCCCCATGTGGGGGATTTTCCCAGAATTGACAGCCGGATTTTAATCTCATCGCAATGCTTTAAAGCCCCTTAATGGAAAACTGGCTAGCATGGGTTTGATATTCTCTTCGTGAGATTATTCGAACTCGGGTCGAGAGACTTGGTGCCTCGGTGGCACGCAAGATACTCCGCTGCACCAAATTGTCGTTAAAAAAAACAATGTCATACAATAAATTACCATTATATCCTTAAGTAACTAAATATTTACATACTTATTTTACATATCGCATTTTTTGTTAATTAATAAGGAAAATCAGCTAAAAATAAATTAAAATTACCATTTTTTATGGTTGTATGTAACATACTTTTTTTTTCTCATTGTATCAACAAACTTTTAAATTTGGACATTTGTATGTAACGGGTGACCTGCTAAACCCTGACTCCTACGTGGCACCCGGTCACACTAACGATCGTTTACTTTTTTTTGCAACACTAGTCCTTTTCACTAACGAATTAACTGAAAATAAATTAGAAAAAAAAACTATTTTCTTATTTATATTATTCATTATTACTCTCCCTATTTATAAACAAAAAAACTACTCATTTACATAAACAATGAACAAAGATCTGCCATCTTCATCAACTCAAATCTAACCGATGCACTCAACTGTCGTCGTTAGGCCGCCGAATTTGTTGGGCCACCGTCGTCGTTAGGTCGTCTGTCGTCGTTACGCCGCCGTA
The DNA here is from genome assembly GCA_025667525.1 of Glebionis coronaria. Classification (NCBI taxonomy): domain Eukaryota; kingdom Viridiplantae; phylum Streptophyta; class Magnoliopsida; order Asterales; family Asteraceae; genus Glebionis; species Glebionis coronaria. The sequence continues at coordinate 1,725,640 of JANFOE010000322.1, read as the reverse complement.
CTTAAGCAATCGCCATCATTTTTGGATAGCCGTTGTTAGTCCATTGTCTTAAGAGCACAGGAAACACAGGGAACAGTTGGTGTCGTTGGCAAAAAGTATCGCCACGTCAGCAAAGTGGGCTTTGGCACGAGAAATTCTACGGCACCATATTTTAAAGGGAATGGTGATTTGTGGTGCCCTTGGGTGTTTTTGGTGTCATAGAGTGTATATACCCCTTAGATTCTCAAAAAAAAAAACATGAACGGCTTGGGTTGGTGTGGTTGGCGCCAGACCCTTGGCACCACACCACGGAGTGGTGCGCCATTCTCAAAAGTGGCGCCAAAGCTTGGAACCAGGCCATGGCACCACCACTCCCCTTGCTCTAAGCCACCGCCGCCGTGGGCCGAATAACAGATTTTGAAGAGGACCGAGGGTGAGTTGTTTGTGGAGACCAAACCCACACGACCACCTCCGACCACTAACGCTAGAATCTCTGAAGATCGACCACCACCTCCGGCCACTATCGTTGGAATCTCTCAAAATCGACCACCACCTCCGGCCACTATCCACTACCAATCACTAATCAAACCCCCACTTAATACTCAAATCTTTAAACCTTATTTCCTTATTTTTCATCTTCTTCTCATTTACTCGCTACAAAATCTACTAAACACCACACATGTCATGAAATACCTTTACCCATCATTAGAACCCGCCACTGTCATCAAAACCCACCACCAACACTAACCTTTCAACAATTTCCTTAATTAAAACAAAACCCATGAATCCCCAAAATTTAAAAACCATAATCCTAAAATTAACACAAATCAAAAGGTTTATTTTCTAAATAACCAAAACATCGATTAAGACCAGCACTACGCCGGCTGATAGATCTATAAAACATAGCAATAATGTTTTTAAGTCGTTGAGAGAAAGTCAACGGGTTGAGATAAGGAAGAGCACCATGTTGTGTTATTCATATGCTTTGTCGATCTGGAAAGATTGAAGAAGTGTTTGAATTGGTGGTAAATGAGTTGCTCATAGAAGTGACTGATTTGACGTGATGAAAATAGGGACTTATAACCAAGGTTCTAAATAGTGTAAGACGTGGCGTGGCGTGGCAGCAAGGCTAAGCCTCAAGCTTTTGCGATCAAGGCGAAGCTTTTGCGTCTTTAAGGCTTGACTTAAGGTGGCACAAAAATAAGATTTTTTATGTTTATATAGTTTTTATAGAAACCGAGATTTAAAAAAACGTTGTAGTACATAATGAATAAGGTTAAACTGCTATTTTACATGTAATTTTCTTCACTTAAAAAAAATTAAAGTTGAATGAAAAAAACTCGTCACGCCTCACGCCTTTGCCCTCCATATTGCGCTTTTTCACGCCTTTCTCACGCCACGCCTAGAACCCACGCCATGGTCTATATCGTAACGGCGAGGTCACGCCTCACGCCTTGGCGACGCCTTTGCGCCGCCATGGCGCGCCTTTTAGAACCTTGCTTATAACAGGCCAGATTTGGTTTTTAAAAATAATTATAACATAAAATTTTTTATATTTACAAAATAATTTTAAAAACATTATGAGTTTTGTTTTAACATAAAATAATTCATTAATTAATTAATTTTTTTTATATTTACACACATTGTTAGTTTAAAGGACTAACGATACAAATGTTTAAACTAACGATACAAATGTTAAAAGGATAGGCAACCGGTAAAAGGCTAAGCATGTCACCCGTTACATACAAAGGTCAAAATTCAAAAGTGTGTTTGATACAATGAGAAAAAAAAAGTAAGTTACATACAACCATAAAAAGTGGTAAGTTTAATGTATTTTTAGTTGATTTTTCCTAATTAATATATCATAATGCAAAGTTTTTTCTTTATTTTTTCACCATTGTAAAGTTTGTTTTTTTATCTTCAAAATAAGTCTAATATTAATATACTTTTGAAATTATTTACAACAGTTATAATTTTAATGAGTATAAATTTGTAATTAACAATTATATAATAAAAATTTACGAACATTTAAAAACTATACAAATATTAGGCTTAGTTCGAAGATAAAGTCGCAATGTATATGTTGTCGAAAAAAGGAATTTTTTTAATTGACGTATGCGATCGCTACTCTATAAAACCTATCCTCACATATTTAAATGTTCTTTAAATGTGACAAAAATAAAATTCACAATAGATATATCAATATGAATGTGGCATGTCAATAGATAAACTACACATACGATAATATCAATGTGGCATATCCACAATTCTATGCATACGATAAAACATGCTACATTATCAATGATTTAAAACAATCATATCTCCCTAATTCTTTCATAAGCTACAACGAGGACCGGTTTTAGACAGGTGTCAGCGGTGTAAACGGCACAGGGCCTCTATATTTTTAGGGCCTCCATTTTTTAGATCTGAATGTTAGTTGTAGATGCAAAAGTCCGTTGGGCCACTAAGTGGGCCTAGAATGCCTCTGGGCCGTCTGGGCTTTCTTCTCCACAAGCCTATAAGAAAGTAGCACACGTTAGCTCGCCTCGGGTGGGAGGCCCGAGACCAACTCCGGTGTGAGAGTAAGAATCTGATTGAGCCGGATGGCCAATAATATGTAGAGTCGAATGGCCAAAACAGTGTGTGTAATAAGTATGAGTGAGAATGTCTGACTTACATTGAATGAGAGGGGGGTATTTATAGTGTTAAGAACACTGTAGCGGACTGTAGCTCCTCGGAGGTAACACTCCTTGAGCCTTGTGATCTGAAAGGCCAACCTTTGGTCCAGCAGACTATGCGAGGCCTCTGGGTAAAAGGGTGTATCAGTTGTTCCCGAGTGAATCTGCCCTACTTTTGAGGTGCACAGGTGGGTTAGTGTTCTATCTGAGCGCCAAGCGATCCACTGGATAATAGGGTGCGTCGTTCTTTTCCAATGCACTGACACTACTTTTGAGGATTCCCTCTAGACTTGTGCCTGGTAGGTGGGTCGGGCTGCCAGACCGTACGGCCAATCTCGCGGCCATATACGCGAACATGTCCCCCCAGTATCGGATTATCAATGTGAAACGTTGGTGATTCAATACTTTAACCGTACTGTCGTTCCCTCCGTTTCCTCTTTTGTCTTATCCATAACTCCTTATGAATATTTTATTTCTTCTCTTTTTTTGTCGTACCTACCCTCATAATTACCTCCAGTAAAAAACACTAGTAATTGCGCCTCATTTAATACTTCTGCGCTTTTTTTTGCCAGCTGGATGGCATTTGTGTTTCATGTGGTCGAGGGATATGCCACGTGTTTTTACTGTTTACTGAAACGACCTTTGGTCGGCCCTAGGGTCCTATAAATACCCCATTCCTCTTCTCATTTCTTACCTTCTCCTTTTTTTACCGTCGAGAGCCGTGAGGTACATCCATTCTTCTCAGGTGTGTCTTTTTCTTTTTTATTTGTTTTCTTTTCCTGTCTTTCCTTGGTCTTCCCCGACCTATCGTTATGTCTTCTGACGGGTCCTTAGAGCTAGGCCTCCTTAGCCAAGAGCAACGGGAGGCCATAAATGAGGCCCGAGTTATGCCCAAGTTTGACATGCATCTCTATCACTCTGATTTGAGTTCCGATCATGTGCGCCGTGTGGCCGCGGCCTATCATATTCCTTTGGATCTGAGTCCTTCTACGCCCTCTCGTAACTTTTGCATGAATGAACTCCCTTCTCATCTCATTGGTCTTTATGTTCATCACTTTTCCCAAGGTGGTCTTCGTATTCCTTTTTCTTCTTTCTTCCTCCGTGTTGTTGAACACTTTGGTGTACATATCTCACAAGTCGTGCCCATTGGTGTCAATAATGCCACCCTTTTCAAGATCTATTGTCGTGGTTTGGGTGTCACTCCTACTGTGGCGTTGTTCCGCCTGTTTTACAAACTTTGTAAGGTGGGCGATTGGTTTTCTTTTCAGAGTCGTGGTTCCAAACCCTACCGTGCTTTTCTCAAAGATGGTCCTACAAGTTTGAAGGGTTGGAAAGGTCTTTTTTTCTTCGTCGACCGGAGGGCGGCTCCTATCGCTATGCCATGGAGACACCATGACTCCAGTGTGGCTGATCCCCTTCCTAAAGTTTCAGAATACGACCCCTTGGATGCCAAAAAACTCTGTGAATTTGCTATTCCCCTTCGTAGGCCATATCAAAGTCTCTTATATGCTGGTCGCATTACCCCTTTTTGGAAGTATTCAGGTTTCGATTGCGTCCTCAGTGGTCCGGTCAGGGAGAGTAATGCTTCCTTCTTTTCTCTTGCTTGGTTCTTTATATTCTATGTATTGCCTAACCTTCCCTCTTTTTTGTAGGTGTTACTATGTCTGAGTTTTTAAGAATTACCCGTTTTGCTGGTGCGTCCATTCGTCAGGGCAACCCTTTGCCGCAAGGTACGGTTGTTCCTACCTATACTACTTCCCCCTGGCCAAGGATGCTCCTATTCCCCCCAAGACCACCGCCATGGAGCAAGATGAGACTGTTGATGCTAGAGTGGTTGCTGACCGTGAAAGGAAACAGAGGTGTGCCGTCGAGAAGGCTGCTCGTGAGGGTGCAGCAGCTGGTGGCTCTCATAGCGTTGGTACTAGGGCTACCCGGGCTACTACACATTCTAGGAAGTCGAAGAGAAGAGCTGATGGTGAGGTTTCTTACCATAAAAAGAGCAAGGCAACTAGGGCCCATGTCGTTCCTCCTCCGGCGCCTTCCAGTCCTGTTGAGGAAGATGTTGGTGGCAGCAGATCTCACGCTCTTGTTCCTTCGGCCGAGGGTCCTAATGCTATGGATGACCTTCAACAACATATTGATGATATTTTATCCCAGCTCCATGCTTCTGAAGGAGGGCCTCATGTGGAGGAGCATTCTCCCTCATCTCCTTCTCATCCTGCATCTGTTGTGCCTAGCGACCATCATGTTTCACTTGGTGATGAGAATGTTGCCTTTCCTGGAGGTTAGTTCTTTCTTTTTTTTTTACGTACTTTTCTCCTTCCCTTTCTTACGTTTGATGTTCTCCTTATTTAGGTGATTCCTCAAAGCCTATTAACTTGGATGCAGATGTTACCCCTGATGAAGCTGAGAGTTCCTATCGTAAGGCCTTTCGACTTGTCTGTTGCTGTTATTATTATTTTTTTTATGCGCGTACCCTTCCTCTTATGTTTACTTCATCTTGGCAGGTGACCCTTACAAGCGTTTTGTCAAGCGGCCATTCAATCCCCAGTGAGGCCTTACTGAGTCTACTCGTGTGGACAAATCCAAGGATTGCCGTGACATGCTTGCCAACCTCTTCACTCCTGCCGATCTTGTGTATTTTAACGAAGGCATTGATCATGAAGTGGCCATACGGTCCAGTTGGCGCCGATTGGCTCAGAGCACTTAAATGCAGTCCAACGTTCTACTTCGCTTTGAATCTTTGTTGGAAGAGCATAGCGCTTGTGTGTCCTCCAAATTCGAGATAGAGGCTTGTCAAAGGTCCCTTGATGTTGCTAACGAGGATCTGCTGAAGAGCCGCCAAGACTATGACAGGCTCCTCGGTGAACATGATCTCCTTATTTCTTGGAGATGGACATGGCTGGACGCTTGGCCGTCCTTGAGAAGGCTCAGAAACTTCATGCAGAAGTCATTGCCACGAGAGACGCTAGGATTAAGGCCTTAGAGAATGAGCTAAAAGCTGCTGAGGAAGATGCTCAAGGACTGAGGACTGACAACACCAAGTTGGCCGTTGATCTGGGCCGCGAGGCCACTTTGAGAAAGAACCTCGTGAAGGAACTTTTCCCTGTGTTTGTTCGACTCCTTTTGGCTAGCAAGGAGTATAAGTCTGCACATGGGGAAGTTTTCAGCCTTGTTATGTCCTTGGGTTTTATGCAGGCTGTGCGTCGCGGAAGGAATGAGGAGGAGATCGCTGCTGCTTGGGCCGAGGCGTCCAATATTGACTCATCTGTGACTGAGACCAGCTTGGTGGAGGCATATGATGCCCTATTCGTGAAGCGGTACCCCTTTGTGGAGAAAGTCTCTCGGTCCTGCTTCAAAAGTCCAATGGAGCTTCAGAAAGTGATGCCAGATGGAGAGGTGACTCTTGGTCAAGGGCCTCTTTTGCAGGATTGTTCCTCCGTTCAGTGACTTGCTTCGAACTTTATCTTCAACATTTGTCTGTAATAACAATTTGATGGCCTCTAGCCTTAACTATTCGCACAATTTGTGGTACTTGTACATTTGGTCGTCGTGCCACCTTATCCATGTTTCTTTGGTTGTCCTACTATTTTTGGCCTTTCGTATATGACCTCGTAGGTACTTTGACTTGTATTTATCTTACTTCTAGGAGTGAAACCTGGCTACATAGATCGACCGGGAGGAATCACCTGCCCTCCGGAGCCACTTGGAAATTTATTCAACTCCTTATTTTGGTTGGGGAACATTGACTACATGTATCGATTGGAGGGATCTAAGTTCCACTCGGAGCCACTTAACCTTTTATTCCCCTTCCATAGACATCGACCATATTTTTCGATTTAGGAGGTTGCGAGCCTTCCGTCGAGGTCGCTTGTGCTTTGCCTATTTGGTTAGATATCGATCACGTAGGATCGCTTTTTGTTTATCTACGAACATGGGTTATTCAGAACCATTTATGTGTTCGTTCTTTTATAAGAAAGGGTGGTGATAAACATTGGCCACACATACCTACCGAAGGTGATTGGCCTTTCGAAGGGGGTCATTTTTAACTTATGTTTATACTCCTTTTCCATATTTAGGGAAAATTGCTACTCCGCGGCCGGGAGATAGCTTTCATTAACTTCATCATTAAAATGTTACAATGACATGATAAGCTTTAGATGCTAGAATAGATGTGACATTCCCTTAGGTTAATTGCGTGCCAGGTGCGTGGCACTGCCTTACCATTCACCTTTTCCAACTTATATGAGCCATTTATGTAGGCCTCCGTCACTTTATAAGGACCTTCCCATGTTGGGCTCAGCTTTCCAGGTTTTTCCACGCGGCTAGCCTCGTTTCTTCTGTAGATGTAGCTCCCTACCTTGAAGGATTTGGCCCTGACCCGCTTGTTGTAGTACTGCTCCATCTTTTTCTTGTATTTGGCCTCCCGGATGGCTGCGGCCTCCCTTCTTTCTTGCAACAAGTCTAGGTTGAGTCTGAGCTCTTCATCATTGTCCTCTACATCCTTGATCATTAGCGTCATATAGGTTGGCATTGCTATCTCTGCTGGGATCACGACCTCACTTCCATACGTTAGGCTAAATGGCGTCTCTCCATTGCTTGTCTTTAATGAGGTTCTATGTGCCCAGAGCACATTTAGAAGCCCATCTGCCCATCCAGTTCGGTCACGGCCTAGCCTTGTCTTTAGCCCCTCCATCAATGACTTGTTTCCCTTTCCACGAGGCCATTGGCCTGTGGGTGTGCCACTGCTGTATTCATTTGCTTAATGTTGAGCTTTTTGCACCATGTCTTAAATGGGCCATTCACAAAGTTAGTCCCATTATCATTCACTATCACGTGGGGTAGGCCAAATCTACAGACAATGTTATCCCACATGAATTTTATCACATCCTTGCCTTTAACATTGGCCAAGGGTTTTGCTTCTAACCATTTAGTGAAATAGTCAATTGCCACAATGATATACATGACCTTGCCTGGTTCCGCAGGGAATGGGCCTAACACATCCATGCCCCATTGGAAGAACGACTATGGGGTCATGATTGACGTCATGAGTGTCGTGGGCATCTTGGGTACTAGTGAGTGAATCTGGCATGCGTCACACTTTTTTGTTTCTTCCCTTACGTCACGGTGCATCGTAGGCCAATAGTATCCTTGTCTTAGTGCCTTTGCTACCACTGATCTTGTCTTCAGATGTATTCCACAAGCTCCTTGGTGTATCTCACGGATCACATAGTTGGCTTGGAGTGGTCCTACGCATTGTAGCATCGACATCAAGTAAGATTTCTTGAAGAGTACTCCTTCTTCCATCACATACTGGTTGATCTTCATCTGGAGGGCACGTGCTTCATTATGGTCCTACGGCCATATTCCTTGCTCCAAGCATATTATGATGGGTGTCATCCAGTTATCTTCCTCTTCTTCCATAATGGCATTTACCTCTTCCCTATATGTCGAGGGCTTGTCTAGTACCTCTACCAACACTTCTTTTCTCAAATGATTAAACGCCACTGAGGCCAGCTTACTTAGCACATCAGCCTTTTGGTTCTGGCTTCTCGGGATATTCATGATTTTGAAGCTTTTGAACCGTGCTACATGTTCTTTCGCCTTACTCAAGTATTTGATCATGCTCTCATTTCGGCCACGAAGTCTCCATTGATTTGACTGGCCACCAATTTCGAGTCCACCTTTACCGCCAAGTGCTCTACCCTCATTTCTTCTGCTATTCTTAGGCCAGCTAACAAGGCCTCGTATTCTGACTCATTGTTTGTGCTGTCAAAGTTCAACCTTAGAGCATATGTGTACTCCATTCCGTTAGGGCTAATCAATACTAAACTTGCGCCTGAGTCTTTCAGGTTGGATGCTCCGTCTGTGTACAGCACCCATTCTTCTTCTTTATCGACCTTTTCCTCCTCAGAAACATGCGTCTCAAGGTCCTTTGAAGCGTCCGTCCCTACTGGCACTTCATTCAGAAAGTCTGTTAACACTTGACCCTTTATGGCGCTTCTTGGGTCGTAGGCAATGTCGTATGTCCCAACTCTATGGCATACTTTGCAAGTTTGGCTGACGCTTCGACCTTGTTCAAGATTTGCCTTACTGGTTGATCTGTGATGACCTTGATTGGGTGGCCTTCGAATTACCGCCTTAAACTCCTTGATGTGATTAGGAGGGCCAGGGCCAGCTTTTCCAAAGGCGCGTAGTTTCTTTCTGCTTCGTGTAGCTTTCGGCTGACATAACGGACTGGTCGTTGGATCCCATTTCTTTCTGCTAACAACACTGCGTTGATTGCTCCCTTAGCTGCTGTTAGGTATAAGGAAAGTGTTTCTTTGGGCCTGGGTGTGGTGAGTGATGACAGCTCTATCACCATTCTTTTCATTTGTTGGAAAGCCTCCTCTGCTTCCTCCGTCCATCTGAACTCTTCCTTGTTGGCCTTAGTTATGTTCTTCAAAGTGTCAAAGAAAGGCAGTGATCTTTCGGCGGATTTTGAGAGGAAACGGTTGAGCGCAGCCAATTTTCTGGCCAAGCTTTGCATTTCGTTCCATGTTTTAGGTGACCTCATATCTGTGACATCCTTGATCTTGGCCGGGTTGGCTCTTATCCCTTCTGACGTCACCATGTACCTTAAAAACTTGCCCTCCTCAACTCCGAAAGAACATTTTTTTGGATTAAGCTTCATGTTTATCTTTCGCAAGTTGTCAAACGTTTCGGCTATGTCGGCAGTAACACCCCCAAAATAGGCCCAGGCGGAAGCCCACAAGTTTTAGGGCCTATTACGTCATGATTATCCGAGTCTTGATCTGAGAGAGCGACCTCTATGCCAAATATCACAAAGCAGACTCTAAATAATCATACAGTCAAGTACCTGAGAATACATGCTTAAAACGGTCAACATAAAGTTGGTGAGTTCATAAGTTTTATCAAATTGTTTATGACACTTCAAAAGTTTAAAAAAAGTCCACTACCAAAAGTAGTATCGTAAAAGCGTTTAAAAATCTGGAGTTTCACAACAAAAGCAACGCTTACCACAAAGTTTAGTCATAAATCAACATTAAACAAAATCATTACAGCTAATACAGAATAATCCAGTTCATATTAAAGATTCATATCAAGATCACATATAAGAAGCGTATTAAGACCATACAAGATCATAGCAGGATTCACATTTTAAGATCAATACAAGATCATAGCAGTAATCAATTCAAGATCAATACAAAATCATAGCAAGATTCACATTCAAGATCAATACAAGATCATAGCAAGATTCACATTCAAGATTAGTTGGACCACAAACAAAATGTTTTAAAACATATGAATTCAATATGGGAGATATAATGACAAACATATAACGTTTAGAAGCATATGAATTCATTTAAGATAATGGCAAGCATATAGGGTAAAGCTTACCCGGTTATGATATCGCTAAGCTCATGACACCGAGGCTAATGGCAAGATGAAATAATAATAAGTGCCCACTAGGTGTCCTATCCCTAAGAAAACCTCTGAAATGGCCAAGTATACGTCCGTTTGGTAGTGGTGATAGAGGACACCCGGACGGAAGTGCCAAACTCCAATAGATCTATATATAACATATGTGCTTACTTGACCGGTCATCCGGAAGTAACTAACGGTTCATGATGGGAAAAGTGGGATAACGGTACTTAGGCATATCCATAAACATAACTTCAGCAAAGAGATCAAGAAAACATAGTTTTGCGTCCATAAAAGATGTTACAAGCATTATCTCATCCCAAACAGATTAAACATATAAAGCAGTTTAAAAAGGGGCTATGACTCACTCATATATTCACAATATGTAGCATAAACAATACTTACACGGTATAACCACGTATGTATGACAAACAATCATCAAAACATATAAACACATATATGACATCAACAAGCATGCATCTCCTCCAAAAGAGATTTAAAACATTTACAAAGCGGTTTAAAAATAGAAAGATGGGGTATGAACTCACCTTAGTATGCAAAGATTTCACAACAAGAATATGCATAATCACAGGAGCAGCACATGCCAAGACGCAACCTAAACCTAAATATATAATGCTAGATTAGGTAATGATCGAAAAATGCAAAAATGCATTTACGGCACACGCACATGTCACCCTTTACCACGGTTTAAATTATAAATAATACTTACTCAAAACGTTTGTTGGTGTAATAATTGACCAAACTTCTAAGTAAAAAAATACTGTCTTGACTTAGCAAAATTTCGATGGCCTTTCGGCTTTAAATTTATATTTACCATTTTAAATTAGTTAAAATATTTTTCAAATTTTCTAAAGAGAACTCGACAGCCTTTAAGTATCACATTTATTTTAACTATTTTAAACGACATTTAACTCACTGTCTACCATAACCCGACATAAAACATTTCCAAAATAAGATTAGCATACTACTATTTACAAATATATGACCTTTTGCAATATAAAAAAATCCAGTACAATTTAACAATTTAAACATTGCACAGAAATCCCCACGTGACTTTTATAATGTTTAGAGAAAGCTGTTGGTTTTATGATGACACTAATTTTACCAGTTTATCATGAAAAGTAACTGGTGACTGCATTTCCTATACTCTCTCTCGTCTCCCTATCTCTCTCGGTACAACAGACTAAAACAAAAGGGACACAAAAGTAATACTGTATGTTTTTGAAACCCATTTCTTCCTCTCTCTCCCAGTACATACACATCAGTAATCTCACCACCTTGCACAAGTATTTCCCTCCAGTTTTAGATCCTCTCGTTACTATGAAGTTTCTAAAAGAAACGTTTTAACTTGAGTTTGTGTAACAAAACACAACCGTGACAGCTCTCATAGTTCTCACAAACTCTACACAAGCCATCGACAAGCTGACAACAACTTGATACTCTCGTCTCGCATATATGTTTGTACTTATTCGCGACTCAAAACTCGGTTTGACACATACCCATTTAGCTTACTTCACACAAAAACATGTACTAATCGCGACTTTAAAAGAAGTTGTTCAAAATTTTATTGTGAATCCCATTTCAAATGCATGCTTTAAATCGTCTCAAAGAAGTTGTGACGTTAAGTTATGCAAACATGTGGTAGAGTGACATCCGAGTAGAAATGACGCAACAAAAGTATGAAATAAAATGAAGGTAAGGGTACGCATGTAATCTTATCGAGCTCGAGAGTGGTAACGGTGTGCACGCCAAACTTTTAAACCAAATAGTTTCGAAAGCAAGGAGACCCACGTCGACTTGTACTGTAACAACGAACCTTCGAACACCTTTGAACAAGGAAAACCGGCCGCGTCCCAACAGCGTACTCAGTTCGCAAACATGCAACAAAAAAACCCTCGTGACAACTCATAATCGCTTCGCAACAGCAGCTAGGAAACTTCAAACACCTTCGTCTAGTTTATAACCCACGTTTGTTCGTACTCTCGTCGACCACAGCAGCTAGGAACTCTTCGAACAAGAAAGCTCGTCATCTTGTACCTCGTGGCAACAGCAGCAGCAGTAACCTCGAACAAGCGAACAAAGTGCACACGTCGGATGTGTTGGTGTATATGAATGGGTGGTTCTTGTTAGTAGTAGTACATGTTTTACAAGGAGGATTGCGTTGGGTGAAAATAGAGATTGAAACATGGAAAAAAAATGGACACTGAAGCTGGTGTGAGTTGTTTACATTGGTGAGATTTTATATCGAATGTGTGTGTTTTCTACTATACGAGTGTGTGTATTTCCCAAGTGTGAGAGTGAAAGAGAGGTTAAAGATAATGAGGGGAGCGGTTCGGTGTGAGAGGGGACCGTTTTGATCGTCCAATGCAATTGGGATAAGAGGACAGTACTGAATAGGTTGTGTATGTGAGGTTTTTGAATTTCATACTGGACACAATGAAGGGTGTGTGTTTAAATAGAAAATGGAGGTAGTAGACAAGGCTTAGAAGGAGTTGTATAGAAATGGTCTTGCCAATTTTGGAAAATAACAAAAGACGGGTACAAACATGCAAGATGGTGAGTTTTGGGCATGGTTTTGGATCGGGTAAAACTAACCTAAGGGTGATTAAGGTACCTAATCATGGTAAGATTTTCTTATAGTAGTAGACGGTTAGGTTAGGTTTAATAAAGTGTTGTGAGTGTATCTGATTTAACTAGAGAATGGAACTATGTGTTAGAAATTTGGGTATAAACGTTACTTGGGGTATTTTGGTTTACACAATGTGTCGAATAATTAGGCGGACACTAATTTTATTTACAAAAAAATATAATAATAAATAACTATTCGTTAGAATAACTAATAAAAATAATTATATCATGAATTATTCGCGCATAAATAATTCGCACAGATATGCACACTGCGCGATTTATCAGATTTTGAAAAATATGATCCGTTTTCAAACCCGATAAGTTTGGTATCACTCAAAAATGAATTTCAAATAGTAATTAATATAATTTATTATTTAAAGTACGAAAAATTCTCGGGTGTTACATCGGCAAGCATTTCTTTTTCAGTCTTGCTTTTTATGACCATGTCGTCCACATATGCCTCCAGGTTTCGTCCAATCTGTGACTCGAAAGTTGTGTCCACTAACCTTTGGTAGGTGGCCCCTGCGTTTTCTAGGCCGAAAGGCATTTTGTTGTAGCAATATGTTCCCTGATCGGTGTAGAAGGTTGTCTTCTCTTCGTCCTCTTGAGACATTTGCACTTGGTGGTAGCCCTTGTAGGCGTCCAAAAAGCTTTTGTACGTGTACCCCATAACAGCTTCTATCTTGGCATCAATCTCTGGAAAAGGATAATAGTCCTTTGGACATGCGGAATTCAAGTTTTTAAAGTCTATGCACATCCTCCATGCTCCATCTACTTTTTTCACCAACACCGTGTTGGATATCCACGTGGGATACCTAACTGGCCTCACGATCCCTGCTTTCACCCATTCTTCCACTTCATTGACCACAACTTCGCTTTTTTCGTCGGATAGCACCCTTCACTTTTGGCTCACCGGTGCTACCGAGGGATTCACATTAAGTTTGTGTTGGGTGATCCTTCTTGGCACTCCGGTCATGTCTTGCAGTTCCCATACAAAGACATCCAGGTTGTTCTTTAGCAATTGTTTTAACTGTTCTGAACCTTCTTTTGACAAGTTTCCCCCAATCGTGACCAGTTGGTCGGGAAGGCCGGGTTGATCATTACTTCCTCTGTTAAGTTGACCGCTCTGTCATCTCCCTTCTTTGGCTCTTCTTTTTCCATGTTCCTCTTTCCTATCTCTCTACATTCATTAATAATCGAAGATGATGTAACAAGAGTTACGATACCTCGAGGTGTTGGGAATTTCATCATGGCGTGGATGGTAGATGGAATGGCCCTTAGCCTCCTTATCCCTGGTCTTCCCAGGATGATATTGTATGGGGAGGGGGCGCGTATGACGGTGAATCTCATCATGGCCCTTCGGAACAACCCTCCATCCCCAAAACACACTTCCAACTCTATCTTTCCCAACGGCTTCACACTTTCCCTCGAGAATCCAGACACCGTGTTGTGCGTCTTAGTCATCCTAGCTTGTATGCTTGGGTGAAGGCTATTAAAACAGTGCTCATACATTATCTACACAGACGCACCGCCATCCACATGTACCCTCTTTACCAAGTACCCTTCGACCTCGGCCTCTATCATAATTTCTTCTTCTGACAAGTCTTCGTCTGGACACGGTGGGAATGTTATTGGGACGTTCATCCAGTCCTCGTTCACCCACCTTGACTTCATCTTTCGATTATCACTATGTCCCGACACCATGTTGATTACTTTGGTCTTTTGAGGGTGGCCTTTCTGACCGCCCTTTCCTTTCTGCCTTACGTCTTTAATCAAGTGGTTGAGCTTTCCCGACTCCAAGGCGGCCTCCAACTGTCTTCTTAACTAAAAGCAGTCATTCGTATAGTGCCCTTTCGCACAATGATAGTCACAATACATGTCCATGTTCTCCTTTTTTGGTGTTCCCGCCAATGAAGGTGGAGCCGGAAGGTTCAGTTGATGCTCTGCTGCCAAAATTTCCTTCGGTGAGCTGGACAAGTCTTCTAGGGTGAATATTCGATTCACCTCTTGTGGGCGCTGCGGATGGCGGTAAGGTAAGGTATAGGATTGGGTGTAGGGGGTTCTGTTCTGATAGGCCCCTCGGCCACCCCCTCTTCTTCCTCCAAAACCCCTTTTCTGGGAACGGTCATACCTTTGGCCTCCCGTCGGGGAACTGTCCCCCGGATATACTCTCCTCTGGGCAGCTCGGCATCTCTAAAGGCTGTTTCAGCATGAACAAAGTCGTCCACATGCTTCAGCATCTCATCCACCGTCTTGGGTATGCTTTCAGCAAACCGTTTGGCCAGACCCGGACATTTGTGTGAACCCATAAATGAAGAGATCCTCGTGAGGTCAGACACATTAGGAATAGAATTGGATTCACTTACCCACCTTTCTTTAAATACTGGGAGGCTCTCGTTGGCCTTCCGGATGATCTTCGTGATCTCAGTGGGGTCCTTCGCACACGCCTTCAGCATTCCAAACCGTGTAAGGAATTTAGCCTCCAAATCATCCCAATCGTCTATGCTTCCCGATGGCAATTCATCAAACCAAGCTCTGGCCTTATCATCTAGTATTTGTTGGAACATTCGACACCATACGGGCATGAGCCATTCCCCCTGGTTCCCCATCCCTTTGAAATGGTTGATGTGGTCAGCTGGATCTCCCGTCCTCGCGTAAATCCTAACACTGGTTGGCATCCTGTGGCTAGGAGTTGAGTATTCAATGATCCTTTGGCTAAGAAAGCATTTGGCCAATGATTTGAAAGACTTTCTCAAATCATCATCTGCCACCTTCTTCCCCTTGCCTTTCCCACCATCGCCTTGGCCTTCCTTCTTCTTTCCCTTATCTCCCGAATGTTCTTCCTTTTCGTCAAAACTGATTAGCCTTGGCTTGATGTAGTCCCGTTTGCTTTTATCTTTTATCAACTCTTTTAGAGCCGATATGTGACCTTCAATGATTTCTTCATTCGTGAGGTTGTTGTGGTTGTCATCATGAATTTCGATTTCAGGTGATGTTAGGGTAGGACCCGCCATTCTTTAGCTACTAGTTAAATCGAATTTAGGGTCCTACGGATGGCGCCAGTTTGTAGATGCAAAAGTCCTCTGGGCCACTAAGTGGGCCGAGAATGCCTCTGGGCCGTCTGGGCTCTCTTCTCCACAAGCCTATAAGAAAGTAGCACACGTTAGCTCGCCTCGGGTGGGAGGCCCGAGACCAGTTCCGGTGTGAGAGTAAGAAACTGATTGAGCCGGATGGCCAATAATGTGTAGAGCCGAATGACCAAAGCAGTGTGTGTAATAAGTATGAGTGAGAATGTCTGACTTACATTGAATGAGAGGGGGTATTTATAGTGTTAAGAACACTGTAGCGGACTGTAGCTCCTCAGAGGTAACACTCCTTGAGCCTTGTGATCTGACAGGCCAACCTTTGGTCCAGCAGACTATGTGAGGCCTCTGGGTAGAAGGGTGTATCAGTTGTTCCCGAGGGAATCTACCCTACTTTTGAGGTGCGCAGGTGGGTTAGTCATCTATCTGAGCGCCAAGCGAGTGTCCACTGGATAATAGGGTGCGTCGTTCCTTCCACACTACTTTTGAGGATTCCCTCTAGACTTGTGCCTGGTAGGTGGGCCGGGCTGCCAGACCGTACGGCCAATCTTGCTTCTAAAAGATGTCTGGTACGTAAATATGACCAAGCGGCCATATACGCGAACATTAGTATAAACTCACTTTTGATTTAAGTAATAGATGTTTTTATGAATAAATATGTTGAGAATGTGAGGAACACTTGTCTCACGGTTGTAAAAACAAGAACCCAAATTCTTTTATTGAACTAGATACATACGATGGATCTTTCCATCAGAGAAGATAACTGTTTTTGTTTTTATTTTGTAAATTACATGTTCAACCCTTCTACTTTATATAATTTGCCATAAAGTTTAAACTAATTTGTATAGTACTAGTATTATTTTAGTAAAAGTAAAACAACCCAAATATCTACACAAATTGTATTTTCTAACTTCACAAATGATTTTTATGTAGATCTCGGTTGTTTGATGTTTTAAAAATAATTTTGAAGCTATAAATATATTTCAATAAATACTATAATTGATATATGGGATTTTGTATAGATTTTTCACAAGTTTTTTAAAATTCAGTGTGTTCTATTTAAAAAAAACACAAAGTATATCAGAATTTGAAAACAAAAATATTAGACAAGTTACTAGTATTTGCTTAATTATAGATACCAATGGCATAAACATGTAATCCTATTAAGCTAAATAAGTTTTTACTAGTGTTCAAGGGTCTCATATATAATACGGCACATGGCCTCTCAAAATCACGAGACGGCCCTGGCTACAACGATCACTAAAATTATTCATTCATATCCAGATATCCAGGTTATGGTTTTTGTTTTTGTTTTAGTTTTAGTTTTATGTCTCTTAATTTTAAGCTTCAAAATTATTGGGTTAAATATGTTATGTTTTTAATTGTAAGGTTAGGCCGTTAGGGTTCTTAATATGTGTAGTAACTATCTTAATTGATATAGTTTAATAAAAAAAAAATTATAATTATATTATCTGAAAGTAAGGTTTAAATCAATCGATATTATTGAACCATGAAATCAGGAAGAATATTTTTCAAAGCTACAGACTAGGTCAATAATTGTTTCATGATCTCCTAAAAAGTCTGGTTAGTAGTTACCTAAAACTGCTAACCAATCACACATTCACACGATTTGAAAATAGTTGTCACGATAGCTGTTGCTTTGGTGCTATCACCAGTTTCTCCCTACAAACTATTCATAATGGTTAATTAGTCTTTTCTTATCAACAACATTAACGTAGTCAAAGATAGGTTATCTATCAACACGAAGGTTGTTCGTCTGTGGCGGACTGGCGACAGTATACTATGGTAGTGACACGTTGACTAACATGGACATGAATCTTAGGCATCACATGAGAAGTAGTTCTTTTCTGAATCTAAAACTGTTAATCTTAATCAAACTTATAAATGTTGATGAGGTTCTTTTCTGAATCTAAAACTGTTAATCTTAATCAAACTTATAAATGTTGATGAGGTTTCTCTTCTTTATCCATCATTGTTTAGTTTTTTACTACTTTATTTGTATAACTATATCAAAACCAACAATATTTTATATTTTCTAAGTTTCATTCTGTTTATCTTTGTAGCCATGTGCCTAACCTCGTTTGGCAACAAAAACATCTATTGAATATGAAGAAGTGCAACGCTGTTCCTAATGATGATCAATCGAGTAGCAAGAAAGCTAAAAAATGAAAGATCCGTAATACTTATAGATGTGATTTCTGCGATCCAGGTTAAATATGTATCGATCCAAGCTAGTGGCAAGTTTTAATTTTACATTGCTAAATCGTATAAACAAGTTGAGCTCAGGGGCGGAGCCAGAGTATAAAGTCATCGGGTACACAAAATTTTTAATACGTGTATCCATACACCACATAACTTTGGGACCGGGTTCATTTTGAAGAAATAGAGGATTTTAGCGAATATATACATTACGCGACAAAATTTCATCGGGTTCCCGTGCATCCCCGGAAACCCCCTAGCTTCGTCCCTGGCTGAGCTCGAGCCGATCCCGAGCCTGTCTAAATACCACTAGCCGATCTCGAGCTTAAATAATAAAGCTAGAAACAAACCGAGCTTGAACTCGATCTTTGTAACACTAAAACGAGTCGAGCCCGAGCTCTAACAGGCTTGAGCTCGTTTCGGCTTGTTTTCACCCGCTCTAGTTGTTTGGAATTTTTGTGATTAGGGTGACAAAAGGATGGGTTTTAATTCTAGGGTATTCATGTATGCAATATATGGTTGTACTTGTGTATGGGTTGTAGCAGTGGCGGAGCTTCAAATTTTTTGCCAGGAGGGCCGAAAATAGTAAAGGTTTGAATGTTTAATAAGTTAAAAATCAAACACATAATGATATACAAACCAACGTACGGTTCCACTAATTATTCGGTCAGTGTGTTGAGTCGGGTTGTGTTGCGTCCAATTTTATACTTTGTAATAATTAGAAGATGAAACGAAACATCTAAATTATACATCTAATGTGCCTTTCTAGTTTACATGGCTTGAAAAAAATCATGACTATATTATAGAATGATTATGTCGCTCGATACATTCTTTTATATACGATACTAAACAATCATTTTTTAACTTAATGTTAAACATCTCAACATCTTCACTTATAAAATTAACAAAAGCACTGCTCAATCTCTCAAATCATATTCATTTATTTAGATGCCAACTACAATATAAGTAAATGAGTTTTTTAAACCATAACAATAACGGTATCTATGTATTTGTTAAATGGTAACAGATCAAAAAATGATATAAAGGAGAGGGTTTAAAATAAAACTGTGAGTAAATACAAAGTACTAAAAAGACAAAAAAAAAAAGTAAATCTAAAGGAGAGAGGGTCTTCATTTTTGTCACAAGAGTTATAGGGTATGAACCCCTTTCCTTGTGGTCCCAAAATACCATTACAGTACTTTTTGTCTTTCATATTAAGAAATACTGTATGATTTCTCTCACACACACAAATACACGCACAAAGTTTGCTAAGTTTCCAGATCTACAAGAAATCAATAAAAACAAAACCAAAACCTCAAATAAACAAAATCTGATTAGACCTATGAATCAATGCACTTGTATGTGTTCCATATAAAATATAATAGTGGAATATGATCATTCTATGGTCTGGCTAGCCTCGCCGGAAACATCTAAGCCCACCGCCACTATACGAACTACCACCACTATAACATCAACCACCAGCCGCTGGCCACCACAAAAACCAGGTCGGGTATACCAGTTCTGATTCGGCAGCGGGTGAAGTGGATAAAACAGATCTGGAATAGGTCTGAGTGCATGAAAGTTTACCGAATATTTAGAAAGTGAAATCTGTAGAAGAGTGTGTGTGAGAGAGAGATCCGGTGGTTACCCGGTTAAATTCGGTGGTTACCCGGTTAAATCCGGTGGTTACTCTGGATCTTCAAGAAAAACTAAATCTACCGATGCATTTTTTTTATCTCATTCAATTTCTGGGTATGGGAAGAACACAAGTTAATATATTTTATGTGATTTGTGGTTTGTAACATTTTTTGTGTTTGAGTTTCCAACAGAGAAGAAGACTTTTTTACAGTAGTTTTTTTTAGAAAAGAAGAAGATGATGAGAGAGATGAAAGAGATGGAAGAGAGTGGTGTAGTACTGCAGTCCTACTTTACTGGTTGTTTTAATGATTGAGGGAGTTTGGATACATGTTGGAGGGGTTCAAACCCACAAACCCTTGTCACAAATATATACAGTCAGAGTTAAAGAAGGCGGTCGTGGAAGAGCCGGTGTTGAAACTACCGGATGTGACCATGCCTTTCGAGTTACACACGGATGCATCAGACTTTGCTATTGGAGGAGTTCTAATGCAAGATGGACACCCGATCACGTTCGAGAGTAGAAAACTAAATGAGACGGAAAGGAAGTACACGGTGCAAGAAAAGGAGATGACGGCGGTTATCCATTGCTTGAGGATTTGGAGGCATTATTTGTTGGGTTCGAGATTCGTGATCAAGACGGATAACATTGCCACGAGTTACTTTCAAACCCAAAAGAAGTTAAGTCCCAAGCAAGCTCGTTGGCAAGACTTCCTAGCCGAGTTTGACTACCAATTGGAGTACAAGCCGGGGAAGGGTAATGTGGTAGCCGATGCATTGAGTCGCAAGGCGGAGTTTGCGGCAATTACACAAGCTCAATTCTTCCTCCAAGACCGAATCAAGGAAGGATTGGAACATGATCCTATGGCCAAGAAGATCGTTGCCTTAGCGAAGGATGGGAGGACTCGGAGAGTTTGGCTTAAGGGAGACATGTTGTTCACCAAAGGAGATCGGCTTTACGTACCTAAGTGGGGTGATCTTAGGCGAGTAATCTTGAAAGAGTGTCATGATTCAAAGTGGGCTGGTCATCCGGGGATGAAGAGGACGTTGGCATTAGTCGAAAGTACCTACTATTGGCCGAGGATGGAGGACGATGTTGAGACATTTGTTTGGACGTGCCTAATTTGCCAACAAGACAAGATAGAGCAAAAGAAATCCGGAGGATTGTTGGAGCCTTTACCTACGCCGAAAGGACCACGGGAGAGTGTTTCTATGGACTTTATCACATGTTTACCGAAGTCGGAGGGGAGTGGGAGTATCATTGTGGTGGTCGATAGATTCTCGAAGTATGGTACTTTCATAGCCGCGCCATCCGATGTTACCGCGGATGATACGGCCAAGCTCTTCTTCAAGAATGTGGTTAAGTATTGGGGAGTGCCACATGTGATTGTTAGAGATCGAGATCCGAGATTTACGGGGCGCTTTTGGACGGAGTTGTTCAAGATCACGGGGACGGATCAGAACTTCTCTACGAGTTTTCATCCCAAAACGGATGGGCAAACGGAGAGGGTAAATGCACTATTAGAGCTCTATCTTAGGCACTATGTGAGTGCCAACCAACATGATTGGGCTAAACTTCTTGATGTTGCTCAATTCTCTTACAACATGCAACGAAGTGAAGCCACGGGGAAGAGTCCTTTTGAGTTGGTCACGGGGCGCCAACCATTAACACCAAATGCCCTAGCCGCATCATACGAGGGGAGTAGCCCGGTCGCTTACAAAACTATGAAGGAGTGGCACGAACAAGCGGACATGGCCCGAGCATCTTTGGACAAGGCGGCTAAGAAAATGAAGAAATGGGCGGACGAGAGGAGGAGACACGTTGAGTTCGAGGTCGGAGATCAAGTCATGGTGAAGCTCTTGCCTCAACAATTCAAGTCATTGCGGAAGGTTCATAAGGGATTGATACGGAGGTATGAAGGCCCTTTCCCGGTGATTGGACGTGTTGGAAAGGTATCTTATCGAGTTCAACTACCGCCCAAGTTGAAGATTCACCCGGTCTTTCACGTAAGTTTTCTCAAACATTATCATGAAGACGGGGAAGATCCTAACCGAGGAGTGTCAAAGCGAGCACCAACAGCAGTTGTTACTTCGTATGATCGAGAGGTCGAGGAGATTTTGTCGGATCGTACGATAAGGAGACGAGGAGTGCCGAGCTACAAGGAGTACTTGATCAAATGGCGTGACTTGCCCGATAGTGAAGCAAGTTGGGAAGCGGAAGACTTATTGTGGCAATTCAAGGACGAGATCAAGAAGTATCACGAGGATGGCACGACGAGGACGTCGCTAGCTTAGGTGGGGGAGGATGTCACGTCCCGCCTAGTTTCACAAGGTTAACGGGGATCCGGATGGTTCTACACTTGACTAGAAGACTTAGTGGAATTCTATGGAAAGTGGGAGAAGCTTTTGGAAGCCTTTGGAAGATACATGGAAGCTTATAGAAACCCTAATGGAAGATTGTAGATTATGGGCCTTGTCTTGGAGTTGTAAATAAAGCCCACATGTAACCCTAGAGTAGTAGTACAAATAGGCCATCCTCATTTGGGGAAATCATCTCATATTCACTTATATTCTCTCTTGTAAAGTTTCTCAAGTAATACAAGCATTTTCCCCTAGTTCTCTTGTGTTCTTTCTTAGTAGCTTTCTTTGTTGCCTAGATCGTTGAGTGTTGGGAGCAAGGCTGACTTAGTAGAGACTAAGTGCCGCACGGAAGACCCTTGTCGAGACAAGTCCGTGACATATTGCTGGCTTGTTAGGGGGTATGTTGGTAATTTTTTTCAATATCATACTTGCACTTGGTCTAAGAGCCAGAGGTGATAGTTTTTTTATCTTTACACTATCACAGTCAACCAACCCTTTTTATAGTTCTGATGCCACCGCAACACACAGTTATTCCGTTATACACCTACACGTTAGGGTATGAATTTTCACACTGATAGACCCGAACCATACAACCCAAAAACCAAACCAATGAAACCAATACACCTACACGTTGGGGTATAGGGGTAAAAACCATACAGGGGCACAAGGGTTTATTCACGATTGTTTTCATGTGTATGAATCAAACTAACATGTGTATATATCAACTCTGTTTGAGAATACAAGAAGATATATAGCTTTTCAAAAGTCTTTATTGAGGCACATTTGCTAGCACGATATAATAGTGTCAATATCGTATGGTGACCAAAAGTTTTGTTAGAATTGAGTGTAAAAGGAGGATCAACAAGAGGTTGTAATAGTCATAAGAGTATGGTGACCAAATTGGCTGCTCAAACGTTCAAGAACAACATATGGCAGATAGTTGATAAGCTAGTCCTTTCAGCTTCAGTCTATTTTGTTTGGGATGAAAAGAACAGAAGAAATTTCGAGAACAGTGATGAAGTGTCAAAATCATTATAAAACAAATAAGCTTATAAGCTTGAAAGTAATAAAATCTGAAGCTTTTATGATGGTGGCAAAGAAATGGGAGTTGACTTTTGTGAATAAAAGTTTGGTTCCTGAAGCTTTTGTGTAAAAAGATCTCTTTAAGTGGTGTTTGAGAACAAGGATAGCAGCTGATATGTTCACTGTCACCCAGTGCTGGATTGTTTTTAAGATGTATTGGTTTGCAGAAGTGACTGAGAATATATAGTTTGTGACAGATGGCCTTGTACCTTGTTTTTGGGAACCTTTCTACATCTACCCTAGTCTGTAGTGGATGGTGTATATCACTGCATTTCTAGTACTAATTGTGTAGTCAAAGACCTACCCTTGAGCCTGACGACGCATATGGCATGATTTACTTTAGGTGCCAAGCTGTGAGGTTGCAGATGCAGTTGGTACCTGGACTATGATACGGGAAATGTAGTAAAGGTCTGATGCATCCTTGGGTCACTCGGTGCAGGGGCGGACCTATTTGTTAGGTCTGGGGTGGTGGTGCCCCCATAGCTTGATCAAAAAAACGCGATTATAGTGTATTTTTTCTTCGATTTTGACAGTTTTTTTTAAATGCCCCCCATCGAAAACGAAAATTTCCCCCCACTCACACATTGAAATCCAACTTTTAACACTTTAAAACCTAAAATCTCCCTTTTTAAGTTAAAATATTCAGTTTTTTATTCGGATTCTAGCTTTTTTTTCCTTGCTATTGTCAAAAAAAAAATTTGCCCCCCACTGCCCAATTTTCTGCGTCCGCCACTGACTCGGTGCACATGTGTGATGCCAGATATAGAATTGTAGCACTATGTCTCTTGAGCCCCAATGGATCAGAAGTTTTGCTCTCATTTTGATTATGCCCTCTTGTAAGAGCCTCTGCGGGCTGAAGTATGGGTTGCTTTTGTATACAGGTAGGGTACAAGAGAGAAATGTAGTCAAAATGAGAAATTTCTTCATAATTGCCTGGTGTAGTATCCTGCTCTCTCTCTCTCTCTCTGTATGTTACTAAGCCTAGAAGAATGGTGATACGAATTTAGGAAATGTCACTGTATTTCCTAATAGTTCTTTTCTAACTCACTGGGAATGTCCGGTGCAGCATCTGCTATGATGTTGCATTGTTTGATCATTAATCAGACATGCGACTACCCTAAATAAATGGTTACTCGCGATTCAAGTCACAGATAATCGTTAAAAAAGTTAATCAAATTGAATCGGACAAATAATAACATAAATTGCAACATAATATGTGTTGAAAAATATTGGTCAAAATGTTGGTTTGAATGACAATTGATGTCATCAAATGTACAAATGAGGTACAACAAGATTAATTCTCTTAATTAATTTGATCATTTTTTCTATGCCTCCTCCATTTATAAATTGAAGCTCTTTCTACTTTGGTCACACTAAGAAATACTACTTTCTCTCATTTTGTTTATCTTGATTCTTCGTGTGTGCGCTCGTAATAGAGGAAAGACATGTTTTGTCCGTCTTGATAATCCGTTTGTGTTAACAGGGTTATTCGTTGTTGTATCATGAAAGATAGATGTTCATAATTCTCAAACAACGTAAATTCTCAAGCATCATGGAAAGAACAAATTTGTCTTAAAGAAAGTGTAAGCATCACATGTGTTGGGAATTATTTGTATCGTACCCAAGTACCGTTAGTATGTAAGCAAGTACCGTTAGTAACTTAGTATAGAAAATTTACTTATTAAATTCACCTGTAACATATATTTAGGAGATGTTTGTTTGAGAATTTCGGAATGAATCAATCACATTCATACCCATTTTAACTGTTTGGTTATATATTTGATAGTAAGGAATGATATAATCAATCATAGATTCATACCAATGTAAATAGGCTCCTTTTCTCTAACCATTCCTGTAGGGCCCATTTTTTTTCTACCACTAAAATTTAACTATTAATGGATTTAACATTATTTTATAACTAGACGAGTACCCGCGCATAGCTGTGGAAAAATTACCTAGCAGCATGTAATTGACGATATGATATATTGGTAAAATCAAATTGTAATAATAAATGTTGTAACGTGTGATAATTCATTTATAGAGGTATGAAATAACCAACAAAAATTGCTTACCAAGAAAGCTTGTTACTAATTATTGTCATTTTCTTTCTCATCGATGTTAAAATATCTTACCTACAATTGCAATCAATATAAGTCCAAACTTCAAATACAAAAGATTAAAAATGGCAACAAATAAAAAATAATGTGAACATAATAAGTTGGATGATTATATCTATACTGAGGATGCGTTTGGTATGATATTATCAATCACAATCGGTATCGCTTTCGGTTTAGGGTAAAATGACAATGAATATCATCATATGCATTGCTATCGTTTGGATGAAAATTATAGTATATGGGTATCACATTTCTATCCTAATCCTTTTTTGTTTTTTATCCGGTGATCTAGTAACAGCA
Organism: Glebionis coronaria; assembly: GCA_025667525.1. NCBI lineage: Eukaryota > Viridiplantae > Streptophyta > Magnoliopsida > Asterales > Asteraceae > Glebionis > Glebionis coronaria. Next base: position 1,700,110 of record JANFOE010000322.1, on the reverse strand, counting down.
AAAAACAAAGCAAAAATGGTAGCAGTATACTTTTCTTGTATGAACAATTATAATTTTTTTAATACAAGATTATAAAAATAAGATGAAAATATACATAAGAAAAAAAAGTATAAGATGAATAGATAATTGTAATAGATCATCAATTTCATCGTAACAGCACTTCAGGCAAAAGCAAGAATAAAAATGCAAACATGAAAAAACCACTTCATTTGAAAAAATAATATAAAAAAACTTGATTAAAGAAAGAGATCTTATATTTATGGTGAAAGTATAGAAGAAACAAAAGAAAAAAAATGAAAGAAAGATACTACCAAATATTTATGGTTGTATTTAACAAGTGGGTCTCACAGAAATGATAAAAGTCACCATATTGATATGGTATGCATCTATAATTGTGAAACCCATACTTGAATTCTCAGTGACTCAAACAAACAAAATGAATCACTTTCATTGTGATTGTTTCATACAGACACCACCATAACAAACAGCTCCTAAGTGAGTATTTCACAACTGGGCATTTACCTTGCGGTTGTGTGCCCATGCAGGTTGTGTGCTTGGAAGCATCCATAGTGATTTAATCCTCAACAGAAAGATCAGGAACCTAATTATAAAAAACAAAAAAACAATTACAAACAACACTCAAAACACTAAAAGATCATAATTAGATATACAAGTGGATGAATGATCCAACCATGATACACTGGGATTCCTAATAAACCAAAAATTCAACACTCTCCTTCAAACTTTAATCACTAAATTTGCAATTACTCAAATACATGAATAAGGAATGATATATACAACTGCAACCAATACAACAATCAGCGTTATATGTAGTTAAGAGATCATTATGAAATAACATTAAGATTATATGGTTTAGTTATAAATGAAGTGAGATAAGCCCTATAAAATGTGCACAGAAGGAAGTTTGATTTGATGAATGCAAATCCCCTTTTAGTTACCCACAATTCATAACTATGAAATATATTGAATCACAACATATTTGAGAAAAAAAAACTTACCTTTAAAATTGTGCGTAAATCAACGCATTATCCTCTCCAAGTATTTACCCATTCTCTTATCCCATCTTTACTACAAAAGATAACAAAAACACACGTGGAGAAAAATTAGATCCTAAACTAACAAAATCAAACATATGACTCATCTAAACTAAAAATCACGAAAAGAATAGAATATGAGTTATCAGAAAGTTAATATATACGATGATTGTTTGTTTTGTATAAGAATTTGGGCATGTCCAATTCTTTTCATATTATGATGTAAGAATCACAAAATAGGTTTATTTGGAGTAGTGGAATGGAACTCGCAAACATACATGTATTTTCCTTTAAAGTCTGAAAGAACCAATGAATCATCATCTTCAACTCTTGAAATATCGTTGTATCTCTAGATCCTCACCTTACATGTATTTACAATAAAAAAATATTAAAAATTAAAGTTAGTATTAGCAACATATATACGTAGCAGAAATAAAAAACGATAACCCATGTTGATTAAGCTAAATCATAATGGAATAGAGAAAAGGAGATGTACTAATATCATGCAAGAAGAATGGAGGTGGATATACGTATATATTGGCGAAAATTAGGTTAATGGCTTGACATTGAAACACATATAAGTATAGATAATATTGCATTTTTTAAAAACTCATATCAAACTATTCATTACTTTCTTATATTACCTCACAATTAAAATATTTATTAAAGAAAAATTTATCCAGCCATATAATTTCTAAAGATAACTTTTCAATATCAACATGCCACTTTTCAACAATGCGTAACATTCACAGAGTTTCAACATTTCTTAAATTATCATGTTTTCAACATTTCCTAAATTATCATGTTTTTCAACATTCAAGGTTTTTGCTAATTTACATTATAGGTAGTAGAGATATAATCACTAATTCATTTAATGTGATACCTTTACCCTAAAGATCTTACCAAACAGTAATAATGAAATTGATAGCAAACTCATACTCATAGTGATTCCGATTTGTATACCAAACGCACCCTTATATATGTACTTTACAACGAATCACCTACCACACTTTTCCTTTCTAATACTCTTGTTCATTTTCGTATCTCCCCACTCATCGTCTGTCACAGGATGAACATTTAAACTCGGATTTTGATATCAAGATGAAATGGTACTGAAACGATATCGACTCCAAATATTTGGTACCGGACTAGGACCATGATTCAAACTTTTAAAAAAATCAAAAAAAATGGGGACTACTAAAACAAGGTCGCTATCAAACCGAGATGGTATCGAAAAATTCCCGTTATTTGAGTTGCTTATGTTTTTGAATGAATCGAGTTGTCTATGTGTATTGATGGGGTGTGCCTACATGCATAACATTTTGAAGAAAGAATATACCAAGTATAAATACCAACAAGACTACTGTTTTTATATGACCACTGATTTTTTTCTAGTGTAATGTAGTCGACGAGGCTTCATTGACCAAGACTCAAATGTTAGTCCTAACAATAGAAATAAATACTACGTAATTAGGGAGCGCAATTGGTGATACAAGCTCCATATAACATATAGTGTTTCAGAATTAATATAAATATGCACGGTGAACATCAAACTTTACAAGTATATATGTTTAAGTTAAAAATACTTTTGTTTATTATCAAGTGAGTTGACCAATAAAAGTAAACTGTTTCATATTACTTTTATAGAAATTAAGGAAACATCATTGGCTTAATATAAGTACCGATTTCTCATCAAAATCTCGTTCGGTACGCTACTGAGGTATATTTTTAATGCCCGGGAAAGATTGGAACCATCAATTCGGTAGCATAGGTTTACCAATGCAGATCGAAATTAAAGCATACCAAAATTTAAACAACTATTATCAACTACAAATCTAATCGAACATGTTCATTTGTCAAATTGAATCAGATTTACTTCAAAATGGGGACGTTTATGCTTTATACATGTCTCCCGAGATTTTTATTTTTCACCCATCAATAGTGGGTATACTCACAGTTGATAAATAGCAGATCCTTATAAAAATTGTATAAACAAATGCTGACAAAACAAATCTTTACACTACCCACATATAGAAATAAAACAATAATCAACCAAAACAAGATAAAAAAGCCCAAATCTTTACACTAACCACATAAAAATAACAAATATCTTCAAACAACAAAACACTTATGAAAAAACTTAGTTTGCTTGATCATATAAACATTAATAAAACAAGTATTCAGAAACAAAACAAATCTCTAACATTTGTTTACCAATTATGAAAGTAAGCTAAATCCAAGGATAAAATGATTTGAATCTTAAAGAAATCAAAAGCCATTATGTGATCATCTTAATCACCAACTTTGAACCTAACAAGTATGCAGGGTTGTCCAACCAACATTACTACCTTCGGGTTCTCGCAGATATACCCTTAGAATGGTATACCACGGTGCCTCACCGACGCAAACTTTTGCTCAGCCGCTGTCAAGAAAAACCATGCTGGGGTTTTCACTACAAAACCCCAAGGATAACGCACTTCTACGTCATATGAGAGGCGACTCTCTCCACGTGCATTCTTCCACACCACTCGCGCAAAGTGGTAAGCAACCTCCTCACCATCGCGGCCTGTCTGCAGATTTACCCACAATGAATCAGATTTACTCACAGTCTAGTTCTATAGCAAATCCTAAAAGAAATGCCAAACACAAGACAAATCCAAATACCCCAAAACATACCTATATCAAATCTTAAAAAAACAAAAAAATGTATAAACAAATGCACATCAGATAAACCCATATAAATAATCAGCCAAAAACAAAATTCACACCAAACTTACAAAGGACACTACCCACATATATAGAAATAAAAGATAATCAACCAAAACAACATAAAAAAGCCAAAATCGTTACACTAACCACATAAAAATAAGAAATATATTCAAACAACAAAACACTTGAATGATGAAAAAAATTAGTTTGCTTGATCATATAAAACATAAATTAAACGAGTATTCAGAAACAAAACGAATGTCTAACCTTTGTTTACCAATTATGAAGATAATCTAAGCTCGGGGATAAAATGATCTGGATCCGCTGAAAGAAATCAAAAGCCATTATGTGATCGATCTAGATTAGTATTGAGCTTGACAGAAAAGCTTTTTCTTGTAAAAGAGATAGGCGGCGGCTGTGGTATGATTTAGGGTTTTTTTTTGCTTTTAGATGGAAGGAAAATGAGGGGATGTAGGTGAGTTAGTACAATTAAAGTGAATATAGTCAATGGGGAAGTATGTGAGTGACTCAGAGTGAGAGTACAAGGAAACAATAAATAGAAGAGAGGTGAGCATCTCCAGTGAAGAGAGGATGGTTAAAACTAAAAAAACTTTCATTAAATTTTTTAATATTTTTTAAACTTATTCCGATACATAACTTTTCAACAAAGACTTTTTAAAAGGAAATACATACATTCAATAAGCAAAATAATGAATCATTAAATGCAAACCTTTTGTTCAAACTATTTTTAAAATGGAAAAGAATCATCTCATGTTATGATCAAACATAATTGGTCATGTTAAGCATTTTATCAATATAAATAAAATAATAGGCCCCGAATTTAATTCAATAAAAAAACTTAATACATTCAACTAATTTCTCATTGGTGAACATGATGGGTCATGTTTGACTCAACTTTAGAGGATTCTAATCCTTTTAAAATTCAAAGTTTTTGTGTAAAGCTTTGTAAAAAGTTATCCTTTGCAATGGTAAAAAGTCTTCTAAAATCTTTTTCAAATAGTAAAAACCTTTTAGTAAACCCTTGCATTGGAGATCCTCTTAGTAGTTTCATTAGGGCTCAACATCGGTTTGGGACCTGACTGGATCGGACTGAAGACCAAAATGGTTCGAAACCTTGAATCGAGACCGGATTAAAATAGCCCGGTCCGGTCTAGGTTGGTCTGGTTCGGTTTGGTCTTCAGTCCGGTCCAGTCATGTTAGAAATAATTGACGAGATTTTGGTAAGATCGAAACGGACCGGACCGAGCGAAGGGCCAAATTCGTCCAAACCCCGGACCGATGATTAGACCGAAATTATTTGATTTGATTCTGTTTGGTTTGGTCCGATCTGATTTTCCAATCCAGGTCGATTTTAAGTGTGCCATGCTCAGCCCTAGTTTCAACATGGTTTTACCAGTCAAATTAAAAATAATTTAGTACATTATATCTTTTAATCAAAATCAAAAGGTCACTCATATTTTACTCTTCACATTACATACGTAAATATTTTAAAAATCAGAACATGGTTCGGTTTTAAAAACCGAGTTGCTACAGGTTATGTCGAACTCGAATAGTCTAACCGAGTTTAAAAAATATATAAAACTCAGTTTAAAATAATTAATTTTTCGATCGAAACTAGATCAATAGATTGACCCAGTCAAATTAAACCATATCTCAAAACATTGCATTACATACAACAAGTTGGTGTTGGTGAGAAGTACATTTATAAAGTGAAACAATGAGAGAGTTACGTATCGTGGCGAAAGCACTCACAGAACATGACTTTGGCCGCCACCTTTCCAAGACACCACCATCGATAACTCGCCAAATGATTCTTAATGCACCAATCGTCGTGCTAGTGAAATGGTAGAAGATAAAAAAAATATAAAAGTAGGTGAAGTCGTGATGAAAATAGGTTAACTTACTTGTGTCAAGTTTTCGCTTTTTCATTTTTTTACTTTATATCATTCTTTTTACTTTTTGACGTTTATTGTAGCATATGAATTATCATTACGTGTGCATGAAATTTAAGAAAAAACTTAACAAACATTCAAAAACAAAGTTACCAATACGAAACATAAACAAAACACAAAAACAAGTTACATAATGGGTTCCATTTGATAGTATAACGGGTGGAGTAAGAATATGTGATCAAAGGAAGTTGAACCTCATCGAAAAATGATAAATATATAACACGAACCATAACTGTTAAATTGTATAAGCAAAGTCTTGTTGTAAGGGCGTTCACTATGGTAGTTTAATAAGAGATTTTTAAAAGGGTTAAAGCCATAAATTACCAACGAACTTTACTTTTTTTCTCGATATTACAAATAATGAACATAAAATACTTATCTAACCATTGAACTTTATGTTTATTTATAATATTACCTATTAACCGTTTTTAATAGGTAAAAAGGCATTTATGACCGACACGTCACTTGCTTTAGCCGGTCATTTTAAGTTTAGGTTTATTCAACTTTGGGTTAAAACTATAAATTACCAACGAACTTTACTTTTTTTTCTCGATATTAAAAATAATTAACATAAAGTACGCTACCACTCTCTCCCTCTCTTGAAATTTCAATCAACTTTCTCTATTGATTCCAATTATGTTTTCTTTCTCTTTTTCTTGTTGTCAGCCACATGTCGTCGGAAAACAACCATTATCCGGAAACCACCACTATAAGACCCACCACCAGAAACTAGTTTGTAAACTGGTTAGATATAATGGTAAACCGGTTATATCAGGTGGTAAACCGGTTAGATCCGGTGGTTACCCGGTTAGATCTGATGGTTACCCGGTTAAATACCGTGGTTACCCTGTTAGATCCGGTTGTTACCCTGTTAGATTCAAGTGAAAACACATAACGTGGTGCGGCCACTGTAACGTGGTCGGGGTTGTTGGAAGAGTATACTGTGATGGTTTTGTTTGAGATGGGTTTTCAGAGTATGATTGATCTGAGTGAGTATGATTGATCCAGGTATGATGTGAACAAAGTCAAGAAAAAATCAACGAAAGTCAACGACACGTGGGCAAAAAAAAATGACGTGGAATATAACAATTTTACGTTACTAATAATAGCCGGTTCCAACAAGTTTCAATGGCGATATTATAAATAAACATAAAGTTAAATAGCTAGATAAGTATTTTATGTTCATTATTTGTAATATCGAGAAAAAAAGTAAAGTGCGTTGGTAATTTATGTCTTTAACCCTTTTTAAAATAATAAAAAAGTCTAAAAGTTTGTAAACGATAGTAGAGATATGTTTATAAATAGGTTTATTATGTATACGTTTAGAATATTATACCTCTCCAAAATTTAATGCACATGTCAATATTGAGAATTTGTAAACTTAAAAAAGTTTATACATAATGGAAAAAAGTTTATAAAGCCAAAAAATTTATAAATTAATGATGTTATTAAATTTTATACCTTTGAAAGGTTAAACCATTGTGATGCTATAAGGATTGTGATGGAAAGGCTTTCCTAACTGGAAGGTAAGAAAAGGTAAATTGGAATTATGGAGTATTTGTTGTAGTTTTATCGTCGTAAAGATTGAAGTTGACCATTTTTAGAAGTTTTGAAGCTAAGTGTCGAGCTAAGAGTGGGAAGCAGTGGTTGACCACTTGGTTGGTAAGTCATTGACGCCAGACAGTGGTTGACGCATTGTTTCGTGGCTCACGTCAAGCCCTTTGCGCCATCCCGTCCAGCTCAACTAGTAATGTTTTCCACTTTTTTTTTTTTAAAATAAATTTTACCTTGCTGTTGAAAATAAAAAGAACTAGCCTTTATTTTCAAAAAATTTCCCCCTTATTCCAAAAACTAACCCCAAAATAGTTCTATTAATTATACCTCTTTTAACCCAATTTTTTATACTCGTTTCTTACACTTCTCTACTACTTATAAAGTGTGTATGCTCTTTTTTCAACATTTATTTAAGGCAACTATAGGAATCTTTTTCATTGTTTCCAAATGTGTAATTTGACAATTACAGACTAATGAGAGTAAATACTAAATCATATTACCATGTTTATGAAGTTGACAAATCACATAATTTAAGTATAAAAACGCGGTTGGTTCAAAATTTTGGACAATCCTAATTTTATTCCTATATAAACCCCCATAAACTACAACTACAGTTTCACAAACCATTTTCTTTACAATTCTACAAAACCCTAATTATGCATAATCGAGCCTCCCTGTTTCTCTCTCTCTCTAAAATCATAGTGATGCGTTCTTGCGAGTACACAAGTTTTAAATTTATACAAGGATTACCGAATAAGCTTAGAACACACGGGTAAGTATGACCCTTTCGTTTGTAGCTAGCTTGTTGTGGTAAGCCGAGGTCGTTCACTGAGATTTGGGTGTTTTCGGTTGTAAAGAATCTTAGTAACAATGTAACGCTAGTGGTAAAAATGATTGTCACTCCCAAAATTACCATGTAAGTAACAATAAACAAATAAGCAACGAGTAATAATTAAGATGGTGATTAAGCTAATTCAACGAGATGATAACAATAATATTAAAGGATACTTGTTTGGATTAGTTCATAACAATTAGATTGTTCATATGAGGATGGTTTCGATAAATTGATTACAAGTTAAGAAGATGATGGTCTCAAATTCCAATCTTTAATTTTAAAGTACATAACCAACGCGTTTGATTATAACACATTCAAATCAAGCATTAAGACAAATCAACCAATTCAAGACTGTTAGTTTAACAAGTTTGATTCGCGGTCATTTCACAAATTCATTAACAATTACACTTAAGTTCCTTTGCATAATCATACCACTAAAGAAATGGTCAATACAATAGATAATCATCCATAGACAAAACGATTATAACTAATTGGTGAATGATAACCTTTTCGACCTATGAAATCATCAACAACTAATCAAGTATGATAAGCAAATGGAATGGAACTTGAGCACAACTGGATTTCAAACATAACATGAAATTGATCAACACCATGATGAAAACATAAACAATCCTCATGTCACAAGATCATCCAAACAAGTGTATATGAAACTACTCCATAAATATTTCAACAAAATTCATACGAACAATATTCATAACATTCATAATCATTCTTGAAATATAAAAATAGTTTACCAAAGTACTATTACAATAAGTGAATGGAAGGAATTAGAGCAATCATTAGGCCTCCAATTGACTACAAGTTTCGAACCAATGGTAAGAGTGTGTGGTCTTTCGGGTTATGCAAATGAAATTCGTATTTGAGAATGGAGGTGAGTTTTGGAGAGGTTTGGTGAAGATTGGTGGTGATTTAGGCTTCAAGAAACACTACAAATGATAAGGGTAATGTTCGAAAAGTGACTTAAACTCTCAAGGGGCGTTTGGAATTTGGTATTCGGATATTTGAATTTGAAGACCAAGATTCGTTTGTTTTGAAGTTTCGTATGAAGTTGAACTCAAGGTGGAGATTGTTGGAAAGTGAGTTAAACATTAAAGTTTGTTTAGTAAATTTGTTTGGCTTGTCCTACAAGCTTTGTTATTTATAGTATGTTTTTGTTTGGTTAGTTTTAGGTCATTGGTTTTCCTATAAATAGAGGCCAATGTCATTAGTTTTCTTTGTAGCTTTCGAATTGTAACTTTGGGTATTGAATAAAAGCTTCCGCTTAGTTTGTTCGTATTTGTTTTGTTCGTTTGAATTATCCAACAAGTGGTATCAGAGCTAGATCGAGTAGATATGAAGAAAAAAAGAAAAAGAAATTGTTCAAGTTTTCGATCGGTTTATGGTTGATCGATTTACGGTTTTAAAAGAATCGTTTTTGTTTTCGGCGTAGCATATAATCGATTTATGAATTCGCTGATATTGGCTAATTTGGTTTTTTGTTGATTCGATTGAGATTCTGGATTGAATTTGATTGGATAACTTAGCTTAGTGGGTCGGTGGTATTTGTGCAAGGGGTATTAGAGTTTGACTATTGGTTTTATTGGTTTTAGTAGGAATTGGATTTTCTGAATATTTGATTTGGAAGATACGAAGACATAAGTTTAGAGATATTTGGCTATTTGCATTGGTTCGTTATTCAAGATTTAGAATTGTTGATTACGGTGGAGTAATTATTAAGAATTTGGCGATTGGTTTGCCGTTTGAAGATTTGGTAATAATCGGGTTGTTTTGGAATTTGTTTGGTCGTTTGAAAAATTTGGGATCGTTCATCGGGCTTTTGAAGTTAGTTACTCGAATTTGAAAGTCTTTGGTGGAGATTGTTTGGGGCGATTTGTTTGATCGTTTTCAGGTTCGATCATTTGTTTGTTTGATTGGATCGTTTTCAGGTTCGATCATTTGTTTGTTTATTTGGATCGTTTTCACGTTCGATCATTTGTTTGTTTGGATCGTTTTCAGGTTCGGTCATTTGTTTGTTTATTTGAGATCGTTTTCAGATTCGATTGTTTGTTTGTTTGTTTGATTCGATCGTTTATTCGTTCGTTCGTTTGGAAATCTGTATTAAGACGGAATGTTCGTTTGGTTTGAAGTTTCGAATAGAGTTGAAGTCACGGTGGAGATTGTTCGAAAAGTGACTTAAACTCTCAAGGGGCGTTTGGAATTTGGTATTCGGATATTTGAATTTGAAGACCAAGATTCGTTTGTTTTGAAGTTTCGTATGAAGTTGAACTTAAGGTGGAGATTGTTGGAAAGTGAGTTAAACATTAGAGTTTGTTTAGTAAATTTGTTTGGCTTGTCCTATAAGCTTTGTTATTTTTAGTATGTTTTTGTTTGGTTAGTTTTAGGTCATTGGTTCCCTATAAATAGAGGCCAATGTCATTAGTTTTCTTTGTAGCTTTCGAATTGTAACTTTGGGTATTGAATAAAAGCTTCCGCTTAGTTTGTTCGTATTTGTTTTGTTCGTTTGAATAATCCAACAAGTGGTATCAGAGCTAGATCGAGTCGATATGAAGAAAAAAAGAAAAAGAAATTGTTCAAGTTTTCGATCGGTTTATGGTTGATCGATTTACGGTTTTAAAAGAATCGTTTTTGTTTTCGGCGAAGCATATAATCGATTTATGAATTCGCTGATATTGGTTAATTTGGTTTTTTGTTGATTCGATTGAGATTCTGGATTGAATTTGATTGGATAACTTAGCTTAGTGGGTCGGTGGTATTTGTGCAAGGGGTATTAGAGTTTGACTATTGGTTTTATTGGTTTTAGTAGGAATTGGATTTTCTGAATATTTGATTTGGAAGATACGAAGACATAAGTTTAGAGATATTTGGCTATTTGCATTGGTTCGTTATTCAAGATTTAGAATTGTTGATTACGGTGGAGTAATTATTAAGAATTTGGCGATTGGTTTGTCGTTTGAAGATTTGGTAATAATCGGGTTGTTTTGGAATTTGTTTGGTCGTTTGAAAAATTTGGGATTGTTCATCGGGCTTTTGAAGTTAGTTACTCGAATTTGAAAGTCTTTGGTGGAGATCGTTTGGGGCGATTTGTTTGATCATTTCCAGGTTCGATCATTTGTTTGTTTGATTGGATCGTTTTCAGGTTCGATCATTTGTTTGTTTATTTGGATCGTTTTCAGGTTCGATCATTTGTTTGTTTGGATCGTTTTCAGGTTCGGTCATTTGTTTGTTTATTTGAGATCGTTTTCAGATTCGATTGTTTGTTTGTTTGTTTGATTCGATCGTTTATTCGTTCGTTCGTTTGGAAATCTGTATTAAGACGGAATGTTCGTTTGGTTTGAAGTTTCGAATAGAGTTGAAGTCACGGTGGAGATTGTTCGAAAAGTGACTTAAACTCTCAAGGGGCATTTGGAATTTGGTATTCGGATATTTGAATTTGAAGACCAAGATTCGTTTGTTTTGAAGTTTCGTATGAAGTTGAACTTAAGGTGGAGATTGTTGGAAAGTGAGTTAAACATTAGAGTTTGTTTAGTAAATTTGTTTGGCTTGTCCTATAAGCTTTGTTATTTTTAGTATGTTTTTGTTTGGTTAGTTTTAGGTCATTGGTTCCCTATAAATAGAGGCCAATGTCATTAGTTTTCTTTGTAGCTTTCGAATTGTAACTTTGGGTATTGATTAAAAGCTTCCGCTTAGTTTGTTCGTATTTGTTTTGTTCGTTTGAATTATCCAATAGGTAATGATCCCTTAGAGTTTAGCAATGTTATTTTGATGATTGGGGCTTCAAAAATGCCACTTTTTGGCACACCAATATTCAATCATGGAATTGGGTTTTCCACCAAGGTTGGGAGAGTTTCCTTGGTGAATAATGATGGTGGTAATGAAAGTAATGAAGTGGTGTGAAGTGATATGGTTACATGACCCCAAGGGTCTTATTTATAGTGGAACTAAGGCCTCCCCATTAATGCATGAACTTGGAGCCAAAGTAATATACTTGGAGCCAAAGGTGTTCTAGAATGCTCCAATAGAAGCTACATGTGTATTCTTGTATGTAATAAAAAATCTGCCAACATGAAAGTAGGTGGCAACTTTGGATTCCACCAGTGGCGACTTTCAGAAATGTAGGTGGCAACTTTTATGCTTAGTGACTTGTACACTTCTTGAAAATACTTGTTCTTGCATCCGGATTTGATCTTCAAAGGCTTGTAGCTAGTCGGGATTCCTTCGTATATGCATGAATCATCGTTTATTCTTTCTTTCCTTGTCTTTTCTTGTTCTTGGCTAACTAACAACACAAAATACAACTTCACACATATATGAGCTAAATAGCTCGTTAGCATAACCAAAAACCATGAAAACTATACGGACAATGCTCAAGAAAACATGTTGGATTTGGGCGTTATCACACAGTCGTCACTACAACCACCATATCCACCATTGCCACCATCTTTGCCATCACTACCATCTTTGGAAATTGTCACCACAGCCACCATCAGTAATGGTGTTTTCGGCCTATGGTTTGGGTAGATGGTGTAGGTGATGTTGTCAGTTTTTTAGTGTGTTTGGTTTCGATAGATTAATGGCTTTGGATGATGGTTTATGTGGTTAATCAAAGGTATACGGTCTTCTTATTCATGGTTTTTTTTATAAATTTAGTCCTATATATTTTTGGATAAAAAATCCATCTTCATTCCATTTGTTATGTTTTACCATGTTGTAGTTATAGGCTTCAATGGATATATCTAGCATATAACAAACACTTTGTTATTCTTTCTTAAAATTCATCAATTTATCAATCTCTGATAAACATAAATCACTCATGAATCACGAGTAGTAAGTTCCGATCTCTCCTTTCCTCTTATAATTTATCTTGGATCTATTAATTAATCATGAATTGATTTCTCTAATTTAATGCGATTTGATTTTTTTTTTATCTTATGTTTTTGTATATTAATTGTAGGTTTGCTATTTTATATGATCCGGTGGTCTAGGGTGGTGGAAGAAGGTGGTAGCAATGGTTAGAGAGAGAGGTGGAAGTAGGTGTTTCTAGAGAGAGAAAGACAATGTATAAAATAAAATGAGAAAAGCAACAACAACAACCCCTCCTTGGAAGCCTTGGAGTGGTATATATAATCACTCACGCATACATACTATACATCGTTTCTTAGTCTAGTCCTTGCGTGAGTGACTATGATAACTAAAAGGAATTCTTAACTGTCGTCACATAAAGTGAATTTCCAAAAATCTTCCCCCATGGGACGACGTATAGAATTCCTTACAATATTTTTCCTAACAAGTACATAATGATTAAGATCAGAAACTTCCATGAAACGTCTAATGCTGATGAAGTCTTCTAAGGCCTTTGACTTCAAGTCTTCACTCTAGAGTGACTCGTCTTTGTAGTAAATTGTAGTAGAAATACTGTAACGGCACGAACTAAGTAACTCATATACTTTTGGTTAAGGAGAAGCTTATGAATTAACTCCCCCCTAATTCATGCCACATATTCTTGATGTAGAAGCTTTTAATAACTTCCCCCTAAACAGACAATCCTCATGAGCTATTTCAAAGCTTTCAATAAAGCTTAGAATGATTAAGTGCACAATGGAATTTAACAAGCAAACCCCATCATATGAAATGATAATGTTGCTATGAGTGATTTAAAGTTTGGGGCACACAAAGTAGATCAACAATATCTCTTCTCACGCTTGAATAATTTTTCTGAATTTTCTTCCCCCTGAGAGTTCAAGTTATGCATACTAGAAAGAATCAAGACATTTCTTCCCCTACGTAGTTGAAGAAAAGAAACCAATCCCATGTATGAAGCCCAAATACTAAAGTAGACACTTTATCCTATTCATGAAGTTGACATCGTATTAAGTCCCGGAAACGCACATATCTTCGTCCGGAGATGCACGAGAGTCAATTAAGTCCCGGAAATACATATCTCTCCATATAGAATAATGATGATGTATAATTGAAATAACCAAATAATTAATCATCGAACATAGTGTACCTCTTTTAACCATTAGAGACTGTTTCTTTCATTTCTTCCCCTATGTAAGTTGAAAAATGCACTAAACGCCACGAGTTAAAACACTGATTTTCTCTACGGTTATGACTTTGTCTTCCCGAAATCCCTTCAAATAAAAAGAAGGTGTAAAGTTCATCACGTGTACTCGTTGTGCGTTCAATATGTCTTCTTCTTCCCCCTTGATGGTTTCAAAATCTCAGAACCAGCAATAAATCGTATGCACATGTACCTGAAAAACTCATGAGAATAATAAATAAGATTAATTATATTCAGCGAGAATCAGTTGCTGATCGAAATTCTCTACTCATAAACTCTCCATGGCTATCTTTACCAACCCCGTTTAATAAACCTTCAAAGGTGCACCCCGATGAATCGTGAAATAAAAAAGTTTAACAATCATGTGAACGAGATGCAAGTGATGAGCGGGGAGAACGATGAATGGTTATGAACCGTGATGAGCTCGCGTATAAAAGAATAATGGGGTACACTTTTAAGCACAAGGCCGCTTGGAACTTTTTGAAGGACAAGCACAAGGGAGGAACTTGACTCGACTCAAGAAAGACGAAATCATCTTCATGTAACCGAGGACGGTCCCGAGTTCTTCGATCCCAATGCGTTGCCACGACCAGCGGGGACGTATCGTATTGCTAAAAGTCAACGTTCCACCAACTTATCGGCTAATATCGGTTCAAACCTCGAAGCGTATCAGCAAATGATGAAAGAACAATACGAGCTAGACCGCAAGTCAAAATTGGATATCGTGGAGCATGAGGAGAACACAAAAATTAATTATTTAAACTCATATAAGGTGGTGGAGGACTTCAAAATTATTCAAATCGACACAACCATGATGCGT
Organism: Glebionis coronaria; assembly: GCA_025667525.1. Taxonomy (NCBI): domain Eukaryota; kingdom Viridiplantae; phylum Streptophyta; class Magnoliopsida; order Asterales; family Asteraceae; genus Glebionis; species Glebionis coronaria. The sequence continues at coordinate 1,685,082 of JANFOE010000322.1, read as the reverse complement.
CTGTCAGACAGAGCAATCATTGAGAGTCAAAAATATGTGATTCGTGCATTGTATGCCCCTCCTGAGAATTAGTTTTTTTATGATTTTTTTCGTTATGTTTTTGTTATGTTTTTAAATTAATGTACTCTTTTTATTGAAATGTAATGTATTTTTTAATTTAATAAAGTTTTTATTTAAGTTATTTTGTTAATAAAAAATTTGATGTGGCACCATATTTTAGGCCCCAACGGTTACCTCAATAAACGTGGTGCCAAAAAAATTCTGGTGCCCAAGCCTCAAAATTCTACGTGGCGCTTTTGACACCATATTTTGGCCCCAACCCTTCAAAGCTCTCTAAGTGTTGATAAGTGTTGAGTATAATAGGAATGAGATCTCATTTGCTATCGAATTCGTGTTACTTTCTCTAAGTTGTGTTTATGTCCAGTGCAGGTATGAAAAAAAATGTCTTTAGTGTTTTTTAATTGTGATAAAGTAGCTCATATATGAAAAAAAAGTCTTTAGTAATTTTTTAATTGTATTATTAGTACAGTGAACAATTATGCACGTTTTATTACACACAAAAATCTCATTATGTATTCATATGACTATTTAAATAGATTTTAGAGTTAACTGCACTTTTGGTCCTCATGGTTGGTCCAATTTTTGCTTTTGGTCCAAAAAATAAAATAGTTTCGATTTAAGCCAAAATAATTAAACTATTCCTTCACTTTTCGTCTATTTTTATTAACTCCGTCACTTTGACCATTTAAATTGCTTAAAAATACAAAAATACTCTTCTTTGACAATGTGAATGGATTAAATACCCTCACTTATTATTATTATCATTATACTAACAATTATTATTATTATTATTATTATTATTTTTAATATTATTATTATTATTATTATTTATTTATTTATATTATAAAATCATCACTTTTATTAGAAACAAAAAGGGATTTACAACAAATTGGATGGGAGTCGAGATACTATCTGCGCTCCCACCCCTTTAGCAATGGTAAAACCTATTCTATGAAAAATATGTACAGCAGCGCGCGCTCCAATGTCTTGAGCCTTAGAAAATCTCTAGATCCGCTTCAGCAACGCAACTGCATCTTCCTGTAACTCCCCTAAAGAAGAAAAGGAGAAAGGAAGAAACCCATATCCGAGAGCTGCACACTTAGCCAAATACTTGCATCGTTTACGTTGTGCATCATCAATCACAGCTCGGCCAGGAACAAAGTCATTCATCCCCGTACGAGTCAAAGGAGAAGAACCATTCAGTCAATGCACACATCTTTACCTCCCTCCCAATAATAAAACAAAATATCTACCGGACGTAAGACACTATCAGATCCACCATCTAATCCAATATTAACTTCCTTTCCGACAGATATCCCTGAACGGTAACATATATCAGCAAGAGTATCACGAACCAAATTATGACGATGCTTAATCCCAACGATGCCAGCACACGATACAACATGATCCCCAAATATATCCCCATCAAAAACCTCTGAACAAGCTTAACAGGGCTTCGAAACAGAGAACAAGGGAATACCTAAGTGATAGCACAAAACACATCGATAAGACCTCCCATTCATAGTCTGACCTAATCCGGGGATAGGAACCGTCCTAAGCCAGTCAGACGTATGATCCTCCCTCTGAGATGCCCATAAAGCCAACTGACGAGCAGATAAAGCGAAAGCGGATTCAGCATTCTTAATAACCCGAGCAAAATATATATCTGCCATTTTTTTCATGAGTTTGGGGGCAGCGACCTCACTCGGATTACTTAAAAAATCAATCTCCATAACCGAGTTAAACACACGTAAGGCATCATCAAACTAGAGTCCATAAGATCTAATATCAGTGTGTTGACTCGGATTATTATTATTATTATTATTATTTATCATTACATACAAAATGATATCTTCTTTATTCTTTTTATATATCTGAAACTAGAGAACCCATGCAATCCCTCCACCACCAAGAACTTCCACCACCGACAGCTTACACCACCATTTTCGACCATGGCTATCTTCATTATTTTTTTTAAATCACCACATAAACAAGATATGCAACCATATCCAAGCATCGAGAACCTAGTTAGCCATAAGCATGCCCGAGAACCTGATTAGGGGTTGGTGGTGAGATCTTTTAAAGAATTGGATCAGTCATTTGTGACTGTGGTTTTGTTGGGCTTACAAATTCGTACATAAGTGGAAGCTGGTTAGATCGAAGAATTTGGGGTTTTGGGTTTGTGGTGTTGTCCTCTGAGAATCATCAGGTTATACATAAGCATGGAGGCTGGTTAGATTTGTGTTTGTTTGATTCAAATCCTATATGTATCTAGGGTACTCGATTTGTTGGGATTATTGTACTGTAACCAAGTACCGGTAGTATGTAAACCAAGTACCGTTAGTATAGCAAGTACTGTTAGTGTATACGCGGTACATGGCTAAGTACCGTTAGGCTTATTGCAAGTACTGCTAGTTAAGATAAGGACATATATATATCTTTAGTAAAGATGTGTTCTAGTTATTATTGGAGTATTTCGTGTGTGGTATACGTACCCTAATAGAATATTGTAGGAGTTCCTTGTACTATAAAATGAACATAGGTACGATGAGTTTATTGTACCTCAACACATCAATTAATAAGAATCGAATAGTTAGCTTATATCTTTGTTCTTCTTTTCTTAACTAAGTTAGGTTCCGCTTAACTTATTTGAGTTTAGTAAAAGTATCTCAAGCGCTCTAGTTTGTTTGCGAGCTATTGTGCAATCCTTTATAGGATCTCGATCTATTCAAATGGATCAACAAGTGGTATCAAAGCTTGTTGAGAAACTCTGAATAAGAAGAACATAACCCTAAACCCAAAGCCACACTTAATTCACATCATGTCTCAGAATGATCAACCTCTCTTTGGAGATGACTTCCAAAACGGTGATCCTATACCTCAAGGACAACAACATCTGCAAGTTGCACCATTTGTGCAAGTTGCACCACATGTTCAAGCTACACCAGTTGTGCAACCTGCACCACATGTGCAAGCTGCACCGGTTGTGGTTGGAGCACCAACAACTACAACCACTCTTCATACCCTATTTGCTGTAAACTCCCCATTATCAAAAACGACAACTATGAATGTGATAACCTGAAACCGAGGTTATTGCTTAATCTTATTTTACGACTATTTTTGACGTTTTTGATGAGTTTGAATGATTTTTATTTTTGAAGGTTTAAGTTAAAACCGATGTTAGAAGACTTATATTTTATCTTTAATAAGTATATGAAGTATTAGCAAGCGTGTTGTCGATGGATGCCTAATATTTTACGTTTTATTGTCGGTTGTTCGATGTTTGTCGTTTTCGATGTTTTCTTTTGAATGACGTGCTAAGTCGAGTCGGGAGACGATATTATTATATTTGAGATACGTTTTAACTTTTGAGAAGTATTTTTATGAAACCCGAGCCCCGTGAATATTTTCAAAATTGACTAACAGTCATTTCCCGCTTTTTAGCTAACTATTTTCATTTTGGACCAAAACTATCACAAATTGGCAAGAAGGGTCCCTCCACCACTATATAAAAGCTTAATTTTCACCTAACTTTCTCATAGTTACACTAAACTAGAAAAATCTTTTCCCCTTTTCTTTCTTTCTCTTAACCGTCACCCCTAACACCACCTTCAATCAATTTTCATTCAATTTTGAGTTTGATCTAAGCTAAAACAATTCAAGTCCCATCCTTAGAATTTAAAGAAGCTTCTTTTGGTACTAATTTAAGCAACATGCATGGATTTTGATGTTTTTGATAAGAATTAGGGTTGGTAGGTCAAGTAGATGATCATGCATGCATTATTTGATGATGATCAAGTGATGATCATGCTATTTTTTGCTAAAAACTTGTTTTTGATTTTGGGTATTTGATTTAGAGATTGATACAAGTGTTAGGAATAAGTTATGTTGTTATTAGGGTATTAGGATGATGATAAAAATGTTTAATTTTGATTAAAAACATGGTTTCATGCAAGATTTTGAAGGGTGATTTAGATCAGTAGGAAAAAGGCTATTTTTGGGCACCTTATTATTTGATTATTGCTTAACTAATAGCATAGGGTTGTAGAGAATTCGATTAGCTTCGATTTGATATAAAGTAGAGCTTCTAGCTCCAAACGAGCGAGAAGTTATGAAAGTTGATTATTCGTGTACCGGGAGACGAGTATCGGCACGACATGTAGTTGTTGTCGATATTTAGATCGAATCTCGGGGACTATAGAATGAGTTTTGAAATGAGTCAATGACTGATGTAAAAGTGTAAACCCTAGATGGTGAGTCTAATTTCAAACCTAAGTGTCAGTTTTGTAAATGGAGTCGTTTATAGAAGTTAAAACGGTTGTATGAGTCGATGACGTAAAACTGTCCGGTTTTTTTAGTTCAAAAATAAGTCGGGCAGGGAACTTTAAAAGTAAAATCTTTTAACCAACTTTTGGGAGAACTTTCTGTAGATAGTAAGTGAGATCTATGTGTAGTATCATAAACTTTTGACGTGTCTAAATGGGGTAAATGAGCTAGTACATTTGGTATGAGCCGACAGATTTTTATCGAGAGTATAGAGTAATAAAGTCAAGTGTAGAAGAGTATAATAGTATCACTTGTATCGTTTTATCTCGAGTTTGTCATGATTTTATGAGTTTGAGTTTGATATTATTATGTATGGTTTATTTCTCGAGTTTATTATTAATGAACGCGCCTTATTTGATAGGTTGCGATTCTCGTGTTTAAAAGGCATCCTCTATCATTGACGATCATCTCGCTAGGTATCTTATACTAAGGTGAGTCTGTAGCCTCGCTTTTCATGCTAGCTACTAAATGTTTTAATACCCGCGAGGGGGATACATGATATTTGAAATAAATGAACACAAGTCATGATTAATTGTTTGGACCTGACTGTTGCCTATGTTGCCTTGAATTGTATTGAGTACCTTGTTGCTAAAGACTCTAAATTCATGAACCGTTAACTATGTTCTGACTTGCTGTTGTGAGTTGGGAATAGCCGCTTATTCAAATGATAGTAATATTGGGTTTAACACCCTATCTGAGACCAGGGCATTACGTTGAGTAACCTTTGGGAAGGATAATTTACGAGAATGTGATTTGGGTATATATCTAGCAACTAATACCCTAGAGGGGCAATGGTTTTATCTAGTCATGCTGGCATTTGGCGTGGGTGACTAATTGGTTAAGGGGTCGGTGTCATGAGCTTAAATACAATGAGTTACCTTGATATAGATTGTATGTACAACAATTCTATAAAATGATTATAATTGGTTTTCTTCTTGTGTTCAAATGTGATTTGTTAAACCTATGGACTCGCTCAACATTATTGTTGACTCGTTTAAGCATGTGTTTCAGGTAATCAAAGGTGATTAATGGCGGAGCTTTGATGTGGATGTTGTGGGTTGGATTTTGAAGTATTGTGGTCTAAAACAATTTCTATCCTTTTACTCTTGAACAATTTGTCTAATGTTTGTGTACTGTACTAAAACTTGTTGGTTTGATGGTCGAGATCCGTGGGGACTAAACGCTTTACTTTAGTGTCATTTTAGTATATTATGGGATGAAATGTATGTTTTAGACATTGTGTGAAATCTTATTTATATTTTATATGTAAGCATCTCTTTTGAGTCGTTCAATATATCTTGTGTGTGATGATGCTTGTGTTTAGCACACAATTGTGTATTTCCGTTGTGCAATGTGAATTGGGGGTGTTAAAGATTGGTAATCAGAGCTACAAGTTATAGAGAACTAGGTCGATTTTGAAAATTGTCCTAAACTATAACTTTGGTGTCGAAAGTATTTATTTTTCAAAACACACAACTTTCTATGCAACGCTCAGGTAAGATCACTTTTAGTTTTATTTTGTATTATAGATGTATCCTTTAGAACCGAAATGATTTCCTGAGTATTTATTAAGTAAATACTATGATATTGTATCGAGGTTATTGAAAGTGCGTTGAGTGCTTGTCATTATTATATTTTATTTTTGCGAGCATTGCATAAACATCATTTGTATTGCATTGCATATCATGGGTTACGTATAACATTTGCAATGCATGAGTTTGCATTTATAAATTTTTAACAATGACCTTAAGTATCTTTGAACCCCTATAATTGTAGAAAATGGCTGATATACCACGTGAGGATGATTGGATTGAGATGAATGACATAGTAGGAGGTGAGGAAGTAGATAATCTATATGAATGACATATAGATTGTATGTACAACAATTCAATAAAATGATTATGATTGGTTTTCTTCTTGTGTTCAAATGTGATTTGTTAAACCTATGGACTCGCTCAACATTATTGTTGACTCGTTTAAGCATGTGTTTCAATTAATCGAAGGTGATTGATGGCGGAGCTTTGTTGTGGATGTTGTGGGTTGGCTTTTAAAGTATTGTGGTCTAAAACAATTTCTATCCTTTTACTGTTGAACAATTTGTCTAATGTTTGTGTAATGTACTAAAAGTTGTTGGTTTGATGGTTGAGATCCGTGGAGACTAAACGCTTTACTCTGGTGTCATTTTAGTACATTATGGGATGAAATGTATGTTTTAGACATTGTGTGAAATCTTATTTATATTTTATGTGTAAGCGTCTCTTTTGAATCGTTCAATATATCTTGTATGTGATGATGCTTGTGTTTAGCACCCAATTGTGTATTTCCGCTGCGCAATGTGAATTGGGGGTGTTAAAATGAAACATGGGTTATGCAGATGGAGCACTATTTGAATCACATAGATTACACTATATGGGAAGTGATTAGGAATGGGAAGACACCTAAAAGGCTGAGTTGGCTAGCTGATGGCACCTGTTATACTTTGCATGTTGTATTCTGCTGAGATTCAGGCTGATATTAGAAAAATAAATGCCAGAACTGCATTGGCTATAGCACTTTCAGAAGATATGCTACCTAGCTTTCATCGTTATAAAGATGCAAAAGTTATGTGGGATGCAATCAAAATTAGATTTGGAGGAAACGACAAAAAAGATGAAGAAAAATATGTTGAAGCAAGAGTTTGATAACTTATCAATTTCAAGTGAAGAATGAATTCATTGTGACAACCCAAAAATCGAGGTCATTGCTTAATCTTATTTTACGATTATTTTTGAAATTTTTGGATGAGTTTGAACGATATTTATTTTTGGAGGTTTAAGTTTAAACCGATGTTGGAAGGTTTATATTTAATATTTTATAAGTATAAGGACTATTAGCAAGCGTGATGTCGATGGATGCCAAATATTTTACGTTTTATTGTCGGTTGTTCGATTTTTATTAATTTTGAGGTTTTATTTTAATTGACGTGTTAAGTCGAGTCGAGAGTCGATATTATTATTTTTGAGGTACGTTCTAAATTTTTAAAAGTATCTTTATGAAACCCGATCCCCGTAAATATTTTGTAAATTGACTAATAGTTATTTCTCGCTTTTTAGCTAACTATTTACATTTCTAGCCACAACTTTCACTAAATTGCAACTTGGTCCCTAATCCACTATATATAAACTAGAAACTAACACACACTACACATTTTTACACTTAAAAAAAAATTTCCACTCATCTCTCTCTCTCTCTCTCTCTCTCTCTCTCTCTCTCTTGTGTGCCGTGAACCCCCTCACAACCCAAAACAACCCTTTGATCAATTTTAACTCAAGTTTTATGATGTTTTGAGCTAAACTAACACTAGACCCAATCTTATATTTTCATAAGGATCACACTGGTGTAAGAATTTTACACATGCAAGCACTTTTTTTTCTTGGTGTTGGTAGGTAGGAACTATGATCATGCATGGCATTATCATGATGATCCATGGTGGTTTTTGCTAAAAATCTTGTTAGAAACTTCATTTTGATCTTAAGATTCTTATTTTGATTATGATTTTGATGTTATGGTTGATGGATGATGATATTAGGGAATAGTAATGATCATTTCCATGGTTGGTTTTTATCAAAAAGTTGATTTTGTACAAGTTTTGAGTAGTCATTTTATAACAGTAAGTAAAAGGTAAAATCCGAATTATTATGTTTTGAAAATGGCTTAACTTATAGCCTAGGGTTGTAGATAATTTTCTTAGCTTCGATTTGATATAAGGTAGAGCTTCTAGCTCAAAACGAGCGCGAAGTTATGATGTTTTGAATGATCGTGTACCGGGAGACGAGTATCGGCACTACAAATAGTTGTTGTCGATATTTGGATCGAATCTCGGGGACTCTATATATAGTAAGTTAGTTTATCGAGTCGTTTCATAAACGGTTGACGAGTTTAAAAGGGGTAAATAAGCTAGTACATGTAGTATGTACCGACGGACTTTGTAAAATGTATAAAATGGTTAAGTAAATGTGTAGTAAAGTATAATGAAGTTATTTATATCGTTTTCTCTCGAGTTTATCGTGACTTTATGAGTTTGAATTTGATGTTGTTACGTATGATTTATTTCTCGAGTCATTATTAATGAACGCGCCTTATTTGATAGGTAGCGGTTCTAGTGTTTGAAAGGCATCCATTATAGTCGACGATCATCTCGCTAGATCTCTTATACTAAGGTGAGTCTATAGCCTCGCTTTCTACTCGTTTTAATGATTTTAATATCCGCGAGGGGGATACATGCTATTTGAAAATAAATGAACACAAGTCATGAGTAATTGTTGGACCCGAATGTTGCCTAACGTTGATTTCATTGTATTGAGTAACTTGTTGCTAAAGACCCTAAACTCATGAGCCGTTAACTATCTTCTGACTTGATGTTGTGAGTCGGGAATAGCCGCTTATTCTAATGATAGTACTATTGGGTTGACCACCCTATCCGAGACCAGGGCATTACGTTGAGTAACCCCCTGGGAAGGATAATTTTACGTGAATAAGATTGTGGTATTCTAGCAACTGATACCCTAGAGGGGCAACAGTTTTATTCTAGTCATGCCGGCATTTGGCGTGGGTGACTATTTGGTTAAGGGGTCGGTGTCATGAGCTTAAATACAATGTTTGTTTAATAATATCATTATTATTACTGCCTTGATTATAGATTGTGTGTACGATAATTCTATAAATGATTATGATTGATTTTCTTCTTGTGTTCAAATGTGATTTGATAAACCTATAGTCTCGCTCAACATTATTGTTGACTCGTTTTATTCATGTATTTCAGGTAATAGGAAGTGATGGGGCATGGAGCTTTGCCGTGGAGGTTGTGGCTTGGCTTTTGGAAGAATGTTGGTCTAAACTGTTTCTACCTTTTAATGTTGAACAATTTACTTTATGTTAATGTACTGTACTAAACTTGTTGGTTGTTGGTCGAGATCCATGGGGACTAAACGCTTTACTCTGGTATCGTGTCAGTACAATTTGGGTTGAAATCTATGTTTTAGACCATTTATGAAAATCATGTTTATATTTTGTGAAAACGTCTCTATTTGGAGTCGTTCAATATACCTTGTGTGATGATGCTTGTGTCTAGCACCCAATTGTGTATTTCCGCTGCGCAATGTAAATTGGGGGTGTTAGAGATTGGTATTAGAGCTGCAAGTTATAGAGAACTGGGTCGATTTTGAAAATTGTCCTAAACTATAACTTTGGTGTCGAAAGTATTTATTCTTCAAAAGCACACAACTCCTCTGCAACGCTCTGGTAAGATCACTTTTAGTTTTGTTTTGCATTGTAGATGTATCCCTCATAACTGAAATGATTTCCCGAGTATTTATTAAGTAAATACTACGATATTGTATTGGAATTATTGAAAGTACGCTGAGTTCTTGTCAGTATTATATATTTTTTTGCGAGCATTGCATAAACATCATTTGCATTGTGTTGCATAGCATGAATAATGTATGACATTTGCATGAGCATTGCATACTAATTATTATTTTATTAACGATGACCTTAAGTATCCTTGAACCCTTATAATTGTAGAAAATGGCTGGTTTACCTCGTGAGGATGGATGGATTGATTTGACTAATGTAGTGGATGGTGAGGAAGTAGATAACTTTGGTGCTAGTGACGATGAGGAGCCTTTTGAGTTTTTATATGATGGGATTCCACTTACTGCAGTTGGTCAGACAGGGCCTGAGTTGATACAAGGTAGTTATGTTCCAAGGGTTAATGTTGTACCACAGACTGTTCCAGATTGTCAGCGACCGGTTGTTCGTTCTTCGACTCCTACTTGTGATGCTTATATTAGTAGTTTGCCTGGGATTGCATTTGCTAGGGGTGATGTTCCTGTTGAGTCAAGTAGGGCTGCTAGTGCTCGATCTATTCATGATGGTATTCCTAAGGTTTATTGTCCAGGTCCTAGGTCTTATGATGATATTTTTTGGTTTCTTAATAAGTTTGATAGGTATTTGTTTGAGAGGTATTTGGTTGAGACTCGTGTGATTAGGAGGTTTGAACAGAATGAGAAAAAGTTTGACAGGTTTGTTGGTAGTGTGAGGAGATCAGAGTTTGTTAGGGCAAGGGAAATGGATGAAGTTGTTAGATTGAGATCTATGGTGTTGAATTTGAGTGGGCAGGTTGAAAGGTTGCGTAGGGAGCAGGAAAGGAATGATAGGTTGAGTGCATGAGGTTTGTCGGTGAGATCTTTTCCGAGTCATGGTGTTGTGATTCGTGATGTGCCGAATCAGGTTGAAGCTCAAGTGTCGGTGAAGCCGAGTGAAGGAGGTAGTCATAAGGGGAAGGAAAAAGTGGAGGAAGAATCTGAGGATGATGATAGCAGCAGTGACGACGAGCCGATATACAAGAAGCTGTGGGGATCTGATGTTTAGTTCTTTCTTTTGTTTTTATTTGGTCTTGTTGTAATAGAACTTATGTAGACTCGTACTCTAGCTTGTGATGAAACTTAATGACTTTAAGTTGTTGTGATGAAGGATTGTAGTGACATTACTTGTCACAATTTTGTGGAGATTTTCCAAAGCAATCCAAAATTACCTTCATGACTTATGATTTGTCTTATTAGTTCTTGTGTAAATTGGTTAATGATTCATTGTGAATTGTGTTGTTGATGCATGTAGTATCCATGTTACATCTTGATAGAGAAATCCTTCTTCTTATCATGATATGAATACTTACTTGTTCTTTTTCTGTTATGGTTATAGGAAGGAGTTGGGAGGCATTTTCTGACTTTAATAAATTATTGTTTGGTTAGTTTCCTGTAAACATGCCGCCTAAATTGACGACTGCTACTGTTAATACCATGATTGAGCAAGCTATCGCTAGAGCTTTAGAAGCTGAACGTGCTGCGAGGAACCAAGAGGCTGAGAATAAGAATGTTGCTGGTCAGGTTGGAGGGAATGTTGGAAATCAGGTTGGAGGTAATGCTGATGAGCAAGCAGAAGGAAATGCTGCGGCTAAAGTTAGAGGTAATGCTACTGTTCAGCAGGTTCAGAAGGAATGTTCTTATGCTAGTTTCATGAAATGTGGACCTACCCAATTTCGTGGTACTGGTGGTGCATTGGAATTAAGGAGGTGGATTGAGAAGATAGAAAGTACTTTTGAAATCAGTGGATGTTCAGAAGCTACTAAAGTAAAATTTGCTGCAACTACTTTTCAGGATGATGCGTTGAGTTGGTGGAATAGTCAAGTAGCTACTGTAGAGTTGGTTGAAGCTAATGCTAGAACATGGGCTGTGACCAAGGGACTGTTGACTGCTAAGTTTTGTCCTGAGGAAGAGTTAGGTCAGTTGGAAGATGAATTGAGGCATTTGGTGCTGAGGAATAACGATATTGTAGCTTATACAAGGAGGTTTTCTGATTTATGTTTGTTGTGTCCTGATGCGTTTGCTGATGACCGTAAGAAGATGAAGCAATATATTAGGGGTTTATCTAGTAATATCAAGGGAGAAATTACTTCGTCGAAACCCAAGTCATTTGATGAAGCTGTTCAAATGGCTCATGCTTTAATGGATGTAAAGCTGCAGGATCGAAAGGATAGTATTGCTGAAGGAAATAAGAGAAAGTGGGAAGCTGCACACTCAAGCCAAGGGCAGAATCGAGGTGGTTATCGTAATAACAATAACCAAGGACCAAATAGGAATCAGCAATACAGTTTGAGAAGGAATGATGGTGTTCGTGCTGCTACAGGAAATCAAGGTAACAAGGTGAATCCAAAGTGTAGTCGGTGTAATCTGTATCATGTTGGAAATTGTCCACCTGCTTGCAACAAGTGTGGGAAGGCCGGACATAAGATGGCAGATTGTAGAAACAAGGGTGTAGCCACTGGGGCTAATGATGTTAAGGTAGTTTACTGTTCTGGATGTGGAGGCCGTGGACATAAGCAAGGGAACTGTCCGAGGGTTGGCATACGACAGGGAGGCAATGTTGCTGCTGTTGCTGCTGGGATTGCTGCTCCAGCCTATGTCGTGGGAGATGCTGACAAACCTCAAGGGCCGAACGTGGTGACTGGTACGTTCTTACTTGATGCTTGTTATGCTAGTGTGTTATTTGATTCTAGATCCGATAGAAGTTTCGTAGATGTTAGACTCAGTCAGCTATTGGATAGAGAACCAGTGAGATTGACAACTAGTTATAATGTGGAGTTAGCTGATGGTAAGGTTGTAAGCACTAGTTCTATACTGAAAGGTTGTTCCTTGAAGTTAGGTAATTATGTGTTTAGTATTGATTTGATGCCCATAGAATTAGGATCTTTTGACGTGATTGTTGGAATGGACTGGTTAGTTGGTAATGGTGCAGTAATTGTTTGTGGAGAAAGATTAGTTCAGATACCGCTAAGGAATAGGGTATTGACTGTGAAAGGTGATGAATGTACGTCTCTTTTGAGAGTTGTTTCTTGTTTAAAGATGATGAGGTACATAGAAGCAGGTTGTGATGTGTTTCTTGCACTGATAAGTAATGATGGTGTGAATGAAAGGAAATTGGAGGATGTGCCTGTGATTAGAGAGTATCTTGAGGTTTTCCCTGAGGAATTGCCAGGAGAACCGCCGCATCGTGAAGTGGAGTTTCGTATTGATTTAGTGCCGGGTGCTGCTCCTGTTGCTCGTGCACCGTATCGTTTAGCTCCATCTGAGATGAAAGAATTATCTGATCAATTGAAGGAATTGATGGATAAGGGATTTATTAGACCAAGTTCGTCGCTGTAGGGTGCGCCTGTTTTGTTTGTTAGGAAGAAAGATGGTTCTTTTAGAATATGTATTGATTACAGAGAGCTTAACAAATTGTCTGTCAAGAATCGATATCCACTGCCGAGGATTGATGATTTGTTCGATCAGTTGCAAGGATCTAGTGTATACTCGAAGATCGATTTGAGGTCTGGGTATCATCAACTGAGAGTTATGGAAGAAGATATTCCTATAACAGCTTTCCGTACTCGATATGGACATTTCGAATTTCAAGTGATGCCTTTTGGGTTAACAAATGCGCCTGCTGTATTTATGGATTTGATGAATCGTGTATGTAATCCGTATTTGGATGAGTTTGTTATCGTATTCATTGATGATATTCTCGTTTATTCCAAGAGTGAAGAGGAACATGAGAAGCATTTGAGAACAATTTTAGAATTGTTGAAGAAGGAGAAGCTGTATTCGAAATTCTCTAAGTGTGAATTTTGGTTGAAATCAGTGCAATTTTTGGGGCACATGATTGATAGTGAAGGTGTTCGCGTGGATCCTGCTAAGATTGAGGCAATTAAGGATTGGTCAGTGCCGAAGACGCCGACTGAAGTTCGCTAATTTCTTGGTTTGGCTGTGTATTATAGAAGGTTTATTGAGAAGTTTTCATTAATTGCTAAGCCGTTGACTAAGCTTACGGAGAAGAATCGAGTGTTTGAATGGGGATTGGAAGAGGAATATGCATTTAGTATGTTGAAGGATAAGTTGTGGTTCTGCGCTGATATTGTCTTTGCCAGAAGGATCTGAGGATTTTGTAGTGTACTATGACGCGTCTCATAAAGGATTTGGAGCTGTATTGATGCAAAGGGAGAAAGTAATAGCGTATGCATCGAGACAATTAAGGAAGCATGAAGAGAATTACACTACGCATGGTTTAGAACTTGGGGCTGTTATTTTTGCTTTGAAGCTGTGGAGACACTACTTGTATGGAACCAAGTGTGTGGTTTTCACTGATCATAAGAGTTTGCAATATATTTTGGATCAAAAGGAATTGAATATGAGGCAAAGGAGATGGGTTGAGTTGCTGAGTGATTATGACTGCGAGATTCGTTACCATCCTGGTAAAGCAAATGTGGTAGCTGATGCACTTAGTAGAAAGGAAAGAGATAAGTCAATAAGAGTTAGAGCTTTGACGATGTTGGAAAGTGTTGATTTGACAGAAGTGATATTGAAAGCCCAAACTAATGGTTTGAAGGAAGAGAACGTTGAGGCAGAAAATTTGGGTAGAATGTTGAAACCTTTGTTTGAAATAAGGTCGAATGGATTGAGGTATTTTAAGAATAGAATTTGGTTACCGTTGTGTCCGTCTGAGAAAGATTCGTTAGGGGTGCGAGATTTGGTGATGAATGAATCTCATAAGTCGAAGTATTCAATACATCTTGGATCGGACAAGATGTATCAAGATCTTAAGAAAGTTTATTGGTGGCCGAATATGAAGGCAGATATAGCACGGTATGTTAATAAATGTTTAACTTGTGCGAAGGTGAAGGCTGAACATAAGAAACCGTCTGGATTATTAGTGCAACCTGAGATTCTTGAGTGGAAATGGGAGAAGATTACAATGGATTTTGTGACAGGTTTGCCAAAGACTGCAAATGGTAGTGATATGATATGGGTGATAGTAGATAGATTGACTAAGTCTGCTCACTTTTTGCCGATGAAGAAGACAGATAGTATGGAAAGGTTAACAACAGTGTATGTGAAGGAGATTTTTTGTCAACATGGTGTGCCTTTGTCAATAATTTCTGATCGTGATAGTAGGTTTACTTCAGAATTTTGGAAGTCTTTGCAGAAAGCGATGGGAACGGAGTTATGTTTGAGTACAACATATCATCCGGAAACTGATGGACAAAGTGAGAGAGCGATTCAAACGTTAGAGGATATGCTTCGTGCATGTGTGATTGATTTTGGAAATGGTTGGGATAAGCATTTGCCATTGATTGAATTTTCGTACAATAATAGTTATCATTCAAGTATTAAAGCCGCTCCATTTGAAGCATTGTATGGACGTAAGTGTAGATCTCCAGTGTGTTGGAGTGAGGTAGGAGAAAGTCAATTGACTGGGCCTGAAATGATATTTGAGACGACTGAAAAGATTGTGCAAATTAAGAAGCGTTTGTTATCTGCCAGAAGTAGACAAATGAGTTATGCTGATAACAGAAGGAAACCGTTGGAATTTGAAGTAGGAGACATGGTTATGTTGAAAGTATCTCCATGGAAAGGAGTAATACGTTTTGGGCAGAGAGGAAAGTTGAGCCCGAGATTTATTGGACCATTTAAGATTATCCAAAGGATTGGATTGGTGGCTTATAAGTTAGAATTGCCTGATGAGCTTAAGGCGATTCATAATACTTTTCATGTGTCTAATTTAAAGAAGTGTTTAGCTGAAAGGGATGTGGTGATTCCATTGGAGGAAATTCAACTTGATGATAAGTTGCATTTCATAGAGGAACCTGTAGAGATAATGGATAGGGAAGTTAAGAAGTTGAAGCATAGTAGAATTCCGATTGTGAAGGTGAGAGGGAACTCTAGACGTGGGCCAGAGTTTACGTGGGAACGTGAGGATTTATTTAAGGACAACTATCGTCATTTGTTTAGGAAGGATTAAGCGCCGCGGACGTCGCTTCTTTTAAGAAGGGGGGATGTGACAACCCAAAAATCGAGGTCATTGCTTAATCTTATTTTACGATTATTTTTGAAATTTTTGGATGAGTTTGAACGATAATTATTTTTGGAGGTTTAAGTTTAAACCGATGTTGGAAGGTTTATATTTAATATTTTATAAGTATAAGGAGTATTAGCAAGCGTGATGTCGATGGATGCCAAATATTTTATGTTTTATTGTCGGTTGTTCGATTTTTATTAATTTTGAGGTTTTATTTTAAATGACGTGTTAAGTCGAGTCGAGAGTCGATATTATTATTTTTGAGGTACGTTTTAAATTTTTAAAAGTATCTTTATGAAACCCGATCCCCGTAAATATTTTGTAAATTGACTAATAGTTATTTCCCGCTTTTTAGCTAACTATTTATATTTCTAGCCACAACTTTCACTAAATTGCAACTTGGTCCCTACTCCACTATATATAAACTAGAAACTAACACACACTACACATTTTTACACTTAAAAAAAAAATTCCACTCATCTCTCTCTCTCTCTCTTGTGTGCCGTGAACCCCCTCACCACCCAAAACAACCCCTTGATCAATTTTAACTCACGTTTTATGATGTTTTGAGCTAAACAAACACTAGACCCAATCTTATATTTGCATAAGGATCATATTAGTGTAATAATTTTACACATGCAAGCACTTTTTTTTCTTGATGTTGGTAGGTAGGAACTATGATCATGCATGGCATTATCATGATGATCCGTGGTGGTTTTTGCTAAAACTCTTGTTAGAAACTTCATTTTGATCTTAAGATTTTTATTTTGATTATGATTTTGATGTTATGGTTGATGTATGATGATATTAGGGCATAGTAATGATCATTTCCATGATTGGTTTTTATCAAAAAGTTGATTTTGTACAAGTTTTGAGTAGTCATTTTATAACAGTAAGTAAAAGGTAAAATCCGAATTTTTATGTTTTGAAAATGGCTTAACTTATTGCCTAGGGTTGTATATAATTTTCTTAGCTTCGATTTGGTATAAGGTAGAGCTTCTAGCTCAAAACGAGCGCGAAGTTATGATGTTTTGAATGATCGTGTACCGGGAGACGAGTATCAGCACTACAAGTAGTTGTTGTCGATATTTGGATCGAATCTCGGGGACTCTAAATGGATGTTTTGAAAAATGTAACCTACTGATAATGAGGTTTTTACTTTATAGGTTGAGTTTTCTTTAAAACCCGAGTGTCGGTTTTGTAAACGGAGTCGTTTAAATAAGTTAAAACGGTTGTATGAAAAATTAACGTAAATCTGTCCGGATTTTGTAGTTTGAAAATGAGTCGGGAAAAGAACTTTAAAAGTAATTTCATTTGATAAACTTGTAAGAGGACTTTCTATATATAGTAAGTTAGTTTATCGAGTCGTTTCATAAACGGTTGATGAGTTTAAAAGGGGTAAATAAGCTATTACATGTAGTATGTACCGACGGACTTTGTAAAAAGTATAAAATGGTTAAGTAAATGTGTAGTAAAGTATAATGAAGTTATTTATATCGTTTTCTCTCGAGTTTATCGTGACTTTATGAGTTTGAATTTGATGTTGTTACGTATGATTTATTTCTCGAGTCATTATTAATGAACGCGCCTTATTTGATAGGTAGCGGTTCTCGTGTTAGAAAGGCATCCATTATAGTCGACGCTCATCTCGCTAGATCTATTATACTAAGGTGAGTCTATAGCCTCGCTTTCTACTCGTTTTAATTATTTTAATACCCGCGAGGGGGATACATGCTATTTGAAAATAAATGAACACAATTCATGAGTAATTGTTGGACCTGAATGTTGCCTAAAGTTGATTTCATTGTATTGAGTAACTTGTTGCTAAAGACCCTAAATTCATGATCCGTTAACTATCTTCTGACTTGATGTTGTGAGTCGAGAATAGCCGCTTATTCTAATGATAGTACTCTTGGGTTGACTACCCTATCCGAGACCAGGGCATTACGTTGAGTAACCCCCTGGGAAGGATAATTTTACGTGAATAAGATTGTGGTATTCTAGCAACTGATACCCTAGAGGGGAAATGGTTTTATTCTAGTCATGCCGGCATTTGGCGTGGGTGACTATTTGGTTAAGGGGTCGGTGTCATGAGCTTAAATACAATGTTTGTTTAATAATATCATTATTATTACTGCCTTGATTATAGATTGTGTGTACGACAATTCTATTAATGATTATGATTGATTTTCTTCTTGTGTTCAAATGTGTTTTGATAAACCTATAGTGTCGCTCAACATTATTGTTGACTCGTTTTATGCATGTATTTCAGGTAATAGGAAGTGATGGGGCATGGAGCTTTGCCGTGGAGGTTGTGGCTTGGCTTTTGGAAGAATGCTGGTCTAAACTGTTTCTACCTTTTAATGTTGAACAATTTACTTTATGTTAATGTACTGTACTAAACTTGTTGGTTGTTGGTCGAGATCCATGGGGACTAAACGCTTTACTCTGGTATCGTGTCAGTACAATTTGGGTTGAAATCTATGTTTTAGACCATTATGAAAATCATGTTTATATTTTGTGAAAACGTCTCTATTTGGAGTCGTTCAATATACCTTGTGTGATGATGCTTGTGTCTAGCACCTAATTGTGTATTTCCGCTGTGCAATGTAAATTGGGGGTGTTAGATTCATAAAGGTTATGGAAGGTTCAGTTTGTTGCTGGTTCAATTAGCAGACAATGGACTTGATATCTCTAATGATGAATTAAATCAAAAGTACTTAAGAGGAGTTCCACCATAGTGGAAAGCAATGGCTATGCACTTCATCACAAGTGATGATTTAGATGTTACCTCATTTTATCATCTCTACAACAATCTCAGGGTCTATGAGATGGATTTAAGAGGTACTGGATCAACTATAACATCCTTATCAAAGCCTAACTTGGCCTTTATATCAGAAGTAACTAGCTGTACATACTACCAAGGTACCGCTAGTAGTTCAACTAACGGTACATTCTGCCAAGGTACCGCTAGTAATCCAACTAACAATACATACTACCAAGGTACGGCTAGTAATCCTTCTAATACACAAGGAAGACCTCCATCATCACTTAGTGAGAAATATACGTTCTCATTCTTTGCTGGTCAAGACAATAGACCAAGGTTAACCCTTGATGATCTATTCCAAATGGATGATGTTGATATGGAAGAGATGGATCTGAAGTGGCAAGCAGCTATGATATCTGTCAGATCCAATAGGCTCTTCAAAAGGACTGGAAGAACTATGACTATTGATCCTATGGAACCATTAGGATATGACAAGTCAAAAGTTGAATGCTACAAATGTGGAAATCTTGGACACTTTGGCAGGAGATGCAAGAGGGAGAAATCTGAAGGAAGCAACCAGAAGTCCAAGAACAACAACATATCCAACACTAGAACCATTGAAAGTGTTCCAAAAGGTGATAACAGAAGTCCATGGAGTCCAAAAGGTTCCAAGGAAATTATATCAGTAGATGGGACAGTCATCTGTGCTCTAGCACATGAAGAAGAAGAGCATGGTCTAATGTTCTTTCTCAAGGAGACAGTGAGGTACATCCTTGTTCTAAAGATTGTGTTCTTATGTTTAATAGTCTTAAAGTAGAACTAGAAGAACAATATCAAAAGGTTAACACATGTACTGTAGAATTAGATGCTTTTAAACAAGGTGTTAACAGATTAGAGGCCAATATAGTTTTGTACCAAAAAATTCAGCAAAACTATGAAGAGAAAATTAGGATTTTGCCTCTTCAAATGAGAGAGAAATAAGCAGCTATCCAAGCCTTTGAAAGACAACTTTTAAAAGTTTTAACGGAAAATGAAGTATTAGAAGCTAATTTATTTAATGAAAGAGAAACTATTAAAAACTGGTAAAACTCTTCAAAAGGCATTGGAAAGCTGGTTAACTCTCAAATGGGATATTATGGGAAGACTAGTTTGGGGTATATAGATGAACAACCTCGGATAACACTAACTGATAAGGATTTATCGAAAGGTATTTTTGATAGTTCTGGTAGTGATTAAGAGGATGTTCTTGAGAATGATAGGTATGCTGAAGGAATAAAAGCAGTTCCGCCACCATTATCAGGAATATACATGTAATGACAAAAGTGTAGAATTAGATGAATCAAAAGCTGTGTGTGGTAAAAGTTCAAGTGATTCAAATTCTGATTCTAGTAACTACACTTCTTGCACCTCTGACTCTAGTATCCTGGCCCATGGAGAAGCATTAGTGACTAAAAAGGTTGGCTATCCACCTATAATGAGCACCTTTGTGCCTGAGGGATATGTGTCTCCACATAGTTCTGCTCCCAAGCAGGTAAAAACTCCTAAGGAAGACAATGGGTAGTAACCCAAAACATCATGGTAGTATTAAAAAGGTTGGTTTAGGTTTTGAGAACACTAGTACAAACTTGCCTTTTGGATCTGTCTTGAAAATAAGAGGATGTTTTGTGTGTGGTAACTTAAGCCATTTTATTAAAGTTTTTACTGTGCATGAAGATAAAATTGCTAGACACTAAGCTGCTAAAAGATTCGCTATGGGTAGTCAAAATAAAGTCTTTAAAGGTACACAGGGAAAAAGTGCACAAGGAAAAGGTGCACAAGGTAAAGGTGCACAAGACAAAGGGAATATGGGACAAGGGAATGTTAAGCCTAAGTGGGGTTATGCACAAAGAGTGAATAAGCAGAATGAGACCAATAAAATTAGTCACCCTCATGTGAATAGAAACTTTATTCCCAGAGCAGTACTTATGAAAACAGGTCTAGTACCTTTGAGGTCAACCTCTCCAAGTACTGTCAGACCAAAGTCTGCTAGTATCGCTAGACCAAAGGCAAGTACCGCGAGTCTAAAGTCTAGAAATCCTATGTCTCACACTCCTTTGAAGAACTTGTTTGACATCACTAGGATGTATGCAGAAAAGTTCAATGCTCAGAAACCTAATCCAATACAAATGTGGTTGGAAATAGGTCAAAAACCAAATGGGAGTGCAAGTACCGCCAATGCAAAAGCAGTACTTAGACCTTTAAGAAGACCACCGATATAACCACTCCTTATATTTTTTATCGGCCTTCTAGAACAATAAAATTTAAGAGTGTTTGTACTCTCGTAAGAAAGACCACTTATCAGACACGTAAGTATGTTGGTCCCACTAGATCCAAGCCTAATGTGGCTTGGGTCCTTGTTGAAAACTAATATGGTTTTTATTTATGCATGAGCATCTAATAAATGAGCTGAAGGACAGAGGAATAGTGGATAGTGGATGCTCAAGGCACATGACAGGGAATAAAGACTATCTTGCTGAATTTGAAGAATTCAGAAGTGGTCCAGTTGCCTTTGGTGGAAGTAAAGGTAGAATCATTGGAAAAGGAAATATTAATACAGGAAAATTGAAGTTTGAAGAAGTGCTCTTTGTGAAGGAGTTGAATGATTTCAACCTATTATTTGTTTCATAAATGTGTAACAAAAAGAACATGGTATTGTTTATTGATACATACTGCATGGTGGTTTCTCCAGACTTTGAGATGCCCAAAGAGTCTCAAATCTTGCTCAAGGTTCCTAGGCAGGAAAACATGTACACTTCAATCTCCATACTATTGTTCCAACAGGTGGTATTACATGCTTATTAGCTAAAGCTTCTATTTATGAGTCTAATTTGTGGCATAGGAGGTTAGGTCATGTAAACTTCAAAAATCTTAATAAACTTGTCAAGGGAAATCTCGTGAGAGGTCTACCTTCCAAATCTTTTCAAAATGACATTACAAGTGTTGCTTGTCAAAAAGGTAAGCAACACATGGCCTCTTGTAAGACCAAGACTGTCAATTCTGTAACTAAACGCTTGTAACTCTTGCATATGGACCTTTTTGGACCAGCATCTTTAAGGAGTATTAGTCATAAGACCTTTTGCTTAGTTATCACTGATGATTTTAACAGGTTTAGTTGGGTTTTCTTTACGTCTCACAAGAGTGAAACCAATGAATTGCTTAAAGACTTTATTACATTAGTTGAAAAACAGTTCACTAAACAGCTTATGATCATTAGAACATATAATGGGACATATTTCAAAAATGCTGAATTTGATGAATTCTGTAGGTCTAAGGGGATCAAGAGACAATTTATTAATCCTAGGACTCCACAACACAAATAGGGTAGCTGAGAAGAAAAATATGACACTCATTGAGGTTGCTACAACTATGTTAGTTGATTCCTTTTGCCAAATATCTTTTGGGTAGAAGCAATCAATATTGCATGTTATGTGGCTTAATAGAGTTTTAGTACCCCAAGCCTCACAACAAAACTCCTTATGAACTTTTGATAGGTACTAAGCCAACCATAAGTCACATAAGACCTTTTGGGTGTCGTGTCTCAATTTGAACACTTTTGATCATTTGGGAAAGTTTGATTGAAAGTATTATTCAAGATATTTAGTTCGATATTCAATGCAAAGTAGAGCTTATAGGGTCTACAATTTAGCATCAAGCAAGGTAGAAGAAAATGCTCATGTCAACTTCCTGGAGAATAAACCAAATGTCCCAAGAATAGGCTATGCTTGGATGTTTGATCTAGATTATCTTACTAACTTTATGAACTGCTATTCTATGCAAAAAGACTGTCAAACTAACAATGCATGTGAAGAAGAACCAAGTACAAGCACAGGTACACAACAGAAAGATTCTCCTACCTTAGACTCTGAGGATGATGATGATGATGATGCACATATCTTTGTACCAGTGTTACCTCTACCTCACCTACATTACCCAGCCCAACACAAAAATAACCATGCCAAGAGAGGATCAAGACTCACATGATAAACTTCAGAGGCTAATTGATCAAGAGAAGATAGCTATAACTGAAGATGAGCTAGTTAGAGAAGAACCTTTGGAATCACAGGGCTCAGCGATACATGTACATACATGCGGTACCTCACATCCAAGTAACACTAAGCATGCTTCATCAGGTACTGCTGATTCACTAGAAGACATTCTTCAGTCTATGGATGATGAAGATTATATGCTAGTCCAAAGGAAGGAATCTTTTAAAATTCTTCCTATGATGAGGAGGGTACAATGACTGATTTTAACAATATGGAATCTACAAGTTCAGTCAGTCTTATTCCCACTAATATAGTAAACACTAATCATCCTATAGCTCAAACCATTTGTGATCCTAAGTCAGTCGTACAGAGTAGAAGACAAACCAAGGCTAGAACTGAAGCCCATGCACTTATCAGTTATGTCAAGAAACAGTAGAGAACAAACCACTAGGATACACAACATTGTTTGTTTGCTTGCTTCTTATCACAAATAGAGCCTAAGAATATTTCTCAAGCTCTTGGGGATGAAAGTTGGGTGGATGCAATGCAAGAGTATCTCATGCAATTTACATTACAAAAGGTTTGGATTCTTGTTAACTTACCATCTGGAAAAAGAATAATTGGTACTAGATGGATCTTCAGGAACAAAAAGGATAAAAGAGGTATTGTAGTCAGGAAGAAGGCAAGACTTGTTGCCCGAGGCTATAGACAGGAAGAATGGATATACGATGATGAGGTTTTTGCACCAGTGGCAAGAATAGAAGCCAGTTGGTTATTTTTGCCTTTGCATCATATATAGAGTTTACAGTCTATCAAATGGATGTAAAAAGTCTATTTCTATATGACACTATTACTGAGGAGGTATATGTTGCACAACCTCCTGGTTTTGTAGATCCTAAATTCCTCAATAGAGTCTACAAAGTAATCAAATCTATTTATGGTCTTCATCAAGCTCCCAGGGATTGGTATGCTACACTTTTAACTTTTCTTTTCAAACATAGATATAGGATAGGTACCATTGACAATAATCTTTTCATCAAGAAGGACAAACAATACATCATTCTAGTGCAAGTGTATGTGGATGATATTATTTTTGGTTCAACCAAAAAGTTATGGTGTGAAGAGTTTGAAGCTTTGATAAAAGGAAGATTTCAGATGAGTTCTATGGGAGAACTTACTTTTCCTTAGGACTACAAGTCAAGCAGAGTAAAGATATTATATTTATCAGTCAGGATAAATATGTTGCTAAAATCTTGAAGAAATTTTCAAGTATGGGTACAAGAAGTACAAGTACACCTTTTGAAGCCAAGAAGTCTTTGTCAAAAGATGAACATGGAGCTGATGTGGATCTTCACTTATATAGGTTTATGATTGGTGATACATGCGTTTTGTATGGGTTCAGATTTGTTCACGGTATCTCCTCGAATTGATCACGGTTCTAAGTGGAATGATTTGTTCTTGGTTAATAAAAAGGTGTTGGTTTGTTTATCTATTTTGAACTAATAACAAATAAGTAAGTGTCGAAGAGTAAAATTAAAGCTTTAAAAGATTAAACTAAAAAGACGAGTTTAAAAATAAATGCTTGAAAACTTAAAGATAAGATTAGAAAAATACTTGAACACTTAATAAAACTAACACTTGAAAACTTTGCAAAAACAATAAATTTAATTCTAATCGGAATATTGGTCAGAAAGTGAGCTAATCGGAATGCATCCTTGGTCGGAATATCATAATAAGGAAGCTGATCGGAATGATGCAAATTGAGCTATCGGAATAATAACAAAACCACCCAATCGGAATGTTGAAAATGTATCAAATCGGAATGTCTTATAAACAAAACCAATCAGAATGTTATTCAAAACATCAAATCGAAATGTAACAAAACTCCCTAATCGGAATGTTTAAATAAGTGCCAATCGGAATATAGCAAACACATTCCAATCGGAATATAAGAAGGACACCAATCGGAATATCACTCAATGCCCACGATCGGAATAAGCCAACTTGGCCTAATCGGAATAACTAAAACTTCCTGTCGGAATACTAAAAAAGAAGTCCAAATCGGAAAAACCTAAACCCTAATCCGATCTATAGATCGGAATGAAGGAAGGGTAAGCTGGTCGGGATAAGCAGATCAGAAAAGGGTTTATCCCTTTTCTGATTTAAGTGGGATTCGATAAAAAAGCTAGGTGATAAGCTATTGGAATAAGCCAACACCAAAACTAGCATGAATCAATAATAACAAGGACAAAATAAGCACTAGTAACAACTTATCTAAACTTAAAATAAGTAATCTTATAAATCAAACAATAAAAAGATGAACTTTTTATGAAAACCTTAAAAAGTAAATAAGCTAAACTTACAAATAAGCCAATAAGCACAAAGATCTTAAAGCTTGTTCGTAAAGAAATTAAGGAAACATAAAAAGATTAACTTTTTAAGTACGAAAACATTTATGAACAACACGGATCATAAGTAATTCGCACCAAAAGTGAACCAAAATCAAAGAAAGGTAGAAAGAGATTAAAGATTAAAAGCTTAAACTTAAACTTGATTAAATGAAATCAACAATACAAAAGGTTTAATCTTTGAAAGATTAAAAGAAAGAAAGATGAAAACTAGTGAGAGAAAGTTGAGAACTTTCTCTCTCTAAAACTAGAGAAAATGAAAAACTAAAAACTAACTAAAAAACTCACTCCAAATTTGTGAAGTGGAATCCTATATATAGGCGTCTCTTGTGGGCTTTGTGAATGGGCTTTGTTTTTGGGCTTCTTTTCTTCTTTCTTCTTTAGTCTTTACGTTTCTTTAAATAAACGTTTCCGACTTTGGACTTTGAGAAGTGTCGGTGAATAATTCCAACTTGTCTTATAATCTTTTGTTTAATAGACTCGAGTTCTTCGACATATATGAATCTTCCATCTTTGGCACTTTTCTTCGATAAATCTTCAAATAGGCACAATGACTTCAAATCTTTTGCATCTCTTGGACAATAGACTTCGTCTTGAGTCTTTTTCTCGATAAAACCCGTGCAATCCCATGTTTTCTTCAATATTCGTCCGGTTGACTCTAAAAACACAATAAACACAAAAACCACGCATAATTCCAAACAAATGATATTAAATACGTGTTTTGGTATTGTTTTAGCCAGAAATAAGTGGTAAAAGGATGGATGTATTCACACCTATCAAATCCCCTACACTTAACCATTGCCATGCCCTCATGCAATGCTTAGTGATAAAGCAATTTTACACTTTTCTCATAATGAATCAACCTTGGCCTTATTAACATTCTACTAAACAAAAATAAAAGTACTAAGAGAGATTAAAACTTTTAAAGTAATAAAAAGGATAGAAAATAGCTACGTGGAAATAACTTTCAAAGAGATCAAGGACTTACATTAGGGCTTCGGTGCTGCGAAGATTTATCACCCTCAAGTTTCACGTTCCCCAAACTAAGCTTAAAAACGAGATCATTGTTATTATAAGTTAGCAAATCAAACACTTGCACACATGGCTTAATTAAATGCTTAAACTCCCTTATTCCTAGTTGTATCTCTTATATTTTATTTTTGTCTTAGAATGATCATGAAGATGCATTTTTGGACTTATTTTGATAGTTTATTTAGGCTGAAAGAAAAGTAGGACGATTTGATCAATATTTAGCTAAAGGACAAAATCTCTTAAAACTGCTTCTCGGGATATCAAAAAGTTCATATCTTGGCATAACTCGGTTCACGATTTAAGACCTTTCTCGGGCCGATATTTGGCATGTACTTCATACTTCATATCTTAAGAGACGTTCTTGAGATAATGGTCTTCTCTTCGTTAATAGAGTTTCTTCACTTGGAGACTTTTGAGGGGTACTCCAACTTTGTTGACCACGACTTCATGATTATTTCTTCAATCTCTAATTGGGATTTTGAGATACAACGATCCGCCTCCTTTTCGGACTTGGATCTATTTATCCTCATACCTTGTTAGGGTCTTTTCGGATAGACTTCTCCATGATCTTTATGGGAGTTGATTGCTTTTCGTCGTGAGTCTTGATCCTTCATATTGATTTTGGGAATAATGCTTTTCACATCACCTTGGATCTTTAGCAATAAGATTGAATCCTCATGCCTTGTTAGGGCCTTTTCGGACTCGCCAATCTTCGCGCCCCGCTTCATAAGTTATGCCTTGGCTATGAACTCTTATCATTACCGAGCAATTTTTAAACGATCTTGGGCTAGAAGCTAAGTAACTTTTCAAATCGTACGACCTTACTTATTGCAGATAAATTATTAGCAAGTGATGGGAGAATAGGCTGATAATTACACCAAGTGAGCTTGCGCAAGAATACCGACTTATAATTGACTCTATCATTTCTCGTTCTCCATAATTTAAAATCTCAAGTATGAGACTCGTGGATGCTTAGCCTAATAAACCACTTAAGGTCTATATGGTTAAGGATACTAGCTAGAATAAACTTGGAGAAGTCTATTCGGGTTGAGTCAAAATAATCGCAACGGGCCTAATATGTCAAAGATTTCTAAACTAGCTACACCACTTTATTAATATTTTTGACTTTATTGCGGGATATATACATATGAAAGCAACGATAAAAATTTAAAAATTACGACTAAATGGCCAAAGTTAATTAAAAATTTGAAAAATGTTGAAAAATATGATTTTCCGGTTAAATGAAGGCATTTTCATGGAAAAGACCACTTAAAACTTCGATAGAAGTCCCCCTACACTTAAGATAAACATTGTCCTCAATGTTTAAGCCTGTGGGAAAAGTCTCCCCTACACTTATGACATTGTGCACGTTGGTTAACTCAAGCTAAGGAAGAGACGACTAAAGTGATCAATTTCGAATGTGAGTATGAAGAAAATTGAATCACGATAGTTGAGAGATAGAACCGGATTTGGGATAACATGGGAGCACGGTTCTTCAAAGGTTCCAAAAGTGCATTCATCCCAGTAATCACATCACCACACAAAGACAAACACCTATATAGGTCCCCCTACACTTAGGAGGTTAAAACAGAAGAGGATAGATACTCGGGCTGCCTCCCGAGGAGCGCTTGTTTTTGATAACCGAGTCACGAGCCAGACTCGACCCAAAATTAGTTCATGGGGAATGTGGTGAGGGATGGAATCATCTCCTGAGAGATGTCCTCACCAAAGTACAACTTCACTCGTTGGCCATTCACCTTAAAATTAGGTCCATTAGGTTGAGCGAGCTCGAGAGTACCATAAGGAAAAATTTGGGCAATGGTGAATGGGCCGGACCAACGAGATTTCAGCTTGCCCGAAAAGATTTTCAACCGAGAGTTAAAGAGTAAAACTTTGTCTCCAACTTGGAACTCTCGGTTTTTAATCTTAGAGTCGTGAATGAGCTTAGTCTTTTCCTTATAGATCAAAGAATTTTCATAAGCCTCATTACGGAGTTCATTGAGCTCATTGAGTTGGATCTTGCGTAGGTCACCGGCTTTGTTGATATCAAAATTAGCCCACTTCAAGGCCCAGTAAGCCTTGTGCTCCAACTCAATGGGGAGGTGTCATGCTTTCCTGTACATGAGACGATATGGTGTACAACCAATCGGAGTCTTGTAAGCGATACGAAAAGCCCACAAAGCATCATCAAGTTTATCAGCCCATGAGGCACGATGCTCTCCCACGATTCTTTCAAGAATTCGCTTTAATCCTCGGTTAGAGATTTCAGCCTGGCCATTAGTTTGTGGGTGGTATGCGGTGGAAAGACGATGATTTACACCATACTTAGCCATGACTCTAGCAAATTGATCATTGCAAAAATGAGTCCCGCGATCACTAATAATGGCACGAGGCACACCGAATCTAGCGAACAGCAATTTCAAAAAGTTACAAACCACCCTTGCGTCATTAGTGGGTAAAGCTTTGGCTTCAACCCATTTGGAAACGTAGTCAACGGCTACAAGGATGTATTTGTTTCCTTTAGATGAAGGGAATGGCCCCATAAAGTCGATACCCCAAACGTCAAAGATTTCACATTCTTGAATGAAATTCTGAGGCATCTCATCTTTATGTGTGATCTTGCCTTGTTTTTGGCAAGCATCACATCGTTTAACCATCTTGTGAGCATCACGGTAAATGGTGGGCCAATAGAATCCCGAGTCAAACACTTTTTTGGCGGTGTAGTTGGGGCCAAAGTGACCACCGATGGGTCCTTTGTGGCAAGCATCAAGGATTTCTAAAGCTACCGGTCCATCAACACATCGACGAATAATCAAATCAGCACATTGTTTGAATAGATACGGGTCATCCCAAAAGTAAGTCTTAATGTCTTGAAAGAACTTCTTCTTTTGTTGGGATGTTAGCCCGTCAACGAGAATTCCACCCGCTAAGTAGTTTGCAATGTCCGCAAACCACGGGGTTTCATCAGAAGTCGAGTTGATAGACATTAAGGTCTCCAGGGGGAAAGAGTCATTGATCTCTTTGTTCGGATGATCCCCTTGGTAAGGATCCTCAAGTCTACTGAGATGATCCGCGACTAGGTTTTTAGCTCCTTTTTTATCGCGAATTTCGATTTTAAATTCTTGGAGTAGCAAAACCCAGCGAAGAAGTCTTGGTTTAGAATCTTGTTTAGTCAACAAGTACTTCAACGCGGAATGATCGGTATAAACGATTGTGGTGGAAAGGACAAGACAGGGGCGGAACTTTTCAAAGGCATAGACAACAGCTAAAAGATCTTTTTCGGTTGTCGTGTAATGCAATTGAGCCCCTGTCATTGTCTTGCTAGCGTAATGGATTGGTTGGAAGTGTTTATTTACTCTTTGGCCCAAAACCGCTCCAATAGCAAAGTCGCTAGCATCGCACATCAACTCGAAAGGTAGCTCCCAATTAGGGGTAACCAAGACGGGTGCCTTAGTTAGCTTATCCTTAAGCAAGTTGAAGGCTTCAATACACTCGTTGGAAAAGATAAAAGGAGTATCTTTTTCCAAGAGGTGGGTCATCGGGCGAGCGATTTTAGAAAAATCTTTGATAAAGCGACGGTAGAAGCCCGCATGACCGAGGAAACTTCTCACACCCTTCACGGTTGAAGGTGGAGGCAACTTAGAAATAACATCGAATTTAGCACGGTCTACTTCAAGACTGGCTTTGGAGATCTTGTGTCCTAGCACGATGCCCTCTTTTACCATGAAATGGCATTTTTCCCAACTAAGAACAAGGCGAGTATTTCCACACCGCTTAAGCAGACGTTCTAAATTGGCAAGGCAAGCAGAGAAAGAATCGCCATAAACCGAGAAATCATCCATGAATACTTCCATAGTGTCTTCCACCATGTCATGGAAGATAGCCATCATACACCTTTGGAACGTCCCAGGAGCATTGCATAAACCAAAAGGCATACGTTTGTAAGCAAATGTTCCGTAGGGACAAGTGAATGTGGTCTTTTCTTGGTCCTTGGGATCGATGGGAATTTGAAAATACCCAGAGAAACCGTCTAAGAAGCAGTAATAGTCATTACCAGCTAGACGCTCGAGCATTTGATCCATGAAGGGAAGAGGAAAGTGATCTTTTCTCGTGGCATCATTGAGCTTGCGATAATCAATACAAACTCTCCACCCAGTAACGAGACGAGTGGGAATCAACTCGTTGTGTTCATTGGAAACACGGTTATTCCGCCCTTCTTGGGCACACAATGGACGGGACTTACCCATGACGAATCCGAAATAGGGTAAATCAAGCAGGCATTAAGAAGTTTGATAACCTCTTGTTTGATGACGTCATGAATGCGAGGATTAACCCTTCTTTGGCTCTGGATTGCGGGTTTAAAGTCATCTTCCATGAGAATCTTGTGAGTACAAAAGTTCGGATCAATTCCGCGGATATCGGAAATTTTCCAAGCAATTGCATTCTTATGATCTTTAAGCACTGCGATGAGGCGAGATTTCTCTTCGTCTTTCAAATCCTTCGCGATGATGACTGGCGACTTCTTCTCTTCTTCAAGGAACACATACTCGAGATGGGGCGGCAACTCCTTAAGTTTAAAATCCGGAGGATTTTCGATGGGAGGCGTATTCAAAGTCGTAGCATCGATAGCAATAACCGTGGGAGATGGTGGAGAAAGATTGTCTTCTTTAAGAAGGTTCTCAATGAGGCGAAGATCTTCATCCCAATCGGTGGGAGAATCGTCATTAGCTAAGTTCACATCTCCCATGGTGGCTTCAAAATCTTTCCAAAGGAAATCACTTTCTCCAAATAGAGATAGTGATGAATCAATAGAGGAAACGGTCTCAACATTGGGAAGAGAGGTAGGAATACTTTTACAAGCATCTTTGAAGTGTTCTTCACAAGCCTCATCAAGAACGTCAATACAATTAACACTCTCGTATGAATAAGGCTGTTTAGACAACTTTCCCATGTTGAAGATGATTTTATCGTCACCCACTCTCATGATAAGCTCACCGGCTTCAACATCGATGAGAGGGCGACCGGTCCTCAAGAATGGACGACCAATGATCAATGGCACATGAGGGTCCATGTCGTAGTCAACGACAACGAAATCGGCAGGAAAAGTGAATTTGTCGACTCCTACAAAGACGTCTTCGGCTATCCCCACTGGATAAGCAACCGTACGGTTAGCTAATTCCAAAGTCATTTTGGTGGGGACTAGCTCAGGGAGAGATAATTGCTTCCAAACGCTTAGAGGCATTAAATTAATACTTGCACCTAGATCGGCTAGGGCCATGCAATTCTATACTCCCGGGAAGTTGCAAGGGATTAAGAAACGACCCAGATCACCAAGCTTAGTTGGCAATTTCCTTAAGAGCATTGCAGAGAAATTCTCATTAAGTTGGGTATTAGCAATATCAAGAAGCTTCTCCTTGTCGCTAAGAAGATGTTTGAACATTTTCGCGTATTTAGGCATGTGAGCGAGAGCCTCAGCGAAGGAGATGTTAAAATTCAATTGTTTAAACATTTTAAGGAAGTTCGAAACCTGAATATCGTCCTTGCTTTTGAGCTTCTCTTTCCTCAACCTTGAAGGATAAGGTATATCGGAAGAAGAGGAAGTCTTTGGGATCGAAGGATCACTCACATCCTTGGGTGGAGGAGGGGTAGAAGTAAGAGGTGGAGAAATTGGGGAAGGAGAAGGTTGGGGAATAGGAGCAGGTGACTCGTTTTTTTTAGTCACAATCACCGGTGGAGGTATAGGAAGCTCGGGTTCCTTGGTACCTTTGCCACTGCGAGTGGTGATTGCTTTCATCTCTCCTCTTGGATTCGCAACGGTGTTACTCGGAAGAGTACCCGAAGAATAGGTTTGTTGTTTTCTAGAGAGAGAAACAAGAGAGAGAAAGTGAGAGAAAACTATGTGTTATTTCAATAAATAGAACTAGTAAAATGACAACAACCAACCCCTTTCCATGGTGGAAAGGGGTATTTATACTTCCAAGCTTACATTGGGCTTGGGCCGGTCCATGACAAGCCCATGGACCGGTTCTTACTTAACTTAATAAGCAACTAATAACTATTTGTTAACTACGAGCTATTACAACATAAATAATATTGTGGAGTGACCGATACTTCTAATATACGTAAAACGTATTTCTAACAATCTCCCCCTAAGGGAGGTCACTCCACGTTACAAAGTTCTAAACCTAGCATACTATACTAAGTCTTCGTTCTTTAGCTCGTAGTCTTTTCTTCTTTTCTTTCTTTTGTTGTGAATATGTTGATTTGATCTTTTTGGCTTTGGCTTGAGAGCATTGTTCTTTGGCCTTTCACGTGTGATCTTTGCCTCTCTTGTGAATTTGCCTTCTCGTGACTCCATGTTCCACACACTTATGTCTTTTTGTTGAATTCTCGAAAGTTTCAGAGTTTGGTAAAGCGGAAGACTTTATCTTGTACTTTCTTGAATTTTTGCTAAACTTTGATGCAGAAAAACATAAGCATGTGGGAACGACTTCTACAGGTACACCGCAACACCACCGTCTTCACTGGTACACAGCAACGCCACCGTCTTCAACAGGTACACAGCAACGCCACCGTCTTTAACAGGTACACAGCAACGACACGAATAAAATCGCTTTGAACATTTTATTCTAATTCGGTAGCATTTTACCTCCGGTCGGTGAAGACCGTTGGACGATATTAGATATCGTACCCGTGACGGATAGTTTCAATTAAGTAACTTCCTGACAGGATTTCGCGGGTAAACCCGTTCTCTTTATTCGACCGTCCAAAGCTGACTGCGAACATAAAGAGTGAATCACTTGGATAAATTATCCTTGTGATTTGAAGCCGTCAATTCATGAAACCTGGAACAAGTGAATTTCAATTAAGATTTTCACCATCGTTGCTTTCCAGTTGTCACGAGCTCAATTCATAAAGAATCTTGCACGTCACCTACCAAGTGCTGTTTGATGTTAACACTAGAAGGATTTCCACTCGTCACTGTGATCAATAAAGAGTCACTCTGAGTGTTCTGGCAAGATCATATGATAATGCGAAGAGGCCTGGAACGAGTTTAAGTTCAATTAAGAATTAAACCACTGTTTCTTTCCAGTTTTCACAAGATTGGTTCTAAAAGAACCGCACGTGTAACCTACCATGAGCTTGTTTGATGTTGGCTCAAGCAGGATTTCCATCTTCATTGTAATACTTACGTATTACTCGGATGTTCTGGCAATATTACAGGAATATTGCGTAGGACTCATGAAAATCTCTTACTTTTCACAGTGTGTGAGAAAGCAAGGAATAAATGGAAAGTGTCCTAATGAGACTTTTGATGATCTCTTGGCTCTAGACTCGATTGTGCGTTTTGATTTAGTGAGCGATGGCTGGAGAGGAGTGCCACCTTTTCAATACCAGTCTATTCGGAGTGAATAAACCAATAGATAACGTGTTGATCTCCATGTGATTAAAACAAATACCTTTTGAGAGATATTTGAGTTAGCTGGGAAGGGTTGTGCATTGCATCACTGGGTCCATGATGTCTTTCTTCAATACCGAGAATCATTAGCAAAAATGACCTCAATAGCATATGTATTGACCCGGTTTCTGCCTAAAGTTGTAAGGAGGGCTTCTTTCTTTACACCCTTTATCTTTACAATTCTTTTTCATTCTTCAACCCCTTCAATGCTTACCAATACGTCATCACTAGCACCTTGTTGTGATTGTTCCAGTGCTAGCTTAAGTACTTGGTCGGCATTCAGCTACGTTCACATTCTTTCTCCATCTTTCCTAGGACTTCTAATTCTATCTAGGGAATTGTCCTTGGGAAGATTCCATCGGCTCTGATGAATCATTGGACTAAACCTATTCCTACCACCCTTTTGTCACCACATTCGTCGTGAATTAAGCGTGTTTTGGGAAGGAATTGCCACCATGAAAAATCATTGAAAATCACCTAAAGTACTTGTGATACTGAAATCAAAAGTTTTGTACCTTAGGTGTTTTGTTCATAAAAAATGCTCCCCCTTAACACGTGCTTTACACATATTAAGTTGGATAATCGTTAAGTCTTTTTCATCTTTTAGCCAAGTATCACTTACGTCTCCTTAATCCCATTTTCTCCCCTTATCCAAAATGTTAACCATTAATATTTGGGATATTGAATGGATTAACCGGTCTTTGGGTAAAAATGAAATCGATGTTTGGCCATAGAACAAGTTATTGCTCCCCCATAAGTTAATAAGGGATAGTTGTAGTGCTTTAGTATGCTATATTTTGAAAGATTTAGAATCTCGTGAGAAATTCTTGAAAAATTATCATACCTTAACACTACATCAAGCCATTAATGCACAATATTCACAAATATACATATTCACAATTGAAAACCAATATAAAGTGGACCTGAAATGTACGACCCATTAGATGGATCGTTGCAGTAGCTTGTGGTGCACTAGATATGGTCTTCCACCAACGAATCTTTCCAAGCTCCTCATCAATCTACGTTCACGGAGCTTTTGATCAATCTTCTTGATCACGTACTTCGCCATCTGCCGGTAACCCGGATGCCAATCCCCCGTCATCTCTGGCAAAGTCCCACCTGAGTTCAGATGCTCCAACTTTCCTCTGACTTGTAGAAGAGTCCCATCACTGTACTTATATAGCTCACCCACCCTCATAAACTTCATTAAACCTCGACTGTTCAAGTAGAAAATGCCGCAATTCGGGACAGAAATGCCGGTATAAGGACATCTTTCTACATGTTCAGGTAGAACTTGATTCACTGGACGAGTTAAGTTGAGCTTCCTTTGGTAGCTTTCGACTCCCAACTGCAGATCTTCAACTCGTGTCTTGATGACAACGCTTCGTGTGAACATACGAAGTGCTGTATTCAAAGCAATGAGGTCTTCACGAGGAATATGTGTGAGTTGATCTCGGGTCATCAGAAGCAGCATATCTTCGATATCCTCAAGGCGAATGATGGAAAAATCTCCCTGCTGGATTTTGTATTCCCTGTCATCCTCCCTTTTCAAACGAATCTCCGTCACATGATAATAGCCGTTCTTGGCTTCAGTTTTCAACCCTAAAATGCTGGAGATGCGGATGTCGGATCTAACGTTGCTTCCAGAATTGACTAGGCAGCAACCCCTGTACGCCCTTCGGACTCGTTCGTCCCAATGAGATGCACCTATGACAGCATACATATCATAATTACGATTTACCTTTGGGACCCAGAGTCGGTTTACCTTTTCCTCGATAAAGGGTATTGTCCCCCAGTTGGCAGCTTTCAGCAAGGTCAGGGAGGTTGCGTACTTTGATGACCCCTTCAGAAGATACACAAGATCATTGGTGACAAAGAAGTCAAGAGCA
The DNA here is from genome assembly GCA_025667525.1 of Glebionis coronaria. Lineage (NCBI taxonomy): Eukaryota > Viridiplantae > Streptophyta > Magnoliopsida > Asterales > Asteraceae > Glebionis > Glebionis coronaria. The sequence goes on along the minus strand of JANFOE010000322.1, from coordinate 1,649,683 downwards.
ATCTGATTATCTTGAGAAGGATCCATTGGAGGTGGAGCTCTTTCTGATTCATGAAGGCCTGGCCGTTGAACGGTATTCAGAGCCTTCAGGATCTCATCGGCATAATACTCGAACTCCATTCGGGTTAACCGGGTTTTGGCACGAAGTCTCTTATCCTTCAGCGCTTTCTTCACCAAGGATGGAGTAACCGAAGTCTTATACTCATGAGCAAGAAATGCACATAAGTCAATCGGACTGCGGATACGGAGATACAACACATCTTTGTCAGCATCTGTGATCGAATCATATTGTGCTGCTGCCGTGATCCAAGCCTATGGTGGTGCAGTCTCGTCTATCTCCAACGTGTCTGCCCAGTCTCGTGTGATTGGTTCAGGAACCGTAGATTGTTGTGCTTGTTGTAGAGGAGTAGAAGCTCGAACATCTGCTGGTTCTGATTCAGGCATTTCGGCAGTGTCGTGAACTGGTGAGTGTTGTACAGCTTCGGGTTCCGTTACTGATTCTGCAATCACAGGAGCAACAACAACAGAACTAATGGGGTTAGTGGTAATAGGTAAAGATACAGCGATAGAGGTACCGGGAACCGATGACGCTGTAGTGGCATTCACATCGTGGCGCCACTTAGATCGTCTTGATTCCGATGATGTTGATTTGTCCTTCTGCGCTGCATCTTTCTTGGACTTGGTTCCAGACTTAGCAGGTTTCTTGGAGCTGGTAACCTTGTCTCCCTCTTTAGGCTGTTCACCCCCATCATCATCCTCATTGTTATCCCTGTTACTCCCCCTAGCACTCTCCTCATTCCCATCACCACCATCATCGCCATCATCATCATCATCATCATCGTCATCATCATCCTCATCCTTATCCTCATCATCACCATCATCGTCATCCTTTTCCTCTTCTTCTCCTTCTTTTTCCTCTTCCTCTTCACCAGTACCCTCTTCCTGCTCACTTTCTTCCCTTTCTTCCTCAGGTAGAATGTGATAAGGTACCACACTTCCAAACGTTTTGAATAACCTATCATCCTCCATGATAGCGTCATTCAGGGATTTGTATAGAGCCCGTTGAATCCTAGACTTATCAAACGATCCAAGTTCCACCATACGAGCCTTAAGGATCTTCTTCAATTCAAAATCCGTCAAGTCATAAGCAATCTTGTAGGCGGATTCTGAAGGATTGGATGACTTGATCATCAAGTTATCTGCTGCTAGTGTCTTCAATTCATCACGCAGTTTAGGCATAATGGATTCGACGGATTCTTGCACTCTCTCTTCAACAAAAGCTTCAAGTGCTTCTTTTTGCTCCTTATATTTATCCCTCATCGCTTGAAGTCTGGTGATACGTGCAGCATGCTTATCAGCCTCAGCCTGCTTAACCCAAGCTAGTTCTTCTGCATGTGCTTTTCGAGTCAACTCCATGTCTGCAGCGAACTTAGCAATCATCTCCTCTTGAGCTTTCCTAGATGATTCTTCACTTTGAGCTCGTCTTTGTAACTCTTGGCGAAGTTCATCCATTTCTCGTTTGTGATTATCCACATGTTTATCCAACATTTCGGCCATCACCAATGCAGCCATTGTAGATGTTGCAGAACTGCTCTGGGTTGATTGAAGAGGCTCGGTTGTTACTGCGGTACTAAGGATGGGAGTTATAGGTGGTGGAAGAAATGGTGTTGACGCCGGTCTGGTTGGTAAGGGTTGGATTGGTGGAGGTTGAGTTGCTAAAGGTTGAGTAGACACCATGATCGTAGGAGCAACAGACTCCTTTTCCACACTTGCTGAAATAGGGATTGATGGCTCCTTCGAAGTGGAATAATGTTCAGGTGACCCAAACTCATAAATATCATCTGGTTCCTGGTACTCTTCTTCAACATTTACCTTGCACCTGAACCACTACCGCCAGTATCTTTCCTACTCCTTTGAATTGCTATCTTCATCATTTGTTTCTCTGTCTTGTCAAGAGCAGGATCAACAACATCTTCTTCTCATGTAAAACCATCTCATCAGCCTTACCCTTTCGCTTCTTACCCTCAGTCTTCTTCTTCTTGGTTTCGGGTTCAGGTAACGCAGCTGGTTGTTTGCGTTTACCTTTACTCTTGACTGTTGTAGACGAGTCTTCTCCAGTCTGAAGGTTTGCTTTCAGCTTCTTGATTTCTAGCTGCAGTAGCTTGTAATCAGCAGAACCTTTGATTTTCTCCGTCAGAAGATAATCGGGAATAGGACCCGGAATCACACCACCAGACGGTCCTTCATGCCTCAGATCCACAGTATCATCAGCTTCTTCAGTGTGATAACGACTTGCTGCACGCCTATCAATAGTAGCATCATTTTTCATAAAATAATTAATGATAAGCTTGATAAACCTTGGATAAGGAAAGAAATTTGTCTTCAGCTTCTTGTTTTGGAAGAGTTGAAAGGTGAATTCTTCCCATATCAACAATGCATAATCTGCATTTGCAGCTTTGTACATGCCATAGAAGAGGTTTATTATAGGACTGCGCAAAGCATCATGGCCACTTGTTTTGGGTGTAAGACATCTACTGAGAATACCCAACAATGCTCTCCAAGGTTGTCCTACTTTAGCAGTGGTAAACTCAGACGCAACTCGTATTTCCGGACATCCAAGAGCGTCAAATAACTCCATGAGTTCATCTTTAGTAGGATCCCTCGAGAATGACATGCCTTTGGGTGTATCCCGTATACCAAAAATCTTACGGAAGTCTGAAACTATGAGCGTCTGCTGCTTGTTGTCGATGGTGAAGGTGATCTTGTTTGAAGTGATTTCCTTGGTAGCCCAAAATTCATACATATACTCATAAGGCACCGAGGCACTACTTCTTAAAGCATTCTTAAAATGGGATTGATCAAGGATTGTGATGGCTACTTTAAATCCATGGTGAGTGGATTTTGAGACTTGCTTCAGCCGGTAGTTGTTGGGTATAAACTTAAGGGTTCGTGCTTTAGCAATAGCGGCTTCTCTAGAGTCTTGGATTGCTTGTACTATTGGATTAGTCATTGTATCTGCTTAAGATAAGACATGAAAGGTTGATGCACAAAAACATATAGATATATATCATTCTTACTTCTAATCATAACACATTTCATAATACAACAAGTACATATATCATGCAAACAATAATAATCAAATAACTCTTCATCCGGAACTTTCTTTCATTCGGAACTTCTTCATTCGGAACATTCCTTCATTCGGAACTTCCTTCATCCGGAAGTTCTTCATTTGGAAGTTCTTCATTCGGAACTTCTTCATTCGGAACATCCCTTCATTCGGAACTTCCTTCATCCGGAAGTTCTTCATTCGGAACTTCTTCATTCGGAAGTTCTTCATTCGGAAGTTCTTCATTCGGAAGTTCTTCATTCGGAACTTCCTTCATTCGGAAGTTCTTCATTCGGAACTTCTTCATTCGGAAGTCCTTCATTCGGAACTTCTTTATTCGGAAGTTCTTCATTCGGAACTTCCTTCATTCGGAAGTTCTTCATTCGGAACTTCCTTCATTCGGAAGTCCTTCATTCGGAACTTCTTCATTCGGAAGTTCTTCATTCGGAACTTCCTTCATTCGGAAGTTCTTCATTCGGAACTTCCTTCATTCGGAAGTCCTTCATTCGGAACTTCCTCATTCGGAAGTTTTTTTTTTCAGAAAAAATCCTTCATTCGGAAGTTCATATCCATGTTCATCCGGAACTTTTTCAAACGCAGCTATGATGATTAATCTATGCGCGTTTGTGAGTTTCTAAGGCAAACTAAGGCAATTAATCATCATTTAATGCTAATCCGCACAAAACCCACCAATAATCCTTAGTTTAATTAACCCTAAATAAATCATAAACCCTAATTTGATTTAAACTGATTTAAACGAGTAACTTAACAAAATTAAAGGATGAATAAGGTGAGATATAAGTTAAATATAGATGATAATTACCTTTTAAAATAGAATGAATCGGATTGGATGGATTAAACGAATTGTTTTTGAGTTTGTGAGTGTGTTTTAACAATGGCGACAACAAGATAATAAACAATGAAGAGGAATAGTAAGGGGCGGGGGGGTTTTGTTTTGACTTAGGTCAAGTTTTTGACAAGTTTCAACATATATCACCTTAAGTCCCTATATTTATCTATTCTTTTCCTTTTTGTTTACAACTTTTCATTTCATTTTTATTTTTCATTGATAAACTTAGTCCACTCAATTTTGCTTAGTTAAACTAAACTTGACAATCTCACACAACTTAAGTATCGCATCTAATTAGCATATCTCCAAGTTCTAAAGCAAGTCCTATTACCTTGAACAAGCACAAGTCGTTTTCTAAAGCAATACCATTCATTTACCATTTAGCCATTAATTTTCCACAATCACTTTTAAAAAGACCGATTTAATGACGAAGATGATTTAATATTTTCTCCCCCTTAAACGATGACCCGTTTTCTATTTAAAGAGCTGTAGTCATTGTTTAAAGAGTCAAATATTGATGAAAGCATTTCCAATTTGTATCTTGAAAAAGTTTGATTCGTGGTGACAATAAGATTTCTCTTATTTTAACAAATTAATGCACTGAGACGTACATAAATTCGTGATAGACCAAGTTATAAAGTAAACTTGATCCCTTTGCATGATTTGGCTTGTAAATCACGCCCGAGAAAATTAATTCCCATTCTGAGCCAACGTTTTCCAAGGAAATACGTGACTTTAATATGAAAACCGGGTTGCAGTCAGAAATAACTACAAGCCATAATGGGCATGTTTTAAAAATGTACAACTTTTATACGGACTCTATTTATGGCACCGTGTCAATATTGATCGATATTTCTAAGGCCGTAAATATTACCGTACTAAAAGACATGCCCGTTTTAAAAACGAAAAATATTTTTGGTTTTTCTTGATTTTATAATTTTTATGGTTTTTGTAGGTTTTATATTTTTTATGATTTTTGTTGGTTTTATATTTTTGTATTTTTCTTTTGTGGTTTATATATTTACGATAATATACATGATCACGAACAAAGGATACTCTGAATAGTCTACCACGACTATTCAGCTGATTCTTCTGCCAACTCTGTGAGAGTCGCTGGAGTGAATGATTTCATGCCAAGCTTGTCGATCAAAAACTCGATTCGTCCTCGATCTAAGGCTTTGGTGAACATATCCGCCAGCTGGTACTCAGTAGTGACAAAATACAGCTCGATCACTCCGTTCTCCACCTGCTCTTTAATGAAATGGTAGCGAATGTCTATGTGCTTGGCCCGGGAGTGTTGAACATAGTTGCAGCAAAGGGCAATGGCGCTCTTGTTGTCACAATACATCGGGATTTTGTTGAAACCCAAACCGTAGTCAGTTAATTGTGATCTCATCCAAAGGACTTGAGCACAACAACCGGACATGGCGATGTTTTCAGCTTCCGTGCTTGATATTGCAGCGCTTTTCTGCCTTTTTTAAGACCAACTGATCAATCTATCTCCAAGGAGTTGCACAGATCCAGAAGTGCTACGCCTCGTGTCTTGACATCCAGCATGATCGGCATCTGCGTATGATATTAAAGTAATATAGGAATCTTTCGGATACCATAGACCACGATGAAGTGTTCCTTTTAGATACCGAAAGATCCTTTTCACAACATGTAGGTGCTTTTCGGTAGGCCGAGCCTGATACCGGGCACACATGCATACAGCAAATTGCAAATCAGGCCTGCTAGCAGTCAGATATAGAAGGGTGCCGATCATCCCACGGTAAAGTTTTGGATCGACAATAGTCCCATTCCTATCTTCATCTAACTTGGACTTCTCCACCATTGGAGTGTCCACGGGGTCACAATTTTCAAAGTTATATTTCTTAAGAGATTCTAGAGCATATTTGGATTGATTAATAAAGATGCCTCTGGGATTCTGAGAAATCTGTAATCCTAAGAAAAATGAAATTTTTCCCATCATCGACATCTGAAAGCGTGTGGACATTATCTTCTCAAATTGATTTGACAATTGTTAGTGGCAGCAAATATTATATCATCAACATAAATTTGTACCAGAATCATGTCGTTGCCTTCCTTGAGAGTGAATAGAGTGGGGTCCACCTTGCCTTTGGAGAAGCCTTCCGAAATAAGATATGTTGACAGGAGATCATACCACGCGCGTGGAGCTTGTTTCAACCCATAGAGAGCCTTCTTAAGCTTGTACACATGATTAGGAAACTCCGTACTGACGAACCCATCCGGCTGACTAACATAGACTTCTTCCCTTAGTTCACCGTTCAAAAATGCCGTCTTCACATCCATTTGATAGACGATCATGTTCATATGAGCAGCATACGCAAGGAATAGTCTAATCGCCTCCAATCTTGCCACAGGAGCAAAAGATTCTTCAAAGTCTATACCCAAGGCTTGTTTATATCCTCTAGCGACCAATCTAGCCTTATTCTTCAATACCGCACCCATCTCATCAAGTTTAACCTTATAAACCCATAACAAAGTAAGGATGTTGACCTTGTTAGGGAGAGGAACCAATTCCTATACTTCAAGTCGTTGGAATTCATTTAGTTCCTCCTGCATAGCTTCAATCCAAGATGATTGGGTCATAGCCTGCTGACAATTTTTAGGTTCAACTTCAGAGAGAAATGCATCAAAGTAGCAATAAAGTTCACTCTCTTGTAATTGATGGCGTGTAGAGACTGGTCGATCTAGATCTCCAATAACATTCCTAATTAGGTGATCTTTTGTCCATTTAGTGCTATGGTTTTCAATCCTAGGTGGTCTGGAGTGAACAATAGAAGGAGCTTCTTCTGAGGTAGACGCGGCTGAAGGGTTTTCAGGTATTGCTACACCAAAGAAAGGAAGCTCTTGCAGGTGAGCATATTCCAAGTCGTGATCAATAGAATCCTCTTCCACATCATTAGGCACAAGTAGGGGTGACGATTCAGGTGTAGTTTGAGAATCACTTGGTGAAGGTGCATCCGGTTCAATGTGAATTGTAGATGCATTAGATAAAGGTTCATTAGCTTGAGCAACCACTTCAGGGATTGGAGCGATTACTACAGGTGCTGGAACTTCATCAGTCGGGGGATCGAAGAATTCATCAAACAACGGTTGAAACAGTTTATCCCACTCGGGCCTTGATGGTGGTAAAAATGATGTAGAAGTAGGATTATTGGGAACTAATCCGGAACTAATAGCACCGGTTCCCATCTCATGAAGCGCGGGTTCAGAGCTGTGTTGCTCAGAAGCCATCGCTGTCAGCTCATCGAAATCGGCGTCCATAGTTTCTACAATCTTGCCAAGACGACGGTTATAGATTCGGTATGCCTTCTTGGACGGTGAGTAACCAATGAAAATACCTATATCGGCTTTCGGTTGAAGCTTACCCAAGTTCTCACTATTGATGTTTGGATAACAAAGAGCACCAAACACATGAAAAAATGAAACATCGGGTTTACGGTCATGTAGAAGCTCATAAGGTGTTTTTCCATGGCGTTTCCGAATGATAGAACGATTTTGGGTGAAACATGCAGTAGATATAGCCTCTGCCCACAAGAACAATGGAGCGTTCGCGTAAATAAGCATAGTCATAGCAGCTTCCATAAGTGTACGATTCCGTCTTTCAACGACACCGTTTTGTTGTGGAGTGCGTGCAGCGGATGTTTCATGTGAGATACCAACTCCTTCATAATAATCACGAAGAGTCTGGTTGACGAACTCTGTACCATTGTCTGTACGAATACGGCGGACAGTAGTATTCAAACGTACCTGAATGAATTTCAGAAAAGTGATGATAGCCTTCGGTGCTTCATCCTTTGTACGTAGAAATCTAACCCATGTAAACCTGGAGAAATCATCCACAATTACCAGAATGAATTTCTTACCGCTCACACTTTCAGTTCTCATTGGCCCACAAAGATCCATATGCAAAAGATGAAGTTTTTCTTGATTAGTGTCTTCAGCTTTGGGCTTGTAAGATTTCTTGGTACTTTTCCCCCTTGAACACGCGGAACATAAATGGTCCTTGTGAAATTTAAGCTTTGGAAGACCACGAACTAAATCGTTTTTAGCCAGATGATTAATAGCATCAAAGTTAAGATGAGATAATCTGCGATGCCATAACCATGACTTGGTCTTAGATGCTTTAGAGAGAAGACATACTGGAGAGGCGGCCATCATGTCTTGTAAGGACAAGGTATATAGATTTGCACCACGAGATCCCTTCAACAAATCTTTTCCTTCCAAGTTGCGGATGAAACAAGTGTGTTGTCGAAAAGCAACCTCAAGGTTGGAATCACAAAACTGTCCTACTGAGAATAAATTATGACCAAGACCTTCTACATAGTATACCCTTGAAATCGTCACGTTTCCAATCTGATATTCACCATACCCCATTATCTTTGCTATATGATCATTCCCGAATTTAACCGTACCAAGAAACTTGCTGACGAAATTTTGGAGCATCGAGCGATTTCCGGTCATATGTTTTGAACAATCGGAGTCCAAATACCACAGGATGATTTGGACCACCTGAAAATATCACCACACGAAGACAATGTAGAGGTATCGGAATCTGAGTGTTCCTTGTTATTAGCAGGTACAGATTTAATAATCTTAGATTTGCTAACTCTAGGTTTCTTAGATTTCCTAGCCTTCTTTTTCTTAATAGGTGGTGTAGATTCTAGTTGGCTTAAATCCTGAGGTATTTCTTCACTGATAGGCACTATAGTGGGGGCTGACCTAATTAAAGGGCGCTGTTTCCATACTTGAGTGCGAGTGTTCCTAACTAAAGGACGCTCAGACCTAACCTCAATGGATGCATTCCTAGTTAAAGGGCACATTTTTCCATCTAATGTAAAGGTCCTACCAGTGGGACGCCATTGCCAGCCAACTTGGGCACGAGTTCTACCCGTTGGCTTCCATTCAAGACCATTCTTAATAGCATTCATTTCATTCACATGATCAATCAGACACAAATCATGACGTTGGGAAAACATACATTCATTACAATTCCAACAATTCAAATCAGAATTCACGAATGGTTTTGGCTTCTGCACAGGCGCAGAGCTTTTAGTCTTAACATGATTCTTTTTATTTAAAACTGAACTAGCATTCCTATTGTGAACTTCTACTTTCTTCTTTTTGGCACTACTAGTGGAGGGCTTGATCTTATCTTTCTTGAGTGGCGATCCTTTAGCCTTAGTAGTCTCTTTTAATCCTGTAGAAGGCAAAGTGGGAATATTAGCAACAGATTTTAAAGGTGCCTTACTTGATTGTGCCAATGACGGTTTTGCTCCTGGAGTCTTATTAAATGGTGTTACAGCAATGGGCCTATTATTAAGTAGTGCAGAACCTGGTGTACCTATGTATTGCAAATATGCTAAGCAATATTGAACTCGCTTAATATATTCATGAGCCGAATAATAGTCGCTACTTGAGGGATCTAAGGCATAAAGATCGTCTAAAATATCCCTAAGAAGATCGACATGCTTAATGGCATTCCTCATATAATCATCATAGGTAACTGGGTTTCTCTTATGAAGAGGGTTCATATAAAGCACTACTGACTTGGTTGTTGGAGCACTAGTGGACGGTGCAGAGTCGGTAGCTAAGTTATCAACAACTTCTTGTCGGGTGAGAAGAAGTGTCTCCTTTAACTCAGCCAAAACCATATTTTTTTCAATGAGCAGGATGTTCAAATCAGAGATTTCCTCGCACTTTTGGTTCAGTTGTTCAACATAAGATTGTTGCTGTGCTGCATTAAAAGCGAAGCGTTCTTCTAGTGAACCATAAAGAGCGGATAATCCCTGTCTTGTCCGATCCATCTCCCCTAGAACAGACGAAAGTCTAATTTCTAAGACTTGGTTTTTAGACTCTGCAGCCTCTAGTTCCAATTTTAATGTTTCATTTGATGACACATCTCTCTTCAATCTCATGATTTCTTCCTCTAATGTCTTAACAATTGCAATCATCTTGTCACTCGTCTCAACACCGTTTTCACAACCATTTGATATCAAAAGATCCTCATTTTGAGTTTGTTGTTTTAATTCTAAAGATATACAATGTTGTTCTAGTTGATTAAAGCGTTTTGAAAGTAAATTGTAAGAATCTTGTAGCTTTAAAAACTCAGCGTTAGATTCGTGACAAGAATGATTATCTACCTCATTTACAGTATCAACAACATTTACAGAGAGATCACAAACATCATCACATATATGCACAGCATCACAATTAATCATAGCGGATGTAAGCTCATTCGAATAATTAACATTTACAGTAGTAAGCACATCACACGAGATTACTGCAGACAAGAATCGGTCATATTCGGTTAAAATCTTTTCTTTTTCAATTAGTTGTAGTTCGTAAGCGGTGTCCATTTCATAAAACACTTTTTGAACTTCACCAATTTCAAACACAAGATTTTCCTTAAGAGATGCAAAAGTTCCTTTTAGACTTTCGACAAACGGATTGATCTCATTTTTAAACACCTCGTTCATATGTTCGAAAACCCATTCTCCGGCATTTAAGCCATTTGAAGTCGTACATTCCAAAATGACCTTGTCAAAATTAGTAAAGTATTGATTAATCTCTTGCAAGTTTAACCATACAGTGCTAACAGGTGGAAGATCCTTTGGAATTTCCTTAGGACCTTCCATATTGACAAGTGTAGGAAATGTACTAGGGTTTTCTTCATCTAATATGTAGGTCGGTGCTGTTATGAGATCTTTGTCCATATGGAAGCGAATTCTAAAATCCGTTTTTGCAAGCTCCTTATTCAATTTAAAATAATCACACTCGGGATATTTTGTAGAATTGTATGACCGATCCTCATCAACTAGATCCTTACTTGTTCGATCATCGGGAAAAACAATCGGGTCTAAGGCCAATCCTAATTGAGTTGCATTATAAAGTCTAGGACTATGTCTTAAAGCTTGTTTTGCATATCGTGGATTAGGGGGAAGGCCTTTTTGACGAGATAAGTTAAATTCTCTAAACGAAGCATCAAATAAGTGCACTAGTTGAGAAGCAGCGTATTGTCTTAACAGCAAGTAATCTAGACTTCTAATCTTATTAGTAGCATTAATCTCCATTTCATTCATCTTAGACTCGAGTGATTCAAAATCCGTTTGAAGTTTTTGAAAATTAGTGACCACTAACTCCTTTTCTTTAAGTTCATTAGTCAGATTAGCTCTTAAGTTTTCAATTTCTTGCAAGTGACCCATTTGTTTGTTTCTAAAATGATCATATTCGGGATTAGTTAGAACACTAGACGAAGGCACTAATTCCAAGGTTTGAACTTTCTCATTGCTTAAGGCAAGCTCATCAGACAAATTCTTATTCTTAGCTAAGGTTTCTAAGAGTGCAGCATTCATTTGGCTAAGTAGTAGCAGGAACCATGACCAAATCTTGTTGAGCAGGAGTAGGCGTATGCGAAATGGGTCCCGGTTGTGATTCACTCAAAGTCTGGGGACTCACATTGATATTGCTATCATTGTTTGTCTCCTCATTTGAAAGACTCACCACCGAAGATTCATTCGAATCAGCACTCTCTTGCACAACTTGATGTGGTTGAATACTAGCATCAGTGGTATTATCAGTGGTATTAATAAGTACCTCAGATCTCTTTTCTGGCCCTAAGCTGGAGATATTTGCCATGAGAGCAGCCTTTGCAGATTGAAAGTCATCACAGTCTGAGTCATACGCATCGAGATCATCTGCTTGGTATGCTGCATTCTGTGTGGTGGCCGTGTCTTGTTCAGCAATCCCTGGATCAGCAATAAATGCAAGCTCCTCTTCATCAAGTTCCCTTCCTTGTGCCTGAGCATTCACCAGATAGATCTTTTCTGCAAACCATTGTCCATCCCTTCTCCTCTTGGGTTTCTTACAATCCCTGGACATTTGACCCTCTTCCTTGCAGTTGTAGCATGTAATCATTCGCAATTTGCCCGTGGAATTAGCCCGTGGAGCAGGAGTGACCATTGGAGCCTGATTGACTGTGCGAGCATTGGTAGTTGATGTGGTAGGTCTCCCCTGATATGGTTGAATAGGCTGAACCATTACCCTGCCATTCTCAATAGTAGCTTGTTGGCGAGAATTGGATGAATTCCTCAACTGATTGTTGGTAGGAGCTGATCCCCTAAATCCTCGTTTGCTTAAAGTCCTTGTGAGATAAGCAGACATAGTGGTTAACACTTCAACTGGATCAGCACCTTGTTTGAATACAGGAACGGGGACTTCCTCATCATCACAGTACATTGCTTGGTTTTGAGCTGCATAATCACTAGAAGGAATACTCATTTGATCAGGGTAGCTTGTTGGATATGCTGCATTCTCTTGATAAGAAGAATATGAAGATTGAGCATAAGGTGCAATACTAGCTGGGTGAGGTTGTGTAGCATATTGTGATGAAGGTGCACTAAACCGATATTGTTGCTGATGTGAGGTGGGTGGTTGTGGTAGAATCGAGTATTGGGGAAAGGTTGGTGTCATGTAAGGTGATGGATGATAGGCTTGATGTCCCAAAATATAAGGAGTGTTGTTGTGAGACAAGCTTGGTTGATTCGCCATCAAAGCTAATGAATCAGGGTACATACCTCGTGGAGAACGGTGCATGATCACATGTTTCTCATGCTGCTGAAGAAAAGCATATAGTTGATCCAAATTGCACTTATGCAGATCCCTGGTTAACTTAACATCGGTAATATACTCACCCCATTCAGCTTGAGGTAAAGTATTCAAGAATTTGGTGTTAACCTGGAATGGAGCAATCACCAGATTGTATACATTCAGATCATTCATGAGTGTGGTGAATCTGAAGTAATAATCGTGAAGCGTTTCCCCTGGGTTGTAAGTGAATCTGTCAAACAGGTCATACAGCTGACATTCCCTTTCCTGTTTGGTGAGAGACGTACATTGTACCAACACCTTAAGACGTTCCCATAAATCCTTTGCCACCGTATACTGACTTACCATCCTATAGATGTCATGGGGAAGAGCTTGGAGAATTGTTTGAAGAGCTTTCTCGTCTGCATCGGCAACAAGTTGTTGAGCTGGTATAAGTTCTTCAAATTCTCTTGGTCGAGACACATTGTTAGCCACGATGGTACCATAGTCAAGTGGACCATTTAAGATTGACTTAACCATAAGCCTCCCATAAACCGGTTTTCCCTTAAGATAAGACATCATCCGGCCTTGCCATGCTTCAAAAACTTCTTTGATGAGCATTGGCGGGCGATTATCCGTTCCCGTAATGACGGAAATATCCGTAAGTGATGTCATCTGAGGCATTACTGAATTCGGATTCATTTTGTTAACTTCAAAGAGACAAAGATTATCGGTTGATCGAGCAGTGAAGTAAAGCTTGTGAATTGTGATGAGTTTTTGTTGTAAGAAACCAAGATTAAATCCTCTAAAAATCGTCGAAAAAACAAGCAAAATAACCCTTGATTCGGAAATTTTGTTGTTTCGGAAGTGTTGATTCGGAACTTCTTGGTTCGGAACTTTTGGCTTGATTCGGAACTTCTTGGTTCGGAACTTTTGGCTTGATCCGGAACTTCTTGGTTCGGAACTTTTTGGCTTGATCCGGAACTTCTTGGTTCGGAACTTTTTGGCTTGATCCGGAACTTCTTGGTTCGGAACTTTTTGGCTTGATCCGGAACTTCTTGGTTCGGAACTTCTTGGTTCGAAAGTTCTTGGTTCGGAACTTTCCTTGGTTCGGAACTTTCTTGATCCGGAACTTTCTTGATCCAGAACTTTCTCGTTCGGAACTTCCTGGTTCGGAACTTTTTGGTGATCCGGAACTTGTTGGTTCGGAACTTTTGCTGGGTTAATCAGAAACCTTGTTCCGATGAACAGTCGACCACTAAAATGAAGATTAAACCCAGATTTTGACCAAATAACCCAAAAAGTTTTGTGATTTCTACAATAATAAGTAAAAACTAATACTTATCCACTAATCCCAATCACAAAAACACCAAAACACCAAGAATCAAGATGAATCTTCTTAAAGAACACTAATACAATCAAAAACTAAAAAACCACACAAATCACTACCTTAAATCACCCCATAGCTCTTGATACCAAATGTAGAATATTGATAACCTATGAATCTATGAAGGGGTTTGTTGTTTTCTAGAGAGAGAAACAAGAGAGAGAAAGTGAGAGAAAACTATGTGTTATTTCAATAAATAGAACTAGTAAAATGACAACCACCAACCCCTTTCCATGGTGGAAAGGGGTATTTATACTTCCAAGCTTACATTGGGCTTGGTCCGGTCCATGACAAGCCCATGGACCGGTTCTTACTTAACTTAATAAGCAACTAATAACTATTTGTTAACTACGAGCTATTACAACATAAATAATATTGTGGAGTGACCGATACTTCTAATATACGTAAAACGTATTTCTAACAAGGGTTGATTACCTTGGAAGAAACTAGCCATCATGTTCCTTAAGTCATTCGTTTGACTTGCCAAAGTGTTTCTCATATCAGCTTGCAGATCGTTCCCTTGTTTCACCATGTCTGCTTTCAAGTTGAGCACTTCCCGCTGGAGATTTTCCACGATCACATTATTAGTCCTCATGTAGGTTCCAATATCTTGAGGTAATGTGGTGGGTTGGTTGGGAGGAGCATTGTAGGTGGGTGGTTGATAAGCAGGTTGTTGGTAAACTTGGTTATTTCTTTGAGGTGGATATGGTTGTTTGTGAGGTGGTATGTATGGTGCACGAGGTTGTTGTTGTTGTTGAGGAGGGCGATTGAGGTTTTGTTGTTGGTTTGGGTTGTTAGGAGGAAAACCAGGTGGGGAAAGATAGTTGTTTGAGCGGTAGCTAAGCAAGTTGCGGTCACCTTGAGGACGAGCTTGATAAGCGGCCGGAGGATAGGTACCGTATGCTGCATTAACGTTCTCAGAAGGATAGTCTTGGGTGGAGGTACAAGTGGTGTAGGAGTGAGGACCCCCGCATATCTCACATGGTTGGCTAACAACATTGACTTGAGCGTCGTGAGCGTTTTTAGCGTTGATGCTGTTGGTGTTGCTAGCGGTTTGGGCGGCAAGCGATTCAAGAAGCGTAGTAATTTTGTCAAGTCGCTGTCACTAGTACTAGCACTAGCGACATTGGTCCGAACACTCTTGGTTTGCACACGAGACTTATTTTCAATGATATCCCAAGCGGCATTGGAAGTCTTAACCAAAATATTACCCCCCGAGGCACTATTTAGTGAATCTTGGTCATTCATGCTTAAACCATTGTAAAAAGTATTAATTTGGTGCACTTTGGTAAAACCATGTTGTGGGCACTTTCTTAAAAGATCTTTAAAACGGTCCCAAGATTCACTAAAAGACTCATCGTACTTTTGTTCAAATTTAATGATTTCATTCCGCAAAGCGGTAGTACGAGAGGGTGGGAAAAAGTAGTTGATAAATTTGGTCTCCAAATCCGTCCACGTCAGAATACTTTGTGGCGGTTCCTTTGCAAGCCAATGCCGGGCTTGTCCCTCTAGGGAGAAAGGAAAAAGTTGTAAACGGATTACCTCTTGTGGAACACCATTGAATTTGACCGTATTTGTGAGTTGCAAGAATCTTTTGATGTGGTCGTGAGGATCATCAATGGTACGCCCCAAGAATGGTTGAGCATAGACCATCTGGATAAAGCCGGATTTGAGCTCAAAATTGTTAGCTGCAATCGCGGGTATGACAATTGGATCATTGTTGCCCTCCACATGTGCTTGTAGAAGTTCAATCATCGGCCGATTGTCTGGTAGAGGCTCATTGTTGAGAGGTGGATTGTTATTGTTGTTGTTATTATTGTTGTTGAGAGGTGGGTTATTGTTGTTGTTTTGTACACCGGCCATGTCTAAGTCTTCGAGAGGCTCGGGCTCTTGATAAGACGTGGATCGTGTACACATGCACCTGCAAAAGAACTAACAAAGCAAACAAGAAATATTTTTGGTTTTTATGGTTTTTTAATTTTTTGTATTTTTGAAAATTTTATATTTTTTTAGGGTTTTTTGAAAATTTTTGTGAAAAAGTAACGTTCACGGCGAACGGATCCCAAAATCCAAGTTCTCACAAAAAACTGTTGATCTTAACGAGAAGAGCCGGCAGCGGCGCCATTTGATACAAGCGTTTTGTATGGGTTCAGATTTGTTCACGGTATCTCCTCGAATTGATCACGGTTCTAAGTGGAATGATTTGTTCTTGGTTAATAAAAAGGTGTTGGTTTGTTTATCTATTTTGAACTATTAACAAATAAGTAAGTGTCGAAGAGTAAAATTAAAGCTTTAAAAGATTAAACTAAAAAGACGAGTTTAAAAATAAATGCTTGAAAACTTAAAGATAAGATTAGAAAAATACTTGAACACTTAATAAAACTAACACTTGAAAACTTTGCAAAAACAATAAATTTAATTCTAATCGGAATATTGGTCGGAAAGTGAGCTAATCGGAATGCATCCTTGGTCGGAATATCATAATAAGGAAGCTGATCGGAATGATGCAAATTGGGCTATCGGAATAATAACAAAACCACCCAATCGGAATGTTGAAAATGTATCAAATCGGAATGTCTTATAAACAAAACCAATCAGAATGTTATTCAATACATCAAATCGGAATGTAACAAAACTCCCTAATCGGAATGTTTAAATAAGTGCCAATCAGAATATAGCAAACACATTCCAATCGGAATATAAGAAGGACACCAATCGGAATATCACTCAAAGCCCATGATCGGAATAAGCCAACTTGGCCTAATCGGAATAACTAAAACTTCCTGTCGGAATACTAAAAAAGAAGTCCAAATCGGAAAAACCTAAACCCTAATCCGATCTATAGATCGGAATGAAGGAAGGGTAAGCTGGTCGGAATAAGCAGATCGGAAAAGGGTTTATCCCTTTTCCGATTTAAGTGGGATTCGATAAAAAAGCTAGGTGATAAGCTATTGGAATAAGCCAACACCAAAACTAGCATGAATCAATAATAACAAGGACAAAATAAGCACTAGTAACAACTTATCTAAACTTAAAATAAGTAATCTTATAAGTCAAACAATAAAAAGATGAACTTTTTATGAAAACCTTAAAAAGTAAAAAAGCTAAACTTACAAATAAGCCAATAAGCACAAAGATCTTAAAGCTTATTCGTAAAGAAATTAAGGAAACATAAAAGGATTAACTTTTTAAGCACGAAAACATTGATGAACAACACGGATCATAAGTAATTCGCACCAAAAGTGAACCAAAATCAAAGAAAGGTAGAAAGAGATTAAAGATTAAAAGCTTAAACTTAAACTTGATTAAATGAAATCAACAATACAAAAGGTTTAATCTTTGAAAGATTAAAAGAAAGAAAGATGAAAACTAGTGAGAGAAAGTTGAGAACTTTCTCTCTCTAAAACTAGAGAAAATGAAAAATTAAAAACTTGTTAGAAATACGTTTTACGTATATTAGAAGTATCGGTCACTCCACAATATTATTAGTGTTGTAATAGCTCGTAGTTAGTGTTACTTATTAAGTTAAGTAAGAAACCAACCCATGGGCTTGTCATGGGTCGGCCCAAGCCCAAAATAAGGGCCTTGGATATAAATACCCCTTTCCACCATGGAAAGGGGTTGGTTGTTGTTCATTCCACATTTTCATTGAATAAAAAACACATAGTTTCTCTCTCACGTTCTCTCTCTAGTTTCTCTCTCTAGGAATCTTCAACCCACTTCATAGATTCATAGGTTATCAAGATTCTACATTTGGTATCAAGAGCTATGGGGTGATTTAAGGTAATGGTTTGTGTTGTTATTTAGTTTTTGATTGTATTAGTGTTCTTTAAGAAGATCCATCTTGATTCTTGGAGTGTTTGGTGTTTTTGTGATTGGGATTAGTAGATAAGTATTAGTTTTTACTTATTATTGTAGAAATCACAAAACTTTTTGGGTTATTTGGTAAAAATCTGGGTTTAATCTTCATTTTTTTGATCGACTGTATACTCGAACAAGGTTTCTGATTCCCAGCAAAAGTTCCGAACCAAAATTTCCGGATCAACCAAAGTTCCGGATCAAAAAGTTCCGAACCAAAAGTTCTGGATCAAGGAAAGTTCGGGATCAAAAAGTTCCGAACCAAAAGTTCTGGATCAAGGAAAGTTCCGGATCAAGGAAAGTTCCGGATCAAAAGTTCCGAACCAAAAGTTCCGGATCAAAAGTTCCGGATCAAGGAAAGTTCCGGATCAAGGGAAAGTTCCGGATCAAGGAAAGTTCCGGATCAAATCTTCCGAACCAAAAGTTCCGAATCAAGGATTTCCGAGTCAAAATCTTCCGAATCAACACTTCCGAATCAACAAAAGTTCCGGATCAAGGAAAGTTCTGGATCAAGGGAAAGTTCCGGATCAAGGGAAAGTTCCGAATCAAGGAAAGTTCCGGATCAAATCTTCCGAACCAAAAGTTCCGAATCAAGGATTTCCGAGTCAAAATCTTTTGAATCAACACTTCCGAATCAACAAAAGTTCCGGATCAAGGGATATTTTACTTGTTTTTTCGACGATTTATTAGAGGATTTAATCTTGGTTTCTTACAACAAAAACTCAACACAATTCACAAGCTTTATTTCACTGCTCGATCAACCGATAATCTTTGTCTCTTTGAAGTGAACAAAATGAATCCAAATTCATTAATGCCTCAGATGACATCACTTACGGACATTTCCGTCATTACGGCAACGAATAATCGCCCTCCAATGCTCATCAAAGAAGTTTTTGAAGCATGGCAAGGCTGGATGATGTCTTACATTAAGGGAAAACCGACATATGGGAGGCTTATGGTCAAGTCAATTCTAAATGGTCCACTTGACTATGGTACCATCGTGGTTAACAATATGACTCGACCACGAGAATTTGAAGAACTTACACCAGCTCAACAACTTGTTGCAGATGCAGACGAAAAGGCTCTTCAAACCATTCTCCAAGCTCTTCCACATGACATCTATCGAATGGTAAGTCAGTATACGGTGGCAAAGGATTTATGGGAACGTCTAAAGGTGTTGCTACAAGGTACGTCTCTTACCAAACAGGAAAGGGAATGTCAGTTGTATGATCTGTTTGATAGATTCACGTACAGCCCAGGGGAAACGCTTCACGACTATTACTTCAGATTCACTACTCTCATGAATTATCTGAATGTATACAATCTCGTGATTGCTCCATTCCAGGTTAACACCAAGTTTTTGAATACTTTACCTCAAGCTGAATGGGGTGAGTATATTACCGATGTTAAGTTAACCAGGGATTTGCATAAGTGCAATTTGGATCAACTCTATGCTTTTCTTCAGCAGCATGAGAAACATGTGATCATGCACCGTTCGCCTCGAGGTATGTACCCTGATTCTTTAGCTTTAATGGCGAATCAACCAAGCTTGTCACACAACAACACTCCTTATATTTTGGGACACCAAGCCTATCATCCATCACCTTACATGACACCAAGCTTCCCCCAATATTCGATTCTACCGCAACCACCCACCTCACATCAGCAACAATAACGGTTTAATGCACCTTCATCACAATATGCTACACAACCTCACCCAGCAAGCATTGCACCTTATGCTCAGTCTTCATATTCTTCTTATCAAGAGAATGCAGCATATCCATCAAGCTACTCTGATCACATGAGTGTTCCTTCTAGTGCTTATGCAGCTCAACAAGACCAAGCACTGTATTGTGATGATGATGAAGTCCCCATTCCTGAATTCAAACAAGGAACTGATCCAGTTGAAGTGTTAGCCACTATGTCTGCTTATCTCACAAGGACATTAAGCAAACGAGGATTTAGAGGACCAGCTCCTACTAACAATCAGCTGAGAAATTCATCCAATTCTTGCCAACAAGCTACTATTGAGAATGGCAGGGTAATGGTTCAACCAATTCAACCTTATCAGGGGAGACCTACTACATCAACCACCAATGCACGCACGGTCAATCCTGCTCCAATGGTCAACACTCCTCCACGGGCTAATTCCACAGGCAAGCTGAGAAAGATTACATCACATGTCCAGGGATTGCAAGAAACCCAAGAGGAGAAGGGATGGTCAATGGTTTGTAGAGAAGATTTATCTGGTGAATGCTCAGGCACAAGGAAGGGAACTTGATGAAGAGGAGCTTGCATTTCTTGCTGATCTAGGGATTGCTGAACAAGACGTTTTCACTACACAGAATGCAGCATACCAAGCAGATGATCTTGATGCTTATGATTCAGACTGCGATGAACTTCAATCTGCACAGGCAGCTCTTATGGCAACTATCTCTAGCCTAGGGCCAGAAAAGAGATATGAGGTACTTATTAATACCACTGATAATACCACTGATGCTAGTATTCAACCACATCAAGTTGTGCAAGAGAGTGCTGATTCGAATGAGTCTTCGGTGGTGAGTCTTTCAAACGAGGAGACAATCAAAGATAGTAATATCAATGTGAGTCCCCAGACTTTGAGTGAATCACAACCGGGAGCCATTTCGCATACGCATACTCCTGCTCAACAAGATTTGGTCATGGTTCCTGCTACATTACTTAGCCAAATGAATGCCGCACTCTTAGAAACCCTAGCTAAGAATAAGAATTTGTCTGATGAGCTTGCCTTAAGCAACGAGAAAGTTCAAACTTTGGAATTAGTTCCTTCGTCAAGTGTTCTAACAAATCCCGAATATGATCATTTTCGAAACAAACAAATGGGTCATTTGCAAGAAATTGAAACCTTAAGAGCAGATCTTTCTAACGAACTTAAAGAAAAAGAGTTAGTGGTCACTAATTTTCAAAAACTTCAAACGGATTTTGAATTACTCGAGTCTAAAAGAATGAAATGGAAATTAATGCGGCTAATAAGATTAGAAGTCTAGATTATTTACTTTTAAGACAATACGCTGCCTCTCAACTAGTGCACTTATTTGATGCTTCGTTTAGAGAATTTAACTTATCACGTCAAAAAGGCCTTCCCCCTAACCCACGGTATGCAAAACAAGCTTTTAACCATAGTCCAAGACTTTATAATGCAACCCAATTAGGATTGGTCTTAGACCCGATTGTTATTTTCAATGATCGCACCAATAAGGATCTAGTTGATGAGAATCGGTCATATAATTTTGCAAAATATCCCGATTGTGATTATTTTAAAATGAATCAGGAGCTTGCTAAAGCGGATTTTAGAATTCGCTTCCATATGGACAAAGATCTCATTACAGCACCAACCTACATGTTAAATGAAGAAAACCCTAGTACACTTTCTACACTTGTCAAAATGGAAGGACCTAAGGAAATTCCAAAGGATCTTCCACCTGTTAGCACTGTATGGTTAAACTTGCAAGAGATTAATCAATACTTTGTTAGTTTTGACAAGGTCATTTTGGAATGTACGACTTCAAATGGCTTAAACGCCGGAGAATGTGCTTTCGAACACATGAACGAGGTGTTTAAAAATGAGATCAATCCATTTGTCGAAAGTCTAAAAAGAAGTTTTGCATCTCTTTCGGAAAATCTTGAATTTGAAATTGCAGAAGTTCAAAAAGTGTTTTATGAAATGGACACCGCTTACGAACTACAATTAATTGAAAAGGAAAAGATTTTATCCGAATATGACTGATTCTTGTCCCAAGTAATTTCGTGTGATGTGCTTACTACTGTAAATGTTAATTATTCGAATGAGCTTACATCCGCTATGATTAAATGTGATGCTGTGAATATATGTGGTGATGTGTGTGATCTCTCTGTAAATGTTGCTGATACTGTAAATGAGGTAGATAATCATTCTTGTCACGAATCTAACGCTGAGTTTTTAAAGCTACAAGATTCTTACAATTTACTTTCAAAACGCTTTAATCAACTAGAACAACATTGTATATCTTTAGAATTAAAACAACAAACTCAAAATGAGGATCTTTTGATAACAAATAGTTGTGAAAACGGTGTTGAGATGAGTGACAAGATGATTGCAATAGTTAAGGCATTTGAGGAAGAGATTATGAGATTGAAGAGAGATGTGTCATCAAATGAAACACTAAAATTGGAACTAGAGGCTGCAGAGTCTAAAAACCAGGACTTAGAAATTAGACTGTCGTCTATTCTAGGGGAGATGGATCGGGCAAGACAGGGAATGTCCAAACTTTATGGTTCACTAGAAGAACGCTTCGCTTTTAATGCGGCACAACAACAATCTTATGTTGAACAATTGAACCAAAAATGTGAGGAAATCTCTGACTTAAACATCCTGCTCATTGACAAAAACATGGTTTTGGCCGAGTTAAAGGAGACACTTCTTCTCACCCGACAAGAAGCTGTTAATAACTTAGCTACTAACTCTGCACCGTCCTCTAGTGCTCCAACAACCAAGTCAGTAGTGCTTTATAAGAACCCGCTCCATAAGAGAAACCCGGTTACCTACGATGATTATATGAGGAATGCAATTAAGCATGTAGATCTTGTTAGGGATATTTTAGACGATCTTTATGCCTTAGATCCCTCAAGTAGCTACTATTATTCAGCTCATGAATATATTAAGCGAGTTCAATATTGCTTAGCATATTTACAATACATAGGTAAACCAGGTTCTGCACTACTCACTAATAGACCCATTGCTGTAACTCCATTCAATAAGACCCCAGGAGCAAAACCGTCATTGGCACCATCAAGTAAGGCACCTTTAAAATCTGTTGCTAATGTTCCCATTTTGCCTTCTACAGGAGTAAAAGAGTCTACTAAGGCTAAAGGATCGCCACTCAAGAAAGATAAGATCAAGCCCTCCACTAGTAGTACCAACAAGAAGAAAGTAGAAGCTCACCATAGTAATGTTAGTTCAGATTTAAATAAAAAGAATCATGTTAAGACTAAAAGCTCTGCGCCTGTGCAGAAGCCAAAACCATTTGTGAATTCTGATTTGAAATGTTAGAATTGTAATGAATGTATGTTTTCCCAACGTCATGATTTGTGTCTTATTGATCATGTGAATGAAATGAATGCCATTAGGAATAATCTTGAATGGAAGCCAACTGGGCGAACTCGTACCCAAGTTGGCTGGCAATGGCGTCCCACTGGTAGGACCTTTACATTAGATGGAAAAATGTGCCCTTTAACTAGGAATGCATCCATTGAGGTTAGGTCTGAGCGTCCTTTAGTTAGGCACACTAGCACTCAAGTATGGAAACATCGCCCTTTAGTTAGGTCAGCTCTCACTGTAGTGCCTATCAGTGAAGAAATACCACAGGATTTAAGCCAACTAGAATCTACACCACCAACTAGGAAGAAGAAGGCTAGGAAATCTAAGAAACCTAAAGTTAACAAATCTAAGATTATTAAATCCGTACCTGCTAATAACAAGGGACATTCAGATTCCGATACCTCTACATTGTCCTCGTCTGGTGATATTTTCAGGTGGTCCAAATCATCCTCTGGTATTTGGACTCCGGTTGTTCAAAGCATATGACCGGAGATCGCTCGATGCTCCGAAATTTCGTCAGCAAGTTTCTTGGTACGGTTAAATTCGGTAATGATCATATTGCAAAGATAATGGGGTATGGTGAATATCAGATTGGAAACGTTACGATTTCAAGGGTATACTATGTAGAAGGTCTTGGTCATAATTTATTCTCGGTAGGACAGTTTTGTGATTCCAACCTAG
This sequence comes from Glebionis coronaria, assembly GCA_025667525.1. Lineage (NCBI taxonomy): Eukaryota > Viridiplantae > Streptophyta > Magnoliopsida > Asterales > Asteraceae > Glebionis > Glebionis coronaria. Next base: position 1,626,070 of record JANFOE010000322.1, on the reverse strand, counting down.
AGGTTGCTTTTCGACAACATACTTGTTTCATCCGCAATTTGGAAGGAAAAGACTTGTTGAAGGGATCTCATGGTGCAAATCTTTATACGTTGTCCCTACAAGACATGATGGCCGCCTCTCCAGTATGTCTTCTCTCTAAAGCATCTAAGACCAAGTCATGGTTATGGCATCGCAGATTATCTCATCTCAACTTTGATGCTATTAATCATCTGGCTAAAAACAAATTAGTTCGTGGTCTTCCAAAGCTCAAATTTCACAAGGACCATTTATGTCCCGCGTGTTCAAGGGGGAAAAGTACCAAGAAATCATACAAGCCCAAAGCTGAAGACACCAATCAAGAAAAACTTCATCTTTTGCATATGGATCTTTGTGGGCCAATGAGAACTGAAAGTGTGAGCGGTAAGAAATTCATTCTTGTTATTGTGGATGATTTCTCCAGGTTTACATGGGTTAGATTTCTACGTACAAAGGATGAAGCACCGAAGGCTATCATCACTTTTCTGAAATTCATTCAGGTACGTTTAAATACTACTGTCCGCCGTATTCGTACAGACAATGGAACAGAGTTCGTCAACCAGACTCTTCGTGATTACTATGAAGAAGTTGGTATCTCACATGAAACATCCGCTGCACGTACTCCACAACAAAACGGTGTCGTTGAAAGACGGAACCGTACGCTTATGGAAGCTGCTAGGACTATGCTGATTTATGCGAACGCTCCATTGTTCTTGTGGGCAGAAGCTATATCTACTGCATGTTTCACCCAAAACCGTTCTATCATTCGAAAACGCCATGGAAAAACACCTTACGAGCTTCTACATGACCGTAAACCCGATGATTCATTTTTTCATGTGTTTGGGGCTCTTTGTTATCCAAACATTAATAGTGAGAACTTGGGCAAGCTTCAACCGAAAGCCGATATAGGTATTTTCACTGGTTACTCACCCTCTAAGAAAGCATACCGAATTTACAACCGTCGTCTTGGTAAGATCGTAGAAACTATGGACGCAGATTTCGATGAGCTGACAGCGATGGCTTCTGAGCAACGCAACTCTGAACCCGCGCTTCATGAGATGGGAACCGGTGCTATTAGTTCCGGATTAGTTCCCAATAATCCTACTTCTACATCATTTTTACCACCTACAAGGCCCGAGTGGGATAAACTGTTTCAACCGTTGTTTGATGAATTCATTGATCCCCCAAATGATGAAGTTCCAGCACCTGTAGTGATAGCTCCAATCCCTGAAGTTGTTGCTCAAGCAAATGAAGCTTTATCTAATGCATCTTCAATTAACATTGAACCGGATGCACCTCTACCAAGTGATTCTCAAACTACACCTAAATCGTCACCCTTACTTGTGCCTAATGATGTGGAAGAGGATTCTATTGATCACGATTTGGAATATGCTCACCTACAAGAGCTTCCTTTCTTTGGTGTACCGATACCTGAAAACCCTTCAGCCGTGTCTACCTCAGAAGAAGCTCCTTCTATTGTTCACTCCAGACCACTTAGGATTGAAAAACATAGCACCAAATGGACAAAAGATCACCCAATTAGGAATGTCATTGGTAATCTCGATCGACCAGTCTCTACACGCCATCAATTACAAGAGAGTGCACTCTATTGCTATTTTGATGCATTTCTCTCCGAAGTTGAACCTAAAAATTGGCAACAGGCTATGACTCAATCATCTTGGATTGAAGCTATGCAGGAGGAACTAAATGAATTCCAAAGACTTGAAGTATGGGAATTAGTTCCTCTCCCTGACAAGGTTAACATCCTTACTTTGTTATGGGTTTATAAGGTTAAACTCGATGAGATGGGTGCAGTATTGAAGAATAAGGCTAGATTGGTTGCTAGAGGATATAAACAAGCCTTGGGTATAGACTTTGAAGAATCTTTTGCTCCTGTTGCAAGATTGGAGGCTATTAGACTATTCCTTGCGTATGCTGCTCATATGAACATGATCGTCTATCAAATGGATGTGAAGACGGCAATTTTGAATGGTGAACTAAGGGAAGAAGTCTATGTTAGTCAGCCGGATGGGTTCGTTAGCACGGAGTTTCCTAATCATGTGTACAAGCTTAAGAAGGCTCTCTATGGGTTGAAACAAGCTCCACGCGCGTGGTACGATCTACTTTCAACATATCTCATTTCGGAAGGCTTCTCCAAAGGCAAGGTGGACCCCACTCTATTCACTCTCAAGGAGGACAACGACATGATTCTGGTACAAATTTATGTTGATGATATAATATTTGCTGCCTCTAACATAGAATTGTCAAATCGCTTTGAGAAGATAATGTCCACACGCTTTCAGATGTCAATGATGGGAAAAATTTCATTTTTCTTAGGATTACAAATTTCTCAGAATCCCAGAGGCATCTTTATTAATCAATCCAAATATGCTCTAAAATCTTTAAAGAAATATAACTTTGATAATTGTGACCCCGTGGACACTCCAATGGTGGAGAAATCTAAGTTAGATGAAGATAGGAATGGGACTATTGTCGATCCAAAACTTTACCGTGGGATGATCGGCACCCTTCTCTATCTGACTGCTAGCAGGCCTGATTTACAATTTGTTGTATGCATGTGTGCCCGGTATCTGGCTCGGCCTACCGAAAAGCACCTACATGTTGTTAAAAGGATCTTTCGGTATCTCAAAGGAACACTTCATCGTGGTCTATGGTATCCGAAAGATTCCTCTGTTGCTTTAATATCATACGCAGATGCCGATCATGCTGGGTGTCAAGACACGAGGCGTAGCACTTCTGGATCTGTGCAACTCCTTGGAGACAGATTGATCAGTTGGTCTTCAAAAAGGCAGAAAAGCGCTGCAATTTCTAGCACGGAGGCTGAATACATCGCCATGTCCGGTTGTTGTGCTCAAGTCCTTTGGATGAGATCACAATTAACTGACTACGGTTTGGGATTCAACAAAATCCCGATGTATTGTGACAACAAGAGCGCCATTGCCCTTTGCTGCAACTATGTTCAACACTCCCGGGCCAAGCACATAGACATTCGCTACCATTTCATTAAAGAGCAGGTGGAGAACGGAGTGATCGAGCTGTATTTTGTCACTACTGAGTATCAGCTGGCAGATATGTTCACCAAAGCCTTAGATCGAGGACGAATCGAGTTTTTGATCGACAAGCTTGGCATGAAATCATTCACTCCAGCGACTCTCAAAGAATTGGCAGAAGAATCAGCTGAATAGTGGTGGTAAACTATTCAGGCGTATCCTTTGTTCGTGATCATGTATATTATAGTAAATATATAAACCACAAAAGAAAAATACAAAAATATAAAACCAAGAAAAACCATAAAAAATATAAAACCTACAAAAACCATAAAAATTATAAAATCAAGAAAAACCAAAAATATTTTTCGTTTTTTAAATCGGGCATGTCTTTTAGTACGGTAATATTTACGGCCTTAGAAATGTCGATCAATATTGACACGGCGCCATAAATAGAGTCCGTATAAAAGTTGTACATTTTTAAAACATGCCCATTATGGCTTGTAGTTATTTCAGACTGCAACCCGGTTTTCATATTAAAGTCACGTATTTCCTTGGAAAACGTTGGCTCACAACGGGAATTAATTTTCTCGGGCATGATTTACAAGCCAAATCATGCAAAGGGATCAAGTTTACTTTACAACTTGGTCTAACACGAATTAGTGTACGTCTCAGTGCATTAATTTGTCAAAATAAGAGAAATCTTATTGCCACCACGAATCAATCTTTTAAAAGACACTAATTGGAAATGTTTTTCATCAATATTTGACTCTTTAAACAATGACTACAACTCTTTAAATAGAAAACGGGTCATCGTTTAAGGGGGAGAAAATATTAAACTCATCTTCGTCATCAAAACGATTTTCAAAAGTGTTTGTAGAAATTTAATTGGCTAAATGGTTTTTGAGTTGTCTTGCTTTAGAATACGACTTGTGCTCGCTCAATGAGATAGGACTTGCTTTAGATCTTGGAGATTTGCTAATAAGATGCGATGCTTAAGTTGTGTGAGGGTAATGTGTTTAGTTGCCTTAGATTGCCTTAAATCTCACACATGCGTCTAGAGTATTTTTTCATAGGGGACGGTTTAGGACTTCCGGATGAACAAGGCTAACAAACTTCCGAATGAAGTTCTGAACAAGCTTCCGAATGAAGGAGTTCCGGATGAACTTCCAAATGAAGGAGTTCCGGATGAACTTCTGAATGAAGGAGTTCCGGATGAACTTCCGAATGAAGAAGTTTCGGACGAACTTCCGAATGAAGGAGTTCCGAACGAACTTCCGAATGAAGGAGTTCCGAACGAACTTCCGAATGAAGAGTTCCGAACGAACTTCCAAATGAAGGAAGTTCCGAATGAACTTCCGAATGAAGGAAGTTCCGGATGAACTTCCGAATGAAAGAAGTTCCGGATGAACTTCCGAATGAAAGAAGTTCCGAGTGAACTTCCGAATGAAGAAGTTCCGAGTGAACTTCCGAATGAAGAAGTTCCGAGTGAACTTCCGAATGAAGAAGTTCCGAGTGAACTTCCGAATGAAGAAGTTCCGAGTGAACTTCCGAATGAAGAAGTTCCGAATGAAGGACTTCCGAATGAAGAGTTCCGAATGAAGGACTTCCGAATGAAGAGTTCCGAATGAAGGAGTTCCGAATGAAGAGTTCCGAATGAAGAGTTCCGAATGAAGAGTTCCGAATGAAGAGTTCCGAATGAAGAGTTGTTGGATTGATAGTTGTTTGCCTGTTATAAGTACTTGTTGAAATGTGTTATGCTTAGAAGTAATAATGATACATATCTATATATTTTTGTGCATCAACCTTTCATGTCTTATCTTAAGCAGATACGATGACTAATCCAACAGTACAAGCAATCCAAGACTCTAGAGCAGCCGCAATTGCCGAAGCACGAACCCTCAAGTTCATACCAAACAATTACCGGCTGAAGCAAGTTTCAAAATCCACTCACCATGAGATTCGTTGGTGGAAGACCATATGGAGTTCACCACAAGTTACTGCAACGATCCATCTAATGGATCGTACATCTCAGGTCTACTCTATATTGGTTTTTAATTGTGAATATGTAAATTTGTGAATATTGTGCTTTTATGGCTTGATGTAGTGTTAAGGTATGATAATTTTTCAAGAATTTCTCACGAGATTATAAATCTTTCAAAATAGATCATAGTAAAGCACTACAACTATCCCTTATTAATTTAAGGGGGAGCATTAACATGTTCTATGGCCAAACATCGATTTCATTTTTTACCCAAAGACCGGTTAATCCATTCAATATCCCAAATATTAATGGTTAACATTTTGGATAAGGGGAGAAAATGGGATTAAGGAGATTTAAATGATACTTGGCTAAAAGATAAAAAAGACTTAACGATAATCCAACTTAATATGTGTAAAGCACATGTTAAGGGGGAGCGTTTTTGATGAACAAAACACCTAAAACTTTTGATTTCAATATCACAAGTACCTTAAGTGATTTTTCAATGATTTTTCATGGTGGCTATACTATCCCAAAACACGCTTAATTCACGACGGACGTGGTGACAAAAGGGTGGTAGGAATAGGTTTTAGTCCAATGATTCATCAGAGCCGATGGAATCTTCCCAAGGACAATTCCCTAGATAGAACTAGAAGTCCTAGGAAATATGGAGAAAGATTGTGAACGTAGCTGAATGCCGACCAAGTACTTAAGCTAGCACTGGAACAATCACAACAAGGTGCTATTTATGACGTATTGATAAGCATTGAAGGGGTTGAAGAATGAAAAAGAATTGTAAAGATAAAGGGTGTAAAGAAAGAAGCCCTCCTTACAACTTTAGGCAGAAACCGGGTCAATACATATGCTATTGAGATCATTTTTGTTAATGATTCTCGATATTGAAGAAAGACATCATGGACCCAGTGATGCAATGCACAACCCTTCCTAGCTAACTCAAATATCTCTCAAAAGGTATTTGTTTTATTCACACGGAGATCAACACGTTATCTATTGGTTTATTCACTCCGAATAGACTGATATTGAAAAGGTGGCACTCCTCTCCAGCCATCGCTCACTAAATCAAAACGCACTATCGAGTCTAGAGCCACGAGATCATCAAAAGTCTCATTAGGACACTTTCCATTTATTCCTTGCTTTCTCACACACTGTGAAATGTAAGAGATTTTTATGAGTCCTACGCAGTATTCGTGTAATATTGCCAGAACATCCGAGTAATACGCAAGTATTACAATGAAGATGGAAATCCTGCTTGAGCCAACATCAAACAAGCTCATGGTAGGTTACACGTGCGGTTCTTTTAGAACCAATCTTGTGAAAAACTGGAAAGAAATAGTGGTTTAATTCTTAATTGAACTTAAACTCGTTCCAGGCCTCTACGCATTATCATATGATCTTGCCAGAACACTCAAAGTGACTCTTCATTGATCACAGTGACGAGTGGAAATCCTTCTAGTGTTAACATCAAACAGCACTTGGTAGGTGACGTGCAAGATTCCTTATGAATTCAGCTCGTGATAACTGGAAAGCAACGATGGTGAAAATCTTAATTGAAATTCACTTGTTCCAGGTTTCATGAATTGACGGCTTCAAATCACAAGGATAATTTATCCAAGTGATTCACTCTTTATGTTCACAGTCAGCTTTGGACGGTCGAATAAAGAGAACGGGTTTACCCGCGAAATCCTGTCAGGAAGTTACTAAATTGAAACTATCCGTCACGGGTACGATATCTAATATCGTCCAACGGTCTTCACCGACCGGAGGTAAAATGCTACCGAATTAGAATAAAATGTCAAAGCCATTTTATTCGTGTCGTTGCTGTGTACCTGTTAAAGACGGTGGCATTGCTGTGTACCTGTTGAAGACGGTGGCGTTGCTGTGTACCAGTTGAAGACGGTGGTGTTGCGGTGTACCTGTAGAAGTCGTTCCCACATGCTTATGTTTTTCTGCATCAAAGTTCAGCAAAATTCAAGAAAGTGCAAAATGAAGTCTTCCGCTGTACCAAACTCTGAAGCTTTCGAGAATTCAACAAAAAGACATAAGTGTGTGGAACATGGAGTCACGAGGAGGCAAGTTTCACAAGAAGGCAAAGATCGCACGTGAAAGGCCAAAAGAACAATGCTCTCAAGCCAAAGCCTAAAAGATCAAATAAACATATTCACATCAAAAAGAAAGAAGAAAAAACTACGAGCTGAAGAACGAAGACTTAGTATAGTATGCTAGGTTTAGAACTTTGTAACGTGGAGTGACCTCCCTTAGGGGGAGATTTTTAGAAATACGTTTTACGTATATTAGAAGTATCGGTCACTCCACAATATTATTAATGTTGTAATAGCTCGCAGTTAGTGTTACTTATTAAGTTAAGTAAGAAACCGACCCATGGGCTTGTCATGGGTCGGCCCAAGCCCAAAATAAGGGCCTTGGATATAAATACCCCTTTCCACCATGGAAAGGGGTTGGTTGTTGTTCATTCCACATTTTCATTGAATAAAATACACATAGTTTCTCTCTCACTTTCTCTCTCTAGTTTCTCTCTCTAGGAATCTTCAACCCACTTCATAGATTCATAGGTTATCAAGATTCTACAAAGCTAACTAAAAAACTCACTCCAAATTTGTGAAGTGGAATCCTATATAGGCGTCTCTTGTGGGCTTTGTGAATGGGCTTCTTTTCTTCTTTCTTCTTTAGTCTTTACGTTTCTTTAAATAAACGTTTCTGACATTGGACTTTGAGAAGTGTCGGTGAATAATTCCAACTCGTCTTATAATATTTTGTTTAATAGACTCAAGTTCTTCGACATATATGAATCTTCCATCTTTGGCACTTTTCTTCGATAAATCTTCAAATAGGCACAATGACTTCAAATCTTTTGCATCTCTTGGACATTAGACTTCGTCTTGAGTTTTTTTCTTCGATAAAACCCGTGCAATCCCATGTTTTCTTCAATATTCGTCCGGTTGACTCTGAAAACACAATAAACACAAAAACCACGCATAATTCCATACAAATGATATTAAATACGTGTTTTGGTCTTGTTTTAGCCAGAAATAAGTGGTAAAAGGATGGGTGTTTTCACACCTATCAATTGATTCACTCATATATCTTAAAGCATCTAGGCTAGACATCATGTTTTCAGTATGTGCTTGTTCAAGGTTTCAAGTCAATCCAAAAGTTTCACATCTGCAGGCTGTGAAAAGGATTTTCAAGTATCTCAAAGGTCAACCTAATTTGGGGTTATGGTATCCTAGAGAGTCATCTTTTGACTTGGAAGCTTACTTAGACAGTGATTATGCTGGAGCTAATCAGTGACAGAAAGTCCATAACATGAGGTTGTTAATTCCTAGGAAGAAGACTTATTTCTTGGCAATATAAGAAGCAAACCATTGTTGCGACTTCAACTACTAAAGCTGAATATGTGGTTGTTGCTCATTGTTGTAGACAAGTGCTTTGGATACAGAACCAGTTGCTAGATTATGGGTTTAATTTCATGAACACCAAGATCTACATTGATAATAAAAGCACTATATGCATTGTCAAAAATCCAATGTTTCACTCCAAAGTCAAGCATATTGAAATAAGGCATCACTTCATCAGAGATGCTTATGACAAAAAGCTTATCTAGGTTTTGAAGATCCATACAGATAACAATGTAGCTGATTTGTTGACCAAGGCATATGAAACAAAAAGGTTTGAGTTCTTGGTAACACATATTGGTATGCTCAATCAATAATTGCTGCATTTTTTAAGGGGGGATAAACTATACAATATTGTTATATATACTATTGTATAGTGTTTGTAGTTGTTTATGATGTGATTACAGGTTTGATGGATCAAGGAATAATAGATTACAATGATACTAGGATACATGAACCGGTGTTTCTTTCTAAGGTACTATTTGAGAAACCATGTATCGCTAGGGTAAATCAATGTACCGCTGATAATCTATGTACCACTATATGACCGTTTTACCGTTGAGGAACAACAACAAAAAGCACTTGCAGCAGAGCAAGAAATTCTTGAAGCCAAAAGACTACAGCAGGAATGGTATATAGAAGAATATGATAGAATCTAAGCTGAGTTGAAGGCAAGTGAAATTCTAGCTGAGGCCATGATAGCAGAAGAAATAGATGCTTATGATGAAAATGAAAAAGCAAAGTTGATTGATGATTTAGTGAGAGAACAAAAAGGTTTTTTTTGTAGAGAAAAGGAGAATGGAAAAGATCAAACCTCCTACAACCAGTCAACTCAGAACTCAGATGATGGATTATCTGAAAAAATCAAAGCATTTCACTCATGAATAACTAAGAAGAAAGAATTTTGATGAATTTAAGGCTCTTTATGAGAAACACAAAAGGATTAATGAAAATTTTGTTGTTATTGGATCTAAAGAAGACGAGAGATCTATTGAAGAAGCTAAGAAGCATATGCAACAAAGACAATTTGGAAGTACCCCAGACTTGAAGAAAGTTCTCCACCTATCAAGACAACCTATGTTAGGAAGAGCAAGAAAGTAAAGGAGACTTCTAAGGAAGATGAAACACAAGGTCTCGATGAGGGAACCAATCCTGAAAGTGACGAATAGACAATCAATGTATAGACGGTACATGATCAGTCAACGGTACATACATATGTGTAGAAACTAGAAGGGGGGGGGGGTGAATATTTTCTTTTCGGTTTATGTCCTAATTAAAATTCCTTTCAATTAGGTTTGTCTCAAAACTATCTTTTACTTGAAAGCTAGTTGCATAATGATTAGGTTCAATTCTAATACATTAAAAATGACAAATAGTAGTTGGGTGTGATGTAATAATGGAAGTAAAAATACGTAACTTTCAAAATTAAAATCGGAAAAACTTTCAGATAAAACTAAACAATTACGGAACAATACTAATAAATAAACAAGCTAGCAGGCAGGTAGCTGGAAGCTACCAGGCTAGCACCTGGAATTGGCGCCAAACCTGTTAAGCAGGCAAGCACTTAGCCATGTCAATTCTTAGCTTGCTACAGTACATTTCGGAGATAATTTCGGAATAGCTACAGTAGTTTTCTGAGTTTTCTTCGCAATGTTGATTTCTTCGGAAAAACTTGATTTTCAGAAAAAAAAAGCTATTTCGGAATACTAGCATTTTCAGAAAAATTGCTATTTCGGAAAAACAGAGTTTCAGAACTTTTAACTTTTTCGGAATAATTGTTTTTTCATAGAAATCTTCAGAAAAATACTTTTTCAGAAAAATCTTCGGAATAATATTTTTTTTCTGAAAAATGACTAAATTCAGAGAAAGGGAAAATTTCAGAAAAAGAGGCAATTTCAGAAAAAAGGAAATTCAGAGAAATGACATATTTCGGAATAATTAACCCTAATCCGAAAAAATGAAAAATAAAGATACAGTAATCTAAAAATCATAAAATAAGCCATGAATAAGCTAAAATCAAATAAGCAAATAACCAAAACTTAATCTAAAACACTTTTAAGAAAAACTTATTCAACCACAAATCAAAAACTTGAAAAATACTAATAAATATTGTTGGAAATTCACTTTATGTGACGACATTTAAGAATTCCCATTAGTTATCATAGTCACACACGCAGGGACTAGATTAGGTAACTTTGTATAGTTTATCGTGTGTGACTATAAATACCCCTCCTAGGATTCCAAGGAGGGGTTGTTGCTTGTGTCATTTTATCATTTTATACAATTTATCTTATTTCACACACAACCACTTTCTCTCTCTAACTCAACAATGGCAGCCACCTTTTACCACCATGTTAGACCACCGGATCTAACAAAATAACAAACCTACATTTGGTATCAGAGCTATGGTTCAATCTTTGGATCGAATGTGTTTTTTTGTCTATAGATTCGGTGGTTAAAAACATGTTTGGTCTTGATCTACTAATTTTTCTGGTCAAGATTTTCAAAATCTGTTAAGTTTTTTTCTCGTTGGTTTTGTCACACTGTCCAAAGTTATTCATTTTTCTCATTTGATACCTGCTGGATTTTTTCTAGTCAAAAGTTTGCACTTTTATTTAAATCTGCCAATTGTTTTCTAGATAAATGGTTTTATTTCAAGATCGGGTATAAATTTATCTATTTTTCTAGGTTTCTTTTGATATCTTGAAGATGAAGTCGTTGACCAGAAAACTTAGATTCATACTGGTTGATCTAGTTGATTAGCTGGTTTTGTTTTTTATTATCCAGATCTGGCAGTATCATTTATGGGTTTTTCTAATTGTCTTTTGAAGATGAAAAGAAAACTCATATCCAAAAACCCAGAAAAAAACCAGATCCAAAAACTAGATCCACAAAACCAAGATCCTGAAAATCAGGAAAAACGTACTATGGATAAGATATTCCGGATGAACCTATTTTGCAAAAAAAAACATTCCGGATGAACCACTGTTTGATTTATTCCGGATGAACTGTTTTTGCAAAAATATTCCGAATGAACCACCATTTGATTTATTCCGATTGAACAAGAGGTTACATTATTCCGGATGAACTGTTTTTGCAAAAATATTCCAGATGAACCAAAGTTTAATTTATTCCGGATGAACCTATTTTGCAAAACATTCCGGATGAACCTATTTTTCATAAACAAAACATTCCGGATGAAACAAAACCAACATATCAATTTAACCTTATATCTCCTCAACTCCACCAAATCTAACCTAATCCCTTCGTCTCCTAATCCCTTCTAGACTCGAAAATCAAAACAAATATGATCTCAAAAATAGTTTCGGTTACATCATTTAAAGATGAGTCGAGATCTTAATTGATCTATCCAACTCGAAACAGCATGCATCATAGATCTAATATCTGGCTAAACCACCATTAATTTTTCGAAAGTAAAGCACGAAACATAACAATATTGTTACATTCGTGTCTTTGTTTCGTCAAATACAAACATGCATAACAGATTCGTGTTTGGTTTAAACCAATTTTAATATACGAAATCAAATAAAGATTTATAACAAAATTGTTATAATCCTTATTCTGTTTCGATTCCTTAATCAAAAACCGACATGCAACATAGATCTAATATTTGGTGTTAATCATGTTTTAATTTTCGAAATAAAAGAAAGATTGATAGCAACCTTGCTATAATCAATTCTTTTTTATCGATTCAAGCACTCAATCAATCGCATGCAATTTAATTAAGGGCGCCCTTTAATTAAACCTACCTGAGACCATCAAGATCTTGTAGCCACATCGATGTATAAAGGGGTTGTTGTTTGCTTGCTTGTAAATGAGTTATAAACGGATCAAGATATACATACAACAAGTGTGTTGCTTGTTCTATGGTTTTGGTTCATTAGTTTTATTTGATGATGAGGGTAAATGAGATTCATATGTTGGATGACATATGAGATTTATCTTTTTGATGGCTGTTTTTGGATTAAGATCAAAAGATGATTATGAATGGGATTTGTTTGCTCCGATGTGTTACTAGAAAGATGAGATGGTGGTTAGAGAGACAAGTGGGGGGCGGAGAGAACTATGACGAGATTAGGTTATGTGTTATTAACCTAAATATGAGTATGTTGCAACTTATATCCCAAGTGCGGTGGAATGGGTCTTTGTGATTGGACCGCATAGTGATTGGATATGCTTACTTCGGGCCTAAAAGGGATGATATTTACTTTTTCCACAAACATATCGACGTGTATACTGCCTTCTCCACAAACATTGGTTATATTTTATAACACAAAATGGAAATTTATGTTCAATTTTTCCACTTTATGTTAAGTTGTTGATATTGGGTTACGTTTGGGGTTGGGAGCAAATTGGGCCACGTATTTTTCACTGTTGGTTTGTGAGGACAAAGTGTCATTTTTTGGACAAAAACTAATGTGTATATTAGTCATAATCAGGACATGAGAAAGTGACGAGACAAAAAGACGTGACAATGTGACAAGATTATTTTGACTAGACCGAAGAAAAATAGGTATATTTTTAGTGGCTCCGGATTTGTTTGGCCGGGTATTAATTATGTGAAGTTGAAGATAGATCTTTCAAAGGCGTGTATTTGTTTTATCTTCAAAGATAACCTGCTCGTGCTTAATCTTCGAATGACGACTTGTTTATCTAGTTTCCGGGTTCGGGGTGGATGGTTGATGACTCGGATAACTATCACTTCAAGGGGTTACATTGTTGTACTCAGTGTCACGCGCTTCGTCGACGTGGATAATTTCAAGAGGTGTTGTGCTTATAGACTTTTTCGGTGATGCATTGGTTACTTAGAGATTTCTCCACCGTTCCTCATTCAAGAATTGTGCAAGCTTAAGTCACAAGATCGAAGGATTCTTATTCAGTTTCACGTTTGATGTATCCGGTTCATTCTATCAGTGGTCACTTCAAATTGCTTACAAGTGGGTTGGTAAAGATGGCCATGGAGAGTTTATGAGTAGAGAATTTCGATCAGCAGCTGCTTCTGACAAAATATATAATTCATCTTACTTATTACTCTCACGAGATTTCAGGTATATGTGCGTACGATTTATTGCTGGTTCCGAGTTTCGAAACCATCAAGGGGGAAGAAGAAGACACATTCAACGCACAACGAGTACACGTGATGAACTTCATACCTTCTTTTGATTTGAAGACATTCCGGGATGACATTTGTCATAGCCGCAGAGAAAATCAGTGTTTTAACTCGTGGCGTTATCAATCTCTAAACGGTACACTACTGATTCGATGTTCAATTGTTTTGATCTTGCAATTATTCATCATCATTATCCTATATGGAGAGATATGCACTTCCGGGACTTAATTGACTCTGGTGCATCTCCGGAAGAGGATATGTGCATTTCCGGGACTTAATTGACTCTGGTGTTACGATGTCAACTTCATGAATGGGATAAAGTGTCCACTTCAGTATTTGAGCTTCATACTTGGGATTGGTTTATTTTCTTCAACTTTGTGGGGGAAGAAATGTCTTGATTCTTTCTAGTATGCATAACTTGAACTCTCAGGGGGAAGAAATAAATTCAGAAGAATTATTCAAGCATGAGAAGAGACGTTGTTGATTTACTTGGTGTGCCCCTTACTTTCAATCCCTCATAGCAACATTATCATGTTATATGATGGGGTTTGCTTTTTAAATTCCGCTGTGCGCTTAATAATTCTAAGCTTTTTTGAAAGCTTTGAAATTGCTTACGAGGATTGTCGGTTTAGGAGGAAGCTATTTAAAAGCTTCTACATCAAGTTTATGTGGCATGAATTAGGGGGAAGTTAATTCAGAAGCTTCTCCTTAACCAGAAGTGTATGAGTTACTTAGCTCGTGCCGTTACAGTATTTCTACTACAAGTTACTACAAAGATGAGTCGTTTTGAAGTGAAGACTTGAAGTCAAAGGCCTCAGAAGACATCATCAGCATTGGACGCTTCGTTGAAGTTTTTGTTCTATCATTATGTACTTGTTAGGTAAAATATTGTAAGGAATTCTACACGTCGTCCCATGGGGGAAGATTGTTGGAAATTCACTTTATGTGACGACACTTAAGAATTCCATTAGTTATCATAGTCACACACGCAGGGACTAGATTAGGTAACTTTGTATAGTTTATCGTGTGTGACTATAAATACCCCTCCTAGGCTTCCAAGGAGGGGTTGTTGCTTGTGTCATTTTATCATTTTATACAATTTATCTTATTTCACACACAACCACTTTCTCTCTCTAACTCAACAATGGCAGCCACCTTTTACCACCATGTTAGACCACCGGATCTAACAAAATAGCAAACCTACAAATCTAAAAACTAAAAATCAACTTTTTATAAAATAAACTAATAAGCACTTATCTAAAAACTTAACCAAATTGATTTTTAGAAAAAGCTAATAAGCCAAAATTTAAAAACTTTTAAAAACACTAATTAATAAAATATTTAAAAACAACTTTTTATAAAAATTAACTAATAAGCACTTAATTAAAAATAAGAAAATTAACACAATAAGCACTAAGACACTATAAGCTTTAAAAATCAAACACATAAAAACCAATAAGCACAATCAATCAAAAGCATCAATAAATCAATAAACATCAAGATTAAGCAACTACAAGATCATCTAAATCAACACAAGATTAATAATAAAGAAAGGAAGAATGAGAATGATTAATTAAAAAGCTTGATTAAGATAAAGATTAAGATTCAAAATACAAGATTAATGAAAAAGCTTGAAAACATTAAGAAAAGCTAGAGAGAGAAAATATTAAGCTACTCATAATCCTAAACCAATTTACTCCTAAATGACTAACCACCTCCTAATGACACATTAGGAGGGTATTTGTAGAAGGAGTAAATTGTTGATGCTTTCTTCATTCTTTCTTCTTGTCTCGACTCGATTTAAATTCTTTGTCTTTCTCGACGTCGTCTCGGGATTTGTCGATATAAATTGAACTCGTCTTATAATTTTCTTCTTTAATTAGACTTGGTTCTTCGACTTCATTAAACTTCCGTCTTTAGACTTTTTCTTCGATAAATCTTCAGAATAGGCCTTGGACTTTCGTTCTTTTTGCACTCTTGATCTTTTGACTTCGTCTTTTCTCGTTTTCTTCGATAAAAGCCCGTGAAAGCCCGTGTTTTCTTCCTTTTTCATCTTTTGGTCCTAAAACACAATAAAAACACAAACCACGCATAATTCCGACATTTACGACATAAAATACACATTTTGGCTTGGTTATTATTATAATTAAGTGGTAAAAGGATGGGTGTTTTCACACCTATCAAATCCCCTACACTTGACCATTGCAATGCCCTCATGCAATGCATTAGTTACAAAGCAATATTTACATTTTCCATCATAATCAATCCACCTTGGCATTTATTAAAGAGATAGAAATTTTAAAGGAAGAAAACAAGTAAAAAGATCAAAAACTTACCTTAGGGTTTTGGAATGTCATGAATGATTATCACCCTCAAGTTTCGAGTTTCCCAAACCAAGCTTAAAAACGAGATCATTGTTATTATAAGTTAGCAAACTAACACAAACTCATGTGGCCCAATTATTCACTTAGACTCCCTTATTCTTAGGTGTATCTCTTATATTTTATTGTTGTCTTAAATGATCATGAGGATGCATTGTTGACTTATTACGATAGTTATTAGGCTGAAAATAAAGTAGGACGATTTAATCAATAGTTAGCTAAAGGACAAAATCTTTTAAAACTGCTTCTCGGGACCTCATAAAATTCATATATTGGCATAACTTGCTTCACGATTTGAGACCTTTCTCGGACCGATATTTGGCAACGACTTCATACTTCGAATCTTGAGAGACGTTCATGAAATAATGGTCTTCTCTTCATAATAGGAATTTCTTCACTGGAACTTTTTGAGAGATTCTTCATATTTGGACCACGACTTCTTCATTTTTCTCCAATCTTTATTTTGGATTTTGATATACAACGATCCGCCTCCTTTTAGGACTTGGATCTATTTATCCTCATACCTTGCTAGGGTCTTTTTGGATAGACTTCTCCATGATCTTTAGGGGAGTATTTGCTTTTCGTCGGGTGTCTCGATCCTTCATATTGATTTTTGATAAATGATTCTTCACATCACTTTTGGATCTTTAGCAACAAAATGTAGCCCTCATGCCTTGTTAGGGCCTTTTCGGACTCGCCAATCTTCGCATCCCGTTTCAATAAGTTATGCCTTGGCTATGGACTCTAATTAATACCGAGCAACTTTTAAACGATCTTATGCTAGAAGCTAAGTAACTTTTCAAATCGTACAACCTTATTTATTGCAGATAAATTTATTAGCAAGCGATTGGAGAAAAAGCTTATAATCAACTCACATAAATTCACGAAAGAATTCCAAACTTATAATTGACTCTATCATCTCTCGTTCTCCATATTTTAAAATCTTAAGGAATGAGACTCGTAGATGCTTAGCCAATTAAATCAAAGTTTTGGGTTTTCGAGTCATCTATAGGATCTTGCAAACTCTTAGACTTTTTCAAGTTTAGAATTCGCATTTTAAAGTTCCCTTGATAAACGACTCTCTAGGATCAATTATAGGAACTTGCGAAAAGTTCTTGTTCTTAACCCGTGAGAGTTAAGACTTTCGCGTTTTAAAGTTCCCTATATAAAAGCCTAGCAAAACTTGACTTAAACACGTTAAGGATACTAGCTAGAGTAAACTCGGTTGAGTCAAAAGATTCACAACGTTGAAAAATTTAAAACCACTTTATTAAAAAATTTATTTTAGCAAGGAAAGAAAATAACCATAACAAAGGAAAATACTACTATACAACTAGGCCAAAATAGGTTAAAATTTTTGAAAAATGTCGAAAAATCAAATTTTCCGGTTAAAATGAGGACAAATACAAGGAAAAGCCCACTTAACTTCGATAGAAGTCCCCCTACACTTAATATAAACATTGCCCTTAATGTTTAAGCATGTGGGAGTGAACTCCCCTACACTTAGGACATTGTGCACGTTGTTTAAATCTTGCTAAAAAAGAGACAACTAAAGTGATTCCTATTTTAATATTGAAGAATATAAAATAGAGAATCAAAAGAGTTTAGGATAGAACCGGGAAGACGGGTACACGGAATCACAGATCGTCAAAAGTCATCAAGAATGGATCTTTGATAGCTCGAATCCCTGCACATGATAAGAAAGAAAACAACAAACATATACAAGGGTCCCCCTACACTTATTATAAAAAAGAACAGATAAAGATAGATAGATAATCGGGTTGCCTCCCGAGAAGCGCTTGTTTTTGTTAACCGAGTCACGAGCCTGACTCGTCCCCGAATTAAATGGTCCATGGGGAAGCCTCGAATGTAATACCGGGATCAAAGACCTTGTCCTCGTTCTCGGAGGACATTAATAAAGGAGAGGCCGGAGGATAAGTCTTGAAGGGTAGAAAAGTCCTTTCAACATACGAGAAGTATGTGAAATCATGATCCACGGGAGGTGGGGTGGGTAAAGTAAGAAAATTTTCATCCCCCAAAGACAATTGATGCTCAGAAAGCGATAAATCCGTAAGGTTATCAATCATAAAATAATCAATGGCACCTCCCGGGTCAAAGCACTCATCCTCCATAATGGTCTCTAAAGTAGTGGATGAAAGGTGCTCGGGAGGGGGACTTGGGACAATACCTTCCTGCAGCAAATTATCAAAAATAATATCCCCCTCCGTGTCATCATCATCAATACCCGGAGGTATTAAGAGAATGTTGATTTCCTCCATAGCTGTATTATTATTCTCAACTGAAGTAATAGACGGAGGTAAAGACTCTAAAATAGGAGCAGAATTCAACGCTTTAATTTGAGATATAAGTAGATGAACTTTCAACAATCTGTCGCGAAGAATAACGTCTTCCACCTCATCTACAAGAGCAAGTTCAGTGGTGAACTTCTCGTATGTCGGAGAGAATAAATTAACATCGCCCTCATCGCCCGGAGGAGATTGAGAGATTTCAAAGGTGAAATTCTCATAACATGGAGAAAAATCATCATTAAGAGCGACCTCGTCCGTAAGCTCCACAAAATTCGGTATGTCACAAACCTCATCATCAAAGAATTTGTCGAGACCAAAATTACTAATCTCACTCGATGAATCACTATCCTTACACGCATTAGGAATATCGAGAGTAGGAGTAGTAACTTCAGAAGATGGGTTGAGATCGTAGACGTCATCCTTGTCATCATCATCATAATATACTGGACCATTCCAGTTAGGAGTGATATAGTCGACTAACTCCTCCTTGATAACCTCCACATCTTTAAGAAGCTCATGAAGCAAATTTTGTTGATCATCTCCCCGAGTATGTTTAATTAAACTCATTCTATCCCACGCTTTAATTAAACATTTTGGTGTAGAAAAGAAGGGACAACAACCAAATTGGCTCAAAAAGGTGTAGGTGGATTTCAAGATTTTGTCACCATCAAGCAAAGGTTGGCTTTCCTGATGCAAGTCAGGTCGGAGTTGAGCTAAACTTTCAAGAACGTCATTCAAAGTAGTGAGTTGTTGGTCAAGACTAATTCCCTGAGAGGGTTGATGATTGAGGGTGTGATGTGGGGGCTCAAAGTTATACAAACCGGAATCATAGCATGGAATTTGCTCAAAGATATTCATTGGTTGACAAGAAGAAGCATCGTGAGGGCCCCCACAAGTATTGAAACACGGGTATTGAGAGAAACCCGGTGCATTTTGTTGATATGGATCGTCATATATGGGAAAGGGTGAAATAGTGTCATTAGAAAAGAAGAATGAATTGAAATATGAATTGATCGAATTGCACGATAGACAACGGCCAAATTCATAATTAGGGATATCCATTCCACACCGTTCGCATGAACACCATTGACAGGATTGACTACCAGAAGATGGTCTTCCACACCCTACACAGTCAACAAACGAATCCATTAAACACAATAGATAAGCAAGAAGAATATTTTTGGTGCAAAACTTTCGAAAAAGAAATGCTTTTTATGATTTTTCAAATGTTTTTGGATTTTTGAATTTTTTTTATTTTTTTGGATTTTTGATTTTTTTTTATTTTTTTAGATTTTTGAAAATTTTTAGCAACAAAAATAACGTTCAAAAGTGAACGGATCCCAAAATCCAACGCGTCTCTCACAATAAACCGTTAATCTTCACGAAAAGAGCCGGCGGCGACGCCATTTAATACAAGGTTTTTCAGCCTCGTATGAAAATTTGTTCGTCTCGATTCAATTCGAATTGATCTCCGGTTAAAAGTGCGACTCAGTCGTTCTTGGTGAATAAAAAGAAAATGTCGTTGATTATCTATAACTAATTAAAAAGTAAATGCGAAAATAATAAAAGTAAACTAAAGACGAATAACAATCATAAAGAAACGTAAAACAAGACGACAAAATGATATTAAAACGAATATTAAAATAAATATTTAAAGAAACAATTAATAAAAGTAAAAGCGAAAATAATAAAAATAAAAATAAAGTGTTCGAATTAAAAATAAAACTTACTTAAATAAAAATGAAAGCAATTGGATTATAAAACTTTTTTAAAAAGAAACGAAACGAATAATAAAAACATAAATTTAAACAAAACAATTAATAAAAATAAAACTAAAAGACGAAATTTACTATCGACTCGAAAATAAAGTTTACTAAATGAAAAATGAGAGAATAACACTAAAATGGTACTTTAAAGCTAAACGAGGCAAAACCTAAAGAAGGTACTAAATAAAAGATAAAACTTGAACTTTACGAAAAAATATTAATTTTAAAAATAGACGAAAAATTCAACTAAAAATACGTAACTTTCAAAATTAAAATCAGAAAAACTTTCAGATAAAACTAGACAATTACGGAACAATACTAATAAATAAACAAGCTAGCAGGCAGGTAGTTGGATGCTAGCACCTGGAATTGGCGCCAAACCTGTTAAGCATGCAAGCACTTAGCCATGTCAATTCTTAAGCTTGCTACAGTACATTTCGGAGATAATTTCGGAATAGCTACAGTAGTTTTCTGAGTTTTCTTCGCAATGTTGATTTCTTCGGAAAAACTTGATTTTCAGAAAAAAGCTATTTCGGAATACTAGCATTTTCAGAAAAATTGCTATTTCGGAAAAACAGAGTTTCAGAACTTTTAACTTTTTCGGAATAATTGTTTTTTCATAGAAATCTTCAGATAAATACTTTTTCAGAAAAATCTTCGGAATAATATTTTTTTCAGAAAAATGACTAAATTCAGAGAAAGGGAAAATTTCAGAAAAAGAGGCAATTTCAGAAAAAAGGAAATTCAGAGAAATGACATATTTCGGAATAATTAACCCTAATCCGAAAACATGAAAAATAAAGATACAGTAATCTAAAAATCAGAAAATAAGCCACGAATAAGCAAAAATCAAATAAGCAAATAACCAAAACTTAATCTAAAACACTTTTAAGAAAAACTAATTCAACCACAAATCAAAAACTTGAAAAATACTAATAAATCTAAAAATTAAAAATCAACTTTTTATAAAATCTTTATATATATATGAGACAAGTCATGACACCTAGGACATGATTAAGGCCACGTCATATGTCCACGTCATATGTCCACGTCATATGTCCATGTCATAAACCATCGACTTTAATCATCCACGTCATCCAGAATTGACAAAATAATGACTAAAAATAAAGCACTAGCAAGGTTCGAACTCAGGCATTTATGCGCAACTACAACAACTTTACCACTAGAACAAGAACATTTTTTATGATAAAAACTAAGATCCCAAATACTCTTTCTTTAGTAAACGTAACATATTAATTATCCTTATATCAATTGATGACTGAAATCCACTCAAACATTATCAGTTTATCACCATATCAAAAAGTCAAACAACAATTACATAACCGAAACCCCTAACAAATTTATACACAATTATGGTGAAAATCAATCAAATTAATAACCCTTTCCTAAAATTAATTTGCCAATTCAAAAAAAAAACCCCAAATACGCGTCTATTAATTATCTGTTGTGTTGTCTCCAGAAAAATTGGGGTTGATTGATTCTGTTTTTGGAGATGATACATTGGTTTTAATTATCAAATCATGTATAATTTGAAATCACGGCTGTCAGCTCTAATTTGATCAAAACCTGATTTGAAAATCCTAATTTTTATCTATAAATATCCACCGAAACAAAACCAATCATCATATTCATCATCACACATCACTATTTACAAGCAATATGAACAGGTTCGCTGGCAAAAAAAACTCCAACATGGGTTACCAAAAGTCTTCAAACTTTGGAAGCAGCAGCTCTAGAAAGGGCAAAGGTTTATAAATCTGTGACTTTCATACTTTTTACATATTTGGTTTATAACTCTTTGTATGATTTTGATTAAAAGTAATGATGTTTATTTTTTTTTTTACACTTTAGGAGTTGAAACTTCAAGTAACATCACTATGATTAAGAATGTTGATCCTATGCTGGATAATATCACAGTCCAAGGTCGTTGCATATCTCTTTGGCACAGTCACAGAATCAATGAAGCTCATAATCCATATAGTCTGGATTTGGTTCTACAGGATTCGCAGGTAAGTTTCATAACATGTCTATCGTTTTCATAATTATCAAGCATAAATTTCTTTTGTTTATGTTTATTTCATTTGTATTACAGAACAGCAGAATCCAAGTTTATATTAAAAAAGATTGGATGTTTAGGTTCGAACCATTGTTTGAAGAAGGGAAATGTTACTCGATTTCAAACTTTGCCATAGCTGAAAATAGTGGCAGATTACCCCTGTTATCTCACAAATACAAAATCAGCTTTTATAAGGGAACCGTGGTTACTAGAATTGACCAGATCGATAACAATCTCAACGGTTTCATCCTTGAACCTTTCAACCGATTGTTGGATGGCACTCGTGTTTATCATGAACACGAAGCTGTTGGTATGTTATAAATCTTTGATTATTCTTATAAGATTTATATGGTACTTAAATTCCTCTTTTTTATTTTCATCTCATTATAAAAATCTTTTATCAATTTTAACAGATGTCATTGGGTCAGTTGTTGCAATCAGAGACATAATTCCAATACAGTCTGCTGCTGGGCGCAAGATACG
Source organism: Glebionis coronaria (assembly GCA_025667525.1). NCBI lineage: Eukaryota > Viridiplantae > Streptophyta > Magnoliopsida > Asterales > Asteraceae > Glebionis > Glebionis coronaria. Next base: position 1,603,485 of record JANFOE010000322.1, on the reverse strand, counting down.
TAGGACTGTGGTTATTGAGGATGCTGAGTAAGTAAATGTGCATTAATTATGCTAATCTATTTTCCTTATAATTTAACAAACAATGTTAAACTCTTCACCATGATCATTTCACCCATTTGCAGATCTAACCAGCTGGATTGTACATTCTAGGATCACTGGGCCAGCATGTGGGACGAGTATGCTCAGAAACGTAATGAACTGGGTCATGTGGTTTTCGTTCTTCAACTAGGAAAGGTCAAATATTAGGATGGTACGTCTTTTGTATTTAATATATCTTAATCTATCTCATTATAAGCTATCTCATTATAAGAATCCGTTATATTTGTGTTTGTATTTATAATTTGTAGGGACACCGGCTATTCATAATGCCCTTTTCGGCACCAAAATGTTTATCAACTGTGATGTGCCAGAAATTCTTGCATTTAGACAGTGGTATGTATTTGTCCTAATGTTAATCATTTAGTATATTGATAAAAAAATTCCAACATGGGTATGTTTTATTTGTATGACAGTGTTAAGGAGCTGCCTGAATATGACGAGTCACAGTTCAAAATTGAGTTGTTTACTACTGAAAAGCCAGTTGTCACCATTTCTGAACTTTTCCATGGGGCTGTAAAAAACATGGTCGCGAGTATCCGAGAATGTGAACAAGTTATTTAAACTTCTTAAATTATTTGCCAATGTTTTTTGAACTATACGAAAATGGTGATGTGGTACTTAAATTATGATACTTACTGAACCCCATGACTCTATTTACATTTCAGAAATCCCACTGCATTGTGTACGCGCGCATTCACAAGTTACATAAAGAATCTGGTTGGGCATATACAGCCTGCAAGGAATGCAACAAGAAAGTACATGTTGTGGAAAGTAAAGCGGCTTCGTCGTCCGGTAAACCAAAAGTTACGTTTTACTGTGAAGATCATGGCGCGGTTCAGGCTGCATCCAGGTAACACGTTTGTTGTCTTTTTTATTTCAATTTAACCGTTTATATTTTAGTATAATTAATTATTTTAATCACATCTAAATGTTTATATTCAGGTTCAAAGTGATCATGCGTATTATTGATCAGTCTGGTTCGGCACCCATTGTGTTTTTTAACACCGTGTTTAACAAGCTTTCTGGCTACACCTCTTGGGAGCTGATGGAAAAATATGGAATGGACGTCGATGAATATTGGCCTGCTGAATTGGGCAAGTTGGTTGGCAAGAGGTTTTCGTTCAAGATTTACTACTCTGAATACAATGTCAACAATAACAATCACACATATCATTGTGATGCCTTCAATGATGATCCTGAAATGATTAAGCATTTCAAAGCAGACTTTATGGAGGACGAGGTATAATGTAAATTAAGTTAATAATTTTTTTTAATTTATTTTATCAACTATACATTAATGTTTTTGTGATAATTGTAGGATGTAGAAGAGGAGGGCTTTACAACCCCGTTGGACCAGATCAAAAGTACAAAGCTAAATGATTTAAGTGTTACACGTGTTCTCAATATTCAATCACCATCAACTGATATGGAGGCTTCTGGTTCTGGACAAAGTTCTGGTGGTGAGAAGAAGCGAGTATTTATAGATTTGGACGACATTGACAACGAAGAGGAAGATGGAGTTGGCAAGGCAAAAACTCCAAAGCTGGTCAGTATCAAGCTTGAAAAAGAAGACTAAAGTGTTTGGCTGTTCAATCCATGATAGTTATATCTTTATATGCATTTTGAAAAGTTGATCTTGCTTTGAACAATTTTAAGTTTTTTACTTTTTTTTTCTGTTTTTTTACTACCCCAATAAGTTGGCTTATTTATGTAAGCCATGGTTATCTGTTTAAATCATGGATGTGAACTTTTGTGAGACAATTTAGCATTATTGAATGCCTTTTATGAAATTACTTTGGATTATTATTTATTGTTTATATATGTTTTATTTTATTATCATAATGCTTGCCTTGAATCATATTTAAGATATCTTTTATACAGTTGGTAAATTCTTTTTTTTAATATATTTTAGATTTATGTGTTGGAAGTGAATGTTAAAAATCACAAGGATACTAATTGCCTTGAATCAGAAAAATGATTTTCCACTTTTGTCTTAATTTCAGAACTGTTTGATGCCATGGATTTCTGTAAGTGATTTTGCATGCCGAAGAGGTCCTTCTAATAAGTTAGTCGGCAATGGTGAAAGGTACTTATCTTTCTCTCATTAATTGATATAATTTGATAATATAGCATGCTCACGAAAATTTTTAGGGGTGTTTGACGAATGCTGTCATAAAGGGTGTTTGGTTGCTAATGTTTCCCTCTTACTCCTTACTATCGCCTCCTTAGTCAATAAGTCATAGGGGAGGACCATCTTATGGTACCTACAAAATCAATTGTATATACACTTGAAGAAGATTGATTTTGATATTATTGTATAAACTCATGTGAAATGAAATCAATATGTTTAATAAAATCAATTGTATACCGGAGGACCTGACAAATTGGTATTTAACGGTTTAAGTAAGCTTTTTTTCATAAACCACAGACAGTTTAATAAAATAAACTTGATATTGATTATGTAACTTCTACCATAGCTGTTTTGTTGTAGTGAAAAAACTGGATAATATGTCTATTACTCGACAGTGTTTCAAGAATAAAAACACTACAATCTCCATATGACATTTTACTTCATGGGATTTGATTATTATCTTCAAAAGTTAACTTTCTATTTTACTACATATTTACCTGACGGGCTACGAACCTGAAAATACAGCTTGGTGTTTTCGCTATTAAAAAGTTGTGGCTTACTAATGTGAAGTAGCTTATCCAATATAGTTTATAAAAGCTCAAAAGTTTATTAGCTAATAAGCACAGTTGTTTGCATAAGCTTTACCCAAACACCCTTTAATGGTATTTTCTTAGTTTAAACTATCTTGATATGGTAGTGCGGATTGTTATAGTGTTTGAAATATACTCAGTAGTCAACGGCTACTGCTTTTGTTATATGAAAAAACTAAATCCTTGTGATCAGTTCCTCTAAGTACAAACTTTCTAAAAATGTTGTTGTTGTTGTTATATCAAACCACTTTAAATTAGCTTTGCCTGCTTAAAGAAAAGATGGATTAATATTGTTCCATTACTTAACTGGGTACAACCGTACAACTAACCTTTGTTCGTTACAAGTACGCAGACGAGGTTCAAAAGGCAGTTGAGAAGCTTGACAGTGAGAACTAAACATGAATCATGATCGAGTATCATAGAAAAATCCGAATAATAAGGTACTGCATTCTGCATATATGATTCTACATGGATATGAAATATGTCATTATTAACTAAGTGACCCACATTCTTTCAGCATCAGGACAGTATTTAGCGAACTAAACCATTTATTAACTTTTCCTATCTTATTATCAAATTAAGAACAATTATGCGTGATCAATATTTTGATATTGGTGTTATGATAGGTTTCAGACTGTGAAAGCACATTTTTCTTAATGCATTGCGCGTGTCAGGGACTACACTTATGTGTCATCATTAAAAAAATAACTTGAAATTCGCTCTTATGTGCCACGCGAAACACTATCTTACCCCTAGCTTTGAAAAGTTTATGAATCTTAGAACCCATAGGTAGCTGCAACTTGTAAGGCCCTTTTTTACTTTCCATTGCCATACTCCGCAGTAAGCATTCTCAAGATCATACCAACTCCTATAAGATAGGTTGCATATGACTACATTGATAAAAGACGCTTGGCTGGTGTGGTAAGTACTACATTGGCTTAGGTCATTAGTGTATTGGAATAATTATAAACACATTAGTACTAATGAAAGGAGAAAAAAATAATGAATGTAGGTTAAACCAACCCAACATGTTCTATTTTTCCTAAGAAATGAAATCCTTTTTCCCGTTAACCTACCTGTCCAACTACTCTATTTAGTTTGATTGACATCATATGTATCGATAAAAAAGTAAATGCTGATGAATGGTCACTTGCCTCTAATTTTATTACAGAAGATACAATTTTTCACTATACACGTATAAATCACCTCCCCTGATCTGCTATGTCCCCTTCAACAAATGAAAGGCACCTTTTTATTCATCAGTATACCTCACTTGAATAGAAAAATTAATTAATTAAATAATTATGTTATTATATCAAGAAATCATGGTAAGTTTCTGAAGTTAGTCCCCTCGCTGTATACTTAATTTCAACGATTTCTAAGAGCAGCACTGATTTGACCACTTTGATTGGTGATATATGTACTCTGTGAGTGCACTGATTTGACCACTTTGATTGGGGATATATAAGGAAATGCTTAAATTTAGGAGTCAAAATTAAAACTGTTCCATTGATTTAGTGAAAAAATAATTGATAATTTTTAAGAGCTTATATATGTTATATGAAGTTTGTCAACATTTGTGATATTAGAAACTGTTTGCAAACATCAAAGTGACAATCCTCTAATCATTACAGGTATTTGACTATACAAATCGATCTTCATGAACGGGAATCATCCAAGTAAAGAAAATCATGCACCAACAAGCGATAGTATTTCAACGACAAAAGGTATGTTATTTCGTATTCATAATGAAGTTTCTTTTTGCAATTACACATAATGAATCGTGCATATTTTGGTAACAAACGAATAGAAGTTGTTAAAGGTTAATATTCAATTACTATTTTTACTGATTTAGTAGATATTGCCAAAAGAAGTAGAGGAAGACCTGTTAAAATACGCACAAAGACAGAAATTAGCCAAGGTATGGCTTCATTTTCTGTACAACCTGTACATGATGTAAGGAGTGAAAATAGACATAGACCGGATTCAACAAGTATACTAATAGATGGAAAAAACAAGCCAACTGCACCACTCGTCAGAGCCTCTGTTGATTATGCCAAGCGACAAATAGGAAGACCACTTAAAATACGTAATCCTATGGAAATTATCCCAAAAAAAATTTCACCTCCCGATGCACAATTATATGATATTGGCAAAAGGAAAATCGGAAGACCACCAAAAAGACGACCACTTACAGAAATTGATGAAAGTAAGTTTGTTTATTAATATTTACCCTGACTATAAAATTATATTTTTTATTTGGGAAGCTTTTTTTTTGTTATAACAAACACAAAAAAATGTATTGCTTATATTTTGTCAGGTACGCAGAACGAGTTACGTAATTCCAAAAAAGCATTTGGAACCCCGCTTCGAAGTAAGTCATTCAATTTAGTTAAAAAAAAATTCGTTTCTTATTGTACATGTTGATTATACGACAATGTGAACTTTTTGGGTTTTTGTATTTGTAGTCCAAACCTCCGTCAATGACAATGTTCTGCCAGCATCAAATGTTGTATCTTCTATGCCTGTTAATAACATATCCGGGAATGCTTATGGAGTACCAACAAGTATGACAACAGTAATGACTCGAAATAACAACACCTCTAAAAGTATGTTTACAGTATATTAATAAAATCAATATGACGATTTTTTATGTGTTATTTTTATGAACTATCCCAATGTATTATTACTTCACTAAGATTATCGTTTATATCAGGAACAAGAACACCTACAAAATTATCTCCGCCATCTAAAGAAGCTGCTAATGGTGTCTGTTCTGTTAATGGACTGTCACTTTTAACACCTCGTCCTAAAGTAAAAGCACGCATTACAGACAATAAATCAGGTAACACAGTTTTGTATTCAATATTATACGAGATATCTAGAATAAATATCTTACATCCATGCTATAAATATTAGGTACTCCTACATTTCAACAAGTGACGCCTGTTGGTTCATTGAATTTTAAATCTACAGTACTGAATGATACAGTTCTTGGTACCACAAATAACGAAACAACAACAAAAGGTATGACTTATCTATTATAATCAAGTTTATACACGCCACTTATACGAAAATATATGTTGAACAATTACTACTTATGTTCTGGTAATTGAAGGGAAAGGTATAAGGAACAAATATACTTCACGGTTTATGAACCAGACACCAGTCGAATTTAATATAGGTACATGGGCCATTTCATTGACACATTACTATACTTATGAGCACTGTAAAGTTAAAAGAGACTATATTTTTTTTCTTAATTCCTTATAAAGAATACTAATATTAATTAAATATTTCTGACAGGAGTTGCAACAAATGCTGACAATGCTGTATCAACTTGTCAATCATCTTTACTTACAACAGATCGTCAAAAACTAAAAGGGAAGATGGTTATGATGCAATCTGCACGGTGGATAAATTTTACAGATGTTCGAGTTAAAGTCGAAAAAGTGCAAAAGATAAGAATTTTGTTGGCATTTCTAAAGGTAAGCATAATAAAATTAGACATTTGCACAAATTTAGTTATTTTTTTCATAGTTTATCATACTTGATGTTGTTACACTATAATACATAACAGAAACTTTAAATTTCAATCATCAGATTATGTTGATCATGGGGATCCTACATTTGAATGCACAGCTTGTGGCGCATTGTTATGGTATGCCGAGAGTATGAGAGGAGCAACCAATACGAGTTCCGACTCTTTCTCACTTTGTTGTGGTAGAGGTAAGGTTAGATTGACCAATGAGGTGTTGGAACCACCTCCACTGTTTAAAAATCTCATTACCAAAAAACACCCTAAGAGTGCATCATTCATAGATAACATTAGGCGGTATAATTCTATGTTTGCATTCACTTCTATGGGTGGTAAACAAGACAAGACTGTTAATATCGGACGTGGTCCATATTGCTACCGCCTACATGGAGAGAATTATCATTTAGCTGGAAGTTTGTTGCCTAAAACTGGAAATCCGCCTAAGTTCTATCAGCTTTATATTTACGATACGGACAATGAGATTCAAAATAGGATAAACTATGTCAGGTATAATTATAATCCTAAACTTTTTTTATTGTTTATTATTTAAATTAACCTAAATTGATTGTTAAAATTTCAACATCTTTGATACAGCAATGGAGCATCATCGTCTTCACGAAACAATGAACTAGACTACGAACTTACGAAGGAAATACGCGATTTCCTTGATTCGAACAATCTGTTGGTTAAAGAATTCCGAATGGCGGGTGAACGTATAAGGTCTTCAGATGATAAAAATGTCAAGCTTAAGCTGATTGGGACAAGGCAACGAGATGGAAGAGATTATAATCTTCCAACTACATCTGAAGTGGCAGCTTTAATTCCTGGAGACGTGAACAATACAGTTCACAAGAGGGATATTGTTCTTCATTGTCAAGACGGAGATTGGAAGAGAATAAGTGAGTTGCACCCTCAATATCTCGCAATGCAATACCCTTTGTTTTTTCCGTACGCCAAGGATGGCTATCGAACTGATATATTCCATGATGGTGTTACAAACTATGATGAAAAAATCAAAGGATCACGCATTACAATGAAAGAGTATTTTTCTTATCGCATACAAGAAAGATCCAACGAATTTTCTATGATGTTAAATGAAAGACGTTTGTTTCAGCAGTTTGTTGTAGATGCCTACACAATGATTGAGTCTGAAAGATTCGGGTGGAATCGTAACAATGACAAGGACATGCGAAGTGAAACATACTCTAAGTTGGCAACCTTGGCAGCGAATTCAGATTCCGGAGTTATGTTACACGGCAAGAAAGTTGTGTTGTCATCATCATTTACCGGTAGTCCAAGGTATATGATGCAAAACTATTTAGACACGATGACGATTTGTAGGTTTTATGGTTACCCTGACTTATTCATCACGTTCACATGTAACCCGAATTGGCCTGAGATTTCACGTTTTATGGCCAAGAGAGGATTGAAATCTGAAGACCGTCCCGATGTAATAACGCGTGTTTTCAAAATTAAACTTGACACTCTTATGAAGGAGTTAAAGGATGGCCATACATTTGGACGTGTAAAAGGAGGTATTCATCGTATAATTTTTTATCACTTCATGTATTCCTTTTTTTGTGTAATTGTTGCCTTATTGCTGAATTTAACCCTTATATTTTATATGTACCAGTTGTTTACACCATTGAGTTTCAAAAGCGAGGACTTCCACATTGCCATATCTTACTACCGGAAAGATAGATGAGTACATATCTGCGGAAATACCAAATAAGTACGAGGATCCAGAATTGTACCAGATTGTTGCATATCACATGATGCATGGCCCATGCGGTCATGAAAATCCGAGTTATCCTTGCACGGTGGATTTCAAGTGTACCAAGAAGTTTCCAAAACCATTTAACGATACTACCGTGATTGATGAGAGTGGGTATGCAATTTATAAAAGAAGAAATGATGGCAGTACTATCAAGAAAAGTGGGACATATTTGCATAACGGTTATGTAGTACCATACAACCCAGGGCTGCTAAGACGATACCAAGCTCATATTAATGTTGAACGGTGCAACCAGGCGGGGTCCATCAAATATCTATTTAAGTATATCAACAAAGGACCGGATAGGGTTACTGCTACGGTAGATGGCGAAGAGGTCGATGAGATTAAGGATTACTTGAATTGTAGATATATTTCAGCTTGTGAAGCAGCTTGGCGTATTTTTAGTTTTGACATTCATTATAGGACCCCATCAGTTGAAAAGCTACCATTTCATTTAAAGGATGAAAAATCTGTCATATTTGATGCTACCGAAAGCATTGATTTCGCACTTGACAAGGCGTCGGTTAATGAAACCAAATTTGAAAGTTGGATGGAACTAAACAAGACTGATGACTTTACACGGTCTAAGCTCTATGTTGAGATACCAAAATTTTATGTATGGAATCAGAAAAAAATAATTTGGACACCGAGACAGAGAGGGTTATCATTAGGACGGATACATCACGTACCACCTTCATGGGGTGAACTCTATTACTTACGTGCGATCCTAAACAAGATTAGAGGTTCGATGGAATGGGACGACCTAAAGAAAGTTGACGGTGTTTTGTTTCCGACATATAGAGAGGCATGTTATGCTCGTGGACTTCTGCAGGACGAAAAGGAATACATTGACGGGCTGCTAGAAGCAAGATTATGGGGCATGGGTGATTACTTACGTTCTATGTTTGTCATGTTAATCATGACAGATAGTATGTCTCGACCGGAGGTTGTATGGGAAAAAACTTGGCATGTTATGGCGGAGGATGTGTTGAACGTGGAGAGAAAAAAGCGGGATGACCCAGGTATATATTTTTGTCTTTTGTTTATGTGCTTGTTCATTTTTCGTTACAAGTTTTTAGTGAATCAATTAAATTGTTATTATAGGTTGTAGTTAACTAATATATGAAATCCACAACAACCCCGTTCTACATGTATTATAACGGTCTCCATTTAGAGTTTTTTGCATTACAAATTCGGTACTATAGTATACATCTTTTCTGTTATGGTCTCGATTTAGAGTTTTTTGCATTACAATTTTCATACATGCTTAAGTTTAAATGTCCCAAAATGAGTGTTTGGAAATACGGTTATTTGCAGCGTGTTTGACAATATTTCCTTGGAACAACATTGTTTGTGCATTTTTTTTATCCAAATCCAGGTCTAGAGTGAAACCAATGTAGTTGGCCAGTAAGTAACAGTAGCACGCTTATGGTAGAATATGGTATATCGATTTTTGAGAGCCTAAGAAGCATCTAAAAATTTAAACAGTTGGTTTTAGATATCTTGAATAGTTTTTTTACCCGAAAGAGCCGGAAAGTTTGGATCCAAAAATAGGTGTTTGGCAATACGGTTGACATGGTCTAATAAGTGTTTATGAATGTGTTTTAAATTTTTTAAGACATAGTTTATTTTGGCCACCTTAGTTGCATGTTAAATTTGTGTGCATTAAATTTGTATACACACAATCTGTAATCACTTTTATTATTTGTGGTTTATCATTTTCATTGTAGGCCTGCAACTATCAGACATTCAGAGGAGGAACATTTGTCTAACATACATTGAATACATGCTTCGTTCTAACAACAAGAGTTTAAAAGACATAACAAACATGTCGTATCCTGATCAAGATTACACTATGGCTGGATATAATAGATTGATATATGACGAGACTCCGTACAATAAAGATCAGTTAGGAGAACAACATGTTAAATTGTACGGAAGTTTGACATCCGAACAGAAGGGCATCTACTCAACTGTTATGGATGTGGTACATGGAGATAAAGGTGGCATGCTCTTTGTGTACGGTTACGGTGGTACCGGAAAGACCTACCTTTACAAGACCATGTCTGTTGCATTACGATCTAAAGGAGAAATAGTAATAAACGTTGCTTCAAGCGGCATTGTAGCGCTATTGTTAGAAGGTGGTAGGACTGCACATTCTCGGTTTGCTATCCCAATCAATGTAGTCGAAGATTCAGTGTGTCACATAGCTGCAGATAGTGATCTTGCTGATTTGATACGAAAAGCAAAGCTCATCATATGGGACGAGGCACCAATGGTAAACAAACATTGTTATGAGGCATTTGATAGGACCTTGCGAGATATTTGCAGGTCGGATCCCAAGAAACCTTCAGACAAGGTTTTTGGCGGTAAAGTGGTTTTGTTTGGTGGTGATTTTCGATAGATTCTTCCTGTCATTACAAATGGCGGCAGACAAGATGTAGTGAACGCAACGATTAATGCTTCTTATTTGTGGGAACACTGCACTGTGTTGAGGCTAACAGTAAACATGAGGTTAGGTTCCGGGTCAACTGAATCTGAAAAAAAAGAGATTCAAGAATTTGCCGATTGGATTTTAGACATCGGTAACGGTAAAGTTGGTGGTGAAAATAACGGTGAGTCTAATGTGGTGTTTCCCGATAAAATGTTGATTCCTGAGACCGATGATGATATCAGAGCGATCATTGATGATACATACCCGGACCTGCTCCAAAACCTATGGGATCCTTCTTTCTTTCAAGAAAAAGCAATTCTTGCTCCAACCCATGAAATGGTTGATATTATAAATGAGCGGATGCTTTCGTTAATTCCAGGTGACGAGAGGTCATATCAATCTTCGGATTCTGTTTGCTTGGCTGATGAGGATACAAATTTTGATGAATAAATATATACTACGGATTTCCTCAACGGTTTGAGGATGTCCGGTATTCCCCATCATGACATAAAGCTAAAGACAGGCACTCCAGTAATGTTGATGCGTAACATTGATCAAAGAGCCGGATTGTGTAATGGAACCAGGCTCCAAGTTCTAAGAACGGGAATCAACATAATTGAAGCTAAGATCATATCTGGTGGTAGTGTTGGTACAATTTGTGCTATTCCACGTATGGTAATTAGCCCTTCTGACACAAAGATGCCGTTCAAGTTAAACAAACGTCAATTTCCTATTCAAGTTTGTTTCGCTATGACGATTAAAAAAAGTCAAGGACAAACATTGTCACAGGTTTGTAGTATTATAATTATTCATGACTAAATATATTATTTCTATTAGTAAAACTAAAGAGGTACACATTATTTCAGGTTGGTTTGTTTTTTAGGAGGCCCGTGTTCTCAAATGGACAACTTTACGTGGCCGTGTCGCGAGTAAAGAGCAAGAAAGGATTGAAAGTTCTATGTTGTGACAAAGATGGAATTTACACAAACTCAACATCAAATGCCGTTTATAAGGAAGCGTTATTTCGTATTTAAATACTTTACAATATTTTTTCGTATGACAAACATGTTTGTTTTTATTCGTTTTTATACGAATTAGTTTTTCTAATATAAATAAAAAAACCTGTATGTTTTGCATATTATAGTGTGTTTCATTAGTTTTATATTTATTGTGTGGACATACATGTAAGATCTGTATGTGTTATAATGAAGCTAGCCCGTCCATCGGACGGGCTATGAAGCTAGTAAACTAATAAGCACTTATCTAAAAACTTAACCAAATTGATTTTTAGAAAAAGCTAATAAGCCAAAATTTAAAAACTTTTAAAAACACTAAATAATAAAAATATTTAAAAACAACTTTTTATAAAAATTAACTAATAAGCACTTAATTAAAAATAAGAAAATTAACACAATAAGCACTAAAACACTATAAGCTATAAAAATCAAACACATAAAAAACCAATAAGCACAATCAATCAAAAGTATCAATAAATCAATAAACATCAAGATTAAGCAACTACAAGATCATCTAAATCAACACAAGATTAATAATAAAGAAAGGAAGAATGAGAATGATTAATTAAAAAAGCTTGATTAAGATAAAGATTAAGATTCAAAATACAAGATTAATGAAAAAGCTTGAAAACATTAAGAAAAGCTAGAGAGAGAAAATATTAAGCTACTCCTAATCCTAAACTAATCTACTCCTAAATGACTAACCACCTCCTAATGACACATTAGGAGGGTATTTATAGGAGGAGTTAATTGTTGATGCTTTCTTCATTCTTTCTTCTTGTCTCGACTCGATTTAAATTCTTTTTCTTTCTCGACGCCGTCTCGGGATTTGTCGATATAAATTGAACTCGTCTTATAATTTTCTTCTTTAATTAGACTTGGTTCTTCGACTTCATTAAACTTCCATCTTTAGACTTTTTCTTCGATAAATCTTCAGAATAGGCCTTGGACTTCCGTTCTTTTTGCACTCTTGATCTTTTAACTTCGTCTTTTCTCGTTTTCTTCGATAAAAGCCCGTGAAAGCCCGTGTTTTCTTCATTTTTCATCTTTTGGTCCTAAAACACAATAAAAACACAAACCACGCATAATTCCGACATTTACGACATAAAATACACGTTTTGGCTTGGTTATTATTATAATTAAGTAGTAAAAGGATGGGTGTTTTCACACCTATCAAAAAGTAAGGAAAGAAATGACCTAATAGGAAGACAACAAGATTTATAGTGGTTCGGCAACGAAGCTCTATCTTCGTTCCTACTCCACTCCTCGAGTACACCTTACTCAAGATTTCCACTATATCCACAAGCTCCCTTCTTGGTGGAGAAAACCTTACAACGTCGTTTACATTATTTACCGACACTAAGCTAAATGTCGAGACCTAATCTTAGCTATGACCAATCTACAGAACGTCGCCTACTTCACCATTTTATGACACAAGGCTAGATGTCGAGTTCTAATCGAAAGCTGGAACTAATCTTCACAACGTTTCCTACTTCACCATTTACGACACAAGGCTAGATGTCAGTTCTAATAGAAAGCTAGAACCAGTCTTCACGACTCTTCACTTTGAAGCTAAGTGAGAACTCACAAGACACAACTACACATCACTTTATAGTTTAGTGAGAACTTACAAGATACAACCACATCACCTTATAGTTTAGTGAGAACTCACAAGACACAACCACATCACTTTATAGTTTAGTGAGAACTCACAAGACAAAACTCTTACAACTCAAAAACACATATCCAAGCATGCACATGTAACCTGGATCTACACAACACAAATCCAAGTATACACATATATAATGGATTTATACAAGACTAATCCAAGTATTCACTAATATATTGGATTAACATAACTAATCCAAGTATACACAAATACATTGGATCTACACAAGACACAAATAAAACAAATGATGAACATGACTAGATCTTTAGGAGAGGATGATCTTTATCAAGGCTTCATCTTTAATCACATCACAAGTGTGTTAGTGATCTTCTCTTTGGACAAGTTAAAGAAGGAGATCAAGGAGATAATAATAAGTAAACATACTTAACACATTAAGTGATCATTTACAAATGATTAAGAATTTGAAAATAGAAAGATGGTAGAAAGAGTGTCCAAAAAGGGTTATGGAAAATGCAGATTTGATCTACTATTTATAGGAGACAAAGGCCAACGGTTCTCTGAGCGCGGTTCCATATCACTATTGAACCACATAGGTATTTAAGGATCCATGGGAGTAGACTCTGCTCCCTTTTGTCTTTTAGTGGGTAAGTAATATCTGGGATAAGTTTTTACCTTCAAAGGATATTCATATGGCATTTGGAATATGCCATATTCAAATTTACATTTTCCATTTTAATAAAATATTTTCTTAAAAAGAAAGTTCATTAAAAAATCTTTTGTCACATTTGACAAAATGTAAGTTTAGGACTGATCAATTTTATAATCACTAATTATGATTAAGATATGTTAGTGCAATACTTAAATGATTATTACCTTGATGATAGTGTAATGGAACCAGGCTCCAAGTTCTAAGAACGGGAATCAACATAATTGAAGCTAAGATCATATCTGGTGGTAGTGTTGGTACAATTTGTGCTATTCCACGTATGGTAATTAGCCCTTCTGACACAAAGATGCCGTTCAAGTTAAACAAACGTCAATTTCCTATTCAAGTTTGTTTCGCTATGACGATTAAAAAAAGTCAAGGACAAACATTGTCACAGGTTTGTAGTATTATAATTATTCATGACTAAATATATTATTTCTATTAGTAAAACTAAAGAGGTACACATTATTTCAGGTTGGTTTGTTTTTTAGGAGGCCCGTGTTCTCAAATGGACAACTTTACGTGGCCGTGTCGCGAGTAAAGAGCAAGAAAGGATTGAAAGTTCTATGTTGTGACAAAGATGGAATTTACACAAACTCAACATCAAATGCCGTTTATAAGGAAGCGTTATTTCGTATTTAAATACTTTACAATATTTTTTCGTATGACAAACATGTTTGTTTTTATTCGTTTTTATACGAATTAGTTTTTCTAATATAAATAAAAAACCTGTATGTTTTGCATATTATAGTGTGTTTCATTAGTTTTATATTTATTGTGTGGACATACATGTAATATCTATATGTGTTATAATGAAGCTAGCCCGTCCATCGGACGGGCTATGAAGCTAGTAAACTAATAAGCACTTATCTAAAAACTTAACCAAATTGATTTTTAGAAAAAGCTAATAAGCCAAAATTTAAAAACTTTTAAAAACACTAAATAATAAAAATATTTAAAAACAACTTTTTATAAAAATTAACTAATAAGCACTTAATTAAAAATAAGAAAATTAACACAATAAGCACTAAAACACTATAAGCTATAAAAATCAAACACATAAAAAACCAATAAGCACAATCAATCAAAAGCATCAATAAATCAATAAACATCAAGATTAAGCAACTACAAGATCATCTAAATCAACACAAGATTAATAATAAAGAAAGGAAGAATGAGAATGATTAATTAAAAAAGCTTGATTAAGATAAAGATTAAGATTCAAAATACAAGATTAATGAAAAAGCTTGAAAACATTAAGAAAAGCTAGAGAGAGAAAATATTAAGCTACTCCTAATCCTAAACTAATCTACTCCTAAATGACTAACCACCTCCTAGTGACACATTAGGAGGGTATTTATAGGAGGAGTTAATTGTTGATGCTTTCTTCATTCTTTCTTCTTGTCTCGACTCGATTTAAATTCTTTTTCTTTCTCGACGTCGTCTCGAGATTTGTCGATATAAATTGAACTCGTCTTATAATTTTCTTCTTTAATTAGACTTGGTTCTTCGACTTCATTAAACTTCCATCTTTAGACTTTTTCTTCGATAAATCTTCAGAATAGGCCTTGGACTTCCGTTCTTTTTGCACTCTTGATCTTTTGACTTCGTCTTTTCTCGTTTTCTTCGATAAAAGCCCGTGAAAGCCCGTGTTTTCTTCATTTTTCATCTTTTGGTCCTAAAACACAATAAAAACACAAACCACGCATAATTCCGACATTTACGACATAAAATACACGTTTTAGCTTGGTTATTATTATAATTAAGTGGTAAAAGGATGGGTGTTTTCACACCTATCAAAGAGTAAGGAAAGAAATTACCTAATAGGAAGACAACAAGATTTATAGTGGTTCGGCAACGAAGCTCTATCTTCGTTCCTACTCCACTCCTCGAGTACACCTTACTCAAGATTTCCACTATATCCACAAGCTCCCTTCTTGGTGGAGAAAACCTTACAATGTCGTTTACATTATTTACCGACACTAAGCTAAATGTCGAGACCTAATCTTAGCTATGACCAATCTACAGAACGTCGCCTACTTCACCATTTTATGACACAAGGCTAGATGTCGAGTTCTAATCGAAAGCTGGAACTAATCTTCACAACGTTTCCTACTTCACCATTTACGACACAAGGCTAGATGTCAGTTCTAATAGAAAGCTAGAACCAGTCTTCACGACTCTTCACTTTGAAGCTAAGTGAGAACTCACAAGACACAACTATACATCACTTTATAGTTTAGTGAGAACTTACAAGATACAACCACATCACCTTATAGTTTAGTGAGAACTCACAAGACACAACCACATCACTTTATAGTTTAGTGAGAACTCACAAGACAAAACTCTTACAACTCAAAAACACATATCCAAGTATGCACATGTAACCTGGATCTACACAACACAAATCCAAGTATACACATATATAATGGATTTATACAAGACTAATCCAAGTATTCACTAATATATTGGATTAACATAACTAATCCAAGTATACACAAATACATTGGATCTACACAAGACACAAATAAAACAAATGATGAACATGACTAGATCTTTAGGAGAGGATGATCTTTATCAAGGCTTCATCTTTAATCACATCACAAGTGTGTTAGTGATCTTCTCTTTGGACAAGTTAAAGAAGGAGATCAAGGAGATAATAATAAGTAAACATACTTAACACATTAAGTGATCATTTACAAATGATTAGGAATTTGAAAATAGAAAGATGGTAGAAAGAGTGTCCAAAAAGGGTTATGGAAAATGCAGATTTGATCTACTATTTATAGGAGACAAAGGCCAACGGCTCTTTGAGCGCGGTTCTATATCACTATGGAACCGCATAGGTATTTAAGGATCCATGGGAGTAGACTCTGCTCCCTTTTGTCTTTTAGTGGGTAAGTAATATCTGGGATAAGTTTTTACCTTCAAAGGATATTCATATGGCATTTGGAATATGCCATATTCAAATTTACATTTTCCATTTTAATAAAATATTTTCTTAAAAAGAAAGTTCATTAAAAAATCTTTTGTCACATTTGATAAAATGTAAGTTTAGGACTGATCAATTTTATAATCACTAATTATGATTAAGATATGTTAGTGCAATACTTAAATGATTATTACCTTGATGATAGTGTTTGTTAGATACTTCTTCTTAGGATTGTATTTGACGATAAATGTCTTTTTAATTTGTCGTGATCAAAACTAAGAAAGATTAGTTATCACTAATAATGTTGTTAGGCATTACTTTGCATTAACAATCTCCCTTTTTTGATTATGAGAAACTATAAACTCATTTATGTAAAATCCAAAATTATTTGAATTATTAACGAGTTTATCACTATCATTTCTCCCTCTTTATCGAAGCAAAAAGGTTAGCACAAGTCTTTGAGGAAGAGAAGAATTGACTTTGCTAGAAGATCCCCCTTGTTGTTTACTCCCCCTTGCTTGGGTCACCAAGTGGATGAGCTAAGGTGACATGCTACACAAAGGTTAGTAGATAGAAAAGAAACACCAATGTATATATAGTCACTACCTACTAAGTAACTTGAGAGGGAGGAAGAAAAGAAATCTCAAATTAGAAGTAAGTGTTTGCTAAGTATGTCCAAAGAGGGTGTTTTGACAAAATCAAAGTTCAATTGGTGGAATAGAGGTAGAAAAGAAACATCCATACCAATTGAAGTGATAATATGTCAAAGGGTTAGAAACTTCGAATTAGTGGAATCACCCAAAAACAATTGTAAGTTTTAACCATGATCAACCCTTAACAATGTGTGAAAAAGAATTAATAGGAAAAGGAATAACACACATAACATTCATATTACAAAAATATGAAAGAACATACAAGAGAAATATTCATACACACAATATGAATATTTAAACAACAAATAAGGAAAATAAACAACATAAGCATAAACTACTCTAGTAGTGATAATCATCCAAGATTGCTTAAGTTTTTATTGACTCAAACAACTAAAACACAAATTATGCTTTAATTGGAAAAGTAAGACGACGAGGCATCATTCGAAGATTTGTTCACGGGAACAAATACTTTGAGAGGAGGTCGAGTAAGAATAAATTCAAGAAAATTTAGTTTGTCATAAACATGAGCAAGTTCAGTTTGTTGAAATCAACAACAAGCACACGAGCTCCCATGATGCGAAACAAAGTCGTTAGATGGGGGAGGAACATCAAGATGAGAAGGTGGTGGTAGAGAGGGAGATAATGGATAAGAAATGTTTTCACAATGCCTAGTGAGATTTGGGAAAGATGATGTAACACCCCCAAATTTATGCAACATAGTACAGCGGAAGACTAGTTGGTGTTACGGGATAGCACATTACTCACATCATAGACAACGCATAAAAATCGCATCGTTTAATATTAAATCATTTCCATTCATAAACAACAAAGTTACATCGGTCCCAAGTCATTGCATTTCATACAAAAGTTTTACAAAGAGTTTGAATGGAAAAATATTGTTTAAGTGCGGGCCATGAATTCTTGTCGTCTTCCCGAGAATTACCTTCAAGTACCTGAGATAAAACATGTTAAAAGAAAAGGTCAGCGATAACGCCGAGTGAATTCATAGAGTTTAATAAATTCCATCAATATAATTTTGGTATAAAATTAGTACCAAAAATCAATTCGTACAAATCGTTGTAATAGGCCGTAAAATAGCCAAAAATCAGTTTATACAAATCTTTGTAATAGGCCATAAAATAGCCAAAGTCATTTTATATAAATCCTTATCGAAAATCATAATATAGGCATTTGCCTTAAAAATCATTATACGAGCCAATGTCGTAAAAACATCATACAATACGTTTTACAACGTTGTATAGATTAAATAAAAACCGTTATATGAATATGGTTATGAAAACCAAAATACAAACATAATATCAATAGTATGACCCAGTATTGCTAGTCAGGCAATACATCGTAATTCGGAGCGTCCAGTAATATTTTGGCGATTGGATTATTATAAGCCGCATGACATTGTTACCTTACTAAAACCAAAACGGGTAGCTAACCCGATACCAATTTTGCCCATCTAAAGTAGCGTGTCGTCACAAAGGTCGCGCCATTGAAATCTTCTCATACATAAATTCGCTTACCAATCAATGTGGCACGACGGGGATCAACCGTCAAGGCGTGAACTGGGGTGATCGTCCCCAAATAGTACTATTAAATGCATAAGCGTCTACCAACTCCCGGTAGTTCACAATTCATGCTAATGGGACTTTTAGTGACATAACCTAACTTTAATAATCCATTTAATTTCATCTATCGGGTCCTTTAATCATTTATCGGGTCATACAATCGGGTCATTCAATCATTCGGGTCCAAAATCAATAAATAAACAATCGGGACAAATGGTGTCCTATTTTGTAAAAACTAACATGTTATCTCCCTCGCGGGTTTATAAAATATTTATAAAAACATTTAAAAGAGTGCGAGGCTATGAACACGTTGATGTGGGAAGGCGGGTTATCGGCAATTCGGACGTACGGTACGTGCTTCAATCACGGAAACCTAGACAAATAATAATCTGTCTTAGTGATAGGTGTGTAAACACCCATCCTTTTACCACTTAATTCGGGCTAAAACGAGACCAAAACACGTATTTAATATCATTTGTTTGGAATTATGCGTGGTTTTTGTGTTTATTGTGTTTTCAGAGACAACCGGATAAATATTGAAGAAAACATGGGATTGCACGGGTTTTATCAAGGAAAAAGACTCAAGATAAAGTCTATTGTCCAAGACGTGCAAAAGATTTGCAGTCACTAGGCCTATTCGAAGATTTATCGAAGAAAAGGACTAAAGACGGAAGATTTTCATAAGTCGAAGAAACTCAAGTCTATTTAACGAAGAAATTAAAAGACGAGTTGGATTTAATCGACAACAAATCCCGAATCAGAATCGAAAACGTCAACTTTTCTGAAAAGACGAGAAGACAAGAAGAAAGAAAGAAAGCCCACTCACCAACCAACCACTAGGAGTATAAATAGAAACTCCCTTCACACATTAGGGGAGAGTTTTCATTTTCCTTTTTCCCAGGCTTTGTAGTTCGTCTCATCACAAACTCCATTAGGGATTTTGGTGATTTTCATCTTTTTCTTTTAATCTTGTAATCTTTAATCAATACTCTTGTTACTTTTCCCTTAATCAATCCATTCCATCTTTTCATTAATCTTGTTCTTCATCATCTCTTTTTGCAAGTTCTTAAGTTTTTATTTGATTCAAGTTTGATCTTAAATAGTTGTTGATTTAGTGTTTTTATTAGTGGGATTTGTTCCTTATGGTATGCTAATGATTTGTGTTTAATTTGGTGAAACCTTTTTGAGTATTTAAGTCGTTTTGGATTAAAAATCGTGTCCCCTGCTTTACTTGCTGCTGTTACTGTTCTTCATCTGCCCAGAAAATTCCGAATAGCCCATTTTGTGTTTCCCTTATTCGGAATCTTTCAATATTCCGAATAGGGGTGTGTTCATTTCTGTTACTCGGAATATTTCAGTATTCCGCATAGCCGTTTCTTTGTTTCCTTATTCGGAACTTTCCATATATTCCGAATAGGACTGTTTCAGTTTTCCTATTCGGAACTTTTCTCACATTCCGAATAGACATTTTTCAGTTGCCTTATTCGGAACTTTTTTCCGAATAGCCGTCATATTCCGAATAGCTTCTTTTTCCGCATAGACAAGATTTTTCCGAATGGTCATTATTTTCCGCATAAGCTTAATTTTCCGCATAGATATTCCGCATAGAGATCTTATTCCGCATGAGAGTATTTTCCGCATAGACATTATTTTCCGCATAAGCTTATTTTTCCGCATAGATATTCCGCATAGAGATCTTATTCCGCATGACGTCAATATTCCGAATGAAGCAAATTTTCCGCATAAGCCAACTTTCCGAATAGGGGTATTTTTCCAGTTTTGCTTATTACTTGTTTTGCTTATTACTTGTTGCTTGTTTTAAGTTTACTTCATTACCATTTATTCACTTACCTGTTTAGTAGGTTAGAAAACCAAATCCACTTTTTGTCACCAAGAACAAATCATTCTACTTTTAACTGAGATCAATTCGAGAGGATTCCGAGAAATCTGAACCCTAGCTAAACCACTGTATCAAATGGCGCCGCTGCCGGCTCCTCTCGTTAAGATCAAAAGTTTTTTGTAGAACTTGGATTTTGGGATCCGTTCCCCGTGAACGTTACTTTTTCCTAAAATTTTCAAAAACACTAAAAAATATAAAATTTTCAAAAATCCTAAAAATTAAAAAACAATAAAAACCAAAAATATTTTTGCTTTGTTTGTTCGTTCTTTTGCAGGTGTATGCGCACTCGATCCACATCTTATCAAGAGCCCGAGCCTCTCGATAACTTAGACATGGCTGGTGTACAAAACAACAATAACATACCACCTCCGAACAACAATAATAACAACAACAACCCGCCTTTCAACAACATGAATAACAACAACAATGAGCCCCTTCCGGATAATCGCCCAATGATTGAACTGCTGCAAGCTCATGTTGATGGCAACACGGATCCAATTGTTATACCACCAATTGCCGCCAACAATTTCGAGCTCAAGTCAGGCTTTATCCAGATGGTCTCCGCTCAGCCGTTCTTGGGACGCACCATTGATGACCCACACGACCATATCAAGAGATTTCTACAACTCACTAACACGGTCAAGTTCAATGGAGTTCCACAGGAGGTCATAAGGTTACAACTTTTTCCCTTTTCTTTAGAGGGACAAGCCCGGCATTGGCTTGCTAAGGAACCGCCACAGAGTATTCTCTCGTGGACGGATTTGGAAACAAAGTTCATCAATTACTTTTTTCCACCCTCTCGTACTACCGCTTTGCGGAATGAGATTATAAACTTTGAACAAAAGTACGATGAGTCATTCAGTGAATCTTGGGATCGTTTTAAAGATCTTTTAAGAAAATGCCCACAACATGGTTTTACCAAAGTACATCAAATTAATACTTTTTACAATGGTTTAAGCATGAATGATCAAGATTCACTGAATAGTGCCTCAGGGGGTAATTTATTGGCTAAAACTTCCAATGCTGCTTGGGACATCATTGAGAACAAATCTCGTGTTCAAACCAAGAGTGTTAGGACCAATGTTGCTAGTGCTAGCACTAATGACAGCGACAAGCGATTAGACAAAATCACCACGCTTCTTGAATCGCTTGTCACCCACACCGTCAGCAACAACAACAGCAACAACGCTAAGAACGCACAAGTCAACGTTGTCAGCCAACCTTGTGAGATATGCGGTGGTCCCCACTCCTACACAACTTGTACCGCCACCCAAGATTACCCTGCTGAGAATGTGAATGCGGCATATGGCACCTACCAACAACCTGCTTATCAAGCTAGACCTCAAGGTGACCGTAACTTGCTTAGCTACCGCAGCAACAACTATCTTTCCCAACCTGGCTTTCCTCCAACCAACCCAAACCAACAACAAAACCTTAACCGCCCTACTCAACAACAACAACAACCTCGACAACCATATATTCCACCTCACAAGCAGCAACAACCACCTCAACGTAACAATCAAGTATACCAACAACCCGCTTACCAACCACCTGCATACAATGCTCCTTCCAACCAAACCAACACTGCACTACACCAAGAGGTTGCCACCTATATGAGGACCAATGATGTGATAGTGGGAAATCTCCAAGAGGAAGTGCGCAACTTGAAGGCAGATCTGGTCAAGCAAGGGAATGATTTGCGAGCTGACATGAGAAATACGTTGGATAGCCAGACGAATGATCTGAGGAACATGATGGCTAGTTTTTTCCAAAGTAGTCAACCCTCTTCTTCGGGTACTCTTCCGAGTAACACCGTTGCGAACCCAAGAGGGGAGATGAAAGCAATCACTACTCGAAGTGGTAAAGGTACCAAGGAACCCGAGCTTCCTATGCCTCCACCGGTGGTTGTGACTAAGGAGAACGAGTCGCCTGCTCCTATTCCTCCTCCTTCCCCAATTTCTCCACCTCTTCATTCTACCCCTCCTCCACCCGTGGTTGTGAGTGACCCTATTCCTCTTAAGCCTTCATCTTCTTCCAATATACCTTATCCTTCAAGGTTGAGGAAAGAGAAGCAAAAGAGCAAGGATGATATTCAGGTTTCTAACTTTCTTAAAATGTTTAAACAACTGAATTTTAATATCTCCTTCGCTGAGGCTCTCGCTCACATGCCCAAATATGCTAAAATGTTTAAAGACCTTCTGAGCGACAAAGAAAAGCTCCTCGACATTGCCAACACCCAACTTAATGAGAACTGCTCTGCAGTGCTCTTAAGGAAATTGCCAACCAAGCTTGGTGATCCGGGTCGTTTTCTTATCCCTTGCAATTTCCCGGGAGTAGAGAATTGCATGGCCCTAGCCGATTTAGGTGCCAGTATAAATCTCATGCCTCTAAGTGTTTGGAAGCAATTATCTCTCCCAGAGCTAGTCCCCACTAAAATGACTTTGGAATTGGCCAACCGTACGGTTGCTTATCCAGTGGGGATAGCCGAAGATGTTATCGTAGGAGTCGACAAATTCACCTTCCCTGCTGATTTTGTTGTCGTCGACTACGAGATGGACCCCCGTGTGCCACTTATTGTTGGTCGTCCATTCTTGAGGACCGGTCGCACTCTTATTGATGTTGAAGCCGGAGAGCTTATCATGAGAGTGGGTGACGACAAAGTAGTCTTCAACATGGGAAAGTTGTCCAAACAACCTTATTCATATGAGAGCGTTAATTGTATTGACGTTCTTGATGAGGCTTGTGAAGCACACTTTAATGATGCTTGCAAAAGTATTCCTACCTCTCTTCCCACTGTTGAGACCGTGTCCTCTATTGATTCATCGTTGTCTCTATTTGGAGATAGTGATTTATTCTGGAACAATCTTGAAGATACCATGGGAGATGCGAATTTAGCCACTAATGATTCTCCCACCGAGGGGGATGAAGACATGAGTTTCTTTGACAATCTTCTCACTGAAGACAATCCTTCGCCTCCATCTCCCACGGTCATTGCTATCGATACTACGACTTTGAAAACGCCTCCCGTCGAAAATCCTCCGGATTTGGAACTTAAGGAGTTGCCGCCTCATCTCGAGTATGTGTTCCTTGACGATAACAAGAAGTCGCCCGTCATTATTGCAAAGGATTTGAAAGATGAAGAAAAGACTCGCCTCGTCGCTGTGTTGAAGGATCATAAGAAGGCTATTGCGTGGAAAATCTCGGATATTCGTGGAATTGATCCTCACTTCTGCACACACAAAATTCTCATGGAGGACGACTATAAGCCCACTATTCAAAGCCAACGAAGGGTGAATCCAAAAATACATGAAGTCATCAAAACTGAGGTTATCAAACTTCTTGATGCGGGTATGATTTACCCTATTTCGGATTCACCATGGGTTAGTCCAATCCATTGTGTGCCCAAGAAGGGCGGAATAACCGTTGTTCCCAATGAACACAACGAGTTGATTCCCACTCGTCTCGTTACTGGGTGGAGAGTTTGTATAGACTACCGCAAACTCAATGATGCCACGAGAAAGGATCATTTCCCTCTACCTTTCATGGACCAAATTCTTGAACGATTAGCCGGTAATGAATATTACTGCTTCTTGGATGGTTTCTCGGGTTATTTCCAAATACCCATCGATCCCCAAGATCAAGAGAAGACTACATTCACTTGTCCCTATGGCACTTTTGCTTACAAAAGAATGCCTTTCGGCTTATGTAATGCGCCAGGGACTTTCCAAAGGTGTATGTTAGCTATCTTCCATGACATGGTTGAACAAACCATGGAAGTCTTCATGGATGATTTCTCGGTCTTCGGGGACTCCTTCTCTGCTTGCCTTGCCAATTTAGAACGTATGCTAAAGCGGTGCGAAGACACTCGCCTTGTTCTAAATTGGGAAAAATGCCATTTTATGGTAAAAGAAGGCGTCGTGCTTGGACATAAGATTTCGAAAGCCGGTCTTGAAGTAGACCGTGCTAAAGTCGATGTTATAGCAAAGTTGCCTCCACCTTCCACTGTGAAGGGTGTGAGAAGTTTCTTGGGTCATGCGGGCTTCTACCGCCGATTTATCAAAGACTTTTCTCAAATCGCTCGCCCGATGACCCACCTCTTGGAACAAGATACTCCTTTTATCTTTTCCAAAGAGTGCCTTGAAGCCTTCAACTCACTTAAGGATAAGCTAACTAAGGCACCCGTCTTGGTTACCCCTAATTGGGAGCTTCCCTTTGAGTTGATGTGCGATGCTAGCGATTTTGCTATTGGAGCGGTTCTTGGACAAAGAGTGAACAAACACTTCCAACCGATCCATTACGCTAGCAAGACAATGACTGGGGCACAATTGCATTATACGACAACCGAAAAGGAGCTTTTAGCTATTGTCTATGCTTTTGAAAAATTCCGCCCCTATCTTGTCCTTTCTACCACCATTGTGTACACCGATCATTCCGCGCTGAAGTACTTGTTGACAAAGCAAGATTCCAAACCAAGACTTCTTCGCTGGGTTTTGCTGCTCCAGGAATTTAAAATCGACATCCGCGATAAAAAAGGAGCAGAAAACCTAGCCGCGGACCATCTTAGTAGACTTGAGGATCCATACCAAGGGGATCATCCGACTAAAGAAATCAATGATTCTTTTCCCTTGGAGACCTTAATGTCTATAAACTCGAAGCCGAATGAAACCCCGTGGTTTGCGGACTTTGCAAACTATTTGGCGGGTGGAATTCTCAAGGAAGGGTTGACGTCCCAGCAAAAGAAGAAGTTCTTTACCGACATCAAGACTTACTTTTGGGACGACCCTTACCTATTCAAACAATGTGCTGATCTGATAATTCACCGATGTGTTGATGGACCGGCAGCGTCGGACATCCTTGATGCTTGCCACAAAGGACCCACCGGTGGTCACTTTGGTCCCAACTACACCGCAAAGAAAGTGTTTGATTCGGGATTTTATTGGCCCTCCATATATCGTGATGCTCACAATATGGTTAAGCGATGTGATGTTTGCCAAAAGCAAGGCAAAATCACACATAAAGACGAGATGCCTCAGAATTTCATTCAAGAGTGTGAAATTTTTGATGTTTGGGGTATCGACTTTATGGGGCCATTCCCTTCATCTAAAGGAAACAAATACATCCTTGTAGCCGTTGACTACGTTTCCAAGTGGGTTGAAGCCAAAGCTTTGCCTACTAATGACGCAAGGGTGGTTTGTAACTTTTTGAAAGCTCTATTCGCTCGCTTCGGTGTGCCTCGTGCCATTATTAGTGATCGTGGGACTCATTTCTGCAATGACCAATTTGCTCGAGTCATGGCTAAGTACGGTGTAAACCATCGTCTTTCCACAGCCTACCACCCACAAACTAATGGCCAGGCCGAAATATCCAACCGAGGGCTGAAGCGAATTTTGGAAAGAACCGTGGGAGAGCATCGTGCCGCATGGGCTGATAAACTCGATGATGCTTTGTGGGCTTTCCGTACTGCTTACAAGACCCCGATCGGCTGTACGCCTTATCGTCTTGTGTACGGGAAAGCGTGCCACCTCCCCATTGAGTTGGAGCACAAGGCTTATTGGGCCTTGAAGTGGGCCAATTTTGATATCAACAAAGCCGGTGACCTACGCAAGATCCAACTCAATGAGCTGAACGAACTTCGGAATGAGGCTTATGAAAGTTCTTTAATCTATAAGGAACGAACTAAGCTCATTCACGACTCAAAGATCAAAAACCGAGAGTTCCATGTTGGAGACAAAGTCTTACTTTTTAACTCTCGGTTGAAAATCTTTTCGGGCAAGCTTAAATCTCGTTGGTCCGGCCCATTCACCATCGCCCAAATTTTTCCATATGGTGCTCTCGAGCTCGCTCAACCTAATGGACCAAATTTTAAGGTGAATGGCCAACGAGTGAAGTTGTACTTTGGTGAGGACACCTCTCAGGAGGTGATTCCATCCCTCACCACGTTCCCCATGAACTGAATTTGGGCCGAGTCAGGCTCGTGACTCGGTTATCAAAAACAAGCGCTCCTCGGGAGGCAGCCCGAGTATCTATCCCTTTAACCCCCTAAGTGTAGGGGAGGACCTATTTTGGTCATTTGTGTTTGTGTGGTGATGTGCTTACAGGGATTACTGCAAATCTTGGAAATCTTTGAAGAACCGTGCTCCCGTGTTATCCGAAATCCGGTTCTATCTCTCCACTATCGTGATTCAATTTTCTTCATACTCACATTTGAAATTGATCACTTTAGTCGTCTCTTCCTTAACTTGAGTTAACCAACGTGCACAATGTCATAAGTGTAGGGGAGACTCTTCCCACATGCTTAAACATTGAGGACAATGTTTATCTTAAGTGTAGGGGAGACTTCTATCGAAGTTTTAAGTGGACTTTTCCATGAAAATGCCTTCAATTAACCGGAAAATCATCTTTTTCAACATTTTTCAAATTTTTAATTAACTTTGGCCATTTAGTCGTAATTTTTAAAAATTTTATCGTTGCTTTCATATGTATATATTCCGCAATAAAGTCAAAAATATTAATAAAGTGGTGTAGCTAGTTTAGATATCTTTGACATATTAGGCCCGTTGCGTTTATTTTGACTCAACCCGAATAGACTTATCCAAGTTTATTCTAGCTAGTATCCTTAACCATGTAGACCTTAATTGGTTTATTAGGCTAAGTGTCCACGAGTCTCATTATTTGAGATTTTAAATTGTGGAGGACGAGAAATGATAGAGTCAATTATAAGTCGGTATTCTTGCGCAAGCTCACTTGGTATAATTATTTGCCTATTCTCCCATCACTTGCTAATAATTTATCTGCAATAAGTAAGGTCTTACGATTTGAAAAGTTACTTAGCTTCTAGCCCAAGATCGTTTAAAAGTTGCTCGGTAATGATAAGAGTTCATAGCCAAGGCATAACTTATGAAGCGGGGCGCGAAGATTGGCGAGTCCGAAAAGGCCCTAACAAGGCATGAGGATTCAATTTTATTGCTGAAGATCCAAAGTGATGTGAAAAGCATTATTCCTAAAGTCAATATGAAGGATCAAGACTCACGACGAAAAGCAATCAACTCCCATAAAGATCATGGAGAAGTCTATCCAAAAAGACCCTAACAAGGTATGAGGATAAATAGATCCAAGTCCGAAAAGGAGGCGGATCGTTGTATCTCAAAATCCCAATTAGAGATTGAAGAAATAATCATGAAGTCGTGGTCAACAAAGTTGGAGTACCCCTCAAAAGTCTCCAAGTGAAGAAACTCTATTATGATGAGAAGACCATTATCTCAAGAACGTCTCTCGAAGATATGAAGTATGAAGTACATGCCAAATATCGGCCCGAGAAAGGTCTCAAATCGTGAACCAAGTTATGCCAAGATATGAACTTTTTGATATCCCGAGAAGCAGTTTTAAGAGATTTTGTCCTTTAGCTAACTATTGATCAAATCGTCCTACTTTGCTTTCAGGCTTAATAAACTATCGAAATAAGTCCAAAAATGCATCTTCATGATCATTCTAAGACAAAAATAAAATATAAGAGATACACCTAGGAATAAGGGAGTTTAAGCATTTAATTAAGCCATGTGTGTAAGTGTTTGATTTACTAACTTATAATAACAATGATCTCGTTTTTAAGCTTAGTTTGGGGAACGTGAAACTTGAGGGTGATAAATCTTCGCAATACCAAAGCCCTAATGTAAGTCTCTGATCTCTTTACAAGTTATTTCATTTCTTTTTGTTTATCTTAAAGATTTTATTTCTCCTAGTTATTTGATTCTTAATTAGTAGTATTTGAATAAGGCCGAGGTTGATTAATTATGAGAAAAATGTAAAATTGCTTTATCACTAAGCATTGCATGAGGGCATGGCAATGGTTAAGTATAGGGGATTTGATAGGTGTGTAAACACCCATCCTTTTACCACTTAATTCGGGCTAAAACGAGACCAAAACACGTATTTAATATCATTTGTTTGGAATTATGCGTGGTTTTTGTGTTTATTGTGTTTTCAGAGACAACCGGATAAATATTGAAGAAAACATGGGATTGCACGGGTTTTATTAAGGAAAAAGACTCAAGATAAAGTCTATTGTCCAAGACGTGCAAAAGATTTGAAGTCACTAGGCCTATTCGAAGATTTATCGAAGAAAAGGACTAAAGACGGAAGATTTTCATAAGTCGAAGAAACTCAAGTCTATTTAACGAAGAAATTAAAAGACGAGTTGGATTTAATCGACAACAAATCCCGAATCAGAATCGAAAACGTCAACTTTTCTGAAAAGACGAGAAGACAAGAAGAAAGAAAGAAAGCCCACTCACCAACCAACCACTAGGAGTATAAATAGAAACTCCCTTCACACATTAGGGGAGAGTTTTCATTTTCCTTTTTCCCAGGCTTTGTAGTTCGTCTCATCACAAACTCCATTAGGGAGTTTGGTGATTTTCATCTTTTTCTTTTAATCTTGTAATCTTTAATCAATACTCTTGTTACTTTTCCCTTAATCAATCCATTCCATCTTTTCATTAATCTTGTTCTTCATCATCTCTTTTTGCAAGTTCTTAAGTTTTTATTTGATTCAAGTTTGATCTTAAATAGTTGTTGATTTAGTGTTTTTATTAGTGGGATTTGTTCCTTATGGTATGCTAATGATTTGTGTTTAATTTGGTGAAACCTTTTTGAGTATTTAAGTCGTTTTGGATTAAAAATCGTGTCCCCTGCTTTACTTGCTGCTGTTACTGTTCTTCATCTGCCCAGAAAATTCCGAATAGCCCATTTTGTGTTTCCCTTATTCGGAATCTTTCAATATTCCGAATAGGGGTGTGTTCATTTCTGTTACTCGGAATATTTCAGTATTCCGCATAGCCGTTTCTTTGTTTCCTTATTCGGAACTTTCCATATATTCCGAATAGGACTGTTTCAGTTTTCCTATTCGGAACTTTTCTCACATTCCGAATAGACATTTTTCAGTTGCCTTATTCGGAACTTTTTTCCGAATAGCCGTCATATTCCGAATAGCTTCTTTTTCCGCATAGACAAGATTTTTCCGAATGGTCATTATTTTCCGCATAAGCTTATTTTTCCGCATAGATATTCCGCATAGAGATCTTATTGCGCATGAGAGTATTTTCCGCATAGACATTATTTTCCGCATAAGCTTATTTTTCCGCATAGATATTCCGCATAGAGATCTTATTCCGCATGACGTCAATATTCCGAATGAAGCAAATTTTCCGCATAAGCCAACTTTCCGAATAGGGGTATTTTTCCAGTTTTGCTTATTACTTGTTTTGCTTATTACTTGTTGCTTGTTTTAAGTTTACTTCATTACCATTTATTCACTTACCTGTTTAGTAGATTAGAAAACCAAATCCACTTTTTGTCACCAAGAACAAATCATTCTACTTTTAACTGAGATCAATTCGAGAGGATTCCGAGAAATCTGAACCCTAGCTAAACCACTGTATCACTTAGACGTTTGTCCAATGACTTTATAAAAATACCAATTATGTATACATATGATGATTATATATATATGATGATCAAGTGGGTTTACATATTCTCGTTTACTCATTTTAGAGTTATATGTCGATAGCTTTTATACTAGTTTTACCCATTTACGTGTCTTAAGTCCAATAAGCTTATTATAAGTTATTTAACTTATTTTAGTCCATTTGTACTTATATTATCAGTATGTACACTTTCCAAGTTGGGCCTAAATGGGTTAAGCCCAATAAGTTCTTTTTATGGGTGTTTATCTTATTTAGTCCAATTATTAGCCCAAGTATTAGTCCAATATGTTTACTTAGCTCGTTAATGTCCGTATGCCCTATAGTTCGGGTTTTATCGGTTTTTACTTGTTATACATGTCTATATATCAGTACATAAGTTTTATAAAGTTTTCATTAGACGGGTCCAACCATCTAAGTTTTATTTAACAAAAACGTTAATTTTACGGCAATAGCCGAAAAAGTCGTAAAAATCATGTTTATAGTTTTATAACTTATAAAACTTAAAAAGTTTCTATTTTTATCATTTATACACTTATTACACCTTTTATATATTTACATAAATAAGTTTTATAAGTTAGTGGGTTTTTATTTTACATTTTATATATTAAAATGTGAGTGCTTATATAATAGTATTATTCTTTAATTTCCAAAAATCTGATTTTTAACTTCATCTTCACTAAAACTGCCATATCTTGAGTTCTACATGGAGATAGAAGCTCAAATTTTTATCACATAAACTACATGATATTTGCTACATTTAACTCTTCTATAGCTACTGTTGAATCATCCTTTAAGTATTTTCTAAAAATCGTCCAAAACAGTAACTTCAGATTTATACCCTAAACTTGTTTTGATCATATCTCACTCATTATTTTGATTCCATTGCATGGCCAACTCTCACATGTGTACAAGACCCATAGCTTACTGTAAATCCATCCTACTTCATCATTTTATCAGTTGATGACTTACTTCTTTACTGTTTTATACAGCCATCCAATTTACCCAAGATTTTAACCTTGTTTCTTATAGTTTTTCACCTTTTTATCCATGATTATCAACAACAAATCCCCACATAACATTTTTATCATCATATAATCATCATAAATATATACAATAGGAAATAAAATACATGTTTACATAATCAAAATAACAAGAAGTTGAGGAGGACAATCTTTATACCACCATGTTGATGTAGATTATGATTTGGACATGGTTTTTGATGGAGAAGCTTGTGAATAACCATGACCATCTTCAAGACCACCCATCTACATGAACACCTTGATGAAAATCAGCCCTTGACTCCTTTTAAAACTCCTTGCTAGTTGTTAGAATCACCTCCAATCAACAAGTCTTCAATAGGTTTCAATCTTATGCTAGTTAAA
The DNA here is from genome assembly GCA_025667525.1 of Glebionis coronaria. Lineage (NCBI taxonomy): Eukaryota > Viridiplantae > Streptophyta > Magnoliopsida > Asterales > Asteraceae > Glebionis > Glebionis coronaria. The sequence goes on along the minus strand of JANFOE010000322.1, from coordinate 1,571,638 downwards.
CATAAGATTTATGGTAGAAAATTTGATGATCATTGTGGTGGTGGTGGTAGTATGGACGGCACAAGGAGAGAGTAGAGAGGAAATGGAGAGTGGTTTTGCATGTTGAATGAGCTAGTTTGGTGAAGGTTTGCTTGTTTTGTGTTGTAGAAAGCTTCATTGTGAAGCTACTTTAGACAAGTGTTAACAACTTGCTAAAGTTGTGACACCTCACAAGTAGTGGTGTGTTTTAGGCTGGTTTTGAAGTGGGGTGGGACAAGTGTCCCACTTGTCTCATCCCATTTATTTACGGGTACTCCTCGATTCTAGTTTCCTCGATTTGCGTGCCCTCGGGTCGTTTTACGAAAAACGTTTTTATAAATTATGAATCAACGTCACAAAACCAATCTAATAAAAATTGTTTCATCAAAAACGGAGTTCGAAAACGTAAATACGTAATCCTAGGGTTTCCGGTTTAGTCGTAAAAGACGTTAAAATAAAATCGTAAGTCCTAATCTCTTCTAGTAAATTTGTGAGTTTATGAACCAACACAAATTTAAAACTCCAAAATAATATTTACGGACAAATTTATTTTCTCAAATGTCGGACTGTCACCAAAGACGGTGTATGTAAACGTAAGCACGTAACGTTAAATCCTCCGGTTTAGACGTAGTCGATGCTACTCCAAGACGTAAATCCAAATTTCTTCCCAAAAATATGTGAGTTCATATTGTACATTGTTTTTAAATAATATTGAGAATAAAATATCAACCATAAATTGACGGATTGTCACAGCATTTACCCCTAAACAGGATCTTTGTCCTCAAAGATCATCTTACCTTACTACTCGCTTCTTATAGAGTTAAAGCCATGTGGGTATTTCCTCCACATTCGGTCTTTTCTCACAACTTCAATTCATTATAATACGCGAGTTTCATCAAACATAACTACGGGAATAAGATCAGGCTTAATGTTGACTTACTTTCTCTATCCATGATGTTCACGGGTTTCTGATGAATGCAACTTTTCGCCGATCTAAGCTTTACTAAGAATAATCAGATTTTCACTTGATGGATATTCCATCAAGTTCGATTTACGGACATAATTCACGCGGTTCTTGAAGTCCTAGGGTAGATCCAGCTTATATGCCTTTCAATCCCAACTTTTTACATCATTTCAATGGTCCCAAACAACGGGGACTTGTATCCCATGATTTGTCAGATCATGAATTCATTTTTCCAAGGTTAAAAATTGTGGCATAACTTCGCTACCCATTTGGCACTTCAAAGTCTACATTTCATATTCACATAACCTCTTGCCCACTATCGGCAGTTAATTATCAAATCCTAATTTCAACAATCATCTCAGATCTCGCGGGTCAGGTATTTTGCAAGGATAGGTTCGCCATCATAGGAAACCTTAAACCTAAGAGACATGTCCAACTCACAGTGGGTGTATGCCGGGTGTCTTTAGCTCAAATCCTGCTTACAGATGCTCTAAGATTCAGATCCTAACAAGATTCGATCTCAATCCTAATACAATGATTATTAATGATAATCTTTCCAAAGGAAAACGATTATACGGTCTATTACCAAAGGTCAATCATTCAAACATAAAACAACACTTATATTACCTTGTATCATTACTTTACCTCGTCCCTTCGATTTGGGGTGGTATATAGTACTCTCATCAAGGCTCGTTCTCAATGATTTCTGAGCAAATCTCTAGAAATTCGATGCGAAGCGAAGATCTTGATAAATATATTCGATACAGGCACACTATGTTTACATAATTCTTTTGCATTTATCATTAACGGGAATGATATTAGCAGATTTGGTCAGTCTGTCGACGATGACCCAAATCGAATCAAATTTAGATGATGACCTTTGCAATAGCTAAACGTTTACTAATGTATGAGGCGATGTCTGCCTTCATAATTGCCATCAGTACATCTTCTTCAGACAAGGATACTTTTAGTCAAAAATGACATACATATAATACTTATACTTACAAATTCCAACATAACTATATCTCATAATTCTCCATATTTAGACAATCACAAGTGATCTTTAAAATATTTAATGCCATTGGCTTCTCAAATCTGTTGGTTCACACTAGCCGTGAAACCTTTCACTATTTATATTATCCTTTTTTTTACAAACATTATTTATTTTTATATCGTTCGGCAATTTATTCTGCACCTTCATTATTAAGGAACACGTCCTAACTGGTTCTTTATCTTTTATACATAATGCGTCGGTATCTATATTCACTTCACATGATGATATAAGTATCATGTCCACTATTTACTCAGATATTCTTTCTATATTAAGTGTCAGTAATTACGTTCACTTTCTCCTGATGAAATAAATATCACAACCGTATTTATTCAAAATTCTTTCTTCATAATTTCTAAGTTTCAGTTTCGTCTCATCTATCATTTTTATCCGTTTTACTCAATCTGTCGTCTAAAGCGTCGATAATTATCATAATTAATTAAATAATTATTAGTTAATTTTTATGAAGCGTAAAAGTTTTAAATTTCTTAGTTCGACCAATTATATAAAATGTTCAAAAATAAATTTGAATTTAATTAACAAGATTTTTGGTTGATTTATCAAAAATAATTAATAAGATTCGTAAATGTTTGAAAAATCTTTGTTTATACTTTGGTCAAAATTTTCTTTAGTTTGAAAAGCGTAAATTATCGTTTCAAATTTCAAATCATGGTTCAAATGGTTTCCTCAATCCCTTTTTAGGTTATCTTGAGGTATACACAAACATTTACCCCTAAACAGAAGTTTAGTTAAATGGTTTGTCTATAAGGGAATAATTCCTTAAAATCCTTTGTTAAAACATATTTCCGTTTCTTTTTGGTAAAATCCAAAGTCTTAAAAGGGCTCTTAATTTTTGGAGAGTCAATTTATATTCCATTATCCTTTTAATCACATAGTCTAATCATGTAAAGGTTCAAGTCTTTAATCACGTGTTAATTATTCAAGGTTCAGGTTTACACTGTTCGGCCAATTCAGGGCAATCTCGTGTGCAAACCAAGAGTGTTCGGACCAATGCCGCTAGTGCTAGTATTAGTGACCACGACAAGCGACTTGACAAAATTACTACGCTTCTTGAATCAATTGCTACCCAAACCGCTAGCAACACCAACATCATCAACGCTAAAAACGCTCAAGTCAATGATGTCAGCCAACCATGTGAAATCTACGGGGGTCCTCACTCTTACACCACTTGTACCGCCACCCAAGACTATCCTTCTGAGAATGTTAATGCAGCATACGGTACCTATCCTCCGGCCGCTTATCAAGCTCGTCCTCAAGGAGACCGCAACTTGCTTAGCTACCGCTCAAACAACTTTCTTTCCCCGCCCGGTTTTCCTCCTAACAACCCAAACCAACAACAAAACCTCACTCGCCCTCCTCAACAACAACAACAACCTCGTGCACCATACCAACCACCTCACAAACAACCATATCCACCTTAAAGAAACAACCAAGTTTACCAACAACCTGCTTATCAACTCCCCGCCTACCATGCTCCTCCTCTGAACCAACCCACCGCATTACACCAAGATGTTGAAACCTACATGAGGACCAATGATGTGATTGTGGAAAATCTCCAGCGGGAAGTGCTCAACTTGAAAGCAGACATGGTGAAACAAGGAAACGATCTGTGAGCTGATATGAGAAACACTTTGGCAAGTCAAACGAATGACTTAAGGAACATGATGGCTGGATTCTTCCAAGGTAATCAATCCTCTTCTTCGGGTACTCTTCCGAGTAACACCGTTGCGAATCCAAGAGGGGAGATGAAAGCAATCACCACTCGCAGTGGCAAAGGTACCAAGGAACCCGAGCTTCCTATACCTCCACCGGTGATTGTGACTAAGGAGAACGAGTCACCTGCTCCTATTCCTCATCCTTCTACTTCCCCAATTTCTCCACCTCTTACTTCTACCCCTCCTCCACCCAAGGAGGTGAGTGATCCTTCGATTCCAAAGACTTCCTCTTCTTTCGATATACCTTATCCATCTAGGTTCAGGAAAGAGAAGCTCAAAAGCAAGGATGATATTCAGGTTTCGAACTTTCTTAAAATGTTTAAACAATTGAATTTCAACATCTCCTTCGCTAAGGCTCTCGCTCACATGCCCAAATACGCGAAAATGTTTAAAGATCTTCTTAGTGACAAGGAAAAGCTTCTTGATATCGCTAACACCCAACTTAATGAGAATTGCTCTGCAGTGCTCTTAAGGAAATTGCCAACCAAGCTTGGTGATCCGGGTCGCTTCTTAATCCCTTGCAACTTCCCGGTAGTAGAGAATTGCATGGCCCTAGCCGATCTAGGTGCCAGTATTAATTTAATGCCTCTAAGCGTTTGGAAGCAATTATCTCTCCCTGAGCTAGTCCCCACCAAAATGACTCTGGAAATAGCTAACCGTACGGTTGCTTATCCAGTGGGGATAGCTGAAGACGTCTTTGTAGGAGTCGACAAATTCACTTTTCCTGCCGATTTCGTTGTCGTCGACTATGATATGGACCCTCGTGTGCCATTAATTGTTGGTCGTCCATTCTTGATGACCGGTCGCACCCTCATCGATGTTGAAGCTGGTGAGCTTATCATGAGAGTGGGTGACGATAAAATTGTCTTCAACATGGGAAAGCTTTCTAAACATCCTTATTCTAACGAGAGTGTTAATTGTATTGACGTTCTTGATGAGGCTTGTGAAGAACACTTCAAAGATGCTTGTAAAAGTATTCCTACCTCTCTTCCCAATGTTGAGACCATTTCCTCTATTGACTCATCACTATCTCTATTTGGAGAAAGTGATTTCCTTTGGAAAGATTTGGAAACCACCATGGGAGATGTGAACTTAGAACATGACGATTCTCCCACCGATTGGGATAAAGATCTTCGCCTCATTGAAAACCTTCTCAAAGAAGACAATATTTCTCCACCATCTCCCACGGCTATTGCTATCGATGAACCGACTTTGAATACGCCTCCCATCGAAAATCCTCCGGATTTAGAACTTAAGGAGTTGCCGCCCCATCTCGAGTACATGTTCCTTGAAGAAAACAAGAAGTCGCCCGTCATCATCGCGAAGGACTTGAAAGAAGAAGAGAAAACTCGCCTCATCGCCGTGCTTAAAGATCATAAGAAGGCAATTGCTTGGAAAATTTCCGATATCCGCGGAATTGATCCGAACTTTTGTACTCACAAGATTCTCATGGAAGATGACTTTAAACCCGCAATCCAGAGCCAAAGAAGGGTTAATCCTCGCATTCATGACGTCATCAAACAAGAGGTTATCAAACTTCTCGATGTCGGCTTGATTTACCCTATCTCTGATTCGCCTTGGGTAAGTCCCGTCCATTGTGTGCCCAAGAAGGGCGGAATAACCGTTGTTCCCAATGAACACAACGAGTTGATTCCCACTCGTCTCGTTACTGGGTAGAGAGTTTGTATTGACTATCGCAAGCTCAATGATGCCACGAGAAAAGATCACTTTCCTCTTCCCTTCATGGATCAAATGCTCGAGCGTCTAGCTGGTAATGACTATTACTGCTTTTTAGACGGTTTCTCCAGGTATTTTCAAATTCCGATCGATCCCAAAGACCAAGAAAAGACCACATTCACTTGTCCCTATGGAACATTTGCTTACTAACGTATGCCTTTTGGTTTATACAATGCTCCTGGGACATTCCAAAAGTGTATGATGGCTATATTCCATGACATGGTTGAAGAAACTATGGAAGTATTCATGGATGATTTCTCGGTTTATGGCGATTCTTTCTCTGCTTGCCTTGCCAATTTAGAATGTATGCTTAAGCGGTGTGAAGACACTCGCCTTGTTCTTACTTGGGAAAAATGCCATTTCATGGTAAAAGAGGGCATCGTGCTAGGACACAAGATCTCCAAAGCCGGTCTTGAAGTGGACCGTGCTAAAGTTGATGTTATTTCTAAGTTGCCTCCACCTTCAACCGTGAAGGGTGTGAGAAGTTTTCTCGATCATGCGGGCTTCTACCGTCGCTTTATCAAAGATTTTTCTAAAATCGCTCGCCCGATGACCCACCTCTTGGAAAAAGATACTCCTTTTATCTTTTCCAACGAGTGTATCGAAGCCTTCAACTTGCTTAAGGATAAGCTAACTAAGGCACCCATCTTGGTTACCCCTAATTGGGAGCTTCCTTTTGAGTTGATGTGCGATGCTAGTGACTTTGCTATTTGAGTAGTTTTGGGCCAAAGAGTGAACAAACACTTCCAACCGATCCATCACGCTAGCAAGACAATGACAGGGGCTCAATTGCATTACACGACAACCGAAAAAGAGCTTTTAGCTGTTGTCTATGCTTTTGAAAAGTTCCGCCCCTATCTTGTCCTTTCCACCACAATCGTTTACACCGATCATTCCGCGTTGAAGTACTTGTTAACTAAACAAGATTCCAAACCAAGACTTCTTCGCTGGGTTTTGCTACTTCAAGAATTTAAAATCAAAATTCGTGACAAGAAGGGCGCTGAAAACCTAGCAGCGGATCATCTCAGTAGACTTGAGGATCCTTATCAAGGGGAACATCCGAACAAAGAGATTAATGACTCTTTTCCCCTGGAGACCTTAATGTCTATCAACTCGACTTCTGATGAAACCCCGTGGTTTGCAGACATTGCAAACTACTTGGCGGGTGGTATTCTCATTGACGGGTTAACATCCTAACAAAAGAAAAAGTTCTTCAAAGACATTAAGACTTACTTTTGGGATGACCCGTATCTATTCAAACAATGTGCTGATTTGATTATTCGCCGATGTGTTGATGGACCGGCAACTTTAGAAATTCTTGGCGCTTGCCACAAAGGACCCACCGGTGGTCACTTTGGTCCCAACTACACCGCCAAAAAAGTGTTTGACTCGGGATTTTATTGGCCCACCATTTACCGTGATGCTCACGAAATGGTTAAACGATGTGATGCTTGCCAAAAACAATGCAAGATCACACATAAAGACGAGATGCCTCAGAATTTCATTCAACAATGTGAAATCTTTGATGTTTGGGGTATCGAATTTATGGGGCCATTCCCTTCCTATAAAGGAAACAAATACATCCTTGTAGCCGTTGACTACGTCTCCAAATGGGTTGAAGCCAAAGCTTTACCTACTAATGACGCAAGGGTGGTTTGTAACTTTTTGAAATCGCTATTTGCTAGATTCGGTATGCCTCGTGCCATTATTAGTGATCGCGGGACTCATTTTTGCAATGATCAATTTGCTAGAGTCATGGCTAAGTATGGTGTAAATCATCGTCTTTCCACCGCCTACCACCCACAAACTAATGGCCAGGCTGAAATCTCTAACCGAGGATTAAAGCGAATTCTGGAAAGAACCGTGGGAGAGCATCGTGCCTCATGGGTTGATAAACTTGATGATGCTTTGTGGGCTTTTCGTACCGCATACAAGACTCCGATTGGTTGTACACCATATCTTCTCGTGTACGGGAAAGCATGCCACCTCCCCATTGAGTTGGAACACATGGCTTACTGGGCCTTGAAGTGGGCTAGTTTCGATATCAACAAAGCCAGTGACCTACGCAAGATCCAACTCAATGAGCTGAATGAACTCCGTAATGAGGCTTATGAAAATTCTTTGATCTATAAGGAAAATACTAAGCTCATTCACGACTCTAAGATTAAAAACCGAGAGTTCCAAGTTGGAGACAAAGTTTTACTCTTTAACGCTCGGTTGAAAATCTTTTCGGGCAAGCTGAAATATCGTTGGTCCGGCCCATTCACCATTGCCCAAATTTTTCCATATGGTACTCTCGAGCTCGCTCAACCTAATGGACCTAATTTTAAGGTGAATGGCCAACGAGTGAAGTTGTACTTTGGTGAGGACATCTTTCACGAGTTGATTCCATCCCTCACCATGTTTCCCATGAACTAATTTCCGGTCGAGTCAGGCTCGTGACTCGGTTATCAAAAACAAGCGCTCCTCGGGAGGCGACCCGAGTATCTATCCTTTTCTGTTTTAACCTCCTAAGTGTAGGGGGGGACCTCTATAGGTGTTTGTGTTTGTGTGGTGATGTGATTACAGGGATGAATGCACTTTTGGAACCTTTGAAGAACCATGCTCCCGTGTTATCCGAAATCCAGTTCTATCTCTCAACTATCGTGATTCAGTTTTCTTCATACTCACATTTGAAATTGATCACGTTAGTCGTCTCTTCCTTAACTTGATTTAACCAACGTGCACAATGTCATAAGTGTATGGGAGACTTTTCCCACATGCTTAAACATTGAGGACAATATTTATCTTAAGTGTAGGGGGGACTTCTATCAAAGTTTTAAGTGGACTTTTCCATGAAAATGCCTCCATTTAACCGGAAAATCATCTTTTTCAGCATTTTTCAAATTTTTAATTAACTTTGGCCATTTAGTCGTAATTTTTAAATTTTTATCGTTGCTTTCATATGTATATATTCCACAATAAAGTCAAAAATATTAATAAAGTGGTTTAGCTAGTTTAGAAATCTTTGACATATTAGGCCCGTTGCGATTATTTTGACTCAACCCGAATAGACTTATCCAAGTTTATTCTAGCTAGTATCCTTAACCATGTAGACCTTAATTGTTTTATGAGGCTAAGCATCCACGAGTCTCATTACTTGAGATTTTAAATTGTGGAGAACGAGAAATGATAGAGTCAATTATAAGTCGGTATTCTTGCACAAGCTCACTTGGTGTAATTATTTGCCTATTCTCCCATCACTTGCTAATAAATTATCTGCAATAAGTAAGGTCGTAAGATTTGAAAAGTTACTTAGCTTCTAGCCCAAGATCGTTTAAAAGTTGCTCGGTAATGATAAGAGTTCATAGCCAAGGCATAACTTATGAAGCGGGGTGCGAAGATTGGCGAGTCCGAAAAGGCCCTAACAAGGCATGAGGATTCCATTTTATTGCTGAAGATCCAAAGTGATGTGAAAAGCATTATTCCCGAAATCAATATGAAGGATCAAGACTCACGGCGAAAAGCAATCAACCCCCATAAAGATCATGGAGAAGTCTATCCGAAAAGACCCTAACAAGGTATGAGGATAAATAGATCCAAGTCCGAAAAGGAGGCGGATCGTTGTATCTCAAAATCCCAATTAGAGATTGAAGAAATAATCATGAAGTCGTGGTCAACAAAGTTGGAGTATCCCTCAAAAGTCTCCAAGTGAAGAAACTCTATAACCAAGAGAAGACCATTATCTCAAGAACGTCTCTCGAAGATATGAAGTATGAAGTACATGCCAAATATCAGCCCGAGAAAGGTCTCAAATCGTGAACCGAGTTATGCCAAGATATGAACTTTTTGATATCCCGAGAAGCAGTTTTAAGAGATTTTGTCCTTTAGCTAACTATTGATCAAATCGTCCTACTTTGCTTTCAGCCTAAATAAACTATCGAAATAAGCTCAAAAATGCATCTTCATGATCATTCTAAGACAAAAATAAAATATAAGGGATACACCTAGGAATAAGGGAGTTTAAGCATTTAATTAAGCCATGTGTGTAAGTGTTTGATTTGCTAACTTATAATAACAATGATCTCGTTTTTAAGCTTAGTTTGGGGAACGTGAAACTTGAGGGTGATAAATCTTCGCAGCACCGAAGCCCTAATCTAAGTCCTTGAACTCTTTGCAAGTTATTTCCATATAGCTATTTTCAAGTGAAAATGGTTTTCTATCCTTTTTTTTACTTTAAAATTTTTTATTTTCTCTTAGTACTTTAATTTTTGTTTAGGAGAATGTTAATAAGGCCAAGGTTGATTGATTATGAGAAAAGTGTAAATTTGCTTTATCACTAAGCATTGCCTGAGGGCATGGCAATGGTTAAGTGTAGGGGATTTGATAGGTGTGAAAACACCCATCCTTTTACCACTTATTTCTGGCTAAAACAAGACCAAAACACGTATTTAATATCATTTGTTTGGAATTATGCGTGGTTTTTGTGTTTATTGTGTTTTCAGAGTCAACCGGATGAATATTGAAGAAAACATGGAATTGCATGGGTTTTATCGAAGAAAAAGACTCAAGACGAAGTCTATTGTCCAAGAGATGCAAAAGATTTGAAGTCATTGTGCCTATCTGAAGATTTATCGAAGAAAAGGGCCAAATATGGAAGATTCATATATGTGCGACCGGTCCTTAAGAATGGACGACCAACAATTAATGGCACACGAGGGTCCATATCGTAGTCGACGACAACGAAATCGGCAGGAAAAGTGAATTTGTCAACTCCAACAAAGACGTCTTCGGCTATCCCCACTGGATAAGCAACCGTACGGTTAGCTAATTCCAGAGTCATTTTGGTGGGGACTAGTTTAGGGAGAGATAATTGCTTCCAAATGCTTAGAGGCATTAAATTAATACTGGCACCTAGATCGGCTAGGGCCATGCAATTCTCTACTCCCGGGAAGTTGCAAGGGATTAAGAAGCGACCCGGATCACCAAGCTTGGTTGGCAATTTCCTTAAGAGCACTGTAGAGCAATTCTCATTAAGTTGGGTGTTAGCGATATCAAGAAGCTTTTCCTTGTCACTAAGAAGATCTTTGAACATTTTCGCGTATCTGGGCATGTGAGCGAGAGCCTCAGCGAAGGAGATGTTGAAATTCAATTGTTTAAACATTTTAAGAAAGTTTGAAACCTGAATATCATCCTTGCTTTTGAGCTTCTCTTTCCTCAACCTAGATGGATAAGGTATATCGAAAGAAGAGGAAGTCTTTGGAATCGAAGGATCACTCACATCCTTGGGTGGAGGAGGGGTAGAAGTAAGAGGTTGAGAAATTGGGGAAGTAGAAGGATGAGGAATAGGAGCAGGTGACTCGTTCTCCTTAGTCACAATCACCGGTGGAGGTATAGGAAGCTCGGGTTCCTTGGTACCTTTGCCACTGCGACTGGTGATTGCTTTCATCTCCCCTCTTGGATTCGCAACGGTGTTACTCGGAAGAGTACCCGAAGAAGAGGATTGATTACCTTGGAAGAATCCAGCCATCATGTTCCTTAAGTCATTCGTTTGACTTGCCAAAGTGTTTCTCATATCAGCTCATAGATCGTTTCCTTGTTTCACCATGTCTGCTTTCAAGTTGAGCACTTCCCGCTGGAGATTTTCCACAATCGCATCATTGGTCCTCATGTAGGTTTCAACATCTTGGTGTAATGCGGTGGGTTGGTTCGGAGGAGGAGCATGGTAGGCGGGGAGTTGATAAGCAGGTTGTTGGTAAACTTGGTTGTTTCTTTGAGGTGGATATGGTTGTTTGTGAGGTGGTTGGTATGGTGCACGAGGTTGTTGTTGTTGTTGAGGAGGGCGATTGAGGTTTTGTTGTTGGTTTGGGTTGTTAGGAGGAAAACCGGGCGGGGAAAGAAAGTTGTTTGAGCGGTAGATAAGCAAGTTGCGGTCTCCTTGAGGACGAGCTTGATAAGCGGCCGGAGGATAGGTACCGTATGCTGCATTAACATCCTCAGAAGGATAGTCTTGGGTGGCGATACAAGTGGTGTAAGAGTGAGGACCCCCATAGATTTCACATGGTTGGCTGACAGCATTGACTTGAGCGTTTTTAGCGTTGATGATGTTGGTGTTGCTAGCGGTTTGGGTAGCAAGCGATTCAAGAAGCGTAGTAATTTTGTCAAGTCGCTTGTCGTGGTCACTAATACTAGCACTAGCGGCATTGGTCCGAACACTCTTGGTTTGCAAACGAGACTTATTCTCAGTGATATCCCAAGCGGCATTGGAAGTCTTAACCAAAATATTACCCCCCGAGGCACTATTTAGTGAATCTTGGTCATTCATGCTTAAACCATTGTAAAAAGTATTAATTTGGTGCACTTTGGTAAAACCATGTTGTGGGTACTTTCTTAAAAGATCTTTAAAACGGTCCCAAGATTCACTAAAAGACTCATCGTACTTTTGTTCAAAATTGATAATTTCATTCCGCAAAGCGGTAGTACGAGAGGGTGGGAAAAAGTAGTTGATAAACTTGGTCTCCAAATCCGTCCACGTAAGAATACTTTGTGGCGGTTCCTTTGCAAGCCAATGCCGGGCTTGTCCCTCTAAGGAGAAAGGAAAAAGTTGTAAACGGATTACCTCTTGTGGAACACCATTGAATTTGACCGTATTTGTGAGTTGCAGGAATCTCTTGATGTGGTCATGTAGATCATCAATGGTACGCCCCAAGAATGGTTGAGCTGAGACCATCTGAATAAAACCGGATTTGAGCTCAAAGTTGTTGGCTGCAATCGCGGGTATGAAAATTGGATCATTGTTGCCATCTACATGTGCTTGCAGAAGTTCAATCATCGGGCGATTGTCTGGTAGAGGCTCATTGTTGTTGTTATTATTGTTGTTGAGAGGTGGATTGTTATTGTTTTGAGGTGGGTTATTGTTGTTGTTTTGTACACCGGCCATGTCTAAGTCTTCGAGAGGCTCGGGCTCTTGATAAGACGTTGATCGTGTACGCATGCACCTGCAAAAGAACTAACAAGGCAAAAACAAAGCAGAAATATTTTTGGTTTTTATGTTTTTTAATTTTTAGGATTTTTGAAAATTTTATATTTTTTTGTGTTTTTGAAAATTTTATATTTTTTTGGGTTTTTGAAAGTTTTTATGAAAAAGTAACGTTCACGGTGAACGGATCCCAAAATCCAAGTTCTCACAAAAAACTGTTGATCTTAACGAGAAGAGCCGGCAGCGACGCCATTTGATACTTTCGTTTTTGTATGGGTTTCAGATTATGTCTCGGAATCTCCTCGAATTGATCACAGTTTAAAGTGGAATAATTGTTCTTGGTTACTAAAAGGGTGTTGGTTTGTTTATCTATTTTAAACTAATAACAAATAAGTAAGTGTCGAAGAGTAAAATTAAAGCTTTATAAGATTAAACTAAATTGACAAGTTAAAACTAAATGTTTGAAAATGTAAAGAGAAGATTAGAAAAATACTAGAACACTTAATAAAACTAACACTTCGGAATATATAAAAGGGATACTGATCGGAATAACAAACACCCCTATGGTCGGAATATATGCAATCGGAATAAGGGACAAAGGAGCTGATCGGAATGTTGGAGAATAAGTACTAATCGGAATGTTGCAAGGCTTACCAATCGGAATGTTTAACAAAGGGTGCAATCGGAATATAGTAAATGACTCAGATCGGAATAATCGAAAATAAGCCACAATCGGAATGTTGGAAAAAGTATCTAGATCGGAATGTCTCTAAAACAATACAATCGGAATGTTATAAAACCCTTTTCCAATCAGACGATCGGAATAAGGGGGTGGTGTGGTCGGAATACGTGGTCGGAAAAGGGCTTTACCCTTTCCGATAACTCTTTTGATCCGAAAATAAAGCTAAGGCAATAAGCTATTTAGATAAGCTAATCACCAAAACTAGGAAGAATCTATTATTAAACGGATCGAATAAGCACAAAGACAACTTAACTAAACTTAAAATAAGCAGACTTTTCAATCAAACTATAAAAAAGATAAACTTTTTTAAGAAAATTTTTAAAAGGTAAATAAGCTAAACATATAAATAAGCCAATAAGCACAAAGATCTTAAAGCTTATTCGTATGAAAACTTAAATAAACATAAAAAGATTAACTTTTTAAGCACGAAAACATTAATGAACAACACATATCATAAGTAATTCGCACCAAAAGTGAATCAAAATCAAAGAAAGGTAGAAAGAGATTAAAGATTAAAAGCTTAAATTTAAACTTGATTAATGAAAGAAACAATACAAATGTTTAATCTTGAAAGATTAAAAGAAAGAAAGATGAAAACTTAGTGAGAGAAAGTTGAGAACTTTCTCTCTCTAAAACTAGAGAAAATGAAAAAACTAGAAACTAACTAGTCTCTAAAATTGTGAAGTGAAGTCCTATTTATAGGCGTTTCTTGTGGGCTTGTGAATGGGCTTTGTTTTTGGGCTTCTTTTCTTCTTTCTTCTTTAGTCTTTACGTTTATTTAAATAAACGTTTCCGACTTTGGATTTTGAGAAGTGTCGGTGAATAATTTCAACTCGTCTTGTAATCTTTTGTTTAATAGACTCGAGTTCTTCGACATATATGAATCTTCCATCTTTGGCCCTTTTCTTCGATAAATCTTCAGATAGGCACAATGACTTCAAATCTTTTGCATCTCTTGGACAATAGACTTCGTCTTGAGTCTTTTTCTTCGATAAAACCCGTGCAATCCCATGTTTTCTTCAATATTCATCCGGTTGACTCTGAAAACACAATAAACACAAAAACCACACATAATTCCAAACAAATGATATTAAATACGTGTTTTGCTCTTGTTTTAGCCAGAAATAAGTGGTAAAAGGATGGGTGTTTTCACACCTATCAGCGGGTAATAAAGAGAGACCACCAATGCTTGTGTCTGGTAGGTATGCTCAATGGCATTCACGTTTCATACGATATCTTGATACAAGACCCAATGGTGATGCCTTGAGGAAATGTATTACTCATGGACCATATGTATTCAAGAAAATCTCAATTCCTCCAAGAGCAGCCACAGATACTACTGATCCAATACCTGCAAGTGAACGTGATGAAACAAGAGCCGATCTCACACCTGAAAATTGTGCTTGGCATGATGCGGAGAAGGAAGCCATCTATATGGTTCTAAGTGGGATTGGAGATGACATTTATTCCACGGTTGATGCATGCCCTACAACACATGAAATGTGGACTGCTATTGAACGCTTGCAACAAGGAGAATCACTCAACAAACAAGATGTCAAAACAAACTTGTTTTGGATTTTTGGCAAGTTTACTTCAAGGGATGGAGAACCAATTGACTCTTACTACTCCAGGTTTTATAAGATGATGAATGACATGACAAGAAATTATCTCCAAGTCTCCACCATGTAAGTCAATGTCCAATTTCTTCAACAACTTCAACCCGAGTGGACACGGTTCGTCACTTTGGTGAAACAAGAAAATTTAGACGAGGTCTCATATCATCGACTCTTTGACATCTTGAAGCAATTTCAGAATGAAGCAAATGAAATTCGAGCTGAACGTGTTGCCAAGACGGCTAATCCACTTGCTTTAGTGACTACTACTCAACATGTTCAAGGTCATAACTCTCGTGCTCCTAAGTTCTATTCCACTACATCATCTTCACCATGATCTTCCACATCATATAAGTCTTCATCATCCACAAGATCTCGAGGTAAAGTGCCAAGAGCACCATCACCACCATCTGAGTCATCATCTGGAGAAGATAGTGATGAAGACCAAGCTCAAAAGAATCGAGAGATGAAACAACAAATTGCTTTCATAATGAAGACTTACAAGAAAATCTACAAACCCACCAACAACAATCTTCGTACATCATCTAACACCAAGAACCGATATGTTGAGAGTCCTCCAAGGTATGACACACGTCGACGCGGTGAAAGTCCTTCTAGGTATTATCGACCTAATCCAACGTATGTTGAGGGTTCTGCATGATATGATCGATAAACTGCCAAGTATGATACTCAGAGGATTGCTGCTGCTACTGGGATTAGGGAAACGGTTGGAAGTCAAGTGGTTCAGCAGAGTGGGATTCAATGTTTTAATTGCCAAGGTTATGGGCATATGGCAAAGGAATACAGGAAGCCGAAAAGGGTTAGAGACTCCAGCTATCACAAGGAAAAGATGTTGCTATGCAAGAAGATGGAAGCAGGGGTTAAATTGTCAGCTGAGGAAGGAGCAATGCTTGATGACAATGATGATGAAGATTCTGATCAAGAGCTCGATGCACATTACTCGTACATGGCAAAGGTTGAAGAAGTTCTCAAAGTCACTGAAGATGACAATGGCCCTATCTTTGACACTGAGCCAATCGATAAGGTACATACTACTGATGAATATAATGTGTTTGGTGATATTCCTGAGCATAGTGATCTACCCAATGCCATTAATGAATCGTGTATGATGGAAACGGTTGATAGCAATACCACACCCGATTCATCAGACACGTGCAATAATGAGTCTGAGGATGATCAACATGCAAATGAATATGATGAAGAGGAACGTATTGCGCTTGCTAATTTAATTGCTACTTTACAAAAAGATGTCACTGAAAATAAAAAGAGTCAAAAGCAATTAAAGAAGGCAAATGCTACGCTCACTCAAAGTTTTGAAGAATGTAAAGCTGCTCTTATCAAATCTACTGAGATGACTGAAAGCTATAGAGATGAGCTCCTTCAGAAAACCAAAGAGCTTGAGGGGTACAAAGGAAGTGCGTTAAAAATTCAAAAGGACGACTTTGAAAACAAATATAATACAACTCTTGAGTTATTAACAAAAGAGAAGCGTCAATATAATGTTTTCTTAATGGATGAACGCCAAAAAACGTACCTTGCCAACACCAAAGTTAATGAACTTGAACAAAAGCTCTCTATGACCACTACTGATTCTGCTAAAATTCTTGAGGATAAGAAACAAGAGGTAGATGCGTTAAAACAAGACTTCAAAAGTAGATATGATAAAGAAACTGAAAAAGTAACGAAACTAGAAGCACAAGTCGAATTTTTGAAGAAAGTTGTTTATAAAACGCATGATTCTATTCAATCCGTAAGAATGCTGGCACCTCCTTCGATGTTTAAGGGTCAAGCTAGCTTTGCAAGTCCTGAGTACCTTGCCAAAGCTCAAGCTGCGAACCCGTGTCTTTATCTTGATGAGACTGAAAGAACCGATCTTGATTGCATGCCTGTTAGTGCCGATAGTGAAGAGACTGCCCTTTGGGATTATGATAGTCGACCTCTTGTCAATAAGGAGTTTGTGAAACCATATAATTATGCTTACATGAATAGTCTTTATGGTCTTTTTAACAAACAAACTCAGAAAACCCGTGAGGAAGTGTTTTTAGAATGCAAGAAAAAGAGAATTCAATGGAAGAAAGCATTTGCCCCTAAGAAATCTAATGTTTACAAATACATAAATTACCTCCCTCTAGATGAATCTAAAAGCAAGAGTAGGAAAACATTAGGTATTCTTAAACACCACATAGATAATGTTAAATCTAGTGTTGAAAGATATTGGGCAAAACGTGAAAATGCTGAGTGGCAACGCCCGATTCCTCAAGATATTACCTTGCTTGTGAAAGAACTCTTAATTCCAAACACGACATTGATTAAAGAAACTGTTCTTCAACTTGAGGAGTTCATTCGGACTGAAATGTATGATGATTTAAAATATGTTGAATCTCTTGAGAAACACATTGCAGATCTTCAAATGGAGAAGTCTGATTTTTCAGATGAATATGATTTACTATTGCAAGAATGTGTTTCTAACAAGTTATGAGTGCTTATTTTACATCTTGTGCTGATATTGATGAATATGCTGATGTTGCATGCAAATATCTTGATAAGATCAAAGAATGTGAACGTCTTGAAATTGAGCTTTCGAAACGTAAAGAAAATGTGGATAAAAGGCTTTTGAGTTACTTCAACACAAAACTGATTTCCTTCAAAAACGTTGTCATTCTCTTGAACTTGCTTTGCAAAAGGACGTTGGTAGTTTTCCACATGATAATAAATTGCAAGAAAAACTTTCCCAAACATTTCGAGAAATGAATGAACAAAATTTGGAAATTAAAGGGTTGAAAGCTCAGTTACAAGACAGGGACAAAGCGATAGCAGAGTTGCAGAAACTCTTTGCTAAAATGGGTGGGAAAATCGTGGAACCTAGCATTAAGAAACCTGTTGTTAGACAACCCAATGCTTCTAAAGTAAATAGATCCTCTATCTTGGGAAAACCATCTGCTTTATCAAATTCCTCGTTTGCAAAACCTGTGTTTGCCCCCAAGATGGATGGAAAGGAAAGGTTACCACAGAATCAACCCAAAAGGAATACTATAGCACCAAGCGTTAAGCACAATAATGTGATTAAACCAGGGATGTATAGAATTACCACTAAGCCCACAAACAACGTTACTCAATCGCCTCAGACTTCTAGAAACACTAATATTCGTGTGTCTTCTACTACAGGAATAGTCTCCACTACTAGTGTTAGTCGGCCTCAGCTTAAGAGCACTCAAGTGAATGATAAGGTCTGGAAACACAAGAATCAAGGGAAGATGAAGCAAGTAGAAGAACATCCTAGGAATTTGAATGTTTTTAAGAATAAAAAGTCTGTAATCGCATGTAATGACGATTTGAATGCTGTGAATGATTTGAATGCTATGAATGTGAAATTTGTTTGTGTCAAATGTGGAAAGTGTGCTAATGCTAATCATTCTAAGTGTGCTATGAACAAAGTTAAAGGCGTAGATACTAGAACTAAGAAGCAAGTTGCAATGCCTATTAGAGCTAGTAAACCCAAACGCAAAGTGAACCATTCTGGTGCAACCCCCACTAAGAAAAGTAATGCATCAGACTCCACCACTAAGAACCCTAGAAGCAAAATTAAGGAATTATATGAGTCTACTAGCAAGTCTTGGAAATGGTGGTTTGCTAATCAATGTCCTCCAGGATATAAATGGATGCCGAAAGCTAGGACAGAAAATGTGAAAACGAGTGTTAGTTTTCCTTTAAATGTTGATAAGGACACTAATGATTCTACTATCACAACTACTGTGGTATCCAATTTAGCAAATGCTCCATCGTGCTCTAACTCTTCTGCAGGTGATACAAATAATTCTCTTCATACTGGACTCCGGATGCACGAAGCACATGACGGGGAATCTCAAGCTTCTAATTAACTTCGTGGAGAAGTTCCTGGGTACAGTCCGATTCGGAAATGATCAATTTGAACCGATCCTAGGATATGGAGATTTGGTTCAGGGGGATATTACAATCAAAAGGGTATACTACGTCGAAGGGCTTAATCACAATCTTTTCTCGGTTGGTCAATTCTGTGATGCGGATTTGGAGGTTGCTTTCAGAAAGAAGACATGTTTTATTCGTGATTATGATGGGAATGACTTACTTACCGGTACACGGGGTACTGATCTTTACACAATTTCACTTCAAGACACAACTTCATCAACTCCAATTTGCTTCATGGCTAAAACTTCAACGACTCAGGCATGGTTATGGCATCAACGTTTATCTCATCTTAATTTTGATACCATCAACTTGCTTTCCAAGAAAGATATTGTGTGAGGCCTTCCAAGTTTGAAATTCATCAAAGATCATCTTTGTTCTTCTTGTGAACTTTGTAAAGCTAAACGAAGTAGCTTCAAAACAAAGACCACACCAAGCTCTAAAGGACGGTCAGATCTTCTTCATATGGATCTGTGTGGTCCCATGCGTGTTTAGAGTATTAATGGAAAGATATATATTCTGGTAATTGTCGATGATTACTCAAGGTACACATGGACTCACTTCTTGAGGTCCAAGGATGAAACACCCGATATTCTCATCAGCTTCCTTAAACTGATACAACATGGTCTTCAAGCTCAAGTTAAAGTGGTTCGTACTGACAAAGGTACAGAATTTTTGAATTCAAAACTGAGAAACTATTTTGAAGCCGAAGGGATTGAACATTAAACATCTATTGCTTGAACACCCGAACAAAACGGCGTTGTTGAAAGACGAAACCGTACTTTAGTTGAGGCTGCTCGAACATTACTATCCGCTTCAAAACTACCACTATACTTTTGGGCCGAAGCCGTGTCAACCGCATGCTACACACAAAACCGATCCTTAATTATCCCAAGACACGAAAAGACACCATATCACATAATTCATGATCGAAAACCTTCACTCAAACACCTTCATGTTTTTGGATGTACGTGTTACATTATTCGATGTTGAAAATCTGGACAAGATGAAAGAGAAAGGTGATGCATGTATTCTTGTGGGATATGTAACTCAGTCTAAGGGATATAGAGTGTACAACAAGAGAACAAAATTGATTGTCGAGACCATTCACATTCGATTTGATGAATTACAAGAGATGGCACTTGAACAAAACAGTTTAAGTCCTGATCCACAACGACAAACGATTTCCGTTCATAACCGCACGGAACTCGGAACTCAAGACCACAACAATGAACCGTCAAGTTCAACGATGGTTCCAGAACATGTTCCTAGAGCTGATATGACAGTCGACACGACAATTGAAGAGCTGGAAATGTTATATGGACCAATGTATGATGAATATTTCACGGGGGAGAAACAAGTTGTATCAAAGTCTTCCGCTGTCACTCATGATATGAATGATGATATCGATCATCGTCAACAACCGGATACAACTTCATCTACTTCAACACGAGTTGCTGCAGATTTACCTCCTCAGAATATCACTTTAACAATCGATCCTACAACATCCACAAATACTGTTATTGCTCCAGAGAACACAAATCAAGCAGACGATGCATTATCTGACGAAGACGAATTTATCAACCCATTCGGTACACCGATACACGAAACTGGAGAGTCTTCTACTCGCCATGTTGATCCGTCAAATATGCATACGTTTTACCAACGAAATCCTTCAACACATCATTGGACCCGAGATCATCCTTTGGTTCACGTAATTGGAAACCCTTCACAGCCCGTTCACACAAGACGACAGTTTCACACCGATGGCGATGTTTGTATGTTCACACTCGCCGTGAGTACAGCTGAACCAAAAAACATCAAAGAAGCCATGACTGATCATGCTTGGATTGAATCGATGACGGATGAACTTCAACAATTTTAAAGACTTAAAGTCTGGGAACTTGTTGACAGACCATACGATGTAATACCATTAAATCTTCGATGGATCTGTAAAAACAAGATGGATGAAGAGAACACGATCATCAAGAATAAATCTCGGCTAGTGGCTAAAGGGTATTGACAGAAAGAGGGTATTGATTTTGAAGAATCATTTGCACCAGTAGCTCAAATGGAAGCGGTCAGGATTTTTCTTGCTTATGCTGCACATAAGGGGTTGATTGTCTATCATATGGACGTAAAGACGGCGTTTCTTAACGGTCCTTTGAAGGAAGAAGTCTATGTGACACAGCCGGAAGGATTCGTCAATCCTTATTATCCTGACAAGGTGTATCGTCTCCACAAAGCACTTTATGGACTCAAGCAAGCTCCAAGGGCGTGGTACGACGAGCTCTCGAAATTTCTGGTCTCCAAAGGTTTCTCAAAAGGTTCCATTGATTTAACTTTGTTCACTTATAAATATGGGGATGACATTTTGCTTGTGCAGATTTATGTTGATGACATCATTTTCGGGTCTACAAACCCAAAACTTTCAAAATGGTTTGAAAAAGTAATGCATAGTAGATTTAAAATGTCTATGATGGGCGAACTAAAACTCTTTCTAGGAATTCAAGTTCATCAATCCCCAAGTGGTATCTTCATTAACCAAGCTAAGTATTGTCAAGAGATAATCACAAAGCATGGTATGACATCATGTGACCCCGTTGGGACACCATTATCAACCACATCTCTAGATGCTGATTTGGAGGGATTACACATAGATCAAACGAGATATCGTTCCATGATCGGGTCTCTCATGTACTTAACAGCAAGCAGACCTGATATACATCATGCTACATGTTATTGTGCACGATATCAAGCACGACCCACTGAAAATCACCTCAAGGAGGTTAAACGGATCTTTCGGTACCTTAAGAATACCATTCACATGGGACTCTGGTATCCGAGGGAAACCTGTTTCTTTCTAACGGTCTATTCAGATTCTGATCATGCAGGGTGTCTTGATACACAAAAAAGTACTTCTGGTGGTGCACAATTCCTAGGTCAAGATAAGCTTGTAGGATGGTCTTCCAAGAAGCAGGATTGCACGTCACTTTCATCAACCGAAGCGGAGTATGTGTCTATATCTGCCTGTTGTGCTCAAGTTCTTTGGATGAGAACACAACTCATGGATTATGGCTTCCACTTTGATAAAGTACCTATGTAGTGTGACTCAAAGTCAGCTATAGCCATCTCCTGCAATCCGGTACAGCATTCCCGCACGAAGCACATTGATGTCAGATATCACTTCATAAAGGAACAAGTTGAAAAGGGTATTGTTGAATTATACTTTGTTGGAACTGATTACCAATTAGCTGACTTGTTTACAAAAGCTCTTTCGAAAGAGAGGTTTGCGTACTTGTTAGGCAAATTGGTATGAGATGTTTGACTCCAGCAGAACTGGAGATTCTGGCAAAGAAGCCTGCTTGATTCATCTATCAAACATCTATCTTGTAAATATTAATGAAAAAGCAAAATACAAAATTAAAAAATATTTGATAATCCAAAAATATTCTTCTCGACATGTCTTTCAGTATCGATAATATGGACGTACCTAGAAATGTCGCTCAATAACGACACGGGTGTGTACATAAAGCTCGAATGAAAGTTGTAAATATTTTTCAAAACATGTCATTTCTATCCTTTTTTAATGGAAATTGACTATTTTGGACAATACTTCCAACAACGGGTAGAGCAATCTATCTTGGGTTGAGCTTGTCACAAAACATTCCACGTTTTGAGCTCAACACAATGGCTTGTAATCACTTTCAGATTGCAACCCGGATCTAAATTCACGGGGGAGTGTACGCTTTTGTGCTCTTACCCTTAGCAAAAGAAGTTAAATCTTCTTACACTTGAGTGGATTCGTCAAGACATTCAAAGTATATGAACTCAAGTTTATGCTTTAGAAAAACCTTTTCGTCAAAAAGAATTGATTTTTCAAAAAGCGTTGAACACAATGTTTTCAAGAATTTCTCAATGATATTCAAAATCTTTCAAAAATTGTGTGAATCAACAACTCCTATCCTCAAAAGTTTAATGTGGATCAAATCCTCGTAATGACAATTCCATTGGATCAATTTTTGAGGGGGAGCTTTCCAAAATTCATGCTAAGTTTGACACATCTTTCTCTCGAAGATTTTCAAGACTATTTTTCAAAATATATTTTAATCAAATTTGGTATCTCTAATATCAAAAGATTTTATATATTAGAGATAGGGGAGAAAATGTGATTAAAATGTGATCTAAAAGACTCAAGAACTAATGGTTACGATCAAATACCCACAACATCTTTAATTCACGACGTTAGTGGTGTCAAAAGGGTGGTTAGGTTTAAGTCCTATGATCCAACCAGAACCGGAGGGATCTTCCCAGGGACAATCCAATAGATTATTAGAAGTCCTTAGGAAAGATGGAGTAGAATGTGAACGAAGCTGAATGCCGACTAAATACTGATGATAGCACTGGAACAATCACAACAAGGTGCTATTAATGATGTCTTGGTAAGCATTGAAGGGGTTGAAGAATGAAAAAGAAATGTAAGGATAAAGGGTCTAAAGAAAGAAGCCCTTCATACAACTTAGGCAGAAACCGGGTCAACACATCATGAAGATAAACTCATCATGGACCCAGTGATGTGAAGCACATCCCTTTCCTAGCTACTCAGGCTTCTCTCAAAAGAAGTTTGTTTTATTGTCACGGAGATCAACATGACTTCTATTGACTTTCTCACTCCGAGATAGTTGATATTGAATAGGTGGCATCTGCTCCAGCCTCCGACCACTAAAAGTGCACAAATCGAGTCTAGAGCCAAGAGATCAATCAAATCTCGTTAGGACACACTGATGAAGATCAACAGAGTCCTACGCTATATCCTTGTGATATTTCTAGAACACTCAGAGTGATACTACTTAGTATTCACAATGATGGGTGGAAATCCTTCCAGTGTTAACATCAAACAACACTGCGGTAGGTCATATGCAAGATTCTTTATGAATTGAACATGTGTAAAACTGAAAAGCAACAGTGGTTTGATTCTGAATTGATTCAAACTCGTTTCAGGTTTCTACGCAATATCTTTATGGTCTTGCCAGAAAATTCAGAGTGATATTCATTAATATTCACAGTGACGAATGGAAATCCTTCTAGCGTCAACATCCAACAGCGCTACGGTAGGTGACTTGCGAGATTCTTATGAATCAAACTTGTGTCAACTGGAAAGCAACAATGGTAAGATTCTTAATGAATCAAACTTGTTCCAGGAATTTGAATTGACGACTTTAATCAAGCGGATATTTATCCAATTGATTCACTCTTTATGTTCGCAGTCTTGCTTTAAGACGGTCGAGTAAAGAGAACGGCTAGTACTGCCGCAAAACCCTGTCAAGGAGATTCTTAATTGAATCTACCTAATCACAAGTATGGTATTTAATATCGTATAACGGTCTTCACCGACCTGAGGTAAAACGCTACCGAATTAGGACGAATGTCAAAGCCATTCAGTCCGTGTCTATGTTTTATCTCGAGAAGGTGGCATCACGGTGTATTCAGCAAAGTCAAAGATTCAAAACCACATATTCATGCACAAAGACTTATTCACAATTAATGGTATGAGCATGTGGATAAAGACACAAGATCGCAAGATGGCAAAGACAAGTCAAGAATGATTGGAAGATCTCAAGATAAAAGACTGTTAGAAATACGTTTTACGTATATTAGAAGTATCGGTCACTCCACAATATTATTTATGTTGTAATAGCTCGTAGTTAACAAATAGTTATTAGTTGCTTATTAAGTTAAGTAAGAACCGGTCCATGGGCTTGTCATGGACCGGCCCAAGCCCAATGTAAGCTTGGAAGTATAAATACCCCTTTCCACCATGGAAAGGGGTTGGTTGTTGTCATTTTGCTAGTTCCATTTATTGAAATAACACATAGTTTTCTCTCACTTTCTCTCTCTTGTTTCTCTCTCTAGAAAATAACAAACCCTTTCATAGATTCATAGGTTATCAATATTCTACATTTGGTATCAGAGCTATGGGGTGATTTAAGGTAGTGATTTGTGTGGTTTTTTAGTTTTTTATTGTATTAGTGTTCTTTAAGAAGATTCATCTTGATTCTTGGTGTTTTTGGTGTTTTTGTGATTGGGATTAGTGGATAAGTATTAGTTTTTACTTATTATTGTAGAAATCACAAAACTTTTTGGGTTATTTGGTCAAAATCTGGGTTTAATCTTCATATTAGTGGTCGACTGTTCATCGGAACAAGGTTTCTGATTACCCAGCAAAAGTTCCGAACCAACAAGTTCCGGATCAACCAAAAGTTCCGAACCAAGAAGTTCCGAACGAAAAAGTTCCGGATCAAGAAAGTTCCGGATCAAGAAAGTTCTGGATCAAGAAAGTTCCGAACCAAGGAAAGTTCCGAACCAAGGAAAGTTCCGAACCAAGGAAACTTCCGAATCAAGAACTTCCGGATCAAGATCTTCCGAACCAAGAAGTTCCGAACCAAGAAGTTCCGAACCAAGAAGTTCCGAACCAAGAACTTCCGGATCAAGAAGTTCCGGATCAAGCCAAAAGTTCCGAATCAAGAAGTTCCGGATCAAGCAAAAAGTTCCGAACCAAGAAGTTTCGAACCAAGAAGTTCCGAACCAAGAAGTTCCGAATCAAAACTTCCGAATCAACAAAAAGTTCCGAATCAAGGGTTATTTTGCTTGTTTTTTCGACGATTTTTTAGAGGATTTAATCTTGGTTTCTTACAACAAAAACACAACACAATTCACAAGCTTTACTTCACTGCTCGATCAACCGATAATCTTTGTCTCTTTGAAGTTAACAAAATGAATCCGAATTCAGTAATGCCTCAGATGACATCACTTACGGATATTTCCGTCATTACGGGAACGGATAATCGCCCGCCAATGCTCATCAAAGAAGTTTTTGAAGCATGGCAAGGCTGGATGATGTCTTATCTTAAGAGAAAACCGGTTTATGGGAGGCTTATGGTTAAGTCAATCTTAAATGGTCCACTTGACTATGGTACCATCGTGGCTAACAATGTGTCTCGACCAAGAGAATTTGAAGAACTTACACCAGCTCAACAACTTGTTGCCGATGCAGACGAGAAAGCTCTTCAAACAATTCTCCAAGCTCTTCCCCATGACATCTATAGGATGGTAAGTCAGTATACGGTGGCAAAGGATTTATGGGAACGTCTTAAGGTGTTGCTACAAGGTACGTCTCTCACCAAACAAGAAAGGGAATGTCAGTTGTATGACCTGTTTGACAGATTCACTTACAACCCAGGGGAAACGCTTCACGATTATTACTTCAGATTCACCACACTCATGAATGATCTGAATGTATACAATTTGGTGATTGCTCCATTCCAGGTTAACACCAAATTCTTGAATACTTTACCTCAAGCTGAATGGGGTGAGTATATTACCGATGTTAAGTTAACCAGGGATCTGCATAAGTGCAATTTGGATCAACTATATGCTTTTCTTCAGCAGCATGAGAAACATGTGATCATGCACCGTTCTCCACGAGGTATGTATCCTGATTCATTAGCTTTGATGGCGAATCAACCAAGCTTGTCTCACAACAACACTCCTTATATTTTGGGACATCAAGCCTATCATCCATCACCTTACATGACACCAACCTTTCCCCAATACTCGATTCTACCACAACCACCCACCTCACATCAGCAACAATATCGGTTTAGTGCACCTTCATCACAATATGCTACACAACCTCACCCAGCTAGTATTGCACCTTATGCTCAATCTTCATATTCTTCTTATCAAGAGAATGCAGCATATCCAACAAGCTACCCTGATCAAATGAGTATTCCTTCTAGTGATTATGCAGCTCATCAAGACCAAGCAATGTACTGTGATGATGAGGAAGTACCCGTTCCTGTATTCAAACAAGGTGCTGATCCAGTTGAAGTGTTAACCACTATGTCTGCTTATCTTACAAGGACTCTAAGCAAACGAGGATTTAGGGGATCAGCTCCTACCAACAATCAGTTGAGGAATTCATCAAATTCTCGCCAACAAGCTACTATTGAGAATGGCAGGGTAATGGTTCAGCCTATTCAACCATATCAGGGGAGACCTACCACATCAACTACCAATGCTCGCACAGTCAATCAGGCTCCAATGGTCAATCCTGCTCCACGAGCTAATTCCACGGGCAAATTGCGAATGATTACATGCTACAACTGCAAGGAAGAGGGTCACATGTCCAGGGATTGTAAGAAACCCAAGAGGAGAAGGGATGGACAATGGTTTGCAGAAAAGATCTATCTGGTGAATGCTCAGGCACAAGGAAGGGAACTTGATGAAGAGGAGCTTGCATTTCTTGTTGATCCAGGGATTGCTGAACAAGACACGACCACCACACAGAATGCAGCATACCAAGCAGATGATCTCGATGCGTATGACTCAGACTGTGATGACTTTCAATCTGCAAAGGCTGCTCTCATGGCAACTATCTCCAGCTTAGGGCCAGAAAAGAGATCTGAGGTACTTATTAATACCACCGATAATACCACTGATGCTAGTATTCAACCACATCAAGTTGTGCAAGAGAGTGCTGATTCGAATGAATCTTCGGTGGTGAGTCTTTCAAATGAGGAGACAAACAATGATAGCAATATCAATGTGAGTCCCCAGACTTTGAGTGAATCACAACCGGGACCCATTTCGCATACGCCTACTCCTGCTCAACAAGATTTGGTCATGGTTCCTGCTACATTACTTAGCCAAATGAATGCTTCAATCTTAGAAACCTTAGCTAAGAATAAGAATTTGTCTGATGAGCTTGCCTTAAGCAATGAGAAAGTTCAAACCTTGGAACTAGTGCCTTCATCTAGTGTTCTAACTAATCCCGAATATGATCACTTTAGAAACAAACAAATGGGTCACTTGCAAGAAATAGAAAACTTAAGAGCAAATCTGTCTAATGAACTTCAAGCAAAGGAGTTAGTGGTCACTAATTTTCAAAAACTTCAAACGGATTTTGAATCACTCGAGTCTAAGAAGAATGAAATGGAGATTAATGCTACTAATAAGATTAGAAGTCTAGATTACTTGTTGTTAAGACAATACGCTGCTTCTCAACTAGTGCACTTATTTGATGCTTCGTTTAGAGAATTTAACTTATCTCGTCAAAAAGGCCTTCCCCCTAATCCACGATATGTAAAACAAGCTTTAAGACATAGTCCTAGACTTTATAATGCAACTCAATTAGGATTGGCCTTAGACCCGATTGTTTTTCCCGATGATCGAACAAGTAAGGATCTAGTTGATGAGGATCGGTCATACAATTCTGCAAAATATCCCGAGTGTGATTATTTTAAATTGAATAAGGAGCTTGCAAAAACGGATTTTAGAATTCGCTTCCATATGGACAAAGATCTCATAACAGCACCGACCTACATATTAGATGAAGAAAACCCTAGTACATTTCCTACACTTGTCAATATGGAAGGTCCTAAGGAAATTCCAAAGGATCTTCCACCTGTTAGCACTGTATGGTTAAACTTGCAAGAGATTAATCAAAACTTTACTAATTTTGACAAGGTCATTTTGGAATGTACGACTTCAAATGGCTTAAATGCCGGAGAATGGGCTTTCGAACATATGAACGAGGTGTTTAAAAATGAGATCAATCCGTTTGTCGAAAGTCTAAAAGGAACTTTTGCATGTCTTAAGGAAAATCTTGTGTTTGAAATTGGTGAAGTTCAAAAAGTGTTTTATGAAATGGACACCGCTTACGAACTACAACTAATTGAAAAAGAAAAGATTTTAACCGAATATGACGGATTCTTGTCTGCAGTAATCTCGTGTGATGTGCTTACTACTGTAAATGTTAATTATTCGAATGAGCTTACATCCGCTATGATTAATTGTGATGATGTGCATATATGTGATGATGTTTGTGATCTCTCTGTAAATGTTGCTGATACTGTAAATGAGGTAGATAATCATTCTTGTCACGAATCTAACGCTGAGTTTTTAAAGCTACAAGATTCTTACAATTTACTTTCAAAACGCTTTAATCAACTAGAACAACATTGTATATCTTTAGAATTAAAACAACAAACTCAAAATGAGGATCTTTTGATATCAAATGGTTGTGAAAACGGTGTTGAGACGAGTGACAAGATGATTGCAATTGTTAAGACATTAGAGGAAGAAATCATGAGATTGAAGAGAGATGTGTCATCAAATGAAACATTAAAATTGGAACTAGAGGCTGCAGAGTCTAAAAACCAAGTCTTAGAAATTAGACTTTCGTCTGTTCTAGGGGAGATGGATCGGACAAGACAGGGATTATCCGCTCTTTATGGTTCACTAGAAGAACGCTTCGCTTTTAATGCGGCACAGCAACAATCTTATGTTGAACAACTGAACCAAAAGTGCGAGGAAATCTCTGATTTGAACATCCTGCTCATTGACAAAAATATGGTTTTGGCTGAGTTAAAGGAGACACTTCTTCTCACCCGACAAGAAGTTGTTGATAACTTAGCTACCGACTCTGCACCGTCCACTAGTGCTCCAACAACCAAGTCAGTAGTGCTTTATAAGATTCCGCTTCATAAGAGAAACCCAGTTACCTATGATGATTATATGAGGAATGCCATTAAGCATGTCGATCTTCTTAGGGATATTTTTGACGATCTTTATGCCTTAGATCCCTCAAGTAGCGACTATTATTCGGCTCATGAATATATTAAGCGAGTTCAATATTGCTTAGCATATTTACAATACATAGGTACACCAGGTTCTGCACTACTTAATAATAGGCCCATTGCTGTAACTCCATTTAATAAGACTCCAGGAGCAAAACCGTCATTGGCACAATCAAGTAAGGCACCTTTAAAATCTGTTGCTAATATTCCCACTTTGCCTTCTACAGGATTAAAAGAGACTACTAAGGCTAAAGGATCGCCACTCAAGAAAGATAAGATCAAGCCCTCCACTAGTAGTGCCAAAAAGAAGAAAGTAGAAGTTCACAATAGGAATGCAAGTTCAGTTTTAAATAAAAAGAATCATGTTAAGACTAAAAGCTCTGCGCCTGTGCAGAAGCCAAAACCATTCGTGAATTCTGATTTAAATTGTTGGAATTGTAATGAATGTATGTTTTCCCAACGTCATGATTTGTGTCTGATTGATCATGTGAATGAAATGAATGCTATTAAGAATGGTCTTGAATGGAAGCCAACGGGTAGAACTCGTGCCCAAGTTGGCTGGCAATGGCGTCCCACTGGTAGGACCTTTACATTAGATGGAAAAATGTGCCCTTTAACTAGGAATGCATCCATTGACGTTAGGTCTGAGCGTCCTTTAGTTAGGAACACTCGCACTCAAGTATGGAAACAGCGCCCTTTAATTAGGTCAGCCCCCACTATAGTGCCTATCAGTGAAGAAATACCTCAGGATTTAAGCCAACTAGAATCTACACCACCTATTAAGAAAAAGAAGGCTAGGAAATCTAAGAAACCTAGAGTTAGAAAATCTAAGATTATTAAATCTGTACCTGCTAATAACAAGGAACACTCAGATTCCGATACCTCTACATTGTCTTCGTGTGGTGATATTTTCAGGTGGTCCAAATCATCCTGTGGTATTTGGACTCCGGTTGTTCAAAACATATGACCGGAAATCGCTCGATGCTCCGAAATTTCGTCAGCAAGTTTCTTGGTACGGTTAAATTCGGGAATGATCATATAGCAAAGATAATGGGGTATGGTGAATATCAGATTGGAAACGTGACGATTTCAAGGGTATACTATGTAGAAGGTCTTGGTCATAATTTATTTTCAGTAGGACAGTTTTGTGATTCCAACCTTGAGGTTGCTTTTCGACAACACACTTGTTTCATCCACAACTTGGAAGGAAAAGATTTGTTGAAGGGATCTCGTGGTGCAAATCTATATACCTTTTCCTTACAAGACATGATGGCCGCCTCTCCAGTATGTCTTCTCTCTAAAGCATCTAAGACCAAGTCATGGTTATGGCATCGCAGATTATCTCATCTTAACTTTGATGCTATTAATCATCTGGCTAAAAACGATTTAGTTCGTGGTCTTCCAAAGCTTAAATTTCACAAGGACCATTTATGTTCCGCGTGTTCAAGGGGGAAAAGTACCAAGAAATCTTACAAGCCCAAAGCTGAAGACACCAATCAAGAAAAACTTCATCTTTTGCATATGGATCTTTGTGGGCCAATGAGAACTGAAAGTGTGAGCGGTAAGAAATTCATTCTGGTAATTGTGGATGATTTCTCCAGGTTTACATGGGTTAGATTTCTACGTACAAAGGATGAAGCACCGAAGGCTATCATCACTTTTCTGAAATTCATTCAGGTACGTTTGAATACTACTGTCCGCCGTATTCGTACAGACAATGGTACAGAGTTCGTCAACCAGACTCTTCGTGATTATTATGAAGGAGTTGGTATCTCACATGAAACATCCGCTGCACGCACTCCACAACAAAAGGTGTCGTTGAAAGACGGAATCGTACACTTATGGAAGCTGCTAGGACTATGCTTATTTACGCGAACGCTCCATTGTTCTTGTGGGCAGAGGCTATATCTACTGCATGTTTCACCCAAAACCGTTCTATCATTCGGAAACGCCATGGAAAAACACCTTATGAGCTTCTACATGACCATAAACCCGATGTTTCATTTTTTCATGTGTTTGGTGCTCTTTGTTATCCAAACATCAATAGTGAGAACTTGGGTAAGCTTCAACCGAAAGCCGATATAGGTATTTTCATTGGTTACTCACCGTCCAAGAAGGCATACCGAATCTATAACCGTCGTCTTGGCAAGATTGTAGAAACTATAGACGCCGATTTCGATGAGCTGACAGCGATGGCTTCTGAGCAACACAGCTCTGAACCCGCGCTTCATGAGATGGGAACCGGTGCTATTAGTTCCGGATTAGTTCCCAATAATCCTACTTCTACATCATTTTTACCACCATCAAGGCCCGAGTGGGATAAACTGTTTCAACCGTTGTTTGACGAATTCTTTGATCCCCCAAATGATGAAGTTCCAGCACCTGTAGTGATACCTCCAATCCCTGAAGTTATTGCTCCTGCAAATGAAGCTTTATCTAATGCATCTTCAATTCACATTGAACCGGATGCACCTTCACGAAGTGATTCTCAAACTACACCTGAATCATCACCCCTACTTGTGCCTAATGATGTGGAAGAGGATTCTATTGATCACGACTTGGAATATGCTCACCTGCAAGAGCTTCCTTTCTTTGGTGTAGCGATACCTGAAAACCCTTCAGCCGCGTCTACCTCAGAAGAAGCTCCTTCTATTGTTCACTCCAGACCACCTAGGATTGAAAACCATAGCACTAAATGGACAAAAGATCACCCAATTAGGAATGTTATTGGAGATCTAGATCGACCAGTCTCTACACGCCATCAATTACAAGAGAGTGCACTTTATTGCTACTTTGATGCATTTCTTTCTGAAGTTGAACCTAAAAATTGGCAGCAGGCTATGACCCAATCATCTTGGATTGAAGCTATGCAGGAGGAACTAAATGAATTCCAACGACTTGAAGTATGGGAATTGGTTCCTCTCCCTGACAAGGTTAACATCCTTACTTTGTTATGGGTTTATAAGGTTAAACTTGATGAGATGGGTGCGGTATTGAAGAATAAGGCTAGATTGGTTGCTAGAGGATATAAACAAGCCTTGGGTATAGACTTTGAAGAATATTTTGCTCCTGTGGCAAGATTGGAGGCGATTAGACTATTCCTTGCGTATGCTGCTCATATGAACATGATCGTCTATCAAATGGATGTGAAGACGACATTTTTGAACGGTGAACTAAGGGAAGAAGTCTATGTTAGTCAGCCGGATGGGTTCGTTAGCACGGAGTTTCCTAATCATGTGTACAAGCTTAAGAAGGCTCTCTATGGGTTGAAACAAGCTCCACGCGCGTGGTATGATCTCCTGTCCACATATCTCATTTCGGAAGGCTTCTCCAGAGGCAAGGTGGACCCCACTCTATTCACTCTCAAGGAAGGCAACGACATGATTCTGGTACAAATTTATGTTGATGATATAATATTTGCTGCCACTAACATAGAATTGTCAAATCGCTTTGAGAAGATAATGTCCACACGCTTTCAGATGTCGATGATGGGAAAAATTTCATTTTTCTTAGGATTACAGATTTCTCAGAATCCCAGAGGCATCTTTATTAATCAATCCAAATATGCTCTAGAATCTCTTAAGAAATATAACTTTGAAAATTGTGACCCCGTGGACACTCCAATGGTGGAGAAATCCAAGTTAGATGAAGATAGGAATGGGACTATTGTCGATCCAAAACTTTACCGTGGGATGATCGGCACCCTTCTATATCTGACTGCTAGCAGGCCTGATTTGCAATTTGCTGTATGCATGTGTGCCCGGTATCAGGCTCGGCCTACCGAAAAGCACCTACATGTTGTGAAAAGGATCTTTCGGTATCTAAAAGGAACACTTCATCGTGGTCTATGGTATCCGAAAGATTCCTCTATTGCATTAATATCATACGCAGATGCCGATCATGCTGGATGTCAAGACACGAGGCGTAGCACTTTTGGATCTGTGCAACTTCTTGGAGATAGATTGATCAGTTGGTCTTCAAAAAGGCAGAAAAGCGCTGCAATATCAAGCACGGAGGCTGAATACATCGCCATGTACGGTTGTTGTGCTCAAGTCCTTTGGATGAGATCACAATTAACTGACTACGGTTTGGGATTTAACAAAATCCCGATGTATTGTGACAACAAGAGCGCCATTGCCCTTTGCTGCAACTATGTTCAACACTCCCGGGCCAAGCACATAGACATTCGCTACCATTTCATTAAAGAGCAGGCGGAGAACGGAGTGATCGAGCTGTATTTTGTCACTACTGAGTACCAGCTGGCGGATATGTTCACCAAAGCCTTAGATCGAGGACGAATCGAGTTTTTGATCGACAAGCTTGGCATGAAATCATTCACTCCAGCGACTCTCAAAGAGTTGGCAGAAGAATCAGCTGAATAGTCGTGGTAAACTATTCAGAGTATCCTTTGTTCGTGATCATGTATATTATAGTAAATATATAAACCACAAAAGAAAAATACAAAAATATAAAACCAACAAAAACCATAAAAAAATATAAAACCTAGAAAAACCATAAAAAATATAAAATCCAGAAAATCCAAAAATATTTTTTGTTTTTAAATCGGGCATGTCTTTTAGTACGGTAATATTTACGGCCTTAGAAATGTCGATCAATATTGACACGGTGCCATAAATAGAGTCCGTATAAAAGTTGTATATTTAAACATCCCCACAATGGCCACGAATTTATGTACGTCTCAGTGCATTAATTTGTTAAAATAAGAGAAATCTTATTGTCACCACGAATCAAACTTCTTCAAGATACAAATTGGAAATGCTTTCATCAATATTTGACTCTTTAAACAATGACTACAACTCTTTAAATAGAAAACAGGTCATCGTTTAAGGGGGAGAAAATATTAATATCATCTTCGTCATTAAATTGATTTTCAAAAGAGATTGTGGAAAATTAAGGGCTAAATGGTAATTGAGTGGTTTTGCTTTAGAATACGACTTGTGTTCGTTCAATGTGATAGGAATGGCTTTAAGATCTTGGAGTTTTGCTAATAGATCGATACTTAAGTTGTGTGAGATTGTCGAGTTTAGTTTAACTAAGCAAAATTAAGTCGACTAAACTTATCAATGGAAAAGTAAGATGAAATGAAAAAGTTAGAAACAAAAAGGAAAAGAATAGAAGAATATAGGGTCAAAAGTGACAATGGGTATAAGTTGAAAAAAATCTGACCTAAGTCAAATATAAACCCCCCCCCCCCCCCCCCCCCGCCCCCCTTTCCCTTTTCACTGTTTATCTCTATTTCATTATTCTGCCGCCATTGTTAACACACACAAGCACTCAAATCTTTCGTTTATTCATCCAACCGGTTCATTAAATCTACAAGGTAATAACATCTATATTTAACTTATAATTCGTTAAATTCATCATCTAAATCTTGTTAAATTAATTCGGGTAGCAAACTTTACCAGATCTAGGGTTTATTTGCCAATTTAGGATTAATTGTTTTAGATTTGTGGTGGGTTTTGTGCGGATTAGCATGATATGATGTTTAAATGCCTTAGATTGCCTTAGAAACTCACAAACGCGCTTAGAATTAACCTCATAGGTTGTGTTTTGATGTTCCGGATGAACTAGGATATAAACTTCCGAATGAAGGACATTTTGAACAAAACTTCCGAATGAAGGATTTTTCTGAAAAACTTCCGAATGAGGAAGTTCCGAATGAAGGACTTCCGAATGAAGGAAGTTCCGAATGAAGAACTTCCGAATGAAGAACTTCCGAATGAAGAAGTTCCAAATGAAGAACTTCTGAATGAAGAAGTTCCGAATGAAGAACTTCCGAATGAAGGAAGTTCCGAATGAAGAACTTCCGAATGAAGGAAGTTCCGAATGAAGAAATTCCGAATGAAGAAGTTCCGAATGAAGAAGTTCCGAATGAAGAAGTTCCGAATGAAGAACTTCTGAATGAAGAAGTTCCGAATGAAGAACTTCCGAATGAAGAAGTTCCGAATGAAGAACTTCCGAATGAAGAAGTTCCGAATGAAGAACTTCCGAATGAAGAAGTTCCGAATGAAGGACTTCCGAATGAAGAAGTTCCTAATGAAGAACTTCCGAATGAAGGAAGTTCCGAATGAAGAACTTCCGGATGAAGGAAGTTCCGAATGAAGAACTTCCGGATGAAGAAGTTCCGAATGAAGGAAAGTTCCGGATGAAGAGTTGTTTGATTAATATTGTTTGCCTGTTATATGTACTTGTTGTATTATGTTATGAAATGTGTTATGCTTAGAAGTAAGAATGATATATATCTATATGTTTTTGTGCATCAACCTTTCATGTCTTATCTTAAGAAAATACAATGACTAATCCAACAGTACAAGCAATCCAAGACTCTAGAGAAGCCGCTATTGCTAAAGCACGAACCCTTAAGTTTATACCCAACAACTACCGGCTGAAGCAAGTCTCAAAATCCACTCACCATGGATTTAAAGTAGCCATCGCAATCCTTGATCAATCCCATTTTAAGAATGCTCTAAGAAGTAGTGCCTCGGTGCCTTATGATTATATGTATGAATTTTGGGCTACCAAGGAAATCACTTCAAACAAGATCACCTTCACCATCGACAACAAGCAGCAGACGCTCACAGTTTCAGACTTCCGTAAGATTTTTGGTATACGGGATACACCCAAAGGCATGTCATTCTCGAGGGATCCTACTAAAGATGAACTCATGGAGTTATTTGACGCTCTTGGATGTCCGGAAATACGAGTTGTGTCTGAGTTTACCACTGCTAAAGTAGGACAACCTTGGAGAGCATTGTTGGGTATTCTCAGTAGATGTCTTACACCCAAAACAAGTGGCCATGATGCTTTGCGCAGTCCTATAATAAACCTCTTCTATGGCATGTACAAAGCTGCAAATGTAGATTATGCATTGTTGATATGGGAGGAATTCACCTTTCAACTCTTCCATAACAAGAAGCTGAAGACAAATTTCTTTCCTTATCCAAGGTTTATCAAGCTTATCATTAATTATTTTATGAAAAATGATGCTACTATTGATAGGCGTGCAGCAAGTCGTTATCACACTGAAGAAGCTGATGATACTGTGGATCTGAGGCATGAAGGACCGTCTGGTGGTGTGATTCCGGGTCCTATTCCCGATTATCTTCTGACGGAGAAAATCAAAGGTTCTGCTGATTACAAGCTACTGCAGCTAGAAATCAAGAAGCTGAAAGCAAACCTTCAGACTGGAGAAGACTCGTCTACAACGGTCAAGAGTAAAGGTAAACGCAAACAACCAGCTGCGTTACCTGAACCCGAAACCAAGAAGAAGAAGACTGAGGGTAAGAAGGGAAAGGGTAAGGCTGCTGAGATGGTTTTACGTGACGAAGAAGATGTTGTTGATCCTGCTCTTGACAAGACAGAGAAACAAATGATGAAGATAGCAATTCAAAGGAGTAGGAAAGATACTGGCGGTAGTGGTTCAGGTGCAAGGGTAAATGTTGAAGAAGAGTACCAGGAACCAGATGATATTTATGAGTTTGGGTCACCTGAACATTATTCCACTTCGAAGGAGCCATCAATCCCTATTTCAGCAAGTGTGGAAAAGGAGTCTGTTGCTCCTACGATCATGGTGTCAACTCAACCTTTAGCAACTCAACCTCCACCAATACAACCCTTACCAACCAGACCGGCTTCAACACCATTTCTTCCACCACCTATAACTCCCATCCTTAGTATCGCAGTAACAACCGAGCCTCTTCAATCAACCCAGAGCAGCTCAGCAACATCTACAATGGCTGCATTGGTGATGGCCGAAATGTTGGATAAACATGTGGATAATCACAAACGAGAAATGGATGAACTTCGCCAAGAGTTACAAAGACGAGCTCAAAGTGAAGAAGCTTCTAGGAAAGCCCAAGAGGAGATGATTCCTAAGTTCGCTGCAGATATGGAGTTGACTCGAAAAGCACATGCAGAAGAACTAGCTCGGGTTAAGCAGGCTGAGGCTGATAAGCATGCTGCACGTATCACCAGACTTCAAGCGATGAGGGATAAATACAAGGAGAAAAAAGAAGCACTTGAAGCTTCTGTTGAAGAGAGAGTGCAAGAATCCGTCGAATCTATTATGCCTAAACTGCGTGATGAATTGAAGACACTAGCAGCTGATAACTTGATGATCAAGTCATCCAATCCTTCAGAATCCGCCTACAAAATTGCTTATGAGTTAACGGATTTTGAATTAAAGAAGATCCTTAAGGCTCGTATGGTGGAACTTGGATCGTTTGATAAGTCTAGGATTCAACGGGCTCTATACAAATCCCTGAATGACGCTATCATGAAGGATGATAGGTTATTCAAAACGTTTGGAAGTGTGGTACCTTATCACATTCTACCTGAGGAAGAAAGGGAAGAAAGTGAGCAGGAAGAGGGTACTGGTGAAGAGGAAGAGGAAGAAGAAGGAGAAGAAGAGGAAAAGGACGACGATGATGGTGATGATGAGGATAAGGATGAGGATGATGATGACGATGATGATGATGGCGATGATGGTGGTGATGGTAATGAGGAGAGTGTTAGGGGGAGCAACGGGGATAACAATGAGGATGATGATGGGGGTGAACAGCCTAAAGAGGGAGATAAGGTTACCAGCCCCAAGAAAACTGCTAAGACTGGAACCAAGTCCAAGAAAGATGCAGCACAGAAGGACAAATCAACATCATCGGAATCAAGACGATCTAAGTGGCGCCACGATGTGAATGCTACTACGGCGTCTTCGATTCCTGGTACCTCTATTGCTGTATCTTTACCTATTACCACTAACCCCATTAGTTCTGTTGTTGTTGCTCCTGTGATTGCAGAATCAGTAACGGAACCCGAAGCTGCACAACACTCACCCGTTTACGATACTGCCGAAATGCCTGAATCAGAACCAGCAGATGTTCGCACTTCTACTCCTCTACAACAAGCACAACAATCTACGGTTCCTGAACCAAGCACACAAGACTGGGCAGACACGTTGGAGATTGACGAGACTGCACCACCACAGGCTTGGATCACAG
Source organism: Glebionis coronaria (assembly GCA_025667525.1). Lineage (NCBI taxonomy): Eukaryota > Viridiplantae > Streptophyta > Magnoliopsida > Asterales > Asteraceae > Glebionis > Glebionis coronaria. The sequence continues at coordinate 1,533,199 of JANFOE010000322.1, read as the reverse complement.
CAGCAGCGCAATATGATCCGATCATAGACGCTGACAAAGATGTGTTGTATCTCCGTATCCGCAGTCCGATAGACTTATGTGCATTTCTTGCTCATGAGTATAAGACTTCGGTTACTCCATCCTTGGTGAAGAAAGCGCTGAAGGATAAGAGACTTCGTGCCAAAACCCGGTTAACCCGAATGGAGTTCGAGTATTATGCCGATGAGATCCTGAAGGCTCTGAATACCGTTCAACGGCCAGGACTTCATGAATCAGAAAGAGATCCACCTCCAATGGATCCTTCTCAAGATAATCAGATTGCTCTTGACTTCTTCGTCACCAATGATCTTGTGTATCTTCTGAAGGGGTCATCAAAGTAGGCAACCTCCCTGACCTTGCTGAAAGCTGCCAACTGGGGGACAATACCCTTTATCGAGGAAAAGGTAAACCGACTCTGGGTCCCAAAGGTAAATCGTAATTATGATATGTATGCTGTCATAGGTGCATCTCATTGGGACGAACGAGTCCAAAGGGCGTACAAGGGTTGCTGCCTAGTCAATTCTGGAAGTATCGTTAGATCCGATATCCGCATCTCCAGCATTTTAGGGTTGAAAACTGAAGCCAAGAATTGCTATTATCATGTGACGGAGAGTCGTTTGAAAAGGGAGGATGACAGGGAATACAAAATCCAGCAGGGAGATTTTTCCATCATTCGCCTTGAGGATATCGAAGATATGCTGCTTCTGATGACCCGAGATCAACTCACACATATTCCTCGTGAAGACCTCATTGCTTTGAATACAGCACTTCGTATGTTCACACGAAGCGTTGTCATCAAGACACAAGTTGAAGATCTGCAGTTGGGAGTCGAAAGCTATCAAAGGAAGCTTAACCTAACCCGTCCAGTGAATCAAGTGCTACCTCAACATGTAGAAAGATGTCCCTATACCGGCATTTCTGTCCCGAATTACGGCATTTTCTACTTGAACAGTCGAGGTTTATTGAAGTTTATGAGGGTGGGTGAGCTCCATAAGTACAGTGATGGGACTCTTCTACAAGTCAGAGGAAAGTTGGAGCATCTGAACTCGGGTGGGACTTTGCCAGAAATGACGGAGGATTGGCATCCGGGTTACCGGCAGATGGCGAAGTACGTGATCAAGAAGATAGATCAAAAGCTCCGTGAACGTAGATTGATGAGGAGCTTGGAAAGGTTCGTTGGTGGAAGACCATATTTAGTGCACCACAAGCTACTGCAACGATCCATCTAATGGGTCGTACATTTCAGGTCCACTTTATATGGGTTTTCAATTGTGAATATGTATATTTGTGAATATTGTGCATTAATGGCTTGATGTAGTGTTAAAGTATGATAATTTTTCAATAATTTCTCACGAGATTCTAAATCTTTCAAAATATATCATACCAAAGCACTACAACTATCCCTTATTAAATTAAGGGGGAGCAATAACTTGTTCTATGGCCAAACATCGATTTCATTTTTACCCAAAGACCGGTTAATCCATTCAATATCCCAAATATTAATGGTTAACATTTTGGATAAGGGGAGAAAATGGGATTAAGGAGACTTAAGTGATACTTGGCTAAAAGATGAAAAAGACTTAACGATAATCCAACTTAATATGTGTAAAGCACGTGTTAAGGGGGAGCGTTTTTGATGAACAAAACACCTAAGGTACAACTCTTTTGATTTTAATATCACAAGTACCTTATGTGATTTTCAATGATTTTTCATGGTGGCAATTCCTTCCCAAAACACGCTTAATTCACGACGAATGTGGTGACAAAAGGGTGGTAGGAATAGGTTTAGTCCAATGATTCATCAGAGCCGATGGAATCTTCCCAAGGACAATTCCCTAGATAGAATTAGAAGTCCTAGGAAAGATGGAGAAAGAATGTGAACGTAGCTGAATGCCGACCAAGTACTTAAGCTAGCACTGGAACAATCACAACAAGGTGCTAGTGATGACGTATTGGTAAGCATTGAAGGGGTTGAAGAATGAAAAAGAATTGTAAAGATAAAGGGTGTAAAGAAAGCAGCCCTCCTTACAACTTTAGGCAGAAACCGGGTCAATACATATGCTATTGAGGTCATTTTTGCTAATGATTCTCGGTATTGAAGAAAGACATCATGGACCCAGTGATGCAATGCACAACCCTTCCCAGCTAACTCAAATATCTCTCAAAAGGTATTTGTTTTAATCACACGGAGATCAACACGTTATCTATTGGTTTATTCACTCCGAATAGACTGGTATTGAAAAGGTGGCACTCCTCTCCAGCCATCGCTCACTAAATCAAAACGCACAATCGAGTCTAGAGCCAAGAGATCATCAAAAGTCTCATTCGGACACTTTCCATTTATTCCTTGCTTTCTCACACACTGTGAAAAGTAAGAGATTTTCATGAGTCCTACGCAATATTCCTGTAATATTGCCAGAACATCCGAGTAATACGTAAGTATTACAATGAAGATGGAAATCCTGCTTGAGCCAACATCAAACAAGCTCATGGTAGGTTACACGTGCGGTTCTTTTAGAACCAATCTTGTGAAAAACTGGAAGGAAACAGTGGTTTAATTCTTAATTGAACTTAAACTCGTTCCAGGCCTCTTCGCATTATCATATGATCTTGCCAGAACACTCAGAGTGACTCTTTATTGATCACAGTGACGAGTGGAAATCCTTCTAGTGTTAACATCAAACAGCACTTGGTAGGTGACGTGCAAGATTCTTTATGAATTGAGCTCGTGACAACTGGAAAGCAACGATGGTGAAAATCTTAATTGAAATTCACTTGTTCCAGGTTTCATGAATTGACGGCTTCAAATCACAAGGATAATTTATCCAAGTGATTCACTCTTTATGTTCACAGTCAGCTTTGGACGGTCGAATAAAGAGAACGGGTTTACCCGCGAAATCCTGTCAGGAAGTTACTTAATTGAAACTATCCGTCACGGGTAAGATATCTAATATCGTCCAACGGTCTTCACCGACCGGAGGTAAAATGCTACCGAATTAGAATAAAATGTTCAAAGCCATTTTATTCGTATCGTTGCTGTGTACCTGTTAAAGACGGTGGCGTTGCTGTGTACCTGTTGAAGACGGTGGCGTTGCTGTGTACCAGTGAAGACGGTGGTGTTGCGGTGTACCTGTAGAAGTCGTTCCCACATGCTTATGTTTTTCTGCATCAAAGTTTAGCAAAAATTCAAGAAAGTACAAGATAAAGTCTTCCGCTGTACCAAACTCTGAAACTTTCGAGAATTCAACAAAAAGACATAAGTGTGTGGAACATGGAGTCACGAGAAGGCAAATTCACAAGAGAGGCAAAGATCGCATGTGAAAGGCCAAAGAACAATGCTCTCAAGCCAAAGCCAAAAAGATCAAACCAACATATTCACAACAAAAGAAAGAAAAGAAGAAAAGACTACGAGCTAAAGAACGAAGACTTAGTATAGTATGCTAGGTTTAGAACTTTGTAACGTGGAGTGACCTCCCTTAGGGGGAGATTGTTAGAAATACGTTTTACGTATATTAGAAGTATCGGTCACTCCACAATATTATTTATGTTGTAATAGCTCGTAGTTAACAAATAGTTATTAGTTGCTTATTAAGTTAAGTAAGAACCGGTCCATGGGCTTGTCATGGACCGGCCCAAGCCCAATGTAAGCTTGGAAGTATAAATACCCCTTTCCACTATGGAAAGGGGTTGGTTGTTGTCATTTTGATAGTTCCATTTATTGAAATAACACATAGTTTTCTCTCACTTTCTCTCTCTTGTTTCTCTCTCTAGAAAACAACAAACCCCTTCATAGATTCATAGGTTATCAATATTCTACAAAGACTAAGTCGAAAGACAATGACAAAGGCTCAAAGATCACATCATAAAGGAACAAAACTACTGTTACACGTTCAAGACTCACTTATGACGAAATTCATAAATCTCCATTGGAATCCAAATAACGAAGAGTAACGACCTCACATTAGGGGAGATTGTTAGCCTCAAAATTTTGAGTCAAACAAGAATGTTAGGTCATAGGTTATTATAGTAACATTAATTAGGACGTTGTAATAAGTAGTTTATTAGTCGTGGTTTACGGGCTTGGATTTAATCTAATTAAAGTCCAAAAGTCAAGCCCGACCCAATATATAGCCCATTAAAGCCCGCATGTGGGTGGACTATATATACTACCCTCCTAGCATGTTAGGAGGGTGGGATGGTCATTTGTAACTCTAATCTTCTTCTAATCTAATATTCACCAAGTTAATCATCTCCTCTCTCTACTTTCTCTCACTACTTTCTCTCTCTAGGAATCCATCTCTTTTCATCTATTTTCTATCCTTAATCATCATAATAATATGGGACAACACTTATCAACTTGTAACAATTTCATGGGTTGTTTTATGAGCTACTATTTGCAACTTTTTGCAAACCTTTGGCTACTTTATACGTTGTCATAATGTCACCTTATAAATAAATCTGATATTGTTTTACGATTATTGTCACCAATTGTTTTTACTTTGGTCTTATAAAAAAAATTTTGTATCATTAAAAGTTGTTTATTGAATATCTCGCACATTACTTGCATCCTATAAATTTATAAAATATTTTTTAAATTCCATTTTACAAATGGCATGGTTTATATATAAACATAAGAAACGTAATACTAGTTCGACGAAACTAAGCACTGCATTGCTAGTCCTAAATTATACATGACCTGATCACCTATGTCTAATTTAGAAGGAGTCATGCTAGGCTGAATAGTAGTAAACTTAAAAATCTTGATAATAATCAACTTTTTACTTGTATTTATAAAAAAGTTAAATAAAATGAAATAAAGTGAAAATAAGATTTTGAAAGCCTTTATATTTTATGCAAGTAGTACAATTTAGAGACATCCGCATATGCTTTCTTACCTTTTCTGGAACGAATTACGCGCTTATGAGTACGTTTTTACTCAACGACCGTTTTCCTACTTGTTACTTCATCTTATCTCGTGACTAAATTCTTTTGGTCGTTCGTCTAATTACTGACTATTGATATTAGACTTGAAAGTCTTGATGTTTTACCCTTCGATCTCTACCAATCTTATTTATGCGATTGGGTAGATCTTCGGAATGTCTCCACTCGTGAATAATGAATTATCACTAGAGGGATTTTTGTATATCTGGGATGACGTCCGTCACTCTCGTTTGTCTCGAAATCCACTCTTGTGAACTGTGCATTGACTTCTCTCTTTAAACACTAACATTGTTCACTTGATTTATTTTAATTACAAGTGATTATTAAGAATTTTCTTTGGTTCGAATTTTTTGTTGTGTGGATCTTATTTTCGATCATGTATCGACCACCGCGAACTTAATGAGATGAGGTTGGTGAACCACCGACCGCATTAACGAAATTGACAACTTATTAAGAAACCATAACCATATTATCATTATTTTGAAAATGTCCTAACATTTCAACACAATAACCGAACATGCCTTGTATTTTAATCAAGAAAGTACCTCAACCGAGTTTTAAGGTAATACCAAAATCTGGTACGGATAATTGTGACCAACCTTGTTTTAATATTAATTTTTAATTGATTCTTCTCCCTCATTTCCTCCTAATGTGAATTATTATGTTTTAAGGTTACATGATTCGAGATCCCTCGTCGATCGTTAACCTTAAATCATTTTAGCACATCTTGTCCGTTTATCGAGTTCATTTTATCTCATTCTGTTCCTTGTATTGAAATCACTATTTTATTCTGAGTTTAAAATAAATCTCGAGAAGTAGTGTATAAGAAGAAACGAGCCCCGGGACGGTGCTCCCTTAAGGCGACGAGGATGTAAAACCCGTAAAAATAAGGTCATATTTATTTTCTCGTGAATTTTAATTAAATTATATTTTAATTATTTTTCCACTTATTTAAAATGATTTATTTGGATTTATGGAAAATTTTAGATATTTTTCAAATTTAATTTAAGTCATGAAAATTGATTTAAACGCTCTCTCGCATAAATTTTATAAAATCGCGACGGATCGAAGGAACGGGAACCGGAGGCGATATATTTCGGCTTTATTAAGTCTAAAATAACTGTTTTTATAAATTTCTTATTTACGTAAATAAATTTGCACCAAATAGGATTTACTTACGTTTTAGGAATCGAGTCGGGTTAGGAGTATTTTTTAATTTTGGGCTTAAGAGTGCATAAATAAAAGACTTATTAGTGGGCCAAAGCCCAACTCTCCACCCCTCTCTTTTGCACCATCGACCAAAACAAAACACTCTCAACTGTCATAATTTTTATACCAAAAATACACCAAGTTTTCTCGCTACTCTCTTCTTGTTCGACTAACACAGCCAAAAACAGCCCTATAGATCAATTTTTCTTGTTCAATCCTTCAATTAAATCATACCAAAATGATCCTTGGTAAACCCTTATCATAAACCCATGTTTTATTTACACATGCATTGATTTTTGGAAAATTATAAATTTTAAGAATTGGTGTTCTTGTATGTTTGATCTTGGGATTAGACATGCAATATGTTTATTAGTGTTTAGACTTATAGAATTGCTAGAAATTTTGTCCAAGAACACCATTGGTGGCTTGATTGTGCCGCGGCCAAAACATGATACATAGGGATCATGTTGTGGGTTTTAGGTGTTTGGTTATAGTGATTAGCTTTGTTGTTATGATCATTGTTCTTGGATGAATTTTTATTTTTGATCATGCATGATATTAAATTATAGTTTTTTGATCTAATTAGGTTAGTATAGTAAGGATTTTTATTGTTTGGAATGGAATAGAGGTAGTTTAGCTAAGTTGTTTTGATGCCAAATTCGGACAGCATGTATGTGAGCCCAAAACTCACATATTTTCTATTGTAACCTACAATTTTCACAGCTTAAATGGGTTCCTTAGGCCTTTTACATGTTAGTGGTGATTTGGATAGGCACTCAACTCCTCCGGATGAGGAAGTTATGACCTATTTAAGGTCGAAGGCGTATTCTGGGACAGCAGGTTTACATAGCTTGTGGCTACAGGTTATTGACCTCTATTTGTGCATTTTAAGGTTTGTTATAGTATTAGAGATCATATGTGAAGTCCTCTCACTGATCTCTTGTTAATAGCTATCACCAAATGGTTTTTATGACTAAAACGGTAAACACGAGTTTAAAAACAAAATTCTGATTTTGTAACCTTTCAAAGAATGTAACTTACCCGCTAACTGGTAGTAGCTATTTACTCGTGGTTGATATGGGCCGAAATTAGAATCATGAGGCTTTCCAATGGTGGAAATCTCAGTCCCTTAAACCTTATAGGTTAACGGGTTATATTGTCCCAAGTTTGACTAGTGCAGTTTGACCATTAAGTTCTTACGATAGGGCTGTTAGTATTTTAGACTTTTAGAAAGTTTCGTAAACTCTTATATCGAATGGTTGGACATTTTGTAAACTAGATTCCAAGTGTGTTCCACGGGTTTAAAACCCAAAATCATTGGATTTATGATTTAGGAGATATACTCTTCTCAAAACAGTCTCGCCGAATTATTTTGACTTTTACGTCTTTTGTTATGTAAACTTGAGGTGTTTTCTGTGCAAACCGTATTGGATACTTAGTTTAATACTTACAAAATGTAGAATACATCATTTCTACAGGTTGTAAGCTTTGTTTAGCCTTGGTTCACTTTGACTTAGGTGTTGGTGCAAGTTTTTACCCGTAATACATTTTTATCGAATTATTTTCGTATAATTGTTATATAAGCATATAAAACGCGTAGTTAAGGGCCGTGATCACTTTTGTAGGTCATGAATAACCTTGTTGTGATACTATATACTCTTCTACAGCCCGGTTTCATTGTTCATCCATCTTCCGTTCCGTTAGCTTAAAGGTGAGTCTATAGCCTCGTTTTAGCTCATTAAAATATTTTAAAAACCCGCGAGGGGGAATACATGTCTTATAAACTTAGAACACAAGATTTTTATGCTATGCTTGTCCCTATATGAATGGACCCATGGTTGCCTTTAAATTGCATTAAGTGATTGCCTTTGTTAAATCCTCAATTGTGGACCTTTAATTAACCTATGATGGGTTAACCGCTAGTACAATTAATAGATCTATGGGGGAAGTCGCCCCGGTTCAGTTTGTGTGGACTTGTTCATAGAAGCTTATGCCTGACATCCACACTGTATGAACATATTGTATTGAGAAGTCTGGTACGCGGCAATGTGCCTATAGTCTGGAGGTAATGACAATTAATAAATCTCCTGTCTTATTAGACTTACAAGGGAGTGTCTAAGGGTTCGGTTCCATGAGCTTAATGCAATTTATGCTATATACAATTATTATTGTTGATGTAAATTATTATTCGATGCTTGTTGCCTTCAAGTATGCCACAAACTTATAATCTTTGCTTGTGTTCAAAATGATTACATAAACCTATAGATTTCACTCGGCATTTTTGATGATCATTTTTTCTCACATGTATTTCAGGTAATCAATAAGTGGAAGCTTGGTGGTCACGGGATTGAAGTTGTGCATTGATGCATTAAAACTCTTTGAAATATTTATCGTTCCTTTCTTAAAAAAATTTAAATCTTTTGTTTTAGTTGCACTTTGGTTTCGATATCTTGGGACTACGCTACTCTGACAAATGTTTTAGGAACGGTAAATTTGAAACGTCTTTTTTCGAGTCGTTCTTTATAAATTATGTGTTGTTGTACCGTTGTTTAGCACCCAAAGATGTATTCCGCTACGTGTAAATTTGGGGGTGTTAAACTGATGGATTTGAAGATCAGTATGTGAATACTAAAGTGCTGGGAAAGAAGTCTTCTATAGCAAGATGGACGTGTTCTACGAGTGAAAGACTAGAATCTCGTGACATATTCAGAACAGATTGATCTTTTAGATTATTTAGATTGTTGGAAGACATACTTCATTTGCTTGATAGAAAAGATGTTCATGATTTATATACATATGTCCAAAGAGGATGTGAAGGAAGACAAGAAGTATCTCTGTTACTTCATGAGTTAAAACTGATGTATGAACCATATTCTTATAACTCAGAAATATGGAAAGAGTTGGAAGATCGAATTCATACACGATGGAGATATTATAGGTCTTATGGAATACATATAGTGGAAGTTGATGATGTCATTTATTCTATGCTTTGAGAAAGAAGGTATCCGTTTGGTAAAAGAATGCTAGAGATAATGTTGGATCTTCAATTAGAAGTTTCAAAAAAATCCACATGTGCTTCAGAATTGATAAGGATGATCAACAATAAATCAAGGTGTAGAAACTAGAAGGGAGGTTGAATAGTTTCTTAAATTTACTTGTTAAATATGAGTTTTCAAAAACTTAGGCTTGAACAAATATGTGAAATATTCTTATACACAATATGGACAAGAGATAGTGCAACTAAGCTAATAATCACAAGTATGTACAAGTAAAGAATAATGAATGTAAAGAGATAAGGAAAAGAAAGATCAAACCAAACACCAAGGATTTATAGTGGTTCGGCAACGAAGCTCACTCCTCGTTGCTACTCCACTCCTCAAGTACTCCTTACTCGAGAGTTTACTAATCAACAAACTCCTTAAGGTGGAGAAACCGTACATGTCGCTTAATCAATTTCAGACTCTAAGCTAAAAGTCGAGCCCTAATCTTAGCTAGGACCAATCTACACCAATATACTTTAAGGACTAAGTATTAACCTTACTACATACACAACTTCCAAATAGACACAACTATTTGGATCTTCACAACACAACTTCCAAATAACACAACTACTTGGATCTTCACAACACAACTAGAATGATTAAATAAAGCTCGATCTTCAATAGATCTTGAGGTAGACTCAACACTTCAAGGATGAAAGTGTACTTCTCTTTGCATTTGGAGAGGAAGAGATGGGAGGAGAAAGATTCACTTCTAAACAAGTAGTAATAAACCAAATAACCAAGGATTTGAATGATTTAAGAAGTATGATAGAATCTAGAAATATGTGTGCAAAAGAGGTGAAGAGAAAATCTGAGAATGGTCCACTATTTATAAGACAAAAGCCAAATTGATCTTTCTGGGCGCGGTTCCTTATTGATGCATGCGGTTCCTTATCGATAAGGATCCGCATAGGCATTTAAGGAATCGTGGAGGTAGAATCCGCACCCTTTTGTCTTTTAGTGGGGTGGTCACATCTGGTGGAATATTTATCCTCAAAGGATATTCCTAAGCCATATGAAATATGTCATTTTCAAATTTTCAAATATTTAATTTAATAAAACATTTCTTAAAAATAGAGTTTAATAAAAAACTTTGTCACGTTTAATAAAGGTGAGTTTTAAGAAAACTTAATTCCTTGATCACTTAATTAAGATGAAAACTTGTTTGTTCATACCTTAAGTGATAATGGTTGAAATGAAAAAAAATACTTGAACTCAAGAATTCATTTTTCGTTGTTTTTGTAAATGCTTCTTTTTATATATTATCGTAATCAAAACAAAGCGAGACCGAAAAATGCAAGTAATGTTTTTATGCATCATTGCATTAACAATCTCCCCTTTTTTGATTTTGACAATTCATAAACTCAATCACATGAAAAAAAAGATTTTCGAAGACGAGTTTATTTCATTTCTCCCCCTTTGTCGGAGCAAAAAGGATGCAAAAGTATTTGTATAAGAAAATAATCGGACTTTGAAAATGCTCCCTCTTGGTGCTTACTCCCCCTTGCTTAGGGCATCAAGGAATCGAGCTATGGTGACAAGCTACATAGAAGGATTAGTAGAAGAAAAGAAACACCCAACAAGATATAGCAAAGGTCACACAAAAAAGAAAAATAAGATCAGAAAAGAGAAGTTAACCAAGATCCAAGATAGGTCATGTTAAGAGGAAACATGAAATAAAGATACAAGAAAATAAATCATACAAAGATGTATGAAAAAGAAAACAAGCCAAAATAAAAGCATAAATCTAATCCTAGTTAAACTAGAACTCTAAGATTTGCTTGAAATAGATATCTTGGAGATAAGAAATCCATATGATTAAATGAAAGACAAAGTAGTGGCGGAAGGAGGTGGTGGTGGCTTGGTAGTAATCTCATAGTCATAGTGAAGAGGTGGTTTGACTAGGAGACTCTTGATGTAATTCAATTCCTTATAGATATGAGTCATAACAAGATGTTGATATTGAAAACAATGAAAATATGTTCCATGATGCATGGCATTATCATGTGAGGGAGGAAGAACACAAAAGGTTAGTGGTAGAAGAGGAGAAGTTCCACAATCAATATTCTTAGAAGAAGAAGAAATATGATTTTGAGTGTTCTTGGGTGAATTTGAATTGAAAGATATTGGGGAAATAGAAGAGAATCAAGGCTTTGATTTGGGGAATAAGACATTTTGATTTGAGAAAGGATGCAAAATGATTAGGGTTAAATAGAGAGCACAAGACACTTTTGGGATGGTCAAAGGTTTGAACCAAAGGTTCCAAAAAAATGTTGGAATAAATTTGGAGTTACATAAAATTCGAAATTTGAAGGTTCTGCCCGCGGTTCCTTATCTCCACCTGCGGTTCCATATATATATGGATCCACGAGATATTTAGAGAACCGCCCACAGAAGCTTGGTTTTGGTGGATGAGGAGAATTTTCCAATTCAGCAAATCCTAATTTTCTAGTCTAACTAATCATAAAGACATGCTAAAAAGCAATAATAGACATAGAAAACACACAAGAACTCATCAAACAAGATTTTGACCAAAATACATGGATATAAAATAAAATCGATGCGGGAGGTGTGTTAATCTAGACATATAGTCATGACACAATGATCCTCCATAGTTCATTTTTGTTCTTGCTATATTTGAGAGACTCATACATATGAATTATTTATGCTCGTTGTCAATAGCAAGAAGCTATGAAAAACGTTTTTAGATTGAATTAACAATGCAAAAACATTTCTCGAAAGAACTTCGAGAATTTTGAAAAGGAGAAGATGAATTTTTCAAAAAAAGTTTAAGAAACTCAATGACTCAAAGAATGAAAAGATTCAAAAGAGAAAAAGACTCGATTAATAAAATGCACAATTAAGGAATATGTTCCATTAAACCTAGACCTAGACGCAAGTAATTAAAAGGTTCCTTCTTAAATGGCTTAGTGAAGATGTCAACTAAGTTTTCTACCGAGGGCACCTTCTCAATCGAAATGTTCCCCTTTTGAACACTATCCCTAAGAAAATGGTGGTGAATCTCTATGTGCTTAGTTCGCGAGTGTTGCACGGGATTCTTGCTAAGTTCTATTGCACCCTTATTGTCACACATGATGGGAACATCATTAAGTGAAATTATGTAATCAACAAGCGCTTGATTATTCCATAGAGCTTGTTGACAAGATTTACTAGCACTCACATACTCGGCTTCCGTGGTGGATATGGCAAGAGCGGTTTGTTTCTTGGAGAACCAAGAAGTTAAACAACAACCCATGAAGGTACAAACTCCACTAGTGCTTTTCCGGTCCACATAGTCTCCCGCATGATCCGAGTCCGCGTATACTATGGTTTCTACATCGGTCCCTTTAAGGTACCATAATCCTAAATGTATAGTACCCTTAATGTAGCAGAAGATACGCTTAACCACTTCAAGGTGAGAGGTTTTGGGAGCCTCTTGGAAGCGAGCACAAAGGCAAACACTAAACATGATATCCGGTCGACTTGCTATTAGGTACAACAAACTACCAATCATGCCTCTATATTTGGTATTGTCTACCGACTCACAATCATCATCTACGGTGAGTTTATTATCCGAGGCCATAGGGTCTTCATTGGTCTAGAGTCCTCTAATCCAAATTTCTTTAGCATTTCTTTAACGTACTTAGATTGATTAACGAAAATACCATCATCCATTTGTCTAATTTGGAGTCCTAAAAAGAAGTTAAGTTCTTCCATCATGCTCATTTCAAACTCGTCATGCATGATTTTGGCAAAGTCATCACACAAGCTTTGACAAGTTGAACCAAATATAATGTCATCAACATATATTTGTACGATTATGAGGTGAGAACCTTTCTTCTTTGTAAAGAGTGTATTGTCTATCATCCCCATGGTATACTCATGTTTTACAAGAAATGCTTTAAGTCTATCATATCAAGCTTTGGGTACTTGTTTAAGGCCATAAAGAGCTTTCTAAAGCTTGTAAACATGATCCGGTTTCTCAAAATCAATGAAGTCGGGAGGTTGAGCCACATATACCTCATCATTGATCAAACCGTTAAGAAACGCACTCTTTACATCCATTTGTTGAAGCTTAAAATCTAATGCACAAGCATAAGCTAAAAGGATCCTAATGGACTCTAACCTTGTTACAAGTGCATATGTCTCATTATAATCAATCCCTTCTTGTTGATTATAGCCTTAAGCTATAAGTCTAGCCTTGTTACGAGACACAACACCGTTCTCATCTAACTTATTCCTATATACAACTTGGTTCCTATGATGTTAGTACTTCTAGGTGGAGGAATAAGTTCCCAAACGTCATTAGCAACGAATTGATTCAATACTTCTTGCATGGCGATGACCCAACTCTCATCCATCAAAGCTTCTTTAACATTCTTTGGTTCAATCAATGAGACAAAACCAAAGAAGTTACTTTGATCTTGGACTTTAGATCAGAGGGTCTTTTGATTTAAGTCGCCTATGACGTTTTCGAGAGCATGATCCCTAGATTCCTTAATGTTTACTCCCTTTTCAACATTAAGGTCTTCAACTCCTAATTTTCTAACCTCTTTGGCTTTAACTATGTCTACTTCATCCAAGTCATCATCTACCAAAGGTGGTGTCTTAGATGAAGGAGGGGTTTCATCAAATGTCGCGTTAAGTGATTCTTCGATTACACCCGAGGTTCTATTGAGGACTATGTAGGCTTTACTAGTGTGAGAATAACCTAAAAATATATCTTCGTACGACTTTGGGTCAAACTTATTAATGTAATCTTTGGTGATGAGAATGAAGCACTTGCTTCCAAAAACCTTAAAGTATTCTAATGAGGGATTCTTACCTTTAAGAATCTCATAAGGGGTCATTCCTAGAAAAGGTCGAATAAGAATTCGGTTGAGAATATAGGTCGATGTGTCCACGGCATTGCACCAAAATTTTTGAGGCAAAGATTGCTCGTTTAACATTGTCATACTCATCTCTTGGATAGTCATGTTCTTCCTTTCAACTACCCCATTTGATTGTGGAGTGTGAGGAGCCGAGAAGTTATGGGTAATACCAATGGCTTCACAAAAGGCACCAAACTACACTTCGTTATCGAATTCCATACCATGATCCGTCTTAATAGAGACAATTGAACATCCTAGTTGATTTTGGATCCTTCGACTAAAGGTTTCAAAATGATCGAAAGCTTCATTCTTAGAAGCCAAAAATCTAGTCCAAGTGAATCTAGAATAGTCATCAACTATAACTAGGGTATAAAGGTTGCCTCCATAACTCCGTATGGCAGAAGGTCCAAAGAGATCCATATGTAGGAGCTCTAAGCACTGAGAGGTCGATACCAAATTCTTGGCCTTGTGACTTGAGTGAACTTGCTTCCCAACTTTGCAAGCATCACAAAAGTGACAATGTAAAACCACAGCATTATCGTGTCTCTAATTCAAGGACGAATTATTTTTTTAGAGGGGAAGAGTTGTAAAACCCACTTTAAAAGTCCACAAACATTAATTACGTATAATCACAGCTTTAATCTAAACGTCGCGTAACTAATTTTTAAGATAATAAATAACAGTATTAATTCAAGTATTACGCAATTATTAATTATCCAGGAAATAAATAATCCTAGACAAAATATATCACGAGGATTAATATACGAACACGTACGCAAGTGTTTTAAACCAAAAAATATTAATTTCACGCAGTCCCAGTTTTATTTAAAAATGTTACGTAATTAATTATTCAGTATAATAATTAATTTTAACTATATTAGTATCACGTAAGTATTATTGATTCAGGGAAAAATAAATTAGTATATAACGGGATTTATAACACGAACACGCAAGTTATATGATTTTAAACAAAGCAAAACGAAAACGAAATCTTATGGATTTATTTGGGCTGCGTTTTTTAAAAAGAAAAGAACAAGAAGTAGAAGGTGGGCTTTTGAGCCCGGTCCAGTTGTAAGTAAAGAAACATACGGGGGGTTACCACTTTTTATTTTCACACAGCAGTAAACTAAACAAAACTAGGGTTCTGTTTTCCTTCCTTGGGGGTGGCCGACGGTAGAAGACAAGATCAAAGGGAAACGATTTCAATTTTGTGTGTGGTTGAATTCGTGTTATAGTCTGCATAGCATATCAAATCAAGGTAATCTTTCTCCTTCATTGCTTTCTTTACGGAATCTTAAGGTTATGAATAAGATCATGAACGCATGGATCTATAACATCTAAACAAGTAATCACCATGAATCATTCGGGTTTTGGTGGTGTTATACACGATAAACCGAGAGCTAAAAGCTCTCGATAGGTTTTGAGTGCACACAGCCGAGACCTTTTAGGGTCTCTGTGGTCTTTTCTGTTGCCCAGCCTCGAACAAACCCAAACAGGGGTTTAACGAACAGCAGGGGGTTTGTTTTATAAATCAGTGGGTAAGAGTAATCGCAGGGGGTGTTTGGCATAGACAGTGGGAACAATGAACAGGGCAGTGGGTACAAATAACCAAACGGTGGGATTATAATAGCAAACAGTTGGAACAAATGACCAACAGGGGGAACTAATGACTAACAGTGGCTACTGTTTGTTGACGGCAGCAGGGGACCACACCCAAGGGCTATGGTGGGGCTCGATTTTGAGCTAAACCGAGACATGAGTGTCTCGGGATGGTTTTGACACGGGTTTCGGGTGCTCGGTTAAAAGATTAAAACAAGGGGTTTATTAAACTAATAATTAAATCATTTTTTTAGCAAATAAGTTTTTATATCTTAAATAAATCAAGTTATAAAATGTTTCATTAATTTATTTAGTAAATTTAATTAAAATGATTTAATTAGTTATTAATTTAAAATGCGTGGTCTATTTAAAACGATTTAATTTTCATAGAAACTATTTTTAGAAAACCTTTTTCATAAGGAAACTTTCTATTTATGGCAGGTTACTATTTATAGTAACATTATACCAGAATACAATGTAATAGCATAATCAGAATACAGTATAATATACAAGTAATCAGAAGTACAGGAGACGCATTAAATCAGTAATATTAAAGAACAGTCAGAACTTATCAGATTATATACAAACAGTACTACAAGTATAAAATAAATCAAACTGAGAACAGTTAAGATCAGTAAAAATAAACCGATATCAGTCAACTCATTTCACGTCCCTTATTTATGTAGTAACCGTGAAGTCGGAGTAGATCTTTCAACTTTCATTCTTATTTCATTACTGGACACAAGGTACGGATTTTCCGTCCTTCAATAAGGACTTCTTTTCTTATGCATGATTAGGATTTCCCGTCTGCAGCCAAATATTTTCCCCAACATATGTTATAAATCTTATAGTAATTATCTTAATAACTAAGTTAAATTGCCTGAGCATTATATACAAGCATAAACAGTTATATACTAGTTACGGAGGTACCGTAACCATGACACTTGAGGCCCCGGTGTCATGACTCCACTGCGAGGGAGTGATTTCTCGCAGCGTCTCATTTTTTTCTGCTTGTCCATTTTATCAGTATTATCAGCGGGGCGTATGGGTGCATCCTAGGTTATCAGTTTACAGCTTATCAGGTGAATGTGGTGTGTGCTCTACATCCTTAACATTGGAGTTGATCCCTCCACCCAACACATTAATTAGAGGTCACCCCTTTACAACATGATGAGGTCATCCCTCTATGTATTCATATAGACGTTGTTACAGCTCATGACCTATATAAGCTCTTGGCAATTAAAATACAATAAATGCATGTTTTAGATTTAACAGATAACAGTTCAGCTATACTATTCATAAATCAGACTTTTTAGATTATACACAGATTTCCGCTGGATTTTACTTATCAGTCTTACAACTTCAGTATTTTATCATCTGCTTCATTTTAGTATTTCTTATCATGCTTTATATCCGTTCACTGGGCGTTATGCTCAGCCGTAGTTCCTTTCATGTTCTAACGGCAGGTACACCGGGACGCTCTTAGGATTCTGAGAGCATGTGCATTTGGATGGAAGCTATCCAGATTTCTTACTGTATGCACTTCTTGCATTACTTTGCTTATTTGGACATTGTTTAGTCATTTCCTTCAATATTTACTTCTCATGTTTTGAGCTTATGTTTGGATTACCGATTTTTGATTCTGGTATTTCCTTTATGGTAAGTTAATGTTTTAGGACATTTACCTTATGCTTTGATGACACGCCATAAATACGCGTAACGGTCCACTTATCCAAGTGGGGTGTTACAATTATGGTATCAGAGCGCAAGGTTCGACCTCTAGGCTCTAAAACTTGACCTATGACTAGTGGGTAGTCACCAAGAACTTCCCAGATTTCAGCGTTGTTATCTTTCATGTTTCTCATGCATTTATCAGTCAGTTTTCTTTATTTATCAGTCAGGTTTCTTAAAATTCTGACTAAGTAAAAGGTTGGTACATGACTGGCCATATTTAGTCGCATGTGCTTTTCTATGAATTTTTGTTTTGGTGAACCGACCCATAGGCGTTCACCCTTGCCCGTTTAGATTTTGTATTGGTAAACCGACCCACAGGCGTTTACCCTTACTCATGACAGATTCATGTATTCAGTCGAATGTTATTAGGTGAATTGACCCATATACGTTCAACATTACTCAAGTTAAATTTCATGCTTTTTAGTCGAATGATGTTTTGTGAACCGATCCATAGTTGTTCACCTTTGTCATATCAGGACATTTCATAAATTTTGATAAGTATGGATTAGACTACCACCAGCAATATTTAGTCCCAGATTGTAAATTTTTATACATGACAGTTCTCATAAAATTTAGACAAGTATGGATCAAACTAGAATCGCCCATACTTGGTCACATGCTTTCTCCTGTAAATTCTGTGGATTGAACCATAGTCATCCACACCAGTTGATGTTAAACCTCAGTCGATTATCCTTCTATGTTATTTGTATCAGTCAAGTTTTATACTCTCACGTGGATGTCGTTTTCATGATGATAAAGTTTCATGTCTCCTCATGAGAATTATGTTTTTAGCAGGGTGATGATGTTTTCATGCTAATACACGGAAGAATTACAGAAAAATCATGTTTTCATGATAAATCACGTTTGGTCTTCATCAATCAGGTCTTCATTAGATAGGTCTTCATGTTGACCATTGTTGAATTTCCATTTAAACATACTCTTGAACCTTTATACAATCAGCATCAAGTCTACGCAGGAATTGTCAGCCTATTATGTTACTCTTTTTATTTCACTTTGCTAACCGTTTAAATCAAATTTATTTTCCTTTGATCATGTCAGACGATTGACACCAGTATCGGTCATATCAGCAAAATTTCATATGTACTACATGTACAGTATTCTACGTGTACTTCATGTACAGTATTCCAGGTGAACTCCATGTACCTTACTCCATGGGTATTGTTAATCGATTCTCAATCATCTCAGGTATTTCCACTTGTCGATATACTACCAGATGTTGATGCTGCCATAAATTGAAGATTCTACTAGATACTGATGTTGCTAACACTTTGAAGACCTCATGAATGTTGATGCTACTGGTGCTTTGGAGATTTCTCAAGATGCGGGTGTTGTTTATACTATGAAGACACTTAAGAACAAGGACGAAAACTATAAATTGAAATTTCTGACAAGAATATACTTCAACCATCAGACGCTACCATCCCATTCCATACTTTTACTTCCTTAGTTAGTTGTCACATGTCAGTCAGCTAACCTTTCAGTCAGAAGAGTGGGAACCGGTACCCATCCGGCCACTCAGCAAAATAGTTACATGAATCACGGTCATGATAATGACCTTCATGAAACTGACAGATAAGGCGGTGGTGACAACCATCGTGCTAATAATTAATCAGTCAGTAACCATCAAAACTCCGGAACAGACTGACCAGAAATACAGAGGTCATAAGTCTA
The DNA here is from genome assembly GCA_025667525.1 of Glebionis coronaria. Taxonomy (NCBI): domain Eukaryota; kingdom Viridiplantae; phylum Streptophyta; class Magnoliopsida; order Asterales; family Asteraceae; genus Glebionis; species Glebionis coronaria. The sequence continues at coordinate 1,514,094 of JANFOE010000322.1, read as the reverse complement.
ATCGGTCCGCCAACCCTAGCAGTTACCAAAAAATTCATAACCTTGTTCAGATCCACCTACTAAAACACACGTCAAGACGTCAGTCAAGACACGGGTCTCTAGTATCATTTCGGACGGCACATGTCAGGATGCCAGTCATGATACATGTCATACGAATATCTTCTCAAGGCACGAGTCAAGACTCATAATTGTAGTATGCCTTCTAAACCAGGTCCTCAGTAATTCAGGGTACCCTCCAAAGGGGTATACCCGTTTTGTCATGCCACGCATAAATCAAACCATTAATGATCCAGTTACCACCACTAGAGTATTATTCAGATTAGACATGCAGTGTTCATTCTGTTGGGTTACAGACAAACACATTCATCAAGATCTTTCATGTTTGCTTCACTTATTCATATGTCAGCTTTATCTAAATCAGGTGTTATCTACCTCCCAGCCGAAAAAGACTCCACGATATCACCCATATTTATTAAGGTTTTCTTTTCAGTTAACGACGAGATCCGCCTTACTAACTCCCAAATATACTTATTGTCTTTTTACCAGAAGAATCAATACAAGTTGTTATGCTTTATAGCAAGTAAATTATTATTCCAAAGCTAAGAAGACTTTTAGCTACCAGTTATAAATCCACTTTTGTGGTTCTCTAGATTCATGATCAGCAAATTATCCCAAAGATCCAGATGTCATTCCAGAAGTTTTTCCAGAGTTTCCTTCCTAACCACGAGACAAAATTTAACATCGAGCTTGTCTCAAGAACAGAACCTGTTTTCAAAACTTTTTATTGCAGGGATTCCGATGAGTTAAAGGAGCTGCAGCATTTGCTGCAAGAATTACTAGAACGAGGCCTTATTCACCCTAGCGCACCACCAGGAAGTGTGCTACTTTCTGTTTATTAAGAAGAAGGCTGGTAACTTGAGATCATGTATCAACCACCAAAAAATTGACAAGATCACCATTCATAAATGATATTCATTCTACAAATAGAAGGTTTACTTGACCTGCTAAGATGTCTTAAATATTTTCTGGAACGATTCACGATCATGCCACCAACAGTGGTGAGAGAAAGACGTGAGGTTTGCCAGACTGTTGTTGCACACGTTATAGTCTCTCTAAAATTTTTATTTATACTCCTGAGCTCCCTAATACTACAACTATAGTATAAAATTCATGAATAAAATTTTTCCATGACTTCTCAAACAAAATCGTCAGTATATTCATTGATAACATTCTGATCTGCTAAATTCTAAGAGAAGTACAAGAGAATCATCTTCTCACGGTTGTACAGAATCTCCGATAGGAGAAAGTTATATAAGCAGCTTCCTAGATATGAATTCCAGTTGAACAAGGTGGCATTTCTGAGCCACCCTATTTTAGCAGAAAGAAATTTCAGAAATCCTGCGAAGGTGAAGGCCATCACCAGATGGTCAAAACCGACGTCTGAAACTAAAGTACCAATTCGCTAGAATTCAGTGACTACTACCACAAAAGTGTTGACAGTTCTCACGACTAGCTTTCCATTACTAAGCTTACGCATAACGAAGATGACCTACACTAAAATTTTGTATTCCATAAGATCCTACGCTAGGAGAGATCTAATTTATAAGGACTCATAACCCTTTCATGACTATTCACCCAGATTCCACCAAAACGTACCATAATTCCAAGCATACTTTTGATAGAAGCAGTATAGCACATTGATGCAACTATGTTCATATCTTGATGCATGACATGCCAGCAGTTTCAAGATAGAACACCGACATGCTAGTGATTTATTACAACCATTAGAAAATCTGAACAGATTTGAGACGACAGTTCATGGAAGTTATTATCCGTTACAACGGACTTAGAAAAAGTATGATACTATCTAAGTCATTGTCGACCATCTTTTACGATTTTAACACCTTTTCAAATGATCTTTCCATCTTTTACGATTTTACTATCATGTTCCGAAAAAATGACCTTACACTTATTGTCACTAATTTGACCTATACTTAGTAAGTTAAACCCTAGGTTATCTACGTGTTCAAAATTTTCGATGGTCATGGAATCAAGAGAAACCGTACCTTTGCCAGTGATGTTACCACGTAGCTTACTAGCGAAAGTAACGTTACCTCCATTATGTGCTTTGTAAGTAGAGAACAAACTTCGATCACCCGTCATGTGTTTAGAACAACCACTATCCTTAATCCACTCCTCGGGCTCTAAATCGATTCCCAAGCATATCTAGGTAACAACACACAAGATCAAACATTTGGTCCCTAATATCTCATGGGTCCAAAGTTGTTAGTTCTAAACATCCCTTGCATTTGGTTGGGATGCATGAATGGAGGACACATGACCCATAGAGAAAAACATTGTTGAAAGTTATTCTAATTCATATGATCATTTTGATGTCCATTGTTTTTATTAGGAGTCTTTGATCTTGACCTAGAGTTATTGTTGTTTCTAGGTGTTGGAGTTTTATTTCTAGATCTTGACTTAGAGTGATCATCCCTTTTATGTGTTGGTGTTCTATTTCTAGGCCTTGAATCATTATGTACTCTTGGAGGAGTAGATGATTGTCTTGACAAATATTTTTCATTCCCATTAGGGGTTTACTTAAAGGCTTGTAGAATTTATCTAGTTCCTTTTTGTCAATTGTAGGTAATTCAACATTGTTAACAACAAGATGTTTTGACCCTTTACCTAAAATGGGATTTTCAGAAAGTTGAGAATTTTCAATAATCTGGTCTTCTGTCCGCGGTTCCTTAATACACCCTACGGTTCCATAACTATAAGGAATCGCACCATAAATTGGCGAACCGTGGACAGAGGGTCGTTTTTCTAAAAATCTAACTTGTTTTGGTTCACTACTAGATGCTTCATTAGTGTTAAAACCTAATCCTAATCTTTCTTTAGAGTGAATTTGCCTATTTAACATGTCATCAAGATCACTAGTACCTTTTATGAACTTTTCCAATTTAATGGAAGTACTCTTGAGATCTTCATTCTCTTGTCTAAGGTGTTCATAATTTAAACAACCAAAATCAACTTCTTTATTTTTCTCAAGCTTAGTTAATGATGTGTGGGAAAGTGTCGGTGTATTTTAATATAATACGTTATAGAGTAAATTAAGGAAATTACCTTTAGGAAAAAGTAATAGTCCAAAATAAGCTAAAGACGGATTAATTAAACACGAGAGTGATCCGGGTTCGTTGTACACGAAGAAATGTGAATTTGAGACTTTCGTTTTGAATTGGACAATTGATTTGAATTGGTTTCGGTTTTTTATCTAAATTAATCCTACAAATTTTAAAGTGCATGAACCGTACCGAAAAATAAATCTAAAAGACGAAATTTAAATCTATATTATTATTTTTTTACTTTTTTTTTACTTTATATTTTATACTTTAAACTAATAAATTGTAAAAACTATTTAAACAATATTAAAAATTAAAAGTAATAAAATATTTATTTTTAATTTACTTTTTTAAAGTAATTATATTAAAAACTAATAAATTGTGAAAAGAATTTATAAACTATTTAATTAAAAGTTAATTTACTTTTTATTTATTTAAAATGTTTAAAATTAACAAAGTAATAAAAACGTTTGTACTAAAGTTGACAGTTCAATTACATTTATTAATTACTAAAAGCAATATTAAAACTAAATGAGCCCTTAGCTCAGTTGGTGAGACGTTGGACAGTCAAACTAGAGGTCTTGAGGTCGAGACTCTCGAATGACACTTTTTGGATAATAATTTTTGGAACAGTATATTATAAAATGCCAGAATACAATAAGTTATACCATATCAACATACTAAATACTAAACAGATCAATTAAACCAACAATTTAACAAGTCACTAAATATCATTAACTAAGAAAAATCAATAGAAGCAATAAATCAAACGTTCAGTACCTATTTCAAACAAAATAATACTCAAATAAACTCCAAAAATTCAATTTGAGATCAGATTAAATCAAACATAAAAAAAAAACATACAGCAGGCCATTAACTTTTAGTAACAATAGTTAACCCAAAGAAATCTATGATTCAACTCATTTTACCAACATCAGTTAGTTACAAATTCACTAGATGAATCGAAATATCAGCACCATGAATCAGCTATATCAAGTACTAATACATCAATCTTAATTTTAAATCTACAGTCCAATATATCAACAGGATATATAAACTTAAACAAACATGAACCAAGTAAACAACCTAAAACATACGAGTAACATGGCAGCATAAGCAGAAAATCCTTAAACCAAGACAATCACATAACAGTTATAAATCAGCAGACAACAAACAAATAGTTATAGTAAAAACTCAAAAATAGCAGTAAATCGATATCTAAACAAAATCAACTATATCAACAATACAAATTATCTAAACACAGCATATAATATATCAGCAAGCAGATTTATTCAATCATTCAGCAAGTAAACAAGTTCAAAGTAACAAAATAAACGCAGCAATTTGAAATTCTATTTATCAGCATAAAACTAAGCTGAATTTCAGTCAAACAAAGATTATCAGATCAGATACTACTAAATAGCTCAAATAGATTCAACAGTTTTTTAAAACTTACTTAACAGCTTATCATATTACACTAAATCAAAAAACCATTTTAAAAATCCAGTTAAGCAGATAAGTAAAACAATCCAACCATAGAAAATCAAAACCAAACAGATCTATATCCTATCATTATAGCAGATTCACAAATATCATAACCAAATATCAATTTATACTAAAAATTCATAAAAATAAAAACGAGCTTAACCATGGATATTAGAAGAACCCTTTGATGTAGAAGGCAGCGCTGAGCTACCTTAGAACTTAACACGACGTCAAACACCTCGAACCACCATTATACAATCACACCCCACGAACCACCAATATGATTCGATTTTCAACAACTTAGGAAGATTTTGAACCATGAACCACGAGCAAACAGCTTTATTTTATAATATTCATTCAGTGGAACAAATTTTTTATTCCCTATTTCACTCATGAATTTTCACACAAGCTATTGATTAAAGCTTATATGATCATTCAACTCATATAATATCAAATATCGAATTTAGATTAAAGTATTTAAACAAGAATAATAATTCGTGAGATAAAAATTAGATAAAACTGAAATAAGTTTTTTATTAACTCAAATCAAATATTACAATATTATAAAAAGGAAAATACAATTTCTAAACTAATTTTAACATTATAACAATAAAAATGAAAAAGGGATCAAAATTACAATATTTTTGGGGGGGGTACTTATAGCCTAACCGAGAGGGGTGGTTGTTGATGAAGAATCGATTTCAGCCCTTGATTTCATCTTCATTCTTTCTCTTTCTTTTCTGTTTTGATCCAAGGGTGGATATAAGCCCTTGGTCACATGGATTGCCAACCTGGCAAGTGTTTGTGCTTCTTGTTGTAGTTTAGAGCTGAGGTGGAAGGTAATGATTGGTTCAATGATTGGTGGCAGTCAAATCCACCAATCAGAGTTGAGATATGACGCCTCAGTTAGCCACGTAGGAGCATAGTACTTGGTATCTTGTGTGCTTCACACGCCCTTCCTTCCATGAATATTTTGAATAAATGGCGCGTGTAGATCAATTGAGGGTAGAATGAAAACCCCCAATTTTTAGGGTTTGTTTACTACTTGTGATCCCCTATATTCCCTTCACGTCTTTTCTCTCTTTTCTTTTTATTTACTTCTTTGTTTTGACCGAGTAGATTTGACCAAAGTGAATATATACACATTTCCACCGTCCTTCTTTTGCATCATGGGCTTTTATTGGACCCCAAATGTTGACCAGCAAAGTATATAAACTTCCTCTTGTCTCATTTCTTGGGCTTTTGACCCAATTTATGTAACACTTCCATCTGTCACTTTTATAAATGGGCTATGTAAATAAAATGAACTTTATAACCCATAAATGGGCCTTCAAGCCCATTAAGCTTAAGTGGGACCCACTTGGCCCAAAATATTTATTAAACTTGAATCCTTGAATAAAAATGACTTGTCTTTTGGCCTTGATAAAATCTTCAATTCCCGTGTCGGTTTTGCCAGTTTTTGTGAACTTGATACCTACACACATGAAACGAACAAAACAAGCATATAAAATATAATAATCATATGATTTATGCATTTTAAGTCCATTTTGTGATATAAATGATATGAGTAATTTCACTCATATCAAACTCCTCATTGCTAGGCAATTGTCGTGTCCTCACGCAATGATAAAATAAAGCAACTAACTACACTTTTATTCAACTTTTGAAACTTTATTTTTCAAAGACATAATGTATTGCTTTCATTATTTGAGAAATAATTATTAGGATCATAAAACTCGAATAGATTCATCGTCCTCGACTTTTCACTCTTTCCATGCCAAGTTTAAAAACAAGATCATTGTCAATCATAAGTTCCAATGTTAAAACCATTTATACAAGTAATTTGTGTTAAACTCAATCTCCTTTATTCCTAATTGTATCTCTAGATTTTAAATTTTGTCATTCACCTAAAGGCTCATTTGACTTATTAAATAGTTATTAGTCCAAAAATGAAGGCAAAAACGGTGTAAACCCAACACTCAAAACCTAACCTCGACCTCAAAAACCGTTGTCACTAAAGAAAGTCCACATCAATGATAACTTAACACGATTTGAGGAATAAATCCCCGGATCTAAAATTTGGCTAATAGGACTACTTAAAGCAACAATTATTCCTCCAAAGTCGATTTGACTTTACTAATGGAGTTAGCAACATTTACATCATACACCTTGAGGCTATTTAAGATGTAAAAGTGCTCCTTATCTATGATCCACACCCTAAGGCTCCTTGGACATAAACAAGGGAATTGACAATCACCATCCACCCTAAGGCTCATGATGATGAAGCAATTTTTATTAAACACGTCACCATGCCATACACCCTAAGGCTCTAATGACAAGGCTAGTGCTACATGACTCCCACCCGAAGGCTCATAGAGAACATGTTTTTATTTATTCTTCTTTATTAATGATATATATAGTAAGCCAAATTCCCGTAATCCCATGATCAAAAAGTCCATGACGCTGACACCCTCAATGTGTTATTACTTTAATTACAAGGGAAGAAAAAGAAGGAGTTACGAGTTAAGATATTAAGCCTAAACCGCTAAAAACTTCATTTATTAAGCAATTAAATATTCAAGCGTGAAAAATAAATACGAGGAGAAAGAATCAACACATAAATACTTATACAAGGAAGACTTAACCTCAAAACTTATGATCAACTCTATCATCTCTTGTTCTCCATATTGTAAAATCTCAAAGATGTGAGACTAATGGATACTTAGCCTATTAAATCAAAATTTTGGGTTTTCAAGTCATCTATAGGATCTTGCATCTTCTTAGACTTTTTCAAGTTTAGAATTTGCGTTTTAAAGTTTCCTTGATAAATGACTTTCTAGGATCAATTATAGGAACTTGCGAAAAGCTCTTGTTCTTAAACCCGTATGAGTTAAGACTTTCGCATTTTAAAGTTTCCTATATAAAATTCTAGCAAAACTTGATTTAAGCATGTTAAGGAATGAGCTAAGGTAAAAACTGATCGAGTCAAAAACTATTCTTATTTTCACCAACGGAAAGCCTACATTTGTGTCAAAAACACTTATTTTATTTATAATTAAACATAAAATTAAACTAAAAATTTAAAATTTTAATGAAAACGATTACGTTTGAACACGACAAAAGCAATTGCAAGTGATTATATCGATTGACTCCCCCATGCTAAAACCAGACATTGTCCTAAATGTTTCCTAGCTCAAGAGTAACACCCCCTTTCTAAAACACGAAGATTCGAATGCAATAGTCCTAACTTGGTAAGAGTATGCAAATCTATAAGCTGTTTATTAACTATACTTTAAGATAAAATGTTAGTCGATAAAAATCAAAGGATAATGAGTGCCCCATTTGACAATCAAAGTATGGACGCTCGAGTGGACCGGGAAAAAACCGAACACGAGAGTCTCCAATGATTAGGGTCATACCTAAGATTCACATCACAACAAAACACGAGCACGAGCTTGAAAAGATCAAGCCTTATTAGAGTTAGAAAATAGAAAGAAGATAGAATGTATGGGACTCCCCCACAAGGCACCTTGTTTTTGTTAACCGAGTCATGAGATCGACTCGATCCCCGAATTCATTGGTCCTTAGGAAAGTTTGAAGATCCGGAACAACCTCCGTAGGTATGTCCCCTCCAAAATAGTGCTTCACTCGATGACCATTCACCTTAAAGTTAGGCCCGTCCTTTTGAGCTAGCTCAACGATGCCATAAGGGAACACTTGTGAAATGGTGAATGGTCCGGACCAACGGGACTTAAGCTTGCCCGAGAAAATCTTAAGTCTAGAGTTGAATAAGAGGACTTGATCACCAACATTGAAAATGTGGTTTTTGATCTTAGAGTCATGAATCCTCTTAGTCTTCTCTTTATAGATCAAATAGTTCTCACAAGCTTGATCTCTTAATTCACTTAGTTCATTCAATTAAACCTTGCGATGATCACCCGCGGTCCTCAAATCAAAGTTACAATTTTTTAGAGCCCAATACTCCTTATGTTCGAGTTCAGTTGGCAAGTGGCATGCCTTTCCGTAGACCAACCGAAATGGTGTACAACCAATGGGCGTCTTATAGGCCGTACGGAAAGCCCACAATGCATCGTCCAATTTATCCGACCATGAAGTGTGATTTTTTCCTATAGAACGCTCCAAAATTCTCTTAAGAGATCCGTTTGAAACCTCCACTTGACCACTCGTTTGAAGGTGATAAGCCGTCGAAAGTCGATGAGTGATACCATATTTCTTTAGAACTTTTTCAAATTGTTCATTATAAAAATGGGTCCCTCGATCACTTATTATAGTCCGCGGAGTTCCAAACCTAGCAAAAAGTTGCTTCAAAAATTTCACCACAACTCGAGCATCATTAGTAGGCAAAGCCTTAGCTTCAACCCATTTAGACAAATAGTCCACGGCTACGAGAATAGACTTATTTTCTTTTAATGGCGGAAATGGCCGCATTAAATCGATTCACCATACGTCAAAGATTTCACAAACTTGAATTATGTTCTGGGGCATTTCATCCCTTTGTGAATTATTTCCTTGATGTTGACAAGCATCACAAGTCTTGAGCAAGTCTTGGGCATCTTGATATATAGAAGGCCAAAAGAAACCGGAATCAAATACTTGGCATCATGATGTCCCCCGGTGGGTCCTTCATGACAAACTTTAAGAATATCTTTAGCTTCTTTTCCAAACACACACCTACGAATCACTTGATCCGCGCACACTCTAAACAAATAGGGGTTGTCCCAAAAATATTAGGATATGTCCTTGAAAAATTTCGGTTTTTGTTGGGAAGACATTCCCTTGATCACGAACTTCCCCGCATGGTAATTTGCGATGTCCTCAAACCATGGGCTACCATCATCACCACGAAAAGCAATCATACCAAGCGTCTCAAGAGGAAATGTTTCATTAATTTCCTTGTTCTCTAGATTGCTTTGGTGAGGATTCTCAAGTCGAGATAGATGATCGGCCGCGAGATTCTCGGCTCCTTTTTTGTCTAAAATTTTGAAATTAAATTTTTGAAGGAGGAGAATCCACCAGAGCAACCTCAGCTTTGCATCTTATTTATTAAGAAGATATTTGATAGCCGAGTGGTCCGTATACATTATGGTTTTAGACAAGACGAGGTATGGTCTAAAATTTTCGAAAGCAAATACAACGGCAAGTAACTCCTTTTCCGTTGTAGTATACTTAATTTTAGCATCCGTCATAGTCTTACTTGCATAGTGTAGAGGCAAGAAATGTTTGGTCTTACGTTGCCCCAAAACCGCACCTACCGCGTAATCACTAGAATCACACATTATTTCAAAAGGTAGATCCCAATCCGGGGCAAGTAAAATTGGTGATTCGGTTAATTTCTTTTTAAGCATCTCAAAGGCTTTGATGCACTCTTCCGAAAAGAGGAATGTAGTCTCTTTTTCCAAAAGATGGGTCACAGGCCGAGCTATCTTAGAGAAGTCTTGGATAAAACGTCTATAGAAGCCGGCATGGCCGAGAAAACTCCTAACTCCCTTAACGGTGGTGGGTGGAGGTAATTTGACAATCACGTCGATTTTAGCCCTATCTACCTCAATACCGGCCTTAGAGATCTTATGTCCTAAAACAATGCCTTCTTTGCACATGAAATGGCATTTTTCATAGTTAAGCACGAGATTTGTTTCCTCACAACGTTGTAACATTCTTTCTAAGTTAGAGAGACATGAAGTGAAAGACTCCCTAAAAACCGAGAAATCATCCATGAAGACTTCCATGGTTTTCTCAATCATATCATGAAAAATGACCATCATACACCTTTGGAACGTCCCCGGAGCATTGCATAACCCAAAAGTCATTCTACGATAAGCAAATGTTCCATAAGGACAAGTGAATATGGTCTTTTCTTGATCACGAGGGTCTATAGGAATTTGGAATTATCCGGAAAATCCATCCAAAAAGCAATAGAATTCATTTCCCGCTAGTCTCTCTAACATTTGTTCCATAAAAGGTAATGGAAAATGATCCTTCCTAGTGGCATCATTAAGCTTCCTATAGTCAATACAAACACGCCATCTGGTCACAAGTCTAGTAGTAATCAATTCATTATCCTCATTAGTCACTACCGTCATTCCTCCTTTCTTTGGAACACAATGCACAGGGTTAACTCATGGGCTATCGGAAATAGGGTAGATCATTCTGGCGTCTAGAAGTTTCATAACTTCCTTTTTGATCACCTCATGAATCTTGTGATTAACCATTCTTTGATTTTGGATAGCGGGTTTATAATATTCCTCCATCAAAATTTTATGAGTACAAAATTTTGGGTCAATACCCTTGATGTCGGAGATTTTCCATGCAATGGCCCGTTTATGTTTCTTTAAGACCTTAATAAGTTCATCCTTTTCATTATCCTTCAAGCCTTTTGCAATTGTCACCGATAATTTATCCGTTCCCTCAAGAAAAGCATACTCCAAATGAGTGGGAAGATCCTTAAGTTCTAATTCAGGTGCTTCTTCAAGAGAAGTTTTCACCTTTGTTTCATTTTTGTTCACAACTTTAATTTCCATAGGTGGTGATTCAAAATGATCTTCATTCAAAAATGCTTCAAGTAAGTCGATATCTCCCTCCGTATCATGATAATCCTCATCATACGTAGATGGCAAATCCGGTGTGCTAAGAAAAGCATCAACCTCATCCAAGATGAAATCACTAGCCCCGAATGGAGTAACGGGTGGAGAAGAAAGGGCAATAATAGGATCCGATAAAGAAGGATTGCCACTTTCAGAATTAGCTGAGAATCCAAGCACTTCTTGAGAATATTCCTTACAAGCAACATCAATCATATCAACTCGATTGATTGACTCCCGAAATGCTCATAAGGATATTTAGAAACGTACCCGATATCAAAAGTAACGGTCTCATCATCAAAACTTAAAGTCATTTTACCACTTTTCATATTAACTAAGGCACTTGCCGTACTTAAAAATGGTCTTCCTAAAATCAAGGACACACGTGAATCTTCGGGGTAATCCGCAACTACAAAATCCGCCGGAAAATAAAGCTTCCCTACCGTAACAAAGACATCCTCGGCTATACCTACCGGAATGGCGGTCGATCGATCTGCAAGCTAGATATTCATCCTAGTAGGTGTGAGCTCGGGAAGTGATAACCTTTTCCATACAGAAAGAGGCATCAAATTAATGCTAGCGCCAAGATCGACTCATGCTAAACATTCCTTCATTTCTGGAAATTCACAAGGGATAAGAAATCTTCCAGGGTCTCCAAGCTTTTCGGGTAGCTTTTTGGTGAGAACCGCCGAACAATTAGCATCAAGAGAATGATTAAGCTCTTCAAGCTTCCTTTTATCACTAATCAATTTCTTGAAAGTCGAAGCAAACTTAGGCATATAAAGCAATACATCCGTGAAACTAACATTAATGTGAAGGTTCTTAAACATCTTAAGAAATGTAGACATTTGAGCATTGGATCTTTTGCGGAGATTCTCTTGGTTAAGTCTCGAATTGTAGGGTAGTGTGGGGTTTAGTCTTCGAAATCTCGGGTTCAGAACAGGCATTTGGTCTACCTTTGGTGGATTAGGAATTTCCTATTCTTTAACCACCTCGGGTTCTTGCTCCACTTCCCTCACCGGAGAGGTGCTAACATGTGGAACCAAAGGTCCGTCTAAAGCCTTACCACTACGTGTGGTAATAGCTTTCATCTCACCCTTCGGGTTTGGAATGGTGTTGCTAGGTAAGCCACCCGAAGAAGAGGAAGGTTTGTTCATTATTGCCTCAAACATCGAAAGAATTTTGTTCTCAAACTTAGCTTAATTTCCCTCAATACGGTTTTGGTTTTGCTCTAAAATAGTTTGATTAAGCTCCATCTTTTTATTTTGACCCTTGATCGTATTTTGAAAATCGAGTTTCAAAGTGTTCATTTGTCCTTGAAGATTATTTTGAAAAGCTTTCAAATTTGCCTCATTAGTTTTGATATAGCTTGACAAATCATTTTGATTATTGTTTTGAAAACCTTGATTGTTTTGATTGCCATGAAATCCATTTCCTTGATTAAAATTCCCTTGGTTACCACGGTTAAAATTATTCCCATTGGTACCATTGTTGTATCTATTTTGAACCGGTGGAAAACCCGATGGAGCAACATGGTTTTGACGAGGAGCTTGACAGTTAGGGCCATAACTTTCCGTCGTCGCTAAAGCACTAGCTTGATCAAACCCCGTGGTTGAACAAGCATAATTTGGATGTGCTCCACCACATAACACATAAAAATTCTCAACCGCATTAATCGATCCATGAGGATTCTTCCTAATCTTATTCAAAATCGTGTCAATCTTAGAGTCCAATCTAGCAATCTCGGTATTTGATGAATTCACATGAGAAACAACCGGTGTGTTCTGTGAATATTGCACTCTAAACTTATTCTCAATGATACCCCACGCGTCTCTCGGAGTTTTTCTTAAAATATTACCACCCGCGACGACATTTAAAGAATCTTTTTCAACCATATTAAGTCCATTATAAAAAGTATTTATTTGATGTAACTCCGTGAAACCGTGGTGTGGACATTGTCTCAACAAATCCTTAAACCTTTCCCAAGCATCTCTAAACGATTCATGCACTTTTTGTTCAAACCTAGTTATTTCATTCTTAAAGTGAGTTGTCTTAGATGGTGGAAAGTAATAATTCATGAACTTAGACACTAAATCGCCCCATGTCAAATCGAACCCGGTGGTTCCTTTCCATACCAACGCTTAGCGTTGCCCTCGAGCAGGTACGTAAAATGCATGAGCTTAATCACGTCATTCGGCTCGTCTCTAAACTTGAGAGTCGAGGTGATACGAAGAAAATTCCGAATGTGAGAATGCGGGTTATCCGTCTCATTGCCTCGAAAATAGTCGGCACGAATGAGTGATAAAAGACCCGTCTTAATCTCATAATGATCCGCCAAAATAGCTGGAACAACGATTGCTTCCCCGTACCCTTCGGTGGGTGCACGGAGCAATTCCTCCATTGTTCGGTTATCAACCATATTAACAACAATAGGTGGAAGCTCGGGTTCCACTACTCGTTTTTGACGATTTCTATGTCTACGAGGAATGTTTTCAAGTCTATCGTGATTAATCAAAAGTCGATTAGAAGGTAATTGCATAAACCGAAATGACGAGAATTTAGAGGGTTGAAGAAAAGAAATTAGATTAGAAGAAGATTATTTTTGGTATTTTTATTTGGTATTTTTCAATCAAAGATTGATAAAAAACGGGAGTAGGGATAATTACTATGGAAGTAAACTACCCTTGGTCGACTTTGAAACGTAGGTGAAAATCTAAAAGTCTCGAGGTTCAATAAGTAAACAACAACAAATAAGTTTTATTACTACTTGAGTTGGCAAACCAATAATCGGTCGTCCCTCTCAATATACGCACAAGCAAGCGGGGAAACGAGGTGGCACAAAGCACTTAAAAACCTTTTTCCTTAGACGGCCTTTTATAGCTCGTCGCCTTATACCCACCTTATAGTTTGTGTAAATCGAGTTAAAACTTTTTATTAGTATTTATCTATTTTGCCTTTATTTTTTTGTTTTGGATTTGAATACAATATTTAGGTTATGAAATCCCAACTAAGGTTTGCGTTTTCACGCTTTTGGAGGTAGGTGAATTTATTGTTCTATATAATATAATATGTTAATGCAAGTGATGCCTAAAAACATTATTAGTGTTAACTAATCTTTCTTAGTTTTGATCACAACAAACTATACAACACATTTAGTGTAAAACATAAAAACGAATTATTTAACTAACACTATCATCAAGGTAATAATCATATCACTAACCTTTCTTAATCATACTTAGTGATCATCAAAATGATTATCCTTAAAACTCACTTTTGTTAAAATGACAAAAGACTTTTTAATAAACTTTCTTTTTTAGAAAATGTTTTATTAAAAAGGAAAATGAAAATTTGAAAATAGCATATTCCGTATGCTATTAGAATATCCTTTGAAGACTTCAAACACCTCAAATATTCCTACCCCACTAAAATACAAAAAACGGAGCGTACTCTAGGGGCGGTACCTTAAGTGGCTAGGCGGTTCCCTAGCGATATGGAACCGCCGGGCTAGATAAGGTACCGCGCCCAGATAGCTGTTATATATCTGTTATACTTTGTCTCCTTTAAATAGTGGGTCAAATCTCATTTTCCAATAAGCCTCTTGGACGTTTTTCTCAGCCCCCTTTCTATTTTCTATAGCATAATAATTAGTAAATGATTACTTAAAGTGTTAAGGATGTTTACATATGATTATCCTCTTGATCCTCACTAGTGTTGTGATAAAGATGAATCTATGAGCTAGTCATATTCATCATGATACCCTTTTTGTTTTAGGTTAATCCATTGTATTTATGAATACTTGGACTAGTTGTGTTCATCCAAGTTATTTGTGGATACTTGGATTTGTTGTGTACATCCATTGCATATGTGATTGCTTGGATTTGTGTTGTGTAAATCCAAGCTACATGTGTGTACTTGGATAAGTCTAGTTGAGTTGTAATAGATTTGATTAGTAGTTCTCACTAAACTATAAAGTGATGTGGTTGTGTCTTGTGAGTTCTCACTTAACTTGAAAGTGATTAGTAGTTGTGTTGTGTGAAGTTCTCACTTAGCTTCAAAGTGAAGAGTCGTGAAGATTAGTTCTAGCTTTGGATTAGAACTCGACATCTAGCCTTGTGTCGTAAAATGGTGAAGTAGGCAACGTCGTGAAGATTGGTTCTACCTTGAGATTAGAACTCGACATCTAGCCTTGTGTCGTTAAATTGTGAAGTAGGCAACGTTGTGTAGATTGGTCCTAGCTAAAGATTAGGTCTCGAAATTTAGCTTAGTGTCGGAAAATAATGTAAGCAAAGATGTAAGGTTTTCTCCGCCGAGAAGGGAGCTTGTGGATATAGTGGAAATCTCGAGTAGGTGTACTCGAGGAGTGGAGTAGAAACGAGGATAGAGCCTCGTTGTCGAACCACTATAAATCTTGGTGTCTCCCCACTAGGTTGTTTCCTTCCTTACTCTTTACTTATTTCATTATCATTATACTTACCTATTATCTTTGTTAGTGCATTTTGAATTGAACCTAATCATTATGCAACTTAGCCTCAAGTAAAAGATAGTTTTGATACAAATCAAATTGAAAGTAATTTTAATTTGGTCACCAATAAAGAGAAACTATTCAACCCCCCCCCCCCCCCCCTTCTAATTTCTACAATTGGTATCAGAGCGATGGTCACTCAAGATCTTTGAAGTATATTGTACTTTGAAACTTGGATCGATCCATTGTCTCCTCAAATTAGAAGGTCAAGTTGTACTAAAGTTTCTCTTTGGTCAAAACTATTTTGTTTTTGAAAAATAGGTCCTTTAATTGATAATATTGCATCCCACTTAAGATTAGTACCCTTTATGCATTTTAGATATACTCTTGAAATGTATCTACTAGTTTGCATCTTGCTTTGTGTAGGTACTCATGAAGATCAATCACTTAATTGGTTGTGGATTGAGTTACTTGCACTTGTAGAAGACTCATCTTCATTGATCTTTAACATCTTTGAATGATGATACCAAGATGATTGGGAATGATACTAGTCCTTGAAGACTTAGTACTCATCATAGTCATTGTTGGGCATAGCATTTATTCCTTCATGGATTGCTCTTTGTGGCCAAGGTACGCTTTCGTTCTTCCACACGCCCTTTGATAATTCTTTTGATCATTACTTGACTTTGTGCTTGTTCTTGGCATCCTTGCCTTGACATTTGTTTGTGGTTTGTGATTCTTTTATTTTATCCTCTCAAACCTTCATTGCTTGGATACTTGACTCACTATGGTGATGTAGAGTGAGTTAGTAGTAGCTTAAAGTATCAAGCATAATTTCCATGGTTTCCACCCATACGGTTAGTAGGCCCTTTGTGGGAGAGAAAGTGAATTAATACCTTGCTCATATTTTGGTTTAGACTAACACTACTATTGAAAGTGATCTTAGTCTATACATGAATAATTGCTTTGTGTTTATTCATTACCAAAGCCGTTTAACGTTTCGCCGGAAAGGCACGTCTTAAACCACTATATATGACACAAGCTCTTCGTTACCACTATTTGAAGATTGTCATTAATCCCTTGAGCATTGGTCCTAGTCTTGATTCACTTCCCTTGACTTCTCTCCACTTTGTCGTTTTGCTAAGAGTAGTCGTTTGTCCGTTTCGGTTCTTTTCGATCTTGATTCAACTCGTAATCCTTCATTAAAACATATTGCCTAGTGTTTTTGATGATCCAATGTTATCCTAAAAGGTTCATGATATATTTTTAAGTATCTTATAAAAACTTGGTTTTTAAAATTTGGCGTTTTTCATTGATAATAACCTGCCTCTGTAGGCGGTTCTTTATCTCGGCGGCTCAAACCCGCGGTTCCTTATCGATAAGGTACCGCGGGCAGTAAAGTTTGTTAGAGCGCCAGTTTGATTATTTTATTCCTTTTCAAACCACTATCTCTCTCTCCCAAAAACACACAGCCGACGGGTTTCATCTTTTCCACCATTGTTGAAGCTTCAAAAACCTTCAATCACTCAAATTAATTGATTCCAAGTTGTGGGTTTCACTCATCCTTCATCTAACATCAATTAATTGTAAGTATTTTCTTTCAATTTCATCTATTTTGTTCTAGGGTTCATCCTTTCATAATTGGGTATTTTTAAAATTGAAATTGAATTAAAACCTTAATAGGAATGTGGGTTGACATGGTTATTTTACTATGATTCCTTAGGTTCATATTCATTAAGATTTCACTAAAACCCACTTATAGAACAAATCCGAATTTTGATTAATTTTCTTGATTAGAAGATGGATTTGAGATGAACCCATGAACAAGTAGGTAATGACATTGTTAATGCTTACCTAAAAACCTTGTTTTGAAAAACCAATGTTCTAATCCATTGTTGATCTAACATAGATCATGTGTTCTTGGTTAATGATGGAATAGATGCATTATAAACATGAGAATGATATGGATTCAATCCTTTGTTTGTCGAGAAATTGATATAGCACATTCTCATATTTTCGATTTTTGATTTTTCATATGAGTGATTGGAAATATGTTTTTCTTGTTTGTATTTAGGTACTAATCATGCCTTCACAATATCAAAAAGATCATCAACTCACTAGAAACTATATGCCGGACATTTCTCAAACCTATACTTCCACTCATCTTTAAAATTCTTTCCCATCCCTTTCCACTCGAAATTTCCATGAGGGTAGGGTTGTAGATACAAGAATAACGGGGTATAGATATATCAACTCTATGTTTGAGGATATTGGATTTGATTGCTTGCTCTTCATAGACGAAGAAATTTATCCCTTGTTTCTTCTTGAATTCTTTAGCACTTACTCCATGCTTGAAATCAATGGCCAAATCTTTATTCATTTCATGTTGAATGATCAAATCATTCAATATTCCCTCGATGATTTTGGTGATATTCTTGGTGTGCCATATAGAGGCACTTGTCGTTTTACAGACAAATGGAGACTTGATGCTCTCGTGGAGTCCAACAATAAACCTTCAAATGACATCACCGAAGTTGATCTAAATTTCATCCTTGATATCATCTCGAAAGAGCATGATGGAAACGTTGTGAGAAGCCTTCATACTAATGTGCGAAATGTGAATCGCTATGAAGTGCTCTCAAGCGACCTTAAGGATTTCATGGTCCAATGGGCTAACATCCTTAGGGAGAATGTGTTTTGTCTTGGTGTAAACCGAGATCATATCCCGGCTTGTATGGTGCATATGTTGTTTTGCATCTTTACATCAACCGAGTACAATTTAGCATTCTACATCGGTCGACGTATAAACTATGCTCTTTCCAAACCCAAAACAAACCTTTCCTATGCTATGCTTCTTACTCGCCTTTTTAGAAGGGTTGGTGAAGATTTTCCTCATCTCGATCTTTCTCGCTTTCACCCGGTTCAACGGGTTATGTTACCTATTCAAGAGGTATATGAACGAAAGCCTAGAAGTGACCGAGGTTCACGAAAATCTGATCATCAAGAGCCGGAATATGAGGACACCGATATGCCAACAAGTGATGGTGATGGCATCGGTACTAGTTCTCATTTCAACTCTTCGAGTAATTCCCATCCATCCTCAAATCAATTCGAGGATGATTTTGAAGACTTAGCTCCTCCTCCTCATCATTCTAGTGATATACCGGAAGATCTCAATATGGAGCATCTTTACCGTGAGAATCTTAAAACTCGAGGTGAATTGCACGAACACCGGATTGAATCAAGAAAGGAATTCAAGTATTTGGGAAAATGATCAAGGGTTTAGGCAAGAAAAGGAGGTGAAGACTTTGAGTTGTGTCAAAGTTTGGTTATCATTTGATGTTTAAACATTTGCTTATTAACACTTTGGTTTAGTTGTTTATTAACTTATGTTACATGTTTGGATTATTATTTACTTTGATCCTAAATGTTGCTTATGTAATGATGTTTGTGATTTACATAGCTTTGTGCATCTTTGTGATAGTTAGCTTATTAGATTATGATCTGTAGTTAACTTTGGCTTGGGAATCTTTTGGTAAAAATCTGGGTTTATCAAAAAAACTGGGATTGAAATTTTTGAAACATCTGGTCGCGGTTCCATATCAACCAGCGGCTCCTTATTGATAAGGAACCGCGGGTCCTAGATAAGGAACCGCCGGCCACTGTGCCCGATAGTATCTTTTGCTTTACACTGTTTTCTCAATTATGTGTAAACACTGCATGATTTTTTGTAATAAACTGCACATTTCCTAAACTAGCTTACCTAAATTCATTATTCACCTAAAATGATTTTAACCTAATACTAGTTTGGATTATCCCTCACCCATTTAAACCCACCTTGTTAGTCATGTTCTTCACAAATCAAAACATCCTTCCCTAACCCTTAAACCACCCTTGTCAACCATGGTTTCTACAAAAACCTCAAACACCCCAAGGAAAACACTTAAGATTAGGATTAAGGTACCCAAGCCTAACTCATCACCCTTTCACACACTCAAAAATGAGATGGTTCCAATCCTCATTTCCTCATCACCTTCACCACCCCTTGCACCATGCAAGACAACATCCACCCATGGTACTAACCACTCCATTAGTTCTACCTCCTCTTCATTCAACTCAAGAATGAATGAGCTCTCTTCACCCTTCACTCCAAGTGCACCCTTGGATGTGACCACACAACCCCAACCAATACAAAGCATTCCTTTTGTGAATGACTTTGATGACACCTTGGTGACTTCACCATTTACCCCTCCTAACTCACCCATTTCACCAACCTTAGAGAACATACCTCCACACTCACCCATTTCCCCTTTAGGGAACATGCCTCCACTCTCACCCACATCACCCTTGGAGAACATGCCTCCTCCACCTCCACCCAACTCAAACATTCCAATTTTGGGTGTCCTACTTTCCCTCCTTTTGGGTGATCCTTACTATGGGTTTCAAGAGACTCATGGTTCTAATTGTCCATGTTGCCTCTACAACCACTACATCATCCATAACCTTAGGATGGAGATGTTTGGACTACATAGGAGGTTGCAAGAGTTCTTGCTTACCTTGTTCTCCATGCCTCCTCCTAGGAGATGAATGATGAGTTTTCTTAATAAGTGTTTTCAACAAAACCAAGCCAAAGAAGACTACTCATCTAGATTTAATGTTAAGCTAGCTTTGTATTAGTTAGTTTTTTTCATTTGTCATTGTATTTGCTTCCCTCATGAGTGTTTCATGAAGTTGTTCTATGGATTTAGCTTTATGTGTTCCTATTCTTATGTGCACATTAATCAACTTTAATTTGAAATTAAAATTGAACCTAAATCTATCACAACCTCAAAAAACTTGACTAAAATTGGTTTAAAATGATATCTAAATTATTTTGTAACCCTTTGTCAAGACATTCTTTGTGAACGTGTTGCTTTATGTAACCCTAGCATAATTTGGTGCTAATAGAGGTAAAATTCCAAGATTTGCAACTTTTTGAAAAAGTCTTAGTTTTTCCCAAAACCCTGGAAAAACATGGTTTCATGTCCACTGGACGCGGCTCACTAAAAGTCGCGCGGTTCCTTATGTGATAAGGAACCGCTGGTCCCTTTAAGGTACCGCGGACAGAAATCAATTTTTGACGACTTTTTGGTCAAAACTTTAAAACCCTATACCCTGTCAAGATTCCTTATTTACTCAGATTGACTAAACATTCCTTGACACTTCACATTTTGTATTCAAATTCTTACCTTGATTACATTTTACTTATACCCCAACCTTGAGATTTCATTCTCACACCTTCCCAACCTTGAGAATTCATTTTCACACAACCTTGAGATTTCATTCTCACACCTTCCCAACCTTGAGAATTCATTCTCACACAACCTTGAGATTTCATTCTCACACTCTCACAATGCCTAACTCCTCCATTCCTAACCTTGACATTTCTTTGTCACAACCCTACTTACCCAAAGCTTCCTCATCCAATCTTTCAAAGAAACCGAAAATCTCGGTTCGATCTATTTGGGTTAAGAAGAATGAACCATCTTCCTCCAAACCACCCAAAAACCCTACCTTCTCTCCAATCAAGTATTGGAATGAGACTTATACCATTAACCCCATCACCGGAGCTAAATAAAATGTTCCCCCACCACCACAATCCTTCAATACCCCTCAACTCAATGACCTTTCAACCTTCCCAAACCTCACAAGGCATTCTGAAAACATTTCCAAACCCATTACCCCTCCACCACCAAACCCTAGGTTTGATGCCATACCCCCATCAACCGATTTTGTGTTGCATCATGGTTCCTCGTGTGCTTGTTGTCGATTTCAACAAATTGAACTTGCTCATGTGTATGAGAAGTTAAATTTTCTTGAATTCCTCCTCACTCGACCTCCTATTCAAGTTTTCGTTCCAGTGGACAAAACTTCGAATGATGCATCGTCGTCTTATTTTTCCAACTAAAGGACTAACTACTCTTGGAGTCTTTATTACTTTAGTTGCTTTAGAGTCTTTTATTTTCTAGCAATCTTGGAAAATTATCACTATTAGAATAGCTTATGCTTTGTGGTTTATTTTCCATATCTTTTGCTTTAGATACTCATATTGTGTGTATGACTATCTACTTTGTTGTGTCTTTTCTATTATGTAACCTTTGTGTGTTATCCCTTTAGTTCTATTTTGAGTTGATCATGGTTAATTTTTATAATTACTTATGGGTGATTCCATCAATTCTAAACTTTAACCCATTGACAAGCTTATCATCTTTATTGGATTGAAGTTTGATTTTGTCAATTACCTTTTTGGACAAACTTAGCAAAATACTTGCTTCTAATTTGAGATTTCTTCTCTCTCTCCCTCTCAAGTTACTTAGTAGGTAGTGATCATATATACATTGGTGTTTCTTTCCTTTCTACTAACCTTTGTGTAGCATGTCACCTTAGCTCATATACTTGGTGCCCCAAGCAAGGGGGAGCAACCACCAAGGGGGAGCTACTAGCAAAGTTCGATGCTCTTCAAAGACTTGTGCTAACCTTTTTGCTACGACAAAGGGGAAGAAATGATAGTGATAAACTCGTTAATAATTCGTTATCTTGTGTTTCTATGCAAATGAGTTTATAGTTTGTCGTAATCAAAAAGGGGGAGATTGTTAATGCAGTGATGCCTAAAAACATTATTACTGTTAACTAATCTTTCTTAGTTTTGATCACAACAAACTATACAACACATTTAGTGTAAAACATAAAAACGAATTATTTAACTAACACTATCATCAAGGTAATAATCATATCACTAACCTTTCTTAATCATACTTAGTGATCATTAAAATGATTATCCTTAAAACTCACTTTTGTTGAAATGACAAAATACTTTTTAATAAACTTTCTTTTTTAGAAAATGTTTTATTAAAATGGAAAATGAAAATTTGAAAATAGCATCTTCCATATGCTTTTAGAATATCCTTTGAAAGCTTCAAACACCTCAGATATTCCTACCCCACTAAAAGACAAAAAATGGAGCGTACTCTAGGGGTGGTACCTTAAGTGGCTAGCCGGTTCCCTAGCGATATGGAACCGTCGGGCTAGATAAGGTACCGCGCCCAGATAGCCGTTATATATCCGTTATACTTTGTCTCCTTTAAATAGTGGGTCAAATCTCATTTTCTAATAAGCCTCTTGGACGTTTTTCTCAGCCCCCTTTCTATTTTCTATAGCATAATCATTAGTAATGATTACTTAAAGTATTAAGGATGTTTACATACGATTATCCTCTTGATCCCCTCCTTTACCTTGTCGAATGAGAAGATCACTCACTCACTAGTGTTGTGATAAAGATGAATCTATGAGCTAGTCATATTCATCATGATACCCTTTTTGTTTTAGGTTAATCCATTGTATTTTTGAATACTTGGACTAGTTGTGTTCATCCAAGTTATTTGTGGATATTTGGATTTGTTGTGTACATCCATTGCATATGTGTTTGCTTGGATTTGTGTTGTGTATGCTTGGATTTGTGTTGTGTAAATCCAAGCTACATGTGTGTACTTGGATAAGTCTAGTTGAGTTGTAATAGATTTGATTAGTAGTTCTCACTAAACTATAAAGTGATGTAGTTGTGTCTTGTGAGTTCTCACTTAACTTGAAAGTGATTAGTAGTTGTGTTGTGTGAAGTTCTCACTTAGCTTCAAAGTGAAGAGTCGTGAAGATTGGTTCTAGCTTTGGATTAGAACTCGACATCTAGCCTTGTGTCGTAAAATGGTGAAGTAGGCAACGTCGTGAAGATTGGTTCTAGTTTGAGATTAGAACTCGACATCTAGCCTTGTGTCGTTAAATTGTGAAGTAGGCAACGTTGTGTAGATTGGTCCTAGCTAAAGATTATGTCTCGACATTTAGCTTAGTGTCGGAAAATAATGTAAGCAACGATGTAAGGTTTTCTCCGCCGAGAAGGGAGCTTGTGGATATAGTGGAAATCTCGAGTAGGTGTACTCGAGGAGTGGAGTAGAAACGAGGATAGAGCCTCATTTTCGAACCACTATAAATCTTGGTGTCTCCCCACTAGGTTGTTTCCTTCCTTACTCTTTACTTATTTCATTATCATTATACTTACCTATTATCTTTGCTAGTGAATTTTGAATTGAACCTAATTATTATGCAACTTAGCCTCAAGTAAAAGATAGTTTTGATACAAACCAAATTGAAAGTAATTTTAATTTGGTCACCAATAAAGAGAAATTGTTCAACCCCCCCCCCCCTCTAGTTTCTACATAATATATTAATAACAAAAACAAAAATCGGTATTTATTATATATATAGAAAAATAACAAAACTTTCCGAGAACGGAAAGGGTCTTCAAATCAATGATCAACAAATCGCCACGAAAGAATCGTACGCAATTTCCCTGGTAGCGGCGCCATAATTTTTGATGTGTGGGAAAGTGTCGATGTATTTTAATATTATACGTTATAGAGAAAATTAAGGAAATTACCTTTAGGAAAAAGTAATAGTCCAAAATAAGCTAAAGACGGATTAATTAAACACGAGAGTGATCCCGGTTCGTTGTACACGAAGAAATTGTGAATTTGAGACTTTTGTTTTGAATTGGTTTTGGTTTTTTTATCTAAATTAATCCTACAAATGTTAAAGTGCATGAACTGTACCCAAAAATAAATCTAAAAGACAGAATTTAATTTATATTATTATTTTTTTACTTTTTTTTTTACTTTATATTTTATACTTTAAACTAATAAATTGTAAAAATTATTTAAACAATATTAAATTTTAAAAGTAATTAAATATTTATTTTTAATTTTATTTAAAGTAATGATATTAAAAACTAATAAATTGTGAAAAGAATTTATAAACTATTTAATTAAAAGTTAATTTACTTTTTATTTATTTAAATCGTTTAAAATTAACAAAGTAATAAAAACGTTTATACTAAAGTTGACAGTTCAATTACATTTATTAATTACTAAAAGCAATATTAAAACTAAATGAGCCCTTAGCTCAGTTGGTGAGACGTTGGACAGTTCAACTAGAGGTCTCGAGGTCGAGACTCTTGAATGACACTTTTTGGATAACAATTTTTGGAACAGTATATTATAAAATGCCAGAATACAATAAGTTATACCATATCAGCAGACTAAATACTACACAGATCAATTAAACCAACAATTTAACAAGTCACTAAATATCATTAACTAAGAAAAATCAGTATAAGCAATAAATCAAGCGTCCAGTACCTATTTAAAACAAAATAATACTCAAATAAACTCCAAAAATTCAATTTGAGATCAGATTAAATCAAACATAAAAAAACATACAGCAGGCCATTAACTTTTAGTAACAACAGTTAACCCAAAGAACTCTATGATTCAACTCATTTTACCAATAATCACTTAGTTACAAATTCACTAGATGAATCGAAATATAAAAAGCACCATGAATCAGCTATATCAAGTACTAATACAGCAATCTTAATTTTAAATCTATAGTCCAATATATCAGCAGGATATAAACTTAAACAAACATGAACCAAGTTAACAACCTAAAACATACGAATAACATGGCAGCATAAGCAGAAAATCCTTAAACCAATACAATCACATAACAGTTATAAATCAACAGACAACAAACAAATAGTTACAGTAAAAAATCAAAAATAGCAGTAAATCGATATCTAAACAAAATCAACTATATCAGCAATACAAGTTCTTGGGAATAAATTAAGGCCAGATCACTTGAGCACTGACAAGAGTAAAACAAGCGTTGACAGGAGCAAAACAAGCGCTGACAGCTCAAGCGTTGACAAGACAAAGTCAAGCGTTGATACATTGAAGACAAGCATTGATGGGAAGATATACTCTACGCGTTTATTGTATTCTAGATTACTTCTAGTAAAGATAGGAACAACAATGTATTTTCTATATTTATCTTTACCTAGAATAGCTGATACGTAGATTATTGTACAAGGCTTCTTATGTCTATAAAAGAAGACCTTTAGGTTAATGTTTCATATAAGTTTTCGTTTGTAAACTACTTTCATTGTAAGCAAGTTTGATATCATTAATCAAAGTGAAAGTTTGTTTATATCATTGTGTGTTCTTGTTTAAGTGTTAATTCCGCATAACACTTAGATTATCATAAGCATATACAAAGGTTTCTCTAAGTGTATTACTTGATCTAATCTCGTATACATAAAGCTAAATCGATCTAAGTTTGGGATCAACAAGTGGTATCAGAGCTTGTTGAGGAACTTTTGATCTTAAAGAACACAAGAACCCTAAAAATCACCAAAACCCTAATTTTCTCAAAAACCCTAACAACATCATGTCAGAAACAATAACCTCCTCCTCCTCACCTTTACCAAACATCAAGATTCCCATGCTTGATGCAACCAACTTTGAATTGTGGAAATTCAATTTTGAACAATATCTAGGGATCTATGATTACACACTCTGGGAGATCATTGAATATGGAAACACATTCGATAAAGCTCAAAAGATTGCTGATGCTATTACTCAAAGATCAGCTGTTGCTGGATGTTCTGAAGTTGATAAGAAAGAAAAACCTGAAGATGGTAGAGTTGTGTCTGCTGATGACATAGCAAAGAAAAGGGTTGACATGAAAACCCTAAATATTCTGAAACTCTCGTTGGGACAAGAGAACCTGCATAAATATAGAGGTTATGATTCTGCTAAGCAGCTTTGGGCAGCTCTTGAAGTTGCATATGGTGGTAATGCAGATACTAGGGAAGAAAAGAAGAAACAACTTATGCATGATTATGATGTTTTTAAAGCACAACCCAATGAGAAGCTGAGTAGTGTGAGAAGTAGATTGCTTGACATTACAAGCAAATTGTCCTTCATGGGGACACAAGTTGGTGATGTTGACATCAATGTTAATTTTCTTAAAAGTCTTGGTGAGGTGTGGAAGATTGAGGCAAGATCCATTCTTGCCAATAATACTTACAAAAGTTCCACGTTTGATGAC
Source organism: Glebionis coronaria (assembly GCA_025667525.1). Lineage (NCBI taxonomy): Eukaryota > Viridiplantae > Streptophyta > Magnoliopsida > Asterales > Asteraceae > Glebionis > Glebionis coronaria. Next base: position 1,487,452 of record JANFOE010000322.1, on the reverse strand, counting down.
ATTTACAACAAACTGAGGCTGTTGGAAGATGAAACTCTTTTAGAACATGGAAACAATGTTGGGAATAGATTATGGGTCAGTTCACTAGACGCTGATAAGAAGAGTTCAAGCGCTGATAAGATGACATTGGACGCTGACAGCCAAGCGTTGACAGTGAGGAAAGTCAACGCTGATAGCCTGGAAGACAAGCACTGATGGAAGTTATCTTATACGAATCTTTTGTTTATTTGTTTCTTTATTTGTATATGGTAAAGATAAACTCGACATTGTATTTTCCATTATTATCATTACCTAGAATAGTTGATTCGTAGCTTCCTGTACAAGACTTCTTAATCTATAAAAGAAGATCTTTTAGGTTAATGTTAATCATCAGTTATAATAAGTTTTCACAAGTATTCGACTGTTAAACCTCTTTCATTGTAATCAAGTTCGATTATTCTAATACAAGTGAAAGTTTGTTTAACATCTTTGTGTTCTAGATTAAGTGTTAATTCCGCATAACACTTAGTTACTTTATTCATAAGCAAAGGTTTCTCTACGTGTATTACTTGATCTAATCTCGTATACACAAAGCTTAATCGATCTAAGTTTGGGATCAACAAGTGGTATCAGAGCTTGTTGAGAAACTTTTGATCTTTAAGTAACGCAAGAACCCTAAAACACCAAAAACCCTAAAACAACGAAACCCTAAATTTCTCAAAACCCTAAAAACATCATGTCTGGCTCAGAACAACCTCCTGCTCCTGTTTTGCTACAAAGCAACACCACAAACCCTAGTATCAAAATTCCCATGTTTGATGCCAGGAACTTCGAGCTTTGGAAGTCCAATTTTGAGCAATATGTAGCCATCCATGACTACACTCTTTGGGAGATTGTTGAATATGGGAACACATTCAATAAAGCTCAAAAGATTGCTAATGCTATTGTCGCAAGGGTAGCTGTTCCTAATTGTCCTGAAGCTGATAAGAAGGAAAGACCTGAAGATGGAAGAGCTGTATCTGCTGAAGATATAGCCAAGAAAAGGGTGGACATGAAAACTTTGAACATCATGAAACACGCCTTGGGTCATGAGAATCAGCACAAGTACAAACGCTTTAAGTCTGCAAAAGAGCTTTGGGAAGCTCTTGAAGTAGCACATGGTGGCAATGCTGACACTAAAGAAGAAAAGAAGAAGCAACTCATGCATGAGTATGCTGTCTTTAAGGCTCAACCCAATGAGAATCTCAGCAGTGTGAGAAGTAGACTGCTTGACATTACAAGTCAACTTTCCTTCATGGGAACACAGATTGATGACCCTGACTTGAATGCTACTTTTCTCAAAAGCCTTGGTGAGGTATGGAAGATTGAGGCAAGATCCATTCTTGTCAATAACACCCACAAAACCTCTAGGTTTGATGACATCTTCAACAAACTAAGACTGTTGGAGAATGAATGGCTTTTGGAGAGTGATAATAAACCTTCCAGTAGCAACATGGCCTTCTTCTCACAAAGTGAAGGTCAATTTGATTCCATGAACTCCTATGGACATCCAGTCACTGGATCTGCATGTGTCAACGCTGGATCACATCCTATCAGCGTTGGAACACATCCTGTCAGCGCTGGATCATATCCTGTCAACGCCTCACACTCAAGCGTTGACACTCACAACTTTGGCGCTGATGGAACTAAACCTGTTGGTTTAGATCTAGATACTGTGTGTGCTTTCATTGCCTCTTTGCCCAGTGATTCAAGAATTACTTATGAGGATCTTGAGCAAATAAGTGATGAGCAATTGGAAGAGATGGATATCAAGTGGACTATGGCTCTTGTGAGTTTAAGAGCAAACAGGTTTAATAAAAGGTTCAAGAAGAAGATGACCTTTGATGCTAAGGATGTTGCTGGATTTGACAAATCCAAAGTTGAGTGCTACAATTGTCATCGTATGAGGCACTTTATGAGGGAATGTAGATCTCCAAGAAGATCTGATGCTGGTAAGCCTTCAAGCCAAATGGTTAAGAGCCAAGATTCCAAGGCCATGGTAGCTGTTCAACAAATTGATGGTGTTGGAGGATGGGACTGGAGCTGGAACTTTTTGGCTAAGGATGAGGAAGAGGACAAAGCATTGGTTGCTGAAGTTAAAGAAGAGCATGTTGAATATGCTCTCATGGCACACTCCTCCTCTTCATCAGATAATGAGGTATATGATGATGCTTTCTGTTCTAAGGGTTGTCGTTTAAATACTGAAAAACTAAATAAGGAGATAGTAAAATTATTAGATGAGGCAAGTTCTGAAAGATGCAAAGTATCTAATTATCAAATTGCTCTCACCCAAACAGAAAGGACAGTAGCTGAGTATAAGAAAATGGAGTTTGATTTAAAGGATAAAATAAATATCTTAAAACATGAGTTACATCAAAGTAAAGATATTCAAGATATCACAAACAAGGTTAATCTTGATTTGATAGCTAAGTTAGATGAGGCTAACAAAAATAAAGATAATGTGAGTCTTAAAATCCAGAGATTTGATAAGGCCACACAAACCCTAGGAGAGTGTGTTAGTAAACAAAGAGACTCTAAGGACATGAGTGGGATTGGGATGAAAGATTATACTGGTGTTCCACCACCAGCTGGGGATTTCTATGGTGTCCAATCAAAGGACTTATCTTGGACTGGCTTGCCAGAACTCCAAGAGAAGGAATTCATTCCTCCACCTAGAGTGACTTCCCCAGTTGAAGAGTATAAACAAAAACTGACTGACCTAGATGAGTGGAAGAAAGCTAACCACACTTTGTTTGTTAAGGGAGGTTTGTTGTGTGAAAGTCCAAATGAGCCCACACCAATCACGAGCCATGATCCTACACCTATTAAAATCACACACCCAACCACTGGCAAAGCTGTTGACCTTGGCTCACACACTGTTAGAAAACCTAGTGTTAAGTATGCAGAGATGTATAGGAATACTAGGTCACCAAAAAGCCAAGTTAGTAACCATGGAACAGGCTTCTTTGCTTCTAGACCTAAGACTGTGTCTAGAAAAGCCTGTTACACTTGTGGTAGCTTTTCACATTTGGCATATAATTTTGTCAACGCTTCCAATGTCAACGCTGATAGGAACCATTTCAGCGCTGACAAAAGTCAACATAGGTCAAACACTGTCAGACCCAAAACCTTTGTGAACAAAAGTTCACAAGTTGTTAGACCAGCCCCATTCTTTACTAGAGGGTCTAACACACATTGCCTAAGACCTTTCCAAAAGACAAACACTTGGTCCAATAGGCAATGGGTTCCTGTAGCAAAGCCTAGGTTCAACGCTGATAAAGGCAATCGGGGCACTGACAAGAACAATTTCAGCGCTGACAAACACACTGCCAAACCTAGGTATTTGCAACCACATGGAAAGGGGTCTAAAGCTTCTACTAGCTTAACATGGAGACCAAAACAAGACCAAAACCCTAATTCTACTGGTCTTTCTATGACATGCAACAGGTTTCATTATATTTCAAAGGTCATGTCAAGACCAATTGGGGTTAACTGGGCATTTCATCCAAAAAGGGATGAAAATGGGGTTGTTATGAGAACCAAGTCTGTTCTTGTTGAACAACCAGATGAATCCAAGTCTTCTAAGGCTTGGGTTCCCAAAGAAAACTAATTTGTTTTCTTATGTGCAGGGCATTCAAAAACAGGTTAATGACTATGGATATTGGGACAGTGGATGCTCTAGGCACATGACTGGGAAAGAAGATTACTTGAGTAACTTCACTCCCATTGAAGATGGTGATAAGGTTCTCTTTGGGGGCGGATATGGAACTATCACAGGCAAAGGAACTCTTCTCACCAACAACTTACGTTTTGAAAACGTATTTCTGGTAAAAGAACTCGACAATAATCTTTTTAGTGTATCACAGGTGTGTGATAACAAGAATAAAGTTCTTTTTACTGATACTGAATGCTTGGTGTTAAGCAAAGATTACAAGCTCCCTGAGGAGAAATACATAGAATTTAGAACACCAAGGCATAAAGACATATATAATGTGAATCTTAATGGAATTAAGATGAATAATAAAATGTCATGTTTTTATGCTAAAGCTTCAGTAGATGAAAGTAATCTTTGGCACAGGAGATTAGGGCACATAAACTTTAAAAATATCAATAGACTTGTGAGACTTGGTTTAGTTGATGGTTTGCCTGAAAAGGCTTTCCACAATGACCACACTTGTGTTGCATGTCTTAAGGGCAAGCAGCACAAGGTCTCATTCAAATCTAAACTGGTGCACTCTAGTCCTAAACCACTTCACTTATTGCATATGGACCTCTTTGGTCCAACTAATATAGAAAGCTTGAAGGGTAAATCATACTGCTTTGTCATCACTTATGACTTCTCTAGGTTTACATGGACTTTCTTTTTAGTTAAGAAAAGTGAAACTGCCCAAATTTTGATTGATTTCATTACCCAGATTGAAAAGAAGAGTGGTAATGAGGTCAAAATTCTTAGAAGTGACAATGGGGGTGAGTTTAGAAATCAGTTACTAGAGGATTTTTGTGCCAAGAAAGGGATTACTAGGCAGTTTAGCATAGCTAGAACCCCACAGCAAAATGGGGTTGCTGAAAGGAAAAATAGAACCCTAATTGAAGCAGCCAGAACCATGTTGGCTGATGCCCACTTTCCTATAGCCTTTTGGGCTGAAGCTGTTAACACAGCTTGTTATGTGCAAAATAGGGCATTGGTCAACAAGATACATAATAAGACACCTTATGAGTTACTTTGGGGAAGGAAGCTGAATATTGGCTTTCTCAAGCCTTTTGGTTGTCATGTAGTTGTTTTAGAAACTAGTGATGACCTAGGTAAATTTGATGCAAAAGGTGATGAAGGCTATTTCATGGGTTATTCAGTGCAGAGCAAAGGATATAGGGTTTACATTAAAAAGGAAAAACATATACTTGAAAAGGTACATGTTAGGTTTTTAGAGAGTAAACCTAGTGATCCTGAGAGTGGTCCAAATTGGTTGTTTGACTTGGAACCTTTATCTAGAGCTTTAAATTATATGTCTGTTACTAATCCAGACATTGTGAAGGTAACTTCAAGTGTTTTGGAAAAGAGAATTGGTAATGTTTCAGGTACACAGGTTGCTAAGAAGGATGGACCACAAGCAGTTGAGTCATCTCCCACACAAGAATATGTTACATTTCCTATATGGACAGATGGGTATTATGTTGCTGCTGCTGCTGCTGCTGGAAAGGATAAAGGTGGTTCTTCAATACCACCAGTTGATAACATGCATGGTCATTCAGGCGCTGACAAGCACAATTCTAGCGCTGACAAGACCAATTCAGACGCTGATGGCTCAAACGTTGACAACAATGATTCTGGCGCTGACAAAAGTAATTCCAGCGCTGACAAGCAAAATTCCAACGTTGACAACACTCATGAGCATTTCGTATCTTCCAATTTTGAACAAGGTGAACCTTCAAGAATAAATGAAGAGGTTCAAGACGGAAGAGAGTCTGAAGAAGATATTAGCAACATGGAGGATGATATTGAAGACAACAAAATTCTTGAAAATGGAATTCCTAGATCTACTTTGAAGAATCATCCTCCCTCTCAAATCATTGGGAATATCATGACTCCTGTTCAAACTAGAAGATCTCACCAGACTCATGATAGCTTCATTGCTAATATCCACAAGAAGGTTGATACCCCTCTTGTACAAGCATGTTTGTTTGCCTGTTTTCTGTCACAACAGGAACCCAAGAAGATTTTTGATGCTCTCAAAGAACCTAGTTGGGTGGAAGCAATGCAGGATGAGCTTCACCAATTTGCTATACAGGATGTTTGGGAGCTGGTTGATTGTCCTAGATATGTGAGACCAATTGGGACAAGATGGGTTCTAAGGAACAAGAAAGATGAAAGGGGTATTGTGGTCAGAAACAAGGCACGTTTGGTAGCTCAGGGATATACACAAGAGGAAGGGATAGATTATGAAGAGGTCTTTGCTCCTGTTGCAAGAATTGAAGCTATAAGAATTTTCCTAGCTTATGCCTCTTGTATGAACTTCACTGTTTATCAAATGGATGTGAAGAGTGCTTTCCTCTATGGAACAATTGTTGAGGAGGTATATGTCATGCAACCTCCTGGTTTTGAAGATCCTGAGAATCCAGACAAGGTTTATAGAGTGAAGAAAGCTATGTATGGACTTCATCAGGCCCCAAGAGCATGGTATGGTACATTGTCCACCTACTTGGTGGAAAATGGTTTTAAAAGGGGCACCATAGACCAGACATTGTTTACAAAGAAGAAAGGTAAGGATGTCTTACTTGTTCAGGTCTATGTTGATGATATCATTTTTGGATCTACAAATCCAAAGATGAGTGAAGACTTTTCCAAGCTTATGACAGATAAATTCGAGATGAGTGCAATGGGTGAGATGAACTTCTTTCTAGGATTACAAGTTCAGCAGAAAGAAGATGGTATCTTCATCTCCCAAGACAAATATGTAGCTGAAATCTTGAAGAAATTTGGTTTTTCTCCACATGAAAAGAGTGCTTCCACTCCTATGGATAGGGAACACCCTTGGGGAAAAATTGGAGCTGGAAAAGATGTGGATGTTAGGCACTATAGATCAATGATTGGCTCATTGATGTATCTTACAGCCTCAAGACCTGACATCATGTTTGTTGTGTGTGCTTGTGCACGCCATCAAGTAAATCCCAAAGAATGTCACCTTTTTGCTGTGAAAAGAATTTTTAGGTACCTAAGATGTTATCCAGATCTTGGCTTATGGTACCCAAAAGATTCTCCATTGGAGCTTATTGCATATTCGGACAGTGACTATGGTGGTGACAAGTTTGATAGAAAATCCACAACTGGTGGATGTCAATTTCTTGGGAGTAGATTGATATCTTGGCAATGCAAGAAACAAACAGTGGTGGCAAACTCTACAACTGAAGCAGAATATGTGGCTGCAGCTGCTTGTTGTGGACAAGTCTTATGGATTCAGAACCAACTGTTGGATTATTGGTATAATTTCATGCATACCAAGATTTTTGTAGACAATAACAGTACTTTATGCATTATTAAAAATCCTGTACATCATTCTAAAACCAAACACATAGAAATTAGGCATCATTTTATAAGAGATTGTTTTGAGAAAGTTTTAATACAACCAGATAGGGTAGACACAGAAGATAATGTGGCTGATTTATTAACTAAACCTTTTGATACTGGAAGATTTCAATATTTGGTAACAAATATTGGAATGGTCAATCTCACTTAATATGTGTTTTGGAACTCTTTTTGTAAAAGTATGTACAGGATAATGCATTGTTATTGGTCTTTGTGATGATTTAGTTTTTTCCACTTTATTTTTCTAACACTGACAAAGGTAAATTTAACGCTGACAAGTGTTATTTTGCCGTTGTTGGAGATATTATTGTCTAACGCTGACAAGAGTTCCTTCAACGCTGATAAGTGTTGTCGGGGCGCTGTCAGCAACAATGTTAGTTTTGTGGTTTTCAATCTAAATGTGTAGGTGGTGTTAGCTTTATGCCATTGGATACAGAGTTGCTTATGGATCTTTGAAGAGCTATTTGGACATGTTTTTGTTTATGGATGATGGTTGGAATATTTATATTCCTATCTTGACATAAATTTTTAATGTTCATATATATTTTGAGAAACTCATGTATCATAGTTTAAGGGGAGGTTTAAGGAACCTTTAGGATTCTTGGGTATTCTTATAATACTCTTATCACAATTCTAGATTGTGTCCACAGGTGAGTATGGGTTAGTTTTACTAAACCATGAGGCACTGTAGCATGCAAAGTTGACAAACTATGCATGCTGCCAAGACATTTTTGGCCTAGAATTGGTTGTGGTCTGTTGGGAGACTTGGGAATATTTTTGTTATGGGTTTACCTGGGAGTTACAAAGGATTTTATGAAATAACTTTGTTGGTAAGTATTTTGGTTAGCAAGGGACACTTGAGGACATTTGTGTCTATCTTGCTTAAGCAAGTGTGCATAAGTGGACAGTGCTTGCCACCCAGTAATTATTATCAACTTGCAAGATATTTCCCTTAGGATAAATTACTTTGTTAAGGTCTTTTTCTTTTTAAATATTTTTATTTTTAGACGCTGACAAGTTTTTCTCCAAACGCTGTTAAGACCAATCGTGACGCTGACAAGGCTTTAGGCAAACACTGACAAGAAAATATAGCCGTTGGGCGTTGATGAGTTATTTTTGACCGTTGACACCTAGTGGGCCCTACCCAGTTGTTATTTTGACTAATCTTTGGCCGTAATTTTTGGGGAGTTGTTACTTTTAATTAATGCATGAGATAAGTTATATTTGATTCAATATTTTCATCATTACTCTTTGAATATAACTGCCTCATTTTTGACCAATCATAATCATGCATCTCTCCTATAAATTTGGCTAACTTTTCATTCTGGGTATTCATATTTTCTTGTCTAACATCTTTCTCCTAGATTTTTCCCATATCACATAACCTAAACAGCTTTCAACATGGCACCAAAGTTCAACTCAAACAATCTGACATTGGAGTTCAAGAGCCAACATAATATGGTAGCTTACTTAGACGCTGATAATGATTTGTTCCCTCAGTATTCACAAATGGTGGCATTTTTAAATGCATCCTCCATAAGGTATGCACTTTCTCATGAACCACTAGTCCCTGTCGCACACATTAGACAGTTTTGGAATAATGTAAGTTCCACAACAGCTAATGGAGTGACTACATTAACATCTACTGTTCATGGTAGAACATGGGTGGTCACTGAAGCTTTGGTTCGCCAAGCTTTGCGTCTTAATGACGCTGATGGTGTGACTACCCTTGCCATTGCAACAATAGAACAAGGTCTTAGGGAATTGGGTTATCCTATTCCTGCTGATGTCACTTTAAATAAATATCATAAGCAGGAATTTCCCTCAGATTGGAAATATTTGATACATGTCCTTCTTCAATGCTTAAGTCCAAAATGTACTGCTTTTAATGAAATAAACAGGTCCATTGCAAGTGCTTTGGTTTGTATGTCACGTGGGCTTAGGTATAATTTTTCAAAAATGATTTTTGAAGGGATGTGTAAAAATAAGGGAAGTAAAATGACTTTGGCTTACCCAAGATTTTTGCAAATGGTGTTTGATTTTCAAGAATATTGTCTTAGGGATCATGACCATTTTTATGAGATCCCTAAGCAAAAGAAAACCATTTTTGACAAAATGATCTCAACAAACAGACCTATACCTGTCACCCAAGCCCTGCTTGAAGTAATTCAGGCTGCCCAACCACAACCAGACCCTAAACCTCAACTTGAGCCTGTCCTTGAACCATTACCTTCACCTGAACACATGGACGTTGACCAAGCCAATGTCAACGTTGACACTCAATATGTTGGTGCTGACACAGCCAATCCCAACGCTGATGACATCCCTGAACAATCCCAAACACCCCTTAACCAACCCACACCCACACAATCTACATCATCTTCCATCCCCTTACAATCTAGGTTGCCTAAACGCCAAAGGACTGCTGGAGTGTTCTCCTCTAGTGGTCCTAGCCATGTTGCAGAGAGAACCACCTCCACAAGTGTGGCTGGTGACATGGATGAGGCTGGGGCTATTGGCACAGGCTTAGATGCTGGTCAAGACAGTCCCAACATCATTAAGACCTCATCCATGCCCTATGATTCTATTTTGGGAGGTCAAATCCCCATTCTAGCTGAGGGCAGATTGGAACCTATGACATTGAATGAATTGACGGCTGCTGTCATTAGCTTGCAAAAGCAAAATGTCAGCCTTGTACAAATTGTCAATAATCAGGGCCGTGAACTCCAAGCATTGAGGGAGCGGGTAACTGTTTTGGAGAATCCTAGTAGCAAGAGTAGGATGGAGGAATCTTCCAAAGGGGAGGATGAAGTGGATGAGCTTATACGTACTGCAAGTGAAAGGAGTTCACATGATGGTGGATCCTTAGATATTGCTGAAGCTCTTACAAGCCTGAAGAAGCATCATGTCATTGATACGTCCAAGGTAACTCCATTAAACTTGGAAGGATCTTTCACAGCAACAATGCAACATATTACACAGGACGCTGTTGCAAGCAAAGTGGGCGCTGATACAGGTTTGAACACTGACACATCCAGCGCTGACAAAGGTAATCGGGGCGCTGATAAAGGTAACTTGAACGCTGACAAAGTTGCAGGTAGTGTTGATGTATTCCAGTCATCAGCAATCATCAAAGATGTGTCCACACAGGTTTCTTCTTCTACCTTACCAATTATTGATCCAAAAGACAAGGGTAAGGGGCTTATGGTTGAAGAAGATGTTCCAAAGAAAGATGCAGCACAAATTGCATTTGATAAACAGTTGGCTGCACAACTTTTGGAAGAAGATTTGAAGAGGAGTGGTACATCACCATTTGTAGCCATTGAGAGTGAGGATGAAAGTGATGAGGAAAGTGACAAAGGCAGCTCAGATTCAAGTATACAAATCATTGAAGATCCAGAAAGACTTGAATATGGAGATGAGTTGGCAAAAGAAAGATTGAGTGATTTAAAGAAGCAGGTTGATTTTGACCTTCCAGAAATCACCAGAATGTACCATGCTTGGGAAGATAAGGTAATGGACAACCCAGGGATGAGTTTGTCAGATCAAATTTGGGGGTTGGAAATTCTTCTCAGGGTACAAGATGATATAAAGGTGATTTTGAAGTATAATGCACAAGAGGTCAAGACTTGGCTTAGAAGAGATAGCAGGCCATTGTATTACAAGTTGCTTAGATGCCATCAACCTGGATGGACATACAAGAAGTTGCTGGCTTTATCTTTTGAGGAGCTAGAGTACATGGCACATCCTATTTGGAGGCATGTGCAAGAAAATAATGTCTTACAGTTTCTTTCAGAAGAAAGGAAACAGGAGCTTGCTGAGGAAATGCAGATTGCAAAGGAGATGAGGATTGCTCAAAGACCAGTGAAGAAAGGAGATCCTCTCCAATTTCCCAAAGATATGGATGTGTATGATCCAAGTGAAACTGTCATAAGGAAGCATCTCAAGCTTTCTCCATTGGAAGCTTCAGATTTGGTTAATGTAGTATCTCTAGATGCCAGAAATCCACTCATAAGTTTTGATGAAGATGACTGTGGATTTTGGAAAATTGGCAGATTTGGGAAGGAGGTACACACTTTCACTTCAATTATTTCTATCTTTGCAAGCATAGACAGAGAAGACTTGGTGCATCTATGGAGATTGATAGAGGCCAAGTATAAGGCTGAAGCACCTACTTCAGCAAATGGAATAACACTATGGCACACATTTTTGACTTTGTGTGGTCCAAGGGAAGCAGATCCTGCTGTATGGAAGGATCTTGAAGATGACCTCAGTGGTCTTCATTGGAGGCTTTATTCTACTTGTGGTGTGTTTCATTTGAGCTCTACAAAGTTTTCAGAGTATCTACTTGTGGATGCTGACTATTTCTTGTCCAAAGAAATATTGGACAAGATGAAGGAGACACCCTTGGAGATTGATTATACTAGTGACGTGGCCAAGGACTTAATTAGATATGTTTATCACCAACATAGGAAGTTTTTGTAAGATTCCTCCTAGCCTTTAGTATTTATTCAGAAACTTGATCATTAGAGTGGATATCAAGTTTAGGGGAGGATTGTTGGGAATAAATTATGGGTCAGTTCACTAGACGCTGATAAGAAGAGTTCAAGCGCTGATAAGATGACATTGGACGCTGACAGCCAAGCGTTGACAGTGAGGAAAGTCAATGCTGATAGCCTGGAAGACAAGCACTGATGGAAGTTATCTTATACGAATCTTTTGTTTATTTGTTTCTTTATTTGTATATGGTAAAGATAAACTCGACATTGTATTTTCCATTATTATCTTTACCTAGAATAGTTGATTCGTAGCTTCCTGTACAAAACTTCTTAATCTATAAAAGAAGATCTTTTAGGTTAATGTTAATCATCAGTTATAATAAGTTTTCACAAGTATTCGACTGTTAAACCTCTTTCATTGTAATCAAGTTCGATTATTCTAATACAAGTGAAAGTTTGTTTAACATCTTTGTGTTCTAGATTAAGTGTTAATTCCGCATAACACTTAGTTACTTTATTCATAAGCAAAGGTTTCTCTACGTGTATTACTTGATCTAATCTCGTATACACAAAGCTTAATCGATCTAAGTTTGGGATCAACAAACAAGGCTACCAACAGTAATATGGCCTTCTTCTCTCACAGTGAAGGTCAATTCAATCAGAAAGACTCTTACATGCATCCAGTTACTGGATCATCATGTGTCAGCGCTGGAACAAGTCCTGTCAACGTCTCCTTTTCAGACGCTGACACATTCAAAAGTGGCTCCCCAAGAGTTAAACCTGCTGGTTTAGATTTGGATACTGTATGTGCTTATATTGCTTCTTTGCCTAATGGTTCAGTGATTACATATGAGGACCTTGAGCAGATAAGTGATGAGCACTTGGAAGAGATAGACATTAAGTGGAACATGGCTCTTGCTAGTATAAGAGCAAACAGGTGGAACATAAGGTTTAAGAAGAAGATGACCTTTAATGCAAAAGACACAGCTGGATTTGATAAATCCAAAGTTGAATGCTACAACTGTCATCGTATGGGGCACTTCATGAGGGAATGTAGATCTCCTAGAAGATCTGATGCTGGTAAACCCTCAAGTCAAGTTGTTAAAGCTCAGGATTCCAAAGCCATGGTTGCAGTTCAAGGAATTGATGGTATGGGATGGGATTGGAGCTATCTGGCTAAGAATGTTGAAGAGGATAAAGCTTTGGTTGCTAAGGTTGAAGAAGAAGAGCATGTTGAATATGCTCTTATGGCACACTCCTCCTCTTCATCTGATAATGAGGTATACAATGATGCTTTTTGTAGTAAGGGTTGTAGGTTAAACACTGAGAAACTTAACAAAGAGGTGTTAAGATTATTAGGTGATGTGAGTACTGAAAAGTGAAAATTATCTAATTACCAACTAGCTCTTACTCAAACTGAGAAAACAGTTTCTGAATACAAGAAAATGGAATTTGACTTAAAAGATAAAATAAATATTTTAAAACATGAGTTAAATGCTAGTATGGATATTAGAAACATCATGGAAAGGGTTAATGGTGAGTTACAGGCTAAACTAGATGAGGCCATTAAGAATAAAGATAATGTTGGCCTTAAAATTCAAAGATTTGATAGAGCCACACAAACCCTAGGAGACTGTGTGAGTAAACAAAGAGATCCTAAGGACATGACTGGGATTGGGATGAATGATTACTCTGTGGTTCCACCACCAGCTGGTGACTTTTATGGTGTCCAACAAAAGGACCTATCTTGGACTGGTTTGCCAGAATTCCAAGAGGAGGAATTCATTCCTCCACCAAGAGTTGTCACTCCATTTGAAGAGTACCAACAAAAGTTGACTGACCTGAATGAATGGAAGAAAGCTAACCCTACTTTGTTTGTTAAGGGTGGCTTACTATGTGAAAGTCCCAATGAGTCAACACCCATTAAGGTCACTACCCATGTTGATCCCAAACTTAGATCGATTAAGCTTTGTGTATACGAGATTAGATCAAGTACTACACGTAGAGAAACCTTTGCTTATGAATAAAGTAACAAAGTGTTATGCGGAATTAACACTTGATTTAAAACACAAAGATGTTAAACAAACTTTCACTTGTATTAGAATAATCGTACTTGGTTACAATGAAAGAGTTTTAACAATCGAAAACTTATGAAAACTGATATTAACTTTAACCTAAAAGATCTTCTTTTATAGAACAAGAAGTCTTGTACAATAAGCTACGAATCAACTATTCTAGGTAAAGATAAACATAGAAAATACATTGTCGACTCTATCCTTACTAGAAGTATTCTAGAATATAATAAACGTGTAGCTCACATCTTCCATCAGTGCTTGTCTTCAATCTGTCAACGCTTGACTTTAACTTGTCAACGCTTATGCTATCAGCGCTCACTTTGCTCTTGTCAACGCTTGAGTTGTTCTTGTCAGCGTTCAAGTGTTCTGGCCTAAATTTATTCCCAACAATCCTCCCCTAAACTTGATATCCACTCTTATGATCAAGTTTCTGAATAAACATTAAGAACTTGGAGGAGTCTGACAAACCTTATCATATTGGTAATAAATAAATCTGATCAAATTCTTTGCCACGTCACTTGTATAGTCTATCTCCAACTGGGTGTCCTTCATCTTCTCCAAAACAGCCTTGGATATGAAATACTGAGCATCTACAAGTAAATACTCAGCAAACTTTGTAGAACTCAAATGGTATACACCAGCAGCTGAATATAACCTCCATTGAAGACCACTGAGGTCATCTTCAAGATCCTTCCATATTTCAGGATCTTCTTCTTTTGTCCCACACATTCTTTTGAATGTGGTCCAAAGTTTTATTCCATTGACTGAAGTTGGTGCTTCAGCCTCATACTTGGTCTCTAGCAACCTCCAAAGGTCCACCAAGTCTTCTCTGTCACAACTTGCAAATAAAGATATGAGAGTGGTAAAAGTGTGTACCTCCTTGCCAAATCTTCCAATTTTCCAGAATCCACATTTATCTTCATCATAACTCACAATTGGATTCCTGGAATCTAGTGGTAACACATGCACCATATCTGAAGCTTCTAATGGGGAGAGCTTGAGGCTCTTTCTAATGATTGCTTCACTTGGATATAGTTGATTCATATCTTTTGGAAACTCAAGAATAAATCCCTTCTTTACTGGTCTAGGAACTATCATAGCTTTCTTGATTGCCATCTCTTCTGCAAGTTGCTCCTTTCTTTCATCTGAAAGAAGTCTGAAAGTGTTTTCTTCTTGCACTTTCACCCAAATAGGATAAGCCCTATGTTCCAACTCATCAAATGTCAAAGCCTTCAGCTTCTGATGTGTCCATCCAACTCCATGACATTTGAGCAACATAAAGTAGAGCTTCCTTCTATCCCTTTTCAATTCAGAGAGAATGTTGCTTGCCTTGTACTTCAACATCACCTTACAATCCTTCTGAACTCTAAGAAGAATTTCCAAACCCCATATCTGATCTGAAATGGTCAAGTCTGGATTATCCATATAGCTTTCTTCCCAAGAATTGTACATCTGAACTACCTCTGGCATATCAAAATCAATTTGCAACTTCAAATCTCTCAGCTTTTCCCTAGCAAGCTCATCACCATACTCAAGTCTTTCTGGTTCAACAATCATCACACTTGAATCTGAGCTAGCTCCATCACTTTCTTCTTCAGAAGTCACAACAAATGGTGACTTTTCCTTTTCACCTTGTTCCATTATTTGCTCAGCCAATCTTCTATCAAATTCAACCTGAGCTGCATTCTTTGGAACAATTTCTTCTACCAACTTACCCTTACCCTTATCTGTTGGTTCAATTGTTGGTAGGGTAGATGATAATACCTGAGTAGGAACATCTTTGATGATAGATGATGACTAGAATACATCACCTCCATATGCAGACCTGTCAACGCCCAAATTTCCTCTATCAGCGCCCAAAATACCTCTATCAGCGTCCAAACTTGCCTTGTCAACGCTCAAGTATTTTCCCTCAGCGCCTTGTGTAACCTCTCTCAACATATCTGTAAATGATAAATTTAAATTGGTTGGAGAGATCAAGGACGTATCAAAACCTGTTTGTTCCTTCAAAGTAGTAAGAGCTTCAGCAACATCCAATGATTGACCATCTTGACTGCTCTTATCACTCAGATTTCTTTGATCTTCCTCCCCTTTGGAAGACTCCTCCATACCTCTCCTTGAATGAGCACTCTCCAAAACAACAATCCTCTCCCTCAATTCCTTGAGTTCAAGGCCTTGGTTACTGACAATTTGTACTAAGTCTGCATTTTGCTTTTGCAAGCTAATGCAGACAGCCGTCAATTCTAAAAGCGTCATTGGTTCCAGTCTACCCTCTTCCAAAATGGGAATTTGACCTCCCAAGTCAGGTTCATTGGGCATGGATGAGGACTTAATTATGGTGGGACTGCCTTGGCCAGCTTCTAAGCCAGAACCAATAGTCCCAGCCTCATCCAGGTCACCAGCCACACTTGTGGTGGTGGTTCTCTCTGCTTCATGGCTAGGACCACCAGAGGAGAACACTCCAGCAGTCCTTTGGCGTTTAATCAACCTATATTCAGGTGGTGTGGAAGATGGTGTAGAAGAAGGTGTAGATGTGGGTTGGTTAAGGGGTGTTTGGGATTGTGATGGTTGGGTGTCAGCGGTGGAAATAGGCATATCAACGCCCACATTAGATGTGTCAGCGTCAAAGGGATTTTGGTCTAGTTGCATTTGATCAGGTGAGGGTAAAGGTTCAGGGATAGGTTCAAGTTGTGGGTGAAGGTCAATATGAGGTTGGGGGTCTGGTTGGGGTTGTGCTGCTGCAATAACAGCAATCATGGCTGGGGTTAATGGTAGGTCTCTATGAGGTGGTGAATTCATCTTGGTAAAAATAGCCTTCTTTTGTTCAGGGATTTTATAAAAATCATTGTGATCCCTTGAACAATATCTTTGAGCATCAAAAACCATTTGCAGAAAACGGGGATAAGCTAAAGTCATTTTTGTCCCCTTGTTTTTACACATTCCTTCAAAAAATCATTTTAGACCAGTTATACTTTTGCCCTGTTGCAATACACACAATAGCAGTTGCAATGGATCTATTGATCTCATTGTGTGCAGTACATTTGGGACTCAAACATTGAAGGAGAATGTGAATGAGGTACTTCCAGGCTGGGGGAAATTCCTGCTTATGGTACTTATTAAGAGTACCTTCATCAGGAATAGGGTATCCCAAAGCCCTAAGCCCTTGTTCTATTTCAGATATGGGAAGAATGGTTATACCATCAGCATCATCAAGATGCAAGGCCTGGCGTACCAAGGCCTCAGTAACCACCCAAGGTCTCCCATGTACAATAGAAGTCAATGTGGTCACTCCATTAACTGTTGAGGAACTAACAGTGTTCCAAAACTGTTTAATGTGTGTGACTGGAATGAGTGGTGCATGAGAAAGAGCATACCTTAATGGGGATGCATTCAAATACTCCACCATCTGTGTGTATTGAGGGAACAAAGTATTATCAGCAACAAGATAAGCAATCATGTTGTGTTGAGACTTGAACCCCAAATCCAATTCTGCTGAGTTAAATCTTGGTGCCATTGATGAAAGCTGATAATTTGAAGTATAAAAGATGAAGGTTGATAAGAGAAAAGTTGTTAGACAAGAATTATAGATACCCTGTTTAAAATAGGAGCCAAATTTATAGGAGTGGATGAATGCATGTGATTGGCCCGAAAATAGGCAAAGATTTTCAAAAACTAATCATGAAAATATTGAAAAAGATATAAGTTATCTCATGCATTAAATGAAAGTAACAACTCCTAAAATTACGGCTTGAAAATATGTCAAAAAGTAACAACTGGGTAGGTCCCATTGATTGTCAACGGTCAAAAATAACCCATCAACGCCCAACGGCTATAATCTTGTCAACGTTCGCCTAAAGCCATGTCAGCGTCCATTTTGGTCACAACAACGCTTGGAAAAATCTTGTCAGCGTCCAAAAATAAAATTGTTTTAAAAAGAGAAAAATGACCTTAACAAGTAATTTATCCTAGAGAAGATAACCAAAAGCTGATAATTATCATAGGGCGGCAAGCACTGTCCAGTTATGCACACTTGCATAAGCAAGATAGACATAACAGTCCTCTAGTGTCCCTTGCTAACCAAAATTCTTAACAACCAAGTTACCTTATAAAATCCTTGTTACTCCCAGGTAAAACCCATATCAAAAGGATTCCCAAAATTCTTAAGCAACTTTGTATCCAATGGTATAAAGCTACCACCTACCTACACATTTAGATGAAAACCACAAAACTAACATTTGTTGCCGACAGCGTCCCGACAACACTTATCAGCGTTGAAGGAACTCTTGTCAGCGTTAGACAATAATATCTCCAACAACGGCAAAATAACACTTGACAGCGTTACATTTACCTTTGTCAGTGTTAGAAAAATAATGTGGAAAATCTAAAGCATCACAAAGACCAATAACAAGGCATT
This sequence comes from Glebionis coronaria, assembly GCA_025667525.1. Taxonomy (NCBI): domain Eukaryota; kingdom Viridiplantae; phylum Streptophyta; class Magnoliopsida; order Asterales; family Asteraceae; genus Glebionis; species Glebionis coronaria. The sequence continues at coordinate 1,469,365 of JANFOE010000322.1, read as the reverse complement.
ATCCTGTACATACTTTTACAAAAAGATTCCAAAAACACATATTAAGTGAGATTAACCATTCCAATATTTGTTACCAAATATTGAAATCTTCCAGCATCAAAAGGTTTAGTTAATAAATCAGCCACATTATCTTCTGTGTCTACCCTATCTGGTTGTATTAAACCTTTCTCAAAGCAATCTCTTATAAAATGATGTCTAATTTCTATGTGTTTGGTTTTAGAATGATGTACAGGATTTTTAATAATGCATAAAGTACTGTTATTGTCTACAAAAATCTTGGTATGCATAAAATTATACCCATAATCCAACAGCTGGTTCTGAATCCATAAGACTTGTCCACAACAAGCAGCTGCTGCAACATATTCTGCTTCAGTTGTAGAGTTTGCCACCACTGTTTGTTTCTTGCATTGCCAAGATATCAATCTACTCCCAAGAAATTGGCATCCACCAGTTGTGGATTTCCTATCAAACTTGTCACCACCATAGTCACTGTCTGAATATGCAATAAGGTCCAATGGAGAATCTTTTGGGTACCACAATCCAAGATCTGGATAACATCTTAGGTACCTAAAAATTCTCTTCACAGCAAAAAGGTGACATTCTTTGGGAGTCACTTGATGGCGTGCACATGCACACACAGCAAACATGATGTCAGGTCTTGAGGCTGTAAGATACATCAATGATCCAATCATTGATCTATAGTGCCTAACATCCACATCCTTTCCAGCTCCAATTTTTCCACAAGGGTGTTGCCTATCCATAGGAGTGGAAGCCTCCTTCTCATGTGGAGAAAAACCATATTTCTTCAAGATTTCAGCTACATACTTGTCTTGGGAGATGAAGATACCATCTTCTTTCTGCTGAACTTGTAAACCTAGAAAGAAGTTCATCTCACCCATTGCACTCATCTTGAATTTATCTGTCATGAGCTTGGAAAAGTCCTCACTCATTTTTGGATCAGTAGACCCAAAAATGATGTCATCAACATAGACCTGCACAAGCAATACATGTTTTCCTTTCTTCTTTGTGAACAATGTCTGATCTATGGTGCCCCTTTTGAAACCATTTTCCACCAAGTAGGTGGACAATGTACCATACCATGCTCTTGGGGCTTGATGAAGTCCATACATTGCTTTCTTCACTCTATAGACCTTGTCTGGATTTTCAGGATCTTCAAAACCAGGAGGTTGCATAACGTATACTTCCTCAACAATTGTCCCATAGAGGAAAGCACTCTTCACATCCATTTGATAAACAGTGAAGTTCATACAAGAGGCATAAGCTAGAAAAATTCTTATAGCTTCAATTCTTGCAACTGGTGCAAAAACTTCTTCATAATCAATTCCTTCCTCTTGTGTATATCCCTGAGCTACCAAACGTGCCTTGTTTCTGACCACAATGCCTCTTTCATCTTTCTTGTTTCTTAGAACCCATCTTGTCCCAATTGGTCTCACATATCTAGGACAATCAACCAGCTCCCAAACATCCTGTATAGCAAACTGATGAAGCTCATCCTGCATTGCTTCCACCCAACTTGGTTCTTTGAGAGCATCAAAAATCTTCTTGGGTTCTTCCTGTGACAGAAAACAGGCAAACAAACATGCTTGTACAAGAGGGGTATCAACCTTCTTGTGTATATTGGCAATAAATCCACCAAGACCTTGATGGGATCTTCTTGTCTGAACTGGAGCCATAACATCACCAATAATCTGAGATGTGGGGTGATCCTTAGCTGTGGAAGCAAGAACTCCTCCTTCAAAAAGTCTGGTGTCCTCAACTTCACGCTCCATGTTGCCAATATCTTCTTCATCAGACTCTGTTTGATCAACATGAATCTCTTCATGGACATTGGAAGGTCCACCTTGTTCAAAATGGGAAGAGAAAAGCTGTGTAAAGGTGTCACCAAAGTCTGATCCTTGTTTGTCAGCGCTTGGGCTGACAACGCTTGAAATGTTGTTGTCAGCGTCTAAGCCATCAGCGTCTGAATTGGTCATGTCAGCGCTTGATTTCCCTTTGTCAGCGCCTGAAGAATCATGCATGTTTGTATTTGGTGGTATTTGAACACCACCATTATCCTTTCTAGCAGCAGTAGCAGCAGCATAATATTCATCTGTCCATATAGGAAGTGTAACATATTCTTTTGTGGGAGATGATTCATCTGCTGGTGGTCCATCCTTCTTAGCAACCTGTGTACCTGAAACATTACCAATTCTCTTTTCCAAAACACTTGAAGTTTCCTTCACAATGTCTGGATCAGTAACAGGCATATAATTTAAAGCTCTAGACAAAGGTTCTAAGTCAAACAACCAATTTGGACCACTCTCAGGATCACTAGGTTTACTCTCTAAAAACCTAACATGTACTTTTTCAAGTATACGTTTTTCCTTTTTAATGTAAACCCTATATCCTTTACTCTGCACTGAATAACCCATAAAGTAGCCTTCATCACCTTTTGAATCAAATTTACCTAGGGCCTCACTAGTTTCTAGAACAACTACATGACATCCAAAAGGCTTGAGAAAGCCAATATTTGGCTTCCTTCCCCAAAGTAATTCATAAGGTGTCTTATTATGTATCTTGTTGACCAATGCCCTATTTTGAACATAACAAGCTGTGTTAACAGCTTCAGCCCAAAAGGCTATAGGAAAGTGGGCATCAGCCAACATGGTTCTGGCTGCTTCAATAAGGGTCCTATTCTTCCTTTCAGCAACCCCATTTTTCTGTGGGGTTCTAGCTATGCTAAACTGCCTAGTAATCCCTTTCTTGGCACAAAAATCATCTAACAACTGATTTCTAAACTCACCCCCATTGTCACTTCTAATAATTTTGACCTCATTACCATTCTTCTTCTCTATCTGGGTAATGAAATTAATCAGACTTTGGGCAGTTTCACTTTTCTTGGCTAAAAAGAAAGTCCATGTAAACCTGGAATAATCATCAGTGATAACAAAACAATATGATTTACCCTTCAAACTTTCTATATTAGTTGGACCAAAGAGGTCCATATGCAATAAGTGAAGTGGTTTAGAACTAGAGTGCACCTGTTTAGACCTAAATGAGACCTTGTGCTGCTTGCCCTTAAGACATGCAACACAAGAGTGGTCATTGTGGAAAGCCTTTTCAGGCAAACCATCAACTAAACCAAGCCTCACAAGTCTATTGATATTCTTAAAGTTTATGTGCCCTAATCTCCTGTGCCAAAGATTACTTTCATCTACTGAGGCTTTAGCATACAGACATGACATTTTATTATTTATCTTAATTCCATTAAGATTCACATTATATATGTCTTTATGCCTTGGTGTTCTAAAATCTATATATTTTTCCTCAGGTAGCTTATAATCTTTGCTTAACACCAGGCACTCAGTATCTGTGAAAAGAACCTTATTTTTGTTATCACACACTTGTGATACACTAAACAAATTATAATCCAGTTCTTTTACCAAGAAGACATTCTCAAACCGTAGATTGTTGGTGACAAGGGTTCCTTTTCCTGTGATAGTTCCATATCCCCCTCCAAAGTATACCTTATCACCATCTTGAATAGGAGAGAAATTAGTCAGATAGTCTTCCTTTCCTGTCATGTGCCTTGAGCATCCACTATCCCAGTATCCATAATCATTGATCTTCTTCTGAACGCCCTGCACATTAAGAAAACACATTAGTTTTCTTTGGGAACCCAAGCCTTGGAAGACTTGGATTCATTTGGTTGTTCAACAAGAACAGACTTGGTTCTCATAACAACCCCATTTTCATCCCTGTTTGAATGAAATTCCCAGTTAACCCCAATTGGTGTTGACAATGCCTTTGAAATATAATGAAACATGTTGCATGTCATAGAAATACCAGTAGAATTAGGGTTTTGGTCTTGTTTTGGTCTCCATGTTAAGCTAGTAGAAGCTTTAGACCTATTTCCCTGTGGTTGCAAATACCTAGGTTTGGAAGTGTGTTTGTCAGCGCTGAAATTTCTCTTGTCAGCGCCCCGATTGCTCTTATCAGCGTTGAACCTAGGGTTTTCTACAGGAACCCATTGCCTATTTGACCAAGTGTTTGACTTTTGAAAAGGTCTTAGGCCTTGTGTGTTAGACCCTCTAGAAAAGAATGGTGCTGGTCTAACAACTTGTGAACTTTTGTTCACAAAGGTATTGGGTATGACAGTATTTGACCTATGTTGACTTTTGTCAGCGCTGAAATGGTTCCTATCAGCGTTGACATTGGAAGCGTTGACACATTTGTATGCCAAATGTGAGAAGCTACCACATGTGTAACAAGCTTTTCTAGACATAGTCTTAGGTCTAGAAGCAAAGAAGCCTGTTCCATGGTTACTAACTTGGCTTTTTGGTGACCTAGTATTTCTATACATCTCAGCATACTTAACACTAGGTTTTCTAACAGTTTGTGGGCCAAGGTCAACAGCTTTGCCAGTGGTAGGGTGTGTGATCTTAATAGGTTTAGGGTCAAGGCTCTTGATTGGTGTGGGCTCATTTGGACTTTCACACAACAACCCTCCCTTAACAAACAAAGTGTGGTTAGCTTTCTTCCACTCATCTAGGTCAGTCAGTTTTTGCTTGTATTCCTCAACTGGGGAAGTCACTCTAGGTGGAGGAATGAATTCCTCCTCTTGGCATTCTGGCAAGCCAGTCCAAGATAAGTCCTTTGATTGGACACCATAGAAATCCCCAGCTGGTGGTGGAACACCAGTATAATTATTCATCCCAATCCCACTCATATCCTTAGAGTCTCTTTGTTTACTAACACACTCTCCTAGGGATTGTGTGGCCTTATCAAATCTCTGGATTTTAAGACTCACATTATCTTTATTTTTGTTAGCCTCCTCTAACTGAGCTATCAAATCAAGATTAACCCTATTTACTATATCTTGAACATCTTTACTCTGATGTAACTCATGTTTTAAGATATTTATTTGATCCTTTAAATCAAACTCCATTTTCTTATACTCAGCTACTGTCTTTTCTGTTTGGGTAAGAGCAATTTGATAATTAGATACTTTGCATCTTTCAGTACTTGCCTCATCTAATAATTTAACTATCTCTTGTTTAATTTTTCAGTATTTAAACGACAACCCTTAGAACAGAAAGCATCATCATATACCTCATTATCTGATGAAGAGGAGGAGTGTGCCATGAGAGCATATTCAGCATGCTCTTCCTTAACTTCAGCAACCAAAGCTCTGTCCTCTTCCTCATTCTTAGCCATCCAGCTCCAGTCCCATTCTCCAACTCCATCAATTTGTTGAACAGCAACCATGGCCTTGGGATCTGGGCTCTTAATCATTTGGCTTGAAGGCTTCCCAGCATCAGATCTTCTTGGAGATCTACATTCCCTCATAAAGTGCCCCATCCTATGACAGTTGTAGCACTCAACCTTGGACTTGTCAAAGCCAGCAACATCCTTAGCATTAAAGGTCATCTTCTTCTTGAACCTTTTATTGAACCTGTTTGCTCTTAAACTTACAAGAGCCATAGTCCACTTGATATCCATCTCTTCCAATTGTTCATCACTTATCTGCTCAAGATCTTCATATGTAATCCTTGAATCACTGGGCAAAGAAGCAATGAATGCACACACAGTATCTAGATCAAAACCAGCAGGTTTAATTCTATCAGCGCCATGATTGTATGTGTCAGCGCTTGAGTACAAAGCGTTGACAGGATATGATCCAACGCTGACAGGCTGAGATCCAGCGTTGACACATTGAGATCCAGTGGCTGGATGTCCATAGAAGTTCATGGAATCAAATTGGCCTTCACTTTGTGAGAAGAAGGCCATGTTGCTACTGGAAGATTTGTTATCACTATCCAATTGCCATTCATTCTCCAACAGTCTTAGTTTGTTGAAGATGTCATCAAACCTGGAGGTCTTGTGGGTATTATTGACAAGAATGGATCTTGTCTCAATCTTCCATACATCACCAAGGCTTTTGAGAAAAGTAGCATTCAATTCAGGGTCAGCAATCTGTGTTCCCATGAAGGAAAGTTTACTTGTGATGTCAAGAAGTCTACTTCTCACACTGCTGAGATTTTCATTGGGTTGAGCTTTAAAGACAGCATACTCATGCAAGAGTTGCTTCTTCTTTTCTTCTTTTGTGTCAGCATTGCCACCATGTGCTACTTCAAGAGCTTCCCAAAGCTCTTTTGCAGACTCAAAGCGTTTGTACTTGTGCTGATTCTCATAACCGAGGGCATGTTTCAAGATGTTCAAGATTTTCATGTCCACCCTCTTCTTGGCTATATCTTCAACAGCTACAGCTCTCCCATCTCCAGGCTTTTCCACCTTATCAGCTTCAAGACAATTAGGAACAGCTGTCCTTGTGGCAATTGCAGCAGCAATCTTTGCTGCTTTGTCGAATGTGTTTCCATATTCGATAATCTCCCAAAGAGTGTAGTCATGAATAGCTATATATTGCTCAAAATTGGACTTCCAAAGCTCAAAGTTCCTGGCATCAAACATGGGAATTTTGATACTAGGGTTTGAGGAGTTGTTTTGTAGCAAAGAAGCAGGTTGATCTGTGCCAGACATGATGTTTTTAGGGTTTTGAGAATTTTAGGGTTTTTAGGGTTTTTGGGTTACTTAAAGATCAAAAGTTTCTCAACAAGCTCTGATACCACTTGTTGATCCCAAACTTAGATCGATTAAGCTTTGTGTATACGAGATTAGATCAAGTACTACACGTAGAGAAACCTTTGCTTATGAATAAAGTAACAAAGTGTTATGCGGAATTAACACTTGATTTAAAACACAAAGATGTTAAACAAACTTTCACTTGTATTAGAATAATCGTACTTGGTTACAATGAAAGAGTTTTAACAATCGAAAACTTATGAAAACTGATATTAACTTTAACCTAAAAGATCTTCTTTTATAGAACAAGAAGTCTTGTACAATAAGCTACGAATCAACTATTCTAGGTAAAGATAAACATAGAAAATACATTGTCGACTCTATCCTTACTAGAAGTATTCTAGAATATAATAAACGTGTAGCTCACATCTTCCATCAGTGCTTGTCTTCAATCTGTCAACGCTTGACTTTAACTTGTCAACGCTTATGCTATCAGCGCTCACTTTGCTCTTGTCAACGCTTGAGTTGTTCTTGTCAGCGTTCAAGTGTTCTGGCCTAAATTTATTCCCAACAACCCAATCACTGGTAAAGCTGTTGATCTTGGCTCCAACACTGATAGAAAACCTAGCATTAAGTATGCAGAGATGTATAGGAATACTAGGTCACCCAAGAGCCAAGTTAGCAATAATGGAACAGGCTTCTTCTCTTCTAAAGTTGTGTCTAGAAAAGCTTGTTACACTTATGGTAGCTTTTCACACTTGGCTTACAAGTGTGTCAACGCTCCCAAAGCCAGCGCTGACAGGAACAATTTCAGCGCTGACAGGAACAAAGTCAACGTTGTTAGGAAGTCAAACGTTGTCAGACCCAAACCTTGTGTGCAACAAAGTCCACAAGTGATTAGACCTGCCCCATTCTTTACTAGAGGGTCTAACACTCATGGACAAAGACCATTTCAAAAGACAAACACTTGGTCTAATAGGCAATGGGTTTCTGTAGCAAACCCTAGGTCCAACGCTGATAAGGGTAATTTCAGCATTGACAAGACAAAATCCAACGTTGATAGAAACATGACCAGACCTAAATATTTGCAACCACAGGGTAAGGGGTCTAAAGCTTCTTCAAGCTTAACATGGAGACCCAAGAAAGATCAAAACCCTAATGATAATAGGATTTCAATGACCTGCAACAGATTTAATTACATTTCAAAGGTCATTACAAAACCTATTGGGGTTAACTGGGTTTTTCATCCTAAGAAGGATAAAAATAGGGTTGTTATGAGAACTAAGTCTGTTCTTATTGAACAACCAGATGAATCCAAGTCTTCTAAGGCTTGGGTTCCCAAAGAAAACCAATTTGTTTTCTTTATGTGCAGGGCATTCAAAAACAGGCCAATGATTATGGATATTGGGATAGTGGATGCTCAAGGCACATGACAGGGAAGGAAGATTATTTGACAAACTTCACTCCCATTAAGGATGGTGATAAGGTTTACTTTGGGGGTGGATATGGTACTATCACAGGCAAAGGAACCCTTCTCACCAAGAATTTGTGTTTTGAAAACGTATTTTTGGTAAAAGAACTTGATTACAATCTTTTTAGTGTATCACAAGTTTGTGATAACAAAAATAAAGTTCTGTTTACTGATACTGAGTGTTTGGTGTTAAGCAAGGATTATAAGATCCCTGATGAGAAATATATTAAGTATAGAACACCTAGGCATAAGGACAATATACAATGTGAATCTGAATGGGATTAGAATGAACAATAATATGTCTTGTTTTTATGCTAAAGCTTCAGTAGATGAGAGTAATTTGTGGCACAGGAGACTAGGGCACATCAATTTTAAAAATATAAATAGGCTTGTGAGACTTGGCTTGGTTGATGGTTTGCCTGAGAAGGCCTTCCACAATGATCACTCTTGTGTTGCATGTCTTAAAGGCAAGCAACACAAGGTCTCATTCAAGTCCAAACAGGTGCATACTAGTTCTAGACCTCTTCATATGCTACACATGGACCTCTTTGGTCCAACCAATATAGAAAGTTTGAATGGTAAGTCATATTTCTTTGTCATCACAGATGACTTTTCTAGGTTTACTTGGATATTCTTTCTAGCTATGAAGAGTGACACAGCTGATATTCTAATTGATTTTATCACTCAGATTGAGAAGAGGTCTGGCAATGAAGTTAAAATGCTTAGGAGTGATAATGGTGGTGAATTTAGGAATAAGAAGCTAGATGATTTATGTGCTAGGAAAGGAATTACTAGGCAATTTAGTATTGCAAGAACCCCACAGCAAAATGGGGTTGCTGAGAGGAAAAATAGAACCCTAATTGAAGCAGCCAGAACAATGTTGGCTGATGCTCATTTTCCTATAGCCTTTTGGGCTGAGGCTGTTAATACAGCTTGTTATGTTCAAAATAGAGTATTGGTTAACAAAATTCAGAACAAAACACCTTATGAGTTACTTTGGGGAAGAAAACCTAATATTGGTTTTCTCAGACCTTTTGGTTGTCATGTAGTAGTTTTAGAAACTAGTAATGCCTTAGGTAAATTTAGTGCAAAAGGTGATGAAGGCTACTTCATGGGGTATTCAGTGCAGAGCAAAGGATATAGGGTTTATCTTAAAGAAGAAAAACGTATACTTGAAAGAGTACATGTTAGGTTTTTAGAAAATAAACCTAGTGATCCTGAAAGTAGTCCTAATTGGTTGTTTGACTTAGAACCTTTATCTAGAACTTTAAATTATATGCCTGTCACTAATCTAAACATTGTGAAGGTCACTTCAAATGTTGTGGAGGAACAAGTTTTTGATGTTTCAGGTACACGGGTTCATGAAAAGGTTGGATCACAAGCAGAAAAGACATCTCCTATACAAGAATATGTTACAATTCCCATTTGGACAGATGCTTTTGCTGCTCCTGCTGGTGGTAAAGATAATGGTGGTCTCCAAGTACCACCAGATACAAACATGCATGGTCCTTCAGGCGCTGACAAAGGCAAATCTAGCGCTGACGAGACCAATTCAGACGTTGATGGTTCAGACGTTGACAACAACAATTCAAGCGTTGTTAGCCCAAGCGCTGACAAACAAGGTTCAGGCGTTGACAACACTTCTGCACATCTTTTCTCTTCCATTTTTGAACAAGGTGAACCTTCTAATATATATGAAGAGGTTCATCCTCATGTTGATGAAAGAGAGTCTGATGAAGAAGATATTGGCAACATGGAGAATGAGGTTGAGGACACCAGACTTTTTGAAGGAGGAGTTATCACTTCCACTATGAAGAATCACCCCACTTCTCAAATCATTGGTGATATTATGACTCCAGTTCAGACTAGAAGATCTCATCAAGGTCTTGGTGGGTTTATTGCCAATATACACAAGAAGGTTGATACCCCTCTTGTGCAAGCATGTTTGTTTGCCTGTTTTCTGTCACAACAGGAACCCAAGAAAATATTTGATGCTCTCAAAGAACCAAGTTGGGTGGAAGCAATGCAGGATGAGCTTCACCAATTTGCAATTCAGGATGTTTGGGAGCTGGTTGATTGTCCCAGATATGTCAGACCTATTGGGACAAGATGGGTTCTAAGGAACAAGAGAGATGAAAGAGGTATTGTGGTCAGAAACAAGGCAAGGTTAGTGGCTCAGGGATATACACAAGAGGAGGGGATAGACTATGAGGAAGTCTTTGCACCAGTTGCAAGGATTGAAGCTATAAGGATTTTTCTAGCCTATGCATCCTGCATGGGCTTCACTGTCTATCAAATGGATGTCAAGAGTGCCTTCCTCTATGGAACTATTGTTGAGGAGGTGTATGTGATGCAGCCTCCAGATTTTGAGGATCCAAAGAATCCAGATAAAGTGTATAGAGTCAAGAAGGCTATGTATGGACTTCATCAAGCCCCAAGAGAATGGTATGGTACTTTATCTACCTATTTGGTGGACAATGGATTCAAGAGGGGCACCATAGATCAGACACTATTTACAAAGAAGAAAGGCAAGGATGTGTTGCTTGTCCAGGTCTATGTTGATGATATCATTTTTGGGTCTACTGATCCAAAGATGAGTGAGGATTTCTCCAAGCTTATGTCAGACAAATTCAAGATGAATGCTATGGGGGAGATGAACTTCTTTCTTGGTTTACAAGTACAGCAGAAAGAAGATGGTATCTTCATCTCCCAGGATAAATATGTGGCTGAGATCTTGAAGAAGTTTGGCTTTTCTCCAAATGAAAAGAGGGCTACTACTCCTATGGATAGAGAACACCCTTGGGGAAAGATTGGAGATGGGAAAGATGTTGATGTCAGGCACTATAGATCCATGATTGGATCCTTGATGTATCTTACAGCCTCCAGACCTGACATCATGTTTGTTGTGTGTGCTTGTGCACGCCATCAAGTGACTCCCAAAGAATGTCACCTTTATGCTGTGAAGAGGATCTTTAGGTACCTAAGATGCTATCCTAGTCTTGGTTTGTGGTACCCAAAGGATTCACCATTGGAGCTGATTGCATATTCAGACAGTGACTATGGAGGTGATAAATTTGATAGGAAATCCACAACTGGTGGATGTTAGTTTCTTGGGAGCAGGTTGATATCTTGGCAATGCAAGAAACAAACAGTGGTGGCTAATTCTACAACTGAAGCTGAGTATGTGGCTGCAGCTGCTTGTTGTGGACAAGTTTTGTGGATTCAGAACCAGCTGTTGGAGTATGGGTATAATTGCATGCATACCAAGATATTTGTTGACAATAACAGCACTTTATGCATCATTAAGAATCCTGTACATCATTCTAAAACTAAACACATAAAATTAGACACCATTTTATAAGAGATTGTTTTGAAAAAGGTTTAATACAACCAGATAGGGTTGACACTGAGGAAAATGTGTCAGATTTACTAACTAAACCTTTTGATGCTGGGAGGTTTCAATACTTGGTAACAAGTATTGGAATGGTCAATCTCACATAATATGTGTTTTGAAGTCTTTTTGTAAAAGTATGTACAGGATGATGCATTGTTATTAGTCTTATTGATGATTTACATTTTCCACTATATTTTTCTAACACTGACAAAGGTTGCTTGAACGCTGATAAGTGTTTTTGTAACGTTGTCAGCGATATAATTGTCTAACGCTGACAAAGCTTCCCTCAACGCTGTCATGTGTTATCGGGGCGTTGTCAGCAACAATGTTAGTTTTGTGGTTTTCAATCTAAATGTGCAGATGGTGTTAGCAGTATACCATTGGATATAGAGTTGCTTATGGATCAATGGAGAAGCATTTGGACAAGTTTTATTTATGGATGATGGTTGGAATGTTTAATTCCTATCTTGACATAAATTTTTATGTTCATGCATGTTTTTAGCAACTTATGTATCATAGTTTAAGGGGAGGTTTTAGGAACCTTTAAGATGTTTGGGTATCCATATGATACTCTTATCATAATTCTAGATTGTGTCCACAGGTGAGTATGAGTTAGTTTTACTAAATCATGAGGCACTGTAGCATACAAAGTTGATATACTATGCATGCTGCCAAGACATTTTTGGCCTAGAATTGGTTGTGGTCTGTTGGGAGACTTGGGAATAATTTTGTTATGGAATTTACCTGGGAGTAACAAGGAATTTTATAAGGTAACTTGGTTGTTAAGAGTTTTGGTTAGCAAGGGACACTAGAGGACTGTTATGTCTATCTTGCTTAAGCAAGTGTGCATAACTGGACAGTGCTTGCCGCCCTATAGTAATTATCAGCTTTTTGGTTATCTTCTCTAGGATAAATTACTTTGTTAAGGTCATTTTTCATTTTTAAACATTTTTATTTTTGGACGCTGACAAGAATTTTTCCAAGCGTTGTTGTGACCAATTTAGACGCTGACATGGCTATAGGCAAACGTTGACAAGATTATAGCCGTTGGGCGTTGATAGGTTATTTTTTTACCGTTGACACTCAATGGGTCCTACCCAGTTGTTACTTTTTGACATATTTTTGGGTCGTAATTTTGGGAGTTGATAACTCTCATTTAATGCATGAGATAAAATTCTTCTTTTTCAATATTCTCATGATTATATTTTGAAAATACTTGCCTCTTTTTGGGCCAATCACATGCATTTTCTTCCCCTATAAATTTGACTCCCATTTTTAAACAGGGTATCTATAATTCTTGTCTAACAAAATTTTCTCTTATCAACTTCATCTACATCCATCAATTTTAACAGCTTTCAACAATGGCACCAAAGTTTAAACCATCAGAATTGGAATTGGGGTTCAGAACTCAACACAACATGATCGCGTATCTTGAAGCTGATGATACTCTGTTTCCTCAATACACACAAATGGTGGCGTATTTGAACGCATCTCCTCTTAGGTATGCTATTTCTCATGCACCACTCATTCCAGTCACACATATTAAACAGTTTTGGAACATTGTTAGTTCCTCAACAGTTAATAGAGTGACCACATTGACTTCTATTGTTCATGGGAGACCTTGGGTGGTTACTGAGGCCTTGGTACGCCAAGCCTTGCATCTTGATGATGCTGATGGTATAGCCACCCTTCCCATTAATGAAATAGAACAAGGGCTAAGGGCTTTGGGATATCCTTTTCCTGATGAAGGTACTTTAAACAAGTATCATAAACAGCAGTTTCCCCCAGCCTGGAAGTACCTCATACATGTCCTCCTTCAATGTTTGAGTCCCAAATGCACTGCACACAATGAGATCAATAGGTCTATTGCTAGTGCCATTGTGTGTATTGCAACTGGGCAAAAGTTTAATTATTCTAAAATGATTTTTGAGGGCATGTGTAAAAATAAGGGGAACAAAATGACTTTAGCTTATCCCCGATTTTTGCAAATGGTTTTTGATGTTCAAGGATACTGCACAAGGGATCATAATGATTTTTATGAGATCCCTGTGCAAAAGAAAGCTATTTTTATGAAGATGAACTCACCACCCCATCGTGACCTACCCTTAACCCAAGCTATGCTTGCTGTCATTGCAGCAGCTCAACCCCAACCAGACCCCCAACCACAAATTGACCCAATACCTGAACCATTACCTTCACCTGAACATATGCAACTTGACCAAGAACCCTTCAAAGCTGACACATTAAATGTTGGCGTTGATGTGCATATTTCCAACGTTGACACACAACCTTCACAAACCCAAACACCCCTTAACCAACCTACATCCACCCAATCTTCCACACCATCTTCCACACCCCCTGAATATAGGTTGATGAAACGCCAAAGGACTACTGGAGTGTTCTCCTCTGGTGGTCCTCGCCATGTAGCAGAGAGAACCACCACCACAAGTGTGGCTGGTGACATGGATAAGGCTGGGACTATTGGTTCTGGCTTAGAAGCTGGCCAAGGCAGTCCCACCATCATTAAGTCCTCATCCATGCCCAATGAATCTGACTTGGGAGGTCAAATCCCCATTTTAGAAGAGGGCAGATTGGAACCAATGACCCTACTTGAATTGACGGCAGTCTGCATGAGCTTGCAAAAGCAAAATGCAGACTTAGTACAAGTTGTCAGCTCACAAGGCCTTGAACTCAAGCAATTGAGGGAGAGGATTGTTGTCTTGGAGACTGCAAGTGCAAGGAGAGGTATGGAGGAATCTTCCAAAGGGGAGGAAGATCCAATAAATCTGAGTGATAAGGGCAGCCATGATGGTCAATCTTTGGATGTTGCTGAGGCCCTTACAAGTTTGAAGAAACAAACAGGTTTTGATACGTCCTTAGTCTCTCCTACCAACTTGAATTTATCATTTACAGTCATGTTGGAGGAAATTGCAAAAGGCGCTGAGGCAGGAAATTTGGGCGTTGACAAGGAAAATTTGGACGCTGACAGAAGTATTTTGGGCGCTGACACAGCAAAATTGGGTGTTGACAGACCTGCACATGAGGGTGATGTATCCCAGTCATCATCCATCATCAAGGAGGTTTCTTCACAGGTATCACCATCTACCTTACCAACAATTGATCCATTAGATAAGGGTAAGGGTATTATGGTAGAAGAGATTGTTCCAAAGGATGCAGCTCAAGTTGAGTTTGATAGAAGATTGGTTGCATAAATCATGGAACAAGATACAGAGGAGGTGAAAGAGTTACAATTTGTTGTTACTTCAGAAGAAGGAAGTGATGGAGCTAGCTCAGACTCAAGTGTTATGATTATAGAACCAGAAAGACTTGAGTATGGAGATGAGTTGGCCAAGGAGAAATTGAGAGAGTTGAAATTGCAGGTGGACTTTGATATGCCAGAGGTGGTTCAAATGTATAATGCTTGGGAAGAAAGATGTATGGAGAATCCACACTTAACCATTTCAGATCAAATATGGGGTTTGGAGATTCTCCTCAGAGTTCAAAAAGATTGCCAGGTTATTTTGAAGCACAAGGCAAGCAATATTCTCTCAGAGTTGAAAAGGGATAGAAGGGAGCTATACTACATGTTGCTCAGATGCCATGGAGTAGGATGGACTTATCAGAAATTGAGGGCATTGACATTTGATGAGTTGGAATGCAAAGCTTATCCTATTTGGGTTAGAGTGCAGGAGGCAAATACTCTAAGACTTCTTTCTGATGAAAGGAAAGAAGAACTTGCAGAAGAAATGGAACTCAAGAAAGCAATGTTTGTTCCCAGACCAGTGAAAAAGGGAGTTTCTCTTGAGTTTCCCAAAGATATGGATCCATTGTATCCAAGTGAAGCTGTCATAAGAAAGAGCCTCAAGCTCTCACCATTAGAAGCTTCAGACATGGTACAAGTGTTACCTCTAGATTCCAGAAATCCAATTGTGAGCTATGAAGAAGATGAATGTGGATTTTGGAAGATTGGCAGATATGGAAAAGAGGTACACACTTTCACCACTCTCATATCTTTGTTTGCAAGTTGTGATAGAGAAGACTTGGTGGACCTATGGAGGTTGCTAGAGACCATGTATGAAGCTGAAGCACCAACTTCAGCTAATGGAATAAAACTATGGTCCACATTCAAGAGAATGTGTGGACCAAAAGATGAGGATCCTGCTATTTGGAAGGATCTTGAAGATGACCTCAGTGGTCTTCAATGGAGATTATATTCAGCTGCTGGTGTTTACCATTTGAGTTCTACAAAGTTTGCTGAGTATCTACTTGTGGATGGTCAGTATTTCATATCCAAGGATATCTTGGAAAAGATGAAGAACACTCAGCTGGAAATTGATTATTCAAGTGACGTGGCAAAAGACTTGATCAGATTTATTTATTACCAATATGAGAAGGTTTGTTAGATTCCTCCTAGTCCTTAAGGCTTATTCAGAAACTTGAACATAAGAGTGGATATCAAGTTTAGGGGAGGATTGTTGGGAATAAATTAAGGCCAGATTACTTGAGCGCTGACAAGAGTAAAACAAGCGTTGACAGGAGCAAAACAAGCGCTGACAGCTCAAGCGTTGACAAGACAAAGTCAAGCGTTGATACATTGAAGACAAGCACTGATGGGAAGATATACTCTACGCGTTTATTGTATTCTAGATTACTTCTAGTAAGGATAGGAACAACAAGGTATTTTCTATATTTATCTTTACCTAGAATAGCTGATACGTAGATTATTGTACAAGGCTTCTTATGTCTATAAAAGAAGACCTTTAGGTTAATGTTTCATATAAGTTTTCGTTTGTAAACTACTTTCATTGTAAGCAAGTTTGATATCATTAATCAAAGTGAAAGTTTGTTTATATCATTGTGTGTTCTTGTTTAAGTGTTAATTCCGCATAACACTTAGATTATCATAAGCATATACAAAGGTTTCTCTAAGTGTATTACTTGATCTAATCTCGTATACATAAAGCTAAATCGATCTAAGTTTGGGATCAACACAAGTTATCTAAATACAACATATAATATATCAGCAAGCAGATTTATTCAATCATTCAGCAAGTAAACAAGTTCAAAGTAACAAAATAAACGCAGCATTTTGAACTTCTATTTATCAGCATAAAACTAAGCTGAATTTCAGTCAAACAAATATTATCAGATCAGATACTACTAAATAGCTCAAATAGATTCAGCAGTTTTTTAAAACTTACTTAACAGCTTATCATATTACACTAAATCAAACAACCATTTTAAAAATCCAGTTAAGCAGATAAGTAAAACAATCCAACCATAGAAAATCAAGACCAAACAGATCTATATCCTATCATTATAGCAGATTCAGAAATATCATAACTAAATATCAATTTATACTAAAAATTCATAAAAATAAAAACGAGCTTAACCATGTATATTAGAAGAACCCTTTGATGTAGAAGGTAGCGTTGAGATACCTTAGAACTTAACACGACGTCAAACACCTCGAACCACCATTATACAATCACACCCCACGAACCACCAACATGATTCGATTTTCAGCAACTTAGGAAGATTTCGAACCATGAACCACGAACAAACAACTGAAATAAGATTTTTATTAACTCAAATCAAACATTACAATATTATAAAAAGGAAAAATACAATTTCTAAACAAATTTTAACATTATAACAATAAAAATGAAAAAGGGATCAAAATTACAATATTTTTGGGGGGGTACTTATAGCCTAACCGAGAGGGGTGGGTGTTGATGAAGAATCGATTTCAACCCTTGATTTCATCTTCATTCTTTCTCTTTCTTTTCTGTTTTGATCCAAGGGTGGATATAAGCCCTTGGTCACATGGATTGCCAACCTGGCAAGTGTTTGTGCTTCTTGTGTTAGTTTAGATCTTAGGTGGAGGGTAGTGATTGGTAGCAGTCAAATCCACCAATCAGAGTTGAGATATGACGTCTCAATTAGCCACGTAGGAGCATAGTACTTGGTATCTTGTGTGCTTCACACGCCCTTTCTTCCCTGAATATTATGAATAAATGGCGCGTGTAGATCAATTGAGGGTAGAATGAAAACCTTCAATTTTTAGGGTTTCTTTACTGCTTGTGTTCATCCCCAATATTCACTTCACGTCTTTTCTCTCTTGTCTTTTTATTTACTTCTTTGGTTTGACCAAGTAGATTTGACCAAAGTGAATATATATACACATTTCCACCGTCTTTCTTTTGCATCATGGGCTTTTATTGGACGCCAAATGTTGACCAGCAAAGTACATAAACTTCCTCTTGTCTCATTTCTTGGGCTTTTGACCCAATTTATGTAACACTTCCATCCGTCACTTTTATAAATGGGCTTTGTAAATAAAATGAACTTTATAACCCATAAATGGGCCTTCAAGCCCATTAAGCTTAAGTGGGACCCACTTGGCCCAAAATATTTATTAAACTTGAATCCTTAAATGCAAACGACTTGTATTTTGGCCTTGATAAAATCTTCAATTCCTTTGTCGGCTTTGCCGGTTTTGTGAACTTGGTACCTACACACATAAAACGAATAAAACAAGCATATACAATATAATAATCATATGATTTATGCATTTGAAGTCCATTTTGTGATATAAATGATATGAGTAATTTCACTCATATCAGTTTATCTATCTATTAGCTCACTAATCTCACATTCAAGCTTGGTCCTAGTTGATTTTAGCACTTTGTTCTTTTTAATGAATTTTAGACTTAGCTTGCATAGATTGTTATATTGACCTTCTAATTCTAAATTATCTAATTAAGAACTATCATTGCTATAATATTCGGTTTTGGAATGTACCTTTTTGGAAGAATGGGACATGAGACACTTTTCGTCTTTAGCATTGTCGTCACATTTTTCACCACTATCGCTCCATGAACCACCAACGAAGGCCGTGTGATTCTTGTCGCGAGATGGATTGGGAAAATCTCTGATGAAGTGTTTTGGGTCACCGCATCTAAATCATTTCCCATCACCATTGTCATTCTTGACAATCGGTTTTTTGGAAAATACATTCTTATCGTTGCTTGGTTGTCTTACATGTTGACCTCGCCTTTTGAAAAACTTCTTGAAGTCTCTAACCGCCATAGCATATTCCTCGTCATCACTTTCTGAGGAAGAGCTATCATGGTCACTTTGCACCTTCTTGGCTTTGAGTGCTAGAGACTTTCTTTCACTCTTGGTTTTCACCATTTCCATGTCCTTCAAGATTATCATTTCATGAACTTTTAAGTTGTCAACAAGTTCATCAAGTGATAATGTAGTAAGATCCTTTGATTCTTCAATTGCCGTGACTTTAGCTCTCCACTTTGGATGCAACGACCTAAGAAACTTCCTAACATTGTTCTTGCTAGAAAAACCTTCATTAAGTGCTTTTAGACTAGTAATAATAGTATTAAACCTAGCAAATGCACTATCAACAGTTTCATCTTCTAAGATGACAAATTGTTCATATTGTTGAACAAGAAGATCGATTTTACTTTCTTTGACTTGGTTATTACCTTGGTAGGTTACTAAAAGAGTATTCCAAATATTTTTAGCGGTTTTAGACATGAAAATCCTTTTATACTCTTTCTTAGGTAAAACATTATAAATCACCATTTTAGCCTCATTATTTTTAGCAAGTTTCTTTTTAGTGTCATCGTTAAAAATTTTAAAAGTTACTAACTCTTTCTTTTTAGAAACTACGTTATATTGATAAGGCAAAAAGTCACCATTGGTAATAACATGCCAAAGATCTAAATCTTTTGATTTCACATAAGTCTCAAATCTATTTTTCCAATAAATAAAACTATCGGTTTCAAAAAGAGGTGGTCTTTGCATAGATTGTCCTTCTAGGTACTTGTTAGAATTCAAGTTTTAGAATATAATATATTTTAAAAATGCTTGAGCAACCACGCTCTGATACCAATTGTAGAAACTAGAAGGGGGGGATTGAATAGTTTCTTAAATTTACTTGTTAAATATAGGTTTTCAAAAATCCTTTTCAAAAACTTTGGCTTAAGCAAATATATGAAATCTTCTTATACACAATATGGACAAGAGATAGTGCAACTAAGCTAATAATCACAAGTATGTGCAAGTAAAGAATAATGAATGTAAAGAGATAAGGAAAAGAAAGATCAAACCAAACACCAAGGATTTACAGTGGTTCGGCGACGAAGCTCACTCCTCGTCCCTACTCCATTCCTCGAGTACTCCTTACTCGAGAGTTCACTAATCAACAAACTCCTTAAGGTGGAGAAACCGTACACGTCGCTTAAACAATTTCCGACTCTAAGCTAAAAGTCGAGCCCTAATCTTAGCTAGTACCAATCTACACCAATATACTTTAAGGACTAAGTATTAACCTTACTACATACACAACTCCAAATAGACACAACTATTTAGATCTTTACAACACAACTTACAAATAACACAACTACTTGGATCTTTACAACACAACTAGAATGACTAAATAAAACTTGATCTTCTATAGATCTTGAGGTAGACTCAACACTTCAAGGATGAAAGTGTTTTTCTCTTTGCACTTGAAGAGGAAGAGACGGGAGGAGAAATATTCACTTCTAAACAAGTAGTAATCAACCAAATAACCAAGGATTTGAATGATTTAAGAAGTATGTAATGATGCCTGCGGTTCCTTATCGATAAGGATCCGCATAGGCATTTAAGGAACCGTGAAGGTAGACTCTGTGCCCTTTTGTCTTTTAGTGGGGTAGTCACATCTGGTGGAATATTTATCCTCAAAGGATATTCCTAAACCATATAAAATATACCATTTTCAAATTTTCAAATATTTAATTTAATAAAACTTTTTCTTAAAAATAAATTTTAATAAGAAACTTTGTCACATTTAATAAAAGGTGAGTTTTAAGAAAACTTAGATCCTTGATCACTTAATTAAGATGAAAACTTGTTTGTTCATACCTTAAGTGATAATGGTTGAAATGAAAAAAATACTTGAACTCAAGAATTCATTTTTCGTTGTTTTCGTAAGTGCTTGTTTTTATTTATTGTCATAATCAAAACGAAGCGAGACCGAAAAATGCAAGTAACGTTTTTAGGCATCATTTCATTAACACAAGGATTTGGAGAAACAAGAGGAAGCTAAAAAGGAACATTAAGTGTTTGGCTTTCAGCCACACTTCATAAATGGTCATCAGTTCACCATGTCAAAACCACATAAGAACTGGCTAGTCCATAGGCAAATGGTTTATGGTGAAGACTTCTCAAATCCGTTGATAGCTGGTAGTTTGCAGAAAACTACATGGTCATTAACTCACCATGCTTAATTGCAAAGAGTTAGCTAGTTCTAGGGCAAACGATTCTAGGTAAAGACTCTATCAAATCTGTTATATGATTGATAGTTTACCAAAAATTATAGGGTAATCAGTACACCTTATTCTTAATGAATAAAGTATTGGTTATTCCAGACTAAACGACTAACTGGTAAAGAATAAATCAAATCCATTGATAGCTGATGATTTGCTAAAAATCATGATACCGATACAGATTGGTTTGTTGTTAAATGTTTTGTTTCAGGTGATTAGATTTAAGCAAGGGATGTTGATTCATGATGATGGCGTGTTCATGGAGATTCATGCATATTCAGGTTCCAAGAGATTACAAAGAAGTTTTGTCATCATCAAATAAGGGAAAATTGTTGATTCTAATTCAAGATGTCAAGCCTTTGTGGTCTGTTATATTAATCAATATAGTTGATGAAAATTTTAAAGAATGTTCAAGTTCAAGTCACAGAAGATCATACTTTCAAGACAAAGATGAAGTTCATAATGGAAGTTCATTATACCAGAAGAAGATTTGCAGAAGTGTTTGAATGCATTAAGTCGGTACAAGATCAAGATTACCAAGACCTACCCAGTTTCGAAGTGAAGTTGGAAGACATTCAACACACAAAGAAACAAGAAGACAACTAGTTATCATTCTTGTATACGGGAGTATTGTTGGGATTATTGTATTGTAACCAAGTACCGTTAGTATGTAAACCAAGTCGCGTTAGTATAGCAAGTAATGTTAGTGTATACGCGATACATGGCTAAGTACCGTTAAGCTTATTGTAAGTACTGCTAGTTATGATATGGAAAGATATATATTTAGTAAAGATATGTTCCAGTTATTATACGAGTATATCGTGTGTGATACACGTATCCTAAGGGGGTGTTTGGTAGGATGGAAAGGAAAGCTGAGAATGGATAAAGACACTAATTCCGATGTTTGTTGTACGCAAAGAATGGAATTACGAGAATGAGTTCCCATTCTCATTCTCTTGTTTTGATTCTCTAAAAAAAGTAAAGAATGCAAATTTTTGTACATGCGTTTCCCTTCCTTGATTCTCATGCGTGACACTAGAGCTTCATAAAATAAAAGAAATATATATCCTATTAGCACGTGATTGGCACATTTCATCCATCAAATTAATTTGTGAACACCTGCTTCCTATAACCATATTTTTTATTCTATCAAATGTTTGCTCTCGATTGATCTTTCTTTTTTGTTCTTACTAATTAATTGGTGGCATATTTACTCAATATAATCCCATCATATCATGTGTAAGTAATACTACTAAAGTTTACTTATTCATGAATCATAATGTTATATCTTATCATATCTTTGATCAGTGTCTAAAAAACCATCTAACATCCAATTATAGAGGTACATCAGTGGATTATTTTTCTTTATAAATATTGCTACGTAACCGTAAAGGACTGATGCAAGATCTAATTCCTTAGTCATAAACATGTTATTGATAAATAAGAACATTTATACCCACAGTTAGTTCTATGTTCATTCTATTTCAATAATGATTTATGCGCATGTCAAACACAAGAATCAAATTTTTAATCCATTTTACAACTCTATTCCTTACTCATACCAAACAATAGAATCCTTTCTTTATGTTTAGGGCGATTCTCTTTCTCTTAATTTCTATTCTTTGTTGCATTTCTATTCTTTGCGATTCACTCGTACCAAACGTGCCCTAATAGAATATTCTAGGAGTTTCTTGTACTATAAAAGGAACATGGGTACAATGAGTTTATTGTACCTCAACACAACGATTAATAAGAATTGAATAGTTAGCTTATATCTCTGGTCTTCTTTGCTTAACTAAGTTATATTCCACATAACTTATTTTAGATGAGTAAGAGTATCTCAAGTGCTCTAGTTTGTTTGCAAGCTATTGTGCAATCCTTAACAGGATCTCGATCTATTCAAAATGATCAACATGATGGATAGAATACGAGGTTTATGATCTATGATGGTGATTCCTTGTTGTTTTTAGGGTTTTGGATTCTTTATGATTTCGCTATTAAGAAGACGGGGGGATTTGGTTGTCACGTTGACATGGGAAGTCTTGCCAGGTTGTATACTTGCTAATGAAGGGGTTATGGCTTCAAGTCCGGTGGCTGGTGCTAAAGGTATTATGGCTTCAATCCCGGTAGCTGGTGGCGAGGCCCTGGCATTGGTGATGAAAGAGGCTGGTGATGAAGAGTTGATCCTGACGATGGCAGTGATTTTTTTTATGCAGATGGATCTGTAATTTTTTAGGGAGGATATTGATTGTTAGATTTTTGAATAATTAGAAAAAGGTTGATTTTTTTAATAAATAGGAAAGGGATTCTTGTTTTTTATTGTATAAAAATAAAAGAATGTGTGTGATCAAAAGACGAAAATGCTCTCTTAATTAACAGTCAAACAAGTTAAAGTGATGAATTTAACAGAAATTGACCAAAAGTGAAAAAATGGTTTATCTTTTTGGCTTTAAATGAAACTATTTGTATTTTTGAATCAAAAGTGAAAGTTGGACCAAACCACAAAGATAAAAAATACACTTAACTCTAGATTTTATATATTTTGTATTTTAAGATACAAAGTATATGGGGTATAACGTGTAACCATATGTTTAATTTTTAAAGTTATTCAAAAAAATATAAAAAAATTATAAGTGTCACTTATATTTATTTATTTAATATTTAACCATTAAAGTTTGATTAATTATAGTTTTTTTAGGCTTTTATTTTTCCCAAAATTAACACATTATTATTATATATTTTTTCTTTATAAATTTTTTTTAATAAAAACAAATTGATAAATTTTCTTGCCGAATCAAAAAAATTTAGGTTTAAAATAAATAAATTAAAAAGTTGTGTATTATTAAAGAAATAATCTGTTTTTTCAAAAAACAAAAAGTTTACACTTTACATTTTCTTTTACTATATAAAAGATTTGAGAGCTTTAGTATGTGTAATTTTGCGGTGTTGATGTATGCGAAAGTTAATGCTATGTTTTATTGTAGAGAAAATGAGAGGATTAAATGATAAACATTCTATAATAGTTTTTCAGTTTCACCAACCAAAATAAATGAAAGCACGATATTCAACCAATCCATTTAAAGTTTATGAAAAGTTACACGCCATCAAATATAGTACTACTCCAGCTTTTATGAATGACTAGTCAAGAAATCGAGAATCCTATGAACAATCTTTGGATATCTTGATGCATTTCATTTCTTTACCGTAGTAACACATACACATGAGTTACAAACAATCCTTAGGTTTATAGAGGTGTCAATTTTTGACCAATGGTTAATTTTTGGGTCAACTTGGTTAAATTAGAAAAAGAAAAGGGTCTAGTTGGGTTTCCATTAAAATCTTAGATGGGTCTAGATGGGTCAAACAAGCTCCTTCTTAAAATTATAAATGGGTCTACTTGGCTCTCCTCATTTGTCACATGGGTATAGATGAGTCTCCCTTTATATTACTAATGCGTCAAGATAGGTCACCCAATAGATTTAGTAATATCAAAAGTGTTTTTTTTCATTTTTTCACAAGCTTGTCAAAATTTCACACACTTGTTATTTTTTTACATCTTCACCGTATTTTTACGTTTTCATCATAAATTTACGTTTTGTTCAAAATATTTACGTTTTCGTCAGAAATTTTACGTTTTTATAAAAATATTCTACGTTTTCGTCAGGAATTTTACGTTTTCATCAGAAATTTTACGTTTTCGTCAGTAAATTTACGTTTTTGTCAGAAATTTTACATTTTCATTAAAAAAATTACGTTTTTGTCAGAAATTTTACGTTTTCTTCAGAAATTTTACGTTTTTGTCGGTAAATTTACGTTTTCCTCAGAAATTTTACGTTTTCGTCATAAATTTTACGTTTTCTTCAGAAGTTTTACGTTCTCATCAGTAAATTTACGTTTTGGTCAGTAAATTTACGTTTTCGTCAGTAAATTTAGGTTTTCGTAAGAAATTTTACGTCTTCGTCAGAAATTTTACGTTTTCGTCAGTAAATTTACGCTTTTGTCAGAATTTTTACATTTTCATCAGAAATTTTACGATTTCGTCAGAAATTCTACGATTTTGTCAGTAAATTTTACGTTTTCGTCATAAATTTTACGTTTTCGTCAGTAAATTTAAGTTTTCGTCAGTAAATTTACGTTTTCGTCAGAAATTTTATGTTTTCGTCAGTAAATTTACGTTTTCGTCAGAAATTTAACGTTTTCTTCAAAAAATTTACGTTTTCGTCAGTAATTTTTACGTTTTCCTCAGAAATTTTACGTTTTCGTCAGTAAATTTACGTTTTCGTCAGTAAATTTACGTTTTCGTCAGAAATTTTACGTTTTCGTTAGTAAATTTACGTTTTTGTCAGAAATTTTACATTTTCATCAGAAATTTTACGATTTCGCCAGAATTTTACGTTTTCGTCAGAAATTCTACGATTTTGTCAGTAAATTTTACGTTTTCGTCAGAAATTTTACGTTTTCGTCAGTAAATTTACGTTTTTGTCAGAATTTTTACATTTTCATCAGAGATTTTACGATTTCGTCAGAATTTTACGTTTTCGTCAGAAATTCTACGATTTTGTCAGTAAATTTTACGTTTTCGCCATAAATTTTACGTTTTCGTCAGTAAATTTAAGTTTTCGTCGGTAAATTTACGTTTTCGTCAGAAATTTTACGTTTTCGTCAGTAAATTTACGTTTCCGTCAGAAATTTTACGTTTTCTTCAAAAAATATACGTTTTCGTCACTAATTTTTACGTTTTCGTCAGAAATTTTACGTTTTCGTCAGTAAATTTACGTTTTCGTCAGTAAATTTACGTTTTCGTCAGAAATTTTACGTTTTCGTCATTTTACATTTTCATCAGAAATTTTACGATTTAGTCAGAATTTTACGTTTTCGTCAAAAATTCTACGATTTTGTTAGTAAATTTTACGTTTTCGTCATAAATTTTACGTTTTCGTCAGTAAATTTAAGTTTTCGTCAGTAAATTTACGTTTTCGTCAGAAATTTTACGTTTTCGTCAGTAAATTTACGTTTGCGTCAGAAATTTTACGTTTTCTTCAAAAAATTTACGTTTTCGTCAGTAAATTTTACGTTTTCCTCAGAAATTCTACGTTTTCGTCAGTAAATTTTACGTTTTCGTCAGAAATTTTACGTTAGTAAATTTACGTTTTTGTCAGAAATTTTACGTTTTCATCAAAAAATTTACGTTTTCATAAATTTTACGTTTTCGTCATAAATTCTGATTACGTAAAAATACAGATGAAAACGTAAAATTTCTGACGAAAACTTAAAAATTTGACGAAAACGTAAATTTATAGACTAAAACGTAAAATTTCAGACGAAAACGTAAATTTACTGACGAAAACGTAAAATTTCTGATGAAAACGTAAAATTCTGAAGAAAACGTTAAACTTCTGACAAAAAGTAAATTTTTTTACGAAAACGTAAAACTTTTGATGAAAACGTAAAATTCCTGACGAAATCGTAATATTTCGGACGAAAACTTAAAATTTCTGATGAAAACGTAAAATTGCTGACAAAAACGTAAAATTTCTGATGAAAACGTAAAATTTCTGACAAAAACGTAAAATTTCTGACGAAAACGTAAAGTTTCTGACGAAATCGTAAAATTTCTGACGAAAATGTAAAATTCCTGATAAAACGTAAAACTTCTGACGAACACGTAATTTTTTTTGATGAAAACGTAAAATTTCTGACGAAAACGTAAAAATACGGATGAAAACTTAAATTTTTTGACGAAAACGTAAAAGTTAAGACGAAAAGGTAAATTTACTGACGAAAACGTAAAATTTCTGATGAAAACGTAAAATTTCTGACGAAAACGTAAAATTTATGAAGAAAACGTAAAACTTCTGACAAAAAGTAAATTTTTTGACGAAAACGTAAAATTTCTGATGAAAACGTAAAATTCCTGACGAAATCGTAAATTTTCTGACGAAAACTTAAAATTTTTGATAAAAACATAAAATTGCTGACGAAAACGTAAAATTTATGATGAAAACGTAAAATTTCGGACGAAAACGTAAAATTTCTGATGAAAACGTAAAACTTCTGACGAAAACGTAATTTTTTTTGATGAAAACGTAAAATTTCTGACGAAAACGTAAAATTCCTGATGAAAACGTAAAATTCCTGACGAAAACGTAAAATTTCTGATGAAATCGTAAAATTTCTGATGAAAACGTAAAAATACGGAAGAAAAAGTAAAATTTCTGACGAAAACGTAAAATTCCTGACGAAAACGTAAAATTTCTGACGAAAACGTAAAGTTTCTGACTAATCGTAAAATTTCTGACGAAAATGTAAAATTCCTGATGAAAACGTAAAACTTCTGACGAACACGTAAATTTTTTTGATGAAAACGTAAAATTTCTAACGAAAACGTAAAAATACGGATGAAAACTTATATTTTTTGATGAAGACGTAAATTTACTGACGAAAACACAAAATTTCTGACGAAAACGTAAATTTACTGATGAAAACGTAAAGTTATTAACAACACGTTAAAAAGTAAAAGGCTAACCTCCTAAAAACCCATTTAAAACCAAAAAAACCCAAAAACCCATTTAAACCCAAAAAACCCAAACTTTTCCTAAAAACCCATTTACACCCAAACCCATCTAAACCCAAACCATCTAAACCCAACCTCTAAAAAGACCCATATAAACTCATACCCATCTAAACCCATACCCATCTAAAACCCATGACCCAACCCAACCCAACCCAACCATTTTGCCAACTCTAGGTTTTAAGAATAACAATAGTCGGGTTTCACCTTGTTTTTTCGTCGATATAGTATAAGAAAAAAGATATTATTAAATAAAGTTTTTTTTTCATTAATAAAATACATAATTATTCAAATCATTATAACTTTTTCTCTTAAAACGCATTAATTATATAGGTAACTAAAAGAAACATACATCTTTTGTCTACTAAAAAAATTGTTATTAAAAGTTTTATTTTTTTCTTTATTAGATAATGAGTAAGAATCATGGGCGGAGCTACATAGGTGCCGGGTGTAGCATGGGTTACACCCATTTTAAGGTTGCGAAGTGCAAAAAATCTTCAAAACGGTTGTTTTTATAGTTTGTGCAACCCCAGAAAAATTTGTGTTACCTTAATTTCTTAGGGTTTAAATTTGTGTAGCCTAAAATTTTTTTGTACAACACCCCATCGAAAATTCTGGCTCCGCCCCTGGTAAAAATATGTACTTAATCCCCGTATTTAATTTTTCTCCTTTTAGATAAAAATAACTTTCATTAATTGTTTTTAGTAGAAATTGATAAAAATATATTTTTAGTGATCTTTTCATTAATAACTTCTTTTATAATTATTTAGATAAAAAAAATATTATAAATCTCGAAATGTATTAAATGTTACAATAAGAAATATACACCTTTTAAAAAAAAGAGTAATGTTATTTAAACCTACATAATATATTTAGATACATGTTTAATACATAAATAACTTGTACATTTGAATTATGGATTTCCTCTCTCTAAATTCACACCAATCAATATCCAAAATCAACCAATCTAGTCATTATTCACGAGGTTTAACTTTTAGTTGTGGTTTTGAATGAACGCTTAACTTTAGTTTACTTGTGTTATATTTTCACTTTTTAATTTTTTTTTCATAGTTTTTTGTCTTTAAATATATGTTTATTTTGACTTTTTGTGTTTTTTGTCCAAATTTGATCTTAAGTTTTTATATTTGAGTTATATAATATTTAGTTTATAATATATGAATATATTGAGTTTAAATATTTTTCATCGATATAAGTTTTATTAAGTATTATATAACAAAAAAAAAATTAGGATTAAGATTGAACAAAAAGGACCGTAAAAATTATCGTAGTCATTTATTTATAGACGGAAGGAGTATCAGTTTTAATTTTTTCATAAAACTAAAGACTCGTGTAATTTAGCTTGGTTTATTTATATATGATATGCGCACGTATCACATATTAAGTGCTCCTTCTCATAGCACGCATCATGTATTTTTCAATTATCTTTCGTTTTTTACCTCAATTAATTAATATACTTGTCTTTGAAAAAAAACGTGTAGAGTCTGTGGGCATGGAATTTAGAGTGAAAGAACAAAAGTTAACGAAAAACACATGAAAATAAATTAACTTAATGTTTTGAGTAAAATGCAAGTTTGTCCCCTGTGGTTTGTCAAAATTGCAGGTTTGCTTCCCAACTTTCAAAAAGTGCAGGCGGCTTCCCGGAGGACGAAGGTAAGTAGCAACCAATCTCCCTGAAACTAACATTTGTTAGTTTTTTCTAGTTAACTTTGTTTTCTTCAAGGGTATTTACGTCTTTTCCTAATTTCTCTTTAACCTACTATATTTTTAAAGCAACCTTACTCCATGTGGTTTACATTTAAATAGCCATCCTCCTATAACACTTTTGCAAAAACACGCCTCGATCAAAAACCCCTTCAAGCCTGGGTCTCTAAAAGCAAAAAATTCTGATAATACCTCCCCCAACAATTCAGGTTCTGAAACAGTCTGTTCTTCATCAACTTCAACACCTTCAAGCCTCATCTGAAAATGTTGAAATAAAATTTAAACACCGTTTCAATTCAGCGGAACAAATTCAAATAGAAGAGACAAAGCCTAAATACGATTTTTGTTGTTGAAACGTAAAATTTGAGTGCTAATATAACCTGGAAAGTTTGTTAACAATAATATAGTTTCCCTTGGTGATTAGCCCTACATAAATTGAAAACCATGTTTGAACTTTGAACTTACTATGTAAATCGCTCTTTTCAATGGTTTGCGAATTGCAGTATAAGCATCGATAACCCTAGCAGACTGTTCAGCAGCATACTCTCTTTCTTCCTACATAAGAACAAGAACCAATACGTCAAGTAACAATAAAAGGTAGTTGATCTAACTTATCCGAAAGAAATATCACTCACAAACCTTAGATTTTGTGTGAACCAAATCAGGGTGCAGCTTGTTCTGTCAGTTTTTGTATGTTACTTCCAGACTTCCATCATCGATATCAAATCTCCTCTATTTGTCGTATGATACTAGTAATTAGGAGGTGTTTGGCAACACGTTTTAAGATATGTGATATGGAATAATATGCATTCAAATAATCAGCTGCAACATAGCATCAAGAGTTGTATTTAGATGTGTTTCTGACTGCAATTAAAACTTGCGATAACTAGAATATCAGTCCATTTAAACAATAAGTCAATAACAAACACTTGCTTCATAATTATTTCCATATTGAACTTAAAACCTATTATAAACATATATAGTTTTACTTTTCCCAACAACTTATTATCTCTAAAGTATTATTGCATTTTACTCACAATATAAGCAAATCTCTGGAGTAATAACTATCTATCGTCACCATTGTTGGTATATGTTTCCTCTATGGTTCGCCATAATGCATGAAGAACAGAATAACCTAGAACTCCTGAAGGTGAAAAAATCACATGTCGAATACCCAAGAGGGAAGCACGTTCACTAGTCCACCCAAGAAAGAAGTCAGAAATGATGGCGGCTGGAGGTGAAAGATGGGACTCGGTTTAAAAAGAAGGGTTATATCCAGGTGGATTAGGTAAGCCCATGGACCCAAACCGGGTAAAATATATTTAATTAGATAATTGACAAATTTACCCCGACAGAAAATTAGCCTTTTAACGAGAGTTAGTTCCAGGGAGGTTGGTTGCTACTTACCTTCGTCCTCCAGGAGGCCACCTACACTTTTAGAAAGTTGGGGAGTAAACATTCAATTTTGGCAAACCACAGGGAGCAAACTTGCATTTTACTCTAATGTTTTTAATAGAAAACACGTGACTAGACCAAAATTTGGTTTCACTTCTTGAAACTACATTTCTAGTGTCGTACGGTGGCTCACTCACACTTCCTTAGTTATTATTTGTGGGCTTTTTTTTCTTTAATGTTTTTATCGCCTTTTTAGTGTAGTGTGGGGTACGGGTGAGCATATGGACTGAGAACCGAACTAGAACTGAGGATTGAACTGGAACCGACTCAAATCGAACCGCATTTTAGAATCGCGGTTTGGTTCTCCGTTCCTAAATTTATGGAATTGCGGTTCTCGGTTCAGTTCGGTTCCGCGGTTCTAGGTTCTGGACCCGAAGAACCGTCCAAATTTCAAGTATATAGAAATTTTATGTTTTTTTACGTAATATTTCACATATTGAAAATCCTAATATATAAGTTTATCGTTATAGCAACATGATGTTTATATTTATACATAATAAATTCTATAATATTTTGTAATCTATAAAAAGTCGTTGAATACATACGATTTGAATTAAAATTGAATTTTTTTGAAGTAGTTTATATTAAAACTATTACTTTTTTATCTTCTTATAGTATAGTTGCTATATTTTTTTAGTTTAGAAGTAAATATGCGTTAACACATAAAAATATATATTGATGTTTGGGTGCTTTTAAAATGTTGCGGTTCCAATCGGGTAAGACTCGAAATACCCGAACCGGACCCGATAACCGAGCGAAACCGAAACATGGTATTCGGTTCGGTTCTCGGTTCCTATATTTTACGTTTTTCGATTCTCGCTTCTTGCGGTTCCGGTTCGGTTCGGTGCGGTTCCAGAACCACGCTCACCACTTGCGTGGGGAGTACTTACTTAAGCATATTATATATTTTAATTATGGGTGGTGATTTGCACACGTTAGAAATTAATTGATACACTCATTTTATGTGTATGTTGACATTTATATCCTTACATTAATGAATGGAGTGTCTAAATATCAAGGGTATAATAGGCATAACACAAACATTTGAAGTATACCAATAAATTTGAATAGTGTGGCAATCACCTCCCTTTAATTATTGGTGAAATGTGAGCTTGATTGAGAGCGACAACAGCTGAAATTAAGTGATAATAAGTTGTGCAAATAAATATAGAAAAGCTGATGTGTCGTTGAAGCGACTTTGATCGAGAGTGAACCATTCTTTCCAACCTAAAGTTATGGCTTTAGGCTACACATATTTTAGGGCCACAACTTTTTAAAAGCCACTATGTAGTCGAGGGGTGCAATCGAGTCAAGTTGAGCTCAAGCTTAATAATTCTTGAGCTTGACTTGATACAAAAATTTTATGCTTGAGTTTGGCTTGATAGCTTGTCAAACTTTAATAATTCACATTTGAGCTTGGCTTGATAAGACTTGATAAAAGCTTGAACTTGGCTTGAAAAGTTTGAATGTGTATAATTTTTTTTTATAATAAAACTCATCTATGAACATATGTATAAAAAAAGTTATTACTTAAAACAAATTCAATTTATTTAAAATTAATAAAACCAATAATAACATCATCGAACAATCTTTGTTTCAAAATGTGTTTTGCGCTCCAATACGATTAAGGTACAAAATGCCATTGGGTGATATGAATGCAAGCACAATTTAAACACGTTGTGTTTAGTATTAAGAAAACAAAAATATTTATACACATATTATATTCTACCAATTATCGAGTAAATGCAATAATTAAATTTACAAAAATAAAAAATTATTTAAAATACAAAGAACTAAAATATAAATGTAACCAGAGTTAAAAGTCCTTTTAAAATATATTATTTATTTATAAAATTAGCCTTTAGAATTAGGTTAATATTCAAATTAACAAATAGTTGCTTATATAAATTCATCATAAACATATTTTTAATAGAGCTTGAAAAAACTTAATAAGAACTCGAGCCGAGCTATCAAAAGCTTGAGCTTGATATAGTTTCGAACTATTTTTTAGGCTTGAACTTGGGCTTGAGCTTGATAAAAGTTTAGCTTGATCGAGCCAAGCTCGAGTTCGAACTCGAGTTATTTGATAAAAACTTGGCTTAATTGCAGTCCATGTCGACACACGTTTGCTTGAGAATTTATCGTAAGGCATCAACTGTGATGGTTTTCTAAAAGGTTTATAAAAAGATGAGTTTTAAACACTTTTAAATCATACATTTGATACTTATGCGACATGAATAGATATAAGATTTTCGACTTTTTCAAAGTTCAATGCTTTTGTTACGCGAAATGTTTATAAAGCTTTAAGAGAATTATGACATAGTGAGATAAGTTTATAAGAATTAAAGATTTGTATATTAATGTTAATAAACAATTTAAAGGATTTATCATATGGGATAACCTTTTAAAAGGAATGATTGTGGGTGTCTACCATTCATTTCAGCGTTACGTTAGCTTTTTCTTTTGTCTCACAAATTCATGCAAAACTCTAGGATCAAATTACCCAAACTTCTCACTTTTAAAATACCTACTTTATATAAAATACATCTCACTAAAATACTCACACACACTCACAACCCTTTTAAAAGAACTCAACAAATCCCAAACTAAGTGAACTCACCATTCACACATCCCAAGTCCATAATCCACGCTTGCTTTTTGGCTCCGAAGTATCAACTCACGTGTGGGTTTTTTACTCACACACAAAAACCACGTCCATTTTACGTAGCCTTAGTATATAGGATCGTAAATGAACTACTCCCCCGTCCCTAAATAAATGTCTATTTTGACTTTTTACAGTCTTTCTTGTGCAACTTTGACTTTAAATATTATTTTTTGTGTTATATAATACTTGATGAAAATTATATCAATGAAAAATTCATTTAAAACCCCATCCATTCATATATTTTGCATCAAGTATTATATAACATAAACATAAATATTTAAGGTCAAAGTTGAAAAAGAAAGACCGGAAAAAGTCAAAGTGAACATTTATTTAGGGACGGAGGGAGTAAAACTTTTAGTGACTCATAGATAGGATTATACAGTAAATGAACTAAAACTTTTATGATATGTTTTGTGAGTTCCTGGTAGAATAATAATTCATTTTTATATGTTTTATGCTATTTTGATCATGATTTTTTGTTTGATAAATTAATACGAACAAACTTATTTTCTTCTAAAATGAGCAAATACATACAATCTCGCTCGTGTTCCTTGATTCCGTTGTCTAGTCTTTGATCGGTTCTTTATTGACTAAGCGTTCTTGGGTTTGTAATTGGCTTTTATTAGGGTGCCATTGTGAGCAGTCAACAAAAGATGCCCGGTAAAACAAACAGATATCTCTAAGCAGTTAAAAATTCAAATACATTTCAAATTACAAGTAACTGTTCCATCACAACACTTTTGATAAGATGCACAACACCCAAAACACGTAGTAGAAGCCTGTTTGAGCACACCAGATGCTAGTTTTTAAATATCATGGGGCATGCTCGAGAGCTCCCATTTGGAAAGACCAATTTGACATTATTACACCGTGCTGCTAGCCAATCTACTTTTGGCAGCCTCAAATCAATAAAGGCTTTTGAAAAGCTATATATCTTCCTGTATTCTCAACCAGCAGTTATCATCAATTGATGTTCACTTGTAAACACGTAATGGATTGTGACAACATTTTACATTTATGAACCAACTCGTTTGAATCAAAATAAGTAAGACAGATTGTCCATGATGATAATTTCTAAGACTACTCTCAACACTCTCTAATCACATACAAAATACAATACATGCCACAACAAAAATAATTTATTCCAAAAGCTACATACAACAAACCGCAAGTTCCTGCCATGATCTTCCGGAAGCCATCATCATGAACTCATCCAACCTTTCTATGTAAAGAGGTGATTTAAGTGGTGGCGGTTTTGATAAACAAAGGAAGAAACATAATGAGTATATCTTAAAGGATTAAAGTATTTTAGAATATTACATACTCTAGTATATAAGATGAAAGTATAGAAACTTTACTTTCCAATGCGAAAAATTGAATCGGCATGACCATGGTCATATACAACAAACAAATTAGTTATAATACCAATCAGTGGCGGACGCAGAAATATCGAAGGTGGGGGGCAAAAAAAATTTTTTGGACAATAATATTAAAATAAGGAAAAAACTAGTATTAAAATGATAAATCGGGTATTTTTACATATAAATAAAGGATTTATAAGGTGTTAGAGAGTTGAATATTAGGTTTTAATAAGCAGGTGGGGGGCAATTTGATTTATTAGTGGGGGGCATGTTCGAAAAACGCTCAAAATCAGAAAAAATTTACACTAAAATCTCATTTAATCGGGCTAGCCATGGGGGGCGCCGCCCCCCCGAACCATACATGTATGTCCGCCACTGCTACCAATAACAGCTAGACAAACATAAACAATGAAATGAAAATTTATTATTACCTTTTGTATTACCATTAAGAAAATATGAACAAAAATATCATCATACCGCTTCACAGGAAGCTAGAATCGGAATTTCACCAACTGGCATTTTCAGGGTAGCCACCTCCTCACAATAAAGCATCGTATGACATAAAAGGACACTCCTTTCAAACAGCGCAGGCACGGTTATCCCTCATCTGCAATTGAATAAACAAAATCAAAAACTAACAAAAATGATCTTACCAAATTGCAAAAAAGGTAGCCAAATAAACAAACACCTCCAAAATTCATATATTTTGTAATATGCCTAAGTGAGCATAATAGTAACAAAAATATAACACTTCTAATTAATTGAACCTGAGTATCTAACTTTAACATGTTAGAAACAAAAAAAAAGTAGAAGGATTAAAAAAGAAGAAGAAAAGTACTTACATAAGCAGCGGTAACACATCTATAGAAAGGGTAATTTAGATATCATAAATAAAGCCAAAGTGTAAAATAATTTAACTGCATATTTTTCCTCTTTGCTGTTGTTTTGCAAGGAAAGTGAGTATTTTGTGTAACTATTTTCCTCCTATATCCTCTTCTAAAAACCATCCTGCCTAAATATTTAGCAAACTGTTAATAGTGATACTTATGCACAAACAACTTGAGTGATTAAACAACAAACACCATGATGAAATATTCATTGCATATACTAAAAAAGCTGCATATTTTTTTTCCTAGTTCATAGCAACTGCACCGTTTGTGTGACAATCCGTTAATTTATGGTTGATATTTTATTCTCAATATTTATTTGAAAACATTATTTGTTATAATATGAACTCACTTATTTTTGGGAAATAATTTGGATTTACGTCTTGAAGTATCATCGACTACGTCTAAACCGGAGGATTCAACGTTACGTGCTTACGTTTACATACACCATTTTGGTGACAGTCCGACATTTCAGAAAATAAATTTATCCGTGAATATTATTTTGGAATTTTAAATTTGTGTTGGTTCATAAACTCACAAATTTACGAGAAGAGATTAGGACTTACGATTATAATTTAACGTCCTTTACGACTAAACCGGAAACCTTAGGATTACGTATTTACGTTTTCGAACTCCGTTTTTGATGAGACAATTTTTATTAGATTCGTTTTGTGTCGTTGATTCATAATTTATAAAAACGTTTTTCGTAAAACGACCCGAGGGCACGCAAATCGAGGAAACTAGAATCGAGGAGTACCCGTATTTAAATGGGGATGAGACAAGAATAAACTTGCACCATCCCCACAAACCTACGGCCAAAAATAAGCCACCCAAATCCCTTGGTGGCAAAGTTTCACACTTAATACTTACACTTGTCCATTAGCTTAACATGTAAGCTAAAACAAACCACAAAACAAGGAAACTCAAAACCATTTGTTCATTTTACATGCAAAACCACACATCTTTCTCTCTCACCCTTACTCTAGCCGTCCACTTCCACCCATGAACACCCTATTTTGATAAATTTTAACCACAAACATTTGTTATAATTAACATATGTTAATCTCCATTCAAAGAGATGAAGATTTGTGCAAGTTATAACATCCAAAGAGGAGTTTCTATGGAGTCTTAGGGCTGATTTTACACAAGGAATTCTTGAAGATTGGTGGTCTTGAAGATGGTCTTGGTTTATCACAAGTTTCTCCATCAAAATTCATGTCCTAATCACAACCTACATCATCTTGGTGGTATAAAGATTGTTCTCCCCATCCGTTTGTTAATTTTGATTATGTAATCATGTATTTTCTTTCCTATTGTATATGTATATGATGAATATATGATGTTAAAAATATTGTGTGGGGATTTGGTGTTTATAATCATGGGTAAAAAGATGAAAAACTATATGTAAAAATGGTTAATATTGCTTAATTTAGTAGGCTGTATAAAACAGTAAATAATCATATGATAAAATGATAAAATGGCTTGAATAAATTAATATACAGTAAGTAATATATCTTGTACACATGTGAGAGTTGGCCATGCAATGAAATCATTAGGATGAGTGAGATATGATCAAAACAAGTTTAGAGCGCAAATCTGAGTACACTGTTTTGGATGAATTTTATAAAATACTTAGAGGCTGATTCAACAGTATCCATAGAAGAGTTAAATGGAGCATATATCATGTAGTTTATTGCATAAAAATTTGGGCTTCTATCTCCATATAGAACTCTAGATATGGCTGTTTTGGTGAAAATGAAATTTAAAATCAGATTTGTATAATAAAAAACTTATATAATATAAGCACTCACTTATATATTTATAAAATATATACACATGAAAACCCACTAACTTTTAAATTTCATTTATATAGATATATATAAGGTTAAATAAATGTACTCTTTATAAAAATGGTAGTTGGATAAGATTTATAAGTTATAAAAACTATAAACATGATTTTTACGACTTTTTCGGCTATTACCGTAAAATTAACGTTTTTGTTAAATAAAACCTAGACGGTTGGACCCGTCTAATGTAAACTTTTATAAACTCATATACTGATATATAAACATATATAACAAGTAAAAATCGATAAAACCCGAACTATATAACATACGGACATTAACGGACTAAGTTAACGTTATTGGACTAATAATACAAGAAAATGGGCTAAAACACTTATAAACTTATTTATTGGGATTAACCCATTTGGGCCCAACATGTAAAGTATAAATACTGATAATACAAGTATGAAATGGATTAATACAAGTTAATGAACTTATAATAGGCTTATTGGACCTAAAACACGTAAATAGGTAAAACTAGTAAACTAGTAAGAAGTTACCAATACATAAACACCAAAATGAGTAAAAGAGAATATGTAAACCCACTTGATCATCATATATATATAAAATAATCATATGTATACATAATTGTTATTTTTATAAAGTCATTGGACAAGAGTCTAAGACGAGTATTATTTGTCTAGGTTTCCGTGATTGAAGCACGTACCGTACATCCGAATTGCTGATAACCCGCCTTCCCACATCAACGTGAGTTCATAGCCTCGCACTCTTTTAAATGTTTTTATGAAATGTTTTATAAACCCGCGAGGGAGATAACATGTTAGTTTTAATAAAATAGGACACCATTTGTCCCGATTATTTGTTTATTGATTTGGACCCGAATGATTGTATGACCCGATGTATGATTATATGACCTGATAGATGAGATAAAATGGATTATTAAAGTTAGGTTATGTCACTAAAAGTCCCATTAGCATGAATTGTGAACTACCGGGATTTGGTAGACGCTTATGCATATAATAGTACTATTTGGGGACGATCACCCCAGTTCGCGCCTTGACGGTTGATCCCCGTCGTGCCACATTGATTGGTAAGCGAATTTATGTATGAGACGATTTACACAAGCGTGATTATTGTGACGACACGCTAATTTAGATGGGCAAATTGAGTTTCGGGCTAGCTACCCGTTGTTTGTTGTAGTAAGGTAACAATTTCATGCGGCTTATAATAATCCAACTAACGAAATACTGCTATACGCACTGAATTACAATGAATTGCCTGACTAGCAATACGGGGTCTTATTATTGATTTTATGTTCGTGTTTTGTTTTTTCATAACCATATTCATGTAACGGTTTTTATTTAACTCTATACAACGTTATAAAACGTATTGTATGATGTTTTTAACGACAATGGTTCGTATAATGATTTTGAAGGCGAAAGCCTATATTATGATTTTGACGAGGTTTTGTATCAAATGTTTTTGGCCTATTTTATGGCCTACTACAAGGATTTGTACAACATGATTTTCGGTAATAATTTTATACCGATGTTATATTGATGGATTTCATTAAACTCTATGAATTCACTTGGCGTTTTCGCTGACATTTTCTTTTAACATGTTTTATCTCAGGTACTTGAAGGTAATTCTCGGGAAGACAACAAGAATTCAAGGCCCGCACTTAAATAATAATTTCCATTCAAATGCTTTGTAAAACCTATATAAAATACAATGACTTGGGACCTATGTAAATTTGATATTCATGAATGGAAAATGCTTTATTATTAAACGACGCGACTTTTAAGCGTTGTCTATGATGTGAGTAATGTGCTATCCCGTAACACCAACGAGTCTTCCGCTGTATTGCAATTGTATAAATTTGGGGGTGTTACAGTTTGGTACCAGAGCTCTCGTTATAAAGAACGAAATATTTTTAAAACTAAGGTTTTGAATAAAACATTTCAAAATCTTTTAACTATAAACATTTTTCTAAAAATGTCTAAAAATCTTTTGACTATAACGGTGCCGAAGAATTCCCGAGTTACTGACAAGGCCAGACTGAGAACTGTTATTTTAATATATATATATATATAACTTGGATTATATATATATATATATATATATATATATATATATATATATATATATATATATATATATATATATATATATATATATATATATATATATATATATATATATATATATATATATATATATATATATATATATGATGTAATTTTATTACATGATTGTTTGATGATTATTTTTATATTTATACG
Source organism: Glebionis coronaria (assembly GCA_025667525.1). Classification (NCBI taxonomy): domain Eukaryota; kingdom Viridiplantae; phylum Streptophyta; class Magnoliopsida; order Asterales; family Asteraceae; genus Glebionis; species Glebionis coronaria. The sequence goes on along the minus strand of JANFOE010000322.1, from coordinate 1,429,835 downwards.
AGGTATTTATACGACGTAGATTGTCACAAGGAACCCTAAATCCCCTAGTAAATTAATCGAAGCTATTCTCGTAGGAATTCTAGCTATCCTAGATCTAAACCAAGTTGTGGATATTTATGATCCCAACAAATGGTTGATATTCGTAGAAATGTTGATATTAGTTGATTGTGATATTAAAGAAGAATTGGCGAGATTAAATCTGATATCGATGTCATGACGATCTTTTCTTATAGAGTGGAGTTTGACAAACGTTACCACCTAGAAAGATGTCATCTGATTCGTTGTCATCCAATTCTTAAATTGAAATCGAAAGGGTGAATGTTGCACTTGAGGCTGTCATTGGAACCATTACCCAAAAGCCTCATGCCACTAGTACCTTTCCGAGAAGTCTAATTGAATGTGTGAGTCATTTCATACTAGTGACTCATTTGATAATTGTTGTTGTAAGAGCTATAGGATTGGAAATTAAGTGTTGATCATATCGAGCTTGTATTACCCTATTAAGGTATAAGAATAAGGATGAAAGTATTGGAATATGAGATTGTTAAGAGGAATCCATTAAGTCCTGTGATTGAATTATAAGGTTTTAATTGATTGTAGATTTGTGTTAAGGGTTGTTCCTAGGCCATTGTCCAATGACGAGGATGCCCAGTGTCCAATAAATAAATTAAAGAAATCTTCTTCTAAATTGGGACCGATGGATCTTCAGGGACAGGTGGGACACCTAATGACTCTTGTAGATTAGTATTCATTGTGGTATCTTTTAAAAATAATCCCTAACTTAACTGAGACATCAGTTGGTAGGAAAAGTTCTTGGAATTGTATGACATAGTGACACGTAATGTGTTACGGTATAATTTTGACTTGTTTGTGATTAATAAAAAGACTACCTTTGATTGGTAAATTCTACATGTATCGATGTTATCTATCCTTTATTGCTTCATCCTAATGTTCGCGTTAGTGATGTAACCATTGAACAAGTACTCATCTTGATTTGAGTTACGTCGTGAATTATTCTCTTTTGAGTGCCATCGAGGTCATGAACCTCATGATTAATTGGCTAAGCTCATTTCCTATCATATCATAGTTAGTTCTTGGTGAACAACTCTTGATCACTCTTTTGCAGATCACTCGTTGTTTTATAAGTTAAAACGGTATTCCTTGAGAATAATTGGATTTTCATCACTATACGGATTATTTAAAGTGAGATTTATAAATAATCATTATCGAAGTAAAGTTGTTTATGAAACGCTTTGGAAAACTTAATTGTTTTCATAACAAAGAAAATCTTTGAAAATTTATTTTTGATTCTTCTTTAAGAATTAAGCATGGAAATGCTTTATTATAAACATGATGATAAAATTTTGACGAACTGAGTATTGCATCGTTAATCTTGAAATTGTATATAGTTGCGCGCCTACATACAATTTGGAATGGACCATGCAAGGCTGATTAGTAGTCACCATAAACTAATGAATAAACACTACATTTTCTTTGAAGATTGTGAAACAATAAATTTTATGAGATCTGCAAGAAGAGAAAAATAGGGACATATTGATAAGGACACCTACATATGTGCCCGTACTATTTATTCTTCTAAGTCAAATTTACTCATCTGTGGAAATTATCTTATTTGACAATTGACAATTCTTTCTTGTCCAATTCTGCCGTAGTGAGATTCTTAGGAAAAGTATCTGATTACCGAGTGTTGATACCCGACTGGATGTATCGACGTTCCTATCATTTCTTTTGATTTGATTTCATTTGAATGACCTGGGTAACGATCCGAGGAGATTTCGAATGCGTACTCAAATTATGAAAACATTGGATATATTCATATTCGTTAAATGTTTTCATCTTTATCTGAATTGAAATTCTCTCGCGTAAATTATGCGTTGACATTACTCTTTTGATGATAGTTGTGTCTCCATATATCCTTGAATTTGTGAAGGATTATGAGTTATTATTAGTCTTTTGAGAAGTTCACATCTTATCGACGGCAATAAAACTGAAAAGTTGATAGTGTCAGTAGAATGGATTGATTGATTATGACATGACGACATTGTCTTAATTGATGGGAACTCTATTAGAATTCCCCTAAATGATAAGATGTTGATTATCAAAAGTGATCTAAATAATTCTTGACGGATGACCATATCCTGCATTTAGACTTGAAATTATACCGTGAACGGTTGTGAATTAGTCATAGATATTATAATCTAGAAAGAACCTAATATGAATTTATTAAAAGATGTTTCTGTTATCTGAAACTTTAGGAGGTATTTGCTGGTGAATTACCTAGACTTTCGCCATTAAGGCAAGTTGAAATTGGTATTGATTATATTCCCGGTGCTACACTTGTGGCATGAGCACTGTACGTCAGCACCATCTAAATTAAAAGAATTTCCCTATAACTGAGGGAGTTGTAGGAGAAGACTTTTATTCTACCAAGCTCGTCATCATGAAGAGCTATGGTGTTATTATTTTTTATGTTTATTGATTACCGTGAACTAATTAAATTGACGATTAAAATCTATATCCACTACCCAAGATGATAGATTTGTTCGATCATTTACAAGGTTCTAGCGTATGTTCTAAAGATTTGATCCATGGCATGGTTATCATCAACTTCGCATCTGCGAAAAAGATTAGGTATTCCAATCACTACATCCGGTACTTGTAATGAACATTATGAGTTTCACGTGATGTCGTTTGGATTGACTAATACACATGTAGCATTCATAAATTTGGTGAATCACGTGTGTGGGCTGTAATTTGATAAATTCATGCTTGTGATCATTAAGGACTATTTGTTTGTTTATAAGAATAAGAAGGAGTTGCTAATTATTTATAGATTGCCCTGAATTGGCCGAACAATAAAAACCTGTACCTTGAATATTTAACATATGATTAAAGACTTAATCCTTTATATTATTTGACCGTGTGATTAAAAGATAACGGAATCTATATTGACTTTTCAAAGATTAGAGCCATTAAGACTTTAGGTTTTACCAAAAAGAAAGTGCAAATGTGTTTTGACAAAGGTTTTATCGAAAAGAACTTTTGAGGGATTATTCCCTTATACCCAGAACATTTAACTAAACTCCTGTTTAGGGGTAAATGTTCGTGTATACCTCAAGACAACCTAAGAGGGATTGAGGAAACCATTTAAACCATGACTTAAAATTTGAAACGACACTTTTTGCTTTTCAACTAAGAAAATTGTGACCAAAGTATACATAAAGATTTTTCGAACATTTACGAATCTCACTAATTATTTTCAGTAAATCAATAAAAATCGTGATAATTAAATTCAAATTTATTCTTTTGAACATTTTCCTATAATTGGACAAACCGAGAAATTTAAAACTTTTTACGTTTACATTTCATAAAAATTGAATATTTATTATTTAATTACTTGTAATAATTATCGACGCTTTAGACGTCGGATTGAGTAAAACAGATAAAAATAATAGTTGAGACGAAATAAAATATAGAAGATATGAAGAAAGAAATTTTGAATTAATACGGTCATGTTATATATATTTCATCAGGAGAAAGTGAACGTAATTACTGACACATTATGTAGAAAAGATAAAGAACCAAGTAGGACATGTTCCTTAATAATGAAGGTGCAAAATAAATTGCCAAACAATATAAAAATAAACAATGCTTGTAAGAAGGATAATATAGATAATAAAAAGGGGTTCGCAGCTAATGTGAACCATTAGAATTGAGAAGCCGATGGCGCTAAATGATTAAAAGGCTACTTGTGATTGTCTAAATATGGAGGATTGTGATATATAGTTATGTTGGAATATTATAAGTTTAAGTATTCTATTTAAGTCAATTCTGATTTAATGTATCTTTATCCGAAGAAGTTGTACTAATGGCAAATTATGAAGGCAGACATTGCCTCATACGTTAGTAAACGTCTAGCTATTGCAAAGGTCATCATCTGAATTTGATTCGATTTGGGTCATCGTCGACAGACTGACCAAATCTGCTAATATCATTCCTGTTAATGATAGATTCTTGATGAAGAAATTGACTCTTTTGTATTTAAAGGAGTTGTGTAAACATGGTGTGCCTGTATCGATCATCTCTATCAAGATCCTCTCTCTGCATCGAATTTCTAGAGATTTTCTCAGAAGTCATTGAGAACGAATCTTGATGAGAGTACTGTGTACCACCCCAATCGAAGGGACGAGGTAAAGTAACGATACAAAATACTATAAGTGATGGTTTATGCTTGAATGATTTACCTTTGGTAATAAACCGTATAATCGCTTTCCTTTGGAGATATTATCATTGATAATTATCGTGTTAGGATCGAAATCGAATCTTGTTAGGATCTAAATATTAGAGCATCTATAAGCAGGATTTGGGATGAAGACACCCGACATACACCCATTGTGAGTTGGACATGTCTTTTAGGTTTAAGGTTGCCTATGATGGCGAACCTAACCTTACAAAATATTCGACCCGCGAGACTTGAAATGATTATTGAAATTAGGATCTGATTATTGACTGCCGGTAGTGGGCAGGAGGTTATGTGAATATGAAATGTAGATCTTGAAGTGCCAGATGGGTAGCGAAGTTATGCCAAAAAATTTAACCATGGAAAAATGAATTGATGATCTAAAAGATCATGGGATATAAGTCCCCGTTGTATGGGACCATAGAGATAATGTAAAAAGATTGGTTTGAAAGGCATATAAGCTGGATCTACCCTAGGACTTCAAGAGTTGCGTGAATTATGATTCGTATATCGAACTTGATGGAATATCTATCAAGTGAGAATCTGATTGTTTCTTAGTAGAGTTTAGATCGGCTAAAAGTTGCATTCATCAGAAACCCGTGAACATCATGGATATAGAAAGTAAGTCAACATTAAGCCTGATCTTATTCCTGTAGTTATGTTTGATGAAACTCGCGTATTGTAATGGATTACACTTGTGAGAAAAGACCGAATGTAGAGGAAATACCCACATGGCTTTAACTCTATAAAAAGCGAGTAGTAAGGTAAGATGATCTTTGAGGACAAAGATCATGTTTAGGGGTAAATGCTGTGAAAATCCGTCAATTTATGGTTGATATTTTATTCTCAATATTTATTTGAAAACATTATTTTAATGTTATAATATGAACTCAATTATTTTTGGGAAATAATTTGGATTTACGTCTTGAAGTAGCATCGACTACGTCTAAACCGGAGGATTCAACGTTACGTGCTTACGTTTACATACACCATTTTGGTGACAGTCCAACATTTCAGAAAATAAATTTATCCGTGAATATTATTTAGGAATTTTAAATTTGTGTTGGTTCATAAACTCACAAATTTACGAGAAGAGATTAGGACTTACGATTATAATTTAACGTCCTTTACGACTAAACCGGAAACCTTAGGATTACGTATTTACGTTTTCGAACTCCGTTTTTTATGAGACAATTTTTATTAGATTCGTTTTGTGTCGTTGATTCATAGTTTATAAAAACGTTTTTCGTAAAACGACCCGAGGGCACGCAAAAATCGAGGAAACTAGAATCGAGGAGTACCCGTAATTAAATGGGGATGAGACAAGAATAAACTTGCCCCACCCCCACAAACCTACGGCCAAAAATAAGCCACCCAAATCCCTTGGTGGCAAAGTTTCACACTTAATACTTACACTTGTCCATTAGCTTAACATGTAAGCTAAAACAAACCACAAAACAAGGAAACTCAAAACCATTTGTTCATTTTACATGCAAAACCACACATCTTTCTCTCTCACCCTCACTCAAGCCGTCCACTTCCACCCATGAACACCCTATTTTGATAAATTTTAACCACAAACATTTGTTATAATTAACATATGTTAATCTCCATTCAAAGAGATGAAGATTGGTGCAAGTTATAACATCCAAAGAGGAGTTTCTATGGAGTCTTAGGGCTGATTTTCCACAAGGAGTTCTTGAAGATTGGTGGTCTTGAAGATGGTCTTGGTTTATCACAAGTTTCTTCATCAAAATCCATGTCCTAATCACAACCTACATCATCTTGGTGGTATAAAGATTGTTCTCCCCATCCTTTTGTTAATTTTGATTATGTAATCATGTATTTTCTTTCCTATTGTATATGTATATGATGAATATATGATGATAAAAATATTGTGTGGGGATTTGGTGTTGATAATCATGGGTAAAAAGATGAAAAACTATATGTAAAAATGGTTAATCTTGCTTAATTTAGTAGGCTGTATAAAACAGTAAAGAATCATATGATAAAATGATAAAATGGCTTGAATAAATTAATATACAGTAAGCAATATGTCTTGTACACATGTGAGAGTTGGCCATGCAATGGAATCATTAGGATGAGTGAGATATGATCAAAACAAGTTTAGAGTGCAAATCTGAGTACACTGTTTTGGACGAATTTTATAAAATACTTAGAGGCTGATTCAACAGTAGCCATAAAAGAGCTAAATGGAGCATATATCATGTAGTTTATGCCATAAACATTTGGGCTTCTATCTCCATATAGAACTCTAGCTATGGCTATTTTGGTGAAAATGAAATTTAAAATCAGATTTGTATAATAAAAAACTTATATAATATAAGCACTCACTTATATATTTATAAAATATATACACATGAAAACCCACTAACTTTTAAATTTCATTTATATAGATATGTATAAGGTTAAATAAATGGACTCTTTATAAAAATGGTAGTTGGATAAGATTTATAAGTTATAAAAACTATAAACATGATTTTTACGACTTTTTTGGCTATTACCGTAAAATTAAGGTTTTTGTTAAATAAAACCTAGACGGTTGGACCCGTCTAATGTAAACTTTTATAAACTCATATACTGATATATAAACATATATAACAAGTAAAAACCGATAAAACCCGAACTATATAACATACGGACATTAACGGACTAAGTTAACGTTATTGGACTAATAATACAAGAAAATGGGCTAAAACACTTATAAACTTATTTATTGGGCTTAACCCATTTGGGCCCAACATGTAAAGTATAAATACTGATAATACAAGTATGAAATGGACTAATACAAGTTAATGAACTTATAATAGGCTTATTGGACCTAAAACACGTAAATAGGTAAAACTAGTAAACTAGTAAGAAGTTACCAATACATAAACACCAAAATGAGTAAAAGAGAATATGTAAACCCACTTGATCATCATATATATATAAAATCATCATATGTATACATAATTGTTATTTTTATAAAGTCATTGGACAAGAGTCTAAGACGAGTATTATTTGTCTAGGTTTCTGTGATTGAAGCACGTACCGTACATCCGAATTGCTGATAACCCGCCTTCCCACATCAACGTGAGTTCATAGCCTCACACTCTTTTAAATGTTTTTATGAAATGTTTTATAAACCCGCGAGGGAGATAACATGTTAGTTTTGATAAAATAGGACACCATTTGTCCCGATTATTTGTTTATTGATTTGGACCCGAATGATTGTATGACCCGATGTATGATTATATGACCCGATAGATGAGATAAAATGGATTATTAAAGTTAGGTTATGTCACTAAAAGTCCCATTAGCATGAATTGTGAACTACCGGGATTTGGTAGACGCTTATGCATATAATAGTACTATTTTGGGACGATCACCCCAGTTCGCGCCTTGACGGTTGATCCCCGTCGTGCCACATTGATTGGTAAACGAATTTATGTATGAGAAGATTTACACAAGCGTGATTATTGTGACGACACGCTAATTTAGATGGGCAAATTGAGTTTCGGGCTAGCTACCCGTTGTTTGTTGTAGTAAGGTAACAATGTCATGCGGCTTATAATAATCCAATTAACGAAATACTGCTATACGCAATGAATTACAATGAATTACCTGACTAGCAATACGGGGTCTTATTATTGATTTTATGTTCGTGTTTTGGTTTTTCATAACCATATTCATATAACGGTTTTTATTTAACTCTATACAACGTTATAAAACGTATTGTATGATATTTTTAACGACAATGGTTCGTATAATGATTTTGAAGGCGAAAGCCTATATTATGATTTGACGAGGTTTTGTATCAAATGTTTTTGGCCTATTTTATGGCCTACTACAAGGATTTGTACAAAATGATTTTCGGTAATAATTTTATACCGATGTTATATTGATGGATTTCATTAAATTCTATGAATTCACTCGGCGTTTTCGCTGACCTTTTCTTTTAACATGTTTTATCTCAGGTACTTAAAGGTAATTCTCGGGAAGACAACAAGAATTCATGGCCCGCACTTAAATAATAATTTCCATTCAAATGCTTTGTAAAACCTGTATAAAGTACAATGACTTGGGACCTATGTAAATTTGATATTCATAAATGGAAAATGCTTTATTATTAAACGACGCGACTTTTAAGCGTTGTCTATGATGTGAGTAATGTGCTATCCCGTAAAACCAACGAGTCTTCCGCTGTATTGAAATTGTATAAATTTGGGGGTGTTACAGTTTGCAACGTGGAAAAGATTGGCAGTAGCAAACAAAATCAATACCTAGTACTATTTCTTATCAAACTACAAAACATAGCAGCTCAATTGTGGTAAATAAGGATTGGCACTTTAGGGTGAAAAAATTCAAAGGTCAGAGTTTGGAACAACTACAAACTTGCAATAATGAATAATCAGTCAGAAAAATACAAAACTGATTGATCCACAAAAAACTTAAAAAAGCACTAAATGTATTAATTAAATAACATACCTTTGATTAGCATTAAAAACCCATAACTTATAAATCCATAGCCCTAAGTCTATTAATTAAATAGCATGCGTTTAATTGATTTTATTTAAAAAATATATATAAACCCTAGATCTATTAATTAAATGTCATACCTTTAATATAGACATTGTGATTAACACATTTATCGCTCTTTATAACAAAGATTATAACCTTTTATGTTCATGTCGATGAATCATGGTCGCAGCTGGGTGGGTGGGGGGTTCAGGAGTGGTGCTAAACCGAATGGTAATGTGGATATTTCTACTAGTTTTTCAAGATTAGATTATGAGGGTGTTTGTTTTAGTTTATATAGTAGGCTTATAAGCTTATTAGTTTATATAAGCTTATAAGCTAAAAAGTGTTTGGTTAATCTTATATAAGTGGACTTATAAGCTTATATAAAGAGGTTTTGGTAAGCCAAGAATTTGTGGCTTATGTAAGGTTAATTGGACTTATATAAAAATATTACCTAAAATGACTTTTATACCCTTATTTACTAATTACTATCCTTTTTATTTTTATATATTTTTTGTCATTTTACTATATTAGTTATATAAGCTAAACCAAACACTTAACAAATGTTTATAAGCTTATTATATAAAAGCCATAACTTGCTTATATAATATAAGTCTAAGCCCACTTATAAGCTTAACCAAACACCCTCTATAGCTTTCTTTCCCTTTTAAGCTTTAGATTTTACAACTCGTTTTTTGAAGTTTTTGTTTTTACATTTGTGGCACATATAGTTTTGGACGGGTTTACTTAATATACACGTTTTATAACTAACTAGACGAGTACCCGCGCATAGCAGCGTAATACCTAGTTGCAGATAATTAATGATATATGATGTTCAGGTAAGTTATTCGTGTAACGTTCATACATGAAATGTAATAATTTCAAAATATAACTAATTTTTACTTTCTTAAATAGGTACATACTTTAGTTTTTACTATTTAAAATAGGTACCCATAGTTTAATTTTTACTTTTTTAAATAGGTACTCAAAATGATACTCTAGTATGCTCGGTGGTGCAAGGCGTTAAATGCACGTTGTTCGCACGCACAACCAAGCGTCTTGTTTTTTAGAACCGTATTTGGTAAAGAAAATAGCAAATAAAGCTCTCACAATGATTGATAAAATGTGTTGCAACAACTACTAATTGTCTATTTATCACAACATGTTACGACTATAAAAGAGCCACAACTGTTCAAAGTAAAATATAAACATCTTAAATAGGATCGCACAAATTTATCTCGTTTACCCAAATGAAAGTAGGTAGCATGTTGAATAAGATCCATGCTACAATTCAATTAGTAAAGAATTAACTTGTGACTAAACATGAACATACACGAAATTTTCTAATATATATTTCGGTACTTAATTTAAAAGTTTGTGACGTAACACCATAAGAATACAAAAGATAATTAACATAATTTAAGAAACCTCAAATATTCATAATCTTTTTCATTCAAAGGTAAATAAATACATGATAGCATTACAACATTGCACCAAATATTTTACAAATTGACTTTTGCTCAATAATTGCATTTAATCTATTATTATGATGATTCTGGGGATTCCGTATCATAAGATAACTACTTTCTTGAATCGCCCTGCTTAAAAGACTTTGACACAAAATATATACAATGCTCTTAGATAACAAGTTAATCCATCTCAAACTTAAGTAAGTTTAAGTCGCAATAATGGCTTCATGCAAATACCAAACATCCCTAAAGATATAAATTCTTACAAAGGTTTTTAAGCAATTGATTGCAACTTTCTTAATTTGTTGCAAGAAAATATTGAGGATTAATATATTCTCGTGGACAATCAAAATTAGCATTACCTTGCGACCATATTACACACAAATAGATTAATAAAAAATGTGTTGAAACTAAAAATGTCGAGCTATTTAATACCAATTTGTTTCATATGGTATAAGCTAAAGCTATACATGTGTACCCGTAAACTTAAGTTAAAGAATAGAGATATATATATAACTTGAAACACATAATTTGCAAAGGCACAAAATGCAATACCAAAATAGAAATCGCATGGTCGTGGTCGAGGTCAGCTAGTCTTTGACCTCCTACAATACATATCAAAATGAATCTCCCATTCATGCCCGCAAAAGCCTATTCAAATGTGAACTTAACTTTGAGAAATTATATTACTAAAAAAATAACCTTCAACCTTTTGTTTAAAAATTAGGCACCGTTAACCTAAGAATCGTAATTCGATACATCAAACCACAATACTAAAAATTAATCTTATGTTTGAAACATGGTCACCACTCGCCCTTAATCCAAACTTCGAATCCAAGCAAGTCGTAACAAAGTCCCCCTTAGAATATTAACTGTTATACCTTTCTAATGTCGGAAATCATGTTTCCAACATTATCGTGAGTTTTGGTTCTTTCATGAATGTGGTGGTTCATCCCGACCATTGCAGCTAAGCAATATGCATCAGTGGCCAATCTAGCACCTATGGTGCGCAACACTACAACAGCGGAAACAAACAAGCATATACATGAAATGAAAACCAAAACTAACAAGAATACAGATTTATATCGCACAAACAGTGATGATAACTTATTTATGCCAGCAAAAGTACTACTTGAAATCGAGTTCTAGTGGCTGGATACCGACCAAAGGTGGTGATTGGGTCGGATGACCAGTGGTGAAGAACACAAAGATAACACATTTATTTCTTTAAACCATCGAAACAACCAAAAATTTCTTACACATAACCACCCAGCGAAACCACCTAGCCCAATGAAACCACCTAACAACTGTGATAGTGTGACAATTTCAGAAGGCGGCGACAATAGTGGAGGTTAAGGTGAACGGTTATCAGTAAGTTTTCTTAAAGAGTGAGTTGTTGTGTATGTGGATGAAAAAAAGCGATAGTGGGTGATAAAGTGGTGCCTAAAAAAATATCCAATATCTTTGGAGAATACGTGTTTCGTATATTGTTTTCATGCACTTATTACTTTTCCAAAAGTCCTTTTCATAACTTGTGGTGAAAAGCATTTTCAGTATTCTATCATTGTGGTAAAAATGGAGTGATGAAAAAGACAATATTGACTTAATACATATGGTGAATAGACTTCAACATTGCCACTGTTAATATTGCCACTATCCATACAACATTGCCATATATGTTTGCTTTTACCAACTCTCAACATTTAAGCACATATCATTTGTTCAATTTTGCCATATTTGTTTAGTTTTTCAATTTTCAACATTTAACATTTGGGATACACCCTTTATAGGGTATATAGATTTTGACCAATTGTTATTCAATTTTGACTTTTTATTAAACAATCAAATCACATCTTTTAACTTATGTGCCAAAATAAAGCAACGTACCTTATTGGTTTAATTTTTTTCCTGTCAACCTTCACTTTTCCAAAACCTTTACAAAAATATAATTCTTTTATTATATAAAAAGATTTTTTTTTTGCTAATTATTAAAAATATAAAAAGAAAAAAAAATATTTAAAAAAAAAACTAGGGGGTTGAGCCGGACCCGGTGGGTGACTCGACCGGGTCTATTCAAAAACCGAGTTTTAAAACATTGGTCCGAACCTGCAAGGCTGCAACATTTAGTTTAGCCCTTGGGGTTTATAAATTTCAAAATTTACAAACCACGTTCAAAAAAAGGGAATGAAAATCGATTTCCCAGACCGAAATCGTCGGTCGGAAAACGATATTCGACATACTTTCGACTTTCGTTGGCCAATCCATTTTGTCACGTTTCCAAATCGAGCTACTTAATTCTCTTAATTTTCTTTTTAATTACTACTGTACATTATTATTATGGATTGATTGTTGTAATAAAGTATTTTTAGCTTCATCTAGTCATAGCTCTTAAGCTATTGTAGTACAGTAGTAGCAATTTAGGTCTACCTATTAAGCACTGTGGACACTGTCCATCTAGTCTTTTAAATCAATAATAATACTCCTCAATAAGTATTACTGTATCATATTCTATGAGATGCAAAACCAAATCACGACATAAAAGCATATGCTGATGTTAAATCAAGCTAACACCAGTTTTGGTCTACCTTACTTAAATCAATAATGATACTCCTCATTAGTATCATCTATCATATTCTATGAGATGCAAAACCATATCAGGAGGAACTTGCTGCTCATTCAAATCAAAGCTAATAGTATCCGCAACATTAGAGCATACAAAGTACTCCCTCCGTTCCTAAATAAATGTCTACTTTGACTTTTTACGGTCTTTTCTGTGCAACTTTGACTATGAATATTATTTTTTTTGTTATATAATATTTGATGAAAATTATATCAATAAAAACTTTATTTAAAACTCAATCCATCCATATATTTTGCATCAAGTATTATATAACACAAACGTAAATAATTAAGGTCAAAGTTGAAAAGGAAAGACCGAAAAAGTCAAAGTGGACATTTATTTAGAGACGAGGGAGTAGTTTTCACGTTTCAGAAATTCTCAACATTAAATCAAAGCTAATAGTACCATTTTTCCCAAACTACCAAAACACTAGTCAAAAAATGCAAACATGTTTTCTCTCATGACCAACCACCAACAAAAGTGTATCTCAAAGCTAATAGTACCATTTTTCCCAAACTACCAAAACACTAGTCAAAAAATGCAAACATGTTTTCTCTCATGACCAACCACCAACAAAGTGTATCTCAAATACCATTTCCAAGCAGCAAAACAAATCAACCCCTTCTTGCAGCAGACACCACCTTCTTTATCTTGTTTTTCGTATACCGGCGCTCAGCTCTAACCTCTTCTTCCATTCCTCCACCAACAGCAACAGCTTCCCTGACCTCTACCCCTCCATTCTCCTCATCCACCACTATCAGTCGCAAGTTCAACACCTGTACAAACAGCATTTAATGTCAGTTTTCTAGATTAATCGCTCACAGTGAGTGTATTCATTACATATAACAAAATGCTCAAATGGATCCCCCATAAAGACTCGTCAACCAACATAAACTAGTTAAAAAGAAACCACATAAACTTATAAGCTCATCCTATCGAGACAAACAAATCTAATACAGCAATGAACTAGTAGTTTGATATTTACTTTCACCTTTTAAGACAGACAAAGAGTCCACTGTCTCAAAGCAAGCACCTCTTCAAATCAGGATTTCGCTGTGAATGTATCACGATGCTCACACCCAAAGAACCGGGATCCAGTTACAAGTACAATGATAGTTTTTCATTCATAACCATAATATACGCAGATGCAACGACTCGAATGATGGTCTGTAATCTGTATTTGCATAACCAAGTCAAATAAACTTGATGGCATTCTGTCTCTAAAGACAGGTCCGACAAACACTAGCCTAGAATGTTATAAACACAACCGTAGAATTCTGACTGCATCGACATATTGCAAATTAATAAGTGACGGTAAATTAAACTCCTGCTACATGACAATACAACCAACCAACAGTGGATATTAAACTCCTAGGATCTTAATACTAACTGGCTGCTTTCATAGCTGACTTTGTTGATTGGATACTTATATGATTTAGAAAGTTATTCAAGTAGAGATGTGTTGAGCATTGTAGGGTTAGGAAGTTGTGTTCTTTCGTTATCATACTCCCATTATTCTGTGAAAAGGTTAGCTAACCGGCCGTTAGTCTAGCCAGCATCATGTTCAGTTACTTAACTTCTATTTTAAATTGTGAGCGGTGTTATAGAAGCTCTAAGAGTGTCCTATAAGAAGACGTCTCCTTTTTTCGTACCATTTTCAAGTACTAACATTGGTTCATCCTTGCTCGCCATTGATCTGGTTAGATCCTATTAGTCTTACCATATTTCACACAAAATTAATAACATTGCTGCATCTTTATAACAGAATAATGATTTTATTGTTATTCTATATCAATATTACTGAAGGAGTGGGCTGTTTTGTGGCATGCAAAGCTATAAGTGAGCGGAACAGTGATCCTACCAAAGCTTCACGCCCCATGGGATTGGTGTCAGGTGAGTAAATTCACATAAGACAAACATAGAACGAACTTTGATTTTCCGGTCCGCTTGACAAGATTGAGGTTTGAGAGCTACGCTAATAAAGAGAATCCTTACATTGTCAAAACGATGTGCGAGCTCCCTTGTTGTTGCAACACAGTAGTTCTTAACATTAAAACGCTAGCATAGTCAAAGCGCAGCTCACGGGGTCATCCAAATCATCCCATGGAGACATAGTAGGCCCCTTGCGTTATTCACAGGCCCACCAAGGCAGCTGTCAAGTCAACAGAGCCGTTAGCTAAACAGTTTATTTTCAAGAGAGGGGGGTTGAATTTGATCATGTATTTACCTTTTCTCTGGAGCTGGACCTCGATGTTGCCGATCTGATAGGAAATGGATCTGAAGTAACAATCTCTGGTCTTCTGTATAAAGTGATTCCACAGTAAACCTTATGTTACAAAAGAGATTTCTACCAGCCTGTTCATTGAAAATAAAAAGAAACGAAAAAACAGGTTAAAATTCAAATCTATCAAAAAAAAAAAATCGAAATGTAAAATGTTACATTAATATAAAGTACTTACCGACAGAATTATGAAAGTAAGCTAACCCCGATGATAAAAACAGCTCGATAGCCTGAAAGAAATCAAAAGCCATGAGCTAGATCGAGACTAGTGTAGATCTTGAAACAGAGCTTTTGCTTGCAAGGCAGATGGCGGCTAAACAAGTGAGTGTGATATGTTTTAGGGTTTCTTGTTTCAGATGGTAGAACAGTAGTGGGTAAGTATATATAAAGTGAACGATAAAGCATGGTACAGTACTAGCATTGTGGGCTTGTGGCCCAACATTAGAAATTGATCCACTTACCCTATACCAATACAACTTTTTTACAAAGTATAGTAATATAAAAATTACATTTTTTTGATTTTGTCAAAAAAAACAATTTATTGAAAATAGACGAATGTGGTTGCTCGATTTTGAAACGTAATCAAATCAAACAATACGGTTGGTCAATGAAAAGTTAAAATTAAGTCCAGTTGTATAATGTCTTTTGGTTGGCCATACATATTAACCAGCGCCCACTTTTGATATTCAGAACTGTACGTGTTTCTTTTAGGATTAGTTGGCTCAGAATATCATGTCAGAAACTCAGGCTACTTCTGCTAAAGAACTTCTTGAGAGGGCTCAATGCAGAATTATAATCCTTTTTGGACTCCTAATAATACTGATTATAAGCTTGGTCCTGATGGTCACCCTGTTTCAAATCCTACCTTGTATCGCAACTTAGTCGATGCTGTTAAATTCTTACATTTACTTGTCCTGAGTTTATTTATGTTGTTGAGCAGGTGTGTCTATATATGCATGATCCAATGAAGTCTCATTTCTCTGATCTTAAGCGTATTCTTTGGTATGTTCAAGATACTATTGAATTTGGTTTACAGTTGCATGTTTTTAATACTACTCAGCTCACTGTTACACAGATAGTGACTGAGCTGGTTGTCCTATCACTAGTCGTTCCACCTTTGGCTATTGTGTTTTCCTTAGGGATAATTTGATTTCTTGGTCTACTAAGCGTCATACTATATTATCCAGATCGAATATTGAAGCTGAATATCGAAGTGTAGCTATTGTGGTTGTTGAAACAACTTGGATACTTAATCTTTTGTATGAATTGCATTCCCCTATTTTTACTGATACTTTAGATTGGTATATTGTGATAATGTGTGATGTGTGTCTCTCTAATTTTCCAGTTCAACGTCAGCACATCAAACATATAGCTAGATATTCATTTCGTTCATGATTTTGTGGCAAAGGGTCTTGTGCGCGTCATGCATGTTCATTTTCGCTATCAGTTTGTCGATATTTTTACCAGATCTCCATAGTGCATTGTTTCAAGAACTTTAGTTTGAATGTTCGAATGTCTCCCGCTCCAACTACTGGGTGTATTAGCCGAATATATTTATTTAGGAGGCCCAAGTAGAAATATCTATTGGGATTAACCTATGCGTTAGCTTATCTATCAAGTCATCTTGTAGTCTATATGTATTGAGACATTATCAATATTATCGAGCACCTTACAATATTTACTACATATCACTTATAGAAATAATTAAAGAATGTCGCATAATTTATTTAATTGTTGATCGGACATGCCACATTAGGTATGATATTGGAACAAAATCTAAAAATACGTATGCGAATTTGGTATTTTTTGAAGTTTACTTATGATATTTGAACATTTCAAATTACGTTGCTATTATATAGATTTAACCCTTTGATATTATATGAACACAACTCCATAAATAACTGAAAGAATCTTGAAAGTATAAGTTAAATCATCTTTAAACGAGAACTTAGGTTTAAAATCATATTTCTCTTCGTGAACTTGAGAACAATATTCTGGTGGTAATGTATTTGTAGGGCCACTTCCACTTATCCTAGGAACCAGACTTGCTCCAAACCCACGGCATATGGCACCTCTGTGTTCAATGTATGCCGGCATGGAAAAGGTAATTGCCTTGCATGCTTCATCCAACCATGTCGCAGTATGTCTTAATGAACCAAATGAAACATACCACACCCATGTTCTTGTATCATCAACACTCTCCTTCCAATATGCACCATCTCGAGTATCCACACCCATCGAACCACCCCTCACCTGCTTCATAGTTATTTGTGGAATACGATCTTTTTCGTGCACGGGTGGAGTAAATCTACTTATGGAGTCAACGTTTAAAACACCACACATTAAAAATCCACAAAAGTCCATGCACCAATTATATGGAAGTTGCAATGTACATTTCCACCCAGCACGAAGACGAGTCGAAACACCCTTGGAATCTGTAGGCCTTCAAGTATTAGAACCATAGAGTGATTCTCAATAGCCTTCCTAATTAACATACACATAATTAGGAAATGAGACGTACTGAAGCATTGATAATTATAAAACAGAAAGCAATACATACCTCAAGCATGGATTGTAGTAATCTGTCACCATCATTTAGAATGCCCCCGTAAATAATTGACACTTGACATAACCATTTGCAATTTCTGTTAACATCTCCTATATCTGCAAGTTTGTTACATCGATTTGCTATGAAAATAACTAAACTTGGTGGGAACTCGGGCAATTTTTCAAGCATAAGGCAACATGACAAGTCGAGGTGCACGAGCATAGTAAGTTTTGAGAGACTGAAATCTAATTTTGAAAAATGATTCGAACCCCTCCATCTATAGGAATTACCATATTGACTCACTTGTAGTGATGTAAGGTTGGGACAATGTACTGCAACTGATTAGAGAAAAACTGCTTGCATACTAGAGCCGCACAAAAACAAGTGCACTAGGTTTTCCATGTCTGATTGGATCTCCGGGATCTCAAAAAAATCACTATAGTGAGAAAAAATTATCAAGATTATCGAATTTTGACATATGGTCAAGCATTGGAAATTTTTTAAGGTTGGAACATCCTTTCACTGATATGTATAGGAGATTTTTATGATTTCCAAGTGATGGTTGAATCTCTTCTAACTTGTGACATGCAATTATCTTCAACTTTTGAAGAGATGGGAGTCCATCAAAATATGGTGTGGTAGATGCTAATGAATACAAATAAACACAAGTTATAATTAATACCATAGTTTATGATCACTATCAACTACTATAATACAGATAAATGAACATAAATAAGACGTGACATCTCATCATACGTGTTGTGAGAAGCTCCCAAAAATATAAGAATTGAAATATTCTAAAGGTAGAAACATAGACTCTAAAATATACAGGTTTTACACGTTATGTGTCACTAGTTAAATATAGTCAAATTTCGTGTATGATCTTGAATGGCCTTTCGACAAGGAAGATATACAAGGTTTTTCTGACATTTACCCGTAAAAAGAGTGGTGATCACTTGCTCCAGCAATAGTTTATATAAAAGATGAATTGAATTACCTTTCGACCCTCCCACAGTTCTTCTTGCAAGCTCCGATCCATTACCAGAGCACCAAGATTCATTGGTTGAAAACTGTATGGGAATGGACTTCCAGGATATTCATACCATTTAATATACAGCAACTCATTCAAAAGAAAATCAGGTGCTACAAAACTGCCCTTTTCCACAATTAACCACCTCAACTTCTTCATATTTGGAATAACCTTCGAGTAAAGGGTTGAGTGATCAAAATGGTGAAGTAAAGGGGAAGTAATATGACCAGGAGATATATATATCACTTCAGTCTTGTCATTTTCCTGCAATAAAGGAGAAATATTTTTATATTTTTTATGTGAAAAGGGTGACTTAAATGAGAAACAATACAAGGGTTGAGTGAGAGCGAGAGTGAGAGTTCAACTTCTATCATTATGTGTGCATCGCCATCAACCCTTGCACATAAAATGTATATTTATAGACATTCTAATCTTTACCTTTGTTGTATCACCGAGACACATGTTACTAATTTCCTCCTTTTTCTAAATTCTGCTATGTTTTTCAAGATTGTTAGGATGTTCTCCTCTAACAATGTAGTGTGCCATTTCTTGCACCAAATCATGCATATTAAAATTACCATGTGGACCAATAGTTGTGAGAGCCTTTTGTATCAACACCTTTATCCCTATGTCAGGGTGGAAACCACAAGCTTCAAATATCTCCATTGGTTTGTAATCGTTATTTCCCCTGAAGAAACATGCAATATCCAAGAATAACTCTTTCTCCATCGTTTTAAGCCCATCATAGCTAATTTTAAGCTTCTTGAAAATCTCCCCCTCTGGAATATCTTTTAGTCTATCCAAGGTACTCGTCCACTCTTTCTCATATTTGTCATACAAAAAGGAACCTATAACTTTAAGGTCTAATGGGAGCCCATCAGCATAAAATACCACTAATGAATGTTTTCGGAAGTCTTTCGCATGCTTTTCTTCATTATAAGCATGACTGTTAAAGAGCACAATAGCCTCGTCCCGAGTCAAAAGTCTGACTGGAGAGACATGGTCCACCTTGTGCTTTCTTAACAAATGTTCATCTCTAGTTGTGATTATTATTCGACTTACACCACCGAACCAATTATGTGAGCCAGCTAACGCCTCTAATTGGTCGAGATGGTCAACATCATCAAGAATTAATAACACATTGCTATGACATAACATACTTTTTATCTTATGTTTTCCTTCTACAACACTGTGTACTTTCACTTTTGTTTTAGACACAGCCGATAACATGTCTCCTTGCAATTTCCTTAAACCAGATTCGTGTGACTTCTCACGAATATTCTCAATAATGCAGTGACTTTTAAAATGGTGTATGATTTCCATATAAACAGAAGTGGCAAGCGTAGTCTTACCACCACCCCCAACCCCCCATATCCCAACAGTGCGTACACCACCTGACCTGATTTTTAATATTGATATCAAGTCTTGCATGTGACCCCTCATTCCAATAAGCCCTTCATTAACATCTGAATTCAAGGTAAATAATCTATCGAAAATCGTGTCAACAATTTTATTGATGACCACTGATACAAAATTTTGCAACGGGTTCAGATTAAAGTTCTCTCGATATCCTCTCGAATTGATCTCAGCCTTAAGTGGAATGATTTGTTCTTGGTTACTAAAAAGGAGTTGGTTTGTTTATCTATTTTTAAACTAATAACAATTAAATGTAAATGACGTTGAGTAATTTAAAACTTTGGAAGATTAACTAAATTGACAAGTTAAAATTGAGTGCTTGAAAATGTAAAGGAAAGATTAGAAAATTACTTTGAAAACTTAATTGAACTAATGCTTAAAAACTTGTTCTTATCGGAGTGTTGAAAATTACTACTATCGGAATGCAATTAAAATGGTCCATCGGAATATCTCACGTGAAAGTTTATCGGAATGTTTCTAACAATCACCATCGGAATACTTTAAAATCAAGCTGTCGGAATGAGGCTATCGGAATGTACCAGTTTGGTACTATCGGAATGTTCAAGAACAAGCTGTCGCAATGACTGCCTATCGGAATGTGGAAAACGAAAATTGGCCAGAGTTTCGACTAGAAAAGGGACCTAAACCCGTCGGAATGTGCGATCGCAATATGCGATCGCAATCCCAGATCGGAATAGGGGAACTTACACCCTATCGCAAAGTAAAACCCCTTTTTGGGTTATTGCGATACCAAGCAACGAAGATCCGTCGGAATGTGTTAAAACCCCTCTTTTGCGATGGAATGAAGGAAGTTCCGAAAATGGTGGTAAGCAAGAATTTCAATAAGCAAACACAAAAAGCCACCTTAACCGAAACTTTAACACTTCAAAAAGATTAAATTTGATAACTTTTGAAAATAAGAAACTTTAAAACTTAATAAACAAAACTTTTGAATGATTAAAACTTGAAGAAATCCGAAAACAATGAACTTTAACAAACAATAAGCCAAAAAGCATGGAAGGCTTATGGCTTATTTACGTAGAGCTTAAGAAGAAACAAGAAAACATTAAACTTTTAACACGAGCTAATCCAATAATCCAAACCGTATGGAATTCAACAATCGGATCAAGGATTATGACAAATCAAGAAAAGTAGGAAAAGCTTAAAGAACTTAAAAGTATAAACTTGATTAAGATTAATTAAAATCAAAAGTACAAGAAAGCTTAAATTTAAAAGATGAAATCAAAGGAAAAGTTTAGTGAGAGAAAGTTTGGAACTTTCTCTCTCTAAAAACTAGAGAAAAAATGAAAAGCTAAAGACTAGCTAAAAACTCAGTGTGTGAAAATTTGTGAGGTGAAGGCTTTATATAGGCGTGTGTATGGTGTTGATGGGCTTTTGATTGGGCTTCGATTTGGGCTTCTTTTTCTTCTTTCTTCTTAAGTCTTCATGCGTCTTTAAATAAACGTTTCCGACTTGGATTTGAGAAGTGTCGGTGAATAATTCCAACTCGTCTTATAATCTTTTATTTAATAGACTCGAGTTCTTCGACATAAATGAATCTTCCATTTTTGGCTCTATTCTTCGATAAATCTTCAAATAGGCACAATGACTTCAAATCTTTTGCACCTTTTGGACAATAGACTTCGTCTTGAGCCCTTTTCTTCGATAAAACCCGTGCAATCCCATGTTTTCTTTAATATTCATCCGGTCGACTCTGAAAACACAATAAACACAAAAACCACGCATAATTCCAAACAAATGATATTAAATACGTGTTTTGGTCTCGTTTTAGCCCGATTTAAGTGGTAAAAGGATGGGTGTTTTCACACCTATCAAATCCCCTACACTTAACCATTGTCATGCCCTCATGCAATGCTTAGTGACAAAGCACAATTACACTTTTCTCATTATCAATTATCCTTGGCCTTATTAAAATACTACTAAACAAAAATTTAAAGTACTAAGAAATTAAAATTTTAATGTAAACAAGAGAATAGAAAAACTTATGTGGTAATAACTTGGAAAGAGATCGAGGACTTACATTAGGGCTTCGGTGCTGCGAAGATTTATCACCCTCAAGTTTCACGTTCCCCAAACTAAGCTTAAAAACGAGATCATTGTTATTATAAGTTAGTAATTCAAACACTCACACACATGGCTTAATTAAATGCTTAGACTCCCTTATTCCTAGGTGTATCTCTTATATTTTATTTTTGTCTTAGAATGATCATGAAGATGCATTTTTGGACTTATTTCGATAGTTTATTAGGGCTGAAAGCAAAGTAGGACGATTTGATCAATAGTTAGCTAAAGGACAAAATCTTTTAAAACTGCTTCTCGGGATATCAAAAAGTTCATATCTTGGCATAACTTGGTTCGCGATTTGAGACCTTTCTCGGGCCGATATTTGGCATGTACTTCATACTTCATATCTTGAGAGACGTTCTTGAGATAATGGTCTTCTCATCGTAATAGAGTTTCTTCACTTGGAGACTTTTGAGGGGTACTCCAACTTTGTTGACCACGACTTCATGATTATTCTTCAATCTCTAATTAGGATTTTGAGATACAACGATCCGCCTCCTTTTCGGACTTGGATCTATTTATCCTCATACCTTGTTAGGGTCTTTTCGGATAGACTTCTCCATGATCTTTATGGGAGTTGATTGCTTTTCGTCGTGAGTCTTGATCCTTCATATTGATTTAGGGAATAATGCTTTTCACATCACTTTGGATCTTCAGCAATAAAATTTGAATCCTCATGCCTTGTTAGGGCCTTTTCGGACTCGCCAATCTTCGCGCCCCGCTTCATAAGTTATGCCTTGGCTATGAACTCTCGTCATTACCGAGCAACTTTTAAACGATCTTGGGCTAGAAGCTAGGTAACTTTTCAAATCGTAAGACCTTACTTATTGCAGATAAATTATTAGCAAGTGATGGGAGAATAGGCAAATAATTACACCAAGTGAGCTTGCGCAAGAATACCGACTTATAATTGACTCTATCATTTCTCGTCCTCCACAATTTAAAATCTCAAGTAATGAGACTCGTGGACACTTAGCCTAATAAACCAATTAAGGTCTACATGGTTAAGGATACTAGCTAGAATAAACTTGGATAAGTCTATTCGGGTTGAGTCAAAATAAACGCAACGGGCCTAATATGTCAAAGATTTCTAAACTAGCTACACCACTTATTAATATTTTTGACTTTATTGCGGGATATATACATATGAAAGCAACGATAAAAATTTAAAAATTACAACTAAATGGCCAAAGTTAATAAAAAATTTGAAAAATGTTGAAAAATAGGATTTTCTGGTTAAATGAAGGCATTTTCATGGAAAAGTCCACTTAAAACTTCGATAGAAGTCCCCCCTACACTTAAGATAAACATTGTCCTCAATGTTTAAGCATGTGGGAAAAGTTTCCCCTACACTTATGACATTGTGCACGTTGGTTAACTCGAGTTAAGGAAGAGACGACTAAAGTGATCAAGTTCAAATGTGAGTATGAAGAAAATTGAATCACGATAGTTGAGAGATAGAACCGGATTTCGGATAACACGGGAGCACGGTTCTTCAAAGGTTCCAAGAGTGCACTTATCCCTGTAATCACATCACCACACAAATACAAACACCTATGCAGTCCCCCCTACACTTAGGAGGATAAAACATTAAAGGATAGAAACTCGGGCTGCCTCCCGAGGAGCGCTTGTTTTTGATAATCGAGTCGCGAGCCTGACTCGACCCAAATTTAGTTCATGGGGAACGTGGTGAGGGATGGTATCATCTCCTAAGAGATGTCCTCACCAAAGTACAGCTTCAGACGCTGGCCATTCACCTTGAAATTGGGCCCATTTGGCTGAGAAAGCTCAATGGTCCCATATGGAAAGATGTTGGCAACGGTGAATGGACCAGACCAGCGGCTCTTCAACTTGCCAGAGAAGATCTTCAACCGAGAGTTAAAAAGTATGACTTGATCACCAACATGGAACTCTCGGTTCTTGATTTTTGCGTCATGGAGGATCTTCGTCTTCTCTTTGTAGATCAGTGAGTTCTCATAAGCGTCATTCCTCAGTTCATTGAGCTCGTTGAGTTAAATCTTACGATGATCACCGGCTTTGTTGATGTCGAAGTTAGCCCACTTTAAGGCCCAGTGCGCCTTATGCTCCAGCTCGATGGGAAGGTGGCATGCTTTCCCGTACACAAGACGATAAGGTGTACAACCGATCGGGGTCTTGTAAGCAGTACGGAAAGCCCACAGAGCATCATCTAACTTATCGGCCCACGCGGCACGATGCTCTCCCACAGTACGCTCCAAAATTCGTTTCAATCCACGATTCGATATCTCGGCTTGCCCATTGGTTTGGGGATGATAAGCGGTGGAAAGACGGTGATTGACACCATACTTGGCCATGACTCTTGCAAATTGATCGTTGCAAAAATGAGTCCCGCGGTCACTGATAATAGCACGAGGAACGCCGAATCGAGCGAACAGCGATTTCAAAAAGTTACAAACCACCCTTGCATCATTAGTAGGTAAAGCTTTGGCTTCAACCCACTTGGAGACGTAGTCAACGGCAACAAGGATGTATTTGTTTCCTTTAGATGAAGGAAATGGCCCCATAAAGTCGATACCCCAAACATCAAAGATTTCACACTCTTGAATGAAATTCTGAGGCATCTCGTCTTTATGTGTGATCGTGCCTTGTTTCTGGCAAGCATCACATTTTTTTACCATATCGTGAGCGTCACGATAAATGGAGGGCCAATAAAATCCTGAATCAAACACTTTTTTGGCGGTGTAGTTGGGACCAAAGTGACCACCAGTGGGTCCTTTGTGGCAAGCATCAAGGATTTCGAAAGCTGCCGGTCCATCAACACATCAGCGAATAATCAAGTCAGCACATTGTTTGAAAAGATACGGGTCATCCCAGAAGTAAGTCTTTATGTCTTTGAAGAACTTCTTCTTTTGCTGGGATGTTAACCCGTCAACGAGGATTCCACCCGCCAAGTAGTTTGCAATGTCTGCAAACCACGGGGTTTCGTCAGCAGTCGAGGTAATAGACATTAAGGTCTCCAGGGGAAAAGAATCATTGATTTCTTTGTTCGGATGAGCCCCCTGGTAAGGATCTTCAAGTCTACTGAGATGATCCGCGGCTAGGTTTTCTGCTCCTTTTTTATCGCGAATTTCGATTTTAAATTCCTGGAGCAGCAAAACCCAGCGAAGAAGTCTTGGTTTGGAATCTTGTTTTGTCAACAAGTACTTCAACGCGGAATGATCGGTATACACAATGGTGGTGGAAAGGACAAGATAGGGGCGAAATTTTTCAAAAGCATAGACAACAGCTAAAAGCTCTTTTTCTGTTGTCGTGTAATGCAATTATGCCCCAGTCATTGTCTTGCTAGCGTAATGGATCGGTTGGAAGTGTTTGTTCACTCTTTGTCCCAGAACCGCTCCAATAGCAAAATCACTAGCATCGCACATCAACTCAAAGGGCAGCTCCCAATTAGGGGTAACCAAGACGGGTGCCTTAGTAAGCTTATCCTTAAGAGAGTTGAAGGCTTCAAGACACTCTTTGGAGAAGATAAAAGGAGTATCTTTTTCCAAGAGGTGGGTCATCGGGCGAGCGATTTGAGAAAAATCTTTGATAAATCGACGGTAGAAGCCCGCATGACCCAGGAAACTTCTCACACCCTTCACGGTTGAAGGTGGAGGCAACTTGGCGATAACATCGACTTTAGCACGGTCTACTTCAAGACCGGCTTTGGAGATTTTGTGTCCTAGCACGATGCCCTCTTTTACCATAAAATGGCATTTTTCCCAATTAAGAACAAGGCGAGTGTCTTCACACCGCTTAAGCATACGTTCTAAATTGGCAAGGCACGCAGAGAATGAATCGCCATAGACCGAGAAATCATCCATGAATACTTCCATAGTGTCTTCCACCATGTCATGGAAGATAGCCATCATACACCTTTGGAATGTCCCAGGAGCATTGCATAAACCAAAAGGCATGCGTTTGTAAGCAAATGTTCCATAGGGACAAGTGAATGTGGTTTTTTCTTGG
Organism: Glebionis coronaria; assembly: GCA_025667525.1. Lineage (NCBI taxonomy): Eukaryota > Viridiplantae > Streptophyta > Magnoliopsida > Asterales > Asteraceae > Glebionis > Glebionis coronaria. The sequence continues at coordinate 1,403,614 of JANFOE010000322.1, read as the reverse complement.
TCCTTGGGATCGATGGGAATTTGAAAATACCCGGAGAAGCCATCTAAAAAGCAGTAATAATCGTTACCCGCAAGACGCTCGAGCATTTGATCCATGAAAGGAAGAGGAAAGTGGTCTTTTCTCGTGGCGTCATTGAGCTTGCGATAATCAATACAAACTCTCCACCCAGTAACGAGACGAGTGTGAATCAACTCGTTGTGTTCATTGGGAACAACGGTTATTCCGCCCTTCTTGGGCACACAATGGACGGGACTTACCCACGGTGAATCCGAAATAGGGTAGATCAAGCCGGCATCTAGAAGTTTGATAACCTCTTGTTTGATGACGTCATGAATTTTAGGATTAACCCTTCTTTGGCTCTGGATTGTGGGTTTGAAGTCATCTTCCATGAGAATCTTGTGAGTACAAAAGTTCGGATCAATTCCGCGGATATCGGAAATTTTCCAAGCAATTGCTTTCTTATGAGCTTTAAGCACATCGATGAGACGAGTTTTCTCTTCTTCTTGCAAGTCCTTAGCGATGATGACGGGTGACTTCTTCTCTGCTTCAAGGAACGCATACTCGAGATGGGGCGGCAACTCCTTAAGTTCTAAATCCGGAGGATTGTCGACGGGAGGCGTATTCAAAGTCGGAGTATCGATAGCAATGACCGTGGGAGATGGAAGCGAAGGATTGTCTTCGGTGAGAAGATTGTCAAAGAAATTCATGTCTTCATCCCCATCGATAGGAGAATCATTAGTAGCTAAATTCGCATATCCCACGGTATCTTCAAGATTGTTCCAAAATAAATCACTATCTCCAAATAGAGACAACGACGAATCAATGGAGGACACGGTCTCAACAGTGGGAAGAGAGGTAGGAATACTTTTGCAAGCATCATTAAAGTGTTTTTCACAAGCCTCATCGAGAACGTCAATACAATTAACACTCTCATTTGAATAAGGCTGTTTAGACAACTTTCCCATGTTGAAGACTACTTTATCGTCACCCACTCTCATGATAAGCTCACCGGCTTCAACATCAATGAGAGTGCGACCGGTCCTAAGGAATGGACAACCAACAATGAGTGGCACACGGGGGTCCATCTCGTAGTCGACGACAACAAAATCAGCAGGGAAGGTGAATTTGTCGACTCCTACAATGACGTCTTCAGCTATCCCCACTGGATAAGCAACCGTACGGTTAGCTAACTCCAAAGTCATTTTGGTGGGGACTAGCTCTGGGAGAGATAATTGCTTCCAAACACTTAGAGGCATGAGATTAATACTGGCACCTAGATCGGCTAGGGCCATGCAATTCTCTACTCCCGGGAAATTGCAAGGGATAAGAAAACGACCCGGATCACCAAGCTTGATTGGCAATTTCCTTAAGAGCACTGCAGAGCAGTTCTCATTAAGTTGGGTGTTGGCGAGATCGAGGAGCTTTTCCTTGTCGCTCAGAAGATCTTTAAACATTTTCGCGTACTTAGGCATGTGAGCGAGAGCCTCAGCGAAGGAGATATTGAAATTCAGTTGTTTAAACATTTTAAGAAAGTTAGAAACCTGAATATCGTCCTTGCTTTTGAGCTTCTCTTTCCTCAACCTAGATGGATAAGGTATATTGGAAGAAGAGGAAGGCTTTGGGATGATAGGATCACTCACATCCTTGGGTGGAGGAGGGGTAGAAGGAAGAGGTGGAGAAATTGGGGAAGGAGAAGGGTGAGGAATAGGAGCAGGTGACTCGTTCTCCTTAGTCGCAACCACCGGTGGAGGTATAGGAAGCTCGGGTTCCTTGGTACCTTTACCACTGCGAGTGGTGATTGCTTTCATCTCCCCTCTTGGATTCGCAACGGTATTACTCGGAAGAGTACCCGAAGAAGAGGGTTGATTACTGTTGAAGAAACTAGCCATCATGTTCCTCAAGTCCTTCGTTTGACTATCCATAGTGTTCTTCATATCAGCTCTTAGATCATTCCCTTGTTTCATCAGATCTGCTTTCAAGTTGCGCACTTCCTGTTGGAGATTATCCACGATCACATCGTTAGTTCTCATGTAGGTTCCAATGTCTTGATGTGATGCGGGGGTTTGGTTTGAAGGAGCAGTGTATGCGGGTGATTGATAAGCAGGTTGCTGGTAAACTTGGGTGTTTCGTTGCGGTGGTTGTTGCTGCTTGTGAGGAGGGATGTATGGTGTACGAGTTTGTTGTTGTTGAGGAGGACGGTTGAGGTTTTGTTGTTGGTTTTGGTTGTTAGGATTAAAACCAGGTGGTGAGAGATAGTTGTTGGAACGGTAGCTAAGCAGGTTGCGGTCACCTTGAGGTTTTGCTTGATAAGCAGGTTGAGTATAGGTGCCATATGCCGCATTCACATTCTCAGCAGGGTAATCTTGGGTGGCGGTACAAGTTGTGTAGGAGTGGAGACCACCGCATATCTCACAAGGTTGGCTGACAGCGTTCACTTGTGCATTTTTGGCGTTGTTGCTGTTGTTGTTGCTGACGGTGTGGGTGACAAGCGATTCAAGAAGCGTGGTGATTTTGTCAAGTCGCTTGTCGCTGTCATTAGTGCTAGCACTAGCAACATTGGTCCGAACACTCTTGGTTTGCACACGAGATTTGTTCTCAATGATGTCCCAAGCAGCATTGGAAGTCTTAGCCAATAAATTACCCCCCGAGGCACTATTCAGTGAATCTTGGTCATTCATGCTTAAACCATTGTAAAAAGTATTTATTTGATGTACTTTGGTAAAACCATGTTGTGGGCATTTTCTTAAAAGATCTTTAAAACGATCCCAAGATTCACTGAATGACTCATCGTACTTTTGTTCAAAGTTTATAATCTCATTCCGCAATGCGGTAGTACGAGAGGGTGGAAAAAAGTAATTGATAAACTTTGTTTCCAAATCCGTCCACGAGAGAATACTCTGTGGCGGTTCTTTAGCAAGCCAATGCCGGGCTTGTCCCTCTAAAGAAAAGGGAAAAAGTTGTAACCTTATAACCTCCTGTGGAACTCCATTGAACTTGACCGTGTTGGTGAGTTGTAGAAATCTCTTGATATGGTCGTGTGGGTCATCAATGGTGCGTCCCAAGAATGGTTGAGCTGAGACCATCTGGATAAAGCCTGACTTTAGCTCGAAATTGTTGGCGGCAATTGGTGGTATAACAATTGGATCCGTGTTGCCATCGACATGAGCTTGCAGCAGTTCAATCATTGGGCGATTATCCGGAAGGGGCTCATTGTTGTTGTTATTCATGTTGTTGAAAGGCGGGTTGTTGTTGTTATTATTGTTGTTCGGAGGTGGTATGTTATTGTTGTTTTGGACACCAGCCATGTCTAAGTTATCGAGAGGCTCGGGCTCTTGATAAGACGTGGATCGAGTGCGCATACACCTGCAAAAGAACGAACAAAGAAAAACAAAGCAAAAATATTTTTGGTTTTTATGTTTTTTGCTTTTTAGGATTTTTGAAAATTTTATATTTTTTAGTTGTTTTTGAAAATTTTTTTAGGAAAAAGTAACGTTCACGGGGAACGGATCCCAAAATCCAAATTCTCACAAAAAACTTTTGATCTTAACGAGAAGAGCCGGCAGCAGCGCCATTTGATACAAAATTTTGCAACGGGTTCAGATTAAAGTTCTCTCGATATCCTCTCGAATTGATCTCAGCCTTAAGTGGAATGATTTGTTCTTGGTTACTAAAAAGGAGTTGGTTTGTTTATCTATTTTTAAACTAATAACAATTAAATGTAAATGACGTTGAGTAATTTAAAACTTTGGAAGATTAACTAAATTGACAAGTTAAAATTGAGTGCTTGAAAATGTAAAGGAAAGATTAGAAAATTACTTTGAAAACTTAATTGAACTAATGCTTAAAAACTTGTTCTTATCGGAGTGTTGAAAATTACTACTATCGGAATGCAATTAAAATGGTCCATCGGAATATCTCACGTGAAAGTTTATCGGAATGTTTCTAACAATCACCATCGGAATACTTTAAAATCAAGCTGTCGGAATGAGGCTATCGGAATGTACCAGTTTGGTACTATCGGAATGTTCAAGAACAAGCTGTCGCAATGACTGCCTATCGGAATGTGGAAAACGAAAATTGGCCAGAGTTTCGACTAGAAAAGGGACCTAAACCCGTCGGAATGTGCGATCGCAATATGCGATCGCAATCCCAGATCGGAATAGGGGAACTTACACCCTATCGCAAAGTAAAACCCCTTTTTGGGTTATTGCGATACCAAGCAACGAAGATCCGTCGGAATGTGTTAAAACCCCTCTTTTGCGATGGAATGAAGGAAGTTCCGAAAATGGTGGTAAGCAAGAATTTCAATAAGCAAACACAAAAAGCCACCTTAACCGAAACTTTAACACTTCAAAAAGATTAAATTTGATAACTTTTGAAAATAAGAAACTTTAAAACTTAATAAACAAAACTTTTGAATGATTAAAACTTGAAGAAATCCGAAAACAATGAACTTTAACAAACAATAAGCCAAAAAGCATGGAAGGCTTATGGCTTATTTACGTAGAGCTTAAGAAGAAACAAGAAAACATTAAACTTTTAACACGAGCTAATCCAATAATCCAAACCGTATGGAATTCAACAATCGGATCAAGGATTATGACAAATCAAGAAAAGTAGGAAAAGCTTAAAGAACTTAAAAGTATAAACTTGATTAAGATTAATTAAAATCAAAAGTACAAGAAAGCTTAAATTTAAAAGATGAAATCAAAGGAAAAGTTTAGTGAGAGAAAGTTTGGAACTTTCTCTCTCTAAAAACTAGAGAAAAAATGAAAAGCTAAAGACTAGCTAAAAACTCAGTGTGTGAAAATTTGTGAGGTGAAGGCTTTATATAGGCGTGTGTATGGTGTTGATGGGCTTTTGATTGGGCTTCGATTTGGGCTTCTTTTTCTTCTTTCTTCTTAAGTCTTCATGCGTCTTTAAATAAACGTTTCCGACTTGGATTTGAGAAGTGTCGGTGAATAATTCCAACTCGTCTTATAATCTTTTATTTAATAGACTCGAGTTCTTCGACATAAATGAATCTTCCATTTTTGGCTCTATTCTTCGATAAATCTTCAAATAGGCACAATGACTTCAAATCTTTTGCACCTTTTGGACAATAGACTTCGTCTTGAGCCCTTTTCTTCGATAAAACCCGTGCAATCCCATGTTTTCTTTAATATTCATCCGGTCGACTCTGAAAACACAATAAACACAAAAACCACGCATAATTCCAAACAAATGATATTAAATACGTGTTTTGGTCTCGTTTTAGCCCGATTTAAGTGGTAAAAGGATGGGTGTTTTCACACCTATCAACCACTTATTCAATAGTATTAAACCAAACAAATAAAACATGAAATGTACCATTCCTTCCGTTCCATATACCTCAACACAAACAGGGTGGTCGTCGTTGTTTTCGGTTTATGTTTAATAAACCTCTTTTTTTCTGTTTAGAATATTTTGATTTTGTATTATTCAAACATATGTCAAAAACTGAATAACCCATAAACACAACTAAAGTGTTTGTTTAACCCTCCTTAATTGATTCTTCATACTTTCCTGTGTCTCTAAAAAGCCCTTAGTTTTATAGTTTCTTGTCTTTTTACTAAAAAATCTTCGTCATTTTTTACCATAGATGTTCTTACAAGACTAGATTGATATCTCGGTGACATCCAATGCTATGTCGGTGATAAGACAACTATTAAGGTACCTTTTTTATGTTAATGTAACATTATACATTTCAATTATTTTTTATATATATTTGAATTTTAACCCAGCAACGGCGAAGCCAATGGCGTAGCTAGCGGATGCTCAACCACATTCAATATCTGTAGCTAACTCAGCTTGTAACTTAGTTTTGGGCCAAGGCAGAGCCAATAGAGGGGTCGAGCGGACCACCCCCAATCCCCCTTTTTAAGTTGTGCTTATGATTTAGAACATGTTATAAAGTATTGAGCTTTCGATGGAGAAGACGAATGGCTTTGATGGGGAAGACACTGAGACGAATATATATCACTTCTAGGTCTAAGATAAAACATTTTTGTTTTTCTTTAAATGTTTATAGATGCAAAGTTGCACTTTAAGCCTTTTAATATTTAACACTTAACAAAAGCGACTCAAATCTTTTAATATTGACGCTCATATTTTTATATGAACCTCAAGATCCTTGTCATATTTTAGCAAACTCCAAAGATAAAAGCAAAAAATACTTGTTATTTTGGTGAGTTGAATCTAATGATGTGCTTAAGATTATATGTGGGCTTAAATAAGTTTTTTTTAACCCAAATAAAATACGCACTTTTTAAGCTTAAAAAAAGAAAATAAAATGAATTAGTATTATTTTATTATATTGAATTGATTGTTACACTTACTAAAAAAATAAAAAATAACATACTTCGATTATTAGCAACATTTATAAGATTTAGATTGCTTTTGTCAAGTATTAAATATTAAAAGGTTTAAAATACAACTTTACATCTACAAACATTTAAAAAAACTAACAAAAATTCATCTTGGACCCACTAATGATAGATATTCATCTTAGTGTTTTTCGCATCAAATTAGTCGTCTTTCCATCAGATGTTCAATACTTTATAACATGTTATAAATCATAAGCTCATCTTAAAGGGTGGATCGGGGGTGGTCGAGCACCGCCAGCCCCTCTATTAGATCCTCTTTAGCCCAAAATTAATTTACAAGCTAGCTAGAGGGATTGAAGGTGGTTGAGCACCCGCTAGCTATCCTATTGACTCCGCCCTGCTGGGGTTAAATTCAAATCTATAAAAAAATCAAAATGTTAAATGTTAAATTTAATATAAAGATCATACCTCAATAGTTGTCTTATCACCGACATAGCATTGGATGTCATCGACCATTAGATAGCAATCTAGTCCCGTAAGAACATCGATGGTAAGAAATGACGAAACCTTTTTTTAGTAGAAAGACACAAAACTATGAAAAGACAATTAAGGTTTTTTCTGTAGAGACAAAAATAAAAGACAAGTAGAATTTTAGATAAGCTTTTTTTCAATGGCTTCAAATAATTTGTCATATTTTAACCCAATATAAAAGTACTAACAAAAGATGCTATTCCTTCTAATGATGTGTTTAAGAATATATATATATATATATATATATATATATATATATATGTATATATATATATATATATATATATATATATATATATATATATATATATATATATATATATATATATATATATATATATATATAGGGTGAGGTTATTTTCAGAACCAAATAAATGTACAGAACTGCGAGAACCACTTTTTTACTCTTAAAATGCACATGTATATTCATCGCGTTAGTTCATTAGGTAGAAATACATGAATTTTCATTGTCGTAGGTCACTAGGAACATGTATGCAAGGACCATGCACATGTATTTGTTTTGTATGTATGATAACTATCTTTTCGTCGGATAATATGAAAACACATGTGCACTCTTCATATCGCTCATCATAGTCGGATCTATAAGTAATAAAACAGTTATTAAATGTTATTTAAACATAATAATGAAAATACATATACATTGTTATGAGTATAAAAGTGGTTCTCGCAGTTCTGTACATTTATTTGGTTCTGAAAATAACCTTACAATATATATATATATATATATATATATATATATATATATATATATATATATATATATATATATATATATATATATATATATATATATATATATATATATATATATATATAGAGTAGGGATCCAGTAAGAAGAAAAAATAAAATGAGAAGAATAAGAAGAAATCCTGACCACAAATTCCACAAAGGAATGAGAATTTTAAGGGGAGATGCATCTGACTTTGTAGGTGCATCTGAAATATGTGGCTGTGGTTTCTTCTCATTCTTCTTATTTTACTTAATCTTCTTATTTGATCCTAACTCTCTCTCTCTCTCTCTCTCTCTCTATATATATATATATATATATATATACTAGTTGCGTAACCCGCCCAACGGGCGGGTTCGTTTCGTAAACCTTTTATTGAAAGAACGTTATGGATATGTTATATTGGTTGACAATTGAATATATAAGGTTTAACTATTTTCCTTAAAAAGAAACTAACTTTTGATTAAGTTTGGGTTTGGCCCATCCAATTAACGGATTATATCTCATGCTAATTTTTTTACGTACACAAATAAAAGGGTGTATGTTTGTTTGTATATATTTTTTGAAAAAAACGTTTGGGAATATGTTATATTTGTTGGTAGTTGGACATATATCTGACGGTATAAAATCGTTTTGGTTAGAAAAGTCTCATCTTTGGTTAATGTTAAGGTTTGTACATTGAAAGAACGTTTTCGGTCTTATAATAATTTTTTAACGTACAAATACAAGAACAATGTTTTTATTATAATTATAAATTATAAATTTAATTTTTTTACGATAAACTGTGTTTTATAAGTTCATAATTTGTTTTTTTTGTTTTTCTTATGCTAATATATGTCGTCCATAAATAAAACTGGTCGGAACAGGAAAAATGAGGCTGGAATCGGATCATTCTCTTTTTGGTTTTCTCTGGCTAAACATCCGTCCACTGCTACTATTTAGTTATATTTATCAATACCTTCGAAGAATAACTAACTTGCTAATGTATAAGTAGGATCGAGCCATTTTTAGTAGTTTAAAAATAGAGTTTATTGGCTTTTTAATTTTTATTTAACTTGGTTTGTCAAAATTTATGAGTCTAGAGTCTAGAGGTTGACTTAGCTATGTCATATGTTCTATATCATTTGGCATTTGGCTCGACTCTCATTATCAAATTATTTGTTCAAAAAAATATCAAATTAAATTTGAAACATCGTAATAAAAGAGGTTTATGAGCATCCATTATGAGGAGGTTCAAAAATAAGTTTAAAAAACATAAAGAGATTTATGTTTTATATTAGCCATACTGGAGCTTCATTGTATACTTAGACTTTTTCTTAATTTAATGCAAGTATTGTATGAAACAATTATAAAGCTCTAAAATATTTATACCACATTGAAAATAAGTTTATTAATAAAAAAGGATCAAAACTTAATGATGTGGTATGAAAATATTAATTCATAAATGTTTCTAATATTTTGCCATAATAAATGGCTAACAATACTTTGTTTTTAAATGCAAAATGTAAAGCTAGACGGGTTAGCTTTTTTTTCACATTACCACTTATATTGAATAATAAGTATTTGAATTAAAAGAAATACGTAAATATAAGTTTTAAACCAGGATTAACAATATGAGAGGTGATTTGCACACTTTTAATAGTTATTTGTACACTCAAATTATGTGTATTATGACATTTATACCCTTAATAATTACATATTCCACTAAGTGACTTAAGCGTATAAATGGCAAAACATTCAACATTTTGATTGTGCCAATAATTTTTGAGAGTGTGTAAATCATTACCCGAGCTCATGTGAGACCAAGATTAACACATGAATAGAAAAATTAGTACTTTTTTTTTAATCAAAATTATTATCTTTTAAAAAACTATCATTTATTACAGTTCTTATTTTTTATTTTTTAGCAGAATGACAATTTTACTTTTAACTAATTAATTTAAGTTAAATTTAAAATTTATAATAATAATTTCAAATAAAAATAATATGATAACCTTAAGCAAAATCCCTATTTATGTTAGTAGTAGATATAATTTTGAGAGAATTCAAAATGAGAAAGAAAACTATAAATTTAAGATGAACGAAGTTGTTTTTATTTTATATTGGATGTTGTAAAGATGTTCATTTATTCAATTGCATTAATTCATTGATTAATTAAAGGATGGACCGATGATATGATCACTATTTTTAAGAAAATGCACACGTAACATGATCAACCGTAAACTTTCGAAAATAAAACTGATACTATAATTTGTGAATGTATGCCTATACAACACTCAACTTCGAAGTTTAACTTTCATTTCAAATACTCATCAGTCATCATGTCACCCGAAACACAAAAAATTCAAACGCAACGCAGCCCTTTGTTTCATGCGTTTTAACAACACTACATGTCCTATGTATTCACGAGATTAACCAAAGCTGGTTGATAGAAAAATATGCGACCCTGCCATCACTAAAGTGTGAGAAATCAAAAGTTTAATTTTTGCTAGTCGCAAGCACGCGTTCACGTTATCCTTAAATAGGTAAATAAAATTTGATTTTAAAGAAAAGCCATCTAAAGCAAATAGTTAAATTACAATTTCACAAACCGCATGGACTTCAGAGTTAAAGACTTGAGAAACTTCTTGGATAACTTAAGGGTGTTTGTTAAATGAAACACTCTACCACAAAATTTACGAACTTCATCCCTCCGGGGTGGTTTTTCGGGCATATTTGTCACGAGTTCCTTGATCAAAACACAAAGTTATGAAAGATCACTACTTATCATCTTCTTTCCCAGGCCCACAATACCATCACTCTTGTTGACAGACACAAATGGCTTCAATGCTTCTAAGAGTAAATCAAGTGCTTCAACTTGCCTAAACTTCGACTTCGCAGTACTGCATTTTTCAACAAGAAGCCCAAAGCACCGTTCACTTATACCCAAGCACATCTTCTAATGATTTCTTTAAAAAATTAGGGTTTAAGCTAAGAGTTGTTCGCATCAAAATAAGCAATTATAGCACTTTTAATATATCAGACACCTTTTCCTTGTCCTCTTCTAAAAAGTTACCAGAATCAATGATCTTCAGAATCCAATAAGTTGAGTTCTTAGCAAGATTGACAATCTTTTATATCGCTGAAAGGATGCATACTCTTTCTTCTTTGATGAAGCAATTGTTGTTTTCTTATTCTTGAATGGTTATGCTGCTAATTTTAGATTCTTTTCCAGTAGTGGCTTGAGCATAGAAAGTTGCAAGACATCACCTCTAGGGTAGTGTTTGGCTTGAGTATTTTGTTTTCCACAATTACATATACGGTCACCAACCTGCTCACTGCCTTCAGTGGTATGTGGGTTCACAAATGCATGACAAAGATTTGAGTATTCCTTTAACACTTGTGGTCTACCTGCATGACATAGTAATCTTTTTAAAGATATGATTCAGGTACATATATAATTTAAAAATAATAAATTCAACAAAATAAAACTTGCCTTGATTCTCATGAAGGTAAATTTCCAACAATGAAAGAACACGAAGTTTGAAAAGGACAAGCTGAGAATCAGCGGTATCACCACCACCAGCTTGGTTTCTTTTTTCCTTTAAAGATTTGTGCAAGATAGGAATCCATTCTGAACATAGCTTTATCATCCATTCCAGCATCAGAACCGTCATATGAATTTTCTTCACGAGATTCTTTAACGACAGTTTCTTTAGAGTCTTTAGACTGTTCATTACCATCACCAGCATTATCACCTGTCTCTGCTTCTCAGAATCCTCTGCTTCTTCTATATCTAACTTTTGAACTAACTTTTTGAAGCTAAATTCTATTTTACTCAATCGACCCATTATAAAAATATGTTTGATCGTCTGTTTAATAATAAAATATTCCTATGAATGTGGTCGATCTTCAGGTAGACGACTGCTGTAGATGGTTGTTTTGTTGCTAAGGGGTGTTTGGATGGCTGCTAAAGAGGTTTTTTGGTTGCTCCTAAAAGGAAATCTAGAGAGTAAAAAGAAAACATTAACAATGATGATACTAATTAATAAGTGACTTATCATCTATACAGTTTACCACTTCCCCTAACGGTCTCAAATTTTGGGCTTCTATATATCTGAATAATTAGTTGTGCATCAACTTTAGACATTTGTGAGGAATTCTAATAAAAACAATTAACATTTACTGATAATTAGCATAGCTATAGACATGTTCCTTACATGCAACTGTTCAGGTCTTTGACCACCAGTTACTTCATAAATATAAACATTAAACCATGTGTGAACTTACAACTTGAAAAGCACGCTATGATCAACTACACACAACATAATCAACTTACAACTTGAAAAAATATGTACTTCAGGAATGTAAATTTGATCTAACTTCATTACTTGTGTAATTATACGACAAATTTAGTAAATTATGTCAGCAACTGCACCATTCTGGGACAAAACTAAAAAAGGAATGTAGACAATTTCTCATTCAGAAGACATTTCACATCTTTACAAAAGCTAGCTAAATGAATGGAAGTACATACATGCACCATTTAATTACATGTTCAAGTAGCATATCCGTGAACACTTAGAAGACATCAAAATCGAGATTTGGTCTATGTTCCTTGTTAATGCAATAATGCCTAAAAACGTTACTTGCATTTTTCGGTCTCGTTTAGTTTTGATTACGACAATATGTAAAAACAAGCATTTACGAAAACAATGAAAAACGAATTCTTGAGTTCAAGTATTTTTCATTTTACCCATTTTCACTTAAGGTATGAATAAACAAGTACTAACCTTAATCAATTGATCAAGTGATTTAATCTTTTTCTTAAAACTCACTTTTATTAAGTGTGACAAGTTTTTAATTAAACTTTCTTTTTAAGAAAATGTTTTATTAAATTAAATATTTGAAAATTTGAAAATGGAATATTCTTTTTTGATTTGGAATATTCTTTCAGTATATTTCATAATCAGATAAGACCTCCACCACTAAAGGACAAAAAGGGAGCGGAGTCTAGTCCGACGGTTCCCTAGCGCCTGGGCAGTTTCTTATCGATAAGGTACCACCGGCTGAGATAAGGAATCGCGGGCAGATATAGCCGTTGGCCCTTTGTCCTATAAATAGTGGACCTTTCTCAGATTTTCAATTCACCTCTTTTGCACATAAATTTCCAGATTCAAACATACTTCTTAAATCACTCAAATCTTTGATCATTTGATTGATTACTACTTGTTTAGAAGTGAATCTATCTTATCCATCCTTTCCTCTTCAAGTGAAAAGAGAAGAACACTATCATTGTGAAGTGTTGAGTCCACCACCAAAGATCCTTTGAAGATCAAACCATATACATTTGTTGTTGTGTCATAGTTGTGAAGATCCAAGTAGTTGTGTCTATTTGGAAGTTGTGTATGTACTAAGTATAGTTGTGTAGATTGGTCCTAGCTACGATTAGGGCTCGACTTTTAGCTTAGATTCGGAAATTGGTTAAGCGACGTGTACAGTTTTCTCCACCATAAGGAGCTTGTTGTGTAGTGAACTCTCGAGTAAGGAGTACTCGAGGAGTGGAGTAGGAACGTGAAGTGAGCTTTGTTGCCAAACCACTATAAATCCTTGGTGTTTGGTTTGATCTTTCTTTACCCTTAACTCTTTACATTCTTTATTCTTTGTGCATATATATTAGTTAGTATTAGTTTAGTTACACTATCATTGTTCATATTGTGCATAAGAAGATTTCACATATTTCCTTAAGTCTAAGTTTTTGAGAAAAAGGATTTTTTGAAAACCATCATTTAACAAGTAAATATAAAAAACTATTCAACCCCCCTTCTAGTTTCTACAATTGGTATCAGAGCGGGCTGCTCAAGTATTTTTAAAGTATATTGTATTTTAAAACTTGAATCGATCTATGGATTCCAACAAGTACCTAGAAGGGCAATCTATGCAAAGACCACCACTTTTTGAAACTGATAGTTTTATTTATTGGAAAAATAGATTTGAGACTTATGTGAAATCAAAAGATTTAGATCTTTGGCATGTTATTACCAATGGTGATTTTTTACGTTATCAATTTAATGAAGTTTCTAAAACAAAGGAATTGGTCACTTTTGACAAAGCTAATTACGATACTAAAAAGAAACTTTCGAAAAATAATGAGGCTAAAATGGTGATTTATAATGCTTTACCTAAGAAAGAGTATGAAAGGATTTTTATGTGTGAAACCGCTAAAGATATTTGGAACACACTTTTAGTAACCCACCAAGGTAATAGCCAAGTCAAAGAAAGCAAAATCGATCTTCTTGTCCAACAATATGAACAATTTGTCATCTTAGAAGATGAAGTTATTGATAGTGCTTTTGCTAGATTTAACACTATTATTACTAGTCTAAAAGCACTTGATGAAGGTTTTTCTAGCAAGAACAATGTTAGGAAGTTTCTAAGGGCCTTACATCCGAAGTGGAGAGCAAAAGTCACGGCGATCGAAGAATCGAAAGATCTCTCAACTTTATCACTCGATGAACTCATAGGGAACTTGAAGGTTCATGAGATGATAATTTTGAAGGACTCATAATTGGTGAAAACCAAGAGTGAAAGGAAGTCTCTTGCACTCAACACCAAGAAGGCACAAAGCGATCATGATAGTTCCTCGGATAGCGATGACGAGGAGTACGCATTGGCGGTGAGAGATTTCAAGAGGTTCTTCAAAAGACGAGGTCAACACGTGAGACAACCCAACAATGACAAGAAACCATTCTCAAAGAATCGGTTTGACAAGAACAAAAAAGGTGATAGGAATTGCTTTAGATGTGGCGATCCAAATCATTTCATTAGTGAGTGTCCAAAGCCTTCACGCGATAAGAATCACACGACATTCGTTAGTGGTTCTTGGAGCGATAGCGGTGAAGATGTTGATGACAACCCCAAAGAGGAGAAACTTCTCATGGCTCACACTTCTAAAGAGGTACATTCCGAAACCGAATATTATAGCAATGATAGCTCCACTTTAGATGATACTGAATTAGAAGGCCAATATGATAATTTACACAAACTTAGTCTTAAATTCATAGAAAAGAACAAAACCTTAAAATTAACTAAAACTAAGCTTGAAAATAAGATTAATAAACTTAGGGAAAAATTAGCCAAGCTTGAGAAAAATAAAGAAGTTGATGTAGGTTGTGTAAGTTGTGAGAAACTTAGATTAGAGAATGAAGATCTCAAGAGCACCTCCATTAAACTAGAAAAATTCATGAAAGGTACTAGTGCTCTTGATGATATGTTAAACAAACCAATTCATTCTAAGGAAAGACTTGGTGTAGGTTTTAACTCAAATGAAGCATCAACTAGTGAACCTAAACAAGTCCGATTTCAGAAAAACTATCTATTGTACGCGGTCCCAGATTGTATGGGGCGGTTCCTTATCAATATGGAACCGCCACCATAGATAAGGAACCGCGGCCAGAAATTGTTTTTGATGAAAATCTTGAACTTTCTGAAAAGTCAAATTTAGGTGAACATCCTAAGCATCTTATTGTTAATAAGGTCAAATTACCCATACTTGACAACAATGCCGTTGATAAGTTCTATAAGCCTTTGAGTAAACCTCTAATGGGAAATAGAAGTTTATCAAGACCATCCTCTACTCCACCAAGAGTACGGAATGAGTCTAGGCCTAGAAGTAGAATGACAACACCTAGAAGAGATAGTCAAAACAATTCACGACCTAGAAGTAAAACTCCAACACCTAGAAGGAATGACCACAACTCTAAACCAAGATCAAATACACCTAGGAGAAATAATGAACAACAAAATGGTTATATGAATTATTATCCTTCTTCCTTTTGTTCCCCATGGGGAACCCCTCCTCTATTCATGCATCCCAACCAAATGCAAGGGATGTTTGGAACTAACAATTTTGGACCCGTGAGATATTGGGGACCAAATGTTTGATCGTGTGTGTTGTTACCTAGATATGCTTGGGAATTGATTTGGAACCCGACGAGTGGATTAAGGATAGTGGTTGTTCTAAACACATGATGGGTAATCAAAGTTTGTTCTCGCGCTACAAAGCATATGATGGAGGTAACGTCACATTCGCTAGTAGTCTACGTGGTAATATCATTGGCAAAGGTACGGTTTCTCTTGACTCCGTGACTATTGAAAATGTTGAGCATGTAGATTATTTAGGGTTTAACCTTTTAAGCATAGGTCAAATTTGTGACAATAAGTGTAAGGTCATCTTTTCGGAAAATGAAAGTGAAATCGTAAAAGATGGAAAGGTCATTGGAAAAGGTGTTAGAAAGCATGGGCTTTATGTCATGAAGGTCAATAAGAAGTCAAAAGACAACATATGTCTTGCGACTATAGATGATAGTTCTACTCTTTGGCATAGGAGATTAGGTCACGCTAATATGCGTCTAATTTAATCTTTAGTCTCTAAGGAGTTGGTAAGACACCTCCCCAAGATGAAGTTTGATAGTCACTTTTGTGATGCTTGCAAAGTTGGAAAGCAAGTTCCCTCAAGTCACAAAGCAAAGAACTTGGTTTCAACCTCTCGGTGCTTAGAACTCCTACATATGGATCTCTTTGGACCTTCCGCCATACGGAGTTATGGAGGTAACCTTTATACCCTAGTTATAGTTGATGACTACTCTAGATTCACTTGGACTAGATTTTTGGCATCTAAGAATGAAGCTTTCGATCATTTCGAAATCTTTAGTCGAAGAATTCAAAATCAACTAGGATGTCCAATTGTCTCTATTAGGACGGATCATGGTAGGGAATTTGATAATGAAGTGCAATTTGGTGCCTTTTGTGAAGCTCATGGTATTACCCATAACTTCTCGGCTCCTCGCACTCCACAATCAAATGGGGTAGTTGAAAGGAAGAATAGGACTATCCAAGAAATGAGTAGGACGATGTTAAACGAGCAATCTTTGCCTCAAAAGTTTTGGTGCAATACCATGGACACATCGACTTATATTCTTAACCGAATTCTTATTCGACCTTTCCTAGGAAAGACCCCCTATGAGATTCTTAAAGGTAAGAAACCCTCATTGGAATACTTTAGGGTGTTTGGAAGCAAGTGCTTTATCCTCAACACCAAAGACTACCTTACCAAGTTCGACCCAAAGTCTTACGAAGGTATCTTTTTAGGTTATTCCCAAACAAGCAAAGCCTACATAGTCCTTAATAGAACCTCGGGCGTAATTGAAGAATCACTTAACGTGACTTTTGATGAAACCCCTCCTTTAACCAAGAAACAACCATTGGTTGATGATGACTTGGATGAAGTAGAAGTATTTAGAGCCAAAGAGGTTAGAAAAATAGGAGTTGAAGACCTTAGTGTTGAAAAGGAAGTAAACATTAAGGAGTTTAAGGATCATACTCTCAATAATATCATTGGTGACTTAAATCAAAGGACCCTAAGATCTCAAGTCCAAAACCAAAGTAACTTCTTTTGTTTCGTCTCCTTGATTGAACCAAAGAATGTTAAAGAAGCTTTGACGGATGAGAGTTGGGTCATTGCGATGCAAGAAGAATTGAATCAATTCGTTGCTAATGATGTTTAGGAACTTTTTCCTCCACGTAGAAGTTATACCATTATAGGAACCAAGTGGGTATATAGGAATAAGCTAGATGAGAATGGTGTTGTGTCTCGTAACAAAGCTAGACTTGTAGCTCAAGGCTATAATCAACAAGAAGGGATTGATTATGACGAGACATATGCACTGGTAGCTAGATTAGAATCCATTATAATCCTTTTAGCCTATGCTTGTGCCTTATATTTTAAGCTTCAACAAATGGATGTAAAGAGTGCGTTTCTTAACGGTTTGATCAATGAGGAGGTATATGTGGCTCAACCTCCCGGCTTCATTGATTTTGAGAAACCGGATCATGCTTACAAGCTTAAGAAGGCACTTTATGGTCTTAAACAAGCACCCAAAGCTTGGTATGATAGACTTAAAGCGTTTCTTGTTAAACATGAGTATACCATGGGGATGGTAGACAACACACTCTTTAAAAAGAAGAAAGGTTCTCACCTCATAATCGTGCAAATATATGTTGATGACATTATATTTGGCTCAACTTGTCAAGAATTGTGTGATGACTTTGCCAAAATCATGCATGATGAGTTTGAAATGAGTATGATAGGAGAACTTAACTTCTTTTTAGGACTCCAAATTAAACAAATGGACGATGGTATTTTCTTTAGTCAATCTAAGTATGCTAAAGAAATTCTAAAGAAATTTGGATTAGAAGAATCTAGACCAATGAAGACCCCAATGGCCTCGGATACTAAACTCATCGTAGATGATGATTGCGAGTCGGTAGACAACACCAAATATAGAGGTATGATTGGTAGTTTGTTGTACCTAACGGCAAGTCGACCGGATATCATGTTTAGTGTTTGCCTTTGAGCTCGCTTCTAAGAGGCTCCCAAAACCTTTCACCTTGAAGCGGTTAAGCGTATCTTCCGATACATTAAGGGCACTATACATTTAGGATTATGGTATCCTAAAGGGACCGGCGTAGAAACCATTGTCTACGTGGACTCGGATCATGCGGGAGACTATGTGGACCGGAAAAGCACTAGTGGAGTTTGTACCTTCATGGGTTGTTGTTAAACTTCTTGGTTCTCCAAGAAACAAACCGCTCTTGCAATATCCACCACGGAAGCCGAGTATGTGAGTGCCGGAAAAGCATGCCAACAAGCTCTATGGATGAAGCAAGCGCTTGTTGATTACGGGATTTCTCTTGATGATGTTCCCATCATGTGCGATAATAAAGGTGCTATAGACCTTAGCAAGAATCCCGTGCAACATTCGCGAACCAAGCACATAGAAATTCGCCTCCATTTTCTTAGGGAAAATGTTCAAAAGGGGAACATTTCAATTGAGAAGGTACCCTCCGAGGATAACTAAGCCGACATCTTCATTAAGCCACTTAAGAGGGAACCCTTTAATTACTTGCGTCTAGGTCTAGGATTAATGGAACATATTCCTTAATTGCTTTCCCTTTATTGAGTCTCTTATTTTCTTTTGAGTCTTTTATCACTTTGAGTCATTGAGTCTCCTAAACTCTTCTTGAAAATCTTCTCTTCTCCTTTTCAAAATCCTCAAAGTCACTTTCGAAAATGGTCAAGAAATGTTTTGACATTGTTAATTCAATCTAAAAACGTTTTGCATAGATTCTTGCTATTAATCTCGAGCGTACATAATTCATATGTATGATTCTCTCAAACATAGCAAGAACAAGATAGAATCATGGAGGATCATTGTGTCGTGACATAAGGTCTTGTCTTACACACCTCCTACATCGATTTTTATTTTAAAATCCATGTATTTTGGTCAAATCCTTATTTGGTGAGTTAGTATGTGTTCTCTTTGTCTATCTTTGCTTTTAAGCATATCCCTGTGATAAGTTATACTAGAAAAATAAGATTTGTTGAAAAATCTTCCCTCACCACCAAAACACAGCCACTATAAGAGGTTCCATATATGAATCGCGGTCCCTTATCAATAAGGAACCGCCAAAAGCAATAAGGAACCGCGTACAGTGCTTCCTTTTTCAGGTATTCCGGAAATTCCAAATTTGTTCCAACACTTTTGGGAATCTTCGCTTCAACCCTTTGACCAGCCTAAAAATACCTTGAGCCTTCCCTATTTAACTATAAGCATTTTGCCTTACTTCACATCACAAAATGTCTTATTCTCCAAATGAAAGCCTTGATTCTCCTCCATTTTCTCCAAATGCTTTCAATCCCAACTCACCCAAGAACACTTTCAATCCAAATTCACCCAAGAACACTCTTAATCACATCTCTCCTACCAAGAATGTTGATTGTGGAACATCTTTCTTCCACCACCACCCTTTAGTGTTCTTCCTCCTTCTCATGATACTGTGATGCACCATGGGACATATTGTCATTGTTGTCAATATCAACATCTTGCCATGGCACACATCTATGAGGAGTTGAGCTACATCAAGAGTCTCTTAATCAAGCCTCCTCTTCACTTTGATTATGAGATCTCCACCAAGCCACCATCACCACCTTCCGCCACTACCTTGTCTTTCATATAAGCATTGATTGCTTATCCACAAGACACCCTATTCAAGCAAATCTTAGAATTCTAGATTAACTAGGATTAGATTTATGCTTTTGGCTTGTTTCCTCTTTCATACATCTTTATATGATTCTTTTTATTTAATATGACTTCACTTGGATCTTAGTCTTTGTGTTTTCTTCTCTTCTTATTTTTGTGACCTATAGCTATCTCTTGTTGTTTTTTTTTGTTCAACTAACCCTTTATGTAGCTTGTCACCATATCTCGATTCCTCGGTGCCCCAAGCAAGGGGGAGTAAGCACCAAGGGAGAGTCTTTGCAAAGTCCGTCTCTTCAAACACCGACTTGTGCAACCTTTTTGCTTCGACAAAGGGGGAGAAATGAATAAGCTCGTCTTCGAAAATCTTGTTTTTGTATGATTGAGTTTATGTATTGTCGGAATCAAAAAGGGGGAGATTGTTAATGCAATAATGCCTAAAAACGTTACTTGCATTTTTCGGTCTCGTTTAGTTTTGATTACGACAATATGTAAAAACAAGCATTTACGAAAACAATGAAAAACAAATTCTTGAGTTCAAGTATTTTTCATTTTACCTATTTTCATTTAAGGTATGAATAAACAAGTACTAACCTTAATCAAGTGATCAAGTGATTTAATCTTTTCTTAAAACTCACTTTTTATTAAGTGTGACAAGTTTTTAATTAAACTTTCTTTTTAAGAAAATGTTTTATTAAATTAAATATTTGAAAATTTGAAAATGGCATATTCTTTTTTGATATGGAATATTCTTTCAGGATATTTTATAATCAGATAAGACCTCCACAACTAAAGGACAAAAAGGGAGCGGAGTCTAGTACGGCGGTTCCCTAGCGCCTAGGCGGTTCCTTATCGATAAGGTACCGCCGGCTGAGATAAGGAACCGCGGGCAGATATAGCCGTTGGCCCTTTGTCCTATAAATAGTGGACCTTTCTCAAATTTTCAGTTCACCACTTTTGCACATAAATTTCCAGATTCAAACATACTTCTTAAATCACTCAAATCTTTGATCATTTGATTAATTACTACTTGTTTAGAAGTGAATCTATCTCATCCATCCTTTACTCTTCAAGTGCAAAGAGAAGAACACTATCATTTTAAAGTGTTGAGTCCACCACCAAAGATCCTTTGAAGATCAAACCTTATACATTTGTAGTTGTGTCATAGTTGTGAAGATCCAAGTAGTTGTGTTTATTTGGAAGTTGTGTATGTACTAAGTATAGTTGTGTAGATTGGTCCTAGCTACGATTAGGGCTCGACTTTTAGCTTAGAGTCGGAAATTGGTTAAGCGACGTGTACGGTTTTCTCCACCATAAGGAGCTTGTTGTGTAGTGAACTCTCGAGTAAGGAGTACTCGAGGAGTTGAGTAGGAACGAGGAGTGAGCTTCGTTGTCGAACCACTATAAATCCTTGGTGTTTGGTTTGATCTTTCTTTACCCTTAACTCTTTATATTCTTTATTCTTTGTGCATATATATTAGTTAGTATTAGTTTAGTTACACTATCATTGTTCATATTGTGCATAAGAAGATTTCACATATTTCCTTAAGTCTAAGTTTTTGAGAAAAAGGATTTTTTGAAAACCATCATTTAACAAGTAAATATAAGAAACTATTCAACCCCCCCCCCCCTTCTAGTTTCTACATTCCTGACTAATATAACAGCCATAAAAACATTGAAGTTCAGACATGCTGTCAGTAAGTTTCAATTAGAAAACCACCGATACATTTCACATACCTTTCCAAGTTGCAGGACATGTAGAAGTGTTCTGTATCCGACCGCTTTCAGCAATTGGCCTTATATTCAGGTGAGTTGATTCAGTCTGCATGTGTGGGACGCCTAAGCCGAAGTAAGTGGGTCAGACATAGGGTTTCGGTTGTTGCAACTTAAAAAAGTGCTAGTGTCCAAAATGCAAAAGCTTAAAGAAAGACTGGCAAAAACATTAGTAACAAAATAGAACATGAATTACACAAACCTTTAACAATGGTATTGTGCACGTCGTCAGCGCAGGTCATGTGAGCTTATGGGTTTGACGTTTGAATATGTTAAGACCAACGACCTTAACCGGCTGTTGAGTAGCTTGTGACAAAACCGCTGATTGAGTTGAACCTTTAAAAAAAACAACATAAGTTAATGGTGCAAGTAAATACTTATGTCAAAGGGGTCGGTCTGTCCATAAGCACTTTTCCCTCACTTTTTTTTCAGATGTTCTATAAATGTCAAGTGTAACATGGATTTGAGAACGAATTTGGTGACATTGGCCTATTTGACCCATCAGACCAATGTATACCATTCATGTTTAGCAAAACTATTCAATATCACTTGTATTTCTCACATTTTGCTTGATTGCACCGATATCACATGGTCCCCAGGTTTAACTTCTGTCACATATTCGCCAACACTCTCAACAATCCTGCCACAACAATATCAGATGGCAATATTAGTGTGTCATTTGGAAAAACAGAGACATGAACAGTGTGATCTTTGACCTAATTTAATAGATATAAAACGAACATCGTGATCAGCATAAGAAAAACAGTATGTGCAGGATTTGCTTCAATTAATTTTCGCTATAATACCATATAGCCAGTCATTACAAAGAAATTAAAACAAGAAAATAAAAAACTTAAAATTTATTGCAGATATACGGTGAATAGATTATACAATATCAAACCAAAAACAACGTGAAATACACATGCAATTGAAAGATAGGTCAATCCAAGTGAACTTTTATATCGACTACTTAATGAAGTTCTTTTAACCAATAAAATCGTTGCAGTTTATCTGGAAACTACTTATTTCCCTATACTTGAGCCTTTCCAGGCTGGCTCAAACAACTACTGAGATCATGATACGATATAGATGACAAAAACTTCGTATATAGTTATTCCTCTAAAACAGAAAAGATAAACCTTAAAAAGAAAGTGTAAAATATACCTGTAATTGGATAAAGGACGTCACCACAACAGAAGTTCCTCGTTCATTAGCAGGTAACTGTTGCAATAAGCAAATGCGAATTCAATATTATAGAATGCTCAATTTCAGTAGCTTATGAGTGCTTATTTATAAAGCTGGACACATTAGTAACTTGAATGACAACTTAAGAAAAATAAAAAAACATTAACCTGATAAAGAAAATATAATATCAAAGTTAAAACCAGGAGTTACAACTCTCACTGAAGAACTACATATATTATTCAAGATCAGAATGCTCATCCTCTATAAACTTGGATCAAATTCGAGCGTAAGGTTTTCTCCACCAACAACAAAACCTGAAAGCCGCCATTAGTAATCAGTATACCGTTTGAACTTAAAAGCATGTTGGTTCGTTCAAGTGTGGAATTATTTTCCTCGAACTTGCAAGCGTGGGATCAGATAAAAAAGTATCTCACCTGCTATGGTTGCAAGAACGATGCCATGATTCCCTTTGAATGAACAAATATTGAACAGAATAACATTTGAAAGAGCTAGTTTGCAAGTAAAATTGAACAAATATTGTCAAATCAATCTAGTCTCCTTTGTTATAAGGTTACACAAAAAGATTCAACCAGACAACTTCCTGCTTGTACTAAAACTTACTGACAAAGTTATGTAAAATGATTGTATTAGAGTGGGAGACCTACCATTGCTCTGTTTTCGAGCTCAACATTTTAGTAGCACTATTTTGTTTCATGTATTCTTACAGCCATCTGCATGAAAGGTAATCATACGAACATTTCAATAGGCATGACTTTTGGCGGCGTTATTAAGTGAAAGCCAAATCCATAAATTAATGCTTACCATCAGTAAAAAATTGTTATTGTCAACGTGCAGAGACACACACCTATACATAAACATGTGAAAAAAATAATATAAAATTTTCCTTTATGCGCCCACCCATCAAGAAGATGGCCTTCAAAAATTTGTAAAGTAATATAAAATAAAAATAAGTAATATTATAAGATTGTGATTGAAAGATAACAGATGTATGTTCAAAAAAAACAAGATAACAGGTGTAACTGAATTACCTGGAGTACAAAAAGAATAGTTACTCCCGCAGCTAAGATCCCAACCTTTAGTGTCTGATGCATGATGAATGAGATTAAGGTTTAGCTGCATGATGAATAGAGAATACCCCTTTGTGTAAGGATCAAATGCTTCAAAACCTCTTCACCTGACTGGAACAGAATAGAATAATAAAATATAAAGAAAGATAGGAGTTTTGATGTAGGTTGCATGTTATCAGATGATCCTTTACTTCCGCCATTGTCATGGAATTCTATAAACCTGTCAACATCAATATTATAATGAGACGTGATCCTGCTGGTGAGGAATAAGAAAAATTAGGACATGACATAGTCAAAGATGCATACCTTTTAATCATTGGAGAAGAAGAGCAACACATCTGGTATTCATTAATACCTTAAATAATTAAAAGAAAAACTGATTTATCATTAGGGTTTTCAGGAGTCGCATACCTTTTTCTCGTGGTCCATTATCTTTTCAGAGATCCAAGTCTAAAATTGATAACCTGTCAAAATAAATTAGAAAAAAAGAATAACTAAACAAAAGTATTAGCATCATGACCTACTTATGTGTCTTTTGTCAACTGTTGTGACTGCTTCAACATCCCACTGCAGCAATCAAATCTTGCCATCAAAAAACATAAATAATGTATTTAAAAGAAAGCTTAATACTAATTAATAACATATAAAGTATGATTAACATTATACATTTATATACATAAAAACTTTGATATCTTACAAAACATATGGATTGAAAGGAGTGGTTATTGGATGTTGAGAAAGAGGAAACCTGCAAAACTAAAACACAGAAGGAAAAAAATACGTAGATTAGGGTTAGTGGATTGTTGATAGATTTAGGGTTTTGTATATATCTTATCATAGTAAATATTCTGCCGATTTAAAAAAAGTATGGTAAATATTCTGCTGATTTTTAAAAAATATATACTTTCCAAAATAAATTATATATAACCTTACAACCAATTAGATGCCTTCAAAATGACACGTAAGCATATGACGTGGCACAATCTCATTTTCCTAGTCAAACTTAGCCCCATATATATATATTATAGATGTGGGCTAAACCAAGTTTTTTAAGCCAAATCAAATAAGCAATGTATCTCTCGTTGTGTTATGACTTATTTAGTTTTTGGCATATGTTTGGATAATAAATATTCTAAATAGAAAAAAGAAAAAGAACTGAAGCCATATGAGCGAAACCCCCAAACTTTATTCATTCCTCATTTTATTTATTTATAACCTTTAGTTTTACGGAAGATGAAAGATGACAGTTTTGTTACTGGTCCAGACTTTTTTTAGAACTGTTCGCGTCCGGATTAAAATGGTAGTATCTTTTTACTTTAAGGGTAAATTATTAAAAGAGTTCACAGATTCTTTCACTTTCCTTTTTTAACCTCAAGAACATGTTTTCTCCATATAAGTTCAGGGAAACCGATAAAAAGAGGGCAACAAGCGTCAGATTTTGACAAGTGTCCCAAAAAGTATGACAACTCTGACATATTGCCCTAATAAAATAGGGAAACAGAGGACACATGACGCATTCTGCACCCGATTGCCTTGATTGCCCAATTGACTTAAACCTAATCGTTCCAGACAAGCTTTTTGAACCCATGTCAAGATTAAAAATTGAGCAATGGACTATTTTGATAATTTTCCTTTACTTTAATGGGTGACAACTAGATGATTTTGACTTTTTCATTATATTCATGTAATTGTGAAAACTTTTGTTACAAAATATAATACGATATATTAAGGGAAAAACAATGTTTTGAAATCAGGTTTTATCTGGTCGAGTCAATCAGTTGACCCGGTTTCGGTCGTAATACGGGTCATATCAAACCGAGTTTAGACTCGTCGGGTTTGAGGGACCAGGTTAATCTGGTTCCCGAGACTCGATCGAGTTTCGATTTTTCGTGTTTTTTACAGATAAAACATGTAAAGTATGCATATTTGCAACTCAATTTTATCTTTACATATTATATTTATTGCTAAATAGTTTATATGTTTGATATATGAAAGGTTTTATGATCATTTTCAATGGGTCTCAAAGTCTTTAACTCAATGTAAAAGTAAAAAGAAAATGCTGGTCCTTTCGATGAGTTGAATCTGACGGATGTGTTTAAGATTATATATGGGCCTAAGCAAGTGTGTTTTAACCCAAATCAAATAAGCAATGTATAAGCTTAAAGAAGCTTATATTTGGCATATGTTTGAATAATAAAAAACCTAAATAGGAAAAGAAAAAAAAGGTAACATAACCCATATGAGCGGAACTAAGGGTTCGTTTAGTTTGAAGTCGGATTTTGCTTTAGTTGTGGGTTTATAAAATGGGTGATTTAGGATTGAATAGTGTTAAATAAAAGAGTAAAGTGCAAAAATCATCCCTGTGGTTTGTCAAAAGTTTGAATTACATCCCTCGTTAATACTTCGCGCAATATACATCATTGTGGTTGTAAAATAGTACACCATACATCCCTGAGGACGGATGGTGCAAATATTTTTCCGTTAAGGGTTAAAAGTGTTTGTTATCTTAGGGGTATTTTAGTCCTTTTACAACCTAGGAATGATTTTTGCACCAAACTTTTCAAAAAAAAAAATTTCCAAAAAAAATTTCAAATTTTTTTTAAAAAAGTTTCGAAAAATGTTTTCTTTTTTCGAAAAATGTTTTTTTTTAACGTTTTTTTTTAAGTTTCGAAAATATATTTGAAAAAAGTTTTTTTCAAAAAAAATCAATTTTTTTTTTTAAAAAGTTTTGAAAAATGTTTTTTTTAATGTTTCGAAAAAAGTTTCAATTTTTTTTTTTAAATTTTCGAAAAAAGTTTTTTTTTCAAAAGTTTTTTTTAAAAAAAGTTTTTTAAAAAAAGTTTTTCAAAAGTTTTTTTTCAAAAGTTTTTTTTTAAGTTTCGAAAATATATTTAAAAAAAAAAATTTGAATTTTTTCGAAAAAAAAAATTTTTTCAAAAGTTTTTTTTAATGTTTTTTTTTAAGTTTCAAAAATATATTTAAAAAAAAAATTTGAATTTTTTCGAAAAAAAAAATTTTCAAATTTTTTTTTAAACTTATTTTAAAAAAGAAAACATTTTAAAAATAAAACATTTTTCGAAACATTAAAAAAAACATTTTTCGAAACTTTTATAAAAAAAGGTTAATTTTTTTTGAAAAAAAGTTTTTTCAAATATTTTTTCGAAACTTAAAAAAAACATTTAAAAAAACATTTTTCGAAAAAAGAAAACATTTTTCGAAACTTTTTTTAAAAAAATTTGGAAATTTTTTGAAATTTTTTTTTGGAAAATTTTTTTTTGAAAAGTTAGGTGCAAAAATCATCCCTAGGTTGTAAAAAGACTAAAACACCTCTAAGATAACAAACACTTTTAACCCTTAACGGAAAAATATTTGCACCATCCGTTCTCAGAGATGTATGGTGTACTATTTTACAACCATAATGATGTATATTGCGCGAAGTATTAACGAGGGATGTAATTCAAACTTTTGACAAACCACAGGGATGATTTTTGCACTTTACTCTAAATAAAATGTAATGTTTAGTTGGTTAAAGGTTTAAAATATTTTATATTATTTTAAATAAATTTTATGGTTAAAATTAAGATTTTATGTAATAATATAAAATAATATATGGTTAAAATAAAAGAAGGTCCCACCTCATTAATTAAAACCAAATGTATGACAGAAATCCTGATCCATATACTACACTCAGGTTTTATGAATAGCCAAAAAATAATAGGGATAATTATAAAAAAGTATTTCAATTTTGAGCAATTCGTGATTGAGTATAAAAAATACGTTTTTCCTGATACGGTCTAGGGCAACAAAATACCAACAAAGAATATAGGGCAACAACTATTCAGATTTTGACAAGTGTTCAAAGAATAGGGTAATTCTGACAGATTGCCCCAAGATATAGGGCAACAGAGGACACTTGACGCCAACTGCACCTAGCTGCCATGTTGCCCAAAAAAATAGACCATTTCTAAAAATAGAAAATTTAAGGTGTTTTTTTGACAAGAGCATAATGAGCGATAGACGTTTTTATAACTTTCCCAAAATAATAAACTTTCCCAAAATAATAAACCAGCCCGCCCCACCAAACAATAAAACTCTACTTAACATTTAACCGAATGTTAAAAACCCTCAAACCAAATGTTTCCTAACTAAACCCCCTAACTTTTGTTTTACAGAGAAGAAGATGACGGATTCGTTACCGGCTCAAACTTTCTTCAGAAATGTTCTCAGACTTTTCAAACTGATTCGTGCTATCGGAATGATTTACTTTTTGTTTGTTGCTGTGCCCTTTAAAATTGGTTTTATTTTGCAAGTCATGGAGGGCACCGCCCCCGTAGTGACTAAGTGGATCCGCCCCTGCCCCTAAGTGAATGTACAAGTGTGCATGCTTATTATATAATTAGGCACAATGACTGTCTCGGATTTAGTAATTAGAATAATTAAGATCATCCAAATAGGTACTCTATATGATTGAAATTAGGAAAACTAGGTAATTATGCCTTAAATAAATATAGGAGTAAGTTATACTCCGCATGTTACGAACCTATCCCATATTAGGCTCGTATCGGTTTCGGTTCATAAGTCCAAGTCTAGAACTCACTCAAAAAGCTATCTTTTTTTAGGAGGGGACACGTAGGCATAATAAATTATCAACGAATCCCATACTTGGCGGATGTGGGTTCATAACAATACCCCACCTTGAAGAACCAACGTCCTCGTTGAGTCGTTGGTCACATCTATGTTAAGTTGGTCACGGCTGGCACCCCTCTTTCAGTCCAAGCCACCACTCCGAGTGTTGGGACCTCGAAAGGTAGGGCTAGCTCTCATACCAATTGTTACGAACCTATCCCATACTAGGCTCGTATCGGTTCATATGTTCAAGTGTAAAACTCACTCAAAAAACTAGCTTGTTTGAGGAGGGGATACAGAAGATGACAGATTCGTTATGGGCTCAGTTACTTAAGCAGAAACTTCCTCGCTTTCTTCAGAAATGTGCTCAGACTTTCCAAACTGATTCATGCTATTGGAATGATTTACGATATGTTCACGTCTAGATGAAATTGGTAACATTCTACTCTGATTGTGTCTTTTTTGTGTGTTTAGAGAGTTTGGTGTGGAGAGAGAAATGATAGGTTATACTAAGTGTTTGTTTTGGCTTATGTAGCGGGCTGATGGCTTATTTGGTTTTCGGCTTATGTTTTATAAGCTCACTTTCTGTGGCTTGCTTTTAAACTTTTCGGCTTATAGAAGCTTATCATATATCATAGTAAGTTTATATAAGCCGAAAAGTTTCAAAATAAGCCTAAAAAAGTGGGCTTATGAAACATAAGCCGAAAACCAAATAAGCCATAAGCCCGCTGAATAAGCATATATAAGCTCCACGTTTTTTTGTGGCTCACGGGCTTATATAAGTTTGTTATGTCATAACAAACTTATATAAGCCCACAAGTCTAAAGTAAGCCGGAAAATTGAGGCTTATGAATTATAAGCCGAAAACCAAATCATAACCCACATATAATAAGCTTACACAAAATCCCCCTAAGTGAATGTGGAAGTGTGTATGCTTATTAGGAGTATATAATTAGGCACAATAATATCATCAAATAGTTACTGTATATAGTAGGTAATCATGCCTTGATGTTACTACAAATACAGGAGTAGATTATTTTACGCTTACCGTTATAAATCACTACTCAGTTTTTCTCGAGAGTACCGAACGTGGTTATATGGGACTTAGAATAAGGCTTATGCCAAACACTGGTTACACTTCGTCGTATATTGGAGTAACAAATTAGCTGCAGCATAGGCTGCATTTGTTAAAACATTCCAAGCGGTTACTGGTTTTCCTTGGAATTTTAATCATTTGTGTATGTTTCCATTGACCTTAAGTCAAGCTATAGTTTGGCATGTCCCATTTTTTATCGTGCAAGCTTGTGTATGTATGAAAATGGAGTTGATATCTTACTCCAGTTAGATACAGTGTCAATACTATGTCCTTCATCTGCTCCTAAATTGATAAACCTGCAGTTTGTGTGACGTTCTTTAATATGGATATTTTTAATTTCTGATTGAAAAATCATTGGTTGTGGTATATAGGGTAACACAAACCACAAGTTTAGTGTTATTTAGATGTATAGGAGTATATATCACTTCCGAATAATCAGTTTAAGAATCACTCACTCAACAACATAAATCATCATTTAGCATTTATAAGGGCTGTCATTTGATATAAGTTACGGTCATTTATGTGAAGTTGGATTTTGCTGACGACCCTGGTGCTGTTCTGGAGAACATGATGGCGAATCACATTGGGGACAGGAGGTCTCTATTTTATCAGGCCTATGCTCTTTATTATGAGAAGCTGAAGAAGTTTACGGATGCTGAGCAGATGTACCATTTAGGTGTGCAAAAGTAAGTCCTCTTATCTGGTCACAGCTGCTTCTGATGCTAACTGCTAAACATATGTCATTACATGTGTAAAGCTAACTACAAAAATGTTGACTGATCCATCTCGTATTCCATCTCGAAACTTCATAAGTTAAAAGTTAGAACATTATGCGTAGCACCCTAGATGGTGAGATTTATAAACTATTCTTGGTGTGTCAATGGTATATTGGCCTTTAACAGTCATATACATTGAT
Organism: Glebionis coronaria; assembly: GCA_025667525.1. NCBI lineage: Eukaryota > Viridiplantae > Streptophyta > Magnoliopsida > Asterales > Asteraceae > Glebionis > Glebionis coronaria. The sequence goes on along the minus strand of JANFOE010000322.1, from coordinate 1,373,230 downwards.
GATGTAAATTCCGTTTTTTCATGATCAAACTGAGGCTGACCTACAGGAAGCGTTGACTTCTTGTCATCTTGCTTTTAAAATGAGGATTGTGTTAAAAAATATAATTGAGGGGGTTCTGGTGTTTGGATAACCTACTTCTGATTATTTTTGTATGTGATTAACTAGTGGTTAAAATATCAATTTGGTACTAGTGTCGACAGAAGTATTCTATACGCTGTTCTTCAACACTGCAATGATTTCTACTTTAAGCAGCAGAAACATCCCAAACGCTGTTCTTTGCAGAACATAATATACAACTGATATATGGATTATGGTTATGATTATTCAGTACTATTGGATTATCACTTTGAAAACCGCACATCATAACACTGATACCTAGGTTGCTCTAACAAGTACATGTGGCAGCCTTGCAGAGCCAACCGATGAGCTTCAGAAATCATTTGATCAGTTTCCACTTAGAATGGAGGAGCAATATAAAAACAAAAAGATCAAGGTAGATTTTCAAGTTAACAAGTTTTTTTTTTCCTACTTGTTTCCAAAGCCCTTCATCATCTAACTATGAACTCATGCCCTGCAGCGTCATGGGGTCCGAAATAGTGGAAATCTTGTAGCTAATCAGACAGAGAGCATTTTAGCTAAAGGCAAGCCAGTGAAAAGCTTGCTGAAGAATAATCTACCTTCAACACAATCTAAATCCCGACAAGTAGAGGACAAAAAGCAATTTCACAAAGTTCTGGGCATGAATAATATAAACATGCTTGTTAAAACACAGTTGTTAGATTTGCAAAGACTGCCATAGGTGGAAAATCTGATACTGAAGATGCACGCCATCACGGTCTGGTTGAGCCAACTATCAACACGAAGGAAGCCATGGAGGCCATAAGTAGCATGTTTCGGGATCCTTTAGGCACAGAACCTTTTCAGAAAACAAAACCAAATGCTGGTCACTGCTCGACGGATGGCTTCAAGGTGTTCGATGATAATGACCCAGGTAGCAGGGTTGAATCACATAAAGCCAAATCAAAGGTTGGTCACTGCTCGACGCATGGCTTCAAAGTGTTTAATGATAATGAGTCGGGTAGTAGTGTTGAACCATTTAATACAAATCCACCAGTGAAGGAACCATTTCAGATCGAATGTGATGATGATGTAGAGAATAAGGAGGATGCGATAGGCAAAATTGATCATAAAATGGCTTCCAACATGCCAAAAGGTTCATTTGTTTTTCCATGTCCGAAGGATATTCTTATAGAATCAGATAGAGCTCCACAATATCAGATGAGCCAAAGGTGGAAAACGCATGCCATCATGGCTTAGTCGAACCCACAGTAAACTTAAAGGAAGCCATGGATGACATTAATTGCATGTTTGGAAAACCAATGGAATTTGTACGGAAAAGAAGACCAAGGAAGCAGGAGAAAACCTTTGGGGAGAAACAAAGTGGCTGCTCGTCTTTTATACTTCCACGTGATGAAAGAGACCATCATCAACAAAAGACTTCCAAAACTCTTAAGCCAACCTGCTCTTCGAGAAATGAAAACGAATTGTTTGAGCAGACCATTTGTACAAAAAAGGCAATGGATGATATAAACAAGATGTTTTCGATGCCATAGGACTTTTAAAGAACTTGGTACGTTCTACATTCCCTTTCTTTGTATTGTTTGGGTAAATCTACTCTTGCTTATGACTATCTAGTATCTAATGATTTAAAGGTCGATTGATCAGTTTAATTGTGTCTTAGTTTCTTAGATAATCATAAGCTGAACATCAAACACCATAAAAAATTGATTAATGCAATTTACATTTATCTGATTGCAATAATTTAGTATCATATAATAACTTTCATTTGATACATGGTTGCTAATTGTTTGTCATGTTGAAAATTCCCTTTTTCATTTCTTCAAGAATGGTACAAGAGAAAAACTAGTAAAGAACGATATTGATTCATTGATGATAATATTAGGATCAACTCGTATACAAAAATACAATGGTCATGAAATCAAATACTTTAGAATGATATTAAGTTTAGGGATTGTCGTCTGAGAAACAATTAGTAGGACCGAAAGCCGATGGCTCAGACTCATAAACGATCGCTTCATAGTTCTTTCCATACAACACCTTGTTCTCAAATCTTAAAGGAGAACCATTGATACCATTGTTGACATTGGACAACAGATTGCGTGATTCAAGAGGATGGTCCAATAAATAACGTGTCATTGTGAAATCTTTAAGCTCTGCATAAAAGTAACCATTTTTATCCGTCTCAAATGCTTTGTAGTAGCTCACTCTTTTCTTGTGGTTTTTGCAGATAAAGCAACTTTGGCAGTGGCAGTTTTGTCTTGGTTGGCGGGCACCTTATCATGGGCGGTAACGGCTGCTGCTAGTAAGGCCAATGGGAGGAGGATGGAGATGATGACGAGTTGATTGGTTGCCAATTTTTTGGTGTAGTTGGATGAAGATTTTGGATTAAAACATACGTGCTGGCTTATATGTAACCGAATTTTTATTCATAATATACATGCTATAAAAACTTGAATGTGCGGCGGGTCTCATTTGATTGAATGCCCCTTTTACATTGTAGGTTAAAAAGCAAGTAATGGTACTTTTACATTGCTGATGTTCGACATGTATGGACACTCCTCTCAGAAACAGCTTACTACCTTCAGGTTGTTCTCGCAGATATAGTATACCTACCGGGGTGCCTTCACCGATGCAAACTTTTGCTCAGCCGCTGTCAAGTAAAATCCTTTATCACTTGCTGACTTGCTGCCGTTTCAGCTGATGTTGCTTTAACTTCATAATACGAGACAAGACCATCAGGATAAGTCACTTCTATGTCGTATGATTGGCGACTCTCTGTACCTGCATTCTTCGACACGACTTTCACAAAGGGTCCCAAGAGACGTAGGAGATAGTGGTACCCAACCTTCTCACCATAAAGGCCTGTCTGCATAGTTGATACAAAGTTATACCCTGGTGCTTGAGGAACTGGTGGTGGAAATACAAGGCTGTGGACGAAATGTGAAACTGGTGCTTGAGATAGTGGTACCCAACCTTCTCACCATCAAGGCCTGTCTGCATAGTTGATACAAAGTTATACCCTGGTGCTTGAGGAACTGGTGGTGGAAATACAGGGCTGTGGACGAAATGTGAAACTGGTGCTTGAGATAGTGGTACCCAACCTTCTCACCATCACTGCATAGTTGATACAAAGTTATAACCTGGTGCTTGAGGAACGGGTGGTGGAAATACAGGGCTGTGGACGAAATGTGGAACTGGCGGTGGTGCAAATGAGGGGGTGTAGACAAAAGGTGGAACTGATGAAGGTGCGAATGAATTGGTGTAGGCAAAAGGTCGTGGATAAAGTGCATGGTCATCTAGAGCTAGAACTAGTGGAAATGCGTGTGGGGAAGGAGGACGTGCTAGTATGCTTCGTGGAACAAACTCCTGTAAAAAACAATAGCTATCAGAATGGGTCATCTACATCACACCCATTTTGGCTGGACCAAATATTATCACCTTTGAGTTTTGGCCCATCACCCAACTCACTCACTGACCCATTTTTCTCAAATTATACCATATATGATAGAACCTAACATACAAATTCCAATGTAAGGGTTGCAATCCTAATAACTATCTATATAATAATTCCCCATTTAGGTCACTTTTTATTGCATCTTTATTTTCTAATAGAAGCAGAAACTACATCCTCTGCTACCCGTTTATTGATGCAGTTGAGATTTAAGTTTAACTGTAGGGGTGTGAACTTGGGTCATGTTGGAATAAGCTGAAAAGTTTAGCTAAAAAAGAAACGGGTGAAAATCAGCTGAAGCAACTCGTATGCGTAAAACACCACATATTATTTTGTATAAAAAGTTTATAACCTGAATACAGTTGTATTATTTGACCGTTGAAAAAATATGGACAACAGATAAGGTAAGTCATTTTTAACCATGCTTACGAGTTGCCTTATTTGACCCATTACCCAACAACCTATTTGGAATTAGAATGATTAAAGTGTTTCACTAGACTTTTAATTTAGTTTGCAAATTAGACATTTTATCTTTCTTAAAAACTTGGAATTCCATCAAACTACATAATTTTGGGCTAGTTGGCATGTAAAGTTACACACACTACAGCCCATATTCACTTTTCCCTTTGACAAAAATACACTTTTAGATAAACTTTACATAATAATACAAATTACTATACAAAATTACCGGAGCAAATCCACTCAATGTGGTGGCAGCTTCTGGAGTAATGTCGAGGCTAGCTTCTGTGATGATCTGTGATGAAAACAAGGTCCAAGTTGTGTTATTAGACCATACAGCTCAGCCAGCAAAAACAGAAAACAACAACCTCGAAAAAATTTCAACAGTAATATCAAACCCATACAAGGCCATTAACCAGTCATACTTCTACAATAATATCAAACCCATACAAAGCCCGTAACCAGTCTTAATTCCAGCAAAACAGAGTCTTTAAGTAGAATGATGGAATTAGAATGATTAAGGTGTTTACAAAGAAGTTTCTCCACACTAGAGTTTTAATTTAGTTTCTCTTTAAGCAAAACTGCAAATCCGACCTTTTATATTTCTTTAAAACTTGGAATTCCATTAAAAAAAAGCCCAAATCGCTACACTAACCACATAAAATAAGATATATATTCAAACAACAAAACACTTTATATAAAACATAAATAAAACAAGTATTCAGAAACAAAACAAATCTCTAACCTTTGTTTATCAATTATGAAGATAATCTAAGCTCGGGGATAAAATGATCTGGATCTGAAAGAAATCAAAAGCCATTATGCGATCGATCTAGACTAGTGTTGAGCTTGACAGAAAAGCTTTGGAGGCGGCCAAATAAGTGAGTTTGGTAGGTAGTATGTTTTAGGGTTTTCTTTTTCTTAATGGGATTATGGGAGTACAACAAGTAGGTGAGCCAAACAATAAATAGAAGGAGCGGGTACTTTAACTTTGAAGTGGTTTCAATATGGTTTTTTTACCAGTCAAATAAAAAAAAATTTGCTCAAAAAAAAATGAAAAATAATTTTAGGTGTTGGTTGTGGTATATTGAAAGATATTGGGGATATTTAAAATATTTATATTTTAAATTTTTTAAAATATTGTGTTTGGTATGTTTAACGAAGGAATTTCAAATTCTTCGAATGCCAAAATGAAAAGTATTAGAATTACTCTAAAAAGTGAGAAATTTTAATTTACTTGAAAAAAAAAATTATAAACTTTTTTCTAACCGTTTTTATTCGTGTTTTTATGTTTATATACAAAATTATAAAATATAAAAAAATTTATATAATTTTTTTTGGTTTTAACTCTTTTAAAGAGGAAAAAAAATTATATAAAAAGATTTTTATGAAACTAAAAAAAATTACATAAAAATATTATAAAATTTGTATATATTTATGTAAATATATTTATAAATTTTATAAAATTTATAAAAAAATTTACAATTTCTTTATAAAATTTAAATAAACTTTTTATAAAATTCATTGAAATTTTTTATGAAATTTATGTAAATTTTATAAAATTTATGTAAATTTTTTATAAATGTATATAAATCTTTTTCCTGGGACAAATTCTTAAATTTAAAGAGAAGCCTGTGAAATTTCAGAATAACTAAGAGAAGTACATAATATAAAATAATTAAAAATTAAAGACAAACCATGTTTATAAAAGTAGTATAGGTCATGTTTTGACATGGTCTCTTTCCACACCAAATCTCATAATAACCGCGGGTATTCGTCTAACCATACTACCCGGACATATTGGACGCAAGAAGAGGAACGAATTTTGACCGAATGTTTTATCCTAAGTTCCGAAGATTCAAGAAACGGGTGCGATCAATCAAAAGGTACTTTTTGGGACAAGTTTATGGCGGAGTATAATAAGTGTGCCACGGAAAGGGAGTACAAGAAGCGTAACAAAATATGTTGACGGGTAAGTGGACGCCGATGAATGGCCTTGTCGGCAAGTTTAACGCGCTTTACGATGCTACCACGTTAGCAAGTGGTGAAAATGACGAGCTTTTGTACTCTCGGGTGTGCAAAATGTTTAAGGACACTTACAAGACCGAGTTTAGACATCGCGAAGCTTGGATTTTTTTCACGACAAAAGAATAAATGGATCGTGAAGCGGCAAGACTCGCGGTTTTTTATTTCGTCTTTTTATATTTCGTTTTTTTTTAATTATGTATTTTTTTATGAAATTTTTTAATTTTAGTGTTTTAGATATAATGTTTTAATTGTATAGTTGGCTAACATAATTCTTATGGCTCAAGCCAACTAGGAAAGCTTAAATTTTGATGTTGTGAATGTTTTAGTGTTGTAGGATCATTTGAACTAATTAATTATATCATAGAAAAAATTTGGTGTTACTCCCACGACTCAAGCCAACCATATTTTATGCTCTGACCAAATTGACCTTCACCAACCAAACTTAATGCAAGTAGGATGATAAGACCTTTCAAAATAACACGCCATCAGAGAAGGAGTAAATGAAATATGATAGTAAATCAAAAGTTGTTGAAGAAGTAAATAGGGTTGTTGAATTGGTAAATGAAGAACATAACTGAATAAAAATAAGTGAAAACAAAAGAAGGGGAAATATGATGCCATTAAGCCATAGAATGGTAATCTCTTTTACTAAATGTATTAATTTGGAACGTGATTTTTTTATGTTTTACTTAATGTTACTTTTGTATTTTATGTTAACTTACACCAATTTTTACAGGCTATTGATTAAGAAGTTTGAAAGAAAAAAAATGCACATAGAATATCTAATACTTGAGTAAATTGCATGAATGGTCCTTCTCAGTTATCCCAAATTGCATCAACTATCCCTGATGGCTTCATATTACATTGAAACTCCATAACTAAGTTTTTTTTTTTTTTAATAACTTCTATTATAAACGAAATTTTAAAATAAAAAAATAAACTTCTTTTGCTCCGTTTAAATAACTAAATTTTTATAAGCTACTTTTTTAAAGTTCCGAACTTTTCTATAAACCTTTTTCCGTTAGAATTACAAAAAGTTTTATAAACTAAAATTTTAAAATATAAAAATTTAAATTACGAAAATCTGATAATTTTATTTTAATTACAAGAAACTGTAAAAAAAAATTCCGTCAAAACCAGAAATTAAAAAAAAAGAATTTTTTCAAAATATAATAAATTTAAAATTACGAAACTTTTAATAAACTTTTCTTTTGATAGACTTTTTTTGTTTGTTAAAAACTACAAATTTCTAACTTTCCTTTAATTACGATAGACTTGATATACTTTATAAACTATTATTTCATTACGATAAATTTATAACTTTTTTTCTCCGTTAGAACTACTACTTATTTTTTATAAACTAAATTTTCAAAATATAGAAAATTGAGGACTCACATTTTTTGTTACTGTTGGAAAATATTGTTGGCAAAATAACTTTTGACCAACTTTATACACAATTATGTATATGTATGTATCATATATATTAGTGATACTTTATATGTTCGCGTTCTTCTTGAAGAGAGCTTCGTAATGAGCCTTTATGTGTCCAAAATGAAGGTGATTTGAATGAGATATTGTGTCTCAAAGTTAGGCATTTAATACCATGCTTAAAGAGGAAAAATAGTTTATTTTTTGTCCCACATCCGTGGGATGAGTAAACTAGAAGGGAGTCTATTGTGTATAAATAGAGGCCTAATTCCGTAGGTTTTTCACACATCAAATCAATAAGTGTTATTATTGATTTCCAACATATGGAGTACGCATTTGTAAAGGTGAAATTCCGGGCAGTTTTGTTAAATCTGACAGTACAACTTACTGTTTCGGTTGTTGTACCCTGGGAAACAGACGGCAAATCTGTTTTAAGGGAAGCGTGTCAAACACGTGCCTCAGCTCTTTAGTGCTAAGCGTTTCTAACACGTATCTCGACTTGCTGGTGATTTAGTAAGTCTTTTCTTTATTTTATTGTTTTATTTAATTATCGTTTATAATTATGTCTGTGTTTGTTTTTCTGTTATTTAAATTCTGTTATTTAGTTCATGTTAATTTAGTTAATTTAATTAATTTTATTTATTTGATTTATAAATAAAAGTGTTATAGTTTCCCTACAGTCTTAAAACAGATTCCGTGTAACAGAATTAAACACTTTTTTGCTAAAATCATATTAATTTAATTAACAGATTTTTATACAAACTGTATTCTCTCGAAACCAAGATTGTGTTTCTTTGAGAAATGAGTTTCACGTAAACAAAATTTTAATTAACAGATCTGCTGTAACAGATTTATAAACGATTTTTAAAAAACAGTTTATCGTATTAGTTTGTGTTGAAATCATGATGAGTCTATTTTCAAACTGATCGTTTAGTTGTTTATTACATATGTTCTAGTTTTAACCTAGATTTAATAAAACCACGATTGAGTTTATTTGAATCAGATTTGGTATAATTTTGTATAAACCATGTCGAGTTTATTAGATACCAAATTGTTTTAATAGTTCTTAACTGTATTTCGTTAGAATATTCACAAGTTTACTTGTGGTAACACAATTGTGACCCTAGTGAATCTTGTAAATGTAATTGGTGCGCCAGTTACAGGATGATTGGAATCATGGTGAATTTAGATTCAATGAAACCAAGTGGAGTTTATTTGACACAAATCTCATAAAAGATAAGTTGCTATTTTATGAGATTATTAGAACGTATTCACTGATCTCATAAAATACAAGCTCTTATTTTATAAGACTTTTGAAACATGTTCAATGAAATCAAGAAGAATTTCTTTGAAACAAGAGGTTGACAATGGTATGAGTTATCATTAAATATCATATTATTAGTGGAATAGTTTTTTTGACTTGTGTAATTCATTGTAAATTGGACCGAGTTTAATTATAAACCATATATAATTCTTGAAACCTTGTTGTGTTTATAGATATATCTATAGAAACCTTGTCGAGTTTAAAGGTAAATCTATAGAAACTTTGTGGAGTTTCTTTAGAAGAATGGATCTACTGAAACCTTGTTAAGTTTCATTGTAGAAATAGATCATGTGAAGTTAAGATCTTCTGAATGAAGATTGACAACATAATATTACATATGTGTTTTTTGGTAAAACATTATGTTATAGCTGATATTTTCTTTAACTGTTTAGTTGAAAGACTTCCTTTAAAATGTGTTTTGTAAAACGGATCTTACAAAACGTTTGCGTTTTAACAAAAGTCGATGTAATTCGCTTTTGGTTAAGAAACACTATGTGATTTAGCACGTTGTTAATAGTACCAAAATTTGTGTCAACTAAATCATGTGACCTCTTAATAACATTCAGAATGTCACGAGTGACACCAAAGGGAGTCCGATACTTACTTGTATGGTATATGCTTTGAAGCATTCAGAAACTTGTTGTGCCATAACTATGCGTTATATGGTCTGAATGACATGAAAACTGAGGCCATGATGAAATCCAACCATAGCTAATGGTGCATTCGCACTTCAGTAACATGTCATGTATATGGTAATAAGAGTTTGATTAACTCTTATAATGCAGTTGAGAATGGAGAGAACGAGTTTGAGCAACACTCCAACTACGAATATCAAGGAAAAAAGAAGATGTGATTCACATTTGGAAAAGACACTAAGTTAACCAACGCTGTATGTGTCGGAGATTCAAAGGAATCTTATGTCCGGATGGTTGCTTAATGAAATTTGGCTTTCATATGTGTTTGAATCAAATAAAAATCGATTTAACGAATACATAGATTTAGTGCATACGGATTATGCCTTTAAAATGGTTAAGTTGATTATATTTTATAATGGTCATTTTAAATGTATGTTATGACTTACTTTGACATGTTTTAAATTTTTACTCAACATGTTGTCCAATTAAACCAAATTGGATACCCATTTTTGCATTGACACGGATTACAAAATCAAAACTTACGTTGAACCTAAATTGATAATTCTTTTCTCTTGGTTGAACAGAAATAACCAAAAACCTTGATATGATTCACATGGTTTTATGTGAGTTGGAATTGATACCTACTAAGGTAGAGAGTATCGTGTACTTCATCATATTGTCTGAATGTGGTACAAAATATTGCTATTTACACTTACTTGAGAGTAAGGATATAGACAAGCTTGATCTATATACATAAGTTGAGAACTAACTTATTATCGATAATAAGGTGATTCGAAGTTATTGGATGTGAATATGTGTCTCCATTTCTAAATTTTTATGCTAAACTTAGAATAAGACACAAATTCATTGTTCTTGATAGAGAAAATAATTGTGCCTTAGAAGAAATTGTTAATGTCATGTTCTTAAGTCCAGGTTTAAACCATGACATGTGGGGGAAAGCGATTATATCGATTACTTATCTTTTAGATAAGATCCCTTGTAAATAAAATAAGATACTTCGTACGAACTATGAGTGAGAAGAAAACTATCTTACAAGTACTTACAAATGTGGGGGATATCTAGCTAAGATATCCATATGAAATTCATGGTTCGAAAGATTGGACCTAAACCCATGGATTGTTTGTTCACAGTATTTTTTATGAATAGCAGGGCTTATCGTTTCATTGTACATGAATCGAAAATAGACATAGTAATGGATTTAAGGAATGATTCATTCTTCGGATATATATTCCTTGTTTACGAAGGAAATTGAAAGATTATCTAGAATAGATCACGAGATTGTCCAAGGTCAGAGACAACGAGATGATATTGATCTCTTAGAAGAGAGACAAGATTGACCCAAGAAGAGGTTAAACCTATAAGAAACAAAATGGCATGAACCGAGAGATTGGTTAGATTCGGTTTGTGTTTCTTTTATGGTAAAAAAAATGAAAAAATAAGTCTACTTCTTTTTTAGAAGCAGTAACTTCTTTGAAAGGGTATCAATAGAAAAAAGCCTTTAAAAGTGAAATAGATTATATTTTACAAAAGTAAAAATAGAAGCTCGTGGATGTACCTTAAGTTGTAAACCACTAGGCTATAAATGGATCTTCAAAAAGCAGATAAAGGTCGATGTCACCATTGATATGTGCAAAGCAAGATTAGTAATCAAAGAATTTATACAACAAGAAGGACTATCTTCCTTTGATGCTTACTCGCATGTTACACGAATAACCTCAATTATGATGCTACTTTATTTCCGCATTAAGAAATTTCAAAAGTTTCTTATGTGGATGTGAAAACGATATTTCTAAACAAGGATTTAGAAAAGGAACTATACATGAACCAGCCTGAGGGTTTCATGGTTCCTATGCTAGAGAGAAAAGTTTGTAGGCTAATTAAGTCATTATATGGTTTAAGACAAGCTATCAAACAATGACATCAAACTTTTTGACCATATCATGTCATAATGTGGATTCAAAAGTAATGTATGTATGTGTGTTCAATAGTAAATATGTACTCTTGTGTTTATACATAGATGGTATACTTATCACTAGAAGTGATAACAAGATGAATAAATCCACTAATGATATGTTGGAGTCAAGATTTGACATGAACTTCATTAGTTATTCGGTTTGTTTTGAACCCATATGGATTTGTTTTAAAGTTAAACATTAAGATAACAATGTTATTGAGAGGTTCAATGTGGGGGATTCCGGCCTAGCTAGATTCCAATGACATCTTTTTAAATCTATTTGAAATAGAGGTAAAGGTGTTGCCCATTTTGAATACTCAAAGAATATTGAGCATCTTATGTGTCTAATGAAGTGTGTATCATCTGATTTTGAACTTATAATCAGGCAAGCAGATATATTAGTAATTCAAGTGGGGACCATTTGAATAAGTATTACTTGAGTACTATGATACTAATACTATTGCATTATAGAATATATCCTACTACTATCAAGTGATAAAGTAATGCAAATAGATTCTTACATATAAGAATCTAGATCCACTAGAGCGGATGTATTTATCCTAAGTGGAAAGCTATGACTTAGAAATCTTGAAAGTATTTCAAAGAGACAATTATAGCTAAATCTATGAAGAAATATGAATTTATTATTTGAGATAAATTTATAGAATATGCAGGAAAGTTTACGCTAATTCGTAAAGGACATACCAAGATGGCGTATGCCGGTGACGGCCATGTCACAAGTGTAAAACGGTAAGTCGAGACATATCCATCATAGATTGTGATTGTTGCGACAACTACTCTCAACTAGAGTTATCACCATTGACTACGTAACGTCAAAGGATAACATCGCGGATCCACTTACGAATGGCTTAAGCAGAGAGTTAGTTAGTGAGTCATCTAAAGGAATGGGACTAAATCCCTTGAAGGAATGAGTTTCTATGAAGGAAAACCTAACCCACTTGACTGGAGATCCCAAGATCTGGGTTCAACAGGACAACCTAATCATTGAAATGTGAAGGAAGTCACGTCAATGTGGGAGAGTTACTTAATACAGTAACTTTCCTAATCCATTCCAAGAACAATGTGACTTATTGAGAGGTTAAACATATGGCTTAAATGATTCAGGATGAAATCATAAAGCATGACGATTCAAGATGAAATCCTAAAACATATGTGTTTAATGATTCAAGATGAAATCACCTATGTGAGAGAGAGAGAAGTAGGGGTCGCTTCGAAGAAAATTGTGGGGGCACAATTTCTAAGAGCTGTTGCGGAACCAGGCTAGTGTTCATGACCATAACGAACACGACTATAAGGACTTGACAATGTCAGGGAGAGTCTTGTGTGAGTGTGTATTGTCGTCTACGTAAACAAAGGCTAAGTTCAAAGACATCGCGTCTACTTAGATCTAGGAGACTAAGTGCATCTCACAAGAGAAGGTTCAAAGGGTCACACGTACCTATCCTATGCAAGATTCAACTGTTGGAATTTTATTGAAACTTTTGTGTGTTACAACCGATCTCTATTCATGTGGGGGATTGTTGGAAAATATTATTGGCAAAATAACTTTTGACCAACTTTGGACACAATTATGTATATGTATGTATCATATATATTAGTGATACTTTATAGGTCCGCGTTCTCCTTGAAGAGAGCTTCGCAATGAGCCTTTATGTGTCCAAAATAAAGGTGATTTGAATGACATATCTTGTCTCAAAATTGGGCATTTGATACCATGCTTAAAGAGGAAAAATAGTTTATTTTTTGTCCCACGTCGGTGGGATGAGTAAACTGGAAGGGAGTCTATTGTGTATAAATAGAGGCCTAATTCCATAGCTTTTTCACACATCAAATCAATAAGTATTATTATTGATTTCCAACATATGGAGTACGCATTTGCAAAGGTGAAATTTCGGGCAGTTTTGTTAAGTCCGACAGTACAACTTATTGTTTCGGCTGTTGTACCTGAGAAACAGACGGCGAATATGTTTTAAGGGAAGCGTGTCAAACACGTGCCTCAACTTTTTAGTGCTAAGCGTGTCTAACACGTATCTCAACTTGCTGGTGATTTAGTAAGTCTTTGCTTTATTTTATTGCTTTATTTAATTATCGTTTATAATTATGTCTGTGTTTATTTTTCTGTTATTTATATTATGTTATTTAGTTTATGTTAATTTAATTAATTTTATTTATTTGATTTATAAATAAAAGTGTTATAATTTCCCTACAGTTATAAGATCTTTCAATTATGAGAAGTTTATAATCTTTTTTTACTTAAAACTACGAATTTTTTCTAAACTATATTTTCAAATTATAAAAATTATAAAATTCCAAATTGTTTTATAAATTTTTTAATTGCGAGAAATTTGTAATATTATTTTGTCCATTAAAACTGAGAAAATTTTATAAACTAAAGTTTTAAAATATAAAAAACTTAAATTTCAAATTTTTATAAACTTATTTTCTTTAGTTACGAGATATTTTATCAACTTTTTTTTGCGGTAAATCTACGAAATTTTATAAACTTATTTACAAATAAATTCTAAACTCATTGTCCAAAGTAGAAATAAAAACTTTAAAATTAAGAAAAAATTAAATAATTTTTTCCCCTTCAAATTATATCCATTAAAACTAAAACAATTACATTAGGGACTGTAAATGGAATTTTGGAAGGACACAAAAAAAATCCATATAATTTACACCTAATATTTTAAATAAAATTTATGCTAGTTCCGGTAAAATAGGTTTAATGAATTAATGGTAAAACTTAACGCGAAACACGAAGGTACATAACATTAAGCGAAACATAAAAAAAATACACGTGTCAAATTAGAAAAGTACGTTGTTATTTTAAAACTTAATCACGGATATGATAGGAGTTGAAAAAAAAGTATTAGTGGAGTTACAATAAATGAGTTAGCTTGTCATGTTTTTCATTTTCATTCTTTTTACTTTTCTTGAATAAATTTGAAATTGATTGTAGCTTTACCTTTTATTGAATACATTGTACACACAGGAAAAAGAGAAACGTATACACTTAATTTAGAATAAACTAAATCAACCAATCACAATCATCCATTTTTATCATATAACAAAAAAACTCATTTTTTAAAAATTAAATATCTCATAAATCGTTCATCGTTACGTAAAACAAAACATATTATCACGATGAAAATTAAATCATTTATCTTTCAAGGGGCACATGTATATACTTTCAACGAACTTTTTTTCGATTTTTTTCTTAAGTCACGTCTGAGAGAATCATATATGATTCGTGACGAATCATATATTATTCTCTCATACGTGACTTAAGAAAAAAAGTCAAAAAAAAGTTCATCGAAAATATATACATGTGCCCCTATGTAACACCCCATTTTGATAAATGGAATATCACAGGATAATTATGGCGTGTCATCAAAGCATGCAAGGTAAAATGTACTAATCATACATGACCAAAGGGAAAACCGGAATCAAACTTCGGTTCCTAAACATAAGCCCAAAACATAATGAGAGTAAATGAAATAAGGAAGGACTAAAAAAGCATAAATAAATGAAGGCAAAAAGGAGAAGAAGTCTCAGGTAGATTCCATCCTTTGCACGCTCTCAAAATGCTCAATTCTGACCTTGGGTATCTGCCGTTTTGGGACATGGAAAGAAAGTAACAGCTGAGTAAAACGCCCAGTGAATGAATATATGACATAGCATGAATGACAAAACATAGTAAAGAACTATAACGCATGAAGAGCAACGGAAATGATTAAGTACTAGAAAAAACCTAGGTGTATAACATGTTTTATTGGTTTAGTTCTGAAAACATAGCTTATGTTTACTTATGAAAAATTATATTAGTTTAATATACCAATAGCCAATATAGGTCATGAGGTCAACAACGTGCATGAATACTTGGAGGGGTGACCTCGTCGTACAATTAGAGGGGATGCCTCTAATTAATATGGTTTGGGTAGGAGGGATCAGCTCCTTGTGAAGGATGCAAGGCACACACCACATTCACCATGAAAATCCTGACTGAAACTGTAACTAGGATGCATCCATACGCCCCACATGATAATATAATAGTAATAAAGGCCAAATAAACTGAAAGGGATGCCACGAGCTATCACTCCGCCGTGGTGAAGTCATAACACTGGTGTCTCCAGTGTTATGGTTATGGTACCTCCATAACTAGGTGAAAATGGCATGCATGTATATGGCTAAGGTAACTAACAAAACATAATCATTTAAATATGTAACTACTGGGAAAACAGTTGGCTGCCTATGGGAAATCCTAATAAAGGAAGAGATTGTCCTTGCTGAAAGACGGGAAATCCGTACCTTGTGTCCAGTAGAAGCTAACGAAAACGCTGAAGAACCTACTCCGCCTTGACGGATAATACTACATAAGAATAGGGACGTGAATGAGTTGTCTGAGATACATGTGTTTGACTGGTTCCGTGTGTTATTAACTTATTATTCGTGTTCTGCCATGTTTTAACAGTTTTAAGTATTAACTATAGTTATTCTTGTATTCTGTTGTTTACTATTCATAATTATAATACTTGTATTGTAATACTAAGTAACTTCCTAAAAAAATAACAAATTTCCTAAAATAGAAAGTTTCCAAAATAGTAAGTTTCTAAAAATAGAAAGTTTCCAAAAATAGAATAAGCTAATTAATAAGTCCAAAGTATAAGTTTAAGCTTATTGGTAATATACTATAAGTCATGGAATAAATAGTATAGCTTATTATGTAAATGTGATTAATTAATAAACTATAGGTTATATGATTTAATTAAATAAAACATAATTTAATTAAATTAGTCTAAATGAAATACTTAGGTTAAACATGTATTATTAAACTTAATAATTATAACCTAAGTCATGTTTTAATTAAAATAATAGTCATGTATTAATTTAATTAACTAGGCCTAAAAACTGATTTATAATAGTCCCGAACCCGCACCCATGAACTAAAAATACCCGAGACCAAAATGCCTAGCCGAACACCGCCCAGCTGGCGGCTAATCCCACGGCCAGTGGCTAACCCGGCTAGTCGGTTGCCACTGCTTGACCATAAATCCCACCGGCTGTAGCCGGTGGTTCCCCCTGCTTGGCTCGGCTAGCCACTGATCAAACAAAACACACCCGGGCTTGCGTCGGGGTTCCCACTGCTTAACCCAACGCTACCCCGGCATCAGCCGGGGTTCCCTTTTCTTGTGGCCGACTGAACATAACCAAAACTGAGACCTTAAGGTCTCGGCTGGTGGTACAAATAATTCCACCGAGACCCTTGGGGTCTCGGTTTAACCTTCGGCCGAGCCAAACAACAAACCAAACCAACCTAGTATCCTTGTTTAATCTTTTATAACACATGGTTTCATGATTTGATTTTCAATGATTAATAACATATGATCTTGATTAAATAAAATAATAAAAGATTAAGGTAATGGGTATACCGAATGCGTGAATGAAAAGGTTTAGGAAGATGAACACAAACACGTAACATTCCATGATCAAAATATCAAAATCGACCAAACACTCTTGGTGTTCTTGTGTAGCCGGTGGCAAGGAGGAAGGAGCATGTAGGGTTTCTTTTGTTTTCTTGAAAATAATAATGTGACAAATCCCTTGGAAGTGTAATTAGTTTATGATAATTATTGGGTCATGGGCCAAAAGGCCCTTCTCCTTGTTCCTCATGTTATGCCGCGGCCAACTAAGCCCATAAGGCAAAATCATATGATTTCTAGTGTCTAAATATTATTCGTGTATTATAGTGTTCAAGTGTCGTGAGTTATATGTCGTGATAATGTCACATTTATAATATACGTAAATACTTGTTATTTTATGTCGCGGCACGTGTAATATATTATAAATGGAAAGTTTTAATTTAATCGTATTTTCGTGTATTTACTGTTCATGTTTACTATTCATGGTATTTTAATGCGGGTTTTACAACTCTTCCCCTCTAAAAGAACTATTCGTCCTCGAATTAGGGTCGTGACAGTGTTGTGGATAATGCAAATTCTTCCCCTCTAAAAGGATCTATCTTCCTCGAATTAAGAGTAAGATAAACTGATGGAGTTGTAAGGACTGAAGATACACAAAACTAAAAGGACATGTAAGTTGAAAGGACATAGATATGATATGATTGGAAAGGACATGGAACGTGACATGATTGGAACGAATATATCTAACTCATGGACCGTAAAGAGGATAAGAATCCAAATGGACTCCTCCGTTTGGAAGTGGCTTCCCATTCGGAACGATCTTCTAACTGGTCTTGGCGAGAATTAATAATATTGATCTTCATGACTCTGTCTTGATGATACAGAAAGTTTCTAGTTCACCAACGTGAGATGGGTTCTCATGAGTCTGATCGAATGGCTAAGAAATAACGTATAAGGATAATAAAACGTTACGATACGAAATAATCTAGAATAATGACTTGAGAAACATCTTAGAAAGGATGTACGAGACGTAATTCGTGAACAATTTTGAACGTGATACGTGAGCAATTGTGAACGTGATACGTGGAGATATGGTAAATGTAACATGGGAAACATATGGTGGACGTGATACGTGCAACATATCATGAACATGGAATAACTGAGGAGGTAACGTCAAACGGTACGAGGTAAGAAGTAAAATGTAACGTGAAGCGTCAGCCTGAAGATGAAAAGTTTATTAAACTCGAGTCTGGTCTCCCAAGCTTTCTATAAACTTTCCAGAACAAAAGTGAGACTCAAATCGTAAGCTAGAATATGTTCATGAACGTGAATAGTGTCATGAACGTAAATGCGAAAGCAAACGTAAAATTTAGCAAGGACGTGAACGTAATGATGCATGCGTACACGAGTCTTCATTTGAACTGATAGCTGAGAGAGTGCCCAGTGATCGTGCGATCTCTGGCTGGAAATGTCTGTTAATCTGCTAGCTGTGAAATCCTTACGGATGAAAGGATTTTGCAGACTTGGTCAAATGGTTAAAAACAACCCAGATAGCATCATGCTTCTTCTGAGCTTGCGATAGTCTGGTAACAATTCCATAGAGGTCTTTCCCTTCTCCGTTACACAATTTCCAAGGGTGGAAATAACTCCTGCCATGTTGGTGTTCTATCTTAACCTGCCGGTATGGAAGATACTTAGATATGAACTTAAATGTATCTTGCTTCATAGAAACTGGATACATAGAAATTTGGAAAACTGGGAGTCTTAGTAATTTAGACTTCTTTTAGCGTAGGATCCCTTGGAACACATAATTTAGTGTATGACTCCCTCCTTTAAGCGTAAGTGGAATCATGGTAATATTAATCGTGAGAATCAATGTGATTCAGCGTGTTACTGAAATCAACCAGGAAAATTTCAGGGTTAAATTTCTTCTGTCATATAATTTGCAACATAGCGCAAATAGGGTCTTCATATCCTTCTATAGGCTTAGAGAAGATTGGATTGTAAATGATAAAACAATAATGAATTCGTTTATGAGTTCCTGGGGAAACTCTATCCATCATATCCATAATGCTACTGGAGCATTCATGAGACTGAACAAAATTATGAATTTACCATGACCACATCGTGTGCGAAAAGCAGTCATGGAAATGTCCTACTTCTTCACTCTTCACTGTTGTCAGCATGATTGTAAATTGTTCTTGGAAAAGTGCTTAGCACTCTGTAATGGATCATATACGTCGTCAATACGTGGAGGGAATTAACGGTCATGAATGGTGATTTGTTTATATCGACAGTGGTCGACACATAATCTCATGTTACCGTCCTTCTTCTCGATACAGAACCGATGTACACCAGGGTGATGCACCTGATGGTAGAACCTTGTTCAGGCATCTCTGTAGCCTTATCCTTAAACTCTTCTAGCTCCAGAGGGCCATGCGATGAAGAGCCTTGGAAACTGGTTCTGCTCCCTAATCTGCTTGATGTTATATTCCACCTGGCAGATAAGAAGTATATCTGGAGGTTCTTCTGAAATCTTATCTGGAAATTCTTGAAATAATCAATTGATTCTAGATAAAAGGGAGTTTCAAAAGTCATGTCATAATGATAGCTAGAAAAATCTTCGCAGCCATGGAATGACAATCACATGCTAGTAAAACATAAATGACTAGTACAAATTTTTCTGATGGAAAACCATGTTGAATACATTCAGGAGCCTGAACATCGCTGTATATAATCTGATATGAGTGGCGGTCTATCGCAGCATGGGTTGCTGTTCATAGTCCATAACAAGAATCATATTTAACTCACCTCTGTCCGAGGGAAGTGCGTTAGTTGATTGGATCTTATCGTCCTACTGGAATGAATGAGTTCGTACACACGGATGATAATGAATGGCGTCTTTATGAAATATGAGACCAACAAATGAAAGTGACATGGTAATATATGAGGTAAAAACGTTGCAGGTTCCTACTGAATGTGCTTCACCTGCCTCCCGCAGAACGAACACTGCATGCTCAAACGTGAACAACCCTCCGGTGATGAGGCTGAAGTTCTTATAACCCGATTTATTCATGGCACAAGAGAATTGTTATACCCCTTAGAGGATATTCTGAATTACGTAGGGCTATTCTAGATGGTAAATGTGAGTCATGTGTCATGACTCGTGTCTTCAGAAGATATGCGTATGACATGTGTCTTGACTGGTGTCTTGACATGGGTCTAGAGATGTAAAACAATGAAATTTAGATTCTTAGGTCATCATGCCAGAATTTGGCGGATCGGTTGGACTGCTAATCCTTTGTATTCCTGATCACGTGCGTGACCAGAGTTTCTACCGTTATTGCCAGAGTATTTGCTGTCACGATAGTTGTTACTACCTCCTTGCCGGTCAGTTTCATGACAGCCATTATTATGACTATGATTCATGTACTTTCAGATGAATGGCCGGCTGGTACCGTTTCCCACTCGTATGCTGGAAGAACAACTGGATGGCACGTGATGTGTATCTGATAAGATAAAGATGTGAAATGAAATGGCATTTTTGGTGGATGAAATTTAAATTTCAAATCTGATTGCTCCGATCTGTCGCCTTCGTCTTTTCTTTGTAGAGTCTCCATGCTAAGAGTTGTATCATCTTTTAAGCAACCTCGGTGAGAAGAAAAAAATGTATGAGAAAATTGAAAATGGATTAGTACCCCACATGGAGTGCGGTAACTGAAATATGTCTGAGTATGGTACATGGAGTAAACATGGAACATGGTACATGGAGTACACATGGGATTCACATGAGGTGATCAATACGTTGTCAATCATCTGACATGATCAGAGTAAGGTAAATGATTAAGTGGGTACAAATCAAACTGAATAGAACAACATAATAATATAGCTAATTTAGCGAAGACATAATCCCAGTTGCGTAGAAAACACAAAAACATGGTTAAATGGAATCGAATGATTGCCAGCATGAATACATGATTAATGAAAACCAACAATGACTACCATGAAAGCATGATTTAAATACAGTCCATTAATGACTAGCATAAGGGCGAATTCAACACGGGAAACATGAAACCAAATTTGCATATTGGAACATGAAACATAATCAACATGAAAACAAGGTTAACCATGATAGTATGACAACATAACCTAAGTAAGGAAACGTAACAATAAATGAGAGTACATGAAAAGTTATGAATGCAATGAAATAAATTTTGAGAATCGATCTTGTGGACGACTATGAGTCGTTTCACAATGCAAAACTATGCAACATAAATGGTAAGTCTAACACAATATAACGTGACCTAAACATAAAAGATGCATGAAATAATTTTTAAATCATGAAACAGTTTATAATGCATGAAACAGTTTAAAATGGATGGTTAATAAATATGATGATATGTACATGAGTGAATGCCTATGGGTCGGTTCACAAAACAAAAGGCAAGTGTGGACGCCAATGGGTCGGTCCACTAAACAACAAAAGTTTCGATAAAAGAACATGCGACTAAATAGGGCAAGTCCTGTACCAACCATTACTTAGTCATAATTCTTGCGACAATGATATGAATGCATGAAATGAATACATGAAATGAAAATGAAATGAATGCATGAAAAACCAACTGTCAAAACCTAACAGAAACGTGCGACTAAGTATGAACTACTGTGATTCAGTTCATACTAGTCAACATTCACAAGAAACATCATGCATAAAACAATGACATGTAACTAAGTATGGATGACGGTTGTTCAATCCATATTAGTAAGACAATTTCGAAGAAAACATTATGGTTAAAACAACGAGGTTCTGAAAATATCAATACGTGGAAATCAGACGTAGGCTTGGAAAGATCCTGGTGACTACCTACTAGTCACAGGTCAAGTTGAGAGCCTAAAGGTCGAAACCTAGGGCTCTGATACCATAATTGTAACACCCCATTTTGATAAATGGAATATCACAGGATAATGATGAGGTGTCATCAAAGCATGCAAGGTAAAATGTACTACTCATACATGACCAAAGGGAAAACCAGAATTAAACTTCGGTTCCCAAACATAAGCCCAAGACATAATGAGAGTAAATGAAATAAGGAAGAACTAAACAAGCATAAATAAATGAAGGCAAAAAGGAGAATAAGTCTTAGGTAGCTTCCATCCTTTGCACGCTCTCCAAATGCTCAATTTTTACCTTGGGTACCTACCGTTTTGGGACATGGAAAGAAAGTAACGGCTGAGCAAAACGGCCAGTAAACGAATATATGACATAGCATGAATGACAAAACATAGTAAAGAACTATAACGCATGAATAGCAGCGGAAATGATTAACTCCTGGAAAAAACCTAGGCGTATAACATGTTTTACTCGTTTAGTTCTGAAAACATAGCTTATGTTTACTTATGAAAATTTGTATTAGTTTAATATACCAAAAGCAAATATAGGTCATGAAGTCAACAACGTGCATGAATACTTGGAGGGGTGACCTCGTCATGCAATTAGAGGGGTGCCTCTAATTAATATGGTCTGGATAAGAGGGATCAACTCCTTATGAAGGATGCAAGGCACACACCACATTCACCATGAAAATCCTGATTGAAACTGTTACTAGGATGCACCCATACGCCCCACATGATAATATAATAGTAATAAAGTCCAAATAAACTGAAAGGGACGCCACGAGCTATCACTCCGCGATGGTGAAGTCATAACACTGGTACCTCCATAACTAGGTAAAACTGGCATGCATGTATATAGCTAAGGTAACTAATAAAACATAAGCATTTAAATCTGTAACGATTGGGAAAACAGTTGGCTGCATACGAGAAATCCTATTAAAGGAAGAGATTGTCCTTACTGTAAGACGGGAAATCCGTACCTTGTTTCCAGTAGAAGCTAACGGAAACGCTGAAGTACCTACTCCGCCTTGACGGATAATAATACATAAGAATAGGGACGTGTATGAGTTGTCTGAGATACATGTGTATGACAGGTTCTGTGTGTTCTTAACTTATTATTCATGTTCAACCATGTTTTAACTGTTTTAAGTATTAATTGTAGTTTTTCTTGTATTCTGTTGTTTACTATCCATGTAATAAGGTATTATAATACTTGTATTGTAATAATAAGTAACTTCCTAAAAAAATAACAGGTTTCCTAAAATAGAAAGTTTCCAAAATAGTAAGTTTCCAAAAATAGAAAGTTTCCAAAAATAGAATAAGCTGATTAATAAGTCCAAAATATAAGTTTAAGCTTATTGGTAAAATACTATAAGTCATGGATTAAATAGTATAGCTTATTAAGTAAATGTCATGATTAATTAATAAATTATAGGTTATATGATTTAATTAAATAAAACATGATTTAATTAAATTAGTGTAAATAAAATACTTAGGTTAAACATGTATTATTAAACTTAATAATTATAACCTAAGTCATGTTTTAATTAAAATAATAGTCATGTATTAAATTAATTAACTAAGCATAAAAACTGATTTATAATAGTCCCGAACCCGCACCCGTGAATTAAAAATACCCGAGACCAAAATGCCTAGCCTAACACCGCCCAACCGACGGCTAAACCCACGGCCAGTGGCTAACCCGGCTAGCCGGTTGCCACTGCTTGACCACAAATCCCACCGGCTGTAGCCAGTGGTTCCCCTGCTTGGTTCGGCTAGCCACTGATCAAACAAAACACACCACGGTTTACGTCGGGGTTCCCACTGCTTAACCGAACGCCACCCCGGCATCAGCCAGGTTCCTTTTTCTTGCGGCCGACTGAACATAACCAACACTGAGACCTTAAGGTCTCGGCTGGTGGTACAAATAGATCCACCGAGACCCTAGGGGTCTCGGTTTAACCTTCGGCTGAGCCAAACAACAAACCAAACCAACCTAGTATCCTTATTTAATCTTTTATAACACATGGTTTCATGATTTGATTTTCAAAGATTAATAACATATGATCTTGATTAAATAAAATAATAAAAGATTAAGGTAATGGGTATACCGAATTCGTGAATTAAAAGGTTTAGGAAGATGAACACAAACACGTAACATTCCATGATCAAAATATCAATATTGATCAAACACTCTTGGTATTCTTGTGTAGCCGGTGGCAAGGAGGAAGGAGAAGGTAGGGTTTCTTTTGTTTTCTTGAAAATAATAATGTGACAAATCCCTTGGAAGTGTAATTAGTTTATGGTAATTATTGGGTCATGGGCCAAAAGGCCCTTCTCCTTGTTCCTCATGTTATGTCGCGGCCAACTAAGCCCATATGGCAAAATCATATGATTTATAGTGTCTAAATTTTATTTGTTGGGAATAAAATTGACCAAGTCCCTAAACGCTGACAAGAGGAACTTGGGCGCTGACAAGAAGAATTGAGGCGCTGACAGGTGAGCCGCTGATAAGAATTATCAAGGCGTTGACAAGAAGAATCATTACATAAAGACAAGGACTAAATCTGCCAATGATGAATTCTTCAAGCTGATAGACAAAATATGAAGATAAGAATTCAGAATATATACTTAAATGTTTAAAAGATTTAGTCAATAAGTTATTTGAGTATGTTTATCTTGTGTCTCTTCCTAAAATAGTTGATCATAGCTTTTTGTACAAGGCTCCTTAAACCTATAAAAGAAGGCCTTAGGGTTAGACATAAGACACATCTTTTTCACACACCTCTTCTACATATCTCATAACACTTTCATTGTAAGCAAGTTCGATTCAATCAATCAAGTGAAAGTTTGTTTTACAACTGTCTGTGTGTTCTTGTTTAAGTATTAATTCTGCATAATACTTTAATTGTTTTATACACAACAAAGTTTCTCTACGTGTATAACTTGATCTAATCTCGTTTACACAAGCTAAATCGATCTAAGTTTAGGATCAACAAGTGGTATTAGAGCTTGTTGAGAAACTTTGATTTGAAGAACGAAATCCAATATCGTGAGGTGAACCAGACTAAGGAAGAAGGTGAAGAAGAATCTAATGATGTTTTCAGTTAAGGCCACGTCTACTTCAAGTTCCACAAGTTCCAATTCTTCTTCATGTTCGGATAATAAGGTATGTGATGACTCTTCTTGTAGGTTAAATACTGAAAGAGTTAATAAAGAAGTTTTAAGATTGTTATTAGATGTGAGTACTAAGAGATACAAGTTGTCTAACTATCAACTTGCTCTTACTCAAACTGAAAAAACTGTAGCTGAGTATAAGAAAATGGAGTTTGACCTAAAAGATAAAATAAATATCTTAAAACATGATTTAGATGCTAGTACTGATATTAGAAACATCATGGAAAGGGTCAATCCTGAATTACATGCTAAGTTAGATCAAGAATAAGGATAATGTAGACCTTAAAATTCAGAGATTTGATAAGGCCTCACAAACCCTAAGAGAATGTATTAGTAAACAAAGGGATTCTAGGGACATGACTGGGATTGGGATGAAAGAGTATGCTGGTGTTCCACCACCAGCTGGGGACTTCTATGGTGTCCAAAGAAAGGACTTATCTTGGACTGGTTTACCAGAACTCCAAGAAGAGGAATTTATTCCTCCACCTAGAGTCCTTTTCCTAGTTGAGGAATATCAACAAAAGGTTATTGACCTATAAGAGTGGAAGAAGGCCAATCCCACTTTTTTTGTTAAGGGTGGGATGCTTAGTGAGAGTCCATTTGTGCCTACATCCATTGAGAGTCCAGTAGTATCTACACCTATCACTGTGACCAATCCCATCACTGGAAAAGCTGTTAATCTTAGCTCCCCAATTAAGAAACAACCTAGTGTTAAATACGCTGAAATGTATAGGAAACCTAGGTCATTCAAAAGCCAAGCAAGTGTTAATGGGACAGGGTTTTATCAGTCTAAGCCTAAGTTTGTGTCCAAAAAGGCTTGTTAATCATGTGGGAGCTTCTCACATTTGGCCTATAATTGTATAAGTGAATACAATTCATTCATTGACAATAGGTCATCCAATGTCAACCATATACCTTTTTTCCACACTAGACCACAGGCTACTAGACCAACTCCTTTTCTTCTCTAAGGCAGCTAATAGCCATGGACAAAGGCCCTTTCAAAAGACCAACACTTGGTCAAACAGACAGTATGTTCCTGTAGCAAACCCTAATTTGGGCGCTGATAGGAACAAATTCAGCGCTGACAAGAAAAAATTCAGCGCTGATAGGAACAAATTCAGCACTCACAAGAAAAAAATTCAGCGTTGACAGGAACAAATTCAACGCTGATAGGCACAAATACAGCGCTGACAGCTCCAAGTTTGGTATGAGACCTTATTTAAGACCATATAAACAAAGATACTTGGTTAATAAGGGTCAATGGTCTAAAACATCATCCCACTTAACATGGAAACCTAAACAAGAGCAAAAGTCCAATTTTAATGGTATTTCAATGAGTTGCAATAGATTTAAATATCTTGATAAGGTCATTACTAGACTCATTGGAACAAATTGGGTGATTAGGTCCCAAAGGGATGAACAGGGATTTGTGGTAAAGAATAAGTCCACTCTATTTGAACAACTAGACAGATCCCAGTCTAACAAGGCTTGGATCTCCAAAGAAAACTAATTTGTTTTCGTTTTGAGCAGCCTATCCAAAAGCAGGTTAATGATCAAGGATATTGGGATAGTGGATGCTCAAGGAACATGCATTGTTGGTCTTTCCACTGTTATTATTTTTCTCTACTGACATGTTATCTCTACCCATTATTGTGGGAAAGGGTGGTTTTTGTCTAACTATGCAGGAATGTGGAGCTACATTTGGATGGATACAGAGTTGCAAACTTTTATTTATGATGGTTGGAATGTTTACATTCTTATCTTGAGATAAAATTTTGCTTCTTCACATATAATGATTTGTATGCTTCTGTTAAGGGGAGGTAAACCTTTAGGTTTTTGGGTACTCTTAGAGCACTCTTGCACAATTCTAGATTGTGTCCACTGGTGAGTACGATTTAGTTTTCTAATTCGTGAGGCACTGTAGCATGCAAAGTTGATATATTGTGCATGTTGCCAAGACATTTGACCTAGATTTGGGTTTGGTCGGTTGGGAGACTTTGGGTATATGTTTGGGTTACTTGGGGAGTTGCAAAGGTTTTATATGAGTTAACTTTCTCTTTGGGGAATTTGTGAACAAAGGACTCTAGAGTTCATGTGTGTCTATCATGCTTGTGCGTGAGTGTATGCATGAACAGTGTTTGTCACTCTTGCTTATTAGAGACTGGTTAATTTCCTTAGGATTATTACCTTTGTTTATGTTCTAAATAAAGTTTTCCATTCGCAAGTCCATTTTATGCTATGACATCTTAGTTGGTGTCATTTATAAACTTATTTATAGACCCAAAACGTTTCATCACCCTTTCATTTTTCAAATTTTTGGATATCTGGAAGCCTAATGATCATTGAGATGTTTTTCCTAGTGATTGACATCTAGTAGCAGCAGAGATCACTTTCACAAGGGTGTATAGTGTTATGGAGATGGCTGAGACTATTGGCACTAGCTTTAATGCATGTTAAGTCAGTCTTATCATTAGTAAGTCCATCCCTATGTCCT
Source organism: Glebionis coronaria (assembly GCA_025667525.1). Classification (NCBI taxonomy): domain Eukaryota; kingdom Viridiplantae; phylum Streptophyta; class Magnoliopsida; order Asterales; family Asteraceae; genus Glebionis; species Glebionis coronaria. The sequence goes on along the minus strand of JANFOE010000322.1, from coordinate 1,345,841 downwards.
ATGAATCAACATTGAGGATTCATTTCCCGAATGTGGATGAGGACAGTATGAAACCTTTGATATTAATGGAATTGATGAAAATCTGTATTAGCTTGTAAAAGCATATTACAGAAATGGTACAAATTGTCAAGGATCACTGTTTTGAACTGATATACTTGTTGTTTTGGAAGCTGATATGAAGCTTTGGAGGATATTCATGGTCCCGTCCTTTGATACTAATCTTGGAGAGGAGTCTTAAAAAGGGGAGGAGTAATTGAATTTGAGTGACAAATGTTATAGAAAAGGCTCCAAAAGACTCTATAGATGTATTGCAGAAGATGATTAAGATCAAGTTTGAGTGTTGACTTTTTGAGGTTTATTCATACTCAAATTCAAGGATAGAGCATGTTTGTAAGAATCCTCTCTGTATGTTTTATTTTATTCAGAAACTTGATTACTAGAGTAGATATCAAGTTTAGGGGAGGATTGTTGGGAATAAAATTGACCAAGTCCCTAGACGCTGACAAGAGGAACTTGGGCGCTGACAAGAAGAATTGAGGCGCTGACAGGTGAGACGCTGATAAGAATTATCAAGGCGTTGACAAGAAGAATCATTACATAAAGACAAGGATTAAATCTGCACATGATGAATTCTTCAAGCTGATGGACAAAATATGAAGATAAGAATTCAGAATATATTCTTAAATGTTTAAAAGATTTAGTCAATAAGTTATTTGAGTATGTTTATCTTGTGTCTCTTCCTAAAATAGTTGATCATACCTTTTTGTACAAGGCTCCTTAAACCTATAAAAGGAGGCCTTAGGGTTAGACATAAGACATATTTTTTTCACACACCTCTTCTACATATCTCATAACACTTTCATTGTAAGCAAGTTCGATTCAATCAATCAAGTGAAAGTTTGTTTTACAACTGTTTGTGTGTTCTTGTTTAAGTATTAATTCCGCATAATACTTGAATTGTTTTATACACAACAAAGTTTCTCTACATGTATAACTTGATCTAATCTCGTTTACACAAGCTAAATTGATCTAAGTTTGGGATCAACATTATTCGTGTATTATAGTGTTCAAGTGTCGTGAATTATATGTTAGAAATACGTTTTTCGTATTAAGAAAGTCTCGGTCACTCCAACAATATAGTTATAGGCTCATAGTATAAGTTTAATTGTTATTTACATTAGCCCGACTCATGAGCATGTTCATGGGCCGGAAGCGCAAGTCCACTAAAGGACTTGGTATATAAACCCCTTTCCACCATGGAAAGGGGTGTTGGTTGTTTCATTTTTACAAGTAATAAACATTGTTTTTCTCTCACATCTCTCTCTACTTTCTCTCACTAGAAAACAACAACCCTCTTGAAATATCAAAGATTATCATGATTCTACAATTGATATCAAGAGCTATGGGATGAAATAAAGATTGGTTTTGTGTTGTTCATACTTTTCTAAGTGTGTTCATGTGTTTTTGATTGATTTTACCAAAGTTTCAAAAAAATTTCGTGTTTTTGTGGTTCCAAGTGATCTATATTTCTTCTAAATAGTTTTAGTAACGATTTGGAGATATTCGTTTGGCTAGAATCACGAATTCCAAGGTAAAAATCCATTCTTTCTTGTTTCTTACAAGTCTCGAAATACTTTATTGTTACGATTGCATAAACCCTGGGGGTTTCTACTTTCGATCCAAGGTCACGATCACATCCTACGATCACTAAGTACGATCATAGCCCATGATCACTCAGTACGATCATAGCCCACGATCAGTGAGTACGATCATATCCCACGATCACTCAGTACGATCAGTGAGTACGATCAGGAAGTACGATCAGTGAGTACGATCACTGAGTACGATCAGTGAGTACGATCAATGAGTACGATCGTTGGATACGATCATTGGATGCGATCATAGAGTGCGATAATAGGGTACGATCACAGAGTACGATCAGCCAAAATTTGCAAGACTTAGAGGATTTTTCAACTTTGCATTTCTTTGGAGACATTAACAAAAACACACAACCAAAAGATCATAATATATTTATTTAAACAACACTAAAACACATAATCTTATTTCATTGCTCGATCATTTTGATAATCTTTATTCAAGTGTCTAACAATGAATCCTCATTCATTCATGCCAAGAATGACATCACTTACCGATATTTCAATCATCTCGGGTACTGATACCCGCCCACCGTTGCTCATCAAAGACTTATTTGAAGCATGGAAAGGTCGCATAAGAACTTACATTATGGGTAAACCCAATGGGAGACTTATGGTTCAATCCATTGAGAAAGGTCCACTCGATTGGGGAGAAGTTACTGTCGACAATGTGACGCGGCCAAGGTTGTATCATGAGTAAACGAATGCTAACAAACTCAATGCTGATGCGGATGAAAGGGCTGTTCAGACCATACTTCAAGCTCTTCCACCCGATTTTTATCGAATGGTAAGTGAACATACAGTGGAAAGGATCTTTGGGATCGCTAACTGTTTTGTTACAATGGACTTCGATAACTAAGCAGGAACGTGAGTGTCAATTGTATGACTTGTTTGAAAGGTTCACATACATTCCAGGGGAACACTTCATGACTACTACTGGCGTTTCACTACTTTGATGAATGATATGAATGTGTATAATCTAAGGATTGCTCAGTTTCAACTAAACACCAAGTTCTTGAACGTGTTACCCCCAGAGTGGAGCCAATATGTCACCAATGTTAAAATGATTCGAGATTTGCACAAGACAAATTTAGATCAACTCTATGCTTTTTTGCAGCAACACGAGAAGCACGTGATCCAAAAACGCATCTCTCAGGGATCTTATCAAGAACCATTGGCATTAATGGCAAATCATCCAACTTTGTCATATCACAACTCTCCGTTTGCTTTGGGACACCAATCTTCCTATCAACTGTTGTATCAAACTCCAAGTTTTCCATAGTACTCGATCTTGCCACAACCACCTGCATCTTATTAACAACAATACAAGCAACCAGCAACATTATCACACGGAGACTCACATCAGTTACCTTATGCTTCACAACCATACTCACCTTATCAACCTCCAACAAACCCTGCCATCCCTTATCAACAACATGAGGCTCCTCAACCCCATTACTCACAACATGTAAGTGCTCCTTCCAATCAGTTTATAGCTTAACCAGCACCAGTATTCTATTGTGATGACGAGATTCCAGTCCCTGAGTTTAGACAAGGGGATAATCCTACTGATATACTTGCTCAAATGTCTGATTACATCACTCAAGCGTTGAACAAACGAGGTTACAGAGGACCATCTCCAACAAACAATCAGTTGAGGAACTCTTCTAACTCTAGTCAACAAGCTACAATTCAAGATGGCAGAGTTACTGTACAACCACTTCAGGGAAGACCAAGTTCATCTACTGCTAGTGCACGTCCATCTAACACTGCTTCTACAAGGGGTAATAACATTGGAAAAATGAAGATGATCATATGTTATAACTGCAAAGGGGAAGGGCACATGGCTCGAGAGTGTAAGTAGCCAAAAAGGAAAAGGGATAGCACATGGTTTCAGGAGAACATCTACTTGGTTAATGATCAAGCCCAAGGACGAGAGCTCGATGAAGAAGAGTTAGCATTTCTCGTAGATCCAAGAGTTGTGGACACTGACGGAATCACAACAGCCATCACGAACAATGTCGCATATCAATGTGATGATCTTGATGCATACGATTCTGACTGTGATGATCTCAATACCGCCAAGGCAGCTCTCATGGCAAATCTTTCAGTTTATGGAGCTGACACAATCTCTGAGGTACCAAATACTTCAAATGATACTAGTGTTGTACCTTATCAAGTTGAGCAAGTGCCTGAGCATCCGGAACAGCCTCTAGTGGTTAGTAACTCAAACGAGGAGACAAATAATGATAGCAATATCAATGCAAGTCCCCACGCTTTGAGTGAACCACAACCGGGAGCTATTACGTCTACAAATTCGTTTGCTCAACAAGATTTGGTTATGGTGTCGGCATCTATGCTTAGCCAAATGAATGATGCGATCAATTACACCCGCGAGATTAATCAGACATTATATGAAGAGCTTGCTTTGTATAAACAAAAGGTTAACACCTTCGAATTAACTCCAGTGACCACTACCTTAACCAATTCTGAATTTGATAGGTTTAGGAAAATTCAAATGGATAACCTACTAGAAATTGAAAGTTTAAGAGCAAATCTTTCAAAAGAACTTAAAGAAAAAGAGTCACTCGTTATTAATTTTCAACAACTTCAAACGGATTTCGAAATTCTTGAGTCTCAAAGGGTTGAAACGGAAATTAAGACGTTTGAGAGAATTAAACAAACTGAAATTAAGCTTTTAAAACAATACTCTGCTTCACATCTAGTACACTTGTTTCATGCATCGTTTAAGGAATTCACTTTATCACGTCTAATAGACCTACCACCTAACCCGGGGAATGCAAAGCAAGCATTTAACCACAACCCACGACTTTACGATGCAACCAAGTTAGGATTGGTATTAGATCCGATTATGTTTCCGAATGAATCCGAGAATTCATCACTACATGAAGAGAATCAGTCAAAAATGATTTTTACCTATCCTGAATATGATTATGCATAGCTTAATGTAGAAAATGCAAAAACAGATCTTAGAATTCGCTTTAATATGCAAAAGGAATTTATCCATACACCAACTTACATGCCTACTAGAGAAAGCCTTAGTATACTTCCTACACTTGTCAATTTGGATAAACCTAAGGAAATTCCAAAGGATCTTCCACCAGTAAGTACGGTATTGATAAACTTGAAAGAGATTTGGCGATATCTTACCAATTTTGACAAGGTCATCACGGAATGTACGACTTCAACGGCTCAAACCGCTAGAGAATGGGCTTTCAAACACATGAAAACGGTGTTTGAGAAAGAGATCGTTCCGTTTGTAAGCAATGTTAAAGAAGGTCTTCTAGATCTTGGGGAAAATCTTAACTTTGAAGTGGGTGAAGTTCGAAAAGTTTTTTATAAAATGGATGATGCTTATGAACAACATCTAATTGAGAAAGAAAAGATTTTGTCCGAATATGACCAATTCTTGGAACATATAGTGTCTCTCGAAGTGATGCAAGTTGTTACTATTGAATATGCTCTTGAGATTACATCTGCTGTGAATAAATGTGATGATGTGCATGATCTTTCTATGAATATTGTTGCACTTGTGAATAATGTAGATAATCATTCTTGTCACGAATCTAACGCTGAATTTTTAAAGCTTCAAGATTCTTATCACTCACTTTCAAAACGTTTTGACGAGGTTGAACAACACTCTATGGCTCTTGAACTTGAAAATCAAACTCTTTCAAAACTAAATGTTTGTGAAAACAACGTTGAGACACGTGACAAGATGATTCAGGTGATGCAATCATTAGAGGAAGATGTTACGAGACTTAAGAGAGAATTACTAGCAACGAAAGTGGAACTAGAGGCTGCAGAGACTAAAAATCATGTCCTAGAAAATAGAATTACTTCTATGCTAGGAGAGCGTGAAAACGTAAGGCAGTGTGATTCACATAATTCTGGTTCAATAGAAGAACGCTTTGCTTTTAATGCGACAGAGCAAAAGTCATTAGTTGACCAACTAAACAAGAAATGAGAGGAAATCTCTGACCTAAATATTCAGCTCATAGATAAAAACATGGTTATAGATGAATTAAAGGAGACACTTCAACTCAAAGGACGAGAAGGTGTTGATAATCCAGCTAAAATCTCTGCCCCGACCTCTAGTGCTCCAAAAACCAACAAGGTGGTGATCACTAAGAACCCGTACAATAAGAACAATCTACTATCATATAAGTTATATATGGAGCATGTAGTTAAGCACGCAGATCTTGCTAGGGATGTGGTAGATGATCTCTATAAACCTGATCCTAGGAATAGTCACTATTACCATGCTCATGCTTACATTGAGAGGGTACAACAATGCTTAGAGCACTTGAAGTACATAGGACAACCGGGTTCTGCACCACTTAAACAACAAACCCCCACCATTGCCATAACTCCATTAAATAAGACCCCAGGAGCTAAGCCTGTTTTAAACACACCCATCAAGGCTAAGTCAAAATCTGTCACTAATGTTCCCTTGGCTTCTACAAGAGTAATTATGTCTACTAAGGCTAAAGGATCTCAAGACAAGAAAGATAGGATCAAGCCTTCCACTAGTAGGACTGCGAAGAAGAAAGTAGAAGTTCACCCTAGGAATGTTATTTCAGCTTTAAATAAAAAGAATCATGTAGCTAAGACAAAAGGTTCTCCCTCTGAGTGGAAACCTAAACAAAATGTGAATTCTGATTTGAAATGTTGGAATTGTAATGAATGCATGTTTTCTCAGCGTCATGATTTATGCCTTGTTGACCATGTTAATGAAATGCATGCCATTAGAAACAATCTTGAATGGAAACCAACGGGGAATAAATTCACCCAGGTTGGATGGTAATGGTTACCCACTGGTAGGACCTTTACAGCAAATGGAACTAAGTGCCCTTTAACTAGGATCACATCCACTGAAGTTAGGTCTCAGCGTCCTTTAAAAAGGAACACAAACACTAAAAAATGGAAAAAACGCCCTTTCACTAGGTCTGCCTCCACTATTGTGCCTACCAGTGATGAAGTCCCCAGTCAAAAAGTACCTCAGAATACTAGACAACTAGAATCTAAGCCAACAACTAGTAAGAAAATTTGGAAGCCTAAAAACTCTTCTGATAGCAAATCTAAGATCATTACATCTGTACCTGCTAACTCAGAGGAACAATTAGATTCCGATACATCGTCTTTGTTTGGTGATATTTTCAGGTCGTCCAAATTATTCTTTGGTATTTGGACTCGGGGTGCTCCAAACATATGACTGGAGACCGCTCGATGCTCAGAAATTTCGTCAGCAAGTTTCTAGGAACGGTGAAACTCGGCAACGACCATATTGCGAAGATCATGGGTTACGGTGTATATCAAATTGCGAATACGATTTCAAGGGTATATTATGTGGAGGGACTTGGTCATAATTTATTTTCAGTGGGACAATTTTACGATTCAAACCTTGAGGTTGCTTTTTGACAACATACTTGCTTTATTCGCGATCTTCAAGGAAATGATTTGTTAAAAGGTTCTCGAAGGGATAATCTCTATACACTGTCCATTCAAAACATGATGGCCGCCTCTCCTGTATGCCTTCTCTCCAAAGCATCTAAGACCAAGTCATGGTTGTGGCATCGTCGGTTATCTCATCTTAACTTTGATGCTATAAACCATTTGGCTAAAAACGAACTTGTTCGTGGTCTTCCAAAGCTTAAGTTTGACAAGGATCATTTATGTTCCGCGTGTTCTTTGGGGAAAAGCACCAAGAAATCTTACAAACCTAAAGCTGAAGACACCAACCAAGAACCACTGTATCTTTTGCACATGGATCTTTGCGGACCAATGCGTACGGCTAGTGTGAGTGGTAGAAAATACATCCTTGTCATGGTGGATGATTTCTCAAGGTTTACATGGGTAAAGTTCTTAACAACCAAGGATCAAGCACCCAATTATATTATTACTTTCCTAAAGATGATCCAAGTGCGTCTTAATGCTACTGTTCGCCGCATTCGAACTGATAATGGAACTGAGTTCGTTAATCAAACTCTACGAGACTATTATGAAAAGGTTGGTATTTCACATGAAACTTCAGTTGCTCGCACTCCACAACAAAATAGTGTCGTGGAAAGACGTAACCGTACACTTATGGAAGCTGCTAGAACTAAGTTGATTTATGTGAATGCTCCTTTATTCTTATGTGCTGAAGCAGTGGCAACAACATGTTATACCCAAAATCGCTCCATCATTCGTAAGCGCCATGAAAAAACTCCATATGAGTTACTTCATGAAATAAACCTGATATTTCATTTCTTCATGTGTTTGGTGCATTGTGTTATCCAAATACTAATAGTGAGAATTTGGGCAAACTTCAACTGAAGGCTGATATTGGAATTTTCATTGGTTACTCACCCGCAAAGAAAGCTTACCGAATTTATAACCGTCGTCTTGGCAAGATAGTAGAAACTTTGGATGCCTATTTTGATGAGCTGACAGCGATGGCTTCTGAGCAACACAACTCTGAACCCGCACTTCATGAGATGGGAACCGGTACGATTAGTTCCGGATTAACTCCCAACAATCCTACTTCTCCATCAATTATACCACATACAAGGCCCGAGTGGGATGAGTTATTTCAACCTATGTTTGATGAATTCTTTGATCCACCTAGTGATTCTTCTCCAGCACCTGCCGTAGTAGCTCCGATTCTCAAAGTTGTTGCTCAAGATAATGGAAATCAGTCCGAGGCATATACTGTCACTATTGAACCAGATGCCCCATCCCCCACCTATTCACAAAATACACCTGAATCATCACCCCCACTCGTTCCTAATGATGTTGAAGAGGATTACTATGATCACGATTTGGAAATTGCTCACTTACAAGAGCTTCCATTCTTTGGTTCACAAATACCCGAAAACCCTAACGGTGCGTCTACCTCAGAGGAAGCTCCTGCAATCGTTCACTCCCGACCACCACGGATTGAAACTCACAACACCAAATGGACAAAGGATCACCCAATCCGCAATATTATTGGTGACATCGATCGACCAGTCTTAACATGCCACCAACTCCAAGAACATGCATTGTATTGCTACTTTGATGCATTTCTTTCCGATATTGAACCTAAAAATTGGCAACAAACCATGACACAATCATCTTGGATTGAAGCCATGCAAGAGGAACTTAATGAATTTCAACGTCTTGAAGTGTGGGAATTAGTTCCTTAACCCAACAACGTTGAAATCCTGACATTCTTGTGGGTATATAAGGTTAAACTCGATGAGTTAGGTGGAGTGTTAAAGAACAAAGCTAGATTGGTTGCTAGAGGTTACAAACAAGCTTTGGGTATTGACTTTGAAGAGTCCTTTGCTCCTGTTGCACGATTGGAGGCGATTAGACTATTCCTTGCCTATGCTGCTCCCATGAACATGATCGTCTACCAAATGGATGTTAAGACGGCATTTCTTAATGGTGAATTAAGGGAAGATGTCTACGTAAGCCAGCTGAACGGATTCGTCAACTCGGAGTATCCCAATCACGTTTACAAGCTCAAGAAGGTTCTATATGGGTTGAAACAAGCTCCACGCGCGTGGTACGATCTCCTATCGTCTTATCTGATCTCAGAAGGCTTCTCCAAAGGCAAAGTGGACCCAACATTATTTATTCTCAAGGAGGACAATGACATGATACTGGTACAAATTTATGTTGACGATATAATATTTGTTGCCACTACTCAAAGACTATCTGACCATTTTGATAAAATCATGTCCACACGTTTTAAGATGTCGACGATGGGAAAATTTTCATTTTTATTAGGGTTGCAAATTTCTCAAAATCCCAGCGGCATCTTCATTAATAAATCCAAATATGCTCTAGAATCTTTGAAAAAGTATCATTTTGAAAACTGTGACCCCGTGGATACTCCAATGGTGGAGAGATCCAAGTTAGATGAGGATAGGGATGGGATTGCTGTCGATCCTAAACTTTACCGTGGAATGATCGACACCCTTCTCTATCTGACTGCTAGCAGGCCTGATTTGCAATTTGCTATATGCATGTGTGCCCGGTATCAAGCTCGGCCTACCGAAAAGCACTTACATGTTGTGAAAAGGATCTTTCGGTATCTTAAAGGAACACTTAATCGTGGTATGTAGTATCCGAAGGATTCCTCTATTGCACTAATATCATATGCAGATGCGGATTATGCTGGGTGTCAAGATACTCGACGTAGCACTTCTGGCAGTGTGCTACTTCTTGGAGAAAGACTGATTAGTTGGGCATCCAAAAGGCAGAAAAGCACTGCGATATCCAGTACATACGCTGAATACATTGCTATGTCCGGTTGTTGTGCTCAAGTTCTTTGGATGAGATCACAATTAACTTACTACGGTCTTGGATTCAACAAAATTCTTTTGTACTGTGACAACAAAAGCGCCATTGCCCTTTGCTGCAACTACGTTCAACATTCCCGGGCAAAGCACATTGATATACGCTACCACTTCATCAAAGAGCAAGTGGAAAATGGAGTGATCGAACTGTATTTTGTCAACACTGAGTATCAGCTGGCGGATATATTCACAAAGGCCTTAGATCGAGGACGTATCGAGTTTTTGATCGAAAAGCTAGGCATGAAATCATTCTCACCAGCGACACTTAAGGAGTTGGCAGAAGAATCTGCAGAATAGTGGTGGTAAACTATTCTAGAGTATCCTTTTATTGTGATCTTGTATATTATCGTATATATATAAACCACCAAAAGCAAAATACAAAAATATAAAACATACAAAAACCATAAAAATATAAAATCAAGAAAATCCAAAAATATTTTTCATTTTAAATCGGGCATGTCTTTTAGTACGGTAATATTTACGGCCTTTGAAATGTCGATTAAAATTGACACGACACCATAAATGGAGTCCGTGTAAAATTTGTACATATTTTAAAACATGCACATATGGCTTGTAGTTATTTCTGACTGCAACCCTGTTTTCGCATTAAAGTCACGTATTTCTTATGAAAACGTTGGCTCACAACGGGAATTAATTTTCTCGGGCAAGGTTTACTTTAAAACCTTGTAAGGGACCAAGGTTACTTTATTACTTAGTCTGACACAGATTAGTGTACGCTTCAGTGCACTTATTTTGTTAAAATAAGAGAAATCTTATTGCAACCAGAATCGTTTCAGAAAATCATTAAACGGAAAAGGTCTTCATGGATATTTGTCTCCTTCAATACAATGACTATAACTCTTTAAATAGAAAACGGGTCTGCGTTTAAGGGAGATCAAATATCAAATCATTTTGTTTTGACAAATCTTCAAAACGGGTTTTCAGAAAAATGTAAAAACGGTTATCTTCTTCATCATTTGATAAGTGTGTCTTGTGATCGTGTTAGTTGAGTGATTGGTACACGTGATTGTGTTAATTTTCCTAGATAAGAAGTCATGGGTTATTGTATTACCAACTTTTCTAACTGGGGGGCCAAAATTGCAAAACTTGCAATTAGGGGGACCAAGTTGCAATTTAGTGCAATTGGTTTGACCAAAGTCAAAACAAAACACCCCCATGTTACTTCTTCATCGTCACTCACACACATTTGTTTTTACTCCATCCGCCATTTTTAAACAAAAGCCAAGCTTCATCTTTGACTGATATTCCCGCTACATAATCTAGGTATCATAATCATCGTATCTTATTTATATGATCATCTTATGCTCTCATCTTAACTCAACCCCGTATAAATCGAACCACATAAATTAGGGTTCTCAGGTTTATGATGAAAATGTTTTATGAGTAGTGAGATTCGTTCATCTGGCCTAGATATACATAGGTCTTGCCCAGTTTTGCCTAAAACATTCTCTATGTCCCGTAATTGAGATCAATATATTTGCATTGTTCTTATCGCCCAGACTACGATGGCCTCATACGCTCGCATTGACTGCGATGGGATACTGCGATGGCACCATTACGATGGGCTCGTTGCGATGGGTGCATTGCGATGGATTCGTTGCGATGGGTCCGTTGCGATGGGTCCGTTGCGATGGGTCCGTTGCGATGGGTCTGTTGCGATGGGTCCGTTGCGATGGGTCCGTTGCGATGGGCTCGTTGCGATGGGTTCAATGCGATGGACTCACTGTGATGGCTTCATTACGATCCCATGTTGCGATGGTCACTGCGATGGGTTCAATACGATGGACTCGCAGCGATGGCTTCATTACGATCCCATGTTGCGATGGTCACTGCGATGGCTAGTTACGATGGACCAACATTTGCAAGGACAATTAGATGTGTTTAGCTTTTCGATGGACATGGATATTGCGATAAAAATTCAGGACATGCTTGTGTTACATAGACTAAGACTCATTGTGACTTGTGTTACTAAAATAAACTCTATTAGATTATGTTGTTAAAACGATAACAATGTTCTAAGTGTAGTTTCGTCTTAGTGTGATGTTATGCCATGTGGTGACGTTTGTTGTTTTATTCCCTATGCTTAGGATTTACATAGTTTATGAGATATATATATATATATATATATATATATATATATATATATATATATATATATATATGTGTGTGTGTGTATATCAAGTGTGCATGTGTTTATCTAAAGCAGGAAAATGTCGATAACCGAAGAACAACAAAAACAACTAGATCTTGTCCTTGTTCCACTTAATGCCAGAATGCAACATGCACAAAACAATTTTCGTCTGAAAGACGATTTTGATCCTACTTTGCCGGCATTCAAAATTGCAACGGACATCCTAGATTGTTCACCAATAAAGGACGCATTACGTGTCACTTCATCAGTTCCTAAAGTATACATGCACGAGTTTTGGGCAACAACCACAATTACACAGGCAAAACAATTGTCAAAGAAGATTATCTCTTTCACGCTCAACAACAAAGACTTGACACTTGAATTGCGTCAATTTAGGCAACTATTCAAGCTTCCTAAGTTAGCAAAAGGAGAACACTTTGTGCCTGACCCAGATACAGATGAATTGCTTCGAGTAATTCGAGAATTGAATTATGAGGGTGAAATTGGTTTTCTATCTCAGTTTAACACGTCGCATATTGGGAAACCTTGGAAAGCAATTGTCACTATCTTAGTAAATTGCCTTACTTCCAAGATTCGTGGATCAGACGCAATGAGACCCTCTCAGGAAATTATCTTTGCGGTCTCTACACTGGATCTAAAGTGGACTATGCACTACAACTTTGGGAGGAATTCTGTCATCAATTCACAAGTTCCAAGAGGAAAGCGGTGCATCTCTCATTTCCAAGGTTCACAAAACTAATCATCAATTTCTTTATGAAGAGTGACCCAACTATTGATCCTCGTGGGAATTTCTTCTATCATACTAAAGATAGTGACGATGTGTTGGACACTATGACTGCTGATAATCAATTCACAAAGTACTCACTCAGACCAGCTCTAGTGCCAGACATCATGATCAATGAAGGGATCAAGGAGAGTGCTCACTACCAAGAGATGCTACGGGATATTGAAGCACAGTTCAAAAGAGCAGATGCAGATCCCTCTGAGAAACAATCTGAGAAACAAACATGTAAACAAAAGAGAAGGATTGCAAAGCGACAAAGGATTTCTTCCTCAAAAGATAAAGGCACAGGGAAAGAGAATTAGTTGATGAAGATGATGAAGATGATGAAGAAGATGAGATGATCCACACTGAGGATGAACACGAAGAAGTACCACTAAGAAGGCCAAAGAAAGCAAAGCAAACCAAAGGTAAAGAAGCACTTGTTGCCTCAGATGAACCAGCTCAACAAACCATTTCTGAAGCCAAACAACTGCGTATTACTCTTCAGCAAAGCAGAGAGGAGGATTTTGCAACATCCAAAGGATCAGGCTCAACACTGTTCGATGACTTAGAGGAATTTGGTCAACCTGATCACGATATTGCCTTCTATGAAGATCCTAATGACGAAGATGTTGATAACTTCAATTTTGAAAGTCATGAGCAGAGTGAAGAGGGTGCTGGCAGTGACAACACAAAAACAAATTTGTTGTATCATGATGCCAATATCACCACATCTTACCGGAACCAACTAACACTGTGATTAACGACGATGCTCATGCAACTCTCATACCAGGAACTCAACTTCAAAGTAAGTCTACTTCCGGCTCTGATGATGTTATGAAATATCTTAATTTTGAAGGCGAGGGCGTCGAGGTCACAAATACCGATCCATCGACAAATGAAAATATGGTGGATGTTCCTATAACTTCTGTTACATCAACTACCCTTCCACCACTAGCCACCCCGGTCATCACTAATGTCATCACACAAACTCCCACACCCGCACTTGTTGAACAACCTGTATCAACTACCACCCCAATGACTGAATCTACACTGTCATCTATCCTTGAACAACTCGTATCAACTACCGCCCCAATGACTGAACCTACACCATCACCTATCCTTGAACAACCTGTATCATCCACAACCTCTTTAACACTTGTGGTTACACCTCCACCATCAGTACCACAAGTGTCATCCACCTCCAACCCATTCCTCACAGTCAGTGATCCACTGATTCAGACTCTTCAAGAACAGTTGGAGGCTCATGCTAAACAAATTGCAGCACTAAATGAAAGAATCATCAATCCTGACACACAAACCCTCTAGGAACCACACCCTAACAAACCTACACTTAAGAAAATATCCGACAGCGTGTCTAAACTTAAAAAACAACATAAAACATTTCTTGGAGAGAAGAAAACTCGTGACAAAGAGAATGCTGCCTTTCTTGGGTCAATTAATGATAATATGACCAGCATCATTCGACGTGAAGTAAATTCATATGTTGATCAGGAGCTACCAACTCTTTTCAGTACTGTTTTATCTACCCTTCAACTAATGAAATTGTTGCAAACACGACTGAAAGATATGGGGCCTCGTAAATCGAAATATAAACGAAAAGTTCTGCAATATCTCAACAAAGCAATCATTGAAGATACACCTGCAGATACTGAAGACTCTGAGTCTGAGGATGAAGACGAGCTAGAGGAGGCAGATAACGAGGGTAACGGTGATGAGGATGATGGTGATGATGATTAAATTGAGGAAGAGGATGAGGAAGAAGAGGATAAGGATAAGGATGAAGATGAACAAGAGAACGAGGAAGAAGGGGATGAGAATAATAGAGAAGACGAGGACGAGGATACAGATGGGGATGATGATGATAATGATGACGGGAATAGAACCAAAAAGGGTGATAAGAATGACAAAACAGGTACGAATGGCAACGAGTCAAATAAGGGTGAAGGTGATAAGGAAACTGAGAAAGGTATTGAGGAAGCTGAAGAAAGCGTTGCTGAAACTGCAGAAAAGACGATGGACGCTACTGTACCAGAATCTCAGCATACTGACACAGGTATATCTACTGAACCAGTTTCTACTACTGCTTCTTACAACGAATCTGTAGAACCTATGCAAGAAGACGAAATTACAGTGTCTACGCATGAAGATGAACCCACAGGGTCGATGCTAGAAGACGAAATTCCAGTCTCTATGCCCAAAGATGATATACCGGTGTCACAAGAACAACCTTCAACACCATCTGAAGACCAGCACAATTCCGATATGGAAGCCGAAGACTTAAATGTACCAGAACCGACTTTTGCTGAATCTCTTATCATCGATGACACGGTACAGGAGCAATTCTGGCTTACAAATGCAGCACCACAACATCCTTTCTCCATAGCAACAGAAATGGAGCTCACTCAATACCTAAACAATCCAATCGATTTCTCGGCCTTTCTAAAGTATCATCATGGAAAACCAACAATGACTCCGGATCTTATCAAAATGGCAGCCGCAAATGTGGACTTCTTTGATACTTTGAAGTTCAACCATAATGAGGCTGAATATCACTTAAATGAGCTTACAAAGGCCATGAGAGCGGCGACTACGGGAATTCAGACTCCAGTGTTACGACCTCTTACACCCACAGTCATCGCCGGTTCTGCAACGATTCTAATAGAATACTTCGTATCTCATGATCTCGAGTATCTTGAAAAAGGCGCAAAGAAATATGCCACATCACTTACTATGATCAAGGTTATCAATCTGGAGAACGTATCGTGGATTGAAGATAAAGTACCTGATGCGTTATGGAGAAGGAAGTTGCTCAAGTTTTATGATACTTATGCATCACTTGGCATATCTCACTGGAATGCAAAGAAAATGTTAGCTTACAATCACTTCCATCGTCGAAAGAGAGGTTCTTCTATTGTTTCAGATCATAGAATTAAAAGCATACAAGGAGCAACTACTCAGACTGTATTCGGTTATGATTACTTGAATGTAATCGTGTTCAAACGTACTGATGAAAAAGAATACAGAATTGACGAAAGTGATCTCCAGTACCTTCGCCTTGAAGACATTGAAGATCTTCTGTTGTTATTGGCTCAGGAAAAAGTTGACCATTTACCACCTGAGATAGTCATTGCGTTGAGTTCCAACCTTCGCCAATATGTTAGAAAAATCTTCATCAAACAACGGGTGGAAGATTTTCAACTTGGAGTGGAGAGCTTTCAAAAGCAGCTAAATTTGCAACGTCCCCATACAACTCCGCTCACTAATTTCCACAAGGACAAAAAGCCTTACATGGGAACCACGACACCGGAAGCAGGGATATTTTATTTGAATGAGACTGGTGTCATGCAATTTATGTGATTCTCCGAACTGCACAAATTCAGCGATGGTACGCTCAAACATGTTCGTGATGATCTGACTGTTTTCAATGCAGACCTACCGCTTCCAACAGTCAAGTACACCTGGACGAGCCAATGCAAAAGAGGAACTAAGTACGCAATCAAAAAGATCGAGGAACTTTTAATGAAGCGCCGGTTGCTAAGAAGTGTGGAATGATTCGTAGGTGGAAGACCATATGGAGGTCACCATAGGTTCACGGAACGATCTATTTAATTATGGATCGTCTTCTATCAGGTCAACTCCATATGTCTATTACTGTGAATATGTCAATTTATGCATAATTAGCTTTTGTGACATGTTGTAGTGTGAAAGTATGATATTTTTCAAGAATTTCTCTCGAGATTCTAAATCTTTCAAAAAAATCGAATTCGAGCACTACAACTAACCCTCATTAATTTGAAGGGGAGCATTGATATGTTCTTTGGCCAGCATCTAATTTCATTTTATTACCCAAAGACCGGTTAATCCATTAATATACAAAATATTGATGGTTAACATTTTGGATAAGGGGAGAAAATGGGATTAAGGAGACTTGCTAATATATTTGGCTAAACATGAAAAAGACTTCAAGTATAAATCAACTTAATATGTGTGTTGCACATGTTAGGGGGGAGCATTTTTGATGAACAAAAACACTTAAAGATACAAAATTTTGATATTTATATCACAAGTCTCTTAAGTGAGTTTTCAAGGAGTTTTCATGGTGACAAGTACTTACCCAAAACACGCTTAATTCACGACGGATGTGGTGACAAAAGTATGGTAGGATTAGGTGCTAGTCCAATGATTCTTCTAGAACCGGAGGAATCTTCCCAATGACAATTCCATTGTTAGAAAATAGAAGTCCTTAGGAAAGATGGAGAATGGACTGTGAACGTAGCTGAATGTGTGACAACCCGTCAATTTCAGGTCGTTATTTTAATCTCGACTATTACGTATTACGTGTTTGCTTTAATGAGAATTTTAAATTATCGACTAACAGAGAAGGTTATGACTTGAAACTAGCGTAAGAATGTCGATTAGATGAAAATCGACAAGGAATATGTTAGGTATCGATATTATATTCTCAAATAATCATGAAAATGATTTTTATTATATTTAATCTTTATTTCTCGTATTTTACGTTTTAACGAATGACGATAACTATTAGTGATCGCGATACCGACGGATGCCCAAAAATTAACGTTTTATTATCGATTGTCTCGATATTGTATATTTTCGACGTTTTCGATTTAATTTCGTTTTAAGTCGTGTCGAAGCTTTATTATTATTTTTATGAAGCGTTTTAACTTCGAAAAGTATTTTTACGAAACCCGAGCCCCGTAAATATTTTTAAAATTTACAATTTACATTTTCCACCTTGTAAACTACTTACTTGCATTTTTGGACCAAAAGAATACATAAATGACAAAATCTACCCCCACCCCACTATATAAGGTTTTTCCACTAACTAGTTTTCATTTAAAAATTCATTTTAAACAAAAACTCAAATCTCTCTCTCTCTTGTTCATCCCAAACCGTCCACCCCCATGCTCCAATCCATCAAATTTTTTGATTTTCTACTTTGAATCAAAGGAAACTAAAGCAAGTCCCATCCTAGAAATTTCAAGAGCTTTCTATTGGTATAATTTTCTTCTACATGCATCCACTAAAATTTTATTTTCAATTTTTGGTGAAGAACTTGATGTTTGATCCATTTTTATGTTTATATATGGTGTTAATAATATAATATTCATAGTGGGTTTTTGTTGCATGTAAGATTTTTGATTGTTTAATTTTTGTGAGATCAAATTTGAGGGTGTTATGGGTTAGTTAGATGTGTTAGTATGATATTAGGATCATATTAGGACCATAGGAATTGTTGGAATGGGTTGAAAATGTGTTTTGGTATGATTTTTAGATGGTCTATTTTAGGCAGTAACTTTAAGGTCATTTTTGAAATTGTTACTGTGATAAACTTGGTAAACTAATAAGATAGGGTCGTAGAGAATTTTGTTAGCTTCGATTTGAGCTAAAGTAGAGCTTCTAACTCATTACGAGCGAAAAGTTATGCTACTTTTAGTATTTGTGTACCGGGAGACGGGTATCGGCACAATCCCAAAAATTGTTGTCGATATTTGGAACGAATCTCGGGGACTATAAAATGAGTTTTAAAAATGTTCAAGGGCTGTTGTAAGTTGATAAACCTCAGGTCATGAGTCTATTTTCAAACCCGAGTGTCGGTTTTGCAAACGGAAATGTTTAGATAAGTCAAAATGGTTTTACAAGTCAAAGGCGTAAAACTGTCCGATTTTTGTAACACGAAGGTGTGTCGGGCAGAAGGTCTTAGAAGGAATATTTTTGAATGAAATTGAAACTGAGTCTTATTCATATTATGTGTGAGTTTGTCACCAAGTTTCGTCGAAATCGGACATGTCTAGATAGGTTAGATTGGTGTGTACATTTGGAGTGTATATGCTGAGTGGTATTTTGGACACGTAGTTCAATACTTGTATGGCGTGAGTTGAGTATTCACTATTGGACATGGTGACTTACTCAAGTGTTAAGTCATTATATAAATGACTTAGCTACTGGTCCGAGGGAAGTAAAATGAAGGTTTGACTTGCGTTGACTTGGCGTCTTATGACGGGTCAATGTCAAGGGTGTAAGTTTTTAAATAAGTGTTGAATAAAAGGGTATAGTAGTACACTTATATTCTTGTTATTTTTCGGGATTTTCATGGTCATTTGAAATTGACTTTCGTATTATTTAAGTATTATTTATACTTGAGTCATTTATTAACGAACGCGCCTTAATTGGTAGGTTGCGGTCTTCGTGTTTAACGGGCATCACAAATCGTCGGCGATCGTCACGTCACTACTATCGTACCAAGGTGAGTCTATAGCCTCGCTTTTAACATGTTTACTTGTTTTATAAACCCGCGAGGGGGATAACATGCTTGTTTTATTAAAATAAAAGGGTACAACGATAAGTTGTAGAAACTCTACTTATTGGAAAAGTATGGGTGCAACGAGAAGTTAAGGAAACCCTTATTATTGGAAAAGTAATTATTATAAATGAAGGGTACAACGAGAAGTTGTGGTAGACCCTCTTTCTTTAAAAATTAAACACAAAGGACCCGATTGTATGCTTAGATGAAAGTTGTTATACAAGTTTTTTTAGCCTTAAAAGACCCATGAATCGTGAATTGTTAATCGAAAGGAACGCTAATACTATGGATAGATCTATCGGGGTGACACCCAGTCCGGTCGCGACTAGCTATCGCGTGGTGTTGTGCACCAGTAATGAAACATCGGATGCAATTGTATAATAGAAATATACGCACTTGGCTAGGTGTGTTGGGCTGAAATAATATATGTTAACGTTCAATTTCACGAGACTTATGAAATAACAACGATAATTATGTCTGATCCACATGATTGTCAACCACGGAAGGTTTATTCAGAATACTTGTGTTCATTTATTTAATTTAAACTCTATAGATTCACTCAACATTTTTGTTGACTTTATAGCATGTTTTATCTCAGGTCCATGAAGAAGGCACTCAGGGAAGGCGGTTTCATGCAGCTTGCTAAATTAAAATGTTTTGGCCCGCTTTTATAAACTATTTTCATTCAAAGAAACTTTTATCGTATGGTTGGTTGTGTAAACCCTGAAACTATTTGGGACCGTATGTGAATTGTTTTATCTTTAAAATGTTGGATGAATGTATGTTTTAACAAAACGACTCATTTTGAGGCGTTTTCTATGATATTGAGGTTGAACCATGATAGTAACACCCAATGACCCTTCCGCTGCTATGACCCGAAATTGGGGGTGTTACAGATTGGCATCAGAGCTCAAGTTATAGAGAACGAAAAGATTTTCCAAAAATAAAAAAATTTGAAATCTTTTGACTATAACATCTGCAAGCGAAACCTCCGAGTTGCCAATGGACGAGAATAAGAAAAGTATATATGTTATACATATTTAATTATTATTTATGCTTAAAGCATAATGGATTACATTTATTTATAAATGTCTATTATTTGATTATTATAATACTAATACGTGATTTACAAACGACGCTGATTGTCACAATAGAAATCCCTGTCTTTTGACTCATTCCTCGTGAATCTTCGTTCCTTGTCTAAATTCTATTCTTCGTTCTATCATCCATTCTTGTTTCTTTTCATCTATCTATTCTTATTCTGTGTTATTCATGTTTTGTTATCACAAGCGTTGAATGAATACTCATTTTGATGTGAATTGTGTAACAGGATCATGCCGCCAAAACAATTGACTGAGACTCAGTTACGTGCTATAGTAGCTGATCAATTTCAGATATCTATGAATGCATTTATGGCAAATTTGAATAATGGAGCCGGTGGATCTGGTGGAGCTGGCGATACTGGAGCTGGCAACATTGGAACTGGCGCTACTGGAGCTGGTGCTACTGGAGCTGGTGCTACTGGAGCTGGCGCTACTGGAGCTGGCGCTACTGGAGCTGGCAATGCTGGTGCTGGAGCTGGTGATGCTAATAGACCAGTGATTCCGGAAAACAAGAAGTGCAATTATACCTCGTTCACGAAATGCAAACCTTCAACTTTTAAGGGTACTGAAGGCGCTGTTGGGCTAATGCAATGGTTTGAGAAATTAGAATCCGTGTTTCGATTTAGTGGAAGTGAGGAAGGAGATAAAGTGATGTTTGCCTCTGCTACTCTTCAAGGGCGAGCATTAACTTGGTGGAATGGAAGAATGACATCATTGGGTATGGATGCTGCTTATGCTACACCTTGGGTTGAGGTAAGAAGGTGGATGACTGAGGAATTCTGTCCAAGGAGTGTTATTCAGAGGTTAGAACAGGAACTATATCAGCTGAGACTGAAGGGTACTGACATCGATGGATACACCAACAGATTCCATGAGCTTGCTCTACTTTGTCCAAACAAAGTTAACCCAGAATACTTGAAGGTAGAGAAGTATATTCGAGGCTTACCGACCAACATCCGTGGGGATGTGACCTCATCTAAACCTGCCAATATTGATGAAGCTGTTCGTATGGCCTACCAACTAATGGGTCAAATTATCCAAGACAAGGCTGATGGTGTTTCTGAAGGCAACAAAAGAAGAGCTGAAAATGACAATGATGATCGTGGTGATAACCGTCAATCTCACAACAGAAATCAAAACAGAAGGAGGGGTAACGCTAATGCGATGACTGAAGCTGCAACTGCTGATAAAGGAACCAGATGTCAACGATGCAAGAAGTCTCATACTGGTGAGTGTGCTAAGTGTGGAAAGTGCAACAAGTTAGGTCACAAAACAGAAGACTGTTGGGGACCAGGAAAGAAGGGAGTGACGTGTTATAACTGCCAAGGTAAAGGTCACATGAGGAACCAATGTCCTCAACCTCCGAAGAATGCACGTGGTGGAGATAACCAAGGAAAAGCTTATCAGTTGGGAGAAGCCGAAGCGAAGCAAAACCCGAAAGTTGTCGCTGGTACGTTTTTACTAAACAACCGTTATGCTACAGCTTTATTTGATTCTGGTGCGGACAAAAGCTTTGTGTCTACAAGTTTTAGTACCTTAATTGATATCAAACCAGTCGAATTAGACGCGAGTTATGAGGTAGAACTAGCTGATGGTAAATTAGTGAGTACCAATCGTGTGCTCCTAGGATGTTCTCTTAATCTCTTGAACCGTATTTTTAAGATAGACTTGATGATTGTCGAATTAGGAAGTTTTGATATTATTATCGGAATGGATTGGTTATCCAAGTATAACGCGTCTATCTTGTGTGGAGAAAAGAAAGTTAGGATTCCCTTAGATGACAAGACCATGGTTATCGAAGGTGATCAACGTAATTCACGACTAAAAATCGTTTCGTGCATTAAGGCTCGTAAGTATATCGAAAGAGGTTGTGAGTAATTCCTAGCTAAAGTAGTGGAGAAAGAATCGAAGGAGAAACGTGCTGAAGATGTACCTGTTATCCGTGACTTTCCTGAAGTGTTTCCGGAAGATTTGCCTGGACTTCCTCCTCCAAGGCAAGTAGAATTCCAAATTGACCTAATTCCTGGTGCTGCACCCGTGGCTCGTGCGCCATATCGTTTAGCCCCATCCGAGCTGAAGGAGTTATCTGTGCAATTACAAGAGCTATCTGATAAAGGTTTTATACGACCGAGTTCGTCGCCTTGGGGAGCTCCTGTCTTATTCGTTAAGAAGAAAGATGGTTCGTTTCGTATGTGTATTGATTACCGAGAGTTGAATAAGCTAACGATCAAGAATCGTTATCCGCTTCCAAGAATTGATGATTTATTCGATCAACTTCAAGGTTCTCGTGTTTTCTCCAAGATTGATCTTCGTTCTGGTTACCATCAACTTCGCATACGTGAGGAAGATATTCCTATTACGGCGTTTAGAACTCGTTATGGTCATTATGAGTTTCTGGTTATGCCTTTTGGTTTGACTAATGCACCTGCTGTATTCATGGACTTAATGAATCGCATTTGTAAGCCGTATCTTGATAAATTCGTGATCGTTTTCATAGATGATATTCTAATCTACTCCAAGAGCAATGAAGAGCATGTCGAACACTTAAGGATTATCTTGAACTTGTTGAAGAATGAAAAGTTGTACGCTAAGTTCTCAAAGCGTGATTTTTGGCTTAATTCTGTGCAATTTCTCGGACACGTGATTGATAAAAGTGGAGTACATGTTGATCCTGCAAAGATCGAAGCCATCAAGAATTGGAGTGCTCCGACTACTCCAACTGAAGTGCGACAATTTCTAGGTTTGG
Source organism: Glebionis coronaria (assembly GCA_025667525.1). NCBI lineage: Eukaryota > Viridiplantae > Streptophyta > Magnoliopsida > Asterales > Asteraceae > Glebionis > Glebionis coronaria. Next base: position 1,322,701 of record JANFOE010000322.1, on the reverse strand, counting down.
CTGGTTATTACCGAAGGTTTATTGAAGGATTCTCTTTGATATCGAAACCATTAACTAAGCTAACTCAGAAGAATAACCCGTATGTGTGGGGCGATGATGAAGAAGAAGCTTTCCAAACCCTGAAGATGAAACTCTGTAGTGCGCCGATTTTATCATTACCTGAAGGAAGTGAAGACTTTGTTGTTTATTGCGATGCATCTCTTCGAGGATACGGTGCTGTTCTTATGCAACGCGAAAAGGTGATCGCATATGCCTCTAGACAATTAAGGAAGAATGAGGAGAACTACACTACCCATGACTTGGAATTGGGCGCTGTGGTTTTTGCTCTGCGACTTTGGAGACATTATCTGTATGGTACGAAGCGTACAGTATTCACTGATCATAAAAGCCTACAATACATATTGGATCAAAAGGAGCTGAATATGAGGCAACGTCGATGGGTTGAACTCTTAAGTGATTACGACTGCGAAATTCGTTATCATCCAGGAAAGGCGAACGTGGTAGCTGACGCGTTAAGTCGAAAGGAAAGGGAGAAACCGATTCGAGTGCGTGCTTTGGTGGTGACAGTTCATAATAACTTACCTGAGCAGATTCGGAACGCACAAGTCGAAGCATGCAAGAAGGAAAATATTGCTGCCGAAAGATTTAGAGGAGACGGTGAAACATTTGAGACGCGAGCCGATGGTATCAAATGCTTGAGAGGTCGAATCTGGTTACCATTATATGGTGGACTGAGAGACTTGATTATGTTAGAATCTCATAAGTCCAAGTATTCTATTCATCCTGGATCGGACAAAATGTACCAAGACTTGAAAAAGTTATACTGGTGGCCGAATATGAAAGCTGATATTGCAACATACGTCGCAAAATGCTTAACATGTGCAAAAGTGAAAGCTGAATATCAGAAGCCGTCAGGATTACTTGTCCAACCTGAAATTCCAGTCTGGAAATGGGAGCGAATTACGATGGACTTCATCACAAAACTCCCAAGGACACCGTCTGGGTTCGATGCAATTTGGGTTATTGTCGATCGTTTGACTAAATCCGCTCATTTTATTCCAATCAACGAGAGGTTCGGTTTGGAGAAACTCGCCGATATTTATCTGAAGGAAATCGTGTGCAAGCATGGTGTTCCTATTTCAATCATTTCCGATAGAGATAGTCGTTTTGCTTCTGGATTTTGGAGATCACTTCAAAAGTCGTTAGGAACCAATTTGGATATGAGCACAGCCTATCATCCGCAAACTGATGGGCAAAGCGAAAGAACAATCCAAACTTTGGAGGATATGCTACGTGCTTGTGTGATAGACTTTGGAAGTAGCTGGGATAAGCACTTACATTTGGCCGAATTCTCGTACAATAACAGTTATCACGCAAGTATTAAAGCTGCACCTTTTGAAGCACTGTATGGGAGAAAATGTAGATCGTCCGTTAGCTGGAGTGAGGTTGGTGATGCCCAACTCACTGGACCAGATTTGATTAGGGAGACGACGGATATGGTTGTGCAAATCAAGAATAGGTTGTTGTCTGCTCGAAGCCGACAGAAGAGTTATGCGGATGTGAGAAGAAAACCATTGAAGTTTAACGTGGGAGATAAGGTTATGCTAAAGGTATCACCATGGAAAGGTGTTGTACGATTTGGAAAACGTGGGAAGTTGAGTCCTCGTTATATCGGACCATTCAAGGTTACATCTAGAGTAGGACCCGTGGCATACCAATTTGAACTACCACAAGAACTATATGGGATTCATAACACTTTTCACGTGTCGAATCTGAAGAAGTGTTTATCCGATGAAGAACTCATTATACCGTTAGACGAGGTTAAGGTTGATAAAAAGCTGCACTTTATTAAAGAACCGGTCGAGATCATGGATCGCGAGGTCAAGCAACTGAAGCAAAGCCGAATACCTATCGTCAAAGTTCGATGGAACTCTCGGAGAGGACCGGAGTTTACTTGGGAACGAGAAGACCAAATGTGGAAGAATTACCCTCATCTCTTTGATTTCAACAAGCGATCGGGCAAGAACGCAAGTTGATCTTCGAGGGCGAAGATCCTAATTTGGTGGGGATGATGTGACAACCCGTCAATTTCAGGTCGTTATTTTAATCTCGACTATTACGTATTACGTGTTTGCTTTAATGAGAATTTTAAATTATCGACTAACCGAGAAGGTTATGACTTGAAACTAGCGTAAGAATGTCGATTAGATGAAAACCGACAAGGAATATGTTAGGTATCGATATTATATTCTCAAATAATCATGAAAATGATTTTTATTATATTTAATCTTTATTTCTCGTATTTTACGTTTTAACGAATGACGATAACTATTAGTGATCGCGATACCGACGGATGCCCAAAAATTTACGTTTTATTATCGATTGTCTCGATATTGTATATTTTCGACGTTTTCGATTTAATTTCGTTTTAAGTCGTGTCGAAGCTTTATTATTATTTTTATGAAGCGTTTTAACTTCGAAAAGTATTTTTACGAAACCCGAGCCCCGTAAATATTTTTAAAATTTACAATTTACATTTTCCACCTTGTAAACTACTTACTTGCATTTTTGGACCAAAAGAATGCATAAATGACAAAATCTACCCCCATCCCACTATATAAGGTTTTTCCACTAACTAGTTTTCATTTAAAAATTCATTTTAAACAAAAACTCAAATCTCTCTCTCTCTTGTTCATCCCAAACCGTCCACCCCCATGCTCCAATCCATCAAATTTTTTGATTTTCTACTTTGAATCAAAGGAAACTAAAACAAGTCCCATCCTAGAAATTTCAAGAGCTTTCTATTGGTATAATTTTCTTCTACATGCATCCACTAAAAATTTATTTTCAATTTTTGGTGAAGAACTTGATGTTTGATCCATTTTTATGTTTATATATGGTGTTAATAATATAATATTCATAGTGGGTTTTTGTTGCATGTAAGATTTTTGATTGTTTAATTTTTGTGAGATCAAATTTGAGGGTGTTATGGGTTAGTTAGATGTGTTAGTATGATATTAGGATCATATTAGGACCATAGGAATTGTTGGAATGGGTTGAAAATGTGTTTTGGTATGATTTTTAGATGGTCTATTTTAGGCAGTAACTTTAAGGTCATTTTTGAAATTGTTACTGTGATAAACTTGGTAAACTAATAAGATAGGGTCGTAGAGAATTTTGTTAGCTTCGATTTGAGCTAAAGTAGAGCTTCTAACACATTACGAGCGAAAAGTTAAGCTACTTTTAGTATTTGTGTACCGAGAGACGGGTATCGGCACAATCCGAAAATTGTTGTCGATATTTGGAACGAATCTCGGGGACTATAAAATGAGTTTTAAAAATGTTCAAGGGCTGTTGTAAGTTGATAAACCTCAGGTCATGAGTCTATTTTCAAACCCGAGTGTCGGTTTTGCAAACGGAAATGTTTAGATAAGTCAAAATGGTTTTACAAGTCAAAGGCGTAAAACTGTCCGGTTTTTGTAACACGAAGGTGTGTCGGGCAGAAGGTCTTAGAAGGAATATTTTTGAATGAAATTGAAACTGAGTCTTATTCATATTATGTGTGAGTTTGTCACCAAGTTTCGTCGAAATCGGACATGTCTAGATAGGTTAGATTGGTGTGTACATTTGGAGTGTATATGCTGAGTGGTATTTTGGACACGTAGTTCAATACTTGTATGGCGTGAGTTGAGTATTCACTATTGGACATGGTGACTTACTCAAGTGTTAAGTCATTATATAAATGACTTAGCTACTGGTCCGAGGGAAGTAAAATGAAGGTTTGACTTGCGTTGACTTGGCGTCTTATGACGGGTCAATGTCAAGGGTGTAAGTTTTTAAATAAGTGTTGAATAAAAGGGTATAGTAGTACACTTATATTCTTGTTATTTTTCGGGATTTTCATGGTCATTTGAAATTGACTTTCGTATTATTTAAGTATTATTTATACTTGAGTCATTTATTAACGAACGCGCCTTAATTGGTAGGTTGCGGTCTTCGTGTTTAACGGGCATCACAAATCGTCGGCGATCGTCACGTCACTACTATCGTACCAAGGTGAGTCTATAGCCTCGCTTTTAACATGTTTACTTGTTTTATAAACCCGCGAGGGGGATAACATGCTTGTTTTATTAAAATAAAAGGGTACAACGATAAGTTGTAGAAACTCTACTTATTGGAAAAGTATGGGTGCAACGAGAAGTTATGGAAACCCTTATTATTGGAAAAGTAATTATTATAAATGAAGGGTACAACGAGAAGTTGTGGTAGACCCTCTTTCTTTAAAAATTGAACACAAAGGACCCGATTGTATGCTTAGATGAAAGTTGTTATACAAGTTTGTTTAGCCTTAAAAGACCCATGAATCGTGAATTGTTAATCGAAAAGAACGCTAATACTATGGATAGATCTATCGGGGTGACACCCAGTCCGGTCGCGACTAGCTATCGCGTGGTGTTGTGATGCACCAGTAATGAAACATCGGATGCAATTGTATAAGAGAAATATACGCACTTGGCTAGGTGTGTTGGGCTGAAATAATATATGTTAACGTTCAATTTCACGAGACTTTTGAAATAACAACGATAATTATGTCTGATCCACATGATTGTCAACCACGGAAGGTTTATTCAGAATACTTGTGTTCATTTATTTAATTTAAACTCTATAGATTCACTCAACATTTTTGTTGACTTTATAGCATGTTTTATCTCAGGTCCATGAAGAAGGCACTCAGGGAAGGCGGTTTCATGCAGCTTGCTAAATTAAAATGTTTTGGCCCGCTTTTATAAACTATGTTCATTCAAAGAAACTTTTATCGTATGGTTGGTTGTGTAAACCCTGAAACTATTTGGGACCGTATGTGAATTGTTTTATCTTTAAAATGTTGGATGAATGTATGTTTTAATAAAACGACTCATTTTGAGGCGTTTTCTATGATATTGAGGTTGAACCATGATAGTAACACCCAATGACCCTTCCGCTGCTATGACCCGAAATTGGGGGTGTTACAGAATGCCAACCAAGTACTGATGCTAGCACTGGAACAATCACAACAAGGTGCTAGTGATGATGTATTGGTAAGCATTGAAGGGGCTGAAGAATGAAAAAGAAATGTAAAGATAAAGGGTGTAAAGAAAGAAGCCCTCCTTACAACTTAGGCAGAAACCGGGTCAACTCATCTTGAAGAAAAAGTATCATGGACCCAGTGATGCGATGCACAACCCCTTCCAGCCAACTCAAATATCTCTCAAAAGATATTTGTTTTAATGTCTCGGAGTTCAACAAGTTATCTATCGATTTATTCACTCCGAATAAATTGATATTGAAAAAGGTGGCAATCCTCTCCAGCCTCCGCTGACCAAAACAAAAATGCACTATTGAGTCTAGAGCCACGAGATCATCAAAAGTCTCATTAGGACACAATTTTAAAAATAAGAAAGAGTTTTATGAGTCCTACGCAATATTCTTGTAATATTGCCAGAACATCTGAGTAATAAGAAAGTATTACAATGAAGAGGGAAATCCTGCTTGAGCCAACATCAAACAAGCTCATGGTAGGTGACACGTGCGATTCTTTAAGAACCAATCTTGTGATAACTGGAAAGAAACGATGGTTTAACTCTTAATTGAGATTAAACTTGTTCCAGGGCCTCTACGCTTTATCCAAGTGATCTTGCCAGAACACTCCGAGTGACACTATTTAGTGTTCATAGTGAAGAGTGGAAATCCTTCCAGTGTCAACATAAAACAACACTGCGGTAGGTGACAAGCAAGATTCTATCAGAATCAAGCTCGTGACAACTGGAAAGCAACGATGGTGAAAATCTTAATTGAAATTCACTTGTTCCAGGATTCATGAATTGACGGCTTCAATCATACGGATTTTATAATCCAAATGATTCACTCTTTATGTTCGCAGACAGCTTTGGACGGTCGAATAAAGAGAACGGGTTTACCCGCGAAATCTTGTCAAGGAGATCTTTAATTAGAGCTACCTGTCACAAGTACGATATTTATTATCGTCCAACGGTCTTCACCGACCGGAGGTAAAATGCTACCGAATTCGAATAAAATGTCAAAGCCATTTTATTCGTTTCTTATTATGTTGCTACATTTTAAGACGGTGGCGTTGCGGTGTACCAGTAGAAGTCTTCCTCACATACTTATTCCTTCTGCATCAAATATTTCTGCAAATTCAAGAAAGTATGACCTAAAAAGTCTTCCGCTGTATCGACTCTGAAACTTTCAAGAATTCAACAAAGGATAGGTATGTGAGACATGAAGTCACGAAGAGGCGAATATCACAAGAAGACAAAGATTGCACGTGAAAGGCCAAAAGAACATGTTCCAAGCAAAAGCCTGATGTTATTCAACACATATTCACAAAAAGAAGAAAAGAGAAAGTGGACTACGAGCTCAAGAACGAAGATCTAACATGCTAGATTAGGACTTTGTAAATTTGGAGTGACTTCCCTTTGGGGGAGATTGTTGGAAATATGTTTTTCGTATTAAGAAAGTCTCGATCACTCCAACAATATAGTTATAGGCTCGTAGTATAAGTTTAATTGTTGTTTACATTAGCCCGACCCATGAGCATGTTCATGGGCCGGAAGCCCAAGTCCACTAAAGGACTTGGTATATAAACCCCTTTCCACCATGGAAAGGGGTGTTGGTTGTTTCATTTTTACAAGTAATAAACATAGTTTTTCTCTCGCATCTCTCTCTACTTTCTCTCACTAGAAAACAACAACCCTCTTGAAATATCAAAGATTATCACGATTCTACATTATATGTCGTGATAATGTCACATTTATAATATATGTAAATACTTGTTATTTCATGTCGTGACACGTGTAATATATTATAAATGGAAAGTTTTAATTTAATCGTATTTTCGGGTATTTACTGTTCATGTTATTTTAATGTGGGTTTTACACCCTCGATAGAAATATGATTTAATTTTCGTTGTAATTGTGTATTTTTTTTCGTTTGACGATTTACCGTTTGTGAGTTATTCAATTTTTTAAAAAAGTGGTGGGAAGTGGGTTTTTAAAAAAATTGGTAATTATGATTAATTGAATAGGTCTATGCTAATTTAAGGGTTTACATAAATCTTAACTCTGTACACATATGGGGCTCAGATTTTTATATATTTTTTTATAAATTACATAAAAAATGCTTTTCTTTAAATTATAAAACTCTAATGACCCCCTTGTCTCTACCTTTTGTTGGAGCTAAATATGTAAAGTATATAAAAAAAAGGAATTCCCATATTGACTTTCTGTTTTTTTTTTCTCTAAATTACGGGTATGTTTGTCTTTAAGCTTATAAAAAGATTATAATTGTTTTTTTAAATAAATTGATTAAAAAATAATTTTTATTTGACATAACTTATCAGAGATGATAAAAAAATAATCTCTCATAATATTTTAAAATAAAAAATTAACTCATGTAGCTTATAATAATCTTTTTTCATAATTATTAGCATCATCTCTATCTCCAACACAATCTCCAGTTCCAGCAACATGTAATTTCGCCAAACATGCCCTATGTTTTCCTTGAATGCAAAATTTAACAACTTTTAATAATTAAAAAAAATTCATGAATTAGCTTTTTATTTCATAGTTACATGATCAAAATAAAAAACTAACAATTTTAAAAAGTTGTTATGCCAAATAGAATTACTGATATATTTTTTTAACAAAAAACCTAATAGATTTAAAAAAAGTTTAAAACAACTTTTACCAAACGTACCCAAAATATGAAGATTAGATAATACACATTACTGTATAACATTTTGACCAACCAAAATAAATGCAAGTACAATATGCAACCAATTTTTTTTGAGCAAATATTCAACCAATTTAGCATAGAGTTTTAAAAAAGTTACACCGCTATCATAAAGCTTTTATCAATAGTAACTCAATATCACAAATCATAGACATAGAGTAAAATATAGATGCATGATGTTTTAAATTTTAGTTAGGGTATGAATAAGTGCGTAAATAGAGAAGTTTACTTGCGTCATGTTTTCACTATTCAATTTTTCGTTTTATAACATTTTTTTACTTTTTGTAAAACTGAATTGTCGTGTTGTATTTTAGCTTGTTATATTTATATATCATTGTATTCACATGTTTTATCATGTATCACACATGTCCGGTTTTCAAATGATTGAACTAGTCGAACCGAGAAGCTAGAAGAAAACATGTTTGATTTACTGTTCGGTTTCTTAAACATTCATTTTAATTCAAGAGCATTTGTTTCATTTGAAGCTTTACCAAACAGGCAACATGAAATTAATGTGGGAAATAAAGAAAAACACACGAACAAGTTAAAACATGTTAGTTATCATTTTAATATTATTTTTGTTGAAAAACAAATAAGCAATCCATTAATTTGTGAATAAATTGATGAGGTTTTGCACATTGTTTTAAAACTCGATTTTTTTTACTGACTCTGTCGCGTCGCTGGTTTATCGGATCATCGGTTCAATCGGTTAAATCATCGAGTCAAACCGGTTTTATATGCAAATAATAAAAGTAACTTTGTTGTAAATATACATACACTTTATGTATAAACAACACAAACAATTAGGTGTTCAAACAGATATTCGTAGGTTAGTAAGTTTTTTTACATCCTATAGGAATCAATAAGTACAAAACTACAAATCACTACATTAGTACATCTATTGATATCAAGCTTACTTTTAAAGATTTTTTCTTTTCCCATGCTCCTCGTTATCATTATTCTTCTTAGCAAAGTGGAAAGGTCACACACGACTCTACACATCACCATCCTCATCTTATTTCGCCATCGCTGCTTACAAGAAACGGATACTAGCAATCTTTCAATGTTTAACAAGATTTGAAAGTGTATGCTTCAGTTACACAAGACCACGTCTCATTACACCATATACGGTTGAGTCCGTCTTTTGATCTAACATACATCGAACCGGCCGGTTTCCGGTCGATGGTTTGACCCGAGTCAACTAAAACCCGACGGTTTAATCCGGTTCAACTTGAAGCAAAAATCCGACTTGCAACAGACCGGTCATCACTCCGGTATCTGATTCAACCAGTTGAACAGGTTTTTAAAACATTGGTTTTGCATGCTCATTTTTGATTGGCAAATAACTAAATCACTTGACTTTAAAAAAACTTTTTCATCAAAGTGTTAAAAAGACTTATGAGAAAAACGTAAAATAAGAACTATATATAGCGTTGAAAAAATTAAAAAAAAATAAATTAGAAACGGCCGCCGTCTACGAGACACAAGAATGACTTAACCGAAGGTCATAATAGTGGCTTTTGCATAATCGAGCACTACAAGCCCATAAAAATACCTTAATTTTAATGGAACGGACCAAAGTCGTCCAACACCAAACTCACCATTGTAAAGCGCTTTATCCATTGATATCCAGATTTGCCCATATAGTACATGGACCCCAAAGGCCGCCAAAACTTACCTTCCTTGATGCCTATTTCTTGATTCCAGTATTTCTTTCAATCAGCAAACGAAAGAAGTATCCAAAGAATACCCAACAAATTTAAACAAAGTTAATGACGACAATGTAAAAGAATGTGGTCGAGTGACTCTACTTCATCAAAACATCAAACACAATTAACATCATGGCTGAAAGGAACATTTCGCATCGTTCGAGCATGAACTTTACTGGAATACATCCATGAATTACCTGCCAATGAAAGATTTGCATGCTATAAGGAACAATATTTTTCAAAAATAGTTCGGCCCAAAGGGAAGCCGAACTAGAATTCAAAGACCACATAATGTTTACACTGAAAAATCACAAACCGAAATGGATTCTAAACAATGAAGTCCTCGTTAGAGATGTCTAAAATTGCATTTCCTTAAGATAAGAAGAAGGGACGCAACCTCATGATATTCGCAAGGAGATAACATCATCGAAAAATCCAGATTTGAATATATGGGAGACCTATCCGCAAATATGTAATGATAGTTGGGGAGAGCGAACTATAATTCAAATCAGTATGTTTTAATAAAAGTATATTTGTCCTCGCATTTAACCTTTTTCTCGCAAGTGAGGTTTTAAAAGGAACCTTTTGTAGTTTTGAAATTAAGAGGAATGAAAGTTGTTTGTTGGATGAAAATGCTTATATAGAGTTTCCTGAGGTGATCAAATCATCAAATGCAAAATAAAAATAATAAAAAGTGGAGTTTGGATTAAAAGAGACGTGCTGGCTTATATTTAACCAAGATTTTATTCATGATCTCCATGGCTCCATGCTATAAAAACCTAGATGTGCGTCGGCTCTCATTTAAAGGTTAAAAAGCAAGAAAAGGTACTTAGTTTCTTTAAGGTGGCCCTCGGAAGGCTGGAAGTGTTGATGCTTGTCTTTTAAAGCAACATGTTAAAGTTTTTTTAAGCTGATGTTCACTTGTATTTGAAGTGTTGATGCTCGTCTTGTAAAGGAGATGTACACTATTTTTGACATTGCATATGTATGTATTGAAATTACAAAGTGATGCATCTGCAAGGGAATAGTAAGTTTGACTAGTAAGGTCAAGGACTAAATCTCTCAATGTGTTGCATTAGATCTAAAATAGTAAGTTTGACTAGTGAGGTCAGATAATTGGTCTTTCCAAATATGTGGAGGCGTTTGTGTTTAGTTCATTTTTAGTTATTTGCATATATAAGGAGTGTTTGTCTAAGCTTAGTTGATGAACTTCAAAGCTTAAAAAAAGATTGATAAGAAATTATCAAAAATTCAGTAGGTCTTTCAATTGGTTGACTTTTTGCAAACCTTTTAATTGTATTCACAAAAGGTCTTTTAATCTTAATCATATAGCAATTAGTCGAGTACATACTCTAAATTATTAGAAATATTATTTCAAAAACCAAATAAAATTTTATAAAACACGAACGAAACTCGAACAACGTTTAAACAAGATAAAAAAACTATTTACATTTTGACCCCTCAACTAAATCCACCTCACACTATAATTTTAATATAAATAGAATTTTCATCCATTTCCACTTCATACAACACAACCCTAACCCTAACCCTAAATATTTTACACAGACACCAAACCCTAAATGTTCCTTCATATATGGCCGGCCGTCATTTTTCCGGCGATGTTTTCCGGCAGCCGGAATCCGGTCGTCACCACTCAATAATCTATCACCATGCTTCGATCTACCCTCCATACACCACGCTACACCAAGATCCGTTGATCCGTTGATCTACACCACCTTGCTGACCACCCACGCGCCTCCACAAGCACAATTGTCATCATCATGCACCACCATCTTCCACAGCAACCACCCGAGCCGCCATTACCGAAGCAGCCACCGTTAACTAGTATAAAGTCAGTTTTAAAGATTAAACGCTGATATAACAAACAAGTGTAAGACCAACTAACACAAGTTAACTAGTATAAAAGTGAACATACCAACTCAGGATCTCTTGGGCACGTAAACTTTGAGAATAAACGCCTTGCTTTAATTAAGATGTTCCAATTGGCATAATTTTCTCTGTTAAATATAGCCAATTTTATTTTATAAACACAAGTTACTGCAAAAAGTTATAAGAGATAAAACTGACTGAGACATACCTCCTAAAAAAATCCAGCTGGGTACATCATAAAGATCAAGAGCAGCATTAACAGCCCCAGTCTTCAGTTCAGGTGTTCCAGCTTCTTTCTGTACAGTAGCATGTAAACCACATTATTACTGTAAAAAGGTGAAAGAGCATAAGTTGACTAAAATAATCATATACGTACCAGAATTTCTGTAAGAGCTGTAACTTTTTGAATAACTTCCTTGTTATCCTGTATGAAAAAATTAATAAAATCTTTTAAATCTTTCTTATAAAAACACAGATCATTGAAAAACAAAATTCACACCAAAATGACAAAAGACACAAATGTTTACACCATATAATATATAATCAGTGGATCTATACCAATTATGATAGTAAGCTAAGTCCAGGGATAAAATGATCTGGATCAGCTGAAGGAAATCAAAAGCCATTATGTGACCGATCTAGACTAGCGTTGAGCTTGACAAAAAAGCTTTTTTTTATAAAAGAGCCAATGGAGGCGGCTGTGGTATGATTTAGGTTTTTTTTTTTTTTTTCAGATGGAAGAACTTATGATGGGAGAGAAGTAGGTGAGTAAGAGTACAAATAGAGTGAATCTAAAGTCCATGAAAATCCGGACCACATCTTACGTACAAGATTAGCTTTCAATTATTTTTTAATTCATCCAGTAAAAATGTATTTAGATTTTCGGTAAAATGTAAATTTTGTTTTTTTTAAGTAAAGTGCAAAAATCATCCTTTTGATTTGTTAAAAGTTTGAATAATGTAATACGTTAATATTTCGTCCAACATACATTATTGTATTTGTAAAATGGTACACTATACATTTTTAAGGATGGATGGTGAAAATATTTTTTCGTTGAAAATTAAAACTGTTTATTATCTTAAGGGGCCGTTGGGTTAAAGATTTTTTAAAATTTTGAAATTCTAAATTCTAATAGATTAAAACTAGTTTTAATACCCGTGCACGCACGGGATTTAAAATAAATGATTCATTAAGTAATATTTTCGTTATTCCAATTTTATGTATATTATATATGTTTTTAAGAACATCTAATGTTTATATGTTCTATTATCTTATTTGTTTTACTGTGTACCGTGTAAATTAATATAAACTTACTTTAATTTTTATTTTTTAAATTTCATATTCTTTTGACTTTTGATATTTTACACTAAATAGTTATATCTTAATTATTAATCAATAAATCATTTACATCAACATTACACGTCCATGATTTATAAATTCATGATTTTGTTATATTTAATATTATTCTATATAACAATATTAAACTTAAATAATTCAAATAGTATAATGCTCATTGATTCAGAAGTTTTTACATGATTTTTCATTATGTGATAATATTAACTGATATTTTGTATAAATATTTGTTGTGTAAAGAATTTAATTTTGTTTAACTGAAATTTTAGCTATCATTTCTCGACATTGTGTGTTTAGTAACAAATAACAACCTTGAAAAATATATGTTGTTCAAATATGTAGAATATCGTCTATTTATTTTCATCTTACACCAATGTTTGAGGTCATGCATTCATTTTAATATTTATATTCATGTTAACAATAATTTACATAGATTTCATTGCTTGACTTTGTTAAGTGCTAAAATAAAAATAGACAACAATTTGTGTTTTTATTTGAATATATATAATTATGAGATATGTTATTTTTTTAATATTACATATATGTTGTATTTTTAAATTTATAAAAATACATAGTTTATAAAGTTTAAGGGGTATTATGTTTATTTTCCAAAGTTACTAAAAAATATGGAAAAATATAAGTTTAAACCTAAGTCCTCTAATTTATTTAGAATTCAATCATTAAAGTTTTATTATTTTCCTCCTCTTTTTTTAAGTTTTTATTTTCACAAATTTGACACATATATTTTTATGTATTTTCATCAAATTCCTCCACCAAAATTTTTAATTTTGACTAAACTAATTCAATTTTGACTTTTTTTGGACCAATCACATTGCTTGATTTTGCTTATGTGTCAAAATCAAGCAATTTGATTGGTTCAATTGTTTTTTCTACAACCTCCACTTTTCACTAAAACTCTCAAAAAATCTAATTCTTTTATTATATAAAAGATTCTTCAGAATTTAAAGTTCTGGAATTTTAATTGTCTACGCCTGTTTGGTTGGCAGAAATTTACAATATTTTGAAATTTTGATTTTGAGTTGAACCAGTTAACAAATAAATATATTTTTATATAAATTTTTTTTAAAATAGTAAAAATCAAGTTTTCACTTTTTATATAAATTTTAAATTTTAAATGAAAATTTATATAAGTTTTATAAAAAATTTATATTTACTTTATAAAAAATTCTATATATTATATAAAATTCTATAAATTTTATAAAAATTGATATAAATTTTTATTTAAAATTTATATAAACTTTTATTTAAAATTTATATAAATTTTATAAAAAATAATTTTATATGGATTTTTTTTTGATAAAAAATTTATATGAATTTTTAAGTTTCATAACTTTTTATATAAAATAAAAACCCAAATAACGATTAGAAAAAAGTTTATAAAAATCAAATTTCAAGTAAATTAAAATTTCTCAGTTTATGGAGTACTTCTAATATGTTCATTTTGGGAATTCGAGAAACTTTAAATTCCTTTGTTGATAATACCAAACACAATATTTAGAGAAATTAAAATGTAAGTATTTGAATATCCCCCAATATCCTCAAATATGCCGCCACCAAACGCCACCTAAGGTGCCGTTTGGTTGGAGGATATTGAACGATATTAGGGATATTTAAAATATTTAGATTTTAACTTCCCCCAAATATTATGTTTGGTATGACCAATGAAGCAATTTAAAATTCCCCGAATTCCCGAAATCAAGGATATTATAACTCCTCAAAAAAGTGAGGATTTTCAAATTATTTGAAAATTACCTTTTATAAACTTTTTTTAGTCATTTTTATTCCGGTTTTTATGTTTATATAAAAAATCATACAATTTAAAGAATTTATATAAAAATTCTTTTTTTGGTTTTTACTCATTTAATTAGCAAAAAAAATTATATAAAAGAACTTTTATATAATTTATTGAATTTTTATAAACATAATAAAAACTTTTTATAATTGATATTTTTTATAAAATTGATCTTTTTTTATAAACTGGATATTCTTTATAAACTTTTTATAAAAAAATTATATAAATTTTTTATAACATTTTTTATATAATTTCTTTAAATTTTTTTATTAAAATGGCATTTTATATAAATTTTTATATAACAATTTTTATAAAAGTTTTAATATAACTTTTTTTTAAAGTTGATATTTTATAAACTTTTAATAATTTTTTAATGAAATTTCTATACTTTTTATAAAGTTTATATAAAATTTACATAAATTTTTAATAAAATTTATATAACTTTTTTTATAAAATTTAGATATTTTTTTTATAAGACTTATATAATTTTTTTATGAAAGTGAAAATTCGATTTTTAATCTTTAAAATTAAATTTTTATATACAAAATATTTATTCGTTAATTGATTGAACCCAAAATTAATATTTTAAAATATTATAAATCTTTGACAACCAAACGCGCGTATGCATTTTAAATTCTAGATTTCTTAATTTTTAGGAATTTTAATTTAATAGAATTTAGCAAGGTTGTAAATAGCGTGAAGCGTGGCGTAGCGTTATTGCCAAGTTACAAGCTACAGAAGCTATAGCGAAGGTATGGCGTTTTCCGAAGCGTGATATATAGCGGCACAAATATTTATAAATTAGTATTTATATAGCGAGTTTATAAAATGAAGCAATATTTTAATTTTAGTTGAAAACAAAACCGGCTATTAGTTACTCAAGGATTTATCTCATAGTAAAATTACTAAGCCCAAGTCAACTAAATAGCAAAAAATTAGTAAACGAGCAAAATTCTTGTAAATTAGCTAAAAGATTCGAAAAAAAAGCGCCACGTTACGCGCTATAGCGCGCTGTATCACGCTTTATGGCGCTTTTTAGCACGCTACGCCTTAAGACGCCGCCTTAGTCTGTTTCGTAACGCGGATGCCACGCTTCACGCTATAGCCCGCTATAAGGCGCGCTATTTAGAACCCTGGAATTTAGAATTCTAAAATTTTTAAATGTTGAACCAACCAAACATGTACAAACAGTTTTAACCCTTAACGGGAAAATATTTTCACCATCCGTCCTCAGGGATGTAATGTGTACCATTTTACAACCACAATGATATATGTTGCGCGAAGTATTAGCGAGAGATGTAATTCAAACTTTTAACAAACCAAAACGATGATTTTTGCACTTTACACCTTTTTTTAATTTCTTCATTTTGCGATAAAAAAACCCTCAAAGTACTGCAGTGCAATTTTATCATCAAACTTTTCATTTTTTTATGAAAAAACACTAAAACATTATTTTTAACTTTCCCCATTTAACATCCGTTAACTCATTCACGTGTTTCGTCATTTCTCCTACTCCTCATCGCGTCAGCGCATCCTCCGCCTTTCCTTTCTGCGAATTTGTCCCCGAAATAATTTTTCCACTACATCGTAGATCATACATGTGTGCTTACTATATGCTATACGCAAAAGACTCTTGGTTTCCAAAAATAATCGAAACAGTGATATGATTTCATCCCAAATCGTTAATCGAGTACACAATGATTAAATTAACGTAAGTGGTTGCACCAGCCTTTAGTGTTAGGCGAGAAGATAATGCACATGTCTCCCTTATTGTTGATGCGTATGGTTAGGTTTTTCTTACTTTGAATGGTTTTATAGTTTTTGTACGTGTTTACAGCATTTATATACTGAGTTCAATCTAGTTAACTTTGTAATTATACATATTAGTGTTTAATTTTGTGTTTTTACTAGTTGGTTGTTGTTTATGTTTTGCTTATTTTTACAAACACGTATAGGAACTTGTTTACCCTAAAAATCAATCATAGTGGAAATTTAACAGCAACGCTTGGAAGGACATATCTATTTTCAATAATAGTTTGACATGATTTAGTATATGTAGAACGATTTTCAATTGTTGATACGATTCGTTGTTACATAATTTAGGTTGCATGGATGGTAGGATTGTCCACTCTTATTTTAGGATACTATGATAATCATTAGATGGTAGATTGATACCCTTAGATTCTAAGCAAAATGTAACAAAAATGAAGAACTACGTTACCGCATCTAGATATATAGAGGCTTACATTGAAAATGGTAATGTAAGTGGTTTAGCAACTGCTGATTTGGATACGCATGATGAAGTGTTTAATCCATGTACATCCCTGGTTAGTCAAGATGATGCAAACATGAGGATTTTCAGATATAATGAAATTCAAACATCAACCGGGTCATTGAGTTTTACAAGAATGATGTTAGACATATAATTGGGCAATCCAGGTGTTGTAAGTAGAAATGAGCATGTGTTCGGTCTAGTAGAACTTGCTAATATTGCTTTGGAAGATGACGAGTTGTTCCAACAGGCGAGTGTTGATGATCCCATCAACGATGATGAAGTCGTAGACATAAGTTTTGCAACCGGATGATGAACATGTGGTATTGACCTTGGCTGCAGATGAAGAGTGTTAACTTAACCGATGCCTAAAAACATTAACTATAATAACTAATCTTTCTTAGTTTGGCTAACGACAAAGTGTAAAAATATTTATCGTCAAAGATAACCGCAAGACGAATTATTTAACGAATACTATCATTTAGGTAATAATCATTTAAGTCCTATACAAACATATCTTAAACATATTTAGTGATTATTAAAAGTGATTAACCTTAAAATTCACATTTA
Organism: Glebionis coronaria; assembly: GCA_025667525.1. Lineage (NCBI taxonomy): Eukaryota > Viridiplantae > Streptophyta > Magnoliopsida > Asterales > Asteraceae > Glebionis > Glebionis coronaria. The sequence continues at coordinate 1,305,303 of JANFOE010000322.1, read as the reverse complement.
TTTAAATGTGACAAAACATTTTTAATCTACTTTCTTTTTTAAGAAAATGTTTATGAAAATGAAAAACGGAAAGTTTGAATTTAGGATATTCTAAAATAAAAAAGGACAATCCTTGTGAGGTATAAACTTCACCAGATGGACTTTCCTCACTACAAGAAAAAAAGGAGCGGAGTCTAGAGCACGCGGTTCCTTATAAGGAACCGCGGGCAGACTAGCCGTTAGCTCCTTTCTCCTATAAATAGTGTATCGTTTTCCCATTTTCTTTTAACCATTTTGGACAACTTTCTACTTCTATATCTATTTTATATCTTTCAATCATTAGTAAATGATCACTTAATCTGTTAAGTACGCTTACTTATGATTATCTCCTTGATCCATTTCTTCATACGTCTAAAGAGAAGATCATTCACATACTTGTGATGTATTAAAAGATTAAGCCTTTACGAAGATTATCCTTTCTATAGATCTAGTCATGTTCATCATATTTGTTCATTTAAGTCTTGTGTATATCCAAGGTATATGTGTATATTTGGATGAGTCTTGTGTGTTAGTTCTCACTTAGCTTTAAAGTGATGTGAGTATGAGTGTTATGTGTGTTATTTCTCACTTAGCTCTAAAGTGATGTAAGTGTCAGTATGTTGTGTGTAAGTTTTCACTTAACTCTAAAGTTATGTAAGTGTGAGTATGAGTGTGTTAGTTCTCACTTAACTTGAAAACGATGTTATTGTAAGAAGAGTGTAGATTGGTTATAGCTAAGATTAGAACTCACCATCTAGTCTTGTGTCGGTAAATGTAAATGGGAGATGAGTGTAGATTAGTTCTAGCTAAGATTAAAACTAGAAATCTAGCCTTGCGTCAGTAAAGGAAATGGGCGACGAGAGAAGATTGGTTCTAGTTAGGATTAGAACTCGACATTTAGCTTATTGCCGGTAATTATTGTAAGAGACGGTGTAAGATTTTCTCCCCTAAGAAAGGAGCTTGTGGATATAGCGAAAATCTCGAGTAAGGTGTACTCGAGGAGTGGAATAGGAACGAAGAGAGAGCTTCGTTGCCGAACCACTATAAATCCTTGGTGTCTTCCTTTAGGTTGTTTATTTCCTTACTTCTTACTTACATTTGTCTTTATCTTTAGTCATTCATTATCATGATCTCTTGATATAACAAATTTTTTTGACACATTGATTAATTGGCCTAACTATTATGAAACAAGTTTATAAATAATAGTCACACCTAATGGCAAACACAATTTTTATAGGCAAACTATTCAACGCCCCCATCCACATCCTTCTAGTTTCTACAATTGGTATGAGAGCCTATGTTATTTAAGATCTTTGAAGTACATTGTGCTTTAAAGCTTGGATCGATCTATGGTCTCTACTACATAAAAGGATCGGTTTCACTAAAGTTTCCTTTTTGTCAAAATTCTTTTCTTAAAATTTGACCTTGAAATCGTTGTTATGTCAACTTATCTTGATTATGATCTCTCTCCGTCCCATAATAAGTATCCACTTTGACTTTTTTCGGTCTTCTTTATTCAACTTTGACCATAAATATCTTCATTTATGTTATATAATACCGGCCGAAAAATATATCTAATGAAAATACATTTAAATCTTAATCCATACATATATTTTTCATCAAGTATTATATAACACAAATGAAAACATTTATTGTCAAAGTTGAATAAAAAAGACCGAGAAAAGTCAAAGTGGACACTTAATATGGGACGGATGTAGTATCTACTAGTATTCAGATCAAAAACATATCGTCATGAAAACATTATAGGGTGATTATGAAGAGGAAACTTAGGGATTTTGCGATGGAGGTGAAGTGAAAAAACTCATATATATAACTATCAAGATCCAGGTTGAAACAAACACATATTTAACCCGCAATTCAAGGGTTTTTAAACGAATTATGTTTGTATTGGTCCACTGAAAGCAAGTTTCGTAGCTACTAAAAGGGAAATTTTGGGTTTGGATGGAGATTTTATTAAAGGGTCATATACTGGTCAAATCTTAACAGTTGTTGGTGTGGATTAAAATAATGGTGTGTACCCGGTACCTTATGTAATTGTTGAATCTGAGTACAAGAGTTAATGGTTATGGTTCTTAAGAAATGACCTTAATTGGCAATTTAATTCAAACTTGACATTCATCTCCAGCAAACAAAAGGCATAGTCATTGATTAATAATTAACTATGTATAATATTTCAGCCAACGAATTGAAATATTTTTTCTTGCTACATGGAGTAGTACCAGCCATTAGAGAACTGTTTCCTGTTGTTTAACATAGATTCTTTGTCACACACATTTATGAAAATATGAAAAAGGATCACAAATACAAAAGTTTGAAGGAGCTTATTTGGAAGTGTGCAAGGGCATCAACAATAGCTCACTTGGAGGCAACAATGGATCGAATAAAAGCAGTAGACCTTAAAGGTTATGATTGGTTAAAAAAGATACCTCTAACATCATGGTGTAGGGCATATTTATCAAGTATGGTTGGTTGGTTAAATATGCAATTTGCAATATTAAATTATGATACTTTATGTAACATACAGAGAGACCTAAGTGTGATATCCTACTGAACAACATACGTAAAGCTTTAACCATAAGTTGGTAGACGCATAGATATGCTAATAATTGGTTGTTTAGAATACATAAGGGAGTATCTTATGAAGAGAATTATTGGTATGTTAACCCCAACTGCTACACAGATTTTTAACTACTATAAGTGAGCAACAAATAATTATAGTGTCCTATATAACCGTGGGGGATAATGATACTAGTGTAAGGGAGCTAATGGCCAATGTGTTGTGAAGCTCAACCTTAAGCAACGTGATTGTAGGATATGGGAGTCAACTCGCATACCATGTAGGGGTGAGCATCTCGGACCGTCTACCGAAACGGAAAACCGGACGTACAATTTTCGTTAGGTGTTTTGGACCATTTCGGCATTCTGTTTGGTCGGTCTGGTCTTACCAAAAACCTTACGGTTCTGCCTAATAGGATTGGACCGACCCGGACTATACCAAACCATTTCGTTCCGCTCTCGGTCCAGGGTTTTGGACCATTTCGGTCCTTTTATCCTCAGTCCGGTCGAATATTGGTCGGTTTGTTTCGGTCCCCATGCTCAACCTTAATACCATGTAGGCATGTTTTTGCAACAATGAACAACAAGGCATGAAAATCTATTTGGATATCGGAGGAATGGGTGACACCATGTTATTGGTTAAAGATATGGAAGGAGACGTATCAATATAAGGTTGAACCTGTTAGTGGTTGCAGTTAATTACGATAATAACCGAGCCAAAACGTGTATTTTATGTCATTTATGTCGGAATTATGCGTGGTTTGTGTTTTTGTTGTGATTTAGGACGAAAAGGTGAAAAGTGGAGAAAACACGGGCATTCACGGGCTTTTATCGAAGAAAAAGATGAAAGACGAAGTCAAGAAGTCAATAGTGCAAAAAGAACGGAAGTCTAAGACCAATTCTGAAGATTTATCGAAGAAAAAGTCAAAAGACGGAAGTTTACTAAAAGCCGAAGAACTCAAGTCTAATTTATCAAAGAATTACAAGACGAGTTCAAAGAAATCCCAAGACAAAGTCATTAAAGTCCAAGTATTAAGAAGATTAAGAAAGGATTAAGAAGAGGAAGGACTTAAGCATGCAATTAAAGAAAAATGAAAGAGGGGAGGAAGCTTCCTAAGCACCTCCTAATCCTCCCCTATAAATAGTCATTAGGATTTACATTTCATTCTTGTTGGATAGCTTGACAAACTATTTCTTCCACTTTTAATTACCTTGTCATTTAATTTCATGTCCATTTAAATACCTTGTCTTGCACCTTAAATACATTTAATTTCAAGTAAGTTGCCTTTTAATTCTTGTCAATCTTTATTTTTATTGTTCATCTCCTATCTACCTTTCTTTAATCTTTGATTTTTATGTTTATGTTTTGAGTTTTTATTGATTAAAGTGGGTTTTGATTATTTTGATTAGTTTTGTTAGTTTGATTGTTTTGGATTATTTGTTTATGATTAGTAGATGTTATTTGTTTAGTTTGATTTAATCTTGTGGTTGATTTAGTTTAGTTTTGATTAGATCCATAGTTGTTTGCTTTTTCCTTGTTCTTCACTTGTCTGCTTCTTTTTTCTCAGGAAACATTCCGGACCAAGCCAAGATATTCCGAGTGAAGGTAGTAAGTGACATATTCCGAGTCAAAGGCTTTCATCCAGAATAAGTGACATATTCCGGATCAAGTCCACATTCCGGATCAACAGAACATTCTGGATCAACAGAATATTCTGGACCAAGGCCATATTCCGGATCAGCAAGTTCATCCGGAATAATTTATTATTCCGGATCAAAGTGCTTTATTCGGAATATTAAAACATTCCGGATCAAGGGTTTAGCCAAGGTGTTTCATCCGGAATATCCAATATTCCGGATCAAGGAAGATATTCCGGATCAACCAAAAATTCCGGATCAAGCACAACATTCCGGATCAAAATATATTCCGGATCAAGACATCATTCCGGATCAAGGCTTTATTCCGAATCAAGACTTTATTCCGGATAAGTGACATATTCCGGATAAAGGATTTATTCCAGATCAAGGTTTTTGGTAAATATTCCGAGTGTAGAAGAACATTCCGAATGAAGGTGACATTCCGGATGAATGTTTATTCCGAACGAAGGATTATTCCGGATAAGCTGTGTTCAGGTTATTTTTAGTTTCTGTTTTTAATTCTTTAATTTTCAAGCTTTACTTTTCCCGCCTTTTTCCTTAGTCGCACTTTAAGATTATTTGCCTTAGATTTATTTTAGCCTTGCATTAGTTTTAAGTTTTAGTTGCGTTTTAAGTTTGCCTTAGTTAGATTTAAGTTTGTGTTATTTACTTTTAGTGCCTTTTCATTTTCGTCACGCTTTTAAATTACCGTCATTTAAATTAGAGTTAGACTTAGATTTACTTTAACGTCATTTTACTTTAAAGTTTTGCACTTTTTATTTTAAAACAACCAAAAAAATTCTTTTCCACCAAAAACAATTGAGTCATACTTTGAACCGGAAATCAATTCGTTAAGATACCGAGAAACGAACTTTTTCAACTAGTAAAATCTCTTCTATTAAAATGGCGCCGCTGCCGGCTCTTTTCATAAAGATTAACGGTTTTCTGTGAGAGACGCGTTGCTTTTTTGGGATCCGTTCACTTGTGAGCGTTATTTTCTTTGTCTTAAAAATTTCAAAAAATCATAAAAATTAAAAATTTCCAAAAAATCCATAAAAATTAAAAATTTCAAAAATCCAAAAAGATTCTATTTTTATTGTGTATATATATTCTCTTTATGTTTGATATTGTTTTCTTTTGCCTTTGTAGGTGTATGCGTACTAGATCTTCTAATTATCAAGAGCCCGAGACTCGAGAAGATTTTAGTATGGCAGGTGTCAACAACAATAATCCACCGCACCTCAACAATAACAACAACAATTTTCATCCACAGCCCGATCTTCAGACAATGGAGGAGCTTTGTCAACCTACCATGTTTGGACGAGGAGGACCGATTGCGCCGATGCAAATCACGGCTCCGGAGTTTTCGTTGAAGCACCACATGATTCAGCAAGTGCAAACTAATCCATTCGCCGGAATGCCTGATGATGATGCCAACAAACACCTCGACAAGTTCATTACTATCACTCAAAGCATGAAGTTGCCCGGTGCCACAATGGATGTTCTTCGCATACAACTCTTTCCACATACTTTATCCCACCATGCCGAGAAATGGTTTGATCGTCTTCAGAAGAATTCAATTCATACTTGGGATGACATGACTCAACGCTTTTTGTCGCGCTACTTTCCACCATCCATGGTCACAAGCCTTCGCAATCAAATCAACGGTTTCATGCAAGAACCCGATGAATCTCTCTTTGATGCTTGGGAAAGATATAATGTTTTGATCGATCGTTGCCCAAACCACAACATGCTTCCAGTCACATTGATTGATACTTTCTACAACGGTTTGACTTTTCGTGATCGTGATACGATAAATGCAGCCGTCGGTGGCACATTTATGAAAAGGAGCCCCGAGGAGTGTAGAGAGCTTATTGAGAACATGACTACTCATCACAAAAACTGGGATTCCTCCGCTTCTTCAAGGAACAACCCGAGAGTCAATGTTTCTTCCACTTCAGCAAGCCCCGACATGACCGAATTCACCCGCATGATGACTGAAATGAACAAAAATATCTTGCTTCTCGCTACAAACCAACAACATCAAGTTAAAGCGGTTGCTAATCCTTGTGAGACATGCGGCGGTCCACACCCATACACTGATTGTCTTTCTACACAAGGAAATCTGGAAAATGTGTATGCAGCTTATGGTAATTATTCACCGGAAAATTACCAAGCTCGACCACAAGGGGATAGAAATTTGCTCAGTTACCGGTCCAACAACTACCTTTCACCCGGTTTTTCTCCTCAATACCAAAACCCTAACAACAACTACAATAGAAGCAATCAAATCCACCAAGAGCTTCTAATCCTTATCACCCACCCGCTCAACAAGCCCCACCCATGAATCAAGATGTTGAAGCCATAATGAGAACCCAAGGTGAGCAAATCAAGAATCTGCAGAGCCAAATTATCAATTTGAAAGGAGATATCACCAAGCAAGGGAATGACATAAGATCCGAGCTTCGAGATAATATTCAATCCTCCTTCAACAATCAAACGAATGACTTGAAGAATATGCTTGCTAGTTTCTTGCCCACAGCTCAACCTTCTACTTCGAGTTCTCTACCTTCAAACACCGTCACCAATCCGCGAGCGAATGTGAGTGCTATTACTACCCGTAGTGGAGTTACCATAGTAGGACCACCTATCCCGCCCCCATCATCTACACCTCCTCTACCACCATTTATCCCTACTCCTCCTACACCTAGTATTAGTACACCATTACCGTCTCCGCCTTGTCGTGATGAAGTACCCACCAAGAATCCTCCACCAACTCAACTTTCAACATCTCAACCTTCACCTGCTACACCTTCACCACCCAAACCCAATATTCCTTATCCATCTCGTATAGGCAAAACCAAAATGCACACCAAGGATGACGTTCAAGTGTCGAGCTATTTGAAGATGATCTCTTAAATGAATTTCAACATTAGCCTTGTCGAAGCACTTGTCCACATGCCGAAATTTGTCAAAGCATTCAAGGACTTGCTTAACAAGAAGGAGAAGTTGATTGAGCTCGCCAACACACGCTTAAATGAAAACTGTTCTACAGTTATTCTTAAAGAACTTCCAGAAAAACTTGGAGATCCCGGTCGTTTTGTGTTGCCGTGCATTTTTAACAAAACCGAAGAATTTACTGCCCTAGCTGATCTCGGGGCCAGTATTAATCTTATGCCATTAAGTGTTTGGAAAATACTATCATTACCCGACCTTACTCCAACAAAGATGACTCTTGAGTTTGCAAATCGCACTCTCGCTTAACCCGTTGGTATTACCGAAGATGTGTTCATTAAAGTTGGCACATTTACTTTCCCGGTCGACTTTGTCGTTGTTGATTATGAAATGGACCCTCGTATTCCTTTAATACTTGGTCGGCCATTCTTGAGAACCGGACGAGCTCTAGTTGATGTTGCCGAAGGTGAGTTAATCTTAAGAGTCGGGGATGATGCACAAGTTTTTAAAATGGGGAAGCTTACAAGCAAATCCTATGGACGAGAATCAGCGAATATGATTAATGTGCTCGATTATTTTGTCCTCTACAACTGTAACACCCCACTTGGATAAGTGGACAGTTACGTGTATTTATGGCGTGTCATCAAAGCATAAGGTAAATGTACAAAAACATTAAATGACCATAACGGAAATACCGGAATCAAACATCGGTAATCCAACCTAAGCTCAAAAGATGAAAAATAAAATACTGAAAGAAAGGACTAAACAATGTCCAAATAAGCAGAATAATGTAAGTGCATAAAATAAGAAGTCTGGATAGCTTCCATCCCAAATGCACGTGCTCTCAGAATCCTAAGAGCGTCCCGGTGTACCTGCCGTTAGAACATGAAAGGAACTACGGCTGAGCATAGCGCTCAGTGAACGAATATGAAGCATGATAAGGAATTACTGAAATGAAGTAGATGATAAATACTGAAGCTGTAAGACTGATAAGTAAAGTTGCAGCGGAAATCTGTAAAGTCTGATTTATCAATAATGAAGCTGAACTGTTATTTGTTAAATCTGTATAACATGCATTTACTGTATTTTATTTGCCAGAGCTTATATAGGTCACGTGCTGTAACAACCGTGCATGAATAACTGGAGGGGTGACCTCGTCATGCTATAGAGGGGTGACCTCTAAATAACTGTGCTGGGTGGAGGGATCAGCTCCAATGTGAAGGATGTAGAGCACACACCACATTCACCCTGATAACTTGTAACACATATAAGCCTAGGATGCATCCATACGCCCCACTAATAATACTGATAAAATGGCCAAGCTGAGCTGAGTGGGACGATGCAGGATATCACTCTCCTACATGTGAGTCACGACACCGGTGCCTCTAGTGCCGTGGTTACGATACCTCCGTAACTAGTACATAAACTGGTCGTGCTTGTATATAATGCTCAGGCAATTTATGTAGTTATTAACATGATTAGTGATAAACTTAAACATATACTGGGGAAAAACATTTGGCTGAAGACGGAGAATCCTAATCATGCATAGAAAGGAAGTCCTTACTGAAAGGACGGAAATCCGTACCTGATAAAACAAATGCACCTTCGATTACTACGAGTTGCTTTTATATACGCATGTGATCTGTTACGAAATATAATATGTGCAAATCATCGTCATTTGATATGAATTATTTATACAAGGTATTTTGTTATACACATATTAGCTCTTAGTAGGAATAAACACTTCTTGTTTACATGTAAATTTCACGTTTCATTATATGAGCACTTTTTTTTTTATAAACTAAACTACTTTAAGGATCTTTTAAATAAGATTACAAATCAACATTTGAGGAAACCACAACTGTCAACGTCTTCTTCATGATATGTTTCTTCCATTTCCATTTCTTGTAGTGTAGAAAAATTATAGATTAATTTTGAAGTAAGCGTCATCATGTAACCATATTAAGGACTCGATTGTCATATTATCAACATAGTTTTTCTTTCTTACGGTTATATAATCTTAAAGATGATATATATTACATATGAATATTATTCGGTATGCATCGAAATGATAGCTCAAGGTTTACCTCGATCAAAATGATAGTATGAGACCGAAGTCGAAGGCGAGCGTGAACACCGACTAGAACACGGACAAAACAAGATGAGACTGCACCCCACACTCGCCTGCATACAAACCGATGCGCCCAAAACACCAGTATAACTTGAATACCGACTCCGTCGCGGTCAAGAACTATAAAAGAACGCAGCCCGAGTGAACAATCATATTCGATCCCCAAAATTTTTTTACCATTACCATGAGCAAGACGGCCACACATCGAACCACACAAACTCGAACATGAGGTGAACTCATATCAGATCCAAACGATCAATAATGCAACCATGACTCCGACATGATCACGGATGAGAACTCCATACGTACACATGTTAAGAACTTGAACAAGACATGACGTAAAATGATATGCAGATCATGCGGCATTGTTTTCAATATTATATTTTTCACCAACAAGATTTAGGTCCTTTGTAAATGAATAGCCGATGGAGAAAGTGTGGCGTTTTTTTTGTTGTTTATGACTATGTATGGAATGAATATAATTGGATGAAAGTTAGCCGGATATTGTGGGATTGCTAAGCAAATTTTTAGGCTATTATAAGAACTAGAAAGAAAGTGAGCCGAATATTATGGTGACTAAGTAAAATGTGGGTCTTCATTTTCAACTCAATCAAATTTTTCGACATATATAACATGTGGTATACGAAAAGATTTAATTTGATTTACATATACTTATGATAATATTTATATAAATTCTTAAAATGATAAATGGGATATTTGGGTGTTATAATTCTATCATCTTTAAAATATAATTTCGTCTTCGTTTATTATTTTAGATGTTTGTGTTTGTTCTATAATTTCCCATGCTGAAATTCTGAGGCGTGTTATTTATTTCTGAATTATAATACTTACGTAATACTGAATATCTAGTATTAATTATTTTTCTGAATAATTACTTCTGTCGCGTATTTAAGTAAAATCGAGACTGTGTATATTTAATGTTCTTGGATTTTTAAGGCGGGTTTTACAACTCTTCCCCTCTAAAAAAATTAATTCGTCCTCGAATTAAAGTACGACTGTACTGGATTTTACAATTCTTCCCCTCTAAAAAAAGAAATTCGTCCTCGAGTTAAAGGTAATAAGCTGATGAAGTTATAAGAACTGAAAGAACACGTAAACTGAAAGACAAATAAGCTGAAGGATAATTTATCTTCTAATTAAGACATAATGCTGCTGATAGGTATAAACCTGACATGACTGAAGAGGACATGGAACGTGACATGACTGAAAGGACTTAACTGGATATATTAAAGGAAAAGGAATGAGAGGTCCGGATGGACTTCTCCGTTTCGAGTGGCTTCCCGCTCGAGACGATTCCTTCAAGGGTCTAAACATAATAAAATCTTGGTCCTGATGACCCTGTCCTGATGATGCTGAATAGTTTCTGGTTCCATACTTAAGATGGATTTTTTTGAATTTGATAGACTGAATAAACTATAGCATGTATGATACATGAAATGGTACGTACAAATATCCTGAAAAGATACCATTTATATCTCTGAGCAAGCTGCTAAAACATATAGGGACAAACTACGTGAACAATTGTGAACGTGCTACGTGAGCAATTGTGAACGTGGTTCACGATTATATGTGGAATGTTGGGCATTGAATATATTGTGCACGATGATACATGCAACATACTGTGAACGTGATGCTAGGACATATCATAAACATATGCTGACTGAGGAAAGAATGCCAACCGATACGGCTTGAGACGTGAACCGTCTGCCTGAGTATGGAAACGCTATACTAAACTTGAGTCTGTTTCCTTAAGCTTTTGGTAACCGTATTCGGTAACAAGCTGTGAAACGTAAATCGCGGGATGGAACACGAACCTGAACGTGAACAATGTCATGAATGCTAGCGTGAACTTAAATCATGAGATAACACAACTATGGACTGAAATAACATCATAATGTGAATATGAGACGTACGTGAAAGTGAGCGTAAACATGAATGTGAACACGAAGGCGAACGTGATCGTGAACATGAATTCTGTCTGATATGATGTCGATGGAATACCTTGAATTCGTACCATTTACTGCTAATTTTTTTTTTTTTGCAGGTTCACTACTGCGTAATCCTTTCGGATGAAAAAAAACGCGCAGGTTGATTACATGGTTGACTCATACTTTTCTGAGTCTGTGGTAACTGATAACAATTTCATGGAATTTCGTCTCATTTCTGCTCAGAAATTTCTAAGGATTGTAGTACTCACTAGCATGACGGCGTTCTATCTTGAACATGCAGTATGTCAGGCATCGATATATGAACATAGTTGCATCAATGTGTTAGCGGCTTCTATCAAAATTCTGCCTGGGATTATGGTACGTTCTAGTGGAACCTGAGTGAATATTCACCAAAAGGTATGAGCCCCGGTAACTAGACCTTTACTAGCGTAGGGTCTTGTGGAATACATAATTCGGTGTAGGTTCCCTCCTTTATGCGTAATCTTAGTCATGGAAGGCTGATCGTAAGAACTGTCAAAATTTCTGCGGTATTAGTTTTCTGAGTTCTAGAAATTTGTACTTTAGTCATATGCGTCGATCTTGACCATCTGGTGATGGCCTTCATATTCGCAGGACTTTCTGAAATTTCTTTCTGCTGAAATGGGGTGGCCCAGAAATGTCACCGTGTTCAACTGGAATTCACATCTGGGAAGCTGCTTATATAATTTTCTCCTATTGGAGATTCTGTACAACTGTGAGAAGGTGATTCTCTTGTACTTCTCTAGAATTTTAGTAGATCGGGATGTTATCGATGATTATACTGACGATTTTGTCTGAGAAGACATGAATTTTTTTTTTTAAAAAAATTTCATACTATAGTTGGAGTATTAGGGAGCTCAGAAGTAAAAGTTTAATTTTTAGAGAGACTGTAACGTGTTCAACAGCAATTTGGAAAACATCATGTTCTTCTCTCCCCACTGTTGGTGCATGGTCATGAATTGTTCTGGAAAACATTTAAGACCTCGAAGCAGGTCAGGTAACCTTCTTTTCGTGGAATGAGTATCGTTTATGAATGGTGATCTTGAAATTTTCTGATGGTCGATACATTATCTCATGTTACCGGCCTTCTTCCTGATAGGCAGAAACGGTACACTTCCTGGTGGTGCGCTAGGGCGAATAAAGCCTCGTTCCGGTAACTCTTGCAGCAAATGCTGCAATTCTTTTAAACTCAGCTGAAGCCCCACAATAAAGAGTTTTTGGACAGGTTCTATTCTTGAGGCAAACTTGATGTTAAATTCTGCCTCGTGGTTAGGAACGAATTTCTGGAAAACTTTCTGAAATTATATCTGAGAACTCTGGAATAATCTGCTGATCATGAATTTTAAGGAATCTCAGAAGTGAATTTATAACTGTTAGTTGTCTTCATATCTATGGACTGATAAGTCACGCGCTTGTAAGGCAGAAATAATTTGTACTGATTTTTCTAGCATAAAGTATAATGAATATATTTGAGATTTGGTCAGACGGATCTCGTCGTTAACAAAAAACAAGACTTTAATAAATATGGTGATATTGTTGAGTCCTTTCTGGCTGAGAGGCAGGTAACTACCTGATTTAAGATAAAGCTGACATAGGAACACGTGAAGTAACGTGGCGACTTTCACTGAATGTGTTCGTCTGTAACCTCACATAATGAATACTACGTGTCTAACCTGAATAATACCCAGTGGCGGTAACTGAATTGGAAGGGTTTTATGTGTGGCATAACAAAACGGCATACCCTTTTGGAGGGTACCCTGAATTATTGAGGACCTGGTTTAGAAGGCAATACTGATATTATGAGTCTTGACTCGTGTCCTGAGAAGATATTCTATGACGTGTACCCTGACTGGTGTCCTGACCAGTGTCTTCCGAAATGATACTTGAGACCTGTGTCTTGACTGTTGTCTGGACATGTATTTTAGTGGATGAATCTGGACAAGGCTGAAATTTTTTTGTAACTGCTAGTATTGGCGGATCGGTTAGACTACTGACCTTTGTATTTCTAGTCACGTCCTTACCGGAGTTCCGATGGTTACTGGCTGATTAATTATAAGCACGGTGGCTGTCACTACTGCTTTGTCTGTCAATTTATGACGGTCATTATCATGACTGTAATTCATGTAACTATTCTGCTGAGTGGCCGGCTGGGTTCCAGTTCCCACTCTTCTGAATGAAAGGCTAACTGAGTGAAGTGTGACATCTAACTGAGAAGGTAAAAGTATGGAGTGGAATGGTAGTGTCTGATGGTTGAATTTTATTCTAGTCAGAAATTTCAATTTATAGTTTTCGTCCTTGTTCTGCAGAGTCTTCATAGTATGAACAGAAACAGCATCTTGGGAAATCTCCAAAGCATCAGCATCAGCAACATCAGCATTGGTGAGGTCTTCAAAGTGTTAGCAGCATCAGTATCTGATAAAATCTTCAACTCACGAGCAGCATCAGCACCTGGTAGAATATCGACAAGTGGAAACGCCCACGATGATTAAGGAACAATCAACAATATCCATGGGGTAGGGTACCTAGAGTACACCTGGACTACTGTACATGCAGTATAAAATGAATACTGCACATGGTGCATATCTGAGACACTGTACGTGGAGTACACATGAAGTACTGTATATGGAGTATAACTGAGACACTGTACATGTGGTATATATGGAATACTGAACATGGGGCTGGTGGAAATTTTATGGGATGGTCGATACTGGTGTCGCTTGTCTGACATGATCAAGGAAATAAATTGATTCAAACAGTAGTAAACTGAACTGAATGGGTAACATGATAGCCTGGTAATTCTTACGTAGACTTAATGCTAGTTGTATAGAGGTTCAAGAATATGATTAAACGGAATTTCAACAATGGTCAGCATGAAGACATTACCGATGAAAACCAAACATGATTTATTATGAGAACAGGATTTTACTGTAACCCTTCTGTATCTAAATATGAAAACATTATCATTCTGCTGTTCGTAAAAACCCTCGTAAGGAGACGTGAAACTGAACCAGCGTGAAAACGACATTAACTTGAGATTGTGAGAACTGGATCGGTACAATATTATAAGAAATGACCAACTAAGGTTTAACATCAACTGATGTGGATGGCTATGGTTCAGTCCATAGAATTTAAGGAACAAAACATGTGACTAAGTATGGGCTATTCTGGTTCGATCCATACTTGTCAAAACTTCATGAGATGTCCTGATATGACAAAGGTGAACAACTGTGGATCGGTTCACAAAACATCATTCGACTGAATAGCATGAAAATTTGACCTGAAAAATGGTGAGCATTTTTGGTTGGTTCACCAAGTAATATTTGACTGAAAACATGAATCTGTCCTGAGTAAGGGTAAACGCCTATGGTCGGTTTACCAATACAAAATCTGAACGGCAAGGGTGAGCGCCTAGGGTCAGCTCACCAAAACGAAAATTCGCTAAAAAGCACATGCGACTAAATATGGCTAGTTATGTACCAACCTTTTTCTTAGTCAAAACTTTAAGAAAACTGACTGATAAATGAAGAAAACTGACCGAATAATCCATGAGAAACATGAAAGATAACAACGCCAAAATCTGGGAAGCTCCTGGTGACTACCCACTAGTCACAGGTCAAGTTTTAGAGCCTACAGGTCGAACCTTGCGCTCTGATACCATAATTGTAACACCCCACTTGGATAAGTGGACAGTTACGTGTATTTATGGCGTGTCATCAAAGCATAAGGTAAATGTACAAAAACATTAAATGACCATAACGGAAATACCGGAATCAAACATCGGTAATCCAACCTAAGCTCAAAACATGAAAAATAAAATACTGAAAGAAAGGACTAAACAATGTCCAAATAAGCAGAATAATGTAAGTGCATAAAATAAGAAGTCTGGATAGCTTCCATCCCAAATGCACGTGCTCTCAGAATCCTAAGAGCGTCCCGGTGTACCTGCCGTTAGAACATGAAAGGAACTACGGCTGAGCATAACGCTCAGTGAACGAATATGAAGCATGATAAGGAATTACTGAAATGAAGTAGATGATAAATACTGAAGCTGTAAGACTGATAAGTAAAGTTGCAGCGGAAATCTGTAAACAATCTGTAAAGTCTGATTTATCAATAATGAAGCTGAACTGTTATCTGTTAAATCTGTATAACATGCATTTACTGTATTTTATTTGCCAGAGCTTATATAGGTCACGTGCTGTAACAACCGTGCATGAATAACTGGAGGGGTGACCTCGTCATGCTATAGAGGGGTGACCTCTAAATAACTGTGCTGGGTGGAGGGATCAGCTCCAATGTGAAGGATGTAGAGCACACACCACATTCACCCTGATAACTTGTAACACATATAAGCCTAGGATGCATCCATACGCCCCACTAATAATACTGATAAAATGGCCAAGCTGAGCTGAGTGGGACGATGCAGGATATCACTCTCCTGCATGTGAGTCACGACACCGGTGCCTCTAGTGCCATGGTTACGGTACCTCCGTAACTAGTACATAAACTGGTCGTGCTTGTATATAATGCTCAGGCAATTTATCTAGTTATTAACATGATTACTGATAAACTTAAACATATACTGGGGAAAAACATTTGGCTGAAGACGGGGAATCCTAATCATGCATAGAAAGGAAGTCCTTACTGAAAGGACGGAAATCCGTACCTGATAAAACAAATGCACCTTCGATTACTACGAGTTGCTTTTATATACGCATGTGATCTGTTACGAAATATAATATGTGCAAATCATCGTCATTTGATATGAATTATTTATACAAGGTATTTTGTTATACACATATTAGCTCTTAGTAGGAATAAACACTTCTTGTTTACATGTAAATTTCACGTTTCATTATATGAGCACTTTTTTTTTATAAACTAAACTACTTTAAGGATCTTTTAAATAAGATTACAAATCAACATTTGAGGAAACCACAACTGTCAACGTCTTCTTCATGATATGTTTCTTCCATTTCCATTTCTTGTAGTGTAGAAAAATTATAGATTAATTTTGAAGTAAGCGTCATCATGTAACCATATTAAGGACTCGATTGTCATATTATCAACATAGTTTTTCTTTCTTACGGTTATATAATCTTAAAGATGATATATATTACATATGAATATTATTCGGTATGCATCGAAATGATAGCTCAAGGTTTACCTCGATCAAAATGATAGTATGAGACCGAAGTCGAAGGCGAGCGTGAACACCGACTAGAACACGGACAAAACAAGATGAGACTGCACCCCACACTCGCCTGCATACAAACCGATGCGCCCAAAACACCAGTATAACTTGAATACCGACTCCGTCGCGGTCAAGAACTATAAAAGAACGCAGCCCGAGTGAACAATCATATTCGATCCCCATGATTTTTTTACCATTACCATGAGCAAGACGGCCACACATCGAACCACACAAACTCGAACATGAGGTGAACTCATATCAGATCCAAACGATCAATAATGCAACCATGACTCCGACATGATCACGGATGAGAACTCCATACGTACACATGTTAAGAACTTGAACAAGACATGACGTAAAATGATATGCAGATCATGCGGCATTGTTTTCAATATTATATTTTTCACCAACAAGATTTAGGTCCTTTGTAAATGAATAGCTGATGGAGAAAGTGTGGCGTTTTTTTTTTGTTGTTTATGACTATGTATGGAATGAATATAATTGGATGAAAGTTAGCCGGATATTGTGGGATTGCTAAGCAAATTTTTAGGCTATTATAAGAACTAGAAAGAAAGTGAGCCGAATATTATGGTGACTAAGTAAAACATGGGTCTTCATTTTCAACTCAATCAAATTTTTCTACATATATAACATGTGGTATACGAAAAGATTTAATTTGATTTACATATACTTGTGATAATATTTATATAAATTCTTAAAATGATAAATGGGATATTTGGGTGTTATAATTCTATCATCTTTAAAATATAATTTCGTCTTCGTTTATTATTTTAGATGTTTGTGTTTGTTCTATAATTTCCCATGCTGAAATTCTGAGGCGTGTTATTTATTTCTGAATTATAATACTTACGTAATACTGAATATCTAGTATTAATTATTTTTCTGAATAATTACTTCTGTCGCGTATTTAAGTAAAATCGAGACTGTGTATATTTAATGTTCTTGGATTTTTAAGGCGGGTTTTACAACAACAATCCTCTATTCGAGTCTTGCATTGATAATCCACTTTTTCAAGATGATTTGGATGATTCTCTCTCCAATGTGGAACCTTCTCCCATTTATGATTCTCCACCGATCTTTGATGCTTATGATGATGATTCTAGCTCAGATTCGGATGATTATGATGACCTTACTTCCGAGTATCCCGACATGCCTATTTATGATGATTTTGATGAGGCCGATACTCTCTCGAGTGATTCTTCTCATGATGAAGATCCTCCGCCATCACTTGATCCTAATTTGGATGATTACTCATTTGAGGAAGATTTCTCTGCTTTTCTCAATACCTACTTCCCTCATGAGAGTGATGCTCCTCCTTTAGACTTTGATGATTATGGTCTTGATCCTACTTCGGATTTGAAGAAAATTCTTTCAAAGGAGAAGAAACCGGTCGACACCAACATCCGCAGCACGTATGATTTAACACCTCTTTGTCCACCTTCTAAGGACGAGGTTGTGCATCTTCTTCGCAGATCTTCTTCACATTCTGCTGAGCCTGAGTGCTATTTCCCCCTAAAGGAAAAGGTGTTCGACCTCGGTATCGATATTCTTCAGCCATCTCAGTATCCACCTGATGAAATAAAAGGAATTATCTTTGGAACTTATGGAAATCTGCTTGCACCACTTCACCCTTGCTACCACCATGCTCCATCTTTGCTTAAGGGAACCTTGCCTACTCTTCTTTGGCTTGCCTTGTTCGCCGTAAGCTTGTGCTATTTAATGGACTAAAACTATGTCTTTGATCCCGGTGGATATGTTTCATGCTGCTTCCTATGATAATCAAGGTCGAGTCAGGCTCACGACTCGGTTAACAAAAATCAAGCGCTTCTTGGGAGGCAACCCATTTTCTAGCTTTTAGCTTTCTTTATCCTAAGTGTAGGGGAGACCCGTTGGTGTTTGCTATTTCCTCGCTTCTTATAATCAGGGATTCGAGCTTCAAAGACACACTCTTGATGATTTTTGACGACCCGTGATTCCGTGTTCCCATTTTCCCGGTTCTATCCTAAAATCTTTTCGATTCACTATTTTATATTTTCTCAATATTAAAATAGAAATCTCTTTAGTTGTCTTTTCCTTAGCGAGATTTAAACAACGTGCACAATGTCCTAAGTGTAGGGCAGTTTACTCTCACATGCTTAAACATTGAGGACAATGTTTATATTAAGTGTAGGGGGGACTTCTATCGAAGTTAAGTGGCCTTTTCCTTGTATTTGTCCTCATTTTAACCGGAAAATCAATTTTTTCGACATTTTTCAAATTTTTTGATCTATTTTGGCCCATTAGTTTTTCCCTTTGTATAGTTATTTTCTTTCCTTATTAGTTTAAATTTTTAATAAAGTGGTTTTAATTTTTAAACGTTGTGAATCTTTTGACTCAACCCGAGTTTACTTATCTAAGTTTACTCTAGCTAGTATCCTTAAGGTGTTTAAGTCAAGTTTTGCTAGGCTTTTATATAGGGAGCTATAAAACGCGAAAGTCTTAACTCTCACGGGTTAAGAACAAGAACTTTTCGCAAGTTCCTATAATTGATCCTATAGGGTCGTTTATCAAGGGAACTTTAAAATGCGATTTCTAAACTTGAAAAAGCCTAAGAATTTGCAAGATCCTATAGACGACTCGAAAACCCAAAACTTTGATTTAACAGGCTAAGCATCCACGAGTCTCATTCCTTGAGATTTTAAATTGTGGAGAACGAGAGATGATAGAGTCAATTATAAGTTAGGTATTCTTTCGTGAATTTATGTGAGTTAATTATAAGCCTATTCTCCCATCGCCTGCTAATAAATTTATCTGCAATAAATAAGGTTGTACGATTTGAAAAGTTACTTAGCTTCTAGCCCAAGATCGTTTAAAAGTTGCTCGGTATGGATTAGAGTTAATAGCCAAGGCATAACTTATTGAAGCGGGATGCGAAGATTGGCGAGTCCGAAAAGGTCCTAACAAGGCATGAGGGCTATATTTTGTAGCTAAAGATCCAAAGTGATGTGAAGAATCATTTATCAAAGATCAATATGAAGGATCGAGACACACGACGAAAAGCAGAAACTCCCCAAAAGTCATGGAGAAGTCTATCCGAAAAGGCCCTAACAAGGTATGAGGATAAATAGATCCAAGTCCAAAAAGGAGGCGGATCGTTGTATATCAAAATCCCAAATAAAGATTGGAGAAAAATGAAGAAGTCGTGGTCCAAATATGAAGAATCTCTCAATACTTCAAGTGAAGAAATTCCTATTATGAAGAGAAGGCCATTATTTCATGAACGTCTCTCAAGGTTTGAAGTATGAAGTCGCTGCCAAATATCGGTCCGAGAAAGGTCTCAAATCGCGAAGCGAGTTATGCCAAGATATGAACTTTATGAGGTCCCGAGAAGCAGTTTTAAAAGATTTTGTCCTTTAGCTAACTATTGATTAAATCGTTCACTTTATTTTCGGCCTAAATAACTATCGAAATAAGTCAACAATGTATCCTCATGATCATTCAAGACAACAATAAAATATAAGAGATACACCTAGGAATAAGGGAGTCTAAGTAAATAATTGGTCCACATGAGTTCGCGTTAGTTTGCTAACTTATAATAACAATGATCTCGTTTTTAAGCTTGGTTTGGAGAAAGTGAAAACTTGAGAATGATGATCATTCATGACATTTCCAAAACCCGAAGGTAAGTTTTTGATTTCTTTACTTTTAATGTTTATAGTTTTCTATCTCTTTAATAAAGGCCAACATGGATTAATTGTGATGAAAAATGTAAACGTGCTTTGTAACTAATGCATTGCATGAGGACATTGCAATGGTCAAGTGTAGGGGATTTGATAGGTGTGTAAACACCCATCCTTTTTACCACTTAATTACAATAATAACCGAGCCAAAACGTGTATTTTATGTCATTTATGTCGGAATTATGCGTGGTTTGTGTTTTTGTTGTGATTTAGGACGAAAAGGTGAAAAGTGGAGAAAACACGGGCATTCACGGGCTTTTATCGAAGAAAAAGACGAAAGACGAAGTCAAGAAGTCAATTGTGCAAAAAGAACGGAAGTCCAAGACCAATTCTGAAGATTTATCAAAGAAAAAGTCAAAAGACGGAAGTTTACTAAAAGCCGAAGAACTCAAGTCTAATTTATTGAAGAATTACAAGACGAGTTCAAAGAAATCCCAAGACAAAGTCATTAAAGTCCAAGTATTAAGAAGATTAAGAAAGGATTAAGAAGAGGAAGGACTTAAGCATGCAATTAAAGAAAAATGAAAGAGGGGAGGAAGCTTCCTAAGCACCTCCTAATCCTCCCCTATAAATAGTCATTAGGATTTACATTTCATTCTTGTTGGATAGCTTGACAAACTATTTCTTCCCCTTTTAATTACCTTGTCATTTAATTTCATGTCCATTTAAATACCTTGTCTTGCACCTTAAATACATTTAATTTCAAGTAAGTTACCTTTTAATTCTTGTCAATCTTTATTTTTATTGTTCATCTCCTATCTACCTTTCTTTAATCTTTGATTTTTATGTTTATGTTCATGTTTATGTTTTGAGTTTTTATTGATTAAAGTGGGTTTTGATTATTTTGATTAGTTTTGTTAGTTTGATTGTTTTGGATTATTTGTTTATGATTAGTAGATGTTATTTGTTTAGTTTGATTTAATCTTGTGGTTGATTTAGTTTAGTTTTGATTAGATCCGTAGTTGTTTGCTTTTTCCTTGTTCTTCGCTTGTCTGCTTCTTTTTCCCAGGAAACATTCCGGACCAAGCCAAGATATTCCGAGTGAAGGTAGTAAGTGACATATTCTGAGTCAAAGGCTTTCATCCGGAATAAGTGACATATTCCGGATCAAGTCCACATTCCAGATCAACAGAACATTCCGGATCAACTGAATATTCCGGACCAAGGCCATATTCCGGATCAGCAAGTTCATCCGGAATAATTTATTATTCCGGATCAAAGTGCTTTATTCGGAATATTAAAACATTCCGGATCAAGGGTTTAGCCAAGGTGTTTCATCCGGAATATCCAATATTCCGGATCAAGGAAGTTATTCCGGATCAAGGAAGATATTCCGGATCAACCAAACATTCCGGATCAAGCACAACATTCCGGATCAAAATATATTCCGGATCAAGACATCATTCCGGATCAAGGCTTTATTCCGAATCAAGACTTTATTTCGGATAAGTGACATATTCCGGATAAAGGATTTATTCCGGATCAAGGTTTTTGGTAAATATTCCGAGTGAAGAAGAACATTCCGAACGAAGGTGACATTCCGGATGAATGTTTATTCCGAACGAAGGATTATTCCGGATAAGCTGTGTTCAGGTTATTTTTAGTTTCTGTTTTTAATTCTTTGATTTTTAAGCTTTACTTTTCCCGCCTTTTTCCTTAGTCGCACTTTAAGATTATTTGCCTTAGATTTATTTTAGCCTTGCCTTAGTTTTAAGTTTTAGTTGCGTTTTAAGTTTGCCTTAGTTAGATTTAAGTTTGCGTTATTTACTTTTAGTGCCTTTTCATTTTCGTCACGCTTTTAAATTACCGTCATTTAAATTAGAGTTAGACTTAGATTTACTTTAACGTCATTTTACTTTAAAGTTTTTCACTTTTTATTTTAAAACAACCAAAAATATTCTTTTCCACCAAAAACAATTGAGTCATACTTTGAACTGGAAATCAATTCGTTAAGATACTGCGAAACGAACTTTTTCAACTAGTAAAATCTCTTCTATTAGCAAACTATAAAGAAAATGGCTAAGAATGGAAAGATGACAATGGTGTGCATCCGGATGACTTGCAACGATTGTAAAGTAGGCTGTCATAATAAGATAGGGTGTACTATTGGAAGTTCACGTCATGGATCAAAAAAGGTAAAGGATTAGGCTGAGGAGTCCTAGATAGTCAGCCAATGGCATCGCAAACAACTCAAACATCAGGAACAACATGTCATGCTGGTAAAGGTACAAACATGAAGAGACAAAGCAAGAAAGTGGATGGTGGTTCTGCAAAGCAGAAGAAATGAGTTTGCAGTTGTGAGTTTGCATCAGTGAGATTACACCAGTGAGTTTAATGGTGCAAAATGTACATAATTTTTTCATTGATATGTGTGTTTAAGGATAAAATTTGTATTGTTATACTTTTCCATAATGTTTGTTTTAGACAGTATAAAACTGGTTGTATAGAGCCTGGTTTGCGATACTACTAGTTTAATTCAGAAGTTATATTGTACTATCTCCGTCCCAAAATTATTTTCCATCTTTCCATTTTGGGTTGTCCTAAAATTATTGTCCAATACTAAAAACCATTAGAAAACTCTGATAAATTTACTATATTATCCTTTCTTGAAAGTGTTATTACAAACTTTAAAAAAGAATTAATTAATTAGCAAATGTTAAAACTGTCATTACGCTAAAAAGTAAGAGAGATAAAGTTGTAATAAATGTAATTTTCTTAAATTGTGTGATTCTTGTTTGGTGACAATAACTTTGGGACGGAGAGAGTACTTGTTATATTCATTATATGGTTCTTATTTGTCATTCTAGGCATAATGTTATGATTGGTTTACTGAATCACTCAAAGTGACTTGCCAATAAGTTTAGCCATTTCATACAGTAGGCTAGAGATACTGCAGATCACCCATTCCATTAGTAGGTCAAAAATATTGAAAGCTTGTAACACTAAGATGTTACAACAATCATTTTACACAGTTAGGCATTAGACTAACATATATTTCCACACACCCAAAAAAATCCATTTCTTGACTGATTGAAGTCAAACTTGAAGAATTGTTTCCAAACACAAAAAAACCCCATATGTTGACTGATTAAAGTGAATCTTGAATAGTTGTACCCAAACACCTAAAAAATACTTGTTTGTTGATTGATTGAAGACAAACTTGAAGAGATATATCCAAACATCCAACACAAAACACAATAATCAACAACCCATAACAAAGGTTTTTATGGAACATAAATCACTATTACACCATAACGAATATTTTTATTAACATAACAATAAAACCATGGATGACCTAATTATCTACAAAATGAAACTAAGCATAACTAAAAGCCCACTAAGAAACTAGAAAAATGTTGTAGATAAATAACATAAAGATTCTAGTAAAAACAAGCATCTTCTTTAGTTTCATCACCAGAACATCCTTCCCACTCAACAATATAAGTTGCTTATGCAGATCTTCTTCTAGCTCATTATGGGTCCTAAAGAGCCCAAGAATCACATCAACTGATCGGTAAAAATTGGGGGTCATTACAACCAATAAATCGATAACTAGGGCAAGGACAAATGATAACAGTAGAATTGTCGCCCCGGGTTCTTGTTAGTCCATGATGTTTTGATTGTTGCAGGTTTGCCACATTCACATATGATCACCATGAATAGAGACATGATATGTTAAATAGGATATAAAGGGTTTGACTAAAGATTATTGTGTCGATAACATACCTATATATGTAGCTTTCCACCACATGTGTTTATAATGCCGGGAAAATGGTTTCGGGGACGAATTTTGCAGAAAGGAAAAGTGGAGGATGGGCTGACGCAATAGAGATTTGATGTTCGTTTTTCAAGTCTTAAATTTATATTACTAGATTATCACCACAAACGACTAGAACACAAACACGGGAAAGTATACCCTTTCGTGTATAGTATAGTCTAAAGGTAAGTCCAGATCGTTCCACGGGATTGGTGTTAAAATGTAAAACAATTATATCTAGAGTGTCACAAATTCTAAAGATTATACTTATCAAATTATTAAAAGGTGCATTTGGCTAAGGCTACAAACATAGAAAAGATAGATAGCAAAGATGAATTATAAGCACATAAACAAAGCAGGAATACATGTGGATGTCTAGTCGCACAAGCAACAACTATTTAACATAACAAGAAATCTTTCGACCTATAGATCATGTTATATCAAACGCATTAAGAACGGTTTATGTTGGTTTCAATAATTCAAGTACTCGCTAAGCCAAACTCTCTCGAGCACATGACAAAGCATTAAACAAAATCATATATAAGTTGGTATGTATTTTATTTACCAATTTCTACAAGGTAAATATCAAGGTTCATTTACTAGATGACATGAAATCCATTCAATCATATAAGCACTTTCTAACATCTTATAATCATGAGTGAACCAAATACATAACAATGATCAAATATAATAGTATCGAGTACAAGAACAAATCAACCATGCCAATAATCATGGACCAGGGAAAAAGTGCGCCGCACAAAACTAATTGTGTGCCGCACTTCACCCTTGCGAAGCTAATTTCTATCTAATCATTAGTTTTACAAAACCTCAACCGATCACACAAGTTACTACTCCATACATCTTAATAGGTTGGAAATCGAAATTTATAACAAAGAATAAGATGAGAACTATACCAGCGAGTATGATCAATATATTACTCCAAAAGTGTAAGTTTTGATCCCCACTATTACAAGCAATCAAACTTTAGTTTAGATTTCTCTTTGCTACACCAACAAAAAGTATGAACTATATATAGTTCACCTTGTCCCCAAAACAACTAGTAACAATAATCAAGGATTGAAGAACCCTTGATCACTTTTTCTCCTTCTTAGAACCCTAGCAACAATGGTGGTGGAGTACTTGGATGGTCTGGGTATAATGCTCAATTTATAACCCAAAAAATGTAGTAAGTTATCAGCAAAGGATATTAAAGGTTTTGCAATGAATGTCATGCATAATTGAAACTTTATTATTGTAACTTCACCACAAAGCGCACCGCACTTTTGGATTGTGCACCGTCCTTTGGATGGTTCTCCAAAATCGTACTCCAAATATATGTGCGCCGTACTTTTTAATTGTGCGCTACACTTCTGCTTCTTCTAGCTTTATTTATTTTTTTGTCCTTTTGCTTCTTCTTTCTTCCATTCCTTTATTCATATATTTATTCTTCTCCTACAACAATGATACATTAAATTAGTAACATCTCAAAGCATATTTTTATTTATTTACATATCAAACAAGGACAAATGCATCATTACAAACATGTATAAATGAGGTGTTATCAAATTCTCCTATACTTAACATCTTGCTTGCCCTCAAGCAAACTAAAAATTAATTTTAATCAAGTGTAGAAAGAATAGATAATATCAATAATCAAATGCAAAGATAACGCCACATTACACCTCACGAAGTAGGTATTTTGAGTTCACACACTCTCATATAGCAAGGTAATAATTTATCGCTCAAAAGCACGAACATGAAAAGTAAAATTACCATAAGCTTGTACAAGAAACTAAACTAAACCAATTTGGCGTAAGGACCAAGTATAATATCAAAAGAGGTCTTTCAAAAACTTTTATTACCACCACATGTCAAAAGAGTATACAATATATCATTATCTACCATGTTGTGATTTCCATTCTTCAAAAACTTCACACTTCTTAGGCTTCTTTGTCTTTATTCCCCTTTTTTATACCAACGTTGTGATCATTGATCATTGGGATAACATGCTTCCCAAATACTTATGATCTAATATACTTCCTCGTAACATGTTTTTTTACAACATATCATATCCTTTAAACATTGGCAAAACTCTCACTTTTTTCTCTTTTATTTTTGCCTCTTTATCATCTAAAATACTTTTTATCATACAAGTATGATTCCACAATGGTCTCGTAAAGATCACCAAGCACAAGTTATAGAATTTAAACTAATCATCGACATACTCACAAATTGATTTAAAGCATAAAAATGTATATGATATATATATGCTAGACATCCTTACAATTGTGGTTATAATTTTGTGCAAGTAACGTTATGAATTCAGAGTCAAATGGCATTTCAATTACTGGAATTATCAATCTTTCTAACAAAACTTTTTTTAGCAAACATTTTAATTTTTCAAAAATCTGCCATAAAGTGCGACACACAATCCAAATGTGCGGCATACTTCTAGGCACATAACACTAAAAAAATTCAACTTAAAACGTGCTTATTTTCCGCTTATCACCCCCATACTTATTATGAGCATCGTCCCTAATGCGAAACATAAGGTAAAAGTAAAATATAGGAAAATGAGAGCAATGCTCCCCTTTTATTCCAAGTCGTGAACGAATCTGAAATCTTCCATCTTCGTCTTTATTAGGCACCAACTTTCTTATTTTCTGCGTTTTACACAAACAAATATACGCACAAACATATTTCACATAACAAATAAAAATAAAAATCTACACACAAAGTTTAAATATCCTAAATGGCAACAAAGGCATATTACAAAACCAAATGTAATTATCCTAAAATTTTTTAAAACTATTTTAAACCATGTGACCAACACAAAGTCACAAAGCAAGGCATCACATATCCTTTTTGGTTTCATCTTGGTGGTGGGCTTATGATGGGTAAAAATGGGGTGGATATGATAGAGGTTGTTGGGTATAGTAGAATGGCTCATGATGATATCCGGGCGACCCATACGGTCCACTCATTGGCACATTGTATTGTTCTGACATCCTCTCAGAAATTGGAGCATACCTATCCATACTATAACATTGTCGCTCCATCATGAACCCATGTTGGTCTTGCCTAATCTCCATCTGTCCCATCCTATCACACACGTCTTGAAGTGTCGCACGAGGGGCTCTCGGCACGGCTACACGTGGTGATCTTGTCGGTGCATCTTCTCGCATCAACCTTCCATCACCTCCAATCAAGTCTCTCAATGTTATTTTATCAATGGTGTCACAAATGATTGGTGGACTAAGACTACCCACAACATCCTCGGTAAGAAGTCTCATCTTTTGGGCTAGTCTAGTCACAAATTGCCCACACACAATCATAGTACTTGCTTGGCTTCCCGGTCCCTTTCTCTTCACCCATTTATCAATAACGCATGCCACATTAACATATTGCTCACAGTTCTTGTCCCTAAACAAACTGAACAACCACATATCGTTCCTTTGAACCTTAGCATACCTTGTGGTTCTTTAACAAACCGCATAAGCAATCATCTTTTGAAGTACCTTTCAAATTGGACTAGAGATTCTAGTGGTCGAGCTCCTAGACAAGCTTATGGTTCCTGATCCGGACAAATAATTGCCCAAAATTCTGTAGCATTAAAATAACCATCATCACACAAACCTCCTTGAAAATAGACATCAAAACCTTCCTCCCTAAGCTCATCTCGAGTGTACAACTCCAAATACTTAGCAAACTCCCTCAAGGTTAAAGCATGACCTTTACCACATAGACGAAAAGTCAAAAATTTCTTGGTTTCCAACTCATCATTTTCAACATCCTCGTCAAATTGGAAAGTAGAGAAAAATTCTAGACAAAGTTCCGCATAAATTTTCTCCCTACATGTAAAAGCTCGAACCCAAGCATCCGATCTAAACAACACCTGGTCTTCTACAGCTTCTATCACAAGTATTGTAAGCATCTCTCTAATTAAGCTTCACAACCAAGATCGTTTAAAACTCTAAAATCAACGATACTAGGTGCAAATATTAGTTTTGGTATCAAATGACTTAGTGAAATGTTGTAAACAACTTTATCATTAGTGTTGCACCCAAGCTAACTCAAAAATGGGTGACTAGGAACTCCCATAAGCGCGACACACACCAATTCCATAGGCTTCCTTTTCTTACTTCGATTAGACGAGATTGTCTCGTAGTTTCCAGAACCTGTGTTATGCAGAATTTATCACACAAACAGACATATATCAAGGTTATATAAACATTAGGGGTCAACGGCTTCCCTATGTATGGTCTACAAACTTTCTGTTTGTTTTCAGACAAAAAGTGCGGCACGCGTCTTGTGAGGCGTACTTTCTGGGTAAAAGTGCACAAGTGCGATGCACAAAATGGAATGTGCGGCGCACAATCTGGGCAAATAAGCTAGTGTCGGGGTGACTATAATTTTAACCAAATCCGCGAAATAGTGGTTCCAAACTAACACAAGGGCAATAATCGAACACTAAAATCAATCCCGATTCGTTCAATCCCATGACATTTCTTAATCCAAGGTTTCAATTTCAAAAATCCTCATTTTTTATGATTTTTCAAGTTTTATCCTATTTATCTCAATAATCAAAACCTAATCTTACATTTATCTTATTCTCTATCGTTACATCTAATTCAATTTGATAAAATTACTAAGAACCTTAATTTAAAAACTAATCAAAAGTTACAACTAATAAAGAAAAAGAATTCTTAATTAAAGATAAAAACTTACTCTAGGCATGATTCAGAATGTGAATTGGAGTGCAAATCGACTCAAAAATATTTTTGGTGAAGATTCAATGAAGAACCGTCGGTTTTTGTGGTTTTTGTGTGTTTTTGGTTTTGTTTGGAATGAGAAAAATACAAGTTATATAAAATCTCCGTCTAGAAGTGCGGCACACTTTTAAAACGTGTGACGCAAATTGCACTTCAGAAAACTATACACTATTTTTATGCACATAAGTCACAATTTCAAAGAAAAACTTCCTCCCATTCATTCGATTCATACTAAAAAGAAAAAGATAACTAAGGGAAACATTCCCTTCTTCAAAGGCTATCCTAAAACATCTAGGACTCTATATTTTGGCATACGTCTTATTAATTATCTACATACAAAGTAAAAAAATACAAAAAGTAAACTAGGAGCCAATGGTGCACTCCTCTTCTCTTCCATGATTTAATTGTAGCAAAAGTTGAGAGGTGACATTATATCACTCTCTTTGTAACGGTTTGAGACTCCTCTATTGGTTTCTTTAGTCTCATACACTTTCTCATATCTCTTCCCACATGGATCAACGATTACCATGGCAACATGCCATTCACTATCTCATTCCTTATCAATGTTTTCAAATTCTCTTTTGTTCCCCACTTGTCAATCTTTGTATTTGAGTGAAACAAGAAGTGCTCCAAGTACTCCCACAATCTTCTTATACACGTATATGTCAAAGAATAGGTTGTGATAGCTTTTCTCACTTAATGAGCCATCCAAAATATCTTCTCGTTCGGTCCAAGGTTGCAAATGTGGTTCATAAACGGGCATACTATATTCATCTCTTTTCACGGTCTAGTACTTATCATCTTCATCATCACTATCATCATGTGTCTTAGCTTTTAGGATATTGTAATTTTGGTGGACAAATCCATCAAAGGTAGACATGATAACCTTTCCAACATCGATATTTGCACCAATAGTGTGCAAAAAATTTCTCCCAACAACTAGTTGAATGTCTCGATCAATAGGTAAATCGAGTAGCATGAAATCGGCTTGCAAAGTTGTTGTTCCAATTTGGCAAAGAACGCCAAGCAATCTTCTAAATCCCTCCGCATATGAATTATCAAGCATCTTGATCCTATCAACCCTTGTTTTAGCACGACCAACATCTAAGAGTTTGAAAATTCCACAGGGCATAATATTCACACTGGATCTGGTATTAACTTGAGCATTATAAGTGACTTTACCTTCCAACCTTATTGGTAAGACAAAGTATCCGGGATCCTCCTTCTCAAGCATCACTTTGTTTTCACAAAGCATTTAAATAGCAACATCTTTATATTCGGGTGTCAAGCCATCTTCACTTTCAACTTATTAAGCAAAACTCCATCAACAATCATTTTGCACTTGTCACTATATTTTAGAGTTTTTATGATATTATGGTTCATGTTAAGAAACATAACCCTTTCTTGAATGTCTTTTTGAAGTTCTTCCATGGATAATTCTTCCATGGTCAATGGTTTGTTAATGGTGAGTGAAGGTCCTACACCATTGTAACTCAACTTGTTAGTGTGGGCGAGTTTCTTTCCTTTGTTTCTTTTATTTTTACGCATATTACAAACAAATTGAGAAGCATCAACTCCTTCGGGATCAACGGGTGGCAAATCATCAAAATTGATATTGTCAAGCAAAGCAGCAATCTTCCCAAAATCCGAGCTCTCATGAATCTTTGGCCACAAAGTTAATATGCCACAAGTAATATCAAGTTGTGCATTGGCAGTCTTTAGGAATGATCTCCGAAATATTACACATGGCTCACAATCGTCTTCCTCCGGATTCACAAAGAAGTCAACGAAATACAATTCATCTTTAAGCATGACAATGAGTTTCTTGTATATCTCCTTGTCTCTATTCCAGTGTGTTTTGTAAGTTAAGCCAAGCTCAATTACAATCATTACTAATCAAACTTCGTTTCATCTCCAAATCCCCTTGTCCATCATAAGAAAATTTCCCTTCAACGTGACAAGGCATCAAATATTTTTCGCTAGGCATCAACTCCTCCATACGAAAGAAAGTCATAACCTTTTGGATACCTCTATCGGTTGAGTCTTTACACTCAGAACCTGTCCAATCTCCTTTCGACTCCACTTTATCATTGAAATTAACATGCTCATCCTCTCCTAAGCATAGTCTACCCAAGCTGGTATTCAGGTCCATTTCAATCTTTAAACAACAACACATCAAAAGAAACATTAGTATGTTAGTGCCATAAAATCCAAATGATATTTCATACCCTAAAGTTCTCATGCAACACTAAAAAATCAACAAACTTTTCAATTTGACCAAGTTATCGGCAGTTTTAGCCTTCTGGTTTTCCAGTTGTGCAACGCACTTTTGAAAAGTGCGACGCACTTTTGCGCAACTAAAAAAACCGGCGCACATCTGGGATGTGCGGCGCACAATCTGCGTCCAAAATTATTTTTGACTATAATACAACTTTTAAACCAACCAATCTAAGTCATCAAATATTTCGCATAGCATTTTATTAATAAGTAATCCAACAAAGAAATCGTGACTAAGTTTGTCAACTTTTCCACAAACATTTTTTGAAATATGACTATTTTTTGTTTTCACTTATTTTCTCATTTTTTTGTATTTTTGTTGCATCTAAAAAATCAGAAAAATTACTACAAATCATAATAAATAGTAAACAAGACATAGCAAAGCAAATCATACTACTAAAGAGCAAACCAGATAGATAATTAATAATTAAATATATTTGTTTTTTCTTAAGGTCCAATATAAACAAACACACAAGCTCAAAAAGAATAAGTACACACAAAGCAATTCTCATATTTTCAGTAGTGAGTGTTGAAAGTAAAAGGTTTTGGTGATGTTTTGAAATCGTTTCAATAAACTTTTTTTTGTAAATTCGCCAGGAAGTGCCGCGCACTTTCCAAATGTGCGGCGTACTTCTGGATTTTTCGACTTAAAAACTTTTTCAGATTGCCAGAAATCTGTACAGCGTGTTTAATAATTAATGTTAACAAAGTATCTCAGAAAGTTTAACAAATAACAAAACAATCCCCGACAACGACGCCAAAAACTTGATGTTCGTTTCGTAAATCTCAAATTTTTATTACTAGATTATCACCACAAATGACTTGAACACAAACACGGGAAAATATACCCTTTCGTGTATAGTATAGTCTAAAGGTAAGCCCAGATCGTTCCACGGGATTGGTGTTAAAATATAAAACAATTATCTTTAAAGTGTCACAAGTTCAAAAGATTACACTTATCAAATTATTAAAAGGTGCGTTTGGTTAAGGCTACAAACATAGAAAAGATAAATAGCAAAGATGAATTATAAGCACATAAACAAAGCATGAATACATATAGATGACAAGTCGCACAAGCAACAACTATTTAACATAACAAGAAATTCTTTCGACCTATAGATCGTGTTATATCAAACGCATTAAGACCAGTTTATGTTGGTTTCAATAATTCAAGTACTCGCTGAGCCAAACTCTCTCAAACACATGACAAAGCATTAAACAAAATCATATAAGAGTTGGTATGTATTTTATTACCAATTTCTACAAGGTAAATATCAAGGTTCATTTACTAGATGACATGAAATCCATTCAATCATATAAGCACTTTCGAACATCTTATAATAGTGAGTGAACCAAATACATAGCAATGATCAAATATAATAGTATCAAGTACAAGAACAAATCAACCATGCCAATAATTATGGACCAGGGAAAAATTGCGCCGCACAAAACTAATTATCCGCCGCACTTCGCCCCTACGAAGCTAATTCTATCTAATCATTAGTTTTACAAAACATTAACCAATCACATAAGTTACTACTCCATACTAACAGTAATAATAAACATCTTAATAGGTTAGAAATCAAAGTTCATAACAAACAATAAGATGAGAATTATACCAACGAGTATGATCAATATATTACTCCAAAAGTGTAAGTTATGATTCCCACTATTACAAGTAATCAAACTTTGGTTTAGAGTTCTCATTGCTACAACAACAAAAAGTATGAACTAGATATAGTTCACCTTGTACCCAAAACAACTAGTAATAATAATCAAGGATTGAAGAATCCTTGATCACTTTTTCTCCTTCTTAGAACCCTAGCAACAATGGTGGTGGAGTACTTGGATGGTCCAGGTATAATGCTCATATTATAACCCAAAAAACATAGTAAGTTATTAGCAAAGGATATCAAAGGTTTCCTAATGAATGCCATGCATAATTGCAACTTTGTTATTGTAACTGCACCCCAAAGTGTGCTGCACATTTGGATTGTGCGCCGTACTTTGGCTAGTTCTCCAAAATCGTACTCCAATGAATGTGCGCCGTATTTTTCAATTGTGCGTCGCACTTCTGCTTCTTTCAGCTTTATTTATTTTTTTGGTCCTTTTGCTTCTTCTTTCTTCCATTCCTTTCTTCATATATTCATTCTTCTCCTACAACAATGATATATTAAATTAGTAACAATTCAAAGCATATTTTATTTATTTACATGGAAAACAAGGACAAATGCATCATTACAAACATGTATACATGAGGCGTTATCAGGATTAGGGGAATTGACGAAAATGGCCTCACATGCATGACACGCGAGGGAGTTAGGGGGTGTTAACGTGGGTGATAACGCTCAAATGCAACATGTATTTATGAGCGGTATCCGTATATTTTGAATGTTTTTTGGTTAAAATAATGATCTTTTTAGCTCATATATGTGCAAGTTGTGTCTCGTGTTGTTAGTTAGCCAAGATCAAGTAAACTGAATAAAAAAAGCAAAAACAAAGAATAAACGATGATTTATGCATATACGAAGGAATCCCGACAAGTACGAGTATTATGGAGACTATTTGATAAGATTAGAGTCATGAGGTCGTTGCTCACGATACTCAAAACAAGATGTTCAAAGCAGAATTCAAGAAATAAATCAAGAAAAGAAGTTATATCGAAGATGTTAGAAGATTTGTGTTACCGACACACCATCACCGTTTTGGCATAGCTTGAGCAGACGAACTCTGGTTAACTTGGTTTAAGCGCCCATACGTGCGTAACAGAAAGAGCTACAACTTTGATTTTTGCACTTTTGGTACATCAGTGGAGAACAGCCGCCCAACCACCCATAGCAGCCGCATGGCTCCCAAAATCCAAGCAACCACCAACTGTTTCAACAGTCGGCGGCTCCTCTGCCTTTTGCAGCCGTCCAAACGCTTGAGCAGCCGCCCGACTGTGATCTCCTGCACTTCTTCAAGTAAAACTTATTAGCCAATTTACTTCCCTTTGCTCCCTAAGTTTGGTCATTACTTCTTTATAACTCTCCAATCCTTCATTACACCCATAATAAAATACCTTTGGCTCCAAGAAAACTACTAGGTGGCCAAGGCCAATTACCCTATAAATATGACCCATGGGGTAGTCATTCTATCATCTTCTCTTCACCAGTCATCTATTAACCATCTCCAATTCCTCCTTACTGCAAGGACGAAATTCCCCCCAATTAAATAACCTGAAAGATCACAAACTCCTACCATCTTCCATTAGTTTAAAACATGTAGTTACCTGGAGGCTTTAGGATTACTCTAAATCCTTCCATTTACTTATTGTTATCATACTTTGGGTTTTTACCTTTTACTTTCATAATGTTGACTGAAGTTGTTTATGTTGGAACTTTGTCTTGTGTTGAAATAATTATGGAGTAGTTTACTTACACTTGTTTGGAATGATGTAAACATGGATATGAAGTGTTGGTTATTTTGCAATGTTGAATTACGATTTTGTTTATAAGTTTGGTTGAATTGATATTTGTCAAGGTAACTTGGTGGTAAACCATAACCGGGTCCAAAGGTCAAAAGGATTTCTAGTTATGTTTTGTTCCAAATGCTAGCACGCGTATGTGTTTGGTATATCACAATTGAATACAATGACTATACAAGTTAAATGTACTAATAAAGGTTTAATCTAGAGTATAGGCCGAAAGGGCTCTAATGAACAAGTTGGTTAAATCATACTTCTCACATATGGCTTTTAACTACGGGTTTGTAATATTGATTATAGGTCGAAAGGGTTCATTATTCTAAAACATGTCATATGCAATTTCATGACATGACCATTTTATTGGAATTGTATACTTATAATTTATGTGCTACTACTTAAATATCTACCCGATAATTCATTCACTCCATTAAAATGAATACAAGTTCCAAACAAGTATCTTTTATATTATTGATTTTCATCTTACTAGCTTAATCATCATCGTTGTGTTGCTTGCTTATTTGATTATTATTGAATGTCTTGTGGTATTGTGGGGAGTGACAACCCTTAACAATTTTCATGTTATTTTCTATCTGGTAATTTGGGAGTAACAACCATTTTGCTTTTGCTTTATACTTGTTACATAGATTCTTCACAACCGAAAACACCAAAATCCTAGTGAACGACCTTGGCTTACCACAACAAAATAGCTACAAACTAAAGGGTAATACTTGCCCGTGTGTTTTTAGCTTAATTAGTAATCCTTGTTATAAATCTAAAACTTGTTTCAACACAAAGAACACATCAAGTTTTTGGCGCCGCTGACGGGCATTTGTTTGTGTTTTTATGTTTTGAATCTTTTTTTCGTTTTGTGTTCCCTTTTACATCATTGTGCTTATTTTTTTGTGCTTATTGTGTTTTAAGTATTTTAAAGTGTGTTTGGATTAAGCTTTTTACTCGTCAATTTGTCATTACAACAAAAGTGTTTTTATTAAAATTGCTAGTGTAACACCCCATTTTGATAAATGGAATATCACAGGATAATTATGGCGTGTCATCAAAGCATGCAAGGTAAATGTCCAAAAACATTAAATGACCATGAA
Organism: Glebionis coronaria; assembly: GCA_025667525.1. Lineage (NCBI taxonomy): Eukaryota > Viridiplantae > Streptophyta > Magnoliopsida > Asterales > Asteraceae > Glebionis > Glebionis coronaria. The sequence continues at coordinate 1,269,690 of JANFOE010000322.1, read as the reverse complement.
AGGAAATACCGGAATCAAACATTGGTAGTCCAACATAAGCTCACACACATGAATATAAGTACTGAAATGTAAAAGGACTAAACAATGTCCAAAGAAATGAAGTAATGTAATGTATGGTAAAATGAATAAAGTAATGAAGGATAGATAACTTCCATCCGTATGCACGTACTCTCAAGTCCTAGTTGCGTCCCTGAGTACCTACCGTTTGGGAACATGAAAGGAAAACGGCTGAGCAAAACGTCTAGTGAACGGATATACCAGCATAGCATGAAATGACATAAGCATAATAAGACTAATGGCAACGGAAATGTATAAGTCCTAGATAACCTGAACATGTTCATAAAATTGTTTTAATAGTTTGAAAAGACTTATGTTTTTATATGAAAACTATATTAATTAGCCAATAGCCCATATAGGTCATGAGGTTCCACCGTGTATGAATACTTGGAGGGGTGACCTCATCATGCAATTAGAGGGGATGCCTCTAATTAATTAGTCTGGGTAGGAGGGATCGACTCCTTGTGAAGGATGCAAGGCACACACCACATTCACCATGAAAATCCTATAAAAAAACATGTAACTAGGATGCACCCATACGCCCCACATGATAATATAAATATATAGCTAAAACTGTAAATGGACGCTACGAGCAATCACTCCGCCGTGGAGAAGTCATAACACTGGTGCCTCCAGTGTCATGGTTGTGGTACCTCCATAACTAGGTGACATGGTCATGCATGTATATGGCTTAGGCGTTTAAAACTAACATAAGCAGATCAAAACATATAAAACAATTACATGGGAAAAACAGTTGGCTGCAAACGGGAAATCCTAATAAGGAAAGAGAATGTACATACTGAAGGACGGAATATCTGTACCTTATGTCCAGTGAACGAGGAAAGATGAAAGGATGCGAAGTCCTACACCGACCTCGCTAATGCTACATAAATAAGGGACATGTATGCGTTGTCTGATTACTGAGTATGTTACTGGTTATAGCATGTTCTTAACTTGTTTTATATGTTCTCGTCTTATTTTACTGTTTTAAATGATATATTATGTTATTCATGTACTTCCTGCCTTCTGATTATGTATGTGATAACCTGGAACCGAGGTCATTGCTTAATCTTATTTTACGAATATTTTTGAAATTTTTGATGAGTTTGAATGATATTTATTTTGGAGGTTTATGTTTAAACCGATGTTAGAAGGCTTATATTTTATATTTAATAAGTATAAGGAGTATTAGCAAGTGTGATGACGATGGATGCCAAATATTTTACGTTTTATTGTCGGTTGTTTGATGTTTGTCATTTTTGATGTATTCTTTTTAGATGACGTGTTAAGTCGAGTCGGGAGTCGATATTATTATATTTGAGGTACATTTTAACTTTTTAAAAGTATCTTTATGAAACCCGAGCCCCGTAAATACTTTCAAAATTGACTAATAGTTATTTCCCGCTTATTAGCTAACTATTTTCATTTTGAGCCATAACTATTGCAGATTAACAATAATGGTCCCTCAACCACTATATATAAGCTTCATTTTTATACAAACACACACAATCCACTAACTAAAAAAATTACTCTTTTTTTATTCTAGCCGTGACCCCTTCTTCACCCAAAACCCGACTTCAATCAATTTTTACTCAAAATCTATGATGATCTAAGATAAACTAACACAAGCCAATCTTCAAAGTTGTAATGAGATCATTTTGGTACTAATTTTGGGTACATTCAAGATGATTATTGTTTTTAGATTCGGTAGGTGAGAATTATGATCATGCATGTAGTTTTTATGATGATCAAAGGGTTTTTATGCTAAAGTTATGTTAAAAACTTGATTTTGATTTGAGGGTTTTGATTTTGATGATGGTCCAAGTGTTATAGTTGATATATGTTAGTGTTAGGGTTATGGGATGATCATAACTATGGTTGGTTTTAGCTAAAAACATGATTTTATACAAGTATTAGAAGGGTGTTTTACATCAGTGGGTAAAACTGTATTTTTGGGTATCTTATGTTGTGATAATGGTTTAACTAATTGCCTAGGGTTTAAGAGCATTCGATTAGCTTCGATTTGATATAAAGTAGAGCTTCTAGCTCCAAACGAGCGCAAAGTTATGATGTTTTGATTATTCGTGTACTGGGAGACGAGTATCGGCACTACATATAGTTGTTGTCGATATTTGGATCGAATATCGGGGACTATAAATTGAAGTTTTGAAATGAGTCACATACTGATGATGAAGTGTAAACCCTAGAGGGTGAGTTTATTTTCAAACCCAACTGTCGGTTTTGTAAATGGAGTCGTTTAAAGAAGTTAAAACGGTTGTATGAATTTTTAACGTAAAACTGTCCGGATTTTGTAGTTTGAAGATGAGTCGGGTAAAGAACTTTAAAAGTAATTTCATTTGATAAACTTGTTGGAGGACTTTCTATAGATAGTAAGTTAGTTCCTCGAGTTGTTTCATAAACGTTTGACGAGTCTAAAAGGGGTAAATAAGCTAGTACATGTAGTATGTGCCGACGGATTTTGTCGAAAGTGTAGAATGGTAAAGTAAATGTATAGAAGAGTGTAATAGAGTTACTTGTATCGTTTTCTCTTGACTTTATCGTGATTTTATGAGTTTGAGTTTGATATTATTATGTATTATTTATTTCTCGAGTCATTATTAATGAACGCGCCTTATTTGATAGGTAGCGGTTCTCGTGTTTGAAAGGCATCCTCTATCATCGACGATCATCTCGCTAGGTATCTTATACTAAGGTGAGTCTGTAGCCTCGCTTTTTATGCTAGCTACAAAATGTTTTATTACCCGCGAGGGGGATACATGCTATTTGAAAATAAATGAACACAAGTCATGATTAATTGTTGGACCCGAATGTTGCCTATGTTGTTTACATTGTATTGAGTACCTTGTTGCTAAAGACCCTAAATTCATGAGTCGTTAACTATATTCTGAATTGATGTTGTGAGTTGGGAATAGCCGCTTATTCGAATGATAGTACTATTAGGTTGACCACTCTATCTGAGACCAGGGCATTACGTTGAGTAACCTCTAAGAAGGATAATTTACGAGAATAAGAATGTGGTATTCTAGCAACTGATACCCTAAAGGGGCAATGGTTTTATTCTAGTCATGCTGGCATTTGGCGTGGGTGACTAATTGGTTAAGGGGTCGGTGTCATGAGCTTAAATACAATGTGTGTTGGGTCAAAAAGTTGATGTGGCAGAAACTAAAAAACGAAGAAAACATGAAGACATTTGTCTAAGCGTTGACAAGTGTATTCTAGGCGTTGTCAAGAACAAATCAGGCGTTGACAAAATCAAGCATTGTCAAGAGCAATCTAAGCGTTGTCACATGCAATTCAAGCATTGATAGAAACATAGAAAAGAAGCCTTTGGAAGCTTCTATTTAGATAAACATGCAGGATATATTCTGTATAAGTTTATTTGAATAGAAGATTTATATGTTTATTTGATTTTATCTCTTGTAAACCCTAATCCTTACACTATAAAAGGAACCAAGGATATTAGGTTTATGTATAAATTTCATATACGATGTAAACCTAAAGCGTGTGTCGACTAGACGTGGGATTCAATGCATACACGTCTAGTGGTTGTTTCTTATTAATATAATGAGCAATCCATTTGTTTATATTCATGTTCTTTGTGCCTAAACACCTTGTTAATGTGTCATGTTCTAATTCCGCTTTGATTATCTAATCATATGAACATGATGCATTCCTAGTAGCTTAAAAATCCTTGAATCTTAGGATTCCACAATTGGTATCAGAGCCTCGTGGCTCGTGATTTTAGGACCAACAAGGTGTTCGTGTATGGTGAAAAGAAGAAAAATCCGTCTAGGGTTTTTCTGGACGTTTTTGTGTGTGCAGCAGTATTCAGAAGGTCATAACTTTTGATTGGACTGTTGGATCGTCACGAAATTTCTTGGGTTTATTCTATACACATATATCTAGACATCCACCGGAGGGATTGTCGAGTTTTATCCCCAGGAAAAAGTTATTAAGCGTCAAAGTCAGCAGCAGGATATGTGCAGTTTTCTATGGACAGCCATGTTCAAAACACGTTTTCTCCTTCCTTAACCGTTGGATCATCGTGATTTTTGAACTATAGATTCTTGGCACTTGTGTCTAGAATCTCACCGAAGGGATTTTCGATCTGAGCCCTAATGAAGAAGTTATTCAAGGTCGAAGTTCGCTGGTTATGGTATTCGTTTTTGCTTTTTCACATAAAATCATGGACTAGGGTTTCACAAACCCTAGATCAATTCTAAGCAGAAAAGATGCTCAAGATTCATAGTGTTTTTATAATATTCGATTCTCAACCAAGGTTAGGGTTTCGATTTTCTAGAATCGTTTTAGGGTTTGTCATAAACCCTAGATCTGATAACATATTCTATGATACGGATGTTGTTTGCTGATATTGGGAGATTATGTTGAAAGTTGTGATCGAATCGTGCAGTAGGGTTCTTGTTTAAAGAAAAGAATGGTGTCAAGAAAATAATATGATATATCTTTCCCATACGCTGGTCAACAAGATGTACTATTGGGCAGTAACACGTGATTGCTGATTTATGAGGTTGTGAACATTGTACACAGTTGCAGCATAAAGAAAAAGAGGCAAATATTATTTGTCAAGATGTGTATCACGTAGGGATGATATTCCCATGAATGGTAAGTCCTTATTTTGTTAATATAAAATTGTTACTGTAAGCATGCTGTGGATCGAGTAAAAAGGCTGTCAAGATAGAGACGTGTGATGTTTAACATGGGATTAAACATTACTGGCATCTAATTTAATAAGACATATATTGATGCGTGAAACATGGAGGTAAATTTTTAATCATATATTGTTTCCTATTTTGTGGGATATGGTAACGTAGGATAGTAAGTTTTGACAGTGATTGCTTATGTTTGTGTGGCCCATGTTACACACACATCACGTGAGATATTAACAGAAAAGGGATGTGATTTATCAAACTTGGGATATAAACATGGGATATAAACTTTGGTAATCACGTATCCACAGATCTTGGTAGTGGATAAATGAGACGCTGCCAAGGTTTAAAGTTGACGCTGATGTTTGTTAATTTTACGCTGACAAGAATAAGTCGAACGCTGCCAGAGAGCGTTGACATGATTTGTCCGAGAAATGATTGTTCAAACGTTGATAGGTTTTGTCTGATATCAGACAATGCATGCGATTAAGATATTGGACAATGAAGGTTCTCGGATAACAAAAGGATAGCTGTTGTTTGAGAAAATTAGTACGTTTTTAGCACACAAAAAGGAGGAATTTACACACGAAGGTACATGGGATCTCCGTTTTTATTCAGAATATCAGGTTGATATTTATGGCTCGGATATTTTTAAATGGATTAATGATTTTAACGTGAGTTAACGACCATTCGTGAAGTATTTTATTGGAATCATTTTTGATTAGATTATGTAATCGGGATAGCCTTGTGAAAGAGCTATCCGTCTATCACTTTTACATATGATATGAAGATATTATCTCATAAAGATTCGTTATGAAAAGGTGTTGGCTTAAGGGGAAGAATTCTTATGGTAAGTTTGATATTTGAAGAAGATTTTCGCGAGTTTGTGTTCCATTATATCTTAAAGTCGTGCACTTCCTGTCATGGACTTTTAAGGTAACTTGTTTATGCCTACATTGTTACTGATGAAGTGATACAAGATCTAGGAATATGTGATTTTTCTTATGGTACTCTATGCAGATATTTTCTATCACTTGAAGGAGTTACATTATCGTGCTCAGTGTCTCACAAAGGATGATGATTTTTGTATCAGCAACACACTTCATCACATCGTACAAGATATGGAACATAGGTTTGGGTTATTCTACTTCTACATCAAGAATATTATATTTATTTTTCTTCAAGATCATTAAATAGAGCTACATTTGGAGAATCTTCAAGATTGCGTACATTGTTTACTTCCCTGTTGATGTGACAAAAAGGGGAAGACATACATGCTACAATTGAGGGGAAGCAATTTGAAGATGATGTACAACTTACAAGAGATACACAAAAAGTTTTGCCGACATCAACTAGGGGAAGATTGTTGGGTCAAAAAGTTGATGTGGCAGAAACTCAAAAACGAAGAAAACATGAAGACATTTGTCTAAGCGTTGACAAGTTTATTCCAGGCGTTGTCAAGAACAAATCAGGCGTTGACAGAATCAAGTATTGTCAAGAGCAATCTAAGCGTTGTCACATGCAATTCAAGCATTGATAGAAACGTAGACAAGAAGCCTTTGAAAGCTTCTATTTAGATAAACATGCAGGATATATTCTGTATAAGTTTATTTGAATAGAAGATTTACATGTTTATTTGATTTTATCTCTTGTAAACCCTAATCCTTACACTATAAAAGGAACCAAGGGTATTAGGTTTATATATAACATTCATATACAATGTAAACCTAAAGCGTGTGTCGACTAGACGTGGGATTCAATGCATACACGTCTAGTGGTTATTTGTTATTAATATAATGAGCAATCCATTTGTTTTTATTCATGTTCTTTGTGCCTAAACACCTTGTTATTGTGTCATGTTCTAATTCTGCTTTGATTATCTAATCATATGAACATGATGCATTCCTAGTAGCTTAAAGATCCGTGAATCTTAGGATTCCACAATGTGTTCCCTTGAAATAGATTGTGTGCACGACAATTCTATAAATGATTATGATTGATTTTCTTCTTGTGTTCAATGTGATTTGATAAACCTACGGACTCGCTCAACATTATTGTTGACTCGTTTTAGCATGTGTTTCAGGTAATCGAAGGTGATGGAAGGCGGAACTTTGCTATGGATGTTGTGGGTTGGCTTTTGGATGATTGTTGGTCTAAAACTATTTCTATCCTTTTACTGTTGAACAATTCGTTAAATGTTTGTGTAATGTACTAAAACTTGTTGGTTTGCTGGTCGAGATCCGTGGGGACTAAACGCTTTACTCTGGTGTCGTTTTAGTACATTATGGGATGAAATAATGTTTTAGACTTATTGTGAAAATCTTGTTTATATTTTATGTGTAAACGTCTCGCTTTTGAGTCGTTCAATATACCTTATGTGACGATGCTTGTGTCTAGCATCCAATTGTGTATTTCCGCTGCGCAATGTAAATTGGGGGTGTTAGAGATTGGTAATCAGAGCTACAAGTTATAGCGAACTGGGTCGATTTTGAAAATTGTCCTAAACTATAACTTTGGTGTCGAAAGTATTTATTCTTTAAAAGCACACAACTCCTCTGCAACGCTCCGGTATGATCACTTTTAGTTTTGTTTTATATTATAGATGTATCCCTCATAAATGAAATGAATTCCCGAGTATTTATTAAGTAAATACTACGATATTGTATTAATGTTAATGAAAGTACGTTGAGTGCTTGTCAGTATCATATTAATTTTTTTGCGAGCATTGCATAAACATCATTTGCATTGTGTTGCATAGCATGTATTACGTATAACATTTGCATAAGTATTTCATACTAATTTTTGTTTTGTTAACAATGACCTTAAGTATCCTTGAACCCTTATAATTGTAGAAAATGGCTGGTATACCTCGTGAGGATGGATGGATTGACATGAATGATGTATTAGACGGTGATGAAGTAGATAACTTTAGTGCTAGTGACGATGAGGAGCCTTATGAGTATTTAGATGATGGAATTGCTCCTACTGCAGTTGGAGAGACCGAGCCTGAAGTGATTCAAGGTAGTTATGTTCCAAGAGTTAATGTTGTGCCAAAGACTGTTCAGGACTGTCAGCGACCTGTTGTACGTTCTTCGATGCCTACTTGTGATGCTTATTTGAGCAGTTTGCCTGGGATTGCATTTGCAAGGGATGATGTTCTTGCTGAGTCGAGTAATGCTGCTAGTGCCCGATCTATTCATGATGGCATATCTAAGGTTTATTGTCCAGGTCCTAGGTCTTATGACGATATTTTTTGATTTGTTAAAAAGATTGATAGATCTTTGTGTGAAAGGTATTTAGTTGAAACCCGTGTGATTAGAAGGTTCGAGCAGAATGAAAAGAGGTTTGACATGTTTGTTACTAGTGTGAAGAGATCAGAGTATGTTAGAGCAAGGGAAATGGATGAAGTTGTTAGATTAAGATCAATGGTATTGAATTTGAGTGAGCAATTTGAAAGGTTTCGTAAGGAGCAAGAAAGGAATGCAAGGTTTAATGTGTGGGATTTGCCGATGAGATCTTTTCCTAGTCGAGGTGTGGTGATTCGTGATGTGCCAAGTCAGGTTGAAGCTCAGGTGTTGGTGAAGCCAACTGAAGGAGGAAGTCGAAAAGGAAAGGAAAAGTAGAGGGAGACTCTGAGGAAGATGATAGCAGTAGTGATGATGAGCCGATGTACAAGAAGCTGCGGGGATCAGATGTTTAGTTTTCTTATGTTGTTTTTATTAGCCTTGCTGTGATAGAACTTAAGTAGACTGGTATTGTAGTTTATGATGAAACTTAATGACTTTTAAGTTTGCCGTGATGAAGGGTTGTAGTGACATTACTTGTCACAATTTTGTGGAAATTTTCCAATGCAATCCAAATTACCTTCATGACTTATGATTGTCTTATTAGTTCTTTTGTGATTTGGTTAATGATTCATTGTGGACTGTGTTGTTGGTGCATGTAGTATCCATGTTACATCTTGATAAAGAAATCCTTCTTCTTATCTTGACATGAATACTTACTTGTTCTTTTTCTTCTGTGTCATCACAGGAAGGAGTTGGGAGGCATTTTTCTGACTTTACTAAATTGTTGTTTGGTTAGTTTCCTAAAACATGCCGCCTAAATTGACAACTGCTACTGTTAATACCATGATTGAGCAAGCTATTGCTAGAGCACTGGAAGTCGAACGTGCTGCGAGGAACCAAGAGGCTGAGAATAGGAATGATGTTGGTCAAGTTGGAGGGAATGCTAAAAATCTAGTTGCAGGTAATACTGATGAACCAGCGGGAGGAAATGTTGCAGAACAAACTGGAGGTAATGCTGTTTTTCAGCAGATTCAGAAGGAATGTTCTTATGCTAGTTTCATGAAATATGGACCTACCTAATTTCGTGGTACTGGTGGTACTTTGGAATTAAGAAGGTGGATTGAAAAAAAATTGAAAGTACTTTTGAAATCAGTGGATGTTCAAAAGCTAGTAAGGTGAAATTTGCTGTAGCTACTTTTCAGGATGATGCATTAAGCTGGTGGAATAGTCAGGTAGCTACTGTGGGTTTAGTTGAAGCTAATGCTAGAACATGGACTGTGACCAAGGGACTGTTAACTGCTAAGTTTTGTCCCGAGCAAGAGTTAGGTCAGTTGGAGGATGAGATGAGGCATTTGGTGCTGAGGAACAATGATATTGTGGCTTATACAAGGAGATTCTCTGATTTATGTTTGTTGTGTCCTGATTCTTTTGATGATAACCGTAAGAAGATGAAGCAGTATATCAGAGGTTTATCTAGTAATATCAAGGGAGAGACTACTTCGTCGAAACCCAAGTCATTTGATGAAGCTGTTCAGATGGCTCATGCTTTGATGGATGTAAAGCTGCAGGATCGAAAGGATAGTATTGCTGAGGGGAATAAAAGAAAGTGGGAAGCTACACACTCAAACCAAGGACAGAATCGTGGTGGTTATCGTAACAACAATAACCAAAGACCAACTAGGAATCAGCAATACAATTTGAGAAGGAATGATGGTGTTCGTGCTGCCACTGGAACTCAAGGTAACAAGGTGGTGTGGTCGATGTAATCTGTATCATGTTGGAAATTGTCCACCTGCTTGCAATAAGTGTGGGAAGGTCGGACATAAGATGGCAGATTGTAGGAACAAGGGTGTGGCCACTGGAGCCAATGCTGTCAAGGTAGTTAACTGTTCTGGATGTGGAGGCCGTGGACATAAACAAGGGAACTGTATGAGGGTTGGCATGCGACAAGGAGGCAATGTTGTTGCTGTTGCTGCTGGGACTACTACTCCAGCCTATGTCATTGGAGATGCTGACAAACCTCAAGGGCCAAATGTAGTGACTGGTACGTTCTTACTTGATGCTTGTTATGCTAGTGTGTTATTTGATTCTGGATCCGATAGAAGTTTCGTACATGTTAGATTCAGTCGGATATTGGATAGAGAACCAGTAAGATTGACAACTAGTTATAAAGTGGAGTTAGTTGATGGTAAGGTTGTAAGCACTAGTTTTATACTGAAAGGTTGATCCTTGAAGTTAGGGAATTATGTGTTTAGTATTGATTTGATGCACATAAAATTAGGATCTTTTTACGTGATTGTTGGAAAGTATTGGTTAGTTGGTAATGGTGCAGTGATTGTTTGTGGAGAGAGATTAGCCCAGATACCGCTAAGGAATAGGGTATTGACTGTGAAAGGTGATGAGTGTACTTCTCGTTTGAGAGTTGTTTCTTGTTTGAAGATGTTGAGGTATATAGAAGCAGGTTGTGATGTGTTTCTTGCCCAGATAAGTAATGATGGTGTGAATGGAAGGAAATTGGAGGATGTGCCTGTGATTAAAGAGTATCCTGAGGTTTTCCCTGAAGATTTGCCAGGATTACCACCGCATCGTGAAATGGAGTTTCGTATTGATTTAGTGCCGGGAGTTGCGCCAGTTGCTCGTGCACCATATCGTTTAGCTCCATCTGAGATGAAAGAATTATCTGATCAATTGAAGGAATTGACGGATAAGGGATTTATTAGACCGAGTTCGTCGCCGTGGGGTGATCATGTTTTGTTTGTTAGGAAGAAAAATGGTTCTTTTGGAATGTGTATTGATTATCGAGAGCTTAACAAATTGACTGTCAAGAATCGGTATCCATTGCCGAGGATTGATGATTTGTTTGATCAGTTGCAAGGATCAAGTGTATACTCGAAGATCGATTTGAGGTCCGGGTATCATCAACTGAGAGTTAGGGAAGAAGATATTCCTATAACAGCTTTCCGTACTCGATATGGACATTTTGAATTTCAAGTGATGCCTTTTGGATTAACGAATGCGCCTGTCGTATTCATGGATCTGATGAATCGTGTATGCAAGTCGTATTTGGATGAGTTTGTTATCGTATTCATTGATGATATTCTCATTTACTCCAAGAGTGAAGAAGAACATAAGAAGCATTTGAGAATAATTTTGGAATTGTTGAAGAAAGAGAAGTTGTATGGGAAGTTCTCTAAGTGTGAATTTTGGTTGAAATCAGTGCAATTTCTGGGGCACGTGATTGATAGTGAAGGTGTTCGTGTGGATCCTGCTAAGATTGAGGCAATCAAAGATTGGTCAGTACCAACAACACCGACTGAAGTTCGCCAATTTCTTGGTCTAGCTGGGTATTATAGAAGGTTTATCGAGAAGTTTTCACTAATTGCTAAACCGTTGACCAAGCATACTGAAAAGAATCGAGTATTTGAATGTGGATTGGAAGAGGAACCTGCATTTAATACGCTGAAGGATAAGTTGTGTTATGCGCCGACTTTGTCTTTGCCAGAAGGATCTGAAGATTTTGTGGTGTATTGTGACGCGTCTCATAAAGGATTTGGAGCTGTGTTGATGCAAAGGGAGAAAGTGATAGCATATGCATCGAGACATTTGAGGAAGCATGAAGAGAATTACACTACTCATGATTTAGAACTTGGGGCTGTGATTTTTGCTTTGAAGCTGTGGAGACACTACTTGTATGGAAACAAGTGTGTGGTTTTCACTGATCATAAGAGTCTGCAATATATTTTGGATCAAAAGGAATTGAATATGAGACAAAGGAGATGGGTTGAGTTGCTGAGTGATTATGACTGCGAGATTCGTTACCATCCTGGTAAAGCTAATGTGGTAGCTGATGCACTTAGTAGAAAGGAAAGAGATAAGTCTATAAGAGTTAGAGCTTTGGCAATGATGGAAAGTGTTGATCTGACAGAAATGATATTGAAAGCCCAAACTAATGGTTTGAAGGAACAGAATATTGAGGCAGAAAATTTGGGTAGAATGTTGAAACCATTGTTTGAAGTAAGGTCAAATGGATTGAGATATTTTGGGAATAGGATTTGGTTACCATTGTGTCCGTTTAAGGAAGGTTCTTTAGGAGTACGAGATTTAGTGATGAATGAATCTCATAAGTCGAAGTATTCAATACATCATGGATCAGACAAGATGTATCAAGATCTTAAGAAAGTTTATTGGTGGCCGAATATGAAGGCAGATATAGCCCAGTATGTTAATAAGTGTTTAACTTGTGCGAAAGTGAAAGCTGAACATAAGAAACTGTCTAGATTATTAGTGCAACCTGAGATTCCTGAGTGGAAATGGGAGAAGATTACTATGGATTTTGTAACAGGTTTGCCAAGGACTGCTAGTGTTTGTGATATGATATGGGTGATTGTAGATAGATTGACTAAGTTTGCTCACTTTTTACCAATGAAGAAGACGGATAGTATGGAAATATTAACAACAGTGTACGTAAAGAAGATTGTTTGTCGACATGGTGTACCTTTGTCGATAATTTATGATCGTGATATTAGGTTTACTTCAGAATTTTGGAAATTTTTGCAGAAAGCGATGGGAACGGAGTTAAGTTTGAGTACCGCATATCATCCAGAAACTGATGGACAAATTGAAAAAACGATTCAAACGTTAGAGGATATGCTTCGTGTGTGTGTGATTGACTTTGGAAATGGTTGGGATAAACATTTGCCATTGGTTGAATTTTCGTACAATAACAGTTATCATGCTAGTATTAAAGCCGCACCATTTGAAGCTTTGTATGGACGTAAGTGTAGATCTACAGTGTGTTGGAGTGAAGTAGGAGAAAGTCAATTGACTGGACCTAAAATGATATTTGAGACGACTGAAAAGATTGTGAAAATTAAGAAGCGTTTGTTATCTGCCAGAAGTAGACATAAGAGTTATGCTGATAACCGAAGGAAACCGTTGGTATTTGAAGTAGGAGACATGGTTATGTTAAAGTTATCTCCATGGAAAGGAGTGATTCGTTTTGGAAAGAGAGGAAAGTTGAGCCCAAGATATATTGGACCATTTAAGATTATCCAAAGGATTGGATTGGTTGCTTATAAGTTAGAGTTGCCTGATGAACTTAAGGCTATTCATAATACTTTTCATGTGTCTAATCTGAAGAAGTGTTTAGCTGAAAGGGGTGTGGTGATTCCAATGGAGGAATTTCAACTTGATGATAAGTTGCATTTTATAGAGGAACCTGTAGAGATTTTGGTTAGGGAAGTTAAGAAATTGAAGCATAGTAGGATTCCGATTGTGAAAGTGAGATGGAATTCTAGACGTGGACCGGAGTTTACATGGGAACGTGAGGACTTCTTTAAGGATAAGTATCCTCATTTGCTTAGGAAGGATTAAGCGTCGAGGACGTCGCTCTTTTTAAGAAGGAGGGGATGTGATAACCTGAAAACGAGGTCATTGCTTTGTTGATCCCAAACTTAGATCGATTTAGCTTGTGTAAACGAGAATGAATCAAGTTAAACACTCAGAGAAACTTTGTTGTAAATGAAACAATCTAAGTATTATGCGGAATTAATACTTAAACAAGAACATACAAACAGAATAAACCAAAATTTCATTTTCATTGATTAATCGAACTTGCGTACAATGAAAGTGTAAAAACATATATTGAACTAAAACCTAAAGGCCTCCTTTTATAGATTAAGGAACCTTGTACAAGATTCTACGTATCAGCTATTTTAGGTAAAGATAAACATAAGAAATACATTGTCGAACATATCTTTACTAGAAACATAAAACGTGTAAACTAAGTATCCTATCAATGCTTGACTTCTCCTTATCAATGCTTGACTTCTTGTCAACGCTTAATCTGACAACGCTTGATTTCTTCCTATCAACGTCCAATTTCCTCTTGTCAGCGTCTAAGTCTCTTGCCTTCATTTTATTCCCAACAATCCTCCCCTAAACTTGATATATATTCTAGTAATCAAGTTTCTGAATAAAAACTAAATACAAGGAGGATTCTTACAAATACAAACTACTCATTAAGTTGGAAATAAATAAACCTAATCAAATCTTTGCCAACATCACTTGTGTAATCCATCTCCAGCTGTGTTGACACCATTTTCTTCAAAACTTCCTTGGACATGCGATATCCAGCATCCACAAGAAGATATTCAGGAAACTTTGTAGTACTCAAATGATACACACCAGCTGCTGAATGTAGACGCTATTGAAGTCCACTGACATCATCAAGATCCTTCCAAACTGGATCTTCTTCATCTGGTTCACAAATTCTCTTTAATGTTGACCAAATCTTTATTCCATTGACTGAAGTAGGTGCTTCAGTCTCATACTTGGCCTTCATCAATCTCCAAAGATCTGCCAAGTTTTCCCTATCCAGGCTTGCAAACAAAGACATAAGAGTAGTAAAAGTGTGTACCTTCTTCCCATACATGCCAATCATCCAAAACCCACTTGCATCTTCATCATAGTGAACTATAGGGTTTCTGGAATCATGAGGTAACACTTCTACCATATGTGAAGCTTCCAAAGGTGAGAGCTTAATACTCCTTCTAATAACCGCTTCACTTGGATTCACTCTATCCAAATTTTCTGGGAACTCAAGTGGAACTCCCTTCTTCAAAGGTCTTGGTGCAATTAAAGCCTGTTGGATCTGCATCTCTTCTGCAAGTTCTTCCTTTCTTTCATCTAAAAGAAGTATGATAGTGTTCTACTCTTGAACACTTGCCCAGATAGGATAAGCTTTATATTCCAATTCATCAAAGGACAATCCCTGTAACTTTTTAAAAGTCCAACCTCCTTGATGATATCTTAGAAGCATGTAGTAGAGCTCCCTTCTATCCTTCTTAGTATGTGAAAGAACTTTTCTAGCCTTATACTTCAGAATCACCTTGTAATCTCTTTGAACTCTCAGTAGAATCTCCAAACCCCCAATTTGATCTGAAAGTGTCATGTCTGGATTCTCCATTACCTTATTCTCCCATGCAAAGTACATTTGAGCTACTTCAGGCATCTCATAATCCACTTGATTTTTCAACTCTGCAATCTTTTCCTTTGCCAACTCATCACCATATTCAAGTCTCTCTGGTTCTTCAATAATCATTACACTTGAATCTGTACTCTCATCATCACTGCCTTCCTTACTCTCAATAGCAGTCTCCTTCATCCTTGCTTCTTTCTCAATTTATGCAGCCAACATGGAATCAAACTTTACTTAGGCTGCATCCTTGGGAACTACTGTTTCTACCATAATCCCTTTACCTTTATCTAATACATCAATGGAAGGTAAAGATGATGATGGTACCTGTGTAGACACATCCTTGATGATAGCTGATGACTGGGACACATCAACCATACCTGCAAGTCTATCCACGTCCAAAACCTGTGTGTCAACGCCTAACTTACTCCTATCAGCGCTTGGCATGTCAGCGTCAAAAACATGCTTGTCAACGCTCATCTTACTCTTGTCATTGCTTGACTTAGAAACCTGTTCCAGCATCTCCATAAATGATATCTTTGTTGGAGTTACCATTGAAACATCAATTACTGGCCTCTCCTTCAAGCTGGTCAAAGCTTCAGCCATCTCCACACCAATAGAACCACTTGAGCCTTTTTCACTTAAATTAAATGGCTTAGTATCAGCTTCCTCCCCTTTGTAAGAATCCTCCCCTGATGAAAGGACTCTTGTCTGCTTTCTCCTAGTCTTAGCAGCTTCCAAAACAACAATCATCTCCCTCAATTGCTTGAGTTCAAGGCCTTGTGTAGAGACAGTATGTACAAGGTCTGCATTTTGCTTTTGCAAGCTAATGCAGACAGCCGTCAATTCCAATAAGGTGTAAGGTTCCAATCTGCCCTCCTCTAGAATGGTAATTTGACCTCCCAAAGTAAAGTCATGGGGCATGGATGGGGTCTTAATGATGTTAGGACTGGCTTGGCCTGCATCTAAGCTAGTACCAATAGTCCTAGCCCCACCCATGTCACCAACCACACTTGTGGTGGTGGTTCTCTCTGCAACATGGCTATGACCACTAGAGGAGAACACTTCAGTAGTCCTTTGGCGTTTTTCCATCCTAAAGTATGGGGTGTAGAAGATGAAGTTGATTGGGTGTCTGTTTAAGGGTTAAGGGGTGTTTGCGTTTGTTGTAAAAGTATGTCAGCGTTTGGATTTTGAGTGTCAACGCCAACATTTAACGTGTCAGCGTTGAAGGGTTCTTGGTCAACGTCCATATGTTGGGGTGATGGTGGTTGTTTAGGCAATGGGTCTGGTTGTGGTAGTGGGTCTGGTTATGGTAGTGGGTCTGGTTGAGGTTGTGCGGCTGCAATAACAGCAAGCATGGCTTGGGTAAGGGGTAAGTCTCTGTGAGGTGGTGAATCCATCTTTCCAAAAAGTGCTTTCTTTTGAACAGGGATCGTATAAAAATCATTGTGATCCCTATTGCAGTATCTTTGGTCATCAAAAACCATTTGTAAAAACCTTGGGTAAGCAAGAGTCATCTTGTTACCCTTGTTATGACACATGCCATCAAAAATCATTTTTGAAAAATTATATTTTTGCCCAGTAGCAATACACACAATAGCACTCCCAATTGATCTGTTAATTTCATTGTGTGCAGTACATTTGAGACTCAAAAATTGAAGAATGACATGTATCAAGTACTTCCAAGCTGGGGGAAATTCCTGTTTTGTATATTTATTTAAATGGCCATCCTTTGACAAAGGATAACCGAAAGCTTGGAGTCCTTGTTCTAGCTCACCAATGGGTAGGATGGTTATACCATCTGCATCATTAAGATGCAAAGCTTGGTGAACCAGAGCTTCAGTAACCACCCATGGAAGCCCATGGACTGTAGCAGTCAATGTAGTCACATTATTAACTGTTGAGGAACGAATAGTATTCCAAAACTGTTTAATATGTGTGACAGGAATAAGAGGAGCATGAGAAAGTGCATACCTTTATGAGGATGCATTTAAATACTCCACCATCTGAGTATATTGGGGAAACAGAGCATTTTCAGCCTCAAAATAAGCAACCATGTTATGATGACTTCTGAACCCCAATTCCAAATCCCTTGGTTTAAACTTAGGCGCCATTGATGTAGAAAGCTGTGATAAATTTTATGAAATATGAAGGTTTGTGAAAATTTAGTTAGACAAGAATAAGCAGTTACCCTGTTTCAAAGGAATGAGCCAAATATATAGGAGAGGTGAAAACATGTGATTGGTCAAAGATGAGGCAGTTATTTTCAAAATATAATGATTAAAATCTTGAAAGTATATAACTTATCTTGTGCATTAATAAAAAGTTACCAACTCCTAAAATTACGGCCCAAATTTTCGTCAAAAATAACAACTGGGTAGGACCCAATGTTTATCAACGGTAAAAAATAACTTAACAACGCCCAACGGCTATATTCTTGTCAACGTTGGAATTTGCCATGTCAACGTCAAAATTGGTCCTAACAACGTTTGGAAATAAAACTGTCAACGTCCAAAAATAAAAATAATATAAAAGAAAAAGGACCTTAACAAAGTAATTAATCCTAGTGAAGATAACTTATAGACTGAAAATCACCATAGGGTGACAAGCACTGTCCAATCATGCACACTTGCTTAAGCAAGATAGACATAATTGTCCTCAAGTGTCCCTTGCTAACCAAAGTTCTTAACAATGAAGTTATCTTATAAAATACTTTGTAACTTCCCAGGTAAGCCCAATAAAAATCATACCCAAGTCTCCCAACAGACCACATCCAATTCTAGGTCAAAAAGTCTTGGCAGCGTGCAAAGTATATCAACTTTGCATGTTACAGTGCCTCACGATTTAGTAAACTAACTCGTACTCACCAATGGACACAATCTAGAATTGTGATAAGAGTATTATATGAATACCCAAAAAGTCCTAAAGGTTTCCTAAACCTCCCCTTAAAATATGATATACAAGTTGCCAACAAAATACATGCAATAAAAAGTTATGTCAAGATAGGAATATATATATTCCAACCATCATCCATAAATTTAAACATGCTCCAAGTAAGCTCTAAGGATCCATAAGCAACTCTGTATCCATTTGTACAATGCTCATAATGCCTGCATAATTAGATCAAAAACCACAAAACTAACATATTGCTGTCAACGCCATTTTAACACTTAACAGCGTTAAAATAACCTTTGTCAGCGTTAGACAAATAAAGTGGAAAACCTAATTTTGCACAAAGACCAATAACAATGCATATCCTGTACATAATTTTACAGTAAGTTTCAAAAACACATATTAGGTAAGATTGATCATTCCAATACTTGTTACCAAGTATTGAAATCTCCTAGTATCAAAAGGTTTAGTTAATAAATCTACCACATTTTCTTCTGTGTCAACCCTATCTGGTTGTATTAAACCTTTTTCAAAACAATATCTTATAAAATGATGTCTAATTTCTATGTGTTTTGTTTAGAATGATGTACAGGATTTTTAATAATGCACAAAGTACTGTTATTGCCTACAAAAATCTTGGTATGCATAAAATTATACCCATAATCCAACAGCTGGTTCTGAATCCATAAGACTTGTCCACAACAAGCAACTGCAGCTACATATTCTGCTTCAGTTGTAGAGTTAGCCACCACTGTTTGTTTCTTGAATTGCCAAGATATCAACCCACTCCCAAGAAATTGGCATCCACCAGTTGTGGATTTTCTATCAAACTTGTCACCCTTATAATCACTGTCTGAATATGCAATAAGCTCCAATGAAGAATCCTTTGGAAACCATAATCCCAAGGTGGGATAGCACCTAAGGTATCTAAAAATCCTCTTGACAACATGAAGATGACACTCTTTGGGAGTCACTTGATGGCGTGCACATGCACACACAACAAACATAATGTCAGGTCTAGAAGCTGTAAGATACATCAATGACCCAATCATTGACCTATAATGCCTGACATCCACCTCTTTTCCATCTCCAACCTTTCCCCAAGGGTGTTCCCTATCCATGGGTGTGCTAGCCCGTTTTTCATGTGGAGAAACGCCAAACTTCTTCAAGATCTCTGCTACATATTTGTCTTGAGAGATGAAGATACCATCTTCTTTTTGCTGAACTTGTAACCCTAGAAAGAAGTTCATCTCTCCCATTGCACTCATCTTGAACTTATTTGTCATTAGTTTGGAAAAGTCTTCACTCATCTTTGGACTAGAAGAGCCAAAGATGATATCATCCACATAGACCTGAACAAGTAAAAAGTCCTTACCAGTCTTCTTTGTAAACAAAGTCTGATCTATGGTGCCCCTCTTGAATCCATTTTCCACTAGATAGGTGGACAATGTACCATACCATGCTCTTGGGACTTGATGAAGTCCATACATTGCTTTCTTCACTCTATACACCTTGTCTGGATGTTCAGAATCTTCAAACCAGGAGGCTGCATAACATAAACCTCCTCTACTATTGTGCCATAAAGAAAAAGTGTTCTTCACATCCATTTGATAAACTGTTAAGCCCATGCAGGAATCATAGGCTAGGAAAATCCTTATTGCTTCAATCCTTGCAACAAGTGCAAAAACCTCTTCATAGTCTATCCCTTCCTCTTGTGTATAGCCTTGAGCAACTAAACGTGCCTTGTTTCTGACCACAATTCCTCTCTCATCCTTTTTGTTTCTAAGAACCCATCTTGTCCCTATAGGTCTAACATATCTAGGACAATCAACTAGCTCCCAAACATCTTGAATATCAAACTGTTGAAGCTCATCTTGCATTGCTTCCACCTAACTTAGTTCTTTGAGAGCATCAAATATATTCTTGGGTTCTAGTTGTGACAGAAAACAAGCAAACAAGCATGCCTGAACAAGAGGGGTATCAACCTTCTTGTGGATATTGGCAATAAAACCTCCATGATTCTGATGAGACCTTCTAGTTTGAACAGGAGACATCACATTACCAATAATTAGAGAAGAAGGGTGATTCTTGATAGCAGATGTAAGCACTCCTCCTTCAATAATTGTGTTGTCTTCAATTTCAGTCTCCAAGTTGCCAATATCATCTTCAAATTCTCCTCCATCATCACTTGAATGAACCCCTCCATGTATGGTGGAAGGTTCACCTTGTTCAATGAAACTAGGATTTTTAGTCCTTTTTAATGTTCGTTTTTCCTCGATTCGACTCGAATTTGATTTCCGGTTTTGCGTTTCAACTTAACTTGTTTTTGGTAAAATCTCTTTTTGGTATTTTTAAACTAACTTAATTCTATTTAATTAAATGAAAACTATTTTAATTAACTATTTAAACTATTAATTTGAAAATAAACTTAAGACTAATTAAAAATTGTAACTAATTAAAAATAAAAGTAAATTTATTTAAACTAATTTGAAAGTAAATTTGAAATAAAAAATATTTAAAAATTTTTTTTAAAAATAAAAGTAAATCTATTTTAAATAAATTGGAAACAAATTTAAAGTAAAAAAAAAGTTAATAAAAATATTTTTTTTGTCTTTGAATTTTTTTTATAAAAACTGAATTTAAATCGAATTTTAATTAAAATATTAAATTGAAATCTACTTTAAACTAAACTAATATTAATTAAAATAAACTGCAGGAATTATCTAATCTATATTAACCTAATGTTTCGAAACAATACACAAAAGGTAAGCTAGCTCAACTGGTTGGGACGTATGGTTGTGATACGAAGGGTCTGGGGTTCGAATCTCACCCCAGACAGATTTGCTTAACATTTTTTTTTCTTTTTGGAACTTGTTATTTTGGACAAATAAATATCTCAGACCAATTGGGTCTGAGAATAGCAGCAATACAATAAAAAAAATGAACAAATAATAGGCTAAGCCAAAATAAGCAGAAACCAATTAATCCAGATAAGCAGTGATAATAAGCAAAACCTAAACGAAAAATAAGCTGAATAAAAAGAAACAGAAACCTAATAAGCTAATAGTACGGCAACACAGATTAAACAAATAAACCAAAAAAATAAGCTGAATACCTAAATAAGCAGGAACCAAAATAAGCTAAACAACCTTACAACTTGTATCAAAGAAGACAAATATCAATTTGACAAAGCAGATCCAAACAGCCAAAAAAAACTAAACAAATATGCAGTTACAATTTAAAGCTGGAAACCAAATAGGCATATTATCAGCATCATTAATTTAAGCAGAATCCAAAAAACTCAATACAGAAACCTAATATCAAATAAGCAGATCCCAAACACAACCGAAAACTTCAAAGCAGATTAATCTAAAAATTAAACAATACTTTAATCAAATACCCAAAACGCAAGCAGATTTAATCTAAACTTAATATCCAATCTAAACCAAACAATAAAAACAATAGCAGATAAAAGCAGATTTATAAAAAAACAAACAAACTCAACCAAAATAATTAAAGGAGATTTGGAGAACCTATTGTAGAACCCTTTGAGCCGTAGGTTGGCGCTGAGCCACCTCAGTGATCCGAAACAAACACCAAATCAAACACCACTTTTATCTCGAACCCCAATCGGATGAACAAAGAGATGAACAGTAACTCTTTTTATATTTCCCAGTGGGGGAAATATATATTACACTTTTCTTTATTTTTTTTTTAATAATAATAATAACAAACCGACGACCAGTAATTTAAAAGTACCAAGCAGATTAAATTTAGAAATTAAATAGACGAAAATTAAAACAGAGACAATAATACTTTAAACAAAACTTTTCATTAATTTTAATTAAAATTAAAAATACCGGAAAAGAAGAATTACAAGATTAAACCTATTCTATTTTACTGAAAAATAAAAACAATAAAGGAAAAGTCACCCATTACATGTGAAATATGGGGGTTTTTATAGGAGAAAACCCTCAAAACCCTAATCTTAGCTTCCTTTGTAAGCATCCATTTTCCACCGTTGATTTCTTCATTAACCTTCTCTTCCTTCTTTTCTTCTTATCTACGGCTAGGATTCGTCCATGTAGTCACGGATTGCCCTCGTGGCAAGATGTGTGTTAGTTGTGTTTGTTGCAAGGTGAGGTCGTAAGATGTAATAGGTTGGATTGGATATGGAGGAGTGTTTCCTCCAATCAAAATTGAAGAATATGTCACGTAGGATTGAGTGGATGGTGTGATTTTCTTGGGGGTTTTATTTGTTTGGGTGTTAATTACCCAATAAGGGTAAAAGCCCCAAATTCGGTTGGGTTAATGTTGACTGTAAAAATTAGGGTTTTTGGGAAGGAGGTGCGTTTTTTTTGGGAGAGGAAGATGAAGAACAGTAAAAGGTGTGTGTTGTTTGTAACGAAAACAAAGTGGGGGAATGAGGGTAAATTTTTCTTTATTTATTTGGGGTGGTGGAATAAGTGGACACGTGGGGGGATGGGTAAATGAAGGTTATTTATTTAGTGTGGGTGGAAAACACGTGTGGTTGACTGTGATGGATATTGACCAACAAAACTAGCAAACTTTCACTCGTTTTCTTTTTGTGTAACTGGACCTAGGATCCATTGGTTTTCAAACAGCTTAAAATCCCACGTTTCTTTATTTAGAAAAGTTGGGCTTGGACCCAAGTCTTAAATATTACTCCATCCGTCTATTTAATTATGGTTTTGGGCCTATTGGGCTTTGATCAAACAATTAACTTCTTAAGTCCATAAATGGGCTTAAAGGCCCAATAAGCTTGTGTGGGCCCCATTTGTCTTTAAACTTTAGCAAATCCGCGAATAAAACGACTTGTCTTTTGGCCTTGATAAAAATCTTCAAATCTCATATCGGTTTTTCATGAACTTGGGCACACTTTTGGTCTTTTGATCTTGTCTTCGACTCTATGTTGACTTTTCTTCGACATTTGACCGTGAAATCCCGTGTTTTCTCTTCTTTTGATCATTTGTACCTATTTAACACACAAAACACAAAACCACGCGTAATTCCGACATTTATGATATAAAACACATGATTAGGTCTTGTATTTACTTGATTTTAGTGGCAAAAGGATAAGTGTTTACATACTTATTAAATCCCCTACACTTGACCATTGCAATGACCCCATGCAATGCATAGTTTTAAAGCATAAGTTACATTTTTCTCATAATCAATCCATCTCGGCCTTTATTATTACTACTACTCATATGATAAAAAGATAAGAACTTAAAAGGAGACAAAAGTTATAAAAATTATTTAACTTGGAAATTATTCGATGGAAAAAAAAACTTGTAAAGAAATCTAAGACTTAGATTAGGTCTTTGGTGTCATGAATATTAATCACCCTCAAGTTTCACGTTCCCCATACAAAGCTCAAAAACGAGATCATTGTCATTACAAGTTAGCACAACTAACACTTGCTCATGTGGTTTAGTTAATCACTTAGACCCCCTTATTCCTACGGTGTATCTCTTGTATTTTATTTTTGTCTTGAATGATCACGAGGATGCATTTTTGACTTATTTCGGTAATTTATTAAGGCCGAAAATAAAGTGGGACGATTTAATCAATAGTTAGCTAAAGGACAAAATCTTTTAAAACTGCTTCTCGAAACCTCAAAAAGTTCATATCTTGACATAACTCGTTTCACGATTTGAGACCTTTGTCGGACCGATATTTGGCTTGTACTTCAAACTTCAAATCTTGAGAGACGATCTTGAAATTATGGTTTTCTCTTCATTTTGGTATACATCTTCATAAGGAGTGAAAGATGCTTCAAACGTTGACCACGACTTCTTCATTTATCCTCTTCTTTATTTAGGATTTTGATATACAACGATCCGCCTCCTTTTCGGACTTGGATCTATTTATCCTCATACCTTGTTAGGGTCTTTTTGGATAGACTTCTCCATGATCTTTAGGGGAGTAATTGCTTCTCGTCGTGTGTCTTGATCCTTCATATTGATTTGGATTAATGATCTTCACATCATCTTAGGATCTTTAGCAAAAAGTGAATCCTCATGCCTTGTGAGGGCCTTTTTGGACTCGGGTATCCTCATGCCTTGTTAGGGCCTTTTTGGATAAGCCAATCTTCGCGTCCCGCTTCAATAAGTTATGCCTTGGCTATGAACTCTAATTAATACCGAGCAACTTTTAAACGATCTTGTGCTAGAAGCTAAGTAACCTTTTAAATCGTACAACCTTATTTATTGCAAATATATTTATTAACAAGTGATGGGAGAAAAAACTCATAACTAACTCACATAAGTTAATGAAAGAGTACCGAACTTATAATTAACTCTATCATCTCTCGTTCTCCACAATTTAAAATCTCAAATAATGAGACTCGTGGATGCTTAGCCTAATAAACCAATTAAGGTCCATATGGTTAAGGATACTAGCTAGAGTAAACTTGGATAAGTAAACTCGGGTTGAGTCAAAATATTCACGACAGGCCTAGTATATCAAAGACATCTAAACTTGTTAAAACCATTTTATTTATTTATTTATTTTTGACTTTATTCTTGAAATGGGAATTATTACGATGCGATAATAAAAGGAAATAAATTAAATAAAAATTCTACAAGGCCAAAATAGATCAAAAATTTGAAAAACGTTGAAATTTTTTTAAATTTTCCGGTAAAATGGGGTCAAATTCATGGAAAAGCCCACTAAAATTCGATAGAAGTCCCCCCTACACTTAATATAAAAATTGTCCTCAATGTTTAAGCATGTGGGCGAATAAACTCCCCTACACTTAGGACATTGAGTACGTTGTTTAAAATCGAGCTAAGGAAGGGACAACTAAAGTGATTACATTTATTTGTTTTATTTATATACAAGTATGAATCACAATAGTTTTGATAGAACCGGGTACACGGGAGCACGGGATCACGGGTCGTGTCAAAAGTACCAAAAGTGGATCATCAAAGCACATGTCCCTGCACACAATCACAACACACAAACAACCTACTTGGCTCCCCCCTACACTTATTGGTGGACAATGGATGAAGGTGAAAAAGGGTGGAAAGGATGGTAAAGGTAAAAATCTAACCTAGTTATACGATGCTTGATATATTTATCACGAGTCTCTAGCTCGACTCGATTTCCCGAATTAATTCAAGGGAAATGTGGAGAGGGATGGAATCATCTCATGAGAGATGTCCTCTCCATAGTACAACTTAACCCGTTGGCCATTCACCTTAAAGTTAGGCCCATTTGGTTGGGATAACTCAATGGTGCCATAAGGGAAGACTTGGGCCACGGTGAATGGACCGGACCAACGGCTCTTAAGTTTACCCGAAAAGATTTTCAACCGAGAGTTAAATAATAAAACTTGATCACCAACATGGAACTCTCGGTTTTTAATCTTGGAATCATGAATGAGCTTAGTTTTCTCCTTGTAGATTAATGAATTTTCATAAGCCTCATTCCTAAGTTCATTGAGTTCATTGAGTTGGATTTTTGTATGATCACCGGCTTTGTTAAGATCAAAATTAGCCCATTTCTAGGCCCAGTAAGCCTTATGCTCTAAATCAATGGGGAGGTGGCATGCCTTTCCGTACACAAGGCGATAACGGGTACAACCTATAGGTGTCTTATAAGCGGTACGGAAAGCCCACAAAGCATCATCTAATTTATCGGCCCATGAGGCATGATGCTCTCCCACGGTTCGCTCTAAAATTCTCTTAAGACCACGGTTAGAAACCTCGGCTTGTCCATTGGTTTGAGGATGATACGCGGTGGAAAGTCGGTGATTGACACCATACTTAGCCATGACTCGTGCGAATTGATCATTGCAAAAATGAGTCCCGTGATCACTAATAATAGCACGAGGCACACCGAATCGAGCAAACAATTGTTTCAAGAAGTTAACAACCACCCTCGCATCGTTAGTAGGTAAAGCCTTTGCTTCAACCCATTTTGATACGTAGTCAACGGCTACGAGGATGTACTTGTTTCCCTTCGATGATGGAAACGGCCCCATAAAGTCGATGCCCCATACGTCAAAGATTTCACATTCTTGGATGAAATTTTGAGGCATCTCATCTTTATGTGTGATCTTGCCTTGCCTTTGGCAAGCATCACAATGTTTAACCATTTCATGTGCATCATGATAAATGGAGGGCCAATAGAATCCGGAGTCGAATACTTTTTTAGCGGTGTAATTAGGACCAAAGTGACCACCGGTAGGTCCTTTATGGCAAGCTTCAAGGATTTGTAAAGCCGCCGGCCCATCAACACATCTACGAATCATTAAGTCCGCACATTGCTTGAAAAGATAAGGGTCGTCCCAATAGTACGTTTTAACGTCCTTGAAGAATTTTTTCTTTTGTTGGGACGATAAACCTTCAATAAGAACACCACCCGCCAAATAGTTTGCAATGTCGGCAAACCATGGGGTATCATCAAGATTGGAATTGATAGACATTAAGGTCTCAAGGGGAAAGGATTCATTAATCTCTTGATTTGGAGATTCCCCTTGATACGGATCCTCAAGTCTACTAAGATGATCCGCGGCTAGGTTTTCCGCTCCTTTTTTATCACGAATTTCGATTTTAAATTCTTGTAGGAGCAAAACCCAACGAAGGAGTCTCGGTTTAGCATCTTGTTGGTCAACAAGTATTTCAAGGCGGAATGGTCGGTGTAAACGATGGTGGTGGAAAGCACAAGATAGGGGCGGAATTTCTCAAAAGCATACACTACAGCTAAAAGCTCTTTTTCGGTAGTGGTATAATGCAATTGAGCCCCCGTCATTGTCTTACTAGCATAATGAATGGGTTGGAAATGTTTGTTAACTCGTTGACCTAAAACCGCTCCTACCGCGAAATCACTAGCATCGCACATGAGCTCGAAAGGTAACTCCCAATTTGGAGAGACTCAGACCGGTGCCTTAGTTAATTTACCTTTAAGAAGTTCGAAAGAGTCGAGACATTCTTGAGAGAAGATGAAAGGAGCATCCTTTTCTAAGAGATGAGTCATTGGACGAGCTATTTTCGAGAAATCTTGGATGAAACGTCGATAAAATCCCGCATGACCTAAAAAACTTCTAACTCCTTTGACGGTGGTAGGCGGAGGTAACTTAGCAATGACGTCAACTTTAGCACGGTCGACTTCGATACCGGCTTTGGAAATTTTGTGACCGAGGACGATGCCTTCTTTTACCATGAAATGGCATTTTTCCCAATTAAGAACGAGACGAGTGTCTTCACACCGTTGGAGCATACGTTTTAAATTAGCAAGGCAAGAATAGAAAGAATCACCATAGACAGAGAAATCGTCCATAAAGACTTCCATAGTTTCTTCAACCATGTCATGAAATATCACCATCATACACCTTTGGAAAGTCCCGGGAGCATTGCATAAGCCGAAAGGCATTCTTTTGTAAGCAAATGTTCCATAGGGACAAGTGAATGTGGTTTTCTCTTGGTCTTTTGGATCGATAGGGATTTGAAAATATCCGGAAAAGCCATCTAAGAAACAATAGAAATCATTACCCGCTAAACGCTCGAGCATTTGATCCATGAAAGGAAGAGGGAAATGATCCTTACGAGTGGCATCATTGAGCTTACGATAGTCGATGCAAACTCGCCAACCCGTTACGAGTCGAGTAGGAATCAACTCGTTGTTTTTGTTGGGAACAACGGTGATTCCGCCTTTCTTAGGCACACAATGGACGGGACTAACCCATGGCGAATCCGAGATAGGGTAAATCATTCCGGCGTCGAGAAGTTTGATAACTTCTTTCTTAATGACTTCATGAATTTTTGGATTAACCCTTCTTTGATTTTGGATCGCGGGTTTAAAGTCATCTTCCATGAGAATTTTATGAGTACAAAAATCAGGATCAATTCCGCGAATGTCGGAGATTTTCCAAGCAATTGCTTTCTTATGATTCTTAAGCACATCGATAAGTCGGGATTTTTCATCTTCTTTTAAGTCCTTAGCAATAATGACGGGCAACTTATTATCCTCCTCTAAGAAAACGTACTCTAGATGAGACGGCAAATCCTTAAGCTCTAAATCCGGCGGATTGTCAATGGAAGGCTTAGTCAAAGTAGGATCATCGTTTGTAACTTCTTTTGGAATGGGTGGAGAAATATTGTCCTCATTGAGAAGTCTCTCAATAGTACGAATGTCTTCATCCCAATTGGTGGGAGAATTATCATAGTTAATCTCGAGAGGACCCAAGCTAGCTTCAAACTCATCTAAGTCACTTTCTCCAAATGGAGTCAATGAAGGAGAAATAGAAGCTACGGTCTCAACATGAGGTAAAGGAGAAATCCCGCTCTTACAAGCCTCATGAAAATGTTCTTCGCATGCTTCGTCGAGCACATCGATGAAATTCACGGATTCGGGCTCATCGGGAAGTTTGGAAAGTTTACCCATGTTAAAGACGATTTTGTCATCCCCGACCCTCATGATAAGTTCACCCGCGGCTACATCGATTAACGTATGCCCGGTTCTCAAAAAGGGTCATCCCACAATTAAGGGAACACGGGGATCCATTTCATAGTCGACGACGACGAAATCGGCGGGAAATGTGAATTTGTCGACTCCTACGAAAACATCCTCGGCTATCCCCACCGGATAAGAAACCGTACGGTTAGCTAATTCCAATGTAATACGAGTGGGGACTAGCTCGGGTAAAGATAATTGTTTCCACACGGACAATGGCATAAGATTGATACTCGCTCTGAGATCCGCCAAGGCCATACAATTCTCAACACCCGGAAAATTACAAGGAATAAGGAATCGACCGGGATCTCCTAACTTAACCGGTAATTTTCTCAAAAGAACCGCGGAACAATTCTCATTCAATTGGGTATTGGCAATATCAAGCAACTTTTCCTTATCACTTAAAAGATCCTTAAACATTTTAGCGTACTTAGGCATGTGAGCGAGCGCCTCGGCAAAGGTGATATTAAAATTCAATTGTTTGAACATTTTTCGGAAGTTCGAAACTTGAATATCATCCTTATTCTTCAATTTCTCTTTCCGCAACCTTGAGGGATAAGGTATATTGGGTTGAGATGAAGGCTTTGGAGTGGATTGCTCACTCACATCCTTTGGAGGAGGAGGAGGAGTAGAAATAGAAGGTGAAGGAACCGGTTTTGGAACCGAAGGTGTGGTAGAAAATTTGGGTATCGGTGGAACATAAGGTGTAGACGAATGCATAACGGGAGGTATGTCACAAGTGGAAGAAGAAGGAGGTTGTGTCGAAAAAGAAGGAATCTCGGGTCCTTGGTTAGGTGGGGAAGGTTCTACGGTGGTCTTACCGCTCCTAGTAGTGATAGCATTAACATTAGCCCTAGGATTGGTCACGGTGTTCGAGGGAAGGGTACCTTGGGGACGAAAGGTTTGAATCATAGTCAAAAACTTCTTATCGGTCGATTCTTACATCTCTCTCATCATTCGTTCATGGTCGGATAATTTTTGTAAAACCAAGTCCATTTGAGGATTATGCATGTTCATTTGATTATAACCTTGATTAGGAAAACCTTGGTTTTGATATTGATTAGAACCTTGATTAAATCCTTGATTTTGAAAACTTTGGTTATTATATCCTTGATTATTTAACCCTTGGTTTTGCCCTTGAAAATTCCCTTGATTTTGATTAAAACCTCGTTGATTAGTATTTCCTTGTAAATTACCCCGTTGAGGACCTTGGTTCCTATTTTGGGCGGGTGGGGGTGGTCTTTGTGGTGCTACAAAACCCGGGGGAGCCAAATAGTTTTTAGACTTGTAAGACAAATGGTTAACATCAACATTTGGTTTGAATTGAACCCGATCAATTTCATTGTAAGCATAAACTTCTTGTTGATCATTGTAAACCTTGTCACAATAATGAATGTGGTCCACCACAAGTCTCACACGTCTCACTTTTTTCTTTCACGGCATGCACATGTGTAGTGAGGGCGTCGGTTTTTAAAGCGAGTGTCTCAACAAG
Source organism: Glebionis coronaria (assembly GCA_025667525.1). Taxonomy (NCBI): domain Eukaryota; kingdom Viridiplantae; phylum Streptophyta; class Magnoliopsida; order Asterales; family Asteraceae; genus Glebionis; species Glebionis coronaria. The sequence continues at coordinate 1,239,816 of JANFOE010000322.1, read as the reverse complement.
CGAAGTAAGTTTATTAATTCGATCATTCATGTAACACCCCCAAATTTATACAACTCAATACAGCGGAAGACTAGTTGGTGTTACGGGATAGCACATTACTCACATCATAGACAACGCATAAAAATCGCGTCGTTTAATAATAAATCATTTCCATTCATAAACATCAAGTTACATAGGTCCCAAGTCATATTGTATCATACAAAGTTTTACAAAGTATTTGAATGGAAAATATTGTTTAAGTGCGGGCCATGAATTCTTGTCGTCTTCCCGAGAATTACCTTCAAGTACCTGAAATAAAACATGTTAAAAGAAAAGGTCAGCGATAACGCCGAGTGAATTCATAGAGTTTAATATAATCCATCAATATAATATCAGTATAAAATTATTACTGAAAATCATTTTGTACAAATCATTTTAATAGGCCATAAAATAGCCAAAGTCACTTTATACAAATCTTTATCGAAAATCATAATATAGGCATTTGCCTTAAAAATCATTATACGAATCATTTTCGTTAAAAACACCATACAATACGTTTTGCAACGTTGTATAGATTAAATAAAAACCGTTATATGAATATGGTTATAAAAAGCCTTAAAAATCATTATACGAGCCAATGTCGTAAAAACGTCATACAATACGTCTTACGACGTTGTATGAAAATAAACACCGTTATATGAATATGGTTATGAAAAAACCAAAACACGAACATAATATCAATAGTATGACCCTGTATTGCTAGTCAGGCAATACATCGTAATTCGGTGCGTCTAGTAGTATTTTGTTAGTTTTGGATTATTATAAGCCGCATGACATTGTTACCTTACTAAACCAACAACGGGTAGCTAACCCGATACTCAATTTGCCCATCTAAAGTAGCGTGTCGTCACAAAGGTCACGCTATGGAAATCTTCTCATACATAAATTTGCTTACCAATCAATGTGGCACGACGGGGATCAACCGTCAAGGCGCGAACTGGGGTGATCGTCCCCAAATAGTACTATTAAATGCATAAGCGTCTACCAAATCCCGGTAGTTCACAATTCATGCTAATGTGACTTTTAGTGACATAAACTAACTTTAATAATCCATTTAATTTCATCTATCGGGTCCTTTAATCATTTATCGGGTCATACAATCGGGTCATTCAATCATTCGGGTCCAAAATCAATAAACAAACAATCGGGAAAAATGGTGTCCTATTTTTATAAAACTAACATGTTATATCCCTCGCGGGTTTATAAAACATTTATAAAAATATTTAAAAGAGTGCGAGGCTATGAACTCACGTTGATATGGGAAGGCGGGTTATTGGCAATTCGGACGTACGGTACGTGCTTCAATCACGGAAACCTAGACAAATAATACTCGTCTTAGACTCATGTCAAATGACTTTATAAAAATAACAATTATGTATACATATGATGATTTTATATATATGATGATCAAGTGGGTTTACATATCCTCATTTACTCATTTTTGTGTTATGTGTCGATAACTTTTATACTAGTTTTCTCGTTTTACCTATTTACGTGTTTTAGGTCCAATAAGCTTATTATAAGTTCTTTAGCTTGTTTTAGTCCTTGTTATACTTATTTTATCAGTATGTATACTTTCCATGTTGGGCCCAAATGGGTTAAGCCCAATAAGTTCTTTTTACAAGTTTTTATCTTATTTAGTCCAATTATTAGTCCAATATGCTTAATTAGCTCGTAAATGTCTGTATTTCTTATAGTTCGGGTTTTATCGGTTTTTACTTGTATTAGATACTTATATATCAGTATGTGACTTTTATAAACTTTACATTAGACGGGTTTGGTCGTCTAAGTTTTATTTGGCAAAAAACGTTAATTTTACGGCGATAGCCGAAAAAGTCGTAAAAATCAAGTTTATAGTTTTTATTACTTTATAAATATTATTTCACCACCATTTATGTAATTTATCAATTTAATTAACCTTTTATATATCTATATAAATAAGTTTTATAAGTTAGTTGGTTTTTTTATTTTACATTTTATAAAATAAAATGTGAGTGCTTATATAATAATAATAAACATTAATTCCAAAAATCTGATTTTTATCTTCATGTTCACCATTTTTACCATATCTAGAGTTCTATAATGAATTAGAAGCTCATTTTTGGGTGACAAGTTCTTCATATTATGTGCTACATTTAACTTAGTTATATCTACTGCCCATTTTGAGTTCATCTTGCCTTAACAGTCCCTACAAAACTGCTTATTCAGATTAGACCACATAACTTGTTTTGATCATATCTCACTCATTATTTTGATTCCATTGTATGGCCAACTCTCACATGTGTACAAGACATATAGCTTACTGTAAATGGATTCTACTTCATCATTTTATCAGCCCATGACCTGTTTCTTTACTGTTTTATACAGCCATCACTTTTAACCAAGATTTTAACCTTGTTCTTTATAGTTTTTTACCTTTTTAATCATGTTTATCAACACCAAATCCCCACATAACATTTTTATCATCATATAATCATCATATACATATACAATAGGAAATAAAATACATGTTTACATAATCAAAATAACAAGAAGATGAGGAGGACAATCTTTATATCACCAAAGTGATGAAATGATGAGCTTTTGGATGAACAAGACATGGTTTTGGGTAACCAATCTTATGAGATATCAACACCACTTCTAGGATCACCAAGTATTTGTAGATTCCTCCAAAAATCAGCCCTTGTTCTTCATGAAAACTCCTTGAGAAATCAGCCCCAAGACACCAACAAAACTTCTCCTTGGATGTTAAAACTTGCACCAATCTTCATCTCTTTGAATGGAGATTAACATATGTTAATTATAACAAATGTTTGTGGTTAAAATTGATCAAATGAGGGTGTTCTTGGTGGAGATGGGACGAATTTTAGAGAGAGGGAGGAGTGTTGTGTGGTTTTTGCATGTAAGAATGGAAGCTAATGGGAAGTTTGAGGTGGTTTTGTTAGGTTAGTGGGAAATTTAGCTTACTTTGTAAGCCTTAAGCAACAAGTGTAAGCTTGTTGCTACAAGCTTGCCACATCACAAGTGTGGTGTCACTTGTGTAGCCTTCCCATATAGTGGGGTGGGACAAGTGTATACTTGTCTCATCCCACTAATTTACGGGTATTCCTCGATTCTAGTTTCCTCGATTTGCGTGCCCTCGGGTCGTTTTACGAAAAACGTTTTTATAAATTATGAATCAACGTCACAAAACGAATCCAATAAAAATTGTCTCATCAAAAACGGAGTTCGAAAACGTAAATACGTAATCCTAAGGTTTCCGGTTTAGTCGTAAAGGACGTTAAAATAAAATCGTAAGTCCTAATCTCTTCTCGTAAATTTGTGAGTTTATGAACCAACACAAATTTAAAACTCCAAAATAATATTCACGGATAAATTTATTTTCTGAAATGTCGGACTGTCACCAAAGACGGTGTATGTAAACGTAAGCACGTAACGTAGAATCCTCCGGTTTAGACGTAGTCGACGCTACTTCAAGACGTAAATTCAATTTACTTCCCAAAAATAAGTGAGTTCATATTGTAACATTAAAATAATGTTTTCAAATAAATATTGAGAATAAAAATATCAACCATAAATTGACGGATTGTCACAGCATTTACCCCTAAACAGGATCTTTGTCCTCAAAGATCATCTTACCTTACTACTCGCTTCTTATAGAGTTAAAGCCATGTGGGTATTTTCTCCACATTCGGTCTTTTCTCACAAGTATAATTCATTACAATACGCGAGTTTCATCAAACATAACTACGGAAATAAGATCAGGCTAAATGTTGACTTACTTTCTCTATCCATGATGTTCACGGGTTTCTGATTAATGCAACTTTTCGCCGATTTAAGCTTTATTAAGAAGAATTCAGATTTTCACTTGATAGATATTTTATCAAGTTCGATATACGATACCTAATTCACGCAGCTCTTGAAGTCCTAGGGTAGATCCAGCTTATATGCCTTTCAAACCAAATCTTTTACATCATCTCAATGGTCCCATACAACGGGGACTTATATCCCATGATTTGTTAGATCATTAATTCATTTTTCCAAGGTTAAAATTTTGGCATAACTTCGCTACCCATCTGGCACTTCAAGATCTACATTTCATATTCACATAACCTCTTGCCCACTACTGGCAGTCAATACTCAGATCCTAATTTCAACAATCATTTCAGGTCTCGCGGGTCGAGTATTTTGTAAGGTTAGGTTCACCATCATAGGAAACCTTAAACCTAAAGGACATGTCCAACTCACAGTGGGTGTATGTCGGGTGTCTTCATCTCAACTCTTGCTTACAGATGCTCTAATATTTAGATCCTAACAAGATTCGATCTCGATCCTAATACGATAATTATCAATGATAATCTCTCCAAGGGAAAACGATTATACGGTCTATTATCAAAGTTCAATCATTCAAACATAAAACAACACTTATTTTACTTTGTATCGTTACTTTACCTCGTCCCTTCGATTGGGGTGGTACATAGTACTCTCATCAAGGTTCGTTCACAATGACTTCTGAGCAAATCTCTAGAAATTCGATGCGAAGCGAGGATCTTGATAAAGATGTTCGATACATGCACACTATGTTTACATAACTCTTTTGCATTTATCATTAACGGGAATGATATTAGCAGATTTGGTCAGTCTGTCGATGATGACCCAAATCGAATCAAATTCAGATGATGACCTTTGCAATAGTTAAACCTTTACTAATGTATGAGGCGATGTCTGCCTTCATAATTGCCATCAGTACAACTTCTTCAGACCAAGATACTTTTAGTCATAAATGACATAAATAGAATACTTATACTTACAAATTCCAACATAGCTATATCATACAATCTCCATATTTAGGCAATCACATGTGGTCTTTAAAACATTTAACGCTATCGGCTTCTCAAATTTAATGGTTCACATTAGCCGTGAAACCTTTCACTATTTATATTATCCTTTTTACAAACCTTGTTTATTTTTATATCGTTCGGCAATTTATTTTGCACCTTCATTATTAAGGAACATGTCCTAACTGGTTCTTTATCTTTTCTACATAATGCGTCGGTATCTATATTCACTTCTCATGATGATATAATTATCATGTCCACAATTCACTCAGATATTCTTTCTATATTATGCGTCAGTAATTACGTTCACCTTCCTGATGAAATAAATATCACAACCGTATTTATTCAAAATTCTTTCTTCATATCTTCTATGTTTTAGTTTCGTCTTTACTATTATTTTTTAATCCGTTTTACTCAATCCGTCGTCTAAAGCGTCGATAATTATTATAATTAGTTAAATAATTATTAGTTAAATTTTTTTTTTTGAAGCGTAAACGTAAAAGTTTTAAATTTCTTAGTTCGACCAATTATATAAAATGTTCAAAAATAAATTTGAATTTAATTAACACGATTTTTGTTGATTTATCAAAAATAATTAATAGGATTCGTAAATGTTCGAGAAACCTTTATTTATACTTTGGTCAAAGTTTTCTTAGTTGAAAAGCAAAAATTGTCGTTTTAAGTTTTCAGGTTATGGTATAAATGGTTTTACTCAATCCTTCTTAAGTTATCTTGAGGTATACACAAACATTTACCCCTAAACAGAAGTTTAGTTAAATGGTTTGTGTATAAGGGAATAACCCCTTTAAAAATCCTTTGTTAAAACATTTGTCAAAACATATTTCCATTTCTTTTTGGTAAAATCCAAAGTCTTAAAAGGGCTTTAAATTTTTGAAGAGTCTATATGCATACATCTTACCATTATTAATCCAATGGTCATTTTATGTAAAGGATTAAGCTTTTAATCTCATGTTAATTATTCAAGGTACATGTTTTTATTGTTCGGCCAATTCAGGACAATCTATAAATAAATATTAACTCATTCTTATTCTTATATACAAACAAATGGTCCTTAATGATCACGAGCATGAATTTATCAAATTACAGCCTACACACGTGATTCACCAATTTTATGAATGCTACATGTGTATTAGTCAATCCAAACGTCACCACTTGAAACTCATAATGTTCATTACAAGTACCGGATGTAGTGATTGGAATACATAATCTTTTTCGCAGACGCGAAGTTGATAATAACCATGCCGTGGATCAAATCTTTAAAACATACGCTAGAACTTTGTAAATGATCGAACAAATCTTCCATTTCGAGTTATGGATATCATTTTCGATTGTCAATTTACTCAGTTCACAGTAATCTATAAATATAAGGAATGATATCACCATAGCTCTTCATGATGACAGGCTTGGTATAATAAAATCTTTCTCCGACAACTCTCTCAGTTGTACGGTAATTCCTTTAATTTAGATGGTGCTGACGTACAGTGCACCAGCCACAGGTGCAGCACTGGGAATATAATCAATATCAATTTCAACTTGTCTTAGTGGCGAAAGTCTAGGTAATTCATCTTTTAATAAAAACATCTTTTAATAATTTCATATTAGGTTCTTCTAGATTACAATATCTATGACTAATTCACAACCATTCACGGTATAATTTTAAGTCTAAATACAGGATATGGTCTTTCATCAAGAATTATTTAGATCACTTTCGATAATCAACATCTTATCATTTAGGGGAATTCTATTCGAGTTCCCATCAATTAAGTCAATGTCGTCATGTCATAATCAATCAATCCATTCTACTGGCACTATCAACTTTTCAGTTTTATTGCCGTCGATAAGATGTGATCTTCTCAAAAGACTAATAATAACTCTTAATCCTTCACAAATTCAAGGATATCAGGAGACATAACTACTATTAAAAGAGTAAGGTCAACGCATAATCTATGCGAGAAAATTTCAAATCAGATACAGACGAAAACATTTAATGAATATGAATATATCCCATGTTTTCATAATTTGAGTACGCATTCGAAAGCTCCTCGGATCGTTACCCAGGTCATTTAAATGAAATCAAATCATAAGAAATGATAAGAACGTCAATACATCGAGTCGGGTGTCAACACTCGGTAATCAGATACTTTCCTAAGAATCTCACTACGGGAGAATTGGACAAGAAAGAATTGTCAATTGTCAAATAAGACAATTTCCACAGATGATTAATTTCAACTAAGAAGAATAGATGCTACAGGCACATATGTAGGTGTCCCTAACACTATGTCCCTATTTTTCACTTCTTGCAGATCTCATAAATTTTAACCTTCCACAATCTTCAAAGAAAATTTAATGTTTATTAATCAGTTTTATGGTGACTACTAATCAGCCTTGCATGGTCCATTCCAAATTGTATGTAGGCGCGCAACTATATACAATTTCAAGATTAATGATGCAATACTCAGTTCGTCAAAATTTTATCATCATGTTTATAATAAAAACATTTTCATGCTTAATTCTTAAATAAGAATAAAAATAAATTTACAAAGATTTTCCTTGTTATGAAAACAATTAAGTTTTCCAAGGTGTTTTATAAACAACCTCATTTCGATAACAATCACTTATAAATCTCACTTTAAATAATCCATATAGTGATGAAAATTCAATTTCCTCAAATGATACTGTTTTATCTTATAAAAACAATGAGTGATCCGCAAAAGAGTGATGAAAGCTTGTTCACCAAGAACTAACTACAATACGATAGGAAATGAGCTTAGCCAATTAATCATGAGGTTCATGACCTCGATGGAACTCAAAAAGAATAATCCACAACGTAACTCGATTCAAGATGAGTACTTGTTCAATGGTTGCATCACTAATGCGAGCATTAGGAAGAAGCAAGAAAAGATAGATAACATCGATACATGTAGGATTTAGCAATCAAAGGTAGTCTTTTTCATTAATCACAAACAAGTCAAAATTGTACCGTAACACATTACGCGTCACTATGTCATACAATTCTCAGAACTCATCCTACCAACTGATATCTCAGTTAGGTTAGGGATTTTTGAAAGATACCACAATGAATACTAACCTACAAGAGTCATTAGGTGTTCCACATGTCCCGGAAGATCCATCGGTCCCAATTTAGAAGAAGATTTCTTCAATTTATTTGTTGGACACTAGGCATCCTCGTTAGTGGACAATGGCCTAGGAACAACCCTTAACACGAATCAACAATCAATTAAAACCTTATAATTCAATCACAAAACTTAACGACTTTATTATAATCTCATATTCCATATGGGTTAAGTTTCACTTTATTCAAGTTTTTAACCAATTTTATACTCAATTCGACATCCTGCCTTATTCTCCAATACTTACAACCTTATTCTTAGGCCTTAAAAGGGAAATATAAGCTCATTATGAATAACACTTAATTCCAATCCTATAGCTCTTACAACAACAATTATCAAATGAGTCACTAGTATGAGATGACTTGATCATTCAACTAGACTTCTCAGAAAGGTACTAGTGGCATGAGGCTTTTGGGTAATGGTTCCATTGACAGCCTCAAGTGCAACATTCACCCTTTCGATTTCAATTTAAGAATTGGATGACAACGAATCAGATGACATCTTTCTAGGTGGTAATGTTTTGTCAAACTCCACTCTATAAGAAAAGATCGTCATAACATCGATATCAGATTTAATCTCGCCAATCCTTTTTCAATATCGCAATCAACTAATATCTACATTTCTACGAATATCAACCATTTGTTGGGATCATAAATATCCACAACTTGGTTTAGATCTAGGATAGCTAGAATTCCTACGAGAATAGCTTCGATTAGTTTACTAGGGGAGTTAGGGTTTCTTGTGACAATCTACGTCGTATAAATACCTCGTATAAATATCAAAATAATCATCAAACAATCATGTAATAAAAATACACACATATATATATAATCCAAGTTATATATATTAAAATAACACTTCTCAGTCTGGCCTTGTCGGTAACTCGGGAATTCTTCGACACCGTTATAGTCAAAAGATTTTTAGACATTTTTAGAAAAATGTTTTTAGTAAAAAGATTTTGAAAAGTTTTATTCAAAACCTTAGTTTTAAAAATCTTTCGTTCTCTATAACGAGAGCTCTGGTACCAAACTGTAACACCCCCAAATTTATACAACTCAATACAGCGGAAGACTAGTTGGTGTTACGGGATAGCACATTACTCACATCATAGACAACGCATAAAAATCGCGTCGTTTAATAATAAATCATTTCCATTCATAAACATCAAGTTACATAGGTCCCAAGTCATATTGTATCATACAAAGTTTTACAAAGTATTTGAATGGAAAATATTGTTTAAGTGCGGGCCATGAATTCTTGTCGTCTTCCCGAGAATTACCTTCAAGTACCTGAGATAAAACATGTTAAAAGAAAAGGTCAGCGATAACGCCGAGTGAATTCATAGAGTTTAATATAATCCATTAATATAATATCAGTATAAAATTATTACTGAAAATCATTTTGTACAAATCATTTTAATAGGCCATAAAATAGCCAAAGTCACTTTATACAAATCTTTATCGAAAATCATAATATAGGCATTTGCCTTAAAAATCATTATACGAATCATTTTTGTTAAAAACACCATACAATACGTTTTGCAACGTTGTATAGATTAAATAAAAACCGTTATATGAATATGGTTATAAAAAGCCTTAAAAATCATTATACGAGCCAATGTCGTAAAAACGTCATACAATACGTCTTACGACGTTGTATGAAAATAAACACCGTTATATGAATATGGTTATGAAAAAACCAAAACACGAACATAATATCAATAGTATGACCCTGTATTGCTAGTCAGGCAATACATCGTAATTCGGTGCGTCTAGTAGTATTTTGTTAGTTTTGGATTATTATAAGCCGCATGACATTGTTACCTTACTAAACCAACAACGGGTAGCTAACCCGATACTCAATTTGCCCATCTAAAGTAGCGTGTCGTCACAAAGGTCACGCTATGGAAATCTTCTCATACATAAATTTGCTTACCAATCAATGTGGCACGACGGGGATCAACCGTCAAGGCGCGAACTGGGGTGATCGTCCCCAAATAGTACTATTAAATGCATAAGCGTCTACCAAATCCCGGTAGTTCACAATTCATGCTAATGTGACTTTTAGTGACATAACCTAACTTTAATAATCCATTTAAGTTCATCTATCGGGTCCTTTAATCATTTATCAGGTCATACAATCGGGTCATTCAATCATTCGGGTCCAAAATCAATAAACAAACAATCGGGAAAAATGGTGTCCTATTTTTATAAAACTAACATGTTATCTCCCTCGCGGGTTTATAAAACATTTATAAAAACATTTAAAAGAGTGCGAGGCTATGAACTCACGTTGATATGGGAAGGCGGGTTATTGGCAATTCGGACGTACGGTACGTGCTTCAATCACGGAAACCTAGACAAATAATACTCGTCTTAGACTCATGTCCAATGACTTTATAAAAATAACAATTATGTATACATATGATGATTTTATATATATGATGATCAAGTGGGTTTACATATCCTCATTTACTCATTTTTGTGTTATGTGTCGATAACTTTTATACTAGTTTTCTCGTTTTACCTATTTACGTGTTTTAGGTCCAATAAGCTTATTATAAGTTCTTTAGCTTGTTTTAGTCCTTGTTATACTTATTTTATCAGTATGTATACTTTCCATGTTGGGCCCAAATGGGTTAAGCCCAATAAGTTCTTTTTACAAGTTTTTATCTTATTTAGTCCAATTATTAGTCCAATATGCTTAATTAGCTCGTAAATGTCTGTATTTCTTATAGTTCGGGTTTTATCGGTTTTTACTTGTATTAGATACTTATATATCAGTATGTGACTTTTATAAACTTTACATTAGACGGGTTTGGTCGTCTAAGTTTTATTTGGCGAAAAACGTTAATTTTACGGCGATAGCCGAAAAAGTCGTAAAAATCAAGTTTATAGTTTTTATTACTTTATAAATATTATTTCACCACCATTTATGTAATTTATCAATTTAATTAACCTTTTATATATCTATATAAATAAGTTTTATAAGTTAGTTGGTTTTTTTATTTTACATTTTATAAAATAAAATGTGAGTGCTTATATAATAATAATAAACATTAATTCCAAAAATCTGATTTTTATCTTCATGTTCACCATTTTTACCATATCTAGAGTTCTATAATGAATTAGAAGCTCATTTTGGGTGACAAGTTCTTCATATTATGTGCTACATTTAACTTAGTTATATCTACTGCCCATTTTGAGTTCATCTTGCCTTAACAGTCCCTACAAAACTGCTTATTCAGATTAGACCACATAACTTGTTTTGATCATATCTCATCATTATTTTGATTCCATTGCATGGCCAACTCTCACATGTGTACAAGACATATAGCTTACTGTAAATGGATTCTACTTCATCATTTTATCAGCCCATGACCTGTTTCTTTACTATTTTATACAGCCATCACTTTTAACCAAGATTTTAACCTTGTTCTTTATAGTTTTTCACCTTTTTAATCATGTTTATCAACACCAAATCCCCACATAACATTTTTATCATCATATAATCATCATATACATATACAACAGGAAATAAAATACATGTTTACATAATCAAAATAACAAGAAGATGAGGAGGACAATCTTTATACCACCAAAGTGATGAAATGATGAGCTTTTGGATGAACAAGACATGGTTTTGGGTAACCAATCTTATGAGATATCAACACCACTTCTAGGATCACCAAGTATTTGTAGATTCCTCCAAAAATCAGCCCTTGTTCTTCATAAAAACTCCTTGAGAAATCAGCCCCAAGACACCAACAAAACTTCTCCTTGGATGTTAAAACTTGCACCAATCTTCATCTCTTTGAATGGAGATTAACATATGTTAATTATAACAAATGTTTGTGGTTAAAATTGATCAAATGAGGGTGTTCTTGGTGGAGATGGGACGAATTTTAGAGAGAGGGAGGAGTGTTGTGTGGTTTTTGCATGTAAGAATGGAAGCTAATGGGAAGTTTGAAGTGGTTTTGTTAGGTTAGTGGGAAATTTAGCTTACTTTGTAAGCCTTAAGCAACAAGTGTAAGCTTGTTGCTACAAGCTTGACACATCACAAGTGTGGTGTCACTTGTGTAGCCTTCCCATAGAGTGGGGTGGGACAAGTGTATACTTGTCTCATCCCACTAATTTACGGGTATTCCTCGATTCTAGTTTCCTCGATTTGCGTGCCCTCGAGTCGTTTTACGAAAAACGTTTTTATAAATTATGAATCAACGTCACAAAACGAATCCAATAAAAATTGTCTCATCAAAAACGGAGTTCGAAAACGTAAATACGTAATCCTAAGGTTTCCGGTTTAGTCGTAAAGGACGTTAAAATAAAATCGTAAGTCCTAATCTCTTCTCGTAAATTTGTGAGTTTATGAACCAACACAAATTTAAAACTCCAAAATAATATTCACGGATAAGTTTATTTTCTGAAATGTCGGACTGTCACCAAAGACGGTGTATGTAAACGTAAGCACGTAACGTAGAATCCTCCGGTTTAGACGTAGTCGACGCTACTTCAAGACGTAAATTCAATTTACTTCCCAAAAATAAGTGAGTTCATATTGTAACATTAAAATAATGTTTTCAAATAAATATTGAGAATAAAAATATCAACCATAAATTGACGGATTGTCACAATTCACCTCAATGTTACTCGTACTAGCACTTGCCATATTAGCCCTAACACTTTTGGTTTGCACTTTTGCTTTGTTCACAATAATGGCCCAAGCCTCGTTCATTGTTTTCACAAGAATATTGCCCCCCGCGGCACTATTAAGTGAGTCTTGGTCATTTAGAGTTAAACCATTATAAAACGTGTTGATTTGATGCACTTTAGTAAAACCGTGTTGTGGACATTTTCTCAAAAGATCCTTAAAACGATCCCAAGCCTCACTAAACATTTCCCCATATTTTTGCTCAAAGTTGATTATTTCATTCCTTAAGGAAGTGGTCCGTGATGGTGGGAAAAAGTAGTTAATGAACTTGGTCTCTAAGTCGATCCATGTGGTAATACTTTGGGGTGGTTCCTTATCAAGCCAAATCCGGGCTTGTCCCTCGAGGGAAAAAGGAAAAAGTTGGAGGCGAACGGCCTCTTGGGGCACCCCATTGTATTTGATGGTATTAGCTAATTGGATGAAACGTTTGATATGAGCGTGTGGGTCATCATTAGTACGGCCTAAAAATGGTGTAGCGGAAACCATTTGAATAAAACCCGATTTAAGTTCGAAATGATTAGCTCCAATATTTGGCACCACAATCGCGTCATCGTTTCCTTCAACGTGAGATTGTAGAATCTCAATCATTGGTCGATTATCCGTTGCCATCGTATTGTCGAAAGCTCGATTCTCGGGATCGGCTTTAATGACGGTCTTTTTGTTTTTCTTCTTCTTCTTTTTAGAAGAATTAGAAGTATTTGGTACACCAATCGGTATGTATGTATGCGCGCGAGTGCGCATACAATTAAAACTTTGGAATGAGGTAGGTGACCTCGGTCGACTTTGAGAGGAATAGGATTTTCCCTCTCGAGGAGCAATATGAAAAATCTACAAAAATATATACGTAAATACTACTTGAGTTGGCAAACCAATAATCGGCCGTCCCTCTCAATATACGCACAAGCAAGCGGGGAAACGAGGTGGCACAAAGCACTTAAAAACCTTTTTCCTTAGACGGCCTTTTATAGCGCGTCGCCTTATACCCACCTTATAGTTTGTATATGTCGAGTTCAAACGTCTTACTAGTATTTATCTATTTTGCCCGTTTTTTCTCGTTATAGATGCGACTACAATAGTTAGGTGATGAAATCCCAACTAAGGCCTTATTTGATAAGTAGGAAATTTTATTGTGCTACGTAATATAATATAATAAAATGAAAAATCTTTTTGTATTTTTTAGAAAAATATATATTCACAAGAAAAATCGAAAGAAATCGAAATAAAAATTAACACTAATACGTAATATTTTTGGTGTAATACTTTTAGGAAAAAGTATTACTTTTGATTTTTTAATTTTTTTTTGGTGCAAATCTTAGGAAAGAAATTGCTTTTGTGATTTTTTAATTTTTTGTAATTTTATTTTTTTGATTTTTTTGTATTTTTGATTTTTTTTGTGCAAGAAACGTAACGTTAAAAAAGAACGGATCCCAAAATCCAAACGTCTTCACGAAAAATCGTCAATCGTACGAGCGAAGCGGCAGCGGCGCCAATTTGAAACTAGGATTTTTAGTCCTTTTTAATGTTCGTTTTTCCTCGATTCGACTCGATTTTGATTTCCGGTTTTGCGTTTCAACTTAACTTGTTTTTGGTAAAATCTCTTTTTGGTATTTTTAAACTAACTTAATTCTATTTAATTAAATGAAAACTATTTTAATTAACTATTTAAACTATTAATTTGAAAATAAACTTAAGACTAATTAAAAATTGTAACTAATTAAAAATAAAAGTAAATTTATTTAAACTAATTTGAAAGTAAATTTGAAATAAAAAATATTTAAAAAAAATATTTAAAAATAAAAGTAAATCTATTTTAAATAAATTGGAAACAAATTTAAAGTAAAAAAAAAGTTAATAAAAATATTTTTTTTTTGTCTTTGTATTTTTTTTTATAAAAACTGAATTTAAATCGAATTTTAATTAAAATATTAAATTGAAATCTACTTTAAACTAAACTAATATTAATTAAAATAAACTGCAGGAATTATCTAATCTATATTAACCTAATGTTTCGAAACAATACACAAAAGGTAAGCTAGCTCAACTGGTTGGGACGTATGGTTGTGATACGAAGGGTCTGGGGTTCGAATCTCACCCCAGACAGATTTGCTTAATATTTTTTTTTTCTTTTTGGAACTTGTTATTTTGGACAAATAAATATCTCAGACCAATTGGGTCTGAGAATAACAACAATACAATAAAAAAATGAACAGATAATAGGCTAAGCCAAAATAAGCAGAAACCAATTAATCCAGATAAGCAGTGATAATAAGCAAAACCTAAACGAAAAATAAGCTGAATAAAAAGAAACAGAAACCTAATAAGCTAATAGTACGACAACACAGATTAAACAAATAAACCAAAAAAATAAGTTGAATACCTAAATAAGCAGGAACCAAAATAAGCTAAACAACCTTACAACTTGTATCAAAGAAGACAAATATCAATTTGAAAAAGCAGATCCAAACAGCCAAAAAAACTAAACAAATATGCAGTTACAATTTAAAGCTGGAAACCAAATAGGCATATTATCAGCATCATTAATTTAAGCAGAATCTAAAAAAACTCAATACAGAAACCTAATATCAAATAAGCAGATCCCAAACACAACCGAAAACTTCAAAGCAGATTAATCTAAAAATTAAACAATACTTTAATCAAATACCTAAAACGCAAGCAGATTTAATCTAAACTTAATATCCAATCTAAACCAAACAATAAAAACAACAGCAGATAAAAGCAGATTTATAAAAAAACAAACAAACTCAACCAAAATAATTAAAGGAGATTTGGAGAACCTATTGTAGAACCCTTTGAGCCGTAGGTTGGCGCTGAGCCACCTCAGTGATCCGAAACAAACACCAAATCAAACACCACTTTTATCTTGAACCCCAATCGGATGAACAAAGATATGAACAGTAACTCTTTTTATATTTCCCAGTGGGGGAAATATATATTACACTTTCCTTTATCTTTTTTTTTTTAATAATAATAATAACAAACCGACGAACAGTAATTTAAAAGTACCAAGCAGATTAAATTTAGAAATTAAATAGACGAAAATTAAAACAGAGACAATAATACTTTAAACAAAACTTTTCATTAATTTTAATTAAAATTACAAATACTGGAAAAGAAGAATTACAAGATTAACCTATTCTATTTTACTGAAAAATAAAAACAATAAAGGAAAAGTCACCCATTACATGTGAAATATGGGGGTTTTTATAGGAGAAAACCCTCAAAACCCTAATCTTAGCTTCCTTTGTAAGCATCCATTTTCCACCGTTGATTTCTTCATTAACCTTCTCTTCCTTCTTTTCTTCTTATCTACGGCTAGGATTCGTCCTTGTAGTCACGGATTGCCCTCGTGGCAAGATGTGTGTTAGTTGTGTTTGTTGCAAGGTGAGGTGGCAAGATGTAATAGGTTGGATTGGATATGGAGGAGTGTTTCCTCCAATCAAAATTGAAGAATATGTCACGTAGGATTGAGTGGATGGTGCGATTTTCTTGGGGGTTTTATTTGTTTGGATGTTAATTACCCAATAAGGGTAAAAGCCCCAAATTCGGTTGGGTTAATGTTGACTGTAAAAATTAGGGTTTTTGGGAAGGAGGTGCGTTTTTTTTTGGAGAGGAAGATGTAGAACAGTAAAAGGTGTGTGTTGTTTGTAACGAAAACAAAGTGGGGGAATGAGGGTAAATTTTTCTTTATTTATTTGGGGTGGTGGAATAAGTGGACACGTGGGGGGCTGGGTAAATGAAGGTTATTTATTTAGTGTGGGTGGAAAACACGTGTGGTTGACTGTGATGGATATTGACCAACAAAACTAGCAAACTTTCACTCGTTTTCTTTTTGTGTAACTGGGCCTTGGATCCATTGGTTTTCAAACAGCTTAAAATCCCACGTTTCTTTATTTAGAAAAGTTGGGCTTGGACCCAAGTCTTAAATATTACTCCATCCGTCTATTTAATTATGGTTTTGGGCCTATTGGGCTTTGATCAAACAAATAACTTCTTAAGTCCATAAATGGGCTTAAAGGCCTAATAAGCTTGTGTGGGCCCCATTTGTCTTTAAACTTTAGCAAATCCACGAATAAAACGACTTGTCTTTTGGCCTTGATAAAAATCTTCAAATCTCATATCGGTTTTTCGTGAACTTGGGCACACTTTTGGTCTTTTGATCTTGTCTTCGACTCTATGTTGACTTTTCTTCGACATTTGACCGTGAAATCCCGTGTTTTCTCTTCTTTTGATCATTTGTACCTATTTAACACACAAAACACAAAACCACGCGTAATTCTGACATTTATGATATAAAACACATGATTAGGTCTTTTATTTACTTGATTTTAGTGGCAAAAGGATAAGTGTTTACACACTTATTATTCAAAAACACTGGAAGAGAATAAATGGTCAAAAGAGTTGTCAACGCCTGAATTAGGGTTGTCAACGTTTGAGCCATCAACGCTTAATTTGGCCTGTCAGCGCCATATTTTCCTTTGTCAGCGCTTGAAGATTCATGCATGTTTTCATCAACTGGTGTTTCTTGTTGACCACCTTTTTCCTTTCCAGCAGCAGCAACAGCAGCAAATGCATCTGTCCAAATAGGAATGGTAACATACTCAAGTATGGGAGATGATTTGTCTGCATGTGATCCTACCTCCTTATCAACCTGTATACCTGAAATTTCACCAACTGGTTCTTCCACAACATTTTAATTCACCTTCACAATGTCTGGATTAGTAACATGCATATAATTCAAGGTTCTAGATAAAGGTTCCAAATCAAATAACCAATTTGGTCAACTCTCAGGATCACTAGGTTTACTTTCTAAAAACCTAACATGTACCTTTTCAAGTATACATTTTTCTTTCTTAAGGTAAACCCTATATCCTCTACTCTGCACTGAATAACCCATAAAATACCCTTCATCATCTTTAGCACTAAACTTTCCTAAGGCATCACTAGTATCTAATACAACTACATGACAGCCAAAGGGTTTAAGAAAATCAATATTAGGTTTCCTACTCCAAAATAGCTCATAAGGTGTCTTATTGTGGATTTTGTTGATCAATGCCCTATTCTGAACATAACAGGCTGTATTCATAGCCTCATCCCAAAATGCAATGGGAAAGTGAGCATCAGCCAACATTGTCCTAGCTGCTTTTATGAGTGTTTTATTCTTCCTTTCAGCCACCCCATTTTGTTGTGGGGTTCTAGCTACACTAAACTGCCTAGTAATCCCTTTCTTGGTACAGAAGTCATCTAACAGCTTATTTCTAAACTCACCACCATTATCACTTCTAAGTATCTTAACCTCATTCCCAGTTTTCTTTTCAATTTAGGTAATAAAGTTGATCAAAACATCAGCAGTTTCACTTTTCAAAGCCAAAAAGAAAGTCCAAGTAAATCTAGAAAAATCATCAGTTATGACGAAACAAAAAGATTTACCATTTAAGCTTTCTATATTAGTTGGACCAAACAAGTCCATATGCAGCAAGTGAAGTGGTTTAGAACTAGAATGCATAAGTTTAGACTTAAAAGAGACTTTGTGTTGCTTGCCTTTAAGGCATGCAACACAAGAGTGGTCATTGTGGAAAGCCTTTTCAGGCAAACCATCAACTAAACCATGTCTCACAAGTCTATTTATGTTCTTAAAATTTATGTGCCCTAACCTTCTGTGCCAAAGATTACTCTCATCAACTGAAGCCTTAGCATATAGACATGACAAATTATTATTCATCCTAATTCCATTAAGATTCACATTATAAATGTCCTTATGCCTAGGTGTTCTATAATCAATGAAGTTCTCATCAGGTATTTTAAAATCTTTGCTTAACACCAAGCATTCAGTATTAGTGAAAAGAATTTTATTTTTGTTATCACAAACTTGTGATACACTAAACAGATTATAATCAAGTTCTTTTACCAGAAATACGTTTTCAAAACGCAAATTGTTAGTGATAAGAGTGCCCTTGCCAGTGATAGTTCCATATCCTCCTCCAAAGTACACTTTGTCACCATCTTTAATGGGGGTAAAGGTTTTCAAATAGTCTTCCTTCCCCGTCATGTGCCTAGAGCATCCACTATCCCAATAGCCATGATCATTTACCTGCTTTTGAATGACCTACACATAAAGAAAACAAATTAGTTTTCTTTGGGAACCCAAGCCTGTGCAGACTTGGATTCATTTGGTTGTTCAACAAGAACATACTTAGTCCTTATAACAACCCCTTGTTCATCCCTTTTTGGATTAAACACCCAGTTAACCCCAATTGGTTTAGTTATGACCTTTGAAATATAGTGAAATCTGTTACAGGTCATAGAAATCCCATCTGAATTAGGGTTTTGGTCTTGTTTGGGTCTCCAAGTTAAGCTAGAAGAAGCTTTAGACCCCTTTCCCTTTGGTTGCAAGTATTTGGCATTACTTAGTCTAACAGCGTTGGAAACATTCCTGTCAACGTTAAAATTGTTCTTGACAACGCTGAAATTGCCCTTATCAGTGCCAAAACTAGGGTTTGCTACAGGAACCCATTGTCTGTTAGACCATGTATTTGTCTTTTCAAAAGGCCTTTGTTCATAAGTATTAGACCCCTAGTAAAGAATCGAGCTGGTCTAATGAATTATGGGCTTGGTTGGACAAAAGGTCTGGGTTTGACCATGGTTGACTTTCTATCAACGTTGACCTTTGAAGCATTGATACACTTATAAGCCAAATGTGAAAAACTCCCACAAGTATAACAAGCTTTTCTAGACATAACTCTAGGTCTAGATGAAAAGAAACCAGTCCCATTATCACTAACTTGACTTTTTGGTGACCTAGGTTTTCTATACATTTCTGCATATTTAATACTAGGTTTTCTATCAACGTTTAAGCCAAGGTCAACAGTCTTTCCAGTAGTAGGGTTGGTCACTTTCATGGGTGATGACTCATTTGGGCTTTCACTAAGCATGCCTCCTTTAACAAACAAAGTAGGGTTGGCTTTCTTCCATTGGTCCAAATCTGTCAATTTCTACTTATATTCCTCTACTGGAGTAAGAACTCTTGGTGGAGGAACAAACTCCTTTTCTTGGAGTTCTAGAATACCAGTCCAAGACAAATCCTTTCTAAGGACAACATAGAAGTTCCCAGCAGGTGGTGGAACACCAGTATACTCTTTCATCCCAATCCCAGTCATATCCCTAGAGTCTCTTTGTTCACTAACACATTTTTTTAGGGTTTGAAACTTTATCAAATATTTTAAGCCCTACATTATCTTGTTTTTAATGGCCTCATCCAACTCAGCTTGTATAACACCTTTGGACCTCTCCAAGATGTCCCTTACCTCAATACTAGCATTGAGGTCATGAGTCAAAACATTGATTTGATCTTTTAGGTCAAGCTCCATTTTCTTATATTCAGCCACAGTCTTTTCAGTTTGAACAAGTGCAAGTTGATAACTAGATAACTTGCATTCATCATCAAAAACATCTGATTTTAACTTTAAAATTTCTTTGTTAAGTTTTTTAGTGTTTAAACGACAACCTTTACTACAAAATGCATCATCATATACCTCATTGTATGATGAAGATGAAGAATGTGCCATGAGAGCATAGTGAACATGCTCCTCTTCCTTTTTTTCTACAACCAAGGCCTTGTTCTCTTCCACATCTTTGGCCAAAAAGCTCCAGTCCCAGCCAACATCATCAATCTCTTGCATGGCAACCATAGCTTTTGTATCTTCGACCTTGATGATTTGGCTTGAAGGCTTTCCAGCATCAGATCTTCTTGGAGATCTGCACTCTCCCATAAATTGACCCATTCTATGGCAATTGTAACACTCAACCTTGGATTTATCAAACCCAGCAGTGTCTTTAGCATTAAAGGTCATCTTCTTCCTGAATCTCCTATTCCATCTATTGGCCCTTATGCTTGTAAGTGCCATATTCCACTTTATGTCCATCTCCTCCAAATGCTCATCACTAATTTGCTCTAGGTCCTCATATGTAATCACTAAACCATTGGACAATGAAGCAATGTATGCACACACTGTATCAAGATCAATACCAGCAAGCTTAACTCTTGGTGAGTCAATATTGTATGTGTCAACGTCTGAATGTGAGGTGCTGACAAAGCTTGATCCAACGTTGACACAAGGTGATCCATTAACAGGGTGCATGTATGATTTCCTTTGATCAAATTTACCTTCACTATGTGAGAAGAAGGCGATATTTCCATTGGTAGATTTGCTTCCTTGATCCAAAAGGATTTCACTCTCTACAATCTTTAGTTTATTGTAGACGTCATCAAAAGTGGAACTTTTGTGAGCATTATTAGCAATCATAGACCTTGCTTGAATCTTCCATGCATCACAAAGACTTTTAAGGAAAGTGGTAATGATATCAGCATCATCATGCATTGTTCCCATAAACGATCATTTGCTTGTGATGTCAAGAAGTCTGCTTCTAACCACACTTAGCTTTTCATTGGGAAGAGCTTTGAACACAACATACTCATGCAAGAGTTGCTTCTTTTTCTCTGAGGCAGTATCATCATTACCACCATAAGTAACTTGAAGGGCTGCCTAAAGCTCTTTGGCAGACTCAAAACCTCTATATTTGTGCTGATTGGCTGGTCCCAAAAAAGTTTGAGAATTCTTAGAGTTTTCATGTCATTCCTTATCTTTGCAATGTCCTCAGTTGAGACAGATCTCCCATCTGTAGGTTTTTCTTTTCGATCCGCCTCACTTGAGCATGGAGTTGATCTTAATGTAATAGCAGCTTGAATCTTGGCAGCCTTATCGAATGTGTTTCCCTATTCAATAATTTCCCATAGGGTGTGGTCATGGATTTGAAGATACTGCTCAAAATTGAACTTCCATAGCTCAAAGTTGTCAGGGTCTAGCATGGGGACTTTTAGGTTATGGCTTGAGGAGGAGGTAAACTCTGGAGTAGACATGTTGTCTGGTTTTTAGGGTTTTTGAAAAATTAGGGTTTTTGGCGATCTAGGGTTTTTAGGGTTTTGTGTTCTTTAGATCAAAGTTCCTCAACAAGCTCTGATACCACTTGTTGATCCCAAACTTAGATCGATTTAGCTTGTGTAAACGAGAATGAATCAAGTTAAACACTTAGAGAAACTTTGTTGTAAATGAAACAATCTAAGTATTATGCGGAATTAATACTTAAGCAAGAACACACAAACAGAATAAAACAAACTTTCACTTTGATTGATTAATCGAACTTGCGTACAATGAAAGTGTAAAAACATATATTGAACTAAAACCTAAAGGCCTCCTTTTATAGATTAAGGAACCTTGTACAAGAGTCTACGCATCAGCTATTTTAGGTAAAGATAAACATAAGAAATACATTGTCGAACATATCTTTACTAGAAACATAAAACATGTAAACTAAGTATCCTATCAGTGCTTGACTTCTTCTTATCAACGCTTGACTTCTTCTTGTCAACGCTTGATCTGCCAACGCTTGATTTCTTCCCATCAACGTCCAGTTTCCTCTTGTCAGCGTCTAAGTGTCTTGCCTTCATTTTATTCCCAACATGCTTAATATTATTTTACGACTATTTTTGAATTTTTTGATGTAGGGATGAGCTCGGTACCGGTCCCGTCCCGAACCCGTCCCGAATTAGTGGTACCGATTATTTCCCGAGCATAAATTTATGGTACCGGTACCGTACCGAACGGGATTCGGGTATCGGTACCGGTACGGGAATCGGTACCGGTACCGGGAAATCGGGATTTTCCCGTTCTTTTTCGGGAATTTCCCGATTTGGTACCGGTCCCGTCCCGAATTAGTGGTCCCGAATTTTTTTTCACCTTATTTCGTAGTCCCGGTACCGTACCGAACGGGATTCGGGTATCGGGAATCGGTACGGTTCCGGGAACGGTTCGGGTTCAATTCGGGATTCGGGTCCAAATGCTCATCCCTATTTTGATGAGTTTGAATGATATTTATTTTGGAGGTTTAAGTTTAAACCGATGTTGGAAGGCTTATACTTTATATTTAATAAGAATAAGGAGTATTAGCAAGCGTGATGTCGATGGATGCCAAATATTTTATGTTTTATTGTCGGTTGTTTGATGTTTGTCATTTTTGATGTATTCTTTTTAAATGACGTGTTAAGTCGAGTCGGGAGTCGATATTATTATATTTGAGGTATGTTTTAACTTTTTAAAAGTATCTTTATGAAACCCGAGCCCCGTAAAATTTTCAAAATTGACTAATAGTTATTTCCCGCTTTTTAGCTAACTATTTTCATTTTGAGCCATAACTATTGCAAATTGACAACAATGGTCCCTCAACCACTATATATAAGCTTCATTTTTACACAAAACACACACACAATCCACTAACTAAAAAAATTACTCTCTCTCTATCTTTTTTTTATTCTAGCCGTGACCCCCTCTTCACCCAAAACCCAACTTCAATCAATTTTTACTCAAAATCTATGATGATCTAAGCTAAACTAACACAAGACCAATCTTCAAATTTGTAAGGAGATCATTTTGGTACTAATTTTGGGTACATGCAATATGATTATTTTTTTTAGGTTTGGTAGGTGAGAATTATGATCATGCATGTAGTTTTTATGATGATCAAAGGGTTTTTATGCTAAAGTTTTGTTAAAAACTTGATTTTGATTTGAGGGTTTTGATTTTGATGATGATCCAAGTGTTATATTTGATATATGTTAGTGTGAGGGTTATGGGATGATCATAACTATGGTTGGTTTTAGCTAAAAACATAATTTTATACAAGTTTTAGAATGGTGTTTTACATCAGTGGGTAAAACTGTATTTTTGGGTATCTTATTTTGTGATAATGGTTTAACTAATAGCCTAGGGTTGTAGAGTATCTGATTAGCTTCGATTTGATATAAAGTAGAGCTTCTAGCTCCAAACGAGCGCGAAGTTATGATGTTTTGATTATTCGTGTACCAGAAGACGAGTATCGGCACTACATATAGTTGTTGTCGATATTTGGATCGAATATCGGGGACTATAAATTGAAGTTTTGAAATGAGTCACATACAGATGATGAAGTGTAAACCCTAGAGGGTGAGTTTATTTTCAAACCCAAGTGTCAGTTTTGTAAATGGAGTCGTTTAAAGAAGTTAAAACGGTTGTATGAATTGTTAACGTAAAACTGTCCGGATTTTATAGTTTGAAGATGAGTCGGGTAAAGAACTTTAAAAGTAATTTCATTTGATAAACTTGTTGGAGGAATTTCTAAAGATAGTAAGTTGGTTCCTCTAGTCGTTTCATAAACGTTTGACGAGTCTAAAAGGGGTAAATAAGCTAGTACATGTAGTATGTGCCGGCGGATTTTGTCGAAAGTGTAGAATGGTAAAGTAAATGTATAGAAGAGTGTAATAGAGTTACTTGTATCGTTTTCTCTCGAGTTTATCGTGATTTTATGAGTTTGAGTTTGATATTGTTATGTATGATTTATTTCTCGAGTCATTATTAATGAACGCGCCTTATTTGATAGGTAGTGGTTATCGTGTTTGAAAGGCATCCTCTATCATCGACGATCATCTCGCTAGGTCTCTTATACTAAGGTGAGTCTGTAGCCTCGCTTTTTATGCTAGCTACTAAATGTTTTATTAACCGCGAGGGGGATACATGCTATTTGAAAATAAATAAACACAAGTCATGATTAATTGTTGGACCCGAATGTTGCCTATGTTGTTTACATTGTATTGAGTACCTTGTTGCTAAAGACCCTAAATTCATGAGCCGTTAACTATATTCTGACTTGATGTTGTGAGTTGGTAATAGCCGCTTATTCGAATGATAGTACTATTGGGTTGACCACCCTATCTGAGACCAGGGCATTACGCTGAGTAACCTCTGGGAAGGATAATTTACGAGAATAAGAATGTGGTATTCTAGTAACTGATACCCTAGAGGGGCAATGGTTTTATTCTAGTCATGCTGGCATTTGGCGTGGGTGACTAATTGGTTAAGGGGTCGGTGTCATGAGCTTAAATCCAATGTGTTGCCTTGAAATAAATTGTGTACACGACAATTCGATAAATGATTATGATTGATTTTCTTCTTGTGTTCAAATGTGATTTGATAAACCTATGGACTCGCTCAACATTATTGTTGACTCATTTTAGCATGTGTTTCAGGTAATCGAAGGTGATGGAAGGCGGAGCTTTGCTATGGATGTTGTGTGTTGGCTTTTGGATGATTGTTGGTCTAAAACTATTTCTATCCTTTTACTGTTGAACAATTCGTTAAATGTTTGTGTACTGTACTGAAACTTGTTGGTTTGTTGGTCGAGATCCGTGGGGACTAAACGCTTTACTCTGGTGTCGTTTTAGTACATTATGGGATGAGGTTATGTTTTAGACTTATTGTGAAAATCTTGTTTATATTTTATGTGTAAACGTCTCTCTTTTGAGTCGTTCAATATACCTTGTTTGACAATGCTTGTGTCTAGCACCCAATTGTGTATTTTCGCTGCACAATGTAAATTGGGGTGTTAGAATTTATTATCTTTTTTTCTTGTATTATTATACTTGTAGCGTAATAATAAGTAACTTTCTAAAAATAGCAGGTTTCCAAAAATAGAAAGTTTCCAAAAATAGAAAGTTTCCAAAAATAGATCAGTTTCTAAAAATAGAAAGTTTCTAAAAATAGTAAGTTTCCTGAAATAGAAAGTTTTCATATTTAGAAATAAGCTAGATTAATAAGCTAATAATATAAGCTAGTGTCAAGCTGATTAAAAGTTATTAGTCATGGAATTAATAGCATAGTTTATTAATTAAATACTATAGGTTATATCTGATTATTAATTAATAATAATAGTACATATTTTATTAATTAATAACATATCATGGTTAATTAATAAACTATAGGTTATACAAATTTAATTAAGTCATGGTTTAATTAAATTAAGTCTAGTAAAATACTTAGGTTAACATGTATTATTAAATTTAATTAATAAACCTAAGTCATGCATTATTAATTAATTATAAATTCATGTATAGAATAATTTATTAATAAACTATAGTCTAAAATTAAATGACAAAATATACTTAGGATAAACATGTATTACTTATAAAAATAATATAACCTAAGTTTATGTTTTAAATAAATTAATTAGTTAAGCATGAAAGTTAATTTAATTAATCTTGAAAGAAACTAATTAGAAAACAATCCCGAGCCCGAATCTCGAGACTAAAACCAAAACCCCAACACTAACCACCACTCACAGTCGCGGGTGTGGTGGCGGCTGGTGGCGGCGCAGCCAACGATGACAGCCATGGCTGCTGCTGCGCCGTGGCTGGCCACTGCCAGAACAAAGGTTCCCACCGGCTGAAGCCAGTGGTGTTCCTCCAGCCCTCGCATGCGTTCCCCCTGCTCGACCCAAAGTGGCCACCGGCTAGGCCGGTGGTCCCCACTGCTCGACACAGCCACCCACCGAGCCCCATGGGGGTCTCGGCTGTGGACAAATGGGGACACCGAGAGTCGTATGACTCTCGGTTTGGGGGTTGCGTATCCAACAAACAAACCAAACGAACCCTTATTCATGATTTATTAAAACCTATATTATGTTTATATAAATTGTTTTTAAGATCTAATCATGTGTTCATAATTAATTAAAGGAATTAAATGATAAAGGTTTAAGCTTTACGAAACGCGTGAATAATGGGATAGAACACGAACACGAACACCAATTAAACCAAAGATCAAAATCAACACGATCTCTCATTTTCTTCTTGATGCCGCGGCTATAGACTCCAAGAAAGGCTAGGGTTTTATCTTTTTGTTAAAACTCTGCAAATGGTTTCCTGTGTTTTTACTTTTACCATTTAGTTAAATCAAAACGGGCTTGAGCCCCCTTCTCTTTGGTTGCCGCGGACACAAAGCCCAAAAGGGGTCAACCGGGCTTTTGTACATGTTAAATTATTACTCGTGTACACTCGTGTTAATTATTCGTTCTAGTTCGTGTCTTAATACTCGTGTTAATTATACTCCCTGTATGTGGTGTTCTAATATTCGTGTTATAATTATTATACATAATAATTATCGTGTTTATAATTGTTCGTGATTATATGTTCGTTATTATAATTATTACACTTAATAATTATCGTGTATTATTATGTACTTAATAATTATCGTGTATTATTACGTATGTAGTTTCTCGTAATTAATATCCGTGACACGTGTACATAACATAAATGGAAAGTTTTAGTTGGTTCGTAGGTTTACGTAGTGTACTGTTCATGGTATTTATATGCAAATTTTACAACTCTTCCCCCTAAAAAGAATAATTCGTCCCTGAATTATAGATAACGTAAGCTGAAAGAGGAATATACCCAAATCAAAACTTGAAATGAGGGTAATAAGTCCGGATATACTCCTCCGTCTCCCAAGTGGCTTCCCGCTCGGAATGGTCCCTCCAAAGGATTTTGACGAATTGAATCGTCTTCTTCCTCATGACGCGTTCTTGGCGATCAAGAACTCGTTCAGGCTCCTCAATGAAAGTAAGATCCTCATGAATCTATTCGAGTGGATACTGAACCATGTGAAGGGGATGATAATTGTACCCTCTGAGTAAGGACACAGACGTTATGAACGTGAGAAAGCTGCGGAGGTAACGCTAAACGATACGATACTTCACCGACTCGTTCGAGGATATCAAAAGGTCCGATGAATCGAGGACTGAGTTTTCCTTTGATTCCAAAATGCCTAACTCCACGTGCCGGTGATACCTTGAGAAAGACATGATCTCCCACGTTGAAATGCAAATCCCTACGATGCTTGTCGGAATAACTCTTTTGACGTGCACGAGCTTCTTGCAGTTTCGACTTAGCTACAGCGACTCTCTCGTTGGTCATCTCTATCATCTCCGGACCTTCAAGAATTCGCTCACCAACTTGATCCCAGCAGATTGAGGCGCGTCATTTCTTGCCATACAACTTCTCAAACGGTGCACACTTAATACTGGCGTACCAACTATTGTTGTATGCAAATTCTACCAAGAAGATAGAGTCGTCCCAACTTCCTGTCCATTCAAAAGCACACGCTCGAAGCATGTCCTCTAATGTCTGAATGGTACGCTCCGATTGTCCGTCTGTCTGAGGATGAAAAGCCATGCTAAGCTTAAGTCTGGTGCCCCAAGCTTTCTATAGACTCCAACCATTGATCTCTGTCCGAGATGATACTGAATAGAGTACCATGGAGTCTCATTATATCCTTCTGATATAGGTCAGCTAATTTGCTAACCGCGTCATCCTTGTGGATCGGTAAGAAATGAGCTGATTTGGTAAGGCGGTCAATGATAACCCAAATGACATCATGCTTCCTCTTGGTCTGCGGAAGTCCGGTGACAAAATCCATGGAGATATTGTCCCAGTTCCACTATGGAATGTCTAATGGTTGTAGTAGACCACTAGATCGTTGATGATCGATCTTAACCTGTTGGTAGGTAAGACATTTGGAGACATAGGTAGCAACGTCCTGCTTCATACCACTCCACCAGAAATGTTGTTTGATGTCGTGGTACATCTTGGTGGAACCAGGATGAATAGAGAATGGGGAGCTATGAGCTTCAGCCAATAAAGCTTCCTGAGTGTAAGATCATCAGGAACACAAAGTCTAGTACCCTGCCATAAGATACCGTCGTCATCTACCTGAAACTCCGTCTCCTGATCTAGGTTCTGATTAATTGTCAAGATTTCATCATCATCCTTATGAGCTTCCTTGATCCTAGAGAGTAAGTCAGGATCCACTCTAAGATTAACCCAATAGCCATGTTATCCACGTACCATAATCTCAATATACAGTCGCTCCAAGTCTCGTATAATCTCTTCCTCTATCTTGACGTCGTTGATCATCCCCGACTTTCTACTAAGAGCATCTACCACTACATTCACCTTGCCGGGATGATACTGAAGATTAATGTCATAATCCTTCAACAGCTCTAACCACCTTCTCTGCTTCATGTTCAGTTTACGCTGAGTGAAAATATATTTCAGGCTCTTGTGATCTGTGAAGATATCACCTGATTCGGCATACAAGTAATGCCTCCAAATCTTCAGTGCAAACACAACTGCTGCAAGTTCCAAGTCATGCGTAGGATAGTTCTCCTCATAAGGCTTGAGCTGCCGTGAGGCGTAAGCAATCACTTTCCCATGTTGTGTAAAACCCGCATATAAATACCATGAACAGTACACTACGTAAACCTACGAACCAATTAAAACTTTCAATTTATGTCATGTACACGTGTCGTGAACATTAAATTCAGAAACTACGTATGTATTAATACACGATAATTATCAAGTACTTAATATTACACGATAATTATTAAGTATAATAATTATAATCACGAACATATGATCATGAACATTTATAAACACGATAATTATTATGTATAATAATTATAGCACGAGTATTAGAACATGATATATACGAAGCATAGGTAACACGAACTAAAAACAAATAATAAACACGAATGTACACTAGTTATACGTTAACTAAGAAAAATCCCGGTTTACCCTTTTGGGGCCTTGTGTCCGCGGCAACCAAAGACAAGGGGGCTCAAGCCCACTTTGATTTTTACTAAATAGGGAAAAGTAAAACACAGACATTTACTTTACAGAATTTTAACAAAAGTTAAACCCTAGCCTCTCTTTGGTAACCCTATAACCGCGACACGCATCAAAAGAACAAAGAGGTTCGTTTTGATTTTGGATCTTTGGTTTATTGGGATTAGTGTTCGTGTTCGTGTTCTCTTTTAATCACGTATTGGGGTATATCATCAAACCTTGATCTTTTATTCTTTTTAATTTATATATGAACACATGATTAGATCTTTAAAAACAAGGAATTAAACATGTTATAGATCTAATAAACATGGAAAAGGGTTTGTTTGGTTTGTGTTTGTTCGACAGCCCCCCAACCGAGAGTCATACGACTCTCGGTGTACCATTCAGACCACAGTCGAGACCCCCTTAGGGGCTAGGTGTGGGTTTCGGTCGAGCAGCAGGAACCACCGGCTCATGCTGGTGGCTGATTGGTTCGAGCAGGGGGAACTCACAGGACAGCAGGGGGAACCACCGGCCTAAGCCAGTGGGAACCTTGTGATGGCAGCAGCAGCAGCCTCCGTCGTTAGCAGCGCAACCACCAGCCGCCACCGCAGCCGCGGCTGTGGGTGGTGGTTGGTGTTCGGGTTTTTGGTTTTGTCTCGGGATTCGGGCTCGGGATTATTTGCAAGTTATTTTTTTACAAGAATAATTAAATTAATTAACATGTCTAATAATTAATTTAATTTAAAGCATGACTTAGGTTATATTATTTTTATAAATAACACATGTTTTAGCCTAAGTATTTTTGTCATTTAATTTAGACTATAGTTTTATTAATTAACTACTTAATACATGGACTCATAATTAATTAATAATACATGACTTAGGATTATTAATTAAAATTAATAATACATGTTAACCTAAGTATTTTATTAGACATAATCTAATTAAACCATGACTTAATTAAATTTATATAACCTATAGTTTATTAATTAACCATGGTATATTATTAATTAATAAAACATGTACTATCATTATTAATTAATAATCAGTTATAACCTATAGTATTTAATTAATAAACTATACTATTAATTACATGACTTATGACTTTCGACCAATAGACACTAGCTTATATTATTAGCTTATTAATCTAGCGTATTTTTAATTATGAAAACTTTCTATTTCAAGAAACTTACTATTTTTTGGAAACTTTCTATTTTTAGAAACTGATCTATTTTTTGAAACTTTCTATTTTTGGAAACTTTCTGATTTTGAAAACCTGCTATTTGTTACTTATTATTACACAACAAGTATAATAATATAAGAATACAAGATAATACATAATTAGAAGACATGAAATACATGAATAATCCAGTATATCACTTTTAACAGTAAAATAAGACAAGAACATATAAAACAAGCTAAGAACATATAAGAACCAGTAACATACTCAGTTATCAGACAACTCATACATGTCCTTTATTTATGTAGCATTAGTGAGGCCGGAGTAGGAATTTTCATCCTTTCATCTTTCCTCATTCATTGGAGATAAGGTACAGATATTCCGTCCTTCAGTATGAACATTCTTTTCCTTATTAGAATTCCCCGTTTGCAGCCAACTGTTTTTCCATGTATTTGTTTTATATGTTTTGATCTGCTTATGTTAGTTTTAAATGCCTAAGCCATATACATGCATGACCAGTGTCACCTAGTTATGGAGGTACCATAACCATAACGTTGGAGGTACCGGTGTTATGACTTCCCCACGGCAGAGTGATTGCTCGTGACGTCCATTTACAGTTTTGGCCTTATATTTATATTATCATGTGGGGCGTATATGGTAATACGACATCAACGATTATAAAGTTATATTTTAAGTTGCAGCTTTAATAACATATAGAATTTTTTTTGTAATAGCTTTTTTGGGATCACTCATTATATATCCAAAACCTCAAATTCCTAATCAAACAAAAACAATGATATCCATATAAACAATCTCATATCACCCTTATATCAAATCCATACCGACTGTGATTCCGAGCTGTAAACCAAACGCACCCTAAACATATAATCTTATCTAAAATTTCTATTTTTTTGAAAAAAATACAAAACATGGTACAACTAAGCATAATAGACCGCGAACCGGCCCATACATATTTTGATTCAGTATTTTGATTCGGTCTTCGATCTATTCTTTTCACCATTCGGTTAATGGTTAAGCTTGATATTACACGAAATCGAGAATCGGTTTTGTTGGATTGGACTAGTCCGAAGACCAAACCAAGTGAGACATGCCAGTACATGAACCGACCATTTAGGCCTAATCTTCTTTTTATGTTTAGGTTAAAATTGATTTTTGATATGATCCAATCTTGTTCAGTCTGTCCACACGGTGATAACCCTTGTGGTATGATTTTAGATCTTACAACATGTCAACATGAGTTGTTCACTATAAGAGCACCCATAATAGTTAAATAAGCAAAAGCTTTTTCCGAAAGTCTTTTAATGACTTTTTATGTATTACACTAATAGCTTTTTGAATTTTTTTGGCTAGAGACTTGACAAAGCTCAAGTTTTTGCTCAAGCTTTAGGGTTCGTTTGATTGCCTACTTTAGGCTAGGTATTTGACTAAAAAGATAACAAAACTATTATTTAAAAAGGTAAGAAGGGTGATGAGATTTGTTTTATTACCAAACGAGGTTAAGTACATGAACCGATCATTTAGGTCTGACTTTCGCTTTGATGTTTTGGTTAAGTTTTATTTTTGATATGATACGATCTTGTTCGGTCTGTCCGCACGATGACCAGCCTTGTGCTATGACTTCAGATCTTACAACATGTCAACATAAGTTGTCCACTGTAACTAACATTGTGTGCTTGTGGCCCAATGTTAAAGAGTGATCCACTTTACCATATACTTTAGAAAGTTATAAATAATTCATTTTCCTTTGCGAGATTACATTTTTTTTATCGAATACATGATAAAAAAATTACATTATGGGATTGTGTTGTCGAAACAATCTTATGTTTTAAGAAAACTGAGAGAATTAAGTTGCTCGACTTTTAAACGTGGCAAGATCTATTGGCCATTGAGAAATTGGATTTAATTTGGTCAAATGACAAATATTGATTTTCCACCCAGTTATGTATAAAATTCAGTATGTCAAATTTGTGAGAGAAAAAAAGTTTAGAAAAATGTGCAATTTAGAAAATTTTGTGGCGTAATATATAATTTAAAAACTGAAATACACCAAAATATGTGGGACAAATAAGTGGGACAAATGGCAATGTAATAATCCCTTTTGACATGCACCAAAGACACCTGATCTTTCAACGCGCCTCTAAAAATCATGAAGAAAGATAAGATGCTAGAATAAAAAAATCAAAGCTATTGTAAATCTATGTGTAGCCAGGGCGGAGCCAGGATTTCCCAATAAGAAGTGCCATTTTTTTAAAATAATAGCAAATAAGGATATAGTTCAAACCAATATAACAAAGCTTTTTTTATGTTACATAGATTACTAACACTTATTTCGAGTCTTTGTTGGGGTTTTGCTAGCTAAGGGCATCCACTATGATGGACTTTCATATAAGTTTATAAATTTAATTTTTCATGCCACCTATACATTTTTTTAAATCTTTTGAACCTAATTGTACTATGGTATAAAAAATTTAAAGCTTTATAATTCTTTCACATAACACATGCATTTAATGCTTTATGATTTTGAAAAGGTCTAGGATTTAGGACCTCTTCATGCCATATAGGTATAAACTAAACTCTCACTATGGTTGAAATAAATATAAACCTTTTCAAACTTTTTAAACTTATTCTTGGACCTCCCATAGTGGATGCTCTAATGTCATATGGGTAGAGGTTAGTGTGTATTTAATGAACACAAACTTTCCAAATTGACATACAAATGTATTAAAACACATTAACTTTATTGTAAATTATGTTCAAATATAGTAATTTGTGAGTTTATTTAATGCGTATTTAATGCTAATTTGAAAATTTTATGTTCATTTAATACACATTAACCCCTGCCCACTAAGCATTGGTTAGCAAAACCTTTATAATTATAATCTTCCAATACAATAGGATAATGCCTTTTTTATATTTTGAGATAAATAAAATTTAGAGTAAATTACATAAATCGTCCATAAATTTTGGCCAAAATGCATGTTTTGTCCTAAACGTCACGAAAGTGCAAGAATCATCCATATTTGAAAATTTTAATGCAAGTATCGTTTTTATGGGGAAAATTCTTGGGACGAAACACGCAAAATGGTCAAATATTTGAGAAGAAACATGCAACATAGCAAAACCTCAAGGATGAAAATTTGTAAAATAGTTTGATTTTAAGATCATATTAGCACTTTCAAAATATTTATTACAAAACCTACAAAATGTCCAAACTTTAGAGACGATTTATGCAATTCTCTCTAAAATTTATAAAACCACTACATCAATATTCCTCTTTCTCACATGTTTTTATAAAATTTAAACTTCCATCATCGTTGTGACGTTCAGATTTGGTTTTATTTTACCAACAACAACACCATCTTCATCACAACTAAAAGATTCATTACACCAAAAAATCTAAAGTCGGCCTTATATTGGCAGGGGCCGATTATTAATTTTCCTAATACTTTAAGCTTTCGAGACATAATATAGTAGGCTTCTTGAGACAGTTGGAGGAGGCCTAGCACCCGCTAGTCATCCCATCACCTCCGCATTTGTGTGTAGCTACTGTAGCATTGTGAAAGAAATCTTTTAGTGTAAACTATCTTTATCTTTACTACTTATAATGTATGTATAATTTTTTTCAAAAAACTCTTCATTTCTAAAAAAGTAATTTCTCTCAACACTTCCTTAATTATCTCAACCACTAATCCATAATAAGAAACCGCTAAAGCTTTTTAAGTAAGTTTATTTTTTCTGTTTCATTCTTAATTAGGAGTAAATGCAAATTCTTATTTCTATTTTGAAGGATTGACAATAACAGAGTTTTTTGAACTTCATATGTTGTATTCATACATTCTCACACACACAAATCACATCTCTCAACTCTAATTCACAAAAGAACTCTGCCGCCACTATAATTTTATTATCACCGCCGCCGCCATAATTTTATCACCATCGCATCTGCCGAATCCGCCCCATCACTTGATGGTTTAGGTGGTTTCAAGGTAGTTCCGCTTGATGATATTAGTTAGTGGTATCAGTGGTTGGTTTTTGTTGGTTCCGGTGGAATAGAGTGTCCGAACCACCCAATTTAAAAGAGTCACGTACCAAAACGTTACCGAGGTATTACTATTCAACAATTTTTCTTTTGATTTAGCAGTTGTGATCCAAAGAGGGTGGTGTGGCAAGGATTCCGCTGGATTGCTTCTAACAATGGATTGAATCAATCGGTTTGTTTTCATTTTAATTTAATTTATTGTGTGTGATTTTTATTAAAGAGAAAATAGATTAGCCCATTAAAGTATGATGAGTTGGGCAATAATTTTAAAACTTAAGCGACTTGTTATATAAAAATGTAGTTAGTTGTGGAATAGTTAGTAGGGTTGTGTTCTTGTCTGGTTATGTTGTTTTAGATTTGAAATGGCAAAATGTGTAGCGATTTATGCAGCTTTGTTGAGATGATGCATTAACTTTTTAGGGCGATTCAATTTATGCAAGTTATTTTGTGTATTATGAATATATTGTATGTGAAAAATAAAAAGTTAGAAAAAACAAATCTTTTAAAAGCACCCTAAATGTTACGAGCAGGGACTGTGGTGGTTTCAAGAGTACACAATCTCAAAGTATACATTGATATTCTGAAATTGAGTTGACAAAAGAAGTCAATCCTATTTTTATTTGTTGTATGACTTATCCGGGGTACAACTACAGGATGCTGTTGAATCAAAAAAAAATCGATGGACATGTTGAGTGATCATACCCCGCTTATTTGTGGCTGCATGCCCTTTTCAGATGACTGAATACAGGTTAGAATCGTTTTTCAATTGCTATATTCATATGAACTTGAAGGTGAAACAAATTTTTTATTGAATGGGTAATTTTTTTATCAATCCGACAGTGTTTGGGGCATACATTACGGAATCAATTGTATCCAAATAAAAGGAGTAACCCTAATTCATGATTACTGGTATGAGAGTTTTCAATTCAAATGTACACATTTTGAACGACATTTTGAACTCTTTCTTTCTCCACTTTTAGAACGTTAACGAATGAAATTTAAGCCCATACTTTTATAAAAACACTAAACGAAGAAGCTCAGATGGTTAAGAATTTTTGTAGCTGGTGTAATCAGTAGAATCTTAAATAAGTTATGTTACCAGTAGTGCTACTGCTGCTACACATTCGCCTCATATTGGAAGCTCTATCAGTCGCGATTTTTCGGTTCAATTACAAGGTGGCTTCTCGGTCGGTACAAATATTGGAAACGGCCCTGTCCTTTTGGATTTTCAGAATTCTTTCGGTACACATATTGGAAACGGCCCTGTCCCTTTGCCAGCGAGTCCTTTTGATTCATGGTTTCGACATTCAGGAAGGGTAGCTGCCATAGGTAACACACTATTATTGTTTCATTTACTCAATTTATTTTGTAGTTCATAGTTTTAACTCTCTTTTTTGGTGCAGGTTCCACGTCCTCCTCCTCCTCCTTATTGGTTTCAAACGACATTGCTGCCGCCTCTTTGCCATTCTTGAGAAATCATGTGGACCTCAACCCATCAGGTAGACAGTTCGTTATTTGTGAAACTCGATGTTAGGAATATGCATCACACTTTCTCCCACATCGATAATTTGACTAGGCATGACATATATTTGCTTTAGTAGATTACTTTGCCACTTGACCGGTTAGTTCGACACTACAGCCCCTGTCGGCTTCTAAAATTGCTTAGTAAAATGACGAATAAAGGATCCCTGATGTTACAGTTGTGTGTTGTTATAAATGAACTTATAGAAGAAAAAACTAGCTTAGTGAGACAACTAATAAATGACCCTGAATGTTAAAGTACATTAGTTTTCTTATTTCTAAGACGAATGGTTTAGTCTTACTCTTACCATACCTGCTATATACTGTCCTAAAACAAAAAAAAACACGACAACACTCCAAAAAAAAGTTAAGGTATAAGTAAAATTAAAATTTTGCTCGACACTAAAAAAACAAAAATATTACATCCTAAACTCATTTTTTGGTTACCGATGTTAGTAAAAAGAAAAACTTTACATCCTAAACTAAACGGCAACGAATTAAAAAGTAGAACATGATTCTACTCATTTTTTGGTTAACGATGTTAGTAAAATCTGAAATTAACCTGAAGGATAAGACAAAAAATCTGATACAATATTGTTTTAATGCATTTACTTATGAGTTAATTTGGGTTGTGTTTGTATTTCAAACTAACGATATAAAAACTTACATATGAGAAGTTGGAAAATTGTCGCTTTATAGTGCCTTTGTTAGCAGAGGCTGCAATTTGGGTAGTTGTCGCGCCTAATATCTAGAAAACTAAGCCACCAATAAAAGGTGAATTGCTACTTAATCTTTAAATTTAAGAAGCGAGTTCCACTCAGACCAACGCGAGACATATACTTGATTTTTGTTCATATATTAATTATATGTTGTCGTGGTTGTCATAAATTAAACACCTAGATTTTTTTATATAATTACTTATTCTATTTCAATGGTTTAAAGATGTAAGTTAGGTGATTGATTTGTAGAAGTAAGTTAGGTGTTTAACTTCATGAAACATATACTAGATTTTGATTTCACATTATAAGCTCAGAGTCACTAAAATACGGAGTAGTTGTGTAGGTGTAGCCGATGAAATGATTTTATATGGTGGTATCTGTATGATGACTAAATTGGTGGACGATGACTTATGGAATCAAAAGTTTGGCTGTATTCAACAAAAGAATTGTTGAGCTGTTTCTTGCAGACCCTGTCCATGAACAAATTGTAAGCTTTCTTTCTTTCAACTAAAATTAAGCTGGTAACAAAACATCATCTATACTAAAGGGAAATACAATGCACGTTGCGACCATTCAAGGTCTAACAAGCACTGGGTCCCTGCGTATCGTATATCACTGAATGAGTGCTACTTCCCTGGAGCTAAAGTTCTAATATCAGCTCCACTTTGGGGCACAGATTGTAACACACATTAGCTTATGTTTTTAGTTATTTTATGTAGTAAAATTGATTAGTTGTTGCAAATAATCATGGTAAGTATTCACATTTTCTTTTAGGTTTTGTTATTGGTTTTATACATTGTCATAACCATCATGTTTCCACATTAGACATCTTTTCAAAAGTGAACTAACAGGCGCATTTGATAATTGATTGCCCATGATTCATTCCCATATTATAGATCACTAATACTCCTTTACACGCAGCAACACCAACTATGAAGATACCCACAAAAGTTGTAAAAAGAAACATCTTCTCCGAAGACCAGCAACAACAAAAGAAGACAAAAAAATAGTAACGTAGAACGAGACCAACAGAAACAAGCTACAAGCAGAACAATGCAGACACTGAATCCCGACAACACTTTTGTATAATCCTCATGTTCCAGAAAACGATGCATATGCTCAAAACTAAAATGCATACTTGGAACCATGCACAACATTTTGTACAACTGCTAAGTTCCAAGCATATATGCTTCTATGTATTAAATAACACGTTACTCTTTTGTACAACAACCTTTATGCAAACGAAGCTTTCCCCACAGCGAAGCGCGAATGTGCCCATCTTATTAATATCATAGGTAAAGTTTTCAACACAATGCTTTTGTAACCTCCTGGTCATCCGATGTTTGTTTGTTTATCGGGTAAGTTAATAGTAGTACGAGTTATTCAGTGAACGAGTTGATGAAAAATCACTACTTGAATATGTGAATTTGTTGGCTGGAAAGCTTTTTTTTTAGGTTCACGCCCATAGTAACCCGCTAACGGTCCTCAACACAGGAATAACCATATAGTTTGTAAAACCCGTATTTAAAACATCAGAATATTTTAAATACACGGGTTATATTAACAAACTATATAAGTATTAATTATTAGACAGTGATATAAACGCAGAAATAATACGCAATCTCGGTTTATTTAAATACTACAATAACGAAACTAATTAAATTACGTAAACTACGTAGCACGTGAACATTAATATTAGACACGTTTATTTGTAGTACGTAAATTAATACTACTTATAACACATACAAGATATTTCACGGCATAATTTATACGAGAAACCGTATACGTATTTATTTAACGCGTACGTTTTATTAAACGAATCAAGTTTTGGGGCTGTTTTTGACAATATAGAATAGAGAAGGACTTGGGCTCAAGGCCCAAGTGTTTTGTTGCTTCTTGGCCGGTTATAACAAAGAAAAAAGGGACGGGGTGTTTTTTTTCTCTATGCCGACACACAAAACACAAACTGAAACCCTAGAAATCTTATACAGCCGCCACTCTTTTTTTTGTGCTTTCTCCTTCCCTGCCGCGACCACATCAAGGAAACAAGAAGAGGGGTTGAGGGTTGATCCTAAAAGAATCAAGGGATTCGTTGTTGTTGAAACCCTAAACGATTTGTAAGTGCATATAAACCCTATTTCGTTTATCCTTCTTTTAATTGATCTCGGAACTGAAATTAAAAAGGGGTTTTAAAGTGGCGATTAATGAGGGTTGGGGTCGTTGGGTGTTGCTGTGGTGGTTTGGCACACAAACCGAGAGTCAAGAGACTCTCGGTGGTAATTTTTCCACCAGCCGCAACCCAATTAAGGTTGCTGGCTTGGTTTGTACTGACGGGGGGAAACAACAACAGGCAGGGGGAGTTGGTTACTTTGGCCAGTGGGAACCCACGGCTGGCAAGTTTAGCCAGTCGGTGGGTGTTTTAAGCTAGCGGGGGAAACCAGAAACTGCCAGGGGGAAAAACTGTATGTTAGGGGGCGTTTGGCAGTGGGGTTTAATAAGCAGAAATTAAGGGCTGTTTGGCTACAGGCTTAACGGGGTGTTTGGCAACCCGGTTTAGAACAGTTAAGGGTGGGTCCGGTTGGTTTAACCCGAGACATGGGCGTCTCGGGGGAAGTTTTTAACACGGGTTTTGGGATGCCTAGTATTTATAAACACGGGGATATTATTTATATTAATAAAATCTTTTTATAAGGAGTTTTATAAATGGATTTAATCAAACTGTCATATTGTATTAATTTAATTAGTAAAATTAATCGATTTGGTTTTATTCTCTTATTATTTTTAAAACGTGTGATTTAATTAATATTTCTTTTTCAAAGGAACGAATTTAGAAAACTTGCTATCTATATTAGATTACGAGTTATAGTAATAGTAATTATATCAGATTACACAGTATACTGTAATCAGATATACAGAATATAAGTTAATCAGTAATATTAGAACAATCAGATGTATCGGTTTATATTCAAACAGAAATACAAGAATAAATAAATTAAAACAAGAATATTTAAGATCAGTAACAGTAAACAGTAATCAGACGACTTATTTCAGCCATTATTTATGTAGTATTCGTGAAGTCGGAGTAGATCTTTCAGCTGTCGTTTCTGTTTCGTTACTGGACACGAGGTACGGATTTTCCGTCCTTTCAGTAAGGACTTCCTTCCTATGCATGATTAGGATTCCCCGTCTCCAGCCAAATGTTTTCCCCCAGTATATGTTTAATTTATCAGTAATCATGTTAATAACTAAATAGAATTGCCTGAGCGTTATATACAAGCACGACCAGTTTATGTACTAGTTACGGAGGTACCGTAACCACGACACTAGAGGCACCGGTGTCGTGACTCACATGCAGGAGAGTGATATCCTGCATCGTCCCACTCATGTTCAGTTGGCCATTTTTTATATGTATGTTTTAGTGGGGCGTATGGATGCATCCTAGGCTTATATGTGTTACAAGTTATCAGGGTGAATGTGGTGTGTGCTCTACATCCTTCACATTGGAGCTGATCCCTCCACCCAGCACAGTTATTTAGAGGTCACCCCTCTACAGCATGACGAGGTCACCCCTCCAGTTATTCATGCACGGTTGTTACAGCACGTGACCTATATAAGCTCTGGCAAATAAAATACAGTAAATGCATGTCTTCAGAAATTAGAGTTATATTTCAGTATCAGTATATATGAACCAGGTCTTACAGATTTTATGCAAGGTTATACACATGTTACATATCAGTCTTATAGCTTCATTGTTGACTTTTATTTCATTACCTTTCAGTACATTCTTATCATGCTATATCCGTCCACTGAGCGTTATGCTCAGCCGTAGTTTCCTTTCATGTTTCCAAACGGCAGGTACACAGGGACGATCTTAGGACTTCTAAGAGAGTACGTGCATTTGGATGGGAGCTATCCAGACTCTTTTATTTTTATGCACACATTTCGTTACTTTACTTTGGTTGTTTGGACACTGTTTCGTCCTTTTTCCTTTCAGTACTTAATCTTTATATTTTGGGCTTGTTGGACTACCGATGTTTGATTCCGGTATTTCCGTTTGGTCAGTTAATGTTTAATACATTGCCTTGCATGCTTTGATGACACGCCATAAATACACGTAACGGTCCATTTATCCAAGTGGGGTGTTACAATTATGGTATCAGAGCCACTCCTGAGCCGTTCGGGATGGTGGGGCAAACCTCATCGAGGACGATGAGTCCTGAAGGGGGGGTGATTGTGACACCCCAGGCAAATCCCACATCGGCTGTGGCCAGGAGAGATCCATGGTTCATAAGATAACAGTCGCCTTCTCATGACACAACGCGTTTTGTGGTCTGCTGCACGTGGGGTTCTCAGGAACTGGCAGTTAAGCGTGCTCATGGGAGAGTAGTACTGGCTTGGGTGACCTGCCGGGAAGTCTTCACAAGAGGGCCACAAACCAAAGCCGTGAGCTTGCGGGCAAAGCGGACAATATTGTGGTCTGAGTAGGCGGGATGTTACAAGTGGTATCAGAGCTCAAGGTTCGACCTGTAGGCTCTAAAACTTGACCTGTGACTAGTGGGTAGTCACCAAGAACTTCTTGTATTTTGGCGTCGTTATTTTCCATGCTACTCATGAATTTTATCAGTCGGATTTTCAAAATTTTGATTAAGTAAACGGTTGGTACAGGACTGGCCATACTTAATCGCATGTGTTTTCAAGAACATTTTGTTTTGGTGAACTGACCATAGGCGTTCACCCTTGCCCGTTTAAGTTTTGTATGGATGAACTGACCATAGGCGTTCATCCTTACTCATGTCAGATTTATGTTTCAGAAATTGTCATTTTGTGAACTGACCCTAGGCGTTCACCAGTATTCATGTCATGTTTTGTTAGCTATACCTTCATGAATTACACTAAGCATATTCAGATTTATTACTTCAGGTTCTTACGTTTTTGTCGATTTATCCTCTTTTATTTCAGATGCCACCCAGGCGCGACACCGAGAATGATCCTAACGCAGCTGCCATTGCTGCTGCTGTTCAGGCTGCTATACAGGCCATGTTACCCCAAATTCGTGATGAGATCCGAGCTGAGTATCAAAATGGGCCTCAACAGAATAACAACCCTCCTGCTCCACCACCTGCCACTTTACCCGCTTGGCTGGATCTGTTCAACAAACAGAAGCCCCGACTGTTTGAGCAGACTGTAGCTCCAACTGATGCAGAAGACTGGATCTACCATATAGAGAAATTTGTTGGAGCTATGGGTTGTGGTGATGTTTTCAAAGTTAGGATTGCAGTTTACAAGCTGGAGGGTCCTGCTCTACATTGGTGGAGGTCTCAGAAACTATCCAATGGGGGAGATGCTTGGGAGCTTGCATTGACCTGGGCACGTTTCAATACGATGTTCTATGACCAGTTTTTCCCGCATGCGGAGCAAGCTAAGATGAAGAGGGACTTTCACGTTATTCGTCAGAATAATGGCGAGAACAGTATAGAGTTCATGCACCGATACCTCAGGATGGCTGGATTCTTAGGGGAGGCTGCGGGTACCGTAGAGGAGCAAGTGAAGCAATTTCGATGGGCTCTTCACACTAGGACTGCAGATAGATTGATGAGTGCCACATTCACTAATGTGTCACAAGTAGCTAATGCAGCTCGGGACATCGAGATGCTTTTTGAGAGGGACGAGCTCGAGAATTTAGAGCGCCCGGAGAAGAGGTACATCTCACCCAACAGACTTAAACAATTTAGCCATTATTGCTTGGAAACTTATATGTTATTAAAATCTTACAGACACAGAGGAGGAGACCGATCCCAATCGGCTACTCCGCATCAGAACTACAGGAACCACGGTCAGTCATATGACCGTAATCGGTCAGATAGGAGGAACGGCGGTGATAATTACCGCGGCAACTCCAACTCCTCTGGCAGCTACAGGTGAGCCTTTAAGCTCCAAGAATACTAAACTATCGTGTAAAACAGATCTTAAATTTATTTTTAAATTCCAACAGAGATGCTGGACAGGGGCGTGACCAAAACAACAAGGGTCAACAGGTTACCCGACCGGCAAATTCTGGTAATTTTAAAATTCAGTCAGTCAGCCTTATTTCAGTTAAGTTATCAGAATCGTGACACGTATATATCATCGTAAATCAGGTTCTCAACAAACCAGAGCTACTTCCACCGGGTATACATATCCCACTTGCATCACTTGTGGAAAGAAACACTCGGGACCTTGTCGTCGTGGTTCGGGTAATTGCTACAAGTGTGGTCAGCCGGACCATTTGAAGAGGGATTGCAAGAGCGGGGATGCTGCCGGTACCTCAGGCCAGATTCCTCAGATTTTACCTCCCCCACCACCGATACCACCAACCACTGGTCGTGTCTACACTACTACCTGTGATCAAGCAAATAAGACCGCAGGTACCATTACTGGCATTTTGTTTATACACGGACAGTCTGCATGCGTGCTTTTCGATACAGGCGCCACGCACTCGGTTATATCTACTTCATATGCTGTTAGAATAAACATGACCCCTACGCCACTAGACAGTGCACTTAGTATATCTACCCCCATGCGAGACTCTATACTCATTACCCAAGTATATAAGGATCTCCCTCTTGAGTTTGATGATAAAATCCGTCCAGTCAGTGCCCTTCCTTTGGATATGTGTGATTTTGATATTATTCTGGGTATGGATTGGTTATCGGCTCATCATGCCACCATAGATTGCCATGCTCACCAGGTCATCTTTGGTGATGTCCAGACACCAGAGTATATTCACCGAGGCTTCCTACCAGGAAAACATGTTCAGATCATTTCAGCTTTACAGGCTCGTACCTTACTATATCATGGTTGCGAGGGCTTCCTAGCCACAGTTCATGACACGACTTCGGAGACACCTTCAATTCATGATCAGCCAGTTGTGTCAGACTTTCCAGATGTCTTTCCCGA
The DNA here is from genome assembly GCA_025667525.1 of Glebionis coronaria. Classification (NCBI taxonomy): domain Eukaryota; kingdom Viridiplantae; phylum Streptophyta; class Magnoliopsida; order Asterales; family Asteraceae; genus Glebionis; species Glebionis coronaria. The sequence goes on along the minus strand of JANFOE010000322.1, from coordinate 1,196,118 downwards.
GGAACTTCCGGGTTTACCTCCCATGCGAGAGGTAGAATTTGGCATCGATCTCATTCCAGGTGCGGAACCAGTATCTAAAGCTCCTTACCGTATGGCTCCTGTAGAGCTTAAGGAACTGAAGGATCAACTTCAGGAACTTCTCGAAAGGGGTTTCATTCGTCCCAGCGTATCACCATGGGGCGCTCCAGTTTTGTTTGTCAAGAAGAAGGATGGTAGTATGCGTTTGTGTATTGACTACCGTGAGTTGAATAAGCTCACTATTCGTAACCGTTATCCACTTCCTCGTATTGACGATTTATTCGATCAGCTTCAGGCTGCCAAGCACTTCTCAAAAATCGATCTACGATCAGGCTACCATCAGCTGCGTGTAAAAGAGCAGGATATATCTAAAACTGCTTTTCGCACGAGGTACGGTCATTACGAGTTTGTCGTTATGCCATTCGGTCTCACGAATGCGCCCGCAGTATTTATGGACTTAATGAACAGAGTCTTCCACGAATTTTTAGACAAGTTTGTGATCGTATTCATCGATGATATCCTTATTTTCTCCAAATCCAAAGAGGAACATGAGAACCATCTCCGTACAGTTTTGCAGATTCTCAGACGAGAAAAACTATACGCTAAATTTTCGAAGTGCGAGTTTTGGCTGAATACAGTGGCGTTTCTAGGCCATATTGTTTCCGCAGAAGGAATAACTATGGACCCTGCAAAGGTGGAGGCTATCACCAAATGGCCAAGACCGACATCTGTCACAGAGATACGTAGTTTTCTTGGGTTGGCGGGTTATTACCGCAGATTTGTGGAAAACTTCTCACGTTTGGCGTTACCATTGACCCAACTTATGCGAAAGGGTGAGAAGTTTATATGGACCGAGGAGAGAGAAAATAGTTTTGAGGAACTCAAGCATCGATTGATCTCAGCACCGATACTTACTCTTCCATCCGGTACAGGCGGTTATCAGATTTACAGTGACGCATCGGGAAAGGGCTTAGGTTGTGTTCTTATGCAGCATGGGAAAGTCATTGCTTATGCTTCGCGTCAACTGAAGCCGTATGAGACAAATTACCCTACTCATGATTTAGAGCTCGCAGCAGTCGTTTTCGCCCTTAAAATCTGGAGGCATTATTTATACGGTGAGTCGTGTGATATCTTCACCGATCACAAAAGTCTCAAGTATATATTTACACAGCGAGAGCTGAACATGAGACAGAGGCGATGGTTAGAACTGCTAAAAGACTATGACACTAATATCCAGTATCACCCAGGCAAAGCAAATGTAGTAGCAGATGCCCTTAGCAGAAAGTCAGGTATGATAAATGGCATCAAAGTTCAGGAAGAAATTATTCGGGACTTAGAACGGTATGATATTGAGCTCTTAGTACGCGGACAGAGGGGATACTGGGCTAGTTTGAGGGTAGAACCAGATTTACTCTCTATGATTAAGGACGCCCAAAAGGATGATGGTGAAATCTGGGCGATTATCCAGAACATTGACCGGCAGACCGAATTTCGCATCGATGACGATGGTATCGTATGGCAGGGTACCAAACTCTGCGTTCCAGAAGACCCTGCTCTCAGAGAAGCCTTAATGACTGAGGCTCACAGCTCTCCGTTCTCTATCCATCCGGGTTCCACCAAAATGTACCACGATCTTAAGCAGCATTTCTGGTGGAGCGGTATGAAACAAGATGTTGCAACATTTGTGTCTAAATGCTTAACCTGTCAGCAGGTTAAGATAGAACACCAGCGTTCCAGTGGTCTTCTCCAGCCATTAGATATTCCAATGTGGAAGTGGGACAAGATCTCTATGGATTTTGTCACCGGACTACCACAGACTCAGCGGAGACATGATGCAATCTGGGTAGTTGTCGATCGTTTGACCAAGTCAGCACATTTCATTCCTATTCGTAAAGATTTCGCAGTCAGTAAATTAGCGAAACTATTCACCGAGGAGATCGTACGATTACACGGTACACCTTCGGAAATTATATCAGATAGGGACCCCCGTTTCACTTCTCATTTCTGGGGGGGGGTCTGCATAAAGCTTGGGGAACTAGGCTCAAGCTCAGCACAGCTTTCCATCCACAGACGGACGGTCAGTCAGAGCGTACTATCCAGACCTTAGAGGACATGCTACGCGCCTGTGCATTAGAATGGACAGGACACTGGGATGACTATATTTGCTTGGTCGAGTTTGCTTACAACAACAGTTGGCATGCTAGTATCAAGCGTGCTCCATTCGAGATGTTATACGGCAGAAAATGCCGTGCTCCTATTTGTTGGGATCAGGTGGGAGAACGTTTGATTGAAGGACCTGAACTGATAGAACTGACCAATGAAAAGGTCGCCATCGCTAGGGCAAAGCTGCAAGAAGCGCGTACTCGCCAGAAGAGTTACGCCGACAAGCATCGCAGAGATCTATCTTTTCAGACTGGGGATCGTGTGTTCCTCAAAGTATCACCCGCACGCGGTGTCAGACGTTTTGGCCTCAAAGGCAAACTTAGCCCTCGTTACATCGGACCGTTCGAAATCCTTGAACGTATTGGTGAAGTATCATATCGATTGGCGTTACCGCCTCAGCTTTCACACGTCCACAACGTGTTTCATGTATCACTACTCAGGGGGTACAACTATCATGAGCTTCACAAAGTAAATTATCCACTCGATCAGATTCGGGAGGATTACCCGAAGCAGTTTTAGATCGCCAGGATCGAGTTATGAGAAGGAAGACCATTCCTTTCGTCAAAATCCTGTGGAGGAACCATACCGAGAGAGAGGCCACTTGGGAAACAGAGGAGTCTATACGGACTTCTTATCCTCACTTTCAGTTTTGATTCGGGTATGTCTTTTCAGCTTTTATGTCGTTCAGTTTATCAGCATTTCAGCTTTTACTTCAGTCAGCTTACTATCTTTAATTCGAGGACGAATTTCTCCTTTTAGAGGGGAAGAAATGTAAAACCCAGTATAGTCGTATCTTTAATTCGGGGACGAATTATTGTTTTTAGAGGGGAAGAATTGTAAAACCCGTATTTAAAACATCAGAATATTTTAAATACACGGGTTATATTAACAAACTATATAAGTATTAATTATTAGACAGTGATATAAACGCAGAAATAATACGCAATCTCGGTTTATTTAAATACTACAATAACGAAACTAATTAAATTACGTAAACTACGTAGCACGTGAACATTAATATTAGACACGTTTATTCGTAGTACGTAAATTAATACTACTTATAACACATACAAGATATTTCACGGCATAATTTATACGAGAAACCGTATACGTATTTATTTAACGCGTACGTTTTATTAAACGAATCAAGTTTTGGGGCTGTTTTTGACAATATAGAATAGAGAAGGACTTGGGCTCAAGGCCCAAGTGTTTTGTTGCTTCTTGGCCGGTTATAACAAAGAAAAAAGGGACGGGTGTTTTTTTTCTCTATGCCGACACACAAAACACAAACTGAAACCCTAGAAATCTTATACAGCCGCCACTCTTTTTTTTGTGCTTTCTCCTTCCCTGCCGCGACCACATCAAGGAAACAAGAAGAGGGGTTGAGGGTTGATCCTAAAAGAATCAAGGGATTCGTTGTTGTTGAAACCCTAAACGATTTGTAAGTGCATATAAACCCTATTTCGTTTATCCTTCTTTTAATTGATCTCGGAACTGAAATTAAAAAGGGGTTTTAAAGTGGCGATTAATGAGGGTTGGGGTCGTTGGGTGTTGCTGTGGTGGTTTGGCACACAAACCGAGAGTCAAGAGACTCTCGGTGGTAATTTTTCCACCAGCCGCAACCCAATTAAGGTTGCTGGCTTAGTTTGTACTGACGGGGGGAAACAACAACAGGCAGGGGGAGTTGGTTACTTTGGCCAGTGGGAACCCACGGCTGGCAAGTTTAGCCAGTCGGTGGGTGTTTTAAGCTAGCGGGGGAAACCAGAAACTGCCAGGGGGAAAAACTGTATGTTAGGGGGCGTTTGGCAGTGGGGTTTAATAAGCAGAAATTAAGGGCTGTTTGGCTACAGGCTTAACGGGGTGTTTGGCAACCCGGTTTAGAACAGTTAAGGGTGGGTCCGGTTGGTTTAACCCGAGACATGGGCGTCTCGGGGGAAGTTTTTAACACGGGTTTTGGGATGCCTAGTATTTATAAACACGGGGATATTATTTATATTAATAAAATCTTTTTATAAGGAGTTTTATAAATGGATTTAATCAAACTGTCATATTGTATTAATTTAATTAGTAAAATTAATCGATTTGGTTTTATTCTCTTATTATTTTTAAAACGTGTGATTTAATTAATATTTCTTTTTCAAAGGAACGAATTTAGAAAACTTGCTATCTATATTAGATTACGAGTTATAGTAATAGTAATTATATCAGATTACACAGTATACTGTAATCAGATATACAGAATATAAGTTAATCAGTAATATTAGAACAATCAGATGTATCGGTTTATATTCAAACAGAAATACAAGAATAAATAAATTAAAACAAGAATATTTAAGATCAGTAACAGTAAACAGTAATCAGACGACTTATTTCAGCCATTATTTATGTAGTATTCGTGAAGTCGGAGTAGATCTTTCAGCTGTCGTTTCTGTTTCGTTACTGGACACGAGGTACGGATTTTCCGTCCTTTCAGTAAGGACTTCCTTCCTATGCATGATTAGGATTCCCCGTCTCCAGCCAAATGTTTTCCCCCAGTATATGTTTAATTTATCAGTAATCATGTTAATAACTAAATAGAATTGCCTGAGCGTTATATACAAGCACGACCAGTTTATGTACTAGTTACGGAGGTACCGTAACCACGACACTAGAGGCACCGGTGTCGTGACTCACATGCAGGAGAGTGATATCCTGCATCGTCCCACTCATGTTCAGTTGGCCATTTTTTATATGTATGTTTTAGTGGGGCGTATGGATGCATCCTAGGCTTATATGTGTTACAAGTTATCAGGGTGAATGTGGTGTGTGCTCTACATCCTTCACATTAGAGCTGATCCCTCCACCCAGCACAGTTATTTAGAGGTCACCCCTCTACAGCATGACGAGGTCACCCCTCCAGTTATTCATGCACGGTTGTTACAGCACGTGACCTATATAAGCTCTGGCAAATAAAATACAGTAAATGCATGTCTTCAGAAATTAGAGTTATATTTCAGTATCAGTATATATGAACCAGGTCTTACAGATTTTATGCAAGGTTATACACATGTTACATATCAGTCTTATAGCTTCATTGTTGACTTTTATTTCATTACCTTTCAGTACATTCTTATCATGCTATATCCGTCCACTGAGCGTTATGCTCAGCCGTAGTTTCCTTTCATGTTTCCAAACGGCAGGTACACAGGGACGATCTTAGGACTTCTAAGAGAGTACGTGCATTTGGATGGGAGCTATCCAGACTCTTTTATTTTTATGCACACATTTCGTTACTTTACTTTGGTTGTTTGGACACTGTTTCGTCCTTTTTCCTTTCAGTACTTAATCTTTATATTTTGGGCTTGTTGGACTACCGATGTTTGATTCCGGTATTTCCGTTTGGTCAGTTAATGTTTAATACATTGCCTTGCATGCTTTGATGACACGCCATAAATACACGTAACGGTCCATTTATCCAAGTGGGGTGTTACAATAGTGGTATCAGAGCCACTCCTGAGCCGTTCGGGATGGTGGGGCAAACCTCATCGAGGACGATGAGTCCTGAAGGGGGGGTGATTGTGACACCCCAGGCAAATCCCACATCGGCTGTGGCCAGGAGAGATCCATGGTTCATAAGATAACAGTCGCCTTCTCATGACACAACGCGTTTTGTGGTCTGCTGCACGTGGGGTTCTCAGAAACTGGCAGTTAAGCGTGCTCATGGGAGAGTAGTACTGGCTTGGGTGACCTGCCGGGAAGTCTTCACAAGAGGGCCACAAACCAAAGCCGTGAGCTTGCGGGCAAAGCGGACAATATTGTGGTCTGAGTAGGCGGGATGTTACATAGTTGATCTTCAGTATAAGAAGTACATTCATATAAAAGCACTTGCTTGTTATTAGCGTACGAGAAGAATCTTATGATTTATATTTGTAACAATATAGATTGGGATAGATGTTGAAGAAAACAAAAGGACGATGAATAACAAAAGTTCAACGACATGAGTTCATTATGGACACTAAAGGTTGCATTTGCATTTTTTTAGCAACTCTCTTTGAAATGTGTAACAAACAAATATAATTGTATACTCTTTCGGCTTTGTGAATCTAATTGATAAAATAATTTCAGGAAGCGTATGTTAAGGCTATGGGGAACACTTAAGACAATATCACAGTTCGTTAAATATATGTTAGTTCGTTAAATATGTCGCTAGAAACTTCCGCCGCTATGCGCGGGTACTCGCCTAATATATAATATAAGAGTAAAGATTTAATAAGAAGTTAAATTAAAATGAGAAGAATAGGAAGGTATTTCGAGTTACAAATTTTAGGTAAAAATAAAAAATTTAGGAGAAGATGCATCTAATTTTATAGGTACATCTGAAATGCGTGATTTTTTTCATCTTTTTTATTTTAGTTAATGTTCTTATTATATCATAACTCAGTAGTGTGATTAAATATTGTTTGAAGTTATAAAAACCTAAAATTCTTGTACTTATAAATTTATTATCAATTTTTTTTATTAAAAACATTGTTTGACAAAAGTTCTAATTAGAAAATAGAAACTATATTTTGTCGCAATTGCATGATAATATAACCAACGAATCAGATCTGATTGAACCAATAAACATAATGAGGTCGAATTTATTTTGATATTTCTCGTTCAATCCTTTTCATCATATTCGATCTTTGATTCGATTTAGTCTTACATAAAAGCAGTAATTTTGTTTTATTAGACCGGACCTAAGACCAAACAAACAATTTTGGTTTAGTGTTTTAAACTAAGGCTGAGCGTGGCAGACCTAAAACCAGCCCAGACCAGACCTAACAAATTTCGGTTCAGGATTTTAGACCAATTTGATCATTGATCTGGTCCGGTTCGATCTTATCAAAATTCCGTTGATTATGGCTAATAGGATGAGACCGTATTGAAGACTAGACCAGACTGGACCGACTCGGACCAGACCGAATAATTTTGGTCTGATTTTTGATTCGGGATTTTGGACCATTTCTATCCTAAACTTTGTGAATTCAAATAATAGGTGCATCTGAAATGCGTGATTTTTCATTTTTTTTATTTTAGTTAATGTTCTTATTATATCATAACTCAGTAGTGTGATTAAATATTATTTGAAATTATAAAAACCTAAATTTCTTGTACTTATAAATTTATTATCAATTTTGTTTTATTAAAAACATTGTTTGACAAAAGTTCTAATTAGAAAATAGAAACTATATTTTGTCGCAATTGCATAATATTATAACCAACGAATCAGATCTGATCGAACCAATAAACATAATGAGGTCGAAGATATTTTGATATTTCTCGTTCAATCCTTTTCATCATATTCGATCTTTGATTCGATTTAGTCTTACATAAAATCAGTAATTTTTTTTATTAGACCGGACCTAAGACCAAACCTAAGACCAAACAAACCATTTTGGTTTAGTGTTTTAAACTAAGGCTGAGCGTGGCAGACCTAAAACCAGCCCACCAGACCTAACAAATTTTGGTTCAGGATTTTGGACCAATTTGATCATTGGTCTGGTCCGGTTCGATCTTATCAAAATTTCGTTGATTATGGCTAATAGGATGAGACCGTATTGAAGACTAGACAAGACTGGACCGACTCGGACCAGACCGAATCATTTCGGTCTGATTTTTTATTCGGGAATTTAGACCATTTCTATCCTAAACTTTGTGATTTTAAATAATAGGTGCATCTGAAATGCGTGATTTTTTCATTTTTTTATTTTAGTTAATGTTCTTATTATATCATAACTCAATAGTGTAATTAAATATTGTTTGAAGTTATAAAAACCTAAAATTCTTGTACTTATAAATTTATTATCAATTTTTTTTTATTAAAAACATTGTTTGACAAAAGTACTAATTAGAAAATAGAAACTATATTTTGTCGCAATTGCATGATATTATAACCAACGAATCAGATCTGATCGAACCAATAAACATAATGAGGTCGAAGATATTTTGATATTTCTCGTTCAATCCTTTTCATCATATTCGATCTTTGATTCGATTTAGTCTTACATAAAATCAGTAATTTTGTTTTATTAGACCGGACCTAAGACCAAACAAACCATTTTGGTTTAATGTTTTAAACTAAGGCTGAACGTGACAGACCTAAAACCAGCCCAGACCAGACCTAACAAATTTCGGTTCAGGATTTTGGACCAATTTGATCATTGGTCTGGTCCGGTTCGATCTTATCAAAATTCCGTTGATTATGGCTAATAGGATGAGACCGTATTGAAGACTAGACCAGACTGGACCGACTCGGACCAGACCGAATCATTTCGGTCTGATTTTTGATTCGGAATTTTGGACCATTTATCCTAAACTTTGTGAATTTAAATAATAGGTGCATCTGAAATGCGTGATTTTTTCATCTTTATTATTTTAGTTAATCTTCTTATTATATCATAACTCAATGGTGTGGTTAAATATTGTTTGAAGTTATAAAAACCTAAAATTCTTGTACTTATAAATTTATTATCAATTTTTTTTATTAAAAACATTGTTTGACAAAAGTTCTAATTAAAAAATAGAAACTATATTTTGTCGCAATTGCATGATATAATAACCAACGGATCGGATCTGATCGAACCAATGAACATAGTCAAGTCGAATGTTTTTTGATCTTTCTCGTTCAATCCTTTTCATCATATTCGATATTTGATTTAGTTTAGTCTTACATAAAACCAATAATTTTGCTTTATTAGACTGGACCTAAGACCAAACAAACCATTTTGGTTTAGTGTTGGTACTGTTTGTTTATTAAGAGGCTCTGAATCTGAATATGATTCGCACGTCTGAATCTGAATATTCGGTAGAAATGTCTGAATCTGATTTCCATCTGAATCTGAATAAGTGGTTGAGAAATCTGAATTTGAATCTGAATAATTGGTTGAGAACTCTGAATCTGAATCATCTATAGTTTTTACAATTAAATATAATACGAGTGCATTCACATAAGAGATACAATTTATTAGATATAAGATACTAAAATTTATAATACGATTGGCTTAAAGCTAAATGTCTTTTAAACAGAACATGCAATCTCATGTGTATTTGACTAAAATAAATGTGTCGGAGTTTAAATCTATATTTAAAACAATAAACTGAATTGATCCTTTAGAGCAAAATATGAATCATCACAAATCATTTTATAAACTCTTTATCTAGCAAAACACATGCAACAATTATAAAAGACAAAAGTGAAACAAGAAAAGAATGAAAAATAACACTAAAATAGAAAAAAATATAAAATAAATAAAAACAAAAAAAGTAAAAAGAAAAATGACATTAAGAGGTGCTAAGACAACCCCTCCACATCTAGTTCAATCAGATGTTTATGCCTCTTACTGCCTCTTAATGATCAGAAAAAAACAAACACTCTGAACACTGGTTGCCTCTTACTGCCTCTGAATGAAATGAAAAAAACAAACAGTCTTAATGACTCAAATGTCTGACTGCATCTGACTGAGTCAGATTAAGATGTTGTTAAGAGGTATTTCTTAAAAAACAAACACCACCAAGGTTGAGCGTGCCAAACTTAAAACCAGCCTAGACCGGACCTAACAAATTTCAGTCTAGACCAATTTAGTCATCGGTTCGGTCCGATTCGATCTTACAAAAATCCCGTTGATTATACCTAATAGGACCGGACCGTATTAAAAACCGAACCGACCCGAACCAGACCGGATCATTTTGATCCGGTCCTTGATTCAGAATTTTAGACCGATCTGATTCGGTCTTGATCGATCCGGTCCTGTCCGGACCTGTTGCTCAACCTTATCTATACTACATTATAAAGGGTGTATCCCTTTGGTTGAAAATTGAAAATGTTGAATGGTTGAAAATGTGGGTCCCACTAATCTATACTACATTTATAATTCAAACATCTTAACTCCATATGTTCATAACTCCATATGTTTATTTATTTTCGTTGTACGTCAATAATTCATCTCTAAATGAATTTAGTGTGTTCACATAATATAGTTTATATATGCATTAAGATGTTTAAATTATAAATGTAGTATAGATTAGTGGGACCCACATTTTCAACCATTCAACATTTTCAACTTTCAACTAAAGGGATACACCCTTTATAATGTAGTATAGATTATGTGAACACACTAAATTCATTTAGAGATGAATTATTGACGTACAACGAAAATAAATAAACATATGGAATTATGAACGATGCCATTTTTCAATGTTTTGAAACCCGGTTTTTAAATCGACCTGGTCGAGTCATCGGGTAAACTCAGATTAACCCGGTTTTCTAAATTATTTACCAACTAATATAATATGTAAGGTTTACGTAACAAGTAACGTGTATTATTAGTTAGCTCATAAACTCTGATGTAATGTTTTACTTTCAGCTTTACTAAAAGTTTTTATAGGCTTTTTGATACACGTTTATTTAATATTTTATCTAGCATTGAATTGTCATATATTAAAACATTCTATAATTTCAATTTGATATTTTCATGCTTTATTTTGAACGTACATGAAACTCTTAACACAATATCGCATACTGTAAATTATTTGGCACTAACCAAATTCCGCCGCTATACGCGAGTACTCGTCTAGTTTTAAACAAAATCTATTTAGTTTTTGAAATTAATAAACCCAAAAAGGGGTAAAGTTTGTGAATTCAAATAATAGGTCTCCCTCTTCAGACAAACACACAGTTGCAGGTTCCAACAATGGCTGCTGCAACAACAACCACAAACGACAATCTATTCAGTTCGCTAATCTCCGATATCAAAACATATAACGGCACAGATCCCCTTCTTCCATGGCTCCGGTAACCTAACTAAACCCTAACTTTATTCATTTTTGTTTAATTATAACTTTTTATTTGAATTTGTTTAACAGAGGGATACGGAAGATGACGGATTCGTTACCGGCTCAGTTACTTAAGCAGAAACTTCCTCGCTTTCTTCAGAAATGTGCTCAGACTTTTCAAACTGATTCGCGCTATCGGAATGATTTGCGATATGTTCGCGTTTGGATTAAACTGGTAACTTTCTACTTTTATTAATAAGGGGATGTTTGTTTTGGCTTGTATAGCGGGCTTATGGCGTATTTGGTTTTCGGCTTATGTTTTATAGGCTAGCTTTTTGTGGCTTGTTTATAGAGAAGCTTATCATAGTAAGTTTATATAAGCCTAAAAGTTCCAAAATAAGCCACATAAATTGGGCTTATGAAACATAAGCCGAAAACCAAATAAGCCATAAGCCCGCTGAATAAGGGTATATGTTTTGGCTTATGTTTCATAAGCTCCACTTTTTTTGGATTTTTTGTGGCTTATGGGCTTATATAAGTTTATTATGTCATAACAAACTTATAATAAACTTATATAAGCCCACAAGTGTCAAAGTTAGCCGAAAAATAAGCTTAAACAAACACACCGGTGTTTGTTTAAGCTTAAATGTGGGTTTATGACTTTTATATGTTTCGGCTAATATTTCATAAGCTCCAAATTTCCGGCTTATTTTGAGTCTTATGGGATTATATGAGTTTATCATATCGTAATAATCTTAGATAAGCCCAAAAGTCTCAAAATAAGCCGGAAAATTGAGGCTTATGATCTATAAGCCGAAAACCAAATAAGCTCATAACCCACATATAAGCTTAAACAAACCCCCCCCCCCCCCCCCCCCCCCCCCCCCCCCCCAAGTGGATGTGGAGGTGTGTATGTTTATTAGGAGTATATAATTAGGCACAATGAGTGTTCGGATCAGTAATTATAATAATTAAGATCATCAAATAGTTACTGTATATGATTGCGGTTAGGCAAAGTAGGTAATTACGCCTTGATGATACTACAAATACAGGAATAAGTTGGATTACATTTACCGTTATACTGTAAATCAGTGGTTATATGGGATTTAGAATAAGGCTTATGCCAAAAACTGGTTACACATCATCGTATGTTATAACAAATTAGCGGCAGCATAGGCTGCCATTTGTTAAAACATTCCAAGCGGGTACTGGTTTTTCTTGGAATTTTAATCATTTGTGCATCTGTATGTGTCCGTTGACCTTAAGTCAATCTATAGTTTGGCATGTGCCATTTTCAATCGTGCATGCTTGTGTATGTATGAAAATGGAGTTGATATCTTACTCCAGTTAGATACTGTGTCAATGCTATCTCCTTCACTTGCTCCTAAATTAATAAACCAGCAGTTTGTGTGACGTTCTGTAATACGGTTATTTTTAATTTCCGATTGAAAAATCATTGTTTGTGGTATATAGGGTAACACAAACAAGTTTGGTGTTATTTGGATGTATAGGAGTATTTATCACTTCCGAATAATCAATTTAAGATCACTCACTCAACAACACGAATCATCAATTAGCATTTATAAGGGCTGTCATTTGATAACTGTTACTGTCGTTTATGTGAAGTTGGATTTTGTTGACGACCCTGGTGCTGTTCTGGAGAACATGAAGGCAAATCACATTGGGAACAGGAGGTCACTATTTTATCAGGCCTATGCTCTTTATTATGAGAAGCTGAAGAAGTTTACAGATGCTGAGCAGATGTACCATTTAGGTGTGCAAAAGTAAGTCCTCTTATCTGGTCACAGCTGCTTCTGATTCTAACTGCTAAGCATATGTCATTACATTTGTAAAGCTAACTACAAAAATGCTTACTGATCTCGTATTACATCGAGAAACTTCATAAGTTAAAAGTGAGAACATTATGTGTAGCACCCTAGATGGTGAGATGTTTAAACTATTCTTGGTGTGTCAATGGTATATTGGCCTTTAACATTCATATACATCGATGATGTAGATTCCGTTTTTTATGGTCAAACTGAGGCTGACCTACAGGAAGCGTTGGCTTCTTGTAATCCTGCTTTTAATGGCTGATAAAGGCTAATTTTGAATTTGCCTAACATTAAAATGACGATTGTGTTAAAAAAAATATTTTTTGGAGGGGGTTCTGGTGTTTGGATAACCTACTTCTGATTATCTTTGTATGTGATTAGCTAGTGTCAACAGAAGTAATCTATAAAAATTATTTTATAAATTATTTTCTTAATAATCAAATTCTGCTGCAATTTAACACTGCAACGATTACTAACTTTAAGTAGCAGAAACATTCCAAACGCTATTCTTTGCAGAACATAATATAAAACTGATATATGGACTTTGGTTATGATTATTCAGTATTAGATAATCACTTTGAAAACCGCACATCATAACACTGATACCCACAAGATACCTGGGTTGCTCTAACAAGTAAAAATATGGCAGCCTTGCAGAGCCAGCCGATGAGCTTCAGAAATCATTTGATCAATTTCTGCTTAGAATGGAGCGATATAAAAACAAAAAGATTCAGGTAGATTTTGAAGTTAACAAGTTTGGCTTTTTCCTACTTGTTTCCAAGGCCCTTCATCATCTAACTATGAACTCATGCCCTGCAGCGTCATGGGGGGCGAAGTAGTGGAAATCTTGTAGCTAATGACACAGAGAGCATTTTAGCTAAAGGCAAGCCAGTGAAAAGCTTGCTGAAGAATAATCTACCTTCAACACAATCTAAATCCCGACAAGCAGAGGACAAAAAAGCAATTTCACAAAGTTCTGGGCATGAACAATATGAACCTGCTGGTGAAAACACAGTTGTTGTTAGATTTGCAAAGACTGCCATTGGTGGAAAATCTAATGCTGAAGATGCACGCCATCACGGTCTGGTTGAGCCAACTATCAACACGAAGGAAGCCATGGATGCCATAAATAGCATGTTTCGGGATCCTTTAGGCACAGAACCTTTTCAGAAGCACAGATCACATAAAACCAAACAAATTGCTGGTCACTGCTCGACGGATGGCTTCAAGGTCTTTGATGATAATGACCCAGGTAGCAGGGTTGAATCGCATAAAGCCAAATCAAATGTTGGTCACTCCTCGACGGGTGGCTTCAAAGTGTTTAATGATAATGACTCAGGTAGTAGTGTTGAACCATTAAGTACAAATCCACCAGTGAAGGAACCATTTCAGATCTACTGCGATGACGATGAAGAGAATAACGAAGATGCGAAAGGCAAAATAGACCATAAAATGGTTTCAAACATGCCAAAAGGTGGATTTGTTTTTCCATGTCCAAAGGATATTCCTATAGAATCAGATAGAGCTCCACAATCGAGATTCAGAGAAGATACAGTTGTGTACCGGTTTGTAGGGTCCACAATATCAGAAGAGCCGAAGGTGGAAAATGCATGCCATCATGGCTTAGTAGAACCCACAGTAAACTTAAAGGAGGCCATGGATGACATTAATAACATGTTTGGAAAACCAATGGAATTTGTACGGAAAAGAAGACCAAGGAAGCAGGAGAAAACCTTCGGGGAGAATCAAAGTAGCAGCTCGTTTTTAATACTTCCAGACGATGAAACAGACCATCATCAACAAAAGACTTCCAAAACTCTTATGCCAACCAGCTCTTCGAGAAACGAAAACGAATTGTTTGAGCAGACCGTTTGCACAAAGAAGGCAATGGATGATATAAACAAGATGTTTTCGATGCCATTGGACTTTTAAAGAACTTGGTACATTCTACATTCCCTTTCTTCGTATTGTTTGGGTAAATCTATTCTTGCTTATGACTATACTAATTACGTAAAGGTCGGTTGATCAGTTTACTTGTGTCTTAGTTTCTTAGATAATTTAGTATCATATAATAACTTTCATTTGATACATGGTTGCTAATTGTTTGGCATGTTGAGAATTCCCTTATTTCATTTCTTTAAGAAAGTTGCGTAGTCGAGTAAAACTAGTAAAGAACCATAATAATTCATTGATGATAATATTAGGATCAACTCGCATACAAAAATACAATGGTCAAGAAATCAAATACTTCAGAACGTTATTAAGTTTAGGGAGTGTCGTCTGAGAAACAGTTAGTAGGACGGAAAGCCAATGGCCCAGACTCATAAACGATCGCTTCATAGTTGTTTCCATACAACACCTTGTTCTCAAATCTTAAAGGAGACCCATTGATACCATTGTTGACATTGGACAACAGATTGCATGATTCAAGAGGCGACGAGACCAGTTTCACATGGCAAGAATGTAGAGGATGGTCCAGTAAATAATGGGTCATTGAGAAATCTTTAAGCTCAGCATAAAAGTAACCATTTTTATCAGTCTCAAATGCTTTGTAGTAGCTCACTCTTCTCCTGTGGTTTTTGCAGATAACGCTAACTTTGGCACCCGGGATTGTCTCTGCGTCGGTTAGAGACCATGATCCAAAGTATTTACAACTCTGGCAGTACACCTTTCCTTCAACAACTACAGTAGCGGTTTTGTCTTGTTTGGCGGGCACCTCATCATGGGCGGTAGCGGATAATGCTAGGAAGGCCAGTGGGAGGAAGATGGCGATAATGACGAGTTGATTGGTTGCCATTTCTTTTAGTGTTGTAGGAGATTATGAGGAATGAAAGGTGTTTGTTGGATGAAGATGGTGAGGAATGTTGTTGCATTATATAGAGTTTCCTCAAATCATAAAATCCAAAATACAAATAAAATAAAAAAGTGGACTTTAGGTTTAAAACAGACGTGCTGGCTTATATGTAGCAGAATTTTAAATCATAACTTCATGTTATAAAAATCTAGACTACGTGAAGGCCATTATTCTTTTTTATTTCTTTCTTTAGTTATGTTTAATAATTTTGTGGATATGAACAAGTTAAATGAGTAATATTAGGAATTTTCATGGAAATGAAAAGTGATGATGATTCTTATTAACGAGAAGTTCATTTTTACTTGGATTACGCAAAATTTTGCTTATTTGTCTCCCACGACCTGCCTAGCTATTATGTTTAGGAGTAATGAGACATCACAAAAGAAATCCAAACTTTTTTTTAGAACGGCAAATGTTAGTGGTTAGTGGGTCGAGTCGTGTAATAACATACAAGCGGAAGAATGTCTTCTTCGAACCCCCGCCTAGTTATGTTAGACTCCTTATCCGCTTCGCTGAAAGGCCCTTGACAGGTCTTGAACCCAGACCTCCAGGAATCCTCCCCAAAGAAACCACTTAGTGGAACTTAATGGGGAAATTCACAACGTCTTTAAGGTTCTCAGGTTATGGGCGGGTTTTGGAGTATTAACGGGGGAGTGAATGAGTTTAACTGGTTTTTATTAGATTTCAACTGGTTTGGTTCGGTTTTAACTAATTAGTTCAATTTGATTTTAAATCAGTCTGGTTTGATTTTAACCGGCTTTTAAATCGACTATGACCATTTTATTAAAACCGGTTGCAAGCCGTCGAATCGGTTCAACCAGTTTTTGTTCATATTGGTTTATGAACTATTTTTTTTCCACCTCTAATTCACCGTAACTTATTATCACTATCAAATACTCCGTATCAATATCTATCACTTAACAATATATAGAATAACCAATTTTGTAAACATAGATACTTTAACAAATAGAAATGTATACAAACGCTTTGTATTCTATGAATATATTGTATGGTTGAATTGATAAAACCTTTAGGAAACTTATCCACTAGTTTAAGTTTTGTTTTAAAAGTTAGGGATGTTCTATGTTTGCTAAAGTTAAATTTTTTTGACAAGTTTAGAGATATGTTAACAGTAATGGAATACTATGGACTTGACAAAATGTATCATCTACTATCCTGAACTTTTAAATGTGCATAGTGGTATTTTAAACTTGACAAAATAGAATTTTTTCTACCTTATACTAATTAACTCAACAATTAATTATTTTTTTCTTTCTAAAAAAACATTTTAATAAAATATTTTATAATAAATAATTTATCCTAAGTATGCTTCAAAACATTTAAACCAATCTTCATATGCATATTAAAATAGAAAAATACAAAACTTTTATAATATTTAGTTATAACTTGTTCAAATAATTTTTGAAATAAAAACTTAATAATATAATATAAAAATATATTAAAAGTAGTGCGCTAAAATTATTTTAAAAATCATTGTTATAAATATTCTTTTTTATATTATAGGTAATTGATTAAAATACTATATTAATTTTTAAAAATAAAAAGTAATTAAATTTTATGAAAAATATATATTTATTTAACCCAAGTTTTACTTTAATTTATTTACTATAAAATACTTTTCTAAAATAATTTTTTAAAAGAAAAAAAAATAATTATTGAGTTAACTAGTAGTATAAGGTAGGGCTGAGCACGGCAGACCCAAAACCGACCCGGACCGGAAAATCAGACCGGACCGGACCGAACCGAACTGGACCGAATAATTTTGGTCCGGTCCTAGGTCTGGGGTTTTGGACCAATTCGGTCCTCGGTCCGGTCCGGTCCGGTCTTTCCAAAATTTCGACAATTATGCCTAATAGGACCGGACTGGACCGAGGACCGAACCAGACCGGACCAACCCGGACCGGACCGGACCATTTCGGTCCGGTCTCGGTCCGGGGTTTCGGACCATTTCGGTCCTCGGTCCGATCCGGTCTTAGCCGGTCCGATCCGGTCCTGGACCGATGCTCAGCCCTAGTATAAGGTAGGTGAAATTTCATTTTTTCAAATTCAGGGTACCACTATGTACCTTTAAAAATTTAAGGTAGTAAGTCCACTTTATAAGTTCAGGGTACTAATATGTATTTTGGCCAAACTAAAAAGTGATACAGTTTAGACTGTGTTTATTGGCAATTTGCCCGACCGGTTGGAGCACCAAAAGACAAAAAAAATAATACTAGAATATTAAAAGTACAAAAGTGAAAGAAAGAGAGACACCCGACCGGTTCATTTGGTGACTCTCAAATCCTTGATCCAACCTATCCACATGTCACACTATGAGTGGCTAATCAGATTTATGGAGAAAATGAGAAAAAAAAATATCCAGGTTTGTACTTTACTGGTTTAAGAAGATGAATAAATTTTGAGATAGGGGAAAAGTGACGATGGTAACTATGAGATGATGAGTTAGGTGTTGAGTAGGGTGGGCTAGTGGGTTATTTGCTCTTTTTTTTCTCTAAATATTAGTAGGTTTATTGATATGCTCTATTTTCAATGTATTGCTTTATTCTCTAACTTGTTCATATACAAGTTTTACACCGACCAAGTGACCATGAATGTCATACATCATGTATTTATGTAAATGTTTGTAGATAAGTCAA
This sequence comes from Glebionis coronaria, assembly GCA_025667525.1. Classification (NCBI taxonomy): domain Eukaryota; kingdom Viridiplantae; phylum Streptophyta; class Magnoliopsida; order Asterales; family Asteraceae; genus Glebionis; species Glebionis coronaria. The sequence continues at coordinate 1,177,801 of JANFOE010000322.1, read as the reverse complement.
TACATATAGATAAAAATAATGATCCATAGTTTAAATTGACAAAAAAAGATTATGGCTAATAATGATATATAATTTTGTATAAAAATTTAAGTATTCAAATTAAATATAAAAAATGATATTATATGTTAGGTTGGTTGGGTTGGGTTGTTGATAAATGTTAAAAAAGTTAAGATTGATTGTATGTTTTGGTTGTATAGGTGGAAAAGTAAGAAAATAATATTTTAATGATAGGTTGGATTGGATGGGGTTGTGAATAAACATAGTCTTAGGGGCCGTTTGGTTCAAGATTTTAAAATTATGGAATTCTAATATCTAGTAAATTAAAATTCCCAAGAATTTAAAATTGTAGAATTTAAAATGCCTAATCCTGTTTGGTTGACAGAATTTTGTAATATTTTGAACTCTTGAATTTGTATTAAACCAATTAACGAATAAATATTTTTTATAAAGATTTTATTCAAAAATTAAAAATCGAATTTTAACTTTTTATATATATTTTATAAAAAAAATTATATAGTTTTTTTATAAATTTTTTATAAAAAATTATATAAATTTTATAAAAAATTTATATAAAGTTTATAAAAAATTTATAAAAAATTTATTAAAAGTTTATAAAAAATTTATATAAAAAATTTTTAAAAATTTTATAAAAAAATTCAATAAACTTTATAAAAACTTATATAATTTTTTTTAATTTTTTTTATAAATTTTATAAAAAAATCAATAATTTTTTATAGAATTTATATAAATTTTGTAAAAAATTCCTATAAACTTTATTAAAAATTTCTATAAATTTTATAAAAAATTTCTATAAATTTTTAATATATATTTTATTTTTGCTATTTAAAAAAGTAAAAATCAAAAAAATAATTTTTATATAAATTTTTTAAATTTTATAATTTTTTATATAAACATAAAAACCCGAATAAAAATGATTAGAAAAAAAGTTTATAAAATAAAATTTTCAAGTAAATTAAAATTCCTCACTTTTTGGAGTAATTTCAATTTCCTCCATTTTGGGAATTCGGGGATTTTTAAATTCCTTCGTTAGTCATACCAAACACAATATTTGGGGGAAATTAAAATGTCAAAATTTTGAATATCCCCCAATATCCTCCAATATGCCCCAACCAAACGACACCTTAGAGTATTGAATATGTTTGGGTCTAAACTTGTGTCAAAGAAAAAGTAAATGCAATACGAATTTTTTTGTCATTACATTTTGTAGGATAGAGCCAAAGAAAAAATAGTTTCAAAGGATAAAAATGTGGTATCATGAGCTCACATATACTTTACTTTTAAAAAATATAATAAAAAAAATCATAACAGTCGAGCTGTTAAGTTTGGCACCAGCCACTTTAGCGCGAAGCCTGATAGAGTGCGCCATTGCCATTTTTGAGCTGATGGTAACAACCAAGCTTAACACTTACTGTACCGGATGCTCTTAGGGTGAAACAAATGATACCAATCCATTCACCGTGCATCACGACGCCACTTCAGCTCTCACTTCAATTCATCTATACTTACATTTAACCATAGTGGTTACTCTAAACTACACTTCATCAAAAGTATCAATTTTATACAAAATATCTTACTAAATATACACACTAACAAGACACAACTGAATATAAAATTTTGTAACTCACCGGTGGTGAGTAAGTCACCACTCTCTCTTGGAATGGTTACAGCTCACGCGCGGACTGGGTTAAGCGAAATAAGAACTCGCTCGTGAGTTAGGTAACTCAGCTGAGTGTTGGGTTCTGTTCCATCCAGCCTTAGGCTGGTGGGAGTAGCGTAGTAAGTTGAGGGTGAGTTCATACGTGGCAAAAAACCACGCGTGGGTTACCATTCCTTTCACAAAGGTCACGCGTGAGTTATTGCATTGGTAATGGTGAGAAACTTACGGTTCGTGAGTTTTGTTTTTGTATATTTTTTTATTACCTTTTAATAGATTGTGAGTGTATTGAGTATTTTCGTGGGATATATTTTATATACGGTAAGTATAAGTTAAGTATAAAATTTTATTTATCTATGATAAATGTGAGTTTTTTTTATTTAATAAAAATCACTAGAGAAAAATGAATTAACACTGAGGTCAAAGATAAGACGCGTTTTATCCCACCACTCCCTCTCGGCCTTAGAGCACATGCTCGTTACTTAGAGGAATAGGAGTCATCACCCCAAGTGAGGGGTTTTTGGGGTGCCACGTCAGCGAAACTCACTCACTCACTCACTCAGAAAAAACAGGGGAGTCATCACTCCAAGTGACTCCCCTTTGTGGGTCCCACTTTTTTTTTTCTCACATTTTCAAACTAAATTAATTCATTTCATAAATAAAAATAAATATTACAATCCTAAAAAAATAGAAAAATACAACTTCGAATAAAAAAAAAAAAAAAAACGAAAAAATTACGAAAAAAATTACGAAAAAAAACTACTAGTTGGAGGAGTCTTCGGAATCTTCAACGTCGTGGTATTGATTGGTATTCGGCATTTTTGCGCGTAGACGAGCCTTGATTTCTTCTTTTTTAAAGTTTATAAACGCGACCGTTTCGGGATCCATATTGGAGGTGTCATAGTTGAGAAATTTCAACTCCTCCATTTCGGCAATCGTGTCGTCTTTGCGTGTCGAAGCCGCATACGCTTTTTGCGAGGCTTCACGACGGAGACGAAGGTCATAGGTAACCGCGTCTTCAAATCGAGACGAGTTACTTCCTCCGGTACTCGCCGATGTTTCCGAACGGCTTTTTTTCCCGGGCCGTTCTTTACCCGCGGGGCGGGGTCGTTGATCTCGTTGGAATAGTTCGTCCGTGTTCATCGGCATCGAAAACGAACCGCCTTCCTCGTTCTCGGTCAAATCAACCGGGGCAACCTCGGGTGCGTCCCATTTCGGGGACTTCCTCAAAACATTCCATGCCTTTTCGTGATTAAACGAGGCATTTCTATTCTCGTCCGCGTAAATGACCCGAGCCCGTTCAATCACATCAACCTCGCTTTCGCCACTTTTTTTGTTCCGATGACATTTCTTGTAGATGGCGTGCCACTTCATAATATTATGATGCATCGGATTCCACTTACCCGTGAGCATGTCTTTGGTACGTTCTTGATGATTTCTTTCGTTAAACACCCGGGTAATCCGAATCCAAAGAGTGTCTCTTTTTTGGTGACGCCCAACTTTCGGATCTTCGGATGTCGCGATGTAACACTCGGCAAGCACGGCTTCTTCGTCCTTGGTCCACCGACCAAGACCTTCATTTGGAACGGGTTCTTTTGATTTTTTGGTGACGTTTTTCTTTCGGGTTTTTTTTGTTGGTTCGGTTTCGGGTGGTGGAGATTGGAGTGATTGGCGTCTTTGGGTATAGGCTTGATATTCTTCTTGTTGCTTTTGTATAAAAGCTTGATCTTCGGGAGTCATCGGACCGTGGGTAGGAAATCCGGGGAATTGTGGGTTGGACGTAGTTCCGTCACCGCCACCCATGTTGGATTGAAGGAGGTGGGTGAATCCGAACCAATTTTCGCCGGCCATTTTGATTGTGTTTGTGTTTGTGTTTGTGAATGAGAGAATGATTTGTGTGTGTGTGTAAAAAAATGATATAGGAAATGTAGTATATATAGGGATTAATTGGAATTTTTTTTTTTTTTTTTTTTTTTAAAAAAACTAGCCGTTTGAGACATTTAATTTTAATTTTTTTTTTTTTTTTTTTTTTTTTTTAAAAAAAAAAAAACTAGCCGTTATGGCATTTAAAACAAAAAAAAAACTTTTTTTTTCAAAACTAGCCGTTATGTTTAAAAAAAATAATTTTTTTTTTTTTTTTTTAAAATCAACACCCACGCCCCGTGAGTACGTCGGCGCCGGGGCATCACGCCGTGGCTTTTGTGCCACCGGGGAGTCATCACGACAACCGCGCCGTGGGTTTGGCACCCCACGGCGCCATGGTTCCCAGCCCTCTTAAGCACTATATACGTTTGCTAAAGTAAAAAGAAAACTATAAATCATATGATTCAAACTTTAATTATAATTACTTGAAATTAAGATATTAGTTATATATATCACGTCAAAAAAGATCACTTCCGTTACAATAAGTTTCAAATTTCACGAATTCATACACTTCATCAGAGTCTCAATTCTTCTCAATTCTAGTCAGTTGTTTCAGGATCACAAGTAGAAGGACGAAACGCCAATGGACCCGATTCGTAAACGACTGCTTCGTAGTCCTTTCCATAGAACACCTTGTTCTCGAATCTTAGAGGTGACCCATAAATACCATTGTTGATATTTGACAAAAGGTTGCATGATTCAAGGGGTGATGACACAAGTTTCACATGGCAAGAATGAAGAGGATGGTCCAACAAATAATGGCTCATCTTGAAGTCCTTAAGCTCGGCGTAAAAGTAACCATTTTTATCCGTCTCAAATGCACTATAGTAGCTCACTCGCTTTTTGTGGTTTTTGCAAATAACGCTAACTTTGGCACCCGGGATTGTCTCTGCGTCGGTTAGAGACCATGATCCAAAATATTTACAGCTCTGGCAGTACACTTTTCCTTCCACTACAACCGTGGCGGCTTTGTCTTGTTTGACAGGTACCTCATGGGCCGTGACGGCTGCTGCTAGTAAGGCCAATGGGAGGAGGATTGAGATGATGATCAAATGATTGTTTGCCATTGTTTTTCTTGAGTGTCGTCGGAGACTTGTAACTTTGTAAGCAATAAGAATGATAGCACGTTGTTTGTGTGATGAAAGACGACGAGGAATGCTGCATTATATATACAGTTTGCTTAGATGATGATTAGCAAAACTGAGACAAACGTGGTGGCTACTAATAAAATTCGAACCAAATCTAAACTAAATCATTTGTGTTATAAAAAACTAAGACTACGTGAAGGCCATCATTCATTTTTTTAATTGGTATTCATCATTTTTTAGATTTTGTTGCCCAAAATAGTGTTGTCCTAAGCTATCTCTGAAGACGTGAGTGGCACTTATTTGAAGTTTAGATTTTGCATGATTGGATTTGATAAAGTCATGAACCAATGGAATCAATATACTAGTTAGGGATTTCATTTGTTTATTTAGGCTTATCATGTGTAATGTACATGTCCCATATAACCATGACCAAATAGATGTTCCAATACCAAACACACAAAAACTGAAGTAAGACAGTCTTTAGATTCTACAAATCTATAAGCTTTTTTGCAACCCTGAATGTTGTAATCAACTAATCACCCAAGGACAGGAAACTTTCCTAATAAAGATAAAAGAGTCAAAACTCAAAACTGCAAGGATTTTAAACCAAATCCTATTGTAGTGTTGCACTGTTCCCTACCCATGACACATACAACAGGATAAGGAATCCATTAGATTATACTAGGGATGAGCTCGGTACCGGTCCCGTCCCGAACCCGTCCCGAATTAGTGGTACCGATTATTTCCCGAGCATAAATTTATGGTACCGGTACCGTACCGAACGGGATTCGGGTATCGGTACCGGTACGGGAATCGGTACCGGTACCGGGAAATCGGGATTTTCCCGTTCTTTTTCGGGAATTTCCCGATTTGGTACCGGTCCCGTCCCGAATTAGTGGTCCCGAATTTTTTTTCACCTTATTTCGTAGTCCCGGTACCGTACCGAACGGGATTCGGGTATCGGGAATCGGTACGGTTCCGGGAACGGTTCGGGTTCAATTCGGGATTCGGGTCCAAATGCTCATCCCTAGATTATACAAATCTAGATAAATTTTTTTGCTTTGGAACATAAAAAAAAACATAGATTATAGTGAGCCCATTAACAAGCTGGCTTATATGACTTACCTAACAACTAAATTTGACTATTTTTACTTTAGTAAAGCCCAATAAAAAAACATCACCAGTTAACTTTTTGAGTCTATGAAAGAAAAATAATTAAAAGTGTGTTTGGTTAGAGGTTATCGGAATAAAGGAATGAAATGATTGCTAAAAAGCTTGTTTGGTTTGTGTAAACGGTATTTATAATAGAGATGCAATTCAAGATAGTCATAGAGTCAAGTTAGTCGACTTTTAAAGTTCATTCCGCGACATTATTATTTGTATACAAAAGAATTAGGGTTAAGTATATAAATAACTCATGAACTTCTATAAAAACTCATGTTAGACAACTTAAATAAGAAAATACTAATATCACTTACTAAAGTGTACACTGACGGCCTTTTATCACCCATATTACCGACTGAGTGATGACACGTCAACATCTACTCCCTCAATTTTGAAAAATAACCGTTTTACCCTTGTTTTCTAATAAGAATACAAATCGAGCCCCTTGTTTAAGTTATACACGGATGATTATCGTTTTTAACTCTTTTCTTTTGTTTATAACATTTACTTTTTATACATAAAACAAAATTAGCACGAAACAAAATCCTTTAAATCGATTCATGAACACCAAATTAGATCTAAAATAAGTTCATCCAACCTTATAACTATCAAAAGCACTCAAGCAAGTTACCCAAAAACGAGTTTAGTTATGACTCTTTCAATCGAATCTTAAACACAAGATCATAAAGAAGAGTTTGAGGATCCTTTGGTTTATTTGCATAAGATAGCTCCAGGTGCTTCAAAATTTGGTGATTCCCAGATTAGTAGATCGTTTTATGTGTCAACACAGTGATAAGTTATCAGCCTAATATTTAAAAGACAAAATTACATGGATGGTCCTTGTGGTTTGTTCAAAATTGCAACTTTTATCCCTCGACTTTCAAAGTTGCATGGCTGGTCCCTAAATTCGAAAAGAATAACAGTCTCGGTCCCTTATCGTAACTGGTGTTAAGTAAACTCCGTTGGCATTTGCATAGTAAGTCCTTTTCGTTACCATTCGTTGCATCATCCATCCTTTTCGAAAAGACATAAAATTTTTTAACTTTAAATATTTTTAAAAGGGTTAAAAATTAAATTAAATTTTATTAAAAAACATAAAAGTTGAACTTTTTTTCTAAAAAACATAAAAATTTAATTTTGAAAAACATAAACGTTAAAAAAAATTTAAAAACTTTTAAAAAAAATTATATTAATTTTTTTAAAAAGTTAAAAGTTTTAAAAAAAAATTTTTATTTAAAAAAAAGAAGTTTAACTTTTTCGAAATGAAATGAAAAAAATAAACTCCTTTTTAACTTTTTTCGAAAATAAAATAACGTGTTATATGTCTTCGAAACTTAGTTTTATTTTAAATTATTTTTTATTAGAATTAAACTTTTTCTAACATTTTAAAAAATAATTTATTTTTTCGGAAAAAAATATTTTTTTTCAAATTTATTTAACTTTTTCAAAAAAATAATTTAATTTTTCGGAAAAAAATTAACTTATTTCGAAAGAAAAAGTCTACTTTTATTTGAAAGAAAATATTTTTTTTTATTTTATGGAAATTTTAAAATGTTAGAAAAAGTTTAATTTTTATAAAAAGATAATTATTTTTTTTAAAATAATTTTTTAAAAAACTAAGTTTCGAAGACATAACACACATTATTTTATTTTCGAAAAAAGTTTAAAAAATAGTTATTTTTTTTTTTATTTTTTTCATTTCATTTCGAAAAAAGTTAAAGTTTTTTTTTCGAAAATAATTTTTTTTAAACTTTTATGTTCAAAAAAAATTAATTTTATGTTTTTTTTAAATTTTTAAATTTTTCATGATTTTTAAAATTAATTTTTTATGTTTTTCATAAAAAGTTAAACTTTTATGTTTTTTTTTAAAAGTAAATTTTAATTTTTAACCCTTTTAAAAATATTTAGAGTTAAAAAAATTAATTCCTTTTCGAAAAGGATGGATGATGCAACGAATGGTAACGAAAAGGACTTACTATGCAAATACCAACGGAGTTTACTTAACACCAGTTAAGATAAGGGACCAAGAGTGTTATTCTTTTCGAAGGTAGGGACCAGCCATGCAATTTTAAAAATCGAGGGACGAAAAATGCAATTTTGAACAAACCACATGGACCATCCATGTAATTTTGTCTATTTAAAACTTTAAGTTAGGGATTCATATTCGGATTTTAAAAGTAACAGTCATCCGCTTGGATGGTTTTAATGAGAGAGAAAGTTGGTTTTAAATTCATTCGCGAAAGCAGATATGAGATCTCAATTTGATTGATCTCATTTTGGGTTTTAGATCGAGTCAATTTGTGAATGGAGATGTGATAAGAGATGTTGAATGTTTGACGAAGGGTTTTATAAGTTAGAATGAATTTGGATTTGATGAAGCAGATGTTGTTGATGATGTTATTAACTGTTGATGTTGTTAATTGTTGATGTTGTGGTTGACAATTGATGGAGCTGTGCAAAATTAAGGGAAAAATGATTAAAGTATTGAGAATAAAAAATATAAAAAATGCTGACGTGAAACATGTAACCGATTATAACCGGTTGTTTTTTTAAGATTGTAAACATATTGGTGATAAGTGACCGTTTGTGGCAACTTTAATGGGTAATATTAATATTTTGTAAGTAAGTTGTCTAATATGAGTTTTTTTAGAAGTTCATAGGCTATTTATAACCCAAAAAATTATCTCTTTCAATTTTCTCATTTTTATCTATCCCTTATCCTCTTTTACCATTAATTGTTCTTCAAGATAAAAGAAATCATATGTACAACATTTGAGCATTTTTTTTCATCAACAAAAGTCAAAATTAATCGAATTTTTGTTTTTCCATCTTCCAAAGCTGGAGAATCTGAACATATATCTTGGAATAATTTTGATATGTTTGTATTTTTTTAATAAAACATATTACTCAACCTGATGTGTAATATATTGTTCTAAACCTAATTTGATTATTTTTATTGAATTTCATTATCATCAATAAATAATTCTTGGATCTAATTTTGAAATCTCATTTTGATGTTGTTTTTTTTAGCAAAATATGAAATTATTTTACCAATAGAGATGATTTATATCAAATAAGTAATACAACAATACAATCTAATAGTATATCTGATATGTGATAAGACTATATTTGATAACCAGCATATCTGATACAAAACCAAATTCAAAGCCAGTGTAGTTTTGAAAGTCCTCCAGCCATATAGCCATTTGCTATTAGCCGGTATGACCAATGCAAAATGCTAGGCAATCATAAAGAAAACCCTCCTCCTACTACATTTCCTATATCACGTAAAAAAAGATCAATTCTGTTACAGTAACAATTCATAAGAATGTCAGTTTTAGTCAGTTGTTTCAGGATCGCAAGTAGAAGGACGAAATGCCAATGGACCCGATTCATAAACGACTGCTTCATAGTTCTTTCCATAGAACACCTTATTCTCAAATCTTAGAGGTGACCCATAAATACCATTGTTGATATTTGACAAAAGATTGCATGATTCAAGTGGTGATGACACAAGTTTCACATGGCAGGAATGAAGAGGATGGTCCAACAAATAATGGCTCATCTTGAAGTCCTTAAGCTCACCGTAAAAGTAACCATTTTTATCCGTCTCAAATGCACTATAGTAGCTCACTCGCTTTTTGTGGTTTTTGCAAATAACGCTAACTTTGGCACCCGGGATTGTCTCTGCGTCGGTTAGAGACCATGATCCAAAGTATTTACAGCTCTGGCAGTACACTTTTCCTTCCACTACAACTGTGGCGGTTCTGTCTTGTTTGACAGGTACCTCATGGGCCGTGACGGCTGCTGCTAGTATGGCCAATGGGAGGAGGATTGAGATGATGATCAAATGATTGTTTGCCATTGTTTTTCTTGAGTGTCGTCGGAGACTTGTAACTATGTAAGCAATAAGAATGATAGTACGTTGTTTGTGTGATGAAAGACGACGAGGAATGCTGCATTATATATACAGTTTGCTTAGATGATGATTAGCAAAACTGAGACAAACGTGGTGGCTACTAATAAAATTCGAACCAAATCTAAACTAAATCATTTGTGTTATAGAAAATTAAGACTACGTGAAGGCCATCATTCATTTTTTTAATTGGTATTCATCATTTTTTAGATTTTGTTGGTAACGAATTTTTTCCAACAGCAAATTAAAAAGTTGTTGTATTTATGTATCTCTGCCCAAATAATGTTGTCCTAAGCTATCTCTGAAATGACGATGTATGGATTCCAAGACGTGAATGGCACTTATTTGAACTTTAGATTTTGCATGATTGGATTTGATAAAGTCATGAACCAATGGAATCAATATACTAGTTAGGGATTTCATTTGTTTATTTAGGCTTATCATGTGTAATGTACATGTCCCATATAACCATGACCAAACAGATGTTCCAATACCAAACACACAAAAACTGAAGTAAGACAGTCTTTAGATTCTACAAATCTATAAGCTTTTTTGCAATCCTGAATGTTGTAATCAACTAATCACCAAGGACAGGAAACTTTCCTTATAAAGATAAAAGAGTCAAAACTCAAAACTGCAAGGATTTTAAACCAAATCCCATTGTAGTGTTGCACTGTTGCACTGTTGCCCACCCATGACACATACAACAGGATAAGGAATCCATTAGATTATACAAATCTATATCAAATTTTTTGCTTTGGACATTAACAAGCTGGCCTATATGACTTACCTAACAACTAAATTTGACTATTTTTACTTTAGTAAAGCCCAATAAAAAAACATCACCAGTTAACTTTACGAGTCTATGAAAGAAAAATAATCAATGTTTTAAAACCCGGTTTTATAATCGAACCGGTCGAGCTACCGGTTCGCGGGTCAACCGGTTCAACCGGTTGAACCGTCGAACTAAACCGGTTTATAATTAAAAAAATTAAACATAATCTCTACCCCTTTATAAAAGAAAAACCATTTTTTTTTTCAACTACCTTATTTTCGGAAATGTTGAAACTAAATAAGGAAATATAGAAAACAAATAAGGCAACTATAGGAATCTTTTTCTATATTCCATGTTTAACAATCTGACTTTTTTTTGAAAGTTTACTATAACTCGCACGTAAAACACACTCAACCATCTTATTTCTCTCCCTAAACCCTAAAAAATACACAGCCGTCACAATCATATTACCATCTCCTTGATCTGCCAATCCGCCACATCGAAAGATGGTTTAGGTGGTTTAAGGTAGTTCGGGGTTGAGGGTATTGGTTGTTGGTTTGGGTTTCTGCGAGCCTCATCTTTCTCTCTCTTTCTCTACAAGTCACAACCACCACCACATCAACCACCACAGACCATCACACGCATAGATTGTGATGAATTGGAGCTTCGTTGGTTTGTGGTGGTTGGTATGAGATGATATCTCATCCTCTGGTGATTTGGGTATATATTCTTTATGTGTGTGTTGACAGGTGTTTCAAGTTTATCATATACATATCTCTACTATCTATAAAGTAAAAACCACCAAACCCTTGAATGTTGAAAAACATTATAATTTAGGAAATGTTGAAAAATTTAATGTCACTCAATGTTGAAATTGTCAAAAAATTGTATCCTCCCTGTTTTTTATAACACATAATACGAGTTTTAAACAAAACCCTAATCTCTTTCTCTCCACCACTGTCACATCCCACCATGGCGGAATATATGGGGCGCAACGTATGGATATCATCACAACAATAGCGTGTCTATAGAGTTAACTAAATGAAATAGAAATGTCATAAAAAGGTGACACAATGCCATGACAATATCTCAAACAATGCAGGCGCCTAGGTAAGTAGGTAACACGCCTACCTCTTACCAAAGACATACAAATAAACAAACATCAAACATATAGGTGTCTAAAAAGTATCACTTATTCAAATATTAAATAAAAACTAAGAGAAAAGGGATTCCTCCTAATGCAGTCTTAGTAGCCTCTAAACTCTAGCCACTTCTAACATCATCCTCCTCAACTACCTCACCTGAAAATGACACTAAAATCTGTCAACATAAAGTTGGTGAGAAAATAGGTTTAAGTTACCGAAAACATCTTAAGAACCTTTAACAACTGCTATAAATAGTTGAAGAAAAACAATTTATAGTAATGGACCATAATGTGATAATCATGCTACATGCATCCACAACAAAACTCAAGCCAAGTACCAATAACATCTATAATTCACAAAGCACACTATAATAGTCAAGAAGTATCCCGTCACACACACAAGAACACACACCACACTATCCGGATCTTTCCCACACCACCTGTGGAAGATGAACTATATCCCCGTCGAGATATCTTGCCTCCGAAGAGACGATGCACAAGTACTCAGGACGGATCGTGCCCCACGAACCAAGAACTCAGGACGGATCGTGTCCCACGAACCAAGAACTCAGAACCAAGAACTCAGGACGGATCGTGCCCCACGCTCCACACACATCACAACTAGTCCCATAAACGCCCATACATCTATGTACCAATCCCAATCATAACACAATCAAGATTCACATATCAGAACACATATCAAAGCACATATCAAAGCACATATGAGAACACATAAGCACACAAGTCACACAATAGCACATTTATGTCCACACATTTTAAAACATAGTACTAAATCATGTTAAAGAACATTGCAAGTGTCATCTCCATCCCATACTGGAAAAACATTTAAAAACGTAGCAAAACGGGACTATGAACTCACCTGATAGCACATCAAGCTAGCACTCCTGCAAACCTATAAAATCATACACGACACCCTTAGCTCAGGTCTTAACACCCAAGTTAAGTAACAATCAAGGAGATGAATCTAATCCCCCAATCCCCACTATCTAGTTCTCCCACTACAAGCTATTCTATACGTAAAATTCCAGTTTTTCCCCGGTACGGTTTACTAGTCACTAAACGATCACATGAAGTGAACTTAACACCACACTTGACTCCTACCCTACTGGAGTTATGTTTTTATATGATCTAAGAACTTCAAAAACCAATTTTACTTTCTAATTACACGTTTAGCCCTTTCGTTTAGTCTCTACGCCAAAAGTCGTTTTCACCAAAACTGATTTTCTGTACATGCTAAATGTTTGACACCAAAACCCCGATCTAAACACCAAAAATTTTATTGAAAACCTCCAGTCCTTTTATATACATTATAAAGAGTTCCCAAATCAAAAATATTTGGCTATCTCATCCGTTTGGTTAGGTTTTGACTCAAATCTCCGAAATCAAAATTTATTCCTGAATAGCGCACTGTTTTTGTAAAAATTATTTGACGACCTTCCCAACTCCATTTTCGACCAACCTTACATTTTTGAAAAGTAGACTCCCTGAACTTAATATAAAAAAAAGAAACTCGACCAAAGGTGCTACCTACTGCCCGGAACAGTCGACACAAGACAGCTTTAAAAATCAGAATGTTTTACGCCTTTATGCACTAACCCTCTAAACATCATTAATTATCCCTAAATTTATAACACAAACCCTAAAATCATTAATGGATCTTAATTAATATATTTTTCCATAAAATTAATAAAACCCTAATCATCTCAATGATGGTTAATTAACAATAAAATTATGATTAATTAATAAAAACATAAATTATATTAAGGTTTAATTGATCACTTACCTTGAAACAAGAAAAATTAATGAACCCTAATCATAATTTCGACTTCTCTTGATATCCATGGAAGATTTAGACTGATTTTAGGTTTATTTAGGGTTATTAGTCGTTTTTAGGGGTCTAGGGGTGTTTATATAGGCCTTGGTAACCTTCTGGACAAGTTTAGGCCCAATTAGGACTTTTAAATGGTAATTATCCTATTTTTATTAATTTAATTATTAAAATTAAGGCTATGGGACCCACAAATTCGAATCCTCTCTGTGTTTTATCATATTTACACTCTCCCCCATTTTATGTTTACTTATACTCCTATACACTTTCGGGACCAAACCGGGTACCCTTTTGCTAATTTTTCGACTTTTTACGCGATTTTTGAACTAGCCTTCATTTCTAAAAGTTTCTAAATATAGAAAGTAACTATAAAACTTATCCTAAGCATATTATATATACTTAATACATACATACAACATACGATACGTACACGAAACCTTATCAAAACGATACCCGAACTTTTCTGCAGTTCATTTCTGAACTCATTTCATTTCATTTTATTTCGTTTCATTTCCAACTTATACCATGATTTATACATTCAGGTGAACTCATGAGCACGAACCAACCCCATCACATCATCATATAACGTACCATGTACTACATAAACAATGTCTAACATCATGATAAAGTCTCAAATATGAGCACATAACACATAAACGCACACCAAGCACATGATCAACATCAAACAGTCAAAAGTGAAAAATCCAAAATCTAGGGTTGTCACATCACTCCCTCCTAATAGAAATATCGTCCCGAGATTTACTCCATAAGTTCAAAAAACTTCATTTCACAACCAACTCGCCATCTCTCTCATAAGAACGTAACTGGATCATCCGTATGACTACAACAACGCCCTCAATGAATATAAGCTCAAGACAAATTTTAGGACCCCCAACTTCGGATAAACGATCAAGCCCATGGACAACTAACGGACGTTTACGTGAAAGAATTTAAAAATATGAACCAAAACCTGAGACTCCAAAAGATACTCAACATAAAACATGTATCGACTCCCAACGAACCATGAAAACGGACCAATGACACAAGAAGCACCCAGCGACAACCGAAACGTATTACGACCGGTGACATACTATTAAAACCTTGTGCAAAACCAAATTTTACCCCAGAATGGATTTTGTACCTTAATGTATATTAGTTGTTCTAAAACCATGGTATCACAATAGTAATTTATGTAATCATTTGACAAAAAAAAATCTATAGTCTCTTCACGAACGATCAATTGTCTAAAGCACACAACACAATATCACGCGTCAACATTGACTCCGGAACCCACATTCTTCATTAATGTAACAATCTCTATGATGGATACATCTAAAATCCTATCCCAAAGCAGCCCTATGTTAGCCTTCTAAGTGTCCACTATCCCAAAATACCCAAAACACGAGTTTAAACCATGTTGTCCGAAAATTAATCTTGAACTCGACAGTTGTACAATTAATTCTACCAAGCTACTGACTTCCGTTGACAATACGTTCTAAATATTTGAAAAGTACGCTCCGAGTACATAACTTTAGGCTTTTGAATCACCCAAAAAATCTTTAAAAACGAATAAGTTATAACCAAAACGATTTTTACCTAGAATCTGCCCAGACATTAGCGACAGTTTCTGACAGTTAAGCGATGAATTCTGACAATTTAGCGACAGTTTCTGCCTACTCAGATTTATAACCAAAAAAAATGATTTGAAACCCTAAAACCCCTCATTAATTACCAAATTCAAGACCTAATTTATTTTAATTCCAGAAAATTAGAAACCCTTACCCATCATATGAGTAATTACATGATTTTAACATATTTAATTAAATAAGAACAAGAATTTAAATAAAGATCATTAGCTTTAGGTGATCAAAACCAATTTTAGTTTTTTTTTTAAAAAAATAATAATAATAAACAAGCCATACTTATATGTTAAAAAATATATATATCCAGTCTTATTTCAAACACGCTTACGACACTTAACCCTTATTTCACCGACTACCAACAACTATTTTAACTATTTAAAAATTCCATTTCTTATACCACATAAGATACAAACTAAAAGATATCGTGATCCCAAAAAGAATTCTCCACCCTCTCAATAGCCTCTACACCAAAAGTACCGTACAAACAAATACGTGAAATGAGGACTCGATAAATGCGCTACTACAGAAGTTGAACATCCCAAAGAATGAAGAGCTATAAAACCATCCTAAGAATACAACCGATAAGTAGAAGGGATATACACATATATAGGCATAGGTGTACATACACTCAAATCCATACAACATATACAATACAAGCATGTATTAACCCTCTTTCATGCAACCATACTTAGGAATCCATTGATGTCGTGGTACTTGTATAACTATGTTGGCCACCATACTTATACCAGCCCCCTTTCACTAATGCACTCCCTCCTATGATGACACTTATAAGAATTAATACTACACATAACACATCAGTCTACCAATTCAAATAATCACATAGATCCTACAACTCATATAAACACATAATCCACAACATAACATAAGGTCCAAAATCACATGTATTAAAATAACATAGCCAATGCATGAAACAAATAAACTCGTAGTCCAGCTGAACCAGCGTAGACTAAATTCAAAATGTATAAAGAACATGAAAACGTAATTAAACGAAATCCAACAATGACTAGCGTATACGACTATAGTTCTACCCGCACTAGTCAAAACTCGTAAAGAAAATAAAATGTAGCTAAGTATGAACTTACTATGGTTCAATTCATACTAGTCAAAACATCGCAATAAATAACATCCAAACACATCAATTAATATAAAATGCACACATACTCCTATGACGCCTATATGCAGGGACCCTTAAGCTATAGATTAGGCTACGCGACTAAGCAACCTAATTCTCTATAACCATTGTCTCTGATACCATTCTGTCACACCCCACCATGGCGGAATATATGGGGCGCAACGTATGGATATCATCACAACAATAGCGTGTCTATAGAGTTAACTAAATGAAATAGAAATTTCATAAAAAGGTGACACAATGCCATGACAATATCTCAAACAATGCAGGCGCCTAGGTAAGTAGGTAACACGCCTACCTCTTACCAAAGACATACAAATAAACAAACATCAAACATATAGGTGTCTAAAAAGTATCACTTATTCAAACATTAAATAAAAACTAAGAGAAAAGGGATTCCTCCTAATGCAGTCTTAGTAGCCTCTAAACTCTAGCCACTTCTAACCTCATCCTCCTCAACTACCTCACCTGAAAATGACACTAAAATCTGTCAACATAAAGTTGGTGAGAAAATAGGTTTAAGTTACCGAAAACATCTTAAGAACCTTTAACAACTGCTATAAATAGTTGAAGAAAAACAATTTATAGTAATGGACCATAATATGATAATCATGCTACATGCATCCACAACAAAACTCAAGCCAAGTACCAATAACATCTATAATTCACAAAGCACACTATAATAGTCAAGAAGTATCCCGTCACACACACAAGAACACACACCACACTATCCGGATCTTTCCCACACCACCTGTGGAAGATGAACTATATCCCCGTCGAGATATCTTGCCTCCGAAGAGACGATGCACAAGTACTCAGGACGGATCGTGCCCCACGAACCAAGAACTCAGGACGGATCGTGTCCCACGAACCAAGAACTCAGAACCAAGAACTTAGGACGGATCGTGCCCCACGCTCCACACACATCACAACTAGTCCCATAGACGCCCATACATCTATGTACCAATCCCAATCATAACACAATCAAGATTCACATATCAGAACACATATCAAAGCACATATCAAAGCACATATGAGAACACATAAGCACGCAAGTCACACAATAGCACATTTATGTCCACACATTTTAAAACATAGTACTAAATCATGTTAAAGAACATTGCAAGTGTCATCTCCATCCCATACTGGAAAAACATTTAAAAACGTAGCAAAACGAGACTATGAACTTACCTGATAGCACATCAAGCTAGCACTCCTGCAAACCTATAAAATCATACACAGCTCAGGTCTTAACACCCAAGTTAAGTAACAATCAAGGAGATGAATCTAATCCCCCAATCCCCACTATCTAGTTCTCCCACTACAAGATATTCTATACGTAAAATTCCAGTTTTTCCCCGGTACGGTTTACTAGTCACTAAACGATCACATGAAGTGAACTTAACACCACACTTGACTCCTACCCTACTGGAGTTATGTTTTTATATGATCTAAGAACTTCAAAAACCAATTTTACTTTCTAATTACACGTTTAGCCCTTTCGTTTAGTCTCTACGCCAAAAGTCGTTTTCACCAAAACTGATTTTCTGTACATGCTAAATGTTTGACACCAAAACCCCGATCTAAACACCAAAAATTTTATTGAAAACCTCCAGTCCTTTTATATACATTATAAAGAGTTCCCAAATCAAAAATATTTGGCTATCTCATCCGTTTGGTTAGGTTTTGACTCAAATCTCCGAAATCAAAATTTATTCCTGAATAGCGCACTGTTTTTGTAAAAATTATTTGACGACCTTCCCAACTCCATTTTCGACCAACCTTGCATTTTTGAAAAGTAGACTCCCTGAACTTAATATAAAAAAAAGAAACTCGACCAAAGGTGCTACCTACTGCCCGGAACAGTCGACACAAGACAGCTTTAAAAATCAGACTGTTTTACGCCTTTATGCACTAACCCTCTAAACATCATTAATTATCCCTAAATTTATAACACAAACCCTAAAATCATTAATGGATCTTAATTAATATATTTTTCCATAAAATTAATAAAACCCTAATCATCTCAATGATGGTTAATTAACAATAAAATTATGATTAATTAATAAAAACATAAATTATATTAAGGTTTAATTGATCACTTACCTTGAAACAAGAAAAATTAATGAACCCTAATCATAATTTCGACTTCTCTTGATATCCATGGAAGATTTAGACTGATTTTAGGTTTATTTAGGGTTATTAGTCGTTTTTAGGGGTCTAGGGGTGTTTATATAGGCCTTGGTAACCTTCTGGACAAGTTTAGGCACAATTAGGACTTTTAAATGGTAATTATCCTATTTTTATTAATTTAATTATTAAAATTAAGGCTATGGGACCCACAAATTCGAATCCTCTCTGTGTTTTATCATATTTACACTCTCCCCCATTTTATGTTTACTTATACTCCTATACACTTTCGGGACCAAACCGGGTACCCTTTTGCTAATTTTTCGACTTTTTACGCGATTTTTGAACTAGCCTTCATTTCTAAAAGTTTCTAAATATAGAAAGTAACTATAAAACTTATCCTAAGCATATTATATATACTTAATACATACATACAACATACGATACGTACACGAAACCTTATCAAAACGATACCCGAACTTTTCTGCAGTTCATTTCTGAACTCATTTCATTTCATTTTATTTCGTTTCATTTCCAACTTATACCATGATTTATACATTCAGGTGAACTCATGAGCACGAACCAACCCCATCACATCATCATATAACGTACCATGTACTACATAAACAATGTCTAACATCATGATAAAGTCTCAAATATGAGCACATAACACATAAACGCACACCAAGCACATGATCAACATCAAACAGTCAAAAGTGAAAAATCCAAAATCTAGGGTTGTCACAACCACCCCTCTCAAAATCATGGTCGCCACCACAGTAACCTCGATGCCTCCGTTTACCCTTTAGTGTTGGTGAACGGTGTGTGACGATGGTTGTGGGTGTGTGATGATTGTGATGCTCATTTTGTCATTCTTCTTCATCTTGCGTAATAGACACAAAAGAAAACCGCCGCCACCAAATCTTATTGCCGAATCCGTCACCATCTCTCGGTGGTTAGGTAGTTTCAAGGTAGTTTTAGTTGGTGGTATTGGTTAGTGGTTTGGATGGTTTTTATGCTTGGTAAATTAACTTTTGCATTGTTTTCGGTTATCGCATACATAAACCCTACCCCAATCATGGTATATATGGCTCCTAAAGGTATGTTCTTCTAAATGAAGTCTGCATTTTTTTTTCAATATGTTATTCTCTGATGAAGTTCAGGTTTACAAACATGAGATACGGATCTTGCAAAATTAAAGAAAAAGGAGAGTTAATTTGATTTTGTTGATGCCTTCTACTCGAGGTTAGTGTATAAGCTTAACATTCACCCGAAATATGTTCTTTTTGTAGTTTGTACTCTTTGATTTTTGATACTGGGAGTGTCCCGGGAACTAATTGTGACGGAGAAGTTATATTTATGCATGTATTTGATAATGAGTTTATTGACTTTTTAAAAAATATACAAATTTGTGAGGAATTACATATTTTTAATATGTGTAAGTGCTTATTTTTAAGTGTCTCTTAGTTTTAGAAAGAAAATACATACCAAGTTTTAGGTACTTTTCTTCGCGGTACATTGTGGGTGCGCATGATTTTTCATTTGGCGTGATGGGGTAATATCACAGGTTTCTACTGATATTATTGTTTCTAATCAATTTATTGACCATTTTATATTTGTAGGAGAGAGCTGTAATTTCGATTCAGTAAAGTTTTGAAGAAAGAAAAGCTTAAAGCTTGAAAACAGGTCGAAGATATCATTAAAGGAAGCTATTAGCAACAACAAGATCCATCAGGTGTCTTGACAATCGGCGAAAATCTCTCCAGGTTCCTTACAGCTCAAGTTGATTTTATTTACCTTTCTTATGTGTCTGTAGTTTGATAAATCTTTAAGTGATGTGACTAAAAACTGCTAAAAATTGTTAACCTAACTGATGTCACTATAAACTGCTATAAATGGTTAAACTCGATGATTTTCTACATCCTTTTGTGTAAGCAAGATTATAGATTTTTTTGTGTTTTGGGGGTTTTCTTCTATTGGAATAATTAGTGTAAGGTTGAAGATGTGTTCTCCTTAATCCTTTCCATATAAGCTACTGACCCATAAGTAATATATATGCAGGTGCGAGCTGCATTTGATGTTGGTGATGCACCAACATGTCTATGAGAAAATGGCTGTTGGAGTTTACGCACAGGTCAGTGCTTTTGTCGTATACAAAATTTGATCGTTCTTGGAAAAAGTATAGTCTTAAAGAGGATTAAAAAACACATGAAAAGGATCAATGCGCCTAACATTGATGCTAGATAAGACTGATGTCTAAATGTATGCCCCTTTTAATGTCTAAGCTTGTTATTTCTTTTTACTTTGTCACTTCTGACTTCTGAATGTTGAGACTTTGAGAGCTACCTTATGGTGTTTGAAAACAGAATCATTAGTATTTTCTGAAAAAGCAGACGATTATAAATGACCGATAGTATGCACATACTGATAGAAAATATACGTGGACACCTTAACTTCTGATAACTTAAATTCCAACTGGCCTAATAATAACAGTAGGATGTATGTTCTAAAGGGCATGTACTCTTGCATACAAAATATGCAAATGGAAGCTGGGGACACATGTAACTTTTGTGGTTTATATAGCAGACTTATGGTATCATTATGCGAGTTCTGGTAAAAGTGCTTCATATATACCAGAACTTCAGGGTTATCCCGATTCTTGGAACCCATTTCCGATTTACTCTTCTGTCGTTCCTGTGGTTTCCGGGTATGCGCGTGCATCTATATCAGGGGAGTTAATCATCAGGGTAGTTAATCATCAGGGTTCTGTGTCCATTTTCTAGGATTGGACAGGTTATTGGAAGGGGTGGGGCCTCTATTAAAAGTGTTAGAGAAAGTAGTGCTCATATTGATGTTGATGACAAGAGTCACAAAGTATCACACTTTTACATTCTTTATTATGTTTTTGTTTGTTCGGTTACATTCTTAATTTTATTGTTGTTTGTCCAATACTAGATGCACTAAAAAAAGCCACTTTACTAAAGTAATGCTACTGAAGGGAATTATAGTGGCCAAAAGTTGGGGCGCATATTGCTCCAGGGACCATTTCGTGAACCAACAATAATTATCAATAGTCGAAGCGTTATTGTACTATGTTGCGATCCAACAATAATCATGGGCAGCATACTGACTTAAGTCAGTAACTTTAAGGCGAAAATGAAACTCTATGTTTTTACTTGGAATTGATCCGTTTAACAAGCGCTATTTTTTACTTAAGTCAGTTTTTGATGATCTTAAATGGAACTCTATGTTTTGACTGAAGTCAGTTTTTGATGATCTTAAATTTTTTGTAAATGATTATAGTATGTGTAGGATATAGCATTATATGGGCACATTCTTTTGCGTTACAGCCCCAAACATTCGGTTAACAAGTGCTATACGGGTTTGTTTAAGTGTAAGAAGAGGTTTTAGGTATTATGTTATGAAAGTTTTATTAAGAAGAATTGTTTTTGAGTTAGTGTTTTATAAAGGTCATTGGGTAAAGGCTAACGTGACAATACGTTTTACATACACGCATAACTAGAGGCGAGTATATTCTGCATCACAAATCGCAAAATCATAAAAGTTGGTGCGATACAGTTGAAACCAACAAAAGTCGCAAAAACCCGTATAACCGAAACCACAAAAACCACACGGTTGCGTATTCACAGTTTTTATTTTAAAGACTCGCAATTATGGATGCGGTATGATCACTGCCTATGTAATAGTTAGAAGTGCCCTTTTACATGGAGGATTGGACAGATTGGTTTCGTTGTATATGATCTTATTATAAAATGATTTTTGAAATACTTCTAATAATGCCATCATAGATCGTTTTTACTCGACATTAGTTTGTTAAGATTTAGTGCGAATAATTTTACAATTTGGTTATTCTTTATGTTGTAGGAACAATGGGTTCATGGTGATAGTTGCTCCAAATGGCGGAACTTACCTTCTTATGCTCTTATTGCCACTAAACGGACTTGCTTTGATAATGTTTCAGATCCAAACAGGTACTTCTTTTCCCTTTTTTCTATGAGTTTCAAAATTAACATAAATGGATAGTGTGTGTTGGAGTCTTGAAACAATTACAAAAAAGGCGTAACTAAATGAAACCCAAATTATTGTCTTTTCTTTTTCCTGTTGCTTACTTTTCTGAGCCTCATAATAAATTCCCGGTTGCTTATGCAGTTTGGTATTTCCTAGATAAATACATTCTATCATTATAAAGAGTTGCATATCATTGTGATTCAAGCTAATTCCTTTCGAGCTGTTTCGCAGTAATAATAAACGGACGGAATGGGTTTGGGTCAAAACGGGTAATTATAGTATGTTCCCGGTGGGTTCCTTAAAACATTTTCTAGCCATCTTATATGCTCTAATTTGGGTACCTTAAAACATTTTCTCGCCGTCTAACCTATTTCCCTTATATGAACATACTTATCTTTACTTTATTACTTAAGAAGATTCATTTCTAAGTATTAGAGATTAAGATTAAGATTCTAATATTGGTGGTATTAACATGCATGAATACCAGAGGTCTCTTATGCGGATTCTGTTGTCGAGAAACATTTTATACATTGTTGAAGAACAGTATTGGTATTCGAAGAAACCAAATTCAGGAATTTACAAAACATGAACCTTCAACTAAAAAGTTACCCAATAAAAAAAAATTCCATATATAGGAAGCTAATTTTCGATAGTTGAAAAGAAGTTAGCTTTAGTGGTACCTTCACTCAGAAAAATTTTCAACCAAGTCTTTTAAGATCGCGAACAAGACATAAATGTGCGATAGCTTTTAATGGATCTATGTATGGAGATAGAAGAGATGCTACAAATGAAGACGAAAAAAGAAGATGCAAGTTTAGATGAGGAAGATGACGGGTTCAAAGCCATTTTGTGGGAGGAAGTACTAAATTGTGCAGTAATTTGGACATATTATGATGGTCAACTGACTGTAATTGCATTTGAGGTTGAAAGATAGATCTTCAAAGATCTGGAAATGAAGCTCTTCTAGGTGAAGCTTCTGATGGTAAGCGAATACAGCCTGGAAGACATCTCAGACAGTTGTTCTCAAAGTAGTGTGTTTTCTGTTGTCCTCTATCTTGCTCAAATTTCTTCTTCTTCTTGGGTATTGTTGTTGATACTTCCCTAATCTTATTATTTCACTCTGTGTTTTGGTTTTATGTATGCAAAAGTATAAGAATCCATGCTACTTAACTTTAGTGGAGAAGGCTATGACATCCTTGTATCAAATTAAAGGCAAATAAATTATTTACATGACTTAATCCGTTAATGCTGTTAAAATTTCATGGTTCTATATTCGATTATGTGATCTTATTTTTATTAAAAGTAACTTTTTTGTTTCGTGGTAGTTGCTTTTGGTTGTTTACTTGTGCGAAGGCTTATTGCTTCATTTAGTTGCAAAAGTGATGATCAAACGTCAAGCCTTCTGTAACATATTGATGCCTTTCTTAGGTGGTGGAATATTGTTTCATTTATACGAAAGTTTAAAGGCATAGTTGAAAACTACGGGGTTCAAGGGTTCGACTACTGGGTCATGGGTTCGACGATCGGGGCATAGGTTCGATCACCAGGTCAGCCCGGTCGAGTCAACCCGGTTCAACTATCGAATCAATTAGCGTATCTAACTATGAGTATAGTTTGATTGGTTTGTTTTATAATGGGGAATATATTGCTTTATACTTTATATCAACTGTATCACAACTTTGTTTTAATGTCATGCTTTGCAAAACTTGATAGGTAGTCAAACATATGATATAAATAGCTGTCAGAAGCTTGTTGGGTAAAGGGTCAAATGTCAAAATACGTATAACATAACATTAAATTATATTATTTAACAATCGCTAAGTTCTTCTATAAAACAATCAATAGGTGAACGAATTTGTACATATAAACGGATTTTATCTATCTTAAATTGAAGTATCACATGTTAAAACACTTTTCAATCATTATTTGATCGTGCTATAATATAT
Source organism: Glebionis coronaria (assembly GCA_025667525.1). NCBI lineage: Eukaryota > Viridiplantae > Streptophyta > Magnoliopsida > Asterales > Asteraceae > Glebionis > Glebionis coronaria. The sequence continues at coordinate 1,153,366 of JANFOE010000322.1, read as the reverse complement.
AGTATCGCTAATGTTATGTCGCTTAGCAATTCCGCCGCTATGCGCGGGTAATCGCCTAGTATATTTATAAAACATTCATAAACTCTATATAAAGTATAAACTTATACAGTATCATAACATGGAAAATGGAAAATCAGATACCAAATCCAGGATTCGTATTTAATGCGTGACTTTAAAACAATTTAACATTTTACAGTCTCACATGCTTTTAGTAAATATAATACCTTGTTTCTAGGCTACTATTTACAGTCTTCCATACTTAATACTAACATATTAAAATAAGTTCAATAATGGGCATTTAACATATTTAACTCTTTATCTTCCTCGATCTACATGGACTACTAACTCAACACATCACTTTGACTGGATCAAGACTGGAAATCCTAAAATCACCATCACGTGACTTCATTTTTCCCATCCTCTTTAACCAAATCTCACAAAACAAAAGATCTTACATAAACCTAACCTATTTTCATCCGCCGCCCATCTTTCTCATAATAATAAATCATCATCACACCATCATACAAGAGATCTAAACTCCAATCAATCAAAACTTTAACAAAATTAGAAAGTGTATAATTCAATTACACATAAAATTTATCCAATTGCATCAACTGATATGGGCATTCTTCTTTTTTTCTTTAATATGTGTTGAACCGGCCGGTCTCTGGTTCAACGGTTCGACCCGGGTCGATCAAAACCGGCCGGTTCAATTCGGTTCGGTTTTCAGTGAAAACCCGACACACAACGGCCCGGTCATCATTCCGGTTCCCGGTTCAACCGGTTGAACCGGCCGGGTCAAACCGGTTTTTAAAACATTGAAAATAATTAAAAGTGTGTTTGGTTAGAGGTTATCGGAATAAAGGAATGAAATGATTGCTAAAAAGCTTGTTTGGTTTGTGTAATTTATAATAGAGATGCAATTCAAGATAGTCATAAAGTCAAGTTAGTTGACTTTTAAAGTTCATTCCGCGACATTATTATTTGTATACAAAAGAATTAGGGTTAAGTCTATAAATAACCCATTAACTTCTAAAAAAAACTCATGTTAGGCAACTTACTTAAGAAAATATTAATATCACCCACTAAATTGTACACTGATTGCCTTTTATCACCCATATTACCGACTCAGTGATGACACGTGAGCATCTGGTCCCTCAATTTTGAAAAATAATAGTTTTTACCCTTGTTTTCTAATAAGAAAACAAATCGAGCCCCTTGTTTAGTTATATACCAATTATTATCGTTTTTAACCCCTTTCTTTTGTTAATAACATTTACTTTTTATACATAAAACCAAATTAGCACAAAACAAAATCCTTTCAATCGATTCATGAACACCAAATTAGATCTAAAATAATTTCATCCAACCTTATAACTACCAAAAGCACTCAAGCAAGTTACCCAAAAACGAGTTTAGTTATGACTCTTTCAATCAAATCTCAAACACAAGATAACACATAAAGAAGAGTTTGAGGATCATTTGGTTTATTTACAGAAGATAGCTCCAGGTGCTTCAAAATTTGGTGATTCCCTAGATTAGTATTTAGATCGTTTTATGTGTCAACATAGTGATAATTTATCAGCCTAATATTTAAAACTTTGAGTTAGGGATTCATATTCGGATTTTAAAAGTTAACTAATCTGAAAACATAGCAATCCGAGATCTCAATTTGATGGATTTCATTTAGGGTTTTAGATCGAGTCAATTCGTGAATGGAGATGGGATAAGAGATGTTGAATGTTTGACGAAGGGTTTTATAGGTTAGAATGGATTTGGATTTGATGAAGCTGATGTTGTTGATTTTATAGGTTAGAATGGATTTGGATTTGATGAAGCTGATGTTGTTGATGATATTATTAACTGTTGATGTTGTTAATTATTGATGTTGTGATTGACAATTGATGGAGATGTGCAAAGTTAAGGGAAAAATGGTTAAAGTATTCAAAATAAAAAATATAAAAAATGCTGACGTGGAACATGTAACCGGTTATAGCCGGTTGTTTTTTTAAGATTGTAAACATATTGGTGATAAGTGACCGTCAATGGCAACTTTGATAAGTAATATTAATATTTTTGTAAGTTGTCTAACATGAGTTTTTTTAGAAGTTCACGACCTATTTATATACTTAACCCAAAAACTTATCTCTTTCAATTTTCATCATTTTTATCCTATGCATCATTCCTATCCCTATCCTCTTTTATCATTAATTGTTCTTCAAGATAAAAGAAATCATATGTACAACATTTGAGCATTTTTTTTCATCAACAAAAGTCAAAATTTATCGAATTTTTGTTTTTCCATCTTCCAAAGCTGGAGAATCTGAACATATATCTTAGAAGGAAAAAATCCTTATAGACCCTTAGTTTAGCATATACTCAATCAACCAATCACAACTACTCATTTTTATCATGTAACAAAAAAACTCATTTTTTAAAAATTAAATATCTTACACACCGTTAATCGTTACGTAAAACAAAACATATCATCGCGACGAGAATTAATCATCTATCTATCGAGGGGCACATGTATATACTTTCGACGAACTTTTTTTTCGACTTTTTTTCTTAAATCACGTCTGAGGGGAATCATGTATGATTCGTCACGAAACATATATGATTTTCTGAAAATCATATATGATTTATATTACGAATCATATATGATTTTCTGAAAATCATATATGATTCATATCACGAATCATATATGATTTTCTGAAAATCATATATGATTCATGACGAATCATACATGATTCCTCTCAGACGTGACATAAGAAAAAAAGTCGAAAAAAAGTTCGTTGAAAGTATATACATGTGCCCCTTGATAGATAGATGATTTAATTCTCGTTGCAGTGGTGTATTCTTTTCTTTTGACGATTTACCGTTTGTGAGATATTTAATTTTTAAAAAAGTGGTGGAAAGTGGATTTTTTTAAAAATGGGTGATTATAATTGGTTGAATAGGTCTATGTTAATTTAAGGGTCTATATAATCTTAACTCTATCTTGAAATAATTTTGATATGTTTGTGATTTATTTAATAAAACATATTACTCAACCTGATGTGTAATATATTGTTCTAAACCTAATTCGATTATTTTTATTGAATTTCATTATCATCAATAAATAATTCTTAGATCTAATTTTGAAATCTCATTTTGATGTTGATTTTGTTAGTGGGTATTTATTGTGGGCCCTAGCCCATTGTCTAGAATCTACCGTTGTAAACTATATATACTCTTTTGGTTGTTTAATGAAACACACAGAATTCACAATAACTTACATGGTATCGAGCCTAAACCACCGATCCAAATCAAAACCCTAAAATCGTTTCACCGATCCAAATCAATAACCTAAATCGTTTTTTGTTTCTTTTCCATCGTTGAATCTAAGGTTTTATCCCTGAGACGACGCGTCTTCTCACTAATTATCAACACTTACGTTTCGTAACTAGGGTTTCGATCCCCAAAGACGAACGTCGTTGCATTGTTTTGGGTTTTTTATTTTCAAGTTTTTCGTTCGGGTTCATATTCTGTAAAGCCTAACCCGTGATCATCATGACCGGATCAACACCCCCTTCCGTTACTCTCTCGGTTTCAGATAAACTCATGGCCATCACCAATCTCCATATCCTTGTTCTTGTTACATTAGATGTGGACGAGATGAATTATTCATCTTGGACGTATTTTTTTGAACACCTTTGCAAAGGTCATAACCTCTTAGATCACATTCAAACCAACCCCCTGATGCCACAGGCCCTAGTGACGTCCCTCCTCCAAATGCAGAGTGGTTAAATATTGATAACATTGTATTGTCTTGGATCTTTACTACAATTTCCAAGTCTCTTCAAGGTCGTATGGTCGATGAACGTCCGGAATCAGCCAAAGCAGCGTGGGCTATTCTGACGAACATATTCCAGGACAATAAGAGAGCTCGCTCTCTTGCTTTGGAGGCTAAACTTCGTTCATTAAAGCTAGGTGATTTATCAATTGACGGTTACTTCAAGAAGATTAAATGTATCACATCGATTCTCAAAGGGCTTAGGTCCTCTATTACCAATGAGACTGTGGTTAACAAAGTCTTGGCGGGTTTGCCTTACAAGTCAGTATACGTGGCATCGACGTCTTGGACATCCCAGAAGTGAAGTCTTACGTCGTGTTTTATCTAGTAATTCAATTTCATGTAATAAAGAGAATGTTGAAAATACGTTTTACGTATTAGAAAGGATCGGTCACTCCAACAATAGTCTAAGTAATAACTCATAGTTTAGTTTGTTTACAAAGCCCAAACCGAGCCCATGTGTTGTATGGGCCGGCGGCCCAACGTGTAAACCAAGCCCACTATGTGGACTTGGTATATAAACCTTGTCCTTAGATGGAGAGGGTGTGGTTTTTCATACTTTTCACATAGTAATCAAGGTGTAATCTTTTATTTTCTCTCTCTAATAGTGTGTGAAATCTACCATCTTTCTTTCTCTTTCTCTCTCTAGAATATACATAGATTTACAATATCTTACAAATGGTATCAAGAGCCATAGGATGATTGTATTGTTTATGTATTTGTGTTCTTGATTTTGTGTCTATTTTGATCCAAAATCAATTGATCCAATTTTTTTTTTGTGTTTTTTATGGTTTATTCTTCATACAAATCATCTACATAGTTGCGGTAGAGATTTGGTATTGTTATTTTGGTTAAAACACAAAAATTTTGGGTGTTTGGATCATTTTTTAGCTTGAAATCACGCATTTGGTGTGTTAGATCCGAGATATCAGGAAGTCTGTTGAAGAAATCATTCATCTTCGGAATATTTGTGATTATTGCGAAGTGGCCACGAGGGTTTCTGTATTCCGAAGTACTCTTCTCAGTTATTGCGAAGTGGTCTATTGCGAAGTGAATCATTGCGAAGTGGTATTTTGGCTATATTCCGAAGTATTCAACATTTCAACTTTATACCGAAGTGCTCAATCAGTATATTCCGAAGTGCTCATTCTTATATATTCCGAAGTGCACATTCTTATACATTCTGAAGTAATCAATATCAAACATTCCGAAGTAGAGAAGATCTAAGATTCCGAAGTACTCAAACATCAACATTCCGAAGTAGTGAAGATCCAAGATTCCGAAGTACTCAAACATCAACATTCCGAAGTAGTGAAGATCCAAGATTCCGAAGTGCTCAAACATCAACATTCCGAAGTAGTAAAGATCCAAGATTCCGAAGTGGTGTTGACACATTATTCCGAAGTACTTCCTCTTTGCGAAGTACATAGGTATTCCGAAGTTCTTTTTTTGCATTATTCCGAAGTACTATTTTGTGAATTATTGTGAAGTGGAATTTTTAGCTATATTGCGAAGTGGAGTGTTTTGACTGTGAAGATAACTTTCAAAATCTAGATATTCCAAAGTTCATTTTTCACACTTTCGTGTGTTTTTTTGTTTACTTTGGAATTTTTGGTTTATCCAGACATAGTTTTAGGGATTTCAACATTGTTTCTTGTCATTTACACACAAAAACAAACACATTTACTTTCTCTCATTGTTCGATCCAAAGTTGTAAATCTTAACCTATCAAAATGGAGTACACATCTCTTACGGATAAGTCCATCCTCTCGGGTACGGATAATCGTCCACCAATGTTGGAGAAGACTATGTACGAGGATTGGACTTCCCGAATGGAACTTTACATGTTAAACAAAGAGAATGGACATCTCATTTGGGCATCGGTGCTCAATGGACCATTAGATTATGGTACAGTGACGGAAGGTACAGTTACTCGTCCACGCACAACGGGTGAATTGACCGGAGATATGAAGATTCAAGACAAATGTGATAAGTATGCTACAAACATCATTCTCCAAGCCCTTCCTCCAAATGTCTACAAACTTGTCAGCAAACATAAAGTTGCCAAAGAGTTATGGGATAGAATTCGTGTTCTAATGCAAGGCACCTCGTTAACTAAACAAGAACGAGAGTGTAAGCTTTATGATACATTTGATAAGTTTGACTATGTTCCCCGGGAGACTCTCAATGATTACTATTTGAGATTTACTCTCTTGTTGAATGAGCTCAATATCTATGGCATGGCAATCCCTACGTTTCAATTAAACACCAAGTATTTGAACACCCTTCCTTCAGAATGCCGTAAGTACGTGACGGCTATTAAATTGGCTAAGGACTTGCATAACACCAATGTGGATCAACTTCAAGCTTTTCTTCAACAACACGAATGCCATGTGATCGAGGCTCGGTTGTCTACACCACAAGTTCGTGATCCACTTGCCATGTATGCTTCTCAACAAATGACCCCCCAACAAAACATGGCTTACACTTATCAACAACAATCATACTTGCAGCAGCAACCACAACACACATATCAGCAACCACATCAACCATCTTATCAACCACTGGTGATGCCACAACAAGCATATCAACAAAGTGTTCTTCCACAGCCTTATCCGCAGCTACCAGCACATCAGGCATCACCCTCACAAGCTAACACTTCTCCTATGGGCTATACTCCTCGCAAGGATATTTTCCAATTGAAGCACCACAAACACAAGCCTTCTACTCCAATGAACTTCCACCAATTCAACCACCGGTCTTTACTCCAAATGATACGCCTACTGATGTCTTAAATCATTTCACTGCCTACTTGTCAAAACTTGTTGCTATTAGAGGTTTTCCACCAACGAACAATCAGCTCCGCACCTCTTCAAATCCTCGACAACAAGCCACTGTTCAAGATGGTCAAGTGACGGTGCAACCTATTCAGGGAAGGCAATTCATATGGAACTCCTACAAGGACCGTGAATGCTCAAGCTGTGAATTCTCAAGCTAATGGAAATGGAAGCACTGTTGGTCCACAAAAGGTTGTGACTTGCTACAATTGTAGAGGATAAGGTCATATGGCTAGGGAATGCACTCAGTTAAAAAGGAGAAGGGATGCAACGTGGTTTTGTGAGAAGATGTATTTGGTTGATGCTCAATCCAAGGGAAAGATTTTGGATTTAGAAGAGTTAGCATTTCTTGCAGACCTAGGGGCAGCAGACAATGAAGGCATTACAGTCGTTTCCACTTCTAATGCAGCTTATCAAGCAGATGATCTTGATGCATATCATTCGGATTGTGATGACATTCACTCAGCCCAAGCTGCACTCGTTGCTAATCTCTCTCACTACGATTCTGATGTCGTCAGTGAGGTACCAACCACATCTAATAATATTCATGATAATCCACGTCATGTTGAGCATGAAAATGACAACCTCGAACAACATTCGGGAACTAGTAACTCAAATGATGCGGTATCCAATCCAACACATGTGAGTGAACCTCAACCAAATGCTACGACGGGTATGGAATCTTATGATCAACGTGATTTGGTAATGATGCCTAAACATATTATTGATAACATGAATGTGGTTGTTCGACAAACCATAGATATGAATGCCAACCTAACCGCTGAGCTTGCGTTGTATAAGGAAAAGGTCAAAACTTTTGAAATGGTCCCTCAAGCAGAGAAAATAACGTGTTCTGAATTTGACCAATTTCGTTTTGAAAAGATTGAACACTTAAAAGAAATAGAATCATTAAAAGCTAATCTTTCTAATGAATTAAAATCAAAAGAGTCGGTTGTCAATGATTTTCAGAAACTTAAAATGGATTTCAAAACTCTCGAGTCTAAAAAGTTTGAATCGGAAATTAATGCTACCAAACTTCTTAAATTCAAAGAACAACAGCTTTTAAAACAATACGCTTCCACATAAAAGGTTCATCTTTTAACTAAATCGTTTAAAGAACTCGAACTTAAGTGTCTTCCAGATTTACCACCTAATCCAGGTTATGCAAAACAAGCTCAGGAATATATTCCTTGTCTTTATGATGTGACCCTAATTGGCAAATCGAAAGAAGCACCTTATGTTCGTAGTACTGAGGAGACACAATCACTTGCGGAAGAAAATCAATCTAAAATGCTTTCAAAATTACATAAGCTTGATTATGATAAGCATAATAAAGATCAATTTTCTAAAAAGACCCGCATTCGCTTACAAAAGGAATTAGCTCAATTATCAGCTTTTGTGCCCCAAAGTTTGTCAACGGAAAACCTTCTAGTACATCTCCTACACTTGTCAAAACGGATTTAACTAAGTTAATTCCACCGGCCAGTAAGGTGTCCGTTAGCTTAAATGCAGTGCACCAACACTTAGTCGATTTTGACAAGGTCATTTTGGAACGTACGACAGCTTCGGCCATAACGGAAGGTGAATGGAATTTTGAGCACACTAGAATTGCGTTTCGAGAGGAAATTGTTCCGTTTGGAAAGAATTTTAAAAATTGTCTTAGTAATATTGATCAAGATTTGCTTTTGGAAATAGAAGAAGTTAGACGTGTTTTCAATGAAATGGATGATGCTTATGAAAACAGTTTACTTGAAATAGAACGAGTTTCACGCCAAAATGATCAGCTTCTCAAGCAAGTGATGTCTCATGATATAGTTTCCGTCTGTGTGAATAAAAGTGTTGAATAATGATTCTATTGTGCATAATGTTGAATCTGTGGATAATGTGGTAGATAGTACTTGTCACGAATCTGACGCTGAATTTTTAAAGCTTCAAGATTCTTATTATTCGCTTTCAAAACGTTTTGATGAAATTCAAACACATTGTATTTCGCTTGAATGCAAGCAACAATTTATTTAAGAAATCTTTGAAACATCATTCGGCGGTGTTAATATCGATGATGCAAATTTTCAAAAGAATTTTCAATTGAATTTACAATCAAAACAGTGTCAGCCAAGTGACATGGTTGCTAAATCATTGCCGATAGACATAGAGAAATCTAAGGAGATTCATTGTGTGAACGTACTTGAGGCCGCTGAGAATTTTTAACTTGATCTAGATAATCAAGTTTCCAAGATTTTTTCCAAACTTGATAACTTAAAACAGAAAAATACACAACTCTTCGATTCAATAAAGCCCGCATGTGCTTATAACACTGCACAGAATCAATCATTGATTGAACGATTGAATCGAAAGTCGGTGGAAATCTCTGATTTGAGGGAACAAATTTGTGATAAAAATCTGGCTTTGACTGAGTTAAAGGAAACACTTTGTACCCTAAAAGGTAAGAATGTTATGGATAACGCAGCCACTGTCTCAGCATCGTCCTCTAGTGCAATCAAAACGAACCTCATCGCCGTCACACCATTTAACAAGGGCCCTAGGACTAAACCATCTCAAACATAGGTCACTAAAGATAAGGAAAAATCAAAACCAGCTTCTAATATTCTCGTGTTGCCTTCTACAAGAGTAAACACCACTACTAAGGCTCAAAGATCTAAGCTTACAAGAAATATGAAGAATGATAGGATCTTGCCCTCCTCTAGTAGTCAAGTGAAAAAGAAAGTAGAAGCCCACCATAGGAATGTTATTTTTGTTTTGAATAAAAAGAATCATGTAGCTAAACTTAAAGGCTCTGCGGTTGTGCAGTGTTCTAAGCCTATTATGAATTCTAATTTGAAATGTTGGAATTGTAATGAATGTATGTTTTCTAGTCGTCATGATTCTTGCCTTATTGACCATGTGAATGAGATGAATGCCCGAAAAAATGGTTTAGAATGGAAACCGACTGGGAAAGTGTTAACCCAAGTTGGTTGGTTGTGGCGCCCCACTGATAGAACTTTCACTATAGTAGGAAACGCGTGCCCTTTAACTAGGATCACTCCCACTAAAGTGAAGGAAGCGTGCCCTTTAATTAGGAGTACCAAGGCTACCAAAACACAAGCGTGTCCTTTAACTAGGAACACTAACACTACTGTAGGAAACAAGTGCCCTTTAAATAGGTCTACTCCTACTGTAGTGCCCGCTAATACTCCAAAACCTAAGAAAGTTGGAACTGTCAAACCTGTTAGTGGTAAAACTCACATTAGAAAACGCAGGAAATCTAAGGGTCACACAAATGTTAGCAATTCTGATAATATTATATCTGTATCTGCTAACACTCCGGAACCAATAGTTTCCAATGCATTGTCTACTGTTGTCGTTGAAAACAGGTGGTCCAAATTGTTCTCTGGTATTTGGACTCTGACTGCTCTAAACATATGACCGGAGTTCGCTCTCAGCTCAGAAATTTCGTCAGCAAGTTTCTTGGTACGGTTCGATTTGGAAGTGATCATATTGCAAAGATAATGGGTTACGGTGAATATCATATTGGGAATGTTATAATTTCAAGAGTGTATTATGTGTAAGGTCTTGGTCACAACTTATTTTTTGTGGGACAATTTTGTGATGCAAACCTAGAAGTTTCTTTTCGAGAGCATACCTGCTTCATTCGTAATTTGGAAGGGGTTGATTTATTGAAAGGTACTCGAGAGAATAATCTGTACACTTTGTCTCTACAAGATATGATGGCCGCTTCTCCCGTATGCCTTCTCTCCAAAGCATCAAAGACTAAGTCATGGTTATGGCATCGACGGTTATCTCATCTTAACTTTGACGCTATTAATCATTTGGCAAAAAACGAACTTGTTCGTGGTCTTCCTAAACTTACATTTCACAAGAATCATTTGTGTTCCGCGTGTACAATGGGGAAAAGCACTAAGAAATCATACAAACCCAAGACTGAAGACACCAATCAAGAGAAACTTTATCTGTTGCATATGGATCTTTGTGGGTCAATGCGTGTTGAAAGTGTTGGTGGTAAAAAGTATATCCTCGTCATAGTGGATGATTACTCTCGGTTTACATGGGTGAAATTTATTGCAAAAAAAGACGAGGCACCTAAAGTCATTATCGATTTTCTCAAGATGATTCAAGTGCGTCTCAACACTACTGTCCGACAAATTCGTACATATAATGGAACCGAATACGAATTTGTGAATCAAACTTTGCGTAAGTATTATGAAGAAGGTGGCATATCTCATGAAACATCCGTTGCTCGCACTCCACAACAAAACGGTGTCGTTGAAAGGAGAAATCGCACACTTATGGAAGCAGCTCGAACAATGTTAATTTACGCAAAGGATCCATTATTTTTATGGGCAGAAGCAGTAACTACAGCAGTGTACACCCAAAACCGGTCACTAATTCGTAAACGCCATGGTAAAACACCTTATGAGCTTCTCCATGGAAAAGTACCAGATTTATCATATCTTCATATATTTGGTTCTTTTTGCTATCCAAATAATGATGGTGACAATTTGGGAAAACTTCAACTAAAGGCTGATATTGGTATTTTCATTGGTTATGCACCCACAAAGAAGGCATACCGAATCTACAACAGTAATTCTCGTAAGATCCTCGAAACTATGAATGTTGATTTTGATGAGATGATAGCAATGGCTTCTGAGCAAAGCAGCTCTGAACCCGCACTTCATGAAATGGGACCCAGTAACATTAGCTCTAGTCTTGTCCCAAACAACCCTTCTTCATCATCATTTACACCACCTTCTAGGAATGAATAGGATACGCTGTTTCAACCGTTCTTTGATGAATTCTTTACTCCTCCAAGTATTGTTGTTCCAGAACCTGAGGTAATAGCTCCGGTAACCGAAGTTATCGCTCCAACAACCGAATCACAATCAGATACGTCTGCACCTACAATTGGTCAAGATATACCATCAACGAGTAATTCTCAACCAACACCTGAATCAACTACCCATGTCATGCCTATTGATGATGAAGAGGATGATGATGATCACGATTTGGAATTCGCTCAAATGCGTGAACTTCCATTCTTTGGTGTACCTATTCCGGACTCTAATCAAGCCGGGTCGTCCACCTCAGAGGAAGCTCCTAGTACGGTCTACTCCAATCCACGGATTCGTGAACATGACATCAAGTGGACAAAGGATCATCCTATAGATTCTATTATTGGTGACCCTAATTGCCCGGTATCCACACGAAGTCAGTTACAAGAAAATGCAATGTTTTGTCATTTTGATGCTTTTCTCACTGAAGTTGAACCTAAGACATGGCAAGAAGCTTTTGCCCAATCATGTTGGATAGAATCTATGCAAGAAGAACTTAATGAATTTATACGTCTTGATGTATGGGAACTTGTCCCATGCCCAGATAAAGTGCAGTTACTCACTTTGATATAGGTTTACAAGGTGAAACTCGACGAGTTAGGCGGAATATTAAAGAACAAAGCTCGACTAGTAGCTCGTAGATACAAGCAATTATTGGGCACCGACTTTATGGAATCCTTTGCACATGTTGCCCGTTTGGAAGCTATTAGACTATTCCTTGCTTATGCAGCCCACATGAATATGATCGTCCATCAGATGGATGTAAAGACGACATTTCTTAATGGTGAAATCAAGGAAGAGGTCCATGTTCAACAGCCGGATGGTTTTGTGAATGCTAAATATCCTAATCACGTGTACAAGCTTAAGAAGGCTCTCTATGGGTTGAAGAAAGCTCCACGCGCATGGTATGATCTATTGTCACAATTCCTAATCACGCAAGGCTTCGCTAAAGGCAAGGTGGATCCCACGCTGTTCATTCAGAAACGAGGTAAAGATATGATTATGGTACAAATATATTTTGACAACCACGGTTTTGAGGTTCGTCACTTAGTTTTATTTTGGGCATATTTCGTGAAATTATGTGTCTTTATGTGTTTACGTGTTATTTAGTGTGAATAGAGTGTGGTTTGGACATCGTTTTCGGGTACGGGGTACCTTGTGAGTGAAACGATGTGTGATGTTTTCATGTTCATGAGCTCACATAGTAGTGACTATGAAATAAGATGGTGTTATTTAGTGGTTTTATGTATACGTATATGTATTATAGAAAATCGTATTTTTACGATTTAAGGTTTAGCATTTAGAGGTCTCGGATGAGGTAATTAGTCACGGGAGTATTTTTTGGGATGGTTTTAAGTCATTTATGACTTATTTAATTAGTTTATTTCATATTTCAAGAGTTTTTATAAAACTGTATATTTTACGTCTTTTATGGTATACGCGTAAATATGACTAGTTTTACGGTTTAGATGTTTTGGAGGTTTTAGGAGTTGTAATAAATTAAGGTAGTTTAAGGAATCATTAGTAGTGTAATAATAAATAATAAAATATATATATATATATATATATATATATATATATATATATATATATATATATATATATATATATATATATATATATATATATATATATATATATATATATATATATATATATATATATATATATATATATATATATATATATATATATATATGGTATGGTTGTAGGACGGTTGTAAAATAAAAAAAGGAAAGAAAGAAAAAAAGGAAACAATGTATTGGGCTAGGATTAGTATCTTAATTATATAAAGCATTTTTATAAACCAAAACACTAGGGGTGTTCACGGGTCGGTTCGGTTCGGGTAGTTAGACAATTTTAACTATCCACCGCGGGGCAGGTAGTTAATTTTACTACCCGAAATCGAACCGTACAAGGCGGTTAACCGGACATGCGGTTACCTTAAATGACCGGTTACCCGCGATTCGGGTTACGGTTAACCATCTTATAAGTTTATTGAATTTATGTTTATAAATAATATCATGGTTTACGACATAAAATTCCGTTCTGGTATAAATAAATGATATTTTAATAGATAAAAATCATGCAAAAGTTATTTCTTTACAAAAAAGCATTCAAATAGTCATAAATAACATACTAACAAAAAATATTTATTCGATGTCTAGGATTACGATCACATCAACTAAATTTTACACATACATGTTTCGAACTGTTGACATTAAAGCGATAAAGTCGTGGTACAACAAAAAATAGTGTACTAGTATATGTAATACATGTACTATTATTTGAATTTGCAATTATAATAATTTCATATATAATATATACGGTTCGGTTCGGTTAACCGTGGATATCTAAAAATGAAAACCGAAACCGAACCGTGATAAGCGGGTTTTTTCGGTTTCGGTTTTTTTCGGTTTCGGTTTCTTCGGTTTCGGGTTTTTTCGGTTTCGGATTGTGCGGTTCGGCTCGGTTCTTCGGTTTCTCGGTTTATTTGAACACCCCTACAAAACACATAATAAATCCCTGGAGGAAAAAAAGTCGACGGTTCATAGAGTGTTTTTAGGGTTTCATTGGTTTTTTTCATCTTCCATTAATCTTAAGGTAAAACCTTCAAATCCTTTTTCAATTTAATTGTTTTTAATTCATTCTTAATCATTATATGATGGATTTAGGTTAGGGTTTATTATAAAATCTTTATTATAATGATATAACAATTATTAGAATAATTAGGGCTTGTAATTAAATAAATTATGGGTAATTAACTAGGTTAGTTTAATTAAATTCGTAATTAAAAACTGGGCAAAATTTTAGGGCTAATGTTTTGATCATATCTAGAGTTCTACAAACTTTTAATTTTCGAATCTTATATCCCTGAAAAGGTAATTGAATTATCTTTTAAATGCAAGAAACTAGAATTGAATTAGAGGTTGGTAAGTGGGTCAAAAACAGATTACAACAGTCGGAGGTCAAAACAGTTTTTGGGACAACGGTTTTTCAATTTGTGTTTTAAGGTGATTGGGTTACTTAGGAGTACAATTGAACCCTCTAATAATCGTGGTAGTTGTTTTATATATTAAATAAGAGACCTGGAGGAGGGCTAATCAAATGGGTTAGGGTACGACCCCCTAATCATAACGAACTTTTTGTATGTTCAAAATCAGTAAAATTTGGATAGACAGAAGTATATATATATATATATATATATATATATATATATATATATATATATATATATATATATATATATATATATATATATGTATATATATATATATATATATATATATATATATATATATATATATATCAAATCAAATCAAATCAAATCAAATCAATCAAATCAAATCAAAAACCCTTATATAGGAAGGATGGTGAAACAATTCCTTAAATACAAAATTCTATAAAAATGACACATATAATTCATTAAAGGGTTTCCATAAATGCTTCAAAAAGAAAATAGGAATTACAAATGATGCTTTAAAAACAAAATTTCTATAAAAATATATAAGGAAGGATGGTAAAACAATGTTTTAAATACAAAATTCTATAAAAATGATTCCATAAAATGCTTCAAAAATAAAACAGGAATTACACATGATGCCTTAAATACAAAATTCTATATAAATATGTATAGGAATTACAAATGATGCCTTAAATACAAAATTCTATAAAAATATATAAGGAAAAATGGTGCAACAATGCCTTAAATACAAAATTGTATAAAAATGATTCTATAAAATGCTTCAAAAATAAAATAGGAATTACAAATGATGTCTTAAATACTAAATTCTATCAAAATATATATAGGAATTAAAAATGATGCCTTAAATACAAAATTCTATAAAAATATATAAGGAAGGATGGTGAAACAATGCCTTAGATACAAAATTTTATAAAACTAATTCCATAAAATGCTTTAAAAATAAAATAGGAATTACAAATGATGCTTTAAATACAAAATTCTTTAAAAATATATAGGAATTACAAATGATGCCTTAAATACAAAATTCTATAAAAATATATAAGGAAGGATGGTGAAACAATGCCTTAAATACAAAATTCTATAAAAATGATTCCATAAAATGATTCAAAAAGAAAATAGGAATTACAAATGATGCCTTAAATACAAAATTCTATAAAAATATATATAGGAAACAAATGATGCCTTAAATACAAAATTCTATAAAAAGATATATGGAAGGATGGTGAAATAATGCCTGAAATACAAAATTTTATAAAAATGATTCCATAAAATGCTTCAAAAATAAAAAAAGAATTACAAATGATGCCTTAAATACAAAATTCTATAAAAATATTTATGGCAATTACAAATGATGCCTTAAATACAAAATTATATAAGGAAGGATGGTGAAACAATGCCTTAAATACAAAATTCTATAAAAATGATTCCATAAAATGCTTCAAAAATAAAATAGGAATTACATATGATGCCTTAAATACAAAATTCTAGAAAATATATATAGGAATTACAAATGATGCCTTAAATACAAAATTCTATAAAAATATATAAGAAAGGATGGTGAAACAATGCCTTAAATACAAAATTTTATAAAAATGCACAACAATAATATTTATTTCAAAAAAAATTAATGTAAAAACGTTATTCATAACATTAACATATACAAAATTTATTACCTCATAAAATTCAAAAATACATAAAATATTTATATAATATTATTAAAATTCTAGAAAAAATTTATGTAACAAACTTATTCATACCTTTAACGTATACAAATTCAATTAACTCATAATATTCTTAAATAAATAAAATATCTTAAACTACGTTATTTTTGTCTATTCTATGCTACATTATTAAAATATCAATGCCATAACTAACACTATATATACTAAACTTCTAATACAAACACACATAAATTCAATTTTCATTAAAAATATATATACTTAAAGCTAGCCCGTCCACCGGACGGGTCTAAAGGCTAGTATATATATATATATATATATATATATATATATATATATATATATATATATATATATATATATATATATATATATATATATATCGAGGCCTTAACAGTAGCTTTCAGGTTGGGTCAAAAAGGAGGAGTTAGCTAAAACATGTAAGGGCATAGCGTTTCTTTAACAGAGAGCATGGGTTTGGTTAGGTTGGCGTTTGGCTAATGGTCTGATGACTAAAAACCGGGACTGTTTTGGGAGAAAAGTAAACGGGATAGGTATCAAGTTTAACTAAGTTAAGGACTTGTTAGGGATGGGAAATGGAATACTTAGAGCATATAAACGGGGTATATATATATGGGATAATGTTAGATATCCATCATAGGTTGTTGAATGATTTTAGTATTTGGTTCATGTATTGATTGGGTGCATTTGCTTGCTAGCTTTTTGCTAGTGCGTGGATTGTTGGAGAAGCTCAATCAGGTGAGTTTCATAGTCCCATATCTTTTAATGATTTTGACTTCCAGATGGGATGGAAGAGACACTCGTTATGATTTTGTAAATTGTTGCTGTGAATGTTTTATGATTGGTGATTGGACTTGTGTGTACTTAAGTGATTAACTGCTAATTGATTCATGATTGTTTTGTGATTTGACTTGGTACCAAGGGGATGTTGACAAGGCGGGGCCTTGGGATTGGTTCATAAGTGTATGGGCGCCTTTGGGACCATGGTGTTTGGAAAGGCTTGGAGCCTTGGAATTGGTTTGGTATGATTACTCTTGAATTGTTAGTTGTTAATGCGCATTTGTAACACATTGTCCATATATTTTTATTGTTGGTGGTTATTCACAGCTTATATTATAACTGATTTGAGGTTGGAGTCTAAACCTATGACTCTCACCAACATTATGTTGACGTGTTTTAGTGTCTCTTTCAGGTGAGAATGTGGGTAAGCATGAAGATAGGAGTGGCTAGCTTAGGAGGCTTAGGGTTGCATTTGGAGGAACCCCCTTTCCTCTTAGTCTTTGTTTGATGATTGAATAAGTGATACTTTGTTGACACCTTTATGTTTGCTTTGTTTATGTTAATTGTTTGTCTCGGGTAAGCGGTAGGACTATTACCTACTTACCTAGACTCTTGCATTGTTGAGATATTGTCATGACATTTGTGTCACCATTTTATGACATTTCTTATTTCATTTAGTTATCTCTACAGACACGCCATGTTGTGATGATATCCATAGCTCGCGCCCCATATTCCGCCATGGTGGGGTGTGATAGAATGGTATCAAGAGACAATGGTTATAGAGAATTAGGTTGCCTAGCCTAGTCTATAGCTTAAGGATCCTTGCATATAGGCGTCATAGGAATATGTGTGCATAGTTTTGATTGATACATATATTTTTGGATATTATTGATTCGTATTAATGATATTTTATGTTGAGTTTTGACTAGTATGGATTTAATGGTAGTTTTCGTCTTTTGTTTTATTTTTATAGTAATTGCTAAGTTATTTTCGTGTATCTAATGTATAGTATTTTGCTTTTGATGTTTAAGTCATGTTCTCTAAGAATCATGTGGTGGTTCGAGTTACTAGGAGTAGGTGGATAGGAAGGATGTTAAGCTGTTACCACTCTTAAGGGCAACATGACTTATAACTGATTATGTTTTCGTTTTTGGATTTTTTTTTCTATGCTATTTTAGCTAGACTATGGATTTATGTATTTCAAATATTTGACTATGTTATTTTAATAAATGAAGTTTTGGACCTTATTTCGTGTAGTTATGTGTTTTTGTGAGTTAATGGAATTTTGTGTTATGTGTTGTATTGATTCTTATAAGTGTCATCATAGGAGGGAGTAAATTGGGGAAAGGGTAACTGTATAAGTATGGTGGCCAACATAGTTATACAAGTACCACAACTTCAATAGATTCCTAAGTATGATTACGTGAATTAGGATTGATACATGCCTGTATAGTATATGTTGGTATTACGTATGGTTATGATAGGCGTGTGTATGGTGGTAAGTATACTATATGGAGTATTTTGGTAGTTATTAACGGGTGTCATGTTTTTACTATAGCATGGTGAATACGCGAAATGGTTCCGGAGGAAGTGGTGGTGACGGAAATCCCGACTTAGCTGCTTTGATTGCTGCTCAAATGGCCAACATAATACCAACCATTGTTCAGCAGGTGACTAATAACCTGAACAACAACAACAACAACAATGGTCAAGGAGGAGGTGGAAACAATGGTTGTAGTAATAAGGCATTCACGTCTTGTGGTGCAAAAGAGTATGATGGGAAAGGTGCGCGGTAGTACTTACCTAATGGATTGAGAAGATGGAGAATGTGATTCAGATGAGTGGTTGTTTACCCAATCAGAGGGTCATGTATGTAAGCGGATCGTTAGTGGGGAAGGCTTTAACTTGGTGGAATACTCAAGTTCAAGCAAGAGGGAGAGTTGTTGCAAATGCCATGGCTTGGAACGACTTTAAGGCTCTTATGACTACAGAGTTTTGTCCAAGAAATGAGATGGAGAAGCTGGAGAATGAGTTTTGGGGACATACTATGGTTGGAGCTGCTCATGCATAGTACACGGATCGTTTCCATGAGTTGGCAAAGTTGGTTCCCCATATGGTTACCCCTGAGGCAAACAAAATCAAGCGGTACATTGTTGGATTGCCTACTCAGATTAGGGGAATGTCAAGGCTACTCAACCTAACACGATACAACAAGCTATACTTACATCAGGAATACTTACTGAGGAGGCGGTATCTAGTGGAACCTTGGGAAAGGCGGGGGATAAAAGAAAGGAGCCAGAAGTTGCGAAATTGCCTGACACCAACTAGAAAAATGTTAAGAAGGCAAAAGATGGAAGAAATTTTGCCATGAGAGTACCTCAAAGTTCTGGAAATCCGAACAACAACAATGCAGCTTGCCGAAACTGCTCTAGGTTCCATCCAAGAGGCACACCATGCCCTGTATGCTTCAATTGCCAGAAATCGGGGCACTTTGCTAAGGATTGTGGAGCACCTAACAGGAACACAGCACTAATCCAATCTGTAAGGATGAATGTCACTGGGGGAAACTACTTTGAGTGTGGACAACTCGGACACTACAAGAGAGAGTGCCCAAGGTTGGTCGGGGCAACTAATCAAGGAAGGGGTCAGCTAGCATTGGAGGGGAGTCGAGGGAATCAAGGCGGTGGTCATCAGAACAATGCCAACCGCAACAATGGAAACAATGGGAATCGAAACTGGAATCGGAATGACGGGAACAAAGGAAATAGGAATGGAGGCAGGGTTTACCTTGCGAATGCAGTAGAGGCCATCCAGGACCCGAATGTGGTGACGGGTACATTTTCTGTTAACAATCACTTTGCTACTATCCTTTTTGACTCTGGAGCCGATTTTAGCTTTGTATCTTCCTAATTTGTTCCTATGTTAAACATGAGTCCTTGTGTATCAAAACCGGGTTATGTGATTGAGATAGCTAGTGGTAAACAGGAAGAAGTAGATGAAATTTTCTGAAACTGTAGCTTAGAGGTAGGAGATTATAAGTTCACTACAGATTCGATCCCTTTAGGTCATGGGAGTTTTGATGTGATCATTGGGATGGATTGGTTATCATGGCATCGGGCTGAGATAGTATGTCATGATAAAGTTGTTAAAATTCCCATAGGTGATGGTAAGGTATTATATGTTCATGGGGAAAAGAGGGATAAGATGACCAAATCCCTCATGAGTGCGAAGGATGATGAGTCACAGATTAGTAAGATTCGGGTAGTAAAGGAGTTCGTGGATGTATTTCCAGACGACTTAGTGGGATTACCACCGGTGAGACAAGTAGAGTTTAAGATTGACTTAGTACACAGGGCAACACCCGTAGCGAAGTCACCATATCGTCTAGCACCATCAGAGATGCAGGAATTAGCTGAGCAACTCAAGGAATTGCAGGGCAAAGGTTTCATTTGGCCTAGTTATTCTCCATGGGGAGCACCCGTATTATTTGTTAAGAAGAAGGATGGATCATTTCGAATGTGTATCGATTACCGAGAGCTGAATAAGCTAACCATTAAGAATCGTTATCCACTCCCACGGATTGATGATTTGTTTGATCAACTACAAGGAGCAAAATACTTCTCAAAGGTAGACCTTAGGTCCGGTTATCATCAACTAAGGGTATGTGAGGAGGATATACCAAAGACTGCATTTAGAACAAGGTATGGACATTTTGAATTCACCGTCATGCCATTTGGTTTAACCAACGCGCCAGCAGTGTTTATGGATCTAATGAACCGAGTGTGCAAACCATACCTGGACAAGTTTGTCATAGTCTTTATTGATGACATACTTATCTATTCCAAGACAGAGAAGGAGCACGGTGAGCAGTTGAGGTTAGTGTTGGAACTACTTAGGAAGGAGAAGCTTTATGGGAAGTTTTCCAAGTGTGAATTTTGACTACAAGAGGTGCATTTTTTGGGTCACGTGATTAACCAGGACGGCATACATGTAGACCGGGGAAGATTGAAGCTGTGAAACATTGGAAGGCACCTACTACGCCGTCTGAAATAAGGTCGTTTTTAGGCTTGGCCGGATATTACAGGAGGTTTATAGAGAACTTCTCTAGAATATCGAAGCCTTTGACATTGCTGACACAAAAGAACCAGAAGTATGAGTGGGGTAAGGATCAAGAGGATGCCTTTCAGACACTAAAGGACATGTTGTGTAATGCGCCAATCTTGTCTTTGCCTGAAGGAGTGGAGGATTTTATAGTGTATTGTGATGCATCTAATCAGGGGTTGGGGTGTGTTCTTATGCAGAGAGATAAAGTTATTGCTTATGCATCACGACAGTTGAAGAATCATGAGAAGAACTACACCACACACGATTTGGAACTAGGGGCTATAGTCTTTGCTCTCAAGATTTGGAGACATTATTTATATGGGACGAAAAGTGTAATCTACACAGATCACAAAAGCTTGCAGCACATTTTTGATCAGAAGGACCTAAACATGAGACAACGAAGGTGGTTGGAATTATTTAGTGATTATGATTGTGAGATCAAGTATCATCCAGGAAAGGCCAATGTGGTGGTGGATGCTTTGAGCCGGAAGGAAAGACTGAAACCAAAGAGAGTAAGAGCCATGTGTATGACTGTTCAGCCGAGTCTTAGAGATAGGATACGAATAGCACAGGAAGAAGCAATTAAAGAGGAAAAAGTGGAAGAGGAAAATTTACACAGTATGGACAAGTACATGGAGAAAAGGGTAGACGATTGTTTGTATTATTTAGATAGGAATCTGGGTTCCATTGTTTGGTGATACAAGGAAATTCATATTGGATGAAGCCCATGCGATGAGGTATTCAATACACCCAGTGGCTGATAAGATGTATCGGGATTTGAGGGACATGTATTGGTGGCCAGGAATGAAGAAGGATGTAGCGGTGCATGTCTGCGAGTGTTTGACTTGTGCAAAGGTAAAAGCTGAGCATCAACGACCATCAGGATTACTGCAACAACCTGAGATTCCTGAGTGGAAATGGGAGAATATCTCCATGGACTTCATTACTAAGCTACCAAGGTCTAATAACGGTAATGACATGATATGGGTAATAGTGGATACGCTGACTAAGTATGCACATTTCATTGCAATGCGGGAGGATGACAAGATGGAGAAATTTACAAATAAGTACATAGAGCATGTGGTGACAAAACATGGAGTGCCGGTGTCAATAATATCGGATAGAGATAGCAGGTTTACTTCTAGGTTTTGGGGAACGTTGCAGAAGGCGTTCGGTACAAGGGTGGATATGAGTACAACTTATCATCCGCAGACGGATGGTCTGAGTGAGAGGACTATAAAAACACTGGAGGATATGTTGAGGGCGTGTGTGATAGACTTTGGAGGAAGTTGGGAGACTCATTTGGCGTTGGCAGAATTTTCGTACAATAATAGTTACCATGCTAGTATAAAGTGTGCACCGTTTGAAGCACTTTATGGTAGAAAGTGTAGATCGCCGTTACTATGGGTTGAGGTTGGAAGTAGTCAGCTTATAGGGCCTGAATTGGTACATGAAACTACTGATGCGATAACAGTACTTAAGGAGAAACTAAAGACGGCCAGAGATCGACAAAAGAGCTATGCTGACAAGAGGCGTAAGCCGTTGGAGTTTAGTGTTGGAGACAAAGTTATGCTAAAGGTTTCACCATGGAAAGGGGTGATGCGGTTTGGGAAGAAAGGGAAGTTAGCACCTAGATTCGTGGGTCCATTTGAAATCCTTGAAAGGATTGGACCAGTGGCTTATAGGTTGAGATTACCAGAACAGTTGATCAGTATGCATGATGTATTTCATGTATCAAACTTGAGGAAATGCTTAGCGAGAACCGACTTGCAAGTCCCGTTGGGCGATATTAGTATAGATGCGAGTCTTCGTTTTATTAAAGAACCGGTAGAAATTATGGATCGCGAAGTTAAGGCTCTAAAGAGAAGTAAGATATCATTGGTTAAGGTTAGATGGAATTAGAAACGTGGACCGGAGTTCACATGGGAACGGGAGGAGTTCATGAGGAACAAGTATCCACAGTTATTTGATAATGATGGGACTGATCCTAAGGAGTAAATCTCGCGACGAGATTTCTATTAGGAGGGAGTGATGTGACAACCACGGTTTTGAGGTTCGTCACTTAGTTTTATTTTGGGCATATTTTGTGAAATTATGTGTCTTTATGTGTTTACGTGTTATTTGGTGTGAATAGAGTGTGGTTTGGACATCGTTTTCGGGTACGGGGTACCTTGTGAGTGAAACGATGTGTGATGTTTTCATGTTCATGAGCTCACATAGTAGTGACTATGAAATAAGATGGTATTATTTAGTGGTTTTATGTATACGTATATGTATTATAGAAAATCGTATTTTTACGATTTAAGGTTTAGCATTTAGAGGTCTCAGATGAGGTAATTAGTCGCGGGAGTATTTTTTGGGATGGTTTTAAGTCATTTAGGACTTATTTAATTAGTTTATTTCATATTTCAAGAGTTTTTATAAAACTGTATATTTTACGTCTTTTACGGTATACGCGTAAATATGACTAGTTTTACGGTATAGAGGTTGGAGGTTTTAGGAGTTGTAATAAATTAAGGTAATTTAAGGAATCATTAGTAGTGTAATAATAAATAATAAAAAAATAAAAAAATAAAATATATATATATATATATATATATATATATATATATATATATATATATATATATATATATATATATATATATATATATATATATATATATATATATATATATATATATATATATATATATATATATATATATATATATATATATATATATATGGTATGGTTATAGGACGGTTGGAAAATAAAAAAAAAAGAAAGAAAGAAAAAAAGGAAACATTGTATTGGGCTAGGATTAGTATCTTAATTATATAAAGCATTGTTATAAACCAAAACACATAATAAATCCCTGGAGAAAAAAAAGAGTCGACGGTTCATAGAGTGTTTTTAGGGTTTCATTGGTTTTTTTCATCTTTCATTAATCTTAAGGTAAAACCTTCAAATCCCTTTTCAATTTAATTGTTTTCAATTCATTCTTAATCATTATATGATGGATTTAGGTTAGGGTTTATTATAAAATCTGTATTAGAATGATATAACAATTATTAGAATAATTAGGGCTTGTAATTAAATAAATTATGGGTAATTACTTAGGTTAGTTTAGTTAAATTTGTAATTAAAAACTGGGCAGAATTTTAGGGCTAATGTTTTGATCATATCTAGAGTTCTACAAACTTTTAATTTTCGAATCTTATATCCCTAAATAGGTAAATGAATTGGCTTTCAAATGCAAGAAACTACAATTGAATTGGAGGTTGGTAAATGGGTCAAAAACAGGTTACAACAGTCGGAGGTCAAAACATTTTTTGGGACAGCGGGTTTTCAATTTGTGTTTTAAGGTGATTAGGGTACTTAGGAGTACAATTGAACCCTCTAATAAACGTGGTAGTTGTTTTATATATTAAATAAGAGACCTGGAGGAGGGCTAATCAAATGGGTTAGGGTACGACCCCCTAATCATAACGAACTTTTTGTATGTTCAAAATCAGTAAAATATGGATAGACAGAAGTATATATATATATATATATATATATATATATATATATATATATATATATATATATATATATATATATATATATATATATATATATATATATATATATATATATATATATATGCAGAACCCATTTTAGGTGCAGAACTTTACAGAACTATTCTCAACTAATCAAAATTTAACATGATTTAATATTTTCATTAAATTCAAAAGGGTAAAATAGTAAACAATATTTTTTACTTACTTCTATTTTTCGAATAACAAACGTTTTTAATCCCTTTATTTTTCAAAAGTATTTTTTTTTATTTCTAACCTTTCACGTTTTTGAAAAGACAGAAACATGGATGTTTTTTTCTTAAATATGATTTTACATGTGTTAGTAATGTATAATTTTACAAACCTTGATATTTTAAACTAAAGTATTCATTTTGCACGTACATTTCTAAGTTCATTATAATTAATATCTTAAATTGAAAAACATAAATGTACACATATAAGCTTTTAATTTATAACAAACAAAATAACAAAATATCTAGCTATTGAATAAAATATACTTATGTATACATATAAGCTTTAAATTTATAACAAACAAACAACAAACAATTATACTTATGTGCACGACCAAAAACATCGATGCACGTCTTCCAATAAGCTATGTGCACGGCGGCACGTCTCCCAAAAACATACGTGAACGGCTGAAAACATCAATGCACGCCTTTCAAAAACATGTATGCACCACTCGCAAACTTTCTAAAACCACGCGTGTGAACGGCTGAAAACATCAATGCACGCCTTCGAAGAATACGTGGTCCGACTGTAAACACTAATGCACGCCTTCAAAATCATCATCATCACTCACCCATCATTTTTATTATATCATTAAGCCATTGCACTGAAAGAAATATTAAATAATTAATCATGTTAGCTGTAAAAATCAATCATCAAAACACCAAATTATAACGGAAGAAACAAATACCATTTCTGTTATTATTCAAGGTATGATAATAGTGTATAGTGTATGCATATTAAAAATCCTAAAATCTCACTAATAAAATAAAACTCAATTACTATGTAGATCATTTATGAATCTAACATTAATGTACTCAACAATTCTTAGCAAATTCATTTATAAGACGTCACTAATACAAAATCAAAATGACGCTGATAGACATTTAATGCTATTGAAAGCAAACCTTCAAGATGTCTCCACTAGTATAATTTACTAATATAATTTATGCAAAGACAAAAGTAATTCTAACAACAATTAGTAATTACTAGTTTTTAAGCAGAACTTGAATTAAAACTGAAACCATACACATAAAAATGAGATCTAAATAAAACAGACCTCGTAATGAAGAACCCCAAAATAAATAAACAAATAACATACGTTTTCAACCATCATCTTCAGAACCACTATTATCGTCGCACGCAAACAATCAACATGGTAAATTTTAAGACCTTTACAATTATCTATGTACCCTCGACAGAGACATATTGATCGACCTATGAAAGATTTCCACTCGAAATCGTTTGTTGTTTTTTGAAATAGTTTTAAGACGAATTTATAGGACGCATGAACATGAAAAGTGGATGTTAGATCATGATGATGGGAGGGAGATGTGTGGATCTGTAAACTATCATTTCATTCATTTGATCGTTTTTTGATCGACGAGCGCCGTTGTTAGATCTTAATAAAAGGAGATTGAGATTTGTGGATCTGATGAAAGAATAGAAATAAAGATCTGTGTTTTTTTAATATTGACTTTATGTGCTTTTTTAATATTGAATCTAGTCTATTAAAAGTTTGTTGCAAAATCTCATTAATGCCCCTCCATCTTTTATGAGCAGTTATATGAGTTTTAAAAAATTTACACTAATGCCATTATTTGTTACAACCATTGATCAAAAGAATTAATGGTCAAGATTACTTTAAAATAGTTCTGTAGAGTTCTACACTATAAATGAGTTCTGCATATAACTCTTACCTATATATATATATATATATATATATATATATATATATATATATATATATATATATATATATATATATATATATAGAGATGGGATCAATAGAAAACCTCATCTCAATGAAAAACCTAGAAAACCTTCTAAGATGTTGCCAAGTGTCCCTCCTCTCCCCTCCTTTTTTTCCCATCCAAAGTCTAGGGGCCTGTTGGTCACAATCTTTTTCTCCAAGGATCATTTTTGTAACTTTTCCCCAATTCTACTTATCATATTTATTGTTTATTTCTTTCTTTATTTTTTTCAACATTCAGATGAACGCATTTTCGGTTTTTTTCTAAACATTCTAAAATTGTCTTAAATAAAATAGAATCTCTAGTTAGAAAGTTGATTAAATCTACAAGATTGGGTTTCCACGATGAATTTGAAAAATAAACGCAACTATAATTAAATTCAAATAAAAAACACATGTGACATATCAGACCACTATATCGAGCATTTATATACAACACCATACTGAACATTTATTTCATATATATTCAAGTCCGTCCGTCAAAATCTCGAGGTACATAAAGTATAATCATGTGCAACCACTAATCAAACATCATCATACTCCGAAATCCATGTAATGTTAATCTCATCCGCAATCTTTTTTTGTTGATATAAACCACAAAGATAAGACCCTGTGTGTTTTGATCAGCTGCATATGCTTCTGTAAACGTATTCGATCAGCTTTTGTCATTCTTATAGGACTGCTGTCACACTTTATCTGCAATGATAACAAAAACACTGTTTGATACGATCTACGTTTTTTGCAAAATAAGTACTATAAAACCAAATATCCTGGTTTCTAAAGGGGCTGTAAGAATCATGTACTCTACTAAACATCTAAAAATCGACGATAACTGTACATAGTCGGTGCACGTTTTGTAAATTATCAGACTATTGAAGATAGGTGGGCTTTGTAATGACTAGTAACCTACGACATACACAACAACATAAATCGTCCATCCCGTGGTCACCCAAAGCATAAAGTTTTAACTACACTGCACTTCTCCAGTTTTATGGCATTATATGTATAGCAAATAGTAAACTAATCCACATTTAGAGTCACAAATCACAATTGTATGGTGTAGCAAGGTAAAAGAACAGGTCATTGTGTTCTGGTGTTAGCCCTACAACATCTTACTTTTTGGTTTTGCATAAGTTTACTAGTTTTCTTCGGCCGTCGCACTATCTACACTTAGCCTCTTCAATTATGTGGATTCTAAATTGTCACGGCGTCTCTATTTCATCTCTGACATATTTTTCAGCTAGTCTTTAAACAAAAACACATATCTTTCTTCTATATTAGGAAAATATTCAGACATGTTCCGTAATACACCTTTAAAAAAATATTTAGATATAGAGGGTCATTGCCATTCTGTTTTAGAGGACATACATTAATTATTACACTTGACGAATGCATAATGAGTTATAAAAAAAATCCCAAAAACACCCCCATAAATTGACCATAGTTAGGACATAGGAATTATATAATCAATCAGCTTTATGGAGCAAGTTAATAATTTTGCAATCAACTGATATAAGCTGAAGTATGAAATGGGAGAGAATAAATTAAATGAGTACCTGAAGAATGTTACCAGTTGTAATCATGAGAAACAAAGATTACATCAACAATTATTTATCAACTTCTATATTAACTTCTTGAAGAATTTTCATCCGTTGAATTATCTTAGCTCTTGTAGCCTGTCCATAAAAGTATGTCAAGTTAGAAATTTTAGTGTAATAACCAAGTGCCTCAAACAGATGCACAATAATATACAAACATATGCACTAAAATATACAAACAGATACACCAAAAGATACAAATGGATGCACTAAACAGGCAACGCAAACCTATGTTGACATACAAATAACTTCTTGAAAAAGCAATTACAAATAAGTAGGATTATAATAATCTAGCTAAATAGGTAAAATCAAGAGGCTACGTTGTTGACGAGTGTTTTACCAGCAGACGGACAAACAAGCCATGTGTATCTAGTCCCTTACCACAAAAGAAAAATATTACTTGCATCGATCTTATTAGCAGCCTGCCACAACAATTTGGAGCAAAATTTGTCGGGGCTAAAGTCCCTTTTCCCAAAAATAAAAATATAAATTGATGCAGTGTCATTCTTATTACACCATTAGTTTAAACCCGAAATAATCAAAATTTACAGCTCAGACCAACTATCTAGGGATATACCACTTGAAAATTACATAAACACAATGACAGACGCCCCATTATGGATAAGGATGGGCTATGAATCTAATACACTTTAGGTATGTGCTTTAATTTGTTGTATGTTGGACCATATGTCAGTTTATTCTGTTAGCATAGCTAATGAAGTTAGGGTCGACGTTTTATAAGATCATGTATAGTGTTGGACCAATATTAAATCTACATAACAAGATCAAAAGTTGTAACATGACTTCAAACTAACAATACCAATACCAACAACCATGGTTAGCATGAATCCCCTATAGAATGTTTACAAAGTTCATGAAGTAAAGTACAATAGACAAAATCTATACGAGCCTCTCAAAAGATGAATTACTAACTAGATGTTACATACACCTAAACGGTCTTACAATTAAAAAAAACAGCCAATGGAAGACTTCAAATGGATGCACTAAATTACCTCAAACGGATGCCCTACTATGATACAAATGGATGCTCTAAAGTATCTCAAATCGATGCACTAAAATACCTCAAAACGGATGCATTTGTCTATAGTAGCTTATTAATCATCTTACATTTAAAAAACAGCCAAGGAAAGACTTCTTCGTATCTCTTGCCGTATCAATATGAGATTTATGTTTCTTGAATTTACAAATTATCTTTTAAGGTAAAGCCAAACAAATAGAGACAAGCTAATAACTACAGGTTGCAATCAATAGTATACAATTATGCAATCTTTGTATAATTATATTGTACTGCCTCCATTATCAACCAACTACACTCTTAAGTTTAGATGTCAAATTTTGTTTTAATATTAATATCACTGTCAATTACTCTTTTACTATTTGATCATAGATGCTTAGTGTAATTATATAACCAATTTTCTACATTACGTGTAGTTATTGAATTTTTCTTCATAAGTGACTATATATAATAAAATTAGCTTTTATTACAATAAAAGCGAAAGTCGTGACTTAAAAAAAGTATAGGGATTATGCACAAGTGCAACAACTTAAATATCCATAATAAAGATGAGGATCCAGTCACATGTTCAACATTGTCTTGCTTACACCTATCATTTTAAGTATTCGCTACTGATAAAGTACTTAACTATATATTCTATCCTCCAATATATTTACAATATTCACAAAAATACTAACTATGATAATTTACCCAATTATGCACAAAATAAGCATATATTTTATATTAATGAGCGTTATGTCGTACAGATTATGAACATATACAAAATGAGAAATATATTAACCTAAAATGACCTTAATGAATTATATAACCTGAATAAGCAGATTCCTTGGAATATAAACATATATTTTAAATTAATCAGCTATGATGTACCAATACTAGTAATTGATGCCCTAAATTATAACAAGCAGATGCCATCACACTTGGTTTTTATACCTTTTATATATGCATTTGAATAAACCTCAGGCGCTGTAATTGCTTTTTAAACTCTACCCATTAGCAGAGACAACCCAAATTCACCCATTTTCATATAAATGAGTTATAACTAGCATATATACTCAAGAGGTGATTCTAAGGACAGGTACTAACCTTTAAAAAGTGATACAAATACAGCAATAGTGTCACGCGTGCTTGCAGTTGCACTAAAATGTACCCATACCATAACCTTTAAACCTTCAAGAGAATGGCACACCTGGAAAATAAAATACGATTAACATCTTTCCAACCAATGATATGCGATTAAACTGATTCATAAATATTTATGTAGTGCCCCTTCTTTTACAATTAAGATCTAAACATACTGATAGATGCTGTATCCTTAAGGGATGATGAAACATGTCATGTTATGCTCTAAATTATACGTAATTGTTTCCCCAGTTCGTTGTTCCCAAAGTAGCCTTGAATTACAAATCTCGCTTTTAGTTTATCGAATTTATGCTTAAATAACAAATATCTGTCTTTGACTAAAATTATACTTAAAAATAAAGACGTAAACGTAAAACGCACGAATCGAGGCGAAAATGAAAAATGTTCACAAAGAATTACCAAACTACTAACACATAATAATCCGTAAATAGAATTTTGGAACAAGAAACTCAATAGCAGTTGGCTAGAGAGCTTTTATAACAGTAATAAGACTATTATAATCACAGAAACAAAAACTAACACAAATTAAGCCAAGGTAGTTAAAGGCGAAAGCGACCTCAAAGCGACATGCCTTTCCCTAAAACAAAAAGCAAAAAAAGTGAGCGCTTTAGTTAACTTTTTACCCTTTGTGCATATAAGAGTTTCTAGTATGAAAATAATGATTAAATAAAAATATAATTATCTTAAAATCTTCATTTTTAATATAAAATGACCACAAAATAAAATTTTATTCAAATACTTAAAGCCTAAAGTGTAAAAATTAGCTAAAAAATTAAAAATTAGCCATTTTACATAAAAGCGGGCGCTTTTTGGTCGCTTGACAACGCTTTTTCTCGCTCTAGTAAAACGCCTCGCTTCTTTGGGATTAAAGCGCTTTAGGGCGCTTCGCTTCGCTTCTTCGCTTCGCTTCTTCGCTTAAGCGTTCGCTTTTCTCGCTTTTGACTACATTGAATTAAGCACTAGGTAAACTGATGGACAATAAACTAAAATGATGCACAAATGACTAATAAATGGCAGTTGACAAAACTGATGCACAAAAAACCAAAACTGATGCACAAACGAGTAGAACTGACAGTTAACAAAAATGATGCACAACTGGGAAGATTGATGCATAGTTTGAGTTTTAAGCCAATTTCCACTTAAGCTTGATTTCTCAAAAAAGGCATTTCACACCTTAATTTCTCAAAACAGAACTAGAGCACCTAAAAAACTAATAGTGTGTTGAATTTGAGGGCTTAAATACTTGAAATGAAAAAATTACAGATGTTGGTGCATTTAGCATCTAAAATGGCAGAAAAATGGATTTGAAATGAACTTGTTTTTAGAGAAATTGTATTCCAACATCAAAGCTGCCTACTAGAACTTATTAAGGACATAAAATGAGCTAGTATTGCCTATGAATTAGTCTATAATCTAATCATTTAAACTTGTTTAAATGATGTTTATACTTATGCAATAGTACATAGAACTAAATGCTATAAAAAATTATTTTACTATCATCACTAAAATGTAACGTTATCCATACAAATTTGTAAAATATCATTTCGTTCCACAATCACAATAATTATTTTATAATTTTCAAAATGATGCACCTAATTAACATATAAATAATAAATTAACAATTAAAAACTCACATGTGTATGACGATTGGTCTGATGTGCGGTTTGCAGTTTAAACATATCCGGTGACGTTGGAGATGATGTCTGCGATGATGTATTCAATAACGGACAGATGGATATGATCGTAGCGGCGTAGATGACGGTGGCGACTGTGGCTTCATGGTGATGGTGGTGGAATCGATGGAGATGGTGGTGGTGCACGCGGTGGTTCAAATGGTAAATATGATTGATGGATCTGTGAACTGTGTGTGATTGATGTGTGTGTTTCGGTGGTTCTTAAGATTAGTAATGCTAAATTTTCAGTTTTAACCCTTGTGCTTTTTTTAGATTTACGTTTTCTACCCCCCGCTTTGATAACTTTCAAATGTCACCTTATAATTTGTTTTCTAGGTTTTCTCCCAACATAAGGTTTTCTCTAGATCCCACCCCATCTCAATGGAAAACCTAGAAAACCTTCTAAGATGTTGCCAAAACATGTAAGGGAATAGGTTTTTTTTACAGAGAGCATGGGTTTGGTTAGGTTGGTGTTTGGCTAATGGTTTGATGACTAAAACCGGGACTGTTTTGGGAGAAAAGTAAACAGGATAGGTATCAAGTTTAACTAAGTTAAGGACTTGTTAGGGATGGGAAATGGAATACTTAGAGCATATAAACGGGATATATATATGGGATAATGTTAGATATCCATCATAGGTTGTTGAATGATTTTAGTATTTGGTTCATGTATTGATTGGGTGCATTTACTTGCTAGCTTTTTGCTAGTGCGTGGATTGTTGGAGAAGCTCAATCAGGTGAGTTTCATAGTCCCATATCTTTTAATAATTTTGACTTCCAGATGGGATGGAAGAGACACTCGTTATTTTTGTAAATTGTTGCTGTGAATGTTTTATGATTGGGGATTGGACTTGTGTGTACTTAAGTGATTAACTGCTAATTGACTCATGATTGTTATGTGATTTGACTTGGTACCAAGGGGATGTTGACAAGGCGGGGCCTTGGGATTGGTTCATAGGTGTATGGGCGCCTATGGGAACATGGTGTTTGGAAAGGCTTGGAGCCTTGGAATTGGTTTGGTATGATTAATCTTGAATTGTTAGTTGTTAATGCACATTTGTAACACATTGTCCATATATTTTTATTGTTGGTGGTTATTCACAGCTTATATTATAACTGATTTGAGGTTGGAGTCTAAACCTATGACTCTCACCAACATTATGTTGACGTGTTTTAGTGTCTCTTTCAGGTGAGAATGTGGGTAAGCATGAGGATAGGAGTGGCTAGCTTAGGAGGCTTAGGTTTGCATTTGGAGGAACCCCCTTTCC
Organism: Glebionis coronaria; assembly: GCA_025667525.1. Taxonomy (NCBI): domain Eukaryota; kingdom Viridiplantae; phylum Streptophyta; class Magnoliopsida; order Asterales; family Asteraceae; genus Glebionis; species Glebionis coronaria. The sequence continues at coordinate 1,120,014 of JANFOE010000322.1, read as the reverse complement.
TCTTAGTCTTTGTTTGATGTTTGAATAAGTGATACTTTGTTGACACCTTTATGTTTGCTTTGTTTATGTTAATTGTTTGTCTCGGGTAAGCGGTAGGACTGTTAGCTACTTACCTAGACTCCTGCATTGTTGAGATATTGTCATGACATTTATGTCACCATTTTATGACATTTCTTATTTCATTTAGTTATCTCTATAGACACGCCATGTTGTGATGATATCCATAGCTCGCGCCCCATATTCCGCCATGGTGGGGTGTGACATATATGTTGATGATATTATATTTGCTGCCTTGACCCAAACCTTATCGGATGAGTTTGGGACACTCATGTCTTCCAAGTTTAAGATGTCAATGATGGGCAAGGTATCATTCTTCTTAGGACTTCAGATATCTCAGAGTCCCAGAGGCATCTTTATCATTCAATCCAAGTATGCCCTTGAATCTCTAAAGAAATATAAGATGAAATCTTGCGACCCCGTAGATACTCCAATGTTGGAACGAACTAAGCTTGTTGCAGATCCACATGGAATTGCCGTTGATCCGACACTTTATCGTGGAATGATCGGTACTCTTCCTTATATCACAGCTAGTTGACCTGATCTTCAGTTCGCTATATGTATGTGTGCTCGGTATCAAACTCGACCTACTGAGTTACACTTAGCTACTGTTAAACGGATCTTTCGATATCTTAAAGGAACCATTAATCGGGGACTTTGGTATTCGAAGGACTCTTCGATTTCACTAATGGCATATGTAGATGCGGATCACGCGGGTTGTCAAGATACAAGGCGTAGCACGAGTGGAACTTTGCAACTACTAGGAGATCGACTAATCAGTTGGGCATCGAAAAGGAAGAAAAGCGCTGCAATTTCAAGTACGGAAGCATAATACATAGTTATGTCCGGTTGCTGTGCTCAAATTATTTGGATGAGATCGTAATTAACCGACTATGGTCTAGGTTTCAACAAAATTCCGATGTACTACGACAACAAGAGTGTAATTGCCTTATGCGGCAACAACGTTCAATTCTCCCGGTCGAAGCATATTGACATTCGCTACCACTTTATCAAGGAGCAAGTGGAAAATGGAGTGATAGAGCTTTACTTTGTCCGATCTGAGTATCAATTGGCGGATATTTTCACGAAGGCTTTAGATCGCGCTCGAATTAAATTTTTGGCCGACAAGCTAGGAATGAGAACCTTCTCGCCTGAGACTCTAAAGGAACTGGCAGATGAAGGGAAAGAATAGTGGTGGTAAACTATTCTCCGTATCCTTGGTGATCATCTGTATATATTGTTTATATTTTAATCCACAAAATCAAAATACAAAAATATAAAACCATATAAAAACCATAAAAATTGAAAAATTTAGAAAAATCCAAAAATATTTTTACTTTATTTTTCAAAGGCATGTCTTTTGGTACGATAATATTTACGGCCTTAGAAATGTCGATCAATATTGACACGACGCCATAAATAGAGTTCGTACAAAAGTTATAAATATTTCATAAAACATGCCTATATGGCTTGTAGTTATTTCAGACTGCAACCCGCTTTTCATATTAAAGTCAAGCATTTCACCGGAAAGCTTTGACTCAACAACGGGAATTAATTTTCTCGGGCATGGTTTACTTTATAACCATGTAAGGGATTGTGTTTACGTTATAACACAATCTAACACGGATATATGTACGCATCAATGCATTTATTTGTTACAACAAGAGAAATCTTGTTTTTATGAAGTTATCATCTCTACAACCATAGCTATCTACAATTGGTATCTACATACTCGACGATGCGACTACTCAAACGACGACTACAACTCTTTCAATAGAACACAGGTCAACAATTGAGGGGGAGCAACTGTCAGGCATTCAGAATCTTCGATGCCGAAAGTGCCAAGTTCACAAACTGGTGTCAAGACAAAAATACCAATCGTACATGTGGTGTCAATAGATGACTTCAGACGTGACGAGGCGACCAACATTTACCGATAACAACCATTTGATCTTATCATATGATGTTCTCATCAATCAGGTCCAACCTTGTCAATTCATTCTTATATGGTGAATATGTGATCATGTTACAAATCGGTATCATATCTCACAAATTAGTCTCATGAAGATTAAACGGACTTGCATGTTTCTTCCCAAAACCTTTGTTAAAACTTCATTAAATCAATTGATATTAAAAAAATCGATTGGGTTAATATATTTAATATGGGGGAGAAAATGTGATTTAGTATGGGAAATTATCACAAATGGTTTGACTTAATGTGATGGCTCATCCTGACATATGCGAAATGTTTTCGAATATCGAGGCATATGTTAAGGGGGAGCAAAATGGATTTGCTATATCAAAATGGATTTCATGGTGACATATACTTACACTAAACCCATTTATTTCACGACGATGAAGATTGTGGTGTCATAAGGATGGTAGGATATGTTAAAGTCCAATGATTCTTCTAAAACTAGAGGAATCTTCCCAAGGACATTCCATAGCTAGAAATAGTAGTCCTTAGGAAAGATGGGGAAATATTGTGAACGTAGCTGAATGACGACCAAGTACTTAAGTTAGCACTGGAAGAATTACAACAAGGTGCTAGTTATGACGTATTGGTAAGCATTGAAGGGGTTTAAGAATGAAAAAGAATTGTAAAGATAAAGGGTGTAAAGAAAGAAGCCCTCCTTACAAACTTAGGCAGAAACCGGGTCAATACATATGCTATTGAGATCATTTTTAATGATGCTCGATATTGAAGATAGACATCATGGACCCATTGATGCAGGCACAACCCATCCCAGCTAACTCAGATATCTCTCAAAAGTTATTTGTTTTAATCACACGGAGACAACACGTTATCTATCAATTTATTCACTCCGAATAAATATGTATTGAAATGGTGGCACTCCTCTCCAGCCTCCGATCACTAAAATCCAAAATGCACGATCGAGTCTACAACCATTTGAGATCATCAAATATCTCATTAGGACACACTTTCATAATTCCTTGCTTCTTCACACACTGTGAAAAGTAAGAAACATCTTAAGAGTCCTACGCAAAATCTTCATGATCTTGCCTGAACATCGGAGTAATACGAAAGTATTTACAATGAAGATGGAAATCCTTCTTGAGCGAACATTCAAAAGCTCATGGTAGGTGACTTGTGCGATTCTTTATGAATCAAACTTGTGATAACTGGAAAGCAACAGTTGTTTAATTCTTAATTGAATTTAAACACGTTCCAGGCCTCTACGCAATATCTTAGTGATCTTGCCAGAACACTCAGAGTGATACCTTAGTGTTTACAGTGATGAGTGGAAATCCTTCTAGTGTTAACCTTAAACAGCACTTGGTAGGTAACTTGCAAGATTCAATATGAATCAAGCTCGTGACAACTGAAAAGCAACGACGGTGCGATTCTTTAATGAATCAAACTTGTTCCAGGAATCGGAATTGACGGCTTCAATCATGCGGATAATTTTATCCAATTGATTCACTCTTTATGCTCGCAGTCAGCTTTGGACGGTCGAGTAAAGAGAACGGGTTTACCCGCGAAATCTTGTCAAGGAGATTTTTAATTAAATCTACTTGCCACAAGTACGATATTTTATATCGTCCAACGGTCTTCACCGACCGGAGGTAAAATGCTACCGAATTAGAATGAAATGTTCAAATCCATTTCGTTCGTGTCTACTTATGTTGCGGCATTTGAAGACGGTGGCGTTGCGGAATCCGAGAAGAAGTCGTCCTCGCATGCTTATACATTATGCACTTAATACTTCATCTAATTCAAGAAAGCCTAAAAGTAAAAGTCTTCCGCTGTATCAAACTTTGAAGCTTTCAAGAATTACAAAGGTATAAGTATGTGGGACGTGAGGTCACGAAGAGGCGAAGATCACAAGTGAAGTGATGTACAAGATCAAGGCAAGAGATTAATGCTCAAGATTGATATGAAAGATCACATCAACATGTTCACCAGAAATGAAAAAGAAAAGAAAGACAAAGACTACGAGCTCAAGACAAGCATAGTATGCTAGGTTTATTTTATTATTGTAACTTGGGTAACGCCCTTGTTTGGAGTGACCTCCCTTAGGGGGGTATTGTTGGAAATACGTTGTACGTATTAGAAAGGTTCGGTCACTCCAACAATAGTCTAAGTAATATCTCATAGTTTAGTTTATTTACAAAGTCCAAACCGAGCCCATGTGTTGTATGGGTCGGTGGCCCAACGTGTAAACCAAGCCCACTATGTGGACTTGGTATATAAACCCTCTACTTAGATGGAGAGGGTGTGGTTTTTCATACTTTTCACATAGTAACTTAATCTTTTATTTTCTCTCTCTAAAAGTGTGTGAAATCTACCATCTTTCTATCTCTTTCTCTCCCTAGAATATACATAGATTTACAATATCTTATAGAGAAACTTCCTGTGCTATGTCATGCCTGTCAGCTTGGCAAGCACGTGAAGCTTCCATTTGTTAGTTCCAGTACTTTGGTTTCTTCTGCTTTTGACATTGTTCACTCGGATTTGTGGACGTCTCCGCTTCCGAGCTTGTCTGGTTTTAAATACTATGTTTTGTTTCTAGACCATTATACACAATATGTATGGGTTTATCCTTTGGTTCGCAAGTCTGATGTTCTGTCTAAATTTTTGTTGTTTCGTTCGTTTGTTCGCACTCAATTTAAGTGTGACATCAAGTCTTTTAAGTGTTATCATGGTGGTGAGTTTGACAACCAAGCCTTTCATAAGCTGTTTGCTACCAATGGATTTGGTTCGCCAACTCCTCCTATTCTTCCTCCAACCGTGACACTTGCTCCTCCTGACCCAACCCCTATTATTACTCCAATTGTGACCCATGCACCAACTTCACCCACACCTGACATTAACCTAAATCCTACCTCCGCTCACCCCATGGTCACCCGGTTTCGTGTTGGGACAAATCGTCCTAATCCAAAGTATAATTGTCTTGTTTCCACTATATCACCGTTACCTAAGTCGTATAATGATGCGTTTCGTGATCCCCATTGGCACTCAGCTATGACAGATGAATATAATGCACTTATTGAAAATAACACTTGGATTTTGGTACCTAGACCAACAGATGTTAATGTTGTTCGTTGTTTATGGTTATATCGTCACAAGTATCTAGCTGATGGATCTCTGGGTCGGTATAAGGATCGCCTTGTGGCGAATGGTAGTACGCAGGTTGACGGTACTGATGTGAATGAGACTTTTAGTCCGGTAATTAACCAGGTACTATACAGACTGTTCTTAGTTTAGCTATTTCAAGGCATTGGCCCGTTCATCAGCTTGATGTTAAGAATGCTTTTCTTAATGGTGATTTGACGGAGACTGTTTATATGCATCAACCTCCTGGGTTTCGTGATTTCGTACACCCTGATTATGTATGTTTGTTACAACGATCTCTGTATGGTCTTAAGCAGGCACCTCGGGCATGGTTTCAGCGGTTTGCTACTTATATTACTCGTGTTGGATTTGGTCAAAGTCGATGTGATTCCTCCCTTTTTATTTATCGGAAAGGGAATGACATAGCTTTTCTTCTCCTATATATCGGTGATATTATTCTCACTGCTTCTTCTGAGGCTCTTTTGCGCAGGATTATTGATTCTTTATACTTGGAGTTTGATATGACAGATTTGGGATCTCTAAATTATTTTCTTGGTGTTTCTGTTACTCAGGATTCTTCTGGTATGTTTTTATGTCAGAAGAAATATGCTCTTGAGGTCCTTGAAAGGGCTCATATGGTTAATTGTAACTCCAGTCGGACGCTGGTTGATACTGAGTCCAAACTGGGTGTGGATGGTGCTCCTGTAGCTGATCCAACTTTATACAGAAGTCTTGCGGGTTCGTTACAGTATCTTACTTTTACCCATCCTGACATCTCTTATGCAGTTCAGCAGGTTTGTTTACATATGCATGATCCTCTGGAGCCTCATTTCTCGACTTTCAAACGGATTTTGTGGTATATTAGTGGTACTTTGGATTATGGGCTGCAGTTATTTGCATCCACTACTACCTCCTTAGTGGCATATTAGGATGTTAATTGGGCTAGCTGCCCTAGTACTCGTCGTTCCACGTCAGGTTATTGTGTTTTTCTTGGGAATAATCTGCTTTCATGTTCCTCTAAGCGTCAGGCAACTCTTTCTCGTTCCAGTGCTGAAGCAGAATATCATGGAGTTGCTAATGCAGTTGCTGAGACGTGTTGGTTACGTAATCTTTTACGTGAGTTGCACACACCATTGCCTTCCGCTACTCTTGTTTATTGTGATAATGTGAGTGCTGTTTATTTATCTTCATATCCGGTTCAACATCAACGTACAAAGCACATTGAGATTGATATTCATTGTGTTCGTGATTTGGTTGCTGCTGGGGATATTCGTGTTCTTCATGTGCCTTCTCGTTATCAATATGAGGATATTTTTACTAAAGGTTTACCATCAGCATTATTTGAGGAGTTTCGTACCAGTTTGAGTGTTCGGTGTGCTCCCGCTCCAATTGCGGGGAGTGTTAGTCGGTATTTATTATGGGCCCTAGCCCATTGTTTAGAATCTTCCTTTGTAAACTATATATACTCTTTTGGTTGTCGCATGAAACACACAGAATTCACAGTAACTTACAGATTTTTTTTAGCAAAATATGGAATTATTTTACCAACAGATATGATTTATATCAAATAAGTAATACAACAATACAATCTAGTATATCTGATATGTGATAAGACTACATTTGATAACCAACATATCTGATACATGACCAAATTCAAAGCCAATGTAGTTTTGAAGGTCCTCCATCCATCTAGCCATTTGCTATTAGCCGGTATGACCAATGCAAAATGCTAGGCAATCATAAAGAAAACCCTCCTCCTACTACATTTCCTATATCACGTCAAAAAAGATCAATTCGGTTACAATAAGTTTCAAATTTCCCAAATTCAAACAATTCATAAGAATGTCAATTCTAGTCAGTTGTTTCAGGATCACAAGTAGAAGGACGAAAAGCCAATGGACCCGATTCATAAACGACTGCTTCATAGTTCTTTCCATAGAACACCTTGTTCTCAAATCTTAGAGGTGACCCATAAATACCATTGTTGATATTTGACAAAAGGTTGCATGATTCAAGGGGTGATGACACAAGTTTCACATGGCAAGAATGTAAAGGATGGTCCAACAAATAATGGCTCATCTTGAAGTCCTTAAGCTCCGCGTAGAAGTAACCATTCTTATCCGTCTCAAATGCACTATAGTAGCTCACTCGCTTTTTGTGGTTTTTGCAAATAACGCTAACTTTGGCACCCAGGATTGTCTCTGCGTCGGTTAGAGACCATGATCCAAAGTATTTACAGCTCTGGCAGTACACTTTTCCTTCCACTACAACCGTGGCGGCTTTGTCTTGTTTGACAGGTACCTCATGGGCCGTGACGGCTGCTGCTAGTAAGGCCAATGGGAGGAGGATCGAGATGATGATCAAATGATTGTTTGCCATATTTTTTCTCGAGTGTTGTTAGAGATCGACCTTGCAGGCAATATGAATGTTTGTCTAATGAAAGACGACGAGGAATGTTGCATTATATATACAGTTGCTGAGACAAACTAACGTGGTGGCTACTAATAAAATTCGAACCAAATCTAAACTAAATCGTTTGTGTTATAAAAAATTAAGACTACGTGAAGGCCATTATTGATTTTTTTTTCTAATAATATTTCTATCATTTTTTAGATTTTGTTTGTGCGAATTTTTTCCAACAGCTAATTAAAAATTTGTATTAATGTATCTCTGCCCAAATAATGTTGTCCTAAGCTATCTCTGAATTGACGATGTATGGATTCCAAGACGTGAGTGGCACTTATTTGAAGTTTAGATTTTGCATGATTTGGATTTGATAAAGTCAATATCTACTTTCATTTGTTTATTTAGGCTTATCATGTGTAAGGTACATGTCCCATATAACCATGACCAAGCTGATGCTCCAGTACATAACACATACAACAAGCAGGATAAGTATCAAGTTTTTACTTTGGAACACATAAAAACATAGATAATAGTGAGCCCATTAATAAGCCTGGCCCATATGACTTACCAAACAACTGAATATCACTATTTTCACTTAGTAAGCCCATTAATAAAGAAACATCACCAATTGACTTTATACAGCATAATGTTCTTATAGAAAAAATGAGGATGTTATTTTTTTTTTTTTGAACTAAAATGAGGATGTTATTAAAGGAATGTTAAAATACCTAATATGACATCTGCCTCTCAGGGACTTATTATGATGTTTTATGTTACAGTTATAGTCCCTCGGTGACATTAGATTGACTTTGATAGCACAAGGACTTCTTTTATACACATGACAAAAATCTTCCAACTAATATAATGAAAAGAGACGGAGAAACTTAAGGTTGCAATATTGGACTAATATGCAACGGTCAACACTTGTTGCATAAACCCAGCCTACACTCTCATTTGAGAATATCTGGGTTGTTTTTTATTATGAAAAGATACTAGAATCATGGTGTATAATGATATATTTTGTAAATATATCAAAGATAATATATTAGGTAGGCTTATTTTAGTACACGATTGTTATAGCTGTTTTACCCTGTTTTACTCATGTACATGTATTATATAAGAGGCCTATTGGCTAGAGAATAAGATGAACATTCCTAAAACTTATTATGGTATCAGAGCGATAATTCTTTCATCATAATAAAACAATGGCCGAAGGAGATGATAATGGTGGAAAAAAGAATGGTGATGCTAGTGGAACAAAAACAGCATCCTGCTACTTTTTGTCATCAAACGATAACCCTGGAAACTTAATTACCCATGTTCAGCTTAAAGGGGAAAACTATGAAGACTGGTCTCGAGCGATAAGAACGGCACTTCGGGCAAAAAAAAACTCGTCTTTATTGATGGGACGATGAAGGAACCTGATGATATGTCTCCAGATCTTGAAGATTGGTGGACTGTAAATTCTATGCTTGTTGCATGGAACCAACTTTACGTTCCACAATCACTCACATGGAAAATGCAAATGACCATTGGGATGATATTAAGCAACGTTTCTCTATTGGCAACGGACCTAGGGTGCAACAATTAAAAGCAGATTTGGCAGAGTGCAAACAAAAAGGGCAGTCCATTGTTTCGTACTATGGAAGACTAAAGATGCTGTGGGATGAACTTGCCAATTATGACCAGATCCCAACTTGTAAATGTTCAGGTTGTAAGTGCGATCTTACAATCAAACTCCAAAAGAAACGTGAAGAAGAAAAAGTACATCAATTTTCTATGGGTTTAGATGTGAAAGCTTATGGAACTCTTCGTTCAAATGTGTTAAGTACTGAACCACTTCCATCCTTGAATAGGATATATGCCATGACCATTCAAGAAGAGCGGGTTCAGGATGCCACACAAGTGAAAGATGAACGAGATCCGGTGAGTTTTGCGGTTCATGCAAATCTTGGAAAACGAACTGCTATTGGATTTGAGGCAAAAGACCGCACTATTACTTGTTCAGAGTGTAACCGAACAGGTCACACTTCAGAGAGTTGTTTCGAGATCATTGGTTATCCAGAATGGTGGGGTGATAGACCTAAGACGACCGGACGTGGAGCTGGAAAAAGTCGAGGAGGATCTAAAAGTTATGGCGCCGGAGGTCGAGGACGAAACATGGGCGCTAGGGCTAATGTTGTAAAAGCACCACATGTTGGCGCACTCAAGAAACTAACATAGACAAGGCTGGAATTAGAGCATTAAGTGAACATCAGTGGAATGTGCTTGTTAACCTTTTGAATTATCACAAAACGGTAACGAGAAATTGACAGGTAATCAAAACTATTTCTCATTTATAATTGACTCGGGTGCATCTCACCATATGGCGCGGTCACTTGATTATTTCACGGAGTTACATGGCATACTGAAATGTATGGTCGATATGCCTAATGGAGAGGTGGCATCAACATCGAAAGAAGGAACAATTTCATTTGGGGGAAACTTAAGACTGAAAAACGTTTTATACATTCCTAGTTTGACTTGCAATTTGATTTCAGTGCCAAAATTGCTTGACGATTCAAATTGTAATGTTATATTTACTCCCAAGTTTTGTTACTTTCAGAACCGCACTTCGAGGATGGGGATTGGAGCGAGTGAGCGACGCGAGGGGCTTTTCTTTCTTATAGGAGTGGCACCGGTTAGAGCTTACAAAATAAGTGGTATTACAAATTATGATTTATGGCATCAAAGAATATGACATCCTTCTAGTAAAATAATTTATTTGCTTCCTAAGTTTAATAATGATACTAGCATTGATGTTAGTTTGAAGAAGAAAGCTTGTGATATATGTTTTCAAGCAAAACAAACTCGAGAAAGTTTTACTATAAGTCATAATAAAGCTACTGATTGTTTTGAGTTAATTCACTGTGATTTATGAGGTCCTTATAGGACCTCCACATCTTGTGGTGCCCGTTATTTTTTTACTATTGTAGACGATTTTTCTCGAGGTGTTTGGGTATATTTGTTGAATTCAAAATATGAGATACAACATAGGCTTCGTAATTTTATTGCTATGGTTAGTCGTCAATTTAAGAAGGATGTGGAAATTGTTACGAGCGATAATGGAATCGAATTTACTTGCTTAAAATCTTATTTTTCTGAACATGGTATGATACATCAGACTTCGTGTCCTGGTACACCCCAACAAAATGGGCGTGTTGAGAGAAAATGTAACACCCCATTTTGGAAATGGAAATATCACAGTAGTTATGGCGTGTCATCAAAGCATACAAGGTAAAATGTCTAAACATTACTTGACCATAAAAAGGAAAATACCGGAATCAAACATCGGTAGTCCAAAAGTAAATCTCATCACACACAAACATAGTATTATAAAGGAAAGGACTAAACAATGTCCAAAGCATAAGTATCATAAGAAAGGAAATGCATAATGTAAAGAAGGCTAGACAGCTTCCAGTCCATATGCACGTACTCTTAGTGTCTACGAGCGTCCCTGAGTACCTGCCGTTTTGGGAACATAGAAAAGGAAAACGGCTGAGCAAATACGCTCAGTGCACGGATGTACAATAAAGCATGAATAGAATAAGCATATAACATAATAACAGCGGAAGAAAACTAAGTCCCGAGTAACCTGGTTAAATCTTAATAAAACTGGTTTTATAGTTTGAAAGTCTTATGTTTATCTTATAAAAACTGTTTGTCATATTTTACCATTAGCCAATATAGGTCATGAAAATCCACCGTGCATGAATAATTGGAGGGGTGACCTCATCATGCAAATTAGAGGGGCTGCCTCTAATTTAATATACTGGTTTATGGGTAGGAGGGATCAGCTCCTTGTGAAGGATGCAAGGCACACACCACATTCACCATGTAATCCTGAATAAAAACATGTAACTAGGATGCACCCATACGCCCCACATGATAAATATAAATAAATGGCCAAAAGCTGAAGGGACGCCACGAGCAATCACTCCGCCGTGGTGAAGTCATAACATCAGTGCCTCTAATGTTATGGTTATGGTACCTCCATAACTAGGTGAAACTGGTCATGCATGTATATGGCTATAGGTAATCTTAATTAAACATAAGCAATCAAACTCATAACTTATACTACGGGAAAATAGTTGGTTGCATACGGGGAATCCTAATAAGGAAAGAATGTCCATACTGAAAGGACGTGAATCCGTACCTTATGTCCAGTGAATGAGAAAGACGAACTGCGAGAATCCTACTTCCGAATCACTAGTGCTACATAAATACGTACATGAATAAGTATCTGCTTACTAAATACATAGCTGGTTTTATGTCATGTCTTAGCTTATTTTATGTGTTCTTACTATGTTTTACTGTTTTAAAGCCTTAAACTATATCAAATCTTATATTCTGTTTAATCTGATTAAGTATTTCTGGTATTTCATGTGTTATTATACTTACTGTGTAATAATAAGTAACTTTCCAAAAATAGCAGGTTTCCTAAAATAGAAAGTTTCCAAAAATAGAAAGTTTCTAAAAATAGAAAGTTTCCAAAAACAGAAAGTTACCAAAAATAGAAAGTTTCCAAAAATAGAAAGTTTCCAAAAATAGAAAGTTTCCAAAAATAGATTTACTGCTTAAAATAGATAAGTTTCTAAAATAGAAAGTTCCCATAAATAGATTAGCTGCCTTAATTAAATAAGTTTCCATAAAAAGATTAGCTGCCTGAAATAAATAAGTTTCTAAAAATAGCTGGCTTCCATAAATAGATTAGCTGCCTTATTTAATTAAGTTTCTAAAAATAGAAAGTTTTTATAATTAGAAATAAGCTGGTTAAATAAGCTAAGTATATAAGCCTAAGTGTTTTTCATGATTATTTTCTAAGTCATATGGTATAATGTATAGTTTAATAATTATTTCATGTAATTTAATTAAACTATAGGTTATAATATTTAATTAAAGTATAACATGTTTTTAATTAAATAAGTTAAATACTTAAGTTAAAATATGTATTATTATAGATTAATAATACAACCTAAGTCATGTTAATTAATTAATTAAATCCATGGTTTTTAAAATAATTAATTAATTATAAGTCTTAAAAATATAAATACTTAGGTTAAAATAATTTCATGATCATTAATAATTAAATAACCTAAGTCATGTTATTAAATTAATCACATCATTTATTAATTTAATTTTTACATAAGTTCATAACATAAAAAAAAACTAACATACACCATGAACCGGATCTAGGCTAAAAAAACATGAACCAGACATGAATCGACACCGTACCCCGAACCAACTCGGGGTACCCCGTTTTTCCCTTGCTGTCGTGGGACCCACACGCACCAAACAAGACCATATGATCTTGGTGGTCGGCTTGGCAAACCGAAACCCCTTCGGGTTCGGTTGCAGCCTGCGGCCAAAACAAACATCCCTTAAAAACAACCCTTTGATTTAATTTAACACCAAAACATGTTAGATCTATGATTAATTATTATGTTTTTATAAAAACATCACATGTTCATAATTAATAAAAAGATTAAATTAAAAGAAAAGGTTTAAAAAGGTTTTACCGAATTCGTGGATCAAGAGAGCGAAGAACAAACACGATCAATCACCAAATCTTCAAGATCAAAGATCAAAAATCACCTTGTATGGTGGTTTTAGGGTGGCGGCACAAAGAACAAGGAAGAAGGAGGGTTTTAGGTTTTTCTTGAAATCTTCTGTGAAGTTATTTTGTGTAGTGTAAAAAGTAAAAACCCCCTTTAGTAAATTTGACAAATGGGCTTGGCCCATTTGTCCTTGTTTGGCCGCGGGTAGGGACCCCACTTGGGGTACCCGTACCTTTTTCCGTGTCTCGTTATTTAGTTACTCGTTTGTGATTATTTACGTTCGTGTTTTAAATGTTCTCGTTACGTAAATACCGTGATCTAATATATTTAATTACGCTCGTAATAAATATATATACGTAATTAATAATAGTTCGTGTTTAATTACGTTCATGATTTCATGATCGCATGTTCGTGATTAATTATTGTTAAATAACTATTACGTGATCGTGCATAGTAAATACTTATCGTGTTCTAACACGTACGTAATACGTAAACTCCTAACACGTAATCGTAATCATGCTATATTAGGAAAGTTTTAACTAGTACGTACGATCCTAAGGGTACTATGCATGGTAAAAGCGTGCGGGTTTTACAACTCTTCCCCCCTAAAAAGAATAATTCGTCCCCGAATTATAGATAAAGTAAACTGGAAAAGAAGAACATACCCGAATTCAAAATATGAAATGAGGGTAAGAAGCCCGGATAGACTCCTCCGTTTCCCAAGTGGCTTCCCGCTCGGTATGATCCCTCCATAGAATTTTGACGAATGGAATCGTCTTCTTTCTCATGACTCGTTCTTGTCTGTCAAGAACTCGTTCGGGTTCTTCTATAAAAGTGAGATCTTCACGTATCTGTTCCAGTGGATACTGAACCATGTGAAGGGGATGATACTGGTACCCTCTGAGTAAGGACACATGAAACACATTGTGCACATGCGAAAGCTGCGGATGTAACGCCAATCGGTAAGATACTTCACCGACTCGTTCAATGATATCAAACGGTCCGATGAAACGAGGACTGAGCTTCCCTTTAATCCCGAAGCGTCTAACACCACGTGCCGGCGAAACCTTAAGGAAGACGTGATCTCCTACGTTAAAGTGTAAATCCCTACGATGCTTATCGGCGTAACTCTTCCGATGTGACCGTGCCTCCTGAATCTTCTGCTTAGCTACTGCGATCTTATCATTTGTCATCTCTATGATTTCCGGTCCTTCGAGTGTTCGCTCGTCAACCTGGTCCCAGCAGATTGGGGCGCGACACTTTCTGCCATACAACATCTCAAATGGGGCACATTTGATGCTTGCGTGCCAGCTGTTGTTGTATGCAAACTCCACCAAACAAATGTATTCGTCCCAATCACCCGTCCATTCCAACGCACATGACCTCAACATATCTTCCAATGTCTGAATGGTTCGCTCCGACTGTCCGTCCGTTTGAGGATGAAAAGCCGTGCTAAGCTTAAGTTGTGTACCCCAAGCTTTCTACAGACTTTTCCAAAAGCGAGAAGTGAATCGAGGATCTCTAGCTGAGACGATGCTGGATGGTGCACCGTGGAGTCACATGATCTCTCGTCTATACGTATCTGCGAGTTTACTTACCGGATCTTCCTTGCGGATCGGTAAGAAATGAGCCGATTTGGTAAGTCGATCAACGATAACCCAAATTGCATCGTGCTTCTTTTTGGTAGGCGGAAGACCGGTAACAAAATCCATGGTGATTTTATCCCACTTCCACTCTGGAATATCTAACGGTTGAAGGAGACTGCCAGATCGCTGATGCTCGATCTTAACCTGCTGGCAGGTAAGACATTTGGAGACGTAAGTGGCCACATCCTGTTTCATACCACTCCACCAAAAGTACTGCTTGATGTCATGGTACATCTTAGTCGAACCATGATGTATAGAGAATGGGGAGCTATGAGATTCAGCTAACAAAGCTTCCCAGAGTTCTTGGTCATCAGGAACACAAAGTCTAGTGCCCTGCCATACGATACCATCTGCATCTACTCTGAATTCTGTCTGCTTCTCCAAATTCTGCACTATCGCCCAGATTTCTCCGTCATCCTTCTGAGCTTCCTTGATCTTAGATAGTAACTCGGGTTCTACTCTAAGATTAGCCCAGTAACCGTGCTGTCCACGTACCATGATCTTGATGTCTAGTCGCTCCAAGTCTTTGATGACTTCCTCTTCGATTTTAATGTCGTTCATCATTCTAGACTTCCTGCTAAGAGCATCTGCTACTACATTTGCCTTTCCGGGATGATACTGTAGATTAATATCATAATCCTTCAACAGCTCTAACCATCTCCTCTGCCTCATGTTCAATTCACGCTGAGTGAAGATATACTTCAAGCTCTTGTGGTCCGTGAAAATGTCACATGATTATCCATATAAGTAGTGCCTATATATCTTCAATGCAAACACGACTGCAGCAAGTTCCAGATCGTGCGTGGGGTAATTTTCTTCATAAGGCTTAAGCTGCCGTGAAGCGTACGCGATCACTTTCCCATGTTGCATGAGAACACAGCCAAGTCCCTTCCCCGATGCATCGCTGTAGATTTGAAATCCACCCGTACCAGATGGTAGAGTAAGAATGGGTGCAGATACTAGCTTCTGCTTCAGGTCTTCAAAGCTCTTCTCTCGATCTTCAGTCCAGACGAATTTCTCCCCTTTCCGCATAAGTTTGGTCAATGGTAGTGCTAGGCGGGAAAATTTCTCTACGAACCTACGGTAATAGCCAGCTAAGCCTAAGAAACTGCGGACTTCCGTCGCTGATGTCGGCCTTGGCCAATTTGTTATGGCCTCAACCTTCGCTGGATCCATAGTGATTCCTTCTGCTGATACAATGTGACCTAAGAATGCCACCTTGTTTAACCAGAACTCACACTTGGAGAATTTAGCATACAGCTGCTTCTGGCGAAGAATCTGTAGTACTGTACGAAGATGGTCTTCGTGTTCCTCCTTGGACTTTGAGAAAATCATGATGTCATCGATGAAAACAATGACGAATTTATCCAGAAATTCATGGAAGATTCTGTTCATCAGATCCATGAACACTGCTAGAGCATTTGTCAGGCCAAATGGCATAACTACAAACTCGTAGTGGCCATAACGAGTAAGAAAGGCAGTCTTAGCTATATCCTGCTCCTTGACCCGTAGCTGATGATAGCCTGACCTAAGATCAATCTTGGAGAAGTGTTTGGCCCCTTGGAGTTGGTCAAACAGATCGTCAATGCGTGGCAGTGGATACCTATTCCGAATGGTAATCTTGTTGAGCTCGCGATAGTCTATGCAAAGACGCATACTGTCGTCCTTCTTCTTAACAAACAAGACCGGTGTGCCCCATGGAGATGCGATCGGTCGAATGAAACCTCGTTTAAGAAGTTCTTGCAGTTGATCCTTCAGCTCCTTCAGCTCTATGGGAGCCATGCGATAAGGAGCCTTGGAGATTGGTTCAGCTCCTGGAATCAGCTCGATACTGAATTCCACTTCTCGTGCAGGTGGTATGCCCAGAAGTTCTGTTGGAAACACGTCTTGGAATTCGGACACTATTGGTTGATCCTGAATCGATGGAGATCCAGCATCCATGTCGTGAACCGTAGCTAGATAACCCTCGCAGCCATGTGACAGTAATGCACGCGCTTGCAGGGTGGATATGACTTGTACAGACCGTCCGGGTACGAACCCATTATGAATGTACTCTGGTGCATTGACATCACCGAAGATAACTCGATATGAATGGCAGTCTATGGTAGCATGATACTTGGATAGCCAATCCATGCCCAAAATCATGTCGAAGTCATTCATGTCCAGCGGAAGTGCGTCGACAGGTCGAACCTTATCATCAAATTCTAGGGGAAGACTCTTGTATACATGGGTGATTAATACAGAGTCCCTCAAAGGCGTGGAAATAGTAAGCCTATTTTCTAGTGGCAAGGGAGGCATCCTAATGTTCTTAGCATAAGCAGTAGAAATAACCGAGTGAGTAGCACCCGTATCGAAAAGAACACATGCAGCGCGACCATACATATACAAGATTCCAGTGATGGTACCTGTAGACTTGTTGGCCTGGTCTCGAGATGTCGTGTAGACACGCCCGGCAGTAGGAGGCGGCTTGGTATCAGCATGTCCCGATGTACCCTCCATCTCGCCCTTACGGCAATCCTTCATAATATGGCCAGGAAGACCACACTTGAAGCACGCATCAGTATTACGGCGACATGGTCCTGGATGCCTACGGTGGCAAGTAGAGCAAAGAGGATGAGTGTATCCTCTAGCAGGTGCTCTGGCTGGCTGAGGACCTGATAATACATTTTACATAAGACATGATAATTGGGTACAAAGGATGAAGCGGATAATCATAAGATTAAATACCAGTGATAGCTGGACGGCTAGGCTGCGAACCTCTCTGGTTCTGGTCCCTACCGTTTCCATGGTTCCTGGTAGAAGTTTGATAAAGTGTCAGAATATGAGTTATAACATAAAACATAAGGAATTCCGTAAGTATTAGGACCTGCTGTTGTTGGAGTGCCCGACGTTGTTACGGTAATTGTCATTACCGCCACGCCTATCCGTAGCAGAACGGTCGTTAGTCTGACCGTTTCCCTTGGGCTGATGAGGCTGCTGCTGAGTAGCCGGCTGAGACCGGTCCCTAGTTTTCTGCCTGGAAGATACAGTTAAAGAGATGAATAATTGACATATGGGAAGTATACGGATTGGTCACCGCTTGAATACGAATGTTTACCTCTTGTCGGGTCTTTCAGCTTCCCCGAACTCATCCCTCTCCTGCAGCATCTCCAGTTTTCGTGCTGCATCGGCCACTTGTGCTACAGTGTTGAATGTAGCGCACACCAGATTGTTTGCGACCGATGTGCGAAGAGCCCATCTGAAGTGATGTGCCTGCTCTTCAGGAGTACCTGCTGCCGCACCAAGGAAACCAGCCAAGCGAAGAAAGCGCTGCATAAACTCGTTGTTATTCTCCCCAGCTCTCTGTCGGATCCCATTGTACTCTCTCTTGAGCTTGTCCTGCTCAGCCTTGGGAAAGAACTGCTCCATCACCCTGTCCTTGAGCTGAGCCCAAGTCAAACCAGCAACCCACTCATCACCACCTTCAGATTGCATCAATGCTAACCACCAGTTGAGTTCATCGCCTTCAAACCGATAGCATGCCAACCTCGCCTTGTATGCGGGGTCACAGCCCATAGCGTTGAAAATCTTCTCGATGTGAGCCAACCAGCTTTCAGCATCGCTAGGGCTATCTGTCTTCTCAAAAGCTCGAGGGCGGAGCTTGTTGAATCTCTCCAACCATACTGCTAATGTCACTGGAGGAGGAGGAGGAGGTGGCTGATTGTGCTTCTGATTGTTGGCAGCTTCAACTTCAGCCCGGATGTCATTCCTCAGTTGAGGAAGCAAGGCTTGCATGGCACCCTGAATTGCAGCATTGAGCTACTCCTGTTCGCGTGTGAGAACCATCTGACAGTATAACATAAAACATAATGGTTAAACAGTTTAAAACATAAAATATAAATCTATACATGAAAAAAAATTATACTAAAATTTCACGAGAAAAATTTTATGCAATAAAATTTTGTGTATGAATGCATGATGCAGTTTTATGAAAACTTTTGTATGCTCGAGAGTGAACGCCTCTGGTCATTTCACCCAAAACAAAAGACATAGCGAGGGGACGCCTATGGGTCGGTCCCAAATCTAAAAGTTTTGATAAAACACATGCGACTAAATAGGGCCAGTCCTGTACCAACCATTACTTAGTCAAAAACCCTGCAACAATGACATGTGTATGTATGCTTAAAAATGATGAATGCATGAAAACAACTGTCAGTTCTAGGAAGACCATAGTGACTACCCACTAATCACAGGTCATATTTGAGAGCCTACAGGTCGAAGCCTTGGCTCTGATACCATAATTGTAACACCTCATTTTGGAAATGGAAATATCACAGTAATTATGGCGTGTCATCAAAGCATACAATGTAAAATGTCTAAACATTACTTGACCATAAAAAGGAAAATACCGGAATCAAACATCGGTAGTCCAAAAGTAAATCTCATCACACACAAACATAGTATTATAAAGGAAAGGACTAAACAATGTCCAAAGCATAAGTATCATAAGAAAGGAAATGCATAATGTAAAGAAGGCTAGACAGCTTCCAGTCCATATGCACGTACTCTTAGTGTCTACGAGCGTCCCTGAGTACCTGCCGTTTTGGGAACATAGAAAAGGAAAACGGCTGAGCAAATACGCTCAGTGCACGGATGTACAATAAAGCATGAATAGAATAAGCATATAACATAATAACAGCGGAAGAAAACTAAGTCCCGAGTAACCTGGTTAAATCTTAATAAAACTGGTTTTATAGTTTGAAAGTCTTATGTTTATCTTATAAAAACTGTTTGTCATATTTTACCATTAGCCAATATAAGTCATGAAAATCCACCGTGCATGAATAATTGGAGGGGTGACCTCATCATGCAAATTAGAGGGGCTGCCTCTAATTTAATATACTGGTTTATGGGTAGGAGGGATCAGCTCCTTGTGAAGGATGCAAGGCACACACCACATTCACCATGTAATCCTGAATAAAAACATGTAACTAGGATGCACCCATACGCCCCACATGATAAATATAAATAAATGGCCAAAAGCTGAAGGGACGCCACGAGCAATCACTCCGCCGTGGTGAAGTCATAACATCAGTGCCTCTAATGTTATGGTTATGGTACCTCCATAACTAGGTGAAACTGGTCATGCATGTATATGGCTATAGGTAATCTTAATTAAACATAAGTAATCAAACTCATAACTTATACTACGGGAAAACAGTTGGCTGCATACGGGGAATCCTAATAAGGAAAGAATGTCCATACTGAAAGGACGGGAATCCGTGCCTTATGTCCAGTGAACGAGAAAGACGAACTGCGAGAATCCTACTTCTGAATCACTAGTGCTACATAAATACGTACATGAATAAGTATCTGCTTACTAAATACATAGCTGGTTTTATGTCATGTCTTAGCTTATTTTATGTGTTCTTACTATGTTTTACTGTTTTAAAGCTTTAAACTGTATCAAATCTTATATTCTATTTAATCTGATTAAGTATTTCTGGTATTTCATGTGTTATTATACTTACTGTGTAATAATAAGTAACTTTCCAAAAATAGCAGGTTTCCTAAAATAGAAAGTTTCCAAAAATAGAAATTTTCCAAAAATAGAAAGTTTCCAATAATAGAAAGTTTCCAAAAATAGAAAGTTTCCAAAAATAGAAAGTTTCCAAAAATAGAAAGTTACCAAAAATAGAAAGTTTCCAAAAATAGAAAGTTTCCAAAAATAGAAAGTTTTCAAAAATAGAAAGTTTCCAAAAATAGATTTACTGCTTAAAATAGATAAGTTTCTAAAAATAGAAAGTTTCCATAAATAGATTAGTTGCCTTAATTAAATAAGTTTCCATAAATAGATTAGCTGCCTGAAATAAATAAGTTTCTAAAAATAGCTGGTTTCCATAAATAGATTAGCTGCCTTATTTAATTAAGTTTCTAAAAATAGAAAGTTTCCATAATTAGAAATAAGCTGGTTAAATAAGCTAAGTATATAAGCCTAAGTGTTTTTCATGATTATTTTCTAAGTCATATGGTATAATGTATAGTTTAATAATTATTTCATGTAATTTAATTAAACTATAGGTTATAATATTTAATTAAAGTATAACATGTTTTTAATTAAATAAGTTAAATACTTAGGTTAAAATATGTATTATTATATAATAATATAACCTAAGTCATGTTAATTAATTAATTATATCCATGGTTTTTAAAATAATTAATTAATTATAAGTCTTAAAAATATAAATACTTAGGTTAAAATAATTTCATGATCATTAATAATTAAATAACCTAAGTCATGTTATTAAATTAATCACATCATTTATTAATTTAATTTTTACATAAGTTCATAACATAAAAAAAAACTAACATACACCATGAACCGGATCTAGGCTAAAAAAACATGAACCGGACATGAATCGACACCGTACCCCGAACCAACTCGGGGTACCCCTTTTTTCCCTTGCTGCCGTGGGACCCACACACACCAACCAAGACCATATGGTCTTGGTGGTGGTCGGCTTGGCAAACCGAAACCCCTTCGGGTTCGGTTGCAGCCTGCGGCCAAAATAAACATCCCTTAAAAACAACCCTTTGATTTAATTTAACACCAAAACATGTTAGATCTATGATTAATTATTATGTTCTTATAAAAACATCACATGTTCATAATTAATAAAAAGATTAAATTAAAAGAAAAGGTTTAAAAAGGTTTTACCGAATTCGTGGATCAAGAGAGCAAAGAACAAACACGATCAATCACCAAATCTTCAAGATCAAAGATCAAAAATCACCTTGTATGGTGGTTTTAGGGTGGCGGCACAAAGAACAAGGAAGAAGTAGGGTTTTAGGTTTTTCTTGAAATCTTCTGTGAAGTTATTTTGTGTAATGTAAAAAGTAAAAACCCCCTTTAGTAAATTTGACAAATGGGCTTGACCAATTTGTCCTTATTTGGCCGCGGGTAGGGACCCCACTTGGGGTACCCGTACCTTTTTCCGTGTCTCGTTATTTAGTTACTCGTTTGTGATTATTTACGTTCGTGTTTTAATTGTTCTCGTTACGTAAATACCGTGATCTAATATATTTAATTACGCTCGTAATAAATATATATACGTAATTAATAATAGTTCGTGTTTAATTACGTTCATGATTTCATGATCGTATGTTCGTGATTAATTATTGTTAAATAACTATTACGTGATCGTGCATAGTAAATACTTATCGTGTTCTAACACGTACGTAATACGTAAACTCCTAACACGTAATCGTAATCATGCTATATTAGAAAAGTTTTAACTAGTACGTACGATCCTAAGGGTACTATGCATGGTAAAAGCATGCGGGTTTTACAGAAAACATCGCCATATACTGAATGTGGCAAGAGCGTTACGTTTTCAAGCAAACTTACCTATAGATTTTTGGGGGGAATGTGTTTTGACAGCCGGGTACTTGATTAATAGAACACCTTCGATGCTCTAGGAAGGAAAAACACCTTATGAGATCCTATTTAGTCAGCCCCCATCGTATAATAATATTCGACTTTTTGGTTGTCTTTGTTTTGCATATAAACAAAATCGAGGATAATGATGAATTTGCAAGTCGAAGTAGGCGTTGTATTTTTGTTGGTTATCCATATGCAAAAAAAGGTTGGAGATTGTATGATGTTGAAAGTGGGGATTTCTTTGTGTCCAGAGATGTTGTTTTTATGGAAAATGAATTTCCATTTAAAACTATTGATGATATAAAAGCTCATTCCACTGATGTGATGATAAGTGATTCATTATATGTTGATGATGAAGTACATCAGATCGATGTAGAAAGTCAATCTCCCCATAGTCCTTCTAGTAATAGTGAAGATGTTGAAATTTCAGAAATTAATCGACATGTGAATGATACAGAAAGTGAGGACGTGAGGAGGGGAAATAATCCTGATTCAAATCATACAAGTGAAGAACAACTAGGTTGTGGAAAGAGACAACGACAACCTTCCACTCGTTTGAAGGACTTCGTGACTCACACCACTCATTTAAGCCACTCTGCAGCGCTACCGCTTCACTCGCCATCTTCAGGTACGCCCTATCCTATAGCGCATTATGTGAGTTCTGATAAGTTTTCTCTTCGTCATCGATGTTTCTTAGCAGCTATTACAGCGGAAAGTGATCCCAACACTTTTGCGTAAGCTATTAATGATGAACGTTGGAGGGTCGCTATGCAAAAGGAAATCGAGGCCCTTGAAAATAATGGCACGTGGACTATAATAGATTTGACACCTGGAAAGAAAGTTATCGGTTGCAAATGGGTTTATAAAACAAAATATAATTCTGATGGGACTATTGGATGACACAAGGCTCGATTGGTCATTCTTGGAAACAAGCAAGTAGAAGGGATCGATTATAACGAAACATTTGCACCCGTTGCAAAAATGGTGACAGTTTGAACTTTTTTAGCCATGGCAGCTACAAAAAATTGGGAATTACATCAAATGGATGTTCACAATGCGTTTTTGCACGGTGACTTAAACGAAGAAGTTTACATGAAAATTCCTCTTGGATTTTCTTCTCAAAGATCAGGTAAGGTTTGTCGTTTACGCAAGTCTTTATATGGTTTGAGACAAGCTCAACGAAATTGGTTCGCTAAGTTGGCAATGGTTTTAAAAAGTTACGGGTTTGTCCAGTTGCTTTCTGACTATTCCTTGTTTACTCTTCAAAGAGGTGATACCCACTTAAATGTGTTGGTTTATGTCGATGATCTCATTATCTCCGAAAATAATAGTAACGAAGTGACCACATTTAAAGCATATCTGAGTTAGTGTTTTCATATGAAGGACTTGGGTGTTCTTAAATATTTTTTTTGGGTATCGAAGTTGCTCGAAATTCAGAAGGTATTTTTTTATGAAAACTTAAGTATGCATAGATATTGTTTCTAAGGCGGGTCTATTGGGAGCTAAGCCGGCTAATATTCCTATGGATCAACATCATCGTTTGGGACTAGCTGATGGTGAGGAAATGAGAGACTCGAGCGCTACAGGCGTCTTGTGAGACGTTTAATTTATTTAACCATCACAAGACCTGAGCTTTCTTATTGTGTTCATGTTCTTTCATAGTTTATGCAACATCCGCGTGAAGAACATTGGCAAGCTACTGTACGTGTAGTTCGTTATCTTAAAGACAATCCCGGACAAGGTATTTTGCTTCGTGTTGAATGATCTTCGATTATATGGTTATTGTGATTCCGATTGGGCTAGGTGCCCCGTGACCCGACATTCTCTCACCGGCTATTTTGTTCTATTGGGAAACTCACCCATTTCCTGGAAGACGAAGAAGCAATACACTGTGTCACGGTATTCAAGTGAAGCCGAATACAGGTCGATGGCTACTACAACATGCGAACTTAAATGGTTAAAAGGACTGTTGAATTCTCTTGGTGTCCCACATCCAGAATCTATGCGTCTCTTCTGTGATAATCAAGCGACTTTACACATCGTTGCTAATCCCGTCTTTCATGAACGCACCAAGCATATCGAGGTTGATTGTCACTTTTTGCGTGATGAAATTACGTCTGGTAATCTTGCTCTTTCCTAGGTGCATACTTCAACGCAACTTGATGATATATTTACAAAGGCACTTGGAACCCAACAATTTCACGACATTCTTAGCAAGTTGGGCATTCATAATTCACATGCTCCAACTTGAGGGAGGGTATTAGGAAAGGATACTAGAATTATGGTGTTTAATGATATATTTTGTAAATATATCAAAGATAATATTTTAGGTAGGCTTATTTTAGTACACGATTGTGTATAGCTGTTTTACCCCTGTTTTACCCATGTACATGTATTATATAAGAGGCCTATTGGTTAGAGAATAAGATGAACATTCTTAAAACTTATTATTTTTCATCTATGTGTTTCTTGGATTCTCTCTCATGTTTTATAAATATGTAACTCATATCGATTTTTTAAAATTATTATCAAGTTAGATAATAGTATCACACCAGAGTAGTTGTGGTGATCTCTTTTTTTTGTCTTAGTAGTTAGTCTCGATTTTAATAAAAGATTTTGATTCTTGTTTATAAACTGGTTTAAAACTATTGGATCTTGATTTTTTAAACTTATCGGGTTATCGGTTTGTGACAACAGATTAGGACGAAGTCTTCATGGACATTTCTTGAGTAAGACTTATGCAGGGCTTCAAATTTTGAATATTATAGCATTTTTAAGAATATTTATCACGTAAAATTGTGTGAGTTTGGTAAGGGGTGTTTTTTTAGTTTATATAGTGGGCTTATAAACTTATTAGTTTATATAAGCTTATAAGCCGAAACCAAGTGTTTGGTTAAGCTTATATAAGTAGGCTTATAAGCTTATAAAAGGGAGTTTTGGTAAGCCAAAAATTTGAGGCTTTTATAACAAAAGGTGGACTTATATAACTATTACATATAAAAAGATTTTTATACCCCCATTTAATAACTACATAATTTAATATTCATATTTTTTTGTCATTTTACTTTATAATTTTATAAGCCTAACCAAACACTTAAAATACGCTTATAAGCTTATGATATATAAACCATAGATAGCTTATATAATATAAGCCTAAGCCTTACTTATAAGCTTAACCAAACACCTCCTAAATATCAACACTCATCTTAAAGGATACAAGTAGTCCTTTAAGTCTTAACCAACCATCAGCTGATCCATTAATGTTCCATATTTGTTGAGCAAAATACAGAAACGTTTCAATGAAGTAAGCACCCATAGACTAAGAGCAAACGGTGTCACGGCGTGGCACGCTCGCCGCTCCGACGTGGTACTCTCACCAGGCCTCGTCGTGACAACGTCCCAACCCTCGCCGCTCCCCATTCGCCAAACTTCAACGAGAGGAAAAAGAGAAAAACTTGGCCCCACCTGTAAAACAACCGTTAGGCAACGGTTTAAAAAAAAATTATTTTTTTATAACCTTTTTTTTTATAAATACCACTTATTTTTATCTTAAAACACACACACA
Organism: Glebionis coronaria; assembly: GCA_025667525.1. Classification (NCBI taxonomy): domain Eukaryota; kingdom Viridiplantae; phylum Streptophyta; class Magnoliopsida; order Asterales; family Asteraceae; genus Glebionis; species Glebionis coronaria. The sequence goes on along the minus strand of JANFOE010000322.1, from coordinate 1,094,246 downwards.
CAACAAACACTTTCAATCAAATCTTTTCACAAAAACTTTCAATCAAGCTTTCAAAAAAATGAGTAGCTCGTCTGATTATTCCAATCCGTCCGATCTCGAAGATATGGAAGAATACGAAATGGTGATGCAGATTAACGAAGATGAAGAAGATGAAGTTCAGCAGCATCGTAGATACATTTGGCGTGAACGTGAAGTCGCCGAACAACGTTTAATGGAAGATTATTTTAGTCCAAATCCGAAATATACGGAGGAAACGTTCAGAAAACGATATCGCATGAGACGGGAACTATTTTTGGAAATAGTTGAAGGTATTGAAACTTATTGTGCAACAAATAATCCTTTACCCAAGCATTTTCACTTTTTTACTATTCGATATGATGCTACGGGTATGAAAAGTATGAGTGTCATCTTGAAATGCACATCCGCCCTTCGCCAATTGGCAAACGCCACAGTGGCGGATGGGGTAGATGAGTACTTGCAAATGGGGGAACATTGTGCGCGTGATTGTCTGGACTTTTTTTGTATGTGTGTCATAGATTTGTATCAGCCCGAGTTTTAAAGAAAGCTTAACCCAACTGACATTCAAAGGTTGTACAACGCACATAATACGATTCATGAGTTTCCGGGGATGCTAGGTAGCCTTGATTGTATGCATTGGGAATGGGTGAATTGTCCCAAAGGATGGCACGGGCAATTTGGGAGAGGTGATAAAAAACACCCAACCATCATTCTAGAAGCTGTTGCATCATACGATTTGTGGATTTGGCATGCATTTTTCGGGGTTGCAGGTGCGAATAATGATATTACCGTGCTGCACCATTCACTATTGTTCGTTGACCTTTTGGCTGACAACGAACCAGTGGCACCGTATATTGTAAACGGGCAGCAATTCGAAAGAGGGTACTACCTTACAGATGGTATTTACATTCAAGCCTTCAACGGTACCTCATTGAACATCTCTGGGCATAAGAGCAACCATGAATAATCTACCGTATTTTATATCGTATTTTTTTCGTATTGTGTTTTTTTTCGTATTTGTATATTTTTTTTTAAGTATTTGTATTTTTATTTGAAGTATTTGTAATTTTTATTTTTATGAAATAAATTTTTAGTTTGTGTGAAAAATGAAAAAACAAATAAAATGGTGAGTGGTGGGACCCAAGTGAAGAGGAGAGAGACTAGTTGTAAGTGAGGGGGTGTTTAGTTGGTTTTTTGTTTTGGTTAGTTAAGATGATGTAGCGCTGAGATGGTACAAATGAAGAGGGAAATCCTAGCCATGACACCTTTTACTCTAAGTATAACAAGCAAAATATCGTGAACGCGGTCTATCACTTGATTAAGGCTAAGTGTGTAAGAAGGAAGTGTTATGATTCATAAATGCGATCATCAGTGTCACATCAACGTCATTTAATTTTTTAAAACTTCAAATTGTCAAAAACTAAAACACATAAACAATCTGGAAAATAGCAACACAATAAATAAGCATTTAGATCGTAACTAAAGTAAAGATGCTATGTGAATCATTACGTACCATTTAGGCTAAAGGAGTGGCACTAAACTGATTCATCGTCACGTCAGCGTTACCTAAGTTTTTCAACAAACTCACTTCAACTCACTCAAACTCTCCTTTGGATTATGACACTCACCCAAACTCACTACCCATCAGTGCCACTTTTAATTAAATATTTTTTATTGGAAAATTAAAACATTTGTTCCATAATTAAAACATGAAAATACTGTAATTCGAATACAATAGGAAAGGAAATACACTACTAGATAGATAAAATAAAAATACACAATCTCATTACTCAGTTCACGGATCCGAATCCGATAACGGACCAAGTAACTCCCAACGCATTGTTTCTTTTTCATCTTCTTCGGCCATAATTTGGACCTCCAGCTCCCTTCGTGCCCCTTTCTTTTTCTTCCAATGTTTGTCTCAATACTTTATGATCTAGGTATAGTTGATACACCTCATTATCAGTAAGTAAGCCATTTGAGTCGTTTGGAATTAGAAAAGGCCCGGAGTCGGTGTTGCCGTGACGAAGAACCAATATGAGTTGTTTGAGTTCGGGATGAAGAACCGATATGAGTTTGGGATGAAGAACCCAAGTTATTCAGCCATTCAGTATTTTTTTCAATTCGAGGCTCCAATTTTACCGACTTTCTAAACAAAGATCCACTGATGTTGAAATCGGTATCAGATTGATTACTTAGATACGTGTCGATGAAATGACGCTTCTGTGGGGAAAGATCACGGCATTTCTCACATGCTGTGCGCAGTGTCGTATTAGCTTCGTGCGCTGCATCGAAATCTTCAGCTAATGTAGTAAGCGCATCATGACGACGTTGTTGTTGAATTATTTGTTTCTGAATCATAACCTTAATCTCGTCATCAATGTGTGGAATACAGCATGCCGTTTTTTATTTTAGAAATTGGGTTTGAAAATACAGAAAGTTGTGTGTGTAAATACTAATAAAAACTGTGTGTGAAAATTTTATGTGATAAAATTTGGTATTTATAAAAATGATAAAATGATTTTAAAAATATATATATGTGAAGGACCTACAATCTTTTAACTCACGTAGGGTGAGTTTGGGTATTGTTTTTTGTCACAACGAAAAACTCGCGTGTGAGTAGGTCTGGGCACAAATGGGACTCGCGTGCGAGTTATATGTAGCAGCTCGTGAGAAATGCCTCACTCCCTTCAGCCTTAGAAGAAAAACATGATGAGTTGTTATAGGAATCATTTGGGCGTTATTAAGAGTAGATTTCAACCGAAACTAAATTTAAAAATGACATGAAAATTAATAGGTTCAAGTTAAATAAAATAGATTCGAATTATCTAAGCCGCTTATTAAACATGTGAAGTTCACGTTAAGAAATAAATTAAACAGTTCGACTTGTCAACCTATTTAAAACTTTCTTTAAACTAAAATTTATTTATATTTTATTATACCAGTATAAAATAAGTTAAACAAGGTCAACCTAAAAACCTTTTAACCCCTGTCATCTGCTAATTTTTTTTAATATAAAACGGGTTAAATGATTTAATCTAAAACCCGATTAACATAATTAAATCGTCAATATATAAACGAGTTAAATGAGTTAGATTTGAATTATATGTGAACATGTTAGAGTTGACATATCTAACCTAATTATTTAAATAAATCAGGTTAGGGTTTAATGACTCGCCAACCAGCCAATCAGAACCCAACGCCAATTATCAGCCCTAAAATATACTGAACATAAACAAAATAACAACTCACACAACTTAAATTAAGCCTACAAAACAACTCATACGATTTTGTCGTGTAATCGACCGAGTCTTCCTGTTTTGCTTAGCTGATGCATCGTATTAGGTGAGGGCGGACGTTCATGAGGACAGGGGAGTGTCATAGCCTCCCACAAATTTTTCATTTAGTATCTTTTGTTGTTGTGGTCTTCGTATGTTAGAAAAATATCCATTACCATATGATCATCTTAAAACACATGAAGCACATACATAGCCATCTCACAATAGATCGTCAAGCTCCGCTACTAAAACTGAAATTGTCCTAATATGAAAGGATGAAGACATCATCATAACCGGGTTGGAAAAACCTACAGGGGGTCTTATGAATTCCAATGTTTTGAAAGGCGGTTTTATCCGGCTGGATCAACCAGTTAACTCGGGTTTCAATCGAAAAACAAGTCAAAAAACAAGTCATTTTACACCAGGTTTCAAACCATTAAAGAATTCTAAGGGGTTGTTTGATACCTACTTAATGGTTCATTCAGCACCATTTTTTGAATCGGTCAGAGATAGATGATGTTTGATAAATATTCTTTTGCCTCTGTACGGTTCTGATTGCCTTTGAATGGGATAGCACGTGTAGACCTCCTCAGTCATTCAGTAGCTTGCACTATGCCTAGCTTGCACATCCTATTTTAACTTTCACGATATACATTATTTAATAAACTAGTATAAATAAACTAATAAACGAACTGTATAATTAAATATATTCAGATATACATAGTTTTCATCACTTTTATTTGAATAGATTGAAGTTGAAAATGTTTTTAAACCCGGGTCAACCTCGCCGGTCAACCGGTTGACCCGGTTTTGGTCGAAAAAACGGGTTAATATGACCTGGGTTTTACATTTCAAAACCCGACTAGACCTGTCGGGTTTTGGGTGACCCGGGTCAACCTGGTTTCGAAACCCGGTCGGGTTTCGATTTTTCGGGTTTTTTTTTAAAAATATGTAAATTTTACGTATTTACGACGGAATTTTATTTTTACATATTATATTGGTTGGTAAACAATTTATATCTTCAGTATACGGGAATTTTTATGGTTTTTATTTATATCTTTTGCTAATTATTAAAAATATTTAATTTTTTTTTTTAGAAAACCGGGTTAATCCGGATCGACCCAGATTGATCCAAACCCGATGACTAGACCAGGTCGATTTGAAAACCGGGTTTCGAAACATGGCTAAATAATATTAACGCAATTATTAATCATATTTGCATATAACATATCCGTAAAAATAAACTATCAAAAGATCAATTGTACTCTTTTCACAAAATTTATCAAACACTGCAATTTTATTCAGAGCCAGATTCATACAGAGCCACTAAATCATACAGAGTTTTGAATCATTAAGTGCTAAATCCTTTTTTTTGTCAAACAGCCCCTAAGAATTTCTTTGTTTCTTACTTGTTGACATTCATAAATTCTTATTCTTATTCTACGTTGGACCTTTGGTGTTATTTAAATACTTAAACGTGAATGGTACCTCTTGTTAGAAAGCCGAATCAAGAAATAAAAAATCCAACCACAATATTTTTTTCTAATAATCAAACAAATACAACCAACTAATAAAAACAAAACAAGAAGATATTATTTGCTAAAAATAAAAAAATAATAATATTATTAGACACACCATGTAGACTTTGTTGATTCAATAAGTTAGTGCTTTAAAATGGATTTAACGTGCCAACCAAACTGGACCACATTCACATTACCCCACGGGCCGGCTGCCGGTTTTCACACGTTAGATTAACTTTAAGTCCAACCACCCATATACCTACTCAAATGGGTCACTTTCATATAATCGACGGGTTTTTGGTAAGACCGGACCGAGCCAAACTGACCGGATCAAAAACCAAATGTGATAAAAGCCATGGACCGATGACCAGATCAAAAATTCGTCCGGTCCGGTCCGGTCCGATCGATGGTCCAAAATGCTCGCCCCTAATATAATGTTATTGTTAACTAAAGCACTATAACATGAAATGTTCATGTATAAGTGTTCATGTTATAAAACTTCTAATTTCTATCATATGACTGTTCATGTATGATGTTAGAGAGTTAACATAAAAAGACGTGACGAACGACGAAACTGACTGGTTAGATCAGTAGTTTGTTCCTGCAGAAACTTTTCGTTAGAGCAAAAACATAACAATGTCGAAATTTGAAATTTTGATTGCCTTTTGGAATCCTGTGAAGTTTCACAAACAAATCATAGATGACAATGGTACAATATGAAGTAAAAATACCTTTCAAGTCACAAAAGAATAAAATAACTGTCGAAGATTTACTCGTTTTCGCAACTAAACTCAACACACCTGTTTTTCAAAATCACACAACTTGATCTCCCATCAACAGCCTCTTTCTATCTATGTACATCTACCATATATATTGAGATTGATATATATATATATATATATGTTTATATATATGTTTGCACTTTCATAAGTTTATAAAACGAAAAACGAGTAATATACTTACTTAGAGTATAATATTATGTTGCCTCGGTTGACAATATTTCAAGTTCTGCCCACCAAAGCGGCGAAATTTTTGGTGTAGCTCCATCTTGAGCTATTCTCGTTATCTCTTTTAGTCTAGCGGTCACGTCTTTCATTTTCGGTCTTCTTTTTGGGTCGGAATTAACACAAGATCTTATGATGTTACCGATAGCTTCAAGTTGGTCTGCGTCGAATGAATCTAATGTGGGATCTACCAAGTCAGTCATGGGATTGTCGCTTCTCAAAAAGTCTAGTACCCACTCGTCAACTGTTTCACCTCCAGCATAAGGGACTTTCCCTGTTATGATCTCGAATAGTATAATACCAAAGCTGTACACGTTACTTTCAGGAGTTTGTTCAGTGTTTGCAGTTGACGCATCGTTGCATAGTCCGAAATCTGATATCTTCGCTGCGTAGTCTTCGGTTAAGTTTACTGATGAAGAGTTAAGGTTTTTGTGGGAAATGGGTGGAGTTAGTTGATGCATATAGTCGAGACAGTATGCCATTCCCATTGCGATTCTCATCCTCATTAGCCAGTCCAAATGTTCTGATTCTTGTACTGCAAAGTTCAAAATTCGTACATAAGTTCATACATAATTGACAAAATTCAAATACTGCTTACTGCTTATTTTCCGTTCGGGATTATACCAAAAGGGAAAGGGGTGTTTAGATCAAGTTTTAGAACTTATTCACAGTAATCAGTATATAGATTAAACGGGTATCGGAACTTTCAAACTGTACACCCAAACACCCCCAAAGAATAAAAATCAAATTAAAGTTCTTAACGGGAATATCAACAGAATGAATATACTTACTATGTAAATGTTCATAGAGTGTTCCATTTGGAGCATATTCGAAAGCTATCATTCTGGTAAAAGGTGCATCTTCCTCGCAAAAACCAAGAAGGTTCACAAAGTTCTTGTGGTTCACCTTCGATAACATGTCAATCTGAGAGTATATTAAAACAGAAACGTTAAGAAAATAAGATACTCATGAGGCAAATACGGTAAAAAATCGGTATGGAAAATACCCTCTTCCTAAACGAGCTTTCAAGATGCTTTGACCACTCTTTAGCCGAAGGTGCAGCCACAGAAGCAACAGCTATTTCAACCCCACTTGATAACGTCCCTTTATATACAGTCCCAAACGATGTTGAACCAATCACGTTGCTAAAATCTTCACAAGCTGCCTCAAGCTCTGATCTTTTTAGCTTTGGAACCCCTGATATGTTAATATTCGGACAACTTTAGTCTTCATTAGATAACACAAATGTTCTTTAGGTATGTATAAAACGAGAATACTTACCAGTAACAAAAGCTTTTTGTAACTGGCCACTTAGTCCAGTGGCCCAAGGCCTAACAGTGGCTACTTTATTGCCTCTCCATAGCAATAACGCTGCAATTAGAACCAACACAGAGCCTCCAAGAGTAATAGATAATATTAAACCAAGATGCTTTTTATTCCTTGAACTCTGTCCATTAGATCGTCGTGGTAAAGGAAGGGTAGGTGGAGGATCTGCAATCGCGGAAGGAGCTTGAGCAACGGCTGAAGGCGGAGGTCGTAGAGGAGAAGGAGATGGTGAAGGCACAGGTGCTACCGTTGGCGATGGAGACGGAGAAGGTGATGGTGAAGGCGATGATGAAGTTGAAGGCGATGGTGAAGGCGATGTTGGTTGCAGAAATGGATCTAATGGCGGCGTTATCTCTACATTTCCATCAAGCAGTTTCCGGTGGGACTTTAATCCAGTTCCGCCAATGTTCCTGAAAAGTACTAGAACGGCTATTGTCAATTATTTCAGAAAAGGGTTTCAACAACAACAAAAGGCATAAAATCCCCGAAAATAGGCTAAAAATGGTACTTAGGTGTTATCAAACATCTAATTAGCTAACATATCCTAATAGGAAGACAAGCATCGATATTCGCTAATTCAAACTTGATGATTATATCCTGCAATAACGCAAATAAAGCGCATAGCAGAAAAATTACTTACAAAGAGAAAACATGTCCCTTGGAGCAGTCAAAACCGAACCACGAACACGGATTATGTTCTCCAATATTAGTATCTCTAAATCTTGTCAAAGAAAAACCTGAAAACAGAGACAATTCACATAAACATTATCATCATCAAAGAAAAACCTAAAAACTGCGAAAAAAAGGTCGAATTGAATACCTTGATCATCAAAACCATAGCAGAAACTCAAATTCAGATGCATCAAACATATGATCAACGTCAAACTCAGCAACCTACACTTGTCTAACCTAAAAACCTCCATCAAAAAACACGAAGGCGAAACCTTCGAACAATGTTTTTTCTTCGAAATCAACGCGTAAAGTATTCAACCAATGAAACTAACTAACATGAAGTCCTCAACTACAACTCAACAACAAGAACCTGGTCCTGATCCACCAACTGAGTTGACTCGGTATAAAAAACTAGCTGGAGAACAAATAAATAAATTCAATTACACACATATATCATCATAACATCAAAACTCAGAAAATGTAAGCTACCACAAGTTTATATATAAAAAGATATAAAAAACCAAATCAAATAAAAGTATAAAACAGTTGGAACATAGACCAAATCAACTTACAAAAATAAAAACGCGTTTTTAGATACTAAAACAGAATTTACACACGAACATGCCTAACACACACTTACACTTGCCAATTTTTTAAAAAAAAAAGTTACTACAAAACAACATACGTACCTATAATAACTTATGTTGTAGTATTTACACAAGTAATGAAGATGAACCTTAATAATGTGTTACTATGTGATTGTGTGTGTTTTTTTTTTGTGAATGTGTAAAATAGAAGTTAACGAACTAGTCATGGGTGGTGGGGTCGAAGGCATCGTAATCATCTTTGTTTTTTGTGATATTTTTATTACTAATGTTTAATTAATGCTTTGTTCGAGTGTTTTGGCGGGTGAGTTTTTATTATTTTTATTTTTATTGGGAAGCTGCCACGAAGGTGTTTAAAGATAGGCAGCTTGAATTATTATTATTTGTTGATTTGATGGGCTATATAGAACCTTTCTTTTTCAGAAGGGTGCACTGATTTTGAATCTTTTGTTTTCTTTTCTAGATTAAGGTTTTACATACTTTTAAATTTTGATGATGTGTTTGTTAGAAGTTAGTAAGTTACTACAAGAGTACAAGTTTTTTTTTTTAACATGGATTTTATTACCGTTCTTCACAAACGGAGGTAAATTAAACACAACAAGTTACATCAAACACTAAAAGATAAAATCAAAACCGATTTGTCAAACAAAATACACGAGACAACAAGTTGAGCCAAGCCAAAACATACACAGTACAAATTGTGACACGAGACAGAAACACAATACAAGAGTGATAAGGAATAACCAATGTAAGTACCATTGGAGCATTAGTCCAATGGTTGGAGCTCTTTTGCTTGAGTTAAATGACCCAAGTTCAATTCTAATCCTTGGCATTTGTTTCAAATAGGTATCGTCTCCGCAAAACCTATAGGCACACTAGAGACTTTGTGGAATAAGAGTTCGAGGGTCGAGTCTCGACTCGTCTCACTCCAGGTGTTGCTCCTCTGGGCCAGGAGAGTTGCCGGAGCTATTCCTTATGGGGTGGATAATGGCTGGTGCCAAAAGGCACCTAAGATTAAATTGTTCTCACCAATTTTCACCTTTTGTGAAATAACCAATGTAAGTTTTTAATGAACACAACCTTATGAAACATAAGTGTAACTTGGGCTAATGTGTGATTGAACAAATTGAAAGAAAAAAAAGCCAAATGTGATGGTTTCTCATTTTTAAATAGTTTGACTAAGAGCAAACGGTGTCACGGTAAGGAACCCTCGCTGGTCTGAGGTGGCACCCTCGCCGGGGCTCGCCGTGACACTCACCCCTCTTCGCCGTTAGCCATTCGCCACAAATCAACGAGCTGAAAAGGTGAGATTGGTGGGGCCTAATTGTTTTTAAACCGTTTTACAACGGCTAGACTTTTAAAAATATATATATATATATTTTCTTAATCTTTATATAAACTCTCCCCCGTTTAACAATTTTAACAATCATATTCATTCCTTAAAATCAAAAAAATACTACTAGAATAGCTTGTTCGGCTCCACACACTTATGATCAAATCAAAAAATTAGTTGCTAAACTAATTAAGGAAGACAACATTCGACAGAAAACGATTATGGATTTAGCCCTCAAATTTGAAGGTGCATCCTCTACAAAATTTGAACTGCAGGAGGCATGTGAAAAATGCAAGGATATTCCAAAAGAGTGGCGTGATCAGATAATCGAATTTTTGAAAAGAGAATCGAACAAAGACGATGAAATACATGATACTTTGGTTGAAGAAGGCGTTAAAATCGAAAAACAGATGGATTCTAAAAAAGAATAGATTAGATAATTTTAATTTCGGTATTCTAGTTTTAATATAAATAATGGTATTTTAATTTCAGTAATGTTATTTTATTTTCTATGTTGTAATTTTAATTTCAGCAATGAATTTTCCAACGGGTATGTTTAAATTTGAATTTTCCAACAGCTATATTTAACATGGGTTCCAACGACTATATTTTCACTATAAATACTACTTCCATTAAGTTTTTTTTTCACACACAAAACCATACTCTAAAACATGTCTGAAGGAAACACTTCTGCAAACAAGAAACAAAACAAACGAAATGCTACTCGAAGCAACCCATCGACACCGAAAAAGGTACCAGAAACAATCCCTCCACGACCTTACCCTCCACAACCTTATCCTCCACAACCTTACCCAAACACGATGGATGAATCATCCGTTCCTACTATTCATCAACCAGACAGACTTGTTGAAGAATACCAGGTACCTGCTGAGTTCCGTCTTACTGAGGCACAAGAATATCAACTGCTTAATGATGAAGAAGCATTACGTGAAGCCTTAGCAGAAGAAGAACGGGAGAAACAAGAGTTGGCGAAGCAGATCAAGTGGGAAAAGACACGCGAATTCATCAAGAGATCGTGGGGTATTTCATCGGAATCTGATTTGGATCCCGAAACCGATTAAATTCCGTCGAACCGTACCGTATTGTATCGTATCGTTTTTAATTTTATTCCGTATTTGTAATTTTTATTTCAGTATTTGTAATGTTTTATTTAAGTGAAATAAATTTTATTTTGTGTGAAAAATAAAAAAAGAAATAAAATGGTGAGTGGTGGGACCCAAGTGAAGAGGAGAGAGACTAGTTGTGAGTGAGGGGGTGTTTAGTTGATTTTTTATTTTGGTTAGTCGGTGTTATGTGACGCTGATGTGACACAAGTAAAGAGGCTATGATTAGCCGTGACACCTTTTACTCTAGGAAACAGAAAATTAAGATAAGGCTGGGCGCAACGCCCCGGAATATATTCGGTCGATCGTCGGTCGCGACCGAATCGTCGCGTTGCGGCGATTCGGTCGCCGGTGTAAATCCTGGCCAAATCGACCCTAACCGCGACCTAGTGAAATTGTGAGTTGTTTAAGCCAAAAATTCAAACGGTCATTTTTTTTTTAAAAAAAAATTCCAAACGGTCATATTTGTTTAAGCCTATAAATACCCTATTTTTTTTACCAATTATCACAAAAATATAACACACAAATCTCCAAAAATGTCTTATGAATTGTTTTTTGCCGACTCTTCCGACGACGAAGAAGAAGTTACTAGTGAGTTAGAAGCTTTTACGCAAGCTTGCGAACAGGCTTATGAAGCATCACGCCCCAAAAAACGGTCGTATATATATAGAGATTATCAGGGTGCACATAATCGTCTAGTAGATGCGTATTTTACTGAAGGGCCGCAGTATGAAGCAGAGACATTTCGTGATCGATTCCGAATGGATCGCGATTTATTCTTAAAAATTGTTGACGATTTGAAAAATAACTATGCTTATTTTCGAAACTCAACGGATGCTTTGAATCGAGAATGTCTTTCGCCCTTGCTGAAGTGCACATCCGCTATTCGTCAACTGGCGTACGGAGCCGTGCCTGATTCTCTAGACGAATATTTGCAAATGGGTGCGACAACAGCACGAGAGTGTCTTCGACGGTTTTGTACCGGCATAATGCAATTATATGGTACAGAGTACTTGCGAAAGCCTACTTATACTGACATGGAGAAACTTTATGCTTTTCACGAGGAAAAACACGGGTTTCCTGGGATGCTAGGAAGTATCGATTGTACACATTGGCCGTGGGAGAATTGTCCCGTTGCTTATAAAGCTCAATTTAGTAGGCGTGATCAGGGGTCAACACCGTTCATTTTATTGGAGGCGGTTGCATCGCAAGACTTATGGATTTGGCATGCATTCTTTGGTGTAGCTGGGATGAATAACGACGTGAATGTTTTACGCCAGTCCCCTATTTTTAATGATCTTAAATCGGGGAAAGCACCTGAACTGGGATTCGTGGCTAACAACGTGCATTATCTTCGAGGATACTATCTTACTGATGGGATATATCCGCAATGGTCGGTTCTTATTAAGTCTATACAAGATCCGCCGACAAATGATCATAAACGAAGATTGTATAAAACGAAGCACGAAGCAGCAAGAAAAGATGTTGAGCGAGCCTTCGGTGTATTGAAAGCAAAATGAAAGATGATTGATATCCCGGCCCGAGGATTGTCAAAAAGTCGACTATTAGACATAATGTACACGTGTATCATATTACACAATATGGTTATTAAACATAGGGGGGCGGCGATATCACCCAATTATCATCAAGTAGAAGAACATGCTGATAACGATCCGATAAATACGCATGAAGAAAGGCTTCAAATTACTCAGCAAATAGTCGATCCACATCTACATCTCAACCTAAAAGCCGATCTAGTGGAACACATTTGGAATAATCGCAATGGATAATGGCGATATCACCCATTTAATGTTTAATGTTTTTTAATTTCGAATAATTGTGTAATGTTTTTTTTTAAATAAATGTAATGTTTTTTATTAAATTTATTGTGTTTAAAAAAATTTATTTATTTTTTTTTTTTTTTCCAACTAGGTCGCACTAGGTCGCCGGGTTGTGGCAAATAGGTCGCACTAGGTCGCCGGCCGAAAAAACTAGGTCGCGACCCCCATGCGTTGTGCCTAGCCTAACGTTGATGTAATAGTGAAATTTGATCATCTAATTTAGTCGGATTATTGTTAGTCTAATACTGTAGGTTAAATGTCGTATTAGTATTGAGTATCATGTAAGACGAGTCTTGGGACTTAGCGTAGATTCAAAAAGACGAAAATATTTAACATAACACGTAAAATATATTTTTTTTTGGTACTATGATTTTTGACTCATTGGCCGATTAATCCACGAGGTTTGAGCCTACCGCCACATAGACTCAAATCATGTAAAGCCCTCCCTTTCCAGGAGGTTTGCGTGGCCAATTCAAAGTTATTTGCACCTAGTGGGAATTGAACTTAAGACCTCACACACTTTGAAGTGATAGCCACAAATCTTTTTGCGACTAGGCCACCCTTAAATGGTTATAACACGTAAAACATTAATACTAGTACAAACGAATTAATTACGCGTCCTGAGAGAAGAGCGTATTCTAGATTTCTAGAGACATACATCAGTATTATACGACTAGGGGTGTCGATATTTTTTACCCGACTTAAACTCGATTCGAGTATATTCGGGTTAGGTTATTTGAGTTAAAATTTTAATTCGGTTTAGTCGGGTTGATCCGACTAACCCTAATTCGAAATCGGGTCAGTCATCGGATATAATATTTATTTCTAATTCGGGTTTGGGACAATCCGATTGATTCGCATAATAAAAAAATATTATATTTTTTTATATTTAAATTATACGTAAATTCAATTAAGAAAAATATTTTTTATTTTTTTTAATAATTTACCTGAATTCGGGTTGACTCGACCCGACCCGACCAAAATAGACTCGAACCCGAATAATCCAAGTTCAAATTAAGTCGAATTCAAATAAATTATTTTTAACCTTAACCCAAATTCAATCCTACCCGATTCCCACCGTGCTACGAGTAATAGCTTGACAAATATGTCAAAGAACGGATTTGGTAGTTCACAAAGTGTTTATTATGTTTAGCGGTGTGTAGTTGACACTTGGCACAAAATACTATTCTTCAAACCTTATCTTTTTAGCCTAACTAATTCTCATATGTGAATAAGAATCGTTCAACACATTATTGATTATTCCATTTAGGAAATTACATCACCAAGCAAAAACAAAAGAAAAAAAATGACATTGAGTATGATGTTTAAGTTAAACAACTAGTTTACTATGTAAGTGTTGTGGTTTTTTAGTCAAAAGTCGTCTACCTAGATACAAATCTTTAACATTACTAGTCTTAATTTTGATGGGATTGTTTTGGATTTTATCACACGACTAAACACATACGTGGTAACTCACAAACATAGGGTATGTTTTTTTTAATCTTCAGAAACTAGAGCGGATCGTTGAAGTGAGTCACTGAAACTGAATGTTGAAGCATATATAGTTTTAGCTTATTTTTAAATGTTAATTTAATTCGCATGTCATTTTTGTGAGATTATTTTTAATTATTTCTTCAAACTCTATCAATCAAACGAAACTTATTTTTAATAATAGCTTATTTTTTAAAAAACAATAAACTTTTACTCCCTATGTCCTAAATTTATAGTCATCTAGACTGTTTTCGGTTATCCTAAAATTATAATCAATTTCCAAAAATAAATGTAAGTATTGTAATAAATAACTCATATTACACCTAATGGTACTAGAAATTACAAACTATATATAAAGGTTTAATTAATTGCATAATGGTAAAAATTTCATTTTGAAAAAAATTAAGAGAAAGAATGCAATGATAGTGATGTTTTATAAAACAATGTGTTTTTTTTCGAAGAATTATTAATTTAAGACAGAGAAAGTATTACGATAAGTTCTAATGAACTCACGCGCCAAACATAAAGATGTTATGCGAGAAGGCGTGACAATATCTAAAGCAGTCACAATGCGTCAGTTGGGTAAAACGGTAAAACCTTTTCCTCTTTTTCAAGAGTTTTAAATAAGTTTTTTCCATTGCACCAACGATTTTTTAAAAGTTCTTTATCAAAATTTTGACACGAGGTTGAGTCTTTCTTCAAAATTGTAGTCAAGAGCTTTGAAAACATAATGTTTTATTATACATTAAATGTATTTCAAATGCTTAATTTCTTTTAAAAAAAACTTGTGTATTGTTGGTTCGTATGAGCTTTGAACCTTTTAACTTTTATCTTCATTTGACAAACAACAAATAGTTTTATTTTTATTAACGTAGTCCTATTCTCTAACACATTATAAAATATCGTTTAGGAGCGTTGAACATTTAATGTATGTTTTCCACAATATACTATATTCGCATCATCAGACATTTTTATAGATATGAAACCAATTACTATTTGTTTATACGGTTGACTGATACTGATTGTTGTTACCGTAATACTGCTTATTGTTATGTCACTTTTCTCAACACATCCTTAGTAGTATTATGAGCGATGAGCGATGACTTTAGTAATCGTTTGTCAAGTGACATTTGTTTTAAATACCTTTTTTCTAACACTACATTAAGTAGTATTTAGAAACATTAAACATATAAATTAATAAAATGTTATGATTACAGATTTAAAACAACAATAATATATGTTATTAAATGTTTTCATTGAAAAAAAGAAACGAATACTACTTACATTTACAGCTACCGCTACTCTCATAAAGTTAAGCTCGTAAGTTACAAAAGTAACATATGAGCATCACCCTTATCAACAATGTTATGTGTGACTTACTTGCTTAAAAGAGAGTCTCTCATTATGCGCAAGTCATATGAAAATGAAAATAATTTTTTAATATATTTTATTAGTTTGTGAGTGTGTGACAATATTTAATAAAATATATTTTATATGAAATAAGTATTTTAATTAAAATAATATTTTACATCGCTACTACAATTACTTCAATTAAAAAATAAATTGTATAAATAAAAAAATAAAGTTGAAATAACGCTAATTTGAATGTAGGTTTATCATCGATGTCTCTTCCTTCAACCTAATAATACACTAACCAATAAAAATCAAAATAAGTGATTATAATTATATAAAAATATTAACAAAAATGTTCCGCTGCACATCATAACATCTTAAATAGTTATGAATCTTCTTAACTCACGATTATTAAGGCGGCTGATCGATGTATGTCATTTCACTCAATCACATTGTACATCGAATATACTCACAAAAAAGTTCATTTTAACCACATGGCAAGGTCAAAACACAATACGTAAGAATTCAAGAAGCTAAAAAGATGCATAGAACCGAAAAAGTGAACCTTGCTTAGGATATAATCAAGTAAACGCAAATACGAGTGTTAGCACATGTATTAACAATTAACCCAATACAAATATAAAATAGGCCAATAAACCATAAAATTTGTTTGAATCATTGAACTTATATGTACAAAAAACATGTCAAGTTTGATTAAAAATTACACGAAACACGAATGCTCAATACAATACTAATAGCATCCACAATGGTTTAAACCTTTAAAAGATTTAAAATTTAATAATATCATTAATTTAGATTTTAGTTTCATTAACATTTTTACACTATTTATAAACCTCTTAAAGTTTATAAATTTTCAATATTTACACATGTATCAAATTTTGAAATGATCTAGTAATACTTTAGACATTATAAACCTATTTTCATTATGATTTATAAACTTTTAAACATTTTCAACATTTTATAAACTTTTTTTAAACTATCATAATATATGTCCTAAGCTAATATGTTTACACAAAATTGTTGGAGTGGTAGGTTATCCTAAAGCATTTACTGTAAGACTTTCAATATCCATAAACAACTCAAAGCAACATGTACAAAACGTAAACAAAACGTTTACGAGGATCACGTGTGTTTCATAACTTGATCTATTCATTCATTAATTATTTGCTTCGCCTACCGTAACACATACTCTAATGGCTTATGGCTTGGGTCACAGACTTTGTACTCCTATCCCGAAACTGAATTGTTTCACACAATCGTATTAAACATGATTTAAAAGATATAAGGCTGGTGGGAGTGGCTTAGAAGTCACGAGCGACTTCATCCAACTCACGCGCAGCCCCCCATCCCACCCACCAAAACTCGTGCGCGAGTTCTTCTTAGACAAAAAAAAACTAGGCAAACTCACCTGGGTGAGTTTATACAATTGAGCCTCATCACTGAAATCTAACCGTTTGTTTTTTAAATAAATAAAAAAAAATTACCCAAAATTTACTAATAAATACCCCATCATCTTCTTCATTTTTCACACACAAAAAATCAAACATCTCATCTTCATCTCCTACAAATCATGTCTCAAGAAAACACAACTCGAACCACCAACAAACGTCGAGGTAGGCCAAATACCCAAAATTCACCACCCACACCGCTAGGAACTTTCGACCTAGAAAACTCGTCACCCGGTATCACCATACGACCACCATCATGATGGTTTATAGAGTTCATAACAATTATTTAAAACCCTAATATGGATCAAAGAACGCATAGCGGAAGCGATTAACAAGATCATTAATTTAACACAATTATATTAATCAAGATTAGGGTTACATACCTTTATCCTAGCAAGATTCACAAGACGACGGAGCAAACGGCAACTAGGGTTGATTACGAACACCACCAAGAATATAGTCTAAAGTAAGACTATATCACGTTCTTGTACACACGTAATACGGCGAGTTAACCGTGAGTCTAGCACGAACAAACCGAGCTTCAACGCTTATGGAATATCTACCCAACAACCCTAGAGAGGGGCTAGGACTAGATAAATAGCTAAATCGAAAACCAACGAAAACCCCTTAGGGTGTGTGTGTGGCGATCGCAGGAAGCAAGAGAAAGGGGAGGGACAAAAATTATGAAGGCCTTGGGGTTGTTTATATAGGCTTGGCAATCCTTGGGCTCCAAGTAAATAAACAAGAATTATGAAACAAAAGTTTCTCTTTTGCCCCTTCTCCTTTGGCCGACGGACGCAAGCCCCCCAAGGGGGTGTTTGCGTAATTTTTTTGTTTTCCTTCTTTTCACTTCTATTAGTTTCCATAACGGTCGTTTATAACTTAACTTTTATTTATTAACGATCGTTAGTTAAGCTTCGGTTTGATTTAATAAATATATATATAATATATTTAATAAATAAATTAACCATTTACGTTATGTGTGCAATCCCGTGATCCCGAGTTCGATCCTATCTCACGACTATTAATTTTAAGTCCATAAACTTTCAGCTCCCACTTGGACAAAATTCTAATATCGTGATCACATTGACTAGCGTCTAGTTGCGCTAGCAATGTCACTAGTACAAACCGGGTAAGGTCTCCTGGACAAGAACCTTTTAATGATTATATCATTATTATTATCCTTTCATTTCAAATACAACGTTAATAAGGATATGGATCTCAGTCATTCCTTTCATTAACCATTCTGTTTCTCGTTTACGGATATAGCAAGATCACCAAAACAAATTTTGGTGCGGCCGCACAAATATCTTACTACTCCCCCAAGGGGCCCAGCTGTATTATACTTCAAAATAAATTTTGAAGGAAACGAATCCTATTTTGACTACAAGCAAAACTTATGAACTTTGCAACACTTCCGGAAATAATCCTTATAACTACCAGTTACGTTTAGCGTTAGATTATTCCACAGAAATGCACTAGATCCACGACAGTTTCCTGGTATCTCAGGTCTAAGGATAACTATTTATGTTTTACTTGATGACAAAGATCCATAAAGTAAAATCATATAGTTGGGATAAGTCCAATATTTGATCCATCAAATATCATCCAAAATTGACCAATATACTTTCAAGTATACTCTGTCACTATTTTGAATTGTCTTAGTTTAATAATACTCCCATATTATTAATCGACAACGGACATTTAGAAACATCATAATGCTCATGGATTAAAACATGTGAAATAGGATACAAAATCAAATAACAGAAAATAAACGAAATCCAATCTTTATTTCATCAATTCAATAATGTCTTACATCCTTTATCCAAATACTAAAAATAGATCAATGCATAAAACTGGTACATGCATCATGCCTCTTGTAATGACATTCATACTTGTTTGGCAAAGCATAAAATAACCAATCTTGACCTATTGGAATTTTGAGAATACTTTCTTCAAGAATTCAATTCATTGAAACTCTTGTACATGTGCATCCAAACAATTTGATATTGCCACATAGTATCAAAATTGTGAAACATCCTTGATCACCAATTTCCTAAACTTCCAAAACGTATTTGATGGTTCAAAGTATTCTAATTCTTTAATGTATTATGCAACTTTAATCAACATGTCATCTCCAAAAGATCCCATGACTAATATTGAGTGTTACCTCAATTATATCTTTTCAAGTTTTACAACTTGTCATAAAAGATACAAATACGTTACCTTTAATATCTATTATGTAATGTTTGATTCCAACCAAACCTCCAAATTTGTTGGCTATGATAATTTGCACAACGATTGACAAATTATTCATTTATAGAATATGGAAGCCGATCCAAGATTTAGGATGTTATTCTATTTCCAAAAATATTCCTTCAGAATATTCATTACACAAGTTATTTAATAACTTCTTAAATAGATTAATATATTCAAATCATCATGTATTTTAAGCATGATATAAATACAACACGACACACATGAAAATTTCTCAAACCAGATTTAGATTTCTTCATGTCCTAAATATCCATGTAAACTTACTACATAATATTACGTTGTATTTCCACCGCATAATCAAATAAATTTATTTGTCCCAAGGTTATGTATATCTTATTTTCTAAATCTTCAAAGTAAAGTTTCATCTCAAATCTAAACCAAATCAACATTTAATTTGAATGAAATCTTACTTTCTTACATGTCTATTTGACACATATAATTTAAGAAAATAACCATAATACTCCCACTAGCTTTTAGGAATACTCAGAAACCATCTTATTTAAATTTAAATCCAATCTTGGATTTCAAATTAAACATAAGAATAATCTCCTAGATGCATGCTTTTATCCATTCATGGATAATTACATTTTATACTTTTCCAAAGATTTATATTTTGAAGTAATAAACTCATTTCGATTACTTAAGTCCTTTCTCAAGTAGTCTTTCAAGAAATAGTTCATACATATCCAAATTTGTCAATTTAAAATATGACAATCAAAATCTTTATACATTTAATGTGTTTAAGACAGAATACTCAATCACAATTAATTACTTAAGTGTGACGAATAATCTATTCATAATACATACATTAAATATGTGTACAATTTTGTCCATATAATTTCGACACAAAGATTAAACCACTACAATTGGCGTTTTTCTTCCTTTGACGAAACTCATCTTCAATTTCTAGTCAAACTATTTAAGATAAACCAAAACTAAAATTGATTATCTTATTGGACAACATCTATATCGTTCATAGTATGAGTAATTTACCCAATTCAATATTTGGTAACAAATCATGACAATTATTTGTAACTCATAATTCTCAGCATATAAATCGCATATCCAAGATATCCTTACGGACCTATGACATAAATTCCTCTATCTTGAGAGTTAGCTTTTACAAGCCTTCCTCATGATAATTACTAGTGTATTTTAGAAGATCATGTATCTTGTAATTTTATCTTTCAAGATCAAAACTCCCACATGCTTTTAGTAACTTAAAATTACTCTTTAAATACATAGCAAATAGATCAACACTCCGGCGTTATCTATATGGGACATTACAAAACACAATGGCCGTTCCATACTCTTTATTTTCTAAACAATCCACTTCATAAGTAGTTTAGAAAAATCCGAACTCCATTTAAGATATAACGTGATTCATCACATTCCATATATAATGGTATCTTATTAATCTCCTTAGCTCAAGTCATACTCAACTTTCTAACCTTGATATCTTTTTGGAAGAGAAGGAAGATATAGTTATCTTGAATCAATCATCACCATCAAATTGAGAGCTTGATTCTCCTATTGAACATACCATCATAATGTTGTATTTCATTTAGAGAAATATTGTAAGTCAATCTTAACAATATTAAGATAAATATATCTTTGGTTTACCTATATACCAACTAAATCATCTTAATGGTAATATAGATTTCCTAACCATTTTGCATGCTTTATAACTCAAGTACTTATAATACAAAGTCACTTCATAAAAGTTATAAGTCCATTACACGTTACATGTATATGTCTTTAGTGAAATAGAGACAATACGTTAACGTCTTACTTTATATTATACGTCTTCCAAGACTTTATGTTTGTGACTTTATACAATAAATCATAAACATGTATAACTAAAGTAAATCATGAACACCACTAGGTTTCATTCATCTTTTCAAGTTAATTCACTCCTATACTATTATATGAACACCACTATGTTTCATTAGTAGTATAAGATTACTCTATGTATCTTATGTCGTTCCAGGAATTTGTCCATTTTAAGAAACTCCAAAACATTCCACGCCCGATCTTACGACATGTGGATATTTTACCCTTGTGTTTACAATTTAGTCCAAGCTCTTACATGACTAAATCAAAACAACAAGTGTTTCTTAATGTGAATGATATATATACTTTTAAATAGTCTTTTAATCATATTGACACATGATCTAAATATTAATTAGAATGTTTAATCTCTTATCTTAAGAGAATCATATCTTTATGAGTTGTTTCTTGCACACAATGTTCATTTCTCCCACTTGTGCATGGAACAACCTCATATATAAGATAAACATCACGTCTAAAGTTCGTCTATACAAAATATGATTGTGCCACATATATTAGCTTTTACAAGTAGATGTAGAACCACTTAATCAACAAGAATCAGTACATAACTATCTTTGAAGATATTAGTGTCAACAATTCGAAAGTAATTATCTTAGGACATACTAAAGATAACATGGGTTATTAACAAGATAACAAAGCTTGTAACTCCCACTGACTTAGAGAATGTTTTAATAGACTCAAAATCAGTAATACAACACAATTCTCCCACTGAACTTGACAACATATAAAATGTTTCATAATCGGTGAAAATAATTAGTGTTGTGTTTACTTTCTTACAGTTTTGAAAACCACATTCGCAACAATTACTTATAGTGTTTAAGAGTATATTCTACTTCGTAAATGATGACTTACCCATCAAATGCTTTTTAACTTGAAAGACTTGACATGCAATTTCTTCCTTAATAGGTCTACCAACCCCAAAATGGTATGTAGTGCCTATAAATGGTCAAAGCACAACTACTAGACAAATATGCTAGTTTGCCTTATAACCAATTAGCGGTAACTTTTAATAACTCAAAATATGCACTTTTCTTAACTATTAAAATTTGCTATGAGTTATGGATTTGAATTTGACATTTCTAAAATCCTTATTACTCCTTCTTTACTCATGAAAAAGAGTTTTAGGTTTATCTTTCATTTGTAAATTGACTCTATCCTCAACCATACGTTTGTAGATCAATAAATGAATAAACCACGTTTACGGTGTAACGTTGCATTAATACATTTGCAAAAGAATTTACAAAATTCAATTTTAGT
Source organism: Glebionis coronaria (assembly GCA_025667525.1). Taxonomy (NCBI): domain Eukaryota; kingdom Viridiplantae; phylum Streptophyta; class Magnoliopsida; order Asterales; family Asteraceae; genus Glebionis; species Glebionis coronaria. Next base: position 1,071,827 of record JANFOE010000322.1, on the reverse strand, counting down.
ATTTTCGATAATACCATTCAAGAAAATAAAATTACCCCGGTAATAATAACCATAGTATTTTCCTTGAAAAACTAGAATCCAAATTGACATAATTTCATCACATCAGTTGATCTGCTAGCAATGAAAGTATTCAAGATGGTAACTTGTCGAACAATGATTGACAAACAAATTTGCAATTTCTAGATTTTAAGGGATTTACATTGCCAAAAGTCATTTTGCATTGTAAACATGTTTCATCCCTTCTTTATGCCTTAAGTTTCCAGATCTCACTGAGTAACTCAATTAAGTCGACTAATCTAAATAACGTAAAACCTTCATGTGCAATCTTATTCAGTCATGAAGTTTTCTCTCCATTACAACATCGTCCGATATCTTATATGACGACAATTGTAACTTCAAGTGTTCGTCAATTAGAGGGCATATGACTTAAATTTTAGGGTATAGATTTTGGTGTCAAAATCATGTATGGAGAAGCATGCATACATCTCCATAACATAAGTTTAATAAAACGTTTAGTAAACTTTTTGTTGAGACTAAAAGTTCATCATATACTTGCAAGTTGAGGTATTGGTTAAACCGATTAAAGATTTTACACACAACTAAATTCACACCGTACTTTTTCTAGAACTTAGTTATAGCACAAAGCAATAACCTTATTCATTGTGTTTCGGATGTGAATTAATGTAGTTAAATCATCCTTAAAGAATTGTACCAATAACAACCGTAGGTAATACCAATTTGACGCACAGGCGAGCCGGGAATTTGGTCAGCGCTGAAGCATAACACCTCCTTCCTTAACCGGGTACATGACCAGCGGTGCGTTATACCCACTTTATAGTTTGTCAAAATTGAGTAGGCCGTTAAGTTGCTATTGCAATTCTAATCAACGCAAATCGTATGTAATTTAGATCTCAAAACAATTCATTTATTTAATATGATTTAGTCCACATTAATTTTTCTTGTAAAAAATTACCCTTGTTTACAACATACAATCAATATAAAACGTATGAAAACAAGTAGGTACAAAAAAAAACTAAATCATAAACACATAATAACAATTTATATGTGCAATAAATAAATGAAATAGCCACATGCATACGATTTATTCAATAAATAATATCAAATCTAGGTTTTTATATTCATATAAAAGTCTTCCCTAATTTTAGATTTATTGAATCAAATAAAGCATGTAGCAAAAAAACGTAACAATTAACACATAAAACATATGATCCATGAAAAACATGCATATTCATCACGGATCTCCCTCATAACTTAACAATTAAATCTCTATGGATCGAAACATGAATTTACACAACATAACAATTAATCATGCAATTCATCAAAATTCCACCCAAATCACTTAACAATTAATGAAATCACTACGGATCGTAACCACGCATGACATAACAATTAATTCATGCATACATCTAAAGTTAATTACCATGTAATTTTAGGGTTTACAAAAAAAAAATTTAATAAAAAATCCGGCATAGCCGATTTTAAAAAACAAAACCCTAATTTTTATAAAACCTAAAAAACAACATGTAATTTTTAACACAAATCAATATTAGTTAAAAAACTTTAGATCTTGATAATTATAATCATGTTAAAACGGCTCTCGATGCCACTGATGGTTTATAGAGTTCATAACAATTATTTAAAACCCTAATATGGATCAAAGAACGCATAGCGGAAGCGATTAACAAGATCATTAATTCAACACAATTATATTAATCAAGATTAGGGTTACATACCTTTATCCTAGCAAGATCCACAAGACGACGGAGCAAACGGCAACTAGGGTTGATTACGAACACCACCAAGAATATAGTCTAAAGTAAGACTATATCACGTTCTTGTACACACGTAATACGGCGAGTTAACCGTGAGTCTAGCACGAACAAACTGAGCTTCAACACTTATGGAATATCTACCCAACAACCTTAGAGAGGGGCTAGGACTAGATAAATAGCTAAATCGAAAACCAACGAAAACCCCTTAGGGTGTGTGTGTGGCGATCGCAGGAAGCAAGAGAAAGGGGAGGGACAAAAATTATGAAGGCCTTGGGGTTGTTTATATAGGCTTGGCAATCCTTGGGCTCCAAGTAAATAAACAAGAATTAGGAAACAAAAGTTTCCCTTTTGCCCCTTCTCCTTTGGCCGACGGACGCAAGCCCCCCAAGGGGGTGTTTGCGTAATTTTTTTGTTTTCCTTCTTTTCACTTCTATTAGTTTCCATAACGGTCGTTTATAACTTAACTTTTATTTATTAACGACCGTTAGTTAAGCTTCGGTTTGATTTAATAAATATATATATAATATATTTAATAAATAAATTAACCCTTTACGTTATGTGTGCAATCCCGTGATCCCGAGTTCGATCCTATCTCACGACTATTAATTTTAAGTCCATAAACTTTCACATCATTGTATCACCCCACAACCTTACCAAAACACACCTTACCGTTGCCCGGACCCAAGTCAATACCCTACCCAATACCCAATTCAATTCCATAGTCAATACCCAACTCAATACCATAACCAAAACCCAAGCCAATACCAAAGCCATAAAGGTGGTTCCTCATCACAACCCGCCTATGAAACTCAAGATTGCTACATCCCGCAGTATTCAGACTCGTATGAAAGTCAAGGATTTGCTTCGTATCAACAAACCGGGTCTCCCGAGCTGGAAACCATTCCCGAAACTCAACAAACGGTCCAAAAACCTAAACCAAAGAAGGCACTATCTAGGGGACGTCAAAAGAAGAAGGCGGTCGAAGAACCTACAAAACGACAACAACATTGGACAACAGCGGAGGAAATTTTTTTGGCAAAAGGTTGGGTTTCCGTGTCTAGTAACAACATTCATGAAAACGAAATGAGTACGCAGGGATTTTGGACAAAAATCCTTGAGTACTTTGAGAGCAAAACGGAGGAACCCGGGGTTCATACTTATGATTCTTTGAACGGGAAGTGGAAGTCAATTCGACCTTGTATAGCTCATTTTTGTGGTGTTTATGGTTAACTGATGCAGATGGGGCCTAGAAGTGTTGCATCGGATGCTGATATGATTAATGAGGCGTTGATGCATTATGAGGCTCAAGTTGGACTACCGTTTAAATTTCGTCATTGCTGGGAGGTTGTGAAAGACTGCAAGAAATGGAAGGAGCAAGAATTTCCTAAAGAATTAGATAGGACTTCCAAAATAGGCAAGAGATACAAGTCATCTGGGTCTAGTTCGTTTAATACAAATTCTATAGATGCAAGTAACAGTGTGGACGTTGATGCCACTGATAATGAAGAAGTGCAACTGATCCCATGTCCAATGGGAAGGGACAGAGCTAAGGCTAAGTCTAGAGGGGGCAGAGCGTCGGGGGAGTCGAGTACAAACGACGAGGCTTTGGCTAGGTTGATGTTGTCTGGGTTGGGTGAACAACAAGAACGGGCCTTTGTTGTGCAGGGTGAACAACAAGCCACATATTTTGAGATGAAGAAGAAAGAGATGGAAGTCCGGGAAAAATAAGTTGAAGTAGCCCAAAAAAAGCAGGAAAAGGAAGACTTGGACTTTTATATGCAGCCGATAGATCACTTGACGAGACGTGATCTCGTAGTCGCGGAGTGGCGCCGAGCTCAGATCAAGGAGGCCTATAATATCCCGTTTTAGTTTCTTTTTTAAATGTTGTTTTTTAATTTTCTATGTTTTTATTTTTATTTTCGTACTGTGTTTTAATTTTCTATGTTTTTATTTTTAATTTCGTACTGTGTTTTAATTTGTTGTGTACCCGTGTTTTAATAAAATGTATGAATAAATGTTTTAATTGTATGAATAAAAGATATTTAATAAAAAATGGGGGTGATGTTGAGTGAGTTTGGGTGAGTGCCATTACCTCATGTGGTGAGTTTGGTTGAGTTTTGGTGAGTTTGGTAAAAAGCTGACGTGGTGCTGAGGTGGCGGTGAGTGAGTTTTCACCCACTCCCACCAGCCTAAGAAAAAAGAGCTCATTCACGTATGTAAAATCCCTAACCACTTTTTACCGGCTCCTAAAAGCATGTTTGTGATAGATGCTAATTAGAGATTAATAAAATCTATGACAGCCATGATTAACCTGAAAGCTCATAAAAAAGAATAAGAAACATAGCAATGTGGATTAATCAAGATTAAAATGGTAGGAAAGGTTGTTTATTTGATAACATAACGGTTACAAAAGAGGGAGAAAAGTATTTTACAAATTCTAGACAAGAAATGAAATGATTAGAGTGAAATGATTTTATATACTAAGTGTTTTCCGCCAAAATCAAGTTGGTTAGAAGTTGTTGGAGTAACACACGTGCACCTCACATGTCTGGTATTAAACCATGCATGTGCACCTCACGTGCCGAACGACTTAACCAGCTTAACATATAAGCTCTATAGATTTTTGGTACTTATCAGTCCACTCCCATTAAAATCCAGCTTAACCTCAAGTTGTACAATCAAAATGAGGATACTTGGCTTGCAATTATGTCACAGACTCCCAAGTAGGATCTTCCATAGTTCCATTAGCCCATTGAACCAATACATAGACTTTCACACTATTGTTCTTCTTAGCTATTCTCTTATCCAAAATAACCAGGGTTCCACCAGAAAAACTCCTTTAAAATCACAAGGGGGTAGAGTACCACAGAGTTGGTTTGGGTTTGGGTTTGGGTGTCTGCACTTCTTAAGTTGTGAGATATGAAATACATTGTGGACCCGAGAATCTTGAGGTAAAGCTGGTTTGTATGCTACTTGCCCAATTCTCTATAAAATTTTAAAGGGACCAAAGTACTTTGGAGAAAACTTATTCTGCTTCCAATGCCTTACTGAAACTTGTCTATAAGGCTGTAGCTTGAGGAAAACCCAATCACCACAGTCCAAAACTTTATTTGTCCTTCCTTTGTCAACATGAGATTTCATCCTACTTTGAGCTCTGGTGATGTGAAACTTGAGTGTCTCCATAGATTCTTTCTTTTCTCTTAGAGTTTTGTCCACTAACTCCACTTTACTTTCTCCTCCCAAATATGGTATGTGAATTGGTGGTGGTTTACCATATACTGTTTCATAAGGTGTAGTTAGAATAGTTGTATGAAAATGTGTGTTGTACCACCATTCAGGTAAGGCCAACCATTTGACCCGTTGTTTAGGTTGTTCTCTAGTCATACACCTAAGATAACACTCCATACCCATATTGACCACCTCAGTTGGGCCATCAGACTGAGGGTGGTAGGTTGATACAAGGTTTTTGGCCCGTATAAAAATTAATGTTCTTTGTCGTGTCTAATCGAATTGATCTAGGTTCTCTATGTGACTCTATTGTTCTTTGGTGAAACAAAAATGTGTCGTTGTAGTATTTAAAATAAAAGTGCGAAACTTTAAAATAAAAGTACGTGACTTTAAAGTAAAAGTGCAATTTAAGTAAATCTAAGTCTAATTAAAATAAGTGCAAGTATTTCAAACGTGACTGAAATTAAAGGGGCACTAAAGTAAATAACGCAAAATTAAATCTATCTAAGGCAATCTTAAAACGCAACTAAAACTTAAACTAAGGCAAGGCTAAAATAAAGCTGAGGCAAATAATCTTAAAGTGCAATTAAATTAAAAGGCGAGAAAAATAAAGCTTGAAAATGAAAGACAGAAATTTAAAAAGAAAGACTAAAAAAAGAACCTGAAAGAAACCTTGATTCGGAAGTTCAAAACTTCCGAATGAACTGGCTTGACTCGGAACTTCTTGAGTTCCGAATGAACACTCCTGAGTCGGAACTCCTTGATTCGGAACTCTTCCGAACGAATGCTTGACTCAGAACGTTTTGAGTTCCGAATAAACCTTCTTGATCCGGAACATTTTGAGTTCCGAATAAACCTTGGTGATCCGGAACTTTTCGTTCGGAAGACTTTACCCGGAAGATTTCGTCCGGAACTTTCGTCCGGAAGTCTTGACTCGGAAGATTCGTTCGGAACTTCTAAAGTTCCGAATGAATTTGCTGATCCGGAACTTTCCCTTGATCCGGAAGTTTTGGTGTTGATCCGGAACTTTTTCCTTCGGAAGTATTGACCCGGAACTTTTCCGGATGAAGCTTGACTCGGAACTTTCAAAGTTCCGAATGAAGGCCTTTCTCCTTCTCTTGGCTCGGAACTTCCTGGGAATACAGTAACAGAAACAAACAAACACCCCCGAAGAACAAGGGGATACAGTAACAAGAATCTAAACACAAATCAATCAAAATCAAACAAACGATTAAACTAAACTAATAACAAAACATTAATTAATCATAAACAAACAATCTATATCAATAAAACTAACAAATTTAACCACAATAATCAAAAACCACTTGATCAAAATAAGAACATGAACATGAACACAAACTTAAACATAAAAATTAAAGATCAAGAAAGGTAGATAGGAGATTGACAAGATAAAATAAAGATTGACAAGAATTAAATGGAAACTTACTTGAAATTAAAGGAATTTAATGTGCAAGACAAGGTATTTAAATTTGACAAGTATTTAAAATGACATGGAATTTAAGGTGCAAGGTAAATAAATGGAAGACTAATTGTCACACTTAGCCAACAAAGAAAATAATTAACTAATCCTAACTATATATAGGGGAGGATTAGGAAGCTTCCTCCCCTCTTTCCTTTTCTCTTAATTACAAGATTAAGTCCTTCCTTCTTTAATCTTCATTAATTGCACCATTAGTCCTTTGTTCTTCTAATCTTCTTTAAACTTGGACTCTAATGACTTGTGGCTCGGGATTTCTTTTGAACTCGTCTTTTAATTCTTCAATAAAATAGACTTGAGTTCTTCGGCTTTAAGTAAACTTCCGTCTTTTGACTTTTTCTTCGATAAATCTTCAGAATTGGTCTTGGACTTCCGTTCTTTTTGCACTCTTGACTTCTCGACTTCGTCTTTCATCGTTTTCTTTAATAAAAGCCCGTGAATGCCCGTGTTTTCTCCACTTTTCACCTTTTCATCCTAAATCACAACAAAAACACAAACCACGCATAATTCCGACATAAAAGACATAAAATACACGTTTTGGCTCGGTTATTATTGTAATTAAGTGGTAGAAAGGATGGGTGTTTACACGCCTATCAAATCCCCTACACTTGACCATTGCGATGTCCTCATGCAATGCATTAGTTACAAAGCACGTTTACATTTTTCATCATAATTAATCCACGTTGGCCTTTATTAAAAAGATAGAAAATTACAAACATACAAAGTAAAGAAATCAAAAGCATACCTTGGGTTTTGGAAATGTTATGAATAATCATCATCCTCAAGTTTTCACTTTCTCCAAACCAAGCTTAAAAACGAGATCATTGTTATTATAAGTTAGTAAACTCACACGAACTCATGTGGGCCAATTACTCACTTAGACTCTCTTATTCCTAGGGGTATCTCTTATATTTTATTGTTGTCTTGAATGATCACGAGGATGCATTTTTGACTTATTTCGATAGTTATTAAGTCTGAAAATAAAGTGAACGATTTAATCAATAGTTAGCTAAAGGACAAAATCTTTTAAAACTGCTTCTCAGGACCTCATAAAGTTCATATCTTGGCATAACTCGCTTCGTGATTTGAGACCTTTCTCGGACCGATATTTGGCAGCGACTTCACTTCAAACCTTGAGAGACGTTCATGAAATAATGGTCTTCTCTTCATATAGGAATTTCTTCACTTGAAGTTTTGAGAGATTTATACTTGGACCACGACTTTTTCATTTTTCTCCAATCTTTATTTTGGACTTTGATATACAACGATCCGCCTCCTTTTATGACTTGGATCTATTTATCCTCATACCTTGTTAGGGTCTTTTCGGATACACTTCTCCATGACTTTTGGGAGTTTTTGCTTTTCGTCGTGTGTCTCGATCCTTCATATTGATTTTTGATAAATGATTCTTCACATCACTTTGGATCTTTAGCAACAAAATATAGCCCTCATGCCTTGTTAGGGCCTTTTCGGACTCGCCAATCTTCGCATCCCGCTTCAATAAGTTATGCCTTGGCTATGAACTCTAATCCATACCGAGCAACTTTTAAACGATCTTGGGCTAGAAGCTAAGTAACTTTTCAAATCGTACAACCTTATTTATTAGCAGATAAATTATTAGCAAGCGATGAGAGAATAGGCTCATAATTAACTCACATAAATTCACGAAAGAATACCGAACTTATAATTGGCTCTATCATCTCTCGTTCTCCACAGTTTAAAATCTCAAGTAATGAGACTCGTGGATACTTAGCCTATTAAATCAAAGTTTTGGGTTTTCGAGTCGCCTATAGGATCTTGCAAACTCTTAGACTTTTTCAAGTTTAGAAATCGCGTTTTAAAGTTCCCTTGATAAACGACTCTCTAGGATCAATTATAGGAACTTGCGAAAAGTTCTAGTTCTTAACCCGTGAGAGTTAAGACTTTCGCGTTTTATAGCTCCCTATATAAAAGCCTAGCAAAACCCGACTTAAACATGTTAAGGATACTAGCTAGAGTAACTTAGACAAGTACTCGGGTTGAGTCAAAAGATTCACAACGTTTGAAAATTAAAACCACTTTATTAGCATTTATTCTAATAAGGAAAGAAAATAACTACACAAAAGGAAAAACTAATAGGCCAAAATAGATCAAAAATTTTGAAAAATATCGAAAAATTGATTTTCCGGTTAAAATGAAGACAAATACAAGGAAAAGACCACTTAACTTCGATAGAAGTCCCCCTACACTTAAGATAAACATTGTCCTTAATGTTTAAGCATGTGGGAGTGAACTCCCCTACACTTAGGACATTGTGTACTTTGTTTAAATCTTGCTAAGGAAAGGACAACTAAAGAGATTCCTATTTTAATATTGAGAAAGTATAAAATAGTGAATCGAAAAGAGTTTAGGATTCAACCGGGAAGAAGTGGACACGGAATCACGGGCCGTCAAGAATCGTCAAGAGTGTATCATTGAGCGCTCGAATCCCTGATTAAGAAGAAGAGAGGAGAGAAAAGCAAACCAAAGGGTCTCCCCCCTACACTTATGATAAAGAAAGCGAAAAGATAGATGCATGGGTTGCTCCCAAGAAGCGCTTGGTTTTTGATTACCGAGTCGTGAGCCTGACTAGACCTTGATTATCAACGGAAGAAGCATGAAACATATCCACCAGGATCAAAAACATAGTTTTCGTCCATCAAATAGCAGAGGCTTAAGGCGAACAAGGCAAGCCAAAGAAGAGTAGGCAAGGTTCCCTTAAGCAGTGATGGAGCACGGTGGAAGCAAGGATGAAGTGGTGCAAGCATGTCTTCAAAATTTCCAAAGATTTTTCCTTTTATTTCATCAGGTGGATACTGAGATGGCTGCAGAATGTCAATACCGGGGTCGAACACCTTTTCCTTTAGGGGAAAATAGCACTCAGGCTCAGTAGAGTGTGAAGAAGATCCACGAAGAAGCACAACCTCGTCCTCAGAAGGGGGACAAAGAGGTGTTAACTCAATAGTGCTGCGGATATTGGTGTCGACCGGTTTCTTCTCCTTAGAAAGAATGTGCTTCAAATCCAAAGTAGGATCAAGACGATAATCTTCAAAGTCATAAGGAGGAGCATCACTCTCATGAGGGAAGTAAGTGTTGAGAAACGTAGAGAAATCTTCCTCAAATGAGTAATCGTCCAAAGTAGGATCGAGTGATGGCGGAGGATCTTCATCATGTGAAGAATCGCTCGAAAGAGTATCAGCCTCATCGAAATCATCGAACGTGGGTAGATCGGGATACTCAGAAGTAAGGTCAATAATCATCCGAATCTGAGCTAGAATCATCATGATCATAAGCATCAAAGACCGGTGGAGAATCATAATTGGGAGAAGCGTCCAAAGTAGGGAGAGAATCATCCACATCATCATTAAAAAGTGGATTATCAATGCAAGAGTCGAATAGAGGATTGTCGTAGACGACAAAGTCATCAAGTACATTAATCATATTCACTGATTCTCGTCCAAAAGATTTGCCTGTAAGCTTCCCCATTTTAAAAACTTTTGAATCATCCCCGACTCGTAAGATTAACTCACCTTCGGCCACATCCACTAAAGCTCGTCCGGTTCTTAAAAATGGCCGACCAAGTATTAAAGGAATAGGAGGGTCCATTTCATAATCAACTACGACAAAATCGACCGGGAAAGTAAATGTGCCAACTTTAATGAACACGTCTTCGGCTATACCAACAGGGTAAGCGAGAGTGCGATTTGCAAGTTCGAGAGTCATCTTTGTTGGAGTAAGGTCGGGTAATGATAGTGTTTTCCAAACACTCAGTGGCATCAAATTAATACTGGCCCTGAGATCAGCAAGGGCAATAAATTCTTAAGTTTTGTTGAACACGCAAGGCAACACAAAACGACCGGGATCTCCAAGCTTTTCCAGAAGTTCTTTAAGAATCACTGCAGAGCAGTTTTCATTTAAGCGTGTGTTGGCGATTTCAATCAACTTTTCCTTCTTGCTAAGTAATTCCTTGAATGCTTTGACAAATTTCGGCATGTGGACAAGTGCTTCAACAAGGCTAATGTTGATATTCATTTGAGAAAGCATCTTCACATATTTCGACACTTGGCAGTCATTCTTGGTTAGCAAGTTAGGCTTGTCCAAGCGAGAAGGATATGGGATGTTGGGTTTATAGGTGGAAGGTGAAGGTGTAGTCGGTAAAGGTTGAGATGTTGAAGGGTCCTTCCGGGAAACATCGTCATGACGAGGCGGAGACGGTAATGGTGCACTAATACTAGGTGTAGGAGGAGTAGGGATAAATGGTGGTGGAGGAGGTGTAGATGATGGATGCGGGATTGGTGGATCGACAATGGTAATTCCACTACGAGTAGTAATAGCACTCACATTTGCTCGCGGATTGGTGACGGTGTTTGAAGGTAGAGAACTTGAAGTAGAAGGTTGAGTGGAGGGAAAGAAACTAGCCAACATATTCTTTAATTCATTCGTTTGAGTGCTGAAGGAGGATTGAATATTATCGCGAACCTCGGTTCTAATGTCATTTCCTTGCTTCGTGATATCTCCTTTCAAATTGATAATTTGGCTCTGTAGATTCTTGATTTGCTCACCTTGGGTTCTCATTATGGCTTCAACATCGGGGTTAATGGGTGGGGTTTGTTGGGCGGGTTGGTGATAAGGATTAGAAGCTCTTGGTGGGATTTGGTTGCTCCTATTGTAGTTGTTGGCGGGGTTTTGGTTTTGAGGAGAAAAACCGGGTGAAAGGTAATTGTTGGATCGGTAACTCAACAGATTTCTATCCCCTTGAGGTCGAGCTTGGTAATTTTCCGATGAATAATTACCATAAGCTGCATACACATTTTCCGGATTTCCTTGAGTTGAAGGACAATCGGTGTATGAGTGAGGACCGCCGCATGTTTCACAAGGATTAGCAACCGCTTTAACTTGTTGTGGTTGTTGGTTTGAAGCGAGAAGCGTAATACTTTTGCTCATTTCAGTCATCATGGGGGTGAGTTCGGTCATATCAGGGTTTGCTGAAGTGGAGGAAACATTGACTCTCGGATTGTTCCTTGAAGAAGCAGAGGAATCCCAGTTTTTGTGGTGAGTAGTCATGTTCTCAATTAACTCTCTACACACCTCGGGTCTCCTTTTCATGAATGTGCCATCGGCGGCTGCATTAATCGTATCACGATCTCGAAAAGTCAAACCGTTGTAGAAAGTATCAATTACGGTCACAGGTAGCATGTTGTGGTTTGGACAACGATCAATCAAGACATTATATCGCTCCCAAGCATCAAAAAGAGATTCATCAGGGTCTTGCATGAAACCGCTGATTTGATTGCGAAGGCTCGTGACCATGGATGGTGGAAAGTAGCGCGACAAAAAGCGTTGAGTCATGTCATCCCAAGTATGAATAGAATTCTTCGGGAGACGATCAAACCATTTCTCGGCATGATGCGATAAAGTATGTGGAAAGAGTTGTAGGCGGAGAACATCCATTGTGGCACCAGGCAACTTCATGCTTTGGGTGATTGTAATGAACTTGTCGAGGTGTTTGTTGGCATCATCATCAGGCAATCCACGGAATGGGTTTGTTTGCACTTGCTGAATCATGTGGTGCTTCAACGAACTCAGGAGCGTTGATTTGCATCGGCGCAATCGGTCCTCCTCGTCCAAACATGGTTGGTTGACAAAGCTCCTCCATTGTCTGAAGATCGGGCTGTGGAAGAACATTGTTGTTATTATTGAGGTGCGGTGGAATATTATTGTTGTTAACACCTGACATTGCTAAATCTTCTTGAGTCTCGGGCTCTTGATAATTAGAAGATCTAGTACGCATACACCTGAAAATGCAAAAGAAAACAAAACCAAACGCAAAGACAATATATATACACAATAAAGATAAAATCTTTTTGGATTTTTGAAATTTTTAATTTTTATGTATTTTTATCAATTTTAAATTTTTTATGATTTTTTGAATTTTTTTATGCAAGAAAAATAACGCTCACAAGTGAACGGATCCCAAAAAACAACGCGTCTCTCAGAGAAAACCGTTAATCTTTACGAAAAGAGCCGGCAGCAGCGCCATTTGATACAAGGTTTTTGGCCCGTATAAAAATTAATGTTCTTTGTCGTGTCTAATCGAATTGATCTAGGTTCTCTATGTGACTCTATTGTTCTTTGGTGAAACAAAAATGTGTCGTTGTAGTATTTAAAATAAAAGTGCGAAACTTTAAAATAAAAGTACGTGACTTTAAAGTAAAAGTGCAATTTAAGTAAATCTAAGTCTAATTAAAATAAGTGCAAGTATTTCAAACGTGACTGAAATTAAAGGGGCACTAAAGTAAATAAAGCAAAATTAAATCTATCTAAGGCAATCTTAAAACGCAACTAAAACTTAAACTAAGGCAAGGCTAAAATAAAGCTGAGGCAAATAATCTTAAAGTGCAATTAAATTAAAAGGCGGGAAAAATAAAGCTTGAAAATGAAAGACAGAAATTTAAAAAGAAAGACTAAAAAAAGAACCTGAAAGAAACCTTGATTCGGAAGTTCAAAACTTCCGAATGAACTGGCTTGACTCGGAACTTCTTGAGTTCCGAATGAACACTCCTGAGTCGGAACTCCTTGATTCGGAACTCTTCCGAACGAATGCTTGACTCAGAACTTTTTGAGTTCCGAATAAACCTTCTTGATCCGGAACTTTTTGAGTTCCGAATAAACCTTGGTGATCCGGAACTTTTCGTTTGGAAGACTTTACCCGGAAGATTTCGTCCGGAACTTTCGTCCGGAAGTCTTGACTCGGAAGATTCGTTCGGAACTTCTAAAGTTCCGAATGAATTTGCTGATCCGGAACTTTCCCTTGATCCGGAAGTTTTGGTGTTGATCCGGAACTTTTTCCTTCGGAAGTATTGACCCGGAACTTTTCCGGATGAAGCTTGACTCGGAACTTTCAAAGTTCCGAATAAAGGCCTTTCTCCTTCTCTTGGCTCGGAACTTCCTGGGAATACAGTAACAGAAACAAACAAACACCCCCGAAGAACAAGGGGATACAGTAACAAGAATCTAAACACAAATCAATCAAAATCAAACAAACGATTAAACTAAACTAATAACAAAACATCAATTAATCATAAACAAACAATCTATATCAATAAAACTAACAAATTTAACCACAATAATCAAAAACCACTTGATCAAAATAAGAACATGAACATGAACACAAACTTAAACATAAAAATCAAAAATCAAGAAAGTTAGATAGGAGATTGACAAGATAAAATAAAGATTGACAAGAATTAAATGGAAACTTACTTGAAATTAAAGGAATTTAATGTGCAAGACAAGGTATTTAAATTTGACAAGTATTTAAAATGACATGGAATTTAAGGTGCAAGGTATATAAATGGAAGACTAATTGTCACACTTAGCCAACAAAGAAAATAATTAACTAGTCCTAACTATATATAGGGGAGGATTAGGAAGCTTCCTCCCCTCTTTCCTTTTCTCTTAATTACAGGATTAAGTCCTTCCTTCTTTAATCTTCATTAATTGCACCATTAGTCCTTTGTTCTTCTAATCTTCTTTAAACTTGGACTCTAATGACTTGTGGCTCGGGATTTCTTTTGAACTCGTCTTTTAATTCTTCAATAAAATAGACTTGAGTTCTTCGGCTTTAAGTAAACTTCCGTCTTTTGACTTTTTCTTCGATAAATCTTCAGAATTGGTCTTGGACTTCCGTTCTTTTTGCACTCTTGACTTCTCGACTTCGTCTTTCATCGTTTTCTTCAATAAAAGCCCGTAAATGCCCGTGTTTTCTCCACTTTTCACCTTTTCGTCCTAAATCACAACAAAAACACAAACCACGCATAATTCCGACATAAAAGACATAAAATACACGTTTTGGCTCGGTTATTATTGTAATTAAGTGGTAGAAAGGATGGGTGTTTACACACCTATCATAGGTTGTAGACATGTTTAACTTCACTTGTAACAATTTGAAAAGCTTTTTCTAGAATAGACTTGCGAAAACTTTATCCCTATTTGACACAGTATCTTCTGGTAACCCATGCAACTTGTAGATATGGTCCAAAAACACTTGAGCAACTTGCACAACAATGAAAGGGTGAGAATGTTGTATGAAATTGAGTACTTACTCAATCTCTCAACTACCACACATATAAAATTCTTCCCTTGTGACTTAGGAAGACCTTCAATAAAATCCATATAAATACTAGTCTATATACTGGTTGGGATAGGTAATGGCTGTAACAAACCTGTATAAGCTTTCAAACTTGGCTTACACCTCTAACAAGCATCATACCCCCTCACTAATTGCTTCAACTCATTTCTCATTTTCTTCCAATAAAACATAGAACACAACGTGAGAGTAGTGACCTTAACACCAGAATGACCTCTCATTGCATCTCTATGTACTTGTTGCATAATCTCTTTCCTTAAGGTAACATCATTGGCCATCATTAACTTTATTTCTTAACTGTTGGTTATGCCAAGTGTAATGATCTTGCTGATTTCGATTAGTCTTCAAATGAGTGACTAATCCTTCTCCCAACTATCCACCACCTTAGCATACAAATCAGTGGTAATAGTTGAAGTGTTAATGATACTTAGCAATTTAGTTGGATTTTGTAACCTTGAAAGTGCATCAGTAGTGACATTATTAACTCTATTCTTATAAACGATTTCAAAGTCAAACCCCATAAGCTTTGGTAGCTACTTAAGTTGAATATAAGTAGACATCCTTTGATCCACCAAGTATTTGAGACTGATGTGGTCTGTTTTGATCTTAAAATACATGTTAAGTAAGTAACTCCTCGACTTATCTAAAGCTTGCACCATTGCTAAAAACTCATTCTTATACGTATACATAAGCTGGTGTTTGGAAAAAAATGTCTTACTCAAGAAAGCTATTGGATGACCCTCTTCGATTAGGATTGTCCCAATTCCCACACCAGAAGCATGTGTTTCAATAGTAAATTCCTTTGAAAAATCAGGTAACTTCAACACTGGGGCACTTACCATGGCTTGTTTCAAAGTTTTAAAAGAGGCCTGACTACACTGTTCCAGTCATATGACCCTTTTTTGAGTAAAAGATTTAAAGGTCTACTAATGGATGCAAAACCTTTAATAAACCTTATGTAGTACCAGTTAACCCCAAAAATCCTCTCAATTGTTTGATATTAGTTGGAACTAGCCAGTTAGCCATAGCTTGAACCTTTGCATGATCAGTAGCTACACCATCAACAACTATAACATGGCCCAAATACTCAAACTTATCAGTCCCAAACACACACTTAATCATCTTAGCATACAACTTGTGAGTTCTCATGACTTCCAGGATCATGGTTAAATGCTTGACATGCTCATCCAAACAGTGGCTATAAATGAGTATGTCATCAAAAAAGACTAAAGTGAACTTTTTGAGGAAGGGTTTGAATACTTCGTTCATTAGGTCCTGAAAAGTAGATGGAGTATTAGTTAACCCAAATTGCATCACCAAAAACTTATAGTAGTGTTCATGTGTTTTGAAAGCAGTCTTAGCCACATCATGATCATTCATTCTTATCTGATGGTATCTAGACCTCAGATCTAACTTAGTAAACAATTGAGATCCATGGATCTCATCAACGAGTCATTGAATTGTGGGTATTGGAAATTTATCTTTAACTATTTGCTTGTTTAATTGGCTATAATCCACACACATCCTCCAAGAATTGTCCTTTTTTTACCATTACAATGGGTAAAGCAAAAGGAACGTGACTCATCTTAATGACCCCATCTTCTAGTAATTCCTTCACCATTCCTTCAATGACATCCTTCTGAGTTAGTGGATGCATGTAAGGTCTACAGTTGACTGACATAACAACTTTAATCAAAGGGATTTTATGATCATGAGACCTATGTGGTAGCAATTCAGTTGGTATTCACATCCTCATAGGTATCCAATACTCTTTGAATCTCCTTGGGAACTTAATATATGAATTTCGCCAATTCTTTTTATCTCTATTTTTTCGTTCCACAACTCACTCGAATTGATATCCAATTTTAACGTAAGATTAATCGTTCTCGGTTAATAAAACTTTGTTTTGTATTTTAAATCTAAAAACTATTTAAAAAGAAAATACTTTTATACTATTTAAATCTCTATTAAAATCTATTTAAACAAAATTTAAAACTATTTTAAATTTAAACAAAACTTAAAACTAATTATATAAAAAAACTAAATTAATTAAAAAAACTAGTTTTAAAAACTAACTTTAAAAACAATTTATATTTCTAAAAGTTATAAAATAATTTTTTTATTATTTTTTTTATACTTTGAAACTATTTAAAAACTAAAAGTAAATTTAATTAAAATAAAAAACTTGTATCTAAACTAATTTAATAAAAATGACAGCTAAAAACTAATGAATCTATATTAATCATTAAGACTATAATTAAACACAAAAGAAGAGCTAGACAGATGGTTAAGACGTTTGGCTGATGAACGGAAGGTCACGGGTTCGAGCCCCATTGTGGACGTATATTTTGCGAATTATATTTTTTAGACAGCAAACTTTATAATTACCTCACATGAGTGACTAGTAACAGCTATTTGGACTTTGTAAATATAGAAACTATGCAGATCAAAGGGATCTGCTAGCTTAGCTAAAATCAGCAAAATAAATCTAATATATAAGCCAAATCAGCAAAGCTTGTATAAATCAGATAATCAATACGCAACAAATGTAACAATCAGCAAAACTAAACACCAAATATTAGAACACTACTAACTAAGCAAAATCAAACTAGAATAAGCAAGTCTAATAAGCAAATAAAAACTTAACAAAAATCAGATAAGCTAACAATACCTAAACTGAAAATAAGCCAATCTAAACTGGAAATAAGCAACTAGTCCTAAACAATCAGTAAACCATTAAATCAGATAAACTAGATACCAAACTTAAAATAGACAGTACTCAAAAGCAGCAACTCAAACTAATCAGATTCAACAATCATACAAACTTTTCAAAACTAAATAAACTAGCAGTCTAGATTAATATCAAAAACTAAAAAAATAAGAATCAACTACAAAACTAATCTTAACCACTAGCAGACTAGTAAACAGAAACCAAAACAAATTAACTACTAGCAGATTAATAAACATAAACTAAAACAAATATTAAAATTAATCTAGAATTAACATAAAATAAAAAAGAGAATTAGAACCTTATGTAGAAACCATTGGGAAGAAGATGCGGCGCTGAACCGTCTTACTTAACCGAGACCACCACCTTAACCATACATCATTCTCGAACCATACATATCAAACACCACTTCGAACCAGATTTTATATAAAACTTCCCAGTGGGGGAAATTTATCAACCAAAATTCATTTTTAATTATCTAAACAAGCTATTTAATTAACTTTGCTTAAATAAATTTAATAATTATTATAACAAAACAGATTTAAGATAAATTGCTGGAAACTTAAACAGTAAATATAAGACGAGATAAATTTAACCGAAATAATTTTTTTATTAATAACTAACAATTGATTACAATACTTAAAAAAAAGAAAATTACAATTAATCTAAAAACTATTTTTGCAGAATACAAATAAAAATAAAAATGGCACACTTAAAAATTACAGAATGAGAGGGTTTTATAGGCAAACCCTAAAACTTCTTCATGAACATTTGTTGATGCTGAAAATAAATCGCAGTCCTTGATTCTTCATCTCTCTTCCTTGAAATCATCCTACGGTGAATAATAGTCCATCCTCACACGGATCGCCATCCTGGAAGGGTTTGTGCTTCTTGTGTTTCTTCTTTGCTGAGGTGTATTTCATTTATTGGTGGATGAAAGTGTGGGATTTGTTTCATCCAATCAGAGATGAGATTGGGATGCCACGTAGGTTGAATGGTACCATCTTCTACATCCGATATTCATGGGAATTAATTAGAGACGCGTGTGTTATCACGCGCCTCTAATCAGTAAAAGCCCCAAATTATGAATTAAAATTAGGGTTTGGGTGAATAGAAAAGATAACTGGTTATTTTGATGGGAGAGAAAGGGTGGGTAAAAAAAAACTTCGTTTGTAACGAGATGTGTGTGGTGAAAGTTGTGTGTGAGTTTATCAATGTTTGACCAAAAAAATTAATAAAACTTTTAGATAACCGATTTGTCTTTTGACCTAGAAGGCTTTGAAGCCCAAATACATTTACCCCGTACATAGTAACTTTCCAAGTGCATGGGCTGTTAGCCCAATAAACACTCCATCCATCTCTATACCTTTGGAATTGTTGGGCCTTGATGGGCTTATGATCCAAAAGATGATAACATAAACTTCCTTGTTGGGCTTTTGGGCCCAATACCCAAATGTGGGACCCACAAGCCCAATTATCTTCATAATTAAATCCACTAAAAACGAGCTCGATTTTGGCTTCCTTGATCTTTCCTTTAAACCCGTGTCGATTTTGCCGGTTTTCGTGTTCTTTGGTACACTTTTGGTTCTTTGACTTTGTCTTTGTCTCTTTCTTGGACTTTTCTTCAACAATTGATCATGAAATCCCGTGTTTTCTTTCCTTTTGATCTTTTGTGCCTATTCAACACAAAAACACAAAACCACGCGTAATTCCGACTTTTACGATATTAAACACATGATTAGGTCTTGTTTTTCATTGATTTTAGTGGCAAAAGGATAAGTGTTTACACACTTATTAAATCTCCTACACTTGACCATTGCAATGACCCCATGCAATGCATAATTTTAAAGCATAAAGTTACATTTTCCTCATAATTAATCCATTTTGGCCTCATTAAGATATACTATTACTACTACGATGAAAAGATAAAAACTTTATTCAAGGAAACAAAAGTTATGATAATTTTTTAACTTGGAAATTATTTTAAGGAGAAGAAATCTAAGACTTAAATTAGGGCTTTTGGTGTCATGAATATTAATCACCCTCAAGTTTCACGTTCTCTATACCAATCTTAAAAATAAGATCATTGTTTACCATAAGTTCTTAAGTTAAAACCACTTATATAAGACAAATGTGTAATACTCTTTCTCCAATTCCTAAGTTGTATCTCTAGATTTTAAAGATTGTCATTCACCCGTAGGCTCATTTGACTTATTTAATAATCTTTAGTCCAAAAATGAAGGCAAAACGGTGCAAACCCGACACTCAAAACCTAACCTCGTCCTCAAAAACGTTGTCACTAAAGTAAGCCCACATCAAGGATAATTTAACACGATTTGGGGAATAAATTCTCGGATCCAAAATTTGGCCAATAGTACTACTTATTAATTATTCCTCCAAAGTCATGTAGACTTTATGTGGAGTTTAGCAAGTTCACATCATATACCCTTAGGCTCTTTAAGATGTAAAAATGCTCCTCATCTATTATCGACACCCTAAGGCTCCTTGAACGATAAACAAGGGAATTGATTTTTGATCAATTTTTATTCAACACTTACCATGCCATAAACCCTAAGGCTCTAATGACAAGGTTCGTGCTACATGCCCCACACCCTAAGGCTCCTTGAGGTCATGTTTTAATCTTATTCTTTCTTATTTATGATATATATATTAGGCCAAATTCCGCAATCCCATGGTCTGAATACCTCCTACTTAGTGGTTATGAGCCACCTTAGTCAGAAGTCCACAACGCTGGCACCCTCAATGTGTTCATGCTTTAATTACAAGGAGATAAAAGATTTGGCTAAGAGCTAAGATATCGAATCTACGCCACAAAAATCCTCATTTATTAAGCAATTAAATATACAAGCGGGAATAAAGAGCCACAAAAACTCATATAAGCAAGAATTAACCCTTAAACTTATTATCAACTCTATCATCTCTCGTTCTCCATAATTTAAAATCTCAAGGAATGAGACTCGTGGATGCTTAGCCTAATAAACCAATTAAGGTCCATATGGTTAAGGATATAGCTAGAGTAAACTTGGATAAGTAAACTCGGGTTGAGTCAAAATATTCACGACGGGCCTAATATATCAAAGATATCTAAACTTGTTAAAACCATTTTATTTATTTATTTATTTTTGATGACTTTATTCTTGAAATGGAATTTATTCTGATGCGATGACAAAACGAAAGAAAATAAAAGAAAATAAATGGAAATATTACTAGGCCAAAATAGATCAAAAATTTTGAAAAATGTTGAAATTTTTTAATTTTCCGGTTAAATGAGGTCAAATTCATGGAAAAGCCCACTAAAATTCGATAGAAGTCCCCCTACACTTAATATAAACATTGCCCTCAATGTTTAAGCATGTGGGAAAATAAACTCCCCTACACTTAGGACATTGAGTACGTTGTTTAAATCGAGCTAAGGAAGAGACAACTAAAGTGATTACTTTATTCAACTTATTTATATACGTGTATGAATCACAATAGCAAAAACTTATCGAAGAAAACGGGTACACGGGAACACGGGTCGCGTCAAAAGTACCAAAAGTAGATCATTAAAGCACATGTCCCTGCACAACATCACAACACAAACAACCTACTTGGCTCCCCCTACACTTATTGGTGGAAATGGGTGAAGGTGAAAAAGGGTGGAAAGGATGGAAAAGGTAAAAATCTAACCTAGTTATACGATGCTTGATTTATTTATCACGAGTCTCTAGCTCGACTCGATTTCCCGAATATCATTATTCAAATGGGAAAAATCGTGGAAAAACCGAGATTTCCAAGGGAGGAAAATCTCTCCATGATAAAGGGTGAAACAAAGTCATATAAGTAATACCCCAAGAAAAATCCACCCGGGTCAAACACATAATTTCCATAACGAAAGGAAATAAACCCCGAGGTGGTAAAATCACACAAGGCAAAGAAAAGTGGGGCACCCTTAGTCAAAAGTCTCTCATAAGGAAGGGTTAGGTAATTTGGCAAAGATAGCACTAACATCTCTATTCCCGGATCAAACACCGGTTCCTTAACGGGAAAATAGCAAGAGGTGTTGACATTAAAGCTCAAAATGTCATCATAATCCAAAGTGGGAAAGTCGTCCTCTTCCAAACTTGATGTGAAAACATAAGTATCATCGGAGTCATAGGAAAACTAATCCTCGTGAGGAAAATATGTATTTAGAAAGATATCTAAATCCTCCTCAAATGGAATATCCTCTAAAGTAGGAATGATCTCTAAGAGTGGAGGATCCTCCTCAAAAGTCATGACTTTTAAAATTGGGGTATAAAAGTCAAAAGGAGTCTCCATAATGGAAGAATCACTCATAGAGATATAAGGTGCATTAAGATCATGAGGTGGGTCATAAAAAATAATGAGATCACTTAACGAAGTGTCATCATCGTAAGTATCAAATATTGGTGGATCAAAAATGGGTGGGTCAAAAGTGGGTGGGTCATCTAAACCGAAGATAGTGTGATCACTTAAATAAGTGTCATCACTATAAGTATCGTAAATAGGAGTTTCAAAAATTTGAGGCTCTAAGGGAAGGGATGAAGTTATCACAAAATCATTTTGATTAGACTTTTGAATTCCAAAAGGATTAATAAAAATCTCTTCATTATCATAATTAAGAACATCAATCATATTGACCGACTCTTTTCCATTTGATTTAGTTGTGATTTTTCCCATTTTAAAAACTTGTTGTTCATCCCTAACCCTAAGAATTAACTCCCCTTCGGCCACATCAACTAAGGCTTTTTCGGATCTTAAGAATGGTCTACCAAGGATTAACAGAATACGAGGATCCATCTCATAGTCGACGACGACAAAGTCCACGGGAAAATTGAATGTACCAACTCGAACAAAAACGTCCTCGGCAATACCAACGGGGTATGCGAGAGTTCTATTAGCTAACTCGAGAGTCATGCGAGTCGGTACAAGGTCGGGTAATGATAATTGTTTCCATACCGAGAGTGGCATAAGATTGATGCTAGCGCCGAGATCTGCTAAAGCCATACAATCATCAATTTGAGGAAACGAGCAAGGTAACACGAATAGTCCGGGATCTCCTAGCTTTTCGGGAAGCTCTTTGAGAAGAATCACGGAACAATTCTCATTTAAACGAGTATTAACGAGCTCAACCATTTTTTCTTTCTTATTGAGCAAATCTTTGAACATTTTCACAAATTTAGGCATTTGAGCAAGTGCTTCAATAAGGCTAATGTTAACTTTTACTTGGGAAATCATTTTCAAAAAGTTGGAAACATGAACATCATCTTTGGTGAGCACTTTAGCCTTGTCTAACCTAGAGGGATAAAGGATATTAGGCTTTGAAGTTGAAGGTTGAGAAGGAGAAGGACTCGCTTCTTGAACAACCTTAGGGTTAGGCTCATTAGGCAATGGAGAACTAGTACTAGGAGTGGTAGTGGGAGGAATCACCGAAGGGGGAGTAGGATTACTCATTATGACCTCCGGGCCTTGTCTCTCCTTTATAGACGAAGAGATGGAAGGTCCCACTAAATTGCCTCCACTTCGAGTAGTGATAGCACTCACATTAGCACGAGGGTTAATCTCGGTATTAGAAGGTAAGGCTCCTTGGGGTCTAAGGGCTTGCAACATTTGCACGAACTTCCTATCGGTGGACTCTTGCATTTGTTTCATAGTTCTCTCATGTTCGGCCAATTTTTGTAGAACCAAGTCCATTTGAGGATTATGCATGTTCATTTGATTGTACCCTTGATTGTTAAACCCTTGATTAGGAAAACCTTGGTTTTGATATTGAGGTTGAAAACCGTTATTATTATGAAAACCTTGGTTGAAGTTATTATTTTGAAACCCTTGATTTTGACCATTAAAATTCCCTTGATTTGCATTCCCTTGAAAATTTCCTCTTTGAGGAGCTTGGTTCCTATTTTGGGCGGGTAGGGGTGGTCTTTGTGGAGCTACAAAACCCGGGGGAGCCAAATAGTTATTAGACTTATAAGATAAATGGTTAACATCAACATTTGGTTTGAAATGAACCCGCTCATTTTCATTGTTGTTATAAGCATAAACTTCTTGTTGTTGATTGTAAACCTTGTCACAATTATAATACGAATATGGTCCACCACAAGTCTCACACGTTTCACAAGTCTCTTTTAAGGCATTTACTTGCACATTAATGGCTTTGGTATTGTTAGCGGTTTGTAGAGCAATTGTTTCAACAAGCGAAGTAAGCTTATCAATTCTCTTGTCGCTCTCACTAGTACTAGCACTTGCCAATTATTTCCCAATCCTCGTTCATGGACTTCACAAGAATATTACCCCACGAGGCACTATTAAGTGAGTCTTGATCATTAAGAGTTAAACCATTGTAAAACGTATTGATTTGATGCACTTTTGTAAAACCATGTTGTGGACATTTTCGTAAAAGCTCCTTAAAACGGTCCCAAGACTCACTAAACGTTTCCCCATATTTTTTGTTCAAAGGTAATGATGTCATTCCTTAAAGAGGTGGTCCGTGATGGTGGGAAAAAGTAGTTAATGAACTTGGTCTCTAAATCAACCCATGTGGTGATACTTTGGGGTGGTTCCTTATCAAGCCAAATCCGGGCTTGTCCCTCGAGGGAAAAAGGAAAGAGTTGTAAACGAAAGGCCTCTTGTGGCACCCCATTGTATTTGACGGTGTTTGCCAATTGTATGAAACGTTTTATATGAGTGTGTGGGTCATCATTAGTACGGCCTAAAAATGGTGTAGCGGAAACCATTTGAATAAAACCCGTTTTTAGTTCAAAATTATTCGCTCCAATATCCGGCACCACAATCGCGTCATCATTTCCTTCAACGTGAGATTGTAGAATCTCAATCATTGGTCGATTATCCGTTGCCATCGTGTTGTTCAAAGCTCGATTCTCGGGATCGGCTTGATTGACGGTCTTTTTGTTCTTCTTCTTCTTTTTGGAAGAATTAGAAGTATTTGGTACACCACTCGGTATGTGTGAACGCGCGCGAGTGCGCATACAACTAAACTTGAGGAATGAGGTAGGAGACCTTGGTCGAGTTTGAGAGGAAAGGGATTATCCCTCTCGAGGTTCAATATGAAAAAGCTACAAAAAATATATACGTAATACTACTTGAGTTGGCAAACCAATAATCGGTCGTCCCTCTCAATATACGCACAAATAAGCGGGGAAACGAGGTGGCACAAAGCAATTAAAAACCTTTTTCCTTAGACGGCCTTTTATAGCGCGTCGCCTTATACCCACCTTATAGTTTGTATAAATCGAGTTCAAACTTTTTACTAGTATTTATCTATTTTGCCTTGATTTTTCGTTTTGGATTCGAATACAATAGCTAGGTGATAAAATCCCAACTAATGTCTTATTTGGAAGTAGGTAAATTAATTGTTCTACTAATACAATATAGTAAAAGAAAATCTTTTTTGTATTTTTTTAAGAAAAATATATATTCACAATAAAAAACGAAAGAAATCGAAATAAGAAAAATAACAATAATACGTAATATTTTTGGAGTAATATTTTAGGAAAAGTATTACTTTTGGATTTTTTATTAATTTTTTTGGTGCAAATCTTAAGAAAGAGTTTGCTTTTGATGATTTTTAATTTTTTTGTATTTTTAAGTTTTTGATTTTTTTATGTTTTTGATTTTTTTTTAACAATAAAAATAACGTTCAAAATGAACGGATCCCCAAATCTAAAGCTTCTCATGAAAAATCGTCAATCGTAACGAGCGAAGCGGCAGCGACGCCAATTTAATATATGGTTTTTGCAATTCTTTTTATGTCTATTTTTTCGTTCCTCGACTCACTCGAATTGATATCCAATTTTAACGTAAGATTAATCGTTCTTGGTTAATAAAACTTTGTTTTGTATTTTAAATCTAAAAACTATTTAAAAAGAAAATACTTTTATACTATTTAAATCTCTATTAAAGTCTATTTAAACAAAATTTAAAACTATTTTAAATTTAAACAAAACTTAAAACTAATTATATAGAAAAAAACTAAATTAATTAAAAAAACTAATTTTAAAAACTAACTTTAAAAACAATTTATATTTCTAAAAGTTATAAAATATTTTTTTTTGTTATTTTTTTTATACTTTGAAACTATTTAAAAACAAAAAGTAAATTTAATTAGAATAAAAAACTTGTATTTATACTAATTTAATAAAATTGACAGCTAAAAACTAATGAATCTATATTAATCATTAAGACTATAATTAAACACAAAAGAAGAGCTAGACAGATGGTTAAGACGTTTGGCTGATGAACGGAAGGTCACGGGTTCGAGCCCCATTGTGGACGTATATTTTGCGAATTATATTTTTTAGACAACAAACTTTATAAAAAACTCACAGGAGTGACTAGTAACAACTATTTGGACTTTGTAAATATAGAAACTATGCAGATCAAAGGGATCTGCAAGCTTAGCTAAAATCAGCAAAATAAATCTAATATATAAGCCAAATCAGCAAAGCTTGTATAAATCTGATAATCAATAAGCAACAAATGTAACAATCAGCAAAACTAAACACCAAATATTAGAACACTACTAACTCAGCAAAATCAAACTAGAATAAGCAAGTCTAATAAGCAAATAAAAACTTAACAAAAATCAGATAAGCTAACAATACCTAAACTGAAAATAAGCCAATCTAAACTTAAAATAAGCAACTAGTCCTAAACAATCAGCAAACCATTAAATCAGATAAACTAGATACCAAACTTAAAATAGACAGTACTCAAAAGCAGCAGCTCAAACTAATCAGATTCAACAATCATACAGACTTTTCAAAACTAAATAAACTAGCAGTCTAGATTAATATCAAAAACTAAACAAATAAGAATCAACTACAAAACTAATCTTAACCACTAGCAGACTAATAAACAGAAACCAAAACAAATTAACTACTAGCAGATTAATAAACAGAAACTAAAACAAATATTAAAACTAATCTAAAATTAACATAAGATAAAAAAGAGAATTAGAACCTTATGTAGAAACCATTGGGAAGAAGATGCGGCGCTGAGCCGTCTTACTTAACCGAGACGAGACCACCACCTTAACCATACGTCATTCTCGAACCATACATATCAAACACCACTTCGAACCAGATTTTATATAAAACTTCCCAGTGGGGCAAATTTATCAACCAAAATTTATTTTCAATTATCTAAACAAGCTATTTAATTAACTTTGCTTAAATAAATTTAATAATTATTATAACAAAACAGATTTAAGATAAATTGCTGGAAACTTAAACAGTAAATATAAGACGAGATAAATTTAACCGAAATAAATTTTGTATTAATAACTAACAATTGATTACAATACTTGAAAAAAAAGAAAATTACAATTAATCTAAAAACTATTTTTGCATAATAAAAATAAAAATAAAAATGGCACACTTAAAAATTACAGAATGAGAGGGTTTTATAGGCAAACCCTAAAACTTCTTCATGAAGATTTGTTGATGCTGAAAATAAATCGCAGCCCTTGATTCTTCATCTCTCTTCCTTGAAATCATCCTACGGTGAATAATAGTCCATCCTCACACGGATCGCCAGCCTGGAAGGGTTTGTGCTTCTTGTGTTTCTTCTTTGCTGGGGTGTATTTCATTTATTGGTGGATGAAAGTTTGGGATTTGTTTCATCCAGATGAGATTGGATGCCACGTAGGTTGAATGGTACCATCTTCTACATCCGATATTCATGGGAATTAATTAGAGATGCACGCGCCTCTAATCAGTAAAAGCCCCAAATTGTGAATTAAAATTAGGGTTTGGGTGAATAGAAATGATGACTGGTTATTTTGATGGGAGAGAAAGGGTGGGTAAAAAAAACTTCGTTTGTAACGAGATGTGTGTGGTGAATGTTGTGTGTGAGTTTATCAATGTTTGAACAAAAAAATTAATAAAACTTTTAGATAACCGATTTGTCTTTTGACCTAGAAGGCTTTGAAGCCCAAATACATTTACCCCGTACATAGTAACTTTCCAAGTGCATGGGTTGTTGGCCCAATAAACACTCCATCCGTCTCTATACTTTTGGAATTGTTGGGCCTTGATGGGCTTATGATCCAAAAGATGATAACATAAACTTCCTTGTTGGGCTTTTGGGCCCAATACCCAAATGTGGGACCCACAAGCCCAATTATCTTCATAAAAATTAAATCCACTAAAAACGAGCTCGATTTCGGCTTCTTTGATCTTTCCTTTAAACCCGTTTCGTTTTTGCCAGTTTTCGTGATCTTTGGTACACTTTTGGTTCTTTGACTTTGTCTTTGTCTCTTTCTTGGACTTTTCTTCAATAATTGACCGTGAAATCCCGTGTTTTCTTTCCTTTTGATCTTTTATACCTATTCAACACAAAAACACAAAACCACGCGTAATTCCGACTTTTACGATGTTAAATAAATGATTAGGTCTTATTTTTCATTGATTTTAGTGGCAAAAGGATAAGTGTTTACACACTTATTAGAACTATATCATGTACTCCTTCCAACTTGTAACAAGAGACTAAATTTCCAGCATACACACAGAGAGTCATGGACTGAATTGTGCCTCTACATTCTTTTGAGTCCTTTTGTTAGCTACCCAACTCACTTGAGACTTTTTTGTACCTCTAATTTGAACCTTTTTACCCCCAATCTTAAACTCCATTCTTAACTCCTTAAAGTTAAACTTGATATCACCAAGTGTAGCCAACCATTGGATTCCTAAAACCATTTCACAACTCCCTAATGGCAACAACATCAAATCAATACTGAAGCTACTGTTGTCAAACTTCCAACATTCAAAAGTATTGACCAATTTGTTTCCATTAGCCACTATAAATACCAATGGTCGAGTTGGTCTTATCTTAAAACCAGAGGTTTTAGCTATAGCCTTATCTAAAAAATTGTGTGTTGAGCCACAATCCACCAAAATATGGACTGTGTGTTTGCTCACTTTACCCAATATTCTCATTGTCTAGTAATGCTTAGAACCAATAACAACATATAATGATACTTGAGGCTGCAAATCATCAACATTATCACTTCCATGATTTTCTATGCCCTCATCCAAACAGTCTGCAAACTGCTCTTCATCATCAGGAATCAATACTAATGAAAACAATTTCCCTGCACACTTATGGCCAGGTGTATACTTTTGATAACAATAGAAACATAATTTCTTTGCTCTTTTTTTCCTGATACTTCTTCTATGATAACTGTCTTCTAACTGGGGTGTTTGGCTTAGGTTTCAACCCATGGCTTACCCCATTAGCACTAGGTGTAGGTAACAAGGCTGGCTTATGACCACCTAACTTCCCCTACTACCAAACCTATTACCCATAAAAGTCACACGTGGCTTATTTTTCTTCCTTTTAGCCTAAAAAATTGTCTCTTATAACTTTGTTAAAGAACAAGCATCTGCAAGTGTTGTAGGCTGAAACATTCTCACACTCATCTATAATTGAGTCGGCAAGCCACTAAAATATAAACTTATGGCATGTTCTTGGCTAATTGTGACTTTACACAACAAATTATCAAACAAATCCTCATATACTCTAGCACTTTTGCCATATTTTGCATTCTTAAGGGCTGACATGGGATCTTCAAAGATTGAACCAAATCTCTGTATAATAGATTCTTTATACCCATTCCAACCTACATTTTCCCCATCAATAGTCAAGTATTGTCTATGCCATAAAAGAGCTTTATCACAAAGATGGACATAAACAATCTTTACCTTCTCCTCATTAGGAGTGTTGTCAATGGAATAGAACTGATCACATTTGAACACCCAACCTCTAACATCATCACCATCAAAATTTAGGAACTCTACCCAAGCCAATCTACCAAACTGATTAGCTTGCCTTCCAGCCCCGAGATTGACTATCTGGTTGTTTTGAACCCCTAAAGATTCAATCATCTGCCTCATGTATGCTAATTGTGTATCCAGATACTCCTAGTAATGGGAGGATCAATACCCTCATCATTTGCAGGGTTGTGTCTTGTTGTTGGTGCCATAACAAAATTTGGCACTAAAATCAGTTAGACAAGATAACAAGCTCAACAAGAATCAAGAAACTGTCAGGATGAAGCTCTGATACCACTTGATAGATGCTAATAAGAGATTAATGAAATCTGTGACAGCCATGACTAACCAGAAAACTCATAAGAATAAGAAAC
The DNA here is from genome assembly GCA_025667525.1 of Glebionis coronaria. NCBI lineage: Eukaryota > Viridiplantae > Streptophyta > Magnoliopsida > Asterales > Asteraceae > Glebionis > Glebionis coronaria. The sequence continues at coordinate 1,042,226 of JANFOE010000322.1, read as the reverse complement.
ATAGCAATATGGATTAATCAAGATCAAAATGGCTGGAAATGTTGTTTATTTGATAACGGATGGGTTACAAAATAGAGGAAAGTATTTTACAAATTCTAGACAAGAAATGAAATGATTACAGTGAAAGGATTTTATACTAAGTGTTTCCCGTCAAAACCAAGTTGGTTAGAAGTTGTTGGAGTAACACACGTGCACCTCACATGTCTGGTATTAAACAATGCATGTGCACCTCACATGCCAGACGATTTAACCAGCTTAACATATAAGCTCTGTAGCTTTTGGGTACTTATCAGTTTGGTACACTAGTAAAGAGGATGTTATGGTTTTTGAGAAAAAGAAATTACTTAAAATGCAATTTTTGTTTGACAAACAAAATTTGTTAATGATTTAAAAAAAACTAAATGTGTTCATGTATAACAAATGTAATTGCATGTAAGCAGATAATTAACGGTATGTTTATTGATTGAGAGAGCAAATCGTAACTCGATGATTCGATAAGGTAGACTGATAATTAAACTCGTGGCCTGATAACTCGACTGAGTTAACTCGATGTTTGAACTCGTGACCTGATTACTCGATCAAGTTGACACTTGACTCGGTGACTCAACCTAGTGATCAAATTCTTGACAGACTGATCGAATCTATGACTTGTAATGTTATATTAACATATCATTAATCGGTAAAAATATATAAGTTTTACACATTACTAAAAGTTACATTTCAAAAATTTTACAGACTTCGTATTATAAAAATTTGCACATTAAAAAGGTTAAAAACTTTGTATAAGGGTATTGCTTTTCCGTTTTAAAATTATTGTCTTTCGATAAAAAAAACAGATTGTTAAAAAATATTGATTACGGCTTTTTTATTCTTATTTTTTTAGCACAATGACAGTATTACTTTCACCTAATTAATTAAATTTTTAAAATTTGTAATAACAATTTAAAAAATATATATATAATAAACTTAACCAAAATTTTCTATTATTTTTAGTACTACAGTAGACAATTAAATTTGTACAAAGAAAGGAACGAGGAAGTACGGGTGTCAAAAAAACGAGAAATCGACGAACCAAGCTGAGTCGTTCAATTCGAAACCGAAAAAACCCACTCATCATGGTTCAGTTTTGGTTTTTACTTTTAAATATCCACGGTTAATCAACCCGAACCGTACATATTATACATGATTTTCTTAGCTAGGTTTTCAAATAATCGTACAAGTATTAATAATTTTATTGCATTACCCGAATAATCTATGTGTGAAAATTAGTTAATATAATTATAATATTTAAACGAAATAACTTTTGTACGATTAAATTCGGTTATATGACTTGTATAATTTATTTTGATTTAACTAGAATGACACAATATGTTATAGATTAAACAATAAAATTGATTAACCGAGAAACATTGGCTACCCGCATTTCTGGTTACCCGCTTAGTATAGTTCGGTTTCAGACGGTGAAAATAAATATTCAGTCCCCAATGAATAGCGAAAATCTTTCAACTAACCGAACTGAACCGACCCAATACTTTCCTTTTATATTTTTTTTATCTTTTTTGTTTTTGCGAAAAACGAAATTATATTAACTAGTATGGGATGGATATTGCATAACTAAAGAGTGGGCCTTACAAACCGAATTCATAGGCTGACAGGAGCCTGCTGAAGGGCTATATAAGACCTTTTCTTTTTTGGAAAGCATTCATGATAATTTTTTTACTATATAAAGGTAAAACTTTTTAGGAAGAAGCAAGTTTCGATGTTGGAGCTTAAAATTAGTTTGATTTATGTCATAGATTAGTGTTCATTATTACTGTATTAATTTAAGGTATAGCTTAAACCTTTTAATCGTAAGTTGATGTTTTTGTAAGCTAGAGAGTTTCGATCCTGAAGCTTAAATTACTTAGCTTCAATCTTTGATTCATATCATAAATTAGTCCTACTCGTAGATGTCTGATGCAATTTTCTTGTACAACTTCAGTGCTTGGCTGCTTCGCTTAAGCACTCGATTTTCTCGCTTTTTACTACGACTGCTCTCAACCGCATTCGTTTCTAACAGTTGATCAATTGCGTCAATTTTGTTTTGCTGTCCGGGCAGCAGCCCCTGTAGCCCTATCTTTACCAAACAAGTCAAGCATCTCATTGTAATGGTTGATTGGTTTAGTCCTCCATTTTTCAGCATCGGGTGTTGCCTATTAAATAAAACAAAAGAAAGATCAGTAACACCAGTTAACATAAGAAAGATCAGCAATCTATTAGTTACTCCACCATATTAGTGTATAATTGAGAAGTAAATGTGCCATCGATTCTGTTACCCTTGTCTTTCTCTTTACGCATTACTTGAATGAATGCTTCATCCCGCCAGTTGGGTCGTCCACACAAAAAGCTCCCTCTTTGCTTTGGTTCCATCGTCGTGCTTGGTGCTCATTGTCAATTTCTGCATATTAATAAGACATGCTGACTAATTATACCAGTTCACTTTAAGTAGTTACTGTAATATAAACGTTGCTCGTAGGATAAGTAGATACTACCAGGCCAACTTGATATATAAGGCTAGGTAAATAATAAGCAAACTAAAAACCTAGTATGCTCATTAGATATGTCAATTTAATAGCTACTGGTTATGGGTTGACAACCTGGTCAAATGGGTAAGAAAGTAAGAAACTAATGTCGAACAATCATTAAGAGCTACGACTAGGCAAACTTGGGTGAATTGCAGCAAATTGTTGATTTTTCGCCATAACGAATAAGTTTTCATCTATACCAGGCTAGTTATATAGATAACAAAAAGTTCCCTCCATACTTCTAAACTTACGGACAAGATTGAGATCACAAGGCAAAAACACAAAACTCGACCCTGTGGTTTGCCAAGACTGAGAACAAAACACAAAAAGACAAAACTGCCCTTTGAATATTCTCAACTACCGGACAAACACTAACAAGCGTTAGAGTCAGGGACCAATATGGACCAAAATGATCCAAAACTTTCTCCACAGGGAGGCTGCCTGCACCTATGGAGCATCTGAATTTTGACAAACCACAAGGACGATCTCTTCATTTATTCATTTAACTTTTACAGTACCTTTTTATCTTAAATTGATGCTTTTAAAGGTCTAAATTTTCTATCTCGAAGCTTAAATTAGCTGATAATTTCGTCTTATATTAATGTTTATTTTTTATTAGTGATATGTTTTCGAAAGAATCTAGTTTTTCACAAGTTCTAGTTTGTTATTTGCATCTAACCAGTGTGTGTATTTCGAATTTTTGATCCAGGTAAGAACATCTTAGGATGGAACAAAAGCAGATCGTTTCTAGTTCAGTGTACGATCAAATACCTCCCCTGTCTGCAAATCATCAGTGGATTGTTGCTCAGGACCTTGATGCCGAAGCCGGAAATGAAATAGAAGTTCAGATTTTCTACAACGTACATGACCCGCTTCATCATTACCGATGCCAAATGATGGGGAAACAAGTCCGAGGGTGTTTCTACGGCTGGGTCATTCTCTGCGACCATCCACACAATCTCATGTGGTCTCTGGAATCCTGTCACATCAAAGGTCATCGATCTCCTACGTTTGGTTTATAAACAATCAGACTCCGATGATGATATAGCATATTGTTGTTTGACTTTCCCTCCTGAGGATCCCAATTCAGTTCTTCTAACGACAAGAGCGCATAAACCCCACTTTGTGTTATGTAGACTACACCCTAAAAAAAAGAAATTAAGATGGATTGAATGGTCATATGCTAAACAGCTCAAAAAAGTAACCAATGCTGATGGTTTTCTGGACTCTCTAACTTGTTGCAATGGTAAAGCATACACCACTGCCTTAGCAAGTTTTCTAGTTGTAGAGTTGAGCATCGTAGTTAAGGATACAAGAGTTGCGATAAATATGTCGTCATTATTGGAGGTTCCGGATCTTCCTGATTTTGGCCCAAATGGTCACAGGCGTTCTTATCTTGTTGGAACTTGTAAAGATATATTTTTTATATTCCTAGATTTTGATATGGTTACCAGAAAGACCATTTGCGTTGTGCGTTTGTTCAAACTTGACATGAATAGTAAGATGTGGGAAGAACTGGAAGACCTCCAAGACGCAACTATTTTCTTGGATATCGAGGATAATCTTTACCCGGAGTTTCACAACCTTGCAATTGGATCAGAGTTGGGGGGCTATATACATATTCTCGATGAAAAGGGGAGAATCATGCACTCATATCACGTCAAGAATAAAACCATCTCCTTATGGCCTTTGCCTTGTTTAGCAAGACCAAGCTATGTGTCTACTTGGGCAATACTTGATTGCCAAAGGGTATCGTATTATTAATATTGTTTTTTCAGTTACATTAATCGTTCATCTAGTTAGTTAAAATAACGGAGGTATTCTTTGTGATATTATTTGCATAAATGGTTATCTAACGGAAATCGCTCCTCAAGTAATTTTGGTAGTTTAGCCGGTCGTCTCAAAAACAAGGGACAAAAAGAACAAAAGCAACCCTTGCATTTTGGGGACCAAAATTTGAAAGTAGTATCAGTCAGGAGCAATTTCAGTTTATATTTTTAAACCACAAGGATGACTTTTATAATCTACTTTGTAGCAGGAAAATGTCTTAACAAATTTTGAAAATAGTATCAGTGAGGAGCAATTTCGGTTTATATTTCCAAACCACAAGGATGATTTTTATAATCTACTTTGTAGCAGGAAAATGTCTTAACAAATCATATTTTGTGTAGGTTGTTAGAAGGCGATCCTAAACAAGAAGAGGTCCCAGAAAGATAAGATAGTGGTAAGTAAAGTTAAGAGTCACGAGGTTGAATTTATTCGCACGACAGATGAATCCCACTTGTTGAATCTTCCATTTGACGTTTTGGAGATGATCATTGAGTCTTGTGTTGGTGTGGAATACTTGAAGTTTCGTGCTTCATGCAAACTGTGCTATGTAGCATCATCTCTAATACACCAAACAGTGTCAAAGAGGTTGCGGCATTCATTAGTCTCACCTTGGTTGATGGTGTTTGGAGAGCACACTATGACTCTCATTGATCCCATGTTTGGTGACAAGTATTTTATAAAAACACCTCGAAAAACAGAATTGGTTGGTGAACTAACAATACATTGTTCAAGGTATGGTTGGCTGCTGATGCGGAAACCTGACGGGACCCTCTTTTTCTTTAACCCATTCACAAGTGATACTCGCATGCTTCCGCACGCTTGTTTTCTAGATAGCATTGATTTCTCAGCACCGCCTACTTCTCCTCATTGTATCGTTGTTGGATTTTCATCAGATGATTATTCACATTTTACATCCACTCTGTAGGTGGAGAACCATCCTGGCGTATATATACTCTTACTTTAGATAATAACGTTCCATATCTTTATCGCTTTCCAGCATTCCACGATGGTGATGTATACGCATTGTATAGTGGTAAAGGACTTGATGTTTTCTACGAAGTTGGAGATCTGAATTGCGAATTGAGGCATTTACTAAATAAAGTCCCAGTAAGTTCGTGCACATCAAAGGCACAGCATTTCCTAGTGATACGTGATCATGAATATAGCTGTGATCAACATAGTATACTGGTAAGTGTTGGCGAGCTTGGAGAATCAGTCGAAGTATATAAACTAAATTATCTTGGTAGTAAATGGGATAAAATAGATGATATCGGAAGGCATATGATTTATATTGGTAATCAAACATGTCTATGTATGGAAGCGAAAACTGCGAAGATGGAGAACAAGATTTTTTTTCCAAGATTGCATTCTGGGAAGATAGTGTTTTATTCTCTCTAAACACGCAAGTTTCACACTTTCAATGATGGGAATATCTCGGAAAGTGTTACGGATTTCTTTGTAACAATAAAGCATCTCTCAAATAATGCATGGATTGGTCTCTAAAGAAACAGGGTGTTAGCCGGAGTCAATGAAAATGAGTGGCTGGTGAGTTTGCGTAATTTATACATCTATGATCTAACCATAGCCTGAAACATTATACTAAACCGATTACAAAAGACTTGTCGATACCGTTCCTTATAACGTACGAGTAGCATAAATTCTCTTACATAACCGATGTCGGACTGAGTTGTCTGCATTGATTTTGTACTCGGCATGAAATGCAGAACCACCATGCGTACGCCTTAGATCGATAACTACATATTCGTTGTACCATTAGTCATTTTGTTAAATAAAAAGATTTGATAATGGAAATGTTATTGAATCTGATGATCCTTTGTGGTATTTGTTATGATTTTACCTAGTGGTTTTTCTAGTGGGCTTTTCACTATGGACCAATCTTATTCTTCTTGACTTCATTTCTTATTTTCATGATCCTTAAACAATCCTTTTTCTTTTGAGCATGCCCCCCACTTTGCGATAATGTTAGTTCGTTCCATAACTTGATCGTCAAACCATGATGCTATAATAATTGACAACTAATTATAAGTCTCGTGACATATAAATTAAATTAAATTTAATATTTTAGTATAATATAGTGATATATAAAAAAAATTTGTTTTTAATATTTTATAGTTGTAATATTATTAGGTTATAAAGTGTAAGGAGTATTTATTAATTTTTAAAACGAATTATATGAAAATTATATTTTCACTTAACATCATCTAATTTATTTAAAATTTAACCACTAAATTTTAATTATAACTTTCTTCTAAGTATTTATTTTTACGAATTTAACACCTACAATTTATGTATTCTTTTTCTCCCATCAATTTATTTTAAAAACTTTTAACAAATATATATATATATATATATATATATATATATATATATATATATATATATATATATATATATATATATATATATATATATATATATATATATATATATATATATATATATATATATATATATATATATATATATATATATATATATAGTGTAACTTTATTTACAGAACCCATCTTAGTGACAGAACTTGCAGAACTCTTGTTTTTGAAGGCAAACATGTATGTTTGAAGGAGTACATGTATGTTTTTAGAGAATATATGTATTCACGAAGCATATTTGAAGTTTTTTTTGTCAAAATTAAATAAAATTAAAAAAAAGATATCAAAAAACATACATGTTTGAGGGCGTGCATGCATGTATGTACACGCATTAAAAAACATACATTTTTGAAAGCGTGCATGCATGTATGTACACCGATATAAAAACATACATGTTCGCTTTTATAAACATACATGTAAGCCTTCAAACATACATGTTTGCATTAAAAAACAAGAGTTCTGCAAGTTCTGTCACTAAGATGGGTTCTGTAAATAAAGTCCCCCTATATATATATATATATATATATATATATATATATATATATATATATATATATATATATATATATATATATATATATATATATATATATATATATATATATATATATATATATATATATATATATATATATATATATATATATATATATAGTAGGGATCCAGTAAGAAGAAAAATTAAAATGAGAAGAATAAGAAGAAATCCTGACCACAAATTCCATAAAGGAAGGAAAATTTTAAGGGGAGATGCATCTGACTTTGTAGGTGCATCTGAAATATGTGCTGTGGTTTCTTCTCATTCTTCTCATTTTACGTAATCTTCTTATTTGATCCTAACTCTGTCTCTCTCTCTCTCTCTCTCTATATATATATATATATATATATATATATATATATATATATATATATATATATATATATATATATATATATATATATATATATATATATATATATATATATATATATATATATATATATATATATATATATATATATATATATATATATATATATGTATATATATATATATATATATATATATATATATATATATATATATATATATATATATATATATATATACACTAGCCTTTAGACCCGTCCAATGGACGGGCTAGTTTTAAATATATATATTTTAATAAAAATTGAAGTTATGTGTGTTTGTATTACAAGTTTAGTATATGTAGTGTTATTTATGACATTAATATTTTAATAATATAGCATATAATATTGTATAAATATTTTATGAGGTAATAAATTTTGTATATGTTAATGTTATGAATAACTTTTTTCATTAAATTTTTTTGAAAGTAATATTATTGTTATGTTTTTTGTTAGCAAAAGCATTATAGTTAAATATTTTTTAGAAATTATTTTTTTTTGTAAGTTTGTGGTAAAGTATATCCTAGCAAAAGTTAGCACAAAAATCTCATTCCTGGTATTATTTTTTGTCACGTGTATAATATAGCAACAATATATAGCCCAATCCAAAACTTGACAGTCCGAATATCTAAAAATGTTTTCATTTTAGTAAGTCTGTAAAACCCGCATGCTTTTACCATGAATAGTGCCCTTAAGATCGTACGTCCTAGATTAAAACTTACCTCATTTAGTATTGATCACATTCATGTGCTAATAATCAAGCAAGTGCATACGTGTATGACATGACAAGTATCGATTACGTACGAACTCATGATAAACAGTTAATAAATATGTCACGTGAACATAACTAAATCATGATCACCATTTAAATACGAAGTAGAATAATTGCGTAAATACATATAATATAGTTACGAGCGTTAAATTACGATAAACGACATGATAAAATAAACAGAAACACTTTAAACACGAGCACGTTTAACCACGAACGAACACGAAACATCGGGACACGAGAAAGGTACGGGTACCCCATGTGGGGCCCCCATACCCACGGCACATATACCAAGGTGGGCTTAGCCCATGGACTTTTACAAGTAAAGGGGGGGTTATGGTAAAAATATGTTTTCATTTTTCACTTTCAAGAAATAAACACAAAAACCCTAAAAGAGTTTTCTCTCCTCCTCCTTGTTCTCTCTTTGTGCCACCACCTTAGCATCACCATAGGAGGGTGATTGGTTGATTTTGATCTTAAAAACTATTGCTATAATCAGTGTTTGTTCATCCTTTTCCAAGCTACATAGTGGTATACCTTTTTAAACCCTTCTTTTTAATTCTTTTGAATCTTTGTTTATGTTCATGAGTATGTTATTGTTTTTCTTATTTAAACATGATAATTAAACATTGATCTAACATGTTTTGGTATAAATTAAAATCAAAGAATGATATAGAAAGGGTGTTTGTTTTAGCCGCCTAGCAAAACAAACCCGAGGGGGGGGTTTGGTTTGCTTATTGTCGCCACCACCAAGACCATTTTGGTCTTGGTTGGCTCATGTGGGACCCACGGCAGCAAGGGGGCACATGTGCCCCAAGTTTGGCTCGGGGTACGGTGTCGAGTTCATGCCCGATTCATGGTTCGTTGGTTAAATCATGATTTATGCTTCATGTTAATTTTTATGAATCATGAACTTAGGTTATAAATTAATTAATCACATGAGATATTAATTAAATCATGACTTAGGTTATTCTAATTATTAATTTAGCATGATATTAATTTAACCTAAGTATTTTATGTTATAAGTTATAATTAATTAATTATTTAAAACATGCCTATAATTAATTAATTTAGACATGACTTAGGTTATATTAATAATAATAATAATACATATGTTAACCTAAGTATTTCATTTCATTTTAATTAAAACATGTTATAATCTAATTAAAATGCTTAACCTATAGTTTAATTAAAATACATGAAATAATAATTAAACTATATACTATATCATATGACTTAAGAAACAAGCTTATAAACACTTAGACTTATATGTTAGCTTATGTAACCAGCTTAATTCTAAATATGGAAACTTCTATTTATAGAAACTTAATTAAATAAGGAAACTAATCTAATTATGGAAACCTTCTATATATGGAAATCTATCTATTTCAGGCAGCTAATCTAATTATGGAAACCTTCTATATATGGAAACTTATTTAATTAAGGCAGCTGATCTATTTTTGGAAACTTTCTATTTTTAGAAACTAATCTATTTTAAGCAGTAAATTCTATTTTAGGAAACTTTCTATTTTTGGAAACTTTCTATTTTTGGAAACTTTCTATTTTTGGTAACTTTCTATTTTTGGAAACTTTCTATTTTTGGAAACTTTCTATTTTTGGAAACTTTCTATTTTTGGAAACCTGCTATTTTTGGAAAGTTACTTATTATTACACATTAAGTATAATAATACATGAAATACCAGTAATACTTAAACGAATTAATCAGAATACAAGATAAACACAGTTTAAGGCTCTAAACAGTGAACCATGACCTAAAACATACCAAGTCAGTTAAAATGAGACATAAAACCCAGTACGTAATCAGTGAATCGATACTTATACACGTGTGTATTCATGTAGCGTTAGTGATCCAGAAGTAGGAGTCTTTCTTCCGTTCATTCACTGGACTTGAGGTACGGATTCCCGTCCTTTCAGTATGGACATTCTTTCCTTATTAGGATTTCCCCGTATGCAACCAACTGTTTTCCCCAGTATTTGTTTTATTGTTTTGAACTGCTTATGTTTAATTAGCATAATCTATAGCCATATACAAGCATGACCAGTTTCACCTAGTTATGGAGGTACCATAACCATAACATTGGAGGCACCAATGTTATGACTTCCCCACGGCGGAGTGATTGCTCATGGCGTCCCTTTTCAGTTTTGGCCATATTATTATATCAGGTGGGGCGTATGGGTGCATCCTAGTTACATGTTTTATTCAGTTTATCATGGTGAATGTGGTGTGTGCCTTGCATCCTTCACAAGGAGTTGATCCCTCCTACCCAAACCAGTATATTAATTAGAGGCATCCCCTCTAATCAGCATGATGAGGTCACCCCTCCAAGTATTCATGCACGTGACCTTTTCATGACCTATATGGGCTATGGTATATTTATGTTAAAACAGTTTTCATAAGATAAACATAAGGCTTTTCAAACTATAAAACCAGTTTTCTTAATACTTAACCAGTTTACTCAGAACTTAGTCTTCCGCTGTTACATGTTACATGTTTATCCTATTTCATGCTATATTGTACATCCGTGCACTGAGCGTCTTGCTCAGCCGTTTTCCTTTTCATGTTCCCAAAACGGCAGGTACTCAGGGACGCTCGTAGATCTCAAACGTACGTGCATATGGATTGGAAGCTTTACTGCCTTTCTTTACTTTATGCATTTCCTTTACTTTGATACAGTTGCTATGGACATTGTTTCGTCCTTTCCTTTTTCAGTATTTATGTTTGTGTGTGATGAGCTTTACTTTGGGGTTACCGATGTTTGATTCCGGTATTTCCCTTTTATGGTCGAATAATGCTTAGACATTTATCCTTGTATGCTTTGATGACACGCCATGATTATGCGTACTATTCCATTTCCAAAATGGGGTGTTACAATTATGGTATCAGAGCCAAGGTTTCGACCTGTAGGCTCTCAAATATGACCTGTGATTAGTGGGTAGTCACTACGGTCTTCCTAGAACTGACAGTTGTTTTCATGCATTCATCATTTTTAAGCATACATATACATGTCATTGTTACAGGGTTTTTGACTAAGTAATGGTTGGTACAGGACTGGCCCTATTTAGTCGCATGTGTTTTATCGAAACTTTTAAATTTGGGACCGACCCATAGGCGTCCCCTCGATATGTCTTTTGTTTTGAGTGAACCGACCAGAGGCGTTCACTCTCGAGCATCAAAAGTTTTCATAAAACTGCATCATGCATTCATACAAAGATTTTCTTGCATAAAATTTTTCTCGTGAAATTTTTTAGCATAAATTTTTTTTTTCATGTATATATATAAGTTATATTTTATGTTTGAACTGTTAATCATATGTTTATGTTATACTGTCAGATGGTTCTCACACGCGAGCAAGAGCAGCTCAATGCTGCGATTCAGGCTGCCATGCAAGCCTTACTTCCTCAACTGAGGAATGACATTCGTGCTGAAGTCCAAGCTGCCAACAATCAGCAGCAGCAGAATCAGGCACCTCCTCCTCCTCCTCCCCCAGTGACACTAGCAGTATGGTTGGAAAGATTTAACAAGCTCCGTCCTAGAGCTTTTGAAAAGACTGATAGCCCCAGCGATGCTGAAAGCTGGTTGACTCACATTGAGAAGATTTTCAATGCTATGGGATGTGACCCCGCCTTCAAGGCGAGATTGGCATGCTACCGGTTTGAAGGCGATGTACTCAACTGGTGGCTAGCTTTGACGCAGTCAGAAGGAGGTGATGAATGGGTCGCTGGTTTGACATGGGCCCAATTCAAGGAGAGAGTGATGGAGCAGTTCTTTCCTAAGGCAGAGCAGGACAAACTCAAGCGTGAATACCATGGGATACGTCAGAGAGCGGGCGAGAATATCAACGAATTCATGCAGCGCTTTCTTCGCCTAGCAGCTGGTACTCCTGAGGAGCAGGCACACCACTTTAGGTGGGCACTTCGCACCTCGGTCGCGAACAATCTGGTATGTGCTACGTTCAATACAGTAGCACAAGTGGCCGACGCAGCAAGGAAGCTTGAGATGTTGCAGGAACGAGATGAGTTCGGGGAAGCTGAAAGACCCGACAAGAGGTAAAACATTTCGTGTTCTAGCGTTAACCAGACCGCATCCTATCATTATATGTTCTATAATCATCTCTTAAACTGTATCTTCCAGGCAGAAAACTGGGGACCGGTCTCAGCCGGCTACCCAGCAGCAGCCTCATCAGCCCAAAGGAAACGGTCACAATAACGACCGTTCTGTTGTGGAAAGGCGCAACGGTAATGATAATTACCGTAACAATGCGGGACACTCCAACAACAGCAGGTCCTACTATTTACGCATCTTATTATGATTTCATGTTATATCTCTCATGCTGACACTATATTAACCTCTACCAGGAACCACGGTAACGGGAAGGACCAGAACCACAGGGGTTCTCAGCCTAACCGTTCAGCTAACACTGGTAAACATCTTATGACGCTTACGTCCTATACTCGTGCATATACTTTATTCTTAACACGTTTTGTCATCAGCAGGCCCTCAGCAAGCAAGGACTCCTGCTGGAGGATTCACTCATCCTCTTTGCAATACTCGCCATCGCAGACACCCTGGCCCATGTCGTCGTGATTCCGACGCGTGCTACAAGTGCGGCCTCCCTGGCCATCGTATGAGAGATTGCCGTAAGGGTGAAATGGAGGGTACTTCGGGTCATGCTCATACTAAACCGCCTCCTACCACTGGGCATGTCTACACGACATCGCGCGATCAGGCAAACAAATCTACAGGTACCATTACTGGAAGTTTGTATATGTACGGCCAGGCTGCATGTGTTCTTTTCGACACGGGTGCCACTCATTCAGTTATTTCCACTACTTATGCTAAGAACATCAGGACACTTCCCTTGCCATTAGAAAATAGGCTTACCATTTCCACGCCCTTGAGGGACTCTGTATTAATAACTCATGTATACAAGAGTCTTCCTCTAGAGTTTGACGATAAAGTTCGTGCAGTAGATGCACTTCCCCTAGACATGATTGAGTTTGATATGATTCTCGGCATGGACTGGCTATCCAAGCACCATGCTACCATAGACTGCCACTCATATCGGGTGATCTTCGGCGACATTAATGCACCTGAGTACATTCATAACGGGTTCATACCCGGACGGTCTGTACAAGTGATATCTACCTTGCAAGCACGTGCATTACTGTCACATGGCTGCGAAGGTTATCTAGCTACGGTTCACGACATGGATGCTGAATCCCCATCGATTCAGGATCAACCAGTAGTTTCGGAATTTCAAGACGTCTTCCCAGATGAACTTCCAGGCATACCACCTGCAAGAGAAGTGGAGTTCAACATCGACCTTGTTCCAGGAGCTGAGCCAATCTCTAAGGCTCCGTATCGTATGGCTCCCATAGAGCTAAAAGAACTGAAGGACCAACTGCAGGAACTTCTTGAACGAGGGTTCATTAGACCAAGCGCATCTCCATGGGGCGCACCGGTCTTGTTCGTTAAGAAGAAGGACGGCAGCATGCGACTTTAATAAGATTACCATCCGCAATAGATATCCACTGCCACGTATAGACGATCTGTTTGACCAACTTCAAGGAGCCAAACACTTCTCAAAGATCGATCTAAGGTCAGGCTACCATCAGCTGAGGGTTAAAGAGCAGGACATTGCTAAGACTGCTTTTCGTACCCGCTATGTCCATTATGAGTTTGTGGTCATGCCATTCGGCCTGACTAACGCTCCAGCAGTATTCATGGATCTGATGAACAGAATCTTCCATGAATTCCTTGATAAATTTGTCATTGTATTCATCGATGACATCCTGATTTTCTCAAAGTCCACGGAGGAACACGAAGACCATCTTCGTACGGCACTACAGATTCTACGTCAGAAACAGCTGTATGCGAAATTCTCCAAGTGTGAGTTCTGGTTAAACAAGGTGGCATTCTTAGGTCACATTGTATCAGCAGAAGGGATCACTATGGACCCAGCGAAGGTTGAGGCTATCACTAAATGGCCAAGACCAACGTCGGCGACAGAAGTCCGCAGTTTCTTAGGCTTAGCTGGATATTATCGCAGATTCGTGGAGAATTTTTCCCGCTTGGCACTACCTCTCACCAAACTGATGCGAAAAGGAGAGAAATTCGTCTGGACGGAAGATCGAGAGAAGAGCTTCGAAGACTTAAAGCAGAAGTTAGTATATGCACCTATTCTTACTCTCCCATCTGGTACAGGTGGATTTCAGATCTATAGCGATGCATCGGGGAAGGGACTGGGCTGTGTTCTCATGCAACATGGGAAAGTGATCGCGTATGCTTCACGGCAGCTTAAGCCCTATGAAGAAAACTACCCTACGCATGACTTGGAACTTGCTGCAGTGGTGTTCGCATTGAAGATATGGAGGCATTACTTATACGGAGAATCATGCGACATTTTCACGGATCACAAGAGCTTGAAGTATATCTTCACACAGCGAGAATTGAACATGAGACAAAGGAGATGGTTGGAACTGTTGAAGGATTACGATTTTAACCTACAGTATCATCCCGGGAAAGCTAATGTAGTAGCAGATGCACTCAGCAGGAAGTCCGGAATGATCAACGGCATTGAGATCAAGGAACAAAACATAAGAGACTTGGAGCGGCTAGACATCAAAATCATGGTACGTGGGCAGCACGGATACTGGGCGAATCTTAGAGTAGAACCTGAGTTACTGACTAGGATCAAGGAAGCGCAGAAGGATGATGGAGAGATTTGGGGGATAATTCAGAATTTGGAGAAGCAGACAGAATTCAGAATGGACGCAGACGGTATCGTTTGGCAGGGCACGAGACTTTGTGTTCCTGAAAATCAAGAACTCCGGGAAGCATTGTTAGCTGAAGCTCACAGCTCCCCATTTTCTATACATCCTGGGTCGACAAAAATGTACCATGACATCAGACAGCACTTTTGGTGGAGTGGTATGAAACAGGATGTAGCCACTTATGTCTCCAAATGTCTTACCTGCCAGCAGGTTAAGATCGAACATCAGCGATCGGGCGGTCTCCTTCAACCGTTGGATATTCCAGAGTGGAAGTGGGACAAAATCACCATGGATTTTGTTACCGGTCTTCCGCCTACCAAGAAGAAGCACGGTGCTATTTGGGTCATTGTTGATCGACTCACCAAATCAGCTCATTTCTTACCGATACGCAAGGAAGATCCGGTAAGTAAACTCGCAGATACTTACAGGAGGGAGATCATGAGACTCCACGGCACTCCCTCCAGCATCGTCTCAGACAGAGATCCTCGTTTCACGTCACGATTCTGGAAAGGTCTGCAAAAAGCTTGGGGTACATAACTTAAGCTGAGTACAGCCTTCCATCCTCAAACGGACGGACAATCGGAGCGAACAATTCAGACATTGGAAGATATGTTAAGGTCGTGTGCGTTGGAATGGACAGGTGATTGGGACGATTACATCTGTTTGGTCGAGTTTGCATACAACAACAACTGGCACGCAAGTATCAAATGTGCTCCTTTCGAAATGTTGTATGGCAGAAAGTGTCGCGCTCCAACTTGCTGGGATCAAGTGGGAGAGCGAACACTCGAGGGACCAGAGATTATAGAAATGACCAATAAGAAGATTGAGGTAGCTAAACAGAAGTTGCAAGAAGCACGGTCACGTCAGAAGAGTTACGCCGATAAGCATCGTAGGGACATACATTTTAATGTGGGAGATCACGTCTTCCTCAAGGTTTCGCCGGCACGTGGTGTTAAACGCTTCGGGATCAAAGGAAAACTCAGTCCTCGTTTCATCGGACCTTTTGATATCATTGAACGAATCGGTGAAGTATCTTACCGATTGGCGTTACCTCCTCAGCTTTCGCACGTGCATAACGTGTTCCATGTGTCCTTACTCAGAGGGTACAATTATCATCCCCTGCACATGGTTCAGTATCCACTGGAACAGATACGTGAGGATCTCACTTTTATAGAAGAACCCGAACGAGTACTCGACAGGCAAGAACGAGTCATGAGAAGGAAGACGATTCCTTTCGTCAAAATCCTTTGGCGGGACCATACCGAGCGGGAAGCCACTTGGGAAACAGAGGAGTCTATCCGGGCTTCTTACCCTCACTTCATATTTTGAGTTCGGGTATGTTACTTCTTTTCAGCTTACTTTATCTATAATTCGGGGACGAATTATTCTTTTTAGGGGGGAAGAATTGTAAAACCCGCATGCTTTTACCATGAATAGTGCCCTTAAGATCGTACGTCCTAGATTAAAACTTACCTCATTTAGTATTGATCACATTCATGTGCTAATAATCAAGCAAGTGCATACGTGTATGACATGACAAGTATCGATTACGTACGAACTCATGATAAACAGTTAATAAATATGTCACGTGAACATAACTAAATCATGATCACCATTTAAATACGAAGTAGAATAATTGCGTAAATACATATAATATAGTTACGAGCGTTAAATTACGATAAACGACATGATAAAATAAACAGAAACACTTTAAACACGAGCACGTTTAACCACGAACGAACACGAAACATCGGGACACGAGAAAGGTACGGGTACCCCATGTGGGGCCCCCATACCCACGGCACATATACCAAGGTGGGCTTAGCCCATGGACTTTTACAAGTAAAGGGGGGGTTATGGTAAAAATATGTTTTCATTTTTCACTTTCAAGAAATAAACACAAAAACCCTAAAAGAGTTTTCTCTCCTCCTCCTTGTTCTCTCTTTGTGCCGCCACCTTAGCATCACCATAGGAGGGTGATTGGTTGATTTTGATCTTAAAAACTATTGCTATAATCAGTGTTTGTTCATCCTTTTCCAAGCTACATAGTGGTATACCTTTTTAAACCCTTCTTTTTAATTCTTTTGAATCTTTGTTTATGTTCATGAGTATGTTATTGTTTTTCTTATTTAAACATGATAATTAAACATTGATCTAACATGGTTGGCTCATGTGGGACCCACGGCAGCAAGGGGGCACACGTGCCCCGAGTTTGGCTTGGGGTACGGTGTCGAGTTCATGCCCGATTCATGGTTCGTTGGTTAAATCATGATTTATGCTTCATGTTAATTTTTATGAATCATGAACTTAGGTTATAAATTAATTAATCACATGAGATATTAATTAAATCATGACTTAGGTTATTCTAATTATTAATTTAGCATGATATTAATTTAACCTAAGTATTTTATGTTATAAGTTATAATTAATTAATTATTTAAAACATGCCTATAATTAATTAATTTAGACATGACTTAGGTTATATTATTAATAATAATAATACATATGTTAACCTAAGTATTTCATTTCATTTTAATTAAAACATGTTATACTCTAATTAAAATGCTTAACCTATAGTTTAATTAAAATACATGAAATAATAATTAAACTATATACTATATCATATGACTTAAGAAACAAGCTTATAAACACTTAGACTTATATGTTAGCTTATGTAACCAGCTTAATTCTAAATATGGAAACTTCTATTTATAGAAACTTAATTAAATAAGGCAACTAATCTAATTATGGAAACCTTCTATATATAGAAATCTATCTATTTCAGGCAGCTAATCTAATTATAGAAACCTTCTATATATGGAAACTTATTTAATTAAGGCAGCTGATCTATTTTTGGAAACTTTCTATTTTTAGAAACTAATCTATTTTAAACAGTAAATTCTATTTTAGGAAACTTTCTATTTTTGGAAACTTTCTATTTTTGGAAAATTTCTATTTTTGGAAACTTTCTATTTTTGGAAACTTTCTATTTTTGGTAACTTTCTATTTTTGGAAACTTTCTATTTTTGGAAACTTTCTATTTTTGGAAACTTTCTATTTTTGGAAACCTGCTATTTTTGGAAAGTTACTTATTATTACACAGTAAGTATAATAATACATGAAATACCAGTAATACTTAAACGGATTAATCAGAATACAAGATAAACACAGTTTAAGGCTCTAAACAGTGAACCATGACCTAAAACATACCAAGTCAGTTAAAATGAGACATAAAACCCAGTACGTAATCAGTGAATCGATACTTATACACGTGTGTATTCATGTAGCGTTAGTGATCCAGAAGTAGGAGTCTTTCTTCCGTTCATTCACTGGACTTGAGGTACGGATTCCCGTCCTTTTAGTATGGACATTCTTTCCTTATTAGGATTTCCCCGTATGCAGCCAACTGTTTTCCCCAGTATTTGTTTTATTGTTTTGAACTGCTTATGTTTAATTAGCATAATCTATAGCCATATACAAGCATGACCAGTTTCACCTAGTTATGGAGGTACCATAACCATAACATTGGAGGCACCAATGTTATGACTTCCCCACGGCGGAGTGATTGCTCGTGGCGTCCCTTTTCAGTTTTGGCCATATTATTATATCAGGTGGGGCGTATGGGTGCATCCTAGTTACATGTTTTATTCAGTTTATCATGGTGAATGTGGTGTGTGCCTTGCATCCTTCACAAGGAGTTGATCCCTCCTACCCAAACCAGTATATTAATTAGAGGCATCCCCTCTAATCAGCATGATGAGGTCACCCCTCCAAGTATTCATGCACGTGACCTTTTCATGATCTATATGGGCTATGGTATATTTATGTTAAAACAGTTTTCATAAGATAAACATAAGGCTTTTCAAACTATAAAACCAGTTTTCTTAATACTTAACCAGTTTACTCAGAACTTAGTCTTCCGCTGTTATATGTTACATGTTTATCCTATTTCATGCTATATTGTACATCCGTGCACTGAGCGTCTTGCTCAGCCGTTTTCCTTTTCATGTTCCCAAAACGGCAGGTACTCAGGGACGCTCGTAGATCTCAAACGTACGTGCATATGGATTGGAAGCTTTACTGCCTTTCTTTACTTTATGCGTTTCCTTTACTTTGATACAGTTGCTATGGACATTGTTTCGTCCTTTCCTTTTTCAGTATTTATGTTTGTGTGTGATGAGCTTTACTTTGGGGTTACCGATGTTTGATTCCGGTATTTCCCTTTTATGGTCGAATAATGCTTAGACATTTATCCTTGTATGCTTTGATGACACGCTATGATTATGCGTACTATTCCATTTCCAAAATGGGGTGTTACAAAGTCAAACTATTGTGAATCATTCGTACTTCCTATTTTCTTTTTGAAACATTTTATGGAAATCCTTTAATGAATTACATGTGTCATTTTTATAAAATTTGTATTTAAGGCATCATTTGTAATTTCTATTTTAATTTTGAAGCATTTTATGGAAACCCTTTAATGAATTGCATGTGCCATTTTTATAGACTTTTGTATTTAAGGCATTGTTTCACAATCCTTCCTTATATATATTTTATAGAATTTTTTATTTAAGGCATCATTTGTAATTCCTATTTTCTTTTTGAATCATTTTCTGGAAACCCTTTAATAAGTTACATATGTCATTTTTAGAATTTTGTATTTAAGGCATTTGTAATTCCTATTTTCTTTTTGAAGAATTTTATAGAAACCCTTTAATGAATTACATGTGTCATTTTTATCGAATTTTCTATTTAAGGAATTGTTTCACCATCCTTCCTTATATATTTTTGTAGAATTTTGTATTTAAGGCATCATTTATAATTCATATTTTCTTTTTAAGACATTTTATGGAAATCCTTTTATAAATTACATATGTCATTTTTAGAATTTTGTATTTAAGCATCATTTGTAATTCTTATTTTCTTTTTGAAGTATTTTATGGAAACTCTTAAAGAATTACATGTGTTATTTTATAGAATTTTGTATTTAAGGCTTTGTTTCACCATTATTTCTTATATATTTTTATAGAATTTTGTATTTAAGGCATAATTTGTAATTTCTTTTTTTTTCTTTTTAAGCATTTTATGGAAACCCTTGAATGAATTACATATGTCATTTTTAGAATTTTGTATTAAGGCATCATTTGTAATTTATATTTTCTTTTTAAAACATTTTATGGAAACCTTTTAATGAATCACATGTGTCATTTTATAGAATCTTGTATTTAAGGCATTGTTTCACCATCTTTTCTTATATATTTTTATAGAATTTTGTATTTAAAGCATTATTTATAATTCCTATTTTTTTGAAGCATTTTATGGAAACCCTTTAATGAATTACATGTGTCATTTTTATAGAATTTTGTATTTAAGGCATTGTTTCACCATCCTTCCTATATTTTGTATTTAAGGAATTTTGTATTACATGTGTTTTTGATTTGATTTGATATATATATATATATATATATATATATATATATATATATATATATATATATATATATATATATATATATATATATATATATATATATATATATATATATATATATATATATATATATATATATATATATATATATATAGATATATAGAGAGAGAGTTAGGATCAAATAAGAAGATTAAGTAAAATGAGAAGAATAAGAAGAAACCACAGCCACACATTTCAGATGCACCTACAAAGTCAGATGCATATCCCCTTAAAATTCTCCTTCTTTTGTGGAATTTGTGGTCAGGATGTCTTCTTATTCTTCTCATTTTAATATTTCTTCTTACTGGATCGCTACTCTATATATATATATATATATATATATATATATATATATATATATAATCAAGAGATTATCTCTTATTAAAATTTTATTTTTTTTGAAAAAGTTCATAGTTTTACTTTACAAAGAAGAAGATTTCATTGTTAAATTAGGGCTAACTATCGGGTTCGGACCGGATTGGACCGGCTATAATCGGACCGAACCGGAGACCAAAGACCGAAATGGTCCAATACCCCGGACCGAGACCGACTGAAATGGTCTCATCCGATCCGGCCTTCGATTCGATCCAATCTAATTTTATTAAGCATAATCGATGTTTTTGGTAAGATCGAACAGACCGGACCGATGATCGAAATAGTTCAAAGCCACGAACCGAGAACCGGACCGAAATTATCTGATCCAGGTATGTTCGGTCCGATCTGATTCGCATTGACGGTCCAAATACTCACTTATAAAATTATTCGTTTTTCAGAACTCATTAAGATAAACATATGGTTTGAATATGGAATTATTTTCAACTGATTAACATAAATACTATATTATTTCTGTTCTAAAATTAAAGTTTATTTTTATTTTTGAACTTTTCTAAATTAATTGTCCTCTTTTAAAGCTAGATAAAAAATATTTATATCGAGATTACTATATTATCTTTACTTGTCAAACAAGCCAAATTTAGACATACCAAAAATAACAAAATTTGTTAGACAATTCAAACAAATTACCTAAACCAATTTACAAACCGAATCCTAATGTTTAACCAACTTTCCAACAATCTTCACCATTAGTTAAACTTCCAAGCCAAATTCCAAGCTCATTGGAGTTTAGGTAACTTTTTTAACAATCTTCATTGTGACTTCAACTCCATTCAAAACATAAACCAAACTAATATTTCGTCTGCAAACTCGAAATATAAAATGCTTGAGATACTAGCCAGATTCAAACAAACCAAACGAATGATCGAAAATGAAAATAATCCAAACAAACAAACAAATAATCAAACCTGAAACGATTCAAACATATAAACAAAAACAAATGATCAAACTTAAAAACGATCAACTAAACAAACAATGAGACCTAAAAATGATCAACCACTTGTGAGATTCATAAAGACCAATTGTTATCAGATCAAATTAAGCTAAAGCGTGACATGAGATGATCGGACTATGAACAAACAAACTTTAAATATTGGTTGCTCCACTAACTAGATCAAACGAGCAAATAACCAAATCTTTTTCCATTTCAAATAAAAAAACATTTCACTAATAACATTGTCAACTCCAAAAGCGATTTTTTAAAACACAATCGATTCACCAAATCCCAAAAACAAACGAATTTTTTTTCTTCTTCAACCTAGCTCTTATACCACAGTATTAAGTTATTCAAACGAACAAAACAAACAAATAAATACAAACAAACTAGACGAAAGCCTTTTTGAAATACTTTAAATTACAATTTAAAAGTTACAAATAAAACTAATGTTATTAGTCTCGTTATAAGAAACTAATGACTTAAACCATAACAAATTCAGACATACGAAAAATAACAAAACTTTTTAGACAAAGCAAACAAATTACCTAAATCAAATTCACAAACCGAACTTTAATGTTTAACTCACTTTCTAACAATTCATTGATCATTAAATTTTGAATAGAAAAGTTAGAACTTCATACGAAATTTATTCTTAGAAAAAAAAGATAGACTTCGTGTAAAATTTATGTAGATGCGAACACATTCAACTTATGTTTGTTGAATACTAGGATTTGTGCCCGCGCTCCGTCGCGGCGAGATGCGGGCGTTTTTTAGAACCGTTTGTGTGTACGACACCCCTGCGCGCAGACTTCATGGACTCCTCAAAATGTGCAGCCTTGATTTCGGGCTTGTGGGTTACCGTGGCTCTGGTGGCAAATTTCCAAGTTTTCTTTGAATATCATCCCATTGTGTTGATGCTCCTTAATACAAGTGATTTTTCAACCAAAAGTATCAAAGTTCGTTATAGTTCCGAATCTTTTCGAATTGAAAACCGGTCTAAAGTGCGACTCAATCGTCTTTTGGTGAATCAAAGGTTTGGTTGATTTGTTTTAAACTAATTGCAAGTAATTAAAGTGTCGTTGAGTAAAATGGAAGTTAAAAGATTAAATTGGATGACGAGTAAAAATAAATGCATAAAACTTTAAAGGTGACAATGGGAAAAATGCTAACTCACTAAATAAAACTAACACTTGGAAAATTTTCAGAAAAATAAAGGTACTATAAGAAAGTTATATCGAAAGAAACCAAAACAACCCAAAAAGGGAACCCGATCGGAATGTATTCCGATCGGATGGTCGGAATATGGTTAAAAGCTAACAATCGGAATATAGGGACAATTGGGCAATCGGAATATTCAAAAGATACTTCAATCGGAATGTGAAGACTTTGCCAAATCGGAATACAAGACTAAAAGCCCAATCGGAATATTGCATGTTATACTGTCGGAATATTTAAAGAGCACTCCCATCGGAAAACGGGAGTGAATGCCAATCGGAAAAGGGAGTTAAGGTTACAATCGGAATACATGCAAAAGCATCAATCGGAATAAGGCACAAGTAGTCAATCGGAATACTGTCCAAAAAATGGACCAATCGGAAATGACAAACCCTAATCCGATTGGGGAAATCAGAATGTTAAGGTGCAAAGCCGTCGGAATATAAACCAATCGGAAAGGAGAATAACAAACTCTCCTAAAATCAAGGAAATTGGTTAGATGGTGGTACACCGGTCGGAAACCCGATCGGAAAAAGGGGATTTAAAACCCTTTCCGAAATTTGTGGAAAAGGAATAAGCTAGGAAATAAGCTAACTTTTACAAGCCAATTCCACAACTTATAAATCCAAAATACTTAACCGAATCAAATAAGCACTTTATTCAACTTATCTAACTCGAAATTAAGTAACTTTTTAGATCAAACCATAAAAACATCAACTTTTTAATAAACTTTTTAATAAGAAAAATAAGATAATCATAAAAGTAAGCCAATAAGCACAAAAGTCTTAAAGCTTAATCAAATGAAAACTTATAAAATGATCAAAAGATTAACTTTTTAGCATGAAATCAATTAGAACAACACGGATCACATGATAATCACACCAAAATCAATCTTAAATCAAGAAAAGTAGAATGAGATTAAGAAATAAAAGCTTAAAATAGAACTTTGATTAATGAAATAAGCAATACAAAGAGTTAATCTTGAAAGATTAAAAGAAAAAGATGAACTAGTGAGAGAAAGTTTAAGACTTTCTCTCTCTAAAAACTAAAAAGTGAAAATTAACTAAAAACTCTAACCACCCTCCTAATGACTATTAGGAGGGTATTTATAGGGAAAGTGGAAGGAGTGCATGTGTTGCATCTTCTTTCTTGCTTTCTTCACGTTTTCTCGACTCGACTTTAATTCTTTGTCTTTGTCGTCTCGGGATTTGAACTTGTCTTTTAATTTTCTTCTTCTATTAGACTTAAGTTCTTCGACTTCGTTAAACTTCCGTCTTTTGACTTTTTCTTCGATAAATCTTCAGAATAGGCCTTGGACTTCCGTTCTTTTTGCACTCTTGATCTTTTGACTTCGTCTTTTTCCCGTTTTCTTCAGTAAAAGCCCGTGAAAGCCCGTGTTTTCTTCCTTTTTCATATTTAGGTCCTAAAACACAATAACACAATAAAAGCACAAACCACGCATAATTCCGACTTTTACGACATAAATCACACGTTTTGGTCTTGTTATTATTGGAAATAAGTGGTAAAAGGATAAGTGTTTTCACACTTATTAAATCCCCTACACTTGACCATTGCAATGCCCTCATGCAATGCATTAATTTTAAAGCACGGTTTACATTCTCCATCATAAATAACCCACCTTGGCCTTTATTAAATACTAAACATAAAAGATAGAAATAAGTAAAGAAATTAAAAACTTACATTGGGTTTTGGTGGCCATGAACATTTATCATCCTCAAGTTTCACGTTCCCCATACCAAGCTTAAAAACGAGATCATTGTTATTATAAGTTGGCAAACTATCACGAACTCATGTGGGCCAATTTTTCACTTAGACTCCCTTATTCCTAGGTGTATCTCTTATATTTTATTTTTGTCTTGAATGATCACGAGGATGCATTGTTTGACTTATTTCGATAGTTATTTAGTCCGAAAATAAAGTGCACGATTTAATCAATAGTTAGCTAAAGGACCAAATCTTTTAAAACTGCTTCTCGGGATATCAGAAAGTTCATATCTTGGCATAACTTGGTTCGCGATTTGAGACCTTTCTCGGGCCGATATTTGGCAGCGACTTCATACTTCGAATCTTCGAGAGACGTTCTTGAAATTATGGTCTTCTCTTCATAATAGGAATTTCTTCACTTGAAGTTTTTGAGAGATTCTTCATCTTTGGACCACGACTTCTTCATTTTTCTCCAATCTTTATTTTGGACTTTGATATACAACGATCCGCCTCCTTTTAGGACTTGGATCTATTTATCCTCATACCTTGTTAGGGTCTTTTCGGATAGACTTCTCCATGACTTTTGGGGAGTTCTTGCTTTTCGTCGTGTGTCTCGATCCTTCATATTGATTTTTGATAAATGATTCTTCACATCACTTTTGGATCTTTAGCAACAAAATATAGCCCTCATGCCTTGTTAGGGCCTTTTCGGACTCGCTAATCTTCGCGCCCCGCTTCATAAGTTATGCCTTGGCTATGAACTCTCGTCATTACCGAGCAACTTTTAAACGATCTGGGGCTAGAAGCTAAGTAACCTTTTAAATCGTACAACCTTATTTATTAGCAGATAATTTATTAAGCAAGTGGAGGGAGAATAGGCTCATAATTAACTCACATAAATTCACGAAAGAATACCGAACTTATAATTGACTCTATCATCTCTCGTTCTCCACAGTTTAAAATCTCAAGGAATGAGACTCGTGGATGCTTAGCCTATTAAATCAAAGTTTTGGGTTTTCGAGTCGCCTATAGGATCTTGCAAATTCTTAGACTTTTTCAAGTTTTAGAAATCGCATTTTAAAGTTCCCTTGATAAACGACTCTCTAGGATCAATTATAGGAACTTGCGAAAAGTTCTTGTTCTTAACCCGCGAGAGTTAAGACTTTCGCGTTTTATAGCTCCCTATATAAAAGCCTAGCAAAACTTGACTTAAACACGTTAAGGATACTAGCTAGAGTAAACTTAGGCAAGTAAACTCGGGTTGAGTCAAAATGTTCACGACAAAGAAAAATCTAAAACCACTTATTTTGAAAATTTATTCTAGCAAAGGAAACATAACAAAGGCAAATACAACTATACAACTAGGCCAAAATAGATTAAAAATTTTGAAAAATGTCGAAAAATCAAATTTTCCGGTTAAAATGAGGGTAAATTCATGGAAAAGACCACTTACTTCGATAGAAGTCCCCCCTACACTTGAGATAAACATTGTCCTCAATGTTTAAGCATGTGGGAGTAAACTCCCCTACACTTAGGACATTGTGCATGTTGTTTAAGTCTGGCTAAGGAAAGGACAACTAAAGTGAATTCAATGTGAACATATAGAATATGAAATATTGAATCACAAAAGTTTAGGATAGAACCGGGAAGATGGAAAACACGGTATCACGGTTCGTCAAAATTCATCAAGATGCTCTCTGAAGCTTTTAATCCCTGCACATCACAAGAAACAAGACAACAAACATATGCGGGGCTCCCCCTACACTTATGATGAAAGCAGTAAAGGATATAACACGGGTTGCCTCCCGAGAAGCGCTTGTTTTTGTTCACCGAGTCATGAGCCTGACTCGACCCAATTTAGTTCATGGGGAACATGGTGAGGGATGGAATCATCTCCTGTGAGATGTCCTCACCAAAGTATAGCTTCAAACGCTGGCCATTCACCTTGAAATTGGGCCCATTTGGCTGAGAAAGCTCAATGGTCCCATACGGAAAGACTTTGGCGACGGTGAATGGACCAGTCCAGCGGCTCTTCAACTTGCCAGAGAAGATCTTCAACCGAGAGTTAAAGAGTAGAACTTGATCTCCAACGTGGAACTCTCGGTTCTTGATTTTAGCATCGTGGATCATCTTCGTCTTCTCCTTGTAGATCAGCGAGTTCTCATAAGCTTCATTCCTCAGTTCATTTAGTTCGTTGAGTTGAACCTTGCGATGATCACCGGCTTTGATGATGTCGAAGTTAGCCCACTTCAAGGCCCAGTGCGCCTTGTGTTCCAGCTCGATGGGTAGGTGGCAGGCTTTCCCGTACACAAGACGATAAGGTGTACAACCGATCGGGGTCTTGTAAGCAGTACGGAAAGCCCACAGAGCATCATCTAACTTATCGGCCCACGCGGCACGATGCTCTCCCACAGTACGCTCCAAAATCCTCTTCAAGCCACGATTGGAAATTTCGGTTTGCCCATTGGTTTGGGGATGATAGGCGGTGGAAAGACGGTGATTGACACCATACTTTGCCATGACTCTTGCAAATTGATCGTTGCAAAAATGAGTCCCGCGGTCACTGATGATAGCACGAGGAACGCCAAATCGAGCGAAAAGCTGCTTCAAAAAGTTCACAACCACCCTCGCATCATTCGTAGGAAGAGCCTTAGCTTCAACCCATTTAGAGACGTAGTCGACAGCGACGAGGATGTACTTGTTCCCTTTGGATGATGGAAATGGCCCCATAAAGTCGATGCCCCATACGTCAAAGATTTCACATTCCTGTATGAAATTTTGAGGCATCTCATCCTTATATGTGATCTTGCCTTGACGTTGGCAAGCATCACAATGCTTAACCATTTCGTGAGCGTCACGATAAATGGTGGGCCAGTAGAATCCGGAATCAAACACTTTCTTAGCGGTGTAGTTGGGACCAAAGTGACCACCGGTGGGTCCTTTGTGGCAAGCTTGAAGAATGTCAAAAGCTGCCGGTCCGTCAACACATCGACGAATAATCAGATCAGCACACTGTTTGAATAGATAAGGGTCATCCCAAAAGTAAGTCTTAACATCGTTCAAGAACTTCTTCCTTTGTTGGGATGTTAACCCTTGGATGAGAATACCACCCGCTAAGTAGTTTGCAATGTCTGAAAACCACGGGGTGCCATCAAGGTTGAGATTTATAGACATTAGAGTCTCCAGGGGGAAAGAGTCATTGATCTCTTTGTTCGAATGATCCCCCTGATATGGATCCTCAAGTCGACTCAGATGATCCGCGGCCAGGTTTTCGGCTCCCTTCTTGTCACGAATTTCAATGTTGAATTCTTGAAGGAGTAAAACCCAGCGGAGAAGTCTTGGCTTAGAATCGTTCTTAGTCATCAAGTACTTCAACGCGGAATGGTCCGTGTATACGATGGTGGTGGATAAAACAAGATAGGGGCGAAATTTCTCAAAAGCATAGACAACAGCTAAAAGCTCTTTTTCGGTTGTCGTATAATGCAATTGAGCCCCCGTCATTGTTTTGCTATCGTAGTGGATTGGTTGGAAGTGTTTATTCACACGTTGGCCCAAAACCGCACCAATAGCAAAGTCACTAGCATCGCACATCAATTCAAAAGGTAGCTCCCAATTAGGGGTAACCAAGACCGGTGCCTTAGTTAGCTTATCCTTGAGAAGATTGAAGGCTTCGAGACACTCTTTAGAAAAGATAAAAGGAGTATCTTTTTCCAAGAGGTGGGTCATCGGGCGAGCGATTTTAGAGAAATCCTGAATGAATCTACGATAGAAGCCCGCATGACCCAGAAAGCTTCTCACACCCTTCACGGTTGAAGGTGGAGGTAATTTGGCTATGACATCTACTTTAGCACGGTCGACTTCAAGACCGGCCTTAGAGATTTTGTGTCCTAGCACAATGCCTTCTTTTACCATAAAATGGCATTTTTCCCAATTCAGAACAAGGCGAGTGTCTTCGCACCGCTTAAGCATACGTTCCAAATTGGCAAGGCAAGCAGAGAAGGAATCCCCGAAGACCGAGAAATCATCCATAAAGACTTCCATGGTTTGCTCAACCATGTCATGGAAGATAGCCAACATGCACCTTTGGAAAGTCCCGGGGGCATTGCATAAGCCAAAAGGCATTCGTTTGTAAGCAAAGGTGCCATAGGGACAAGTGAATGTTGTCTTCTCTTGATCTTGGGGATCGATGGGTATTTGAAAATAACCCGAGAAACCATCCAGAAAGCAGTAATATTCATTACCAGCTAAGCGTTCAAGCATTTGGTCCATAAAAGGTAGAGGGAAATGATCCTTTCTCGTGGCATCATTGAGTTTGCGGTAGTCTATACAAAC
The DNA here is from genome assembly GCA_025667525.1 of Glebionis coronaria. NCBI lineage: Eukaryota > Viridiplantae > Streptophyta > Magnoliopsida > Asterales > Asteraceae > Glebionis > Glebionis coronaria. The sequence goes on along the minus strand of JANFOE010000322.1, from coordinate 1,012,921 downwards.
TCTCCACCCAGTAACGAGACGGGTAGGAATTAACTCGTTGTTTGCATTGGGCACAACGGTGATTCCGCCTTTCTTAGGCACACAATGGACTGGACTAACCCACGGTGAATCCGAAATAGGGTAAATCATACCCGCATCAAGAAGTTTGATAACCTCTTTTTTTATGACTTCATGGATTTTAGGATTCACCCTTCGTTAACTTTGAATTGTGGGCTTAAAGTCGTCCTCCATGAGAATTTTATGTGTGCAAAAGTGAGGATCAATTCCACGGATGTCCGAGATTTTCCAAGCGATAGCGCGTTTATGCTTCTTCAACACAGTGACAAGTCGGGCTTTTTCATCTTCTTTCAGATCCTTTGCGATGATGACCGGTAGCTTCTCGTCGTCTTCTAGGAAAACGTACTCAAGATGAGGCGGTAGGTCCTTAAGCTCGAGAGTAGGAGGATCCTCAGTAGATGGTGAAACTAACGATGGATCATCATTAGTCACCTCTTTAGGAGCAGGGGGAGACAACGGGTCCTCATTGAGAAGTCTCTCAATAGTACGAATATCTTCATCCCAATTGGTGGACAAATTATCATACTTAATATCGAGAGGACCCAAGCTAGCTTCAAAATCATCCAAGTCACTTTCTCCAAAAGGAGTCAATGCTGGGGCAATTGAGGCAACGGTCTTAACATTGGGTAGAGAAGAAAGAGTATTTTTGCAAGCATTATGAAAATGTTCTTCACAAGCCTCATCGAGAACATCAATAGCATTAACACTCTCATACGAATAAGGTTGCTTAGAAATCTTACCCATGTTGAAGACAATTTGATCGTCACCAACTCTCATGATTATTTCGCCCGCGGCTACATCAATAAGAGTGCGACCGGTCCTCAGAAAGGGACGTCCAACGATTAATGGAACACGGGGATCCATCTCGTAGTCAACGACGACAAAATCCGCCGGGAAGGTGAATTTGTCGACGCCAACAAAGACATCTGCGGCTATCCCCACTGGATAAGCAACCGTACGGTTGGCTAATTCCAAAGTCATTCGTGTGGGGACTAGCTCGGGGAGAGATAATTGCTTCCAAACACTTAAAGGCATTAAGTTTATACTGGCACCTAGATCGGCTAGGGCCATGCAATTCTCTACTCCCGGGAAGTTGCAAGGAATCAAGAAGCGACCCGGATCACCTAGTTTGGTGGGCAATTGCCTTAAGAGCACTGCGGAGCAATTCTCATTAAGGTGGGTCTGAGCAATGTCAAGAAGCTTTTCTTTATCACTTAAAAGATCTTTAAACATCTTAGCGTATTTGGGCATGTGAGCGAGAGCCTCGGCAAAGGAGATGTTAAAATTCAATTGTTTGAACATTTTAAGGAAGTTCGAAACCTGAATATCATCCTTGCTCTTTTGTTTCTCTTTCCTCAACCTTGAAGGATAAGGTATATTGGATGAAGAAGAAGGCTTTAAGGGAATAGGATCACTCACAACCATGGGTGGTGGGGAAATGGGGATAGAAGGTGAAGGAGGTGAAGAAAGTTGCTCTTTTTCCTTGTTCACAATCACCGGTGGAGGTGTAGGAAGCTCGGGTTCCATATAACCTTTTCCACTACGAGTGGTGATTGCTTTCATTTCCCCTCTTGGATTCGCAACGGTATTACTCGGAAGAGTACCCGAAGAAGAGGGTTGATTACCTTGGATGAGCGAACTAATCATATCACGAAGGTGAAGAGCTTGATTGTTAAAAGAGTTTTGCATGTTTGCATTCATAGCATCATTGTGTTTGGCCATATCATTCCTTAGCTCGGCTCGAATATCGTTCCCTTGCTTTGCCATTTCTCCCTTCAAGTTGCGGACTTGACTCTGAAGATTCGTCACCAACTCCCGATTAGTCTTCATGAATGTCTCGACTTCTGGATTCACTGCCATCGGTTGATTGAGAGGTGGAGCCTGGTAAGCTTGAGAATTTCCTTGAGTTGGATATGGGTTTCTTTGGGATTGATACTGATTGTTTGCACGAGGTTGGGATTGATTGTAGCTTTGTTGTTGGTTTTGGTTTGTAGGAGGGAAACCGGGGGGAGCAAGATAATTGTTTGATCGATAACTTAGCAAGTTACGGTCTCCTTGAGGGCGAGCTTGATAGCCTCCCGTAGGATAAGTACCATATGCTGCGTTAACGTCTTCAGAATAATTGCCGTGAGTAGAAGGACACTCATTGTAGGAATGAGGACCACCACATGTGTCACAAGAGATAACAACGACTTTAGCTTGTTGAGTTTGGTTAGAAGTCAAAATTTGGAGACTTTTGTTGATATCAAGAAGAGCACGTTCCAAAACAGACGAGTTGGTGGTGGTAGAAGTAGACGAAACATTGACTCTCTGATTAGATCTTGAGGATGCAGAAGAATCCCAATTCTTGTGGTGAGTAGTCATGTTTTCAATCAACTCTCGACACTCCTCCGGTCTCCTTTTCATAAAAGTACCACCGGCGGCGGCATTGATCGTGTCACGATCACGAAAGGTGAGACCATTGTAGAAGGTGTCAATGAGTGTGACGGGGAGCATATTGTGATTAGGACAGCGGTCGATCAAATCATTGTAACGTTCCCAAGCATCGAAAAGCGATTCATCATTCTCTTGCATAAATCCACTGATTTGGTTACGAAGGCTAGTGACCATGGATGGTGGGAAGTAGCGCGATAAAAAGCGTTGAGTCATGTCGTTCCACGTATGAATAGAATTCTTAGGAAGACGGTCAAACCATTTTTCGGCATGGTGAGAAAGCGAGTGTGGAAAAAGTTGGAGGCGAAGGTCATCCATAGAAACACCGGGGGACTTCATGCTTTGAGTGATAGTAATGAATTTGTCGAGGTGTTTGTTGGCATCATCATTAGGCATTCCGGAGAATGGATTAGTTTGCACTTGTTGGATCATGTGATGCTTCAACGAAAACTCCTGAGCCGTGATATGCATTGGCGCAATCGGGCCTCCGCGTCCATTCATGGTGGGTTGGCACAATTCCTCCATGGTTCGTAAATCTGGTAGAAGGACATTGTTGTTGTTATTGTTGTGGTTGTTATTCAAATTATTTTGAGGTGGGTGATTATTGTTGTTGTTAACACCAGCCATATCTAAATCTTCACGATTCTCGGGCTCAGAATAGTTTGTAGATCTAGTACGCATGCACCTGCAGAAGAAAAATATACACAAGAAATATCTATATAATCTTTTTGGTTTTTATAGGTTTTTTTTATGTTTTTGTATTTTTGAAGAGTTTTATAATTTTTATGGATTTTGAAAATTTTTTAGCAATGAAAATAACGTTCAAAGAACGGATCCCAAAATTCAATGCGTCTCTCACTAGAAACCGTTTATCTTAACGAAAAGAGCCGGCAGCGGCGCCATTTAATACAAGTGATTTTTCAACCAAAAGTATCAAAGTTCGTTATAGTTCCGAATCTTTTCGAATTGAAAACCGGTCTAAAGTGCGACTCAATCGTCTTTTGGTGAATCAAAGGTTTGGTTGATTTGTTTTAAACTAATTGCAAGTAATTAAAGTGTCGTTGAGTAAAATGGAAGTTAAAAGATTAAATTGGATGACGAGTAAAAATAAATGCATAAAACTTTAAAGGTGACAATGGGAAAAATGCTAACTCACTAAATAAAACTAACACTTGGAAAATTTTCAGAAAAATAAAGGTACTATAAGAAAGTTATATCGAAAGAAACCAAAACAACCCAAAAAGGGAACCCGATCGGAATGTATTCCGATCGGATGGTCGGAATATGGTTAAAAGCTAACAATCGGAATATAGGGACAATTGGGCAATCGGAATATTCAAAAGATACTTCAATCGGAATGTGAAGACTTTGCCAAATCGGAATACAAGACTAAAAGCCCAATCGGAATATTGCATGTTATACTGTCGGAATATTTAAAGAGCACTCCAATCGGAAAACGGGAGTGAATGCCAATCGGAAAAGGGAGTTAAGGTTACAATCGGAATACATGCAAAAGCATCAATCGGAATAAGGCACAAGTAGTCAATCGGAATACTGTCCAAAAAATGGACCAATCGGAAATGACAAACCCTAATCCGATTGGGGAAATCAGAATGTTAAGGTGCAAAGCCGTCGGAATATAAACCAATCGGAAAGGAGAATAACAAACTCTCCTAAAATCAAGGAAATTGGTTAGATGGTGGTACACCGGTCGGAAACCCGATCGGAAAAAGGGGATTTAAAACCCTTTCCGAAATTTGTGGAAAAGGAATAAGCTAGGAAATAAGCTAACTTTTACAAGCCAATTCCACAACTTATAAATCCAAAATACTTAACCGAATCAAATAAGCACTTTATTCAACTTATCTAACTCGAAATTAAGTAACTTTTTAGATCAAACCATAAAAACATCAACTTTTTAATAAACTTTTTAATAAGAAAAATAAGATAATCATAAAAGTAAGCCAATAAGCACAAAAGTCTTAAAGCTTAATCAAATGAAAACTTATAAAATGATCAAAAGATTAACTTTTTAGCATGAAATCAATTAGAACAACACGGATCACATGATAATCACACCAAAATCAATCTTAAATCAAGAAAAGTAGAATGAGATTAAGAAATAAAAGCTTAAAATAGAACTTTGATTAATGAAATAAGCAATACAAAGAGTTAATCTTGAAAGATTAAAAGAAAAAGATGAACTAGTGAGAGAAAGTTTAAGACTTTCTCTCTCTAAAAACTAAAAAGTGAAAATTAACTAAAAACTCTAACCACCCTCCTAATGACTATTAGGAGGGTATTTATAGGGAAAGTGGAAGGAGTGCATGTGTTGCATCTTCTTTCTTGCTTTCTTCACGTTTTCTCGACTCGACTTTAATTCTTTGTCTTTGTCGTCTCGGGATTTGAACTTGTCTTTTAATTTTCTTCTTCTATTAGACTTAAGTTCTTCGACTTCGTTAAACTTCCGTCTTTTGACTTTTTCTTCGATAAATCTTCAGAATAGGCCTTGGACTTCCGTTCTTTTTGCACTCTTGATCTTTTGACTTCGTCTTTTTCCCGTTTTCTTCAGTAAAAGCCCGTGAAAGCCCGTGTTTTCTTCCTTTTTCATATTTAGGTCCTAAAACACAATAAAAGCACAAACCACGCATAATTCCGACTTTTACGACATAAATCACACATTTTGGTCTTGTTATTATTGGAAATAAGTGGTAAAAGGATAAGTGTTTTCACACTTATTACTCCTTCAAAGTCCGTGTACAGAAAGTGATAGTCTGCCATTATTCTTTAAAGTCGATATTTGTCTCTGATATTTCTTCTTCTACATTCAGAAAGGTGTAATCAATTAAACATCGATACAACAGACTGAATACAGTTAATAAGTTAGAGCATATACTTCATAGTTAACTAACAGCTTAATCGTGCAAAAACCGTAATGACCAGCCTGTTAACCTCTATCTAGTATCTTCACGACGTGTATTACCTTGTTTTTTTGAATTTCATCATATACATAATTACCTAGATGACAAACTATGAAGTCTCGGCCTATTGATCTTCTAAGCAAGGGCATAGCTACTGTAGTTCTAAACAAAACAGTTATGTCAGGCGGTCTTTTTGTGTGCAGACATCATGACTTACATATTAGTTCAGTGGTCTACGCAAGAACAGACATCATACAGACACTGCTATTGATCTTTAGTCTCTAATAAAACAGAAATAAACACTAAACTACCTGTGAGAGAGCTGGTTGCGGTGATGCTGCATTAAAATCAGACAGAGTGTCGACTTGATCATCTTAATGCTTCGAAATACCATTCTTGTGTCTCTATCTCGTATCGAGCTCAACTATACTCCTTAAACACATGTTGCACTCGAACACCATTCATATTCATCGAGCTAAACACACAAAAAACATGTAATTTGGAGTATGCTTAGAAACAAAATGTATTACATAAATACTATGAAAATGAGGTATGCACGTCATACCTTGCTGCAATCTGTTGGTAGACGCTTGGCTTTAAGATCTGTGCGCTTATACCGCTATTGTTTGCACTTTCCACTTATCATAAATTTTCATCCCACCAAAAAGAACATCCTAAAGAGATAAAAAAAAATCAAACAGATTATTATTTGCATTTCGGAGTTAAGTCTTAAGAACATCCTAAAGAGATAAATCTTGGAAGGCCGACCTTTGAAAGCACCGAAACGAAAAGTTATGAAAAGTTATGAAAGAACATCCTAAAATAATAATTTTTTTTGTAAACATACCTGGCAAGATACGAGCCACTTTTGGCAGCAGTACTTCCATTATGTTCACCCGACAAGAAAGCACCGAAATAGAAGGTGCATTGTTTCAGCATAGAAAATACGCCAACACAAATTTGAGATGACATGAATACAAGCTTTTATTTGACCCGTAAATCTGTTTTTAATCTCGAACTTTGTTCCCAATTTTTTTGCGGGTTTTAGCATAGGCTCAGATAAGGCGTTTTTTGGGAAAAAGAATCATAGCCCGGCATGGCTGCAACCTTCAAAGGTCGCCCCGCCAAGATCCGGGCTATCTTGTCTTTACCCACGGCCGTTTAAACTTATCACAGCCCGACATAATTATAGAAGCATACCATTACTCATCACAGCGTGCCATTAAGATACCCGTAAGTCTGGTTTTATTCTCGAAATTCGTTCCCAATAAGGCGCTTTTTGGGAGAAAAAGCCATAACCCGGCATGGCTGCAACCTTCAAAGGTCGCCCTGCCAAGATCCGGGCTATCTTGGCTTTCTCTCACGGCCGTTTAAACTCATGACAACCCGACATTATATTATTATATCCTTAATAAAAGGGGGGAATCTCGGTGCCATATGAACAGTTCCCCCTCACACCAAAACTTATTATATTATCTCCTTACAATCAAGCGACGATCAACAAACCAACAAAATCAACAAAATCAGTTCCACCTAGGGACACTCAAATATCAAGCGACGATCAACAAACCTATATGCTCAGGTATGGCACACCGTGGAAAAAAACGGACACACCCGTCATGGCTGCAGCTGCAACACGCTGTCCCGCCAAGATACGGGTGGTCTCAAATTCATCCGTTGTCGTTATTGTTCATCATAGCCCGAAAACATTTTTCCTTTGCAATACGAACAGATCACAGCTGCCATTGATAACACCTTTCTCACGAAAGAGACCAAGTTCGATTAAGAACAGCCCCAATAAGTTTCAGGCTTCCAATCCCATCTCTAAGATCGAAAAATCCAACCCCATTATTATACTTGATCTATAAGATCGAAACAAAACCCCAAAAGAGGTTGCCCCATTATTATAGAGGGGAACTGTTCATTGGGAACTGATATTCCCCCTTTTATTAAGGATATAATTGTATATCGTCGCCCGGGATCAACAACGGCAACGAAAGTCACGAACGTGACTATCGTCGCCTGCCATCAACCCCGGCAACCAAAACATTGGACCCACCGTGACTATAGACTGAAAAACAAAATATCATGAGCAACTCATAACCATATTGTTTAACGACCCAATTCACCAATGACACACACACGCACCTATCGTCGGTTGGCTTGTCCAGCAGCAACGAAAGGGACTGTGGCATCGAAGGAGCATAAATCGTAAAACACCCCTATTAATCACTTTATGAGCTTGTTAAACTATCCTTAAGCTGAAAAGGTAAAGATAGTAGCCTTTAGTGACACATATGCGAAATAGGCTGTATGAACATGTGTTCAAACGGAATTTATACAATTGAAGAGGCATATTAATGAACTGAGGCCACACCATAATCGACCCCCACCCAACAACGGTAATTGGTCTCACGCATAGAATCCCCAAAAATCGAACCCCACCAGCCATAATCACAACATTAGGTGAACAAATCCAATCACTATCATCTATATCTACACGCACCAAAACATAAAAGCTAAAATGCCTAATTATAAGTCTTCAGCAAATAAAAAACCAAAACCCAAATGTATTTCTATAATTCTAAATACTTAGTTATTAAAAAAACCTAAAAGCAAAAACTGAAACTTTAATTAATAGCAGCTAAATCGCCCATATAATTGCACATTCTAGCTACCCTTGTTATTTTCGATTCGTAACCCATGAGGACTCCCAGATGCAAACAGAAACGCAAGTCTGGAACATAAGCAAGCATCGATTTGTGATTTGACAACAGCAAAACAAAAAGGCAAGTCTGGAACATAAGCAAGCCGAAATCATAAATGTTAATATACTGTATATTTTGTGAAAATCGAAATGGCTGCAAGCACGTATGTGTGCTGCCACGCCAAGATACAGTTCCATTTCAACTGCGACTTAGCAGCGTAACTTTTTTTATATGTTGAAGTCACAATGGCTAAAGTGCGTCCTAACAATTATATGGAGCACGGATTCCACAAATGTGTTTCAGCCACAGGAAAACCCTCTTTTTCTTTTGAACCATCAACCATCGTATTATGCAGCCAATAACCCTAGCACCATCGTTACCCAACCGGGGCAACGCCGCACGCCATGGATAGCGGAAACGAAGAGCCCCGTGGCATCGAATGAGCATAAGGCAAAAGGTATACCATAACCATCGGCACTCCTTCCTTTGGTGCTCTGCCGTTGATCTTGGACCATAGGAGGCTCAGATAGGACGGCTATCAGGGAAAACCCAGAGACACACGACATGGCTGCATCCTCAAAAGGTTGCCCCGCCAAGGTCCGTGAAGTCTCGGGTTTAACCTGGGGTGTTCAACATCATCACAACCACTAAACGAAACCTTACAATGAACCCTTAACTTTTTAGAAACCCATACAGATACAAACTTTCTATCTGCATACAAAAAACAAAACGACCCATAAACAATTCCGCCAACTGAGTTCAGGAGTTACTCAAATGAATCAGGCTATCTTAATAAGCAGAACATCAAGATCAAAGATGTATGTTAGATCAGATGAAACCCACAATTCTTATTAAAGTTTTAGATGCAACTGATGTCATCAAGAAAGATGTATGAAACTATGAAACTAAAACGCACCTTATGAAGATATTATATGAAACCCACAATAACACATCAAGATCAAAGATGTATGTTAGATCAGATGAAACCCACAATAATGAAGACGCAAGACATCAAGATCTCCCATATCCTTTTTTGAGTTAGGTGAGGAGATGAAACCCACACCAAACACAATGAGAGAATAAATGCTCTAGGTACGTGATAATCAACGGTACCAAATGAAGGAGCGCTACAAGAATTGGGCTCAAGATCAACGGCGGAGAACAACAAAGTGCTACAGACTCATTCACACACACAAACCAAGTTCTTGTGAGAGGGATTAATAAATAAAAGATTGTGAGGGAGTTTTTTTTAATATTTGGGTATGTGAGAGGGGAACTGTTCATTGGGAACCGAGATTCCCCCCCTTTTATTAAAGATATAATATGTTAAGAATCTACAAAAGCATGATACAAACCTAATCACCTAGGATCCGTTTACATATGAGTATATCACTAGGATCTATGTCTCCTCTTTAGCCTATGTGGGATTGAGGTTGTTTTACATTTTTTATTACGAAACAATGTTACAAAATTCACTCTTTAACTTGAGCTTGTGTTCTATGACTCTATCATTAATATAGGGTAAATGTCAAAAATACACAACGTACTTTCCTAGATTACCCATTATACACGTCATATTAATTTATGTCCATTATTCACACTTGCCACGTAGGTAAATTTGTTTGACTTGGTCAAACCTGTTGACTTTTACCTATGACCAAAATTTTACCGGTTACTTATTTTTTTTTATTTCCACGTCGATTTTTTTGTTTATTTTTATAAACTCGTTGTTTTTATACTTAATCATTCCAAGATTAAAAAACAACGCGTATACTCTCTCAAACCCTTCCATCCAAAGAACCCTAATTTTTTCTGAAAACAATTATAATCGATTTAGGTAAATTACTTTGATATTATATTGTTGTAATATGATGACTAGTTATAATACCCGTGCACGCACGGGTTTTTTTTCTAATATTTCGAGTAACATATTTTTAATGTAATTTTTTATTTGTGAAATTCAAAAGAACCAATTGTGTGGATTGAACGCCCTTTAACTCAATACTAAGAATTAAGAAATAGTAGTACTACGTTTGAATATGTAAAAGGTGTGAATACATAAAGAACGGTAATTAATACTAAGTGGAATGTTTACAAACTAAGGTACCGAGGATTTTCACCAGGCACAGTTCATTAATAGCCTAAAAAAAACACAAAATACAATATTTATGACACATTGATACACATAACATTTTCCATACACAAATAAATAATGTATGCAATTATTATCGTTAAAAAATCATAGTTGAATTAATCACTTGATTAACATAAAAGAACATAAATTGGAAGTCGTGATATTAACAACATAAATTTCGTAACTACAACTACAAACATATTTTTTTAAGAATAAAACAAACAATAGTAAAGATGACCCATGTAAACCGAATAGATTCTAAGATGACATAAGTTATGTATATACCAATCCATAGAAATCATATATTTGGACCTGTTGATCAACTCATGTGTTCTAAGTTCTAACATGTGAAATTGAGAGCTTTCAAAAGTAAAAAATTATTGACTATGCATCTATAACATTTGGTCGTGGCCTTTTTTGGTTACTTCGCATTTCTTGGATTCACTATTAGCGTGTGCCTTTGCTAATCCTTCAACTTCCTTAGTCAATAAAATTGGGTTAGTGTAGTTTTTTTGTTGTCGCAATTTCTCTAGTTGATTACAACAAATTTTCTGTAATTGCATCATCCCTGTCAAGCAACTAAAATAGATGAGTAACATTAACAACAATGTTTACATGTTTTGACTCACTACTAAACTCACCCATTACCTTTTATGTCTAGTAGCAGACACTTCCAATACATGTGAGTTTTTTTAGTTTCCATGAATTATAGAAAGCTTCCATGATACTCTTTAATGAAGCCTTTCATATAGTACCGCAAGTCAATAACTTACGAATACGAAGGTAAACTATATCTTGCATAAAATAGTATCTAACAATTTATCTATGAAGCATCCAATATTGTGGTATGGTTAGAATAAAAAAAAATCTAATGGCGAATGTAATAGTTGTTCGAAAATAACCCAAATATGACACAACCATATTTTAATGACTCACGTGTACAATATTTGTATGACTTGAAAAAGCAGAACTGAGAAAGAGTGATAGTGATGGCAATTTATTCAAGTGGCCCTCAAGCTCAAATAAGGCTAGATTTCAAAACTGAATAAAAAGTGGAATTTGATAGTGTTAAAGGTTACCTTCTTGTCCAGTTAGAATATAAAACATGATGTTGGCAATCCTCTTTGTTTTACACTCAGTCAAATTGATCATCCCGGGCTTCTGTATGAACCCACTTAACGATCCTGTCGAGCCAAGCACAGACAAGAAAACTGTAGGTTCATTCATTAAGCCCAAGTAATCAGCTCGCTTCTAGACTCTTGCATCAGAGATATATATGAATGAGCCACTTTGTAATCCATATTCAATTCAAATGATTTTTATTTTAATATCACGCAAAGAAAGCATTATGATGGGATGGTCTAAACAGCTATACTGACCTTACTAAGTGAATAGGTTTAAAAATATACACAACTTAATAATTGTGTATATTTTTTTGGTGTCCTGTAGTTTGTGTTTACTTTAATGTATTTCAAATAGTATTAACAATATAAGGACAAATTATGTATCTCCTCAACCATTACTCCAATTGTAACACCCAGAAGGAGAAGATACATGTGAATATGTAATAACGGAAACTTGGCAAGAATCCAATCAAAACATAAATAGATATGCAGATACAAATAGGGTATCTAATCAGCTACTCCTAACAGCACCAACGCCTTCTATTTCACCAACTACAAAAGAAAAAATCAGAATCATACCTATTTGCATTCAACTACATTAAGTCGGTAAGAAAGGATATTCAAAAACATTGACACTTGTAAGTAACATACTCCACTAATTACTAAGCTGACATATAAATCATAGATAAGGAAGATAAAATAACACAAGCTTTACCTTTTACGCTTTTTGCCGATCTTAGAAAAGGTGCTTAAGAGTTGCTCATAGTGAATAAGAATTCAGTTTGTTGCTTTCAACTGCCAACCACGTAAGCAGCACTTGTTTTTTCCGTTTCTCTCTTCTCCAATTCCTCTGTTTGCATGTCCCGCAATCACCACTTCCGGAGTGGGCCGCAAGTTTTCTTCCTCCTTCACCGCACCATCTTCAAAAAGCTTATTTAGACTGATCCAGTATGCAAAATCATACAACCACAATTGAGTTGGGTTTCAATCTAACATCGACAGAAAAAATATACTAAAGCATATGTGGGAATCTGTTAAAGGGTATTTCATTCGTCGTTTACGTATTGAATCATTGCTAAAATATTAACAATTGAAGCATGAATAACCCCTCGTTTACCAGTAGCATCGGATGGAATAAGAACCGCACCAGCAACTTCAGTCTGCAAATCATCTTTTGCCTACAAATACCCGGAAATTATAAACGTTTTTCTGCTTCTTATGCATAAAGTTCCAATTATCAGTACGACAAACATAATTTAAAACCAAACGACTATTATTGTTATGTTTTTTTATTTGTGACAAAAGTAACAAACCTAAATCTGACTGATACCGATTAAGGCACTGAAATAACTATTTGATCCTTTCCACGTGCCGAAATTATCTGTGCAAAATCAGCGAGAAGTTTAGAAGAATGTGCTAATTACAAAGAACATACACATTATATCATATCAGCTTTTGGCTTAGTTCCAAATCTCAAATGCATATCAGATAGTATCCTAGCATATTTTTTTTGAAATTGACACTTTGAACATGGGAACAGAACTGAATACGTGGGCTTACTGCATTGCGTACACGGGTTCAAGTCAGGGTGTTCTTGGCAACATATGAACTACATAAAACCAAGTATATGTTTTCCTTAACAGTTCATTCAGTTATCATTGCTCACTTAATTTTTATAAACCAAAAATTATGTTAATCTTTTTATCAACAAATTGATCAAGCGGTAGCAACAATCAGCCGAAAATGCTTGAGATCTACTAACTAACTCAGAACAACAATTCTCTTACTCTATGGTGTTCTTCCTTTTCATGTTTATTAATCAAATTAGAACTTTTCGCTAAATTGAAACATAATCAACAACAAATTCAGAAACCCATTTAAAATATAACTAATATGATTAATACAAAATCAATTATTTAATATTGAAATCATACCTTTACACCATTGAAAGAGTTTTTGTTCAATTCTTCTACAAGTATTATCAAAATCATATTCTGTAACAATAATTAAATTGAAACAGATTCGTCCAATTTCTGATTTGAAATCATGTGTGGGTTTATTTGTGTCTACCCCTAAAAAAGCGTGAAGATTACTCCTACCTTTTTTATATTGATAACAATTCTTAATTTTAATTTTACATTGTAACCCCAAACTATCCTTATCCTGCGTCTGCTAAGCCCCAAACTTTTCAAACATACTCACGCTTTTTAGAAGTTATTTTTTTATTATTTTTTGACACATAGTTTTATATTTGTTTTTTCCTCCTCAAATACATAAAAACGAAAATTATATTTTTTTTTACTAATTAAGGAACAATTACACTTTTAAAAGGAATAATAAAATAATTATTTCTTAATAAGGAAAGAATCTCTTAGAAATGTCCCTACTTTGAGTTTTGCTTTACAAAGAAAAAGAATCGTTTATTTTTAATTGTTGTTTCCATTTGAAGTATTGTTTTAATCAGATTTGGGGGAAAATTATTAACCATAATTTTTTTCCCCAAATTTTGAGATTGATTATTTCCAGTTTCTGATGTTTCCATTGTTTAAATATGACGAATCCAATGTTTTGCCCTAATTTTTTATCTTTGTAATTGCAGGTCTGTTGGAGAAGTATGGCGAAGTTTGTGATGGATTTGCACCACGACGGGTTGTTTATAGGCAATCCCGTCTCATATACCAATGGTGACGAATGTGTAATTAATGATATTGACTTCGAAGGTATGAAATATGACCATTTTTTCTCGATTATCTGTAGGTTAGTGTTAGTAGCACCTGTATCCATCTTCTATACTCTACCTGGTGTTTCAATGTATATAGGTTTGAGACACATTGCAAATGATGCCCATGTAGAAGAATTTGTAGAATGCTTGTTTGAGAATAATTGTCATTTGTCTGTTTACACTGAACACCATAGGTATGATGTTTTTAATTTGGTTAATGAGGATAGGTTACAATCAGATTCTAGTGATAGTGACTTTGATGATGTTTGTAAGGATGATCCATTAGATGACTTGCCTGAACACATTGATTTCCAAAATGAGGGAGAGGAAAATGTAGACATTCATATGCTTACAACCACTGACACTTGGTTGAATAAGCTATTTGGTAAGGTTAGGTTTGTGGGTGACAATGAGAATGATAAATCTGAAGGTCATGGAGAATTAGGATAGTTAATGATAGAGTATCATGATCCCGATGATAGATTTGTTGAACCTAAATACAAAGTTAGGAAAGACTTTCAATACCCCAATTTTAATCCTGATACACCATGGGATGAATGTGAACTAGTACTAGGTATGAAGTTTGAGAACCCATTACAGCTTAAAAACTTCTTAGCTAACTATGGAGTAAAAAATGGTTACCAGTTGTGGTATTTACACAATGAGAGTCATAGAATACTGGTAAAGTGTGGTAGGGATGTTAGTGCTGGTAAGTGTGCTGGTAAAAGAGGTAAAAAAAACCTACAGAAGAAAGCAATCTAATTGAGTCAGATGGTAGTGAAGAAACAAGCTCAGATATTGATAAAGGAAAAGGTAAAGGGAAACTAGGTGAGCCAAGCAAAAAGAGTGAAACATTAAAAGCTAATTGGGCTGAAAGAAAGGCAAAAGAAAAGGAGTATGTGTTGGCTGGGGTGGACTGTCCGTTTAGGCTATGGGCTAGTTGGATGGGCAATGAAAGGTCATTTCAAATCAAATCCCTCTACCCTGCTCACAATTGTTGCAGAAACTACAATTTAGGTGCATTGGTTACATACAAATGGATAACTGAGCATTATGCTAGGGAAATCATTAATAACCCTAATATAGGTCATAGGTTTATGCAGAATTCTATTAGATAAAAGTTCATGATTAATGTGAGTTTAGGTCAATGTAGAAGGGCAAAACAGATGGCATTGTATGACCATGAAGGTGGCTTAATAGACCATTACAGTAGGCTATGGGACTACATGCAAGCCTTGTTGGACTCTAACCCTGGTTCAACCTGTCACATAGATTTGGAAGAAAAAGATGATGGCCTTACATATTTCAAAAGATTTTATGTCTGTTTTGCTGGACCAAAGGAAGGCTGGAAAGGTGGGTGTAGAAAAGTGATTAGTTTGGATGGGTGTTTTTTGTCACACACTTGCAAAGGGCAGTTACTTACTGCAATAGGAAGGGATGCTAATAATCAAATGTTTCCTATAGTGTGGGTTGTTGAAGGGGTGGAAAACAAGCATAACTGGATGTGGTTCTTGGCCTTGATCCACTATGACCTTGGATTGAACAATGTTGTAGGTCTTACAGTCATATCAGATGGACATAAGGTAAGAAAACTGTCACTTATGTCTATATATGTTAACACTTAACTATAACTTTCTTATCTATATTATGCTAACATTAAATAAATACCATCAATATAGGGTCTAATAGAAGCTGTTAAGGTTTGGTTGGGGGAGGATGAGCAAACACAATATGCAAGACACATTTATGAAAATTTCAAGAAGAAATGGAGTGGCTTACATTACAAGAGATTGTTTTGGTGGGCTGCTTCCTACACAATACCTGAGCACTTTCATCAGGTTATGGATGCAATCAAGAAACTAGATGATAATGCATACACATGGTTAGTTGACAGAAATCCAAATACATGGTGTCGTGCTTACTTTGAAATGGACAGATGTTGTGCAGCATTTGAAAATGGTATGTCTGAGAGTTTTAACTCTAGAATACTTGTGGCTAGAGGAAAGCCCATAATTACCATGTTATAAGACATAAGGATATACATTATGCAAACAATTTGGGTCCTTAACAAGAAAGTCGTGGAACACACACACCAAATTACTCCATTTGCTAAGAAGATGTTGGAGATTCATACAATTAAAATCAGACATAAAAAGTGTCTAACATTTATTATAGAATTAATAATGATGAGTTGTAAAAATATGATAGGAACTGTGTGGTGTACCGGATTGGTTACCAAGAAGTTGAGGTTAGAAGAGATGACCATTCCTATTGTGTCAATGTTGATAAAAAAACCTTGTGGATGCAGAATGTGGGAGCTAACAAGTATACCTTGTGTCCATGTTGTGGCTGCTTATTCTCACCTAGGTTTGAATCCAGAGGTAGGTGTCAGTGACTGGTATTCTAAGTCCAAATGGATTGACTGTTATAAGCACTCCATTAGACATGTCCCTGGTTCTAGTGTATGGAAGAGAACAGAGCTTGAGAAACCATTACCACCCCAAGAAAGAAAAATGTCGGGCAGACCAAGGAAACAAAGGATTAGGCATCCTTCAGAAAATGACCATGAAATTAGTAGGGTTGGTAGAGTGATTCATTGCCATAGGTGCTGGGAATCTGGGCACAATAGAAAGAATTGCGAGAATACCTCAAGAACTAAACCAAAGAATTTCTATGATGTTCCTTATGAACAACAAAGTGAGACACCAAATGAACGGGATGTAAGTGGTTTACAGGCTACACAGGATAAGCCAGTAGACATGGCTGACCCTGTTATGCCAGTATCAGAAGCTAATGTTAAAATTCCTATCTTAAAGAAACCTGCTGGTACCTCATGAAATACCCCATCTGGTTCAAAGAAGCCTCCAACTGCACCTAAGAAGCCTAATCAACCCAAATTAGACAAAGGGAAAAAACCAGCAATTGATGGTGGAACAAGTTTAACTCCAGAGGTACACTTCAATCAATAAAACAATGACAATGTAATTAACTATAAATGAACTTAGCTGATAATTGGAAAACTTGTGTATAGGAACATCTTGAGGAAATGGGAAGACAAGCTTTGGAAGAGCTTCTAAGAACTGAGGCTGAAGAAAAGGCAAAGTGGGAAGCTGAGGAGCAACAGAGAATAGATGATGAAGATGCTTGGAAAGACTACACTAGTGAGTTTGCATCATGGGAGATATATGGGTCTTCAGCTAGGCAAATACCTGGTAGAACTCCTATTACAAGACATATGGCTGAAATGAGAATGCACAATAACCAGTAGATGAAATTTTTATGTCCAAACCTGAAGATGCAGCAGACTACTTTGATACACAAGACAGGATACATGGAGATGAATCTGACTTAGGTGCAACATCTCAATGAGTCAATTCTCAAGGAAGCCACTTCATATTAAGAGAAAAAGGTAAACATGTCGTGTCAAGTGCTCCTGTACCCAAAAAAAGAGGAAGGCCAAAGACCAAAAAAGGCTCACAAACAGACATAGTAGTTCCTTTTAGGGTTACACACAAGAACAGAGGTAGATCTGAAAGGATAGCTAAGATGAAATCCAAGAAACTGAAGTTTGATGAAGGTGAAAATGGATCTACACCAGCCAAGGCTCTTCACCTTAGTGATTGAGTATATGAAGCTATTGTAATAGTTTATTGTAATTTGGATATTGTTTATGTAGCAAATCTGTGATGGTATTGGTCTAATGACCTAAACAATTGAACCAACCTTTTGTATAGGATAAGGTAGGAATGCTGTTGTTGTTTAATGTGTGATTCATATGAAATGGATGCACAAATTTTTTGCTGTTGTTGTTTAATGTGTGAGTCACATGTCATGGATAACATGGGAATCTCTTATAAAAAGCAACATCTTTTGTTTTATATGGCATTGTTTAACAAGTTTGAATGGAAACCATGACCATCTTGTCTCCTAGTTGGGAAATAGTTTGTATAAGTCACATTATTTTACCAAAATTGTGTATGTATCCACATGTTTTCACACAAGACAATCAATCTAAACAAAGCATTACATACCAAGTGTTGAAGTCAAACACACCATTACATACCCTGGTCTTTAAACCTACCAATACTTACCAAGACTGCAAAATTTACCAATACATACCAAGTCTACAAAAGCTACCAATATCGGATACCCTAGAATAACAGCTAATAACTTAACCATTACATACAAAAACCAAAAAATATTCATGAAAATTTCATAAAAGTGTTTATCAAACCTTAGCTTTGCCCTTTCCTTTGACTGCAGTTTTAGGACCCTTCATTTGTTCACAGATTTGCAACCAAGTCATTTGGTTAGAAAGACCAATGACACAACCGGTGACTGCAACAGGACTTTTAGCAATCTGTTTTGAAGATGCATTCACAGGTGTGTATTTACCTTTGATAGCATCATAAGCTTTTGGTGCAAATACCCATTTTGAGTTATGAGCAGGGCTTTCAAGGTGGACACTAAAATAATCACTTTCAGTTGAATCTTCTGTATCATACCCATACCATTTGAGAATGGCTGCTGGGATTTCATTATCAGATGATCTTTTAGATCCATGTCCAAGAATTGATCCACCAGTATATGATCTTTTTAAACCCTTAACTTTTTTAGATCCATGCCCTTTACATGAATCCATGGTTTCTGAAGAACACCCTTGAGTCATAGCATCTCTTGATTCACTGTCACTACTAATTTGAATAATTTCTGCAAAAAAAACATTGCATACAAAGGATGACATATGGGTATAGTGTGAAAACATGGCTAATAATTCGATATCATACTAACCTTTCCCTTTATCCATTTGTGAAGTCTTTGGATAAATCCCTAAATGTTAAGCTGTTACCTGTCAATTTTTTGACTAAAACTTAAATAGATGTAAATGGGGATGTCAAATGGTTTGGTGAGACTCATTTATATCAGAGAGACCATGTAGGTGGGAGTATGCCATAAATATGGCTAACACATATAGTCACCACATTTGCTGATATAACTTATCAGGGGGAAAAATTTGGGCATATAACATATCATCAGGGGAACATAACAGAAACTAGTAACATCTTCATGCTAATCTTGCAAGAATCATAAACAACAAAAATCTGGCAACAAAAGATATCATAAATATATTCGATTCATTGAAAAAGTAACAAACATAGAATGATTACATTACCAAATCTAGGATTAAAACTATTGTTAAAAACAAAACACAAACTAAAATAACTAACATTAGCCTATCATAAACCACAAATTTGGCCTTCACATTCTTCAAGTCCTCTGTTATGCCTTTAAGAATTTCAATGTGACTGTCATGGGGTAACACTCTCTCTGATCCATTGCTTGTACCGCCCGAGTTGACCATCCTCCTCAAGCTTTTATTCTCTTCGTGCAATCCACACAACAATGTTTTGTAATATGGAGACAATTCAAGGTCTAGAAACCATAAACACCACATTTTATTGTCTTGTCTCTGATTGAACAAGACCTAAACCTTCTTCCTAGATTTTCTAGAGTCCAAGCTGTTTGAACAGGAATTGGGCGGGGGGGGGGGGGGGGGGGGGTCACAATCACAATGTGTTTTGTTTGTGACATCTTGATTTCTGCCATATCTCCTAATCAATGATGAAGACGAAGATGATATAATGGATTCAATGGTTACTTTTAATTACAAACTTTGGGGATTAGGGTTTATATGGAATTGAGAAAGGGGTATTTGGGGATTAGGGTTTAAATGGAATTGACAATGGGGTATTTGGGGATTAGGGTTCTTAGGTTTCTGGGAAAACAAATGATGCGAGAGAGAGAGAGATGGAGGGTATGTATTTCGATTGTGTGTGAAAAAAAATATGGATATTTGGATCGGGTGTGGGAAAAATGGATAGTTGATCCAATGTGATGTGGCTGCCAAGTAAGCATTAGTCAAACTTTTTGGTTTGACCATGGCCACGTCAGCTTTAACCTGTGATAGCAAGTTTCAGTGTGAATAATGGATTTAAATTAGTACGATGTGTATAATGGATAATCTGGGAACGTACGTTGTCTATTTTTGACATTTACCCCATTAATCTATTAGATCTACTTTGAAAATCGATACTAAATTCCAATATAATCGTCAAATAATGGTGCAATGCTTATTTTGATAAATATAGGCACTTTTTGCGTATTTTCAAAAAAGATGGTGCACTTTTTGCCTATTCTTTATTATTAATGGGTTAAACGGGCGTATATGTAAGAAACTTATGGGCTTAATGGAGCGCACATATAAAACACTAGTTAGGCTACTCGGCGGATATTTTATATCTAGTTTTTATTCCCGATTTTTAAACAAGTATTTTTATTTTTAATTCTACGTTTTTATATGTTTTTTTTTTCTCATTTTAGCTTGCGGCTGTTTAGCCCGCGCCCGTTTGACCAGCCGCCCGTTTGACCCGTCGCCCGTTTGACCCGCCGCCTGTCCATTTTGCCACCTCTAGGTCTAACCATGAGTTGATTAGCACAAGAAAACCATGAAAAAGTTTCAATACTTAGGGGGTGTTTGGGGTTGCGATTTGGTGCTTCTTATCTGATTATCACGTTTGTGAAATGGAGATAATCATTTTAAAGTGTTTGGCAATGAGTTAGTGAAAATTGCTTTTTTACGTTATGTCCTTCCAAAACGTTGTTTTCTAGCTGCACCTCATTACATGCTTTTTTGAAAACGTGATTGGATTTTCTATAGAATTACCCACTTACCCTCCATTTTAGGCCATAGTACATATTTATGAATAATCAACAATGCCTATATTTGTCATTTTACTTGTTATGATTAAAATAACTAAACTCAACCAAATATTAAAAAAAATAATCAAATCCAAACACTATATTTTAAAATCACGTTTTTTAACAACTGATTATTTGATTATCCATTTTCTAATTAAATAATCTATTTTTAATAAGCAATCCCAAACACTCCCTTAGCTACATTTGGATAAAAACTATAAAATACCATCGTACTTATTGATTTGTGCCGACTTTAAACACTTACTAATTAATCTCGTGACTTTACCATTGTACTTTCAAAATTGTTCCGACTATACCAATTTAAGCGTAAAATGACTATATTACCCTTTTAAATGACCAAAATACCCTCCATTAGTAGTTACCCAGATCTGATTTCTATCTTTTTCTTTAGACAAGTGAATGTTGCAGTTGCAGAAGGGTAACGGTCTATAAATGGAATCCTTAGGCACCATGAGAGAAGTTCGTCACCGAAGAAGTTGTTATTAGCAGTTAAGGATAACCATGGGGAAAGTAACTTTGAGATGCTTTTCTTTTTCTGATTTATTTAACAATTTTTATGTACTCCGTATTTTTTTAATTTTTTCTTGCTTATTGATTATTTGAAACTTCTTAAATATCTTTAGCTTCTCTAACTCTTAACTGTAAATGACTGTAATATTGACCATTATGAATAAGGGTGTGGTTCAGATGGTTCGATTAGTGAGAATTAATTTTGATGCCATAATATGGTTATTAATTTTTTACACTATCGAAATGACCCACCTTCGTTCGCGTTGATCAGTGTTACGGGTCAGTTTGTAGTTGACTTTTATTCAATTGTTTACGGATAGTAATTAATTAGATTCTAAAATGAAGTAGGAGTTAGAAGCAGGTGGCAATACATGTAATTATGTTGAAGAAAACAAGGGTAATATAGTCATTTTACGCTTAAATTGTATAGTCGGAACAAATTTGAAAGTACAATGGTAAAGTCACGAGATTAATTAGTAAGTATTTAAAGTCGGCATAAATTAATAAGTAAGATGATATTTTATAGTTTTTACCCGCTACATTTCCTACCACTGAGCATTGAATAAAACTTCAAAATAATGAAATTGACTCGAGTCAACTGTTTTCGTTATAGTTGACAAGCCCAATCACCGAAATAGCTGAGTCCAAAATCATTTGACCCCTTTTAGGCTATATAATGGAAGAACCGGAGAAGGTCCTAAAATACCACTTGAACTTCTTAATCACCCTCCTCCTCAAGTACAATTTGGAATCTTCACAACTTTGAAAAATAAAATGAAAAAATGTGAAAGTGCTATGTTAACATATTTTATGCACTAGGAAACAAAGATGATCACTCAAAGCTTTAATAAAATATTAAAATAAGAGTAGTTGTGTTTTCGTAATTGATATTTTTAAACTTTTGATGGAATGAAGGTTCGTCTGATGCCAAGCGTTTAAAATTGGTTTTTATAATTGATCTAGTTGAGTTATCTGGTCACGGTTTAACCAGTCTAATCACTCGATCGAAAATCGGAGTCTAGTCACTTGATCGAGGCACGGTTCAACCCGAGTTTTGAGACATTGTTATTTGTTTTTTATTTACGATGTGTACACACGCATAACAACGGTAATTACTTAGCAGAACATAGTTAACGATATGCAAATTGATATGATGGGAAAATCGTAACCCGGTAGTTGAACCCGTGAGCTGATGATTTGATGACTCGAACGGGTTGACTCAGTGGTCGAACTCTTAACCTGATGGCTCGATTAATTTGATTCGGTGATCAAACCTTGACATGTGGTTCTATATTAAGTTATCAATAACTAATATAGAAATATTTTCACACGATTGTTAAAAACTTTTACATTTCAACAATTTTATACAAATATTATATATAGTTAGATTTTAGTGTGGCGTGATTTATAGAGGTTTAATAGAAGAGGATGTAATTTATAGATTAAACTACATTATATCCTCTTAGCGTGAAACATTATACTCAACTGAATTACAAAAGACTCGTGGATACAACCTTTTATAAAGTAGCCTCTTTTACCAGAATGATGTGGGATTATCATTGGTCACGCAAATAAAGCAACAATATACCTACCATTTTCTTAGACTCATACATTTGTGCTTAATTTTTTCAAAAAAAAAAAAGCAAACTTAAACATACACAAAATCATTTCAACAAAATATGCGCAAAAATAAAATTATTGATCACTTATAATAGGATTAGAAACCAGAAGACAAATCAACTATGGCCATAATATCTACATAACTACGTTTTCCAGTTAAGCTACTCTCATTCATTTGATATTATATAATGAAAAAGCTTATCCAAGTATCGCGTATTGGACTCGATCATCTACACTGATTTTATTACTAGAACCATCATGGACACATGATATTAAAATAAAAGTCGTGTTTGTTAGTCCGTTTATGCCATGATATGCGGCGAATAATGGTGGATGTGACGCGTTTAAGAGTGTAGTTAAGTATCAAAAATCGAAAATAACTGAGTTGTCAACTCGTGAAGCACGGTCGCTTTTCCGAGTCTCAACGCGTTTGGGTAACTCGTTGACATGGTGAGTTTATTACTAGAAATCTGGTTAAGTCAAGTCAGCAACTAGGACTTTAGCTAAGAGTCCAGCAGAATCATTTGACTCCCCATTGAAGGCCATAGATGAACACATAAAATACTCGTATGTTGTCGAGGTTAAATTTTGTAGTGATTGATCCGTTGTACCCAGTCATCAGTAGGACGAACAAAGGTTCAATATTGAAGCGAACTGAAAACCGACTATAAAAAAAAACATAAATCGAAAATCAAACCGAAGTGAACCGATCAAACTAAAACTAAAACGAGAATAACCGAACCGAATAAATATTTTAAGCGTTTTTTTCTTGGTTTAACCCAAAACCGAACCAACCCGAGCAAAACCGAATACCATAAATATACAAAACCGAAAAGAAAAAAAAATGGTTCAGTTTTCGGTTGTTTTTGCTCGGCTCTAGTTCCGTTATGCCTTTATGTCATCAGTGTTGATCAAAGGGTCATAAAATGGAACTAGCAATAAAGGTATAATAGGAACTAACAATCGGACTAGCGAGTATATAAGCAAAGGAATGCTTATTCTTATGGGATTTTTGTTGTCAGCTAGAGTTAAAAAGCTTTTGTATCATCTCTTTAGCAGGTGTAAAGTCATACTGGGACAACTCAATCTGACCCATTTTCGACCGTTAAACGACCCGCCAAACTCCTGTACTGATTTCGAAAGATATATTAGCAATGACATACTTTTATACATATACCTGAGTTAATAAGTCTAAACTCGTACAAAGTCCACCAAAAGCAGCACTGAAAATCTATGAGATTACCAGATCATTTGCTCGATCCCTGTTCGTGTATGTGTCCGGAACGCACGAACCGATCCGGAGCACATGACCCGATCCGGAACAAACACTTCCTTCTAGAAGAAGTCAACGATAGTCAACAAAGAACTCAGCAGGCACACTTCCTATAAAATAGGGAGTGTGTCCCCAATCGGGCCAACCAAGGCCCATCACCATTCCCGGCCTTTTAGGAATCAGACTAGTATAAATACCCCCTTTGGGTTCAAGGTTTAGGTTAACTCTTTTACCCTTATTACTTTTTACTTATATACTTTTACTCTCTTTTCCCCTCCGGATTTTTATCCTTTACTTACTCTCACGCCGGAGCTTGGTCTGGGTTCCCACACCCGGACGAGGCTAACGCGTTACTTTGATTTCAGGATATCCGAAGCATACAACACCCAAGATCCGATCCGGTCAACCCATTCGGATCCCGCAAAGGATTGCACGAACATTTGGCGCCATCCGTGGGACTTGATATTCTATCTACCAATTGCATAGAATGGCAGGTCCTACTCCTGTCACTCCGACAGGTCCCAACCTTCCGATTGATTTGACTTCTCCGAACAATCAGAATCTCACAAAGGAACAACTCGAACAACACATCTCAACCTTGCGGCTACTAGTCAAAGAGCATAACCGGAACGCCGTGGAACCTGTCCGTCTAAGTTTCATTGAAGAAGATGAGGGAAGCAGCAACACTAAGATAGTAAGAGGCAAGGTGGTGTCCGATGCGGATCTAAAGAAACCTTTTAAGGAAGCCGTCAAATCCCCTCTCACTCAAAGAATTATTGACTTCTCCGGACCCGAGTACAAGATGCCTGCCACAGTCAAGACATATGACGGAACGGGAGATCCGGAGGACCATTTGAATCGCTTCACCGGAGCAGCCAATTCGGGCGAATGGCCAATGCCGGTTTGGTGCAGAATGTTCCAGCAAACGCTAGAAGGGGGAGCTAGGGGTTGGCTTGAGAGCCTTGACACTGACAGCATTGATGAATGGGCAGAGCTAAGGAAGGCATTTGTCAAGAGATACTCGATCCGAAAGCTATGTCACAAAGGCCCACATGAGATAACCAAGATTGTGAGAAAGGCAAATGAGTCATTGACAGATTTTAAAGAACGATGGACAGTCGAAGTAGGTCTCATCCATGGAGTTCCGGAAGTCATGAAAATTTCAGCATTTATGGATTCGGTCAAAAGTCCAGAGCTGGCAAAAAGGTACTCTGACAAAGTTCCTGTATCGGTGGACGACATGATGGAGAGGTTGGATGATTTCGTCCGGTCCGAGGAAGCATTCGCTAACACGGAGTTACCAAAAGGGGAAGGGACGGAGCCATACCGGAAGCCCAACCCTCCCACCCAAAGAAGGGATGATCGCAACCAAAAGTACCATGGCTGGAACAACAATAGGAGAAATGATGGTCGAGATGCATATAAGGGAAGAGATTTCTTCAACAACAGAAACAGGGATAGAGACAACAGGGCACCATACCCACCACCCCGGAATGACAATTATCACAGGAATGATTACAACCGAAACAATTACTATGACCGAAACAGAGTGGCCCCGGTCCTAAGTGTGAATTCCTTGACAAAGAACCTGAAAGAAATCCTTGCTACCGAAACACAGCTTCGTCTACCCCCTCCACGTCCAATGAACAATCCGGCAAGAGGTGGAAACATGGATCGTTATTGTGACTATCATCAGGATAAGGGGCACTTTACCAACGATTGCATCCAGCTAAGGAAACAAATCGAGCTAGCCCTAGAGTCTGGAAAGTTAAATCATCTTGTCCGGGATGTACGTCAAAGAGGACGAGACAATCGAAGAGAAGAAGCTCCAAGGCAAGACAAGATTATAAACATGGTCCGGACATTACCGGAAAGGGAAAAAAAGAAAGCCAGAGAAACAACCGAAAGCTGGATGAGAGCCCCAATCACTTTTCCACCATTGGAAGAAGATGAAATGTCCGATGATCCAATTATCATAGAAGCCGAGTTGGGAGGTTATCTGGTACGAAGAGTTTACGTAGATGAGGGAGCATCGGTGGAAATTATGTTCGAGCATTGCTTCGAGAAGCTTCCAACAAGCATCAAGTCAAAATTGAGGAACACACAAACTGACCTCGTCGGATTCGCTGGAGAAGTAGTCAAACCAATGGGAAAAATCGAACTTGAAGTCCGTTTCGGATCAGACAGCTTAGTCCGAAGAACTCACATGAAATTTGTAGTGATCAGCGCACCGTCACCATACAATGTAATCTTAGGGAGGACAGGCATCCGGATCCTTCGAGCTGTGCCATCAACCATTCATGCCATGATGAAGTTTCCCACTCCAAGAGGAGTAGCCTCGCTAGTCTCTCGTTCAGTCATCGTCTCGGAATGTAGGCAAATAGCAAAAAGACAAGCGCCAACGCCCACAACCAACAACAAGACCGTGACGGCTGAATTACCATCCGGTACGGAAAGCATCATGATTAACCCTGCCTATCCGGAACAGCTCACCACTATTGGGGGCGGATTGACCCCAGCTTGCCAAACAGCATTAAAGAACCTGCTGAAAGACAACTCGGACGTATTCGCATGGGAACCATCAGATATGACAGGAGTGCCGAGGCGAATCATGCAACATAACTTGAATGTCAATGAGAGCTTAGATCCGGTATGTCAGAAAAGACGAATGTTAGGATCCGAAAAGAGCAAGGCCGTAACCAAAGAAGTGAAAGAACTAGTGGCAGCAGGAATAGTCAGACCGGTAAAGTACCCAACGTATATCTCCAATCCGGTCATGGTGAAGAAGAGTGACGGGTCGTGGAGGATGTGCGTAGATTTCAAAAATCTTAATTCAGCATGTCCGAAGGACTACTACTCACCTCCGGACATTGATGAAAAAATTGAATCCGTAGTAGAATCTCGCTTCAAGTGTTTCTTGGACGCATACAAGGGTTACCATCAAATTCAAATGGCCCCGGAAGATGAAGATAAGACAGCCTTTTACCCGGATCAAGGCACCTTTTGCTACACTAAGATGCCCTTCGGATTGAAGAATGTCGGAGCAACATATCAAAGACTAGTTGATTCAGCCTTTCAAAATCAGATAGGACGGAACATGGAAGCATACATTGATGACATGGTGATCAAGAGCAAGGATGAGAAGAGCATGTTAGCAGACGTGGCAGAAACCTTTGACAACCTTAGACAAATCAACATGAAGCTGAATCCAGTCAAGTGCTCGTTTGGGGTAGAAGAAGGCAAGTTCCTGGGATACATCATCACTCCGGAAGGCATACAGGCCAATCCGAAAAAGACTAGGGCCATTATTGACATCCAATCACCAAAGACATGGAAGGAGATGCAATCATTAAGTGGCAAACTAGCAGCTCTGAACCGATTCTTATCACGATCCGCCGAAAGGGCACTCCCATTCTTCAACACACTCAAAAATATCACAAAGGAGAATAAGCATGAGTATAAATGGACCGCGGAGGCAGAAGAGGCATTCCAGCAAATGAAAAAATTGATCATGAACTTACCAACCCTTACCACACCAAGACCAAAGGAACCCCTGTACATGTACTTGGCAGCATCACAAGAGTCAATTAGTGCAGTGCTGCTCACTGAAAGGAATGGAAGACAATGTCCGATTCACTATATTGGCCGAACACTCAGTGATGCGGAAAAGAACTATTCTCCTATGGAAAAATTGGCGCTAGCCCTGCTAAAAGCATCAAGGAGACTTAGAAGATATTTCGAAGGCCATGACATAAATGTAATCACAGACCAACCAATCAAGCAGATACTAAGCAAGGCGGATGCATCCGGAAAGTTGGCTAAGTACACAATTGAGTTGGGGGCTTACAAAATAGAATACAAACCAAGAAATGCAATCAAAGGGCAAGTTTTGGCAGACTTCCTAACTGAAGCGCCTATAGGGCAGGCAGCAGAAGAGTTCTTCCAGGTGCCTATTCCGAAGCCGGATAAGGATGAGACAGAAATGTGGCCCCTTTTCACAGACGGAGCATCCAGTACCCAAGGTGCAGGAGCCGGATTGGTCCTCATCAGCCCAACCGGAACCGAATTCACTTACGCCCTCCGGCTGAATTTTGAGACCACCAACAATGAAGCAGAATACGAAGCCCTTCTAGCAGGTCTAAGAATTGCAATACAAATGAAAGTGGGAAGGATTGAGGTCCGAGTAGACTCAAAGTTGGTAGCAAACCAGGTCAACGGAACATACGAAGCAAATTGTGATAGGATGATAAAATACTTAGCTGAGGCAAAGGTCTTGATATCAAAGTTTTCTCATTTCGCAATTATGAACATACCAAGGAGTAAGAATCAGAAGGCTGATGTCCTAAGCAAACTGGCAACGTTGGCATTCGACCACTTAACAAAAGAAGTTTTGGTGGAGGTCTTAAACGAAAGGTCTACCGACCGGAATGAGGTAAATGCTATAGTAGAAGAAGTAGGCGACAATTGGATGACCCCCATCATTAAATGCCTACGGGATGGAATCTGGCCAACGGACGAGAACGAGGCACGACGCTTAAGATTAAAGCTACATCAGTATGAAATGGTTGATGGTGTTCTGTTCAAGAAAGGGTACTTAGAACCAATGTTTCGGTGCGTGGGTCCGTTGCAAGCCAACTATGTTCTTCGAGAAATACACATGGGCTCGTGTAGCATGCACTTGAAGCCAAGGTCGATAGTAGCACAAGCTTTAAGATCGGGGTACTACTGGCCAACCATGCATATAGACGCAAGGGAGGAACTAAAGAAATGTGATTCATGCCAAGTCCATGCACCGGTAGCAAGATTGCCAAAGACGTTGATGAAATCTATCATTGCACCATGGCCATTTTACCAATGGGGAATGGACATTCTAGGTCCATTACCAGCCTCATCCGGAAATGTGAAATACATAATTGTCGCCATTGATTATTTCACCAAGTGGATGGAGGCTAAGCCTTTAGTCAAGATATCCGGAAAGGAAGTAATCAAATTCTTTTGGGACAATGTCGTCTGCCGATTCGGAATCCCAAAGATCATAGTCACGGACAATGCTAAGCAATTCATCAATGAACCATTCAAGAGCTGGTGTTCGGACCTGGAAATCAAGCAAATCAACACAGCTGTAGCCCATCCACAAGCAAACGGCCTAGTCGAAAGGGCCAACAAGACCCTCATGGAAGGCATTAAGACAAGATTGGGTCGAGACAGGAATGGATGGGCAGAGGAGCTACCGCACATACTATGGGCTCACCGGACATCATTGAAGCAGAGTAATGGAGAGACTCCTTTCAGCCTCACCTATGGATCCGAAGCAGTCATCCCGGCTGAGATAGGAATGCCCACATATCGGACAATGATGATCAATGAAAAGGACAACGATGATGCCCTGCGCATAAACCTGGACCTCTTACAAGAAAGAAGAGAGATGGCAGCTATCCGGGAAGCAAAGTACAAGACAAAGGTGGAACAGTACTACAACAAGCGAGTTCGTCTAGTTGCATTCCGCCCAGGAGACTTTGTGTTCCGAAAGAATGAAGCAAGCAGGGTTCAGAAAGAAGGAAAACTTGCTCCTACATGGGAAGGCCCATACCGTGTCAAGGAAGCATACCAGAATGGCTCATACAAGCTTCTTACCATGAAAGACAAGGAGGTCCCGAGGGTGTGGCATGCAATGAACCTCAGGAGGTGTTACTTGTAATTTCATTTCTATCTTGTAACGGCTCTTTCTCCCTTCAGCAAGGGAAGAGTCCGATTTAGCGCTTTATCTAAATTTTATTTCAAAATGTATCAACCTTCACTCCCTCCAGAAGGGAAAGGTCATGTCCTTTGATTTTAATGAAAAAGCTTCTCCTCTCGTCACTAAAGGAGGAAGCACATTTGCAGCAATTATAAATAGCATGAATGATAAGACGTGCCACTAAAATCACACCCTAGCAATACACGTTCCAATTCTTTCTCCCTTCAACAAGGGAAGAATTTGGCTAAGTCCTATCCGGAATGGAAGGCATACGTTCCCAATTCTTTCTCCCTTCAGCAAGGGAAGAATTTGGTTGTTTTTTAGTAAGTCCTATCCGGAATGGAAGGCATACGTTCCAATTCTTTCTCCCTTCAACAAGGGAAGAATTTGGCTAAGTCCTATCCGGAATGGAAGGCATACATTCCCAATTCTTTCTCCCTTCAGCAAGGGAAGAATTTGGTTGTTTTTTACTAAGTCCTATCCTGAATGGAAGGCATACGTTCCAATTCTTTCTCCCTTCAACAAGGGAAGAATTTGGCTAAGTCCTATCCGGAATGGAAGGCATACGTTCCCGATTCTTTCTCCCTTCAGCAAGGGAAGAATTTGGTTGTTTTTGAGTAAGTCCTATCCGGAATGGAAGGCATACGTTCCAATTCTTTCTCCCTTCAACAAGGGAAGAATTTGGTCAAGTCCTATCCGGAATGGAAGGCATACGTTCCCAATTCTTTCTCCCTTCAGCAAGGGAAGAATTTGGTTGTTTTTGAGTAAGTCCTATCCGGAATGGAAGGCATACGTTCCAATTCTTTCTCCCTTCAACAAGGGAAGAATTTGGTTAAGTCCTATCCGGAATGGAAGGCATACGTTCCCAATTCTTTCTGATCAAAAGAGGCGAGGCGTATTTGTATGCAATTATATTCACAAACAAGAATCACAAGAGGGGCATACATGTACTTAATAAAACATAAACGTAAACATAAGAAAGCAATGTCATGGTTACAACCTTCCTGATCAAAAGAGGCATAAGGAAAGACAAGATAACAGAAATAAATAGTCTACGAATATTACATTCATCCAAATAAAATTAAGTTTAGAAATAAGTATCAAGCAAGTCACAGAGAAATCAGACAGCCGGAGCATCTTTGCTTCCGGAGGCATCAGCATCGCCTTGGAGGGATACCAGATCTTCATCAATGAGCGGTTCTGCCAAAGGATCCACAGTCGGGGGAGGAGCAGGAGCGGGCTCAATTTCCATCAAGCGTTCAATAGGCAAGTAGAAGCTGGAAGCGACCTCTTGGATGTAAGGGTATTTAGCTGATGGAAGGGCATCAACCATTGGTCCCATCTTCTTCTCACAATACAAGTCGAAGCCCGGAGTGGCAGCAACAACGGCCAATTGCTCCTCAAGAGGTCTCCAAACCTTGATCCCTGTGGCCCATCCGGCCTCAATAGCTTTGTTGAAGCAATCGGTTATATTCTTCTTGTGCTCATGGCTGTTCAAAAGTTTAGAGACCACGGCAGGAAGCAATGTCCGGATAGCATTATACCTCCCCATCTCGGAGGTATTGCACTTGCTCTGCAGCTCATCCCTCTCGGCTTTCAAGGCTTTGACCTCTTCGGCATATCTTTCTTTGTCCGCGTTCACCACATGCAAGGTTGCCTCGAGATCAGCAATCCGGGCATCACGGCCTTTGAGCCTCTCTGACAAGTCAAATTTTTCACCTACCACGGCAGCTAGCTCCGAATCCCTAGTAGCACAAACCTTTTCGGCATTCTGAAGCTGAGAGGAAAGTCTAGAGTTGGCCTGGATCTGTTCCGACAATTTAACATCAGAAGCTTGCAGAAGCACCTTATACTCTTCGCACTGGTCCATACGATTGCCTTGATCGTGGGATTCTTCCTCCAACCTACGAAGGGAGTCGACCATCCCCATCGTACTCCGAGCAAGTTGGTACCAGCTACGGCTTAAGGCAAGGGAAGGGGGATAGGAGCTCAACTCTCGCTGCACAGCCGGAGGGATAAGATGCATCATCAGGTCACGACATTCCGAAGGGGTATCCACCCGGCTAGCAGCATTGATATTCCAATTCGGAATATACTTGGCACTTGGGCCAGTTGCCCCTTCCTCCGCGGAAAAAACACCTGTTTCGGACGAGCGTAAACCTTGTTAACAAAAGAAACAGACAACGTGACACACATAAGCAAGATAAGAGGAAAGCATGGAAAGGAAGATACTTACGTGTCGAATGATGATGATCCGGATGCATCACCCCTTTACCCTCCCTCTGATTAACAGGTTCCTCAGCATCATCAGCAAAAACACCTTTGGAGCTTGAGCCATCCAAATACGAGCTACCAAGAATGGGGCTTTTTTCCTTGTTTTGATCCGAAGCAGGATCTTCACCATCCCCTTTCGACCCTTCCCCATGTGTTTTCTCCGAACCAATGCCATCAGGTCCGGGAGAATCGTCATCCACGTTAATATTCAAATTAACTGACCGGAGGGGCGAAGGACTAAGTATGCGATCCTCATCAAGGATTTCCTCTTCGTTAACATTAACGCCTCCACTCGCGTCAACCTTTCTTCTTTTGGCCGAACCATCCGAGGCCGAGGTCTTCTCAGTCATGCGCTTCATACTCCTATGAAGATCGCTGACAGCTTTACTCACCTTAGTGGAAGCACCAGAGGAACCACCCTTTTCGGAAGTTTTCTTTTTCCCCTTCGACTTCCCTACCACTTCCCCACCATCTTCTTTCTTCTTCTTTTCCTCCGCAGCACGAAGAGAAGCAAGCCTTTTCTTCTCACGAGTAGCTTTTACAGCTTCACTTTCACTCATAGCTATGATTTGGGCAGCAGTAGGGGCACTCAAACGCTCTCCGGCTGCAAGAGCCTCGGAGACATGAGGAGTAATCCGGTTGGCATCAGTCAGACGATCTCCTTTAGTAATCTTGCACGGAGCAGTAACGGGAAACCTCAGGTATTCAGACATGGTGATAGCTGCAAGAAAAAAGAGAAAATGCAACGAAAGCAACAAAAACTTACAACCATAAAAGGGAAAAAGACAAGGTATAGAAAGAGGGGGAATGAAAGCAAGGGTAATACCATTCCCTTCCGAATCCATAAAACGTGGCAAGAATCTTGGGCACTCCCAAGTCAAAGACACACCGGCCATATACAAAACTCCCTCCGGAAGGGCAGCCAAATCTACAACATGCTCTTCAAGACGATGAGCATCTGATTCACTAAAACCATGACGGGGAATATAATCATTCAAATCTGAATCAACATGCCTCCACGACATGAAATCCGGAATGGCCTTGCGATCTATGACAAAAAACTCCCATTTCCAATTCTTTAAACAAGTAAGGGTATCACGAAAGATCTGCTTACGAGAACCTTTTCCGGACCTTTTCTCAAAAGAAAACCAATGACCTTGTTTACTAAGCCTATAATAAAGACGGAATAGAGGAGAGGTAGGTTCGATGGAGAGGCTCCGGCAATAGACTTCAAAGGTAATAACACGGTTTAATCCTAGGGGAACTAATTGTGAGATATGTACACCAAAGTCTTTCAAAACGGCTAAAAGGAAGGTGGAGAAGGGGACTCGTAGTCCGGAGAGCTTGAAAAACTGCTCATATAAACCGATCCGGTTTTGAGGGAGGCGATCCATGGTCATACCTTCCGGAGCAACCTGGGGGTTACAACTTTCCGGAATGTGATAAGTCTTCACCAAATACTTAACATAAGCCTCATTGAGAGTAGTCGTATACTTAGGCATGTCAAACTTGGGAGCATAACGGCCTGAGCCGGAAGGCCCAGGAAGATTCTCATCAGCCATGGCGTACAAAGGATGGATCCGGAAGGGTAACAAGGAAAGGAAGAAGAGGTACCTGAATAGAGAAGTCCGGATTGGTAGAGAGAAGAAAAACTTGAGAAGTAATGAAAACACACACAAACAAATGACGGATTGGTATGTATTTATAGGCTCAGTAAAAATGTGGGAAACCGTGAAAGGAACAGTAAAAACACACGTGTCGTCAATCTAAGCGAGCCAATGCCACGTGTCAGCCATCGCAAAGAAGTAGGGTAAAAAATGGTTGGGCCTTGATGGGCCTTGGCCGTAGAATGGGCCGAGAGGTTGATCCGACCCACACCAATCGCGAAAGAAATGGGCTTTAAGTCTTGATTCGACTAAAACTTTCCGAACAAAGTTAGCCCAATCAACACTTGGGGGGGACTTGTTCGTGTATGTGTCCGGAACGCACGAACCGATCCGGAGCACATGACCCGATCCGGAACAAACACTTCCTTCTAGAAGAAGTCAACGATAGTCAACAAAGAACTCAGCAGGCACACTTCCTATAAAATAGGGAGTGTGTCCCCAATCGGGCCAACCAAGGCCCATCACCATTCCCGGCCTTTTAGGAATCAGACTAGTATAAATACCCCCTTTGGGTTCAAGGTTTAGGTTAACTCTTTTACCCTTATTACTTTTTACTTATATACTTTTACTCTCTTTTCCCCTCCGGATTTTTATCCTTTACTTACTCTCACGCCGGAGCTTGGTCTGGGTTCCCACACCCGGACGAGGCTAACGCGTTACTTTGATTTCAGGATATCCGAAGCATACAACACCCAAGATCCGATCCGGTCAACCCATTCGGATCCCGCAAAGGATTGCACGAACATTTGGCGCCATCCGTGGGACTTGATATTCTATCTACCAATTGCATAGAATGGCAGGTCCTACTCCTGTCACTCCGACAGGTCCCAACCTTCCGATTGATTTGACTTCTCCGAACAATCAGAATCTCACAAAGGAACAACTCGAACAACACATCTCAACCTTGCGGCTACTAGTCAAAGAGCATAACCGGAACGCCGTGGAACCTGTCCGTCTAAGTTTCATTGAAGAAGATGAGGGAAGCAGCAACACTAAGATAGTAAGAGGCAAGGTGGTGTCCGATGCGGATCTAAAGAAACCTTTTAAGGAAGCCGTCAAATCCCCTCTCACTCAAAGAATTATTGACTTCTCCGGACCCGAGTACAAGATGCCTGCCACAGTCAAGACATATGACGGAACGGGAGATCCGGAGGACCATTTGAATCGCTTCACCGGAGCAGCCAATTCGGGCGAATGGCCAATGCCGGTTTGGTGCAGAATGTTCCAGCAAACGCTAGAAGGGGGAGCTAGGGGTTGGCTTGAGAGCCTTGACACTGACAGCATTGATGAATGGGCAGAGCTAAGGAAGGCATTTGTCAAGAGATACTCGATCCGAAAGCTATGTCACAAAGGCCCACATGAGATAACCAAGATTGTGAGAAAGGCAAATGAGTCATTGACAGATTTTAAAGAACGATGGACAGTCGAAGTAGGTCTCATCCATGGAGTTCCGGAAGTCATGAAAATTTCAGCATTTATGGATTCGGTCAAAAGTCCAGAGCTGGCAAAAAGGTACTCTGACAAAGTTCCTGTATCGGTGGACGACATGATGGAGAGGTTGGATGATTTCGTCCGGTCTGAGGAAGCATTCGCTAACACGGAGTTACCAAAAGGGGAAGGGACGGAGCCATACCGGAAGCCCAACCCTCCCACCCAAAGAAGGGATGATCGCAACCAAAAGTACCATGGCTGGAACAACAATAGGAGAAATGATGGTCGAGATGCATATAAGGGAAGAGATTTCTTCAACAACAGAAACAGGGATAGAGACAACAGGGCACCATACCCACCACCCCGGAATGACAATTATCACAGGAATGATTACAACCGAAACAATTACTATGACCGAAACATAGTGGCCCCGGTCCTAAGTGTGAATTCCTTGACAAAGAACCTGAAAGAAATCCTTGCTACCGAAACACAGCTTCGTCTACCCCCTCCACGTCCAATGAACAATCCGGCAAGAGGTGGAAACATGGATCGTTATTGTGACTATCATCAGGATAAGGGGCACTTTACCAACGATTGCATCCAGCTAAGGAAACAAATCGAGCTAGCCCTAGAGTCTGGAAAGTTAAATCATCTTGTCCGGGATGTACGTCAAAGAGGACGAGACAATCGAAGAGAAGAAGCTCCAAGGCAAGACAAGATTATAAACATGGTCTGGACATTACCGGAAAGGGAAAAAAGGAAAGCCAGAGAAACAACCGAAAGCTGGATGTGTAAAACCCGCATGCTTTTACCATGAATAGTGCCCTTAAGATCGTACGTCCTAGATTAAAACTTACCTTATTCAGTATTGATCACATTCATGTGCTATTAATCAAGCAAGTGCATACGTGTATGACATGACAAGTATGGATTACGTACGAACTCATGATAAACAGTTAATAAATATGTCACGTGAACATAATTAAATCATGATCACCATTTAAAATACGAACTAGAATAATTACGTAAATACTTATAATATAATTACGAGCGTTAAGATTACGATAACTACATGATAAAATAAACAGAAACGCTTCAGACACGAACACGTTTAACCACGAACGAACACGAAACATCGGGACACGAGAAAGGTACGGGTACCCCATGTGGGGCCCCCATACCCACGGCACACATACAAGAAATGGGCTTAGCCCATGGACTTTACAAGTAAAGGGGGGTAAAGAGTAAAAACATGTTTTCATTTTTCACTTTCAAGAAAATAAACAAAAACCCTAAAAGAGTTTTCTCCTCCTCCTTTTTCTCCTCTTTGTGCCGCCACCTTCACACCACCATTGGAGGGTGTTTGTTTGATTTTGATCTTAAAAACAAGTGTTAGAAACCGTGTTTGTTCATCCTTTTCCAAGCTACATAGTGGTATACCTTTCTAACCCTTCTTTTTAATTCTTTTTAATTCTTTTAATCTTTGATTATTTTCATGAACATGTTATTATTTTTCTTATTTAAACAAGGTAATTAATCATTGATCTAACATGTTTTGGTATTAAATAAAATCAAAGAATGATTTAAAAGGGATGTTTGTTTTGGCCGCCTAGCAAACAAACCCGAGGGGGGTTTGGTTTGCTATTGCCGCCACCACCAAGACCATTTTTGGTCTTGGTTGGCTCATGTGGGACCCACGGCAGCAAGGAGACACATGTGCCCCGGGTTTGGCTCGGGGTACGGTGTCGAATTCATGCCCGATTCATGGTTCGTTGGTTAAATCATGATCTATGTTACATGTTAATTTTTATGAATCATGAACTTAGGATATAATTAATTAATAACATGAAATATTAATTAAATCATGACTTAGGTTATTTTAATTATTAGTTTATCATGACATTAATTTAACCTAAGTATTTTATGTTATAAGTTATAATTAATTAATTATTAAAACATGCCTATAATTAATTAATTTAGACATGACTTAGGTTATATTATTATTAATAATAATACACATTTTTAACCTAAGTATTTTCATTTCATTTTAATTATACATGTTATACTTTAATTAAAATGCTTAACCTATAGTTTAATTAAAATACATGAAATAATAATTAAACTATACACTATATCATATGACTTAAGAATAAGCTTATAACACTTAGACTTATATGTTAGCTTATGTAATCAGCTTAATTCTAATTATGGAAACTTCTATTTATAGAAACTTAATTAAATAAGGCAACTAATCTAATTATGGAAACCTTCTATATATGGAAATCAATCTATTTCAGACAGCTAATCTAATTATGGAAACCTTCTATATATGGAAACTTATTTAATTAAGGCAGCTGATCTATTTTTGGAAACTTTCTATTTTTAGAAACTAATCTATTTTAGGCAGTAAATTCTATTTTTGGAAACTTTCTATTTTTGGAAACTTTCTATTTTTGGAAACTTTCTATTTTTGGAAACTTTCTATTTTTGGTAACTTTCTATTTTTGGAAACTTTCTATTTTTGGAAACTTTCTATTTTTGGAAACTTTCTATTTTTGGAAACCTGCTATTTTTGGAAAGTTACTTATTATTATACAGTAAGTATATTAATACATGAAACACCAGTAATACTTAATCAGATAAACCAGAAATACAAGATAAACACAGTTTAAGGCTTTAAACAGTGAACCATGACCTAAAACATACCAAATCAGCTATAATAAGACACAGAACCCAGTACGTAATCAGTGAATCGATACTTATACACGTGTGTATTCATGTAGCGTTAGTGATCCAGAAGTAGGAGTCTTTCTTCCGTTCATTTCACTGGACTTGAGGTACGGATTCCCGTCCTTTCAGTATGGACATTCCTTCCTTATTAGGATTTCCCCGTATGCAGCCAACTGTTTTCCCCAGCATTTGTTTTATTGTTTTGAACTGCTTATGTTAATTTAGCATAAACTATAGCCATATACAAGCATGACCAGTTTCACCTAGTTATGGAGGTACCATAACCATAGCATTGGAGGCACTGATGTTATGACTTCCCCACGGCGGAGTGATTGCTCGTGGCGTCCCTTTTCAGTTTGGCCATATTATTATATCAGTTGGGGCGTATGGGTGCATCCTAGTTACATGTTTTATTCAGTTTATCATGGTGAATGTGGTGTGTGCCTTGCACCCTTCACAAGGAGCTGATCCCTCCTACCCAAATCAGTATATTGATTAGAGGCATCCCCTCTAATCAGCATGATGAGGACACCCCTCCAAGTATTCATGCACGTGACCCTTTCATGACCTATATGGGCTATGGTATATATATGTTAAAACAGTTTTCACAGGTTAAACATAAGGCTTTTCAAACTATAAAACCAGTTTTCAGGATACTTAACCAGTTTACTCAGTACTTAGTCTTCCGCTGTTATATGTTACATGCTTATCCTATTTCATGCTTTATTGTACATCCGTGCACTGAGCGTCTTGCTCAGCCGTTACTTTCCTTTCCATGTCCCAAAACGGCAGGTACCCAAGACTCGAGCATTTGGAGGACGCACATAGGATGGAAGCTGCCAGAGACTTCTTTTCCTTTTTGCCTTCATATAGTTATGCTTGTTTAGTCTTTATTCAGTTCATTTCCTTTATTTATGTTTTGGGCTTATGTTTGGGAACCGATGTTTGATTCCGGTTTTCCCTATGGTCATGTATGTTTTACTACATATCACCTTGCATGCTTTGATGACACGCCATAATCACGCGTGACATTCCATTTATCAAAATGGGGTGTTACAATTATGGTATCAGAGCCAAGGCTTCGACCTGTAGGCTCTAAAACTCGACCTGTGACTAGTGGGTAGTCACCAGGAGCTTCCTAAGCCAACGATTGTTATTCCACGTATTGATGTTTCAGCGCGTTGTTATTTTAACCATTATGTTTTCAGCACCTTTTGTTTTAGCCATGACGTTTTCAGCACCTTGTTGTTTTCACCATGATGTTTTCACCAGTATCGTCTTACTAATATGGAATGAACAACCGTCATCCATACTTAGTTATGTGTCAGAGTCTATGCATGATGTTCCTAGTGAACTGTGATTATGTGAACTGAACCCCAGTAGTTCATAATTTTCACAAAAAAAAATTTCTGTTAAGTTTTGACAATGACTTTTAATTATTATGTTCCATGCATTCATGCATTTATATAATATGTCATCTGTTGCAGGAATTTTGACTAAGTAATGGTTGGTACAGGACTGGCCCTATTTAGTCGCATGTGCTTTTATCGAAACTTTTAACTTTGGGACCGACCCATAGGCGTCCCCTCGCCATGTCCTTTGTTTTGGAACCGACCCATAGGCGTTCCCTCGCACATATAAAGGTTTTATAAACTACAATACGCATTCATGCACTGTTTTCTTGCATAAAATTTTTCTCATGATTTAAATTGGCATAAAAAATTTTTTCATGTCCCATCATAAGTTATTATGTTTTTATGTCAAGTATGCCTTCATACTGTCATGGTTAACTTCAGTTTCATGCTGATTATGTTATACACTTCTTCGTAATAGATGGTTTCATGTTTCCTCATGATAATTCCCTCTTCATGTTAATTATGCTTCATGCCTCTTTTGTTATTTACGTTGTCCTGCAAGACATCGTTAGATTTCTCTAATCATGCTTTCATGATAGTCATGGTTGGTTTTCATTGATCATGCTGTCAGGCAAATCATCGTTGAATTTTGTGTAACCACACTTTAGCGTTTCTCTATGCAACCAGAATGAGGTCTATGCTAATACTGCCAGGTTATCATGATGGTTTTCCTAACCGTTTAACCGGTTTACTTTCCTTAAATCAGGACAAATGATCGAGCCCATACCGATCATTTCATGTGTATTCCATGTGTACTCCACGTACCGTATTTCATGTGTATTACATGTACCTTAATCCATGTGTATTCCACTTGCAATACTTCACGAGTATTCGCTAGTCGATTCTAAATCATCTCAGGCGTATGTTCACTTGCTGATATTCTACAAGGTTGTCGATGCCGCTCATAGCTTGGAGATGTTACTGAAGGTTGATGCTGCTGATGTTGGGAGACGCTACGAGATGCTGATGCTGATGCTGTTCACAACCTGGAGATCCTAAAAGACGAAGACAAAGGCGTCGGAGCAAAGCAATTGGACGAGAAGATGCTTCACCATCAGACAATTCCCATCAATCATTGTCCTAAATTCATAGTTACATGTCACACGTCGTTCGGCTGTCATTTCAGCCATATGAGTGCAAACCAGTACCAGCCAGCCACTCAGCTAAATAGTTACATGAGTCACGGTCATGAGAATGACCGTCATGGAACCTACAGACAAGACGATAGTAACCACTACCATGACAGAAAATATCCTAGAAATCGCAACTGAGGCTCTGGCCGCGGACGTGATCAGACATACAAATGATCAGTAGTCCAACCGATCCGCCAATTCTGGCATATTAACCTAATATTTGTAGTTCTAATTGTTTCACATCTCGAGACACATGTCAAGACATCAGTCAAGACACATGTCTCACGTATACTTTCTGAGGACACATGTCAAGATAACAGTCAAGGCATATGTCACGCTCACATTTCTCAAGACACGAGTCAAGACACATGACTCACGTCTAATTATGGAACATTTTTAAGAAATTCAGGGTACCCTCCAAGGGTATATCTATGTTGTTGTGCCATGTATTAATCAGGCCACAAGAATTTCAATACCGTTATCGGCGCATCAGTGAGAAATGTCACGTTGCCGATGTCACTTTCATTTCTTTCACCATAGTTCATATATTCATGATCATGAAGGACGCCTTTCGTATTCCCACGTATACGATGGTTATCCTTTAGCTTAATGATGAGATCCAGGCTGCTAACGCATTTTTCCTCGGACAGACACGAGATAAATTTTATCCTAATTATGTACTATGAACACCACACCATGCTATGATTCATAATTATGTACAGTAATGTTCAGGCTCCTGAATACTTTCAGCTTGATTTTCCATCAGGAAAACCTGTACAAGTTATCTATGCTTTTCAAGCACGTGCTTTGTTAGCCACATTGCTAAAATTTTCTAGCTGTTAGTAACACACGACTACTAAGGTCCTTTTACGCATAACCAACGGATTATTCCAAAATTGTTCCTTACACTCCAGAAGAACCTTCAAGGAGAAGGATGGTACCATGAGATTATGTGTCGACTACCGTCGACTTAAACAAATCACCATTCATGACCGTTATGGACAACATGTCCAATCAACCGTATAGTGTTAATCACTTTTCCAAGATCGAACTCACAATCATGCTGCCAACAGTGCCGAGTGAAAAAGCAGGACATGTCCATGACTGCTATTCGTACACGACTCGGTCATGCTAGATTTATGATTTTGAATTAGTCTCATAAATGCTCCAACCGCATTATGAACTTAATAAATTGAGTTTCCATGAACTCCTAAACAAATTCATCAGCGTTTTCATTGAGGATAACCTGATTTCCTCTAAGCCTAGAGAAGAACAAGAAGACCATATCTGCACTATGTTGCAAATTCTATGACAAGAGAAATTTTACCCCGGAATTCTTTCCGATATCAATTTTGTTTGATTTCAGTGACACGCTGAATCACATGGCATTCTACGGTTAATCTTACCATGACTCAGCTTATGAGTAAAGAAGAGAACCCGACACTACATTAGGTGTTCTATAAAATCCTACGCTAGGAGAAGTCTAGATTCAGAGACTCAGAGTTTCGCAACCTTCCATGTATCAAGTTTCTACGAAGCAGGATACAGTTACGTTCATATCTTCATACCTGTTATACAAACAGGCTAAGATAGGACACCAACAGACGGGTATGTTTTCATCATATGAAATTGTGAATCGAAAAGGGACAAGATCTCCATGGATTTTAGTTACCAGATTTCAGCAAACTCACAAGAAGCATGATGCTATCTGGGTTATTGTCAACAGTTTGATCAAGTCTGCAGAATCCTTACATCCGTACGGATTTCAGAACCAACAGATTGAACAAACATGTTCCAGCCAAGGCTCATCCGATCACTTGGCAATCCCTCAGCTATCGGTCAGACAAAGATTCGTAATTGTACTCCTAACTTACTTCACGTCTTCATTCTAATTCCACGACTTGCTTTCGCGCTCACGTTCATGACACTATTCACGTTCATGATCGTATTTTGGCTTACGATTCTACGTTCATTTCTTTTCTCGTTCTGGAAGTTGCAAGAACTTGTGAGACCAGACCCAAGTTTAGTATAACCCTCCATCATCAGATAGACGTTTCACGTCATATTCCACGTCTCACCTTGTAGTGTTTGGCGTCACCGCCATTATATTATATGATCAAA
Source organism: Glebionis coronaria (assembly GCA_025667525.1). Classification (NCBI taxonomy): domain Eukaryota; kingdom Viridiplantae; phylum Streptophyta; class Magnoliopsida; order Asterales; family Asteraceae; genus Glebionis; species Glebionis coronaria. The sequence continues at coordinate 970,131 of JANFOE010000322.1, read as the reverse complement.
ATATGTCTCACATGTCATGTTCATTCCACGTTCCTCATATCATGATCGAAATAGGTTACACGTATCATGGATCACGATATGTTTACTCATACTACACTCGCCATATCTCCACGTAGCACGTTCAAAATTTTTTCACGTATCACGTTCAAAATTTTTCACGTACTACGTTTCTTTATGTCTCGCGCATCGTTTCTAATTATCAGTTAAGTCAGATGGTCTTGCATCGTAACGTTTCAGTACCCTTGCATCGTAACGTTTCAGTACCCTTGCACGTTAACTCTTATTTCCTCGATCGAATTTAGGGGATCTACCTTCCGTTGATAACCAAGAATTTCTTCGTATTCCAAGTCAAGGTCAGGAGGACCAAGATTTATCATTAGTGTCAGGATCTTCTGAAGGAACCGTTCCAAGAGGGAGGCCACTTGGAAACGGACAAGTTCATCCGGACTTCTTATCCATTTTGCTCTTATCGATTAGATATGTTCTTTCAGTCACGTCACGTTCCATGTCTTTTCAAGACATGTCATGTTCCACGTTCCCTTCTACCATGTCACCTTCATTTCCGTTATTTTTGCATACCTTTCCAGTTTGATTCGGGTATGTTTCGCTTTCAGTTACTTTATCTATAATTCGGGGACGAATTATTCTTTTTAGGGGGGAAGAATTGTAAAACCCGCATGCTTTTACCATGAATAGTGCCCTTAAGATCGTACGTCCTAGATTAAAACTTACCTTATTCAGTATTGATCACATTCATGTGCTATTAATCAAGCAAGTGCATACGTGTATGACATGACAAGTATGGATTACGTACGAACTCATGATAAACAGTTAATAAATATGTCACGTGAACATAATTAAATCATGATCACCATTTAAAATACGAACTAGAATAATTACGTAAATACTTATAATATAATTACGAGCGTTAAGATTACGATAACTACATGATAAAATAAACAGAAACGCTTCAGACACGAACACGTTTAACCACGAACGAACACGAAACATCGGGACACGAGAAAGGTACGGGTACCCCATGTGGGGCCCCCATACCCATGGCACACATACAAGAAATGGGCTTAGCCCATGGACTTTACAAGTAAAGGGGGGTAAAGAGTAAAAACATGTTTTCATTTTTCACTTTCAAGAAAATAAACAAAAACCCTAAAAGAGTTTTCTCCTCCTCCTTTTTCTCCTCTTTGTGCCGCCACCTTCACACCACCATTGGAGGGTGTTTGTTTGATTTTGATCTTAAAAACAAGTGTTAGAAACCGTGTTTGTTCATCCTTTTCCAAGCTACATAGTGGTATACCTTTCTAACCCTTCTTTTTAATTCTTTTTAATTCTTTTAATCTTTGATTATTTTCATGAACATGTTATTATTTTTCTTATTTAAACAAGGTAATTAATCATTGATCTAACATGTTTTGGTATTAAATAAAATCAAAGAATGATTTAAAAGGGATGTTTGTTTTGGCCGCCTAGCAAACAAACCCGAGGGGGGTTTGGTTTGCTATTGCCGCCACCACCAAGACCATTTTTGGTCTTGGTTGGCTCATGTGGGACCCACGGCAGCAAGGAGACACATGTGCCCCGGGTTTGGCTCGGGGTACGGTGTCGAATTCATGCCCGATTCATGGTTCGTTGGTTAAATCATGATCTATGTTACATGTTAATTTTTATGAATCATGAACTTAGGATATAATTAATTAATAACATGAAATATTAATTAAATCATGACTTAGGTTATTTTAATTATTAGTTTATCATGACATTAATTTAACCTAAGTATTTTATGTTATAAGTTATAATTAATTAATTATTAAAACATGCCTATAATTAATTAATTTAGACATGACTTAGGTTATATTATTATTAATAATAATACACATTTTTAACCTAAGTATTTTCATTTCATTTTAATTATACATGTTATACTTTAATTAAAATGCTTAACCTATAGTTTAATTAAAATACATGAAATAATAATTAAACTATACACTATATCATATGACTTAAGAATAAGCTTATAACACTTAGACTTATATGTTAGCTTATGTAATCAGCTTAATTCTAATTATGGAAACTTCTATTTATAGAAACTTAATTAAATAAGGCAACTAATCTAATTATGGAAACCTTCTATATATGGAAATCAATCTATTTCAGACAGCTAATCTAATTATGGAAACCTTCTATATATGGAAACTTATTTAATTAAGGCAGCTGATCTATTTTTGGAAACTTTCTATTTTTAGAAACTAATCTATTTTAGGCAGTAAATTCTATTTTTGGAAACTTTCTATTTTTGGAAACTTTCTATTTTTGGAAACTTTCTATTTTTGGAAACTTTCTATTTTTGGTAACTTTCTATTTTTGGAAACTTTCTATTTTTGGAAACTTTCTATTTTTGGAAACTTTCTATTTTTGGAAACCTGCTATTTTTGGAAAGTTACTTATTATTATACAGTAAGTATATTAATACATGAAACACCAGTAATACTTAATCAGATAAACCAGAAATACAAGATAAACACAGTTTAAGGCTTTAAACAGTGAACCATGACCTAAAACATACCAAATCAGCTATAATAAGACACAGAACCCAGTACGTAATCAGTGAATCGATACTTATACACGTGTGTATTCATGTAGCGTTAGTGATCCAGAAGTAGGAGTCTTTCTTCCGTTCATTTCACTGGACTTGAGGTACGGATTCCCGTCCTTTCAGTATGGACATTCCTTCCTTATTAGGATTTCCCCGTATGCAGCCAACTGTTTTCCCCAGCATTTGTTTTATTGTTTTGAACTGCTTATGTTAATTTAGCATAAACTATAGCCATATACAAGCATGATCAGTTTCACCTAGTTATGGAGGTACCATAACCATAGCATTGGAGGCACCGATGTTATGACTTCCCCACGGCGGAGTGATTGCTCGTGGCGTCCCTTTTCAGTTTGGCCATATTATTATATCAGTTGGGGCGTATGGGTGCATCCTAGTTACATGTTTTATTCAGTTTATCATGGTGAATGTGGTGTGTGCCTTGCACCCTTCACAAGGAGCTGATCCCTCCTACCCAAATCAGTATATTGATTAGAGGCATCCCCTCTAATCAGCATGATGAGGACACCCCTCCAAGTATTCATGCACGTGACCCTTTCATGACCTATATGGGCTATGGTATATATATGTTAAAACAGTTTTCACAGGTTAAACATAAGGCTTTTCAAACTATAAAACCAGTTTTCAGGATACTTAACCAGTTTACTCAGTACTTAGTCTTCCGCTGTTATATGTTACATGCTTATCCTATTTCATGCTTTATTGTACATCCATGCACTGAGCGTCTTGCTCAGCCGTTACTTTCCTTTCCATGTCCCAAAACGGCAGGTACCCAAGACTCGAGCATTTGGAGGACGCACATAGGATGGAAGCTGCCAGAGACTTCTTTTCCTTTTTGCCTTCATATAGTTATGCTTGTTTAGTCTTTATTCAGTTCATTTCCTTTATTTATGTTTTGGGCTTATGTTTGGGAACCGATGTTTGATTCCGGTTTTCCCTATGGTCATGTATGTTTTACTACATATCACCTTGCATGCTTTGATGACACGCCATAATCACGCGTGACATTCCATTTATCAAAATGGGGTGTTACAGGATGAGAGCCCCAATCACTTTTCCACCATTGGAAGAAGATGAAATGTCCGATGATCCAATTATCATAGAAGCCGAGTTGGGAGGTTATCTGGTACGAAGAGTTTACGTAGATGAGGGAGCATCGGTGGAAATTATGTTCGAGCATTGCTTCGAGAAGCTTCCAACAAGCATCAAGTCAAAATTGAGGAACACACAAACTGACCTCGTCGGATTCGCTGGAGAAGTAGTCAAACCAATGGGAAAAATCGAACTTGAAGTCCGTTTCGGATCAGACAGCTTAGTCCGAAGAACTCACATGAAATTTGTAGTGATCAGCGCACCGTCACCATACAATGTAATCTTAGGGAGGACAGGCATCCGGATCCTTCGAGCTGTGCCATCAACCATTCATGCCATGATGAAGTTTCCCACTCCAAGAGGAGTAGCCTCGCTAGTCTCTCGTTCAGTCATCGTCTCGGAATGTAGGCAAATAGCAAAAAGACAAGCGCCAACGCCCACAACCAACAACAAGACCGTGACGGCTGAATTACCATCCGGTACGGAAAGCATCATGATTAACCCTGCCTATCCGGAACAGCTCACCACTATTGGGGGCGGATTGACCCCAGCTTGCCAAACAGCATTAAAGAACCTGCTGAAAGACAACTCGGACGTATTCGCATGGGAACCATCAGATATGACAGGAGTGCCGAGGCGAATCATGCAACATAACTTGAATGTCAATGAGAGCTTAGATCCGGTATGTCAGAAAAGACGAATGTTAGGATCCGAAAAGAGCAAGGCCGTAACCAAAGAAGTGAAAGAACTAGTGGCAGCAGGAATAGTCAGACCGGTAAAGTACCCAACGTATATCTCCAATCCGGTCATGGTGACATGATGATTTGATGACTCAACCGGTTTACTCGGTGGTCGAACTCTTAACCTGATGGCTCGATTAATTTGATTCGGTGATCAAACCTTGACATGTGGTTCTATATTAAGTTATCAATAACTAATATAGAAATATTTTCACACGATTGTTAAAAACTTTTACATTTCAACAATTTTATACAAATATTATATATAGTTAGATTTTAGTGTGGCGTGATTTATAGAGGTTTAATAGAAGAGGATGTAATTTATAGATTAAACTACATTATATCCTCTTAGCGTGAAACATTATACTCAACTGAATTACAAAAGACTCGTGGATACAACCTTTTATAAAGTAGCCTCTTTTACCAGAATGATGTGGGATTATCATTGGTCACGCAAATAAAGCAACAATATACCTACCATTTTCTTAGACTCATACATTTGTGCTTAATTTTTTCAAAAAAAAAAAAGCAAACTTAAACATACACAAAATCATTTCAACAAAATATGCGCAAAAATAAAATTATTGATCACTTATAATAGGATTAGAAACCAGAAGACAAATCAACTATGGCCATAATATCTACATAACTACGTTTTCCAGTTAAGCTACTCTCATTCATTTGATATTATATAATGAAAAAGCTTATCCAAGTATCGCGTATTGGACTCGATCATCTACACTGATTTTATTACTAGAACCATCATGGACACATGATATTAAAATAAAAGTCGTGTTTGTTAGTCCGTTTATGCCATGATATGCGGCGAATAATGGTGGATGTGACGCGTTTAAGAGTGTAGTTAAGTATCAAAAATCGAAAATAACTGAGTTGTCAACTCGTGAAGCACGGTCGCTTTTCCGAGTCTCAACGCGTTTGGGTAACTCGTTGACATGGTGAGTTTATTACTAGAAATCTGGTTAAGTCAAGTCAGCAACTAGGACTTTAGCTAAGAGTCCAGCAGAATCATTTGACTCCCCATTGAAGGCCATAGATGAACACATAAAATACTCGTATGTTGTCGAGGTTAAATTTTGTAGTGATTGATCCGTTGTACCCAGTCATCAGTAGGACGAACAAAGGTTCAATATTGAAGCGAACTGAAAACCGACTATAAAAAAAAACATAAATCGAAAATCAAACCGAAGTGAACCGATCAAACTAAAACTAAAACGAGAATAACCGAACCGAATAAATATTTTAAGCGTTTTTTTCTTGGTTTAACCCAAAACCGAACCAACCCGAGCAAAACCGAATACCATAAATATACAAAACCGAAAAGAAAAAAAAATGGTTCAGTTTTCGGTTGTTTTTGCTCGGCTCTAGTTCCGTTATGCCTTTATGTCATCAGTGTTGATCAAAGGGTCATAAAATGGAACTAGCAATAAAGGTATAATAGGAACTAACAATCGGACTAGCGAGTATATAAGCAAAGGAATGCTTATTCTTATGGGATTTTTGTTGTCAGCTAGAGTTAAAAAGCTTTTGTATCATCTCTTTAGCAGGTGTAAAGTCATACTGGGACAACTCAATCTGACCCATTTTCGACCGTTAAACGACCCGCCAAACTCCTGTACTGATTTCGAAAGATATATTAGCAATGACATACTTTTATACATATACCTGAGTTAATAAGTCTAAACTCGTACAAAGTCCACCAAAAGCAGCACTGAAAATCTATGAGATTACCAGATCATTTGCTCGATCCCAAAGAGGACGCTGATCAGAACTTATATCATTGGTTCAATAGACTTACCAATTACAGTTCTGAGCATATAAATCAAAGCTTTTGATCTACTTGACCATTTAATACCATTTTAATGAAGCATATTTGCTGAACATGAATCAGAAGGGATTTAGACAGACATACATTAGATATATGAGTAAAGCAAGGTAACGTCTTTGATATCAAAGTACAATATCGCAGTTGCATCTTAGAAAACAAAGCAAAAACTTTATATTCCCAGCTGAAACGCTACTGACAATACGCTAACATGGTTTCTTCCCCTTGAGAAATAAAGCAGAAAAAGTAATGGTTGCAGCCATAGAGATATATTCTCTTTAATCCTCCCAGCATACACACTCATATAAATACTGCCATCCAAATTGATCTAGCATCATCAGAGTTTGAGCCACTGTTTCCACATTGTCCCATGAAATATTGGGACACGAAGCCAAATCAAGGAATTTTAGTGTCGGGTGATAAGCAAAAGCACCGAGACCTCTGCCGGTTATAGCCTTACAACCCGCTAAGTAAACATCATTCAGCTTTAAGATTTCAGCGATGTGAAACAATGAGTCATCCGTTACATTGATCAACCCAGACAACACCAATGACTGGATATTTGGTAACTGAGATATTGCTGCAACGCCAGAGTCGGTGACATTCTCCCCACACTCTGACAAATCGAGAGACTCTAAACCAACCATTTGTTTCAAGTGGTGCATACCATCATCACTAATCCTATTACATTTACTCAAAGAAAGATCCCTTAAATGATTCTTCACATTCCCATTTGCGAGAAACTCTAAACCCAAATCAGTGATCAGAAAACAACCGTCCAAGTTCAAACGTGTTAAACAACTTGCCTCACCAATAGGTTTGAGTGATTCATCAGTGACACTGAGACACTCTTTCAATGATAAATATTTTAAATTCTTAAGCAATCTCACAAGGGAACCAACTCCTACATCCCCGACACATGACCTACTCTTTAAATCCACATCCTCCAAATGTATACAAGCACTCCCTACTATAGACAACCCATCATCATCAAAATCAAAATCAAACTCAGTTGGCTCAGAATCCACCTCACGAGCAAGTTTTCTCTGTATACCAAGATCTAGGCGCGTGAGCTCCGGGCATGACTGTGCTAAGAGTTTCAAGTGCTTGTTTGCAAGTGGTTTAGAACATCGAAAGGTCCTCAAATTTGGGGATGCGGGTAGGACATCATGAAGCATATCAGTAAACGAATTGTGTAATAACCATCGGCGAACACATGCAACCTTCAAGAATTGCTTGGAGACTTGAGAGAATGATAATAGATCATCTTCATCCTGAATTCTCTTTACAATACAGAATAGCTCGTCATTTCCAAGCTGTTCCATCGCTCTCTAGGGTTAACCGTACAAAATCTAAACAAAAGAACTCTTGTTAACAACAGGTATATGGTCTTTTGCTGTCACTTGCCACTACCACCTGTAATGTGTAAAATATGCTTACATGAATATTTTACTTATGATAGCAGCCCACACCTATGGTTCGTGGCTTTAATAAGCAATACAGATAAAATTAGACGTACTAAGTTCACTATGCATAAAACAACCTCGGTTCACAGGTAAATTGTCTAAATACTAAATATTTTCGCTAAAAATACAGTCAAAATCCGCATATAAGTAATAACGAATCACAGCAACACTTACAAACTGGGATAACTATATAAAAAGGTCACTAGAAACAGCAATTGGAGCTATGCATCTTGGTGTACGAGTAACAAGTATGAAGAACATCTTTTTTCAACAAAAGAAGACGCTGCAAGTTGTGTAACTTTCATAGCTTTAAGCTCGCAGATAAACACATAGCTACAGAAAATGCTATTTTGTAGGGGGGTTTTGGATTAGCTTAATGAACGGGCATATCAGCCTAAGAAAAATTGGAAAAGCCGCTAACCTCACTTTATTTGGCTTATGAACCTATTGAGTCGATCTTACAGACTCAAACAAATTTAAGGTCAAGTTGATACTCCGAAAAGTGAGCTTGTTAGTTTTTCAAAGTCCAACAGATGGGCTAATCCAAACACCCACTAGAGTAGTATATTTTGTTAGCTTGGGTGTGTTTGAAGCTTTTGTTTTCAGACAAGTAATATAAAGTAGCTGGAGCTTGAAGTTTCTAAAATTACATTAATAAATCACACAAAGTCACAAACACTAAAAATAAGGGCATTTGTGTAAATAGTTTTACTAAGGGTACAGCGATGGGCTGAAGCTAGGATGGGGGCTTATATTTTCACAAAGCTGTTTGGCGAATTAGTTGGAGCTAAAGTTTATGAAAGTAAAATCGCTTAAAAATACATCAAACTAAATTCAGATATAATTTTCAGCTTTGGAATGATAACACATTGTATTTTGAAAGGTATTTAAATAATTTGACTAGCTATAAGCCCACATAAGCCCTTTTTAACAGGCTTATGGCTTATAAAAGCTTCCATAAGCCTGAGTGAGAAACAAAGCTGAGTTTATAAGATAGCTTATTTAAAAAGCCAAAGCCTTCCATAAGCACTAATAAGCCCTCTCTGAAACACAACCTAATACTAACAGCTCAAGCTCCTCTAATAAGCTACTTTAAAAGAGCGTATGATATTTAAAAGCTCTCAGAAACTCAAAGCTAGCTTAAAGGCATAAAAGTTGATAAATGAAGTAAGTGTTTTAAAGCTAGCTAAATGGACAAACATCTTAACTAAATAATAATACAGTAGGTTTACTGGTGTCCAAACACATATTTTAAAGAAAGAGTAAAAAATGAAAAGTTATACTTACAATGATAATCCAACCGAATGAATGAATTGTGGGGATACAACAATCAATCAATCAATCAATGGTGGCTTCTTACATTTTTGGGGCTTTTTTTAAAGGCTGTGTTTGTTTGGTTGTGTAAGGGGTATGTTTTGCAAATAACACGTGTCTCCCAATTTTGTATAACGACAATTCCTTCAATTTCTTTTTTTTTTAACATGTTCGTTATTTTTATTTTTTCGTTTTCGCCTCATTTTTAAAATTTTCGCGAGCATTGTTACGTTTTTGTCACATTTTTTATGTTTTCTTTTGAAATTTTTATGTTTTCATCATTTTTTTATATTTTTGTCAGTTTTTACGTTTTCGCCGATTTTTTCTATTTTTGTTAATTTTTCTGTTTTCGTAGGTATTTTTGCGTTTATGTCGGTATCTTTGTGTTTTCATCAGTATTTTTATGTTTTCGTTAATATTTTCATATAAAAACTTGATGCGTATAAAAATAAGAAACTTATCTTTTCTTTATTTTTATCTTGTTAATTACATGGTATTTGCACGATTCGACAGCAGATACTTTTTAGTTTACTATTTCTTCCATTCTAAGGATCCGTTTGGTTTGAATTCGAGTTTTATTTTGAGTGTGAGTTTATTAAGTGAGGATTTAAAATTGGGAATTTGTTTATTTTTTATGGGTTTAATTTAAATATTATTTATTATATAAAGGAATATAAAATTTAAAATTATTATTATAAAATTGTGTAAGAAATAATAATAATTGAATTTATGTGGTGAAAATAACTTATGTTCACATGTTGTTAAAAAAGAAAAAAAATTTATCAGATTTTTTAAATGCCATGTTTAACCTCAATTTTAAAACCCACAACCAAACATCAAAATTTAACCATCAATCCTTGTTGGATCCCACCTCTAACCCCCTCAACCAAGCGCATCCTAAAACTATCGTTTTTTATTATTTTTTTATTTCAATTTGACCTTAAATAAAGAACAAACAAAAATATATCAAGTTAAAATTGAAAAAGAGAAAACAAAATAACCAATATCAAAAAATAATTTTGAAACTAATAAAATAATAATTGACGTTAAGATGCGTATAAAAAAGTTAAAAATTTATATAAAAACTTCATACGCATAAAAAAAACTAAGATTTTATATAAAATTGCAAATAAAAAAAAGTTAAGAGTTGATATAAAATTGCAAATAAAAAAAAAATAAGTTTTAAAATTGCAAATCAAAAAAGTTAGAAATTCATATAAACTTAACCTGAAACACCCAACTCTGGTAACTCATGAACACTGTTCATTATTAAGAAGCATCAATTTTCTTGTTTAAACGATGCCATGGTCATCCTAACTAAAACAACAATGAACAATGTACCTGGTATCAATACCACATATATGCTCATTATTTGTAAGTCGTCTACCTTTAAAATCTACATTAAAAACTGATATTATGTCCCGATACAAAAATGAAAACATTATGCTGGAGTACTCCATCACCCGGTGACGCCACAATTTCATTCATTCAAGCAATATGCAAACGGCTCCTTAGAACATTGTTCGAAAATAGACTCCTTCATGAGTGTGCGAGAAGAATGAAGACAAACATAGGTGAAAACATTGTTCGAAAATAGGCCGTTGTGTTTACAGCTTAATCTTTGCGACGTAAAAAAATTAAACCTGTCAAGCTAGCTAACTGAACTATTTTCACAATATTATTTCAGCATAATCTAAAACATAGACAAAATAGAATCATTCAAAAATGTACAAAAACAATTTTCCAGATACAATTATTGATGGCATATTATGGGACCAGAAACCAGAAGACAAATCAGCTATGGTCCCAATATTTACATTAGTACATTTTCCAGATAAGCTATTTTCATTGATTTGATTCTAGTCATTCTGCAATAATGGAGAAACTTATCGAAGTATCGGACTCAGTGGTCTGCATTGATTTTGTGCTCGGCACCAAATGCAGAACCACCATTCGCCTTAGATCGATAACTGCAACTGACACGACCGCCTTCAAAATCCAAACATCGTCCCCTCATAAATTCCTAGTTAATCCACCAAGTGGACTCATTGCACCTCTAGCTCAGTCCATCATCCAAATCATCCTCAAACCGCAACCGCAGATTCCGGATTCATTCCCGCGCTCTGCCTCAGACCGGTTCCTTATCCGGACTGGCCGAGTCGACTCGGTGTCCACTGAGTCGACTCAGTTGGACAGTTTTAGTTCATGGACACATAATATTAAATTAAAAGTCGTGTTTGTTGGTCCATTTTTGCTGCGGCATGCGGTGAATAATGGTGACTGTGATGCGGTTAAGAGTATGGTTAAGTATCAACAAACGATATTAACTGAGTTGTCAACTCGTGAAGCTGAGTCACTTCTCCGAGTCGCAACGAGATTGGATAACTCAGTTGACATGATGAGTTTATTACTAGAAGCCGGGTTGAAAGGTGAGTCAGCAACTCGGAGCTTAGATGACGTGGAGGAATCTAAGCGGATGGACAAAGGATGGACAGAGTTACACGTGGCAGCAGCATTTGATCGGATGGATGAGATTAAAAGATTGGTTAATATAGGGACACGTGGGACATTGGATTGTAGGGATAAAGAAGGAAGGAGTCCGTTATTTTTGGCGGCTAGTAAAGGGCATGAAAGATGTGTAAAGGTGTTGGCGGGTGTAGGTGCTAATGTAGACGCGAGGAGGAATGATGGTTGTACAGCATTGTATAGGGCTGTAGCGAAAGGTGACAGTCGGATGGTGAAAGTGTTGGTTGAGTTGGGAGCGGACCCTTCAATCGTGGCTGATCAAAGTGACCGCTCCGCTATTGATGTTGCTCGTGATGAAGGACAAGTAAGTAAAATACAAACAAGTATTACCATTAAGCAGACTGATAAGTTATTAATCTAAACTATAATTCCTATTAAGGTATAAACAATGGGGTTGGTTTTTAAATTACCAAGAAAGAAAGAAGCTATATGACATAACCAAAGATTAAGCACATTGCTATCGAATTTGGATTGACTTAAAAATTAAAATCAGACTATACAAAATGATTAAAAGATGCACTTTACAGAAATATTACTTTCAACCTCAATTCGAAAGTGTCGCCTTTGGTTCATCTCATAATATTAGCACTTACATAATACATAAGCAACTAAAAGTTGTGTACGATCTTAAGTCAAGCCGTTAAAAGGTGTAGATTATCTCACAACTAGTGTCAAGCTTGTTTACAAGTTGCAGTTCTCAAACTTATTCCCTTATTTTCACTAATGCAGAGAGAAATTGTTGAGATTTTAGAACGAGGGGAGGAGGTGCTAAATGCCTCACGGCGTGGAGATATAATGCTTCTAGAATCTCTACTTGAGAAAGAAGCAAGTGTGAATTTTAAGGATCAGTATGGTTTGACAGCTATTCACATGGCAGCCATCAAAGGCTACAAAGATGTGGTGATGTTGTTGGTTGAGTTTGGTTCTGACATTGAATGCATGGATGCCGAAGGACGGACACCCCTGCATATGGCGGTGGTTGGCGGCTGCAAGGATACAGTGGAAGTGCTGATAAATAGAGGAGCAAATGTGAATGTCCAGTGTAACAGAGGAGCAACTCCTTTACGAGTTGCTCAAACAATGGGGCATGATACTATTATACAATTTCTCCTTCTAAATCAAGCTATTTCTTGATGGCAAGTATTTCACCATTTGGGTCAAACTTCAAAATCTGTTAAAAGGCTTGTGATCTTTCCCTCAATGAGCAATGTAAATACTTACACTACTGATGATTGTAAAGGAGATACTTAAATTTTATCAATAGTTGTTAGATAAAATGATTGGATAATGTCGTTTTATCTCTTAACAAGTCAAAGAGAACATAGATATATTATATGTCTCCACACTAGTTATTCCAACAAATTAGTTCGACTTCAGTCTTATCTTATTTTTCTTTTGTTACTTAATACTAAGTACAGTAAATTTATATCAGTAGGTTAAACATGATGGTTGCAGATATTAATGATACCATCGTGTCGAAATCAGGTTAGTTGTGCTTTTTAAGATTTTGAGTTAGACCTTTAGTTATGTAGGGAAAAAATAGTTGCATCCTAATAATATAAGGGGTATACCAATAACCTGCAGCAATCACTTTTAGTACCATTCATAATCTTTAACTCCAGAAACCAAAATGAGGCATGACTTGAACCGTAATAATCTCACAGTTGTGTATATAGTCCCAAACCGTGCCTAATTGCTAATTATATTTTGAAAAATGTAACTAGCTTATTGAAGGTGTTGGATAAACTCAAGGCTTACTAGTTATGAATAAGCTAATAGGAAGAATCCCTTTTTAAAACTTCTGAAACAATTTAGGCTATTTCATATAACTTTACCAAACGCACCCTTTCTAATCAATATCATGATACTTTTTACTTGTTACAGTATAATTTAACCTTTTAACATTCAGAGTTGAATTATGTACCCAATTATTCCTTTTTTGGAACTGATAGAGTGATAGAGATAAGCACATGGTTTGAATATGAAATAATTTTCAACTGATTGATATAAATATTCATAATGCTACACCTTTGAGATTCATTATTGTCGTTATTACTTTACCCACCATCTCTACCCTTCTTAATTTCCAAACTAGCAGCTACCAGATATATGGATTAATACAAAAGTACTTCACATATTCATAACGTTACCATTCTCTTACTCGGTCCCATCCCATGTACTGTATTTGTTACAACGTACTTTTGTTGCAAAACAATAATTTGGCAGAAAAAAAAACATATTATTAGATGCGTATAGTTGATACACTTCTAATTTAATCGAAAGTCAGCATCACATTTTTCTTATAAACGTACGATTAACTCACTTTTGCTATTCTTTTTATCCATACTTCATTCATATTAGGCTTTATGAGTAGATTAAGATACTCAGAACTGATAAGCATTCAATTCCTGATCTAATTCTCTTTGGAACCACGATCCACTTTCATTTGAAGATTACTATATGTTATCGTAATAAATTTACGCCAATATATACTAAAGTGTCTAGCTACTGTGGATTTTACTTATGCTACATATCCTTCCCGGATGTTGTGATTTTGGGTCTTATTATTATTGTGTTGGACTCCCTTTTAACCTACATACCCTTCCACGCTAATTTGTAAAAGTTGATGAACCAATAACTGACATTTTATATAAATAGAAAATTCGATACACTGAATTACGTTTTCTCTTTGAGCATCAGGGTTGAACATTTCACCCGCTCTATAAACTAACAAAAAGGACACTAATTGATACTTGAAACTAAATTAAAAATTTATGTTTACCTTTTAAGTTTTTGGGCGCCAGAAACCTTTCTTACCAACGACGAATCGTTGGTTATGTGAAGTGGTTGACCAATGAAGTGAACGCATAATGGGTTTCAACTTCTTTAACATTTCTTTGGTATCTTCAACTATTACAACTCCACCTGGTCTTAATATTCGATCCATTTCCACTATAGTAGTTAACATGTCACACCTGGACATTATTTCCAAAGTATAGATCTCATCAATTAACGAATATATAACTTCATCGAAATTTCTTTGTAAAAGGAAAAGGGAATAAAAACGAGCTACAATAGAAGCGTGTATCTACCTCTGTGTTATGTTGCCAAATAGGAAGCTGGAATGCAGAAGATCGTAAGTTCTAGGATATGTATTAAGTGATTCACACCAGTCATGGTATATACCAATCAGCCCTCTGTCAAATATTACAGGCAAAGTATCGGACCCATTAACAGGAACAACATTCATCACCCATAGAGGTAGATTGGTCAAAGCAGCAGCGAACCTGAACACATTTTTCAAAATCTTAGACTAATTGCAAAAACCTAAAGGTCTCTTTGACAGGTTTACTCATGAGTAAGTTTGTGTGGGTCTGTTTACCAGGTCAAATAAGAATGATTGGCCAAAAGAGGAACGGTCAAACGGGTTCAGTTAGCCCAAAGTCTAATCTTAAGCTTAACATATACAAAGATTGAGGTTATAACACTTTTGATATTGAGTGTATAGTTAAATAAAAGCATTAATTTAGTAAAAAGAAAGGGACATATAAGTATTTGAGAGTCAACCGTTGTGGCCTGTACTAATCAAATGCCCATTTTAGCCCAAACAGGTTTCCTATACCCACCCCACTCATCTTGCCACATCTAGAGAAACCTATTATCAAAAATTCAAGAAACCAGTACAAATAACTAACCCTCCATAACCAGCATTCATGTCCATGACATTCCTAACACTTGACCAGTTTACACCCAGGCTTCCCATGTAGACATCTGTAACAAGTTCAGACCAGCGTCTGGTATCGTCATCAAAGATTAGTTCACCATCTGGCACAGTTGAAAGACTTGAAGGTTTAGTCTTGAGCCTTTGAGGCCAAGGTGTAGGCCATTTAGTTGCTTTTGGAATTGGGGAAATGCAGCCATCAAGGGGTGTATACCTAAATGTAAACGAAGATGATGATGATTATGATTATAATTATAATCATAATTATGATACTTCACTCAAATGCTGTTGTTTACCATGAAGTTTTTGCCCGGGTGTTCTCATGACATAGGGGTGGATTATCTACTTTACGTGACTCATAACACGAAGAAGAAACAGGCTTCTCATATATAACCAGCCCTATTCCAGATGAATCGAAACTTTTAGCCACTACCTTCCAGCAAATAGCTTCGGTTAGAGCTACCATGGCTGCAATTTACAGTAAAATAAGCCTTAATCATATAGATAGATAATTGATTTCAAGGTAAATGGATGAATACTTTAACTTGAGGTGGCAAGATGAGTGGCTCGGTATATTATGCTTTAGTATAGACTTCGGGCGATTTTCAACATTTTGACATGACCTTTGTGAAATAAAACACAACCCAAGGGGTCGAACCATTTATAAGTAAATGGATCATAATTTCCAATTTTAACTTTAATAAGTCAGTTCTGAACGACAAATTAGTCTGAGAAAACAAGTTTAGAAAATATACTAAACATACCCTCCCAGACTTTTTTATCTCTTTCATCATCACGGTAGACTGGTGTAGCCGACCAGATAAAAACTCCACCAGGCCTTAGAACCCTGTTTAACTCCAACAATGGCTTGCCACCTGAAAATTTATCCATAAGGTTCCAATAGTCTAGAAATCATAACATTTAATTGCTCCAAAAAAAGCCTCATAGCATATTAAGTTAGAAAGTATTAAAAGTACCATATCCATCCCAGTGTACCCTGCATCGTGCACAGTGAATCAAATCAAATGCATTATCTGGAAATGTCAGCCTTTGAGTTCCAATAACTGAGAGAGTAGCAGGAATTCCTCGCTCCAGAGCAAACTGTATTTGGGCTTCATGTTCATCTTTTGGAGCAAATGACATGGTTATAACATCTTTATCCAGCAGATGTCCACCAAAGCTAGCAACACCACAACCAACATCAAGAATCACCCTAGTGCGCTTCCCCCAACCAATTTTTGGCAGATTCTAAAAGAAGAAATGAAACCTAAACATAAGCAAGTGGCAATATAGCAAAGCAATGAGAAAATAGACATTTAATGTAGAAGTAATAAAACCATAATCTACATATACTGTAGCTCATATGATGCTTGATGACAAGGACACTAGTGCATAGAGAAAACCACATTCATATGGATATTGTGAATGTGCTAATATAATCCAGGAAACAAAACAAGGAAAGAAGTGCAGTTTCAAAACTCACTGGCATCAGATCATTGACTGTATAAAGATGTTTGGCTGACTAGTTTTATATATACGGGGATACTCTTATGCTGCCTCAGGGAATTCTATCAATTAACACAGAAACACGACATACAGCTAAGATATGTTCATCTTTATGGTCTATAAATAGCTAAGGTTGAGTGTAAACAATAGCATGTTACCGTCACATATATACAAGTAATGCAACAGATGGGTAATAACAATTACTGTGACCAGAAGCCCCTGCCATATAATAATTGTAACGTAAGTAACACAATTTAGCAGTTTAAAAGGAATGATAAGAAATTAAAATTATATAAAGCAGCCCGCCAGTGAATGACTTGTTATCTGCAAGTACGTGACACCATAAACAGCATCTTATTTCAAGCCAGCATGATTTGCCAAAGTTATATGGTCCAAATATTGGGGCATAATGTTGAGAACTTATCATATACTTGTGAATTATGCCAAGCAGTGACAGCCTTAGGTTTCACGAAGTGTAAATTACAAGATTATATTTATAACGGCTTTCCATTTTCATGACGCATGCGAACTTTTCTAGTTTTCATTTACTGCGTATTTGACACTGGAAACTGCAACATGAAGCTATGCGCGAAGCCACGAACTACTGATTTAGGCCCCAAACGAAATAAAAGGTAACTTGATGATGACATACATTACCTTTTCTATGTACTGGATGTAATGATCAACCCCCTCCTTGAATTGAGTACCTCCTCCAGGGAAAAGAAGATAATCACCAGATGTCTTCACCCAATTTTGTTCCTTCTTGTATTCAACAAGCTTAAGGTGAGGAACATTGTGAAACCATATCTGCAAATAACAATTACGTTACATATCCAAATTCCACAAAAGGACTAGAGAACAAAAAACATTGGATTAAGATCATCTCCATGTTGGTTGTGTTGTGAGAGAGAACAAAAGAGTGTCCCGTTTGTTTTAATTAGAAGAGGGTCTCTTTTATCTACTTGTTCTCTAATTGGCACAACATGACTAACAATAGAGGAACCCAACAAATGAGCACATTTAACAAAAAGGCCCCTGGTTTTATTTCTTAACAAGACACAAATGGGTAAAACATACACACTGTAACAAAATTCACGCCCGAAACATCAGATAGGAACATAAAATCCGACATCTATGAGAAATGAACAAGTTCATTTCGGAAAGTGTGCAAGCTATAGACCAAGTTTTACTCAACGCAGACAAAGTAGGCCAAAGCTCTTAAAATATGTGCTGAATCTCGCTGTCTTGCAATGTATACTAAGTTAAAAATAACTTATATTGCCTTTTGCAGTATAAATTAAGGCATATAATGTCATGCAGAAGAAATAATACTAATGAACCTTTCCCATTGGCAATATTTATTTTATTAAAATAATTAACCTGCTCGTGCAGGACTCTTGTTTCTATGGTAATAGAAAACTCAAGTTCACAAGACCCTTGTTTATGTGGTAAATAGATAAACGATATGCACAGGCGAATCTGTATAAACAGAGTGCACGCAGCACATTAAGTTACAATTAATCAGAGAACAATTAATGCACCAAATCCTACTTGTGTTGGAGGTACATAACTACACACTTATTACACCGGAAGAAAACAAATATAAACAAATAACAAAGGACATCAAATTTACTGCTTGCCAAGAGACGAATAAAAAAAATGTTAACCAGCTTCACTACGACCCGTGACCAAAACATCAAAATGAATCATGAAAAGTCAAATGTCTATACGAAACAAGCACAAGCGCGTTTCTTTTTAACAACGATTATTTGCAAACAGTAAACCAATTTATACTCTACGCAACAGAAGTAGTTTTCCAATGTATACTCGGTTAAAAAAAAGCTAGATTGTTATTTCCAATACAACTCCGTATATACTGTATTAATTTACCTCCCCCAGTGAAAACTATTAATGGACTAAAGTCATTAAACTATGATAACCTGCTCGTGCAGGTCTCTTGTATCAATGGTATTAAAAATCATATGGACCACAAGAGTACAAAGACTCTTGTTTATGGTCAAATAAAATATCAAATCCACATGGGAATCTGCCTAAACTTGAGTGCCAGTAGGACCATTTCTCAAATAAATAAACCTCAACATTCACAGATCTTCATACCATTTTCACCAACATATCATATTCACATCATAAATCACCCAAACTGTAAGAAAATGAGTAATTTTTAAGTAGGACACTCTTCTGAGCGGCCGGTAGAGCCTTTGGAACACTATATCAATTTCTATAGGTGACACCTTAAAAAATGACCGAGATCCTTTTAAATTGATATGAACATGACCAGTAATGTTCCCACACAATCAAAAAGAAAATCGGGTCTCTCAGTAGGCCTCACGATCCTTTTTGTGAGGAAACGGTACCCATCTTGTTCATATCAACTTGAGTGGATATTAATCCCTAAATGAATCATGTTTAATTTGTCACATCCAATATCCGCAGACACTCTACTAATAACAATGACAATCATACGTCTTCCATAGATAAACCCGAGGTAGTGAGACTCCTTCTAGGAAGACGACCCCCGGCAAGTGTATGTGTGAACAAATATAGGATAGAGAAGCTATGTAAGCATATTAGGCATAGCATCATAAAAGGTTAGCAACAAATATACCGCATACAATTTAGTAAGCGGGTCGCTGATTTAGTATTTCTAGATCAAAATGAGCAAACAATATCCTAAGCGGCGGCTAACAATATGTATAGGCAACAGTTAAACAAATGATTTGGATAATAAAATCGAAACAAAAGCTTACCAAAGAAGCAGCAATCTCACCATATCCCTACTTTTAGGCCAAGGAACGGGCGTCTTATACCCCTGAGGCAACGGAACCAAACACTTCGGACTCAAACTCGGACAATGCCTCTCCCTATGCTCCATATGTCGTCTCGATCTCAACGACTTAATCACTTTCCAGTTATCCAAACACGGAATATAATCTACACCATTACTACACACTTTCCATTCATACACCAAACCCTCACTCTCATCACTCTCATCACTCTCATCCTCTTTTACCGCATCACGAATGTCCGTTACGTTTAAACGTAACGGATTAGAAACCGTCTGGATGTTTTCGGTTACCAGAGGGAGTGGTGGCTGAGTGGTGTTGTTTGAGAAGACGAAAAGCGAAACGAAGACGAGGAGGATGAAGAGTGAGGCTATGAAGGGGTATCGGCGTTGTTGTAAGAGGTTTTCGACGCTTATCGGCATCGTTGTCGGTGCGATTCGACAGCGGGGGATGTGGTGTGAAATGTGTGAAGAGAGGTTTGTTTGTTATATAAAGTGTGATCGCGGTAAAGGCTGTTTGGATGGATTTTAAAAGGTAGTTAAGGGAGGTGTGGCCCGATCTAATAAGAACACCTGAAAACTGCAATTTAACAGTCAAAATTGCATAGCTTGATAAACATACATATACATTATCAAAACACGTAATTATAGTTATGCAAAAAAAAAACGCGGCTCGGTCTCGCAAAAAATCGAGTATTCTCTTTTTCTCTTAAAAACCGTGCTCCATATCTTTCGTAATAAAGAAGGCGCTTTTATTTTGCTTAGGTGACATCTTAAACGCGTTTTGCACACGCTTATGTTAGAATTATATCAAGGATCAAGGATATTATTCTAACATATTACACTTGATCTAAAGAAATCTTCGATTCACAACATAAGTTTATGTAAGACTATTATTTCACCTTTAAAAAGTACGGAGTATTACATTTACCGTCAATAATTTTTAAACCTTGTTTCAACGTGTATGTATAGTCGTATTTGACTTTTTTAATTATAATAAAACAAAGTTACATTACACGTCACTATTACAGTTTTATGTGGTTTGAACTTCTTTATAATACATCATTGACTGAAAATATTGGCAATATACATCATTCGTTAAGTAAACGTTTGATATAATATCCCTCAAAGTTAAAGATACAAATATTTTTTGTTATCTTTTAACGAGAGATGTATTCTAAAAAAAATCGAAAAAGATATGATAGTTGTTTTTTTTTCTAAATTTTTTTTGAGTTTCTTTGCAAAAAAGTTTTGTTTTTTGCCAAAAAAAAGTTTTGATAAATTTTTTTTTCTTTTTTTCCAACTTTTTTTTTAGTTTTATTTTCAAAAAATGCTTAAAAATAATTAACATATACATGTTTTTTTCGAATTTTTTTAAGAAAAGTTAAAAAAATAAAAGTATTTTTTTAACTTTATTCCGGAAAAAAAAGGTTATTTTTCTAAAAAATAAAATTAGTTTTCTTTTCGAAAATTTAAAAAAAAACTTATTATAATTATGTTTTTCATCAAAAAAAATTAAAATAAGTTAAAAATAACTAAATGCATTTCTTTCAAAAAATAAAAGTAAAATAAAAGTTTCAAAACATTTTTTGAAAAAGTTAAAAGCTTTTCTCTCAAAATATAAAAAAGATTAAAAATAGTTTAAACATTTTTATTTTATTTGAAAGAAAAACATTTAATTTTTTTAAAAAAGTTTAAAAAACACTAAAAAAAATTATTGGAATTATTTTTATCCTTATTAAAATTTTTTGAAGAAAACATAAATATATCAATTTTTTTAAAGAAAACTAAACTTTTTATTTAGATAAAAATAGAAAAAACTTTATTAAAACTTTTTTTACTGGAAAAAATAAAACTTTCTTTGCAAAAAAACCAAAAGTTTTTTGCTCGTGAGGCAAACTACATCCCTCGTTAAAAGATAACGAAAAACTTTGCATTCTGAGGGATGTATCTTGTCAAATGTTTGCCTAACGAGTGTTGTATAATGTCAATACTTTCAGTTAGAGATGTATTAAGTGAAAATATTTAAAAATTTGCAAAGATATATTTTGTAGTTTACTCATATAATAGTTATTCTATTTGTCTTAAAATTATAATCTAAATTATTATTTTCGTACGTTCTAAATCAATAGTCTATTTTTAAAAATAAATAAGAAATATAAATTAAGTTTATCTTATTACCCTTACTTAAGGGTGATAATTACAAACTTCGAAAAAGTTTTTAACTAATTAATTAAGGGTAAAAATATTTTTGTGTAAAAAGTAAGAAAAAATGCAAATGCAATATTTTTTAATTTGTGTGTTTTTTATCAGTAGAATCAATATATTTTAATTTTCCTTATTAACGTTGCTTGGTACATAATAGCTTTTTTTTAACAGCAGATTTTATTAAAAGCTAGCAAGATGCTAGGAGATTACATAAAAATAAGATTAGGGCATTTAACCCAATCAGTCCAAGATAAATTGGATTTACATCTAGATCTAACCCAAAAAAGAACTTGGAGACAATATTATCAAAAATCACACTCCTAGAACGGGAGCAATGACCGAACAGAACTTCGTTACGCCAATTCCAAATAAACCACCATGCGATGAAACAAGTGCCTTCGAACACCTTCTTGAGCTTAGATGGGAACCGGATACTCAAAAGCCAGTCATTCCAAGAATCGACAGAGTCAACATTCATATAGTTAACGTCCCACCGCCTTCTAATTTTACTCATAATCTGGACGCTGAAAGCACAAGAAAAGAACAAGTGTCTTGTCGTTCAGCCGAGCTATTACACAACGAGCAGATAATAGAGCTCACTTCAATTCCTCTTCTAGACAAGTTGAATCTGGTAGGGGGATAATCGTTGAAAACTTTCCAGGCCGGAATATTAATTTTGATAGGGACCTCGCGAACCCATTTAGTCTTCATGTTACCATTTGATGATTACTAAAACAAAGGAATATAAATATGTGTATTACGTCTATACATTTGGGATAAAAAAAGGTAATACCCAATTTCGCCTTCCACGGGTTATGGGTCCTAATCCGTCTAGGACAGTGTATGGGAGAGGTTGAGACGTAGACAACCATACCCCTACCTAAGGTAGAGAGACTGGTTCTGGTTCTATCAAGGTAGGAAAAGGACCTCCGGCCTTGCAAGAAATGAGGATTGAACCCCTGACCTCCCTTTCAAGATGCAAGGGTGATAACCACTGATCCAACCTTGTTGTTTTTTATATAAATTGGTATGAGTATATGATTTAACATGCTACACCAACACAATCGAATATATGTTCTTTGATCACTATCACATGATGCATTTGGTGATTAACCATTTGGTTATTAACCACAAGAATGTCACTAGTAGAAAGAATTTGTTGTAGACTAACGCTATAAGTAGTTTGCCAAACATGTATGATAGTTGTAAAAATGATATAAATACCAACCAGATCAATAATAAATCGCGCAATCAACCACCCTTTTGTGATTATCTTTTATTATAACAATATACATAAGTAGATGAGTCTCAAACACATGTGCTCACCAAACGGATACAATCAGAAATCAAGATAGTCCCCACGATGTAGATTCTATCAAACTATACGATCACTCACACGTACAAACCCTAATAACAAACTAAACTAGATCAAGATGATCTAAACTAAAATCAGATGAAACCCTAAACGAGAGAGAGAGAGACCGCGATCGCAATGTGTATACGTGTGTGTGTAAAATGATTGAGATGAATGAGCAGACTGACCATAACTCCAGCTTATATACCCTGTATTTCCAAATTAGTCCTTGCATAATATAAAACAACCAAAAACAACACAACACAAAATATACACAATAATATTTACAAATAAAACCTTTAACTTAAGCTTGTGTCACGAAGTTACTTATAACTTTTTAACACCCTCCCTCAAGCTTGTAAACCAAACATGTTTATCATACCATGTTTCTTAACCAACAAAGCATTTTGAAAGGAACCCAAGGCTTTAGTCAGAACATTAGCAAATTTATTTTTAGAATTAACTTTCACATTTCTTATAAGCCCATATGTCACTTTCTCTCTAACAAGATGTACATCAATATCAAAGTGTTTAGTCTTCTCATGCATTACTGGATTAGTAGCAATTTTCATAGCAGACTTATTATCACAACACAAACTAACGGGAAGCAATTGAGTTACACCAAACTAACTCAAAAGCTTAACCACCTACATAATCTCACAAGTAGCAGCTACCATTGTCCTATTCAGCCTAAATGAAGATTTGGACAAGGTAAATTGCTTCTTGCTTTTACAGATTATCAAATTCCCATTAACATATACACAATAACCAGAGACAAATCTCCTGGTAACAGGACACTTAGCCCAATTAGAGTCTGAATAAGTGATAGGTGTGTAAACACCTATCCATTTTACCACTTAATTACAATAATAACCGAGCCAAAACGTGTATTTTATGTCTTTTATGTCGGAATTATGCGTGGTTTGTGTTTTTGTTGTGATTTAGGACGAAAAGGTGAAAAATGGAGAAAACACGGGCATTCACGGGCTTTTATTGAAGAAAAAGATGAAAGACGAAGTCAAGAAGTCAAGAGTGCAAAAAGAACGGAAGTCCAAGACCAATTCTGAAGATTTATCGAAGAAAAAGTCAAAAGACGGAAGTTTACTAAAAGCCGAAGAACTCAAGTCTAATTTATTGAAGAATTAAAAGACGAGTTCAAAGAAATCCCGAGCCAAAAGTCATTAAAGTCCAAAATTTAATGAAGAAAAAAGGCTTAAGGACTAATGGTGCAATTAAATGAAGATTAAAGGCTTGAGGGACTTAATCATGCAATTAAGAAGAAATGAAGGAGGGGATGAAGCTTCCTAAGCATTCCTTAATCCTCCCCTATATATAGTCATTAGGATAATCACTGTCATTTTTGTTGGCTAAGGTGACAATTAGTCTTCCACCTTTTAATTACTTGCTCTTTAAATTCATGTCAAAAAATCGAGTATTCTCTTTTTCTCTTAAAAACCGTGCTCCATATCTTCCGTAATAAAGAAGGCGCTTTTATTTTGCTTAGGTGACATCTTAAACGCGTTTTGCACACGCTTATGTTAGAATTATATCAAGGATCAAGGATATTATTCTAACATATTACACTTGATCTAAAGAAATCTTCGATTCACAACATAAGTTTATGTAAGACTATTATTTCACCTTTAAAAAGTACGGAGTATTACATTTACCGTCAATAATTTTTAAACCTTGTTTCAACGTGTATGTATAGTCGTATTTGACTTTTTTAATTATAATAAAATAAAGTTACATTACACGTCACTACTACAGTTTTATGTGGTTTGAACTTCTTTATAATACATCATTGACTGAAAATATTGGCAATATACATCATTCGTTAAGTAAACGTTTGACATAATATCCCTCAAAGTTAAAGATACAAATATTTTTTGTTATCTTTTAACGAGAGATGTATTCTAAAAAAAATCGAAAAAGATATGATAGTTGTTTTTTTTCTAAATTTTTTTTGAGTTTCTTTGCAAAAAAGTTTTGTTTTTTGCCAAAAAAAAGTTTTGATAAATTTTTTTTTCTTTTTTTCCAACTTTTTTTTTAGTTTTATTTTCAAAAAATGCTTAAAAATAATTAACATATACATGTTTTTTTCGAATTTTTTTAAGAAAAGTTAAAAAAATAAAAGTATTTTTTTAACTTTATTCCGGAAAAAAAGGTTATTTTTCTAAAAAATAAAATTAGTTTTCTTTTCGAAAACTTAAAAAAAAACTTATTATAATTATGTTTTTCATCAAAAAAAAATAAAATAAGTTAAAAATAACTAAATGCATTTCTTTCAAAAAATAAAAGTAAAATAAAAGTTTCAAAACATTTTTTGAAAAAGTTAAAAGCTTTTCTCTCAAAATATAAAAAAGATTAAAAATAGTTTAAACATTTTTATTTTATTTGAAAGAAAAACATTTAATTTTTTTAAAAAAGTTTAAAAAACACTAAAAAAAATTATTGGAATTATTTTTATCCTTATTAAAAGTTTTTGAAGAAAACATAAATATATCAATTTTTTTAAAGAAAACAAAACTTTTTATTTAGATAAAAATAGAAAAAACTTTATTAAAACTTTTTTTACTGGAAAAAATAAAACTTTCTTTGCAAAAAAACCAAAAGTTTTTTGCTCGTGAGGCAAACTACATCCCTCGTTAAAAGATAACGAAAAACTTTGCATTCTGAGGGATGTATCTTGTCAAATGTTTGCCTAACGAGTGTTGTATAATGTCAATACTTTCAGTTAGAGATGTATTAAGTGAAAATATTTAAAATTTGCAAAGATATATTTTGTAGTTTACTCATATAATAGTTATTCTATTTGTCTTAAAATTATAATCTAAATTATTATTTTCGTACGTTCTAAATCAATAGTCTATTTTTAAAAATAAATAAGAAATATAAATTAAGTTTATCTTATTACCCTTACTTAAGGGTGATAATTACAAACTTCGAAAAAGTTTTTAATTAATTAATTAAGGGTAAAAATATTTTTGTGTAAAAAGTAAGAAAAAATGCAAATGCAATATTTTTTAAATTGTGTGTTTTTTATCAGTAGAATCAATATATTTTAATTTTCCTTATTAACGTTGCTTGGTACATAATAGCTTTTTTTTAACAGCAGATTTTATTAAAAGCTAGCAAGATGCTAGGAGATTACATAAAAATAAGATTAGGGCATTTAACCCAATCAGTCCAAGATAAATTGGATTTACATCTAGATCTAACCCAAAAAAGAACTTGGAGACAATATTATCAAAAATCACACTCCTAGAACGGGAGCAATGACCGAACAGAACTTCGTTACGCCAATTCCAAATAAACCACCATGCGATGAAACAAGTGCCTTCGAACACCTTCTTGAGCTTAGATGGGAACCGGATACTCAAAAGCCAGTCATTCCAAGAATCGACAGAGTCAACATTCATATAGTTAACGTCCCACCGCCTTCTAATTTTACTCATAATCTGGACGCTGAAAGCACAAGAAAAGAACAAGTGTCTTGTCGTTCAGCCGAGCTATTACACAACGAGCAGATAATAGAGCTCACTTCAATTCCTCTTCTAGACAAGTTGAATCTGGTAGGGGGATAATCGTTGAAAACTTTCCAGGCCGGAATATTAATTTTGATAGGGACCTCGCGAACCCATTTAGTCTTCATGTTACCATTTGATGATTACTAAAACAAAGGAATATAAATATGTGTATTACGTCTATACATTTGGGATAAAAAAAAGGTAATACCCAATTTCGCCTTCCACGGGTTATGGGTCCTAATCCGTCTAGGACAGTGTATGGGAGAGGTTGAGACGTAGACAACCATACCCCTACCTAAGGTAGAGAGACTGGTTCTGGTTCTATCAAGGTAGGAAAAGGACCTCCGGCCTTGCAAGAAATGAGGATTGAACCCCTGACCTCCCTTTCAAGATGCAAGGGTGATAACCACTGATCCAACCTTGTTGTTTTTTATATAAATTGGTATGAGTATATGATTTAACATGCTACACCAACACAATCGAATATATGTTCTTTGATCACTATCACATGATGCATTTGGTGATTAACCATTTGGTTATTAACCACAAGAATGTCACTAGTAGAAAGAATTTGTTGTAGACTAACGCTATAAGTAGTTTGCCAAACATGTATGATAGTTTTAAAAATGATATAAATACCAACCAGATCAATAATAAATCGCGCAATCAACCACCCTTTTGTGATTATCTTTTATTATAACAATATACATAAGTAGATGAGTCTCAAACACATGTGCTCACCAAACGGATACAATCAGAAATCAAGATAGTCCCCACGATGTAGATTCTATCAAACTATACGATCACTCACACGTACAAACCCTAATAACAAACTAAACTAGATCAAGATGATCTAAACTAAAATCAGATGAAACCCTAAACGAGAGAGAGAGAGACCGCGATCGCAATGTGTATACGTGTGTGTGTAAAATGATTGAGATGAATGAGCAGACTGACCATAACTCCAGCTTATATACCCTGTATTTCCAAATTAGTCCTTGCATAATACAAAACAACCAAAAACAACACAACACAAAATATACACAATAATATTTACAAATAAAACCTTTAACTTAAGCTTGTGTCACGAAGTTACTTATAACTTTATAACACCCTCCCTCAAGCTTGTAAACTAAACATGTTTATCATACCATGTTTCTTAACCAACAAAGCATGTTGAAAGGAACCCAAGGCTTTAGTCAGAACATTAGCAAATTGATTTTTAGAATTAACTTTCACATTTCTTATAAGCCCATATGTCACTTTCTCTCTAACAAGATGTACATCAATATCAAAGTGTTTAGTCTTCTCATGCATTACTGGATTAGTAGCAATTTTCATAGCAGACTTATTATCACAACACAAACTAACGGGAAGCAATTGAGTTACACCAAACTAACTCAAAAGCTTAACCACCTACATAATCTCACAAGTAGCAGCTACCATTGTCCTATTCAGCCTAAATGAAGATTTGGACAAGGTAAATTGCTTCTTGCTTTTACAGATTATCAAATTCCCATTAACATATACACAATAACCAGAGACAAATCTCCTGGTAACAGGACACTTAGCCCAATTAGAGTCTGAATAAGTGATAGGTGTGTAAACACCTATCCATTTTACCACTTAATTACAATAATAACCGAGCCAAAACGTGTATTTTATGTCTTTTATGTCGGAATTATGCGTGGTTTGTGTTTTTGTTGTGATTTAGGACGAAAAGGTGAAAAATGGAGAAAACACGGGCATTCACGGGCTTTTATTGAAGAAAAAGATGAAAGACGAAGTCAAGAAGTCAAGAGTGCAAAAAGAACGGAAGTCCAAGACCAATTCTGAAGATTTATCGAAGAAAAAGTCAAAAGACGGAAGTTTACTAAAAGCCGAAGAACTCAAGTCTAATTTATTGAAGAATTAAAAGACGAGTTCAAAGAAATCCTGAGCCAAAAGTCATTAAAGTCCAAAATTTAATGAAGAAAAAAGGCTTAAGGACTAATGGTGCAATTAAATGAAGATTAAAGGCTTGAGGGACTTAATCATGCAATTAAGAAGAAATGAAGGAGGGGAGGAAGCTTCCTAAGCATTCCTTAATCCTCCCCTATATATAGTCATTAGGATAATCACTGTCATTTTTGTTGGCTAAGGTGACAATTAGTCTTCCACCTTTTAATTACTTGCTCTTTAAATTCATGTTATTTTAAATACTTGTCTTGCATTTTTAATACCTTTTAATTCTAAGTAAGTGTTCTTTAATTTTCTTGTTTTAATCTCTCATCTACCTTTCTTTCCATGCTTTAATCTTATTGTTTACATGCTTTTTGTGTTGCTTATTTGATTAAAGGTTATGTTTTTATGCTTTTGATTGTTTTGGATCATTGATTTTTATAGCTTATTTGTGTTTATCTTTAAGTTTCTAAAGTTTTTATAAAAGTCATTTTTATATAAAAGTTAGTTTTCGTACATTTTTCTTATTTCGTGTTTTCAAAAGTCTTTAAATTATAGCTTATGAGTTTTACTTATAAGTGTTTTGATTAGGATTTTAGGTGTGTGCTTATTTGGTTTCTAGCTTATTAGAACTAGCTTATTACGTTTTCCATTACTGTATTCTGACCACCAGTCGGAAAAGGGTTTCACATTCCGACCAGCACTCTTGTTGCTTGGTCGGAAAAGGGTTTAGGATTCCGACGGGGATTCCGATTGAGTATTCCGACCAAGGGTATTCTTACCATATTCCGATCTAGGTTTGTGACATTCCGATCAGGGTAAGTTTGGTATTCCGATCAGGTCTAGGTGACAGCATTCCGACCAGGGGTCCATTCCTTATTCCGACGAGATCATCATTCCGATCAGGAGGTAAGTACACATTCCGATCAGGGTGAGTTTGGTTATTCCGATCAGGAATAAGGTCTCCACATTCCTATTGGGAATTCCGACAACATTCCGATCAGGAAGGTAAGGTACATTCCGATTGGGATTCTGATCGGAATATATTCCGATTAGGTATTGTTTTATAGTTTATCTTGTTTAATTTTTAAGTTTACGTTTTAATACTTTGTCAAATTTTAATTTTCGTCAAGTTTTAATTACCCGTCATTTAAATTCTCGTTATTTACTTTTCAAAGTTTTTAATATTGCACCCTTTCTTTTAATTAGACTTAGATTTATTTTAACGCCTTTTATTTTAACGTCTATTTACATTTACGTCTTTGCATTTTATTTTTCAACAACAACAAATATTTTTCTTAACCAAAAACAATTGAGTCATACTTAAAACCATTTTTCAATTCGATTAGACACACGACAAAGAACTTTTTAACTGAGTAAAAACAAGTCAACAAATGGCGCCGCTGCCGGCTCTTTTCGTAAAGATTAACGGTTTTCTGTGAAAGACGCGTTGCTTTATGGGATCCGTTCACTTGTGAGCGTTATTTTCTTGCTTAAAAAATTCAAAAAAACCATAAAAATTAAAATATTGATAAAAATCCATAAAAATTAAAATTTTCAAAAATCCAAAAAGATTTTATTTTTATTGTGTATATATATTGTCTTTGCATTTGGTATTGTTTTCTTTTGCCTTTGTAGGTGTATGCGTACTAGATCTTCTAATTATCAAGAGCCCGAGACTCGAGAAGATTTAAGTATGTCAGGTGTTAACAACAACAATAATCCACCGCACCTCAACAATAACAACAATGTTCTTCCACAACCCGATCTTCGGACAATGGAGGAGCTTTGTCAACCTACCATGTTTGGACGAGGAGGACCGATTGCGCCGATGCAAATCAACGCTCCGGAGTTTTCATTGAAGCACCACATGATTCAGCAAGTGCAAACAAATCCTTTTAGAGGAATGCCTGATGATGATGCCAACAAACACCTCGACAAGTTCATTACAATCACCCAAAGCATGAAGTGCCCCGGTGCCACAATGGATGAACTTCGCCTACAACTCTTTCCACATACTTTATCACATCATGCCGAGAAATGGTTTGATCGTCTTCCAAAGAATTCAATTCATACTTGGGATGACATGACTCAACGCTTTTTGTCGCGCTACTTTCCACCATCCATGGTCACGAGCCTTCGCAATCAAA
Source organism: Glebionis coronaria (assembly GCA_025667525.1). Classification (NCBI taxonomy): domain Eukaryota; kingdom Viridiplantae; phylum Streptophyta; class Magnoliopsida; order Asterales; family Asteraceae; genus Glebionis; species Glebionis coronaria. Next base: position 939,308 of record JANFOE010000322.1, on the reverse strand, counting down.
TCAGCGGTTTCATGCAAGACCCTGATGAATCTCTTTTTGATGCTTGGGAAAGATATAATGTCTTGATCGATCGTTGTCTAAACCACAACATGCTTCCGGTCACATTGATTGATACTTTCTACAATGGTTTGACTTTTCGTGATCGTGATACGATTAATGCAGCCGTCGGTGGCACATTCATGAAAAGGAGACCCGAGGAGTGTAGAGAGCTTATTGAGAACATGACTACTCACCACAAAAACTGGGATTCCTCCGCTTCTTCAAGGAACAACCCGAGAGTCAATGTTTCTTCCACCTCAGCAAGCCCTGATATGACCGAATTCACCTACATGATGACCGAAATGAACAAAATTATCTTGCTTCTCGCTTCAAACCAACAACAACAAGTTAAAACGGTTGCACCTTCTTGTGAAACATGCGGCGGTCCTCACTCATACACCGATTGTCCTTCTACTCAAGGAAATCCGGAAAATGTGTATGCAGCTTATGGTCATTATTCACCGGAAAATTACCAAGCTCGACCACAAGGGGATAGAAATTTGCTGAGTTACCGATCTAACAACTACCTTTCACCCAGTTTTTCTCCTCAAAACCAAAACCCCGCCAACAACTACAATAGAAGCAACCAAATCCCACAAAGAGCTTCTAATCCTTATCACCCACCCACTCAACAAACCCCACCCATCAATCCGGATGTTGAAGCCATCATGAGAACCCAAGGTGAGCAAATCAAGAATCTGTAGAGCCAAATTATCAATCTGAAAGGAGATATCACCAAGCAAGGGAATGACCTTAGATCCGAGCTTCGAGATAATATTCAATCCTCCTTCAGCAATCAAACAAATGATTTGAAGAATATGCTTGCTAGTTTCTTGCCCGCCGCTCAACCTTCTTCGAGTTCTCTACCTTCAAACACCGTCACCAATCCGCGAGCAAATGTGAGTGCTATTACTACCCGTAGTGGAGTTACCATCGTAGGACCACCTATCCCACCCCCATCATCTACACCTCCTCCACCACCATTTATCCCTACTCCTCCTACACCTAGTATTAGTGCACCATTACCGTCTCCGCCTCGTCATGACGATGTTCCCAAGAAGAACCCTTCAACATCTCAACCTTTACCTGCTACGCCTTCACCTTCACCACCCAACCTCCGCATCCCTTATCCCTCTCGTTTAGGCAAGACCAACGAGCTAACCAAGAATGACTGTCAAGTGTCGAGCTATGTGAAGATGCTCTCTCAAATGAACATCAACATTAGCCTTGTTGAAGCACTTGTCCACATGCCGAAATTTGTCAAAGCATTCAAGGAATTGCTTAAGAAGAAGGAGAAGTTGATTGAGCTCGCCAACACACGCTTAAATGAAAACTGCTCTGCAGTTATTTTTAAAGAACTTCCGGAAAAGCTTGGAGATCCCGGTCGTTTTGTGTTGCCGTGCATTTTTTACAAAACCGAAGAATTTACTGCCCTAGCTGATCTCGGGGCCAGTATTAATCTTATGCCTTTGAGTGTTTGGAAAACACTATCATTACCCGACCTCACTCCAACAAAGATGAATCTTGAACTTGCAAATCGCACTCTCGCTTACCCCGTTGGTATAGCCGAAGACGTGTTTATAAAAGTTGGCACATTTACTTTCCCGGTCGACTTTGTCGTTGTTGATTATGAAATGGACCCTCGTATTCCTTTAATACTTGGTCGTCCATTCTTGAGAACCGGACGAGCTTTAGTTGATGATGCCGAATGTGAGTTAATCTTAAGAGTCGGGAATGATGCACAAGTCTTTAAAATGGGGAAGCTTACAAGCAAATCCTTTGGACGAGAATCCGTGAATATGATTAATGTGCTCGATGATTTTGTCATCTACAACAATCCTCTATTCGAGTCTTGCATTGATAATCCACTTTTTGAAGATGATGTGGATGATTCTCTATCCAATTTGGACGCTTCTCCCATTTATGATGCTCCACCGATCTTTGATGCTTATGATGATGATTCTAGCTCAGATACGGATGATTTTGATGATTGTACTTCCGAGTATCCCGACCTGCCCACATATGATGATTTTGATGAGGCCGATACTCTTTCGAGCGATTCTTCACATGATGAAGATCCTCCGCCATCACTTGATCCTACTTTGGATGATTACTCATTTGAGGAAGATTTCTCTGCTTTTCTTAATACTTCCCTCATGAGAGTAATGCACCTCCTTTGGACTTTGAAGATTATCGTCTTGATCCTACTTTAGATTTGAAGAACATTCTTTCAAAGGAGAAGCAACCGGTCGACACCACCATCCGTAGCACATATGATTTAACACCTTTTTGTCCACCTTCTGAGGACGAGGTTGTGCATCTTTTTCGCGGATCTTCTTCACACTCTGCTGAGCCTGAGTGCTATTTTCCCTTAAAGGAAAAGGTGTTCGACCCCGGTATCGATATTCTGCAGCCATCTCAGTATCCACCTGATGAAATAAAAGGAAAGATCTTTGTAAATATTGAAGATATGCTTGCACCTCACCATACTTGCTTCCACCATGCTCCATCTTTGCTTAAAGGAACCTTGTCTATTCTTCTTTGGCTTGCCTTGTTCGCCTTAAGCTTGTGCTATATGATGGACGAAAACCATGTCTTTGATCCTGGTGGATATGTTTCATGCTTCTTCCTATGATGATCAAGGTCGAGTCAGGCTCACGACTCGGTAATCAAAAATCAAGCGCTTCTTGGGAGGCAACCCATGCATCTATCTTTTCGCTTTCTTTATCCTAAGTGTAAGGGAGACCCGTTGGTTTGCTATTTCCTCTCCTCTTCTAATCAGGGATTCGAGCGCTCAATGATCCACTCTTGATGATTCTTGACGACCCGGGATTCCGTGTTCCCTTCTTCCCGGTTCTATCCTAAACTCTTTTCGATTCACTATTTTATATTTTCTCAATATTAAAATAGGAATCTCTTTAGTTGTCTTTTCCTTAGCGAGATTTAAACAAAGTGCACAATGTCCTAAGTGTAGGGGAGTTTACTCCCACATGCTTAAACATTGAGGACAATGTTTATATTAAGTGTAGGGGGACTTCTATCGAAGTTAAGTGGTCTTTTCCTTGTATTTGTCCTCATTTTAACCGGAAAATCAATTTTTCGACATTTTTCAAAATTTTTGATCTATTTTGGCCCATTAGTTTTTACCTTTGTATAGTTATTTTCTTTCCTTATTAGAATAAAATTTTCAATAAAGTGGTTTTGATTTTCAAACGTTGCGAATCTTTTGACTCAACCCGAGTTTACTTGTCTAAGTTACTCTAGCTAGTATCCTTAACGTGTTTAAGTCAAGTTTTGCTAGGCTTATATATAGGGAGCTATAAAACGCGAAAGTCTTAACTCTCACGGGTTAAGAACAAGAACTTTTCGCAAGTTCCTATAATTGATCCTAGAGAGTCGTTTATCAAGGGAACTTAAAAACGCGATTTCTAAACTTGAAAAAGTCTAAGAGTTTGCAAGATCCTATAGGCGACTCGAAAACCCAAAACTTTGATTTAATAGGCTAAGCATCCACGAGTCTCATTCCTTGAGATTTTAAACTGTGGAGAACGAGAGATGATAGAGTCAATTATAAGTTTGGTATTCTTTCGTGAATTTATGTGAGTTAATTATAAGCCTATTCTCCCATCGCTTGCTAATAAATTTATCTGCAATAAATAAGGTTGTACGATTTGAAAAGTTACTTAGCTTCTAGCCCAAGATCGTTTAAAAGTTGCTCGGTATGGATTAGAGTTTATAGCCAAGGCATAACTTATTGAAGCGGGATGCAGAGATTGGCGAGTCCAAAAAGGTCCTAACAAGACATGAGGGCTACATTTTGTTGCTAAAGATCCAAAAGTGATGTGAAGAATCATTTATCGAAAATCAATATGAAGGATCGAGACACACGACGAAAAGCAAATACTCCCCAAAAGTCATGGAGAAGTCTATCTAAAAAGGCCCTAACAAGGTATGAGGATAAATAAAGCCAAGTCCAAAAAGGAGGCGGGTCGTTGTATATCAAAGTCCAAAATAATGATTGGAGAAAAATGAAGAAGTCGTGGTCCATATATGAAGAATCTCTCAAAATTTCAAGTGAAGAAATATTATGAAGAGAATACCATTATTTCATGAACGTCTCTCAAGGTTTGAAGTATGAAGTTGCTGTCAAATATCGGTCCAAGAAAGGTCTCAAATCACGAAGCGAGTTATGCCAAGATATGAACTTTATGAGGTCCCGAGAAGCAGTTTTAAAAGATTTTGTCCTTTAGCTAACTATTGATTAAATCGTTCACTTTATTTTCGGACTAAATAACTATCGAAATAAGTTAACAATGCATCCTCGTGATCATTCAAGACAAGAATAAAATATAAGAGATACACCTAGGAATAAGGGAGTCTAAGTGAATAATTGGCCCACATGAGTTCGTGTTGGTTTGCTAACTTATAATAACAATGATCTCGTTTTTAAGCTTGGTTTGGAGAAAGTGAAAACTTGAGGATGATTATTCATGACATTCCCGAAACCCAAGGTATGTTTTTGATTTCTTTATTTTTTTCCTTTGAATGTTTATAGTTTTCTATCTCTTTAATAAAGGCCAGCGTTGGTTGAATTTGATGAAAAATGTAAACGTGCTTTGTAACTAATGCATTGCATGAGGACATTGCAATGGTCAAGTGTAGGGGATTTGATAGGTGTGTAAACACCTATCCTTTTTACCACTTAATTACAATAATAACCGAGCCAAAACGTGTATTTTATGTCTTTTATATCGGAATTATGCGTGGTTTGTGTTTTTGTTGTGATTTAGGACAAAAAGGTGAAAAGTGGAGAAAACACGGGCATTCACGGGCTTTTATTGAAGAAAAAGATGAAAGACGAAGTTAAGAAGTCAAGAGTGCAAAAAGAACGGAAGTCCAAGACCAATTCTGAAGATTTATCGAAGAAAAAGTCAAAAGACGGAAGTTTACTAAAAGCCGAAGAACTCAAGTCTAATTTATTGAAGAATTAAAAGACGAGTTCAAATAAATCTCGAGCCAAAAGTTATTAAAGTCCAAAATTTAATGAAGAAAAAAGGCTTAAGGACTAATGGTGCAATTAAATGAAGATTAAAGGCTTGAGGGACTTAATCATGCAATTAAGAAGAAATGAAGGAGGGGAGGAAGCTTCCTAAGCATTCCTTAATCCTCCCCTATATATAGTCATTAGGATAATCACTTTCATTTTTGTTGGCTAAGGTGACAATTAGTCTTCCACCTTTTAATTACTTGCTCTTTAAATTCATGTCATTTTAAATACTTGTCTTGCATTTTTAATACCTTTTAATTCCAAGTAAGTGTTCTTTAATTTTCTTGTTTTAATCTCTCATCTACCTTTCTTTCCATGCTTTAATCTTATTGTTTACATGCTTTTTGTGTTGCTTATTTGATTAAAGGTTATGTTTTTATGCTTTTGATTATTTTGGATCATTGATTTTTATAGCTTATTTGTGTTTATCTTTAAGTTTCTAAAGTTTTTATAAAAGTCATTTTTATATAAAAGTAAGTTTTCGTACATTTTTCTTATTTCGTGTTTTCAAAAGTCTTTAAATTGTAGCTTATGAGTTTTACTTATAAGTGTTTTGATTAGGATTTTAGGTGTGTGCTTATTTGGTTTCTAGCTTATTAGAACTAGCTTATTACGTTTTCCATTACTGTATTCCGACCACCAGTCGGAAAAGGGTTTCACATTCCGACCAGCACTCTTGTTGCTTGGTCGGAAAAGGGTTTAGGATTCCGACGGGGATTCCGATTGAGTATTCCGACCAAGGGTATTCTTACCATATTCCAATCTAGGTTTGTGACATTCCGATCAGGGTAAGTTTGGTATTCCGATCAGGTCTAGGTGACAGCATTCCGACCAGGGGTCCATTCCTTATTCCGACGAGATCATCATTCCGATCAGGAGGTAAGTACACATTCCGATCAGGGTGAGTTTGGTTATTCCGATCAGGAATAAGGTCTCCACATTCCGATTGGGAATTCCGACTACATTCCGATCAGGAAGGTAAGGTACTTTCGGATTGGGATTCTGATCGGAATATATTCCGATTAGGTATTGTTTTATAGTTTATCTTGTTTAATTTTTAAGTTTACGTTTTAATACTTTGTCAAATTTTAATTTTCGTCAAGTTTTAATAACCCGTCATTTAAATTCTCGTTATTTACTTTTCAAAGTTTTTAATATTGCACCCTTTCTTTAATTAGACTTAGATTTATTTTAACGCCTTTTATTTTAACGTCCATTTACATTTACGTCTTTGCATTTTATTTTTCAACAACGACAAATATTTTTCTTAACCAAAAACAATTGAGTCATACTTAAAACCATTTTTCAGTTCGATTAGACACACGACAAAGAACTTTTTAACTGAGTAAAAACAAGTTATCAATAAGCTATAATTTTATAGCTTTCAGAACTCTTAACAAAACCAATACCACTTCCAAGTGCAAGTTTCAAATACTTAAGTACTCTCAAACCTAGATCAAAATGTGACTTTAAAGGAGCATGCATGTGTTGACTCAAACAATACACAACATAAGATGTATCAGGCCCAGTCAAAGTTAAGTAGATTAATTTCCCAACTAATTTTTAATAATTGGTAATATTAACCAGATAACTATCACCAACAGATTCTTGATGAGCAAGACAATACTTTCAAGCAAAGGTGTGACAACATGCCTACAAGCCAACAATCCATACTCATTTAACACTTCTAAACAATATTTTATTTGACTAAGACACAACCCTTTCTCAGTATTAAGAACTTCAATTCCCAAAAAATACTTAAGTTCTCCAAGATCTTTGATCTTAAACCTGTTATTCAAAAACTTTTTGAACTTTTTAATTTCAATTTCAGAGTTACCATTTAATAAAAGATCAACCAAGACAAGCAGAAACAACTTGACTTTGTCATCAGTTTTGATATATAAAGAATGAACATTTTTAGATTGAACAAAACCAATATCAAGCAAAGTTTCAGAAAGTTTATTGTTCCATTGGCTAGGTGCTTGTTTAAGACCATATAAAGACTTTATAAGTCTACAAACACTATTATCCCTAGGTTTAGAATACACTGGAGGAGGAACCATATAGACTTCATCACTCAAATCACCATACAAAAAAGCATTATTAACATCCATCTGATATACTACGTAAGTTCTAATTATTTTGCACAAACAAATCAATCAAACATCTAACAGTACTCATTTTAACCACATGACTGAAAGTCTCCTTAGAGTTAATACCCTCCCTTTGGTTACAACCTTTAGCAACAAGTCTGGCCTTATATATTTCAATCTCACCAGTTGAAAGATATTTAATTATATAAACCTATTTAGACCTGATAGGTTTTCTACCAACAAGGTCAACTAAATCTCATGTACCATTTTCATACAATGCTTGCATTTCAAGATTCATAGCACTAATCTAGTTTTTATCATTACAAGCATCCTCATAACAAATAGGTTCATAGTTCTTATTCAGACCAGATGTAAAACAGAAATTCTTCATATCAAGCATTGAATGATTACAATACTTATATAAACCATATCTCAAAGAAGTATTTAACACATAATCATTCAATTTAGAAGGAAACTTAACAACCCTATTAGGCTTCCTCTGGCCAATTTCCTCTGGCTCAGTATTAAAAACATTTTTAGGAACCTGATTATTTAAATCAAAATTTCCCTCGGAAGTATTTCTATCTCTTATAGTAGTTATAGTCATCTGACCACTACTAATTGGTAAACTACTAACTAAGTCGTTTCCAGCTTGCTATGAAGATTCAACAATATCTGGTTGATTATTGTTGTTAGTAGTCACATCCTCAGTGTAGTGGTGACCACCTTCTCTACACAAATGAGTCTCACATTCCTCATCATCATTGGGACTTGAAGAATTGGGTGTGTTTTCAGACTTAAAACACTCAAAGAAATTCAAAGTAGAAACCTCATTATCATACTCAAGAACAACATTGTCATTGTTCATTCTATAAGGAAAAACATTTTCATAAAACTTTACATCTCTATAGTAAACAACACATCTGTTTGCAAGACCAAACAATTTATATGCTTTTTTGCACTAGCATACCCAATTAAAACACATTTTCAGATTTACTAGAAAAATTTATCATTCCCTTTTAAAACTATAGCATAACACAAACACCCAAAACATCTTAAGTGAGAAAAGTTAGGTTCTCTACCATAAACAAGACATAAAGGATATTTTCCATTTAACATAGAGGAAGGAAGCCTGTTAATCAAATAAGTAGCCGTTAATACACACTCAGACCAAAACATAAGTGGAATTCCCCCTGAAACAAAAGACTCCTTGCTACATTAAGCAAGTGTTTATGTTTCCTCTCAGCAATACCATTATGATGTAGAGTATATGCACAAGTGGTTTGATGAACAATTCCTATTGAGTAAAAAAAACCACTCATATTTTTATAAACAAACTCAGTACCATTATCAGATCTAACAACTTTAACCTTTTTATTAAACTAAGTTAAAACCAAGTTATAAAAACTAAAAAACATTTGAAAAACTTCATCTTTAGTCTTGAGCAAATATACCCACACAGATCTACTAAATGAAGGTTTATATAGTTCATAACAATTACACAAAACCCTAAACGAGATCAAAGCACACATAGCGGAAGCGATTTAACACGATCATATAATAACACAATTATAATTAATCGAATTAGGGTTACATACCTTTACGCTAAAGCAAATCCACAAGATGAAGAACGAATCACCAATTCGGGTTTATACCGTATATAACCAAGATATAGTCTAAAGTAAGACTATATTACGATCTTGTACACACGTAATACAACGAGCTAACCGTGATTCTAGCACGTGTAAACCGAGATATAACGCTTGTAGAAAATCTACCTAATAACCCTAGAGAGGGGCTAGGACTAGATTTAAACTAAAACTGAGCACCAAGAAAAAACCACACCAAACCCATTGTGGGTTGGTGTTGTGACCGGCCAAGAGAGAATAAAGAAAGAGATTGAGGAGTGTGTGGAATTATGAGGGTGAGAGGATGTATATATATGCCTATTAAATCTTGTAGCCTAACAAATAAAAGGAAAGTTTTTTCCTTTTCCCCTTTGTGCCCTAACCGACATTCAAACACCCCTCTATGGGGTGTTTCGGAACCTTCCGTCCTTCTTTCTTTTAATCCCCTTTCTATATATTCTTTAACGTTCGTTAATACTTAACCCTTAATTATTTAACGACCGTTAATGTTATATCTCAGTTTAATTTAATAAACTTAATAAATATATTTATTAAATAAATTGATAAATATAATAAATACATTTACTAAATAAATTAACTCTTTACGTATTGTGTGCAATCCCGTAATCTCGAGTTCGATCCTATCACACGACTATTAAATATAAGTCCATAAAATTTCAGCTCCCACTTGGATATATTTCGAATATCGTGATTACATTGACTAGCGTCTAGTTACACTAGCAATGTCACTAGTACAACTCGAGTAAGGTCTCCTGGATAAAACCTTTTTAATGATTCATCATTATTATTATCCTTTTATTTCTAATACAACGTTAATAAGGAATGGATCTCAATCATTCCTTTCATTAACCATTATGTTTCTCGTTCATAAATTCAGCAAGATTACCAAAACAAATTCGGGTGTGGCCACACAAACATCTTACTAATCCCACGAGGGGCCCAGCTATATTAAACTCCAAAACGAAATTGGAGGAAATAAATTTCATATTGACTACAAGCAAAACTTATGAATTTTGCAATACTTTTGAAAATAATCCTTATAGCTACCAGTTACGTTTAGCGTTAGATTATTCCACAGAGATGCACTAGACTCATAACAGTTTCCTGGTATCTCAAGTCTAAGGATAACTATTTATGATTTTCTTGATGACAAAGATCCACAAGATAAAATCATATAGTTGGGATAAGTCCAATATTCGATTCATCGAATATCATCCAAAATCGATCAGTATACTTTCAAGTATACTCTATAGCTATTTTGATTTGTCTTAATTTAATAATATTCCCATATTATTAATCGACAACGGACGTTTAGCATAACAATTTATTCATGGATTAAAACATGTAAAATAGAATACAAAATTAAGTAATAAGAATAACGAAACCCAATCTTTATTTTATTAAATAATAATGTCTTAACATCCTTTATCCAAATACTAATCACAGATTTATTGCATGAGTTCGCTAGCTATTTGCAGCCCAATAGCCTTGGCATGCTTAACCACCTTTAGTCTAGGCAAAACCTTAGTAAAAGGATCAGCTACGTTATTATCTGTGTGAACTTTTATTAATTTGATTTCACGAGCTTTAACTTGTTCTCGGACGTAGTGATGTCTACGCTTAAAGTGTCTGGCGCCTATCATGACTCTAGAATCATTGGTGAATATAGTTGCAGCAGAATTGTCGCAATATATATCAATAGGTTCATTTATTGAGGGCATCACTCCAAGATCTCCAATAAACTTCTTAATCCAAACAGCTTCCATTGCAACTTTTGAAGCAGCCATGTACTCAGATTGAGTAACATGCATTGCAATCGTTGTCTGTTTCTTGCTCTTCTAGTCAACTGCTCCTCCATTGATAACAAACACGTAACACGTCGGAGACTTCGTATCGTCTTTATCACATTTCCAAGACGCATCACAGAAACCTGTCACATTCAGTTATGTGTCTGGTTTCCCTCCAAATACCAAAAACATATCTTTCGTACTCCTCAAATACTTTTGAATATGTTTAACATCAGTCCAGTGGAGCTTCCGTGGATTCTGTTGGTATCTACTGACCAAGTTCTGAGCAAACGCCACATCAGGCCTTGTATATCTTATAGCATACATAATAGATCCTACAGTCGAAGTGTAAGACACCTTCTGCATGTATGCCTCCTCTTAAGGAGTTGATGCATCCATCTCATAACTCATATTGTGCTTAACTTTCATAGGTTGAAAACCTTTCTTGGAATTATGCATATTATACTTCTTCAATATCTATCTATATAAGCATCTTGACTTAGACCAATTAACCATCTTTTCCTATCCCTATAGATCTTAATTCCCATAATGTATGCAGCTTCTCCTAAATTCCTCATAGAAAAACATTTACCAAGATAATCCTTAACAGCTTTAAGTCTTGGAATGTTACTTCCCATGATTAATATGTCATCAACATATAGGACTAGAAATACTACATCACTCCCACTAGCTTTGCGATATACACATGGCTCATCACGATTTTAAATAAATCCAAACTTTTTTATTTATTCATTAAATCGTTTATTCCATTGACGTGATGCTTGCTTCAAACGATAAATAGATCCACGTGTTTTGGATTCTTAGGATCAACATACCCTTTCGGCTGTTGCATTTAGATGTCTTTATCTAAGCGACCGTTCAAGAAGGCAGTTTTTACATCCATTTGCCATATCTCATAGTCATAGTATGCTTCTATAGCTATGAGAGTCCTTATAGCTCTTAAGTCTGCTACAGGAGAAAATGTCTCCGCGTAGTCTACGCCAAAAGTTTGAGTAAAACCTTTAGCTACTAAACGAGCTTTATAGGATTGTATTCTACCGTCCATGTCGGTTTTCTTCTTGTATATCCACTTATGTCTCACTACTTTAGCATTTGGTGGTGGATCTACAAGAATCCAAACATCATTTACTTTCATGGATTTCATTTCCCCATCCATAGCAACCATCCACTTATCCCTTTCAGGATCAAGCATGGCGGATTTATAATTAGCAGGTTCTCCAAGATCCCCTACTTAATCATAATCCTCTATATTAAGACATATATTGCTATTTGCGTTTTTAATCCTTTCAGATCTACGCAAAGGAACTACTTCCGGTGGAACCGCCAGACTTTCTGGTTCTACAGGAATTACATCGCTAGTGTTTTTAGAAGGTAATGTATCTATATGACTCTCTTCAAGATCATAATTTCTCCCACTGAATTCTTGATTTACAAGATCACATTTAAGGAAGTCTCCATACCTAGCAACAATTACTTTGTTCTCAGGTGGAAAATAAAAGTAGTAACGCATAGTTTCCTTAGGGTATCCTACAAAGATACATTTCACAGATTGTTGTTGGAGTTTGTCACCCGAGTCACGTTTCACATATGCCTCGCAACCCCAGGCCTTTAAATAAGACAAATATGGATTTTTACCATGCCATAGTTCATATGCTGTCTTGTCAACCTTCTTTGTGGGAACATATTTAAAATGTGAACAACAGACTCTACAGCATAATCCCAAAAGGATAAAGTTAAAGTTGTAAGATTAAACATAGATCGCACCATTCTAATAATGTATGATTTTTCCTTTCGGGTACACCATTTTATTGTGGAGTATAGGGAGAAGTAAGATGGTGAACAATTCCATTCTCACTTAGATAATCTATAAACTCTTGACTTAAATATTCACCACCTTTATCAGAACGAAGAGCTTTAATCTTCTTCACTAGTTACAGTTCTACTTCTGCTTTAAACACTTTGAATGTTTCAAATAGCTCATGTTTATGTTTAAGCAAATAAACATGACCATAATGGCTATAATCATCCGTAAATGGTAAGAAATAGCTAACATCTTTCCTTGACAAATGTCTAAGTGGCCCGCACACATCAGTATGTATTAAACCAAGTAGATCAATAGCTCTTTCAATATTGCTATTAAAAGATTTCTTGATCATCTTTCCAGAGATACAAGACTCACATTTATCAAATGATTCATCATTGATATTTTCCAAAAGACCTTCACGTTGAAGCTTTTGTATACGAGTCTTTCCAATATGGTCAAGTCTACAATGCCAAAGATAAGAAGAGTTCGTGTCAAACTAGGACAACCCAGGAATTTAATTTGTATGTCAAATTAAATAATTCGATCATTAATAAAGTACCTAAAGCTGCAGCGCTCTGCTCAGACTTCTTCTTTATTTTTCACAACTCTTCGAGGTAAAGTGGGCAATTCCTCTTCCAGTGACCACTTGCCTTGCAATTGTGACAAGTCTCATCCTTCCGAGATTGATTATTCTTGACAAAGTTCTTCTTAGGTTTCGAATAAGTCACAACTTGCTTGCCCTTATCACCCTTGCCTTTGCCTTTCTTCTTGTTCGCTTGCGGTTTTGGCTTACTCACTCTACCCTTTTGTATGGTTAGTACAGAAGGCATAGAAGTAGATGCCTTGTCTTTTAACCCCTTTTCGTATTCAATGAGCATTGCATGCAAATCATTAACTGTCTTCCCCGTGCAATGCATATTATAGTTTCGAACAAAATCATTGAAGTCCTTGTTAAGGGACCTATTTATCAAGTTGATAGCCATATTATGATCATAGGGTTGTCATAGTACAATGAGTTGTTCCATATAACTCCTCATCTCCATGTAATGGGCACTAACATACTTTCCAAGAGCTTGCTTGCAGCTATGCAAAGCATCTACTAAGTCGTAGATGAAGGTTTATTAACATCATAACAATTATATAAAACCCTAAACGAGATCAAAGCACATATAGCGGAAGCGATTTAACAAGATCGCAATAATAACATAATTATAATTAATTGAATTAGGGTTACATACCTTTACGCTAAAGAAAATCCACAAGACGAACAACGAATCACCAATTCGGGTTTATACCGTAATACACCAAGATATAGTCTAAAGTAAGACTATATTACGATCTTGTACACACGTAATACAACGAGCTAACTGTGATTCTAGCGCGTGAAAACCGAGCTACAACGCTTGTAAATAATCTACCCAACAACCTTAGAGAGGGGCTAGGACTAGATTATCAACACAATCGATCAACCAAGAAAACCAACCGAAAACCCTTCGTGGGTTGTGGCTTGCGATCGACCAAGAGGAGAAGGAGAGAGAGGATTCTAGTTATGAAGATTATGAGGGATAAGGAGGTGTATTTATAGGTCTCAAACCCATTGTAGCCCAAGTAAATAAAGGGTAACTTTTGCCCCCCCCCCCCTTGGTGCCCTAACCCACCGTCGAACACCCCATTGTGGGGTGTTCCAGAACCTTCCGTCTTTCTTTCTTTTAATCCTCTTACTATATATTATTTTAACACTCGTTAATACTTAACTATTAATTAGTTAACGATCGTTAAAGTTATATATTTATTTGCTTGGTTTAATTTAATAAATATAAAAAGTATATTTATTAAATAAATTAACTCTTTACGTATTGAGTGCAATCTCGTAATCTCGAGTTCGATCCTATCATACGACTATTAAATATAAGTTCATAAACTTACTGCTCCCACTTGGACATATTTTGAATATCGTGATTAAATTGACTAACGTCTAGTTACACTTAGCAATGTCTCTAGTACAACTCGAGTAAGGTTTCCTGGACAAAACCTTTTAACGATTCTGCATCGTTATTATTATCCTTTTATTTCAAATACAATGTTAATAAGGATATGGATCTCAGTCATTCCTTTCATTAACCGTTCTGTTTCTCGTTTACAGATTCAACAAGATTACCAAAACAAATTTGGGTGTGGCCACACAAACATCTTACTAATCCCACGAGGGGCCCAACTGTATTAAACTCCAACACGAAATTGGAGGAAATAAATTTCATATTGACTACGAGCAAAACTTATGAATTTTGCAACACTTCCAAAAATAATCCTTATAGCTACCAGTTACGTTTAGCGTTATATTATTCCACAGAGATGCACTAGATTCACAACAGTTTCCTGGTATCTCAAGTCTAAGGATAACTATGTATGTTTTACTTGATGACAAAGATCAATAAAGTAAAAACATATAGCTGGGATAAGTCCAATATTCAATTCATCGAATATCATCCAAAACTGATCAATATACTTTCAAGTATACTCTATCACTATTTTGATTTGTCTTAATTTGATAATCTTCCCATATTATTAATCGACAACGAATATTTAGCATAACATTTATTCATGGATTAAAACATGTAAAATAGGATACACTTATTAAATAATAAAAATAAACGAAACCCAATCTTTATATAATAATGTCATAACATCCTTTATCCAAATACTAATTACAGATTTATTGCATGAGTTCGCTAGCTAGTTGCAGCCTAATCGCCTTGGCATGTGTAACTACATATGGTCTAGGCAAAGCCTTAGTTAAAGGATCGGCTACGTTATCATCTATGTGAAATTTTATCAATTTGATTTCACGAGCTTCAACTCGTTCTCGGACGTAGTGATGTCTACGCATAAAGTGTTTGGCGCCTTTCATGACTCTAGTGTCATTGGCAAATATTATTGTGGTAGAATTGTCACAATACATATCTATAGGTTCTTTAATTGAAGGCATCACTCCAAGATCTTCAATAAACTTCCTAATCCAAACAGCTTCCATTGCAGCTTCTGAAGCAGCCATGTACTCAGACTGAGTAGCATGCATTGCAATCGTTGTCTGTTTCTTGCTCTTCCAGTCAACTGCTCCTCCATTGATAACAAAAACGTAACCCATCTGAGACTTCGTATCGCCTTTATCACATTGTCAGGACGCATCACAGAAACCTGTAACATTCAGTTTTGTGTCTGGTTTCCCTCTATATACCAAGAACATATCTTTAATACTCTTTAAATACTTTAGAATATGTTTAACGACAGTCCAATGGAGCTTCCTTGGGTTCTGTTGGTATCTACTGACCAAGTTCTGAGCAAACGCCACATCAGGCCTTGTGCATCTAACATCATACATTATAGATCCTACAGCCGAAGCGTATGGCACCTTCTGCATGTATGCCTCCTTTTCGGGAGTCGATGCATCCATCTCATGACTTATATTATGCTTAACTTCAATAGATTGAAAACCTTTTTGGAATTATGCATATTATACTTCTTCAAAATCTTATCTATATAAGCATCTTGACATAGACCAATTAACCGTCTTTTCTTATCTCGATAGATCTTAATTCCCATAATGTATGTAGATTATCCTAAATCCTTCATAGAAAAACATTTACCAATATAATCCTTAACAGCTTTAAGTCTTGGAATGTTACTTCCCATGATTAATATGTCATCAACATATAGGACAATGAATACTACATCACTCCTACTAGCTTTACGATATACACATGGCTCATCACGATTCTGAATAAATCCATACTTTTTTACTTCTTCATCAAATCTTTTATTCCATTGACATGATGCTTGCTTCAAACCATAAATGGACCTGTTTGCACACATGTCCTAGATTCTCAGGATCAACATACCCTTCTGGTTGCTGCATATAGACGTCTTCATCTAAGCGACCGTTCAAGAAGGCAGTTTTAAATATCCATTTGCCATATCTCATATTCATAGTATGCTGCTATAGCTATGAGAATCCTAATAGCTCTTAATTCTACTACAGGAGAAAATATCTCCTCGTATTCTACGCCAAAAGTTTGAGTAAAACCTTTAGCTACCAAAACGAGCTTTATAGGTTTGTACTTTTCTGTATATCCACTTATGTCTCACTACTTTAGCATTCGGTGGTGGTTCTACAAGAATCCAAACATCATTTACTTTCATAAATTTCATTTCCTCATCCTTAGTAACCATCCACTTATCCTTCTCAGGATCAAGTATGGCGGATTTATAATTAGCGGGTTCACCAAGATCCCCTAACTCATCATCATCCTCTATGTTAAGACATATATTGCTATTTGCGTTTTTAATCCTTGTGGATCTACGCAGAGGAACTAATTCCGGTGGAACCGCCAGACTTACTGGTTCTACAGGAATTATATTGCTAGTGTATTCAAAAGGTAATGTATCTATATGACTCTCTTCAAGATCATAGTTTCTCCCACTGAATTCTTGATTTACAAGATCAGATTCAAGGAAGTCTCCATACCTAGCAACAATCACTTTGTTCTCAGGTGGATAATAAAAGTAGTAACACATAGTTTCCTTAGGGTATCCTACAAAGATACATTTAACATATCGTTGTTGGAGTTTGTCACTCGACTCACATTTCACATACGCCTCGCACCCCAGACCTTTAAATAATACAAATATGGCTTCTTGCCATGCCATAGTTCATATGGTGTCTTATCGACCTTCTTTGTGGGAACCATATTTAAAATGCGAACAACAGACTCTAAAGCATAATCCTAAAAGGATAAAGGTAAAGTTGTAAGATTAAACATATAGCGCACCATATCCAATAATGTACGATTTCTCCTTTCGGACACGCCATTTTGTTGTGGAGTATAGTGAGAAGTAAGATGCTAAAAAATTCCATTCTCACCTAGATATAAACTATTGACTTAAATATTCACCACCTCTATCAGAACGAAGAGCTTTAGTCTTCTTCCCTAATTGCAGTTATACTTCTACTTTAAACACTTTGAATGTTTCAAATACCTCATGTTTATGCTTAAATAAATAAACATAACCATAAGGGCTATAATCATTCGTAAATGTTAAGAAGTAGCTAGCACCTTTCCTTGACATATGTCTAAGTAGTCCACACACATCAGTATGTATTAGTCCAAGTAGAACAGTAGCTCTTTCAATATTGCTATTAAAAGGTTTCTTGGTTATCTTTCTAGAGATACAAGACTCACATTTATCAAATGATTCATCATTGATATTTTCCAAATGACCTTCACGTTGAAGCTTTTGTATACGAGTCTTCTCAATATGGGCAAGTCTACAATGCCAAAGATAAGAAGAGTTCTTATCAAACTTTCTTTTCTTACTCATGCTAAAGACATATTTGTTCTTGGATTCAATATCATGTATGTCTATTTCAAACACACCATTCATAGAAATTGCATTAAAATACAAAATACCATCTTTCCAAACAGAAATTCTATTATTATCAACCGTATGAATGAATCTATTATTTAACAAACAAGAAAAGGAATTAACACCCCTAACAATTGTAGGTGTATAATGACAATCATTTAAAATAAGTACTAAACCCGAAGGTAAAACTAGATTAAATATTCATATAGCTTCAACCGCTGCTTGTGCTTCATTGCCCACTTGCAGAAATTGTTCCCCATAGGATAACTTCCTTTCCAGATTAAACCTCTGCAGCGTATTACAAATGTTAATACCGCATCCCGTATCATATACCTAGGAATTTAATTTGTATGTTAAATTGAACAATTCAATCATAAATAAAGTACCTGAAGCTACAACACTCTGCTCAGACTTCTTTATTTCTCGCAATTCTTAGAGGTAAACAGGGCAATTCCTCTTTCAGTGACCACTTGCCTTGCAATGGTGACAAGTCTCATCCTTCTAAGATCTATTCTTCTTGACAAAGTTCTGCTTAGGTTTTGAATAAGTCGCAACTTATTTGCCCTTATCACCCTTGCCTTTGACTTTCTTCTTATTCGCTTGCGGTTTTGGCTTACTCACTCTACCCTTTTGTATGGTTAGTACAGAAGGCGTAGCGGTAGATGCCTTGTCTTTCAACCCCTTTTCATAGTGAATGAACATTGCATGCAAATCATTAACTGTCTTCCCCATGTAATGCATATTATAGTTTCTAACGAAATCATTGAAATCCTTGTTAATGGACCTATTGGTCAAGTTGATAGCCATATTATGATTATATGGTTGTCCTAGTGCAATGAGCTGTTCCATATAACCCCTCATCTCCAAGTAATGGGCACTTACAAACTTTCTTGGAGCTTGCTTGCAGCTATGCAAAACATATACCAAGTCATAGATCTCCACAACTTGCGGCTTCCTTAACATAGCCTTAAGCTCATCAAGCATTCGCTTAGGTGAAAATAGCTCATACTTCTGTTGAAGTGGAGGAGCCATTTTTTCCAGCATTAAGCAAGCCACCTCCGAGTGCTTATTAACATTTGCAGCGTGTTCAAGCCTTTGCGCATCAGATGCTCCTTCAGCAAGATCCTCCGAATAGGGAGTAGTCAAGATATCGATAGTACCTGATGCTCTCAAGAGAATTCTTAGCGAGCAATACCAATCAAATTAAAGTTTGGGCCAGTAAGTTCGGGACGTTCAAAGAATGCCTTGAACGCAGAACTTATAGTGTTATTTGTGGGTTGAGCCATTTCAACAGAAATAAGTTCAAATGTTAGTATTTTCGATAACAAAATACTTTCAAGAAAATAAAAATTACCCCAGTATAAAAACCATATTATTTTCCTTGAATTCTAGAACTATTTTGACATAGATCCATTACATCAGTTGATCTGCTAGTAATGAATGTACTCAAAATAGCGACTTGTCGAACAATTCAATTGACAAACAATTTTCAATTTCTAGATTTTTAAGGGATTTACATTGCCAAAAAAACGTTTTGCATTGTAAACATGTTTCATCCCTTCTGAATACATCAAGTTTCCAGATCTCACTGAGTAACTTAATTAATTCATCTAATCTGAGTAACGTAAAACCATCATACAAATTCTCATTTTACAAATGGTTTTCTCTCCAACATCACCCAAACATCTCATTTGATGACGAAGTAATTTCAAGTGTTCGTCAATTAGGAGCATTCGACTTAAATTTTAAGGGTATAAATTTTGATGTCAAAATCAATGTATGGAGAAGCATGCATACAACTCCATAACATAAGTTTAATAAAACATCTAGTAAACTTTTTCATGAGATTAAATTTCTACATAAATTATGTTGAGGTATTGGTTAAACCAATTAAAGCATTTATCCACAACTATTCATAACGTACTTTTGCTAGAACTCGGCTACACACAAAGCAATACCTTTATTCATTGTGTTTCGGATGTGAATTTGTGATAAATCACCCTTAAGGTATAATTCAATTAATAATCGTAGGTAAATACAATTTGACGCACAGGCGAGCCGGGAATTTGGTTAGCGACTAATGGCATAACACCTTCTTCCTTAACCGGGTACATGACCAGCGGTGCGGTATACCCACTTTATAGTTTGTCAAAAGGAGTAGATCGTTAGATTATTATTGCAATTCACCAATCAACTTAATCTTATGTAGTTTAAATCTCTAACAAATCATTATTTTAATATGATTTAGTCCATATTGTTTCTTTTAAAAAAACCTTGTTTACAACAATACAACAATTTTATATATAAACAAGTAAAAAAACTAAATCATAAACACATAATAACAATTTATATGTGCAAATCAAATAGCCACATGCATACGATTTATTTAATAATCATCAAATTTAGGTCTTTATATTCATATAAAAGTCTTCCCTAATTCTAGATTTATTGAATCAAATAATAATGTAGCACATAAAATCATATAAACATATAAATTTACGATATCATGAAAACATGCACGTAATCATGGATTCCCCACAAATCTTAACAATTAAATCTCTACGGATCGTAACCATACATGACATAACAATTAATCATGCAATTTAATCTAAAATTTATCCCACATGTAATTTAGGGTTTCAAAACAATTCACTTTTTTTTTTATTAAAAATTCGGTCAAAAACCCTAATTTTAAAAAAACAAAACCCTAATTTAATGAAAACCTAAAAAACATGTAGCTTTAACTCAAAACATTTATTAGTTAAAAAACATTAGATTTTCGATAATTATAACATGTTAAAACGGCTCTCGATGCCACTGAAGGTTTATTAACATCATAGCAATTATATAAAACCCTAAACGAGATCAAAGAACATATAGCGGAAGCGATTTAACAAGATCATAATAATAACATAATTATAATTAATCGAATTAGGGTTACATACCTTTACGCTAAAGCAAATCCATAAGACGAAGAACGAATCACCAATTCGGGTTTATACCGTAATACACCAAGATATAGTCTAAAGTAAGACTATATTACGATCTTGTACACACATAATACAACGAGCTAACCGTGATTCTAGCACGTGAAAATCGAGATACAACACTTGTTAATAATCTACCCAACAACCATAGAGAGGGGTTAGGACAAGATTATCAACACAATCGATCAACTAAGAAAACCAACCGAAAACCCTTCGTGGGTTATGGCTTGCGATCGACCAAAAGGAGAGGGAGAGAGAGGATTCAAGTTATGAAGATTAAGAGGGATAAGAAGGCGTATTTATAGGCCTCAAACCCATTGTAGCCCATGTAAATAAAAGGCAACTTTTGCCCCCTCCCCCCTTTGGTGCCCTAACCGACCGTAGAACACCCCTTGTGGGGTGTTCCGGAACCTTCCGTCCTTCTTCCTTTTAATCCTCTTACTATATATTATTTTAACACTCTTTAATACTTAACTATTAATTAATTAACGATCGTTAAAGTTCTATATTTATTTGCTCGGTTTAATTTAATAAATAGAAAAAATATACTTATTAAATAAATTATCTCTTTACGTATTGGGTGCAATCCCGTAATCTCGAGTTCAATCCTATCACACGACTATTAAATATAAGTCCATAAACTTACAGTAGATCTCCACAGCTTGCGGCTTTTCGAACATAGCCTTGAGCTCATCAAGCATTCGCTTAGGCGAAATAGCTCATTCTTCTTCTGAAGTGGATGAGCCATTTTTCCTAGCATTAAGCAAGCCACCTCCGAGTGCTTCTTAACATTAAAAACATGTTCAAGCCTTTGCGCTTCAGAAGCTCCTTCAGCAAGATCCTCCGAATAGGGAGTTGTCAAGATATCAATAGTACCCACTACTCTCAAGAGAATTCTTAGCGAGCGATACCAATCATTGAAGTTTGGGCCAGTAAGTTTAGGACATCAAAAAACGTTTTGAACACAAAACTTATGGTGTTATTGTATGGTTGAGCCATTTCTACAGAAATAAGTTCAAATATTGGTATTTTTGATAATAAAAATACTTTCAAGAAAATAAAATTACCCTGGTATATTAACCATAGTATTTTCCTTGAATTCTAGAACTATATTGACCTAGACCCATTACATCAGTTGATCTGCTAGTAATGAATGTACTCAACATAACGACTTGTCGAACAATTCAATTGACAAACAATTTTCAATTTCTAGTTTATTTAAGTGATTTACATTGGCAAAAAAAACGTTTTGCATTGTAAATATGTTTAAGCTCTTCTGAATGCCTTAAGTTTCCAGATCTCACTGAGTAACTTAATTAAGTCGTCTAATCTAAGTAATGTAAAACCACCATACGAATTCTCACTCTATGGAAGCTTTCTCTCCATCACAATCATCATCCAAAAATCTCATTTGATGACGTACTAATTTCAAGTGTTCGTCAGTTAGGAGCATTCGACTTAAATTTTAAGGGTATAAATTTGATGTCAAAATCATTGTATGGAGAAGCATGCATACAACTCCATAGCATAAGTTTAATAATACATTTAGTAAACTTTTCACGAGACTAAATTTCTACATAAATTATGTTGAGGTATTGGTTCAACCAATCAAATAATTTACCCACAACTATTCACAACGTACTTATGGCTAAATCACAAAGCAATAACCTTATTCATTGTGAATTCGGATGTGAAATTGTGGTAAATTAACCTTAAGGTACAATTCAAATAATAATTGTAGGTAATTTCAATTTGACGCACAAGCGAGCCGGGAATTTGGTCAGCGACTAATGGCTTAACACCTCCTTCCTTAACCGGGTACATGACCAGCGGTGCTTTATACCCACCTTATAGTTTGTCAAAAGGAGTAGACCGTCAGATTATTTTTGCAATTCACCAATCAACGTAATCTTATGTAACTTAGATCTCAAACAAATCTTAATTTTAATATGATTTAGTCAATATTATTTCTTTAAAAAAAACCCTTGTTTAAAACAATTTTAACAGTTTTAACATAAACAAGTAAAAAAACTAAATCATAAACACATAATAACAGTTTATATGTGCAATAAATAAACCAAATAGCCACATGTAGGGGTGTAATCGAGTCGAGCCGAGCTCAAGCTTAATAAGGCTTGAGTTTGGCTTGGTACAAAAATGGTAAGCTTGAGCTTGGCTTTGATAGCTTGTCAAGCTTTTACAATCCAGGCTTGAGCTTGGCTTGATAAGGCTTTATAAGGCTTGATAAAAGCTTGAGATTGGCTTGAAAAACTTGAATGTGTATAAATTTATTTTTCTTATAATAAAACTCATCAATAAACATATGTATAAAATGAAAAAACAAAAATCATTACTTAAAACAAATTCGATTTAGTTAACATTACTAAAACCAATGTACAATCTTGGTTTCAAAATGTGTTTTGCGCTCCAATACGATTAAGGTCCCAAAGGCCATTGCATGATGTGAATGCGAGCGCAATTTAAACACGTTTCGTTTAGTATTAAGAAGAGTACCAAAAATATATATACACATATTGTATTCCACCAAGTACCGAGTAAATGCATTAATTAAATTTACAAAAATAAAGAATTATTTAAAATACAAAGAGCTAAAATATAAATGTAATCAGAGTTAAAAGTCCTTCTAATATATATTATTTATTTATGAAATTAGCCTTTAAAATTAGGTTAATACTCGAATTAACAATTAGTTGCTTATATAAATTTAACTTTAAAACATATTTTTAATAGAGCTTGAAAAAGCTTGATAAGAACTCGAGCCGAGCTATCAAAAGCTTGAGCTTGAGCTTGAGCTTGAGCTTGATAATGTTTCGAGCTATTTTTTAGGCTTGAGCTTGGGCTTGAGCTTGATAAAATCTTGGCTTGATCGAGCCAAGCTCGAGCTCGAGCTCAAGTTGCTTGATAAAAGCTTGGCTTGGTTGCAGCCCTAGCCACATGTAAACGATTTATTCAATAATCATTAAATCTAGGTTTTTATATTCATATAAAAGTCTTTCCTAATTCAAGATTTATTGAATCATATAAAACAAGTAGCACATAAAATCATATAAACATACGATTTTACAATCCATGAAAACATGCACGTTAATTATGGATCCACCCTCAAGTCTTAACAAATAAATCTCTTCGGATCGTAACCTTTAATTTACATGACATAACAATTAATCATGCAATTTAATCTAAAATCCCCACATGTAATCTAGGGTTTCAAAAACAATTCTTTTTTTTATATAAAATTCGGCCAAACCCTAATTTTAAAAAACATAACCCTAATTTTTACGAAAACCTAAAAAACATGCAGTTTTAACTCAAAACAACTATTAGTTAAAAAAACTTTAGATTTTCGATAATTATAACATGTTAAAACGGCTCTGGATGCCACTGAAGGTTTATATAGTTCATAACAGTTACACAAAACCCTAAACGAGATCAAAGCACACATAGCGGAAGCGATTTAACAAGATCATAATAATAACACAATTATCATGAATCGAATTAGGGTTACATACCTTTACACTAAATCAAATCCACAAGATGAAGACTGAATCACCAATTCGGGTTTATACCGTATATAACCAAGATATAGTCTAAAGTAAGACTATATTACGATCTTGTACACACGTAATACAACGAGCTAACCGTAATTCTAGCACGTGTAAACCAAGCTATAACGCTTGTAGAAAATCTACCCAAAAAACCTAGAGAGGGGCTAGGACTAGATTTAAACTAAAACCGAGCATCAAGAAAAAACCACACCAAACCCTTTGTGGGTTGGTGTTGCGATTGGCCAAGAGAGAAGAGAGAAAGAGATTGGCCTAGTAAATCTTGTAGCCAAACAAATAAAAGGAATTTTTTTTCCTTTTCCCCTTTGTGCCCTAACCGACATTCGAACACCCCTCTAAGGGGTGTTCCAAAACCTTCCGTCCTTCTTTTTTTTAATCCTCTTTCTATATATTCTTTAACGTTCGTTAATACTTAACCCTTAATTCTTTAACGACCGTTAATGTTATATCTCAGTTTAATTTAATAAACGTAATAAATATATTTATTAAATAAATTAATAAATATAATAATAACATTTATTAAATAAATTAACTCTTTACGTATTGTGTGCAATCCCGTAATCTCGAGTTCGATCCTATCACACGACTATTAAATATAAGTCCATAAACTTTCACTAAAATCATCAACCACAATAAAAAAAATACCTAAACCCATCCCTGCTAACCACCTTGTACGGACCCCAAACATCAAGATGAATGAGTTCACCAAAAAATAAAGATTTATGATCACTTAGAGGAAGACTCTCATATTTGCTTTGCCTTATTACAAACATCACAAGGTAAATCACTATTAACATGTTTTAAGTCCAGAGAACCTTTTAACAGATTTAAAACCTGGTTAGCAGGATGACCCAACCTATCATGTTAAACATCTTTAGAAACATAACAAGTAAAAAAGCTCACAATTGCTAATAGCAGAGACACTATCAGCCTTATCAAACAGATACAAATCCAGCAAATTCACTACCAATCCCCAAGACTGTTCTCTTTTTCAAATCCTGAATATAACATTTAGTTTCATCAAAACTAACTCTCAACTTTCTATCTTTAATAAGCTTATTAAGAGACAACAAACTAACACAGTATTTAGGCACCACTAAACATCAAACAAGACAACATCGTTATTAAGTTTCAAATTCCCAACATGAGTAATTTTAGCCAATGTACCATTAGGATGACCAACAGTAAGTTTTAAATCAGAAACATCAACCAAATTAAACATATTATCAGTCTTGTTCACCATGTGTTGGTTGGCACCAAAATCAAAAATCCACCCAAAAAGATAACTAACCTCTGCAACTTTAACTTGTAAAAGTGTTGATTAAAAACACGTTACAATTAAAAAAGAACCATTTCTAATACATGTCATATTGGCTTGAGCATGTGAAAAAGAAGCATTATCATTAAGCAGATTCATTAACTTGAGCATCTGCTCATTACTTAAGGACAAAGAATTAGAACCAGACTCACTGCTACAACTCCCTTAACTCCCTCTTTAAACTCCACATTATTACTTTTAGTATTGTTAAACACACCAACAGGTTTCAAATTATGATTTCTTTTAAACCCTGAAGGATAGCCAATGATCTCAAAACACCTTTCAATAGTATGACCCTTTAAACCATAATGTTTACAAAGCAAAGAATCATAGTTCCCCTTACTAGAACTGTTATTATTACCATTAGACTAATTATCACTCACCCCAAATATCTTTCTATTATCAAATGATTTAGACACAAAAACAGAAACTTGAGCTTATCAATTTTAACAGAACTAGAAAGAATACCCCTACGAGACTCATCTCTAGAAACAATGACAAAAGCATCTTTGACTTCAGGAAAGTTTTCTCTGGTCAAGATGCTACTTCTTACAGGCTGATAAACATCATCAAGCCTCATAAGAGACCGCATCAACTTTAACAATTTACCATGATCAATTAATTCATTTCTAGCATCACAAACACAATCAAGCAATTTAGTCAAAATATCAAACTCTCTCTAATAAGAATTCAACTTATGATTATACTCAAAAACAGGCAAACCACCTTGTTTAAAAGAATTAATTCTTTGAAGCAAGTTAAACACAATAGACCCATCAATTCTATCATAAGTCTCCCTAAGTTCAGCCAACACAATAGCAACATTATCAGAAAAAACATGCCCAAGATACACATCTTGAGTTAAAAAAAGAAAGAATACAGTTAAGCACAACATCATTACACTTATCCCATTGAGTAAGAAATGAGGGACTAGCAACATAAGTCTCTCTATTACAACTACCATCAACAATACCCACCCAACTTACCCTTAATTTACAAGGCAAATTTCATAGCATAAGCCCGAACTCTATAATTTTCCACACCAGAAAACTTAACAGACACAATAGAAGTGCAATTAGAATCATTATGATGCAAATGAAGAGGATTACTTTGATCTAAAGCATTAATAAGAATAGCCATGATAAAACAAGCAGAAAAAACCAAACCAAGCAAAAAGACAATCAAACAACCAAGAAACTAGAAACAACCACCTAACAGACAAACAAAACCAATAAACTAACAAATAATGCAGATAAACATAAACCTAACAAACAATAAAAACCAAACAAAACAAGAATAACCACCTACAAAAAAAAACAAGAAATACCAAACAACCAATAAAAATAAGAAATACCAAACAACCAATAAAAACAAGAATTAAGAATCAAATCACACCTAAGCTCCTCAAAACTTACCAACGAGAATGAGATTGACCATAGCAGGTATCCAAACCACTCAAATGGTGACAGTTCAATATGTTAATCAGCACGTTTGCTCCTCGTTGACCAAGAATGATTCACTTTAGGGAAAAAAAAGACTTACAGAGCAATACAAGCAACGTAATATACCAAGATCAACAATCAATGATCCCAATTAACCATAGATCGACTAGATCAAGAAGCCCTAAAAAAATGTAAATTAGGATTCCTTTAAATTGACCCCCAGAAACAATCAACAACCACGTTAATCGATGATTAACGAACCAAAAAATCACATAGAACCTCCAATTAACTAAAACCCCCAAAAAATAAGGTTTCAAGATAAAACCATAATAATGAAAATCAGCACCAATCAAGCTCCAAGAATCAACCTAGGACCCTGATACCATATAAAACTAAAATAAAAACCAACCAGATCAATAATGAATCACACAACCAACCACCCTTTTGTGATTATCTTTTATTATAACAATATACACAAATGGATGAGTCCCTAACATAGGTGCTCACTAGACAGATATAATCGGAAATCAAGATAGTCCCCACCAGGTGGATTCTATCAAACTATACAATTACGCATACCTACAAACCCAAATAACAAACTGAACTAGATCAAGATGATCTAAACTAAAACTAGATGAAACCCTAAACGAGAAAGAAAGAGATCGCAATGTGTGTGTGTGTAAAATAATTGAGATGAATGAGCAGATTTACCATAACTCCAACTTATATACTCAGTATTTTCACTTTAGTCCCCTACATAATACAAAACAACAAAAAACAACACAACACAAAATATACACAATAATATTTACAAATAAACCCTTTAACTTACAAGCTTGTGTCACAAAGTTACTTATAACTTTTAACAATAGCATTGTAATCAATTCATCAATAAAAGATCGAGTCTTCCTTCTTTTTTTTGCTTAAAAAAACAGTTAGTGCGCACTAAACGCTATTTTTGTCCAACACATCCTAACCGAGTGATAACTAGACACACAAAACGTTTATCAAACAAGCTACAAATGTAAACTCATTTACAAACTAAAACTAGTATACACCTTATTTTGATTTTCATGTTGACTTTTATTAAAAAAATTATATCATACATGAGGTTATTTGTGAAAATTTTCAATCAAATAATTATCTATTCAATTTTTTTAGAAAGGCAATATATAAAATAGATTGTGATGCATACTTTGTGACATAGATATATTTTTTCTTTACAAAATGTTTGTATCTCAATGATGATATCTCAAGTTGTTTGAATATTTTTTTAACTAAGTGATTGTAGATTCAATTTTTACCTAACACATATGAGATAGTTGTGATACATACTTTGTGACATTTTATACCATTAACAGAAAAGTATAAATTATTAAGAAGACATCTAATTTGCAAAATTTTCCTTTAGTGCACACTTAACTTTTTATTCACTAGTTTAATTATAATACTTGCTAATATTTTTTTTGTAGGCATCATTATAAGTAAGGTTTGACGTGTCATTAGTTTCAAATGTCACGTATTAACATGATTGAGTGTACGTCTAACTTTACTCATAACAATGCATATGATATGATTGATTAAGAAGTTTTTGTTTATCATAGCAAGGTTGAATAAGACGGTTATCATCTTTACCTCTAGAGACGGAAGTTAACAGTTTAATTTTACTTCTTATAAGGCCTAAGGTTATTTTTTACTTTTAGTTAAATCGAAAGCTACATCTCTACAAACCCTAAAGGAAACCCTAAACCAAGTCTTTGGGTATTTTTAATCAAGTATTTATGTGCACTTAGATTAGCTATTTTGATTTTGTCCATGATTTTATTCAATAACTCAGGGTAGGAAGCTTTTGAGGCTGCCTAGAATAAAGCTCTGAACTGAACACCATTAAATTGCTTACGGAATCCCTCGTAAATGTGTCTTGCACAATGACGGTGTTCGACGTATGGCATTACATCTTTGTATGCTTCAATAATTCCCTAAATTCAAAAATAGAAAAGTTATAAATTTAGATCAATACTTCAAAATATCATTAGTAATAAAGTGTTCAATAAGAAGTGTTATATACCTTGTGTTGATCAAACATCAAAGTTAAACCATTTCCCGTCGACAAATCCAGATCCTCACCTAACAACTATAGAAACCAACTCCAGTTGTCTTTGTTTTCTACATTCACAACAACCCATGCTACTAGGAAAATATGATTATTTTCGTTTCTCCCAATGGCAGTTAAAATCTCACCAACATTAGGCTTCTTTAAAAAACAACCATCCAAAGCGATTATTCTTCTACAACCTAACTTCCATCCTTCCTTTAACCCATTAAAACAAACATAAAACCTATCGAAATAAATTTTATTATCTAGATTGACTATAACGCCT
Organism: Glebionis coronaria; assembly: GCA_025667525.1. Classification (NCBI taxonomy): domain Eukaryota; kingdom Viridiplantae; phylum Streptophyta; class Magnoliopsida; order Asterales; family Asteraceae; genus Glebionis; species Glebionis coronaria. The sequence goes on along the minus strand of JANFOE010000322.1, from coordinate 909,735 downwards.
ATTTTAACAGTTGTGCCATCTTTGGATTCTAATATGACCTTAGCATAAGCTTTAAGTAAAGCATAGACTCGTTCAAATCCCATCTTTTTTGAATATCTACATTGATGTGGGCTGACAATACACTTATATTTTTTCATTATCATATAGGCAATTTTCAAGCAATTTAATTTCAGGGTTTTGCCTAATCTTTGAACCAAGTTCTTACCAATCAATCATTGACACAATCTGGAAAGATGTCTCAATAACCATTAAGTTACCATAGCATCTCCATCGATATGTGTTATCGTTACATTTAGCATCTGTGGGATACTTACTAAAGCTTCTTTGTTTACCATTTGATGGATTTTTGTGTACTTGTGTCCTTTGTCCACACTTTGCGATTAACATGTTTTTTTTCACTTATGTAAATCCATAGTGAAAAAACATTTGCTAATGCATAATATGCAAGACATTCTTTTAGTTGTTCAAAATCTACATACTTTTCACCAACTGTACAATAAATAAGATCATTAGGCTAATCTAAAAATAGTTTACAAGTGTACAGTAAAAAAGAACATTAGGCATTTGAAAATACATTTGGTTTCTTCATCCGCCAATCCTCATCATGCATAGGATACTTTTCAACCTTGCCATCCACTAACTGGAATAGATCTGTTGTTCCACAACCATCACCCCTTAATTTCCATAGTAATTCATCTATAAATTCCTTATGTTCTATAATAGTTTAAGTATCACCTATATCATATAACCACTTTGATCTTGAAACCGCCTACTTGTGTTGTTATCGGGGTGTTTTTTGGAAGGGTTTTAGCTTCCGATTTTCGTTTCCTAAGTTGTATAACATCATTTTCCCCGTCACTAAGATAATCAACAGACCTATCAAAATAATCACTTTCACTATCAGAATACATGATGTAATCCATACCGGCATGATTACGGTTGTCAGCCCCAACGTTACTCTCAGATTCACTTTCACTATCATCCATCGATAATGACTGAATATCATTCTCTTCAATTACTATCCCATTACTCATTGGTCGAGATTTTCTTGTATTCTTTGGGTTTTCTTCTTTAATCACTATTATTTTACCCTTATCAAGTATATTTCCTACTCTAACCTCCTCATAAAGATTAGCATCTTCAACATAAACCACATCAACACCATCATATACCACTGCATTTTCTACAACGACCTATTTTTCACCACCCACATGAACACCTGCAATACCATCACCCGTAATACTATCCTTATTAACTCTTACACTAAATCATTACATATTAGAGCTGCCACCCTTTATTAAAAAACCCCCTAAAATATAAAAAAAAACCTAGATTTTAAAAATCAAGCATAATTAATTTTCGTGGTTATATAGTGAAAAGGACATATTATATACCATACCTTTTACAATCCTTTGAAATTAGCAACTAATTTGAAAGCTATCAATAAGAACAAATTTAGGGTCTAGTTGAATCATGATAACTAAAAGTGAGTGATGAAAATGACAAGGAAAGGGTAAGTGAAGTCTTAAAATAATATTGTACTCTATTTAAAGTAAAGGTGGATGGTGTTGACTTGTGTAGGAGTGTGTTTTTGGCTGACGTGGATCTAAAAGATGAATAAGTAACCTGTTAATGGATAGGCCTCTCAAAGAGTACACAAAATAGACAAAATTCAAAAGTTGGCTATATGGAGTGTGTTTTTTGCAGACGTGTATTTAAGAGATGAATAGTAACATGTTAATGGATAGGCCGCTCAAAGAGTACACAAAAGAGACAAAATTCAAAAGTTGGCTACATGAATTTGCAAAACAAATAGTAGGCTACATACATCTACAAAAAGTGACAAGTTAGATACATTTTGAAGTAATTATCCCTAAAACATATAAGATAGATTGTGATGCATACTACATAGTTTATACCAATTATTTTAATTTTGATTTTTAACAAAATGTTTGTATCTCAATGATATTTCAAGTTGTTTGAGAATTTTTTCATTAAATGATTATAGATTAAATTTTTACCTAACACATATGAGATATATTGTGATACATACTTTGTAACATTTTGTACCACTAACAAAAAGGTATAAATGATAAAAAACATCAAGTTCGTAAAATTTTCCTTTAGTGCACGCTTAACTTTTTATTCACCAACTTAATTATCAAACTTTCTAATCATTCCGATTGCACGCATCCTTTGAGTAAAGTTCAACGTGTCACTTATTGACATGTTTCAAAGTCCACATCGAACATTACTCATAATAATGCGTACAATATGAATGATTAACACGTTTGACAAATTTTTTTTATTATAGCAACATCATATCAATTTTTTTTATCACTCTTGCCTATAAAGACGCAAGTCACCGATTTGATCCTTACTTTTTGCAAAACCATATGTCATTTTCTACCTTTAGTAAAACCAGAAGTTATCTCTCTACCTTTGGTACTATTTACGCCTCAACCTACCTATATATCATTTTACACAATCTTAAAACTATGTTATCTTACTTTATTACATAAAGAAAAAATGATATACATTATACATAGGGGGTGTTTGGTTAAGCTTCTATGATGGGCTTATAAGCTTATTAGCTTATATGTGTTAAATAAGCCGAAACAAGTGTTTGGTTAAGCTTATATAACTTGGCTTATAAGCTTATATAAGGGGGTTTTGGTAAGCCAAAACTTTGAGGCTTTTATATGAAGGTGTAGGCTTATATATGAATATTATATTAAAAGACTTTTATACCCTCATTTAATTCATTACACCTATTTTATTTCTATGTATTTTTTAGTCATTCTACCTTATTAGTTATAAAAGCTAAACCAAACACTTATTAAATGATTATGAGCTCATTATATACAAGCCATAAATGACTTATATAATATAAGCCTAGCCTCAATTCATAAGCTTAACCAAACACCCTCATAACCAGGCAAACAATTTGGGCTATTCCATAACTTGGATAACATTTAACCCAACAAAATGAAAAGCCCATATCCATTGACCCAATAGCATCTAGGGTTAGATAAATAACCATCCCATCCCCTCTTTCTCATTCATCCCATCTCCACACACTGGCGGCTGGCTGTGTTTGACACTCATCTCAAAACACACACAAGAAGTAACCAAAACCCAACACTCTCCGTTCACCATGAGGGCCAAGGTATCTTTCATCAATAGATCTGTTTACACTTTTAATGTTTTGTTAGATTTAATAATGTTTTTTTTTTCTAATACTAATGATAAATATGTTTTTGTGATGAACAGTGGAAGAAGAAGAGAATGAGGAGGTTGAAGAGGAAGCGCCGAAAGATGAGACAAAGATCCAAGTAGAAGAAGATCAAGTCTCGTTATCATCGGTGTTTGTTTTAAGGAATCTTTTTCGTTAGTTTTATGTCTTTTGGTTTATGTTTATTATGTTTAAGGTTGTCGTAATCAGTACTGTTTAGCTGAATTATGGTTTGTTATGGATTATTATGGGATTTTGTTGAAATGAGTTTGGTTTTTATCTTCTTATATTTATCCTTTTATGTTCAGTTTTGTGATTTGTGTGATTGGTTTTATGAGGTGTTTGTTTTGGCTTATTTACGGGCTTATGAGCTTATTGGGTTTAGGCTTATATTTCTGAAGCCTCGATTTTCTCGCTTATTTTAAGACTTATGTGCTTATATAAGCTGGAATATTGGGCCTTATGAAATATAAGGCGATATCAAATAATCTTGTAAGCTCATATATAAGCGGAAACAAACACTCCCTTAGGTTAACTGGATTTTGTTGAAATGAGTTTGGCTTTTATCTTCTTATTATTATCCTGTTATGTTCATTTGCGTGATTGGTTTTATGAGGTGTTTGTTTCGGCTTATTTACGGGCTTATGAGCTTATTTGATTTTGGCTTATGTTTCTTAAGCCTTGATTTTCTTGCTTATTTATAAGACTTGTGGGCTTATATAAGCTGGAAAATTTGGGCTTATTAAAGAAAAGCGGAGATCAAATAAGCTCATAAGCCTGTATATAAGCTGAAACGAACACTCTCTTAGCTTTATGTTATATACTTGATGTTAAGATTCCTTAGCCTAACAAGGTTGTTTGTGTTTGATGATATGGAAGTACCTTTTAATGGTATTGTTGTGGAATCTCATTTTGAATGAAAATGATGTTTAAGGAATGGTGGGAGTCTGTAATGGCATCTAACCTCTTAGAAGTGAGGTGTAACTGTGTGGTAGGTTGATGTTTGGTTTCATAAAACTAAGTCGGCTATGTTACATGCGATACTTTAAAGTTGGTTGTTTGAATCTGTAACGGCTTTGATGTGTGGATGTGTTTGTATGCTATGAACATCTTGTAGAAAGGTTGCAGAAACATTTCATGTTGTAGGAGAGTATGTTTGTCACTAGGGAGTTTAGAACTTTGTATTTGGAAAGTTGAATGAGGTTTATGGAGATGTTGATTGAATTTGCTGGAAACAACTGGCCGATGGTTTGTGTATCTGTTAGGGAAATTAGTTGACTGGTCTTGGGAGGGGCTTGGCTTATATACTGGCCTATGAGCTTATTTGATTTTGGCTTATGAGCTTATTTGATTTTGGCTTATATTTCTTACGCCCCAATTTTCTAGCTTATTTTTTAGACTTATGGACTTATTATATGTTTCCCACAAGTATCTAAATAAGCTGGAAAGTTGGGGCTTATGAAATGTAACCTGTGATCAATCAAGCTCATAAGCTCATATATAAGCTGAAACGAACACTCTCTTAGCTTTTATGTTATATACTTGATGTTAAGTTTTCTTGGTGCAAAAAGATTGTTTTGCGTATTATGATATGTCAGTATCTTGTAATGGTATTGTTGCTGAATCATTCGAATAGAAATGAGGTTTAAGGTGTGGTCTGAATATATATTGGCTTAACGACTTAGAAATGGGGTGTTACTAACTTACTATAGGTATGTTGATGTTTGGTTAAATAGTACTAAGTTGGCTAAAGTTTCATGCGATACTTTGTAGTTGTTTGAACTTATCTGCTTAGATGTCTGGATGCGTTTGTATGCTATGAACATATTGTAGAAAGGTTGCAGAAACATTTAATGTTGTAGGAGAATATGTTTGTTTACTAGGAAGTTTAAAATTTTGTATTTGGGAACTGAAATGAGGTTATATGAAGATGTTGATTGAATTTGCTGGAAAGAACTTGCAGATGGTGTGTACATCTGTTGGGAAATTAGTTCACTGGCTTTTACCCTACTCTTGGGTGGGACTTGGGTAATATAAGGGTTTATGTGCTTATTTGATTCTGGCTTATATTTCTTAAGCCCTGATTTTCTCTTATTCTGAGACTTGCTGGCTTATATATGTTTCCGACTAGTCTTTAAATAAGCTGTAAAATTGGGGCTTATGGAATATAAACTGAGATCAAATAAGCTTATAAGCCCATATATAAGCTGTAACAAACACTCTTTTAGCTTTAATGTTATATACTTGATGTTAAGATGGTGCGTGTATCTGTTGGGAAATTAGTTGACTGTCTTTTACCGACTCGGCTTATATACGGGTTTATGAGCTTATTTGATTTTTTCTTATATTTCATAAGCCCCGATTTTCTTGCTTATTTTAAGACTAGTTGGCTTATATATGTTTCCAACAAGTCTGTAAATAAGCTGGAAAATTGGGGCTTATTGAATATAAGCTGAGATCAAATAAGCTCATAAGCCCGTATATAAACCGAAACGAACACTCCCTTAGCTTTATGTTACATACTTGATGTTAAGATTTCTTTGTGTAACAAGATTGTTTGCATATGGTGATGATATGGCAGTGTCTTGTAATGGCGTTTATTGGTGAGTCCTAATTGAAATGAGGTTTAAGTAATGGTTGGAAACGGTTAGTTTTTTTTGTGTCTAATGGTTTAGAAATGAGGTTTAAGTAATGGTTGGAAACGGGTTGGTTGTTTGAATCTGTAACGGCTTAGATGTGTGGATGTGTTTGTATGCTATGAACATCTTGTAGATAGGTTGCAGAAACATTTCATGTTGTGGGATAGTATGCTTGTTTATTAGGAAGTTTAGAATTTTTTATTTGGAAAGTGGAAGGAGGTTTATAGAGATGTTGATTGAATTTGCTGGAAAGAACTGGCGGATGGTTTGTGTATCTGTTGGGATATTAGTTGACTGGTTTTTACCCTGCTCTTGGGAGGGACTCGGCTTATATACTGGTCTATAGGTTTATTTGATTTTGGCTTATATTTCTTAAGCCCTAATTTTCTAGCTTATTTTTAAGACTTATGGGTTTATATGTTTCCCACAAGTATCTAAATAAGCTGGAAAGTTGGGGCTTATGAAATAATAACCAGAGATCAATCAAGCTCATAAGCCCGTGTATTTGCTGAAACGAACACTCTCTTAGCTATATGTTATATACTTGATGTTAAGATTCCTTAGGGTAACAAGATTGTTTGCGTATGATGGTATGTCAGTATCTTGTAATGGCATTGTTGCGGAATCCTTTGAATAGGAATGAGGTTTAAGTTGTGGTTGGAATATATATTGGATTAGATGTTTTGGAATACGTGGCTGCGTTATATAGAACTGAGTCGGCTAAAGTTCCACGCGATACTTTGTAGTTGTTGTTTGAATCTGTAACGGCTTAGATCTGTGGATGCGTTTGAATGCTATGCACATCTTGTAGAAAGGTTGCAGAAACATTATATGTTGTAGGAGAATATGTTTGTTTACTAGGAAGTTAGGATTTTTTATTTCGGAGGGAAACCATGTTTTTGGAGATGTTGATTGAATTTGCTGGAAAGAACTGATGGTGTGTATATCTGTTGGGAAATTAGTTGACTGGTTTTACCCTACCCTTTGGAGAACATTGCGCTCAGCCTAACTTGTTTTTGGTAATAAATTTACATCTAATGATAACATGTCATCAAAATTATAAAGTTAGCGAGTAAGTACAATGCTGTTTAGCTTGCATCAAGGTTACAATGCACCTCATCGGCTTATCCTGTGTAATTGTGCAATCTGCTTTCTGTTTCTTGTCACATGCGTCAGTAGTTGTGTTGCATTATTTTTGGTTTGAAGGTTTCACTGCTCGTCAGTCATATTCATCCTTTGGTTGTCTTGCGTTACTTCATCTTGGATGATGTGTAGTTGGTTGATCATTTATCAATTACTTCCAGTTGGTTCTTCTCTACACTTTTACCTTCAATTAATTTCTACACTGGTCGTTTATGTGTTTGCCGTTTTCTTTCACAGAACCCCAGTCTTCTATTTATATAGGAAACACATAACCATATTATCTACATAACCATTTGTGCTTTTCCAACAATACACATATATTGATATATACAAATGAAAAGTTTAATAAAATATCAAACACAAAAGGTATGAACAGTTATGGGATTTCCGACATGAAAGAAGCTTTTGAGCTTTTTGACTGACTAATTGGATGGAAGATCCACGATCAAAACGGCTAACTTTTTGGTGTTTGGATGGGTTTGAGGGAAACATGTGTGAATCTAGCCGGGGTTTGTTGTTCAAATGAATTTCGATATAATATTGTATAAAATGTTGCACAGATGTATGAAATGACAAGTACAAGAGATTATTCAATTTCAAATTTGTTTTGGTTCTCGTCCAAGAGATCATGGAACGTAAAGTCAAGTACAGTCACATGATCAATTAGGCACGACGCATTCTAAGTTTGACAAATTCCAAGTAAAGAAACAGTGACCCAAAAAGTAGGGGTGTTCAAAAAAAAACCGAGAAACCGCCGAACCGAGCCGAACCGCTCAATCCGAAACCGAAAAAACCCGAAACCGAAAATACCGAAACCGAAAAAAACCGAAACCGAAAAAACCCGCTTATAACGGTTCGGTTACGGTTTTCATTTTTAGATATCCGTGGTTAACCGAACCGAACCGCACATATTATACTTGAAATTTTTTAACTAAATATTCAAATTATAGTACATGTATTAATTGTATTAGTACCCTACTTTTATTATACATGAAATTTTTTAACTAAATATTCTAATTATAGTACATGTATTAAACATGTATGTGTAAATTTAATTAATGTGATTGTAGTTTATAAATATCGAATAAATATTTTTTAGTTAATATGTTATTTTCGAATATTCTAATGCACTTTTTTTATAACAAAATAATTTTTATATGATTTTTATCTATTTAATGTCGTTGAATTATACGAAAACGATATTCTATGTTGTAAACCATATTATTATTTATAAACTAAAACTTTATGAAACTTATTTAATGGTTAACCGTGACCCGAACCGTGGGTAACCGCTCATTTCGGGTAACCGTATGTCCGGTTAACCGCCTTGTACGGTTCGGTTACGGATAGTAAATTTAACCAACCGAACCGCGATGGATAGTCAAAATCGTCTAACTAACCGAACCGAACTGACCCGTGAACACCCCTACCAAAAAACTTATGTTCACATCCAACATCGCTACAAGAAGAAACTTTTCACTTGTTTATATAAACCATCTGGAAAAACAACATTCGCCGAGCTCAGTGACGAGAGCTTGTTACTCAAGTGTTGGCATTAAAATTAGTTGGACTATGATGGAGCTGGGTTTGGTTGGGTCAGCCGTTCTTCTCCATTGCATAATCTCGAGAGACCACCAGGTGGCGCTCGCCCGAAGCGACGTCTCGGGACAGAGTCCCTGGTTCTTAGAGTAGATGGCTAAGTCATCTAGGCTAGTCTCACAGAGCTGCCGATACGACGGTATACTTGTATACTCACTCTCGGCATTCGAAGGACAACAACGAACCAACTTGGTTCCCTCTAACGGACTTTACTTTTTTTTTATTTGAATTACTCTCTGATTAGATTCAATAACAATGCAGCACTATCTTCTGCAAACTGATTTTTATTTTATTTTATTTGAATTACTCTCTGATTAGATTCAATAACAATGCAGCACTATCTTCTGCAAACTGATTTAAACTGCGATCGAATTTACCTCCATATAACAACAACCAATTTCGATTCGAAGATAAAATTAGAACCAACTACCATCTCATAAATATAAACTCAAAGCCTTAACTCATAACATGTTAATAATCTAAATAAAGTTTTGAACCTTTTTTCCATAATCCAAACTTGCGGAAAGTAACACAAAATCTACTCAGTCGCTCTCTTGGGTCAAAACAGGCCTAAAAGACAACCCATCCTTAGCAATCAACTCATCAATGTAACTCCTGACCTCTTTTGCAATCATCTTTCTCATCACATCCGCAAGACACGTGTCGTCAATCTCCACCGTCCCCTTTTCCACGTCATCGCCTTTCTTCCCATCTCCAGGTGGCAACAACGTCAAAGCCGTCATCCCATGATCACAGCTGCTGACGTCACTCACATTCACACTCACACACCTCCTCTTCTTCTCATTACCCTCATTATCTTCATCAGACTGAGTCGACTCACTCTCAGAACACCGAGTCAACCCGCCACATGTCAATTCACGTCTCCTGAGAGTCGAGTTCCAGTGGTTCTTAATCGCGTTATCCGTACGACCAGGCAAGAGCTTGGAGATAACAGACCACTTGTTACCATGAACAACGTGTGCACGGAGGATGACGTCATCTTCTTCAGGACTAAAAGGACGGTGTTCGACTTTGGGGCTGAGCTGGTTACACCAACGGAGACGACATGACTTGCCTGATCTTCCGGGTATACTTGACCCAATCACCGACCAGTTTCGCGCACCTAGAAGAAAAGAAAAACAAACTATCAAACAAAATAAAGACATTATTTGAATGATTCATGAATGAAAGGGAGCTTATTTAATTTCGACTTAAGCTTCAGTTTTATTGGCTTATTTGGAGACTTATTATATAAGGTTATGATGCCGTACTAAACTTATATAAGCCCAAAAGTTTCAAAATGAGCCGGAAAATTGGGGGTTATAAAATACAAGCCGGAATCAAATAAGCTCACAAGACAACATATAAGCCGAAATAAAATACAAGCCAGAACATGAGAGTATATGTGTTACAAGAGCATAAAGTTTCGCGCACCTTGTGTTTCCACCAATTTAATCAGCTTAGCGTCTTCTTCAGGGGTCCACGAGCCTCTCTTGAGTAAACAATCGTCGTTTGATGACGTCATTGTTTGTGTTTTGGGTCAGGGTCTGTGAAATGGAAATGTGGAAGATGTGAAATGGTGGTTATAAGGAAGGTGGGAAGTTAGGTTTAACAGTTTTTGGGATGGAATGAGGGTGAGTGGTTGGTTTGTTGGAATCATAAACTGCTCGTGCAAAGTTTTTGGTTTTCTAACAAATTTGTAACAACCTTAGAGCATCTACAATAGACAATTTTTCCAAAAGTTTTGTACTATTTAAAAAGTCATTTAAAGACTGCATTGCAAGAATAGGTTTTTACAAAACTTTTTAAGAGACTTGTAAAACTACAAGTGTTTGACAACATTTTTAACAAGTTATTGCCATTAAATTGTCTAAGCATTCATTGTAACATAAAAAGATGATTAAAAAAACTATACATTAAAAGCATCAAATCTTGAATGACTTGATTACATTGTGGATGCTCTTACTTGTTCAGTTACAACCTTTTTTTTAATAACTATTTTCTTAAATTTAGGTAGTGTAACCGTTGAATTAATTTCTTTTACCATCTTCTGTTTTAATTCATTTTTTTTCTTTTGGTGTCAAATGTTTGTGTTTCTTTTAATATAGTAGTACTACGTATATTATATTTCCTGGTTTATAACATTCATAACAATTATATAATAACAAAGATTAAAACACGTTATATCGGAAGTGATTTAACAAGATTATTAATAAGACAATTATAATTAATCGATTAGAGTTACATATCTTTATCCTAGCAAAGATCCACAAGATCACCGACGAATCATTAATTAGGGTTTGTGAAGAATAATACCAAGATATAGTTTAAAGCAAAACTATATTACGCTCTTTTACACACGTAATGCAACGGGCTAACCGTGAGTCTAGCACTTGCAAACCGGAACTTCAACACTTGTGGAATTTTAGCAAAATCGAAAACCAAAGAACCCTAAGGTAAGTTTGGTTCGGCGATTGCAAGAGGAGAGAAGGGAAGGAGTGGGGAAAAATTATGAGGCTTATGGGTGTTTATATAGGCTTGGCAAAACTTGATTTCCAAGTAACACTCAAATTAGGAAACAAAAAGTTTCCCTTTGCCCCCCCCTTCCTCTAGCCGACGATCGACAACACCCAAAGGGGTGTTTCCGGAACTTTCCGTTTTCCTTTTTCTTCTATAAAATTCCATAACGTTCGTTTAACTTAACTCTAAATTTATTTAACGATCGTTTAGTTAAGTTCGGTTTGATTTAAATATATATAAAATATATTTAATAAATAAAATTAACCCTTTACGTATTGTGTGCAATCCCGTAATCCCGAGTTCGATCCTACCACACTTCTATTAATTTTAAGTCCATAAACTTTCAGCTCCCACTTGGACAAAATTGAATATCGTGATTACATTGACTAGCGTCTAGTTACACTAGCAATGTCACTAGTACAACTCGAGTAAGGTCTCCTGGAAAAACCTTTTACATAATTCATCATTTATTATTATCATTTCATTTCAAATACAACGTTAATAGGATATGGATCTCAGTCATTCCTTCATTAACCATTATGTTTCTCGTTTACAGATATAGCAAGATTACCAAAACACATTTGGGTGTGGTCACACAAACATCTTACTACTCCCCGAGGGGCCCAACTGTATTATACTTCAATATAATTTGAAGGAAACAAATCCCATTTTGACTACAATCGAAACTTACGAATTTTGCAACACTTCTGAAAATAACTCTTATAGATACCAATTACGTTTAGCGTTAGGTTATCTCACAGAGATGCACTACATTCTGTTCAGTTTCCTGATATCTCAGGTCTAAGGATAACTATTTACGATTTACTTAAGACGAAGATCCATAAAGTAAAATCATATAGTTATGATAAGTCCAATTTTTGATCCATCAAATATCATCCAAAATTGACCAATATACTTTCAAGTATACTCTGTCACTATTTTGAATTGTTTTAGTTTAATAATACTCCCATATTATTAATTAACAACAGACATTTAGAACATAGCAATTATTCATGGATTAAAACATGTAAAATATGATACAAAATCAAATAACAGAAAATAAACGAAACTCTATCTTTATTTCATCAGTTCAATAATGTCTTAACATCCTTTATCCAAAATACTAATCACAGATTTATTGCATGACTTCGCTAGCTAGTTGCAGCCCAATCGCCTTGGCATGCTTAACTACCTTTGGTTTAGACAAAGCCTTAGTAAAAGGATCAGCTACGTTATCATTTGTGTGAACTTTTATTAATTTTATTTCTCGAGCTTCAACTTGTTCTCGAACGTAGTGATATCTACGTTTAAAGTGTCTGGCGCCTTTCATGACTCCAGGGTCATTGGCAAATATTATTGCAGCATAATTATTCCAATACATATCTATTAGGTTTCTATTGCAAGCATCATCCCAAGATCTCCAATAAAACTTCCTAATCCAAACCACATTTAGTTATCTGTATGGCTACCCTCTGAATACCAAAACATTTCTTTTCGTATTCCTCAAATACTACAGAAAATGTTAAACAACAACCCAATGGAGCTACCCTGGATTCTATTGGTATCTACTGACCAAGTTCTGAGCAAACGCCACATCAGGCCTTGTGCATCTTACAACATACATAATAGATCCTACAGCCGAAGCATAAAGCACCTTCTGCATGTAAGCCACCTCTTCGGGTGTTGATGCATCTAACTTATGACTTAATTCATGCTTAACTTCCATAGGTTGAAAACCTTTCTTGGAATTATGCATGCTATACTTCTTCAATATCTTATCAATATAAGCATCTTGACTTAGACCAATTAACCATCTTTTCCTATCTCGATAGATTTTAATTCCCAGAATATATGCAGCATCTCCCAAATCCTTCATAGAAAAATATTTACCAAGATAATCCTTAACTTCCTTAAGTCTTGGAATGTTACTTCCCATGATTAATATGTCATCGACATATAAAATTAGAAACACTACATCACTCCCACTAGCTTTGCGATATACACATGGCTCATCTCGATTTTGAATAAATCCGAACTTTTTGATTTCTTCATCAAACCGTTTATTCCATTGACGTAATGCTTGCTTCAAACCATAAATAGATATTTGAAGTTTGCACACGCGTTTTGGATATTTAGGATCAACGCACCTTCTGGTTGTTGCATATAGATGTCTTCATCTAAGCGACCGTTCAAGAAGGCAGCTTTAACCACCATTTGCCATATCTCATAGTCATAGTATGCTGCTATAGCTATGAGAATCCTAATAGCTCGCAAGTCTGCTACAGGAGTAAATGTCTCCTCGTAGTCTATGACAAAAGTTTGAGTGAAACCTTTAGCTACTAAACGTGCTTTATAGGATTGTACTTCACCATCCATGTCGGTTTTCTTCTTGTAAATCCATTTATTTTTCACTACTTTAGCATTTTTAGGTGTATCAACAAGAATCCAAACATCATTGATTTTCATGGATTTCATTTCCTTATTCATTGCAACTATCCATTTTGACTTTTCTGGATCAAGCATTGCGGATAGATAGTTAGCAGGTTCACCAAGACCCCCTACCTCATCCTCATCATCCTCTATGTTAAGACATAGTTTGCTTGGCGCACGTACGGTTCTTTTAGACCTACGTGGAGGAATTAATTCCGGTGGAGCTCCCAGACTTTCTGGCTCTATTGGAATTTCTTCGCTAGTATTTTCAGAAGGCAATGTATCTTCTTGAATTTCTTTAAGGTCATAATTTCCCCCACTGAATTCTTGATTTACAAGATCATTTTCAAGGAAGTCTCCATACCTAGCCACAACAACTTTGTTCTCAGGCGGATAATAAAAGTAGTAACCCATAGTTTCCTTAGGGTAACCTACAGAGATACATTTTACAGAGCGTTGTTGGAGTTTATCTCCAGAGTCACGTTTCACATACGCCTCATAACCCCAAATCTTTAAATAAGACAAATATGGCCTTTTGCCATGCCATAGTTCATATGGTGTCTTATCAACCTTCTTTCTGAGAACCATATTCAGAATACGAACATCAGATTTTAAAGCATAATCCTAAAAGGATAAAGGTAAAGTTGTAAGATTAAACATAGATCGCACCATATCTAATAATGCACGATTTCTCCTTCCTTTCGGATACACCATTTTGTTGTGGAGAATATGGAGAAGTAAGTTTCTGAACAATTCTATTCTCACGTTCCTAGAACATGGCTAAAGCACAAAGCAATAACTTTATTTATTGTGTTTCAGATGTGAATTTGCGGTTAAATCAACCTTAAGAAATTATGTAAATAATAACCGTAGGTAATTCCAACTTTGACGCACAGGCAAGCCGGGAATTTGGTCAGCGCTGAAGCATAACACCTCCCTCCTTAACCGAGTACATGACCAGCGGTGCGTTATATCTACTTTATAGTTTGTCAAAATTGAGTAGGCCGTTAAGTTATTATTGCAATTCCAATCAACGCAAATCATATGTAAATTAGATCTTAAAACAATTCATTAATTTTTATATGATTTAGTTCATATTAATTTTCTTGGAAAAAATTACCCTTGTTTACAACATACAATTAATATAAAACGTATGAAAGCAAGTAGGTACAAAAAAAAATTAAATCAAATAGACACATGCATAACAATTTATTCAAAGAACATAAAATCTAAGGTTTTTATAAACATACACTACAACAATAATGAGTTTAGGGTCGCCCTTTTTCTAGGGTCGACTTAGTCGTCCCTAGATTAAGGGGGCCCCCACCAGTTTTACAAGAAAAACAAAGTCAAAATAGCTGTGGGGACAAAGAGGGGACCACACAACCTAGGGACAACTAAGTCGTCCCTAGGTGAAACAATATATCTTTTATCCCTTTTAATTGTATAGAATTATTTAAAATTAATATAAATAATTTTTTTTAAAAAGTTTAAAATTAAATTGAGACCCACATAACCTAGGGACGACTAAGTCGTCCCTAGGTTAAGAAAATTTATTTTTCGCAGTTTTTTTTTATCTTTTTTAATTATTTAAAATTATATAAATTAATATAAATATTTTTTTTAAAAAAGTTTTAAACAAAGGTGAGGCCCTTGTAACCTAGGGACGACTAAGTCGTCCCTAGGGAGAAGGCAAATTTATTTTTCCGTTTTATTTATTTAAAATTATTTAAAATTAATTTAATTATTTTATTTTAAAAAAATGTTTATTATAGTTAAAAATGACTTTATACATATTAAAAAAACTTTATACATATTTAAAAAAAAACTCTATACATATTTAAAAATAACTTTATACATATTAAAAAAACTTTATACATATTTAAAAAAACTTTATACATATTTAGAAAAAAATTTATACATATTTAAAAATAACTTTATACATATTAAAAAACTTTATACATATTTAAAAAAAACTTTATACATATTTAAAAATAACTTTATACATATTTAAAAAAAAACTTTATATTTATTTAAAAAAACTTATACGTATTTAAAAAAAACTTATATGTATTTAAAAAAACTTTAGATATATATTTAACACTTAAACACGCGCTTAATTAAACATATATATTACAACGATAATAGATTCATAAATAAGAAAAAACACATCACAAACTAGTTAAAACTAAACGTACAGATTAACACATAATAATAAAATACAAATTAACACATTAAAATAACAAATAGATTACTACTCAAAGCTAAGATTTTCTATTTCATTTAATAGCTCATGAAGTATTGCAGCCGATTGACATGCGTGGTCTTCAGGATGCCTTTCCATTTCTAGTCTTGCCTCTAGCATATTTATCTTTAGATCTTTGATCTTGAAATTAGAGCACTCAGTGGGTGCAGATTGAGAAGGACCTGTAGAAGAACTTGGATGTGAACATTGAGGTGTTGAAGATCCAGGGGAAGATCTTATACGGAGTTCGAGATCAAAATCATCCTTCCATTTACAATATTTACATCCATAATCATCTGTTTTTGGCTGTTACAAAGTAAATAAATAACATGACATGTCATTTTAATAATCACACGTATTACATAACTAAAACATTAGATTGTTTACTTTCGAAAGAGGACAAGCATAGTAAAGTTTACCAAAGCTATGAGGTTGATGTGACTGTCTCAACACAATATATCCCTTTCTACATGTACACTTATAAGCTTCAAACGGATCCATCTTATGCAAAATCAGGTGGTGGTGGTGAGTTTGATATGAGAGGATAAGAGTTTGTGAGGATAAGAGCTACCATAAATAAAGATAAAAATTTAGGGTCGACACATTTAGGGACGACTTAGTCGACCCTAGCTTTCCCGTCAACATTTTCCCGCCAGCATTTACCGCCAACATTTTCCGCCAATATTTGATCACTTAAACATGCTTAAGCTCAGTATTTTTAATTTAATGGTCACCTCAGAGCAATAATAACATATTGTCTTACACTCTTACTGTATAATCATGATTAGTTTTGTAATAATGACAATTGACTAATACTCATCTTCTAACACATTTTCTATTCAATCTAGTTACTAATGAATTATTTTATCAAATTATTTCTAAACTATAACTATCTTTGAGACACACAATGACTTAATACTTAACTTGAAGTGATCATTGTGTGAACCGTAACATATGGACTCATCGGTTGAACCTATAACGTATAACCGTGACATATGGACTCATCGGTTTAACCTATAATGTATAACCCTAGCATATGGACTCATCGGTTTAACCTATAACGTATAACCGTAACATACGGACTCATCGGTTGAACCTATAACGTATAACCGTAACATATGGACTCATCGGTTTAACCTATAACGTGTAACCCTAGCATATGGACTCATCGGTTTAACCTATAACGTATAACCGTAACATATGGACTCATCGGTTTAACCTATAACGTATAACCCTAGCATATGGACTCATCGGTTTAACCTATAACGTATAACCCTAGCATATGGACTCATCGGTTTAGCCTATAACGTATAACCCTAACATATGGACTCATCGGTTTAACCTATAACGTATAACCGTAACATATGGACTCATCGGTTTAACCTATAACGTATAACCCTAGCATATGGACTCAGTAGTTTAACCTATAACGTATAAATGTAACATATGGACTCATCGGTTTAACCTATAACGTATAACCGTAACATATGGACTCATCAGTTTAACCTATAACGTATAACCGTAACATATGGACTCATCGGTTTAACCTATAACGTATAACTGTAACATATGGACTCATCGGTTGAACCTATAACGTATAACCATAACATATGGACTCATCGGATTAACCTATAACGTATAACCGTAACATATGGACTCATCGGTTGAACCTATAACGTATAACCATAACATATGGACTCATCGGTTGAACCTATAACGTATAACCGTAACATATGGACTCATCGGTTGAACCTATAACGTATAACCGTAACATATGGACTCATCGGTTGAACCTATAACGTATAACCGTAACATATGGACTCATCGGTTGAACCTATAACGTATAACCGTAACATATGGACTCATCGGTTTACCCTATAACGTATAACCGTAGCATATGGACTCATCGGTTGAACCTATAACGTATAACCGTAACATATGGACTCATCGGTTGAACCTATAACGTATAACTGTAACATATGGACTCATCGGTTGAACCTATAACGTATAACCATAACATATGGACTCATCGGTTGAACCTATAACGTATAACCGTAACATATGGACTCATCGATTTAACCTATAACGTATAACCCTAGCATATGGACTCATCGGTTTAACCTATAACGTATAACCGTAACATATGGACTCATCGGTTGAACCTATAACGTATAACCGTAACATATGGACTCATCGGTTTAACCTATAACGTATAACCGTAACATATGGACTCATCGGTTGAACCTATAACGTATAACCGTAACATATGGACTCATCGGTTGAACCTATAACGTATAACCATAACATATGGACTCATCGGTTTAACCTATAACGTATAACCCTAGCATATGGACTCATCGGTTTAACCTATAACATATAACCGTAACATATGGACTCATCGGTTTAACCTATAACGTATAATCCTAGCATATGGACTCATCGGTTTAACCTATAACGCATAACCGTAACATATGGACTCATCGGTTGAACCTATAACGTATAACCCTAGCATATGGACTCATCGGTTGAACCTATAACGTATAACCGTAACATATGGACTCATCGGTTATTAATTATTACAAACTAAGTATAACGTATATTTTAATATTAATTATAATAATTTATTTTGATTTTTATTATTAATTTATATTATCAATTTTATTACATAGAAGCTATAATGTAAAAATCCCTGAAAAACACTTAGGGACGACTTTGTCGTCCCTAAATATCAAAGAGAAGTCGTCCCTAAAAAACCCTCCAAAACACTTAGCAAAATTTTGGAAAAGTTGAAAATTTTAGCCAAAATTTAAATAACCCGCTTGGGTTTGAGATTTCCCGGTATACACCTAGGGACGACTTAGTCGTCCCTAGGTATAAAAAGTCGTCCCTACGTTTCAATAATAAACGAAAAAAAATATTTATAATTAACCTAGGGACGACTTAGTCGTCCCTAAGTTACAAAGGTTAAGTCGTCCCTAGGCTTCAATTTCAGTATACTATCTTATCTTCATCTATCTCTCATTCATTGTTAAATAAAAAAAAAACGGGACGAATTGCAAACACCACCTTCTTCATCTTCTTCAATCCGCCCACCACCATCATCTTCATCTTCACCAACCCACCACCATCATCTTCATCTTCATCAACCCACCACCACCACCAATTCGACCCACCACCACTTGCACACGAGCACACCAATTCGACCCACCACTTGATTTTGGATTATATATTGTTTAATCACCATGAATTTATATATATTTCCTAGTTAAGGTATTTGATTTCGAATTATATACTTTTTAATTTTGATTAATTTTTGTAGTTTAATTGTTAGTATGATTAATTGGTATAATGCTTAATTAAAAATGATATTGTGTTTGTTTTTTCTAGTTTAACTTGACCAGTGAACCACCAGTCAACCACCGGACCACCACTAGTCACGGCAGCAACAACCACCGCACCACCACATTTTGTTTAATTTTGTTTTTTTAAATAAATATAAAGGTAAATGATTTTTTTTAATCTATTAATTTTGTTTAAATTTGTTTATGTTTAATTATTATTAATGTTTATTTTTTATTTCCTAGCACTGCCGTCACCACCACCACCACTGCCGTCGCGGCAGAAGTAGCAACCACCACCGCCCGCAGCAGTAGTAGTAGCCACCACCACCGGCAGCAGCAGTAGCCACCACCACCACCAAAGGTGATTTTGGCTTATGATTTCAGATTATATTTAAGCTTAATTGATTTAGGCTTAGTTGATTTCGGCTTAATATATATATATAATTGATTTAGCATTAGTTGATTTCCGTTGTATATAGTGCTTAATATATATATATATATGATTTCGGCTTAATTAATATAGGCTTAATAGAACTCGGGTTATATATGGCTTAATATTTATATAGGGATTTCGGGTTAATGTTTTGGCTTAATATGAAATAGGCATGAGTTTAATTTTTTTATATGTTTGTCGTAGCCAAGACCCGAGTCACAGTCGAAGGGAACCGAGTCACAGCCAAGAACTGAGACCCGTGTCACAGCCGAAAAAAGGTAATGCTTTTTTTTTAAATCGTTGTGGTGGTGTTTGTTTCAAATTAGAAAATTTTTTATATGTTAAAATGTGTATACTGATAAAATGTGTATACTGATATGAACTTGTTATTTTACAGATGGCATGTGTAGCTCCTAGGTCACACGGTGGGGATGCTGGTGGAAGTCCACCCAGACGGCCCACACGTCCTGTACCGGCCCAGTGTCAGCGTAAGAAATCATTATATTTTTTATAACATAGATATTTATAATTTATGTCACTTGAATTTTTACGAGTAAATAACATATCTTTTGTAGGTTCAAATCAACGCTTTGAGACCAACCTAGGAAAATTAAGGAAGGCGTACAGAGCTAATCACGAAAAACCTTTGACAATTGGCTTTGAATTTAAAGATCTGCAAACCTTCCATTTTCTGGGCGATTATGCATCCCTGTTGTCTCATCTTATGGGGGAATTAGTCCGGAGACTTCCCCTGAACTGCGAATGGGACGAAATTCCAGAATCTGATAAAGCTCATATTTATCCTACACTTGAGGTCAAAAGTGTTTATTTTACTTATATTGTTATTGTTATCGACATTTAGATATGTGTGTTATGTTTAATTTGTTTGTTTATTTAAATTCATATGTTTTTATGTAGACATATTTCGACCTCCAGCCATGGTACAATGATCGTACTGAGGTGGTGTGTGGCAGTGGTGTGTATGAGGTGTCGACTCGGGTTAATCTTGCGTTGGAACTCCAACTGAGGTTGCTGTATAGAAAATACAAGAACAGGATCAAGAAAAATTATTTTTCGAAATATGAGACGCCCGCACTGGCACAAGAACATGTACCGCCAGAGAGTGTGTGGGACAATAGAACCGAAGGTGAGTGGTCTGACTTGGTTGAGTGGTGGTCAGAGTCAAAGAGGGTGGCAAGAAGGCAGGTTAATACTGTTAATCGTTCCAAAAACACGGTACCGACCACTCAAGGCAAAAAACCATTCGCCCGAGGAAGGAATGAATACGTAAGACTCTTTATAATTTTTGTGATTTTATTTAAAAGCGTTTATATTGTTTATTTATTATAGCTCGTTATTAATTTATTTGATATTTTACAGAAAGTCAAGGAAGGGGTCTACGAGGACCTGGTTGAAACATGTAGGAAGGGGCACTCAAGTAATGACACGTTTAAAAGTAAAGAAAACGAGGAAAGATATGTAAGTAATATATAACTCTTTACATGCCTTAGTAACTAATTTCATTTGTTTTAAACCGTTTTTTTTCTTTCCCAGCTGAAAATGAAAGCCCTCAGTGACCAAGAGAAAGCCAAGGTCGTCCCGCACATGTCTGATAAACAAATAGTGGCTGAAATCATGCCAAGTCAAAATAAGCAAAATGTGTCGGGACAAGGCAGAAAGTTACCGGGTGGTGCCAATAACACTTCTCGCAGGTTAATATCCTCAATAAAACAAAATATAAATCAATTGTTCATATTTATGTCTTGTTGTATATAATGAAAAATTGTTGTTGTAACTTATCGCAGGCGCGGTGCTCCAGCTCGACCAGATTTTCCCTCTCGTAGTGAATTTCAGGAAATGATGGAATGACATGAGCAACAGATGGAGCGGATGAGGAAAGAGAATCAGGAGGCGCATCAACGGGATTACTTGGCAGCGTTAAAGGCAGATGCGACACAACAATATACTCAGACGTCGTACCAGCATATGGCGCAATATCAGAGTCAATTGGGTGAGTTTTTCCAGAACTACAACTCATCAAATACTGATCACCCAATTAACCCTCCTACTTTTGTACCCCCGCCCCGACCCTTTGTTATGCCCACCCTAGCTTCTGATTGGGCTCATTTAGTCCAACCCCTATCTTTGGGCACAACCATTGCAACCTCCTTCCATCGACCCATACCGACCATCTTTGCCCGACCATCTCCAACCACTCCAACCTCCCTATACCGGCACTTATCCTATTGCTCCCGTCACCAACAACACATTTAACCATTGTTATCGTCCCACCACACACTCGACTCATGAGATCGGCTCTACTTCCAATCCATACCCGGAGGTTCTCGTGTAATCATAAATCCCCATCAGCACGATTACCGGTCCGTTGACGAGTTGGGTCGAGATAGGAATGTACAAAACAGTGGTGACGACTTATCAGGCGATGACGAGGGGAATAACGAGGGTTATGTCGAGGGGGATGACGAGGGGGTGACGAGGGGGTGACGAGGAGGAAGGTGACTTTTCACCTAACGAGGATGCGGAGTAGAGGTTGTGGTAGTATTATTTCTTATTATGCATGTTTAATAAAGTTTGAGACTTGTAGCGTGTGAAACATTTGATTTAGGATTGAATAAGTGTATTTGATGAATATTGTATCGTGATGTTGGATAATTTATCTTAATATGGTATTGTAACGTTTATTGATTTGTTATTATTCTGTATTTGTCGAATTATGCTATTTTGAATTGTGGATTTTGTCCGGAAAAAGTTCTGGAAAAAATCTGGAAACTACAAAACAGCCCAGTTTTTTTAGCCCCAGATACACCTAGGGACGACTTAGTCGTCCCTAGGTTAGCCAAATTCCACCAGATTTTAACCCTAGGGACGACTTAGTCGTCCCTAGGTTTCAAAATTGTCCAGGTGTCAAAACCTGGGGACGACTTAGTCGTCCCTGGGTTTTGATACCTGGACAATTTGGAAACCTATGGACGACTAAGTCGTCCCTAGGATTATAATTAACTTTTTTTTTTGAAAATGTTTTAATGAATTTGTATAAATAAGATTTTATTAAAAATAATTAAAAAAGAATTTTTATCAAAAATTTAAAAAAGATTATTTTTATTAAAAACCTAGGGACGACTTTGTCGATCCTAAGTTGCAAAGGCAAGTCGTCCCTAGGTTAGTCAATATATTCAACGTAGTGGGTCGTGGGACCCAAGAAGTCGTCCCTAAGTTTCAAAGGGTGGGTCGTACCTATAATTCTAGAGACGAATTTTTAGGCACAAAATCCTAGGGTCGACTTAGTCGTCCCTAGGTGTTTAGGGTCGAAAAATGGCCTACCTAGGGACGAAAAAGTCGTCCCTAGGCTTCAAAATTGTTGTAGTGATAAAAAGTTTTTCCTAATTTTAAAACTTTGAATCATATAAAGCAAATAGCATATAAAATCTGTAGAATCTTGATAACCTATGAATCTATGAAGTGGGTTGATGTTTTCTAGAGAGAGAAACTAGAGAGAGAAAGTGAGAGAAAACTATGTGATATTTTATTAAGTGAAAACCACAAATGAACAACAACCAACCCCTTTCCAAGGAGGAAAGGGGTATTTATACTTCCAAGTCTTATGTGGACTTGGGCCGGCCCATGACAAGCCCATGGACCGGTTCTTACTTAACTAAATAAGTAACTATTAACTACGAGCTATTACAACATTAATAATATTGTGGAGTGACCGATACTTCTAATATACGTAAAAACGTATTTCTAACAATCTCCCCCTAAGGGAGGTCACTCCACGTTACAAAGTTCTAAACCTAGCATACTATACTAAGTCTTCGTTCTTTAGCTCGTAGTCTTTTCTTCTTTTTCTTTTTGTTGTGAATATGTTTATTAATCTTTTAGGCTTTGGCTTGAGAGCATTGTTCTTTGGCCTTTCACGTGCGATCTTTGCCTTCTTGTGAATTTTGCCTCCTCGTGACTCCATGTTCCACACACTTATGTCTTTTTGTTAAATTCTCGAAAGCTTCAGAGTTTGGTACAACGGAAGACTTCATCTTGTACTTTCTTGAATTTTTGCTGAACTTTGATGCAGAAAAACATAAGCATGTGGGAACGACTTCTACAGGTACACCGCAACACCACCGTCTTCACTGGTACACAGCAACGCCACCGTCTTCAACAGGTACACAGCAACGCCACCGTCTTTAACAGGTACACAGCAACGACACGAATAAAATGGCTTTGAACATTTTATTCTAATTCGGTAGCATTTTACCTCCGGTCGGTGAAGACCGTTGGACGATATTAGATATCGTACCCGTGACGGATAGTTTCAATTAAGTAACTTCCTGACAGGATTTCGCGGGTAAACCCGTTCTCTTTATTCGACCGTCCAAAGCTGACTGCGAACATAAAGAGTGAATCACTTGGATAAATTATCCTTGTGATTTGAAGCCGTCAATTCATGAAACCTGGAACAAGTGAATTTCAATTAAGATTTTCACCATCGTTGCTTTCCAGTTGTCACGAGCTCAATTCATAAAGAATCTTGCACGTCACCTACCAAGTGCTGTTTGATGTTAACACTAGAAGGATTTCCACTCGTCACTGTGATCAATAAAGAGTCACTCTGAGTGTTCTGGCAAGATCATATGATAATGCGTAGAGGCCTGGAACGAGTTTAAGTTCAATTAAGAATTAAACCACTGTTTCCTTCCAGTTTTTCACAAGTTTGGTTCTAAAGGAACCGCACGTGTAACCTACCATGAGCTTGTTTGATGTTGGCTCAAGCAGGATTTCCATCTTCATCGTAATACTTGCGTATTACTCGGATGTTCTTGCAATATTACAGGAATACTGCGTAGGACTCATGAAAATCTCTTACTTTTCACAGTGTGTGAAAAAGCAAGGAATAAATGGAAAGTGTCCTAATGAGACTTTTGATGATCTCTTGGCTCTAGACTCGATAGTGCGTTTTGATTTAGTGAGCGATGACTGGAGAGGAGTGCCACCTTTTCAATACCAGTCTATTCGGAGTGAATAAACCAATAGATAACGTGTTGATCTCCGTGTGATTAAAACAAATACCTTTTGAGAGATATTTGAGTTAGCTGGTAAGGGTTGTGCATTGCATCACTGGGTCCATGATGTCTTTCTTC
Organism: Glebionis coronaria; assembly: GCA_025667525.1. Taxonomy (NCBI): domain Eukaryota; kingdom Viridiplantae; phylum Streptophyta; class Magnoliopsida; order Asterales; family Asteraceae; genus Glebionis; species Glebionis coronaria. The sequence continues at coordinate 884,994 of JANFOE010000322.1, read as the reverse complement.
AATACCGAGAATCATTAACAAAAATGATCTCAATAGCATATGTATTGACCCGGTTTCTGCCTTAAGTTGTAAGGAGGGCTTCTTTCTTTACACCCTTTATCTTTACAATTCTTTTTCATTCTTCAACCCCTTCAATGCTTACCAATACGTCATCACTAGCACCTTGTTGTGATTGTTCCAGTGCTAGCTTAAGTACTTGGTCGGCATTCAGCTACGTTCACAATCTTTCTCCAACTTTCCTAGGACTTCTAATTCTATCTAGGGAATTGTCCTTGGGAAGATTCCATCGGCTCTGATGAATCATTGGACTAAACCTATTCCTACCACCCTTTTGTCACCACATTCGTCGTGAATTAAGCGTGTTTTGGGAAGGAATTGCCACCATGAAAAATCATTGAAAATCACCTAAAGTACTTGTGATATTGAAATCAAAAGTTTCGTACCTTAGGTGTTTTTGATCATAAAAAACGCTCCCCCTTAACACGTGCTTTACACATATTAAGTTGGATAATCGTTAAGTCTTTTTCATCTTTTAGCCAAGTATCATTTAAATCTCCTTAATCCCATTTTCTCCCCTTATCCAAAATGTTAACCATTAATATTTGGGATATTGAATGGGTTAACCGGTCTTTGGGTAAAAAATGAAATCGATGTGTGGCCATAGAACATGTTAATGCTCCCCCTTAAGTTAATAAGGGATATTTGTAGTGCTTTAGTATGATATATTTTGAAAGATTTAGAATCTCGTGAGAAATTCTTGAAAAATTATCATACTTTACCACTACATCAAGCCGTACAAGCACAATATTCACAAATATACATATTCACAATTGAAAACCAATATAAAGTGGACCTGAAGTGTACGACCCATTAGATGGATCGTTGCAGTAGCTTGTGGTGCACTAAATATGGTCTTCCACCAACGAATCTTTCCAAGCTCCTCATCAATCTACGTTCACGGAGCTTTTGATCTATCTTCTTGATCACATACTTCGCCATCTGCCGATAACCCTGGTGCCAATCCTCAGTCATCTCTGGTAAAGTCCCACCCGAATTGAGATGCTCCAACTTTCCTCTGACGTATAGGAGAGTCCCATCACTGTACTTATAAAGCTCACCCACCCTCATAAACTTCATTAACCCTCGACTGTTCAAGTAGAAAATGCCGCAATTCGGAACAGAAATGCCGGTATAGGGACATCTATCTACATGTTGAGGTAGAACTTGATTCACTGGACGGGTTAAGTTGAGCTTCCTTTGGTAACTTTCGACTCCCAACTGAAGATCTTCAACTCGTTTCTTGATAACAACGCTTCGTGTGAACATACAAAGTGCTGTATTCAAAGCAATGAGGTCTTCACGAGGAATATGTGTGAGTTGATCACGGGTCATCAGAAGCAACATATCTTCGATATCCTCAAGGCGAATGATAGAAAAATCTCCCTGCTGGATTTTGTATTCTCTGTCATACTCCCTTTTCAAACGAATCTCCGTCACATGATAATAGCCATTCTTGGCTTCAGTTTTCAGCCCTAAAATACTGGAGATGCAGATATCGAATCTAACGTTGCTTCCTGAATTGACTAAGCAGCAACCCCTGTACGTCCTTCGGACTCGTTCGTCCTAATGAGATGCACCTATAACAGCATACATATCATAATTACGAGTTACCTTTGGGACCCAGAGTCGGTTTACCTTTTCCTCGATCCAGGGTATTGTCCCCCAGTTGGCAGCTTTCAGCAAGGTCAAGGAGGTTGCGTACTTTGATGAACCCTTCAGAAGATACTCAAGATCATAGGTGACGAAGAAGTCGAGAGCAATCTGATTATCTTGAGTAGGATCAAGTGGAGGTGGAGCTCTTTCTGATTCATGAAGACCTGGCCGTTGAACGGTATTCAGAGCTTTCAGGATCTCATCAGCATAGTACTCGAACTCCATTCGGGTTAATCGGGTTTTGGCGCGAATTCTCTTATCCTTCAGCACTCTCTTCACCAAAGACGGAGTAACCGAAGTCTTATACTCATGAGCCAGAAATGCACATAAGTCAATCGGACTTCGGATACGGAGATATAAGACATCTCTGTCAGCGTCTGTGATTGGATCATATTGCGCCGCTGCCGTGATCCAAGCCTGTGGTGGGGCAGTCTCGTCAATCTCCAGCGTGTCTGCCCAGTCCCGTGTGCTTGATTCAGGAACAGTAGATTGTGGTTCTTGTTGTAGAGGAGTGGAAACGTGAACATCTGCTGGTTCTGATTCAGGCATCTCGGCGGTGTCGTGAACGGGTGAGTGTTGTGCAGCTTCAGGTTCAGTTACCAATTCTGCAATCACAGGAGCAACAACAACAGAACTAACGGGGTTAGTGGTAATAGGTAAAGATACAACTATAGATGTACCGGGAATCGATGACGCCGTGGTAGCATTCACATCGTGGCGCCACTTGGAACGTCTTGATTCCGTTGAGGTAGACTTTTCCTTCTGCTCAGCATCTTTCTTAGACTTGGTTCCAGACTTAACAGGTTTCTTTGAGCTGGCAACCTTATCTCCCTTTTCAGGCTGTTTACCCCCATCATCATCCTCGTCGCTATCCTCGTTGCTCCCCTTAGCACTTTCCTCATTACCATCACCACCATCTTCACCATCATCATCATCATCATCATCCTCATCATCATCGTCATCGTCATCATCCTTTTCTTCTTCTTCTCCTTCTCCTTCCTCTTCTTCACCAGTACCCTCTTCTTCTTCACTGTCTTCCCTTTCTTCCTCAGGCAGAATGTGGTATGGTACCACACTTCCAAACGTTTTAAATAACCTATCATCCTCCATGATAGCGTCATTCAGGGATTTGTAAAGAGCCCGTTGAATCCTGGATTTATCAAACGATCCAAGTTCCCTCATTCGAGCTTTCAGGATCTTCTTTAATTCAAAATCCGTCAACTCATAAGCAATTCTGTAGGCGGATTCAGAAGGATTGGATGACTTGATCATCAAGTTATCAGCTGCGATTTTCTTCATCTCATCACGCAATTTTGGCATAATGGATTCAACAGATTCTTTCACTCTCTCTTTAACAGTTGCTTCAAGTGCTTCTTTCTGCTCCTTGTATTTATCCCTCATAGCTTGAAGTCTTGTGATTCGTGCAGCATGCTTATCAGCCTCCGCCTGCTTAACTTGAGCTAGTTCTTCTGCATGAGCTTTACGAGTCGTCTCCATCTCTGCAGCGAATTTAGCAAGCATCTCTTCTTGTGCTTTCTTTGAGGCTTCTTCACTTTGCACTCTTCTAAGTAGCTCTTCTCGAAGGTTTTCCATCTCTTGTCTTTGGCTATCCGTGTGTTTATCCAACAACTCTGCCATAACAAATGCAGCCATTGAAGATGATGCAGAGCTACTTTGGGTTGGTTGAAGAGGCTCGGTTGTGACAAGGGTACTAAGGATGGGAGTTATTGGTGGTGGAAGGAATGGTGTTGAAACCGGTCTGGTTGGTAAGGGTTGTATTGGTGGAGGTTGAGTTGCTAAAGGTTGAGTTACTAACGGTTGAGTTGACACCATGACTGTAGGAGCAACGGACTCCTTTTCAACATTTGCTGAAACCGGAATGGATGTCTCCTTCGAAGTAGAATACCGTTCAGGTGACCCAAACTCATCAATATCATCTGGCTCCTCGTACTCTTCTTCAATATTTATCCTTGCACCTGAACCACTACCGCCCGTATCTTTCCTACTCCTTTGAATAGCTATCTTCATCATTTTTCTCTCCGCCTTGTCAAGAGTAGGATCAACAACATCTTCTTCGTCACGTAGTACTAACTCATCAGCCTTACCCTTTCCCTTCTTAACCTCAGTCTTCTTCTTCTTGGTTTCGGGTTCAGGTAAAGCAACTGGTTGCTTGCGTTTACCTTTACTCTTGACCGTAGTAGACGAGTCTTCTATTGTCTGAAGGCTTGCTTTCAGCTTCTTGATTTCTAGCTGCAGTAGCTTGTAATCAGCAGAACCTTTAATTCTATCCGTCAGAAGGTAATCGGGAATAGGACCAGGAATAACACCACCAGATGGTCCTTCATGCCTTAGATCTACAGTGTGATCAGCCTCTTCTGTGTGATGACGACTTGCTGTACGCCTATCAATTGAAACATCATTCTTCATACAATAGTTAATGATAAGCTTGATAAATCGAGGGTAAGGAAAGTAGTTATTCTTTAGCTTCTTGTTTTGGAAGAGTTGAAAAGTGAATTCTTCCCACAACAATAATGCATAATCTGCATTTGCGCCTGTGTACATCCCATGGAAGATGTTCATTATTGGACTACGCAAAGCATCATGCCCAGATGTTTTCGGTGTAAGACATCGACTAAGAATACCCAACATTGCTCTCCAAGGTTGTCCTACTTTAGCAGTGGTAAACTCAGACGCAACTCGTATTTCAGGACATCCAATAGCATCGAACAACTCCATGAGTTCGTCTTTAGTAGGATCCCTCGAAAATGCCATACCTTTGGGTGAATCCCTAATGCCAAATATCTTACGGAAGTCTGAAACATTAAGTGTCTGCTGTTTGTTGTCGATGGTGAAGGTGATCTTGTTTGAAGTGATTTCCTTGGTAGCCCAGAACTCATACATATAATCATAAGGCACCGAGGCTGTACACCTTAGGGCATTCTTGAAATGAGATTGATCAAGAATTGCTATGGCGACTTTGAAACCATGGTGAGTGGATTTTGAGACTGGTTTTAGCCGGTGGTTGTTTGGTATGAACTTAAGTGTTCGTGCTTCGGCAATTGCGGCTTCTCTAGAGTCTTGGATTGCTTGTACTGTTGGATTAGTCATTGTATCTGCTTAAGATAAGACATGAAAGGTTGATGCACAAAAATATATAGATATGTATCATTATTATTTCTAAGCATAACACATTTCATAACATAATTCAACAAGTACTTATAACATGTAAACAACTCTCAATCAAACAACTCTTCATCCGAAACTTTCCTTCATTCGGAACTCTTCATTCGGAAGTTCTTCATTCGGAACTTCCTTCATTCGGAAGTTCTTCATTCGGAACTTCCTTCATTCGGAAGTTCTTCATTCGGAACTTCTTCATTCGGAAGTTCTTCATTCGGAACTTCTTCATTCGGAAGTTCTTCATTCAGAACTTCTTCATTCGGAAGTCCTTCATTCGGAACTTCTTCATTCGAAAGTTCTTCATTCGGAACTTCTTCATTCGGAAGTCCTTCATTCGGAACTTCTTTCATTCGGAAGTCCTTCATTCGGAACTTCTTTCATTCGGAAGTCCTTCATTCGGAACTTCTTCATTCGGGGGATCAAAGAATTCGTCAAACAACGGTTGAAACAGTTTATCCCACTCGGGCCTTGTAGGTGGTAAAAATGATGTAGAAGTAGGATTATTGGAAACTAATCCGGAACTAATAGCACCGGTTCCCATCTCATGAAGCGCGGGTTCAGAGCTGTGTTGCTCAGAAGCCATTGCTGTCACCTCATCGCGTCCATAGTTTCTACAATCTTACCAAGACGACGGTTGTAAATTTGGTATGCTTTCTTGGAGGGTGAGTAACCAATGAAAATACCTATATCGGCTTTCGATTGAAGCTTGCCCAAGTTCTCACTATTAATGTTTGGATAACAAAGAGCACCAAACACATGAAAAAATGAGACATCGGGTTGACGGTCATGTAGAAGCTCGTAAGGTGTTTTTCCATGGCGTTTCCGAATGATAGAACGGTTTTGGGTGAAACATGCAGTAGATATAGCTTCTGCCCACAAGAACAATGGAGCGTTCGCATAAATTAGCATAGTCCTAGCAGCTTCCATAAGCGTACGATTCCGTCTTTCAACGACACCGTTTTGTTGTGGAGTGCGTGCAGCGGATGTTTCATGTGAGATACCAACTCCTTCATAGTAATCACGAAGAGTCTGGTTGACGAACTCTGTTCCATTATCTGTACGAATACGGCGGACAGTAGTATTCAAACGTACCTGAATGAATTTCAGAAAAGTGATGATAGCCCTCGGTGCTTCATCCTTTGTACGTAGAAATCTAACCCATGTAAACCTGGAGAAATCATCCACAATAACCAGAATGAATTTCTTACCGCTCACACTTTCAGTTCTCATTGGCCCACAAAGATCCATATGCAAAAGATGAAGTTTTTCTTGATTGGTGTCTTCAGCTTTGGGCTTATATGATTTCTTGGTACTTTTCCCCCTTGAACACGCGAAACATAAATGATCCTTGTGAAATTTGAGCTTTGGAAGACCACGAACTAATTCGTTTTTAGCCAGATGATTGATAGCATCAAAATTAAGATGAGATAATCTGCGATGCCATAACCATGACTTGGTCTTAGATGCTTTAGAGAGAAGACATACTGGAGAGGCGGCCATCATGTCTTGTAAGGACAAGGTATAAAGATTTGCACCACGAGATCCCTTCAACAAATCTTTTCGTTCCAAGTTGCGGATGAAACAAGTGTGTTGTCGAAAAGCAACCTCTAGGTTGGAATCACAAAACTGTCCTACTGAGAATAAATTATGACCAAGACCTTCTACATAGTATACCCTTGAAATCGTAACGTTTCCAATCTGATATTCACCATACCCCATTATCTTTGCAATATGATCATTCCCGAATTTAACCGTACCAAGAAACTTGCTGACGAAATTTCGGAGCATCGAGCGATCTCCGGTCATATGCTTTGAACAACCGGAGTCCAAATACCAGAGGATGATTTGGACCACCTGAAAATATCACCAGACGAGGACAATGTAGAGGTATCGGAATCTGAATGTTCCTTGTTATTAGCAGGTTACAGATTTAATAATCTTAGATTTGCTAATTTTAGGTTTCTTAGATTTCCTAGCCTTCTTCTTCCTAGTTGGTGGTGTAGATTCTAGTTGGCTTAAATCCTGTGGTATTTCTTCACTGATAGGCACTATAGTGGGGGCTGACCTAATTAAAGGGCGCTGTTTCCATACTTTAGTGCTAGTGTGCCTAATTAAAGGACTCTCAGACCTAACCTCAATGGATGCATTCCTAGTTAAAGGGCACATTTTTCCATCTAATGTATAGGTCCTACCAGTGGGACGCCATTGCCAGCCAACTTGGGCACGAGTTCTACTTGTTGGCTTCCATTCAAGACCATTCCTAATGGCATTCATTTCATTCACATGATCAATAAGACACAAATCATGACGTTGGGAAAACATACATTCATTACAATTCCAACAATTCAAATTAGAATTCACGAATGGTTTAGGCTTCTGCACAGGCGCAGAGCTTTTAGTCTTAACATGATTCTTCTTATTTAAAACTGAACTAACATTCCTATGGTGAGCTTCTACTTTCTTCTTTTTGGCACTACTAGTGGAGGGCTTGATCTTATCTTTCTTGAGTGGCGATCCTTTAGCCTTAGTAGTCTCTTTTAATCCTGTAGAAGGCAAAGTGGGAACATTAGCAACATATTTTAAAGGTGCCTTACTTGATGGTGCCAATGACGGTTTTGCTCCTGGAGTCTTATTGAATGGAGTTACAGCAATGGGCCTATTAGTAAGTAGTGCAGAGCCTGGTTTACCTATGTATTGCAAATATGCTAAGCAATATTGAACTCGCTTAATATATTCATGAGCCGAATAATAGTAGCTACTTGAGGGATCTAAGGCATAAAGATCGTCTAAAATATCCCTAACAAGATCTACATGCTTAATGGCATTCCTCATATAATCATCGTAGGTAACCGGGTTTCTCTTATGAAGCGGGTTCTTATAAAGCACTACTGACTTGGTTGTTGGAGCACTAGTGGACGGTGCAGAGTCGGTAGCTAAGTTATCAACAACTTCTTGTCGGGTGGGAAGAAGTGTCTCCTTTAACTCGGCCAAAACCATGTTTTTGTCAATGATCAGGATGTTTAAGTCATAGATTTCCTCACACTTTTGGTTCAGTTGTTCAACATAATATTGTTGCTGTGCCGCATTAAAAGCGAAGCGTTCTTCTAGTGAACCATAAAGAGCGGATAGTCCCTGTCTTGTCCGATCCATCTCCCCTAGAACAGACGAAAGTCTAATTTCTAAGACCTGGTTTTTAGACTCTGCAGCCTCTAGTTCCAATTCTAGTGTTTCATTTGATGACTCATCTCTCTTCAATCTCATAATCTCTTCCTCTAATGTCTTAACTATAGCAATCATCTTGTCACTCGTCTCAACACCGTTTTCACAACTATTTGTTATCAAAAGATCCTCATTTTGAGTTTGTTGTTTTAGTTCTAAAGATATACAATGTTGTTCTAGTTGATTAAAGCGTTTTGAAAGTAAATTGTAAGAATCTTGTAGCTTTAAAAACTCAGCGTTAGATTCGTGACAAGACTGATTATCTACCTCATGTACAGTATCAGCAACATTTACAGAGAGATCACAAACATCATCACATATATTCACAGCATCACAATTAATCATAGCGGATGTAAGCTCATTCGAATAATTAACATTTACAGTAGTAAGCACATCACACGAGATTACTTCGGACAAGAATCGGTCATATTCAGATAAAATCTTTTCCTTTTCAATCAGTTGTAGTTCGTAAGCGGTGTCCATTTCATAAAACACTTTTTGAACTTCTCCAATTTCAAACTCAAGATTTTCTTTAAGAGATGCAAAACTTCCTTTTAGACTTTCGACAAATGGGTTGATCTCATTTTTAAACACCTCGTTCATGTGTTCGAAAGCCCATTCTCCGGCGTTTAGGCCATTTGAAGTCGTACATTCCAAAATGACCTTGTCAAAATTAGTAAAGTATTGATTAATCTCTTGCAAGTTTAACCATACAGTGCTAACAGGTGGAAGATCCTTTGGAATTTCCTTAGGACCTTCCATGTTGACAAGTGTAGGAAATGTACTAGGGTTTTCTTCATTCAACATGTAGGTTGGTGCTGTAATGAGATCTTTGTCCATATGGAAGCGAATTCTAAAATCCGTTTTAGCAAGCTCCTTATTCATTTTAAAATAATCACACTCGGGATATTTTGCAGAATTGTATGACCGATCCTCATCAACTAGATCCTTACTTGTTCGATCATCGAAAATAACAATCGGGTCTAAGACCAATCCTAATTGGGTTGCATTGTAGAGTCTTGGACTATGTCTTAAAGCTTGTTTTGCATACCTTGGGTTAGGGGGAAGGCCTTTTGACGTGATAAGTTAAATTCTCTAAACGAAGCATCAAATAAGTGCACTAGTTGAGAGGCAGCGTATTGTCTTAAAAGCAAATAATCTAGACTTCTAATCTTATTAGTCGCATTAATTTCCATTTCATTCTTCTTAGACTCGAGTAATTCAAAATCCGTTTGAAGTTTTTGAAAATTAGTGACCACTAACTCTTTTTCTTTAAGTTCGTTAGAAAGATCTGCTCTTAAGGTTTCAATTTCTTGCAAATGACCCATTTGTTTGTTTCGAAAATGATCATACTCGGGATTTGTTAGAACACTAGACGAAGGCACTAATTCCAAAGTTTGAACTTTCTCGTTACTTAAGGCAAGCTCATCAGACAAATTCTTATTCTTAGCTAGGGTTTCTAAGAGTGCAGCATTCATTTGGCTAAGTAATGTAGCAGGAACCATGACCAAATCTTGTTGAGCAGGAGTATGCGTATGCGAAATAACTCCCGGTTGTGTTTCACTCAAAGTCTAGGGACTCACATTGATATTACTATCATTGATTGTCTCCTCGTTTGAAAGACTCACCACCGAAGATTCATTCGTATCAGCACGCTCTTGCACAACTTGATGTGGTTGAATACTAGCATCAGTGGTATTATCAATGGTATTAATAAGTACCTCAGATCTCTTTTCTGGCCGTAAGCTGAAGATAGTTGCCATAAGAGCTGCCTTTGCCGATTGAAAATCATCACAGTCTGAGTCATACGTATCAAGATCATCTGCTTGGTATGCTGCATTCTGTGTGGTGACAACGTCTTGTTCAGCAATCCCTGGATCAGCAAGAAATGCAAGCTCCTCTTCATCAAGTTCCCTTCCTTGTGCCTGAGCATTCACCAGATAAATCTTCTCTGCAAACCATTGACCATCCCTTCTCCTCTTGGGTTTCTTACAATCCCTGGACATGTGACCCTCTTCCTTGCAGTTGTAGCATGTAATCATTCTCAACTTGCCTGTGGAATTAGCCCGTGGAGGAGTGTTGACCATTGGAGCAGGATTGACCGTGCGTGCATTGGTAGTTGATGTAGTAGGTCTCCCCTGATATGGTTGAATAGGTTGAACCATTACCCTGCCATTCTCAATAGTAGCTTGTTGGCGAGAATTGGATGAATTCCTCAACCGATTGTTAGTCGGAGCTGATCCCCTAAATCCTCGTTTGCTTAAAGTCCTTGTGAGATAAGCAGACATAGTGGTTAACACTTCAACTGGGTCAGCTCCTTGTTTGAATACAGGAATGGGGACTTCCTCATCATCACAATACATTGCTTGGTCTTGTTGAGATGCATAATCACCAGAAGGAATACTCATGTGATCAGAATAGCTTGATGGATATGCTGCATTCTCTTGATAAGAAGAATATGAAGGCTGAGCATAAGGTGCAATGCTTGCTAGGTGATGTTGTGAAGCATAGTGTGGTGAAGGTGAATTAAACCGATATTGTTGCTGATGTGAGGTGGGTGGTTGTGGTAGAATCGAGTATTGGGGAAAGGTTGGTGTCATGTAAGGTGATGGATGATAGGCTTGATGTCCCAAGATATAAGGAGTGTTGTTGTGAGACAAGCTTGGTTGATTCGCCATCAAAGCTAATGAATCAGGGTACATACCTCGAGGCGAACGGTGCATGATCACATGTTTCTCATGCTACTGAAGAAAAGCATATAGTTGATCCAAATTGCACTTATGCAAATCCCTGGTTAACTTAACATCGGTAATATACTCACCCCATTCAGCTTGAGGTAAAGTATTCAAGAATTTGGTGTTAACCTGGAATGGAGCAATCATGAGATTATATACATTCAGATCATTCATGAGAGTGGTGAATCTGAAGTAATAATCGTGAAGCGTTTCCCCTGGGTTGTACGTGAATCTATCAAACAGATCATACAACTGACATTCCCTTTCCTGTTTGGTGAGAGACGTACCTTGTAGCAACACCTTAAGACGTTCCCATAAATCCTTCGCCACCGTATACTGACTTACCATTCGATAGATGTCATGTGGAAGGGCTTGGAGAATGGTCTGAAGAGCTTTTTCGTCTGCATCTGCAACAAGTTGTTGAGCTGGAGTGAGTTCTTCAAATTCTCGTGGTCGAGTCACGTTGTTAACCACGATGGTACCATAGTCAAGTGGACCATTTAAAATTGACTTGACCATAAGCCTCCCATATACCGGTTTTCCCTTAAGGTAAGACATCATCCGGCCTTGCCATGCTTCAAAAACTTCTTTGATGAGCATTGGCGGGCGATTATCCGTTCCCGTGATGATGGAAATATCCGTAAGTGATGTCATCTGAGGCATTACTGAATTCGGATTCATTTTGTTCACTTCAAAGAGACAAAGATTATCGGTTGATCGAGCAGTGAAGTAAAGCTTGTGAATTGTGTTGAGTTTTTGTTGTAAGAAACCAAAATCCTCTAAAAAATCGTCGAAAAAACAAGTAAAATAACCCTTGATTCGGAACTTTTTGTTGATTCGGAAGTTTGATTCGGAAGATTTTGGCTTGGAATACCTTGATTCGGAACTTTTGGTTCGGAAGTCTTGATCCGGAACTTTCCCTTGATCCGGAACTTTTCCCTTGATCCGGAACTTTCCTTGATCCGGAACTTTCTCCTTGATCCGGAACTTTCCTTGATCCGGAACTTTTGGTTCGGAACTTCCTTGATCCGGAACTTTCCTTGATCCGGAACTTTTGGTTCGGAACTTCCTTGATCCGGAACTTTTGTTTATCCGGAACTTTTCGTTCGGAACTTTTGGTTCGGAACTTTTGTTGATCCGGAACTTTTCGTTCGGAACTTTTGATCCGGAACTTTGGTTGATCCGGAACTTTTTGGTCCGGAAATTTTTGGTTCGGAACTTTTACTGGGTAAACAGAAGGTTGTTTCGATGAACAGTCGATCAATAAAAGATGAGATAAACCCAGATTTTTTACCAAATAACCCAAAAAGTTTTGTGATTTCTTCAATAATAAGTAAAAACTAATACTTATCTACTAATCCCAATCACAAAAACACCAAAAACACCAAGAATCAAGATGGATCTTCTTAAAGAACACTAATACAATCAAAAACTAAAAAACCACACAAATCATTACCTTAAATCACCCCATAGCTCTTGATACCAAATATAGAATCTTGATAACCTATGAATCTATGAAGTGGGTTGATGTTTTCTAGAGAGAGAAACTAGAGAGAGAAAGTGAGAGAAAACTATGTGATATTTTATTAAGTGAAAACCACAAATGAACAACAACCAACCCCTTTCCAAGGAGGAAAGGGGTATTTATACTTCCAAGTCTTATGTGGACTTGGGCCGGCCCATGACAAGCCCATGGACCGGTTCTTACTTAACTAAATAAGTAACTATTAACTACGAGCTATTACGACATTAATAATATTGTGGAGTGACCGATACTTCTAATATACGTAAAAACGTATTTCTAACAATAAATCCCATGATCCCTGAAAAACATGCATGTTCATCACAGATCTCCCACATATTCTTAACAATTAAAAAACTACGGACCGTAACCACACACGACATAGCAATTAATTCATGCAATCATCTAAAGATTTTTACCATGTAATTTTAGCGTTTACAATTTTTTTTAAATAAAAAATTCGGCTAGGCCGATTTTAAAAAACAAAAAAAACAAAACCCTAATTCTTGTTAAAACCTAAAAAACAACATGTAATTTTAACTCAAATCACCATTAGTTAAAAATCTTTAGATCTCGATAATTATAACATGTTAAAACGGCTCTCGATGCCACTGATGGTTTATGACATTCATAACAATTATATAATAATAACAAAGATCAAAGCACGTTATAGCGGAAGCAATTTAACAAGATCATTAATAACACAATTATAATTAATCGATTAGGGTTACATACCTTTATCCTAACAAATATCCACAAGATCCCAATCATCAATTAGGGTTTTTGAAGAGTAATACCAAGATATAGTTTAAAGCAAAACTATATTACGCTCTTTTACACACGTAATGCAACGGGCTAACCGTGAGTCTAGCACTTGCAAACCGGAACTTCAACACTTGTGGAAATTTAGCAAAATCGAAAACCAAAGAACCCTAAGGTGTGTTTGGTTCGGCGATCGCAAGAGGAGAGAAGGGAAGGAGTGGGGAAAAATTATGAGGCTTATGGGTGTTTATATAGGCTTGGCAAAACTTGATTTCAAGTAACACTCAAATTAGGAAACAAAAAGTTTCCCTTTGCCCCCCCTAGCCGACGATCGACAACACCCCAAGAGGTGTTTCCGGAACTTTCCGTTTACCTTTTTCTTCTATAAAATTCCATAACGTTCGTTTAACTTAACTCTTAATTTATTTAACGATCGTTTAGTTAAGTTTGGTTTGATTTAATAAATATATAAAAAATATATTTAATAAATAAAATTAACCCTTTACGTATTGTGTGCAATCCCGTAATCCCGAGTTCGATCCTATCACACGACTATTAATTTTAAGTCCATAAACTTTCAATATTGAGGGTGAATATACTGGATCGTAGAATAGACCGAACTGAGAAATCAGCCCAAACTAGACCGACCAAACCCATTTTGGTCAAGTCCTTTGTCCGTAGTTTTGTCGATATCGGTTAGATTTGGTCCGGTCCGATAAGTCATTATGCTTTTTTGGACCGAACCGACCGCATGATCGAACCAGACCGACCGAGACATGACATCCTACATTTCGTTTTAACAACCTTAAAGATGCAGATGAGCAAATTTGTGTAGTATCCTATTACAGTTTGAAATATCAACGCCCAATGTCAGATTCAGTATTAAAATTTATTTTTTTCATATGTTAACCAAATATATTTGGCATAAATTTAGCCATTTTAGGAGTAGTTAGATAATGACATTTATGATGTTTGTTAGGAATATTTGGTTTTGATTGGGTATTTGGGTGTATGCATGAGAAAGGTTAAAAAAAAGAAAAAGTATATATCTACCTCTTATATAAAGCAAGGTTTTTTGCTTTTGATCTCCCCCCAAAACCCCTTAATAAATGACACATGTCATATTGTTTTTTGGAACCGTAGGATCATAAAAACACCTCTACACAAACTATCAATACCTATTTACTATCTATGTCTATCACACACATATTTTTCCCAAAAAAACTGCTACAATAAATCCTTAAATCAATAACATATCTACACAAATTCATCTACCTATTTTCAGATCCATGTCAAACACAATAGTATTTTCCCCAAAAATACTGCTAGAACATAATTCATCACAATCAATCAAAACTGCATCAATTAACGAAAAATGGGTGCGAATCATAGGTAGATATCATTCAAGTCCAGATTTTTATGGATCTGAATCAAACGCAGTATGTTCAAGGTATATTTTATCCTTATTATTAATATTTGTTAATTAATTTTGTATATATTTCTTTACCCATAGTTAATTCATGTTGTTTAGATCGCAATTTGTATAATTGTTTGAAGGTATTTACATCTATTAATTGTTTTTGATATAGCAGTTTTATACATTCGAATGATATTTATAAATTTAGAGTATATCCTTTTTTTAATATTGATTAATTTGTACATATGTCATTACCAAGAAATCATGTTTTGGTCAGTTTTGACCAATTTAAATGTTTTTGGTCAAAGTTGAGAAGAAATCTGATATTTGTAGAAAATATTAGGAATTTAAAATTTTGAAAAAAAACTTAAGCAAATTGAGATGATAATAATTGGTTTTTCAAAAAATTTAACTACTCCCTTGATTGTAGGTGGAAATTTCAATTGATCAAATATTAATTTAAATATTTTTATATAGTAGGTAGATTTTCTAGTATGCCTCTTTATGATATGATAGTGATTGGATATATCATAATAGTTGGATATTTATTTTTTTCTTTTTGGTTGCTTTGATCTTTGGCCTTTGAATTATGACACCAATATGGATTTGTCAACAGGTTTGATCATACCTTATGTTTAAGTTTTGATTGGGGTTAATTTTCTTTTGTTTGTGGCTATATGCTTTTTATATAAGGATTTACTAATAGTTTCGCAATATAAAGGTTATTGATTTGGTGCCTTATTTGTTTTAAACAGTGAGCAGGGTATGGTTGCACCACTGAAGTGTGATGGGCAGTGGTTTATTGTTTCCAATATCATTCTCAGGTATATTATTTTGGATTTTCATTTTTGCTATGATTGTGTGGAAATGTTAGTTTACGTGACTGAGTGATTTTGGACTAGCATATTTTGATTTTATGAGCTTATTGGGGCTTAAATGATATTTTGGTTAAGCTTCGTTGTGGTAATTGTATGTGTGCATCTTAATGTACCAACTTTACAGGATTGTTGCATTCTGTCATGACAATCTATTGATGTATCGGAAGACGTTGATGGTTAAGATGCGGGGTCTTGGATGGCTCGATCTTTTACTTTACCAATTAGGAAGTATATACTCACGAGGTATACTCCTATTTTGACAATGTTTAGAAAAATGTTAAATACTTAAATGAAGATTAGATTGTAACTTGCGTGAAATTTATTTGTTTCTATACGAGGTACCTAGAGTTGATGAGAGCAGTTCTGGTCCTCGGTCGGTTGGCGTGGTGAGGACGTGGATTGTTCTGTCTTTATAAGCTCATGGACACCTTTAGTAAGTAAGTGCTCTAATTCAAGTGCCTAATGTGATTTTTGAGCTTATACTGCGGGCTTAGCGCTTATTTGGTTTTTGGCTTACATTTTCCGTAAGCTCATTTTTTATTGTTTATTTTGAAACTTTTCGGCTTATATAACCTTATAAGCCGAAGAGTTTGAACCTAAAGAAAGAAAGCTTATGAAACATAATAATCCCAAAACCAATTAAGCAGGATGCGTCATTATAATCTGAAAACTAACACCTCCTTTAATGTTATATGTCGATAATTTCAAGCAGCTACTGTTGCATCAGGAACATGAAATTTTGTTTTTAAGTCTCAAATTTTATACTACTAAATATTTCTAACGAGATTCAACCGGGACAATATTGAGTAGCTGCATTTAAGAAACATTAAACACGTCATTTAAACCCGTTGCTTTAAGAAAGTCGAGGTTTATTACAAAAGTTGACACATGCCATGTCGTAGCATGAACCACCTTAATTTCGTCAAAATTAAGCTTGGTAAACAGTAACCAGTATAAATTTGGATTGGAAATTCGGTTGTCGACTAGAAATGCCTAAATAAATGAATTTGTAAGATACGGTAATTTTAGTGAATAAATGTTGAGGAGCCTAGAGTTGACAATCTTTAAACTGCGATTTTAATGACCGGAGGTTATTTTCTAAGCTTCTCTATACAATTGAATTTTCCATATGAAGTTGATACATATTCAAGGTTTGATATTTGATTATTATCATGTGCAGTTACGTAAAAGGCATCATCTTTAGATCATACAGTTTCATGTCAAACTATTGATATGAGTTTTTAACTATTGACTGTGAGTTAAACATATAGAACATCCAACATTGGTTACGCCTAAAATTTCTGAGTGTTTTGTAACATTAAACTACGTGAAGAGTTCAAGGTGCAAAAAATTTACGTGTGTGTATTAATAAATATGATGATTGCTTATTATTTTTTTGATAAATAAGGAGTAACCAAATAAGTTTCCTTTGCAGCCTTTAGTACTGGACGAACTCACAAAAAGACATCGAAGAAACATACATGGTACATAATTGGTTTCTTGCTAATTGGTGGAATGTTGTAGTTTCCATCTAGCTGAAATTGTTAAGCCTTCAAGTCCATCTATGCTTTGTGCATCATCAGATCAGCTTGACCTTTGTTCTAATCTGTAAGCATCAACCTTAAGTATTCGTATTTATCATATGCATGTGTTTTTTTACATCTTAGGATTAGAGATAATGGGTTGTAAAAATGTTTTGATTACGGTATTCGAGATTTTTGATATTATATATGGTTGTTTTTTTATTAAAACTTTTGTTATAAAAAATTTGTATTAACTTGGTAAATGTTCAATTTTTCACAGATCATATGGTCTAATTACAGATATTATGGATATGAGGTGGATTGATATCATTATAAACGGTTCTTGCAGTGGAGGGATTGCATTATTAGTCAACCATAGGTCTAAGAGGAAATCTTGAAAATAGGCAGGTAGGTTGCATCTTCTTGCACTCATTGATTGTAGTTTTTTGTATTTAGCTTTTTATAAGAAATGATCAAGTTGATTGGTTCAGTAGCTGCTTAAAAATAGTCCTGATTGGATTGGGTAACAAAGATGCTTTTTGCTTGCGTATTAAATAATTTTTTATGTATGAACTAAATAGTTACTGGAAACTTCAATAAGTTTTTATGAGATAAGAATGATGGTACACACAATGTGAGCATTGTAATACTACATTGCTACATCACGAAAAAATAGAATGGGCTTAGCCCTATTGGGAACTGTTCGTGATTGCCATTCGAACGAGGATGAATTTGTTTGAGTTCTGACATAATGGTGTGTTTTATATCAATTCAGGCTAAACAGATGTAATCCAGGAAACAAAGCGACCAACTATAAAGGCAGACACAGTCTAATGGATCAAAGCTATGAATATAACAGGTTCTTATTATAACAGGTACTTATTTTTACTAATGGGTGTCTTGATTATGTAATGGTAGATCACAAGTGGTTGGATGGCCACCATTGAGGAAGTACATGAAGAACAATATTCAAACGAAAAATACAAAAAGGGAAAGTGAGATGTATGTGAAAGTTAGCATCGATTGTGTACCTTATCTTAGGATTATCGATAGACGAGGCTCGGGATAATGGATCGCTGATTTAGTCATTAAACCGTCTGTAAGAACTACTAAAACTAATTACTACTTATTTAAAGAAATTGATATTGAAAAAAAAATATCAATTCAAATTAGTATTCCACCATAGTCTCATGAAAGTTTCAAACAATTTTTAAAGGAATGAGTTGATAGGTACTGAATTTTATGTGAATAGCTAGGTGAACTGAATCTTTCTTAAATCGGGCTGACACAAGGACCGTGTACATGGTTTAAAATGATGATGGGTTTATCATATACCCTATCATTGTCAAATTCTCGCAAGGGATGATCCAATTCAGGTTAGTATTTGACCTTTGTCCATAAAACGTATATATTTAACAGTTGTGAAATGATTTAGTAGTGATGTTGGACTTTAGAATATGCGCTTTCTGAACTCAAACTGATGACGCGATATTAATTAGTAATTAGAATAAGATACTCAGCTAATGTTTGCATTGTCTTATGCTACTAGAAGTTATGAGAATCGATATATTGCTTTTAGTGGTTTTTAGGCTTAGAAGAAATTCAACAACCGAAATAATTGTTCCCGACTAGGATTTCTTTCTTTTCGTTCCCTTAAACTACTATTTAGCAAATAGTTGGTTAAAATGGTAAATTGAGTTGGATGATTATTCTATCTTTTTTGTTAGTTTGTATATTGGAGAATGTTATCTACATATGGTAAATCGATATATTGGAGAATGTTCCCGACTAGGATTCTTTCTTTTCGTTCCATTAAACTACTGTTAGTTTGTATATTGGGACAATTGGAAGGGTAATTCTAAGCTTAACAAAAAAGTACAATTCTTGCATATATTTTGTGAGATGTCTATTATATTAGGTGGAGTTGTATCGTAATAAAAATGTACAGAGTTGAATGAACTAAAAATGGACGGATGTCACTGCAGGTTAAATCGGTTGCACATACTTTGCTCGAGACTCTTATTACAAAAGAGATAAGAGGATGGCGATACCACTTCTGTAGTGGCACAAAAAGAAACAGATACCATAGTTTTTGTAAGAGCCAACAATAGAGGAACTTGGCGGAAACCACCACTCTAAATGCTCTACCGCCCAGAGGATACTATTGCTGAAACAAAAGTAGAGACTAACAACGCGTTAGAAGAACCAAAGGAAGATAAAATAGTTTAGGAAGAAGAAAAGATAACATACAATTGTCGAGGAAGCCAAAGATGGAACTCTTGATTTAGTCCCTCAAGATATACCCAAGTCAATCAAGGAAGAAGAAGAAGAAAGGCTGGTAGAAGTTGCCGCCACTAGACCGAGGTCGTGGAGGAGAAAGATCTTAACTTCAAGTTTTTGATGTGTTATAATGTCTATTTTCATGTTTTGGTAAAAGAATAATTGCATTAAGATGTATCAAATAACTTTTTATTTTTAATTTTGTCTAAACACTTTATATATGTCTAAACACTTGTGCATTTATTTT
Source organism: Glebionis coronaria (assembly GCA_025667525.1). Classification (NCBI taxonomy): domain Eukaryota; kingdom Viridiplantae; phylum Streptophyta; class Magnoliopsida; order Asterales; family Asteraceae; genus Glebionis; species Glebionis coronaria. The sequence continues at coordinate 865,518 of JANFOE010000322.1, read as the reverse complement.
TATTTTTTAAGATTACTTTAGTTTGCACTTTTTATTTTTAATTTTGTCATTTATTATTATTACATTTTATTCTTCACAATTATTATTCGTATGTTTTACATTTTTCATAATTTTCCCATGCGATATTGTGTGAAACAACCCGCCCATGAGACGGGCCTTGAGGCTAGTATATATATAAAACAAACAGACTGAGATTGGGGGGACATCTAAAATGAGCCTACCTTAAAGTTTGTTGTAACTGATTTATACTTGTAACGGCCTTATCATAAAAGTTAAAACCATGAATATGGACAATTTTGTTGTATTTAGTACCCGAAATTGACTACTCCCAATGATATTTCTTTTTTGGCCTTTTCATTTTAACATACAAAAAAATTTACAGTGTTTTGATAATCTATTTTAAGTTTTGACAACTAATGGAGTATAACACAAGATTGTAAACCTGTACCAATTTTTGTTGAATTGAATTTTGAAGTCCCAGATATATAACATAGAGTATATATTTTGCGGCCTTAAGATTTTTGAGACCATACACCTCGCACACTCTCGAATACACCTGTGGTGCTGATCACGATCTCAGAAAGTATAATAAGAAACACATCCCAACCAACCGATAGCGCAAACGTGAGACCCTTTTTCGGCATCCCACGTTTGCTGTCATCAAGCATGTTTGTGGGTGCTTCCGGAGGACAAGATCTTTTACTCCCAGTAACTCTATCACTTTCTCTTGGAGCTTCCAAGTTCTGCTTTTTTAACTCGCTTTGGTTTCGTGTACTGTGGTCTGCGGATGCTTGCTGTTTTTAATTTCTCTTTTGGTTCCGTCTTTCATTGATTCGGAAGCAGAGATACTACCAAACTGCATTTTCTTAGTTTAAATAGTAGGTTTAGGGGTCAGGGTCTACTTTTGAAGCCACGTCGATAGTTTCTGTAGCAAGATGATCAACTAAGATAAAGGGATCGTAAAAATAATATTTTGAACGGCTTTTTATTGTTATAGCATGAGATACTACCAAACTGCACTTTCTTAGTTTAAATACTACACGTGAAGAAATCATGAAGAGTTTAAATATTACTAGTAAAAAGCTAATAACTTGTTGAGAAGGATTTTTAGCGTAAACAAGACATACTACTAATACCTCATTTCGAACCAAACCAATTCTTACCTGTTACCCGACCTGCTAGATTTCCTTAGCAGCTTCTCTTGAAGATCTTAAACACCCTTAACTCTTAAAATCCTAACTTGGACCCAATCGCTAAAAAGATATTGGTAATTTTGGTTTTGACACGAAATAAATTTCCAATTTGATTGTTTTATTAGTAGTCTTATGTCCTTCCATGAGTAGTCTAAAGTTCATAATAGACTTTCATTCTTCCACTTAAATATTTTGCATCAAACATAGTACCTGCACATAACCTTGAACCTATGAGCTTAACCATTACAAGTTTACAACCACTGCTTTTGTCTTTTTATCACAGCTCACAACTGTCACCATGTAAAAAAAAAACAGTGACCCAAAAAGGTTACATCGCTACAAGAAGAAACTTTTCACTTGTTTATGTAGACCATCAGGAAACCCAATGTTTGCCGAGCTCTGTGACGAGAGCTTGATACTCAAGTGCGGGCATTCAAATTGGTTGGACTGTGATGGAGCTGGGTTTGGTTGGGTCAGCTGTTCTTGTCCATTCCATAATCTCGAGAGACGGACCAGGTGGCGCTCAAGCGCCCCAAGCAACGGCTCGGGACAGAGTCCCTGGTTCTTAGAGTAGATGGCTAAGTCATCTAGGCTAGTCTCACAGAGCTGCCGATACGACGGTATACTCACTCTCGACATTCGAAGGACAACAACCAACTTGGTTCCCTCTAATGGACTGGACTTTTTTTTTTTTAAATTACTCTCTGATTAGATTCAATAGCACTATCTTCTGCAAACTGATTTAAACCGCGATCCAATTTACCTCCATATAACAACAACCAATTTCGATTCGAAGATAAAATTAGAACCAACTTCTATCTCATAAATATAAACTCAATGCCTTAACCCATAACATGTTAATAATCTAAATAAAAGTTTGAAATCTTTTTCCATAATCTGTAATCCAAACTTGCTGAAAGTAACACGAAATCTACTCAGTCGCTCTCTTGGGTCAAAACAGGCCTAAAAGACAACCCATCCTTAGCAATCAACTCATCAATGTAACTCCTGACCTCTTTCGCAATCATCTTTCTCATCACATCCGCAAGACATGTGTCGTCAATCTCCACCGTCCCCTTTTCCACGTCATCACCTTTCTTCCCATCGCCGGGTGGCAACAACGTCAAAGCCGTCATCCCATGATCACAGCTGCTGACGTCACTCACATTCACACTGACACACTTCCTCTTCTTCTCATTACCCTCATTATCTTCATCAGACTGAGTCGACTCACTCTCAGAACACCGAGTCAACCCGCCACGTGTCAATCCACGTCTCCTGAGAGTCGAGTTCCAGTGATTCTTAATCGCGTTATCCGTACGACCCGGTAAAAGTTTAGAGATAACAGACCACTTGTTACCATGGACAACGTGTGCACGGAGGATAACATCATCTTCTTCAGGACTAAAAGGACGGTGTTCGACTTTGGGGCTGAGCTGGTTACACCAACGGAGACGACATGACTTGCCGGATCTTCCGGGGATACTTGACCCGATCACTGACCAGTTTCGCGCACCTAGAAGAAAAGAAAAACAAACTATCAAACAAAATAGAGACATTATTTGAATGATTCATGAATGAATTACGTAAGGGAGCTTATATAATTTCGACTTATATTCCATAAGCTTCAGTTTTATTGGCTTATTTGGAGACTTATTATATAAGTTTATAGATATAAGCCCACAAGTCTCAAAATAAGCCGGAAAATTAGGGGTTATAAAATACAAGCCGAAATCAAATAAGCTGACAAGCCCATATATAAGCTTAAACAAAGGCCCCACTTAAATTCAAATAAACATAAGAGCATATGAGAGTTACAAGGGCGTAAAAAGCTGTGTACCTACCTTGTGTTTCGACTAGCTTGATTAGTTTAGCGTCTTCTTCAGGGGTCCATGAGCCACGCTTGAGCGAAACGTCTTCGTTTAATGACGCCATTCTGTGTGTTTGAGTCTGTGAAATGGAAATGGGAAGAAGATGTGAAATGGTGGTTATAAGGAAGGTGGGGAGTAGTTAGGTTTAACCGTTTTTGGAGTGAGTGGTTGATTTGTTGGAATCATAAACTGCTCGTGCAACGTTTTTGTTTATGTTGTAACTGATTTGTAACAACTTCACTTGTTCAGTTACAACCTCTTTTTAACTTTTTTTCTTAATTTAGGCAGTGTAACCGTTTATCTACATTTATTTTACCATCTTCTGCTATAATTCTTTATTTTTTTTTCTAAGTGTTGATATTTGGACTCGATAAGAAAACACAATTAATGTTTACGTGTTGTTTTGTGATTGGTGAAATGCAAGAGTCTATTATTTTATATTTTATATTTTTTCATCTTATTCTTTCGTTGCGTTACTTGTCTCAATTATGTGATTAACCTCTTTTTATGCATACGAATTAAGTCTCTCGGTCATTTTTCTTGTTTTTTTTTCCACTATATAAGAGTATCCACAATGCTAAAAATTGTGAATGATTTTTTATTATTTCAAGAAGTGTTTGAAGATGTTTTTATGTATCGTAGGATTAGTTTTTTCAAAAGTTTTTTTTATAAAAACTTGGTCTTTTATAAGTATTTGATAAAAGTTGTAAACATTAAATGAACATGTCAAGATGACATTAAATGCATTAAATATTCTAAGCTTTTCAAATAGTTAGACATTGTGAATCCTCTAAGAATGGGGGGAGCGGTGGTGCCAAGGCTGGCTGTTAGCCCTTTGGCGCCAACCCTCCAATGGCGCACGGTACCGTGACTCGCGCCAACCCCAACAGCTCGCGTTAAAGCACCCTTTTTTTTTCTTGTTTTTTCTAGCCGTTGGAAGGGTGGTTTTTTGAATTTTTTTTTTAATTTTTAAAAAACTAGCCGTTGGGTTTAAAATTTTTTTTTTTTTTTTCAAAAAACATTCTACTAATCCCTATATATTATACCTCATTTCATCCATTTTTTCCAATCCAATCTATTACTTCCAATCCTAATTTCTTTACAAAAAATGGATCCTAATTGGACTAACAACATGCTTAACGATCCCTCCAATCAATTCCAAAACTACAATCCCGGTTCATCTTCGAATCCGGGTTCGTCTTCTCAACCCTAACACTTCTATTCTCCGTTTTTCCCACCACAACAAAATGAAGCTTACATGAAATAACAACAAGAACAATGGGCGAAGTTTCAACAATTTCAACAATCACAAATGGGTTCACAACCACAAACTCAATCACAACCACAACCTACACCACAATCCGACCAACAATCCCATCACCTAATCGACGAAGACGTAGACGAAGAACAAATCCCGACACCAACATCAAAGAAAGGTCGTCGTAAGGTTAAGACTAAGTCTAGTAAGGCTAAGACTAGTAGGAAGGCGAAAGAGGTGGTTGAGGTGGAGGACGACGATGAAGATGATGCGACTCGACATTTGTGGACCGATGACGAGGAGTTGCTTTTAGCCGAATGCTTCATAGAGATTTCGGAGGATGCTAGGGTTGGTGTGAGTCAAACAAAGGAAACTTTTTGGTGGCGGGTTGATCAAGTATACAATGATGTGGCGAAATCAAAAAAATTCCCAAAACGCAACAAAAACATGTTAACGGGAAAATGGAGTACGTTGAATCGGGCGGTTAAGAAGTGGAATAGTCTTTATGACGAGATGCAAATGATGAGTGGGGAGAATGATGAGGGTTTTATGGCACGGGTTGAGCTAGCGTATAAACGAGCCACGGGGGGTGTAGCATTTAAGCACAAATCGGCTTGGAATTTTTTGAAGGACAAGCACAAGTGGAAGAACCCCGATTCTACTCTTGAAAGGCGAAACCGTCTCCGTGTTACCGAAGAAGGTCCCGACGCCATCCCGAGGCTGCCCGGGTCGTATCGTATTGCCAAAAGTCAAAGATCAACCAACTCGTCGGCTACTTCCGGTTCAAACCCGGAAGCTTATCAACAAATGATGAAAGAACAATACGAGATCGAGAGACAAGCCAAGTTGGAAATCATGGAGCGTAAGTCAAGCGCGAAAATAAAATATTTCAACACGCACATGGTCGCTCAAGAATTCGCAATCCTTCAAATCGACACAAGGAACATGAGTGCCTCGGACCGGGCAATCATCGAGAGTCGAAAGGATGCGATTCGCGCATCGTATGCCCCTCCCGAGAACTAGTTTATTTATTTCCGTTATGTATTTTCTTTATTTTAAGTTTTTCGTAATGTTTTTTTTATTGTAATGTTTTTTTTTATTGTAATGTTTTTTGTTATTAATAAAGTTTTTATTTAATTTAATTTTTGTGAAAAAAGAAAAAAAAAAATAATTCCGTTGGCACCAGAAATTCTGGTGCTAACGGTTACCTCAGAAATGTGGTGCCAACAGGATTCTGATGCCAAAGGCCCAGAATCCTACGTGGCGTTTTTAGCACCACCTTCTGGTGCCAACAACTCCCAACACTTTAATATATTTTGGGTGAACATTTTAGATCGCGGACCGAACCAGACCGACCAAACTCACATCTTCTTGTACCAGATTGATCGCATAATCCAATCAAACCGACCGAAACAGGACATTCTACATTTCGTGGACGTCTATTATAACAACTTTAAAGGTGAGTAAATATGTGTAGTATCCAGAATTAATAATAAAAAAATTTCATATGATAACCAAATAAATTTGGCATAGCGTAAGTTAGCCATTTTACGAGTAGTTAGATGATGACATTTATGATGTTTGTTAGGAATATTTGGTTTTGATTGGGTGCGAGTTAGCTTGAGAAAAGGTGGGTTGGTAATATAAAACAAACTCAATGAGACTGGGGGGATTTTGAATGATACTACTTTAAAGTTTGTTGTAACTGATTTCGCATGTAACGGCCTTATTATCATAAAAGTTAAAGCCATCAATATGGAACATCTCATTCGAACAAAATATATATATATATATATATATATATATAGGTCGTGCCAAAATGTAGATATGTTAAAACTGCTAAAAACAAAATATATATGGGTCGTGGCAACAGTTAAATTCACATTATTTCATCCGTTCTAAAATTATAGTTCTATTTTGATTTTTTTATTTTTATTTTTTCAACTTTAACTTTAAATATTTTTTTTTGTTATATAATACTTGATAAAAATTATAATAATGAAAAGACGTTTAAAAACTAACCGATTGATATATAATTTTCATTAAGTATTATATAACACAAACAAAACTATTTAAGGTCAAAATTGTAAGAAAAAAACCAAAAAAATTAAAGTAGGACTATAATTTTTAAACAGATGGAGTATTAGACTTGAACTATTCTTTTATATTGTACAAATTTGTATTTAATATACATTAATTAAAATTATAAAGAGTTAAATGTAATGTTATCTGACTTCTCAAATGTATGAACCAAAGGTACTTAAAACTGGGTGTTCAAAAAAATCTAGAAATCGACGAACCGAGTCGAATCGCTTAATCTGAAATCGAAAAACCCGAAACCCAAAAAACAGGCTCATTATGGGTCGGTTTCGGTTTTTACTTTTAAAAATCCACGGTTAACCAACCGAACCGTGCATATTATACATGTTTTTTTAGCCAAATATTCAAATAATCATTCAAGTATTAGCCATTTTATTGCACTTTTATTCTATAAAAACTTTTTAGCTCCTAATATAAGCGTATGTAATAATTTGTGTGTAAAATTAATTAATGTAATCGTAATACATAAACGAAATAACTTTTATACGATTAAATTTGCTTATATTAATTTTATATAGCTTTTATCTACTTGATGTTATTTGATTATACTAGTATGACATATTTATGTTCTAGACAACGTTATTCTTTATACGGTTAAATTCAGTTTAAAAAAAATGTCTAACAGCGAACCTAACCGAGGGTAACCGCTCAGTTCGGGTACCCGCATGTCCGGTTACCCGCCTAGTACGGTTCGGTTTCTGGTAGTAAATTAATTACCCGCCCCGCGACGAATAGTTAAAATCTTCCAACTAACCGAACCGAACCAACCTGTGAACACCCTTACTTAAAACAGTCAAATGTGTAGGTAAATAGGGTGTTTGTACGACGGGTGTGATAATCCTGGATATCTAACTTGAATCGTGTTAAGTTCACTTTATGTATAAAATATTTTGACACTATTGGTGCGTGGGTTACACGAAATCTTTATCGGGATAATTCAAGTAGAAACACTTTGATTCTAGGCACAAGAGATCAAAGCCGGAACTGAGAGGAATTGTGTGTTTTTCGTTATGTTCTATGAGATGCAATATCTGTTAAGAAATAGATGGAAAAGACGGTTGCAAACAGTTGTATTTGAACAGTTACAACTGTTCACCAACAGACCTGTTGGTTTGGGTTTTACAGGAAAACTAAAGCAAGGGGCTCTGCCCCTTGGCCTCGCACGGGGGCGCAGCCCCCTTGACCCCTGCATTTTTGTCGTAGGCGATAACATATTAGTTTAACGAGTGTGCACTCCGCAATTTCCCTAACTCGCCAACAAAATGTATAGTTGATGACAGTAAAATCACCTAATAAAATTATAGTTTGTCAAACTAAAATTATACTATATATTTAAGTAAGACTCAAATTTTTAATGAGTAAATTTAGTTTGAGGTTGAGCTTCAACGGATTCAAGCTTTCATTAAACTCAAGCTTAAAGAATCGAGATATATGTAAATCGATTGTAATATACAAGTCCGTATATATAATCATCAATTATTAAGTACAACTAGTCAGAATGTTTAAGACGTTACGTAGGATGGATAGCCACATAATAAATTAATATTTATAACATTATTAAAAAGCTAATAAGCTGTATAAATTTATGTCAAAAAAGCTAATATTGACCACAACTTGGACAAGTTTTACAAGTCATTTAAGTATCATGGTCGTAAACGACATATACTGATACCAACTTATCAAATCAGTCAATATTATTGTGTATCAACTAACAAAGTTTGTTTCTTTGATCGATGTGGGATTCGAGTTTTTGTTTCTCATATATACAAAAGTTATTTGGCAAAAGTCGTTCTAGAGAATCACATCTTGTTTGCTGTTGTTTTTTTGCTTTAAATCTATGACAAGGAGTTTGTATACTTCTAGTTCTTTTACTTGTACCCCGGTTTGATTTTCTCTAAATTGTTTATGTCGAGAGGAAAAATGTTAGCTCATAGCCATCCAATCCGCGTAGAACGACCATGAACTCCCGATTTCGCCTTGAATCAATACATAGCATAATCAAAACCACTGATGATAACATGAGGTGCAGAGAGATAATAAAGCTTTCACCTGGCCACACTGTTAGCTTATCTTCTGGTGCGCAATCCTACAAGGAAAAGATCAAGTGACAGTATGTTAGAAGCTACTAGTGTTCCGTAATGGTTTCCAAATCCGAAAGCAGTGGATTACTAGGATATCCTTATGGGGTTCAACGAAAAAACATGGAAGTGATATCCTGTAAACCCATAGCCGAAATCAGTGGGCTACTCGTGTATCCTTCCGGGGTTTAATGAAAAACCAAGGTGGAGGATACTAGTAGTCCCCTACTTCAAGCTAATAATCGACTCAAATGTTTTATCTCCTACCGATGTGTGACGAGTTGTTACACCTGCACTCTTGACCCTATTTACTACTCTTAAGACTTAAAATGGACACCAGATAGCTAGCAGATCTTGTGTCTCAACAAGCCTCTGCCGTGAATTGAACTCAAATTTTGGGATGGTGATTTGAATCAACTTTTTGTGCTGCTTGGATGACAGTTAAACTATATACTAGTAAAGTTGGTTTTGGACATTGGACAATTGGAGATCACATGACTGATCAAGTACTAAAACCCGAGTAACCATGCAGTCTTAACTTGTGCTTAAGGAGTGTGAATATATCGATGCATGGGATGGTGACGTCAACAAGTACAAGCTATATAGAAACCGTCTGGACGTCAACAGGAAATTTAGGGGCCTAGGTGACCAGTTGCACTATCCGTCTACCGTCATTCTCTATTGTATTTGGGAAATCAAGATTAGTGAAATACACCCGTAGATTGACTATCATTGGGTCACCGAGAGACGTGTATGATGCGGCAGTGGAAGCACCTGAGAGCCTCGGGTACGGTTAGCCCATGGCTTGAAGCCACCCCACCAGCCCACAAATCTGCGTGCCAACCACACCATTTCTCGCGCCATGATGTTTGGGTCGGGGAATACCAGCTCACGTGAGAGGCTATATGGCGCCACTTTTGTTGTGCCATAACCACACCATGCCTCGTGCCATATAGTTGTATATTTGTTGTATATGTGGACCCACGGCTCCACATTTTCTGGTGCCAACGAGGGATGGGGTTTTGGTGCCACGTGAAGGCTTCATGCCATGGAAGTTTCTCTTACGTGACACCACTTTTTACAAGCCATGAGCTAACGGTACTCAGTGCTTTAAGGGTGTTCATGTGAAACCGAATAGGCTTGTTTTCAAGAAAGTGGGAGATAGGTTACGATATAGGCTTGGGCCTCGTCTAACACCCCCGCAGTTTGAACGGGAGGCTTCTCGACGGACAAACTGGAACACATGATGAAAGCTCTTTTTCTTCAATCATCTTCTTTGTCTTTGTTGAGACGGAAGTATAATTGTATTTGACGGCATAGTTGTTAGCTGCTTGCGGCTTCCTCCTTTGCGTGGCTTGCTTTGTCTTTAGGTATGAACGACATTTTTTTACCAACTATTTTTGTAAAATGGCAATGATCTCCGACGAGAAAAAAAATAATGGTGATTGAGGAAAAATATATTTGTTGATTGTATTTGAGATGTGTTATGACGGCTAGGGTTTTGGAAGCTATGGTTTATTCGATAAAAAAAAACTAATTATGAAAAAATGAAGAGAAAAAGGAATTAAGCGGGATCCCACCGAATCATCGATGATCGGAGGATAACTTTATTGTGATGGGTTGTACCTAAAGCTCTGATACCATGTTAGAATGATTAAACCCTATGAATAAGTATTGTGTATTATTGATGTGTATTTATACTAATACACAGAACATCATAGAAACCCTAAGCCCACAAGTCGGGCTTGGGCCATTTTATTGTCTAACAATACCGTTATATTTGTGTCAAAGAAGGGCATGAATAGAATAAGACCTGATGTGCTTTTGGGTCTATAAATTGGAAAAATGTTGAAAATCAAGTTAGGAGCCCTGTTCGCTTTTAGCTTGGAACAAAATGTATACGCCATCATGCTTTGTCAAAACTCAAACCAAGTTAATTTGGAAAAGCATAAAGATGGTTCTTTTTTTTTCTTTTTCTCATGTTAAAACGGGTTGAATTAGTATAAATAAGAGTCGATATGATCATGTAGATTTACATTTAAATATTTGGCAATTTAACCATAGAGGTACTGATGAGATTAGTAGAGTTGAACAAATGAAGTTAACACGAGGGCTGAAATGTTCTTACAAAAGGCTTTGAGATACTTGTTTGAAGTTTGTTAGTTAGTGGTTATTGGTTAATAGAATACAAATCAAATAGAGCACAAGCCCAGATTTTGTTGCAGTTTGCCACCAATGTGGTCGATCCATCACTTGCCATATACCTTTTATACATACCCTCTTTTATCTTTTATCATCTAGCAAATGTTTTACCCGCTGTCAACAATACACGACAAGTTGGATATATCGATGTATGGGATGGTGATGGGTGTTGAGGTGATGGTGTATTGTTGATGGATTTTGGGGCGATTACGGGTAGCATATTTTGGATGGTGAGGGATATTGAGATGATGGTGTACAAGAGAGCACGACACGTATACTAGCAACTACTGACTATATAAGTGGTGCTTTATAAGGAAACAATATACTAAGCTCACAAAGAGGTGCGTCGTATTATAATTTTGCCAGTCGGGATGGTCAAGCTAATCCGTATCAGCATGGTTGGAATACTATTACTCATTGCCAACGTTAGATTTTTTGTTTTTTAAGTACTTTTTATTTTGTTGTTCTGTGAATTTCATGTTCTTAATGAATTTATTTTACATCTGTCTTGATTTACCGTTTACGTTTGACTTGTGATATGGTAAGTGGTTTTCTCTATGTTTTTCTTGTTACAATGCTCACATGTTTTAATGTTATACTTCATTTTGTCCCACATCGACAGAAAATGAAAGTAGTGTCACCTTTATAAGTCAAATTTGGATTAGATAGTTAGAATCAAGCGGACTTGGGACACAACCAAAATTAGTGGTCGTGTCTCTGGTTTGTTCGGGTTTTTTGCACATGAGAGCAAATTTTGGTTATGTAAACGAGTACAAGCTATACTAAACTACTTGGACGTCAATTGTACAGTTTTTTGCACATGAGAGCGAGTTTTGGTTATGTAAAGGAGTACAAGCTATACTAAACTACTCGGACGTCAATTGTACCATGAAATTCAGGGACCCGGGTCACTTGAACTACCCGTCGTTCTCTATTGTTTTGCGGAATCGAGAGTAGCGAGATACACTCGTAGATTGACGAGCTTTGGGTCAGCGGGAGATCTGTATGATGTGGCACTGGAAGCACTTGAAGGAGTTGCAATAACTTTACGATACGATACATTAGCTAATTAGATGATACAATTGCAGCTCGAGAAGTAAAAGCTCAAGGAGTCGCCTCCATTAACTTTCAATAACGCATCATCCCCTCTTTTCATACTCAAGAAGTAAAAGCTCAAGGAGTTACACGGTACCACCTACTTTGCAATGCATCTTGACCGCCACCCGCTTTCTTACAACGTTATATCACTAGATTTAATGTGCTTGTTCTCAACGGATGGGTTCTGTATGTGGGTGGGAAATGTAATAAACAATGGCATGAGCTTAACAATTTACAGCATTATAAAGTGGGTGAAGTTAATGTGTACTATGTCCGATGTATCTCAAGAAGATAATGCAAGAAACACAACTTTCTGTTATTTCGTGAAATGTTAGGACGATTTGATCATAATAAAAAAAATGATAAGGAGTTAGATGTAATGCTATGTGGCTTCTCAAATGCTATGAACCAAAAGTACTTAAAACAGTCAAATGTATAGACAGAGTCGTTTGCCAAACTAAGATTGTACATTCAAGTATATGCTTTGCTTTAAACAAGATACCAAAATTCATAGTCACAACAAAGATAATTGATTACCTAATGCAAAGAGAGTGCGGCTTGACGGTCCTCAAGAGCATCTACTTTTCTAGTATTCATTAAAATGAATACCACCCATTTTCCAAACGACAAAAGTTGTTGTAAACATAATCGTGCTGATCACAGTCACAGAAAGGATAATGAGGAACACATCCCACCCAACCGGTAGCTCAAAAGTAAGACCCTTTTTGGGCATCCCACGTTTGCTGTCATCAAGCATGTTTGTAGGTGCTTCCGGAAGACCAGATCTTTTTCTCCCCGTAACTCTATCACTTTCTCTTAGAGCTTCCAACACTGAGCTTCCAAGTTCTGCTTTTTTAACTGGCTTTGGTTCCGTGTCACGACTGCGGACTCTTGCTGCTTTTAATTTCTCTCTTGCTGTTAATTTTAATCTTTTTGGGACAGCATCATTATTGGCCGCGTCTTGTTTTGGTTCGGAGGCAGAAATGGACCCATTAGAAGGTTCAGGGGTCTTTTTAATAGGGTCGGTTTCTAAAGTCTTGTCGGTGGTTTCTGTAGCAAGGCGATCACCGTTTGCAACTAAAAGATGTCTTCCGTTTCTTGTATGCGTTGGTTTATTAACAAAAAGGGTTCTAGAAGGGGATGAGAAATGGGCGGATTTTAGTATTAAAGCTCCTATGCATTGTCTCGGGACATATTGATGGTTAGCCTGTGTTTTCAACAAAGATATCAAACACTATAGCGGTTAATCCAAGTTGAAACCAGTACGCACACCCGACAAGTGGAGGTCTAACCCATAAACATCTGAAGGTCTAACCCATAAACATCTATCTTATCCATGAGTTATATATACTAAACTGAGATTCAAAAGCACCATAAGTTGTTAAACTAGAGGACCTTAGCTTATCATGGTTAGCCTTAGTTCATGTAAATGAAAGTAGAAATAAGTCTAGATTAACAGTGTTTTAACCTTATCTGATACAGTAAAAAACAAGAAACTATTAAGCTGAAACAAGGAAATGAGAGGTAAATTATGATTACATACCTTGGAAGTGAAGCTGGCAAACGAATTCAATGAAACAACCATTGGAATAAAGTTTGAATTTTCACGTTCCAACCATTTAACCAAAAAGATTTAGAGAAAAAATAAAGTGACAAAATAATCTGTGGCACTAAAGTCATCCAACCACACTCCTGTTTTTCAAGTCATATAATCCAACCCCATACTTTGCCTAAATTGCTATTTCAGTCCACAAGTTTACAAGATACTTTTTAATACAAAGGATATCCATTTTGAAAGGGGGAGGTGAAGTTTAGACACATCCTACCCATATTTAGGGGGTAAACCCGAGAGTCAAGAGACCGCTTCCAAAGGACCTCCGGCAAGTGTACGTGTGCAAATGGTGATGCTCAAGGAAAAGGGACTAGAGGAAGGGCAAATGCGATGGCAAAGAAATAACACAAACATAAGACGAAAAACAAGCATGCAAGCAATACAATAACTACATGAAAGAAACAAGGAGCTACCGAATATGCAAACGTACAAGGAAAGGCAACAAGAGAAAACACATAAAAGACAATAGTAGACACGTAAGCACGTAATAGCGAAACCAAAAAACGAAAGAGCAAAAACAAGAGAACACATAAATTTTCCAAATAAAAATGATACACAAAAAAAGTGATTTTGATAGAGTAAATCAAAATTTGTACAGCATTTGGTAAACACACGAAATGTCAATGATATAGGTTTTAACGCCTCAAATACCTAACTGATGCTATCTTGGTAAAACCAATTTTGTAGCCAGACAAACGTTTTGGATATAAAAGATACACGGCTAAAAGTGATTTTAAGTTCGGCAAAATTTGTATAGAAAGGCCTCGTATTGTAACAGTATCTCATCTTCTATGTTAGTTTATCTTCCATCTTCTAACAAGTTCATAGTATCACTCAGAAGACTGGTTTAAGATTGGACTGATTGCAGCTTTATAATCTTCATAAAATCTCTGCTCTGAAAACCTATTAGCTCGTTTTCTCCCTGCTTCAGCCATCTCGTGTTTCTCAGATTCTGACATCTGCAAGATCTTTAAAATCGCGTCTGCAAATTCTTCGACTGTTTGTGCAAGAAAGCCGGTTTGTTTTCCGTCTTCTGGTAGAACAATATCCATCTTCGGGCCAGCTGAGTTATGAGCTGATAAAGGTCCAAAAAAGGCCGTTTAGATATAAAAAAACTGGCTCAAGGTAGATAAAAAAGTAATCACCAAGATGTATATGGAGTTACCAATGGGTATAGCTCCAGCAGCCATGTATTCTACAACGCTAATGCCAAAATGTTCGTCTATCATGGAATGAATCCCTGCAGTTGCACCACCCAATAGGTTTATCAACTCCCTGCATTGAAAAAGAGGTTTAAAATGTGGTTAACTGAAGATGGTATGAAGTGGCCTTTTTTACCCATTTCCGGTTAAAGTTTACATACTATGGGTCAATGTGCTGAGCTAAAAACGAGACAGGTCGGAAGTCATCTTTTTATATTTGAATGGCTTCCGAAGTCATCTAAAGTGTACTCAAATTTACAAAAACCAACTTAATCGATTTTTGTTAGCAGATGAGTTGGATTATTGTTGTAATCACATCGTTCCTGTAATCCTATTTAGCACATTAATTATTGATAGAAATGAAAAAGCAAAAGAATAGTGACTATGGACAGGCCGACCCGAATGATTTTGACTCACTTCCCGACCCGCTTTCCCCCAACCAATTTGCAAACTCAAGTTATATACTGAATACTGAGGCAGGTGATAAAGACCTGTATGTCACATTCTTGTAGAACTCCACATCATCTTCTACCTTCAATTCAATCGCCAGGTCTTTCAAGTTCTGCAATCTTGCTTCATCAGCATCGTTTCTACAGCTACCAACGAATTGGAGTTTGGGTCTAGGTACATCTGCATGTAGTTTCTTGATAGATAGGGCAAAAGCCTGAAGCTGTAGAGGATGTGCCTGACATAAAATTTCAAATCAAACAATGAGAGCCTGGTTCATAAAGATGTTGCGAGTCAATGAATATAAGGAAAAAATGCACACCTTCTCTGGTCGGAATTGCGCCACTGAGATTATTTTAGGAGGCGTCGATTCTCTTTCTAGAGGAAGTGCCTGTTAGATTTTAATCAGATTTGGCTACCTTGAACACAAAAACATATACGAAAAATAATACTCATCTCGAAAACCAAGGCTATTCAAACGTTACTTTTGTAACTGTCATGTAAACTTGAATGAAATTTGGGTAACACAATAGGTATATAACTAGCTTATAAAACAATGTCATGAAACTAAAACAGCAATAACTTATTTTAGTACTCAGAATTAGGATTATGTGCTCAAAACTAGATTTTCATACTTCTGTTCTGTTTCTGATAAAGCATAAGCACAAGTCACATTATACAAATGACGCATCAAGGAAGCCACCACAGGCATATCAACAGACAAACTTATATTTCACAACTGTATCCATTACATCATTGCGCTTATACAAGAGAAAAAGAAAACCAATTTGATGGAAATAATGTTTACATGGAGTTTTTACTTTTTAAGAAAGAAAATTCTCAACTCTCTCACAGTATTTATACCACACACTATCTCACACATCCTAAGCAGGACTTAAACCCACAACCATTTGGTTGGGGAGCTTCTCACACAATATGGGGTACCATTGGGACCACACAAGCCCGTTGGTCTGTTAACATCTAAAGTATTATTTATATTTTCTTTATGAAAGGTAATAGTTCAAAACTGGAAAGTGAAAGACACAGTTCATATAACACTGATAAAATAATAATTTAACTGTAAAAGCCTAAAAGGGGTGCAATTTACTGTCAAAGAACGATATGTGAACACCTATAATTCTATAAGTTCAGAATTAGTGACTAAAAAATAGAGCATAAGGGGAGAACCATCCTTTTTCATTGCAAAACTAAGTAGAATGCATACTACTTAATGAGAGAAAAAACCTGCAATCCAGTTGTATCACAAGGAGGATACACTCGTTTAATTCGATCGGGAATTCCCCAAAGCTTCTCAATATGCGACTGTGTCCAGGAAGAATTAACCATAGCAAGATTTGCACAAGAACCAACAAATCCATACATCCAGCTAAAGACGGTGTAATACACAAGTTTGAACCGTGATAGCAGAGCACTGTCAGGAAATTTATTGTTTCAGTCTTTCTAGATTAGCCAAACAATTACGTAAAACAAGCATTGTAATTGGTAATAAAGCGAAAATGAAAAATTAAGCAACCCACCTGTTAGCAACAAAGGCATCATTATTATACATGGAACTCCGTGAATGAACCCGTGAGAGCATATCTAAGCTGATAGTCGGGTAATGCGTGTAGCAAATGACCTTACATCCGAAAAGCCGGGCAAGCGGATAAGTGAAGGCATATCCACTAGTATCCAAATAGTACAACGGAACAAATTTGTTCAAGGCTTCCCATGCAAGGTACACTGAACCTAAACTTTGACCAATCATGGTAAACCGAGGATAAGTCTTTTCTTCTATCCATTTCCTTTTATGTAAATGCACAACCTATTAGAAACAAGGGCTTCATCAGTAACTTTGCTTAGCAGATAAACAGTTCAATGAAACAACATCCGCAAATCACTATCAAATTACATATATGATATATCCATCAGTTCACAATCTACTATAAAACTTAAAAACATTATCAATCCTGTTAACTTGAAGTACGATAATTCACAACAATTTGTTATCTAGGCATTGCAATTCAGCAGCTAGAGTCGATATTCGGAATGACAAAACAAAAATATAGGCATTAGATTAGAGATCTACGATCACCATTCATGTTTGCTTTAAGTATGATAAATCACTTATATATGCAATATGAATACTTCGTGATTCAGCAGCTGTCTACTACCGTCAGCTTTAAGTCTCACAAAACATGAATTTAAGGATCTATACTATATTATTAACAATCTATATACCCAACCTAATTCCAATCTTAAAACTTATCAAAACCTACTAAATAGCACCTATTTCCTCAACCGGATAAGAATGTTACATGCCACTATCCCTCCCCTCTCTTTCACCACTGAAGTTCACTTATATATGCATAAGATATATAATATCATCCTTCCTATTTACTTAAAGTACGCCAATTCACTATTTAACTTCAATCTCGCTCTGTGGTTCAAATGTATAGTTTAAATTCAGCATACGGTCAAATTTTACAATGACATACTTATAACATCAACTAACTTGAAGTATATGCTAAACAACAACAACAAAACAACAACTACAAGAATGAAGAACTATAGCCTTCCGTGCAACAAATCCTAAAAGACAATATGATCCTGATCAATGTATCATTTTTTGCAAATCCTTATATGTTTATGTTTAATTCCTTGACATGATTCTCTCGATTTCTACTTACACAATAATTCTTAACAATGTACAGCTTTATCTGTCAACAGCACATTATCTGGGCCGTTGATCAGCAGATTTGACAGATCCTACCCCTACTCTTGGATAAACCGAGACTGCTTCCAAGAAGACCTCCAGCAAGTGAAGTGTGCTGTTGAAAGATCTCAGAAAACATGTGCATAGGTTTACTACGTTAAACATCTACTCTAATTGACTAATTCAGCAACTAGGGTTTGCTACCTTAAAACTACAAACACGTAATAACAAACAACAAATCACTTCAATTTGTCTTCGTGATTCACCACCTACAGTCAACTTTTTCAATATCACGGAACGCAAAATCTAAACATTTAATCAGATAGTATCAAATTCATTCAATATCATCAATCGCAACAATTCACCTAAATTTACCACAGCCACTTTTCACAATCACAAAACAAGCATTTATTCACTTAAACTTGTTAAACGCATAGGACTTATTCACAGAACACAAGTCTATGCATTATTCATAACACCAATCCTGTTTGCTTAAAGCATAACAATTCACTTAAATTTGCTAAAAATACAATACAGTCTACAATTCAGCTTGCCCCAAGGCGTCAACATTGTCAGTCATAAACGTCATATTGACGATCAGAAACCAAGGGGGCGTTTATTTCGGCTTATAGGCTTGGCATATGAGCTTATTGATTTCGACATATATTTCATAAGCTCTAATTTTCTGGCTTATTTGGAGACTTGTGGGCCTAGATAAGTTTATTACGATATTACAAACTTATTTATATTTTGAGACTTGTGGGCTTATGCTAAGTTTATTTCGTCATTCCGAATACCTACTGTTTGCATTATAAACCCTTGACCTCTTGTTTGAGAGTCAAGGACCTTACTACTAGGCCATTTCCTGGTGGTTATCAATTAGTTATCTAGGCATTGCAATTCAGCAGCTAGAGTCTACTACAGTAGATATTCGGAATGACGAAACAAAAATATAGGCATTAGATTAGAGATCTAAGATCACCATTCATGTCTGTTTAAAGCATGCTACATCACTTATATATGCAGCATGAATACTTCGTGATTCAGCAGCTGTGGTCTACTACAGTCAGCTTTTGGACTCACAAAACATGAATTTAGGCATCTATACTATATTATTAACAATCTATATCCCAAACCTAATTCCAATCTTAGAACTTATCCAAACCGACCAAACAGCACCCAATTTCCCCAACCAAATAAGAATGTGACATGTCACTACCCCTCCCTCTCTTTCACCACTTAAATTCGCCAACAAAATTTAAAAAACTGCCGGAAACTATGCATAAGAAATATAATATCATCCTTCCTGTTTTCTTAAAGTACACAATTAACTATTTTATTTCAATCTCACTCTGTGATTCAGCAGGTTGGGCTTGCTACAGTGAATCCTGTTTGTCTGAATATAGGCGTTCAATCAGATAGCTAATACGATCACATACTTTGAATTCAGCATACAGCCAAATTTCACAATCACATAATTATATCATCAGTTAACTTGAAGCTAAACATGTACTCTGATTGACTAATTCAACAGCCAGGTTTACTATCTTAAAAATTACAGACGCGTAAAAAAACGACAAATCACTTCAATTTGTCTTCGTGATTTAGCTCCTACAGTTACTAGTCAATTTTCAATATCACGAAACTCAAAATATAAACATCTAATCAGACAGTAGTATCTAATTCATTCAATATCGTCATCGCAACAATTCACCTAAATTTGCAGCCACTTTTCAAAATCATAAACCAAGCATATATTCACTTAAATTTGCTAAACGTACAGGACCTACTAGACGTTTATTCAGATATTTCATAGCATCAAAATCCTGTTTGCTTAAAGCATATAACAATTACTACTACAGTCTACATTTCAGCTGTCAATATTGTCAGTTATGAACGTCATTCGCAAATACCGTGATTCGTAACCTAAGGTTTACTACTACAGTCAACTTTCAAGATCAGAAACTAACCAGACAATTTTACCTAAAAATATACTGCAAATCTGCAATTCAGCTTCTTAACCTAAATATACACAACTACAGTTTACAATTCAGCTTGCGGTAAGGCGTGTGGACCAGTCAACATTGTCATTTATCAACATCACTCGCAAATAGCGCGATTCTTAATCTAAGCTTTACTAATACAGTCAATTTTCACAATCACAAACTAACCAGTCAATTTCACACTCACAAACACACGTCTATGACAATTCACTAAAATGTCCTAAAAATACACCGCAATTCAGCTTGGGGAAAGCTAGGGCAGTCACATTTTCAGTAATCATTGTCATCCGTGAAAACCACAACTCCTAACCAAACGTTTACTACAGTTAAATTCCACAATCATAATTTATCACCTAGGCCCTAGGGTATACTTACAGCATTCAATTATAAAAATGAGAAAACCTAAACTACCTTAGGATCAATCGCGTGCCAGGAGAGAGTGTCATTGACATTTTTCCTAAGGTTGTAATTGAACATCATTTGCAAACACCGTGATTCTTAACCTAACCTTTACTACTACAGTCACTTATCACAATCATAAACTAACCACAGTCAATTTCACAATCGTTTACGACAATTCACCAAAATTTCCCTAAAAAAACACCGTAATTCACCTTGGGCAGGGCGCGTTGACCAGTCAATCATAAAACAATCATTCACTCTCAAATCCCTATGAATTCTCAAAAACCGCAAAACCTAAACTCGTAAAACAAAAATACCTTAGGAAACGAAACCAATTCGACACCGAACCGATCAATCGCGCGCCGAGCAAGACTCTCCGGAGTGGCATCATGATCACCGGTATACACAACGCAAGTGAGATCAGGTCGTAATTCCTGTACGCCTTTAACAGCGCACCATAGAACACGCTCACCGCCGCCGCCGTCGTTGGTGAAGGGATGGAAGATCCCCACTGCTTTGGTTTTAGGAGTTGTTTTAATGCGTATGATTAGCTTAACTGTTTGGATTATTAAGATGATTGGGATTATTTGGATTATTAAGTCCATCATCATCATTGACATTTTGCTTATGGGAATGTGTTTTTTCGGTTTGCTTATTTATTGGCTTTTTAATATCTTACTAAAATCTTTTACTATTAAAGTCAAATTAAATGATATTTGTCTTCTCAAATTTTTTACTTAGTAAAGAAGAAATTTTTGTGTCAATTCTAATAACTTTTTTAAATTATATACTTTTTAGATTTTTATAAATAATAAAACTAAATTATTTACAGATTCTGCTAAAAAAATTAGAAAATGAGTTTTGCTACATCCATAAATAAACCACAAACAAATATCCACAAAGAAGAGGTGACATGTATTCATTTTGTATCATTTCTTTCTCTTCTAATTGATTAACCCAATTAAAACATGTCACATGCTTTTTGTGGATTTATGTTTGTGGTTTTTTTTGGATATAACATTCTTCTTAAAAAATACTTTTTGTGGATGCACTTTCTGCTTCGGATTTTCTGTTCGCGTTGCTCCTTGTCTTTAGGTTGCTTTTTTGCTAGCTTGCTTGCTTGTTTTTCGGGTCTGCATTCTCCTGCTTGTCTGCTCGTCCGTTTATTTTTGCTTTTGCCTGCTTGCTTATGTGTCTTGTTCCTTTGATTTTGTTAGTGTTATGTTTGTGTGCACGCCTAAGTGTCTATCGTCTTTTGTTTGGTTTCTTTCATTGCCATTATTTTTTTATCATCACACATTTTGCACACGTACACTGGTTGGAGGTCCATTGGAAGCAGTCTTTTTATTTTCGGGTTATCCTGGAAGTAAGAGTAGGATCTGTATACACTTCACCTCCCTCTTACCCTGCTTTGGCGAGATTGGGTATGTTGTTGTTGTTATCGTCGTCTTAAAAAATATATGAAAAATTCATTGAGAATTTTAATATAGAAAAATTAATATAAAAATGTATGTGTTAATTAATGAAAAGCAAAATATTAAAAAAAATAATTAACAAAACTTTAATGGTTAAATACTAGTAATAAATTAGATTTTTTTAAATGAACTTATAGCTTTTATTTTTTACAATAAACTTAAATGATAAACAAATACCCTTTACACTCGTACCCTTTAGATTTTATATTTTAAAGATATTAAATATTAGATATAGAAAAATAGGCGGGCGGGCATGGACGGGGTAAAACGGGCGCAGACAAAACGGGCGGGCGAAATGGGAGGGCTAAACAGACGCAAGCTAAAACGAAGAAAAAATATATAAATAAAATAATAATAATAATTATTTGAAAATCGGGGATAAAAAATTAAATATAAAAATTTCGTCGAATAAAATGATTATTATTTTACATATGCGCCCGTTAAGTTCATTTATTTTCTTAAATGAGTGCCCATTTAACCCACCAACAATAAAACCGGCAAAAAATGTCTCATTTTTTTAAAAAATATTAAAATTTACTTATATTTAATTAAATGGAAAAGATTTACCACCTTTGCTAAATATATAAAATATAAAAACACTCATGTTAATATATAGAAAAACTAAGTAGAATCACGTCGTACTAATATAATTATTATAAAATATTCAATATATTTATATATTTATATAATAAATAAAAATATTAAAATAAATTTAATTTATATATAAGCCTATGTATGCGAAACATACAACTAGCCATTAATAAAAACGAAAAAGAATATAGATAAGTAAGACGTACAATTTAATTGATTATGAAAATAAATTGTTTGAAACGAAATTTTTTAATTTTAACTATTTTACTTTTTGTTCATAATAAAATAATTAGGAGTGGGTTTTATTTCAAGTAATTTCAACTTAAGTGAGGAGATATTATGAAGAGGTTTTGTTTCTTCATTTTGTCCTCACAGCTGTCACATAAGCGTCACATCAGCACGAATCAACTAATCAAAATACATCTTCACTAGTGGAGAGCCAACATTTATCTACTTTGGCCCTATCACTATCTTTTTTTTTTTAATTTTCACACAAATTAAAATTCATTTCATTCAAATTAAAATTACAAATACTTAAATAAAAATTACAAATACGGAAATTAAAAATACGATACGAAAAAAAATTATTCGAAAATTTAAAAACACAACAATAAATATAAACTACTAATTTTAGGGTTGATTACGTTCCAAAAAATGGTCAATAGGGCATCGTTGAAACCTTGTATGTGTCGGTTTATCACGAAGTTCTTTTTGTTGTCTTCGACGGATTGTACAACGCTCAACCCATGTCCTTAATATATTTGGCTATGGACAAACATACATTTCAGCTTCAGATATCGCATACCTTTGATTTTTCAAAATCATGTTATGCAATATGATGCACGTGTACATGATTTTACGTAACGTGTTGAAAGTAAATTGACGCGCCGGTTGAGAAATAATACGCCATCTTCTTTGTAGGACACCAAATGCCCTTTCAATATCTTTCCGGGCACCTTCTTGACGGTGTTTGAACAAATCATTTTTTTCATCGCGAGCAATACTGAATGATTTTACAAACGACGACCATTGTGGGTAAATCCCGTCTGCAAGGTAGTACCCTCTATGAAATGTTTGCTCATTTACAACATACGGGGCCTATCCAAAAGGTCATCAAATAAAGGAGAATGATTCATAACAGTAATATCATTATTCGAACCTGCTACCCCGAAAAATGCATGCCAAAGCCACAAATCGTATTATGAAGTAGCCTATAGTATTATGGTTGGGTATTTTTATCACTTCTACTATATTGGTTGTGCCATTGTTTTAGACAATTAATCAATTCCCAGTGCATACAATCTATAGTATTCTATACTACCAAGCATCCCGGGAAACCCACGAATCTTATTATGTTCTGAATGTCAACTGGTGTGGGTTTTCTTAAAAACTAGGTTTGAAACAAATCCAGTACGCTTTGTAAAATTATCAAGACAATCGTGTGCGCAATGTGTACCCATTTACAAGTATTCGTCTAATGCATTCGAAAGTGCACCGAACGCCAATTGGCGTATGACAGATGGTGCATTTCGTAATTACAGTAAAACTTTTAAACCGTTGCATCATATCCAATAGTAAAAAACTGAAAGTGTTTGGGTGGAGGATTGTTTGTTTGAATGTAATTTTCAATACCTTGAACTATTTCTAAAAATAGTGAACGTTGCATATGATATCGCTTTTGGAAATACTCCGCCTGATACTTTGGGTATGGACCGAAATAATCTGCCATTAAACGTGCCTCAGCGATATCGCGTTCACGATTAATGTATCTACGCGTTCGTGTAACTTCGGCTTCATATGCTTCGTTAAGCTGCATTATGTAATCTAAGTCGGTCATATCTTCACGATCGGACGAACCGGAATAAGTTGAGTCACTCATTTTTTATATGGTTTTTGTTGTTTGATGAAGAGATTATAAATAGATGTGTGTATTAAAAGTGTAAAAATGAGGGATATATATACGAATAAAAGATATTATTTTTTAAAAATTTATAAATTCTGTAAATAATTCGAACGTTGCCTAACGGTTATATTTTTTCTCTCCCCTCTTTGTTGCCTCGCCGCTGTAGCGACGAAGGCTCGACGAATAAAGGGCGGTGTGGCACCGTGCTTCGGCGAAGCCCAACGAAGATATCAGCTCGACGAGCCTTGCTGCGCTCTGACACCCTCCGCTCTAACAACAACCAATCAGTTACGCGTTCTTTGCCTAGGTGGATGACGAGTGCTTTTACTCCTCTAAATGTAACTAACAGTGTGTTTGGTGTGGAGGGTTCAGCCCTAGGATTTGGGTTTGGGCTGCGTTTGGTTTATGATAACACGTTGAGATGGTCCCATAAAACCCAAGCATCGTGCATCCTCAAATCCTAGACAACATGGTGGTTTTTAGTGGTACATATAGCCAAGAATATAACCAATTGCGGTTTGTGTTCGCGTATGTCTCCGGCATATGGCCGAAGGCATGACACTGTCACCGAACCAGTTGCCACGTAGGAAAGAGACAACAGACAAGATCCCTATATCTCAGGAGACCTTGTTTTACCCAACAGGCAAGGCTTTATCCAATAGATCCAGCCATGTACCACCATCTGCTTTACACTGTTTCTGACCATAAGGTACTGTTCATGGTACATGTCTCGATGACATGACTACTCAGCCAGGTGATACTACGATTTGCTTGGGTTCAGATTATGTCTCTCGGTATCCTCTCGAATTGATTTCAGCTCTAAGTGGAAAGATTGTTCTTGGTTACTAAAAAGGGGATTGGTTTTCTAATCTACTAAAGGTTTAAATGCACTAAGATGTAAACTTAAACTAAAAGCAATTAATTTAATAGCAATTAATAAAACTTGAATTAAAATTTAAGTATTAAAAAAGAAACAGTAAATATCACTAAACTCTAATTCGAAATACTCAAAAGAAAATTGATTCGCAAGTTTCTACTTTACCCTTGATCCGGAAGTTTGGTTCGTAACTCTTCCGAATGAACCCCTCTGGTTCGGAACTTTCTTGATCCGGAACTCTTCCGGATGAACTCCTTGATTCGGAAGTCTTCCGAGTGAACAAGCTTGATTCGGAACTCTCTGATTCGGAAGTTTTCCTTGATCCGGAACTTTCGTTCGGAACTTTTTGTTTTGAACTGATTCGGAACTTTTGAAAAAGATTGATTCGGAAGATTTGAAAAAGATTGATTCGGAAGTTGGTTCAGAAGTTTATTCGGAAGTTTATTCGGAACTTTTAAACAAAACTGATTCGGAACTTTTAAACTGATTCGGAACTTTTGAAAAACCATTCATTCGGAACTTTTAAAAGACTTCATTCGGAACAAATTGATTCGGAACTTTTTAATACAAATTGATTCGGAACTTATAAATGAACTGATTCGGAACTTTTCACTAAGATGCTTCATTCGGAACTTTTGTGCTCATTCGGAACCTGGAAAAACTTAAGAACAGTGGGCGACAGAAGAACATGGGAACACGATTTCAAGCCAAAATCCACCAAGTGTTTAACCAAAACTTAAACAAAACTAATGCCTAATCATCTACTAACCATAAACATCAAATCCCATCAATAAAAACATAAAACCCAATAACTTTTAAAAATCAAAATCAACCAAATAAGAATTTTAACTTTGAATAAAAAAGATGAAGATGAACAAGATGAAATGAAGGATTAAATTGATAGATTAATGTTTAAACAATCAAAAGACAAAGATTAAACTACAAGATTGGAAAAACAAGAATCAAAATCACCAAACACCCTAATGGTGTTGGTGATGCCTACGAACAGAAAAGAGAGAAAAAAGGAGTGAAAAAAACTGAATGAAAAGTGTGAAGGGAATTCTTTATATAGGTGTTCTCTTTGGTTGGTGAGTGGGCTTTCTCCCTTTCTTCTTGTCTTCTCGTCTTTTCAGAAAAGTCGACGTTTTCGATTATGATTCGGGATTTGTCGACGATTAAATTCAACTCGTCTTTTAATTTCTTCGTTTAATAGACTTGAGTTTCTTCGACATATGTAAATCTTCAATCTTTGGTCCTTTTCTTCGATAAATCTTCAAATAGGCCCAGTGACTTCAAATCTTTGCATCTCTTGGACAATAGACTTCGTCTTGAGTCTTTTTCTTCCATAAAACCCGTGCAATCCCATGTTTTCTTCAATATTCATCCGGTTGGCTCTGAAAACTGATGGTAGTAAAATCACACCCTTTTAGGAAAAAGAGCGTAAAATAGTGGTAAGCGTTAACGAGTGATTTAGGAAAACCACAAGTTATGACCCTTAATGGGGATCGTTCTCTCGAGGAGGCTAGTGTGTTGTGAATTGAATTGATTAATGATGTTTTTGATTATTAACAAGAAGAAAAGAGAAGAAAATGACGAAGACGAAAAAATAAAAATTTTACAAAAACTCTACTAGAAAGTTAAGACGTAGAAACGTAAAAACGACAAAAATTAAAATTTTAACCTAAAAATTCCTAAAAATTACTAAAAATCCACAATAAAAATCAAAGAGTTTACAAAAAATCAAAACTTGCCAAAACCTTTTAATTAATTTAATAATGACTTTTTAATGCTAATTAAAGCCCTAAAAATCACTTTTAAATATTAAAAAGCCCTAAACAAGATTTAATAGTTTGTAAACCTCAAAAATATAAATTAAAACCTAAAAACTATTTTTTTGGATTTTTAAATTACTTTTTACTATTTTTAATTTACTTTCTAAAATTTAATCTAAAAATAATCCTAATAATTAATTAAATAAAGGGAAAAATAATATTTTAAAATAGAAAAGTCCTAAAGCCTATAACTATCCTAGGAAAAATGAAATAAGCCAAAAACACTTAATGAATAAGCCAAAAATAAGCCAAAAGGCTACGGCTTTTTTAAGATAAGCCAAAACCAAACCACCTTAAGTACTTAATGAATTGAAACATGAATGTAAAAACTCATCTAGATCACTGGTAAACGCGTACACTCCCCCAACGAGGGGTCCCGTGTTCGAGTCCAGGCAGGGTGTAGTTTTTGATTTTTATTTTTATTTTATTTTTTTTCCTTTTTTAAAACACAATCCTATTACACTTTTAAGTACAAAAACAAAAACAAAATTTAACCAAGATTAGGTCAAATTTAAAGCAAAACGTGCCCAGACAAGGGCTTGATTGACTGATGAACACAAGTGATGTTTTCACTTGTGAAAGTATGACCAAGAGGGCTTGGATCTTGCTGAATTGTGGATGTTTGTTGTATACAATGGCACCCCTATACTCTTTGGAGTATAGGGAGTCAAGACAAGTAGAAAACAAGCAATACACTAACACCAAATTACACAGATTGCACACAAAGATCAAATTAAGGTTGCTGATGTCCTTAACTAGGTCTGTGTATACAGATTGCTTACCTAGATGCACAAAAATGATTTTCCCAAGCCCACAACTTGCATACACTCTCACCACAAGGCATACAATTAATCTACAACCCTACTACACCCTAACTTCTAACAGATTATAAGATTTAAGCTCAAAATTCCATCAAAACAAGCAGAAAATGATCTATGCAGTTTTTAGCTAACTTTTTCAAACTTTTATCATGCAAGTTGATTAAAACTTACCCCAAACAGAAAACCAAGCTAATAAACAACCTTTATAACACCTAATAAGTGTGTTTAAAACAGATTTAATCCAAGAGCTTGTCACTAGAACTGAAGTAAACCCGTATCCAAACACCCCTTTAAGTTTTTGAAAACGATTTTTACACTTCAAATCTATTTAAAACACACTCAATCTGATCAAACAAGCTCTAATCATACAAAATAACACTAAATCAGCAATTCAAACAAACAATTAACAACTTTTCATGCAAATCATGCAAATTCACTTAAAACTCCAATAAAACTGAAATTGAAAAAGGTAGAAGCTTTTTACCTCAGGGACTTACATCCAAGTCCCTTGTGGTTGATAAACCACCTCCCACAAACAGGAGGTTTGTGCTGATCCTTGATCAAAACAAATCTCCTCAAATCCTACTAAGAAGAAAAAAGAGAAATACAAGCACAATATTCAACACTGCTTTTCTTTTTTCTTTCTTAAAATCTTTCTTAAAAACTTGGAACCTAAAACACGTTTTAAAAATAATTTTTAACAATCAGAAACTTCAAAAGTCTTGGTCCACTTTCACTTTCCAAAACTCATAAATTTTCTGAAATAAAAATCTTTTTAAAACCTTTTTGAAAACTGAATATACCAAACACACAATTCTTTCACAATTTTAAATGGAACTCAGCCTTAGCATTTTCACCACACACAAACTTTTTAAATCTAATAAAAGGAATTACACTTGCTTATTTTAACAAACACCAACTTCATTAATTTAAAAAAGGAATTACAAGATGCAAAATGCTAAAATTGGAACAAGTAAATAGAGACACAGGTCGTCTCTATTTATACAATGAGAAAGACTATTCTAGAAACTAAATAAAATAATCCTATGTGTAAACCCTAATTGCTGGAATTCTCTGAAATGCCCTTGGAAAGTCTTGGATCTTGGTCAAAACTGGAACCATGTGAAATGCCAGCTTGGAATATTTAATCCTGAACGTTGGTTTGGGATTGGGGACCAAGGGATTGCATCTAACCGTTTAAATTGTCGGGTTATAGGGTTTTGGGTGAAAGGGATGTAGCAGGGGAGGTACGGGGTAGGTCCTACAGGCCATGTGAGCTTGTTGTGTGAGGTGGGATCAAGTGACATGAAGGTTAATTAACAATCTGGAAGGGAATGGGTAAAAACCCTTTGATTTGGGGTCGATTGAGTCTGGGGTAATTTAGGGTTTATGGTAATTAGGGAGGGGGGGTTTAATCCTTTTTTGGTAAAAATGAATTTAAAAAGGTGTTTAAGAGGGAAAGGGGTTTGATTGGGGGGTGGTTTGACTTGGGTTTATTTAATAAACCAGGTAAAAGGTTAATGGATTGGGTAGGGTCGGTGTAGGGTTTGGGTATTTGGGTTAATGGGTGGGTTGTGATGAGGTGGCAGGAGCTGGTTGGGTGGGAGAGTTTGGTGGTTTGGCAGAAACAGTCCCCAAGCTATTCTCTTGTCTTCACTTTGTAATAAAAGGCTATCAGCGCCTATATTACACTAGACAACTTTTGGGAAGTTGTCAAATATGGCACAAGATTTTATAACTTTTTCCAAGGGCTTTAAATGCACATTCTTCAAATTTCAAGGACTGGTCTTGTAATATCTTCAAATAATAAGGACCATACTTGTACAATTAACATTTGGAGGGTCAATTGTGACAAGTTCTTCAAAGATGAGGGGCCACTTTTGCCAATTCTTCAAACTTGAGGGGTCTTTTTGCAAAATTCCAAATTTGGGCTTGGTTCATTGTGCGTCTTCGTTTCCCATGTTCGTTTTTGATTGATTCTTGTGATCTTTTGCCATTTCCTCAATATCCGTACCTAAAAATACACAAGTAACAAACACGAACATATATTTGGTAGTTTTGATGATATTTAATTGATTTTAAGCCCGATTTGGACGATGAGACCATGTATAAAAGCAGTCTCATCACTCCCCCATACTAAACCATTGTCGTGCCCTCACGCAATGCTAGAATAAAGTATCATCGCATCTCCAAAATTCATTTTTATTCACTTTATTGAAATGATAAACTAGCTACATTACTACTATTACTACTACTACTTGCGTTTTAGACATAATGTATGATTTTCATCGCAAAATGGGACGTTTAGGTTCATAGAATAAAAACACATGAATGCTTCGTTAGAAATAATTTTATCGTCCTCGATTTTCACCCTAATTCCACGCCAAGCGTGCAACGAGATCATTGTCATTATAAGTTAGTAATGCTAACACTACTCATATGCCCTAATCACGTACTTATTCTCCCATTATTCCTAAGTTGTATCTCTTATATTTTATTATGTCTTTAATGATCACGAGGATAAATCATTGACTTATGCGAAAATAGAGATTTATGTCTAAAAATAGAGTCCTAACGGTGTAACTAAGATCATCAAATCAATAACCCCTCCTAATAGACAACGATGTTAAAAAATTAAGTTGACAAGTAGAATCGATAAACACGGTTTTATAACGGTTTTGAACATGAGACTTATTACCAAGACTTTTATACGCCCCCTAACGGAAGGACCTTATTATCTTTGGTTTACCTCCATCTTTTATTCAACTTCGCCATGAAGCTTTTATTATGACTTCGGTCTTGCCTTGCCTTTTATTATCCGCCATCATCGGTGGTTTTATTAGCCAAAGACGTATATCCTCACGCTAAAGTGAATTTTGGATCTTTAAAGCTTCGAAGATTAAGGCTTGATTCACTTTCAATTTTGCATAGATTTTAGGCCTTGTGGGGCTTCAAATTGTTTGCTTGATTTAGGTGAGCACTTGAAATCTTATTATTGGGTGAAGCTTTCGATTATTGGGGTGCCAATTCTTCAAAACCGTGACGCTGGCGATACCTTAATGTCTCCCCAATTTAATTACACGAAAGCTACTAGAAAAGACTAGAAACCCAACAATCCTAACTAAACCGCTAAGTCAACATTTATTAAGCAAAAAATATTTACAAGCGAAGGGAGAATAAGCAAACAACGAGAACACATGAGTTTTTGAAAGAATACGAGTACTCTACGTTTAGCATAGTAACTTATAATTAACTCTATCATTTCTCGTCCTCATTTAAGAGACTTAGCCTATTGTGTAGTTAAGGAATCAAAGCTAAGTGCTCAACACGCACGGTCGAGTCAAAAATTACTCTTATTCTTGCCATCGGAAAACCTACATTCGTGTCTTCAAACACTTATAAAACATGAGAAAAAAATTTAAAATTTGGCCATTTTTAGCCTTATTTTGCAACGAAACGATAAACAAAACGATAAACTTTGGAAAGCGTGAAGGTTTGGCAAGGCAAGTATCTATTCACCCCCCCCATACTAAAGTTAAACATTGTCCTCAATGTTTCGAGTCTAGGGGTGCAAACACCCCCATACTAGAGACGTAGTCGAATGCCTAATCTAGCATGGAAAGGGTGTAACCAATAAGTTAATAGCCGTTTATGAAGTGTGCTAAAAACCTAAGGTTAGAACATAAAAGGATATATCATTTGGATATTGGGAAAGGCCTCCAAAGCAAACGATCGAGTGCTCCCATGAAATGAAACACGAGAGGCTCTAATCGTAAAGATCATGATCTAAAAACCACAATGCACAAACAACCACGAAACAAAGGTTGGAAGGGCACAAATCCCCTCACATTAAACTAATTAGAAAGCAATAATATGTACATGGATAAGCATGGGTCTCCCCCACGAGGCACCTTGTTTTTGATAACCGAGTCAAAAGCTCGACTCGAATCCCCATAAATGCGATCATTTAGGGATAATCATGGTTTGGTCAATTTTTGGTGGGGTTTACATGATAAACAAGGCCCAAAAGTACGTTGTGTACTTTAAAAACCCGATAAACGTATACCGGGGTCAAAGATAGCGTCCTCGTTTTCGGATGAAAGACGAAACAACGCCACTTCAACACAAACCCCAATGGGGTAGAAGAAAATAGGAGAGAAGAAATAGAAGGGTGGGACAATGGGTAAGTCATAATATTGAGCTACTCGAGGTAGACTCGCACCAATCAAATGAAAAGATTTTCAATTTATTGCATCGGTGGAAGACCGAGATTTCCCTATATAAGCAATTCCAGGATCAAATATCTCGTCCTCGGTGGAGAAAGGGGAGGGAACATAAGGGGCTTCCCCCACACTAAGTCCACACAAAGCATCGTCAAAAGGAGAAGACGAGCTTGTAGTACTCAATACACGCGGTGATGACGGAGTTAGAGTTGTAGAAAAATATTTTAAATTCAATTCAAAATCTTTTCCTTTTTCATCTTTTACACTCTCTTTGTGAAAACCCGATTTAATTATGTCAAAAATATTTGGTGTATCTAAAAAATGTTAGTCACACTAAAAATTCTCACATTTTGAAATCTTTTTGGTTTAGGTGGTGGTAAGTTTTCAAATCTTTTGTCAATAAAGAAAACCTCCCCATCGGGATCAACGTATTCATCATCCGAAGATTCACTCGAGATTGGAATCGTAGGCTTAACACTCTTAACCTCCACCGGCGGAGGGGACGGAACTTCATTTTTCTCAACAACTCCTAAAACTCTATTTGAAATCTTTTTGCAAATGCTTTTGATGGGATTGACATTGTACAAAGATGTGATAGAATACACATGAGAAAGAGTGGAGTTTTGGGTTGCATTAATGACGAGTTCTTCCTCATTGAAACGAAGAGTGATTTTTCTTGCATGCACATCGATAAGTGCTCTCGAGGTATCCAAAAAAGATCGACCTAAAATTAACGGAACTTTAGGATCGATGGGAATATCAACAACAATAAAGTCTACAGGATAGTAGAACTTTCCAACTTTCATAAAGACGTCCTCGGCAACTCCACAAGCTAGAATCATAGAATGATCGGCCATTTCGATTGACATTCTTGAAGGAGTGAGATTGGGAAGATTGAGTGATTTAAAAATCTCAAGAGGCATCAAATTAATACTAGCACCAAGATCGGCCAAGGC
This sequence comes from Glebionis coronaria, assembly GCA_025667525.1. Taxonomy (NCBI): domain Eukaryota; kingdom Viridiplantae; phylum Streptophyta; class Magnoliopsida; order Asterales; family Asteraceae; genus Glebionis; species Glebionis coronaria. Next base: position 832,658 of record JANFOE010000322.1, on the reverse strand, counting down.
GTAGCATTCTTCCATGTCTTGGATAGCACATGGGATTAAAAACTTTCCAGGATCACCGACTTTTTGAGGTATGTGGCTTAGAAAAACCGATGAACAACTAGACGATTTTTGCAATTTTTCTTTGTTATTCAACATACTTTTGAAGTTCGCGGCAAATCGAGGCATCATGACTAAGGCGTCGACAAAACTTATATTAAAATGCAAGTCACGAAACATTTTCATAAAAAGTTCAAATTGATAATTATTTCGTTCTTGTGCCTTTTCCTTGTCTCGTCTTGAAGGGTAGGGTAAAGGTGGTGTGGGTTGGGGCAAATTAGGCATAGGCATAGGCCTTGGAATCTCGGGTTCCATGATTGGTGTAGGTTCAACCGTAGGAGTGGTTTGAGCGGTACTTCGTGGGCTTGTAATTTGCTCCTTTTCAACCACAACCTCGGGTTCTTTCTCTTTTTCCTTCTCCATAGAAGTACTTGGACGAGAAATGGGTTCTTTGAAAGTTTTACCACTACGAGTAGTAATAACCTTTAATTCTCCTTTCGGGTTTACGATGGTATCACTAGGAAGACCACCCGAAGAAGAGGGTTTACACATGATAGCTTCAAACATTTTAGCCATACGGTCTTCAAACTTAGATTGCCTAGCATCCGCTTTTAACAACTCTTGCTTAATCTCATGTTGTCCTTGCTCCATTTTTTGTTGATTTTGTTGGAGACGTGTGACATTTCCTTCCATTTTATTAGCATGAGTTTTAAGTTCATTAGCAAGTTCGTTTTTTAGCTCGTTTTTCAACTCGGATCTTAAGCTAACCATTTCACGTTGCATATTATCAAACTTAGCATCATTAGCCTTAGCATAATTCAAAAATTCTCCTTGAAGATTTTTGGTGTGATCATTTTGAAAACCTTGGGCATTGTTTTGAAAATCACGGTTTTGGTTTTGGTTTGAAATTTGCCCATTTCCACTTTGGTAATTACCTTTGTTATAATTTCTTTGATTTCCTTGGTAATTTCCACCTTGGTTGTTGTTGCGATAACTATTAGCATTTTGATTTGGTGGAGCTTGATTTGAACGAGAACCTTGACCGATTTGGTTATAAGTTCCCGTGGCTACAAAAGCATTCGAAGTGTTACCATCCGCGGTAATGCACTCGGAAAGATCATGAGCTCCCCCACACGACAAACAACTTTTAGAAACCGCTTTAACCGAAGCGGAATTGGAAGCTTCTTGAGCCTTCCAATGGGACATAAGGGTTGAAAACCTATCGAAAAAACGATTTTCCTCATTAGCCTCATCTTGTAAAGCATTGATACTACGAGACGATGATGAGCCCATTTTGGCAACACTCGGTGTGTGACGAGGGCTATAAACCTTAGACCTATTCTCAATTATGACCAAAGCTTCTTCAACCGTTTTACATAAAAAATTACCACCCGCGGCGGCATTTAAATAATCTCTTTCATGATCGTTAAGTCCATTGTAAAATGTGTCGATTTGGTGTAAGTCGGAAAAACCGTGATGAGGACATTCATGTAACATCTCCTTAAACCTATTCCAAGCCGTAGAAAAACTTTCATTTGATTCTTGTGAAAATTTAGAAATTTCATTTTTCAAATGCGTAGTCTTAGAGGGCGGAAAAAATTGGTTCACGAACTTTGAAACGAGATCCTTCCACGTCAATATAGAATTGGGTGGCTCTTTCTCTAACCAAATTTTAGCGGGCCCCGCTAAGGAATACGGAAAAAGCATCATCTTAATCGAGTCATTCGAGACATCCTTAAATTTGCACGTGGCGGTAAGACGAATAAATTGGCGGATATGGTTGTGAGGATTGTCCTTCTCATCACCACGGAATTTGTTGTTTTGGATCATCGACAACAAACCCGTTTTCACCTCAAAATTCTCCGCAAGGATTGCGGGAATCACAATAGCTTCTCCATAACCCTCGGTGGGTGCTTGAAGTAACTCTATCATAGTTCGATTCGCCATGGTTGGTTCTTCTCGTACAATGGGTTCGTCAATAGGAGACTCCTCACTAGAAGGAGTGGTCGATTTGTTTCTTCGTTTACGAGCACGTCTTGCTTTAGAGCGAGTTTGCATAAACGTCACGTACAACGAGAAGACGAGCAAAGAAGATTCTTTTTGGTATTTTATGTTTTTCAATTTTTTTGTGGTTTTTGATTGTATTAACTTTTTGGAAATTGGTGAAATGTATTAAGTAGACAAAAAGTCCACAAATCTCCTCCTTAATCAAATCTCTTGATTAAAAAGGCCTCAAGGAATGAAAACGATCACGTGGAGTGAACGCTTTCGATGACTTTAGAACGATGGTGGAACACCAAATCGTTCAAGAGGGTTTAATCAAATGAAAACCAAGAAAATATATATGATATGTAGTAATACTTTGGGCGGCAAAACCCTTGATTCACTCTCAAAATCAAATACGCACAAGCAAGCGGAGGAAACGAGGCGGCGCGAAGCACTTAAGAGCCTTTTTCCTTTAGGTCGTGAAATACAACCGCCTTATACCCACCTTATAGTTTGTATTATCAAGATTAAGCTTCACGAAAGTATTTATCTATTTTTGCCTTTTTTCTTTGGTTTGAGATTCAAATACAATGATCGAGTGATAAAATCCCGAATCAAGGTTGTGATTGCTCACGTATTTGGAGTACTTGTGAATTTATTGTTCTACGTATACAATATAGTAATAATATTCACACAAAAACCGAAAAACGATAATACGTATTAGTAGAGTGCTACTAATACAATTACTATTATGGCTAATATAGAAAACAACAATGAATCAACCAAAACACAACACGCCTCCCCGGCAGCGGCGCCAAAAATGATGGTAGTAAAATCACACCCTTTTAGGAAAAAGAGCGTAAAATAGTGGTAAGCGTTAACGAGTGATTTAGGAAAACCACAAGTTATGACCCTTAATGGGGATCGTTCTCTCGAGGAGGCTAGTGTGTTGTGAATTGAATTGATTAATGATGTTTTTGATTATTAACAAGAAGAAAAGAGAAGAAAATGACGAAAACGAAAAAATAAAAATTTTACAAAAACTCTACTAGAAAGTTAAGACGTAGAAACGTAAAAACGACAAAAATTAAAATTTTAACCTAAAAATTCCTAAAAATTACTAAAAATCCACAATAAAAATCTAAGAGTTTACAAAAAATCAAAACTTGTCAAAACCTTTTAATTAATTTAATAATGACTTTTTAATGCTAATTAAAGCCCTAAAAATCACTTTTAAATATTAAAAAGCCCTAAACAAGATTTAATAGTTTGTAAACCTCAAAAATATAAATTAAAACCTAAAAACTATTTTTTTGGATTTTTAAATTACTTTTTACTATTTTTAATTTACTTTCTAAAATTTAATCTAAAAATAATCCTAATAATTAATTAAATAAAGAGGAAAATAATATTTTAAAACAGAAAAGTCCTAAAGCCTATAACTATCCTAGGAAAAATGAAATAAGCCAAAAACACTTAATGAATAAGCCAAAAATAAGCCAAAAGGCTACGGCTTTTTTAAGATAAGCCAAAACCAAACCACCTTAAGTACTTAATGAATTGAAACATGAATGTAAAAACTCATCTAGATCACTGGTAAACGCGTACACTCCCCCAACGAGGGGTCCCGTGTTCGAGTCCAGGCAGGGTGTAGTTTTTGATTTTTTTTTTCTTTTTTAAAACACAATCCTATTACACTTTTAAGTACAAAAACAAAAACAAAATTTAACCAAGATTAGGTCAAATTTAAAGCAAAACGTGCCCAGACAAGGGCTTGGTTGACTGATGAACACAAGTGATGTTTTCACTTGTGAAAGTATGACCAAGAGGGCTTGGATCTTGCTGAATTGTGGATGTTTGTTGGATACAATGGCACCCCTATACTCTTTGGAGTATAGGGAGTCAAGACAAGTAGAAAACAAGCAATACACTAACACCAAATTACACAGATTGCACACAAAGATCAAATTAAGGTTGCTGATGTCCTTAACTAGGTCTGTGTATACAGATTGCTTACCTAGATGCACAAAAATGATTTTCCCAAGCCCACAACTTGCATACACTCTCACCACAAGGCATACAATTAATCTACAACCCTACTACACCCTAACTTCTAACAGATTATAAGATTTAAGCTCAAAATTCCATCAAAACAAGCAGAAAATGATCTATGCAGTTTTTAGCTAACTTTTTCAAACTTTTATCATGCAAGTTGATTAAAACTTACCCCAAACAGAAAACCAAGCTAATAAACAACCTTTATAACACCTAATAAGTGTGTTTAAAACAGATTTAATCCAAGAGCTTGTCACTAGAACTGAAGTAAACCCGTATCCAAACACCCCTTTAAGTTTTTGAAAACGATTTTTACACTTCAAATCTATTTAAAACACACTCAATCTGATCAAACAAGCTCTAATCATACAAAATAACACTAAATCAGCAATTCAAACAAACAATTAACAACTTTTCATGCAAATCATGCAAATTCACTTAAAACTCCAATAAAACTGAAATTGAAAAAGGTAGAAGCTTTTTACCTCAGGGACTTACATCCAAGTCCCTTGTGGTTGATAAACCACCTCCCACAAACAGGAGGTTTGTGCTGATCCTTGATCAAAACAAATCTCCTCAAATCCTGCTAAGAAGAAAAAAGAGAAATACAAGCACAATATTCAACACTGCTTTTCTTTTTTCTTTCTTAAAACCTTTCTTAAAAACTTGGAACCTAAAACACGTTTTAAAAATAATTTTTAACAATCAGAAACTTCAAAAGTCTTGGTCCACTTTCACTTTCCAAAACTCATAAATTTTCTGAAATAAAAATCTTTTTAAAACCTTTTTGAAAACTGAATATATCAAACACACAATTCTTTCACAATTTTAAATGGAACTCAGCCTTAGCATTTTCACCACACACAAACTTTTTAAATCTAATAAAAGGAATTACACTTGCTTATTTTAACAAACACCAACTTCATTAATTTAAAAAAGGAATTACAAGATGCAAAATGCTAAAACTGGAACAAGTAAATAGAGACACAGGTCGTCTCTATTTATACAATGAGAAAGACTATTCTAGAAACTAAATAAAATAATCCTATGTGTAAACCCTAATTGCTGGAATTCTCTGAAATGCCCTTGGAAAGTCTTGGATCTTGGTCAAAACTGGAACCATGTGAAATGCCAGCTTGGAATATTTAATCCTGAACGTTGGTTTGGGATTGGGGACCAAGGGATTGCATCTAACCGTTTAAATTGTCGGGTTATAGGGTTTTGGGTGAAAGGGATGTAGCAGGGGAGGTACGGGGTAGGTCCTACAGGCCATGTGAGCTTGTTGTGTGAGGTGGGATCAAGTGACATGAAGGTTAATTAACAATCTGGAAGGGATTGGGTAAAAACCCTTTGATTTGGGGTCGATTGAGTCTGGGGTAATTTAGGGTTTATGGTAATTAGGGAGGGGGGGTTTAATCCTTTTTTGGTAAAAATGAATTTAAAAAGGTGTTTAAGAGGGAAAGGGGTTTGACTGGGGGGGTGGTTTGACTTGGGTTTATTTAATAAACCAGGTAAAAGGTTAATGGATTGGGTAGGGTCGGTGTAGGGTTTGGGTATTTGGGTTAATGGGTGGGTTGTGATGAGGTGGCAGGAGCTGGTTGGGTGGGAGAGTTTGGTGGTTTGGCAGAAACAGTCCCCAAGCTATTCTCTTGTCTTCACTTTGTAATAAAAGGCTATCAGCGCCTATATTACACTAGACAACTTTTGGGAAGTTGTCAAATATGGCACAAAAGATTTTATAACTTTTTCCAAGGGCTTTAAATGCACATTCTTCAAATTTCAAGGACTGGTCTTGTAATATCTTCAAATAATAAGGACCATACTTGTACAATTAACATTTGGAGGGTCAATTGTGACAAGTTCTTCAAAGATGAGGGGCCACTTTTGCCAATTCTTCAAACTTGAGGGGTCTTTTTGCAAAATTCCAAATTTGGGCTTGGTTCATTGTGCGTCTTCGTTTCCCGTGTTCGTTTTTGATTGATTCTTGTGATCTTTTGCCATTTCCTCAATATCCGTACCTAAAAATACACAAGTAACAAACACGAGCATATATTTGGTAGTTTTGATGATATTTAATTGATTTTAAGCCCGATTTGGACGATGAGACCATGTATAAAAGCAGTCTCATCAAAAACACAATAAACACAAAAACCACGCATAATTCCAAACAAATGATATTAAATACGCGTTTTGGTCTCGTTTTAGCCAGAATTAAGTGGAAAAAGGATGGGTGTTTACACACCTATCAAATCCCCTACACTTAACCATTGCCATGCCCTCATGCAATGCTTAGTGATAAAGCAATTTTACACTTTTCTCATAATCAATCAACCTTGGCCTTATTAAAATACTACTAAACAAAAATTAAAGTACTAAGAGAAATTAAAATCTTTAAAGTAAACAAAAGGATAGAAAACCATTTTCACTTGAAAATAGCTATATGGAAATAACTTGCAAAGAGATCAAGGACTTACATTAGGGCTTCGGTGCTGCGAAGATTTATCACCCTCAAGTTTCACGTTCCCCAAACTAAGCTTAAAAACGAGATCATTGTTATTATAAGTTAGTAAATCAAACACTTACACACATGGCTTAATTATATGCTTAAACTCCCTTATTCCTAGGTGTATCTCTTATATTTTTTTTATTTTTGTCTTAGAATGATCATGAAGATGCATTTTTGGACTTATTTCGATAGTTTATTTAGGCTGAAAGCAAAGTAGGACGATTTGATCAATAGTTAGCTAAAGGGCAAAATCTCTTAAAACTGCTTCTCGGGATATCAAAAAGTTCATATCTTGGCATAACTCGGTTCACGATTTGAGACCTTTCTCGGGCCGATATTTGGCATATACTCCATACTTCATATCTTGAGAGACGTGCTTGAGATAATGGTCTTCTCATCGTTAATAGAGTTTCTTCACTTGGAGACTTTTGAGGGGTACTCCAACTTTGTTGACCACGACTTCATGATTATTTCTTCAATCGCTAATTGGGATTTTGAGATACAACGATCCGCCTCCTTTTCGGACTTGGATCTATTTATCCTCATACCTTGTTAGGGTCTTTTCGGATAGACTTCTCCATGATCTTTACGGGAGTTGATTGCTTTTCGTCGTGAGTCTTGATCCTTCATATTGATTTTAGGAATAATGCTTTTCACATCACCTTGGATCTTTAGCAATAAGATTGAATCCGCATGCCTTGTTAGGGCCTTTTCGGACTCGCCAATCTTCGCGCCCCGCTTCATAAGTTATGTCTTGGCTATGAACTCTTATCATTACCGAGAAACTTTTAAACGATCTTGGGCTAGAAGCTAAGTAACTTTTCAAATCGTACGACCTTACTTATTGCAGATAAATTATTAGCAAGTGATGGGAGAATAGGCAAATAATTACACCAAGTGAGCTTGTGCAAGAATACCGACTTATAATTGACTCTATCATTTCTCGTCCTCCACAATTTAAAATCTCAAGTAATGAGACTCGTGGATGCTTAGCCTAATAAACCAATTAAGGTCTACATGGTTAAGGATACTAGCTAGAGTAAACTTGGATAAGTCTATTCGGGTTGAGTCAAAATAATCGCAACGGGTCTAATATGTCAAAGATTTCTAAACTAGCTACACCACTTTATTAATATTTTTGACTTTATTGCGGGATATATACATATGAAAGCAACGATAAAAATTTAAAAATTACGACTAAATGGCCAAAGTTAATAAAATATTTGAAAAATGTTGAAAAAGATGATTTTCCGGTTAAATGAAGGCATTTTCATGGAAAAGTCCACTTAAAACTTCGATAGAAGTCCCCCTACACTTAAGATAAACATTGTCCTCAATGTTTAAGCATGTGGGAAAAATCTCCCCTACACTTATGACATTGTGCACGTTGGTTAAATCAAGTTAAGGAAGAGACGACTAACGTGATCAATTTCAAATGTGAGTATGAAGAAAATTGAATCACGATAGTTGAGAGATAGAACCGGATTTCGGATAACACGGGAGCACGGTTCTTCAAAGGTTCCAAAAGTGCATTCATCCCTGTAATCACATCACCAAACAAATACAAACACCTATAGAGGTCCCCCTACACTTAGGAGGTTAAAACAGAAAAGGATAGATACTCGGGCTGCCTCCCGAGGAGCGCTTGTTTTTGATAACCGAGTCACGAGCCTGACTCGACCCAAAATTACAACTTCACTCCTGAGAGATGGAATCATCTCCTGAGAGATGTCCTCACCAAAGTACAACTTCACTCGTTGGCCATTCACCTTAAAATTAGGTCTATTAGGTTGAGCGAGCTCGAGAGTACCATATGGAAAAATTTGGGCAATGGTGAATGGGCCGGACCAACGAGATTTCAGCTTGCCCGAAAAGATTTTCAACCGAGAGTTAAAGAGTAAAACTTTGTCTCCAACTTGGAACTCTCGGTTCTTAATATTAGAGTCATGAATGAGCTTAGTCTTTTCCTTATAGATCAAAGAATTTTCATAAGCCTCATTCCGGAGTTCATTCAGCTCATTGAGTTGGATCTTGCGTAGGTCACCGGCTTTGTTTATGTCGAAATTAGCCCACTTCAAGGCCCAGTAAGCCTTGTGCTCCAATTCAATGGGGAGGTGGCATGCTTTTCCGTACACGAGACGATATGGTGTACAACCAATCGGGGTCTTGTATGCAGTACGAAAAGCCCACAAAGCATCATCAAGTTTATCAACCCATGAGGCACGATGCTCTCCCACGGTTCGTTCAAGAATTCGCTTTAATCCTTGGTTAGAGATTTCAGCCTGGCCATTAGTTTGTGGGTGGTAGGCGGTGGAAAGACGATGATTTACACCATACTTAGCCATGACTCTTGCAAATTGGTCATTGCAAAAATGAGTCCCGCGATCACTAATAATGGCACGAGGCACACCGAATCTAGCAAACAGCGATTTCAAAAAGTTACAAACCACCCTTGCATCATTAGTAGGAAAAGCTTTGGCTTCAACCCACTTTGAAACGTAGTCAACGGCTACAAGGATGTATTTGTTTCCTTTAGATGAAGGGAATGACCCCATAAAGTCGATACCCCAAACATCAAAGATTTCACATTCTTGAATGAAATTCTGAGGCATCTCGTCTTTATGTGTGATCTTGCCTTGTTTTTGGCAAGCATCACAACGTTTAACCATCTCGTGAGCGTCACGATAGATGGTGGGCCAATAAAATCCCGAGTCAAACACTTTTTTGGCGGTGTAGTTGGGACCAAAGTGACCACCGGTGGGTCCTTTGTGGCAAGCGTCAAGGATTTCTAAAGCTGCCGGTCCATCAACACATCGGCGAATAATCAAGTCGGCACATTGTTTGAATAGATACGGGTCATCCCAAAAGTAAGTCTTAATGTCTTTGAAGAACTTTTTCTTTTGCTGGGATGTTAACCCGTCAACGAGAATTCCACCCGCCAAGTAGTTTGCAATGTCTGCAAACCACGGGGTTTCATCAGAAGTCGAGTTGATAGACATTAAGGTCTCCAGGGGAAAAGAATCATTGATTTCTTTGTTCGGATGATCCCCTTGGTAAGGATCCTCAAGTCTGCTGAGATGATCCGCGGCTAGGTTTTCAGCTCCTTTTTTATCGCGAATTTCGATTTTAAATTCTTGGAGTAGCAAAACCCAGCGAAGAAGTCTTGGTTTAGAATCTTGTTTAGTTAACAAGTACTTCAACGCGGAATGATCGGTATACACTATTGTGGTGGAAAGGACAAGATGGGGGCGAAATTTTTCAAAAGCATAGACAACAGCTAAAAGCTCTTTTTTGGTTGTCGTGTAATGCAATTGAGCCCCCGTCATTATCTTGCTAGCGTAATGGATCGGTTGGAAGTGTTTGTTCACTCTTTGGCCCAAAACCGCTCCAATAGCAAAGTCTCTAGCATCGTACATCAATTCGAAAGGCAGCTCCCAATTAGGGGTAACCAAGACCGGTGCCTTAGTTAGCTTATCCTTAAGCAAGTTGAAGGCTTCAATACACTCTTTGGAAAAGATAAAAGGAGTATCTTTTTCCAAGAGGTGGGTCATCGGGCGAGCGATTTTAGAAAAATCTTTGATGAATCGACGGTAGAAGCCCGCATGACCAAGGAAACTTCTCACACCCTTCACGGTTGAAGGTGGAGGCAACTTAGAAATAACATCGACTTTAGCACGGTCCACTTCAAGACCGGCTTTGGAGATTTTGTGTCCTAGCACGATGCCCTCTTTTACCATGAAATGACATTTTTCCCAATTAAGAACAAGGCGAGTGTCTTCACACCGCTTAAGCATACGTTCTAAATTGGCAAGGCAAGCAGAGAAAGAATCACCATAAACCGAGAAATCATCCATGAAAACTTCCATAGTTTCTTCAACCATGTCATGGAAGATAGCCATCATACACCTTTGGAACGTCCCAGGAGCATTGCATAAACCGAAAGGCATACGTTTGTAAGCAAATGTTCCATAGGGACAAGTGAATGTGGTCTTTTCTTGGTCCTTGGGATGATGGGAATTTGAAAATACCCGGAGAAACCGTCTAAAAAGCAGTAATAGTCATTACCCGCAAGAAGCTCGAGCATTTGATCCATGAAAGGAAGAGGAAAGTGATCTTTTCTCGTGGCATCATTGAGTTTGCGGTAGTCGATACAAACTCTCCACCCAGTAACGAGACGAGTGGGAATCAACTCGTTGTGTTCATTGGGAACAACGGTTATTCCGCCCTTTTTGGGCACACAATGGACGGGACTTACCCACGGCGAATCCGAAATAGGGTAAATCAAGCCGACATCAAGAAGTTTGATAACCTCTTGTTTGATGACGTCATGAATGCGAGGATTAACCCTTATTTGGCTCTGGATTGCGGGTTTAAAGTCATCTTCCATGAGAATCTTGTGAGTACAAAAGTTCGGATCAATTCCGCGGATATCGGAAATTTTCCAAGCAATTGCCTTCTTATGATCTTTAAGCACGGCGATGAGGCGCGATTTCTCTTCTTCTTTTAAGTCCTTCGCGATGATGACGGGCGACTTCTTCTTCTCTTCAAGAAACACGTACTCGAGGGATGGGGCGGCAACTCCTTAAGGTCTAAATCCGGAGGATTTTCGATGGTAGGCGTATTCAAAGTCGGAGCATCGATAGCAATAATCGTGGGAGATGGTGGAGAAATATTGTCTTCTTTAAGAATGTTCTCAATGAGGCGAAGATCTTCATCCCAGTCGGTGGGAGAATCGTCATGTTCTAAGTTCACATCTCCCATGGTGGCTTCCAAATCTTTCCAAAGGAAATCACTTTCTCCAAATAGAGATAGTGATGAATCAATCGAGGAAACGGTCTCAACATTGGTAAGAGAGGTAGGAATACTTTTACAAGCATCTTTGAAGTGTTCTTCACAAGCCTCATCAAGAACGTCAATACAATTAACACTCTCGTATGAATAAGGCTGTTTAGAAAGCTTTCCCATGTTGAAGACAATTTTATCGTCACCCACTCTCATGATAAGCTCACCGGCTTCAACATCGATGAGAGTGCGACCGGTCCTCAGGAATGGACGTCCAACGATTAATGGCACACGAGGGTCCATATCGTAGTCGACCACGACGAAATCGGCAGGAAAAGTGAATTTGTCGACTCATACAAAGACGTCTTCGGCTATCCCCACTGGATAAGCAACCGTACGGTTAGCTAATTCCAAAGTCATTTTGGTGGGGACTAGCTCAGGGAGAGATAATTGCTTCCAAACGCTTAGAGGCATTATATTAATACTGGTACCTAGATCGGCTAGGGCCATGCAATTCTCTACTCCCGGGAAGTTGCAAGGGATTAAGAAACGACCCGGATCACCAAGCTTAGTTGGCAATTTCCTTAAGAGCACTGCAGAGCAATTCTCATTAAGTTGGGTGTTAGCAATATCAAGAAGCTTCTCCTTGTCGCTAAGAAGATCTTTGAACATTTTCGCGTATTTAGGCATGTGAGCGAGAGCCTCAGCAAAGGAGATGTTGAAATTCAATTGTTTAAACATTTTGAGAAAGTTCGAAACCTGAATATCATCCTTGCTTTTGAGCTTCTCTTTCCTCAACCTTGAAGGATAAGGTATATCGGAAGAAGATGAAGGCTTTGGGATCGCAGGATCACTCACATCCTTGGGTGGAGGAGGGGTAGAAGCAAGAGGTGGGGAAATTGGGGTAGTAGAAGGATGAGGAATAGGAGCAGGTGACTCGTTTTCCTTAGTCACAATCACCGGTGGAGGTATAGGAAGCTCGGGTTCCTTGGTATCTTTGCCACTGCGAGTGGTGATTGCTTTCATCTCCCTTCTTGGATTCGCAACGGTGTTACTCGGAAGAGTACCTGAAGAAGAGGATTGATTACCTTGGAAGAAACCAGCCATCATGTTCTTTAAGTCATTCGTTTGACTTGCCAAAGTGTTTCTCATATCAGCTCTCAGATCGTTTCCTTGTTTCACCATGTCTGCTTTCAAGTTGGGCACTTCCCGCTGGAGATTTTCCACAATCACATCATTGGTCCGCATGTAGGTTTCAACATCTTGATGCAATGCGGTGGGTTGGTTGGGAGGAGGAGCATGGTATGCGGGTGGTTGATAAGCAGGTTGTTGGTAAACTTGGTTGTTTCTTTGAGGTGGATATGGTTGTTTGTGAGGTGGTATGTATGGTGCACGAGTTTGTTGTTGTTGTTGAGGAGGGCGATTGAGGTTTTGTTGTTGGTTTGGGTTGTTAGGAGGAAAACCGGGTGGGGAAAGAAAGTTGTTAGAGCGGTAGCTAAGCAAGTTGCGGTCTCCTTGAGGACGAGCTTGATAAGCGGCCGGAGGATAGGTACCGTATGCTGCATTCACATTCTCAGAAGTATAGTCTTGGGTGGCGGTACAAGTGGTGTAAGAATGAGGACCCCCGCATATTTCACATGGTTGATTGACAACATTGACTTGAGCGTTTTTAGCATTGATGTTGTTGGTGTTGTTAGCGGTGTGGGTAACAAGCGATTCAAGAAGCGTAGTAATTTTGTCAAGTCGCTTGTCGCTGTCACTAGTACTAGCACTAGCAGCATTGGTCCGAACACTCTTGGTTTGCACACGAGACTTATTCTCAGTGATATCCCAAGCAGCATTGGAAGTCTTAACCAAAATATTACCCCCCGAGGCACTGTTTAGTGAATCTTGGTCATTCATGCTTAAACCATTATAAAAAGTGTTAATTTGGTGCACTTTGGTAAAACCATGTTGTGGGCATTTTCTTAAAAGATCTTTGAAACGATCCCAAGATTCACTAAAAGACTCATCGTACTTTTGTTCAAAATTGATAATTTCATTCCGCAAAGCGGTAGTACGAGAGGGTGGGAAAAAGTAGTTTATAAACTTGGTCTCCAAATCCGTCCATGTCAGAATACTTTGTGGCGGTTCCTTTGCAAGCCAATGCCGGGCTTGTCCCTCTAAAGAAAAAGGAAAAAGTTGCAAACGGATTACCTCTTGTAGAACACCATTGAATTTGACCGTATTCGTGAGTTGCAGGAATCTCTTGATGTGGTCATGAGGATCATCAATGGTACGCCCCAAGAATGGTTGAGCAGAGACCATCTGGATAAAGCCGGATTTGAGCTCAAAGTTGTTGGCTGCAATCGCGGGTATGACAATTGGATCATTGTTGCCATCTACATGTGCTTGCAGAAGTTCAATCATCGGGCGATTGTCTTGTAGAGGCTCATTGTTGAGAGGTGGATTGTTATTGTTGTTGTTATTATTGTTGTTGAGAGGTGGGTTATTGTTGTTGTTTTGTACACCGGCCATGTCTAAGTCTTCGAGAGGCTCGGGCTCTTGATAAGACGTTGATCGTGTACGCATGCACCTGCAAAAGAACTAACAAGGCAAAAACAAAGCAAAAATATTTTTGGTTTTTTTATGTTTTTTTAATTTTTTTGTATTTTTGAAAATTTTATATTTTTTAGGATTTTTGGAAATTTTTATGAAAAAGTAACGTTCACGGCGAACGGATCCCAAAATCCAAGTTCTCACAAAAAACTGTTAATCTTAACGAGAAGAGCCGGCAGCGGCGCCATTTGATACTACGATTTGCTTGGGTTCAGATTATGTCTCTCGGTATCCTCTCGAATTGATTTCAGCTCTAAGTGGAAAGATTGTTCTTGGTTACTAAAAAGGGGATTGGTTTTCTAATCTACTAAAGGTTTAAATGCACTAAGATGTAAACTTAAACTAAAAGCAATTAATTTAATAGCAATTAATAAAACTTGAATTAAAATTTAAGTATTAAAAATGAAACAGTAAATATCACTAAACTCTGATTCGAAATACTCAAAAGAAATGTGATTCGGAAGTTTCTACTTTACCCTTGATCCGGAAGTTTGGTTCGGAACTCTTCCGAATGAACCCTCTGGTTCGGAACTTTCTTGATCCGGAACTCTTCCGGATGAACTCCTTGATTCGGAAGTCTTCCGAGTGAACAAGCTTGATTCGGAACTCTCTGATTCAGAAGTTTTCCTTGATCCGGAACTTTCGTTCGGAACTTTTTGTTTTGAACTGATTCAGAACTTTTGAAAAAGATTGATTCGGAAGATTTGAAAAAGATTGATTCGGAAGTTGGTTCGGAAGTTTATTCGGAACTTTTAAACAAAATTGATTTGGAACTTTTAAACTGATTCGGAACTTTTGAAAAACCATTCATTCGGAACTTTTAAAAGACTTCATTCGGAACAAATTGATTCGGAACTTTTTAATACAAATTGATTCGGAACTTATAAATGAACTGATTCGGAACTTTTCACTAAGATGCTTCATTCGGAACTTTTGTGCTCATTCGGAACCTGGAAAAACTTAAGAACAGTGGGCGACAGAAGAACAGGGGAACACGATTTCAAGCCAAAATCCACCAAGTGTTTAACCAAAACTTAAACAAAGCTAATGCCTAATCATCTACTAACCATAAACATCAAATCCCATCAATAATAACATAAAACCCAATAACTTTTAAAAATCAAAATCAACCAAATAAGAATTTTAACTTTGAATCAAAAAGATGAAGATGAACAAGATGAAATGAAGGATTAAATTGATAGATTAATGTTTAAACAATCAAAAGACAAAGATTAAACTACAAGATTGGAAAAACAAGAATCAAAATCACCAAACACCCTAATGGTGTTGGTGATGCCTACGAACAGAAAAGAGAGAAAAAAGGAGTGAAAAAAACTGAATGAAAAGTGTGAAGGGAATTCTTTATATAGGTGTTCTCTTTGGTTGGTGAGTGGGCTTTCTCCCTTTCTTCTTGTCTTCTCGTCTTTTCAGAAAAGTCGACGTTTTCGATTCTGATTCAGGATTTGTCGACGATTAAATTCAACTCGTCTTTTAATTTCTTCGTTTAATAGACTTGAGTTTCTTCGACATATGTAAATCTTCAATCTTTGGCCCTTTTCTTCGATAAATCTTCAAATAGGCCCAGTGACTTCAAATCTTTTGCATCTCTTGGACAATAGACTTCGTCTTGAGTCTTTTTCTTCCATAAAACCCGTGCAATCCCATGTTTTCTTCAATATTCATCTGGTTGGCTCTGAAAACACAATAAACACAAAAACCACGCATAATTCCAAACAAATGATATTAAATACGTGTTTTGGTCTCGTTTTAGCAAGAATTAAGTGAAAAAAGGATGGGTGTTTACACACCTATCACCAGGTATGCTTTTACTTTGGGTATAAATACCCCAAGGCATTTACTACACACAACAACACATAGTACACCATATTGAATTCTACTTAATAGTATTCCTCCGGTATTCCACAACGGATACCACTCCTGTGATAGTTACTTACTCTCACGCCAGAGCTTGGTCTCGGGTTCACAACTGGGGCGAGTTAACGTGCGTTCTATTATTGCAGGATAGGCACAACCTACAAGCATACCATATACAAGACCGAAGCTTAATATTCTCGGGCCAAGTGCCTACGGAATTTTGTTTCAACATTTGGCGCCATCTGTGGGACCCTAAACTCGAATCTCCAACTAGCTACTAATGCCAGGACCTTTGGGGAGCGGGTATCCTTTGATCATATCACCAGAGCGTGATAATACCACCACGGGAGGAGAAACAGAAACGCCTTCCACATTGCAGCAGAAGATTCTTGAAAGTGTAAGTGAGTTGCGGAATTTGGTCGGACGCTATAATGTTGTGGGACAAGAGCCTCTTATGCCTATGAAGTTGGTCTTCGATGAAGAGCCGCAGGATACCCATAGGGAAAAACCCGAAGCTTCAAAGACTCACAAAAATACCGATATGTCAGCCGAAGACTTACAAAAACCTTTCAAGGATGTCGTCTCTTCACCGTTCACTAGGAAGATCATCAAATTCTCATCACCAAAACACATCCTCCCGGCAACATTGAAATTATACACCGGTACCACAGATCCGAACGATCACATAACACGTTTCGCTGGTGCGGCCAACTCAGGGGAATGGCCCATGCCGGTATGGTGCAGATTTTTCCAACAGACGTTGGACGGGGCAGCCGGAGGATGGTTCGAAAGATTGCCGCCGGGCAGCATAGGGCATTGGGACGATCTGAGGGATCAATTCCTAGAAAGATTCGCTTTGAGAAGGAAAAGTCACAGGAGCCACATGGAGATCACAAGTATCGTGAGGAAGGCTCACGAGTCGCTCCTAGCGTTCAAAGAAAGGTGGACTGATGAAGCTAGCTACATACAAGGGGTTTCGGAACTCATGAAAATTTCCTCCTTTACCGCTGGAGCTAAGTGCCCAGAGTTGTCCCGACGTTTCTCTGACGATGAGCCAAAAACCGTGGCTGAAATGTTCAGGAGGGTCGATGACTTTGCTAAGTCCGAAGAGGCTTATAGGAACACAGAACTGCCACAAGGTGAGGGAAGCGAAAGAGGTGGAAATGGCATAAAGGAAGATAAGTACTTTTCAGGAAAGAACTCCAACCGCAACAAAAACAAAGGTGACTACAGACCGAAGCCTGCATATTCACCATATCTTCCACCAATGAATCCTAATAATGCAAGAAGGATCAATGTCAACGCTCCGGTCTCGAGGGATGGGGCGGCAACTCCTTAAGGTCTAAATCCGGAGGATTTTCGATGGTAGGCGTATTCAAAGTCGGAGCATCGATAGCAATAATCGTGGGAGATGGTGGAGAAATATTGTCTTCTTTAAGAATGTTCTCAATGAGGCGAAGATCTTCATCCCAGTCGGTGGGAGAATCGTCATGTTCTAAGTTCACATCTCCCATGGTGGCTTCCAAATCTTTCCAAAGGAAATCACTTTCTCCAAATAGAGATAGTGATGAATCAATCGAGGAAACGGTCTCAACATTGGTAAGAGAGGTAGGAATACTTTTACAAGCATCTTTGAAGTGTTCTTCACAAGCCTCATCAAGAACGTCAATACAATTAACACTCTCGTATGAATAAGGCTGTTTAGAAAGCTTTCCCATGTTGAAGACAATTTTATCGTCACCCACTCTCATGATAAGCTCACCGGCTTCAACATCGATGAGAGTGCGACCGGTCCTCAGGAATGGACGTCCAACGATTAATGGCACACGAGGGTCCATATCGTAGTCGACCACGACGAAATCGGCAGGAAAAGTGAATTTGTCGACTCATACAAAGACGTCTTCGGCTATCCCCACTGGATAAGCAACCGTACGGTTAGCTAATTCCAAAGTCATTTTGGTGGGGACTAGCTCAGGGAGAGATAATTGCTTCCAAACGCTTAGAGGCATTATATTAATACTGGTACCTAGATCGGCTAGGGCCATGCAATTCTCTACTCCCGGGAAGTTGCAAGGGATTAAGAAACGACCCGGATCACCAAGCTTAGTTGGCAATTTCCTTAAGAGCACTGCAGAGCAATTCTCATTAAGTTGGGTGTTAGCAATATCAAGAAGCTTCTCCTTGTCGCTAAGAAGATCTTTGAACATTTTCGCGTATTTAGGCATGTGAGCAAGAGCCTCAGCAAAGGAGATGTTGAAATTCAATTGTTTAAACATTTTGAGAAAGTTCGAAACCTGAATATCATCCTTGCTTTTGAGCTTCTCTTTCCTCAACCTTGAAGGATAAGGTATATCGGAAGAAGATGAAGGCTTTGGGATCGCAGGATCACTCACATCCTTGGGTGGAGGAGGGGTAGAAGCAAGAGGTGGGGAAATTGGGGTAGTAGAAGGATGAGGAATAGGAGCAGGTGACTCGTTTTCCTTAGTCACAATCACCGGTGGAGGTATAGGAAGCTCGGGTTCCTTGGTATCTTTGCCACTGCGAGTGGTGATTGCTTTCATCTCCCTTCTTGGATTCGCAACGGTGTTACTCGGAAGAGTACCTGAAGAAGAGGATTGATTACCTTGGAAGAAACCAGCCATCATGTTCTTTAAGTCATTCGTTTGACTTGCCAAAGTGTTTCTCATATCAGCTCTCAGATCGTTTCCTTGTTTCACCATGTCTGCTTTCAAGTTGGGCACTTCCCGCTGGAGATTTTCCACAATCACATCATTGGTCCGCATGTAGGTTTCAACATCTTGATGCAATGCGGTGGGTTGGTTGGGAGGAGGAGCATGGTATGCGGGTGGTTGATAAGCAGGTTGTTGGTAAACTTGGTTGTTTCTTTGAGGTGGATATGGTTGTTTGTGAGGTGGTATGTATGGTGCACGAGTTTGTTGTTGTTGTTGAGGAGGGCGATTGAGGTTTTGTTGTTGGTTTGGGTTGTTAGGAGGAAAACCGGGTGGGGAAAGAAAGTTGTTAGAGCGGTAGCTAAGCAAGTTGCGGTCTCCTTGAGGACGAGCTTGATAAGCGGCCGGAGGATAGGTACCGTATGCTGCATTCACATTCTCAGAAGTATAGTCTTGGGTGGCGGTACAAGTGGTGTAAGAATGAGGACCCCCGCATATTTCACATGGTTGATTGACAACATTGACTTGAGCGTTTTTAGCATTGATGTTGTTGGTGTTGTTAGCGGTGTGGGTAACAAGCGATTCAAGAAGCGTAGTAATTTTGTCAAGTCGCTTGTCGCTGTCACTAGTACTAGCACTAGCAGCATTGGTCCGAACACTCTTGGTTTGCACACGAGACTTATTCTCAGTGATATCCCAAGCAGCATTGGAAGTCTTAACCAAAATATTACCCCCCGAGGCACTGTTTAGTGAATCTTGGTCATTCATGCTTAAACCATTATAAAAAGATTACAAGTTTTTTGAGTAAAATCTGGAACAAAACGTATGAGTGACAGGCCACTCATACTTATACTAGCTAATGGAACTAACTAGAAGCTATAATAAAGAAATAATAAACTTGAAAACCCTAATGCCTGAAAATCCAAATTTGCCCTTGAATTTGACTTGGAATCTTGGTCAAATAGATCATGTGATGTTGCCAGCTCTCTTGAATCAATCTCAGACGTTGGAGAGTAGGGACCAAGAAAACGTATCCAGCCATCCATCTTGTCTGCCGTGGGGTTTTGGGACGAAAGTGATAGGCAGGGGGTCCTACACTCACATGGGGTTGTCTAGGGTCACGGTTTTGGTGTGGGATGGGGTGAGGATGAGTTAAATCAAGGATCTGGAGGAGATTAGGGAAAACCCCCTTGAATTAAGGGTGATTAAGGCTGGGGGGTTTTAGGGTTTATCTGGGATTAAGGGGTGGGTTTGATTCGTTTTGGGTAAAAAGATTTTTAAATTAAGTGTTAGGAGGGAAAATTAGGAGGGTTTGACTGGTCTTTGACCAGTTTAATTAATTAAACCGGTTTGTGGGTTTGGGTATTGGGTATGGACGGGTAGGGTATGGGTAATTGGGTTATTGGGTGGGTAATGGTGACGTGTAAGGAGAGGATTGGGTGTGAGGGTTTGTTGGTTTGGCGGAAAAGGCCCCCAAGCTTTCTTCTTTTGTTCACTTTGTTATAAATAGCCATCAACGCCTATTTTGCACTTAACAACTTTTGGCAAGTTGTCAAATTTGGCACAAATACTTCCAAAACTTTTTCCAAGGGCTTTAAATGCATTTCTTGGATTCTTCAAGGTCTGATCTTGTATAGTCTTCAAACTTTAGGGACCCTATTCATAATTTTGAATATTTGAGGGGTATAAAGTGTAAATCTTCAAAAGTTGAGGGACCAAACTTGACAATCTTCAATTCTTCAAGGGTATTTTTGTAAATTTCCAAACTTGGGCCCGGTTCATTGTGCGACTTCGGTTCCCGTGTTCGTTTTTGAATGATTCTTGTGATAATTTGCCATTTCCTCAATATCCGTACCTAAAAATACACAAGTAACAAACACGAGCATATATTTGGTATAATCAATGATATTTAATGCATTTTAAGCCCGATTTGGATGATGAGACCATGTATAAAAGCAGTCTCATCACTCCCCCATACTAAACCATTGCCGTGCCCTCACGCAATGCTAGAATAAAGTATCAAAGCATCTCCAAAATTCAATTTTATTCATTTTATTGAAATGATAAACTAGCTACACTACTACTATTACTACTACTTGTGTTTTAGACATAATGTATGATTTTCATCGCAAAATGGGACGTTTAGGTTCATAGAACAAGAACACGTGAACGCTTCGTTAGAAATAATTTCATCGTCCTCGATTTTCACCTTAATTCCATGCCAAGCATGCAACAAGATCATTGTCATTATAAGTTAGTAATGCTAACACTACTCATATGCCCTAATCACGTACTTATTCTCCCATTATTCCTAAGTTGTATCTCTTATATTTTATTATGTCTTAATGATCACGAGGATACATCATTGACTTATGCGATAATAGAGATTTAGGTCTAAAAATAGAGTCCTAACGGTGTAACTAAGACCATCAAATCAATAACCCCTCCTAATAGACAACGATGTTAAAAAATTAAGTTGACAAGAAGAATCGATAAACACGGTTTTATAACGGTTTTGAACATGAGACTTATTACCAAGACTTTTATACGCCCCCTAACGGAAGGGCCTTATTATCTTTGGTTTACCTCCATCTTTTATTCAACTTCGCCATGAAGCTTTTATTATGACTTCGGTCTTGCCTTGCCTTTTATTATCCGCCTCATCGGTGGTTTTATTAGCCAAAGACGTATATCCTCACGCTAAAGCGAATTTTGGATCTTTAAAGCTTCGAAGATTAAGGCTTAATTCACTTTCAATTTTTGCATAGATTTTAGGCCTTGTGGGGCTTCAAATTGTTTGCTAGGTTTAGGTGAGCACTTGAAATCTTATTATTGGGTGAAGCTTTCGATTATTCGGGTGCCAATACTTCAAAACCGTGACGCTGGCGATACCTTAATGTCTTCCCAATTTAATTACACGGAAGCTACTAGAAAAGACTAGAAACCAACAATCCTAACTAAACCGCTAAGTCAATATTTATTAAGCAAAAAATATTTACAAGCCGAGGGAGAATAAGCAAACAACGAGAACACATGAGTTTTTGAAAGAATACGAGTACTCTACGTTTAGCATAGTAACTTATAATTAACTCTATCATTTCTCGTCCTCATTTAAGAGACTTAGCCTAATGTGTAGTTAAGGAATCAAAGCTAAGTGCTCAACACGCACGGTCGAGTCAAAAATTACTCTTATTCTCGCCATCGAAAAACCTACATTCGTGTCTTAAACACTTATAAAACATGAGAAAATTTTTAAAATTTGGCCATTTTTAGCCTTATTTTGCAACAAAACGATAAACAAAACGATAAACTTTGGAAAGCGTGAAGGTTTGGTATGGCAAGTATCTATTCACCCCCCATACTAAAGTTAAACATTGTCCTCAATGTTTCGAGTCTAGGGGTGCAAACACCCCCATACTAGAGACGTAGTCGAATGCCTAATCTAGCATGGAAAGGGTGTAACCAATAAGTAATAGCCGTTTATGAAGTGTGCTATAAACCTAAGGTTAGAACAATCAAGGATATATAATTTAGATATTGAGAAAGGCCTCCAAAGCAAACGATCGAGTGCTCCCATAAAACGAAACACGAGAGGCTCCAATCGTGAAGATCATGATCTAAAAACCACAATTCACAAACAACCACGGAACAAAGGTTGGAAGGGCACAAATCCCCTCACATTAAGTTAACTAAAAAGCAATAATATGTACATGGATAAGCATGGGTCTCCCCCACGAGGCACCTTGTTTTTGATAACCGAGTCAAAAGCTCGACTCGAATCCCCATAAATGTGATCATTTAGGGATAATCATGGTTCGGTCATTTTTTGGTGGGACTTACATGTAATCAAGGCCCAAAAGCAACCGTGTATAAAGGCAAAGCCTTTATACCGGGATCAAAGATCGTGTCTTTGTTTTCGGATGATAAACGAAACAACACGACTTTCAACATCAACGTCCCAAAGGGACACAAGAAAATAGCATAAGAAGAGAAGGGTGGGACATTGGTTGGGCATAAAAATCGAGTTACTCGAGGTAAACTCTCACCGTAAGTGTAGAAAGATTTTCTAGTGACTACTTCGGTAAAAGACCGAGATTTTATCTTAAACGTGATACCGGGGTCAAAAATCTCGTCCTCGGTGGAGAAGTGTGAGGAAACAAATGGGGCTTCCCCCACACTGGATCCACACAAAACGTCGTCAAAACAAGTAGACGCGTTTGTAGCAAGCTCAATTAAGCGAGGTGATGACAGAGTTTTCTTTGGAAAAAATTTCAAATCACTTGTAAAATCATTCCTTTTTTCATTTTCAAACTCATTGTTACGAAAACCCAAGTTGATTAAATTGAAAATATTTGGTGTTTCTAAAACAATTCTAGGCACACTTAAAATTTCCACATTTATCTTGAAGGCGGGAGGAGGATTTGAATTTTTAAAACGTGAATCGACTAATAAAATATCCCCCTCCGGGCTAACGCAACGGTCCTCATCAAACTCGAAAATCGAAAGCGGGTTATAAAGAATACGTTTGATCTCGCAAAAATCTCCATCGGGATAAAAAACGTCTTCTCTTCCTCGTGGAAGAGGGTGAGCAATAAAGTCGTCGATAATCGAGTCGCTAGCTTCAACCGTCGTGAAACTAGGAAAAGAAGGCTCTTCGATTGAAGATTTTGCCTTTGTCGTTTCGACCTCGATATCGAAAAACGTATCGATGTGAGCAAGGCCATCGGCGGACTTCTCACATGATAAATCCAAAATCTCACTCGATGTGGGATTAGGAGTAAAAGGCTCGTCTCGTGACGATTTTGCCTTGACGGTTTCAACTTTGTCCTTCGAAGGGATCGAACGTGGGTTTTCAAACATTTTAGCAAAATTACTAACACGTCCCTTCGGAATTAATTTTCGTTCATCTTGTAAAAACGAGGGTTCAATGCTTTCCTTAAAAACCTTTTCACATTTTTCTTCTTTAAAATCATTTAATGGAATTTCTTCGTCAAAATTAAGTGTATATTGATTTAGAAAATCCTCAATAATTTCATCCTCATTAGAAAAATTAGGTTCACAAGGTATTAAATTCAATACTCCCAAGTATCCTACGAGTTTTTCTTTTGGTTTATCTTCACAAACATTTTTCAAAACTTCGTTAGATGACTTTTTTGTTTCCTCTATGGTTTTACAAGACGATGAAGGTTGCACGACTCTAAAATTCGAGAGATATGGATCAATACGAGACGTACGAGTCTTAGGAGCCGAAGTAACTTGAACCTCTCCCACGGGATTAGGATTGGTCACATTTGACAACGAATTAAATTTTTCCATTAAGCCCTCGAACATTAAAAGAATTTTATCTTTCTCATTGGCGTGATCATCCTTAATTTTATCTACGTATTCTCTCCACATCACTTGACTTTGGTCATACAAACGTTGTTGCTCTTCAAAAAGGGTATCATAATCGTTTTCCATTTTTTTGAAAGTTTCCCCTTGGGTTGCCAATTTATCTTTGTAATACTTATCGAGATCTACCACGTGTTCTTGAAGTGACTCTATAAGTTTGTTATGACGGCTCATATAATCACAAAAAGATTCATCTTGATTCATTTCATTATTTTGATTTTCATCACAATTAAAAGACGAATAAGACGAATATGGTTGGTGATCTTGGTCATTAGATTGAAAATTGTCACCATTACCATGTGGAGGAGAGTTATAGACATAACCCTCACGACCTCCAATAACCTCACAATTGAAACAATTAGCCCCATCGGGTGGGCCTCCACAATACGGACACGAGTAATAACCCTCATCATTTGACATGATACAACGAGAATGGTGTTACGAGAATTAAACGTTATAGAGGGTGAAAGAAGAGAATTGTGAAATTAGAGGGAATGTAGAAGAATATTTTCGTGCTTTTGATTGTTTTTTAATTTTTTTTGGTATTTTGAATGTATTACGTAGACAAAAATCTACAAATCTCTCCTCGAATCGATTTTCTCGATTAGAAGAGCCTCAAGGAATGAAAACAATCACGTGGAGTGAACGCCTTCGATGACTTTAGAACGTTGGTGGAACACCAAAACGTTCAAGAGGGTTTAATCTTGAAAACAAGCAAATATATATACGTAGATAATACTTTGGTTGGCAAACCCTCGATTAGCCCTTTTTCTCAAAACACGCACAAGCAAGCGGGGGAAACGAGGCGGCGCTAAGCACTTAAGAGCCTTTTTCCCTTAGGTCGTGAAATACAACCGCCTTATACTCACCTTATAGTTTGTGTTAATTGAAATCAAGCCTCACGAAAGTATTTATCTATTTTGCCTTTTACTTTTGCTTTGGATTCGAATACAATGATCGAGTGATGAAATCCCGAATCAAGGTTGTGATTTCTCACGTATTTAGAGTACTTGTATTTTTATTGTTCTACGTAAATACAATATATTAATAATATTCACAATAAAAACGAAAACCAATATATCTACAATATAGTAAAATGATGTTGTGTGTTTAATTTAGGAAAATTAAACACAATTTATTTGGATACTATAATATAATAAGGAAAAAATAACAAAAATGAGTATGTATGATATTTACGCTTTTCAAAATTAGAAAAGCAAAAACGCACCACTCACAAAAACACGATACTAATAATGGCACACTAAAAACACCTTCCCGGCAGCGGCGCCATTTTGATAATTGTAGAAACACGTGTTTAGGAAAACAACATATAAGTGCGGCAAGTATTAAACTCGACGATTTAGGAAAACCGACAAGTCGGTTTAAATTCGGGATCGTTCTCGAGGAGGTGTGTGGATTAATGTACCAAAATATATAATCAAAGGTTTGGGGTAGTGTCGTTTTTGGATAAGAAAAAATGGAAAAACTAAGACGAACTACGATTACAATTAAACTACGACGAATGACGTAAAACGCGAACGTAAGTACGTAAAACGTGAAAATTTAAAATTTTTAAGCTAAAAACAAATTAAAAATGAAAAAAGTAGTTCACAATAATATAAATAAGAAATAAAATCCAATAAAAATATTTTAAAACCTTTTATTAATTAAATATTCAATTTTAAATGCTAATTAAAGCCCTTAAATTAAATATAATTAATCAAAATGTCCAAAATATTATTTTATTGAACAAATAACTTACTTATATTATCTAAAGACTAAAAAGTATTTTTCCTAATTTTTAAAAACTATTTTTCTATTTTTAAATTACTAAAAACTATTTTAAAACTAAAATAATTATAAAAAATAATAAAATAATGCTAAAACTAATCTACCAATTTAAAAAAAATCCTATTTTACTCTAATGAACAGTAGAAAAATGAAAAAGATTGAAAAATATTAAATTTTTCACTAAATGACAAAACTAGTTTAATTAAAACCCTAATTAAATTAAATTAATTCTAAAAAATAATAAAAAGATGAACAGTAAAATCTTTTTTAACCAAAAATCTTAAAATAATATTCTAAGTCCAGGAAAATTGATTAAACTGAAAAAGAGATATTTTTGGCACTAATGCCAAAAACAGAAAATTAAAAGTTAATTAAAAATGCTATAAAACCTAAAAAATAGCAGATGAACAGTAAATAAAAATTTAATTAATCAGAAAAATTAAAAATTAAATTAGAAAAACAACAAAAGTGGTTTCAAGTCCTAACTCTAATTTTTATGCACTAAAGACAAAAAAGTTTGAATTTTGAAAGTGACATGTTGACTGGATTTGTCTTCTTGCTTAGCAGTGGGAACTTGTGTGTTAGCAGGGGAAACTTTCTTCCCACTGCTAGTGCAATTTCTTGGTCAGAAATGCAATAAGCTTAGGAAAGCTTATTGTGAGCTTGATCTTTTGGACAAAAGGCACCCCCACACCAATTGGGTTGTGGGGAGTCTGAGTAAACACAAAAAACACAAAGTCACTTCACAAGAATCACACCAAAATTCTTCACAAAGAAGCCACAAAGTTTCTGATTAAGCCAAAGGGTAGTCTGATGAACAGTTGAGCTATATTACATGCACAAAAGTGAATTTTAAATCTCAAAATCTTGCATACAATCTCACTAGCTAGCATATAATCAATAGCAAACCCTAAACAACCCTACTTCTAGCAGGTTTAACAACTTGGAGGCACAATCAAACACAAATCCTGGTAAAACAAAGACTTACTGATTTTTATGCTTCTTTTCAACTTTTGGCATGTGGTTTTGGTTAAAACTTCAACAAACAGAAACTCAAACACACATATCACAAACCAATCACCTAAGAAGTGTATTTTTCAGGTTTTAACACAATAATCTCATCAAAGTTCTTGGCTAATCCCTTAATCCAAACACCCCTTTAAGTTCTGATTATGATGTTTTGCAAACAAAAACTCAATAAAACACAACCAATCTGATTTTAATAGCTTTTAACATGCATATCATACCAATTAAACTCAAATAAAACCACATAAACACACTTGAACACCTTTTCATGCAAATCACACTTAAACTGAAAAAATGAAAAATGAAATAGGATTTTTACCACAAGGGACTTACATCCAAGTCCCTTAGTGACAGCAAGGTCACCTCCAATAGGCCCGGGCCTATGTTGATCCTTGGACAGCAACAATCTCCAAAACCTGCTAAGAAAGAAAGAAAGAAAACAAGCACAATGCAATTTTTCTGAATTTCTGAAAACTTATAAACTTTTGAAACCAAATAACCCTTGAACCTTAACAAGTTTTAAACAAGTTCAAACTGACAAATCAAAACCTCCAAATCCACTTTCACTTGATAGGAGTTTGATTTCTGAAATTTGAACCAAATTTAAAACCTTTGAAAAACTTTTGAAAAACCTCAAAACACACAAGTGTTAACACAAGAAATATGGAACTCAGATTAATTACTCACAAACATATATCACTTTTAAAACTCATAAAAGGAATTACACTTGTTTCAAACACAAATACCAAACTTTATAAATATTTAAAAAGATTACAAGTTTTTTGAGTAAAATCTGGAACAAAACGTATGAGTGACAGGCCACTCATACTTATACTAGCCAATGGAACTAACTAGAAGCTACAATAAAGAAATAATAAACTTGAAAACCCTAATGCCTGAAAATCCAAATTTGCCCTTGAATTTGACTTGGAATCTTGGTCAAATAGATCATGTGATGTTGCCAGCTCTCTTGAATCAATCGCAGACGTTGGTTGAAGAGTAGGGACCAAGAAAACGTATCCAGCCATCCATCTTGTCTGCCATGGGGTTTTGGGACGAAAGTGATAGGCAGGGGGGTCCTACACTCACATGGGGTTGTCTAGGGTTACGGTTTTGGTGTGGGATGGGGTGAGGATGAGTTAAATTAAGGATCTGGAGGAGATTAGGGAAAACCCCCTTGAATTAAGGGTGATTAAGGCTGGGGGGTTTTAGGGTTTATCTGGGATTAAGGGGTGGGTTTGATTCGTTTAGGGTAAAAAGATTTTTAAATTAAGTGTTAGGAGGGAAAATTAGGAGGGTTTGACTGGTCTTTGACCAGTTTAATTAATTAAACCGGTTTGTGGGTTTGGGTATTGGGTATGGACGGGTAGGGTATGGGTAATTGGGTTATTGGGTGGGTAATGGTGACGTGTAAGGAGAGGATTGGGTGTGAGGGTTTGTTGGTTTGGAAGAAAAGGCCCCCAAGCTTTCTTCTTTTGTTCACTTTGTTATAAATAGCCATCAACGCCTATTTTGCACTTAACAACTTTTGGCAAGTTGTCAAATTTGGCACAAATACTTCCAAAACTTTTTCCAAGGGCTTTAAATGCATTTCTTGGATTCTTCAAGGACTGATCTTGTATAGTCTTCAAACTTTAGGGACCCTATTCATAATTTTGAATATTTGAGGGGTATAAAGTGTAAATCTTCAAAAGTTGAGGGACCAAACTTGACAATCTTCAATTCTTCAAGGGTATTTTTGTAAATTTCCAAACTTGGGCCCGGTTCATTGTGCGACTTCGGTTCCCGTGTTCGTTTTTGAATGATTCTTGTGATAATTTGCCATTTCCTCAATATCCGTACCTAAAAATACACAAGTAACAAACACGAGCATATATTTGGTATAATCAATGATATTTAATGCATTTTAAGCCCGATTTGGACGATGAGACCATGTATAAAAGCAGTCTCATCAGTGACCGGAACCTCCAGCCGAAGTTTGGGATGGTGGTTTAATACTTGGTTTTTTGAAGCCTTGTATAAAATAAATTTCGTTGTTCCGAATCTTTTCGAATTGAAAACCGGCCTTAAGTGCGACTCAATCGTCTTTTGGTGAATCAAGAGAATGGTTTGGTTTGTTTATCTAGTTTAAACTATTAGCAAGTAATTAAAGTGTCGTTGAGTAATTTAAAGCTTTGACAAAATTAAACTTAAATTTAATTTATGAAAATTCTTAAAACTTAAAGCTTGTAAAACTAGAAAACTTAATCAATCGGAATAAAACAATTAATGTCCATCGGAATACATCAAACTTTCAACCATCGGAATATTAAACAAGGATCCATCGGAATGTATGATCTTACTACCCATCGGAATGTTGTGAATAAATCTGTCGCAATGTGAATCCATCGGAATGATGCTGTCGGAAAATGGGCAGCACTTCGTCTTAACCAAGTCCTTAAGACCGTCGGAATATGCGATCGCAATGTGCGATCGCAACCTAGATCGGAATAAGGGGATTAACCAACCGATCGCAAAGTAAAACCCTAATGGGTTATTGCGATCAAAAACCCAAAGCTATCGGAATGTGTATGACGTTATCGGAATGTGTATAAAACCCTTAGATTGCGATGGAATGTAACTGTTCCGAAATTTGTGGCAAGAGTGAAACTCAATAAGCAAGTGCAATAAGCTATTTTAATCGGATCTTAAACAATTCAAAAAGCTTAAATTTAATGACTTCTAAAACATAAAAGATCAAAACTTTATGGAATGAACTTTAAACTTACTAAAACCTTTTGCAAAATCCGAAAATCAATAAGCTAAGATTCGAATAAGCCAATAAGCATTATGAGCTTATGGTCTAAACGTGTAAGAGCTTGTGTGTAAACCAAAAGATCAAACCTTTATTCACGAAAAACATCAAATCATACGAGTGAGATGTGAAATTCGGGTCAAAGGTAAAGTAAATCAAGAAGTGTAGAATGAGAGTAAGGATTTAAAAGCTTAAAAATGGAACTTGATTGATAAAAATAAGCAATACAAAACGTTTAATCTTCAAAGATTAAAAGAGAGAATGAAATCTAGTGAGAGAAAGTTTAAGACTTTCTCTCTCTAAAAGCTAGAAAGAAACTTGAAAAATAAAAACTAGCTAACCCCCTCCTAATGTGATTAGGAGGGTATTTATAGGGAAGTGGGAGGCATGTGTGGTGCTTTCTTCTTTCTTTTTCTTCTCGACTCGATTTTAATTCTTCGTCTTTGTAGTCTCGGGATTTGAACTTGTCTTTTAATTTCCTTCTTCTATTAGACTTAAGTTCTTCGACTTCATTAAACTTCCGTCTTTAGACTTGTTCTTCGATAAATCTCCAGAATAGGTCTTGGACATCCGTTCTTTAAGCACTCTTGATCTTTTGACTTCGTCTTTTCCCGTTTTCTTCGATAAAAGCCCGTGAAAGCCTGTGTTTTCTCCCTTTTTCATCTTTTGGTCCTAAAACACAATAAAAACACAAACCACGCATAATTCCGACTTTTACGACATAAATCACACGTTTTGGTCTTGTTATTACTGGAAATAAGTGGTAAAAGGATAAGTGTTTTCACACTTATTAAATCCCCTACACTTGACCATTGCAATGCCCTCATGCAATGCATTAATTTAAAGCACGGTTTACATTTCCCATCATAAATAACCTACCTTGGCCTTTATTAAATACTAAAGATGAAAAGATAGAAACAAGTAAAGAAATTAAAAACTTACATTGGTTTTGGCAGCCATGAACGTTTATCATCCTCAAGTTTCACGTTCCCCATACCAAGCTTAAAAACGAGATCATTGTTATTATAAGTTAGCAAACTATCACGAACTCATGTGGGCTAATTATTCACTTAGACTCCCTTATTCCTAGGTGTATCTCTTATATTTTATTTTTGTCTTGAATGATCACGAGGATGCATTGTTTGACTTATTTCGATAGTTATTTAGTCCGAAAATAAGGTGAACGATTTAATCAATAGTTAGCTAAAGGACAAAATATTTTAAAACTGCTTCTCGGGATATCAAAAAGTTCATATCTTGGCATAACTTGGTTCGCGATTTGAGACCTTTCTCGGGCCGATATTTGGCAGTGACTTCATACTTCGAATCTTCGAGAGACGTTCTTGAAATTATGGTCTTCTCTTCATAATAGGAATTTCTTCACTTGAAGTTTTTGAGAGATTCTTCATCTTTGGACCACGACTTCTTCATTTTTCTCCAATCTTTATTTTGGACTTTGATATACAACGATCCGCCTCCTTTTAGGACTTGGATCTATTTATCCTCATACCTTGTTAGGGTCTTTTCAGATAGACTTCTCCATGACTTTTGGGGAGTTCTTGCTTTTTCGTCGTGTGTCTCGATCCTTCATATAGATTTTCGATAAATGATTCTTCACATCACTTTTGGATTTTTAGCAACAAAATGTAGCCCTCATGCCTTGTTAGGGCCTTTTCGGACTCGCCAATCTTCGCGCCCCGCTTCATAAGTTATGCCTTGGCTATGAACTCTCGTCATTACCGAGCAACTTTTAAACGATCTGGGGCTAGAAGCTAAGTAACTTTTCAAATCGTACAACCTTATTTATTAGCAGATTAATTTATTAACAAGCGGAGGGAGAATAGGCTCATAATTAACTCACATAAATCCACGAAAGAATACCGAACTTATAATTGACTCTATCATCTCTCGTTCTCCACAGTTTAAAATCTCAAGGAATGAGACTCGTGGATGCTTAGCCTATTAAATCAAAGTTTTGGGTTTTCGAGTCGCCTATAGGATCTTGAAAATTCTTAGACTTTTTCAAGTTTAGAAATCGCGTTTTAAAGTTCCCTTGATAAACGACTCTCTAGGATCAATTATAGGAACTTGCGAAAAGTTCTTGTTCTTAACCCGTGAGAGTTAAGACTTTCGCCTTTTATAGCTCCCTATATAAAAGCCTAGCAAAACTTGACTTAAACACGTTAAGGATACTAGCTAGAGTAAACTTAGGCAAGTAAACTCGGGTTGAGTCAAAATGTTCACGACTAAGATAAATCTAAAACCACTTTATTAAAAAATTATTCTAACAACGGAAAGAAACTAAACATGATAAAGGAAAGTACGACTATAAAACTAGGCCAAAATAGATTAAAAATTTTGAAAAATGTCGAAAAATCAAGTTTTCCGGTAAAAATGAGGGCAAATACAAGGAAAAGACCACTTACTTCGATAGAAGTCCCCCCTACACTTGAGATAAACATTGTCCTCAATGTTTAAGCATGCGGGAGTAAACTCCCCTACACTTATGACATTGTGCACTTTGTTTAAATCTTGCTAAGGCAAGGACAACTAAAGTGAATTCAATGTGAAAATATAGAATATGAATTATTGAATCACAAGAGTTTAGGATAGAACCGGGAAGATGGGAACACGGTATCACGGTTCGTCAAAAGTCATCAAGATGCTCTCTGAAGCTTAAATCCCTGCACAGCACAAGAAACAAGACAACAAACATATGCGGGGCTCCCCCCTACACTTATTGTGAAAGCAGTAAAGGGTAGAACACGGGTTGCCTCCCGAGAAGCGCTTGTTTTTGTTCACCGAGTCATGAGCCTGACTCGACCCAATTTTAGTTCATGGGGAACGTGGTGAGGAATGGAATCATCTCCTGAGAGATGTCCTCACCAAAGTACAGCTTCAAACGCTGTCCATTCACCTTGAAATTGGGCCCATTCGGCTGAGAAAGCTCAATGGTCCCATACGGAAATACTTTGGCGACGGTGAATGGACCAGACCAACGGCTCTTCAACTTGCCAGAGAAGATCTTCAACCGAGAGTTAAAGAGTAAGACTTGATCACCAACGTGGAACTCTCGGTTCTTGATTTTAGCATCGTGGATAATCTTCGTCTTCTCCTTGTAGATCAGCGAGTTCTCATAAGCTTCATTCCTCAGTTCATTTAGCTCGTTGAGTTGAACCTTGCGATGATCACCGGCTTTGATGATGTCGAAGTTAGCCCACTTCAAGGCCCAGTGCGCCTTGTGTTCCAGCTCGATGGGTAGGTGGCAGGCTTTCCCGTACACAAGACGATAAGGTGTACAACCGATCGGGGTCTTGTAAGCAGTACGGAAAGCCCACAGAGCATCATCTAACTTATCGGCCCACGCGGCACGATGCTCTCCCACAGTACGCTCCAAAATTCTCTTCAAGCCACGATTGGAAATTTCGGCTTGCCCATTGGTTTGGGGATGATAGGTGGTGGAAAGACGGTGATTGACACCATACTTTGCCATGACTCGTGCAAATTGATCGTTGCAAAAATGAGTCCCGCGGTCACTGATGATAGCACGAAGAACGCCAAATCGAGCGAAAAGCTGCTTCAAAAAGTTCACAACCACCCTCGCATCATTCGTAGGAAGAGCCTTAGCTTCAACCCATTTAGAAACGTAGTCGACGGCGACGAGGATGTACTTGTTCCCTTTGGATGATGGAAATGGCCCCATAAAGTCGATGCCCCATACATCAAAGATTTCACATTCCTGTATGAAATTTTGAGGCATCTCATCCTTATGTGTGATCTTGCCTTGACGTTGGCAAGCATCACAATGCTTAACCATTTCGTGAGCGTCACGATAAATGGTGGGCCAGTAGAATCCAGAATCAAACACTTTCTTAGCGGTGTAGTTGGGACCAAAGTGACCACCGGTGGGTCCTTTGTGGCAAGCTTGGAGGATGTCAAAAGCTGCCGGTCCGTCAACACATCGACGAATAATCAGATCAGCACACTGTTTGAATAGATAAGGTTCATCCCAAAAGTAAGTCTTAACATCGTTCAAGAACTTCTTCTTTTGTTAGGATGTTAACCCTTGGATGAGAATACCACCCGCTAAGTAGTTTGCGATGTCCGCAAACCACGGGGTGTCATCAAAATTGAGATTTATAGACATTAGAGTCTCCAGGGGGAAAGAGTCATTGATCTCTTTGTTCGGATGATTCCCTTGATACGGATTCTCAAGTCGACTCAAATGATCCGCGGCCAGGTTTTCGACTCCCTTCTTGTCACGAATTTCAATGTTAAATTATTGAAGGAGTAAAACCCAGCGAAGAAGTCTTGGCTTAGAATCGTTCTTTGTCATCAAGTACTTCAACGCGGAATGGTCCGTGTATACGATGGTGGTGGATAAAACAAGATAGGGGCGAAATTTTTCAAAAGCATAGACAACAGCTAAAAGCTCTTTTTCGGTTGTCGTATAATGCAATTGAGCCCCCGTCATTGTTTTGCTAGCGTAGTGGATTGGTTGGAAGTGTTTATTCACTCGTTGGCCCAAAACCGCACCAATAGCAAAATCGCTAGCATCACACATCAATTCAAAAGGCAGCTCCCAATTAGGGGTAACCAAGACCGGTGCCTTAGTTAGCTTATCCTTGAGAAGATTGAAGGCTTCGAGACACTCTTTAGAAAAGATAAAAAGAGTATCTTTTTCCAAGAGGTGGGTCATCGGGCGAGCAATTTTAGAGAAATCCTGAATGAATCGACGATAGAAGCCCGCATGACCTAGAAAGCTTCTCACACCCTTCACGGTTGAAGGTGGAGGTAATTTGGCTATGACATCTACTTTAGCACGGTCGACTTCAAGACCGGCGTTAGAGATTTTGTGTCCTAGCACAATGCCTTCTTTTACCATAAAATGGCATTTTTCCCAATTCAGAACAAGGCGAGTGTCTTCGCATCGCTTAAGCATACGTTCCAAATTGGCAAGGCAAGAAGAGAAGGAATCCCCGAAGACCGAGAAATCATCCATGAAGACTTCCATGGTTTGCTCAACCATGTCATGGAAGATAGCCAACATACACCTTTGGAAAGTCCCGGGGGCATTGCATAAGCCAAAAGGCATTCTTTTATAAGCAAATGTGCCGTAGGGACAAGTGAATGTTGTCTTCTCTTGATCTTGGGGATCGATGGGTATTTGAAAATAACCCGAGAAACCATCAAGAAAGCAGTAATATTCATTACCAGCTAAACGTTCAAGCATTTGGTCCATAAAAGGTAGGGGGAAATGATCCTTTCTCGTGGCATCATTGAGTTTGCGGTAGTCTATACAAACTCTCCACCCAGTAACGAGACGGGTAGGAATCAACTCGTTGTTTGCATTGGGCACAACGGTGATACCGCCTTTCTTTGGCACACAATGGACTAGACTAACCCATGGTGAATCCGAAATAGGGTAAATCATACCCGCATCAAGAAGTTTAATAACCTCTTTTTTGATGACCTCATGGATTTTAGGATTCACCCTTCGTTGACTTTGAATTGTGGGCTTAAAGTCGTCCTCCATGAGAATTTTATGTGTGCAGAAGTGAGGATCAATTCCACGGATGTCGGAGATTTTCCAAGCGATAGCTCTTTTATGCTTCTTCAACACAGCGACAAGTCTTGCTTTTTCGTCTTCTTTCAGATCCTTAGCGATGATGACCGGTAACTTCTCGTTGTCTTCCAGGAAAACGTACTCAAGATGAGGAGGTAGGTCCTTAAGCTTGAGAGTGGGAGGATCCTCAATAGATGGTGAAACTAACGATGGATCATCATTAGTCACCTCTTTAGGAGAAGGAGGAGACAACGGGCCCTCATTGAGAAGTTTCTCAATAGTACGAATGTCTTCATCCCAATTGGTGGACAAATTATCATACTTAATATCGAGAGGACCCAAGCTAGCTTCGAAATCATCCAAGTCACTTTCTCCGAAAGGAGTCAATGCTGGAGCAATTGAGGCAACGGTCTCAACATTGGGTAGAGAAGAAAGAGTACTTTTGCAAGCATCATGAAAATGTTCTTCACAAGCCTCATCGAGAACATCAATAGCATTAACACTCTCATACGAATAAGGTTGCTGAGAAATCTTACCCATGTTGAAGACAATTTTGTCGTCACCAACTCTCATGATTATTTTGCCTGCGGCTACATCAATAAGAGTGCGACCGGTCCTCAGGAAGGGACGTCCAACGATTAATGGAACACGGGGATCCATCTCGTAGTCAACGACGACAAAATCCGCCGGGAAGGTGAATTTGTCGACACCAACAAAGACATCTTCGGCTATCCCCACTGGATAAGCAACCGTACGGTTGGCTAATTCCAAAGTCATTTTAGTGGGGACTAGCTCGGGGAGAGATAATTGCTTCCAAACACTTAAAGGTATTAAGTTTATACTGGCACCTAGATCGGCTAGGGCCATGCAATTCTCTACTCCCGGGAAGTTGCAAGGAATCAAGAAGCGACCCGGATCACCAAGTTTTGTGGGCAATTGCCTTAATAGCACTGCGGAGCAATTCTCATTAAGGTGGGTCTGAGCAATGTCAAGAAGCTTTTCTTTATCACTTAGAAGATCTTTAAACATCTTAGCGTATTTGGGCATGTGAGCGAGAGCCTCGGCAAAGGAGATGTTAAAATTCAATTGTTTAAACATTTTTAGAAAGTTTGAAACCTGAATATCATCCTTGCTTTTTTGCTTCTCTTTCCTTAACCTTGAAGGATAAGGTATATTGGATGTAGAAGAAGGCTTTAAGGGAATAGGATCACTCACAACCACGGGTGGTGGGGAAATGGGGATAGAAGGTGAAGGAGGTGGGGAAAGTTGCTCTTTTTCCTTGTTCACAATCACGGGTGGAGGTGTAGGAAGCTCGGGTTCCATATAACCTTTTCCACTACAAGTGGTGATTGCTTTCATCTCCCCTCTTGGATTTGCAACGGTATTACTCGGAAGAGTACCCGAAGCAGGGGGTTGATTACTTTGGATGAGCGAACCAATCATATCACGAAGGTGAAGAGCTTGATTGTTAAAAGAGTTTTACATGTTTGCATTAATGTCATTGCTGTGTTTGGCCATGTCATTCCTTAGCTCAGCTCGAATATCGCTCCCTTGTTTCACCATGTCATTCTTCAAGTTGACAAATTGACTCTGAAGATTCGTCACCAACTCACGATTGGTCTTCATAAATGTCTCGACATCTGAATTCACTGCCATCGGTTGATTGAGAGGTGGAGCTTGGTAAGCTTGAGAATTTCCTTGAGTTGGGTATGGGTTTCTTTGGGATTGATATTGATTTTGAGCACGAGGTTGGGATTGGTTGTTTCGGTTATAGCTTTGTTGTTGGTTTTGGTTTGCAGGAGGGAAACCGGGAGGAGCAAGATAATTGTTGGAGCGATAACTTAGCAAGTTACGGTCTCCTTGAGGGCGAGCTTGATAGCCTCCCGTGGAATAAGTACCATATTCTGCGTTAACGTCTTCAGAATAATTGCCGTGAGTAGAAGGACACTCATTGTAGGAATGAGGACCACCACATGTGTCACAAGAAATAGCAACGGCTTTAGCTTGTTGAGTTTGGTTAGAGGTCAAAATTTGGAGACTTTTGTTAATATCAAGAATAGCACGTTCCAAAACAGACGAGTTGGTGGTGGAAGAAGTAGATGAAACATTGACTCTCTGATTAGATCTTGAGGATGCGGAAGAATCCCAATTCTTGTGGTGAGTAGTCATGTTTTCAATCAACTCTCGACACTCCTCCGGTCTCCTTTTCATAAAAGTACCACCGGCGGCGGCATTGATCGTGTCACGATCACGAAAAGTGAGACCATTGTAAAAGGTGTCAATGAGAGTGACGGGGAGCATATTGTGATTAGGACAGCGGTCGATCAAATCATTGTAGCGTTCCCAAGCATCGAAAAGCGATTCATCATTCTCTTGCATAAATCCACTGATTTGGTTACGAAGGCTAGTGACCATGGATGGTGGGAAGTAGCGCGATAAAAAGCGTTGAGTCATGTCGTTCCACGTATGAATAGAATTCTTAGGAAGACGGTCAAACCATTTTTCGGCATGGTGAGAAAGCGAGTGAGGAAAGAGTTGGAGGCGAAGGTCATCCATAGAAACACCGGGGCACTTCATGCTTTGGGTAATGGTAATAAATTTTTCGAGGTGTTTGTTGGCATCATCATCCGGAATTCCACGAAACGGGTTCGTTTGCACTTGTTGTATCATGTGATGCTTCAACGAAAACTCCTGAGCTGTGACGTGCATTGGCGCAATCGGGCCTCCGCGTCCGTTCATGGTGGGTTGGCACAATTCCTCCATGGTTCGTAAATCAGGTAGAAGGACATTGTTGTTGTTGTTATTGTTATTGTTATTCAAATTATTTTGAGGTGGGTGATTATTGTTGTTGTTAACACCAGCCATATCTAAATCTTCACGATTCTCGGGCTCAGAATAGTTCGTAGATCTAGTATGCATGCACCTGCAGAAGAAAAATGTACACAAAGAGAATATCTATATAATCTTTTTGGTGCAAAACCTTTTGAAAAGAATCGCGTTTTAATGATTTTTTAATGTTTTTGAATTTTTGAAGAGTTTTATATTTTTTATGGATTTTTGGAAATTTTTATAGCAATGAAAATAACGTTCAAAGAACGGATCCCAAAATTCAATGCGTCTCTCACTAGAAACCGTTTATCGTAACGAAAAGAGCCGGCAGCGGCGCCATTTTAATACTTGGTTTTTTGAAGCCTTGTATAAAATAAATTTCGTTGTTCCGAATCTTTTCGAATTGAAAACCGGCCTTAAGTGCGACTCAATCGTCTTTTGGTGAATCAAGAGAATGGTTTGGTTTGTTTATCTAGTTTAAACTATTAGCAAGTAATTAAAGTGTCGTTGAGTAATTTAAAGCTTTGACAAAATTAAACTTAAATTTAATTTATGAAAATTCTTAAAACTTAAAGCTTGTAAAACTAGAAAACTTAATCAATCGGAATAAAACAATTAATGTCCATCGGAATACATCAAACTTTCAACCATCGGAATATTAAACAAGGATCCATCGGAATGTATGATCTTACTACCCATCGGAATGTTGTGAATAAATCTGTCGCAATGTGAATCCATCGGAATGATGCTGTCGGAAAATGGGCAGCACTTCGTCTTAACCAAGTCCGTAAGACCGTCGGAATATGCGATCGCAATGTGCGATCGCAATCCAGATCGAAATAAGGGGATTAACCAACCGATCGCAAAGTAAAACCCTAATGGGTTATTGCGATCAAAAACCCAAAGCTATCGGAATGTGTATGACGTTATCGGAATGTGTATAAAACCCTTAGATTGCGATGGAATGTAACTGTTCCGAAATTTGTGGCAAGAGTGAAACTCAATAAGCAAGTGCAATAAGCTATTTTAATCGGATCTTAAACAATTCAAAAAGCTTAAATTTAATGACTTCTAAAACATAAAAGATCAAAACTTTATGGAATGAACTTTAAACTTACTAAAACCTTTTGCAAAATCCGAAAATCAATAAGCTAAGATTCGAATAAGCCAATAAGCATTATGAGCTTATGGTCTAAACGTGTAAGAGCTTGTGTGTAAACCAAAAGATCAAACCTTTATTCACGAAAAACATCAAATCATACGAGTGAGATGTGAAATTCGGGTCAAAGGTAGAGTAAATCAAGAAGTGTAGAATGAGAGTAAGGATTTAAAAGCTTAAAAATGGAACTTGATTGATAAAAATAAGCAATACAAAACGTTTAATCTTCAAAGATTAAAAGAGAGAATGAAATCTAGTGAGAGAAAGTTTAAGACTTTCTCTCTCTAAAAGCTAGAAAGAAACTTGAAAAATAAAAACTAGCTAACCCCCTCCTAATGTGATTAGGAGGGTATTTATAGGGAAGTGGGAGGCATGTGTGGTGCTTTCTTCTTTCTTTTTCTTCTCGACTCGATTTTAATTCTTCGTCTTTGTAGTCTCGGGATTTGAACTTGTCTTTTAATTTCCTTCTTCTATTAGACTTAAGTTCTTCGACTTCATTAAACTTCCGTCTTTAGACTTGTTCTTCGATAAATCTCCAGAATAGGTCTTGGACATCCGTTCTTTAAGCACTCTTGATCTTTTGACTTCGTCTTTTCCCGTTTTCTTCGATAAAAGCCCGTGAAAGCCCGTGTTTTCTCCCTTTTTCATCTTTTGGTCCTAAAACACAATAAAAACACAAACCACGCATAATTCCGACTTTTACGACATAAATCACACGTTTTGGTCTTGTTATTACTGGAAATAAGTGGTAAAAGGATAAGTGTTTTCACACTTATTATGGTTTCACAACACTAATGGGTTGAGTAGAGTGGGTTTTCTGGGAGTCCGCCTCAGAGTCGGTATGAACGGTCTGGCGATTCCTTTTCTTCACTCGACGATCAGATGTACTTCCCTCTGTAACAGAAGGGGTCTTCCTTACCCTCGGTTTCTTGTCTTACTTCTGCTTGGCCTCCACAATCCGCGTCGAGGGCTTCTCTACCGCCAGCTGAACAGGTGTCAACTTGGGAATATCTTGTCCAACAGGTAGGGAATCAGTTACGCGAGGAACCGGCTGCTCATTCTCCCCATAAGGTTCACCAATATCAACAAGACCTTCGTCGAAGGAAGGCAAGCTCAGGAAGTCTGCAAAGCTCATTTCCACAGAAGAAAGAAAACGGGGGCGAGGCAAGCATAAGCAAGCCCGTGTAAGTGATAGTGAAGCAAAAATAAACGAAACAAAGACATACCTTTTTTAATCAACGTCTAAAAGTATCCGGCGCAGCTCCGGATGACTGTAAGGGAAAGATAGACCAGCGAGAAAAAGCCGAACCTCGTGAGGAGGATGACACAAAATGGGTTTCTTTCCAAGAGCTTTGGCATGAGAAATATTATATAAAGAAGGAACCTCATCAGTAATTACAGACTTACGATGCCTCCAAGGCATAGCAAAGGGTATAGCTCGACGGTCTATAAAAAATAATTCTGTCTTCCACTTCTTAAGGCTAGAGGTGGTCTCGGTTAAACACTTACCATACTCCCCCTCACCCCTGCTCTCAAACAAAAACCAATGACCCTGGTTGCTCAGTCTATAAAACACTCTAAACAAGGTAACACATACCGGAACCCTCAAACCAAAGCAATAAAGTTCAAACATCACAACCCTATTCACACCTATAGGGACCAATTGGGAGATATGTACCTTGAAGTATTGAATCACATTCAAGAAAAAGTAGAGAAAGGAATCCGAAGGCCTGCATGGTCAAGGTATTGACGATATATACCAACAGCAGAGTCAGGGAGACGATCCATGGTCATGTCCGGATCTGAGAGGCGAGGTCTCAAGAGTGAAGGGATATAAAACTTATAAACTACCACCTTCAAGTCGTCACTAGTCATACCGGATAGACGTATGTGCATGTCACACTTCGGATCGCGCTTCACATGAGGATCTACTCTCGACCTCATGATCTCTTTCCCCGTCATCCGGAACAGGCAAATATACAACTAAAAGAGATAACAAGTGGAAAAAGAAACTAACCTATGGAAATTAGGAAGGAAGCAGGGATGAAGAAAACAACAATGGCGAAAACGAGAGGAAATTAAACTAATGGCACGTATATATATAAGGGGTCTAGGCGATAGAAACGATGCAACACTATTCATCTGCGAATTACGAGGACGAGGATCCACCGTAGAATTCAAAAGGGCAAGACACGTGGCATCATCCCCTTATCCCACTAAAGAAAGAAAAGGTCCAATTAGGAAACAGACGTGAACTGACTCAGAAAACGGAACAGTCCAACGACTAGCACCAGACCAAAATGGGACGGACCTATTTAAAGTATCAGTCCATCATAAGCATGATGAACTAATACTTGGGGGGACATGTTCGCGTATGTCTCTGGCATATGGCCGAAAGCATGACACTTTCACCGAAGCAGTTGCCACGTAGGAAAGAGATAGCAGACAAGATCCCCAAATCTCGTGAGACCTTGTTTTACCCAACAGGCAAGGCTTTATCCAATGGATCCATCCATGAACCACCGTCTGCTTTACACTGTTTCTGACCATAAGGTACTGTTCATGGTACATGTCTTGATGACATGACTACTCAGCCAGGTATGCTTTTACTTTGGGTATAAATACCCCAAGGCATTTACTACACACAACAACACATAGTACACCACATTGAATTCTACTTAATAGTATTCCTCCGGTATTCCACACCGGATACCACTCCTGTGATAGTTACTTACTCTCACGCCAGAGCTTGGTCTCGGGTTTACACCTGGGGCGAGTTAACGTGCGTAATATTGATGCGGGTAAATTGTACACGTTTTAGGAAAAACGCGTATGAGCGGCAAGTATTAAGTCTTATGTTTTAGGAAAAACGCAAAACCGAATAAATGCGGGTCCGTTCTCGAAGGATGTGTGTGATTATGAGTGCCAATATGTAAAATCAAAGTTTGGATTAGTGACATTTTTGGTTTAGAGAGAGAAAAATTAAAGACGAGCTACGACTACGATTACACTACGACGAATCGACGTAAAACGCGAACGTAAATACGTAAAACGTGACAAAATAAAAAATTTAAGCTAAAAACAATTTAAAAATTAAAACTAAGTCTAAAATAATATAAATAAGAATAAAAATTTAATAAAAATTTTATAACCTTTTATTAATTAAATATTCAATTTTAAATGCTAATTAAAGCCCTAAAATTAAATATAATTAAGAAAAAGCCCAAAATATTATTTTATTGAACTAAAAACCCACTTATATTATTTAAAGACTAAAAAGTATTTTTCCTAAATTTTAAATACTATTTCTATTTTTAAAACACTAAAAACAATTTTTAAACTAAAATAATGATTGAAAATAATAAATAATGCTAAAATTAATTTAACTATTTGAAAAATCCTAAATTATATTACTGAATAGTAGAAAAATGAAAATGTTTAAAAAAAATAATTTTTTATACTAAAAGACAAAATAGATTTAATTAAAAACTATTTAAACTAAGATTAATTCTAAAAAATACTTAAAAAGGTGAAAAGTAAAACTTTTTTAATCTAAAAATCTTAAAATAATTTTCTGAATCTAAGAAAATTTTAAAACTGAAAAATGTAAACTTTTTACACTAAAAGACAAAAACAGAAATCAAAAAAACTAATTAAAACAAGATTAATCTAAAAAATATAAAATGAACAGTAAATTAAAATTAAACTAAATAAAAAATCTTAAAATAAATAAATAAAAATAGGAAAATTGAAAAAAATGGAAAAAGCTTAATATAAGCCACTAAAGACAAAAAACTAAAAAACTGACAGTGACATGTGCTAGGACTTTTGTCCTTATCCCCAACAGTGGGAACTTTAACACTGGCAGTGGGAACTTTGTTCCCACTGACTTCACTAAAAAAAAGGGACATTAGGTTTTAGAGCTTAGGAAAGCTTGTTGTTGGGTTTTTCTTGGAAACAAGGGCACCCCCACACTCAGTAGAGTGTGGGGAGTCAAATTCAAGAAAAATAAAGCAGATCCAAAAACAATTTAAGCACAATAATGGCCAAAATCAGTCACTGATATGCACAATATGGGTCTGATGAACAGTAAGCTGATTCAATTGGCACAAGAATGGATTTCAAGCTTGCACAACTATCACACACACAGTCCAAACCACAATTAACCTACTAACAAACCTATATTATCACTCACACTAACTGCTAACAAGGTTTGAACCCTTAACATACAAAATCAAAGTCTATCAGACCTAATGAATTATCTAGGAAAATTTTAGCAAATTTATGACATGCACAATCTATTTTCTATGTTATCTATCATATACCTACTTACCAACTAGTAAAGACAAACCAAAAGTGAGTTGATTGAACCAATCATATTGATGCCTGTGTCACCCAAGCCTCATAAATCAGCAAAAACAAACACCCCTTTACTGATTCTGAAAATTTCTAGCAAATAGTTTTTTAATCTAAAACACTATAATCCTCTTCGAATCTTGCTAACATGCATACAACTCAACTAATTAA
Organism: Glebionis coronaria; assembly: GCA_025667525.1. Lineage (NCBI taxonomy): Eukaryota > Viridiplantae > Streptophyta > Magnoliopsida > Asterales > Asteraceae > Glebionis > Glebionis coronaria. The sequence continues at coordinate 789,068 of JANFOE010000322.1, read as the reverse complement.
CATAAGCATATTCTTTATCTAACATTCAAACCAAATTCCACAAGCCACAAAGCACAAAAAAATATCAGATTTAGACTATTAGGAGGGTTCAAGCCCTTAAGGTTTTATACCTTGTGGGACCCACATCCGGGCCCCACCATGGCTGAGGCCATCTCCAAATTAGCTTAGAACTGATGAGCTTATGGCCAAATGAGTTGTGGATCGTTGAGAATGATGGTGTGACTTCCACAGTCACACCCAATATATCTTCAGATGAAAATTGAAAGAAAATGAAATGAGAGAGTGTCTTGTCACTTTTTGGAACCTGCAAAAGCAACAAACATGTGAAGCAATGAAAAGCTCAAGCTTATAAGCTTGCTTAATGAATAAGCAGGCTTACAAGCTTATAGCTTATATAAAAAATGAACTTTCCTTGAAAACATATTTTTGAAAATCCTTTTTGAAACACTAAACTCTTAATACAAACTTTGAAACAACTTGAGTTTATGAAAACCAAGTGAGACAACTCTGAAAGCCACACACAAATGCACTATCACTTCATTGTGTTTGGATTCCAGAAAATCTAAAGAAAACGTTTTGGAAAAAAGCTATTGAACCAAATACCTATTTTGAAAAATCCTTAAACTAACTTGCTGAAAAATAAGATTACACTAGGAAAACAATTAAATTGGAACTCAATTTTTTGCCAAAAATCAAAAGCTTTCATTATCATTAATAACTTAAAAATATTTTACAAAAAAACTGGAACAAAAGATTAAAGGGTCACAAGTTGACCCTTTAAATACTACTGGGTAGAACAATCTAGATACTGAATAAAATATTACAAAACCCTAAACCCTAATTGCTGATTTTCCAGTCTTGCCCTTTGAAGAATCTTGGTTAAAATGGGTTCCCATATGATCTTGATGTTTATAGCTGTCTTCAAATGATCTTGAACGTTCTTTACATTCCTTTGGGAAGAAGTTTTCACATGGGACGTTGGATATCTGTTAAGATTCTGATTTTTCCCAAAATGGCTAAGCAGGGGAGCATGAGTGGGGCCCAAAGAGGTCACGGGGTGAGTGGTTTTTGTGTGGGATTGGTTTAGGTGAGTGCCAATTGGGTTTCTGGAAGGCTAGAACAAAAACCCCCATGATTAGGTTAGGAATTGGATTAGGGTTTATAAGTATCTTAAGTGTGTGTTTAGTGTGTGTGTGAATCTGTTTTAGGGGATAATAGGGTGTTTAGTGGGAAAATGAATAAAAAACACTTTTTCAAAAGTTTGGTTTAATAAATATGGTATTAGTGTTAGTGGATAGATGACGTGGGGGGGGGGGGGGGTGAAATGAGGTGGTGAGTGGTAATTGGTTGGAGGGTGACGTGGCGGCTGGTGAGTGGTTAATGTATCTATGGTTGTCTTTTAGGGACCCATATGCAATATTAGAGTTTTATAAGGGTTTAAAATGACAAGTCTTCAAAAGTAGAGGGACCAATCTTGCCAAATCTTTAAACTTCAAGGACCATTATGGAAAATCCATACTTGGGCCCGGTTCTTTATGCGACTTCGTTTCCCGTGTTCGTTGTTGCTTCATTCTTGTGATCTTTTGTTGATTTCACGATATCCGTACACAATGAACAAACACAAGCATATTTTTGGGTATTTTGATGATATTTTAAGCGTTTTAAGCCCGATTTGGACGATGAGACTATGTATAATTGCAATCTCATCACTCCCCCATACTAAACCATTGCCGTGCCCTCACGCAATGCTAGAATTAAGTATCGTAGCACTTCCAAAATTCATTTATTGATGACATTTATTGAAGACATAAATTTAAATGAACTACTACACGTGTTTTAGACATAATGTATTGTTTTCATCACGATAAAGTGACTTTTAGGGTCAAAGATTAAGAACACGTGAATGCCTCATAGAGATAAGTTCGTCATCCTCAATTCACCCAATTCCATGCTAAGTGTGTAACGAGATCATTGTTATCATAAGTTAGCAACACAATCATATCTCATGAGTGTTAATTACACACCTAAACTCCCTTATTCCTACTTGGTATCTCTTATATTTTATTTTTGTCTCAATGATCACGAGGATACATGTTTGACTTATTTCGATAATTTATTTAGGCCGAAAATAAAGTAGCACGATTTAATCGATAGTTAGCCGAAGGACACGATCTTTTAAAACTGCTTCTCGTAATCTAAACTGCTTCTCGTAATCTCCTTAAGTTCATATCTTGGCATAACTCGTTTCACGATATGAGACCTTTCTCGGACCGGTATTTGGCATGTACTTCATACTTCGAATCTTGGAAGACGTTCTTGAAATAATGGTCTTCATATATGGAATTTCTTCACTTGACGTTTTGGACCACGACTTCATCATTTTTCTTCGATCTTTATTTGGGATTGTGATATACAACGATCCGCCTCCTTTTAGGACTTGGATATATTTATCCTCATACCTTGTTAGGGTCTTTTTGGATAGACTTCTCCATGATCTTTAGGGGAGTATATTGCTTCTCGTCGTGTGTCTCGATCCTTCATATTGATTTTGGAATAATGATACTTCACATCATCTTGGATCTTTAGCAACAAAATGTAGCTCCTCATGCCTTGTTAGGGCCTTTTTGGGACTTGCCAATCTTCGCATCCCGCTTCAATAAGTTATGCCTTGGCTATGAACTCTATTCGAACACGAGCAACTTTTAAACGATCTTGGGCTAGAAGCTAAGTAACCTTTTAAATCGTACGACCTTACTTATTGCATTTATTTAAACAAAAGTGTGGGGAGAATAAGCTAATAATCACTACACATGAGATCGTGAAAGATTACGAGACTTATAAATAACTCTATCATTTTTCGTCCTCATTTAAGAGACTTAGCCTAAAATGTTAAGGAATCGTAGCTAAGTGCTCAACACGCACGGTCGAGTAAAAAATTACTCTTATTCTCACCATCAAAAAACCTACATTCGTGTCTTAAACACTTATGAAAAATACGAAAAATATTAAAATTTGGCCATTTTTAGCCTTATTTTGCAACAAAACGATAACAAAAAGATAAATATTGGATTGCGTGATGACGTAAGCAAGGTGAAGTATCTACTCACCCCCCCATACTAAAACTAAACATTGTCCTCAATGTTTCGAGTCTAGGGGTGAAAACACCCCATACTAGAGACGAAGTCGAATGCTTAATCTCGAGCATGGAAAGGGTAAAACGAATAACCTAAAAGCCGTTTATGAATTATGCTAATAAGATAAACGTTAGAACATAAAAGGATATCATCGGATATCGGAATCTCCAAAAACAACGATCGAAGCTCGAGTGATCCGTAAAACGAACACGAGAGGCTTCAATGACGATGAACCTAATTAATCACAATCACAAACAACCACAGAACAAAGGTCGGAAGAGCACAAGTCCCCTCGTTACACTATTAGAAAGCAAAAATATTTACAAGGATAAGCATGAGAATCCCCCACGAGGCACCTTGTTTTTGATAACCGAGTCAAAAGCTCGACTCGAATCCCCATAAATGTGATCATTTAGGGATAATCTTGGTATGGTCATTTTTGGTGAGGCTTACATGATAAACAATGCCCAAAAGTACGTGGAGTACTTTAAAAACCCGATACACGTATACCGGGGTCAAAGATAGCGTCTTCGTTTTCGGATGAAAGACGAAACAACGCCACTCCAACTAGAACCCCAATGGGGTAGAAGAAAAGAGATGAGAAGTAGAAGGGTGGGACAATGGGTGGGGCAATACAATGAGTTACTCGAGGTAGACTCACACAAAGCAAATAGATATGATTTCCATTTATTGCATCGGTGGAAGACCGAGATTTTCCTTTACAAGCAATTCCGGGATCGTAAATCTCGTCCCCGGTGGAGAAACGTGAGGGAACATAAGGGGCTTCCCCCACACTAGATTCACACCAACCGTCGTCAAAAGGAGTAGACGAGGTGGGAGCACTCATAAAACGCGGTGATGACGGAGTTAAACATGTAGAAAAATCTTTTAAAACATTTTTAAAATCTTTTCCTTTTTCATCGTTTACAAACTTTTTATGAAAACCCGATTTTATAATGTCGAAAATATTTGGCGTGTCAAATTCAAAATTAGTCGCGCTAAAAATCCTCACATTTAAGTCCTTGGTGGGAGGGGCTGGTGGATTGTATAAGTTCTCAAAACGTCGATCAACAAAGAACACCGCCCCCTCGGGGACCCGGGTCTACATATTCGTCATCCTCATGAACGTCGATCTCATCGATTTCTTCATCAAAGATAGGCTTGTCAAACTAAGGTTACACGAGACCGAAGCTTAATATTTTCGGGCCAAGTGCCTGCGGAATTTTGTTTCTAACAGTTTGCATGAGTGGTTAAGGGTCTCTTGCTCCTTAACCGAGGGATGCTGCCCATCGAGAAATTTCTACGGAATTTATTACCCAAACTATAACTTAGGTTTTAATTTGAGTTGAGAGTAGACATGTGGTTTACTCATTCTGCAAAGTAAACCTAGTAAATTTTTTGTCTCACTTCTACTAAGACTTCTACTAAGACTTTTGAATAGCGAAAAACCTTATCACTTAAGCATGGAATGTTAAACTTTTTTGTTAAATTAATCAACTAGCTCAGTTGAGGTATCGTTGGGTATGTGATCGAGTTCCATCGGAAATAACAAGCTAAGAACACAGCAATCGGTTAAGATCTTAAAGGATGACTGAAAACATGCATAGCTTGGCCACAAAGCAGAATTGGATAACCAACAAAACAAAAAAGAATCAACTAGGTTTCGATATAAGTACTAATCATGATCTCGGCTAAATTTTCCGTACATATATCAGGATATATTTACACCATAATGAGTCATTGTAATTCATATAATCCATACAAGTTCCTCTCAAGACCGACCCCTTGACGGCATTCAAAATGGAGGCACCGGGAACATTCCGTATCCACCCATTGTAGGTGGCGCAGGTAATGCAAGGGGCAGTAGTTGAGCATACATGTTCTGCAAAGTAACCAACGCATGATCGTCAATGTATGTGTCAATACTTAACTTATATGACATGTAAAAATGAAAGAGAGACGTACATGCTGTTTTACTATGTCCTGTTGTTCATTCTCCTTGGCCTTAATTTTATTTTTTGCTTCTATGTTGTCCTTTTCTAGTTCATCAACTTTGTTCGTATATTCACGGAAGACCTGCAAAAATTCAATGAAAAAAGATAAGAAATTGATAACTATAGAGAGCGAATGAGAAGAAAAAAAATATGTGGTTAAATTACCTGACAAATGTATGGCATGGCAAAATCCATCATATTGTTCAACCAGACTAACGTAAGGACAACATCAGGACTAATTAGATCGTAGCAGACATATAGACAAGCAGCAAAGCATTCCTTCTTTCCCTGTATACGCAATGCAACATTAACTTTACCGAGGGGTCCATTCAAACTTCAAATGTAAAGTTAGCATATACAAACTCTAAAAATCACTAGAAAGGAAAAGTATTTACTTCGTCAATGAAATACTCAAGCAACTCTTCTGCTAGCTCACGGTCGCCAGATTGCGAGGCAGTCTCCATGGCGTCTTTGTAAACCTTGTCTCTCTTAGACAATGCAATAGACTGCTTCCATCTACCTGCCTTTTTGTAAATATAGGCAGCCACACGTCTCATCTCAAGAAGCTCGTGTTTGTCAATCTGCAACAACATTAACATTAATGTATAACATAGAATTTGACTTGATTGTAAAAACCTGTCGCATGTACAAACATACCTTCTGTGCAAGGCTAATCTGGTCAAAGTTATCATACAGATCAATAGATTCACGCAATCTATCATAGTCTTCCTCGTCAACATATATCTCATTCAATGCCTCATTTACAGCAGATACATTGTTGCTTTGAACGGCCACCATATATGGTTTCACTAGAAGAAGGTAGCCCGCCTGTAATTCGTACAAGATATATCATATACATGGTTGTACCAGTTGGAATGTGCATATAAGAGAGAAAAAAACATTTGTAACTGTTGTTATAGTCTTTAGCTTTTTGAAAAACCGTTAAAATCTTTTTAAATTCGGAGATTCATATAAATATAAGTTTAGGGAATTTTACAAAAAAAATAATTACATAGAAAATGTGCAAACCTTGCGCATAATGGCCACCACACGTGTATGGTCAAGACGTAGTGCAAGGACATTAAGAACATCATTGAGAAGATCAGGATGCTCTCGCAAGTAAAAGTGAACAGCCTTGTAATAAAGCTCAACATTGGCCACTTTGACTGCAATATCTTTAAACTGCATATGATCCCAAGCCTCGGGAGAATGATTCATGACAGTTGAGGCAGCATTATCAAACTCTTCATACTGAATATATAAATAGGTAAGTTCTTTCCAGTGCTGCTGTTCATCACAAGCTCGGATGAGCTTTGGAATGTTAAGATGAGTTGAAAAGAGTTTGATATGCTCCATCAGCTTTTCATGACGGTATCTAGCATAAAGGACTCCTAATTCAGTGAAGATGCCCATGTGAGCCTGTTCTAATCCTAGACCACTCTCCATAAGAGATATAAGCTCACTGAAACGTCCTCTATTTTGATAATACTCGCTAACCTCTTCCAGATCATCCACCTGCAAATTTTATAAAGAACTTTGGGCATCAATTAAGAATTTAAAAAAGACATAAAGTGGTGATTTCGACGCAGTTACTTAACGTCAGAATTCCGATTATGTTTTATTTTAACAGGTAAAACAAAGGTAGAAAATAAAATTTGGACAAACTGTCAAAGGTCACCCAAAGTGTAACTTAAATGCACAAAATCTAACTCAACTTCTAAAAAGCAATTATGTTAGCACGCGTAGTACATTACTGTTTATTAAACTAAAAATTAAATCAAATTGGACGAAAACTGTATCAAGTGAACCCAACCAACCGGACGAAACATGAAGAAACATATTTATACAGTTAAAAGTGGGTCACAAACTAGATAGTAAACCCTAAACAGCATCAGCAATCCATTAGGTAACAAAAGATTACATAATATTATTACCTGCAGAATGATATTCAGACCACATATCTGTGCCAAGCGAAATTCCTCAGCGTCAACACAGGCAAAGCAAACCTTTTTCCATGTCTTTGCGGTATTTGCCTTACGAGCAGCATCAACAGCGCCTTGAAACTGTTGCAGCTTAACAAGTGTAACCGCAAGCTTAGGCCAGTTAGATATGAAAGCATATATTATCTTTGCAGCTTCATACAAGGACTCATCAAACAAACGATCTCCAACATTATGAAGGTTAGCTACGTTTGGCATGAGAATGAACTCCTCAATTTCACTTAGATTGTCAATCTTTGCATACGCATAAATAAGCTCACTGTCCACTTTAGGCTCTTTGGTCTTTTGCCTAACCATCAACAAATACTTAACCAAATCATGATAACACTCATTATCCTCGGCAGCATGAATAACATCCAAGAAACGAGTAGCATCTTCAGCATGCATGAATGAATCTATTGCATCACTCACTAATCCAACCCTAAGCTGAGCTTTCGCCACCTGGCTCCATACAGTATCTTCCTCAACACGGTATGCGAACTCCACAGCCCGTGGAATACTTTGGATATTATCCAACAACACATTGACTGCTTGAACATGTGAGTTAAATTTCTTGAATATAGCAAATGCTTCTTCATATAATTGTGCTTCTACTGCAACCTCTCCCACAGCAGGCCCGTCAAAGTTATCTAATCTGTTAATGTAATCCATAACTCGGGATTGATCAGCCTTAACGGCTGTCAATATAAGCAGTTTTTCGAGATCGGAATTACCGCTGAAAGCAGATTTTTGAAGAACAATCTTTTCTAGAAGCTCGATTAGTTCATGGGGAAGATCAGCAGTTATATAAGCTTTAACAGCACCAAAAACTTGTTCAGGGCTTTTGCTACCAGGTACAGCAGTTGAGACAACTTGATCAATGAGCTGTCTTCTGTATTCATTCTCGGGGTTAAGAACCTTCTCCCAGAGATTACTATCTGTTCTCTCAACAACATATCTAGAGAAAATTTAAATATGAGTAAAAAATATAAAAAAAAAACGTTACTTATTAATTTGTACATGAAGGACAAGAACTTACTTCGCTTGCAGCTTAAATAGAGAATTCTTGCTTGTTACATTGATAAGTTCTTCATCACATTGCCCTTTTGTGTATGCAAAAACTGCGAGTGTAGGATCACGGTTCTCGCAGTACTTCCCAACAACACGTGCATCGTAATACGGATTAGTTTCGAGGAAGTGTTGGGGATTATTATTACTGTCTATGATAATTTTACCCAAAGCATTGTGCACATGAATATCCTGGCTCCCTTCACTCACAAGATGCTCTAAAAACTGAGTAAGCAACCAAAGTCGGTTCCTGATAGAAACAAGCAAAAGATAAATAGAATGAACATATAAGATTTAAAAGAAAAAAGCAAGGTACTAAGCAAACCTCTTTTCACACTCATCCACAAGAGGCTCAACTGGAAGCAAAGAACGGACGGATATAATCAATCCTTTAATGAAATCCTCGGGGCAGTCATCATCTAGAAGCTGTCCCACAACTAGAGGCGCATTTCCTGGGCTGACCTTTTGAACATAACCTTCGATATACCGCAGCATGTTGTTGGTATAAAGGTAGTGAGTGAGGTCACGGACAAAGCCAAAGCGGTCACATACATTAATTAATGGCCTTGCATCAGGAAGCATAACTTCCATTAGAAGATTCTTGGTTTTTTCAGCATCATAGAATTTTGATTCTCTTGTTACACGCTCAACCTCCTTAATCTGTCCTGTTTTGGCAGCTGCCTCAATGTACTTGAAGTGGATTTCAGGATCCTCACTATAACAATATGCACAACTAAATGTGAGAAAATAGCTTCACGAGACATTAACACATCATAGGTAACCAAATTACCTGGAGCTCAAATATGATCCCAAGAAGAAGTAAATGCCTTCAAAGGATTTGAATTGCTCGAATAGTTGAATACAAGCATCAACACCCAGCTGCTCAGAATATTCTTTGGCAACCTACAGTCACAAATATCATAAAGAATTAGATGTGACCATTTTGACCCATTTTCTTACGAATGGGTTGATTTGGGGCATGTTTTATCCTCGACGGGTCAAGCAGGCAAAATCAGAAAACTTAGCTAAAAATGAAACGACTTAAGAGTCTCGCAAAGAGTTATTAATCCATACAACGTTTGAAGTCGTTAAAATGAAACCTGAAGATAAATGTTCAGTACGAATGAACTTTACCTGCACTATAATCTGAAGGTTTCCTCTCACATTGACCATCAAAAGATCTCTCATGCACTCCAGTGCCCATTTCTGAGATAGTGTCCCAAAAAATTCTACCAGAGACTGTAAACAGAAGATTATCAGTTACAAATTAAGGTAGTCTTATAATATGCGTACACAGAGTCCAGTAATATAAAGACTAAAAGACCTGTGGGTCGATTGAGTTAGTGTTCACAATGACACGTTTGATATCCGGCAGTTCACTGTAGTGCTGCAAAACAAAATAGAAGTGTCAGTCATGCAAAATGACAGATCTCCGCAGAGTAAACAAAATGTCTGTAGAATAACAAAATGTCTGTAGAATAGCCAACCTGAAGGGCTCGAACATAAAGACCAGCTTTCTCGCATAGTTGTGCGATACGAGCTCGGTCATAGTGGCTGAACATGCCATTTGCTAATATGGCATCAGCAACGTTAGGGAAGGTTACTAGGTTTACTTCAAGAACCTTCGTTTGCAGGTGAGCATGTTCTGGTATATTGGGCTTGAGGACGTCCAAGAGGAACGCTGTTGCCTCACGTATCAAGTTCCTCTGAAGAGATGAAATGAAAGAAAACATTGGAAATTGGTTAAATTTAAGATCTAGCCAATTGCATATTTCGCCGACACGAAAAGTGGAGCTAAATAGTACACGAAATTAATTTAGACATTTTAGTGATGAGATGTCACTAATACGATGATCAGACCTGAAGGAAAAGATCTGTTATTGTGTTGTAATCAAGTGGACAACCTCCCTCCATTTGGGCCATCATTAAAGCAAGATTAACAGCTCCCTGTTAACACAAAACAAGTTTATCTTGTTATATATATACATATTAAGTTGAAAGATTAGTAAAATTACAGATAATGTTTCTTGCATATTTTCTTTTAAGGTTAAGTACCTGTGGATCTGAACGAAGAATGGTTTGCAAAAGAAACAAATAGTCAGGTGCATATCCAACCTGCACGAATTCGAGTGTTACTTCACAAGGACTTATGGAAAATTTAACACTAAAGATCTATTAAAAATGTTCGAACTACCTTCTTCGAATAAATCAAGATTTTATCAAACTCTCTTCGCTCGGCAAAAGCTGCAACAACTTTTGGGGTGGCTCTCGCTTTCATGTAGATATTTAATGCAAGATCGATATCCACTGTCTGTAAGAAAAGAAAAAAAAAAGATTTGTAGATGTGATATATAAACTATATACAGCATGATATCATAAAAACTTTAAAACTTCTTTCAACCTTCACGAGGTCTCCAAGCTCCTCGCTACATTCCAATTTGTCTTCACTCAACCAATTCTCTAAAAGATTCTTCTTATTCTGATTGACAACTAAGCGAGATAGTTCCAATGATTCAAATGCATTGAGTTTCCCATTATTAATAAGGGTCCAGAAATACTGCAACAACGGTGGTGTCTGTCCAGCTTGTACAGGTACACTCTGCAATGATATACATTCTAATCATGTAAATATCTCTTAGAGGTAACAACTAGACAGCTGATTCAGTGATAAGCTGATTCAGTGATAAATTTCAGTAAATGTATGGATACCTGAAATTTGGCAATTGTATCTCGGGTACGGAGAATGCCTTGAGGAGAATCTGCAGCAAGCTCAGCAGCCTCTTTGTACTTTGTTTGAGCAAACAACTCTTGGAAACGGTGTACAACCTGAATAAACTTTATATTATAATGTTTGTAATAATTAAAAAACACTATCGACAATAAAATTGAATGCTTATCGTAATAAATCATCTAAGCTACCAAACACTATTGTAACTTGATTACCCAAGGTAGTATGTTTTCCCTGGTAAAAAATAACTACTTCCTGAACTCCAGAAACATGGAGATTTTGCAATATAGTTGCTCATACAGTTTTTGTTTAAATCACAGGCAATACGACAAGAAACTTACCAAATTCTCGGCACCAGGCAGGTTTCCCCTTTTTGCTAGACTGAGAGCAAGCTCCAGGTTTTTTAACTGCACCAACAAATCACTTTAAGAATACATTATAAAGAGATAGCATGTTGATCACTGTCAAAAATAACTAAGCAAACTTACTTGTCCACTGACAAAAGGCACGATTGCTGACTCATTTACAGTGGCAAGTAAGACCTGACCACGTCTGTTGACAGCATAAAATCCCCCAACTGAGGAAGCTTCGCATGTGAGAAAAATTGGATCTGTACTAATTCTATTCCTATAAATTGCAGTTGCTGTTTCAAGATCATATACGAATAGAAGCCCGCTCTTGGTGATTACATTAATCAAACCATACTTGTGAGATATCTGTAGATTCAAAAATAAGTATGCATGATCAAATAATCTGAATATTAATAAAAACAAGTTTTTAGATAAACAAGTAATGAAAATGAAGTACCTGCATGCCAACTGGAAAATCGTCTGCAAACTCAGGAGGGAAGAAAAGTTCTGCTTGTTTCTTAAAAGAAGGCATTCCTGTATTACATTTGCAACAGAAAAGTATAACATTAGAGATATGCATAAGATGAAAAGTAACTATATGTTTTTACAGTAATTTTCAACTACACGATTTTTAAAGACAAGTTTATTCTTTGCAGAAAAAAAAAGTATTAACATTAGAGATATGCATAAGACACAAACTATATAGGTTCAAAGTTAACTATGTGTTTACAGTTATTTTCAACTACAATACGTACATCTTCTAAAAGTAAATTTGAATATAGCTTTTAGCCACATACTAAGCCACAAACTATATACATCTAAAGATTTGTTGAGAAGTAGATAAAAACTAACACAAGTTTCTTCTTTTCAGGATGAGCATAGAAAAGTCTCAGACAAAAAACAAATGCGGCTTATAGATAAGAATAAAACCTGGCTGGGCACCAAGCTCAATGACATGCAGCTTTGATGTAATATTTCCAGCATTAAAGCTTTTGGTTGCAAAACAAATTAGAATCGAAGGATTCTCATTGCCAGGGACCTGTTTAACATTTATAAAGATATAATCACTTTCATGCCACAAGAAAAAAGTTATATGTCAAGGGAAAGATGACTACTTTGTAAGAGGCAAATGACGCTGCATGTGCTTCAAGAGCTTGACTTCGCTGCTGATCAACATAATAAAGCTGCATATTTCCTTTGACCAGTTGAGGTCTCTGCCAAATTTAAAAAAAAATCTTTAAAATCCATAAAAAGAATTTTAAGAATGTTCACTCAAGTAAAGAGTAGCAACAAACCTCTGAGCCAGGGGCAATTCCAATCAACACTAGCCATTTCTCGGATGGATCACATTTGTAATTAATAATCTGATTGTTTGATAAACTGCCTGTTCTATCAAACATCTTCACAGGTTCAGAATCACCTATACGAAAAATAAGTAAACATGGATTTCAGAAAATATGGCCTTTGTTTACATGCCAAAAGAGACATAAAGAAGGGAATGTACCCTCAAGTGACCAATGATACACTGATGTCTGGGTCACTATGCCCAATGCCTTAGGGCTAACCCACTTAAAAAACACAACCTAAATAGGAAACGTGATTAAGTCAAATAAACATTAAATTTTAGCAAACAAAACGGAAAAGCAGCTTAATATTTTTTATAAAGTTTACAAACCTGCTCAGGCATCTGATGAGACTTCATGTTGGCTTTTGTCTCAATATTAAATATCTGTAAGTGATCATGGGTAGTCCCAGGGAGTTGAGCTACAAGAAGATCATACCATAAATTAGCTACATGACGAAATTAGCCTCGTTTTTCTTCACACTGTTGCGATGAGTAAGTAGATTAAAGCGACCCTATGCGGCCGTAGTATCAATAAAGTTCTTAGTTCAAATTTAAAGAGGCGGGGATATAACTACAATCAGATATAATCGAGTTGTTTAGCACTAAGCCTTGCAGTTCTAAGACGTTGCATACAGTCTACTCGTTTCAAGATACAGGTTAGGGTAATAGGGCATAAATGTATACTAAATCCTTAACAAAGAGCAATGACCATGGTATTCAAATTTTCAATCTGCATGCTAACATATGATAAGCACTTATATAAGAAAGTTCAACATGATGTAAGGTATTAAACCGTACCTTTTAAAACCACAATTGGCAAATTGGGATGCATAAGAGCTGAATCTACAGTTATAGACCGTCTCAACGGCTGCATTGGCATACTCATATCGATAATCACCACACTGTTTTGAGGAGACGTTTCACGAACACATATATACTTATCTGATTCCATCGTAACATTCATAAATGTACTGAACTGTGGGTTGATCCCTAAACTCGGCAACTGCAACAACAATAACACGCAATTGAAGACCAAAAATAAAACGTTCAAACAAGATCACCAGTATAAACTACAAGTATAATTCATATCACGCCACATGCATCACAAGAAACTGGTCGCAAAAGCTACCAAAAGCAATCACAAACAATCTAAACCCTAAACACTATCAATCCAACAATTTCACTCCCAGTTAAAGAAAAAAAGTAAAGTAAAGTAACACACCCAATACCGTCTTCCACAAGTTATGGATCCTAATACCGTCTAAAGTAACACACCCAATACCATCTTCCACGGGTTATGGGTCTCAATACCGTCTAAGAGAGAGTGTATGGGGAGGTCGGAGGTTGAGAGGTAGACAATCATACCCCTACCAAAGATAGATAGACCGGTTCCAATTCTATTAAAGATAGAAAAGGACCTCCGGCCTTGCAAAGAGTGAGATCGAACCCCTGACCTCTCTCTCAAGAGACAAGGGTGTTAACCAACTGATCCAACCTTGCTCCAACAATTTCTAAGTGCATGTTACATCTATAATCCATCCATCCATAAAAACTTTAAAAACCTAAGCAATACACTAGCAATCTGCTGCGCGCAATCACCTAAGATGCTTGTTGATTTAGGTTATTCCACATAAACTTATGATCAACCAAACAATAATCTTCATAATAAGTTAAAAAAAGTGCAAGTACAACAACATATAAGTCATTAAGTTCATGTAGTTTTAAAAAAACGTTACCATGCAAGTATATATATATATACAAAAAATTAGGGTTTTCGAAACAGATGCATATATATATACCGTGAATGCCTCTTTCGTGATAACTGGAGCACTAGTAGACGTCATCATGGCTGGTGAATGTGTGTGCAGTTATGAAAACTGTAATATTTGTGTGAGAGATGATGGACAACCGTATGTAGAATATATATAGAGAGAGTGAATCTTATGTGTTAAGTTAAACGAGTAATAATATATGAAAATAATTTCGATATAATATATCTTGTGATTTTTTAACATAATATATGAAAATAATTTCGATAGTTGATCTTGTTAAGATATCCATTAGTAAGTTTTGTTTGTTATTTTTTTTTTCTATTATTTATCGACAATATCCATTAGTTGATCTTGTCCATAACTTCAGTTTTATTATTTAATATCTTTAGTAATTCTTTTTATTAAGTCGGTTTAATCAATTCAATTTTTTTTTCATTAAGTGTTAGTTAACAGATGAATTAATGTACACAGCCTCAGTTATATCACTTAATAACTTAAATCAGTTCTTTTGATTAAGGTGAAAAACAAACATTTCACAGTTACTTAAAAAATTAATGGTTGTTTAGTTGTGGAAAAATTTTCATATTTTTCTGTTTTTAAATTTCTAAAAAAGAGGTGAGTTTCTTTTTCTATAAAAGAGTTGAAAATTTAGAAAATGGTAATATAAGGCCCTGTTTAGTTGGTGAAAATTTTCCCATTTTTCTAGAAAAATTTTCATTTGAAATCTGAAAAACAGAAAAGCTGTTTAGTAGCATCATTTTCTGAAAATTTTCAAAAATTCCAAAATTTTCATTTTCCAAATTTATATAGAAAATTAAAAACCCCATATTACCCTTTTCTAAATTTTCAACTCTTTTCTAGAAAAATAAAACTCCCCTCTTTTCTAGAAATTTGGAAACAGAAAAATATGAAAATTTTTCCACAACTAAACACACCAAGGTTTTCCAATTTTCTATATAAATTTGGAAAATGAAAATTTTGGAATTATAGAAAATTTTCGGAAAATGATGCTACTAAACAGCTTTTCTGTTTTTTAATTTTCAAATGAAAAGTTTTCTGGAAAAATGGGAAATTTTTCACCAACTAAACAGGGCTTAAGCAAATGAAGTCTAGCTCAGTTGGATGGATGCATTTGGTTATAGTCTCCATGTGGGGGAGGTCAGGGGTTCGACTCCTGTCATTCCCCATATGGGGGATTTTCCCAGAATTGGCAGCCGGGTTTAAATCCCATAGCAATGCCTTGAAGCCCCTTAATGGGAAACTAGATGATTAGCATAGAGGTTGGTATTCTCTTCGTGAGATGATTCGAACTCGGGTCGAGAGACTTGGTGCCTTAGTGGCACGCAAGATACTCCGCTGCACCAAACTGCCGTTAAAAAAAAAACTAAACAGAACCTAAGCTTTTTTTCAGATTAAATCAATTAAATTGTAATCAAACACCACCTAAGTTATTATCAAACACTAAACTAGTAATTAAAAAAAACTCTGATGCATAACAATAGGTTTCTATCGATGAATAATTGTTTTTCCTTTTAAATTGTATGTGTACCACTAAAGAATCCTTTTTAATACTGTTTTTTAGCATAGTTTAGATTCCAATAATGTCAATTTTTGTGTAAGTGTCTTTTACGATTATATATTATATTAAGATTATATTAATAAAAAAATTTAACATTCTAGTTAAAATTACATTAGTAAAAAAATTAAAAATAAAGCACATTTACGATACTTGGTACAAATTCTCTTAGGTTCAAGGCATTGGGCTCCTTAACCAAAGGTCTTGGGTTCAAGCTAGCCTTGGTAATGGAAAAATCTCAACTGAGAGGAATACTACCCATCGGAATACCGAGCAAACTCCCAGCGGGAGATTAGTCCACTCGTCCTAAAGACGGTGAGAACTCCTCGTAGTAGACTAAAAAAATAAATTCTCTTATAACTATTCCCAATTTAGTATTTATATTTCTTTTTAATAACTCAAATCAAATCTCACTTTTAAGTTAAAGCAATATTAGAGGTGAAAACGAGCCGAGCCTGAGCGTGTCAAAGCTCGAGCTCAGTTTGTTTTAAGTTTTTAAAGCTCGAGTTCAAGCGCGGCTTGTTTCAAGCCTTATTATTTAAGCTCGAGCTCGGCTTGTAGTATGTTAGACATGCTCAGGCTCGCCTCTATTAGACCAAAGATTATATGGGTCAGTTTATTGTAAAGATGAGTAGTACCCGTTCGCTTATACGATTTGGCCATTGTATATATACGATTTGGAGGTTTTAGCATTGGGTCCCTTCAAGGATCTAATCTCGCCATGCTAACTAAATGATGGTGGCGTTTCCACACGGAGTCAAACTCGCTTTGGAAACAAATAATTACCTCTATATATGAGAAATATTGAGGGCTAGGGGATGTTTCACACACTACCCTTCGGTTGCCTAGCAGCCCTTGGGCTACAATTATTTGTCTAAAGAAACCTTGTCCATTTATTAACATTAACTTAGAGAATGTTTTTAAAAGGAAAGTTGGTGATGGATCCGCTTTTGAGTTCTGGAACAATGCATGGATTGGTACTTCCCCTTTCAAATTTGTCTTTAACAGGCTGTTCATGTTGGAGAATTCGAGAATGTACTCAATTAAAGACCGCCATCGATCAATTAATGGTTCAATCCATTACAACTCGTGTTGGCGTCAGCCCATTAGAGATGGCATTGAAATGGAACAATTCATAGACTTGGTGGGTCATCTTAACGACTTCATTCCTTCAAATTCGTCCGACTCTTGGATCTTTTCACTTGACAAGTCTAGTACATTCACTGTCAATTCCATGCGTAGACACATCGAAGAAAACACTTTGTTATCCCAAGTTGACACCATCAGATGGAATGCTACTCTTCCCATCAAAGTAAACATACATACATGGCGAACTACTATGGATCGACTCCCCACCCGATACAATCTTAATGCCCGGGGTATAGACCTCGACTCAACTAGATGTCCTATTTGTGATGGATGCGTTGAAACTTTACAACACCTATTTGTAGATTGTATAGTTGCTTGTGGCTTATGGAAGATGATCTCAAGGTGGTGGAAGTTGGGTGACTACCCGAAGGTTCTCAACAACCTGGTGGCTTGGAGTGATTCGGTGAACATTCACAATTTGGCAAAGCAGAGTTTCGATGTTGTAATTCAAACCTCCATTTGAATCATTTGGCAGTATCGCAACCGTGTTTGCTTCGACTCTAAAGCTCCGGGCGAAAAGACACACTTAGGGAATATGTTTTGATCCACTCTCATTTATAGATTAAACATAGGAATAAGAACCTTAATCCTACTTGGTTATATTGGATAGCCGACCCAATTGTAGCTTGTATTAATCGGTTGTAATTGTCTTCTCTCTTTCTTTTGCCCGCTAGTCTCTTGCTAGTCGGTGCTTAATAATATTGCCGTTCCAAAAAAAATATATACATATACTATCGAATGTACAATTACAGTAATACAATAGGCTCGAGCTCTGTTCGATTATACGATTTGGCAATGTAAAAATTAAAACTTGACTTGAGCTCGACTCGTAATATATGCTCATCAATAAGCTTGTATGTATGTGAGACCCTAAAATCTGACATGGAACAACTAGGAAACGAGGGGATCGCACGTCAAGGCACAAGTAACAATGAGTTATAAATGACACAAAAATATCGCAATAAAAGACTTATATATTACATCACATTTATCAGAGTTTAAAAGCATCGGTCCCACAAGTTCACTACATAAGAAAATACCATAACATCATGGTTTTAAAGTTTTAAGATAACAAAAGATAAGCGGAAGAATTTGACAACGTCATTTATAACAAAAGCATAAACATATCACAACACAGATCTTTCCAAGCTGCCAACATCCTGCGGTACCTCATCCAAGCATATTAAGCATTATTATCTGAGATTAAAACATGTAAAACCCGTCAACAAAAAGTTGAGTGATATTCATAGGTTTAGTAAACTAAGTAACGGAACACAATATAATTTGCAAAACACTTAATGGGGGGGGGGGGGGGGGGGGATAACTATGTACATTGTCCATAGTCACGATGTATATTATTGCTATTTAGTTTCATGAACCGAAGCTTAACTCAATGTAAGTTCCTCTAGGGAGTATTCAGCCTAAATACTCAGGTATAAACAAATGTAAGTGCGTCAAGGTAATCGGGACGGGGGATTGTCAATCCCGATGGATCCACCCACAATATTCGCGCTTAGCGCTAAGCATACGGGACAATTAACGGTTCATGATCAGTAGAGGAAACTCAAGGCTAACGTCTAAAAGCAATAATATCATTGAATTCATCTGGCAGCATACAGTTCTGAATATCATACAGTTTAAAAGATTGTGTTCCAACATGATAATCTCACCCCGCGTTTAGAAACAATGTGCACGTAAAAAGGGGCTATGAAATCACCTTAGCTATAAGGTGGAATCAATACGAATCTGGAGGGCTCAGTAGTAACAACGGAAAATCAAGCAACATTAAGTCATCCGAGACCTACGATAACGGGACGCGAAAGTTTAGAAGATATGAAAATAAATGTTTAGAAAACACTTGAATTAAATGAGTACATAACCAAATTATGACACATAAGAAAAACCATGCAAGGGGTACTTCTAGACATCTCTAAAAGTTAACTTTTTTAGACAATGCTTTCGATAAAAACTGCCAGCACATACTGTTGGAAATACGTTTTTACGTATTTAGAAAGGATCGGTCACTCAAATGATATTAGGCTCGTGATCCAATATAGCCCAAATAGCCTACATGTAGGGTGGGCTATATATACCCCCTCCTAGCATGTTAGGAGGGGTTGGTCATTTGTGTTTTCTCACTTTCACTCAATCAACCTTCTTTCTCTCATTCTCTCCTTTCTCTCTCTACCTTTCTCTCTCTAGTTCTTTCATTTCCATCCATCTTAATAGATAAACCATAACATGCTTAATCCTTAGAAAACGTAGACCTACAATTGGTATCAAGAGCTTTGGTTGATTCTTCGGATTGGCGTGTTTTGATCTATTCATTTGGTGGTAAAAGTTTCTTCTTTTACAATTTTTTTTTCTTCTTTCGTATATCTTTTTATTGATTTGGTGGTAAAAGCTTTGATCTATTTGGTTGAGTCTTTTTAAAGGGCAAATTGGCATATCAACTGTATCTAGGATATCAGTTTTCTGGCATCAAAAAATCTCAAAGTATCATTTTTTGACCAGTTTTCTATCAAAAGTTTCAGTTTGTTTCTTTTTTATAATTTTTTTTTTATAATTTTTTGTCACAAAAATTAAAAAGTATCAGTTTTTTTATTTATTTTATCTTATTTTATCAGTTTTTATTTTATTTTATTTTATGTTATTTTATCAAAAGTATCAGTTCTTTGTTTTACAAAACTTTTGTTTCATTATGTTTTTGTTTTTGGTGTCATCGGAAAAGGGTTTTAAAACATTCCGACAGATTTGTCTTTAAGGATTCCGACAAGGTTCATTCCGACATCATTCCGACAAGGCTTTCCGATTGTCTTTCGATTGATGTCATTCCGACAGTTTTGAATCTTTGGTATTCCGACACTGGTTTCCGATCACATTCCGATCGAGCTTTACGACACTCATTTCGATGGTGTTTTTTTTTGTTTTGACACTCCGATGACTTTCATTTTTAACATTCTGATGGAATCGTAAGACTCACTAGACTCGGACTCGGACCAAGATCGACTCAGACACTCGAACGAACACAAACCCATCGTATCATTTATTTCAAACCACACCAAACTGAACTCATCGACCCAAAGACTCGAATCTAACCAACAGACAAACAAAGACTCGAAAAAAACCAACAAGACTTACACAACACTCTCGACAAGATACTCTTCCCACGACCCACACTCGAACGAACACAGAGCCTCGACAAACCCACACATGACTCAACCAAAACCTCTCAGCCTCACCTAAAATCAAGACTCAAAACTTTCTCGACCAACATGTCTCATCACTCGAACACACAAACACACTCTCGACACTGACACCACAAACCAAACACACTCTTTTCGACAACACAAACTCACAGACCTGACTTGAAACATCGACTCAACTAACACAACACACCACAACAGACTTAACCAACCCTCGACTCAAACCAAACTCCACTCCTCACTCTAAAACAGACTCGACCACATCCTACACCTTTTATCTCCTTAACTAGAAAACTTTTAGATCTCAGTTTGCAATTCAATTTAAGATTTATAAACTTTCATAGATCTTTATAAATCGAGTTCAATCATCACAGATTCGTGTTTTGGTTTTCTTAAACCAAGTTCTATATACGAAATCAAATAAAGTGTAATAACAATCGTGTTATTATCTTTATTATTTTCGTTTCAACAACCTATTATGCAAATCTAACCCAAATCAAACAACAACTCGGCCTACCTGAGATCATAATTGACCTTGAAGCCCAACTGTAAAACACACGGTTCAGATTGGAAATCGAAATAGATAATGTCCATATGTTGTCGATGTTATGGATTGATGAGATTTGGATTACAGATAGATGGACCGAGAGTTGAGATTTGGGAGAAAATAGTAGGCGGTGTTTACAAGGTTGGTTGTGTTTCACTCGTGTGAAATGAGATTAGATTTTTTTATATGTATCATTTGCAATGAGATAAGGGGTTAAAATAGGAATGTGTGTTATTGATAGTTGTTTGATAGCATCGAAGTCAAAGGGAAGTTTGACAGCTGGATGGTTTCTAGGACACTAGTATATTGTTAGGTGCATGCAATTATAGTAACCGATTATTTTATATTACTTTAGCTGGCGGAGGTTACAAGAGATAGTATTGATTTTCTATCTATCCCACGTTTTTCAAAAACCCCACCTCTTCTCTATCTAGCCCACGTTTTTCAGAAACCCCACCTCTTCTCTATTGCTAGCCTCGTCAAAGCCCCACGACCCATTTAATCTTTGGCCACGTTAACTATTTGTAATCTAAATCAACTTTTGTTATATCCGACTATAACTAAAATTTATATTGGATTTTTATTTAGTGAGGTTGGTCAAGTTTTAACTAAATTTTCCTTAGAGTTTAGGACTAAGTTGAGGATCCATACATTCACGTATATCTTGGTAATTCGGCTTATTGGAGTTTTGGTTATTATATATTTCATTTTATGGGCCGTACGTTTTAAATCTTTGGACGAAATGTTGACGGGTCGATCATTACACTAAAGGCTGACTTAATTAGTTTACGGGTTTTATTTTTGGAGTGAGCCGCGGTTGCTTTGGACTCCGGTTTATTTTATCTACGTTTGAGCCGACAAAAAATCATTGAGCCGAGAAAAAACTTATATCATCAAACGAGGATTGTGACGAAGTTTTACGGTTTATTAAATTGGTTGGTGTGTAAAAACTCTCAAATTCGTCTTCACGAATTCTCCACGAATTGTCAAACCACTATTAGTTCTTCGAAAACTAACACTTTTTCTTTATCGAACTCTCAATGGAGTCGTTGAATTCGAAATTTCATGTCGACTACTTTAGTCACATCTTATGACCATTGCATGGGTTCAAGGAGGAAGCGAATTTGTGACACTCTTTGGTCAAAATCATTATACATTCATCGATTCACTATTCCTCAACTTGCTGATCAACTTCAAAAAGAAGACTTTAATCACTCTGCATCGGCACTTGCTTATAAGGCTCTTATGACACAACTTACGCCTTTCCTCCAATTCAATATCATAAAGTCTGACAATTGAGGGATATGCCAGTCATTTCTTCAATACACAAATAATGAGGTTAAAGACTTCCGTGATACACTGTTGAAATTTATGACATCGGTTTCGTCTTTGATTTATGAAAGATCCAGACTTCAGCAAGTGTATAATAATGGAGTGCAAGAATCCCTGATGCAGATGTACGAGGAGAATGGTCATACGGTTGACAATTTGGCGCCTAACGATGGCAAGAGCACGGAATCAGGAGGACAACATGATACCAGTGGCACGTCAGGGAATGTTCACGAGATCTCTTTTGATGACACCTTACCCGTTTATGACGAAGAGCATGCGAACATGGTACAATGTAATGTTGTTATGATGTATATGCTGATGAAATGCCGTATATTGAGCATTCTGAACCTAATTATGACAAACATGGGATGGAAAAGAGTGATAGAAATACCACTTCTGATTCATCCGATGTGAGTCATAATGGGGGAGAAAGTGTTCAAAATGCTAAACATCATGATAATTGTCTTATAACTACTTCTTTGACTGCTTCTGATTCCAAGATTAGAGAGCTGGAAACGATTGTAGCTCAACAATCAAAAGATCTTGAGGATGCCAAATTAGAATTTTCCAAGAAAACGGACAAATTTAAAACATATTTTGAAAAACTTAAAAAGTCAAACGTTGTTCTTGAAAGAAAATTGGATCAAAAAGTTTTAGATTCTAAACCTGAAAAGGATAATCTTTTGAAACAAATTCAACTGCTTGAATCTAAGTTGGAATCCCAAGATAACTTGCTCAAAGAGAATGAAACTTTAAAGGCTCAAGTACAAAAAAGGTCTTTGCTATAGCTGCATTGAAAAATGAATTGAGGAAAACTAAAGGAACTAGTGTGGACACTAAGCTTGAAAAACCATCAATCTTGGGGAAACCGCTTACAAATCAGTTCATTCGACAACCGACTGCATTTAGATCCGAGCGATCGAAATCCTCGAGACCGCGGTTTGCCTCCCAAGTTGATATGGTTCATCTTTCTAGACCATTCGCTCCACCTACTAGGGCCAATGTGACTAAAACAGCTTTTCAAAGACCTAATCACATGATTGCCTCTAGTCTCCCTAGACATAGTCCAAGGAATACGTCTCGAACTAGTTCAAATGACGTTCGCCATACATTTGGTCTAAGGGAAGCTAAGCAAAAGACACAAGTAAGAGATAGGAATTTTAAACCTAGTCAGATGCCTCCTAGTTTACCCAACACTGCTAACCGTAGCATATCACATCCTAGGAGCATCAATCAATCATCTAGGAATTCTAGATCTTACTCGGACTTTAAATATGCTACTTGTAAAACATGTAGGAAATGTGTATTTAAAGCTAATCATGATTCTTGTATCAAAAAATTACTTAATGAGGTGAACTCCCATGCTAGACTTAAATCCCAGTGGGTTGCTAAAATCAAACCCGTTGGTAAAATGTGGCGCCTCACTGGTAGAACTTTCACTCTTGTAGGAAACAAGTGCCCTTTAACTAGGATAGTCTCCGATTCTACTAAGACTACTAGGGAGGAAATTGAAAAGGATGATACATCACTTAAGCATGAACTTAAGTTTTTCTATAGAAGGTAACGTTTGCAAACTAAGACAAGTGAATCATCCACTCAGGTCGCCTCTGGCACAAAAAAAGACAACTGTGAACCCCCACTTACTTCTAAGATAGATATCGCTAACTCATATCAAAGCATGCAAATTCCTAATGAGAATGCAGGTACCAAAGTTGATGTTCCAAAAGAACGAAGCGGTCCGATCATTGTATACCGTTCAACTAAGGATACTCTTAGAGTTTGGTTGCTGAAGAAGCAGATATCAAAAAAACAAGTGTCTCAGGGGATTCATGGTTAAGCTTACCAAAATGACTTACAGTCACATTACAGTCTGTAACTCGATCTTCAAATAAAGGAAAGTTTATCGCCGATGATAAACTTATCCTTACAACGAGAAATTAAATTTTCTCGGACACGAGCTTACATTTAAAACTATTCAAGGGTTTTAAGCTCGTGTAAAGGACTTATAGTCACATCACAGACTGTAACTCGTTCATCAAAGAAAGGAAAGTTTATCGCCGATGAGAAGCTTACCCTAACAACGAGAAATTAATTTTTCTCGGGCATGAGCTTATATAAAAAACATTTCAAGTTTTTAAGCTCATGCACGATGGCTCCTCGTTAAATGACAGACGATAACCCGGACTTCAGAGACAGGGAAGTTTATCTCGTCAACGATAACTTACCCTCAAAACGAGAAATTAATTTTTCTCGGACACGAGCTTATCCTAAAACCATTAAAAGGTTTTAAGCTCGTGTACAAGGCTCATCATTAAATATCAGATGATGACCCGATCTTCAAATAAAGGAAAGTTTATCGCCGATGATAAACTTATCCTCATTAACGAGAAATTAAATTTTCTCGGACACGAGCTTACATTAAAACTATTCAAAAGTTTTAAGCTCGTGTAAATGATGTATAATCACATTTCATATTATGCCCCGGACTTCAAAGAAAGGAAAGTTTATCGCCGATGATAAACTTATCCTTACAACGAGAAATTAATTTTTCTCGGGCATGAGCTAATATTAAAAACATTTGAAGTTTTTAAGCTCTTGCACAATGATTTACAGTTAAATATCAGACTGTAACTCGGACTCTAATTTTAGGAAAGCTTATCTTTCATGATAACTTTTCCTCGTAACGAGAAATTAATTTTTCTCGGTCATGAGCTTGTATTAAAACATTCCAAGTTTTAAGCTCATAAAGAAAAGTGTATCTTTTAAATAAGAGAATTTTTCTTTTTAACGAGAAATTCATCTTTCTCGGTCATGAGCTTTACGTTAAAACATTTAAAGTTTTTCAAGCTCGTGAAAATGACTTCTAAGTAAATGTCAACTTAGAACTCGTTCTTCAATTAAAAGGAACGTTTATCGCCGATGATAAACTTATCCTTACAACGAGAAATTAATTTTTCTCGGGCATGAGCTAATATTAAAAACATTCGAAGTTTTTAAGCTCATACACAATGACTTACAGTTAAATATCAGACTGTAACTCGGACTTCAGTTTTAGGAAAGTTTATCTTTAAAGATAACTTATCCTCGTAACGGGAAATTAATTTTTCTCGGTCATGAGCTTGTAGTAAAACATTCTAGGTTTTAAGCTCATCAAGGAAAGTGTATCTTTTAAATAAGAGAACTTTTCCTCCTAACGAGAAATTCACCTTTCTCGGTCATGAGCTTTACGTTAAAATAGTCAAAAGTTTTCAAGATCATGAAAACGACTTCTAAGTAAATGTCAACTTAGGACTCGTTCTTCAGTTAAAAGGAAAGTTTATCGCCGATGATAAACTTATCCTTAACAACGAGAAGTTTACAACTTCTCGGACTTGAGCTCGTTTTGCAAGATATTCAACATCTTAAGCTCAAGTAATTGGTTTTCAAAACAATGAACACAATTTTTCGAGAATTTCTCAAAAGGTTTTTCTAAATCTTTCAAAATTGTGTGTTCAAAAATGTTTTGATAAAAAGAGCATGTCTTCTGGAATCGATAATATTTACGATACTAGAAATGTCATTCAATAATGACACGGGGTTGTAAATAAAGTTCGAGCAGAAGTTCAAATGTTTTTAAAACATGCTCAAAATGGCTTGCTATTATTTTAGATAGTAACCCGCTTTTCATATTAAAGTCAAGCATTTCATCGGAAAGCTTTGACTCAACAACGGGAATTAATTTTCTCGGGCATGGTTTACTTTACAACCATGTAAGGGATTGTGTTTAGTTTATAACACAATCTAACACGAATTTATGTACGTGTCAGTGCATTTATTTGTTAAAACAAGAGAAATCTTGTTTTTATGAAGTTATCATCTCCACCAACCGTAGCAATTTACAATTGATATCTTCATACTCGACGATGCGATTACTCAAACAGCGACTACAGCTCTTTCAATAGAACACGGGTCAACAATTGAGGGGGAGCAATTGTCCAGCATTCAGAATCTTTGACGCCGAAGGTGCCAAGTTCACATATTGGTGTCAAGACAACGATATCAATTGTACACATGGAGTCAAGAGATAACTTCAGACATGACGAGGCGACCAACATTCACGAACAAGAACCATGTGCTTCTTTCATATGATGTTCTCTATCACTGAGGTCCAACCTCATAAATCGCTAATCTTGTGAATACATTATCATATATGATCTTTGCACGTGATAAATACCTTACACCTGTGTTTAAAAGGTATTTAATTTACGTTTCAAGTATTCCCTCATTAGTTTGAGGGGGAGCTTGTGTAATTCATGAAGATAATTGGATTTGCATTTTTCTTCTCAAATTTTCTTAAAATGCTATTAAATCAATTGATATTAGAAACATCGATTGGTTTAATATTTTTAATATGGGGGAGAAAATGTGATTTAATATGGGAAATGATTAATCACAAATGGTTTGACTTAACGTGCTAGCTCATCCCGACATGTGCGAAATGTTTTCGGATATCGTGGCATATGTTAAGGGGGAGCAAAATGGATTTGCACTTCAAAATGGATTTCATGGTGACATACACTTACCCGAAACATCTCTATTCACGACGGTGAAGATTGTGGTGACATAAGGATGGTAGGATAGGTTAAAGTCCAATGATTCCTCTAGAACCGGAGGAATCTTCCCAAGGACATTCCATAGCTAGAAATAGTAGTCCTTAGGAAAGATGAAGAAAGATTGTGAACATAGCTGAACGCCGACCAAGTACTTAAGTTAGCACTGGAACAATCACAACAAGGTGCTAGTTATGACATATTGGTAAGCATTGAAGGGGTTGAAGAATGAAAAAGAATTGTAAACATAAAGGGTGAAAAGAAATAAGCCCTCCTTACAACCTTAGGCAGAAACCGGGTCAATACATATGCTATTGAGATCATTGTTTAATGATTCTTGATATTGAAGACAGACATCATGGACCCAGTGATGCAAGGCACAACCCATCCCAGCTAACTCAAATATCTTAATGTACGGGCTGATTTACCTCACTTAGACACGTCAAAAGTTTATGGTACTAACTGAGAAGCTCACTTACTATCTATTGCAAGCCCTCTAAAAAGCTTGTCAAAAGTTTTTACTTCTAAGACTCCCTGCCAGACACATTTTCGAGTTACAAAAACCGGACAGAATTACGTCTTTGACTCGTAAAACCATTTTGACCTTTCTAATCAATACCGTTTTCAAAACCGACACTTGAGAATGGAAATAGGCTCAGAACCCTAGGTTTAGAGCCAAATAACAGCCTTTGACTATTTTTAAAACTCAACTTATAGTCCCCGGGATTCGATCCAAATACCGACAACAATTTCGCATTGTGCCAATACTAGTCTCTGGTACACGAATAATCAAACTATCATAGCTTCCTACTCGTTTAGAGTTAGAAGCTCTATTTTATATCAAATCAAAGGTATTGAAAATCTCTACAACCCTATCTTATTAGTTTAATAATAATCCAACTTTAAGGTACCCAAAACCAACCTCACTTTTCTGCCTAAAATCACCATAATAAAAATCATATAAAAACACTTTTTCAATACAATCCAACCATTTTTCTACCCATAATATCATCCTATAATCATCCTCTAACAACCTTAACACTTGAATGCATCAAAATCAAAACTTTAATTTTTCAACATCAAAACAATAGAATTTAGCCATGATCATAATATTTATGATGATCAAACATCAATCCAACCAATAAATCATCAAAACATGAAAAGTGGTTGCATGTGTATAATTTTTGTACCATTAGAAGCACCTTAAAAATCTAAGAGGTGTTTTTATTTTGTTTTAGCTAAATCAAAGTAAAAAGTGATGATTTAAGGGGTGTTTTGTGGTGGGTTTCACGGCAAAGGAGCAAGAGGGGAGGGTGGTTGTAATTTTTTTTTATAAAATGGTTAAGTGTGTGTGGCGGAAGTATAAAAATGGTTTATATAGTGCTAGTTAAGTGGAGGGTTAAACTTGTAAAGTTTCAAACTTTAGGACTAGAAAATAAATACTTTGTTAAAAAGTGGGAAATGACTATTAGTCAATTTACAAATATTTACAGGGCTCGGGTTTCATAAAAATACTTCTCCAAAGTTAAAACGCACTAAAAATATGATAAACAAAATCCCGACTCGAATTAACGCGTCATTAAAAGAAAACATCGAAAACATCGAACATTGAGACAATCGACAGTAAAATTATGAAATAAAAGAATTTAATACTGTGCCCGTTATCGGTCTAGACTTATTACAATATAAAGATTAACATCTTTAGGTCGAAATATTTAGCCCTCGGTTCTCGTTCCGTTGATTCAAGTAAACTTTTGTAAAAATGCACGCGGGTGCTTTTAAATCAAAATATTTGATTTAAATAAATATGAAATTATAAAATAAAAATAATTTTATAATCTCGAATAAGTATTAAGAATGATTAAAATAATGAATAAGAGTAAAATAATTACCAGGAAAATACGAGATCTCACAGTCTTCTCCCTAAAGGAACTCTGGTCCCTCAGAGTTTAACTGGAGATGGAAGAAGAAGACGAGAACAAATGGGGATACTTAGTCTTGAACTGGTCTTTGCTTTCCCAAGTAAACTCAACACCCCGACGTGAATCCCAACGAACTTTAACGATAGGAATCCAACTACGTTTCAGCTTCTTGACTTGGCGATCCACAGTCTCTATCGGTTCTTCAATGAAGTACATTTTCTCGTCCACCCTTATTTCTTCTAACGGTATCTGAACATTTGATTCGGCTAAACATTTCTTAAGATTGGAAACATGGAATACATCGTGAACACAACTTAACTCATGAGGTATCTTCAGTCGATAGGCTACCGAACCAACACGCTCAATGATCTCGAATGGTCCTACAAAACGTGGTGTAATTTTTCCTATTTTATCGAACCTCACAATACCTTTCCATGAAGATACACGTAACAGCACACGGTCTCTGACTTGAAACTCAAGAGGTCTGCGTCTTTTGTCTACGTAACTCTTTTGACGACTTATAGCAGTTTTCAGTCTTTCACTCATCTGTACAATCTTGTCTGTAGTTTCTAGGATTAATTCAGGCCCTATCAGTTGACTTTCACCTACTTCGTTCCATATCACTGGTGATCTGTACTTACGTCCATATAATGCCTCGAATGGCGAACACTTGACACTTTTATGATAACTATTATTATAGGAAAATTCGACTAAAGGTATATGAGTGTCCCAGCTACCACCAAAATCCATAACACATGCCTGCAACATGTTTTCAAATGTCTGGATATTGCGTTCACTTTGTCCATCCGTCTCTGGGTGATATGTTGTACTCATTAATACTTGCGTACCCAACGCCTTTTGAAGTGCTTTCCAAAAATGAGACGCAAAACGACCATCCCTATCAGAAATAATCGATACTAGTACTCCGTGTTTTGCAACAATCTCATTGATGTAAATTCGAGCTAATCTATCAGTTTTATAATCCTCATGAATAGGAAGGAAATGAGCAAATTTGGTTAATCTATCAACAATTACCCAAATTGCATCAAAACCACCACTGCTTCTACGCAGCTTTGTGACTAAGTCCATTGTAATCCTTTCCCATTTCCATTCAGGAACTTCTGGTTGTTGTAAAACACCTAAAGGTTTCTGAGGTACAGCTTTAACCTTTGAACAAGTCAGACACTTGTTAACGTACTCCGCTATATCCTTCTTCATACCTGGCCGCCAATAAATATCCCTTAAATCGTAGTACATCTTATCTGCACCAGGTTGAATCGAATATCTTGAAACATGGGCATCGTCCTTTATTACCTTTCTTAATCCTCCAACTAATGGTATCCATATCCGTCCAACAAAGTAAATTATTCCATTGTCTTTCCTTTCAAATTGAGCATCTAATCCTCGCAGAAATTCTGCTAAAGCCTTAAAGTCCTTTGAAGCTTCCTTATGTTCTTCTAAAATCTTTGTCTTGAGGCTAGATTGAATGGTTATGCTCATAGCACGCACTCTCCTAGGTTTAAGTATTTCCTTTCGACTTAGGGCATCAGCTACAACATTAGCCTTTCCCGAATGATACTTAATTTCACACTCGTAGTCACTAAGGAGTTCTAACCAACGTCTTTGACGCATGTTCAAGTCCTTTTGGTTAAAAATGTACCGGAGATTCTTATGATCAGTGTATATCACACTTTTCGTCCCATAAAGATAATGTCTCCATATTTTCAAGGCAAATACTACTGCACCTAATTCCAAATCGTGAGTAGTATAGTTCTGTTCATGGGTTTTAAGTTGTCTGGAGGCATAAGCAATCAATTTTCCTCGCTGCATTAAGACACAATTGAAACCTTGATGGGATGCATCACAATAAACCACAAAATCATTTGGTCCGTCTGGAAGTGTTAATACTGGGGCATTACACATTTTTCCTATAATAAGCAAAAGGCTTGCTCTTGCTCTTCATTCCAAATGTATTCCTTGTTCTTTTATGTAAGTAGGGTTAAAGGCATTGAAATCTTGGAGAAGTTTTCGATGAACATGCGATAGTATCCGGCTAACCCTAGAAATGAACGGACCTCAGTAGGCGATTTAGGAGATTTCCAATTCTTAACTGCTTCAACTTTACTAGGATCCACGTGTATACCATCCTGATTTACCACGTGTCCTAAAAACTGAGCCTCTTTCAACCAAAATTTACACTAAGAGAATTTGGCATACAACTTTTCTTTCTCTAGAAGACTTAAGATTGTTCTCAGATGGTGTTCATGGTCTTTTTTAGATTTCGAGTAAATGAGGATGTCGTCAATGAAGACTATGACAAACTTATCAAGGTAGGGTTTACAAACACGGTTCATTAGGTCCAAAAAAGGGCCGGAGCATTGGTAAGACCGAACGGCATAACGGTAAATTCAAAGTATCCATAACGGGTTCTAAAAGCGGGTTTGGAGATATCACTTTCATGCACTCTTAACTGATGATAACCTGAACGAAGGTCTATCTTGGAGAAACAGCAAGCACCTTGCAATTGATCAAATAAGTCGTCTATATGAGGGAGAGGATAATGATTCTTGAGTGTCAGCTTATTCAATTCCCTGTAGTCAATACACATTCTCATTGCACCATCCTTTTTCTTAACAAAGAGCACAGGCGCTCCCCACGGCGAATGACTCGGTCTTATGAAACCTTTCTCTTGTAATTCCTTAAGCTGATTCGATAATTCACTCATTTCAGACGGGGCTAAGCGATAAGGCGACTTGGCAACAGGCACTGCATCCGGACTAAGATCGATACGGAATTCAACTTCACGCACAGGAGGTAATCCTGACAAGTCGTCTGGGAAAACTCCAGGAAATTCACAAACGGATACGAATGTCATCAAGCTTTTTCTCATGAGCCTTGATAGAAAGAAGACAATTCGGATTGTCATCCGGCTTCTCACCGCGAAGTTCTAAGGTTTTACCCGAAGAAAGAGGAATACGCACGATTCGCTCAAAACAAACAATGACAGCACGATGAGACGCTAACCAATCCATACCAACAATAACATCAAAACTGTCGAGACGTATCGGTAAAAGGTCGATTAAAAACAAATGACTAAGAAAGTCAAGGGTACAGCCACGCAAGACTATATTGGTACTAACAATCTTACCGTCTGTTAATTCTACTTCATAGCTAGTGTCTAGAGAAGAAGGAGTAATATCAATGAAAGGAGTAAAAGCAGAAGACACGAAACTTTTCTCAGCACCAGAATCGAATAAAACACTAACATAATGATCGTTAAGAATATACATACCCAC
This sequence comes from Glebionis coronaria, assembly GCA_025667525.1. Classification (NCBI taxonomy): domain Eukaryota; kingdom Viridiplantae; phylum Streptophyta; class Magnoliopsida; order Asterales; family Asteraceae; genus Glebionis; species Glebionis coronaria. Next base: position 757,081 of record JANFOE010000322.1, on the reverse strand, counting down.
GACCGCCTGAGGATTTTGTTGAGCGTTATTTCCCACATGATACACCCTGGCTCGATCTCCATCGTTCTGCGGATCCTTAGCCTTTGGACACCTATTCTGGTAATGACCTTTTTCACCACAGTTAAGGCACGCATTGTAGTATCCTTCCCTATGGCCAATCCTCTTAAAAATTGCATACTTAGGAGGACACACACCAACATGATGCCAATTGCATTGATCACACTTAGGCAGATTCCCAGTATAACCTCGTCTGCCAGCAGGAGTAGCAGGAGTAATAGGAGCAACAAGAGTAATAGGAGCAGCATGAATAATAAGAGCAGCAGGATTAGTAGGAGCAGCTGCGTACATGGTTGCTGTCTCTTGTCTCTTGTTGGCTTGTCGGTTATTGTTCCTGTTGGAGTTTCTATTGTTGCCTCGGTTGTTGTTACAGTTTTTTGCCTGATTATTCCATTGAGTGTTTCCTTTATTATCCTCCCATTTCCGCTTGCTATCAGCATTATACTTAGCAGCTTTACCTTCCACAGACTGCTCGGCCAATTCACGAGCCATGTTCACTGCTTCATGCAGGGAAGAAGGTTTTGATGAAGTAATGTGTCCTTTAATCCTTTCAGGAAAGCCCTTGACATACCTTTTGATTTTCTTCTTCTCATTTGGAACTATTTCAGGACACATTAAGGCCAACTCATGAAACCTATTAGTGTAGGCTTCAATGTCATCATTTTTCATTTGTAAATTCCATAGCTCGTGTTCCATTCGAGCTATCTTAGTCTAAGGGCAGTATTCAGTAGTCATCATTATTTTGAACTCGCTCCAAGGGATTTTATTTGCATTATCAAGACCTAGGTTCGAATATTGCCATTCCACCATGTATTACATTATCCTCTTCAACACATTTACAACTAGGCAACGAGGGGATCGCACGTCAAGGCACAAGTAACAATGAGTTATAAATGACACAAAAATGACGTAATAAAAGACTTATACACATTTATCAGAGTTTAAAAGCATCGGTCCCACAAGTTCTATAACATAACAAAATACCATAACATCATGGTTTTAAAGTTTTAAGATAACAAAAGATAAGCGGAAGACTTTGACAACGTCATTTATAACGAAAGTATAAACATATCACAACACAGATCTTTCCAAGCTTCCAACATCCCGTGGTACCCCATCCAAGCATATTAAGGATTATTTACCTTAGATTAAAACATGTAAAACCCGTCAACAAAAAGTTGAGTGATATAATAGGTTTAGTAAACTAAGTAATGGAACACAATAGAATTTTTAAAACACGTAATGCGGGGATAACTATGTACATTGTCCATAGTCACGATGTATATTATTGCTATTTAGTTTCATGAACCGAAGCTTAACTCAATGTAAGTTCCTCTAGGGAGTATTCAGCCTAAATACTCAGGTATAAACAAATGTAAGTGCATCAAGGTAATCGGGACGGGGATTGTCAATCCCGATGGATCCACCCACAACATTCGCGCATAGCGCAAAGCATACGGGACAATTAACGGTTCATGATTAGTAGAGGAAACTCAAGGCTAACGTCTAAAAGCAATAATATCATTGAATTCATCTGGCAACATACAGTTCTAGATAACATACATTTTAAAAGATTGTGTTCCAACATGATAATCTCACCCCGCATTTAGAAACAATGTGCACGTAAAAATGGGCTATGAACTCACCTTAGCTATAAGGTGGAATCAACACGAAACTGGAGGGCTCAGTAGTAACAACGGAAAATCAAGCAACGTTAAGTCATCCGAGATCTACGATAACGGGACGCGAAAGTTTAAAAGATATGAAAACAAATGTTTAGAAAACACTTGAATTAAATGAGTACATAACCAAATTATGACACATAAGAAAACCCATGCAAGGGGTACTTCTAGACATCTCTAAAAGTTAACTTTTATTATACAATGCTTTCGATAAAAACTACCGGCACATACCAAATGTACGGGTTAATTTACCTCACTTAGACACGTCAAACATTTATGGTACTAATTGAGAAGCTCACTTACTATCTATAGAAAGCCCTCTAAAAAGTTTGTCAAAAGTTTTTACTTCTAAGACTCCCTGCCAGACACATCTTCGAGTTACAAAAACCGGACAGAATTACGTCTTTGACTCGTAAAACCATTTTGACCTTTCTAATCAATACCGTTTTCAAAACCGACACTTGAGTTTGAAAATAGACTCACAAACCTAGGTTTAGAGCCCAAGAACAGCCTTTGACTATTTTTAAAACTCAACTTATAGTCCCCGGGATTCGATCCAAATATCGACAACAATTTCAGATTGTGCCAATACTCGTCTCCCGGTACACGAATAATCAAACTATCATAACTTCCTACTCGTTTAGAGTTAAAAGCTTTATTTTATATCAAATCAAAGGTATTGAAAATCTCTTCAGCCCTATCGTTTAATAATAATCTAACCATAAGATACCTAAAACCAACCTCAACTTTCTGCCTAAAATCACCGTAATAAAAATCATATAAAAACTCTTTTTCAACACAATCCAACCATTTCTCTACCATAATAATAATGATCCTATAATCATCCTCTAACAACCTTAGCACTTGCATGCATCAAAATTAAAAGATTAAAATCAAAACTTTAATTTTTCAACATCAAAACAATAGAATTTAGCCATGATCATAATATTTATGATGATCAAACATAATCCCAACCAAAAAATCATCAAAACATGAAAAGTGGTTGCATGTGTATAATTTTTGTACCATTAAAAGCACCTTAAAAATCTAAGAGATGGTCTTTATTTTGTTTTAGCTAAATCAAAGTAAAAAGAGATGATTTAAGGGGTGTTTTGTGGTGGGTTTCACGACAAAGGAGCAAGAGGGGAGGGTGGTTGTAATTTTTTTTTTATAAAATGGTTAAGTGTATGTGGTAGAAGTTAGAATACATGGGACTTGTCCATGGCCTGTTTTATTTTGATAGTGATATGTTTGTTAGGGATATGTACACTTATGTTTTTTGCTGCTCTAAGCTGTTTAATTGGGGGGTGTCCCAATTAAATTTTTGTTAAGCTTTGGGGTTTGTGTACTCTGCCTTTGTGGCGTTTTTCTTAATAAATTTACCGTTAAGAAAAAAAAGAAGTATAAAAATGGTTTATATAGTGCTAGTTAAGTGACGGGTTAATGTAACACCCCGCTTGGATAAGTGAACCGCTACGTGTATTTATGGCGTGTCATCAAAGCATAAGGTAAATGTCCTAAAATATTAACTGAACATAAAGGAAATACCGGAATCAAACATCGGTAATCCAAACCGAAGCTCAAAACATAAAAAGTAAATACTGAAGGAAAGGACTAAACAATGTCAAAATAAGCCGAATAATGTCAAAAGTGTATAAAGTAAGAAGTCTGGATAACTTCCATCTAAATGCACATGCTCTCAGAATCCTAAGAGCGTCCTGGTGTACCTACCGTTAGAACATGAAAGGAACAACGGCTGAGCATAACGCCCAGTGAACGGATATAAAGCATGATAAGAAATACTAAAATGAATCAGATGATAAAATACTGAAACTGTAAGACTGACAGGTAAAGTTGCAGCGGAAATCTATGTATAATCTGAAAAGTCTGATTTATAAATAATAAAGCTGAACCGTTATTTGTAAAATATGAAAATATGCATTTACTGTGTTTTAATTGCCAAGAGCTTATATAGGTCATGTATTGTAACAACTGCTGCATGAATAAATGGAGGGGTGACCTCGTCATGCTGTAGAGGGGTGACCTCTATATACTGTAGAGGGGTGACCTTTAAATACTGTGCTGAGTGGAGGGATCAGCTCCAATATGAAGGATGTAGAGCACACACCACATTCACCTGATAACTGTAAAATAATAAGCCTAGGATGCATACATACACCCCACTAAAATGCTGATAAAATGGCCGAGCTGAGCTGAGTGGGACGTTGCAGGATATCACTCTCCTACAAGTGAGTCATGACACGAGTGCCTCAAGTGTCATGGTTACGGTACCTCCGTAGCTAGTAAAACTAACTAGTCATGCTTGTATATAAGGCTCACGCAATATCTTAGTTATTAAAATAATTTTTGATAATTTATAACATATACTGGGGAAAACATTTGGCTGCAGACGGGGAATCCTAATCATGCATAGAAGGGAGTACTTATTGAAGGACGGGAAATCCGTACCTTATGTCTAATAACTGATTGAAGATGAAAAGACGAGAATCCTACTCCGACTTCATGTGAGCTACATAATAAAGGACGTGTATGAGTTGCTTGTTCATTAATATACTACGTGTGCATAGTTTTGTTTACTTATTTACGATCTGGTTTACTTGTTCATAGATTATCCTGTCCTTTCTTTAATATTATATGTTTCATGTGTTCTTGTATTTCATGATTCTTCTGTTATTATACTTGTATTCCATAATTAGTAACTTTCTAAAAATAGTTGGTTCCATATATAGTAATTCGATCGTTTTAATTTAATTAAACCGAATCAATAAGCCGATTTTATTAAGCCGATTACCTAATAAGCACTTTTTAGAAGGTCATGAATTGGTAGCCAAATTAATTAAGCCTAAAATTTAATAATAAGTCAAAATTAATTAAGCCTATTTTAATATAACCCGAAATAAAAATAGGCCAATTCAAATAACCATAAATAATTAAGTTGAATAAAAACTGAATTAAAAATCCATGCTAAAACTTGACGTCATCTAAGTCTCATTATATACCATATCATATACTTACATATTTTAGAGACCTTAATCCAATGACTATTGACGTTCAACACAAATGAATTATCCATTCGTTGTGATTCTTGTTTCTTTAAATGCATGCTATAACTTCTACTAATGCAAGAACATCTTAATGTTATATATAAGTAGTAGCGTATATTTTCATAGTTGAGATATTCCTTGGAACAAAATGGTAGATTAAAACCAAAATGCGAACAAAAGATTCAACGAGACGCGTTCGAAACCGAAATACAAATGCGAGATGAACCCCAAAATCAGCCCCACCCTGGACTATAATTGCATCAGCGAACTAAAACCTTTTACTCGAACGCGAACCGATCAAACTGATACGAGTCGTTTCCAAACTTCAACAACCGTGGCGTGGAACATACTGAACTTCAGATTTTGACAGACTTTTATCACTTGGTTTAGCAGAGACAATTTTTTTTATTATTTGCTTTAGATATGTTGCTATTAAGTTTTGACAATGAGCGGCTATTATATAATACATATGAACGTGAGAATTCATTAAAAGACGTGAATCGGAAAGATCGTTTAAATTGGGCTATGCTTTTATTCCTAACCAATCTGTTTGAATGACAATAGAGAATGATAGAAAAACAAATCATCTAATTTTTAGGAGATACACACGTATCATTCATTACAATTGATTGAGAGACATTGTGAATTGTAAGGAGTAATAAAAGGAAAGATCGTTTAAATTGGCCTTGGGTGATAATTGTACTTGTAAGACTTATGCCTACTACGAGGCCTGTTTTATTTTAATAATCTATAATTCGCGTATTTTTTTAAATAAATCTGAGACTACGTAATAACTTTTAAACCCTTGTGTCTTGGTTCGAGTATTGGTCTTGTGATCTCACGTTTTAACTTCTGTAATTATTCTGTCATTCTTTATTTATTTTACTAAGTAATTAATACACACTTGCAATATGAAATTGTGTATATTGAAGTTCGTTTCTCTCGATTCTTAACCAATTTAAAGTCCTAACAAAATCGGGTTTATGATCGTTTTTGGTTGATAGGGTTATTTGGAATTTCCATGTGTATTTGAGCAATCAAGTAAAAATGTGAAAAATATTAACTATGTATCCGTAAAACATTTAGTAATTACCAAGTTTTTATTCAAATAAGGACAAAATGTAAATCTATGGAAGTAAAGTGCTAAAAATGTAAATGATTGAAACTATAATGCTTGAAATGTAAAAATTAGAAACTACAAGGACCAACTATGCAAATAGTAACAAACTACTAACTAATTGTAACTAATTTTAAAACTACTAACTGAATTTGACAAGTCTTGAAAAGATTAGGACTAATTCCAAGTAAACCCTAAAAACAAGTAATATTAGCCCTCAATACAAAAGTGACAAATTATAAGGACCAAAGTGCAAATAAAAGTAAACTTTTAACAAAAACGGGCTAGTTGGATTAATGAGCTCGTTTAAGCTCTGGAATGCATCAAATAAGCTCAAACAAGTTGTAAACAGCTTAAAATCCAAATTCACTTAGGCTTGTAAAAGGAATAAGCTTGAAATTCAGTAAAACTCAAATAAGCCAATTATGATAAGCCAATAATAAGCTATCTAATAAGCCAGACTTGCACAAACGGATTTTTTTAGCTAAAACTTGTTTATCAGTCCATAGAGAGTCTGGAATGTCTTTTAAAAAAAAATGATTAAGTAATGAATTAGGAAATTGAAAATAAGCTAAAACTAGCTTATTGACCAAAGTTGACCAAAATTTTGAAAAAGTTGAAAACCTCCAGATCTACTCAAGAACACTTTCTAAACAAGAATATGAAATAAAATTGCAAGGTTTATGAAGTGGAAATGCTAGAATGAGAAATCGGTTTGTGCCTTTGTTACAGAAACTTTCATTTGCTCAGCAGCTTATGAAAAAGCTTATTTCTCTCTTGAATTGTTAAACTGTGTAATTTCCTTATAAGCACTTAATATTCAGATGTTAAGAGACAAGTAGGAACTGGTTTGAAGAAATTTCATCAAGAATTGAGTAAATGACAAGCAATTGAAATCAACTACTTTTAATGAACTTTTTAAACTAAAACTGACCCATACTTTTTTCACAACCAATTGCCTTTTTGACCTTTATATTGACTTTAAAACTACTAAAACTTGTTTACTATGACTAAAGGAATGCAAATTCACAAAAACTAACCACTTAACAATACTTGAACTCCAATTTGACAGCTAAACTAAACACTAGTTACTGAACTTTTAACAAATTTTGTGAAGGAAATTTGAGCAATTGGTTGAACTGGACTAAATTTGATATCAAGCCAAACTTATTAACCAAAATGAAGTGTAATTAAACCAATTATATGCAGTTAAATAGACAAATGCTCAAAATGTATAAGCAAGCTAAAGTACTGATGATATGAAATTCAGTAACAAGAATAAGCTAGTAAACAAGTATCAAACTTAACTAGAAGCTATCTAAACATCAAAATCAACACAAGAACAATCTAAAGACACTTGATTATATCAACAAGTAGAATTTAGGCTAGAATTAAGCATGCAATTGCTGTTTAGTGGAACCAAAATCAAAAACTATAAAACCTTTTAGCAAAGGCCTCCACTGATGGAGTAGGTAGCCGCTGAGCCTCCTAGATAGTGTTAAACCACCACCTTAACACTATAAACCAACTAATCAACAGCTACAATCATCATCATCACCATTTTTGCACAATTCTACTTCAAAATCAACAAAAACAGCTACTAGATGAACAGAACAGGTATGAACAGCAACAAGTCTTCAACAAGAGCTTCTTATGATCAATGGTGATCACAAGTAGCTCATAACAGCTCAAGAGTAACAGTAATGTAAGTATAGAGTAGTAGATTGAAGGAAAAAGGAGGGAAATTTATTGATTGAATGTGAAAGTTTGTTACAAATTATGGTAAAGAGTTACAACTACTATAACTAACTCAAGAGCTTCTCAGACTCTTGAGGTCGTTATGCTAACAACTACTAGCTAGGATTGAGAGAGAGAAAAAGTAAAGTGTGTGAAAATTTCACACTTAAGCTACATGTACAAATGAGGGGGCTATTCCCTATTTATAGACAAAATGTAAGAAGTAGTTGAAGCTGATGACGTGTCCCAACCAATTAATTGCTGCCAAGTGTCCTCAATCTGTCAATTGGAAATAGCCGTTATGAACTTGAAATTGGGCTTTTCTTCTTGGTTGATTTTCAGGGTAATTAAGCACGTGGGTTGAATTCGTCCTTAAAAAATACACACTTTTCATGTTTAAAGTTTTTCCTGAGATGCAGTAGAACTCAAATTCGATCCTGGGTTCATTTGGGGAAGAAGGTGCCACGTGGATAAATTTGATTAGGTGAAAGAGAAGCACACGGATCATAATCCTTTTTTGGATAAAAGGATTATTGCATGGCAAGTTGTGACTGGGTGAAATAAAGTGAGTGGGATTCACTGTTGCTTTTTGGCGCATTTATTGAGCTGGTGATGTGTATTGTTTGTTGGCAATCCATGTACCAAATTCCTGGCCCTCTCATTGGCTCATTACCATGTCACACGGATCACAACCATTTTAAGTGATTTTTTGGCAAGTTTAGCCCTTGAACTTAGGCAGATTATTCTAATGAGCTAGGAACTTTATTTTAATGGCATTTTTTGTCCTTCCACTTGCATTCTTGTATAATTTGACCCTTTGACTTGGTTGACTGAAGAGTTGACCATGTTTTACTTTTATCTTGACTTTGGCAAATTTACACTTTGAGTCCTTCAACTTTGGAGTGTTGTCAGGATAGGTCCCTTATCTTCAAAGTCTTATCATCTTTGATCCTTCTTTGTCTTTTTCATCCAAATAAGCTTGATTTCTTCTTGTTTGCTTGAAAATGTATCCTTCTTACCTATTTATACACAAACACAAAACATACCACATAATTCCGCTTTATAACACAAAAGTTAGGTATTTTCCTTGTGTTTTAGGGTGATTTGTTGGTTAATTGATATGAGTTTTTGCTCATATCAAATCCCCTACACTTGAACATTGCCATGACCTCATGCAATGCTATATTTTAAAGCACAAATTTACATTCTCCTCATAATTAACCCACCTTGGCCAATATGGAATGCTATTACACTATGCTACTCTATATGATGCATGATTTTGATTTTGAACAATGCAATGCTAAAGAAACAATTCTATTTATATCGTTTTGGATTTTTCTTGAAATGGCTTTGATGGAAAAACTCATAAAGAAGTCAATGACTTAAATTAGGGCTTTGGTACCATGGACACTTATCACCCTCAAGTTTCACTTTCCCCATATCAAGCTTAAAAATAGGATGATTGCATTCACAAGTAAAAAGGTGCATCAACTTATTCATGACAATTAAATGTGGAAACGGTTATTATTTGAGAAAATTGCTTTTGGGCAAATTTGTCATTATTTAAAGCGTGAAGTATAAGAAATGCAAAATCCAAAAATAAGGAAGCATGGTTTTAATCCTAAGTAATCCTCTCATCCATTACTTGAAAAACCGCTCACAATTAATATAAGTCCGTTTCAAGAGTAATAGGTCATTGGCCTTATGTGTAAAATCATCATGTCATGCATTAATAAGTAGCTACACACTCGCTAAGGAAAGTAAAATAAAACTCACGCAATAATTTACATCCTCCGCCTTTTTGAGACTTTGGATCTTCAACCCCGCAACCCGTCAAGGTAATATTGGATTGGAGCAACTATTAAATCCCCGCAACCCGTCAAGGTAATATTGGAATCTAATAGTTACTATAATTAACACTTCACTGCCCCTCTTGGGAGTCTTGTACAATTTTTTTTTCTTTTTCTCTTTTTTTTCTAGCCACTCATTTTTTTGTAAGCCGCTCTTATTTTTCTTTATTCCTCACAAAGAAATTTGAAAAGAATAAAAGGGAAAACACCCGCTAAGTATTAAGCATGACATAAGTCTAGTACACATAAAACGTTCTAACTTAGAATCTTAAGACGTACTTATACCAACCATGAATGATTAGTCAAAAATACATAAGAGACTACAAACCGATTAAAACCGTTCTTGATTATTTATTAACATATATACATGAGAAGAAACTAGAGGTAAAGAAGAGAAGGGTTTAGCCACAAGTAATTATCATGAATTTTATCTAGCCCTTTTATACTTGCTTCAACTCTATCATTTCCCATTCTCCACAAATTTAAAATCTCAAATAATGAGAGTCGTGGATGCTTAGCCTAATAGACCAATGAAGGACTACATGGTTAAGGATACTAGCTAGAGAATGCTTGGATAAGCAAACTCGGGTTGAGTCAAAATATCCATGGGGGGCCTAATATGTCAAAGAAGTCTAAATTTGTTAAACCATGTCCTTATTATACTTTTTTTCTCTTTTATACCTTTTTGATGAAAAATAAAAGAAGAAATATATACAATGCAAATGTATTATGCGAATGAAAAATGATTTATGAAAAAATTATGAATGCATATTTTTGGTGGCCAAAATGGATCAAAAATTTGAACAATGTTTGAAAAATTAATTTTCCAAGTTATCATGAAAGTCAATGACAAGTTCTAGGTAAGGTCACTTCGATAGAAGACCCCCTACACTTAAGCTAAGCATTGTCCTTAATGTTTAAGAGCATGGAAGTATAAAACTTCCCCTACACTTATGACAATGAATAGACTTTGCTTAACCCAAGTTAAGGAAAGATCAACTATAGTGAATTCATTTTGTAAAGCACAATGTGTCTATGAAAGATCACAATATAACGAAGTGAACCGGATACAAGGGCCTCCTCCATAAGCTCTAAAGCACGTGATGAGTGAGCAACCCTACAAACATCATAAAGACAAAAGAAGGTCTCCCCAACACTTCTCATCAATTTGATACCCTTATTTCTAACTTACAACACTCTAGATCTAACAACTTCTAAACCTAGTTACTCATGCTTGATTTAACGAGTCTCTAGCTCGACTCATCCCACAATGAATTAATTCATGGGGAAAATGGGGATCTCTTGGACCATTTCAACGGAAATGTCCTCCCCAAAATAGTGCTTCACACGGTGACCATTCACTTTAAAATTTGGACCATCGGGTTGTGATAACTCAATAGTTCCATATGGAAATACTTGAGCAATAGTGAATGGACCGGACCATCTTGACTTAAGCTTGCCCGCAAAAAGTTTCAACCTTGAGTTAAAGAGGAGAACCGGCTCTCCAACTTTAAACTCGCGGTTCTTGATCTTAACATCATGCAATTTCTTAGTCTTCTCCTTATAAAGCAAAGAGTTCTCATAGGTATTGGCTCTCAATTCATCCATTTCATTAAGTTGATCCTTTCTATATGAACCGGCTTGATTTAAATCAAAGTTAGCCCACTTGAGAGCCCAAGAAGCCTTGTGTTCTAACTCGAATGGGAGGTGGCATGCTTTTCCATAGACAAGCCTATAAGGGGTACAACCAATTGGTGTCTTAAAAGCTGTCCTAGAAGCCCACAAAGCATCATCAAGCTTATCCGACCAAGAAGCTCCATGCTCTCCCACCGTTCTTTCCAAAATTCTCTTTAAACCACGATTTGTGACCTCGGTTTGACCATTGGTTTGAGGGTGATACGCGGTAGAAAGTCTATGATTAACTCCATATTTCTTCATCACACTTGTGAATTGATCATTACAAAAGTGCGTACCACAATCACTTATGATGGCCCTAGGTACACCAAATCTAGCAAACAATTGCTTCAAAATTTCACAACAACTCTAGCATCATTAGTAGGTAAGGATTTGGCCTCAACCCATTTTGACACATAATCCACCGCTACGAGTATATACTTATTTCCCTTGGAAGATGGAAAAGGTCCCATAAAATCTATTCCCCACACATCAAAAATCTCACACTCTTGAATGAAGTTTTGTGGTATCTCATCACGTTATGTAATTTTTCCTTGTCTTTGACACACATCACAAAATTTCACCATCTCCTGGGCATATTTGTAAATAGAAGGCCAATAGTAACCCGAATCAAAGATTTTCTTGGCGGTATAGTTAGGCCCAAAATGTCCACCCGTAGGTCCCTTATGACAAGCTTCTAAAATCTTAAATGCCTCGGGCCCATCTACACACCGTCTAATGATTTGGTCCGCACATTGCCTAAAGAGGTAAGGATCATCCCAAAAGTAGTACTTTACTTCCTTGAGAAATTTCTTCTTTTGTTGGGAAGTAAGACCCTCTATAAGCACATTCCCCACAAGATAGTTTACAATATCCACAAACCAAGGGGTGGCATCCTCTTGAGAAGAGATAGACATGAGCTCCTCTAATGGAAAGGATTAATTTAATTCTTTATTAGGAAAATCTCCTTGAAAAGGATGCTCAAGTCTACTCAAGTGATCCGCCGCTAAATTCTCGGCTCCTTTCTTATCTCGAATCTCTATCTTAAACTCTTGAAGCAATAAAACCCATCTCAAAAGCCTAGGCTTAGCATCTTGCTTTGTCATGAGATACTTGAGAGCGTAATGATCCGTATACACTATGGTTTTGGATAGCACAAGGTATGGTCTAAATTTCTCAAAGGCATAAACTATAGCAAGCAACTCTTTTTCCGTGGTAGTATAATGAAGTTGTGCACCGGTCATGGTTTTACTAGCATAGTGTATAGGTTGAAAATGCTTATTCACTCTTTGTCCTAACACGGCCCCCACCGCATAATCACTAGCGTCACACATAAGTTCAAAAGGTAATTCCCAATTTGGAGAAACCAAAACGGGAGCGTTAGTTAATTACTCCTTAAGAGTCTCAAATGAATCCAAACACTCTTGGTTGAAAATGAAAGGATCCTCTTTTTCTAAGAGGTGAGTCATCGGTCTTGCTATCTTAGAGAAATCTTGTATGAAGCGTCTATAAAACCCTGCATGACCTAAGAAACTCCTTACACCTTTAACCGTAGTGGGTGGGGGAAGCTTAGCAATCACATCAATTTTAGCTCGATCCACTTCTAATCCCTTATTGGATATATTGTGTCCCAAAACAATTCCCTCTTTCACCATAAAATGACATTTATCCCAATTAAGAACTAAACGGGTTTTCTCACACCGCTTAAGCATTCGTTCTAAATTGGTGAGACAAGAGGTAAATGAATCTCCAAAGACGAAGAAATCATCCATGAAAACATCCATAGTTTTCTCAATCATATCATGGAAAATTGCCATCATACACCTTTGAAATGTCCCCGATGCATTACACAAGCCAAAAGGAATTCTCTTGTAAGCAAATGTACCGTAGGGACAAGTGAATGTGGTCTTTTCTTGATCCTTAGGGTCAATGGGTATTTGAAAATAACCCGAAAAGCCATCAAGAAAGCAATAGTACTCATTTCCCGCTAAGCGTTCAAGCATTTGGTCCATAAAAGGTAATGGGAAGTGATCTTTCCTAGTAACCTCATTGAGCTTCCTATAATCAATACAAACTCTCCAACCGGTAACAAGTCTCGTAGGAATAAGCTCATTGTTCTCATTGGGTACTATGGTGATTCCACCCTTTTTTGGAACACAATATACCGGGCTAACCCATGGAGAGTCGGAAATGGGGTAAATCATGCCCGCATCAAGGAGTTTGATAACTTCCTTTTTAATGACCTCATGGATTTTTGGGTTAACCCTTCGTTGGCTTTGAATGGCGGGTTTGTAATCATCCTCTATAAGGATTTTATGTGTACAAAAATGTTGATCAATTCCCCTTATGTCAGATATTTTCCATGCTAAGGCTTTCTTATGTTGCTTAAGGACTTCTATGAGTTTCTCTTTCTCATCCTCTTTCAACTCTTTAGCAATGATCACGGGTAATTGGTCTTTTCCCTTTAAGAAAGCATACTCTAGGTGGGATGGAAGGTCCTTAAGTTCAATTGGAGGTGGACTCTCTATGGAAGGTTTAACTATGGATGGATCATCATTGGTTACTTCTTGTGGAATGGGTGAAGGAATGGGGTCCTCATTGAGCAATTTTTGGATAGTGAGAATATCTTCTTCCCAATTGATAGGAGAATCATCATTACCAAGAAAGTTGGACTCAAATTCCTCCAAGAGGAAATCACTCTCTCCAAAAGGTGTTAAGGAGGGAGCAATTGAGGCCACGGTTTCAACATGGGGCATATCCTCACTATTACTCTTGCAAGCGTCATGAAAATGTTCATCACACACCTCATCTAGCACATCAACTATGATAATGGTCTCACAAAGTTTAGACTCCTTAATCTCTTTCCTATCACAAACTTTCCCTAGCTTAAACACCACTTTCTCATCCTCAACTCGCATAATTAGTTCTCCCTCCGCCACATCTATTAAAGTACGAGCCGTTCTAAAAAACGGTCTACCAACAATCAAAGGAACTCTAGGGTCCATGTCATAATCAACCACTACAAAGTCGGCCGGAAAGGTAAACTTATCCACACCTACAAACACATCCTCCGCGATACCTACCGGGTAAGCTATGGTATGGTTGGCTAACTCAAGTGTCATCCTAGTGGGAGTGAGCTCAGGAAGAGAGATTTTTTTCCAAACCGATAAAGGCATGAGGTTTATGCTTGCCCTAGATCCGCCAAAGCCATGCAATTTTCCACCCCAGGAAAATTACAAGGTATCAAAAAGCGCCTCAGATCTCCAAGTTTTGTTGGTAAGGTTTTGAGTAACACGACGGAACAATTTTCATTAAGGGATGTGTTGGGAAAATCAACCAATTTTTCCTTGTTGGAGAGTAGATCCTTGAACATCTTAGCAAATTTTGGCATTTAAGCAAGAGCTTCCGCAAAGGAGATGTTTATTTTGAGTTGCTTGAACATCCTTAAGAAATTTGAGACTTGTATATCATCCTTGTTCTTTAACTTGTCCTTTTTCAATCTTGAAGGGTAAGGAAGATTTGGTTTAGGTGTAGGTGTTGTAGTGGAAGATTTGTCTTTGTTAGCTTCTTCATTGAGAGTTGTGGAAGGTAAAGGAGAAGTGGGAATAGGTTGAGAAGGTATGGTTGATGAAATAGGAGAGTTTGGAGGTGGTGAAGTAGATGTAGAAGGCTTATCATAAGTGGGTCCCAAAGTGGGTTTAACAATAGAAGGTGTAGGAGGTGAAGGATCATTTGTTGTTTTTCCACTTCTTGTTGTAATAGCATTGACATTTGCCCTCGGGTTTGTTTGTGTGTTAGATGGTAAAGCCCCTTGTTGTCTTTGATTAAATGCTATAAAAAGCCTCTTAGTTTGCTCCTCCATTGAAAGTTTCATTTAGTCATTCATTCTTTTTTCACTTTCACGAATTCTCCTCTCAACATACTCATGAGTTTCTTGTAGCCCATATCCTTGATTTTGAAGTTGAGGATATCCTTGATTTGGGAAGGGTGGGAGTGGTGGATTAAATCCTTGATTTGGTGGATAAAAGGTATTTCCTTGATTTTGAAAATTGTTAGGTGCCTTGTAGTTTCTTCCTTGGTATTGTGGTCTTGGACCTTGATTCCTTTGTAACAATTGAGGGGGATTTTGTTGAAATTAGGTGGGGGGTGGGAATCCCAGTGGAGTAAGGTAATTTTGAGACTTGTAAGAAAGATTGTTTGGATTGATGTTTGGCTTGAAATGTTCACGATGTTCTTCTTGATAAGCATAACACTC
This sequence comes from Glebionis coronaria, assembly GCA_025667525.1. Classification (NCBI taxonomy): domain Eukaryota; kingdom Viridiplantae; phylum Streptophyta; class Magnoliopsida; order Asterales; family Asteraceae; genus Glebionis; species Glebionis coronaria. Next base: position 741,644 of record JANFOE010000322.1, on the reverse strand, counting down.
CCCTTGATAACTTTGCACCTTATCACATTGTGTATAGGAATGGGGACCTCCACAAGTCTCACATGAAAGAGTAATAGCATGCACATCATTGGTGGAATTGTTCAATGAAAGGCTCTTAATGGCTTGGATCAATTCTTGATTTGCCTTAAGATTCATCTCATGATCCCTATCTATCTTTTGGAGTATCTCTTGGTGAATCTTGAGGAATTGGTTATCACAAGGTGTTTGAGAATTGTTTTGGATAACATGAACCATTTCTTCAAATTGAGTGTTTGTTTGTACCATTGCTTTGGTCTCAATAATATCCCAAGCTTCTTGAATGGATTTAAGAAGAATATTTCCTCCCGTGGAAGCATTGAGTGAGTCTTGGTGATGAGGTTTAAGGCCATTGTAAAAAGTATTGATTTGGTGAACTTCATCCAATCCATGGTTAGGGCATCTCCTCAATAACTCTCTATACTCCTCCCAAGCATCACTAAATGTTTGACTAGGTTTTTGTTGGAAGCCTATCATTAAGTTCCTCAAAGCCGTGGTCTTAGATGGGGGAAATAACTTGTTCAAAAACTTCTTAGTGAAACCATCCCATGTGGTAATGCTCTCGGGTGGTTGTGTATCTAACCAATGCTTAGCCGGACCCTCTAGTGAAAATTGCACCAATATCAACTTAATGGCATCATGGGGAACTCCATTGTACTTAATGGTGTTGCAAAGAGCAAGAAATTTCTTAAGGTGATCATGTGGATTATCATTCTTGTTCCCATAAAATGGTGTATTTGAAACCAAGTTAATCATGGATGTTTTTAGCTCAAATGTGTTTGCGGGAATATCGGGTATCTTGATAGCATCGGCATATCCTTGCACATTAGATTGCAAGTGGTCAATCAAAGGTCGAGTATCAACTCCGGCCATGGCTTCTTGTTGTGGATGGATCAAAGCACGATTCTCGGGATCGGCTTGATGGACGGTGGTGTTCCTACTCTTTCTCTTTTTCTTTCTTTTCGGAGGAAGGGTTTGTACACCAATCGGTATTTGTGCACGCCCGCGAGTGAGCATGCAACTCAATACGAGGAATGAGAGAGAAGCTCTCGTGTGACTTTGAAGAGAAAAGGATTATCCTCTTCGAGTTTCAATATGAAATATCCACAAGAAAGTATAATATACGTATGTACTACTTGGGTGCAAGACCCCCAATGAAGCCTTCCTTCTTAGAATACTCACTAGTGAACGGGGGTTAGGTGGCGCGAAGCACTTAAGTACCTATTGACCCTTAGATGGCATTTTATAGCACATCAGCTTTCTATTCACTTTGTAGTTTTTATTCTTCGAGTTATTGCTTATTGGAAGTATTTATCTATTCTTGCTTTATTGAGTTTGATCGATACGCGTGTCAAGGAACAGAACGCCCCTCAACACGGTGTATTTCCTTGGCAATACTTATGGAGAATATGTGTATTGGTTCTTCTTATACGCATACATATTTACTTATAATAATATATAGAAAATATTTTTGTGTTTATGGGGTTTTTAAGAGAAAATACTATATGTACATAAAAACCGAGGGAATCCAATAATATATATTTTTGGGTTCAATCTCTTAGGAAAAAGATTGATTTTTGGATTTTTTAATTTGTTTGGTCAATTATTTAGGAAAAGAATTGTTTTTGTTATTTTTTAGTTTTTTATATTTTTATATTTTTGATATTTTTTATTGTTTTTGATTTATGATACGTAAAAATAACGTTCACTAGGTGAACGGATCCCAAAAGCCAATGAAAACCGTCAATCGATAGTCTCTCGTAAAGTCAAAGAACCGGCATCGGCGCCATTTGAAATTGTATATATTGAAGTTCGTTTCTCTCGATTCTTAACCAATTGAAAGTCCTAACAAAATCGGGTTTATGATCGTTTTTGGTTGATAGTGTTATTTGGATTTTCTATGTCTATTTGAGCAATCAAGTAAAAATGTGAAAAATATTAACTACGTATCCGTAAAACATTTAGCAATTACCAATATTTTATTCAAATAAGCACAAAAATGTAAATCTATGGAATTAAAGTGCTAAAAATGTAAATGATTGAAACTATAATGCTTGAAATGTAAAAATCAGAAACTACAAGGACCAACTATGCAAATAGTAACAAACTACTAACTAATTGTAACTAATTTTAAAACTACTAACTGAATTTCACAAGTCTTGAAAAGATTAGGACTAATTCTAAGTAAACCCTAAAAACAAGTAATATTAGCCCTCAATATAAACAGTGACAAATTATAAGGACCAAATTGCAAATAAAAGTAAACTTTTAACAAAAACGGGCTAGTTGGATTAATGAGCTCGTTTAAGCTCTAGAATGCATCAAATAAGCTCAAACAAGTTGTAAACAGCTTAAAATCCAAATTCACTTAGGCTTGTAAAAGGAATAAGCTTGAAATTCAGTAAAACTCAAATAAGCCAATTATGATAAGCCAATAATAAGCTATCTAATAAGACAGACTTGCACAAACGGATTTTTTTAGCTAAAACTTGTTTATCAGTCCATAGAGAGTCTGGAATGTCTTTTAAGGTAATGAATTAGGAAACTGAAAATAAGCTAAAACTAACTTAATGAACAAAGTTGACCAAAATTTTGAAAAAGTTGAAAAGCTCCAGATCTGCTCAAGAACACTTTCTAAACAAGAATATGAAATAAAATTGCAAGGTTTATGAAGTGGAAATTCTAGAATGAGAAATCAGTTTGTGCCTTTGTTACAGAAACTTTCATTTGCTCAGCAGCTTATGAAAAAGCTTATTTCTCTCTTGAATTGTTAAACTTTGTAATTTCCTTATAAGCACTTAATATTCAGATGTTAAGAGACAAGTAGGAACTGGTTTGAAGAAATTTCATCAAGAATTGAGTAAATAACAAGCAATTGAAATCAGCTACTTTTTATGAACTTTTTAAGCTAAAACTGACCCATACCTTTTTCATAACCAATTGCCTTTTTGACCTTTATATTGACTTTAAAACTACTAAAACTTGTTTACTATGACTAAAGGAATGTAAATTCACAAAAACTAACCACGTAACAATACTTGAACTCCAATTTGACAACTAAATCAAACACTAGTTACTGAACTTTTAACAAATTTTGTGAGAGAAATTTGAGCAATTGGTTGAACTGGACTACATTTGATATCAAGCCAAACTTATTAACCAAAATGAAGTGTAATTGAACCAATTATATGCAGTTAAACAAACAAATGCTCAAAATGTATAAGCAAGCTAAAGTGACTGATGATATGAAATTCAGTAACAATAATAAGCTAGTAAACAAGTATCAAACTTAACTAGAAGCTATCTAAACATCAAAATCAACACAAGAACAATCTAAACACACTTGATCATATCAGCAAGTAGAATTTAGGCTATAATTAAGCATGCAATTGCTGTTTAGTGGAACCAAAATCAGAAACTATAAAACCTTTTATCAAAGGCCTCCACTGATGGAGTAGGTAGGTGCTGAGCCTCCTAGATAGTGTTAAACCACCACCTTAACACTATAAACCAACTAATCAATAGCTACAATCCTCATCATCACCATTTTTGCACAATTCTGCTTCAAAATCAACAAAAACAGCTACTGGATGAACAAAACAGGTATGAACAGCAACAAGTCTTCAACAAGAGCTTCTTATGATCAATGGTGATCACAAGTAGCTCATAACAGCTCAAGAGTAACAATAATGTAAGTATAGAGTAGTAGATTGAAGGAAAAAGGAGGGAAATTTATTGATTGAATGTGAAAATTTGTTACAAATTCTGGTATGGAGTTACAACTACTATAACTAACTCAAGTGCTTGTCAGACTCTTGAGGTCGTTATGCTAACAACTACTAGCTAGGATTGAGAGAGAGAAAAAGTAAAGTGTGTGAAAATTTCACACTTAAGCTACATGTACAAATGAGGGGGCTATTCCCTATTTATAGACAAAATGTAAGAAGTAGTTGAAGCTGATGACGTGTCCCAACCAATTAATTGCTGCAAAGTGTCCTCAATCTGTCAATTGGAAATAGCCGTTATGAACTTGAAATTGGGCTTTTCTTCTTGGTTGATTTTCAGGGTAATTAAGCACGTGGGTTGAATTCGTCCTTAAAAAATACACACTTTTCATGTTTAAAGTTTTTCCTGAGATGCAGTAGAACTCAAATTCGATCCTGGGTTCATTTGGGGAAGAAGGTGCCACGTGGATAAATTTGATTGGGTGAAAGAGAAGCACACAGATCATAATCCTTTTTTGGATAAAAGGATTATTGCATGGCAAGTTGTGATTGGGTGAAAATAAAGTGAGTGGGATTCACTGTTGCTTTTCGGCGCATTTATTGAGCTGGTGATGTGTATTATTTGTTGGCAATCCATGTACCAAATTCCTGGCCCTCTCATTGGCTCATTACCATGTCACACGGATCATAACCATTTTAAGTGAATTTTTGGCAAGTTTAGCCCTTGAACTTAGGCAGATTATTCCAATGAGCTAGGAACTTTATTTTATTGGCATTTTTGGTCCTTCCACTTGCATTCTTGTATAATTTGACCCTTTGACTTAGTTGACTGAAGAGTTGACCATGTTTGACTTTTATCTTGACTTTGGCAAATTTACACTTTGAGTCCTTCGACTTTGGAGTGTTGTCAAGATAGGTCCCTTATCTTCAAAGTATTATCATCTTTAATCCTTCTTTGTCTTTTTCATCCAAATAAGCTTGATTTCTTCTTGTTTGCTTGAAAATGTATCCTTCTTACCTATTTATACACAAACACAAAACATACCACATAATTCCGCTTTATAGCACAAAAGTTAGATATTTTCCTTGTGTTTTAGGGTGATTTGTTGGTTAATTGATATGAGTTTTTGCTCATATCAGAATACTTGAATATAATATTAATTATTATTCTGAATAATTAATTACATCACGTTTTAAATAAAACTGAGACTATGTATAATTAATGTTCTTGAATTTTAAATGCGGGTTTTACAACTCTTCTCCTCTAAAAAAAATAATTCGTCCTCGAATTAAGGATGCGATATGTTGTGGTTTTACAATTCTTCCCCTCTAAAAAGGAGAAATTCGTCCCCGAATTAAAGGTAATAAGCTGGGAAAGACACATAGGCTGAAAGAATATGAAAGCTGAAAGGACTTATAAGCTGAAATATAATTCGTCCTTGAATTAGGACATAATGCCGCTGAAAGAGTATATCGCGACCTGACTGAAGAGAACCTGGAACATAACATGACTGAAGGAACTTTACTGAATTATTGAAGGAAAAGGATGAGAGGTCCGGATGGACTCCTCCTTTTCAAGTGGCCTCCCGCTCGAAACGATTCCTTCAAAGGTATAAACATAATGAAAAGTCTTGGTCTTGATGACCTTGTACTGATGGATGCTGAATAGTTTCTGGTCCCGTACTTAAGATGGATTTTCTGAATCTGATAGAATGAATGAGCTATAGTATGTAGTATACATAAAACGGTACGTACAAGTATCCTGAAAAGATAACATTTATATCTCTGAGAAAGCTGCTGAAAACATAAAGGGACAAACTATGTGAACAATTGTGAACGTGGTACGTGAGCAATTGTGAACGTGGTTTACGATTATATGAGGAACGCTGGGCATGGAATATATCGTGAACGTGATACATGAACATATCATGAACGTATGATGTCTGAGGGAGGAATGCCAAACGATACGACCTGAGATGTGAAACGCCTGCCTGAGTACGGAAACGCTGTACTAAACTTGAGTCTGGTTTCTTAAGCTTTCTGTAACCGTATTTGGTAACAAGGTGTGAAACGTGTATCACGAGATGGAACACTAACCTGAACGTGAACAGTGTCATGAATACGAGCGTGAACTTAAATCATGAGATAGCACAAACTATGGACTGAAAGAACATCATAATGTGAATGTGAGACGCAAATGTGAAGGTGAACGTAAACGTGAACGTGAACATGAACATAAATGTGAACGTGAATGTGAAATTTTCTATCTGATATGATGGTTGATCGAATACCGTGAAATTTTACGATTTAGTGCTGAATTTCATGCAGGTCTGTTACTACGTAATCCTTTCAGATAAGAGAAAACGTGTTGGTTGGTTTAAATGGTTGACAATGACTTAGATAGGATCAAACTTTTCTGAGTTATGTGGTAGCTGATAGCAACCTTCATGGAAACCTTGTCCCATTTCTGTTCAAAAATTTTAATGGTTGTAACCACTCATTGGCATGACGGCGTTCTATCTTGAACCTGTTGTATGTCAGGCATCTAAATATGAACATAGCTGTATTAATGTGTGATACTGTTTCTATCAAAATTATGTCTGAGATTATGGAACATTCTGGTGGAAATTTGGTTGAATAGCTATGGAAGAATTTCTAGCGAGAACTGTCAGCAATATTTGCGGTAGCAGTCAATTGAGTTCAAAAAAAATTGTAGTTCGTTCACAGGCGTCGGTCGGGACCATCAGGTGATGGCCTTCACCTTCGCAGGATTGTCTGAAAATTTCTTTCTGCTGAAATAAGGTGGTTCAGAAATGCCACTTCGTTCAACTGGAATTCACATCTAGGAAGTTGCTTATATAATTTTCTCCTATCGGAGATTCTGTTCAACTATGAAAAGATGATTCTCTTGTACTTCTCTTAGAATTTAGCAGATCAGAATGTTATCAATAAATATACTAACGATTTTGTCTGAGAAACCATGAAAAAAAAAATTTATTCATAAATTTCATACTATAGCTGGAGTATTAGGGAGACTATAACGTGTTCAACAACAGTCTTAAAATAAAATCCCACGTTCTTTCTCTCACCACTGCTGGTGGCATAATCGTGAATCGTTCAAGAAAATGTTTAAGACGTCGTAGCAGGTCAGGTAAACCTTCTATACGTGAGATGACATCGATTATGACTGGTGATCTTGTAAAGTTTTCTGATGGTTGATATATGATCTCCTTTTACTGACCTTCTTCCTGATGGACAAAAAACGGCGCACCTTTTGGTGATGTGTTAGGGCGATTAAGCCTCGTTCCGGTAACTCTGGAAGCTAATGCTGTAACTCTTTTAATTTAGCCGAAGCCCGGCGATAAAGAGTTCTGAAAATAGGTTCTGTTCTTGGGACAATTTCTATATTAAACCCTGTCTCGTGGTTAGGAAAGAATTTTCTGGAAAAAACATTTGGAATGACCTTTGGAACTTTAGGATAATCTGCTGATCATGAGTTTAAGGAACTTCAAAGTAATTTATAACTGGTAGCTAAAAGTCTTCGTAGCTATGGATTGAGAAGTCACGCGCTTATAAAGCAGAATAACTTGTACTGATTTTTCTGGCAGAAGTATAATGAATATGACCAGGAGTTAGTAAGACGGATCTCGTCATTAACTGAACGAAAACATTAATAAATGTTGGTGATACTGTTGAGTCTTTTCTGGCTGGGAGGTAGGTAAATACCTGTTTTAAATAAAGCTGACATAGAAATACGTGAAGTAAACATGGCGACTTTCATTGAATGTGTTCGTTTATAACCTCGCCAATGAATACTGCATGTCTAACCTAAATACTACACCAGTGGTGGTGACTGAATCTTTAATGGTTTGATTTCTGCGTGGCACGAAAAAATAGTTATACTCCCTTGGAGGGTACCCTGAATTACTGAGGACCTGGTTTAGCAGGCATACTGGAGTTATGAGTCTTAACTCGTGCCTTGAGAAGATATTCTTATGACATGTATCAGGACTGGTATCCTGACAAGTGTCTTCCAAACTGATACTTTGAGACTTGTGTCTTAACTAATGTTTTGACATGTGTTTTGGTAGGTGGATACGAATAAGGTTGAAATTTTTTGGTAACTGCTAGGATTGGCGGACCGGTTAGACTGCTGACCTCTGTATTTCTGGTCACGTCCGTTCTGGAGTTCCAATAGCTACTGACTGATAATATAAGCACGGTGGTTGTCACTACTGCTTTGTCTGTCAATTTTATGACGGTCATTATCATGACCGTGATTTATGTAGCTATTTTTGTTGAGTGGACGGCTGGGTACCGGTTCCCACTCTTCAAACTAGAAATATGGTTGTGTGACGTGTTACATCTTAACTGAGGAAGTAAAAGCATGTAAGCTATGGTAGCGTCTGATGATTGAAGTTTATTCCTGTCAGAAATTTCAAGTTATAATTTTCGTCCTTATTCTGTAGAGTCTTCATAGTATAAACAGCCTCAGCATCTTGAGAAATCTTCAAAGTATTAGCAGCATCAGCATTTGTGAGGTCTTCAAGGTGTTAGCAGCATCAGCATCTGGTAAAATCTTCAACTCACGAGCAACATCAGCACCTGGTAGAATATCGACAAGTGGAAACGCCTGAGATGATTGAGGATCGATTAGCAATATCCATGGAGTAGGGTACATGAAGTACACCTAGACTACGGTACATGAAGTGCAAAATGAATACTGCACATGGAGCATATCTGAGCCACTGTACGTGGAGTACACCCGAAACACTGCCCAAGGTACTGGTGGAATTTTCATGAGATAGTTGATACTGGTGTCGACCATTTGACATGTTCAAATGAAATAAATTGACTTAAACGGTAGCAAACTGATCTGAAATAAGTAACATGATAGGCTGACAATTCCTGCGTCGACTTACTGCTGGTTGTATCGAGGCTGAAAAGTATGATATAATCGAAGTCCCAACAGTGGTAAACATGAAGCATGATCAATAAAGGCCAATCTTGATTTATCATGAAAACGGGTTTTACTGAAATTCTTTTTGTGTCTTAGCATGGAGACATTTATCATTCTGCTGAACATAAAACCCTCGCACGGAGACATGAAACAACGTGGAAGCGACATCAACTTAAGATTGTGCGAACTGGATTGTTATAAAGTCAATAAGAGTATGATCAACTGAAGTTTAACATCAACTGATGTGGATGGCTATGGTTCACTCCACAGAATTCAAAACATATGACTAAGTATGGGCGATTCTGATTCGATCCATGCTTGTCAAAATTTCTGAAAACTGTCATGTATAGAAATTTATAATCTGGGACTAAATATGGTTAGCTGTAGTCCAATCCATACTTGTCAAAATTTATGAAATGTCCTGATATGACAAAGGTGAATAACTATGAATCGGTTCACAAAACAACCTTCAACTGAATAGCATGAAATTTGACTTGAACAATGGTGAACGTTTATGGCTGGTTCACCAAGTAATACTTGACTGAAAACATGAATCTGTCATGAGTAAGGGTAAACGCATATGGTCGGTTTACCAATACAAAATCTGAACGGGCAAGGGTGAACGCCTATGGGTCGGTTCACCAAAATAAAATTCGCAGCAAAGCACATGCGACTAAATATGGCCAGTCCTGTACCAACCTTTTACTTAGTCAAAAACTTTAAGAAAACCGACAGATAACTGAAGAAAACTGACTAATAAATGTATGAGAAACATGAAAGATAACAACGTCAAAATTTGGGAAGTTCCTGGTGACTACCCACTAGTCATAGGTCAAGTTTTAGAGTCTACAGGTCGAAAACCTGGCTCTGATACCATAAATGCAACACCCCACTTGGATAAGTGAACCGCTACGTGTATTTATGGCATGTCATCAAAGCATAAGGTAAATGTCATAAAACATTAACTGACCATAAAGGAAATATCGGAATCAAGCATCGGTAATCCAAACCTAAGCTCAAAACATAAAAAGTAAATACTGAAGGAAAGGACTAAACAATGTCCAAATAAGCCGAATAATGTCAGAAGTGTATAAAGTAAGAAGTATGGATAGCTTCCATCTAAATGCACATGCTCTCAGAATCCTAAGAGCGTCCCGGTGTACCTGTCGTTAGAACATGAAAGGAACTACGGCTGAGCATAACACCCAGTGAACGGATATAAAGCATGATAAGAAATACTGAAATGAATCAGATGATAAAATACTGAAACTGTAAGACTGACAAGTAAAGTTGCAGCAGAAATCTGTGTATAATCTGAAAAGTCTGATTTATAAATAATAAAGCTGAACGATTATCTTTTAAATCTGAAAATATGCATTTACTGTGTTTTAATTGCCAAGAGCTTATATAGGTCATGTACTGTAACAACTGTTGCATGAATAAATGGAGGGGTGACCTCGTCATGCTGTAGAAGGGTGACCTCTAAATACTTTAGAGGGGTGACCTCTAAATATTGTGTTGGGTGGAGGGCTCAGCTCCAATGTGAAGGATGTAGAGCACACACCACATTCACCTGATAACTGTAAAATGATAAGCCTAGGATGCATCCATACGCCCCACTAAAATGCTGATAAAATGGCCAAGCTGAGCTGAGTGGGACGCTGCAGGATATCACTCTCCTACATGTGAGTCATGACACCGGTGCCTCAAGTGTCATGATTACGGTACCTCCGTAAATAGTGAAACTAACTGGTCATGCTTGTATATAAGGCTCAGGCAATATCTTAGTTATTAAAATAATTTTTGATAATTTATAACATATATTGGGGAAAACATTTGGCTTCAGACGGAAAATCCTAATCATGCATAGAAGGGAGTCCTTACTGAAGGACGGGAAATCCGTACCTTATGTCTAGTAACTGATTGAAGATGAGAAGACGGGAATCCTACTCCGACTTCATGTGAGCTACATAATAAAGGACGTGTATGAGTTGCTTGTTCATTAATATACTACGTGTGCATAGTTTTGTTTACTTGTTTACGATCTGGTTTACTTGTTCACAGATTATCTTGTACTTTCTATTATATTATATGTTTCATGTGTTCTTGTATTTCATGATTCTTCTGTTATTATACTTGTATTCCATAATTAGTAACTTTCTAACAATAGTAGGTTCCATAAATAGTAACTCGATCGTTTTTATTTAATTAAACCGAAATCAATAAGCCGATTTTATTAAGCCAATTACCTAATAAGCACTTTTTTAGAAGGTCATGAATTAGTAGCTAAATTAATTAAGCCTAAACTTTAATAATAAGTCAAAATTAATTAAGCCTATTTTAATATAACCCGAAATAATAATAGGCCAATTCAAATAAGCCATAAATAATTAAGTTGAATAAAAACTGAATTAAAAATCCATGCTAAAACTTGACGTCATCTAAGTCTCATTATATACCATATCATATACTTACACATTTTAGAGACCTTAATCGAATGACTATTGACGTTCAACACAAATGAATTATCCATTCGTTGTGATTCTTGTTTCCTTAAATGCATGCTATAACATCTACTAATGCAAGAACATCTTAATGTTATATATAAGTAATACCGTATATGATTCATAGTTGAGATATACCTTGGAACAAAATGGTAGATTAAAACCAAAATGCGAACAAAAGATTCAACGAGACGCGTTCAAAACCGAAATACAAATGCGAGATGAACCCCAAAATCAGCCCCACACCGGACTATAATTGCATCAGCGAACTAAAACCTTTTACTCGAATGCGAACCGAACAAACTGATACGAGTCGTTTCCAAACTTCAACAACCGTGCCGTGGAACATACTGAACTTCAGATTTTGACAAAGACTTTTATCACTTGGTTTAGCAGCGATAACTTTTTTTTTATTATTTGCTTTAGATAGGTTGCTATTTAGTTTTGACAATGAGTGGCTATTATATAATACATATGAACGTGAGAATTCATTTAAAGACGTGAACCGGAAAGATCGTTTAAATTGGGCAATGCTTTTATTCCTAACCAATCTGTTTGAATGACAATAGAGAATGATAGAAAAACAAATCATCTAATTTTTAGGAGATACACACGTATCATTCATTACAATTGATTGAGAGACATTGTGAAACGTAAGGAGTAATAAAAGAAAAGATCGTTTAAATTGGCCTTGGGCGATAATGTATAGTTCGCGTATTTTTTATTTTAAGAATCTATAATTCGCGTATTTTTTTAATAAATCTGAGACTGCGTAATAACTTTTAAACCCTTGTGTCTTGGTTCGAGTATTGGTCTTGTGATCTCATGTTTTGACTTCTGTAATTATTCTGTCATACTTTATTTATTTTACTGAGTAATTAATACACACTTAGAATACTTGAATATATAATATTAATTATTATTCTGAATAATTAATTACATCACGTTTTAAATAAAACTAAGACTGTGTATAATTAATGTTCTTGGATTTTAAATGCGGGTTTTATAGTTAAACTTGTAAAGTTTGAAACTTTGTGACTTGAAAATAAATACTTTGTTAAAAAGTGGGAAATGACTATTAGTCAATTTTACAAATATTTACGGGGCTCGGGTTTTGTAAAAAATTTCTCAAAAGTTAAAACACACTCAAAATATGATAATACAAAATCCCGACTCGACTTAACGAGTCATTAAAAGAAAACATCGAAAACATCGAACATTGAGACAATCGACAGTAAAATTGTGAAATACAAGAATTTAATACTGTGCCCGTTATCGGTTTAGACTTATTACAATGTAAAGATTAACATCTTTAGGTCGAAATATTTAGCCCTTGGTTCTCGTTCCGTTGATTCAAGTAAACTTTTGTAAAAATGCATGCGGGTGCTTTTAAATCAAAATATGATTTAAATAAATATGAAATTATAAAATAAAAATAATTTTATAATTTCGAATAAGTATTAACAATGATTAAAATAATGAATAAGAGTAAAATAATTACCAGGAAAATACGAGATCTCACAAATATTAAGCTCGTTTAGGCTCACAAGCCCAAACGATCTGTGTACGTAATGTCAAGCTCGTTTAAGCTCGGCTGGTTCGAGCTTTTTACCAATCCGGTTTTGATTTTTTCACTAGCGATTCGGCTCGTTCTCACCTATTCTTTTAAGGATTTTAATGAAAATTCGCTTTAGCTCAGACCAAATGGTGATCAGACGTGTAGTGATGTAGTTAGAATGGGTGACCATGTCAAGAACATGATCATGTGTCGAATTTGGGTTTTAAAGTTTTCTAGGTAAGAGAGAACAGATTAGCTTAATATACGTATCGAGAACATCAAAGTATGGTCGTCAAGGGCGGAACCATTAACAAAGTATGGGGTGGCGATGCCCCCATGGCTAGACAAAAATGATGAAATTTAGTGTAATTTTTATGAAATTTTGAATGTTTTTTTTCCCATCGAAAACTCAAAATTGCCCCCACTAACACGTTAAAATCCAACGTTCAACACTCTAAAACCTTATAAATCATTCATTCTCTAAGTAATAATTTCTAATTTATTATTTCGATCCTACATTTTTTTCTAAGTCATATCGCTAGTGCCAAAATTTTTTTTGCCCCCACTATATAATATCCTGGTTCTGCCACTGATGGTGGTGGTAGTGTGTGTCGATGGTGGTGGATTATAAAATAAGTGGGTTGGTGGTAGTAAGGATGGCGGTGTTTTTGGAAATTCAAAAGAAAATCAAAGCGGGAAAGACGATAAATGGCGGTTTAAAGTGGTTGCTAATGAAGATGATAATATGACATATGAGAACGAACTAAAGTTAAAGGATGTAAAAGGTAAAGCGAGAATATGAAAAAGAGTATTAGCCATTTCAGAGGCTTTTGGTCCAACTAAAAGAAGGCGTGAGAGAACACAACGTGAGTCACGGTGTGGTTTCTCGCACCGTGGGGCTCGTGTTATGCGCATGGCTTAAGCCGCGGGATACCGTACCAGGAGCTTTTAGCGAAAACACGCTCGCGGTTTTTTTGCACTACCACGTAGTTTTGGGACTAAATCGAAAAAAGTTGTTTTCGTGTTTTTGAATTAGTATTGTTCATGGTTTGACTAATTTTGAATATCATCTGTATAATGTAATTGCCACCTCACATAAAACATTCAAAAACCAAATTCTAAACATGGGACAAGTTAACATTAGATAGTAAGCGAATAAACAGCAACAACAATCCATTTGGTAACAAAAGATTACATAATTAAATATTCAAACCACATATATGTGCCAAGCGAAACTCCTCAGCGTCAACACAGGCAAAGAAAACTTCTTTCCATGTCTTTGCGGTACTTGCCTCACGAGCAACATCAACAACGCCTTGAAACGGTTACAGTCTAACAAGCGTGATCGCAAGCTTGGCCCAGTTAGATATCAAAGCATATACTACTGTATTATCTTTGCAGCTTCATACAGTAATTCATAAAAAAATAATCACCAACATTATGAGGGTTAGGGGGTCATTGACTATGATGGGGTTTGATACTGTGAGTAGCATCCTATTTCATGTGATTATGACAGCAATTGTTCAGGGGATGTTGTTTTATGATTGGCCTGCAACGACGACTCAGCCATGCCGTGTACGTGGCTGGAGCCGTTTTGGTTTCCTGGCAACGTTGTTGCGCAACTTACTCTGAGCCTTAGTGTTTATTGGTACATACACACTTCTTGGGCCATTTAAATGAGTTGGCAGAAATGACTTTACGAGTGTTCTTGCAGAGGCCCGTTAGTTATCTAATCTGTTAATGTAATCCATGACTCGACCCACTAACCACTTACATTTGCCGTTCCAAAAAATAATGTAATCCATGACTCGGGATGGACATGTCAATATAAGGGGACTTTGCAGATTGGAGTTATCGATAAAAGCAGATTTTTGAAGAACACTCTTTTCTAGAAGCTCCATTAGTTCATGAGGAAGATCAACAGTCATAAAAGCTTTAACAGCAGCAGAAACATGTTCAGGGCTTTTGCTACCAGATAAAGCAGTTGAGACAACTTGATCAATGACGCGTTTGATATCCAACATTTCACAGTAGTGCTGCAAAACAAAATAAAAGTGTCGGTCATACAAATGACATATCTACGCAGAGTAAACAAAATATTTTTAGAATAGCCAACCTGAAGGGCTAACATAAAGACCTGCTTTCTCACATAGTTGTGCGATACGAGCTCAGTCATAGTGGATAAACATGCCATTTGCTAATATGGTGATGGCGGGACCATTGTGAATGCAAGAAACCACACAAGAACAATGAACAAAGGAATTTCATAAACCCTCAAAAGGGTGCCCAACCGGGACTTCAAGAGAAAACAATCTATTTTCTTATAAACTCATAATAATTTGTTTAAACTTAAACCTAATAGGCATATTTATAATCTGATATTGTCTTGGAGAGAAAGACAAGAATCAACTAGAAATAAGGAAACATATCGAAAAACATAATATGAAAAAGATAGACTACGACAATTATGAATTATCGTTTTTCACCCTTCAATCAAACGCGTGACTTTTCCATCTAGTGAACACATGACTTCACATGTTTACCGAAGAACCGGTGGCTAAGCTAGAGGAGTTGGAGATCAAACACGCCCTGCATCATTCTCCTCTTGGAAAAGACTCGTCCTCGAGTCTTGTCTTTCCAAGTCTCGAAGTCTAAAACTTTCTAACCCCCTCCATTCCTTAACACGACTTCTCTATGGAGAATCATATTTCATCATGTCAACCATTCGACAAGATCATCCAGGTGATGTGACATCATCCTCACTTACGTGACCATTGCCTCAATCGGCGAGTCTACAGTTAGCTTGATTTTGAACTCCGTCTTAAAGTTCATTCACTTGTTTAAGGAGGTCTTAATTTTTACAAGGCGTGGTACTTGGTTAATTGTTTCGTTTCCTCGTCCGGAGAATCTACGAGCTATATAACCAAATGGTTTTCCACGTCCACACATGGGCAACTATAGCCACTTATATCAAAAACAATTTTGCAGAAAAAAAACCAGCAACTAAAAACATGTACATCTCCCTGTAGAGAACTCCAATCACAAATGCGAACAGTGAGATCGTAGATCTATGTGTCTTGAACATCCTGCCAAAAAATCATAGAGATCCAATGCTTAACGAATGTGTGACGTCATTTTTCTCACAACTGGGCAGAAAATGACGAACGGAAACAAAGAAATTTATTTTCACGATATGGATTCAGTAAGCTGTGTGATTTCTTCTCCAAACCTAGGCTCTTGATACTAAATGATGGTGGGACCGTTGTGAATGCAAGAAACCAGACAAGAACAATGAACAAAGAACAAAGGAATTCCATAAACCCTCAAAAAGGTGCCCAACCGGGACTTCAAGAGAAAACAATCTATTTTCTTATAAACTCATAATAATCTCTTTAAACCTAAACCTAATAGGCATATTTATATACTCATATTGTCTTGGAGAGAGAAAAACAAGAATCAACTAGAATTAAGGGAACATATCGAAAAACATAATATGAAAAAGATAACATTACGACAATTATGAATTGTCGTTTTTCACCCTTCAATCTATTAGAACTAGTGATCACATGACTTCACATAGAACTAGTGATCACATGACTTCACATGTTTGTCAGCTAAGCTAGAGGAGTCGGAGATCAAACACGCCTTGCATCATATGGCATCAGCAACCTTAGGGAAGGTTACTAGGTTTACTTCAAGAACCTTCATTTGCAGGTGAGCATGTTCTGGTATATTGGGCTTGAGGACGTCCAAGAGGAACGCTGTCGCCTCACGTATCAAGTTCCTCTGAAGAGATGAAATGAAAGCAAACATTGGAAATTGGTTAAATTTAGGATCTAGCCAATTGCATATTTCGCCGACAGTGAGATCAGTCACGAAAAGCGGAGCCAAATAGTACACGAAATTAATTTAGACATTTTAATGATGAGATGTCACTAATACGATGATCAGACCTGAAGGAAAAGATCTGTTATTGTGTTGTAATCAAGTGGACAACCTCCCTCCATTTGGGCCATCATTGAAGCAAGATTAACAGCTCCCTGTTAACACAAAACAAGTTTATCTTGTTATATATATACATATTAAGTTGACAGATTAGTAAAATTGCAAATAATGTTTCTCGCATATTTTCTTTTAATGTTAAGTACCTGTGGATCTGAACGAAGAATGGTTTGCAAAAGAAACAAATAGTCAGGTGCATATCCAACCTGAACCAATTCGAGTGTTAGTTCACAAGGACTTATGGAAAATTTAACACTAAAGATCTATTAAAAATGTTCGTACTACCTTCTTCGAATAAATCAAGATTTTATCAAACTCTCCTCGCTCGGCAAAAGCTGCAACAACTTTTGGGGTGGCTCTCGCTTTCACGTAGATTTTTAATGCAAGATCAATATCCAGTGTCTGTAAGAAAAGAAAAGAAAAAGATTTGTAGATGTGATATATAAACTATATACAACACGAGATCATAAAAACTTTAAAACTTCTTTCAACCTTCACGAGGTCTCCAAGCTCCTCGCTACATTCCAATTTGTCTTCACTCAACCAATTCTCTAAAAGATTCTTCTTTTTCTGATTGACAACTAAGCGAGATAGTTCCAATGATTCAAATGCATTGAGTTTCCCGTTATTAATAAGGGTCCCGAAATACTGAAACAACGGTGGTGTCTGTCCAGCTTGTACAGGCACACTCTGCAATGATATAAATTCTAATCATGTAAGAATATTTTAAAGGTAAAAAACTAGAGTTCTGATTCAGTAATACATTTGCGGTTAATGTAGTGGATACCTGAAATTTGGCAATTATATCTGGGGTACGGAGAATGCCTCGAGGTGATACTGCAGCAAGCTCAGCAGCCTCTTTGTACTTGGTTTGAGCAAACAACTCTTGGAAACGTTGTAAAACCTAAGTAAACATGAGATTATTTATGTTTGTGAGGCAGATTGACTGGCAAAAAGAATTGTGGTTCATACAACTTTTTGTGCAAATGACTGGCAAGACGAAAAGAAACTTACCAAATTCTCGGCACCAGGTAGGTTTCCTCTTTTTGCTAGACTGAGAGCAAGCTCCGGATTGTTTAACTGCGCCAAACACGTCAAGTTAAGAATACAAAATAAAGAGGTAGCATGTTGATCACTGACAAACATAACTATAAAAACTTACGTGTCCACTGACAAAAGGCACGATTGCTGACTCATTTACAGTGGCAAGTATGACCTGACCACGTCTGTCGACAGCATAAAACCCCCCAACTGAGGAAGCTTCGCATGTGAGAAAAATTGGATCTCTACTAATTCTATTCCTATAAACTGCAGTTGCTGTTTCAAGATCATATACGAATAGAAGCCCGCTCTTGGTGATTACATTAATCAAACCATACTTGTGAGATATCTGTAGATTTGAAAATAAGTATGCATAAAATTAACTGAATATAATAAAACACGTCTTTTGATAAACACGTATAGAAAATGAAGTACCTGCATGCCAACTGGAAAATCGTCTGCAAACTCAGGAGGGAAGAAAAGTTCTGCTTGTTTCTTGGTAAAAGAAGGCTTTCCTGTATTACATTTACATTTGAATAGCTTTTAGCCACATACCAAGCCACAAATTATATACATCTTAAGATTTGTTGAGAAGTAAATAAAAACTTAAGATTTTTTAATACAAGTTTCTTCTTCGCAGGATGAGCATAGAAAAGAATCAAAGAAAAAACATATGCAGCTGAGAGAGAAGAATAAAACCTGGTCGGGCACCAAGCTCAATGACATGCAGCTTTGATGTAATATTTCCAGCATTATAGCTTTTGTTTGCAAAACAAATTAGAATAGAAGGATTCTCATTGCCAGGGACCTGTTTAATATTTATAGAGATATAATCACTTTCATGCACGCCATAAGAAAAAAATTATATATCAAGGGGAAGATGACTACTTTGTAAGAGGCAAATGATGCTGCATGTGCTTCAAGAACTTGACTTCGCTGCTGATCAACAGAATAAAGCTGCATATTTCCTTTGACTAGTTGAGGTCTCTGCCAAAATAAATAAATAAACAGCTTTAAAATATGTAAAACAGATCAACTAGGTCGAAAGTCTCCCTAGGATGCACCGAAACGGCTGTTAGGGTGCCGTGCCCGTTTGGGAACGGTTTGGGAACGGGAACGGCGGCGAAACGCGTCCGAAACGTATCCTTCCCGTATCCTTTTTGGCCGAAACGTATCATTTCCGTATCCACAACCGTTTCTTAAATCAAATTTTATATTTTTACTATGTTGTGCTTGACTGAAAATATTGAAGAAAGTAGATAGATGTAAAAATGAAGAAATAGTGTTAAGGGAAGAAGATGAAGTTTGGAGGAGAGAGAGAAGGATAGCCACGTGATTGACAAAGGAATAGATATTGTAGTAAAAAATAGATGGTAGGTAGTACAGTAATATTTTTCCATAACTTTTTTTATATTCTTTATTTACTCAATTGGTAAAAGAAAACCAACATGTTATTATTACAGTATCTTTTTATAGTAGTAAAGGTTTCAAAACATGATACTTATTAAATCTGTTAAGTTAAGCAACTAATTATATGTGTTTTACTTATCTGATAATTGGTTAGTAAGTCTCTTAATGTAAGCAATTAATTATAAAATTTAGTACTTTGGAGTTTACAATTTACATCAATAAATATCTATTTTGGATTTTCGTTAATATATGTATATAATTTTTATATTTTTTTTGCCGTATCCATGCCATTCCCGTATCTTGAATTTTTGATTTTTGCCGTTCCCCGTTCCCGTATCGTTCCCGTATCCCCTTGCCGTTCCCGTATCAGTGCAACCTAGAAGTCTCCCACTGCATAAACAAACTGAAGTTCTTACAAGAACGGGCACCACAAAAGGATATACGACACAATACCAAGAATCAATACATCATATACTGCTAAACACGTATATAAATTTAAAACATATATAAGGGCCATGAAAACAAAAAGGAAATCCAATGTAGTCCATACACAATTGGTAATTTTTCAATTATTCTATACGCAACCCACACAAGCATCCACGGTCCAACTATATATCCGCAAGCGGTACTTGCATTCAAACATACATTCAGCATAAAATTCAGCCCTGGAGTTCTAACTTCAGTTAGAAATAAACACTTGCAGAAACTACAGTAAACCACTAAATAAAATATAACAAGCAATGATAGGAAATCTGTATATAATCAAGTAATTATAGACCTTAAAGAAACCACCAGCACCATATTAACTAAACAATTAAAATAAAGCAACACAAGCTAGTGTGTCCAACTTGTGATAACTAACTAAGCTTGATGCAATGCAATGATGAACCAGAGGCCACCTATACTAGGAAAAATGAATTACAAAAGGATCAAAACTAAATGCTGAGTTCGGTATCCGAATCACGTTAGGATAAAGTAATCCATATACAAAAAGAACTTTAAGAATGTTCGATCACTTAAGTAAAGAGTAGAAACAAACCTCTACTGAGCCAGGAGCAATTCCAATCAGCACTAGCCATTTCTCGGATGGATCACATCTGTAATTAATAATCTGATTATTTGATAAACTGTCTGTTCTATCAAACATCTTCACAGGTTCAGTATCACCTATAAGAAAAATGAGTAAGATTACAGAAAATATGGCCTTGTGTTTGCATGCCAAAAGATATAAAGAAGGCAATGTACCCTCAAGTGACCAATGATGCACGGATGTCTTGGTTACTATGCCCAACGTCTTAGGGCTAACCCACTTCAAAAACACAATCTGAAGAGGGAATGTGATCAAGTCAAATAAACATCAAATTTTAGCAAATAAACCATAAAAGCAGCTTAATATTTTTTTTTTATTAAAGTTTCAAACCTGCTCAGGCATCTGATGAGACTTCATTTTGGCTTTTAACTCAATATTAAATATCTGTAAGTGATCATGCGAAGTCCCAGGCAGTTGAGCTACAAGAAGATCATACCATAATTTAGCTACATGACAAAATTAGCCTCAATGTTGCCATGAGTAAGGATATTTAAAGTGATCCCATGCTGCCGTAGTATCAATAAAGTTCTCGTTCAAATTCAAAGAGGCGGAGATATATATAACTACAATAATCGGATGTAACTGATCGAGTTGTTTAGCAATGTGGCTTGCAGTTCTAAGAGGTTACATAAAGTCTTAAATATCCGTTTCAAGATACATGTTATAGTAATAACGCATAAAAGTATGCCGTACCTTTTAAAGCCACAATCGGCATATTGGGATGCATAAGAGCTGAATCTGCAGTAATACGCCATCTCAACGGCTGCATTGGCATACTCATATCGATAATCACTATACTGTTTTGAGGAGACGTTACACATATATACTTATCTGATTCCATCGTAACATTCATAAATGTAATCAACTGTGGGTTGATCCCTAAACTCGGCAACTGCAACAACAATAACACGCAATTGAAGGCCAAAAATAAAAACGTGCAAACAAGATCACGACTATAAACTCCACGTATAATAATTCAAATCATGCCACATACATCTATCTTTTGTTATATACGAGAAACTTGGTGCACAATAGATTCAAATGGCTTACTTTTAGTCCAGTTATAATTAATAATGTGGCGCAAAAAAGCTACCAAAAGCAATTGCCAACAGAGTAAACACTATTAATCCAACAAATTCAGTCCCGCGAGTGAATCTGTAAGTGCCGTTGTCATGTCAAAAATCCATCCATAACATATAACCAAACTTGACTCTACCAATATGACTGGATCTATGAATCGAACAAACCTAATCAATACACTAGCAATCTGCAATCACCTAAAAACTTGTTTCTTTAGGTTTCCACAATACTAATCTAGCATTCAAACAATCTAGAATAAAAAACTTGCAAGTACAACAATATAAGTCCATAAATCAATACAAAAGGGAATAATGATCAGTTGATGCAGTTGCGAAAACGTACTATAAATACAATAAACTTAGTGTTTTTGAAACAGAATAAATATACCGTGAATGCCTCCTTCTTCACGATAACTGGAGCACTAGTGGACGCCATTATTATGGTGAATGTGTATGCACGGATAACTGTTATATTTGTGAGAGATGGTTAATACTGTAGAAAATATATAGAGTGTGAATCTTATGTGTTAAGTTAAATGAGAATATATAAATATACTTATTACGAGCTAGAGGTAAATTTATATAGCAAATATCTTGTGATTTTTAACAGATATATGAAAATAATTTCTATAGTTGATCTTGTTATGATATCCATTAGTGAAAAAAAAAAAAATTAAAAAAAAATTAACATTCTAATTAAAAATCGAGTATCCGCGTCTAGCTCTACGGCGTGTATACCTGATAAATAAGTTCGGTTATGTCATTCTGCTTTCGTCAAATCTGTTTTTAGAAGAATGAAGCATATATTTACGATGCTTTGTACAAAATTCTTATCCTAAAATAACTATGTCTATTTTACTAGTTTAAATTTCTTTTTAATAACTCAAATCTCACTTTTACACTCTTTTAGATGAAAGGAAAAAAAAAAAGAAGAATGGGAAGATGAAAAGTAAAGAAAATATTGTTTATACGTTCTTGAGATAAAGAAAAAAAAAGTAAAAAGAATCATGTTCTTAAGTTAGAGAAAAAAGAAAATAAATGGTTGTTTTTATAACCAAATATTATAAAAATTGCATTTTAGGTTTTTATGCAACTTTTTATAAAGTTTTCTTTTTCTTTTCTCTAAAAAATGAGACGAAAGTTTTATAAACAAAATTTTTTCTCATCTTTCTCTAATTTCTTTTCTTTTCTTAAAGAAAACTAAATAACAAAAAAAAAACTCTCTTTCCTTTCATTCCCTTCAAATATTAGCTCGAGAAAAATTCAGCCCATTTTGAGCCGTTTCCTTCCTACCTTCTGCTTGAGCTCAAGACAAATGGTGACCATAAATATAGTGGTGTAGGTAAAATGGGTGGCCAGGTCAAGATCATGATCAGGTTTCGTATTTGGGTTTGAATATCAAAGTATGGTGGTGGTGCATGGCGGTTGTGGTGAGGGTGATGACTAGTGGTCGATAATAAAATAAGTGGGTGGGGTGGGAGTATTTTTGGAAATTCAAGAGAAAATCAAAGTAAAAAAGAAGATAAACGACGGTTTAAAGCTTAATCATGTTGTTGCTAATGAAGATGATAATGGGTATATTTGGTGAAATCAGTTGGCACTAGACTAGAGATGTGGCTAAGTCTTATATTATAAGTCGGAAATTAAATTCGTTTTTTTGTAAACTTGTTTGACAAATGGTAGGGGTGTTCACGGGTCGGTTCGGTTCGGTTAATTAGATAATTTTAACTATCCATCGCGGTTCGGATAATTAATTTTACTACCCGAAACCGAACCGTACAAGGCGGTTAACCGGACATGCGGTTACCCAAAATGAGCGGTTACCCGCGGTTCGGGTTACGGTTAACCATTTATAAGTTTAATCGAGTTTAAGTTTATAAATAATAACATTGTTTAGAACATAGAATGTCATCTTCATATAATTCAATGACACTGAATAGATAAAAATCTTATAAATGTTATTTCACTACAAAAATGGATTCGAATATTAATAGATAACATATTAACAAAGAGTATTATTCGATGTTTATAGATTACGATCATATTAACTAAGTTTTACATATAAATGTTTAACATTAAGAGTAAAAAAGTAGTTGTACAATAAAAATAGTGTACTAATATAATTAATACATGTGTTATTATGTGAATATTTACATAAAAAATTTCATGCATAATATGCGTGGTTCGGTTCGGTTAACCGCGGATATCTAAAAATGAAAACAGAAACCGACCCGTGATAAGCGGGTTTTTTCGGTTTCGGTTTTTTTCGGTTTCGGTTTCTTCGGTTTCGGGTTTTTTCGGTTTCGGATTGAACGGTTCGGCTCGGTTCATCGGTTTCTCGGTTTTTTTGAACACCCCTAACAAATGGGTTGGGCTGAGCTTTATTATTGAAAAATTACTAAAAATGACATAATTTAACCTTTAAATATGAATACGATGACTTTATTCCATAAGATATAAATAATTTACTTACATAGCTGTAGAATGAAAGTGAGCAACTGTAAAACCCGTAAAAATACGATCATAATTTAATTCTATTTTCAATTATTTTGAAGTATTTTATAACGTTAAATATTATTATGTTTAACGGTTTAAGTTGAAACCGATATTAAATATTATATTTTAATATTTTGACGAGCAACGAGGACTACTAGTGATCGCGATACCGACGGATGCCAAAATTTTTATATTTTATTATCGATAGTTTCGATATTTAATACTTTCGACGATATCGTTTCAATTACGTATCGAGTCGTTATATTATTATTTTTCGTGTGCGATTAAACTTTTAAAAAGTACAATCTAACATTTTCAGGTAGTGAAATATTTTCTCGTACAATATTTTGAAACTTATTTTTGTGTTGGTTGACGAACTCACAATTTACGGATTTAAATTTGGGCTTACGTGCATAATTTAGCGTCCCTTACGACTAAACCGGAAACCTTAGGATTACGTATTTACGTTTTTTTTATGAGACAATTTTTATTGGATTCGTTTTGTGTCGTTGATTCATAATTTATAAAAACGTTTTTCGTAAAACGACCCGAGGGCACGCAAATCGAGAAAACTAGAATCGAGGAATACCCGTAAATTAGTGAGGTGGGACAAAATACATTATCCCACCCCACTAGCTAACATGGGATGGCACACATGACACCACATCTAAGGATTGGCATCATGTTAACTAACTAGCTACAAGTGTAAGCATTAGCTTAACACTTAAGCTTACTCCTTCCACTCAAACCAACAAAACCATCAACTAACTCATTTCCACCATTTACTTACATACAAACCAACACAAAACTATCTCAAAAACCACCCCTTTTGCCGTCCATATTGAAGCTACAAACACCCCTTTTGATCTTTTCTAGCCATGAAATACATGTTAACTAGCTCTATCATGGAGTTATCTTGAAGCCTTGATCATTTGGTGGCCATATTAACAACATTGGAGGTGATTTGCTTGTGTCCTAGGGCTGATTTCTCAACTATTGTTCTTGGTGTTTGATGATCTTGGAGTTACTTTTGGTGTTCATCAAGTTCTTGTCTTCCAAAAACAAGAAATACACTTGGTTGGTAAAGAAGATCATCCTCTCCATTTTCTCTTGTTATTTTTGTAAAGAACAAATGTATTTTCTTTATTATTGTATATGTATATGATGTATATATGATGATAAAAATGTTGTGTGGGGATCAAGTGTTGATAAATATGCTTAAAAAGGTTAATAACCATGAGAAATAAGGCTAAAATCATGATTATTTAGTTGGCTGTATAAAAACAGTATATAACTAAAACTTGAACTGATAAAATTGCATGGTATGATCCATTTACAGTAAGTACAAGATGTTATACACATGTGAGAGTTGGCCATGCAATGGAATCAATATAATGAGTGAGATATGATCATAACAAGTTGGGTGTTCTAATCTGAATAAGCAGTTTTGTAGGGACTGTTAAGGCAAGATAAACTTAAAATGAGCAGTAGCTATAACTACGTTAAATGTAGCACATAATATGAAGATCATGCCACCAAAAATGAGCTTCTAATTCATTATAGAACTCTAGATATGATAAAAATTGGTGAACATGAAGATAAAAATCAGATTTTGAGAATTAATGTTTATTATTATTATATAAGCACTCAAATTTTATTATATAAAATGTAAAATAAAAACCCACTAACTTATGAAACTTACATGTAAAAGGTTAATTAAATGGATAAATTATATAAATGGTAGTGGAATAATACTTATAAGTAATAAAAACTATAAACTTGATTTTTACGACTTTTTCGGCTATTACCGTAAAATTAACGTTTTTCGCCAAATAAAACTTAGACGATCAAACCCGTCTAATGTAAAGTTTTTATAAGTCATATACTGATATATAAGTAACTAATACAAGTAAAAAACGATAAAACCCGAACTATAGGACATACGGACATTAGCGAGCTAACTAAGCATATTGGACTAATAATTGGACTAAATAAGTTAAACACTTATAAAAAGAACTTATTGGGCTTAACCCATTTGGGCCCAACATGGAAAGTATAGATACTGATAATATAGGTATAAAATGGATTAAAACAAGTTAAAGAACTTATACTAAGCATATTGGACTCAAAATAGGTAAATAGGTAAAACTAGTAAACTAGTAAAAAGTTACCAATACGTAAACACTAAAATGAGTAAACAAAGATATATAAACCCACTTGATCATCATCATATGTACAAAATCATCATATGTATATTGTTATTTTGATAAAAGTCATTAGACAAGAGTCTAAGACCGATTATTATTTATATAGGTTTCCGTGACCGAAGCACGCCCGTAGCCGATAATCCGCCTTTCATTATCAACGTGAGTCTATAGCCTCGCTTTATACTAGTTATTAAATGATTTTAAACCCGCGAGGGGAAATACATGTTTTTATAGACTTAGAACACAAGATTTTTTTGGTATGCTTTGTCTCTCTATGAATGGACCCGTGGTTGCCTTTAAATTGCATTAAGTGATTGCCTTTGTTAAAACCTCAATTATGGACCGTTAATTAACCTATGATGGGTTAACCGCTAGTACAATTAATAGATCTATGGGGGGAAGCCGCCCCGGTTCAGTTTTTGTGGACTTGTCATAGAAGCTTAGGCCCGACCTCCACACTGTTTGAACATATTGTATTGAGAAGTCAGGTATACGGCAATGTACCAATAATCTGGAGGTAACCGACAATTAATAAATCTCTTGTTTTATTAGACTGATATGGGAGTGTCTAAGGGCTCGGTTCCATGAGCTTATTGCAATTTATGCTATATACAATTATCATTGTTGATGCAAATTATTATTTGATGCTTATAAGCATACCACAAACTTATAATCTTTGCTTGTGTTCAAATTGATTACATAAACCTATAGATTCACTCGGCATTTTTGCTGATTGTTTTACTCACATGTATTTCAGGTAATCAAGAAGTGGAAGCTTGGAGGTCTCGGGGAATGAAGTTGTGCACTACTTTTGTTGTTCAAACTCTTTGATTTATTTATCGTTCCATTTTCAAAACAAACCAATATGTTGTTTTAACTTATCTTTTGGTAACGATTACTTGGGACTACGCTACTCTGACAAATGTTTCAGGAACGATAAATCTAAAACGTCTCTTTTCGAGTCGTTCTTTATAAATTATGTGTTGCTGTATCATTGTTTAGCACCCAAAGATGTATTCCGCTGCGTGTAAATTTGGGGGTGTTAAAGATTGGTATCAGAGCCATGAGTTATAGAGAACTAGGTCTTTATTTTAAAAACCTAAACTATAACTGTCAGTTTTTATTTTTCAAAGAGTCGGTGCACATAACTTCGCGTGACTTCAGGTTTAAGCTACTTCTGGGATTACAACTTTAGTATACGTTATTACGTATCCTTTTATTGCCAAGTATTTATAAATAAATACTATGATCCCTTTATTGATATATATTTATATCTAGGATCCCTTTATCGATATATATTTATGTCGTTAAACTTTTTCGATAAAAGTTTATCATTTATTAATGATTAACTTAAATAAATACAATGAATTTTTAAGATCTTTCTGTATATATTTTTGAAGTATTTAAATTGCTTTTATTGCAAAAAATTTATATTATGACCTTACATACCTTCATCTGCGCGCGTTACTTTCATTATTTAACCCTTTGAGATATCTATATAGATATCCAAATCGTCTTCCGGCTGTTTGTGTTTAGACGTCTTGAAACGTAATTTCTAGACCATTGTGTAGCTCAATGTGTCCTTGGAATAGACTAACCGCTATTTATTGACATTTATACGTATCGACTCCGAAGTGTATTGTTCACTTGTATCTCGGTAACGTCATCGTCATTTTATAAATCATCGTCTAGATTATGGCGCTAGAATTGGAATACGATTTTAATTATATAAAATTGTATCATTTGTTTTTCATTAACCTTCTCGCTCCCGGATTGTAGAATGTTAATGTTCCATTCTTTTCTTGTTATGTTTTGTGTTTTTGACAATCCTGGCACCAAGGAGATTTGCCTACATTGCATTTTGAAATCTAAATTACGAACGTCTTTCACCGTTTTGCTTCCTAAATTTTGTGTTGAATACCTTGAAGCATTTTCTGTCATTCATCATGCTATATATTATTTGATGCTCATTACGAGATTTTTTTTTCTTTTTTCGTTGTTGTAAAATCCACAAGACATGTGTGTATATATGTATATATTTTGAGCCGTTAAGAAGTGTCGAAAAATACACTTTATGCAGAAACTGTAGGGACAGTATAAACAGGTCAAAACTTAAAAGTAAAACCTGCGTTTTTAAAATAAAATAGTCAAACCTGCACAGAACTTGCAAGGGTATTTTGGTCATTTTACATTGGTTTTCAGGTCTCGGGTAAAACTAGAAAGTCGTCTGAAACGTCGTTTTGCATCAAAATGCTTTAGACTCTGTGTAACACCCCATTTTGATAATGGAATGTCACGCGTAATTATGGCGTGTCATCAAAGCATACAAGGATAAATGTATAAAACATTACATGACCATAGGGATAACCGGAATCAAACATCGGTTCCCAAACATAAGCCCAAAACATAATAAAGCAAAAGAAATGAATGAAAGACTAAACAAGCATAAGTATATGAAGGCAAAAAGGAAAAGAAGTCTCTAGCAGCTTCCATCCTATGCACGTCCTCCAAATGCTCGAGTCTTTCCTAGGGTACCTGCCGTTTTGGGACATGGAAAGGAAAGTAACGACTGAGAAAAACGCTCAGTGCACATATATAGACATAGTATAAGTGACTAAAACATAATAGAGACTTAATAGCAGCGGAAATGTATAAGTCCTGGAACACCTGGAACATGTTCATAAAACTGGTTTTATAGTTTGAAAAGCCTTATGTTTATCTTATGAAAAATGTTTAACGTATTTTACCATTAGCCAATATAGGTCATAAAAATCCACCGTGCATGAATACTTGGAGGGGTGACCTCATCATGCAAATTAGAGGGGCTGCCTCTAATTTAATATACTGGTTCTGGGTAGGAGGGATCAGCTCCTTGTGAAGGATGCAAGGCACACACCACATTCACCATGAAATCCTGACTGAAAACATGTAACTAGGATGCACCCATACGCTCCACATGATAAATATAATATAAATGGCCAAAAGCTGAAGGGACGCCACGAGCAATCACTCCAAAAGTGGTGAAGTTATAACATCAGTGCCTCTAATGTTATGGTTATGGTACCTCCATAACTAGGTGAAACTGGTCATGCATGTATATGGCTATAGGTATTCTTAATTAAACATAAGCAAATCAAACACGTAACTTATACTACGGGAAAACATTTGGCTGCATACGGGGAATCCTAATAAGGAAAGAATGTCTATACTGAAAGGACGGGAATCCGTACCTTATGTCCAGTGAACGAAGAAGATGAACTGAGCGGAATCCTACTTCCGTATCACTAGTGCTACATAAATACATACATGAATAAGTATCTGCTTACTAAATACGTAGCTGATTTTATGTCATGTCTTAGCTTATTCTATATGTTCTTACCATGTTTTACTGTTTAAAGCCTTAAATTGTGTTTATCTTATATTCTGTTTAATCTGATTAAGTATTTCTGGTATTTCATGTATTATTATACTTACTGTGTAATAATAAGTAACTTTCCAAAAATAGCAGGTTTCCTAAAATAGAAAGTTTCCAAAAATAGAAAGTTACCAAAATTAGAAAGTTTCCAAAAATAGAAAGTTTCCAAAAATAGAAAGTTTCCAAAAATAGAAAGTTTTCAAAAATAGAAAGTTTCCAAAAATAGAGATACTGCTTAAAATAGATAAGTTTCTAAAAATAGAAAGTTTCCATAAATAGATCAGCAGCCTTAATTAAATAAGTTTCCATAAATAGATTAGTTGTCTGAAATAAATAAGTTTCTAAAAATAGAAGGTTTCCATAAATAGATTAGCTGCCTTATTTAATTAAGTTTCTAATAATAGAAAGTTTCCATAATTAGAATTAAGCTGGTTAAATAAGCTAAGTAAAGCCTAAGCGTTTTCATGATTATTTTCTAAGTCATATGATATAATGTATAGTTTATTAATTATTTCATGTAATTAAAATAAACTATAGGTTAAAATATTTAATTAAAGTATAACATGTTTTTGATTAAATAAGGTTAAATACTTAGGTTAAAACATGTATTATTATTTATTAATAATATAACCTAAGTCATGTTAATTAATTAATTATAACCATGGTTTTTAAATAATTAATTAATTATAAGTCTTAAAAATATAAAATACTTAGGTTAGTAATTTTATGATTTTAATAATTAAAATAACCTAAGTCATGTTATTAAATTAATCATGTCATATTATTAATTTAATTTTAACATAAGATCATAAAAATAAAAATAAACTAAACATACACCATGAACCGGATCTTGACTAAGAACCATGAACCGGACATGAAATCGACACCATACCCCGAACCAAATCGGGGTACCCCTTGTCTTGATGCTGCCGTGGGACCCACACCAACCAACCGGGACCATATGGTCTCGGTGGTGGTCGTGTAGCCAAACCGAGACCCTCTCGGGTTCGGTGTAGGCTGCGACCAAAACAAAACACCCCTAAAACATTACTTTTGATTTTATTCAAACCCAAATTCATGTTAGATCTATGATTTAATTAGTTTTTATGAAAAACATAACATGTTCTTAATTAATTAAAAGATTAAATCAAAAGAAAAAGGTTTAAAAGGATTACCGAGTGCGTGGATCTAAGTAACAATGAACAAACACGAACACCAACAAGAATTCCAAGATCAAAGATCAACAAACACCCCTTTGGTGTTGTTTGAGGGTGGCGGCCAAAAGGAGAAAAAGAAGGAGGAGGAGGATTTTAGGTTTTCTGTAAAATTCTTCTTTAAGTTAAATGAGTAGTGTAAATTTCCTTAACCTCCTTTTAGTAAATTTTGATGGGCTTGGCCCATCCTCCTTCCTAATTTCGTGGCATATGGGCCCACATGGGGTAACCCGATCATTTTCCGTGTCTAATTAATAAGTGTGTTCTCGTGTTCGTGTTTGTTCGTGTTTATTTGTGTTCGCGTTTTGTGTGTTCTCGTTAAATAATTACCGTGACCTAATATATTTACTTACGCTCGTAATAAATATATATATATATATATATGTAATTAATAATAGTTCACGATTTAATTACGTTCGTGATTTCATGATTGCATGTTCGTGATTAATTATTGTTTAAATAATTATTGTGTGTTCGTGCGTAATAAATACTTATCGTGTTCTAACACGTACGTAATACGTAAAATCCTAACACGTAAACGTAATCGTACTATAAAAGGAAAGTTTTAATCTAGTACGTACGATCTTAAGGGTACTATTCATGATAAAAGCATGCGGGTTTTACAACTCTTCCCCCCTAAAAAGAATAATTCGTCCCCGAATTATAGGTAACCTAACTGAGAGAGAAACATACCCGAATCAAACTGAGAGGGTATGTAAGATAATTGAACGTGCGGGTTTCCTGGCAGAAGGAACGCGGAACGTGACATGTCTTGAAAGGACATGGAACGTGACGTGACTGAAAGGACATATCTAGTTGATAAGAGAAAAACGAATAAAAGTCCGGATGAACTTGTCCGTTTCCAAGTGGCCTCCCTCTTGGAACGGTTCCTTCAGAAGATCCTGACACTAATGATAAATCTTGGTCCTCCTGACCTTGACTTGAAATACGAAGAAGTTCTTGGTTATCAACTTAAGGTAGATCCCCTAAATCGATCGAGGGAAAAACAATTAACGTATAAGGGCAACTAAAACGTTACGATGCAAGACAATCTGACTTAACTGATAATTAGAAACGATGCGCGAGACATAAAGAAACGTAGTACGTGAAAAATTTTGAACGTGATACGTGAAAAATTTTGAACGTGCTACGTGAAGATATGGCGAGTGTAGTATGAGTAAACATATCGTGATCCATGATACGTGTAACATATCTTGATCATGATATGAGGAACGTGGAATGAACATGACATGTGAAACATATCGTGGTCATAGAATATAATGGCGGTAACACCAAACGCTACAAGGTGAGACGTGGAATATGACGTGAAACGTCTATCTGATGATGGAGAGTTATACTAAACTTGGGTCTGGTCTCTTAAGTTCTTGCAAAACTTCCCAGAATGAAATGAACATAAAATCTTAAGCCCAGATACGATCATGAACGTGAATAGTGTCATGAACGCGAGCGCGAAAGCAAGTCGTGGAATTAGAATGAAGACGTGAAGTAAATAAGGAGCACAATTGTGAATCTTTGTCTGACCCGATAACTGAGGGATTGCCAAGTGATCGGATGAGCCTTGGCTGGAACATGTCTAATCAATCTATCGGTTCTGAAATCCTTGCGGATGTAAGGATTTTGCAGACTTGATCAAACTGTTTGCAATAAACCAGATAGCATCATGCTTCTTCTGAGTTTGCGTTAAACTGGTAACCAAAATCCATGGAGATCTTGTCCCATTTCAATTCACAATTTCAGATGATGAAAACATCCCAGTTTGTTGGTGTCCTATCTTAACCTGTTGGTATGTGAGGTACTTAGATATGAACGTAACTGTATCTTGCTTCATCGAACTTGCTACATAGGAGTTTACGAAACTCTGAGTCTATGAATCCAAACTTCTCTTAGCGTAGGAATTTCTAGAACACCTAATGTAATGTAGGGTTCCCTCCTTTACGCATAAGTTGAGTCATGGTAAGATTAACCATGCAATTCCATGTGATCCAGCGTGTCACTGTAATCAACCAGAACTGATATAGGAAATTTTCAGGGTGGAATTTCTCTTGTCATAGAATTTGCAACATAGTGCACATATGGTCTTCCTGTTCTTCTCTAGGCTTAAAGGAAATCAGGTTATCCTTAATGAAAACACTGATGAATTTACTATGAGTTCATGGAAACTCATTCTTATAATGCCGTTGGAGCATTGATGAGACTAATTCAGAATCATAAATCTAGCATGACCGAGTCGTGTACGAATAGAAGTCATGAACATGTCCTGCTCTTTCACTCATCACTGATGGCAGCATGATCATGAGTTCGATCTTGGAAAAGTGATTAACACTATAAGGTCGATTGGACATGTTGTCTGTACGTAGAGGAGAATAACGGTCATGAATGGTGATTTATTTTAATCTACGGTAGTCGACACATAATCACATGGTACCATTCGTCTCCTTGTAGGTTCTTCTGGAATGTATAGGAAGATTTTGGAATTATCAACTGGCTATGCGTAAAAGGACTTAAGTAGTCGTGTCTTACTGACAGCTAGAAAATTTTAGCGACCATGGCTAACAACGCACATGCTTGTAAGCATAAATAATTGTACAGATTTTCCTGATGGAAAATCAAGCTGAATGTATTCAGGAACCTGAACATTACTGTACATAATTATGAATCGTAGCATGGTGTGCTGTTCATAGTCCATAATTAGGATAAAATTCATCTCGTGTCTGTCCGAGGAAATGCGTTAGCAACTTGGATCTCATCATTAAGCTGAAGGAAAACCTTCGTATACGTGGGAATACGAAAGGCGTCCTTCATGGTCATGAATCAATGATTTATGGTTACAAGAATGAAAGTGACATCGGCAACATGACAGTTCTCACTGATGCGCTGGTAATGGTATTGAAATTCTTGTGGCCTGCTTAATACATGGCACAACCAAATGGGTATACCCTTGGAGGGTACCCTGAATTTCTTAGAAATTTTCCATAGTTGGACGTGAGTCATGTGTCTTGACTCGTTTCTTGGAACTATAAGCATGACATATGTCTTGACTGGTGTCTTGACATGTGTCTTCAGAAAGTATACGTGAGACATGTGTCTTGACTGATGTCTTGACATGTGTCTTCAGAAAGTATACGTGAGACATGTGTCTTGATTGATGTCTTGACATGTGTCTCGAGACGTAATTCGATAGAACTACAATATTAGGTTATTATGCCAGACTTGGCAGATCGGTTGGACTACTGATCCTTTGTATGTCTGATCACGTCCGCGGTCGGAGCCTCGGTTGCGATTTTTAGGATAGTTCTGTCATAGTAGTGGTTACTATCGTCTTGTCTGTCAGTTCCATGACGGTCATTCTCATGACCGTGATTCATGTAACTATTCAGCTGAGTGGCCGGCTGGTACCGGTTTGCACTCATATGGCTAAAATGACAGCCGAATGACGTGTGACATGTAACTAAGAATTAGGGACAATGATTGATGGAAATTGTCTGATGGTGAAGCATCTTCTCGTCCAATTGCTTTGCTCCGACGCCTTTGTCTTCGTCTTGTAGGATCTCCAGGTTGTGAACAACATCCGCATCTCGTAGCGTCTCCGGACGTCAGCAGCATCAACCTTTAGTAACATCTCCAAGTTATGAGCGACATCAGCAACCTTGTAGAATATTAGCAATAGAAAATACGCCTGAGGTGAATCAGAATCGACTAGCGAATACTCGTGAAGTATTGCAAGTGGAATATACATGGATTTAAGGTACGTGTAATACACATGAAATACGGTACGTGGAGTACACGTGGAATGCACATGAAATGGTCGGTATGGGGGCGATCATTTGTCATGATTTAAGGAAAGTATATCGGTTAACGGTTAGGAAAACCATCATGATAACCTGGCAGTATTAGCATAGACATCATTCTGGTTGTAACGGAAACGTTAAAGTGTGGTTACACAAAATTCAACGATGATTTGCCTGACAGCATGATCAATGAAAACCAACCATGACTATCATGAAAGCAGGATTCAATGAAATCTAACAATGTCTTGCAGGACAGCGTAAATAACAAAAGAGGTGTAAGACATAATCATTAATCAACATGAAGACGGAATTATCATGAAGAAACATGAAACCATCTATCATGAAGAAGTGTATAACATAATCAGCATGAAACTGAAGTTAACCATGACAGTATGAAAACATACTTGACATAAAAACATAGTAACTTATGAGGGGACATGAAAAAAAATTTTATGCCAATTTAAATCATGAGAAATATTTTATGCATGAAAAACAGTGCATGAATGCGTAATGTAGTTTATAAAAACCTTTATATGTGTGAGGGGACGCCTATGGGTCGGTCCCAAAACAAAAGACATGGTGAGGGGACGCCTATGGGTCGGTCCCAAAGTTAAAAGTTTTGATAAAAGCACATGCGACTAAATAGGGCCAGTCCTGTACCAACCATTACTTAGTCATAATCCCTACAACAATGATACATGAACATAAATAAATGAAACTCATCCGTCAAAACTTATCAGAAAAAATTTTATGTGACTAATTATGAACTACTGGGGTTCAGTCCACATAGCCACAGTTCACGAGGAACATTATGCATGAAACAATGACACATAACTAAATATGAAAGATGGTTGTCCATCCATATTAGTAAAACAATATCGATGAAAACATCAAGGTTAAAACCTCAAGGTGCTGAAAACATCATGGTTAAAACAACAATGCGCTGAAAACGTCAATACGTAGAATGACAAGCGTTGGCTTAGGAAGCTCCTGGTGACTACCCACTAGTCACAGGTCGAGTTTTAGAGCCTACAGGTCGAAGCCTTGGCTCTGATACCATAATTGTAACACCCCATTTTGATAATGGAATGTCACGCGTAATTATGGCGTGTCATCAAAGCATACAAGGATAAATGTATAAAACATTACATGACCATAGGGATAACCGGAATCAAACATCGGTTCCCAAACATAAGCCCAAAACATAATAAAGCAAAAGAAATGAATGAAAGACTAAACAAGCATAAGTATATGAAGGCAAAAAGGAAAAGAAGTCTCTAGCAGCTTCCATCCTATGCACGTCCTCCAAATGCTCGAGTCTTTCCTAGGGTACCTGCCGTTTTGGGACATGGAAAGGAAAGTAATGGCTGAGCAAAACGCTCAGTGCACAGATATAGACATAGTATAAGTGACTAAAACATAATAGAGACTTAATAGCAGCGGAAATGTATAAGTCCTGGAACACCTAGAACATGTTCATAAAACTGGTTTTATAGTTTGAAAAGCCTTATGTTTATCTTATGAAAACTGTTTAACGTATTTTACCATTAGCCAATATAGGTCATGAAAATCCACCGTGCATGAATACTTGGAGGGGTGACCTCATCATGCAAATTAGAGGGGCTGCCTCTAATTTAATATACTGGTTCTGGGTAGGAGGGATCAGCTCCTTGTGAAGGATGCAAGGCACACACCACATTCACCATGAAATCCTGACTGAAAACATGTAACTAGGATGCACCCATACGCCCCACATGATAAATATAATATAAATGGCCAAAAGCTGAAGGGACGCCACGAGCAATCACTCCAAACGTGGTGAAGTTATAACATCAGTGCCTCTAATGTTATGGTTATGGTACCTTCATAACTAGGTGAAACTGGTCATGCATGTATATGGCTATAGGTATTCTTAATTAAACATAAGCAAATCAAACACGTAACTTATACTACGGGAAAACATTTGGCTGCATACAGGGAATCCTAATAAGGAAAGAATGTCCATACTGAAAGGACGGGAATCCGTACCTTATGTCCAGTGAACGAAGAAGATGAACTGAGCGGAATCCTACTTCCGTATCACTAGTGCTACATAAATACATACATGAATAAGTATCTGCTTACTAAATACGTAGCTGATTTTATGTCATGTCTTAGCTTATTCTATATGTTCTTACCATGTTTTACTGTTTAAAGCCTTAAACTGTGTTTATCTTATATTCTGTTTAATCTGATTAAGTATTTCTGGTATTTCATGTATTATTATACTTACTGTGTAATAATAAGTAACTTTCCAAAAATAGCAGGTTTCCTAAAATAGAAAATTTTCAAAAATAGAAAGTTTCCAAAAATAGAAAGTTACCAAAAATAGAAAGTTTCCAAAAATAGAAAGTTTCCAAAAATAGAAAGTTTCCAAAAATAGAATTACTGCTTAAAATAGATAAGTTTCTAAAAATAGAAAGTTTCCATAAATAGATCAGCTGCCTTAATTAAATAAGTTTCCATAAATAGATTAGTTGTCTGAATTAAATAAGTTTCTAAAAATAGAAGGTTTCCATAAATAGATTAGCTGCCTTATTTAATTAAGTTTCTAAAAATAGAAAGTTTCCATAATTAGAATTAAGCTGGTTAAATAAGCTAAGTAAAGCCTAAGCGTTTTCATGATTATTTTCTAAGTCATATGATATAATGTATAGTTTATTAATTATTTCATGTAATTAAAATAAACTATAGGTTAAAATATTTAATTAAAGTATAACATGTTTTTGATTAAATAAGGTTAAATACTTAGGTTAAAACATGTATTATTATTTATTAATAATATAACCTAAGTCATGTTAATTAATTAATTATAACCATGGTTTTTAAATAATTAATTAATTATAAGTCTTAAAAATATAAAATACTTAGGTTAGTAATTTCATGATTTTAATAATTAAAATAACCTAAGTCATGTTATTAAATTAATCATGTCATATTATTAATTTAATTTTAACATAAGATCATAAAAATAAAAATAAACTAAACATACACCATGAACCGGATCTTGACTAAGAACCATGAACCGGACATGAAATCGACACCATACCCCGAACCAAATCGGGATACCCCTTGTCTTGATGATGGCGTGGGACCCACACCAACCAACCGGGACCATATGGTCTCGGTGGTGGTCGTGTAGCCAAACCGAGACCCTCTCGGGTTCGGTGTAGGCTGCGGCCAAAACAAAACACCCCTAAAACATTACTTTTGATTTTATTCAAACCCAAATTCATGTTAGATCTATGATTTAATTAGGTTTTATAAAAAACATAACATGTTCTTAATTAATTAAAAGATTAAATCAAAAGAAAAAGGTTTAAAAGGATTACCGAGTGCGTGGATCTAAGTAACAATGAACAAACACGAACACCAACAAGAATTCCAAGATCAAAGATCAACAAACACCCCTTTGGTGTTGTTTGAGGGTGGCGGCCAAAAGGAGAAAAAGAAGGAGGAGGAGGATTTTAGGTTTTCTGTAAAATTCTTTTGTAAAGTTAAATGAGTAGTGTAAATTTCCTTAACCTCCTTTTAGTAAATTTTGATGGGCTTGACCCATCCTCCTTCCTAATTTCGTGGCATATGGGCCCACATGGGGTAACCCGATCATTTTCCGTGTCTAATTAATAAGTGTGTTCTTGTGTTCGTGTTTGTTCGTGTTTATTTGTGTTCGCGTTTTGTGTGTTCTCGTTAAATAATTACCGTGACCTAATATATTTATTTACGCTCGTAATAAATATATATATATATGTAATTAATAATAGTTCATGATTTAATTACGTTCGTGATTTCATGATCGCATGTTCGTGATTAATTATAGTTTAAATAATTATTGCGTGTTCGTGCGTAATAAATACTTATCGTGTTCTAACACGTACGTAATACGTAAAATCCTAACACGTAAACGTAATCGTACTATTAAAGGAAAGTTTTAATCTAGTACGTACGATCTTAAGGGTACTATTCATGATAAAAGCATGCGGGTTTTACACTCTGAGTCTTGGAGATGTCGTTTATCGGGTCAATTAATCGGCTCATATTTAAAAGTTAAATCTGATAGAAAATTCAGAACATGAGTTTTAATTGTTTCTAAGAAGTTTTGAGTTCATTTGAGATCGTAAAATTTTAACGAATATTATTTTACAACTAACTAATACTAGTTGCATGTGAAAATGATTAAAAATAGAAACATTACAGGATTAGCAATTACCAGATTAATGGTGTAATTTAAAAACGAATAACATACTTTCTTAAAAGCATGTTGTGTCGAGTATCTTACAAAGAATACACATGTGGATTGTTTTATTCTTTTCATATATATGACTCATTTGTCATTCGATGTTATTTTATTTTCGTTTTCTTCTAACCTTCCACTGATTTGAGTTGAGTTTTGAAGTTTTTCCTTCACATTCTTCGTTGACATTCTTATCGCGTATCTCATGACGTTTTCGTCTAAACCTTATAACCCTTTGAAAACTTAACAACTTGTAACCATTTCATTGGATGTTTTATGAGCTACTATTTGCCACTTTTGCAAAACTTTGACTACTTTATACGTTATCATAATGTCATATTATAAATAAATCTGATATTGTTTTACGATTATTTTCACCAATTATTTTTACTTTGGTCTTATAAAATACTTTTCGTAAGATTCAAAGTTGCTTATTAAGTATCTCACAAATTACTTGTATCCTATAAATTTATAAACTATTTTTAAATTCCATTTTACAAATGGCATGGTTTATATAAAGATACCAAAGTAATACTTTTCGACGAAACGGAGCACTGCATTGCTAGCCCTAAATTATACATGGCCAGATCACCTATGTCTAATTTAGAAGGAGCCATGCTAGGCTGAATAGTAGTCACCTTAAAAATATTGATAATAATCAACTTTTTACTTGTATTTATGATAAAGATAAATAAAATGAAATAAAAAGAAAAGAAGTTTTGAAAACCTTTATATTTTATGCAAGTAGCACAATTTCTATGCATCCGCATACGTTTTCTTACCTTTTCTTGAACGAATTACGCGCTTACGAATACGTTTTTACTCGATGATCGCTTTTTCACTTGTTACTTCATTTTGTCTTATAACTGATTTTTTTTACCGTTCGTTTTATTACTGACTGTTGATAAAAGACTTGAAAGTCTCGATATTTTATCCTTCCTTTTTGTCCAATGTTCTTTATGCGATTTTATAGATCTTTGGAATGTCTCCGCACGTGAATAATGAATTATCACTAGAGTGATTTCCGTATATCCGGGATGACGTCAGTCACTCTCGTTTGTCTCGAAATCCACTCTTGTGAACCGTGCTTTGACTTCTCTCTTTAAACACTAACATCGTTCATTTGATTTGTTTTAATTACAAGTGATTATTAGGAATTTTCTTTGATTAAAATTTTTGTATGGATCTTATTTCCGATCGTGTAACGACCACCGCTAAGTTAACGAGCTGATAATAGTGAACCACCGACCGCACTAACAAAATTGACAACTTGTTTAATCTTACTATTTCTTATCGTCTTACCATCAACGCCTTTATTTTATTATTCTCTTTAAGAATTCATACGACATTTGCTTCGTTCTCGTTTGTACCATTGATTTCGTATTAATTGTTGACTATTATTTTCATTCGTATTCGTTTGTTATCTTGTCACATTTCGAAACCCGAATATATCCCATGTTATTTTGAAATAATAAACACCTGTATATATTTCTACAAAGTATTATAAATTTTTTATCGAACTTTTATATATTTTCCAATGATTTTCAATTATCGAAATAACCATTACAAGTAAAAGGTCAAATTTATACATCATATTTTGTATAACTAAAACTAATGTTTAAAAATAAAATTATGTTCTACCTTTTGAACTAATTGACTTATCATACTTTACTTTTAATGTAATGAAATTACCGGTTTAATTTATATTCCTAATAATGATTTAATTTGGAAATTATATCTTCTAATTGTAACCAACAATATGAGTTTAATTTATAAAATTCATGTCATTCTTTCAAAGTTTCTTAAGACGACCAAATAAATTTTGAAACTATTTTACTTCTATTTTTGATGTATCATCTTTATCAAGAAAGTACCTCAACTGAGTTTTAAGATAATACCAAATCCGGGACGGATAATTGTGACAAATGTTATTTTAATGATAATGTATAATTTATTCTTCGCTCTCATTTTTCTAGTATTGTGATTTATTATGTTTTACGGTTACGTGAGTCGAGATCCCTCGTCAATCGTCAACCTTAAATCATTTTACCACATCTTGTTCGTTTATGCGTTTATTGAAGTCATTTTTATCTCGTTCTGTTCCTCGTATTGAAGATTACTATTTTATTCTGAGTTTAAAATGAATCTCGGGAAGCAGTGTATAAGAAGAAACGATAAGTGTCACCAGGATTTATGTGTGTACTTGTGGAATGATTGAGGACCGAATCTCTTAATGAATGGAGTTAATAAATTCGTTACGACCTCGAGGAGTATGTTGAAGCCGACACCGTAAGTGGAAAGACTCTGGAGATCAAGTGGTTATTATCAAGGGTTCGTTCAAGGTTTTCTCGATGATTAACGATGGAAATCTATACTTGATGTTATTGTTCGACCTTTTATTTTTATGTACTTATGTGGTATGTGATCTAGTCAAATGATCGTAAGTTGTGAGAACTTGAGACGGCATCATCCGATGACGTCCGATCATGTAGAACACATATTATGTAATATCTTTATGACTTTCAACGACGATGTTTATTTAGACTTTAATGCGCGTTGGCGAAAGTGAGGCGAGTTGAGCGCCGGGACGTCGCTCCCTTAAGGTGGTGAGGATGTAAAACCCGTAAAAATAAGATCATAATTTAATTCTATTTTCAATTATTTTGAAGTATTTTATAACGTTAAATATTATTATGTTTAACGGTTTAAGTTGAAACCGATATTAATATTATATTTTAATATTTTGACGAGCAACGAGGACTACTACTGATCGCGATACCGACGGATGCCAAAAATTTTATATTTTATTATCGATAGTTTCGATATTTAATACTTTCGACGATATCGTTTCAATTACGTATCGAGTCGTTATATTATTATTTTTCGTGTGCGATTAAACTTTTAAAAAGTACAATCTAACATTTTTAGGTAGTGAAATATTTTCTCGTACAATATTTTGAAACTTATTTTTGTGTTGGTTGACGAACTCACAATTTACGGATTTAAATTTGGGCTTACGTGCATAATTTAGCGTCCCTTACGACTAAACCGGAAACCTTAGGATTACGTATTTACGTTTTTGAACTCCGTTTTTGATGAGACAATTTTTATTGGATTCGTTTTGTGTCGTTGATTCATAATTTATAAAAACGTTTTTCGTAAAACGACCCGAGGGCACGTAAATCGAGAAAACTAGAATCGAGGAATACCCGTAAACTAGTGAGGTGGGACAAAATACATTATCCCACCCCACTAGCTAACATGGGATGGCACACATGACACCACATCTAAGGATGTGGCATCATGTTAACTAACTAGCTACAAGTGTAAGCATTAGCTTAACACTTAAGCTTACTCCTTCCACTCAAACCAACAAAACCATAAACTAACTCATTTCCACTATTTACTTACATGCAAACCAACACAAAACTCTC
Organism: Glebionis coronaria; assembly: GCA_025667525.1. NCBI lineage: Eukaryota > Viridiplantae > Streptophyta > Magnoliopsida > Asterales > Asteraceae > Glebionis > Glebionis coronaria. Next base: position 699,391 of record JANFOE010000322.1, on the reverse strand, counting down.
TCAAAAACCACCCCTTTTGCCGTCCATATTGAAGCTACAAACACCCTTTTTGATCTTTTCTAGCCATGAAATACATGTTAACTAGCTCTATCATGGAGTTATCTTGAAACCTTGATCATTTGGTGGCCATATTAACAACATTGGAGGTGATTTGCTTGTGTCATAGGGCTAATTTCTCAACTATTGTTCTTGGTGTTTGATGATCTTGGAGTTACTTTTGGTGTTCATCAAGTTCTTGTCTTCCAAAAACAAGAAATACACTTGGTTGGTAAAGAAGATCATCCTCTCCATTTTCTCTTGTTATTTTTGTAAAAAACAAATGTATTTTCTTTATTATTGTATATGTATATGATGTATATATGATGATAAAAATGTTGTGTGGGGATCAAGTGTTGATAAATATGCTTAAAAAGGTTAATAACCATGAGAAATAAGGCTAAAATCCTGATTATTTAGTTAGCTGTATAAAAACAGTATATAACTAAAACTTGAACTGATAAAATTGCATGGTATGATCCATTTACAGTAAGTACAAGATGTTATACACATGTGAGAGTTGGCCATGCAATGGAATCAATATAATGAGTGAGATATGATCAAAACAAGTTAGGTGTTCTAATCTGAATAAGCAGTTTTGTAGGGACTATTAAGGCAAGATAAACTTAAAATGAGCAGTAGCTATAACTAAGTTAAATGTAGAACATAATATGAAGATCATGCCACCCAAAAATGAGCTTCTAATTCATTATAGAACTCTAGATATGATAAAAATGGTGAACATGAAGATAAAAATCAGATTTTTAGAATTAATGTTTATTATTATTATATAAGCACTCAAATTTTATTGTATAAAATGTAAAATAAAAACCCACTAACTTATGAAACTTATATGTAAAAGGTTAATTAAATGGATAAATTATATAAATGGTAGTGGAATAATACTTATAAGTAATAAAAACTATAAACTTGATTTTTACGACTTTTTCGGCTATTACCGTAAAATTAACGTTTTTTCGCCAAATAAAACTTAGACGATCAAACCCGTCTAATGTAAAGTTTTTAAAAGTCATATACTGATATATAAGTAACTAATACAAGTAAAAACCGATAAAACCCGAACTATAGGACATACGGACATTACGAGCTAACTAAGCATATTGGACTAATAATTGGACTAAATAAGTTAAACACTTATAAAAAGAACTTATTGGGCTTAACCCATTTGGGCCCAACATGGAAAGTATAGATACTGATAATATAGGTATAAAATGGATTAAAACAAGTTAAAGAACTTATACTAAGCATATTGGACTCAAAATAGGTAAATAGGTAAAACTAGTAAACTAGTAAAAAGTTACCAATACGTAAACACTAAAATGAGTAAACAAAGATATATAAACCCACTTGATCATCATCATATGTACAAAATCATCATATGTATATTGTTATTTTGATAAAAGTCATTAGACAAGAGTCTAAGACCGATTATTATTTATATAGGTTTCTGTGACCGAAGCACGCCCGTAGCCGATAATCCGCCTTTCATTATCAACGTGAGTCTATAGCCTCGCTTTATACTAGTTATCGCGAGGGGGAATACATGTTTTTATAAACTTAGAACACAAGATTTTTTTGGTATGCTTTGTCTCTCTATGAATGGACCCGTGGTTGCCTTTAAATTGCATTAAGTGATTGCCTTTGTTAAAACCTCAATTATGGACCGTTAATTAACCTTTGATGGGTTAACCGCTAGTACAATTAATAGATCTATGGGGGGAAGCCGCCCCGGTTCAGTTTTTGTGGACTTGTCATAGAAGCTTAGGCCCGACCTCCACACTGTTTGAACATATTGTATTGAGAAGTCAGGTATACGGCAATGTACCAATAATCTGGAGGTAACCGACAATTAATAAATCTCTCGTCTTATTAGACTGATATGGGAGTGTCTAAGGGCTCGGTTCCATGAGCTTATTGCAATTTATGCTATATACAATTATCATTGTTGATGCAAATTATTATTTGATGCTTATAAGCATACCACAAACTTATAATCTTTTCTTGTGTTCAAATTGATTACATAAACCTATAGATTCACTCGGCATTTTTGCTGATTGTTTTACTCACATGTATTTCAGGTAATCAAGAAGTGGAAGCTTGGAGGTCACGGGGAATGAAGTTGTGCACTACTTTTGTTGTTCAAACTCTTTGATTTATTTATCGTTCCATTTTCAAAACAAACCAATATGTTGTTTTAACTTATCTTTTGGTAACGATTACTTGGGACTACGCTACTCTGACAAATGTTTCAGGAACGATAAATCTAAAACGTCTCTTTTCGAGTCGTTCTTTATAAATTATGTGTTGCTGTATCATTGTTTAGCACCCAAAGATGTATTCCGATGCGTGTAAATTTGGGGGTGTTAAAGCAACAAGCTGCGCCACAAGCCTTTTTGGATTGCAAAGCTAATTTTATAAGAAAAATGACATTTGTGGATTTATGTGTCATAACGTTATTATTCATAACCTGCTGAGCTCTCTTTAGAAGCTTCAATTCCTCATATGCAAAGAACCGAAGATATCGAATGCAAAAGGAATAAACAAGTGTTTATTTTCAATGCATGTTTTGTGTTTTGTCACTTTACATTAGGAGGCGTTTAAAGCTACTTGACCCGTCATAAACCCCGACATAATTAAATAAGTTTTTGGTATATGTTATATATTTTGTTAATGTAATGATGTTTGAAAACGTTACTTGCATTTTTTGGTCTCGCTTTGTTTTGATTACGACAATATATAAACCAAGCATTTACAAAAACAACAAAAATCGAATTCTTGAGTTCAAGTATTTTCCATATCATTCATAATCACTTATGGTATGAATAAAGAAGTTCATAACATAACCAAGTGATCAAGGATTTATAATTTTATTAAAACTCACTTTATTTATAAGTGACAAAAGTTTTTAAATAAACTTTAATTTTGAGAAAATATTTTATTAAAAAGAAAATAGAAATTTGAAAATAGGATATTTCTTTTGGATAAAGCATATTCCATTTGGATATAAATTTCACCAGATGGAGTTTCTCCACTACAGGACAAAAAGGAGCGGACTCTAGAGCCCGCGGATCATTATAAGTCCTCACAGATCCTTATCGATAAGGAACCACAAACCTATTTAATGAACCGCGACCAGATAGATCCGTTGGACCTTTTTTCTATAAATAGTGGACCATTTCCAAATTTCTTTTTCACCTCTTTTACACACATATTACCATATTCAAAACCTCTTATTTAATCACACAAATCCTTGGTTATTTTGTTGATTATACTTGTTTAAGAAGTGAATTTTTCTCCTCCCACCTCATCCTCTCTAGTGCAAAGAGAAGAGCACTTTTATCCTTGAAGTGTTGTGTCAAGTTCAAGGATCTACTCAAGATCCAAACTTTGTTTCATTCTTGTGTCATTGTGAAGATCCAAATTGTTATGTAAATTTGGATGTTGTGTATGTAGTGTGGTTAATACTTAGGCCTTAAAGTATATTGGTGTAGATTGGTCCTAGCTAAGATTAGGTCTCGACTTTTAGCTTTGAGTCAGAAATTGGTTAAGCAACGTGTAAGGTTTCTCCACCTCAAGGATCTTGTTGATTAGTGAACTCGCGAGCAACGAGTACTCGAGGAGTGAGTAGGAACGAATAGTGAGCTTCGTTGTTGAACGACTATAAATCATTGGTGTTCGGTTTGATCTTTCCTTTCTTTATCTCTTTCCATTCTTTATTCCTAATTTCAGATACTTTGTGATTATTAGTTTGTACACTATCACTTGTTCATATTGTACATAAGAAGGTTTCACATAAACCACTCGAATCTAGCTTTTTGAAAAGGATTTTTGAAAACCGATCTATGGATCATTTTAACTAGTGAAACTATTCAACCCCCCCCCCCCCCCCCTCTTCTAGTTTCTACAATTGGTACAAAGCCTAGGTCATTCAAGTTTTTGAATTATATTGTATTTTAATTCTTGGATCAATCTATGGACTCCAACAAGTACCTATAAGGGCAATCTATGCAAAGACCACCACTTTTTAAAACCGATAGTTTTATTTATTTGAAAAATTAATGCGAGACTTATGTGAAATCAAAAGGTTTAGATTTTTGGCATGTTATTACCAATGGTGACTTGTTACCTTTATAATATAGTAAAGTTTCTAAAAAAATAAATAGTCACTTTTGAAAATTCAAATGATGACACTAAAAAGAATCTTACTAAAAATAATACGGTTAAAATGGTTATTTATAATGTTTTGCCTAAGAAAGAGTATGAAAGAATTTTCATGTGTAAAACCGCCAAAGAAATTTGGGAAACTGTTTTGATAACCCACCAAGGTAATAGTCAAGTCAAAGAAAGCAAAATCGATCTTCTTGTTCAACAATATGAACAATTTGTCATCTTAGAAAATGAAACTATTGATAGTGAATTTGCTAGATTTACTACTATTATAACTAGTCTAAAAGAACTTGATGAAGGTTTTTCTAGCAAGAACCGTATTAGGAAGTTTCTTTGTGCATTACATCCGAAGTGGAGAGCTAAGTTCATGGCGATTGAAGAATCAAAGGATCTCACCACATTGTCACTCGATGAACTTGTTGGAAATTTGAAAGTTCATGAGATGATAATCTTGAAGGACTCGGAGATAGTCAAGAGCAAGAGTGAAAGAAAGTCTAGCATTAAAGTCCAAAATATGCATAGTGATCATGAATCATCTTCCTCCGATAGTGAAGATGAAGAATATGCTATAGCGGTTAGAGACTTCAAGAAGTTCTTCAAGAAGAGAGGACAATACGTGAGACAACCAAGCAACGACAAGAAGTCATTATCGAATAACCGATTTGTCAAGAATGACAAAAGTGAAAGAAAATGATTTGGATGCGGTGATCCGAAGCATCTTATTAGTGAATGTCCCAATACACCTTGTGACAAGAACCATGCGGCGTTCGTTTGAGGATCATGGAGTGATAGTGGTGAAGAATGCGATGATAATGCTAAGGATGAGAAGTGTCGCATGGCTCATTCTTCAAAGGAGATATGCTTGGGAATTGATATAGAGGCCAACGAGTGGATTAAGGATAGTGGTTGTTCTAAACACATGACGGGAAATCGAACTCTATTATCTACTTACAAAGCATACAATGGAGGTAGCGTCACTTTTGCTAGTAAACTATGTGGTAACATCATTGGCAAAGGTACGGTTTCTCTTGAATCCATGAACATTGAAAATGTGGAGCATGTAGATAACTTAGGTTTTAATGTACTAAGTTTAGGTCAAATTATGACAATAAGTGTAAGGTCATCTTTTCCGAACATGATAGTGAAATTGTAAAAGATGGAAAGGTCATTGGAAAAGGTGTTAGAAAACATTGACTTTATGTCATGAAGGTTAGTAGGAAGTCTAAAGACAACATATGTCTTGCGACTTTAGATGAGAGTTCTACTCTTTGGCATATGAGACTAGGTCACGTGAATATGCGTTTGACTTAATCTTTGGTCTCTAAGGAGTTGGTAAGACATGTCATCAAGATAAAGTTTGACAGTCACTTTTGTAATGCTTGCAAAATTGGGAATCAAAATCACTCTAGTCACACAACCAAGAATTTAGTTTTGACATTTCAGTGCCTAGAGCTCCTACATATGGATCTCTTTGGACCTCTTGTCATATGGATTTATGGAGGTAACCTTTATACCCTAGTAATAACTGATGACTATTCTTCATTGACTCGGACTGATTTTTGGCTAATAAGAATAAAGCTTTCGATCATTTCGAAATCTTTAGTCGGAAAATCCAAAATCAACTAGCATGTCCAATTGTGTCTATTAGGACATCTCGTGGTAGGGAATTTGATAATGAAGTGCACTTTGGCACCTTTTGTGAAGCTCATGGCATTACCCATAACTTCTCGGCTCTTCTCACTCCACAATCAAACGGGGTAGTCGAAAGGAAGAATAGGACACTCCAATAGATGAGTAGGACCATGTTGAACAAGCAATCTTTGCCTCAAAAGTTTTGGTGCAATGTCGTGGATACATCGACCTATATTCTCGACCGAATTCTTATTCGACCTTTTCTAGGAAAAATCCCTTATGAGATTCTTAAAGGTAAAAACCCTCATTAGAATACTTTAAGGTGTTTGGAAGCAAGTGCTTCATTCTCAACACCAAAGATTACCTTACTAAGTTCGAACCAAATTCAAACGAAGGTATCTTCTTAGGTTATTCTCAATCTAGTAAATCCTATATAGTCCTTAATAGAACCTCAGGCGTAATCAAAGAATCACTCAAAGTGACATTCGATGAAACTCATCCTTCATCTAAGACAACACCTTTGGTAGATGATGACTTGGATGATTTAGACATAGTTAAAGCCAAAGAGGTTAGAAAAATAGGAGATGAAGACCTTAATGTTGGAAATGGAGTAAACCTTATGGAATCTAAGGATTGTATCGTAGATAATGTCATATGGAACCTTAATAAAAGGACCTTTGGATCTCAAGCCCAAAATCAAAGTAACTTCTTTTGTTTCGTCTCTTTGATCTAACCTAAGAGTGTTAAAGAAGCTTTGATGGACGAGAGTTGGGTTATCGCTATGCAATAAGAACTAAATGAATTCATTGTTAATGACGTTCGGGAACTTGTTCCTTCACCTAGAAATATCACCATTATAGGAACCAAATGGTTTTATAGAAACAATCTAGATGAGAATGGTGTAGTGTCTCGTAAGGATAGACTTTTAGCTCAAGGTTATAATCAACAAGAAGGAATGGATATGACGAGACGTATGCACCAGTAGCTAGGTTAGATTCCATTAGGATCCTTTTAGCTTATGCTTGTGCATTAGACTTTAACCTTCAACAAATGGATGTAAAGAGTGCATTTCTTAACGGTTTAATCAATGAGGAGGTATATGTTGTTGGGAATAAATTAAGGCCAGATCACTTGAACGCTGACAAGAACAACTCAAGCGTTGACAAGAGCAAAGTGAGCGCTGATGGCATAAGCGTTGACAAGTTAAAGTCAAGCGTTGACAGATTGAAGACAAGCACTGATGGAAGTTGTGAGCTACACGTTTATTATATTCTAGAATACTTCTAGTAAAGATAAGCTCGACATTGTATTTTCTATAATTATCTTTACCTAGAATAGTTGATTCGTAGCTTATTGTACAAGACTTCTTAATCTATAAAAGAAGGTCTTCTAGGTTAATGTTTAATATAAGTTTTCATAAGTTTTCGTTTGTTAAACTCTTTCATTGTAATCAAGTACGATCATTCTAATACAAGTGAAAGTTTGTTTAACATCTTTGTGTTTTAGATCAAGTGTTAATTCCGCATAACACTTTGTTACTTTATTCATAAGCAAAGGTTTCTCTACGTGTAGTACTTGATCTAATCTCGTATACACAAAGCTTAATCGATCTAAGTTTGGGATCAACAAGTGGTATCAGAGCTTGTTGAGAAACTTTTGATCTTTAAGTAACGCAAGAACCCTAAAACACCAAAAACCCTAAAAACCCTAAAATTCTCAAAACCCTAAAAACACCATGTCTGGCACAGATCAACCTGCTTCTTTGCTACAAAACAACTCCTCAAATCCTAGTATCAAAATTCCCATATTTGATGCCAGGAACTTTGAGCTTTGGAAGTCAAATTTTGAGCAATATATAGCTATTCATGACTACACTCTTTGGGAGATTATCGAATATGGGAACACATTCGACAAAGCAGCAAAGATTGCTGCTGCAATTGCCACAAGGACAGCTGTTCCTAATTGTCCTGAAGCTGATAAGGTGGAAAAGCCTGGAGATGGGAGAGCTGTAGCTGTTGAAGATATAGCCAAGAAGAGGGTGGACATGAAAATCTTGAACATCTTGAAACATGCCCTAGGTCATGAGAATCAGCACAAGTACAAACGCTTTGAGTCTGCAAAAGAGCTTTGGGAAGCTCTTGAAGTAGCACATGGTGGCAATGCTGACACAAAAGAAGAAAAGAAGAAGCAACTCTTGCATGAGTATGCTGTCTTTAAAGCTCAACCCAATGAAAATCTCAGCAGTGTGAGAAGTAGACTTCTTGACATCACAAGTCAACTTTCCTTCATGGGAACACAGATTGATGACCCTGAATTGAATGCTACTTTTCTCAAAAGCCTTGGTGATGTATGGAAGATTGAAACAAGATCCATTCTTGTCAATAATACCCACAAGACCTCCAGGTTTGATGACATCTTCAACAAACTAAGACTGTTGGAGAATGAATGGCAATTGGATAGTGATAATAAATCTTCCAGCAGCAACATGGCCTTCTTCTCACAAAGTGAAGGCCAATTTGATTCCATGAACTTCTATGGACATCCAGCCACTGGATCTCAATGTGTCAACGCTGGATCTCAGCCTGTCAGCGCTGGATCATATCCTGTCAACGCTTTGTACTCAAGCGCTGACACATACAATCATGGCGCTGATAGAATTAAACCTGCTGGTTTTGATCTAGATACTGTGTGTGCATTCATTGCTTCTTTGCCCAGTGATTCAAGGATTACATATGAAGATCTTGAGCAGATAAGTGATGAACAATTGGAAGAGATGGATATCAAGTGGACTATGGCTCTTGTAAGTTTAAGAGCAAACAGGTTCAATAAAAGGTTCAAGAAGAAGATGACCTTTAATGCTAAGGATGTTGCTGGATTTGACAAGTCAAAGGTTGAGTGCTACAACTGTCATAGGATGGGGCACTTTATGAGGGAATGTAGATCTCCAAGAAGATCTGATGCTGGGAAGCCTTCAAGCCAAATGATTAAGAGCCCAGATCCCAAGGCCATGGTTGCTGTTCAACAAATTGATGGCGTTGGAGAATGGGACTGGAGCTGGATGGCTAAGAATGAGGAAGAGGATAGAGCTTTGGTTGCTGAAGTTAAAGAAGAGCATGTTGAATATGCTCTCATGGCACACTCCTCCTCTTCATCAGATAATGAGGTATATGATGATGCTTTCTGTTCTAAGGGTTGTCGTTTAAATACTGAAAAACTAAATCAAGAGATAGTAAAATTATTAGATGAGGCAAGTACTGAAAGATGCAAAGTATCTAATTATCAAATTGCTCTTACCCAAACAGAAAAGACAGTAGCTGAGTATAAGAAAATGGAGTTTGATTTAAAGGATCAAATAAATATCTTAAAACATGAGTTACATCAGAGTAAAGATGTTCAAGATATAGTAAATAGGGTTAATCTTGATTTGATAGCTCAATTAGAGGAGGCTAACAAAAATAAAGATAATGTGAGTCTTAAAATCCAGAGATTTGATAAGGCCACACAATCCCTAGGAGAGTGTGTTAGTAAACAAAGAGACTCTAAGGATATGAGTGGGATTGGGATGAATAATTATACTGGTGTTCCACCACCAGCTGGGGATTTCTATGGTGTCCAATCAAAGGACTTATCTTGGACTGGCTTGCCAGAATGCCAAGAGGAGGAATTCATTCCTCCACCTAGAGTGACTTCCCCAGTTGAGGAATACAAGCAAAAACTGACTGACCTAGATGAGTGGAAGAAAGCTAACCACACCTTGTTTGTTAAGGGAGGGTTGTTGTGTGAAAGTCCAAATGAGCCCACACCAAACATGATACCAATTGTGGTTCCCATTGATCCTAAACCTATTAAGATCACACACCCTACCACTGGCAAAGCTGTTGACCTTGGCCCACAAACTGTTAGAAAACCTAGTGTTAAGTATGCAGAGATGTATAGCAATACTAGGTCACCAAAAAGCCAAGTTAGTAATCATGGAACAGGCTTCTTTGCTTCTAGACCTAAGACTATGTCTAGAAAAGCTTGTTACACATGTGGTAGCTTCTCACATTTGGCATACAAATGTGTCAACGCTTCCAATATCAACGCTGATGGGAACCATTTCAGCGCTGACAAAAGTCAACATAGGTCAAACACTGTCAGACCCAATACCTTTGTGAACAAAAGTTCACAAGTTGTTAGACCAGCCCCATTCTTCTCTAGAGGGTCTAACACACAAGGCCTAAGACCTTTTCAAAAGTCAAACACTTGGTCCAATAGGCAATGGGTTCCTGTAGCAAACCCTAGGTACAACGCTGATAAAGGCAATCGGGGCGCTGACAAGAGCAATTTCAGCGCTGATAGACACACTGCCAAACCTAGGTATTTGCAACCACAGGGAAATAGGTCTAAAGCTTCTACTAGCTTAACATGGAGACCAAAACAAGACCAAAACCCTAATTCTACTGGTATTTCTATGACATGCAACAGGTTTCATTATATTTCAAAGGCATTGTCAACACCAATTGGGGTTAACTGGGAATTTCATTCAAACAGGGATGAAAATGGGGTTGTTATGAGAACCAAGTCTGTTCTTGTTGAACAACCAAATGAATCCAAGTCTTTCAAGGCTTGGGTTCCCAAAGAAAACTAATGTGTTTTCTTTATGTGCAGGGCATTCAGAAGAAGATCAATGATTATGGATACTGGGATAGTGGATGCTCAAGGCACATGACAGGAAAGGAAGACTATCTGACAAACTTCACTCCTATTCAAGATGGTGACAAGGTATACTTTGGAGGGGGCTACGGCACCATCACTGGAAAAGGAACCCTTGTCACCAACAATCTACGGTTTGAGAATGTCTTCTTGGTTAAAGAACTGGATTATAATTTGTTTAGTGTATCACAAGTGTGTGATAACAAAAATAAGGTTCTTTTCACAGATACTGAGTGCTTGGTGTTAAGCAAAGATTATAAGCTTCCTGAGGAAAAATACATAGATTTTAGAACACCAAGGCATAAAGACATATATAATGTGAATCTTAATGGAATTAAGATAAATAATAAAATGTCATGTCTATATGCTAAAGCCTCAGTAGATGAAAGTAATCTTTGGCACAGGAGATTAGGGCACATAAACTTTAAGAATATCAATAGACTTGTGAGGCTTGGTTTAGTTGATGGTTTGCCTGAAAAGGCTTTCCACAATGACCACACTTGTGTTGCATGTCTTAAGGGCAAGCAGCACAAGGTCTCATTCAGGTCTAAACAGGTGCACTCTATTTCTAAACCACTTCACTTATTGCATATGGACCTCTTTGGTCCAACTAATATAGAAAGTTTGAAGGGTAAATCATATTGTTTTGTTATCACTGATGATTATTCCAGGTTTACATGGACTTTCTTTTTAGCCAAGAAAAGTGAAACTGCCCAAAGTTTGATTAATTTCATTACCCAAATTGAAAAGAAGAATGGTAATGAGGTCAAAATTATTAGAAGTGACAATGGGGGGGAGTTTAGAAATCAGTTGTTAGATGATTTTTGTGCCAAGAAAGGGATTACTAGGCAGTTTAGCATAGCTAGAACCCCACAGCAAAATGGGGTTGCTGAAAGGAAGAATAGAACCCTTATTGAAGCAGCCAGAACCATGTTGGCTGATGCCCACTTTCCTATAGCCTTTTGGGCTGAAGCTGTTACCACAGCTTGTTATGTTCAAAATAGGGCATTGGTCAACAAGATACATAATAAGACACCTTATGAATTACTTTGGGGAAGGAAGCCCAATATTGGCTTTCTCAAGCCTTTTGGATGTCATGTAGTTGTTCTAGAAACTAGTGAGGCCCTAGGTAAATTTGATTCTAAAGGTGATGAAGGCTACTTCATGGGTTATTCAGTGCAGAGCAAAGGATATAGGGTTTACATTAAAAAGGAAAAACGTATACTTGAAAAGGTACATGTTAGGTTTTTAGAAAGTAAACCTAGTGATCCTGAAAGTGGTCCAAATTGGTTGTTTGACTTAGAACCTTTATCTAGAGCTTTAAATTATATGCCTGTTACTGATCCAGACATTGTGAAGGTAACTTCAAGTGTTTTGGAAAAGAGAATTGGTAATGTTTCAGGTATACAGGTTGCTAAGGAGGATGGACCACCAGCAGTTAAATCATCTCCCACACAAGAATATGTTACACTTCCTATATGGACAGATGAGTATTATGCTGCTGTTGCTGCTGCTAGAAAAGATAATGGTGGTTTTCAAATACCACCAAATACAAACATGCATACTTCTTCAAGCGCTGACAAAGGGAAATCAAGCGCTGACAAGAGCAATTCAGACGCTGATGGATCAGACGCTGACAACAATAGTTCAAGCACTGTTAGCCCAAACGCTGACAAGCAAGGTTCAGAGTTTGATGACACCTTTGCACATCTTTTCTCTTCCTATTTTGAACAAGGTGGACCTTCCAATGTCCATGAAGAGATTCATGTTGATCAAACAGAGTCTGATGAAGAAGATATTGGCAACATGGAGCGTGAAATTGAGGACACCAGACTTTTTGAAGGAGGAGTTCTCACTTCCACAGCAAAGGATCACCCCACATCTCAGATCATTGGTGATGTTATGGCTCCAGTTCAAACAAGAAGATCCCATCAAAGTCTTGGTGGATTTATTGCCAACATACACAAGAAGGTTGATACCCCTCTTGTACAAGCATGTTTGTTTGCCTGTTTTCTGTCACAGGAAGAACCCAAGAAGATTTTTGATGCTCTCAAAGAACCTAGTTGGGTGGAAGCAATGCAGGATGAGCTTCACCAATTTGCTATACAAGATGTTTGGGAGCTGGTTGATTGTCCTAGATATGTGAGACCAATTGGGACAAGATGGGTTCTAAGGAACAAGAAAGATGAAAGAGGAATTGTGGTCAGAAACAAGGCATGTTTGGTAGCTCAGGGATATACACAAGAGGAAGGAATAGATTATGAAGAAGTTTTTGCACCGGTTGCAAGAATTGAAGCTATCAGAATTTTCTTAGCTTATGCCTCTTGCATGAACTTCACTGTTTATCAAATGGATGTGAAGAGTGCTTTCCTCTATGGGACAATTGTTGAGGAAGTATATGTCATGCAACCTCCTGGTTTTGAAGATCCTGAGAATCCAGACAAGGTTTATAGAGTGAAGAAAGCTATGTATGGACTTCATCAAGCCCCTAGAGCATGGTATGGTACCTTGTCTACATATTTAGTGGACAATGGATTCAAGAGGGGCACCATAGATCAGACACTATTTACAAAGAAGAAAGGAAAACATGTGTTGCTTGTGTAGGTCTATGTTGATGATATCATTTTTGGGTCTACTGATCCAAAAATGAGTGAGGATTTTTCCAAGTTCATGACAGATAAATTCAAGATGAGTGCAATGGGTGAGATGAACTTCTTTCTAGGGTTACAAGTTCAGCAGAAAGAAGATGGTATCTTCATCTCCCAAGACAAGTATGTAGCTGAAATCTTGAAGAAATATGGTTTTTCTCCACATGAAAAGGATGCTTCCACTCCTATGGATAGGGAACACCCCTGGGGAAAGATTGGAGCTGAAAAGGATGTGGATGTTAGGCACTATAGATCAATGATTGGGTCATTGATGTATCTTACAGCCTCAAGACCTGACATCATGTTTGCTGTGTGTGCATGTGCACACCATCAAGTGACTCCCAAAGAATGTCACCTTTTTGCTGTGAAGAGAATTTTTAGGTACCTAAGATGTTATCCAGATCTTGGCTTGTGGTACCCAAAAGATTCTCCATTAGATCTTATTGCATATTCAGACAGTGACTATGGTGGTGACAAGTTTGATAGAAAATCCACAACTGGTGGATGCCAATTTCTTGGGAGTAGATTGATATCTTGGCAATGCAAGAAACAAACAGTGGTGGCAAACTCTACAACTGAAGCAGAATATGTGGCTGCAACTGCTTGTTGTGGACAAGTCTTATGGATTCAGAACCAGCTGTTGGATTATGGGTATAATTTTATGCATACCAAGATTTTTGTAGACAATAACAGTACTTTATGCATTATTAAAAATCCTGTACATCATTCTAAAACCAAACACATAGAAATTAGACATCATTTTATAAGAGATTGCTTTGAGAAAGGTTTAATACAACCAGATAGGGTAGCCACAGAGGATAATGTGGCTGATTTATTAACTAAACCTTTTGATGCTGGAAGATTTCAATATTTGGTAACAAACATTGGAATGGTTAATCTCACTTAATATGTGTTTTGGAACATTTTTGTAAAAGTATGTACAGGATAATGCATTGTTATTGGTCTTTGTGATGATTTAGATTTTCCACTTTATTTTTCTAACACTGACAAAGGTAAATGTAACGCTGTCAAGTGTTATTTTGCCGTTGTTAGAGATATTATTGTCTAACGCTGACAAGAGTTCCTTCAACGCTGACAAGTGTTGTCGGGACGCTGTCAGCAACAAATGTTAGTTTTGTGGTTTTCATCTAAATGTGCAGGTAGGTGGTAGCTTTATGCCATTGGATACAGAGTTGCTTATGGATCTTGGAAGAGCTATTTGGACATGTTTTTGTTTATGGATGATGGTTGGAATATTTTTATTCCTATCTTGACATAAATTTTTAATGTTCATTTATATTTTGAGAACACATGTATCATAGTTTGAGGGGAGGTTTAAGGAACCTTTAGGACTCTTGGGTATTCTTACAATACTCTCATCACAATTCTAGATTGTGTCCACAGGTGAGTATGGGTTAGTTTTACTAAACCATGAGGCACTGTAGCATGCATAGTATATCAACTTTGCATGCTGCCAAGACATTTTTGGCCTAGAATTGGTTGTGGTCTGTTGGGAGACTTGGGAATCATTTTGATATGGGTTTCACCTGGGAGTAACAAGGATTTTATAAGGTAACTTGGTTGTTAAGAATTTTGGTTAGCAAGGGACACTAGAGGACTGTTATGTCTATCTTGCTTATGCAAGTGTGCATAACTGGACAGTGCTTGCCGCCCTATGATAATTATCAGCTTTTGGTTATCTTCTCTAGGATAAATTACTTGTTAAGGTCATTTTTCACTTTTTAAAACAATTTTATTTTTGGACGCTGACAAGATTTTTCCAAGCGTTGTTGTGACCAAAATGGACGCTGACATGGCTTTAGGCGAACGTTGACAAGATTATAGCCGTTGGGCGTTGATGGGTTATATTTGACCGTTGACAATCAATGGGACCTACCCAGTTGTTACTTTTTGACATATTTTCAAGCCGTAATTTTAGGAGTTGTTACTTTCATTTAATGCATGAGATAACTTATATCTTTTTCAATATTTTCATGATTAGTTTTTGAAAATCTTTGCCTATTTTCGGGCCAATCACATGCATTCATCCACTCCTATAAATTTGGCTCCTATTTTAAACAGGGTATCTATAATTCTTGTCTAACAACTTTTCTCTTATCAACCTTCATCTTTTATACTTCAAATTAACAGCTTTCATCAATGGCACCAAGATTTAACTCAGCAGAATTGGATTTGGGGTTCAAGTCTCAACACAACATGATTGCTTATCTTGTTGCTGATAATACTTTGTTTCCTCAATACACACAGATGGTGGAGTATTTGAACGCATCCCCATTAAGGTATGCTCTTTCTCATGCGCCACTCATTCCAGTCACACACATTAAACAGTTTTGGAACACTGTCAGTTCCTCAACAGTTAATGGAGTGACCACATTAACTTCTATTGTTCATGGGAGATCTTGGGTGGTTACTGAGGCCTTGGTACGCCAGGCCTTGCATCTTAATGATGCTGATGGTATAACCATTCTTCCCATATCTGAAATAGAACAAGGGCTTAGGGCTTTGGGATATCCTATTCCTGATGAAGGTACTCTTAATAAATACCATAAGCAGGAATTTCCCCCAGCCTGGAAGTACCTCATTCACATTCTCCTTCAATGTTTGAGTCCCAAATGTACTGCACACAATGAGATCAATAGATCCATTGCAACTGCTATTGTGTGTATTGCAACAGGGCAAAAATATAACTGGTCTAAAATGATTTTTGAAGGAATGTGTAAAAACAAGGGGACAAAAATGACTTTAGCTTATCCCCGTTTTCTGCAAATGATTTTTGATGCTCAAAGATATTGTTCAAGGGATCACAATGATTTTTATAAAATCCCTGAACAAAAGCAAGCTATTTTTACCAAGATGAACTCACCACCTCATAGAGACCTACCTTTAACCCCAGCCATGCTTGCTGTTATTGCAGCAGCACAACCCCAACCAGACCCCCAACCTCATATTGACCCTCACCCACAACTTGAACCTATCCCTGAACCTTTACCCTCACCTGATCAAATGCAAATAGACCAAAATCCCTTTGACGCTGACACATTTAATGTGGGCGTTGATGTGCCTATTTCCACCGCTGACACCCAACCATCACAATTCCAAACACCCCTTAACCAACCCACATCTACACCTTCTACCACACCATCTTCCACACCACCTGAATATAGGTTGTTTAAACGCCAAAGGACTGCTGGAGTGTTCTCCTCTGGTGGTCCTAGCCATGAAGCAGAGAGAACCACCACCACAAGTGTGGCTGGTGACCTGGATGAGGCTGGGACTATTGGTTCTGGCTTAGCAGCTGGCCAAGGCAGTCCCACCATAATTAAGTCCTCATCCATGCCCAATGAACCTGACTTGGGAGGTCAAATCCCCATTTTGGAAGAGGGCAGACTGGAACCATTGACGCTTTTGGAATTGACGGCTGTCTGCATTAGCTTGCAAAAGCAGAATGCAGACTTGGTACAAATTGTCAGTAACCAAGGCCTTGAACTCAAGGAATTGAGGGAGAGGATTGTTGTTTTGGAGAGTGCTCATGCAAAGGGAGGTATGGAGGAGTCTTCCAAAGGGGAGGAAGATCAAAGAAATCTGAGTGATAAGAGCAGTCAAGATGGTCAATCATTGGATGTTGCTGAAGCTCTTACTACTTTGAAGGAACAAACAGGTTTTGATACGTCCTTGATCTCTCCAACCAATTTAAATTTATCATTTACAGATATGTTGAGAGAGGTTACACAAGGCGCTGAGGGAAAATATTTGAGCGTTGACAAGACAAGTTTGGACGCTGATAGAAGTATTTTGAGCGCTGATAGAGGAAATTTGGGCGTTGACAGATCTGCATATGGAGGTGATGTATTCCAGTCATCATCTATCATCAAAGATGTTCCTACTCAGGTATTATCATCTACCCTACCAACAATTGCACCAACAGATAAGGGTAAGGGTAAGTTGGTAGAAGAAATTGTTCCAAAGAATGCAGCTCAGGTTGAATTTGATAGAAGATTGGCTGAGCAAATGATGAAACAAGGTGAAAAGGAAAAGTCACCATTTGTTGTGACTTCTGAAGAAGAAAGTGATGGAGCTAGCTCAGATTCAAGTGTGATGATTGTTGAACCAGAAAGACGTGAGTATGGTGATGAGCTTGCTAGGGAAAAGCTGAGAGATTTGAAGTTGCAGATTGATTTTGATATGCCAGAGGTGGTTCAGATGTACAATTCTTGGGAAGAAAGCTGTATGGATAATCCAGACTTGACCATTTCAGATCAGATATGGGGTTTGGAAATTCTTCTTAGAGTTCAGCAGGATTGTAAGGTGATTTTGAAGCACAAGGCAAGCAACATTCTCTCTGAGTTGAAAAGGGATAGAAGGAAGCTCTACTTTATGTTGCTCAAATGTCATGGAGTTGGATGGACACATCAGAAGCTGAAGGCTTTGACATTTGATGAGTTGGAACATAGGGCTTATCCTATTTGGGTGAAAATACAGGAAGAAAACACTTTCAGACTTCTTTCAGATGAAAGAAAGGAGCAACTTGCAGAGGAGATGGAAATCAAGAGAGCTATGATAGCTCCCAGACCAGTAAAGAAGGGATTTGTACTTGAGTTTCCAAAAGATATGAATCAACTATATCCAAGTGAAGCAGTTATTAGAAAGAGCCTCAAGCTCTCCCCATTAGAAGCTTCAGATATGGTGCATGTGTTACCACTAGATTCCAGGAATCCAATTGTGAGTTATGATGAAGATGAATGTGGATTCTGGAAAATTGGAAGATTTGGCAAAGAGGTACACACTTTTACCACTCTCATATCTTTATTTGCAAGTTGTGATAGAGAAGACTTGGTGAACCTTTGGAGGTTGCTAGAGACCAAGTATGAGGCTGAAGCACCAACTTCAGTCAATGGAATAAAACTTTGGACCACATTCAAAAGAATGTGTGGGACAAAAGAAGAAGATCCTGAAATATGGAAGGATCTTGAAGATGACCTCAGTGGTCTTCAATGGAGGTTATATTCAGCTGCTGGTGTATACCATTTGAGTTCTACAAAGTTTGCTGAGTATTTACTTGTAGATGCTCAGTATTTCATATCCAAGGCTGTTTTGGAGAAGATGAAGGACACCCAGTTGGAGATAGACTATACAAGTGACGTGGCAAAGAATTTGATCAGATTTATTTATTACCAATATGATAAGGTTTGTCAGACTCCTCCAAGTTCTTAGTGTTTATTCAGAAACTTGATCATAAGAGTGGATATCAAGTTTAGGGGAGGATTGTTGGGAATAAATTAAGGCCAGATCACTTGAACGCTGACAAGAACAACTCAAGCGTTGACAAGAGCAAAGTGAGCGCTGATGGCATAAGCGTTGACAAGTTAAAGTCAAGCGTTGACAGATTGAAGACAAGCACTGATGGAAGTTGTGAGCTACACGTTTATTATATTCTAGAATACTTCTAGTAAAGATAAGCTCGACATTGTATTTTCTATAATTATCTTTACCTAGAATAGTTGATTCGTAGCTTATTGTACAAGACTTCTTAATCTATAAAAGAAGGTCTTCTAGGTTAATGTTTAATATAAGTTTTCATAAGTTTTCGTTTGTTAAACTCTTTCATTGTAATCAAGTACGATCATTCTAATACAAGTGAAAGTTTGTTTAACATCTTTGTGTTTTAGATCAAGTGTTAATTCCGCATAACACTTTGTTACTTTATTCATAAGCAAAGGTTTCTCTACGTGTAGTACTTGATCTAATCTCGTATACACAAAGCTTAATCGATCTAAGTTTGGGATCAACATATGTGGCTCAACCTCCCGACTTCAATGATTTTGAGAAACTGGATCATGTTTACAAGCTTAAGAAAGCTCTTTATGGTCTTAAACAAGCACCCAAACCTTGGTATGATAGACTTAAAGATTTCTTGTAAAAAATGATTATACCATTGGAATGGTAGACAATACGCTCTTCACAAAGAAGAAAGGAGCTCACCTAATCATTGTTCAAATATATGTCGACGACTATATTCAATTCAACTTGTCAAAGTATGCGTGATGAATTTGCAAAAATCATGCATGATGAGTTCGAAATGAGCATGATGGGTGAACTTAACTTCTTTTTAGGACTCCAAATTAAACAAATGAACGATGGTATTTTATTTAATCAATCTAAGTACGTTAAAAAAATGCTAAAGAAATTTGGATTAGAGGACTCTAATGAAGGTTTATTAGGTTCATAACAATTATATAAAACCCTAAACGAGATCAAAGCATACATAGCGGAAGCGATTTAACAAGATCATAACAATAACATAATTATAATTAATCGAATTAGGGTCACATACCTTTACACTAAAGCAAATTCACAAGACGAAGAATGAATCACCAATTCGGGTTTATACCGTATATCACCAAGATATAGTCTAAAGTAAGACTATATTACGATCATGTACACACGTAATACAACGGGCTAACTGTGATTCTAGCACGTGTAAACCGAGCTATATTGATAGTATAAAATCTACCCAACAACCCTAGAGAGGGGATAGGACTAGAATTAAACTAAAACCGAGCACCAAGAAAAAACCACACCAAAACCCTTCGTGGGTTTGGGTTGCGATCGGCCACAAGGAGAATAGAGGGAAGAGATTCAAGTTATGTTGATTATGAGGGTTAAGGGGTTGTATTTATACGCCTAGAATACATGTAGCCCAAACAAATAAAAGGCAAGTTTTTTTGCCTTCCCCTTTTGTGCCCTAACCGACCCACGAACACTCCCATATGGGGTGTTCCGGAACCTTCTGTCCTTCTTCCTTTTTAATCCTCTTTCTATGTATTGTTTAACATTCGTTAATACTTAACTCTTAATTAATTAACGATCGTTAAAGTTATATAGTTTTATAGCTCGATTTAATTAAAAAAATATAATATATATATTTATTAAATAAATTAATAAATACAATAAATATATTCATTAATTAAATTAACTGTTTACGTATTGTGTGCAATCCTGTAATCTGGAGTTCGATCCAATCACACGACTATTAAATATAAGTCCATAAACTTTCAGCTCCCACTTGGACATATTTCGAATATCGTGATTACATTGACTAGCGTCTTGTTACACTTAGCAGTGTCTCTAGTACAACTCGAGTAAGGTCTCCTAGATAAAACCTTTTAATGATTCATCATTATTATAATCATTTTATTTCTAATACAACGTTAATAAGGATATGAATCTCAATCATTCCTTTCATTAACCATTCTGTTTCTCGCTCACAGATTCAACAAGATTACCAAAACAAATTTGGGTGTGGCCACACAAACATCTTACTAATCCCACGAGGGGCCCAGCTGTATTAAACTCCAAAACAAAATTGGAGGAAAATAATTATATACTGACTACAAGCAAAACTTATGAATTTTGCAACACTTCTGAAAATAATCATTATGGCTACCAGTTACGTTTAGCGTTAGATTATTCCACAGAGATGCACTAGATTCATAACAGTTTCTGGTATCTCAAGTCTAAGGATAACTATTTATGATTTACTTAATGACAAAGATCCATAAAGTAAAATCATATAGTTGGGGTAAGTCCAATATTCGATTCATCGAATATCATCCAAAATCGATCAATATACTTTCAAGTATACTCTATGGCTATTTTGATTTTGTCTTAGTTTAATAATATTCCCATATTATTAATCGACAACGGACATTTAGCATTACATTTATTCATGGATTAAAACATGTAAATAGGATACAAAATTAAATAATAAGAATAAACGAAACCCAATCTTTATTTTATTAAATAATAATGTCTTAACATCCTTTATCCAAATACTAATCAAAGATTTATTGCATGAGTTTGCTAGCTAGTTGCAGCCCAATCGCCTTGGCATGCTTAACTACCTTTGGTCTAGGCAAAGCCTTAGTTAAAGGATCAACTACGTTATCATCTGTGTGAACTTTTATTAATTTGATTTCATGAGCTTCAACTTGTTCTCGGACGTAGTGATGTCTACGTTTAAAGTGTCTGGCGCTTTTCATGACACTAGAATCATTGGCGAATATTATTGCGGCAGAATTGTCACAATACATATCTATAGGTTCTTTATTGAAACAATCACTCCAAGATCTCTAATAAACTTCCTAATCCAAACAGCTTCCATTGCAGCTTCTGAAGCAGCCATGTACTCTGATTTAGTAGCATGCATTGCAATCGTTGTCTGTTTCTTGCTCTTCCAGTCAACTGCTCCTCCATTGATAACAAAAACGTAACCCGTCTGAGACTTCGTATCGTCTTTATCACATTACCGGGACGCATCATAGAAACCTGTTAAATTAAGTTTTGTGTCTGGTTTCCCTCTAAATACCAAGAAAATATCTTTCGTACTCCTTAAATACTTTAGAATATGTTTACCAGCAGTCCAGTGGAGCGTCCATGGATTCTGTTGGTATCTACTGACCAAGTTCTGAGCAAATGCCACATCAGGCCTTGTGCATCTTACAACATACATAATAGATCCTACAGCCAAATCGTAAGGCACCTTCTGCATGTATGCCTCCTCTTCAGGAGTTGATGCATCTATCTCATGACTCAGATTATGTTTAACTTCCATAGGTTGAAAACCTTTCTTGGAATTATGCATGTTATACTTCTTCAATATCTTATCTATATAAGCATCTTGACTTAGACCAATTAACCGTCTTTTCCTATCCCGATAGATCTTAATTCCCAGAATGTATGCAGCTTCTCCTGAATCCTTCATAGAAAAACATTTACTAAGATAATCCTTAACATCTTTAAGTCTTGGAAAGTTACTTCCCATGATTAATATGTCATCAACATATAGGACTAGGAATACTACATCACTCCCACTAGCTTTGCGATATACACATGGCTCATCACGATTCTGAATAAATCCAAACTTTTTGATTTCTTCATCAAATCTTTTATTCTATTGACGTGATGCTTGCTTCAAACCATAAATGGATCTTTGAAGTTTTCACACATGTCCTGGATTCACAGGATCAACATACCCTTCTGGTTGCTGCATATAGATGTCTTCATCTAAGCGGTCGTTCAAGAAGGCAATTTTAACATCCATTTTCCATATCTCATAGTCATAGTATGCTGCTATAGCTATGAGAATCCTAATAGCTCTTAAGTCTGCCACAGGAGAAAATTTCTCCTCGTAGTCTACGCTAAAAGTTTGAGTAAAACCTTTAGCTACTAAACGAGCTTTATAGGATTGTACTTTTACGTCCATGTCGGTTTTATTCTTGTATATCCACTTATGTCTCACTACTTTAGCATTCGGTGGTGGTTCTACAAGAATCCAAACATCATTTACTTTCATGGATTTCATTTCCTCATCCATAGCAACCATCCACTTATCCTTCTCAGGATCAAGTATGGCAGATTTATAATTAGCAGGATCACCAAGATCTCCTACTTCATCATCATCCTCTATTTTAAGACATATATTTCTATTTGTGTTTTAAATCCTTGCAGATCTACGCAGAGGAACCAATTTCGGTGGAACCGCTAGACTTTATGGTTCTGCAAGAATTACATCGCTAGTGTTTTTAAAAGGTAATGTATCTATATGACTCTCCTTAAGATCAAAATTTCTCCCACTAAACTCTTGATTTACAAGATCAAATGCAAGAAAGTCTCTATACCTAGCAACAATCACCTTGTTCTTAGGTGGATAATAAAAGTAGTAACCCATAGTTTCCTTAGGGTATCCTACAAAGATACATTTGACAGATCGTTGTTGGAGTTTGTCACCCGAGTCACGTTTCACGTACGCCTTGCAACCCCAGACCTTTAAATTATACAAATATGGCTTCTTGCCATGCCATAGTTCATATGGTGTCTTATCGACCTTCTTTGTGGGAACCATATTTAAAATGCAAACAGCAGACTCTAAAGCATAAACACAAAAGGATAAAGGTAAAGTTGTAAGATTAAACATAGATTGCACCATATCCAATAATGTACGATTTCTCCTTTCGGATACACCATTTGATTGTGGAGTATAAGGAGAAGTAAGATGCTGAACAATTCCATTCTCACTTAGATAATTTATAAACTCTTGACTTAAATATTCACCACCTCTATCTGAACGAAGAGCTTTTATCTTCTTTCCTAGTTGCAGTTCTACTTCTGCTATAACCCCCCGCATTAAAATACCATGAACAGTACACATGAACAATAAATACACGAAAATACGATAAAATTAAAACTTTCCATTTATAATATAATTCACGTGTCACGATATTAAATAACATGTATGTACGTATATATATTATAATTGTGTACGATCACGATAATTAAATTCACGATAAATAAACACGAACATGCACGACATTTAAATTGACTTAGAAAAACGTCCGGTTTTGCCTTCGGGCTTTATGTTGGCCGCGGCTATCAAAGGAGGAAGGAGGGTGGGCCTTTTGGCCCATGACCCAACTAAAACACATGTTAAACAAAACTCCAGGGGATTATTTTCATAAGTTATTTTTCACAAAAAAAAGAAGGAACCCTAGCCCTCTCTCTCTTTCTCTCTCTTGTCGTCGCACAAAAAGGACACTAAGGGGTATTTGTGAGTTTTGATCTTCAAGGTTTACGTGTTTATGTTCGTGTTTGAAATCCATTAACAACTAAACGATTGGTATAAGCATACACCTATCTTTTTCTTTCTTTTTATTTTATTTTTATGATTTCATGTATTAATATCAACATCAAATTATAAAAACACGTGGGAATTAATTAAAAAATGATTTAAGGGAGGTGTTTGTTGTTCGGCCTAGACCCACAAACCGAGAGTCGAAGCTCTCGGCGTGGCTACAACACCACCACCGAGACCATACAAGGTCTCGGTGTAGGGTGTGTTTGGCTCAGACTCAGGGGAAGGGCCCCCGACCGTAAGTCGGGGGTGGGTTTTGATGTGGTTTCGAGGCTAACCGAGACCACTAGGGTCTCGGTATGGC
This sequence comes from Glebionis coronaria, assembly GCA_025667525.1. NCBI lineage: Eukaryota > Viridiplantae > Streptophyta > Magnoliopsida > Asterales > Asteraceae > Glebionis > Glebionis coronaria. The sequence goes on along the minus strand of JANFOE010000322.1, from coordinate 675,180 downwards.
TCGGTATAACAAGAACAGTGGGAACCGGGTAGGAACCAATGTGAACCGGTGGGAACCGAGCCGGCAGCTGCTAGCCGTGGCTCGGCAGCCGGTAAACCACTCGGACAGTGGCAACCGGCTAGGCCGGGTAGCCACTATCAAGGGTGTTTGTCTCGTCTTATATGTGACACACGGGTATGGGCTCAGGTTAAACTTTAAATCACGGGTTCGGGTTTCGGGAAAGTATTAAAAATCAGAAAATATATTTAAGTAAATTAATTCTAGACTATTTAATTTAATTAAATGCATGACTTAGGTTAAATATTAAAATTAATATTTTATGTATAACCTAAAGTATTTTACTTAGCTTAATTTAATTAAAACATGTATTTTTAATTAAATTCTTATATGTATATTTTATTAATTTAACCAAGTTAATTACTTAATAAACTATAATACTTAAACCATGACTTGTAATTTACTAATTATACTTTACTTGACATTAATAATCTAGCTTATTTCTAATAATGTAAACTTACTATTTTTGGAAATTTTCTATTTTTAGAAACTTACTATTTATGGAAACCTGCTATTTTTAGAAAGTTACTTAGTGTTAAGTCAATTCAGTACCTAATGACCTTACTGATGGATTTGAATAACAATCAGCCTAAGTGAAGTATTAACCTTGAACATAACGAAGTCACTGAATGAACAGTCACTCAGTGAGTTTCCTTCGAGTTCCTAGACTGAGTCTAAAAGAAAGACTCGAGCATTCAGAGAGGCGAAGCTCAATGAATGACTTCTATGACGAAGAAGAAGGTAATGGGTTCAGTGAGTTGTGGCAATAGACTCACTGAACCCCATATGATCTCCCTGAAGAAAACAAGCATTCTCCAAGACTAAAGTAAAGGCAGGATAAGTTGAATTGTGACAAGATGAAGTACATCACACAATTAGCGTGACTTACCCTTTTGGGATAGATGGGGTACTGACAAGTGTAAAGGACTTACGTCTTACTACTTAGACTATGGTAAGACAAGATACTACACTGTACCAATAAGACAAGAATTGCACATGGGAAATTATTGTCTTCTACTTAACTTTCTTCTATAAATAGGATGCTTGTAAAAGAAGAGAAAATAAGTTTGTGCACTAAATGCTTTAGACATTCACAAACAAAGTTTTCTCTCCTCCAAATACGATCAAACACTTGAGTTCTAAACTCTTATTGATAGAATCGTCAAGCTTAGCAATCATTAGGATTGGACTAGCTTGTTAGGGAGGAGATCACAAAACCACATATTGTCTATTCAATCCCTATTGTAGCTTCGCATACAATAGGGTATATTCTTTAATAAAGCTAAGAGTTAAACGTTGAAAAACCTTTGTGTTATTTACTTTACTTGTATTAAGTTTATTGCATTACTTAACCATGGGTTAGGACTATACTTAGTATTCTTAAGTATAGTACTAATTACAAGGGACCAACAAGTGGTATCAGAGCGGTAGGATTATAAAACTTTTAACCACCGTCTCAAAGTTTTTAAAACCTTGATCCATTATGGCTGAAAGTAATGTACCCCAACTTGTTAACAAAAAAGAAGCGAGTTACTCTGTTAACGCTCCTAAGTTAGAAGTTGAAAGATGTAACAAATGCAAGAAAAGAATGCTATGTTATTTGATGGGAATGGAACCTTATTACATAAATTGTATTAAGAATGGTCCATTCAAACCAAAAACAGCAGCTGGTGATGACAAACCTGAAAACCAATGGTCTGACGATGAAAGGAGAGTGGTCAATCAAGACCAACGTCTCAAAATCATCATAATATCTTGTCTTCTTGACGATATTATAGAGGCTGTCATCGAGTGTGAGACGGCCAATGAGACTTGGACAGATCTTGTTCATAGTTTTGTAGGACCATCCGACACTAAGGAAAATAGGATCATGGACCTGAAGTTAGAATATAACACTTTCAGGGCCAAACCATCTGAAACACTTCCTCAGACTTACACCAGGTATAAGACCTTGCTCAATGAGCTAACGAATGACGGGATGAAACTGTCTAAGCATGAAATCAATGTTGATTTTGTGAACAATCTCCCTGAAAAATGGCTTGGTTTTTCTCAAGGATTGAGAAATGCTAATCACATACAAACTCAGGATCTTCCAGACATTTATGGGAGATTTATCTATGAAGATAATCTAATAAATAGAAGATATACTGAGTCCAAGAAGGCCTTAATAACTGACGCCTCAACTAAACCTACCCAAATTGATCATGGCCCCATTACAACTGCTTTTTACTCAAATGCAATTGTTCAAGATTTTCAGGAAACCTCAGATGAAGAGGTGGATGAAAGATCTAGTGTTGAATACATAAGGGATCTAAACAGGGAATATCATGAGAGGGCCATGTTGGAAAATACCAAACGCTATATCAAAAGAACTAGATTTGCTGGTAACCAATCTACTGAGGGAGTGGATTGCTACCGATGTTGTAAAACTGGGCATTTTGCAAAATATTGTCTTTCAAAAACTCCTTGGCCTCTTATAAAATCAAAATTATTCAACAGGCAATGAGAATTTTCGATCCAAGTTTACACCAAAACTAATTCAGGCTTCTCCCATTAACCAAAGTTTTCAAAATAATAAGAAAATTGAGAAAGACTATAGGTCTGAGTATAAAAAGGCTAAAGCAAAACTTGCAATCTTGGAAGCTGAACCTTCAGTTGCTCAGACTCAAAAGCCTGCTCAGAACAAAGCCAAAGGACTAGTAGCTGAAACTTTTGATTGGGATGATGAAGACTTATCCTCAGAAGAAGAGGAAGTCAGATATCAAGTGTTAATGGCTCTAGCTGATGATGAACTATCAGTTGGAAAGAATCATGCTCGAAATGGAGAATGGGTTGACATCACTATGAGAAAGGTAAACATGCTTCTCTCTATAGATGAAGAATCTGATTGGCAAAAATTCCTTAAGTATATAAACATTAACCTATCGTTCGTTGAAGAGCAGAGATTGAATCTTCTTTCAGAATATAATAAACTTATTTTTGAATTAAACAAATGTAGAGAAGATTTATTGATTTTAAAACAAGCCAAACTTGAAGCAGTAAGTTGTCAACTTCAGAACACTAAACTTACTAAAGTCAATCATGCTCTTCAAGAACAACTTAAGGTAGAAAAACGCATCAATGAGAAATGGACAAATAGCTCTACCTTAGCTTCTCAGTGTATAAACAGTCAAATCCCTGCCCAAAAGAAGAAAATTCTTGGGGCACGACAACTCACTGAAAAGGCACCTACTAAGGAAATGAGTGAAAAAGCATTTCTTCCTGCCTCAGTTGGGTTTTATCATGAAATGATTCCTAAGTCGAAAGACTGGGTTGAGAGATCAAATCCTGAGAGTGTTTTGCCTAACTTTGATACTGGAAAAATATTAATTCCTGAATCACATGCTATTAATGAAAAACTTGGTCTTAATAAAGAGACTGATAAATTCAGTAACACTGAAACATCTAGTGTTGCTGAAGACATTCAGACTCCTCTACCTCCTTTGAAAAATCTTCAAGGGGCAAGTCCATGTTCTGAACTAATTCCATTATCTTATCAAGAACACTCACCCAGAGGAAGATTTGGGTTAGATTGTACTGAACAAACAAAGCCTGACTCAAAAGTAATACCAAATCACACTGAGTCAGGAACTGTCACTAAGAAAACAACCAAACCTACATCTCCCTCAGGGACTCCTGCACACTCAGTCAACTCTACTCCTATTATAAATCAAGAGGAGTTAAGTAGATTGTTCCAACTCTTCATGGAAGAAAAGCTGAACTCTGCCTCTAAAACTCAGGGTAAAACATCTGTTTCCTCATAGCCTGAATCATCAACAAGTAACAAAACTGAACCTGAGCCTTCTAAGAGAGATAAAACAAAGAAACCTTCTTGTGAGTTATGTCACTATACAAATCACACCACTGACAACTGCTTTAGAGTTCTCTACTGCATGAAATGTAAAAGTGAAGACCACAGGACAGCAGATCATGAGATGCACATGGCTTCTATTAGAAATTCTAAAAGATACAATGCTCAGCCTTACAACTATGGGCCCACCTCACAACAACTCAGAAAATCCAAGGCTAATCCTTACCCACCATGTACACATTATGGCATCCCTGATCATAGGCCTGATGATTGTGTATACTACCCTGAGTGTGAGATTTGTGGAAGCAATGATCATACTACCTCAGTACACAATAGGATAATCATGGTCAGAAGGGGGATGCTAGCTGAGTCATCTCAAAGTACTGAATCCTCAGTCGGACTAAGCTACAAAACATGTGGAAGCAATGTTCATTCTACCTCAGATCATGCTGAGTTTGAGTACTTTAAACGAGGTGAAAGATGTCAGGCTTTACGAGCTAAAGAGCCTACTAAAAAGTGGGCTCACAAGAGAAACTAATCAACCTCGTTATTTGTAGAAACACTTCAAGGAGCCTGTCTGGTACTTAGACAGTGGGTGTTCAAGAAGTATGACATGGGTCAAAAGTTATCTGCACAAATACGTGGAGCAACCAGGTCCTAAGGTAGTATTCGATGATAACTCATCTTGTGTTACTGAGGGATATGGTTCAATTAAATGTGGTGGAATAGTTTTCTCAAAAGTGGAGTTTGTAAATGGTCTGAAGTACAATCTCATCAGTATCATCCAACTGTGTGATGCTAAGTACATCGTTCAGTTTGATGATAAGCAAGGAACAATTTTCAATGCTAACAAAGAAATTGTGTTGACTGCTCCAAGAAGAAATGATGTATATGTCCTAGACATGTCATCTGTAACATATTCAGGAGCATGTTTCTTTGCTAAAGCCTCAGACTCTGTCAATTGGCTTTGGCATAAGAGACTGTCACATCTCAATTTCAAAGACATGAATAAACTTGCAAAACAAAACAAAGTTCTTGGCTTACCATCTCTTGTGTATTCAAAAGACAAACCTTGTTCAGCCTGTGAAAAAGGTAAACACAAGAGAGCTTCTTTCAAGCCAAAACAAAACTTTTCTATCAAGAAGTGTCTTCATCTTCTTCATATGGACCTATTTGGGCCTGTCAGTCCAATGTCTATAAATCATGAGAAATATACTCTTGTGATTGTTGATGAATACTCTAGATACACTTGGGTATACTTCCTGAAAAAGAAGAGTCAAGCTCCTGAATTCATAATGTCTTTTATTAGGCAAGTAGAAAATCAAAATGATACTAAAGTAAAACAAATACGAACTGATAATGGAACAGAATTCGGGACCATGAGCTTGAGAGTTTTTGTGATGAGAAAGGAATTTCTCAGAACTTCTCTTCTCCCTACACACCTGAACAAAATGGTTTGGCTGAAAGAAAGAATAGAACTCTCATTGAAGCTGCTCGAACCATGCTAAATTGATCCAATCTTTCAAAACACTTCTGGACTGAGGCTGTAAAAATAGCTTGCTATACTTAGAACAGATGTATTATTGTCAAAAGACATGATAAGACTCCGTATGAAATATTCAGGGAAAGGATTCCAGATATCAGCTACTTTCATGTGTTTGGATGTCCTGTGATTATTCACAATCAAAAGGACCATCTTGGTAAATTTGATGCCAAAGCTGATGATGGATACTTTATGGGATACTCTTTTGTCTCCAAAGCATTTAGGGTCTTTAACACAAGGAGACAACAAGTTTAGGAGTCATTTCATGTCACCTTTGATGAAAGTATGGATGCCATTAACTTCACAAATCAATCAATGGAAGAGATCGGGATCAACGACTCATCAAGATATCCTCCTGATGAGAATGAACATTGTCCCTCAAAGCATTATCAGACTGATGCTGATATATCCTTTCATATATCACCTCACAATAGGTCAATCGATAATTTAATCACACCTCAACATGTCCCTGAAGTTATCACTTCTCAAGCTGAAGAATCAAATGATTCACTCATCCATGGGAACACTGAAGGGACAAGTGATGAAAATATCGATCCTTCTGTTACTGAAAATCCTTCAGAAAGTAGTGATGTCCCAGTACCATGTACTAAACTGCCAGTCCCTGATAATCATCAACCATCAACAAGCTTTAATCCAATACCTCAGGACAGATGGTCAAGACAACAACACATAGAGCTTGTAAATATAATTGGTGATGTATCTGAGGGGATGCTCACACGCAGTCAGGCTGCTAAACTCTCTAATGCCTCAGCCCATGAATGTCTGTTTGCAGACTTTCTCTCTGAAATTGAACCCAAAAAAGGTTTCAGAGGCCCTGACACATCCAAGGTGGGTTGAGGCCATGCAAGAAGAGCTCAATCAATTCCTCAGGAATAAGGTATGGAAACTTGTTCCTCTCCCTGATGGGAAATCGGCTCTTAGTACAAAGTGGGTATTTAAAAACAAGACTGATGAAGATGGAATTATCATTAAAAACAAAGCTAGGCTTGTTGTTCAGGGGTGTGGTCAACTTAAAGGGATCGACTATGAGGAAACCTTCGCCCATGTAGCAAGAATGGAAGCCATCAGGATCTTCCTTGCCTATGCTACTTACATGAACTTCAAAGTTTTCCAAATGGATGTAAAAAGTGCCTTCCTAAATGGAAAGATCACTGAAGAAGTTTATGTTGCTTAGCCTCCTGGTTTTGAGAGTTCCCAGTTCCCAAACCATGTTTACAAACTTGACAAAACCCTTTATGGACTGAAACAAGCACCAAGGGCATGGTATGAAACTCTCTCTATCTTCCTGACAATGAACAAATTTGTCAGGTGGAGGATAGACAATACCTTGTTTATCTTCAGAACCAAGGAGGATGTTCTACTAGTTCAGATATATGTTGATGACATCATATTCGGATCTACTAACTATAACCTTTGTAGAAAGTTTGAAAAACTTATGACAAAGAAATTTAAAATGAGTATGATGGGTGAATTAACCTATTTTCTTGGACTACAAATCAAACAGGGGGACAAGGGGATCTCAGTCTGTCAAGAAAAATACACCAGAGAAATACTTAAAAAATATGATATCTCTGAGTGTGCTTCAGTAAAGACTCCCATGGTTCCCCCCAACAACTTAGGTCCTGATCTTACTGGTAAATCAGTCAATCAAACCTTATTCAGGGGAATGATTGGATCATTAAGGTACCTAACTGCAACCAGGCCTGATATTCAGTTCTCAACAATCTTATGTGCAAGATAACAGGCTGATCCCAAAGAATCACATCTTACTGCTGTTAAACGAATCTTCAGGTACCTGAAGGGTACTCCTTCACTAGGTCTATGGTATCCTTGTTGCTCAGGCTTTGATCTTAAAGGATACTCAGACTCAGACTATGCTGACTGCAATATGGATAGAAAAAGTACCTCAGGTGCATGTCAATTCCTAGGTGGCAAGCTAGTATGTTGGAGTGAAAAGAAACAGCAGTCAGTCGCAATGTCCTCTACTGAGGCTAAATACGTGGCAGCTGCTGGTTGTTGTGCAAACATCCTTTGGATAAAAAGTCAACTCAGGGATTATAATGTGGAATACAAAGTAGTCCCTATCTTTTGTGACAACACCAGTGCAATTTCAAATAATCCAGTCCTACATTCAAGGACTAAACACATAGACATAAGATATCATTTCCTCAGGGACCACATCTTAAAAGGAGATAATGAATTACATTTCATCCCCACTGAATATCAGCTAGCTGATATATTTACCAAACCTTTGGATGAACCAATGTTCACTAGACAAAAGCTGAACTTGGTATGCTGAATATTGACTAATCAGGTTCCCTGATGACAATGGATTTAGTATAATGTATATTCTTGATCCTCTCTCTGAGTAAAAATCTCTTATCGTCTTCCCCTTGACACTGAGGTACATTAAATGATGTAACTAAATGCTCTAAGGATTTAGTTACTGAATGTCCTCGGTTGGTGAGTCACAATATTAAATAAGGAACATATATTCCTTCAATAAATTGTCATAAACCAGTCAAGGGGTCACCTATGTCAAGTATCCCACTAAGCATTAAATGCTTACCTTTTTCTAGCAAAATCCGTTGTAAAAACGTCCTTTCAAATGCACGTGACCCCACGTCATCTCTGTAAAAAGCATTATCTCTGCAGTAACGGAACAGTTGCCAAGAAAATAGGGGGGCCACTTGTACGCTTTCATTCAATGCGGATGTGAAAAGAAATTATAACAAATAAAACTCTTTTTCACATCCGAGCCTATAAATACCCCTCAATCAAAACAAAAACACACACAAAGAACTCGCAATCTTACTCTGCCAAAATTTTCTCTCAAAGAAAAATTGTGTGTGTTCAAACGTGTTTCCGGAAAAAAAGTTTCTTGAAAACAAAAGGGCAATCACAATGATCACTTGTTTTATTGTTATATTGCACAAACAATCAAAGTTACCTATTGTTTATAACTCTTGATCCTTTTTTATAAGGCAAAAGTTTGCATTAGGTCACTTGGTGAATCTTGTTGTATTATAACAAGAAACAAGTCTTGATTTCATTTCCACAAATTGCAATTGTCCTTTTTCAAATCTTCAAATATTTAACTTAAATGGCAATGTCCAAAGCTATCAAATATGCCCCTCAGGCTGAGCATCTCACCAACGAGGGTGTCCATTTTGCAGGAAACAACTATGAGGGAAATTTCAATTACCCTAGTAGTGTATCAGCCTACAAACCAATTTGCAAATTCTTGAAAAATTGTGATTGGGCTGATGCTTTTACAAAAACCCCCTCAGTCTTCTACCATGAATATCTCAAGGAGTTCTGGTATACGGCTGTGGTTGTAACCCCCACTACCCAAGGGCCTGAAGGATCTCAGGGGTCTGAGATCAAGTCACATAAGAACTGTGTCATCATGTTCACTGTAAACAATAGGAAGACACCATTGATTTTATACTTTAAAACATTTTGTCAAACCAGTGGACTTGATTATAACAATAGAAAGTATGTTTCACATCCTGAGATGGAGTAAGTTAAAAAAGGACTAAAAGAAATCGGGGTCCCTGAGTTACTTGTGACTAAAACCCCATTAATCAAAACTGCTTTCCCTATGGCTTGGAGGATCCTGGTCACTTTTGTGATTCAGGTGATCGGTGGGAACTATTCATCTACTGAGCAAGTTAATTCTACTCAGCAGATGCTAATCTACAGTCTTATTAATGGACTGAAGATTGACATAGGAGAGATCGTTTATAATGATCTCGTAACCAGGCTCCTGAAGGATTCTAGGCAAAAGTATGTTTCTTACCCAAGATTCATATCATGCGCCTTAGAACGGTTACTGGGTTCCCTTTACACTCAGGAAAAATTCAATGTTTTTTCTACTCCCATCCTGAGTTCCATAAACTTTTCAAAGAACCCATCTGAAGTCAACCCCATTGCATTGACAGCTCACATGACTGAGGTGATCAGTCGTGAATCATCCGTGTCTCCCATTCCATTCTTACCAAAGAAGGGGAACAAGAAGACTCAGACTGTGCCAAAGACCAAACCAACAAAGGCACAGGGCCCTGAGGCTTCCGAGGCACGACCCAAAAAGGCCAAGGCTAAAAGGACTACCCTTGTTCAGACCAAGCTTCATCTACCCCAAGGGAAAGAGCTTTCGGGAGGCCGTGATACATCACAGTCAAGGTCGACGGGCCAAACTACTGGTCCTCTTGATGGAGGAGGAAACAAACAACCTTCTCCTATGGGACTGCCTTCCACTCATACCGATGAGGGCATTCGTAAATCACAACCTTTGCCTGAGGTCAAAACTAAGGCCAAAGACTCAGAGAGACGCCCACGGGTAACACACCTCGCTGATAGGCCTATCGCTTCCACCAAGTCCAATGAAAGCACACTAGCTCAAAATTCTTTTCCTGAGGACCCAAAACTTGATTCCTTAGACTTAGAGGGACGCTCACGGGTAAAACACCCCGCTGATAGGAATCTCACTTTCACAACTCCCGATGAAGGCACACTAAAACAAAATTCTTTGCCTGAGGGAACCACTATTGATCCCAAAGACTCAGAGGGACGCCCACGGGTAAAACACCCCGCTGATAGGGATCTCACCTCCACAACTGATCAATCACAAACTGCCCCTGAGTATCAGTTGGCTAAATCCCAAGCCTCAGGATTTGGGGCAGGGAGTGATGATAACCAAGGGAAACCTTCTTTTGAAGGGGAGCTGGACAAACCTAAGGGATCACCGAACCTTGGAGATTTTGTAAATCTACTCGAGGAGCCTGACGAGTTACTCTAAGGTTTCAGTGACGACGATGATATGATTGAGGCTGGGGATGAACCTGAAACTCAGGCCCCTCCTCAATCAGACCAGAAGCCACAGTCCCCACCATTGTTTGCAGACATACATCCCTCCTCTGAGGATCAACAAAAGCCCTCCCCTGAGGCATCTGAACAAAAAGAGCCCTCCCTTGAGGCACCAAAAAAGCCCTCCCAAGAGGCAAAACTTGACACCTCTTCGTTGGGGACTCAGACTGTGGTTCTGGATACAACTTTTGATGACATCAAGCCTGTCACTGAGAAGGTTTTGAATGCAACCCTCAAGGATTTCTTAACTCATGCTTCCACCACCTTGAAAGCTGAGGTAACTCAGGTCCATGAAGACTTGGCTTCAAAGGCTGATGAAAACCTTGATGAGTTCAGGACATATGGTGATAGATTTGACCTGGCTGAGGAGAAGATGAGAATTCAGGTGGACAACCAAATGGAATTCATCAATTTTGTTAACAATAGTCATGAAAATCAAGAGAAGAATCTCATCAACTTCCTCAACCATGCTCTTCCTACTATTGAAGCAAATGTGTCCTTGAAGACAACTCTGGATGGACTAATCACTAGCACTACTGAGTCCACTTCCAGAGTTAGTCAATTACTTGAGTTACTGAAGGAGGACAGGCTCACTGAGTTTTTCACCAGGTTAGACTCTCTCAGGTCTGACTTGGATATGGTGAAGGGGAAATGTGATGCCATCTATGAGGATGTTCACATGGATGCTGAGGCAGAGTTCAGATTATCAAGGGTTGCACAAGGTTACATGGCGTACCTCCAATATCTTTGACATCTCCAAGTCCCTGAAAGAGGCTGATATTCCTAGACTTAGGACAAGGATCACCACCATAGAAAACACTCAATCCCTAATTCAGTTGGATGTTAAAACCATAAAAGCTGACACTCAGTCCATGAAGGATATGGTGACTGAGATGTTTCAGGCTTTCAAAGGATCCTCCACCACCACCTCAGGACCATCACTAAGGGCAAAAGCTGGGATTAGTCAGGCTGATCCTTCAACTTTTGATGGGGAGAATGTGCCACCAATGATGCTAACTTGGATTGAACCTCCGTCTCACACTGAGGGGCAGCAGGAAGAACTAGCACAACCCCAGCCCTTAAACTCAATTCCTCCCAACCCTGAGCCCTCCAGATCTAATTTATATAGGGGCAAAGGCATTGCTGATGAAACCCTAACACCTCCACCAAAGAAGCTTGTAAAAGCTTCAAGAGAAAGAAGGCCTGATCCTGATGCCATTGTCTTGGTACCATATGAGATTAATAGAAAGATGTACAAAAAGACTCCTGAACAAATCCAAGTGTACTTAGATAGAATGGAGTTGACTAAGGCTAGTGAAGCAACAAGGGCTGAGATTTTGAGGGTATCCACTGAATTTTTGAAAGAAGTGGGTGGTGACCCTAAGGCCTTGTTAAGTAAGAAAGGGGTAGAGGAGTTCATCGAAAAGCAGGAGGAAGAACTCAAGGCCATTCAGGATGAAATGGTCTTGAAGCAACAACAAAGAATCACCCAACTTAAGAAACTGTATGACCAATACACCAAATTCGTCACCCAAAGAAGAAAGCCTGAACCAATCACTAACCTTCAGATCATTCCTCATACCACACCTGTCTCAGTATCTGTGTACAGAAAAAATGATGAAAGGAATTTTGAAGTTATGAAGAAATTTTCATTTGGTGATTTCGGTCTCAGTGAGTGGGATGAAATGGGAAGGATCTTCAGGACAAAAACGAACAAGTGTGTCCCTGAAATACTAAAATCTCTCAGTAAGAGATATTAGAGGTTGAATCAGATCAAGGAACAATTAGGAATCACTAAGGATCTCCCTTTAACTGAACAGGATCCTACCAAAACTCAAGGAAGAAAGAGGAAAAGATTTGAGCTTGAAGCTGAGACTAAGATCCCTGGGTTAGACTTCCATCGTAACCTCCCTGAGAATGTCCCCTTTGTGAACAACATGGTTATAGAAGAACCTGAGTGGGGTATCTTATTCATTGATGTATTTGGGGATCAAGCTTTTCAAAGAATGAGTGACATAGAGAAATGCACTACTGAGAGTGTTCTCATCTTTCTTGTGATGGCTGGACAAGTTCAGACTGATGAGAATAAAAGATTTGTTGAGAAGCTCAGGGAGATAATTGCTAGGAGGCCTGATAAAGAAAAGGTGTTAAAGTCATCAAGGGTGAAGAGGGAAGCAATGGATTCCTAAATAATTGTAATCTTTTGTTTTATTTATGTTTCTTGTATCAAACTATTCAGTCGTATGTAATGATGAATAAAAATGAAGTACTTTGTTAAATCAAGTCTTTTCATCAGTAGAATAGTTGGTATAAGAAGAAGCCTTTTTGCTCACTTATAACAATTTCACTTAGGCAAATTTTATATCCAAATAGGGGGAGATTGTTAGGTCAATTCATTACCTAATGACCTTACTGATGGATTTGAATAACAATCAGCTTAAGTGAAGTATTAACCTTGAACATAACAAAGTCACTGAGTGAATAGTCACTCAGTGAGTTGCCTTCGAATTCCTAGACCGAGTCTAAAAGAAAGACTCGAGCATTCAGAGAGGCGAAGCTCAATGAATGACTTCTATGACGAAGAAGAAGGTGATGGGTTTAGTGAGTTGTGGCAATAGACTCACTGAACCCCATACGATCTCCCTGAAGAAAACAAGCATTCTCCAAGACTGAAGTAAAGGCGGGATAAGTTGAATTGTGACAAGATGAAGTACATCACACAATTAGCGTGACTAGCCCTTTTGGGATAGATGGGGTACTGACAAGTGTAAAGGACTTACATCTTACTACTTAGAATAGGGTAAGACAAGATACTACACTGTACCAATAAGACAAGAATTGCACATGGGCAATTATTGTCTTCTATCCAACTTTCTTCTATAAATAGGATGCTTGTAAAAGGAGAGAAAATAAGTTTGTGCACTAAATGCTTTAGACATTCACAAACAAAGTTTTCTCTCCTCCAAATACGATCAAACACTTGAGTTCTAAACTCTTGTTGATAGAATATTCAAGCTTAGCAATCATTAGGATTGGACTAGCTTGTTAGTGAGGAGATCATAAAACCACACATTATCTATTCAATCCCTATTGTAGCTTCGTATACAATAGGGTATAATTCTTTAATAAAGCTAAGAGTTAAACATTGAAAAACCTTTGTGTTATTTACTTTACTTGTATTAAGTTTATTGCATTACTTAACCATGGGTTAGGACTATACTTAGTATTTTTAAGTATAGTACTAATTACAAGGGACCAACACTTAGTATTACAATACAAGTATTATAATACCATACTACATGAATAATAAACGACAGAATACAGGAATAACTACAGTTAACACTTAAAACAGTTAAAACATGACTTAACATGAATAATAAGCTAAGAACACACAAGAACCAGTAAAACACATGTAATTTAGACAACTCATACACGTTCCCATTATTATGTAGTATTATCCGTCAAGGCGGAGTAAGTTCTTCAGCGTTTCCGTTAGCACAAGGTACGGATTTCCCATCCTTCAGTAAGGACAATCTCTTCTTTTATTAAGATTACCGTATGCATCCAACTGTTTTCCCCAAGTAGTTACAGATTTAAATGCTTTTGTTTTATTAGTTACCTTACCCATATACATGCATGCCAGTTTCACCTAGTTATGGAGGTATCATAACCATAACACTAGAGGCACTAGTGTTATGACTTCACCACGGCAGAGTGATATCTCATGGCGTCCCTTTTAGTTATCTGGCCTTTATTATCATATTATCATGTGGGGCATATGGGTGCATCCTAGTTACAGTGTCAGTCAGGATTTCATGGTGCATGTGGTGTGTGCCTTGCATCCTTCACAAGGAGCTGATCCCTCCTACCCATTACCATTTAATTAGAGGCATCCCATCTAACTGCATGACAAGGTCACCCCTCCAAGTATTCATACGCGTTATTAACCTCATGACCTATATTGGCTTTTGGTATATTAAACTAATACATATTTTCATAAGTAACATAAGCTATGTTTTCAGAACTAAAATCAGTAAACATGACATATATCTAGGTTTCCCAGGACTTATTCATTTCTGCTGCTTTTCATGCTTTATATGCTCTTTTATGCTTTCATTACTCTATGTTTCTATGCTTTATTGTGTATATGTGCACTGGGTGTTATGCTCAGCCGTTTTCCATTCCATGTTCCCAAACGGCAGGTACCCAAGGTCGCAAGTAGGATCTCAAGAGTATGTGCATTCGGATGGAAGCTATCCAATCTCTTTTACCTTATGTATTTATTCCTACTTTCTCATACTTTACTTCTTTTGGACATTGTTTAGTCCTTTCATTTACAGTACTTATATTTCTTATGTGTGAGTTACTTAGACTACCGATGTTTGATTCCGATATTTCTATTTATGGTCATGAATGTTTAGACATTTATCTTCCATGCTTTGATGAAACACCATATTTTACTGTAGCATTCCATCTTAACAAATGGGGTGTTACAATTATGGTATCAGAGCCCAAGGTTTCGACCTGTAGTTCTGTAAAACATGACCTGTGACTTACGGGTAGTCACCAGCGTATTCCTAGAACTGATGGTTGGTTTTCATGCATTCATTCCGTTTTTATTTCACGTATTCATTTCATGCATTCATCTCATTGTCGCAGGAATTTTGACTAAGTAATGGTTGGTACAGGACTGACCCTATTTAGTCGCATGTGTTTTACCGAAACATTTTTGTTTGTTTAGTGGACGGACCCATAGGCGTCCACACTTTCCCTTTTGTTTTGTGAACCGACCCATAGGCGTTCACTCATGGACATATAATCATATTTAAATTTCCATGCATTTTAAAACTGTTTATGCATCATAAATAAATTCATATTTTATACACTGTTCATGCATTTTCTATTCATGTCATATTTTATCAGACTTATTATTTATGTTGCATTTTGTTTTAAACTGTCAGATGGTGAACAGACGCTATGCTCAAGAATTGGTTGTAGCTATCAATGAAGCTTTGCAAGCCATCCTTCCCCAACTTCGCAATGAAATCAAGGACGAAGTTAATGCTAAAATTCAAGCTCAGGGCTTTCAATTTGGCCCTCATCCTGAGAACCATTACAACAATCCTCCACCTCTACGACCTATTACCCTTATGACTTGGTTGGAGCGATTCAACAAGCAACGACCCCGTTCGTTTGAGCAGACTGACAACCCCAAGGAGGCTGAAGCTTGGATTTCTCACATCGAGAAGATATTCGATGGGATGGGTTGTGACGGTGTTTTTAAAGCAAGACTGGCTTGCTATAACTTTGAAGGTGATGTGCTGTAGTGGTGGAAGTCTGTCAAGCAGTCCAATGGTGGTGATAATTGGGTTGCACTTTTTACATGGGACCAGTTTAAGGAGCTCTTCCTTAATCAGTACTTCCCACATGCTGAGCAGGAGAAGCTTTAGAGGGATTATCATAATATCCGACAGGTTGCTGGGGAGAACATCAACGAATTCATGTAGAGGTTTCTCCGTTTGGCTGGTTTCTTGGGAGCAGCAACTGGTATTGCTGAGGAGAAAGCTGAGAAGTTTCGATGGGCTCTTCGTACTTCGGTTTTCAACAGTTTGGTTTATGCTACGTTCACTACAGTGGCACAGGTGGCCGATGCAGCCCGAAAGCTTGAGATGCTTCAGGAACGAGAGGAGTTTGGTGATGATCGAGCAGTGAAGAGGTATCCTCAATCACCAAATGTAAACCATTTATTTCTATTAGTATATTCCATTTCCATATCATCCTCTGTTCAACTTTATATTTCAGACAAAAGACTGACGACCGTAAGCCCGCGGCCACTCAGCAGCAAGCATCTAAGGGAAACGGCCAGACCAACGACCGTTCTGGTTCATAGAGGCGTGGTGGTAATGATAATTACCGTAACAACGTTGATAACTCGAACAACAGCAAGTCCCGACATTTACCTTATTTCATGTTAAACTATCTTATGTATGACATTCTGACACTCCAACGACTCTGTTAGCCTCAAAATATTGAGCCAAACAAGAATGCTCGGTCATATGTTTATTATGTATCGTATATTTAGAACGCTGTAATAGGTAGTATATTAGTCGTGTTATTACGGGCTTAACTTTAAGCTAAGGTTCATTAATAAGTAACCAAAGCCCAAAAGGAAAGCCCGACCCATGATTATATAGCCCATTAAGCTACATGTAAGCAAAGGCTATATAAACCCTTCCTAGCATGTTAGGAAGGGTGTTGGTCATTTCATTTTCTCTAATCTAATATTCCACAAGTTTCACCAACATTTTTCTCTCTACTTTCTCTCACTACTTTCTCTCTCTAGAATTCTTCTCATATCTACCTTTCTTTCTTTAATTCGTGTGCTAGAATCATCATATATTAGGGACAACAATTGGTATCAATCGCCATGGGGTAGTATTTGTGATTGGTTGTTGTTATCTTGGTTTAAAAATGCGCGCATCATTGCGCAAATTACACGCATCAATGCGTTGCATTCAAAATTTCGCATCAAGGTGCCTAATGCAGTGTCATCCCAAATGCGTTCGCATTAAACCGCAATTTATCGCAATTGTGTATTGCTAGCAACTGTAGCAATCGTCGCAATCTAGTACTTAGGCCATTTGTTTCAAATTTAACTATTTAAAAGAGACCTACATATTTTTTCATGGCTTTTTAAAAATAATATTATGGCTTTTTAAAAATAATACTTGCTAAGTGTTTTTTGGCAACCTTTACTGTCGATTTATTTGTTTTATAAGGGATTATAGGCCTAATTTTAATATGCTAGTAACTTATTTTGTAACTTTACAACATTTATTTGGTATTTGAATATTTTATTACTTTTTTATACTAAACGCAATGCGTCTAAATTGCGCTCGCAATCGCATCACGCATTACGCAATGACTTTTGGGACCTTTAGCGCAATGGATCGCAAAACGCATTTTTAAACCAAGGTTGTTATTATATTTGATTCGAATGATTTAATCCATAAATCATCTCGGATTCAAATTTTTTTTTGTGTTTTCCGTGCTCTACTTCTTCATCTACATCTTCTACACAGTTGTAGTAGTGATTTGGTATATTTACTTTGGCTAAAAACACAAAATTTTTGGGTGTTTTGATCATTTTTTGGCTTAAAATCACGTATTGGTTGAGTTTTGTCCGAGAAAAGTGGGATATATTCCGATCAGTGCAATCGGAAAAGGGATTAGTGATTCCGATCACTCACATCGGAAAAGGGTTTTAACATTCCGATCAGTATTCCGATTTGACTTTCCGATCAAGGGTTATTCAACAACATTCCGACCAGCTCTTTCCGATCATCATTCCGATTTGGTATTCCGACAAGGTCTTTCCGATCATCATTCCGATTTGGTATTCCGACAAGGTCGTTCCGATCATCATTCCGATTAGACATTCCGATCATCATTCCGATTAGACATTCCGACGATGGGATTCCGATTAGACATTCCGACGAAGGGATTCCGATTAGACATTCCGATTACACATTCTGACGAAGTGATTCCGATGATGTGTTTTTGCTAAATTTTGTTTGAGTGTTTTTTAGACTTAGCCACCATCTAGACTAGTTTAGGAACGTAGTTTACACGAAGATTAAAAAATAATAAAATAAAAAAAAAGAGTTAAAATTTTTAGGTCAAGTAAAATCAAATTTTTTCCATACTAGTTTTAGGACATTTCTAGCTCAATTTCAAAATTTGGTGATGACAAATTTTTTAGGTCTACCGTTTTTGTCGGACTGAGGAATTTATTGTCGGGCTGAGAAAAAAAAATAGCAATTTTCGGAATTTCAACAACCAAACAATCACAACACAACTACTTAAGATCCACATTCGATTCATCATTTCAGAGAATATTGAGATGGATTCTACTGCTGAATATCGTGTGACGAACAACAACATAATGGTGGCAGGTAACAAAGAAAGACCACCAATGCTTGTGTCGGGTCGATATGATCAATGGCAATCCCGTTTTATACGTTACCTTGACACACAACCTAACGGTGATGCTTTAAGGCAATGTATCTTGGAAGGACCCTATAAACTCTCAAGGATTCAAGTTCCTACAGTACCAGCCACAAACACAAGTGACGCACAACCCGCATATGAACGTGATGAAAAGAGGACCGACCTCACCCCAGAGAACCGTGCGTGGTTTGATGCAGAGAAGGAAGCAATCTACTTAATTCTCAGTGGCATTGGAGATGAAATTTACTCTACGGTTGACGCATGTCCTACTGCTCAAGAAATGAGGACGGCCATTGAACGATTGCAACAAGGTGAATCTCTTAACAAACAAGATGTGAAAACTAAGATGTTTTGGAACTTTGGAAAGTTTACATCAAATGATGGGGAATCAATTGATTCTTATTACTCCCGATTCTACAAGATGATGAATGATATGACCCGAAACAACTTGCAAGTTTCCACCATGCAAGTCAATGTCCAATTTCTACAGCAACTTCAACCAGAGTGGACACGGTTTGTCACCTTGGTGAAACAACAACAAAAGTTAGACGAAGTTTCATATCACAAGCTCTTTGACATCTTGAAACAATTTCAAAATGAGGCAAATGAACTTCGAGCTGAACGAGTTGCAAAGATTTCCAATCCACTTTCTTTGGTGTCTACCACTCAACATTACCCAGATTATCACTCCCGTACTTCAAAGACCTACTCTACTCAATCATCATCACCATGATCATCCATTGTCTCTAAGTCACATGTCCCAACACGATCCCGAGGCAAAGAAGTTGCAAGAGCACCATCACCCACACCTGAGCAATCATCCGAAGAAGACAGTGATGAAGAAATAGCTCAAAAGGATAGGGAATTCAAGCAACAAATGGCTTTCGTTATGAAGCAATACAAGAAAATCTACAAACCCACCAACAACAACCTTTGAACATCTTCAAACTCGAGGAACACCCATGCACAGAGTCCTCCTAGGTATGACACACGAAGACGTGCTGAGAGTCCTCCAAAGTATGATCGACAACCTAAGTATGATAATCAGAGGGTGGCTACTGTTGTTGGAAATAGGGAAACTGTTGGTACTCAAGTTGTGCAACAAAGTGGGATTCAGTGTTATAACTGCAGAGGTTTTGGGCATTTGGCTAGGGAATGCAGGCAGCCAAAGAGGGTTAAAGATTATGGTTATCGTAAGGAAAAGATGCTGCTGTGCAAGAAAATGGAAGCTGGAATCAAGTTATCAGCTGAGGAAGGAGAAATGCTTGACGACACAGATGATGAAATCTCCGACCAAGAACTCGAGGCACATTATTCATACATGGCAGAGATTCATGAGGTCCTTAACATCACTGAAGATGACAATGGTCCTATCTTTGATACCGAGCTAATTGATAAGGTACAAGATGATGCTGAATATAATGTGTTTGGTGATACACATGAGCATAGTGATCTACCAACAACAATTACTGACACGTGTATGATGGAAACGGTTGATAGCAATACCACACCCGATTCATCAGACATGTGCAATAATGAGTTTGAGGATGATCAACATGCAAATGAGTATGATGACGAGGAGCGTGTCGTGCTTGCTAATTTAATTGATAGTTTACAAAAAGATGTCAATGAAAATAGAAAGAATCAAAAGCAATTAAAGAAGGCAAACGCAGCGCTCACTCAAAACTTTGAAGAATGCAAAGCCGCTCTTATAAAATCTAGTGAGACTATTGATAGTTATAGGGCTGAGCTTCTTCAAAAGACCAACGAGCTTGAGGGGTACAAAATTCGTGTAATCAACGTTAAAAAGGACGCTTTTGAAAATAAATACAATGAAGCTCTTGCTTTGTTAACTAAAGAAAAACGTCAATTTAATGTTTTATTAAGTGATGAACGTCAAAAAACGTACCTTGCCACTACAAAAGTTAATGAACTTGAACAGAGGCTTTCTATGAACACCACCGATTCTGCTAAAATTCTTGACGAGAAGAAACAAGAGGTTGAAACATTAAAACAAGATTTCAAAAATAGACAAAGCAAAGATACTGAAAAAGTAAAGGATCTCGAAGAACAAGTCGATTTTTTGAAAAAAGTTGTTTATAATACACATGACTCTATTCAAACCGTAAGAATGATAGCACCTCGGTCGTTTTTCAAGGGTCAACCTAGCTTTTCCACCCCCAAGTACCTCGAACAAGCTCAAGCTGCAAACCCCCATTTATATCTTGACGAGTCCGAATGGACCAATCATGATTGCCCTGTAGCTAACCTCGATAGTGAAGAGATGTCCCTTTGGGATGAGGAGAGTAGATCACCGGTCAACAAAGATTTTGTGAAACCATATAACTATGCTTATGAAAACAGTCTTTATGGTCTTTTCACTCCACAAAAACAGAAGTCTCGTGAGGAATTATTTTTAGAATGCAAACAAAAAAGAATTCAATGGAAAAAAGCTTTTGCCACTAAGAGGAAAACTAATGTTTTTAAATATATTAACTATTTGCCTCTAGATGCTTCTAAAAGCAAAAGTAGAAAAATACTTGGTTTTCTTAAACACCACGTTAATAATGTTCAATCAATTGTTGAAAGCGATTGGGAGAAACGTCAAAAGGATAAGTGGAAAACCGAGATTCCTCACGACATAACTGTGCTTGTGAAAGAACTTTTAATACCAAAGACGAAGATAATAAAAGAACATGTTCTTAAGTTTGAAAATTTAATTCAGTCTGAAATGTTTGATGATTTGAAATATGTTGAGTCTCTTGAAAAAGAAATTGATGACCTTCAAAATGACAAATTAGAATTTTCAAACGAATATGATCTACTCTTAGAAGAATGTCTCTCCAAAGATATTTTGTGTGTTACTCTTCAATCTTGTGCTGATATCGATGAATATTCTGATGTTGCATGCAAATATCTTGATAAAATCAAAGAGTGTGAGCGTCGTGAAATTGAGCTTTCGAAACATAAAGAAAATGTTGATAAAAAGGCTTTTGAGTTACTTCAACACAAAACTGATTTCCTTCAAAAACATTGTCATTCTCTTGAACTTGCTTTGCAAAAAGACGTTGGTAGTTTTCCACATGATAATAAATTGCAAGAAAAACTTTCCCAAACGTTTCGAGAAATGAACGAGCAGAATTTGGAAATTCAAGGGTTGAAAGCTCAGTTACAAGATAGGGACAGAGCGATAGCAGAGTTGCAGAAACTCGTTGCTAAGATGGGTGGGAAGATTGTGGAACCTAGTGTTAAGAAACCTGTTGTAAGACAACCCAATGCTCAAAAAGTGACTAGACCCTCTATCTTGGGAAAACCATCTGTTTTCTCTAATTCTGCATTTGCAAAACCTGCGTTTGCCCCCAAGACGGATGGGAAGGATAGGTTACCACAAAACACTCTCAAAACACATATTCGATCACAAAGCATTAAGAACACAAATGTGGTTAAACCAGGGATGTATAGATTGGCCACTAAACCCACACAAAACAAAGAAAGTCAATCACCTCAGACTTCTAGAAACACTAATAGACGTGTGTCTTTTACTACAGGAGTAGTCCCCACTGCTAGTGTTAGCCGGCCCCAGCTTAAGAGCACTCGCATGAATGAAAAGGTCTGGCAAAACAAAAGTCAAGGGAAGATGAAGGAAGTAGAAGACCACCCTAGGATTTTCAATGTTTCTAAGAATAAAACGTCTGTAATCGCGTGTAATGACGATTTGAATGATTCGACTTTGAATGCTATGAAAGTTAAGTTTGTTTGTGTGAAATGTGGAAAGTGTGCTAATGCTAATCATGCTATGTGTGTTTCGAATAATGTCAAAGGCGTAGAAACTAGAACTAAGAAGCAAATTGCGATGCCTATTAGTGCTAGAAAACCCAAACACAAAGTGAACCATTCTGGTGCAACCCCCCCTAAGAAAAGTATTGCATCAGACTCCACCACTAAGAACCCTAGAAGCAGAATTAGGGAATTATATGAGTCTGCTAGCAAGCCTTAGAAATGGTGGTTTGCTAATCAATGTCCTCCAGGATATAAATGGATGCCTAAGGTTAGAACAGAAAATGTGACTACGAGCTTTAGTGTGCCTCTAAGTGATGAAACTAGGGAAACTAATGAATCGAAAATCACAACTAACATGGAATCCAATTTAGCAACTGCTCCATCGTGTTCTAATTCTTCTGCAGGTGATCGAAATAATTCTCTTCATAATGGACTCCGGATGCACGAAGCACATGACGGGGAATCTCAAGCTTCTAATTAACTTCGTGGAGAAGTTCCTGGGTACGGTCCGATTCGGAAATGATCAATTTGCACCGATCCTAGGATATGGAGACTTGGTTCAGGGGAATATCACTATCAAAAGGGTTTACTACGTCGAAGGGCTCAATCACAATCTTTTCTCGGTTGGTCAATTCTGTGATACGGATTTGGAGGTTGCTTTTAGAAAGAAGACATGTTTTGTTCGTGATTATGATGGGAATGACTTACTTACCGGAACACGGGGTACTGATCTCTACACTATTTCACTACAAGACTCCACATCTTCAACTCCAATCTGTTTCATGGCTAAAGCTTCAACGACTCAAGCTTGGTTATGGCATCAACGTTGATCTCATCTTAACTTTGATACCATCAACTTGCTTTCCAAGAAAGATATTGTGCGAGGCCTTCCTAACTTGAAATTCATCAAAGATCATCTTTATTCTTCTTGTGAGCTTTGTAAAGCTAAACGGAGTAGTTTCAAGACAAAGACTACACCGAGCTCTAAAGGACGGTTAGATCTTCTTCATATAGATTTGTGTGGTCCCATGCGTGTTCAAAGTATCAATGGGAAGAAATACGTTATGGTAATTGTCGATGATTACTCAAGGTACACTTGGACTCACTTCTTGAGGTCCAAGGATGAAACACCCGATGTTCTCATCAGCTTCCTTAAAGTGATACAACGTGGTCTTCAAGCTCAAGTTAAAGTGGTTCGCACTAACAGAGGTACATAATTTTTGAATTCACAACTGAGAAACTATTTTGAAGCCGAGGGAATTGAACATGAAACATCTATTGCTCGAACACCCGAACAAAACGACGTTGTTGAAAGACGAAACCGCACTTTAGTTGAGGCTGCTCGAACATTATTATCCGCTTCAAAACTTCCACTATACTTTTGGGCCGAAGCCGTGTCAACCGCATGCTACACACAAAACCGCTCCTTAGTTATCCCAAGACACGAAAAGACACCATATCACATAATTAATGATCGCAAACCTTCACTCAAACACCTTCACGTTTTCGGATGTACGTGTTACATTATTCGAGATGGTGAAAATCTGGACAAGATGAAAGAGAAAGGTGATGCATGCATTTTAGTGGGATATGCAACTCAATCTAAGGGATACAGAGTGTACAACAAGAGAACAAAATTGATAGTCGAGACTATTCATATCAGATTTGATGAATTGCAAGAAATGGCACTTGAACAAAGCAGTTTAAGTCCCGATCCACAACGACAAACGACTTCTGTTCACAACCGCATGGAACTCGGAACTCAAGACCACAGCAATGAACCGTCAAGTTCAAAGCTGGTTACTGAACATGTTCCTAGAGCAGATATAACAGTGGACACGACACTTGAAGAGTTGGAAATGTTATATGGACCAATGTATGATGAATATTTCACGGGGGAAAAACAAGTTGCATCGAAGTCTTCCGCTGTCACTCATGATACGAATGATGATACCGTTCATCGTCAACAAAAGGATACAACTTCATCTACTTCAACACGGGTTGTTGCAGATTTACCTCCTCAGAA
Source organism: Glebionis coronaria (assembly GCA_025667525.1). Taxonomy (NCBI): domain Eukaryota; kingdom Viridiplantae; phylum Streptophyta; class Magnoliopsida; order Asterales; family Asteraceae; genus Glebionis; species Glebionis coronaria. The sequence goes on along the minus strand of JANFOE010000322.1, from coordinate 651,024 downwards.
TATCACTTCAACAATCGATCCCACAACATCCACAACTACTGTCATCGCTCCAGAGAACACAAATCAAGCAGACGGTGCATTATCTGACGATGACGATTTTCACAACCCATTCGGTACATCGGTACACGAAACTGGAGAGTCTTCTACTCGCCATGTTGATCTGTCAAATATGCATACGTTCTATCAACGACATCCTTCAACACATCATTGGACCCGAGATCATCCTTTGGTTCACGTAATTGGAAACCCTTCACAGCCTGTTCGTACAAGACGACAACTAGAAACCGATGGTGATGTTTGTATGTTCGCACTCGCCGTGAGTACAGCTGAACCGAAAAACATCAAAGAAGCCATGGCTGATCATGCTTGGATTGAATCGATGACGGATGAACTTCAACAATTTGAAAGACTTAAAGTCTGGGAACTTGTTGACAGACCATACGATGTGACTCCTTTAAATCTTCGTTGGATCTGGAAAAACAAGATGGATGAAGAAAATACGATCATCAAGAACAAAGCTAGGCTAGTGGCTAAGGGGTATGGCCAGAAAGAGGGAATTGATTTTGATGAATCATTTGCACCAGTTGCTCGGATGGAAGCAGTCAGGATTTTTCTCGCTTATGCTGCACATAAGGGATTCACTGTCTATCAAATGGACGTAAAGACGGCATTTCTTAACGGTCCTTTGAAGGAAGAAGTCTATGTCACGCAGCCGGAAGGATTCGTCAATCCTCATTATCCTGACAAGGTGTATCGTCTCCACAAAGCACTTTATGGACTCAAGCAAGCTCCAAGGGCGTGGTACGACGAGCTCTCAAAATTTCTGGTATCCAAAGGTTTCTCAAAAGGTTCCATTGATCTAACTCTGTTCACTTATAAATAAGGGGATGACATTTTGCTTGTGCAAATTTATGTTGATGACATTATTTTCGGGTCTACAAACCCAAAACTTTCAAAATGGTTTGAAAAAGTAATGAACAGCAAATTTGAAATGTCAATGATGGGCGAACTAAAATTCTTTCTAGGAATTCAAGTTCACCAATCCCCAAGTGGTATCTTTATAAACCAAGCTAAGTATTGTCAAGAGATAATAAAAAAGCATGGTATGACCTCATGTGACCCCGTTGGGACACCATTATCAACCACATCGCTAGATGCTGACTTGGAGGGAATTGCCATCGATCAAACGAGATATCGTTCCATGATCGGGTCCCTCATGTACTTGACAGCAAGCAGACCTGATATTTGACATGCTACATGTTATTGTGCACGATATCAAGCACGACCCACTGACAAGCACCTCAAGGAGGTTAAACGGATCTTTCGGTACCTCAAGAATAACATTCATTTGGGACTCTGGTATCCGAGGGAAACCGGTTTCTTTCTAACGGCCTATTCAGATTCTGATCATGCAGGGTGTCTTGATACACGAAAAAGTACTTCTGGTGGTGCACAATTTCTAGGTCAAGATAAGCTTGTGGGATGGTCTTCCAAGAAGCAGGATTGCACGTCACTCTCATCAGCAGAAGCGGAGTATGTGTCTCTATCTGCGTGTTGTGCTCAAGTTCTATGGATGAGAACACAACTCACGGATTATGGCTTTCACTTTGATAAAGTACCTATGTACTGTGACTCAAAGTCGGCCATAGCCATCTCCTGCAATCCGGTACAGCATTCCCGCACGAAGCACATCGATGTCATATACCACTTCATAAAGGAACAAGTTGAAAGAGGTATCGTTGAATTATACTTTGTTGGAACGGATTACCAATTAGCCGACTTGTTTACAAAAGCTCTGTCGAAAGATAGGTTTGAGTACCTCGTTAGGCAAATTGGTATGAGATGTTTGACTCCAGCAGACCTGGATATTCTGGCAAAGGTGCCTGCTTGATTTATCTATCAAACATCAACTTGTAAATATCTTTGAAAATGCAAAATACAAAAATATAAAACACATAAAAGCAAAACACAAAATTAAAAATCTTTCAAAATCCAAAAATATTCTTCTCGACATGTCTTTCAGTATCGATAATATGGACGTTCCTAGAAATGTCGCTCAATAACGACACGGGTGTGTACATAAAGCTCGAATGAAAGTTGTAAATACTTTTCAAAACATGTCATTTCTTCTTTTAATAAAGGAAATTATCTATTTTGGACAATATTTCCAAACAACGGGTAGAGCAATCTATCACGGGTTGAGCTAGTCACAAAACATTCAACGTTTTGAGCTCAACAAAATGGCTTGCAATCACTTTCAGATTGCAACCCGGAACTATATTCACGGGGGAGTGTACGATATCGTTCTCTTACCCTTAGCAAAAGAAGTTAACTCTTCTTACACTTGAGTGGATTTGTCAAGACATTCAAAGTCTATGAACTCAAGTTTATGCTTTAGAAAAACCTTTCGACAAAAAGAATTGATTTTTCAAAAAGCGTTGAACACAATTTTTTCAAGAATTTTTCAATGATATTCAAAATCTTTCAAAAATTGTGTGTTCAACATCTCCCATCCTCAAAAAGTGAAATGTGGATCATATCCTCATAATGACAATTCAATTGGATCAATTTTTTAGGGGGAGCATTTTAAACTTCATGCAAAATATTAACACATCTTTCTCCCGGAGATTTCAAGACTATTTTTCAAAATATATTTTAATCAAATTTGGTATCTCTAATATTAAAAGATTTTATATATTAGAGATAGGGGAGAAAACGTGATTAAAGTGTGATCTAATATAAGACTCAAGCACTTTAACTCTTACCTACATGTGCGAAACACTTTCGATTATCGATGCACATGTGAAGGGGGAGCATTTCTGAAACAACAAAAAACTAGCAAAGTGTTAAATGTTTTTCAAACACTTTGTTAGAATTTGATTTTCATGGTTACGATCAAATACCCACAACATCTTTAATTCACGACGTTATTGGTGTCAAAAGGGTGGTTAGGTTTAAGTCCTATGATCCAACCAGAACCGGAGGGATCTTCCCAGGGACAATCCAATAGATTATTAGAAGTCCTTAGGAAAGATGGAGTAGAATGTGAACGTAGCTGAATGCCGACTAAGTACTGATGCTAGCACTGGAAAAATCACAACAAGGTGCTAGTAATGATGTCTTGGTAAGCATTGAAGGGGTTGAAGAATGAAAAAGAAATGTAAGGATAAAGGGTGTAAAGAAAGAAGCCCTCCATACAAATTAGGCAGAAACCGGGTCAACTCATCATGAAGACAAACTCATCATGGACCCAGTGATGTGAAGCACAACCCTTTCCTAGCTACTCAGGCTTCTCTCAAAAGAAGTTTGTTTTAATTGTCACGGAGATCAACACGACTTCTATTGACTTTCTCACTCCGAGATAGTTGATATTGAATAGGTGGCATCTGCTCCAGCCTCCGACCACTAAAAGTGCACAAATAGAGTCTAGAGCCAAGAGATCAATCAAATCTCGTTAGGACACACGGATGAAGATCAAGAGAGTCCTACGCTATATCCTTGCGATATTGCTAGAACACTCAGAGTGATACTACTTAGTATTCACAATGATGAGTGGAAATCCTTCCAGTGTTAACATCAAACAGCACTGCGGTAGGTCATATGCAAGATTCTTTATGAACTGAACATATGTAAAACTGAAAAGCAACAGTGGTTTGATTCTGAATTGATTCAAACTCGTTTCAGGTTTCTACGCAATATCTTTATGGTCTTGCCAGAACATTCAGAGTGATATTCATTAATATTCACAGTGACGAATGGAAATCCTTCTAGCGTCAACATCAAACAGCGCTACGGTAGGTGACTTGTGAGATTCTTATGAATCAAACTTGTGTCAACTAGAAAGCAACAATGGTAAGATTCTTTAAGAATCACACTTGTTCCAGGAATTTGAATTGACGACTTTAATCAAGCGGATAGCTATCCAATTGATTCACTCTTTATGTTCGCAGTCTTGCTTTGAGACGGTCGAGTAAAGAGAACGGCTAGTACAGCCGCGAAACCCTGTCAAGGAGATTCTTAATTGAATCTACCTGATCACAGGTATGATATCTAATATCGTATAACGGTCTTCACCGACCGGAGGTAAAACGCTACCGATTTAGGACGAATGTCAAAGCCATTCAGTCCGTGTCTATGTTTTGTCTCGAGAAGGTGGCGTCACGGTGTACACAGCAAAGTCAATGATTCAGAAACCACATACTCATGCCTAAAGACATATTCAACAATTAATAGTGTGAGCATGTGAATGAAGACACAAGATCGCAAGATGGTAAAGACAAGTCAAGGATGATTTGAAGATCTCAAGCTTAAAGACAAAGTCGAAAGACAACGACAAAGGCTCAAAGATCACAACATGAAGGAACAAGACTACTATTACACGTTCAAGACTCATTTATGGAGAGATTAGTAATCTCTACAAATTTCCTAAATGACCAAGGTTTATGACCTCTCATTGGGGGAGATTGTTAGCCTCAAAATATTGTGCCAAACAAGAATGCTCGGTCATATGTTTATTATGTATCGTATATTTAGAACGTTGTAATAGGTAGTATATTAGTCGTGTTATTACGGGCTTAACTTTAAGCTAAGGTTCATTAATAAGTAACCAAAGCCCAAAAGGAAAGCCCGACCCATGATCATATAGCCCATTAAGCTACATGTAAGCAAAGGCTATATAAACCCTTCCTAGCATGTTAGGAAGGGTGTTGGCCATTTCATTTTCTCTAATCTAATATTCCACAAGTTTCACCAACATTTTTCTCTCTACTTTCTCTCACTACTTTCTCTCTCTAGAATTCTTCTCATATCTACCTTTCTTTCTTTAATTCGTGTGCTAGAATCATCATATAATAGGGACAACAGACTCATATTCAGAAACAACAACAACGGCAGGGATCAGGACCGTAGAGGTTCACAGCCTAACCGTTCTACTTCATTTGGTAACTACTAAACCTTCTACGTAATCATGCCTATGTTTCATCATCATGTCTCATGCATGTAAATCCTTGAACAGGCTCTCAGCTAGCTAGGACGCCTGCTGTAGGATTCACGCATCCTATTTTTCCTACTTGTTCGCGCAGACATTCTGGTGTTTGTCGTCGAGGTACTCGTGGTTGTTTCAAGTGTGGCCAACAAGGCCATCAGCAGAAGGATTGTTGCCAAGGTGAGATAGAAGGCACTTCTGGACATGCCGAATCCAAACCACCTCCTACTTCTGGTCGCGTGTTCACTACTACTAGAGATTAGGCGAACAAGACTTCTGGTACTATCACTGGGAATCTCTTTATGAATGGTTTGGTAGCATGTGTTCTGTTCGATACTGAAGCGACTCATTCAGTCATATCCACTACTTTTGTTGTACGTGTTAGGATTTCCCCTATGCCATTAGATAATGCCTTATGCATTTCCACGCCACTTAAGGACTCTGTACGAATCACCCAGGTGTACAGAGATCTTTCCCTAGAATTTGATGGTAAAATCCATAGAGTTGACGCACTTCCTTTGGACATGTGCGATTTTGATTTGATATTGGGCATGGACTGGTTATCCAAACACCAGGCTACGATAGACTGCCACACTTATCGAGTTATCTTCGGTGATGTTAAATCTCCAGAGTACATACACCATGGTTTTCTGCCAGGGAGGTCGGTATAAATTATTTCATCCATGGAGGCGCGTGCACTATTAACACACGGTTGTTAGGGCTTCATAGCCAATATTCATGACATTACTGCCGAGTCTCCATCGATCCAAGATCAGCCTATTGTGTCAGAATTTCTTGACGTATTTCTTGATGAACTTCTGGGCATACCACCTGTTCGTGAAGTCGAGTTAGGAATTGAGCTCATTCCAGGTGCAGATCCAATTTCCATGGCTCCTATAGAGCTTAAAGACTTAAAAGATCAGCTGCAGGAACTTTTGGAACGAGGTTTCATCCATCCCAGTGCATCGCCATGGGGTGCACCGGTACTTTTCGTGAAGAAGAAAGACGACAGCATACGTTTGTGTATAAACTATCGTGAGCTGAACAAGATCACGATCAGGAATTGTTATCCTTTGCCGCGAATTGATGACCTTTTTGATCAACTTCAGGGTGCCAAGTATTTCTCCAAGATCAATCTGAGGTCCGGCTACCATCAGTTACGTGTTAAAGAGCAGGATATCTCTAAGACTGCTTTCCGTACACGTTATGGGCACTACGAGTTCGTAGTCATGCCATTCGGACTCACTAATGCTCCAGCAATCTTCATGGATTTGATGAACCGTGTCTTCCATAAGTTTCTGGACAAGTTCGTTATCGTGTTCATTGATGACATCCTGATTTTCTCCAAATCTAAGGAGGAACATGAGGAACACCTTCGTACAGTCTTGCAGATTCTTCGTCAAAAGCAGCTGTATGCCAAGTTCTCTAAGTGTGAGTTCTGGTTAAGCAAGGTGGCATTTTTGGGCCATATTGTATCTACAGAGGGGATCACCATGGATCCTGCAAAGGTCGAAGCTATCACCAAATGGACGAGACCTACATCTGCAACAGAAGTCAGAAGTTTTATGGGTTTAGCTGGCTACTACCGCAGGTTTGTAGAGAACTTTTCACGGTTAGCCTTACCTTTGACTAAGCTGATGAGGAAAGGAGAGAAATTCGTCTAGACAGAAGAACGAGAGAAGAGCTTTGAAGATCTTAAGCAGAAGTTAATGCTGCACCTATTCTTACTCTCCCACATGGCTCAGGTGGATTTCATATCTATAGTGACGCTTCAGGAAAGGGTCTAGTCTGTGTTCTCATGCAACATGGGAAGGTTATTGCATACGCATCACCACAGCTAAAACCTTATGAAGAAAACTATCCTACTCATGATTTGGAGCTTGTAGCAGTTGTTTTCGCATTGAAGATCTGGAGACATTATTTGTATGGTGAATCATGTGAGATATTGTAAAACCCGCATTAAAAACCTATGAACAATACACGTGAACAGTAACTTACGGAAACACGATAAAATTTAAACTTTCCATTTATAATATTAATACACGTGCCACGACAATAAATAACGAACAATCATAAATATTATAAATGTGATACGATCACGAATACCAAAATCACGAATACTAAAACACGAACATACACGACTAATTATTTAGACACGGAAAAGTTACGAGTTTCCTTGTTGGGCTCCCTTATGCCGCGGCTACAACAAAGAAAGAAGGAAAGATGGGATTTGGCCCATAACCCAATTCTAAATAATAATATACATGGAAGACATAAACATATTTTAGGTTTTCAGAAAAGTTTTCCATGCCTCCTTTTTATGCTTTTGCCGCCGGCCATATACAAACAACAAGGACGATTCAGACGATTTTTGCTATTGGTTTTGTGTTCGTGATCATTCTCTTTTTCTTTTCACGCATTCGGTATAAATCAAACCTTTTTCTTTTATTAATTATTTTTATTTCATGTTATAATTTATTTAATCATCAAGAACAAGAATAAAACATGTAATAGATTAATAAACATGGTTCGGGTTTGGTTTGTGAGTGGTTTGGTTCGGTCGAGACACCCGAGACCCCATATGGGGCTCAGCTTGTTTTCTTCACCACCATCGAGACCCCCAAGGGGCTAGGCTTGGTTGGTTTTGGCTCGGATGCAGCAAGGCAACCCCGACCAAGGGTCGGGGTGTGCTTGTTGTTTGGTTTGGGTGGAACTGAGGCACCACCGAGACCCCAAAGGGGCTCAGTTGGTTTTGTTTGTTCGGACCCGAGACCAAGAAACCCCGATACTAGGTCGGGGTATGTTTACATGTTTTGTTGATTTAATTAGTGTCAACCGAGACCCCTCCAAGGTCTCGGTAGGACTTGTTTATAGCTTATATGGTTCGGCTTATATATAAACACGGGCTCGGGATTCGGGTTTTTATAAACAGATTGCTATGCTCACTCTCCGGGTTCATAAGTTTGAAAAGAAATCCGGTCGAAAATTTAACTACAACCTGAGAGAGCCTGCCAGGTTTGATAGAAGCAAGGTTAGATGCTATAACTGCCAGCAGCAAGGTCATTTTGCTAGGGAATGCCCTAACAAAACTGACAAGGAGAAGAACAGGTATTCCGCCTTCAAGGTTTAAGAGCTCAAGGATGACAAGAAAGCTTTGGTGTCTGTTGACTCAATGGTTAACTGGAATGATCATCAGACTGCTACCTTGGAGACAGCTGAAGCTTCTACTGATGTATTTGCAATGATTGCCGGGAATATATCTGATGCTGAGGAAGCAGAAGAATTTGCTCTTATTGGCATCTCACCTCAGGTACAAAATTGCCCTCTTGGTTGTCATAATGAATATTCAGAACTGTTGTCTCAATACAATGAGCTAAATGAACAAAATGACGAATATTTTTTAGATGTTCAAGCATATAAGAGTTCTTTAAAAACATTGGAACAACAAAAGAGGTGGCTTTAGGATACTCAACGTGAATATGAGGATAAAATTAGAATTCTAAACATTGATTTAGAAAACACCACTAACATGCTTAAATATACTGAAAAACTAAATAATAACAGTATTAAGGATAAGCAAGACATGCAGGAAAAATTGGATGCTACACTTTTATGATTTGAAAAATGGCAAAAAGCACCCAAGAATCTCTCAAAGTTAATTGATAGTAGCATGTCTGGTAGAACTAAGTAAGGTTTAGGCTTTGATAAATATATTGATTCAGAAGATATGTTTGATTTATCTTTTTCAAGTGTCTTTGATCCTGACAAGGAGGAGGAGGGAAAACCTAGTTACAATAGGTTTCAACCAGCTGCAGCAATGCATGTTGTTCATCCACCTCTTACAGGAACTTTTATGCCCATATCTAGGCATACTGACTTGGATGGATCACAGATGCACGAGTCTCCAAAAAGATCTACTAATTCTAATGACTTTGTCTCTTGTACTTTCAGTGACAAAGCCAGTGACTATGCATCCTGTGGTTCAAGTGAAGAGTCAAGACCTACAAGCTCCAAGACAAATGACCCTGCTGCTACTAGTGCTAGGAAGAGTGAAGAGAGAGTTGCTTCTACTATTTCCAGTTCTAGTTTATTGAGTCCTAGTAATGTTGATTCTCCTAGAGTTGTGTGTAATAAAATTAGCAGTGCGAAACAATGTCATTTGAATAAAAGGTCTGTTAAAACATGCTTTGTTTGTGGAAGTAAATTTCATTTGATTAAGGATTGTGATTTTTATGATCAACCTCCTTCTGTTTATCAAGCTTATCCTGCTCCTGGCCCACCAGTAGTTGCTCCTTTTTCTTCTAGAAGACTAAACCCATGTGCCCAATCCTATTCTTCTTATAGAAGGACCTCTCCTTTAGCTTCTGATCTTTGGAGAACCAATGGTTACACTCAAAATAGACCAACCAGCAACTATTTTTAGAACTTTAATCAGAATTATGCTTTTAATTCAGACTGAATGTATTTTGGGTTGGGAAATTTGGGTACTGTTGTTAAGCCCTCAGCAGGTTGTTCTTGGTCAAACAATAACACCCATATGATGAATAGGCAACCTAAGAACAACAGTGGATCTCATCAATCTTCTTGGCTATCTACAAAAGATCCACAAGGCAGACTCAAACCTGAAAAGGTTTGGGTCCCCTTAAGACACTAACTTTTGCATATATCTTTTCTGTTGTTGTAGGTTATTCCATACCAAGATCATACTCTAGGAATAGTTGATAGTGGATGCTCTAGGAGCATGACAGGGAATAAAGGACTTTTATCTAACTTTGTACCATTTCAAGGCGGAAAGGTCTACTTTGGAGGTGGTGAAGGAAGGATCTCTGGCAAAGGAACAATACAGACACCTAACCTTAATTTTGAGTAGGTCTACTATATGGAAGCACTTCAAAACTTCAACTTGATCTCTGTCTCACAAATTTGTGACAAGAAGCAGTTTGTTCTCTTTACGGATACTGAAGCACTGGTGTTATCTAAAGAATTTAAGCTCCCGGATGACTCCCAAGTTCTACTCAGAATCCCTAGAAGACACAATCTCTATAGTATCAAGCTGAATGAAGTTAATCCTACTGGTCAACTAGCTTGTTTGGTTGCTAAAGCCTCAGAAGATGAAGCCACTAAATGGTACAGAAGGATGGGACATGTAAACTTTAAGACCATTCACAAATTGGCAAATATTTACTTGGTCTCTGGTTTACCTCCCAAAACTTTCAGAAATGACATCAATTGCCTTGCGTGCAGCAAAGGCAAACAACACAAAGCATCCTTCAAGGCCATTACTGCTCTCAGTCTCATAACTGAACCATTGTAGCTACTACACATGGATTTATTTGGTCCTACCTCCATTAAGAGCATTGACCACAAACAATACTATCTTGTGGTAACTGATGGGTATAGCAGGTTCACGTGGGTTTTCTTTCTGGCTGCCAAAGTGAGACCTACTCTATTCTCAAGGACTTCATTACACTCATTGAAAATCAGTTGTCCAAGAAGGTGAAAGGTATCCGATGTGACAATGGAACAGAATTCAAAAATGCAGACCACATAGCACTTTGCAATTCCAAAGGTATCAAAAGAGATTATAGTACTGCAAGGACTCCTCAACAGAATGGTGTTGCAGAAAGGAAGAACAGGACACTAATAGAAGCTGCGAGAACCATGCTTGCAGATTCCAAGCTTCCAACCATGTTTTGGACAAAAGCAGTCAACACTGCAAGTTATGTGTTGAATAGGGTTTCAATTACCAATCCACACAAGAAGAATCCCTATGAGCTACTCACAGCTAAAGTACCAAGCATTGCTCATTTGAAGCCATTTGGTTGTCCTGTCACCATTCTGAATACTAGTGACTATTTGGGGAAATTTGATGGCAAGGCAGATGAAGGATACATAGTGGGATATTCGGCTCATTCTTAGGTCTATCGTGTCTATAATCTCCATGCCAAGCGTATCATTGAAACTATTAATCTCAGGTACTTTGAGGAGAAGACAAACATCCAACGCAACGGTCCTGAATGGTATTTTGATCTTGATTATCTTAGTGACTCATTGGGATATTTTTATTTCAAAACTAACCAAGATGCATGTCCACAAGTGTTTGAAACTTCTAATGTAGGTGCTCATTCTAGTTTTTCGGACTCAGATGAGGAGGATGATATTTTTGTTGTTCCATCCTATTCCACCACAGTCTCTCCAAACAACAATGCTACTCCTATTGATGCCTCTCCATCTGACATTGTGGACTCACAAGGAGCTCTTGACACATTGCTCCAGCAACAACAAGATGCTACTACAGCAGCTGCTCAAGGAGGCTTTGAGTTTCCCTTGAGTACCCCTGCTGTCCAAGTTACTCCTAGTGCTCCTAATGTTACTCCTAGTGCAAGTTTAACACCTATTGGTAGTCCAGTTAGTGATCCAACTTCCTCAACTAGATTCTCTAGTCCTTCTGACCTGGGAAACTATCAAAAGAATACTTCTACTAAGTTGGATGATATTAATAAGCAACCAATAGATGGCATTTTCGACTCTGCTTCATATGATGATGACATTGTTGGGGATCTTAATAACTCGGCACCAGAAGTGGATGTAGATCCTTTTCCTGTTAAGAAGATGAATAAAGACCATCCTACTACTCATATCATTGAAGATCCTGGTTCTACTGTCAAGACTCGCCGCATGCATAAGAAAGCAACGTCTGATCATCATGCTCTTGTGAACTATATTGAAGACCAAAAGCGTAATAATCACACAGACTTTCTTTATTGTTTGTTTGCTTGTTTTCTTTCACAGGTGAAACCTAGGTCAGTCTCACATGCTCTTGAGGATCAAAGTTGGGTGGAGGCTATGCAGGAGGAGATGCAGCAGTTCTTGTTTCAGAATGTTTGGATCCTATTTGACTTGCCAGATGGAAAGACAGCAATTGGTACCAAATGGATTCTCAAAAACAAGAAAGATGCAAGGGGTATTGTGGTGAGAAATAAGGCTAGGTTGGTTGCACAAGTCACACACAACTTGAAGGAATTGACTATGCTTAAGTCTTTGCTCCTGTTGCTAGGATTGAGGCCATTCGTCTGTTTTTGGCTTTTGCTTCTTATGTTGGCTTTACGGTTTTTCAGATGGATGTCAAGAGTGCATTTCTCTATGGCAAGATTGATGAGGAAGTTTATGTCACTCAACCTAAGGGCTTTGTGGATCCACTTCATCCCAAGAAAGTTTACAAGGTGGTCAAAGCTCTATATGGACTTCATAAGGCTCCTAGAGCTTGGTATGAGCGTCTGTCCACTTTCTTGTTAAAACACGGCTACAGAAGAGGCACTACTGACAAAACACTGTTCCTTAAAAGGAATGCCAAGGACATCATCCTAGTTCAAGTGTATGTGGATGATATTATCTTCGGTTCTACTAAAAAGGAATGGTGTGATGAGTTTGAACAGCTAATGAAAGGCGAATTTCAGATGAGTGCCATGGGAGAACTCACATTTTTCCTTGGTCTTCAAGTCAAGCAGCAGTCGGATGGTATCTTCATAAGTCAAGACAAGTATGTTCATGAGATTCTTCAGAAGTTTGATGTGCAACCTCTTAGACCAGCAGCAACACCTTATGAAGTCACTAAAGTCAAACTCAAGAATGAGCCAGATCCTCCTGTAAATGTTCACATGTACAGGTTAATGATTGGCTCACTCATGTATTTGACTGCATCACGTCTGGACATTATGTTTGCCGTAAGTACTTGCTCTAGACATCAGGTGGCTCCAACCGTATCCAACTTGAATGCAGTCAAGAAAATCTTCAAGTATATCAAGGCTCAACCCAAGCTAGGCTTGTGGTATCCTAGGGAATCACCTTTTGTTCTTGAAGCCTATAGTGATAGTGACTATGCAGGTGCTAATAATGACAGGAAGTCTACTACTGGTGGTTGTCAGTTTTTGGGTCGAAGACTTATCTCATGGCAATGTAACAAACAGACAATAGTAGCTACCTCTTCAACAGAAGCTGAATACGTAGCTGTTGCTAGTTGTTGTGGACAAGTCTTGTGGATACAAAATCAGATGCTGGATTATGGGTTCAACTTCATGAACACCAAAATTTTCATTGACAACCAAAGCACTATCTACATTGTGAAGAATCCTGTTTTTCATCAACGAACCAAGAATATTGAGATTAGGCACCATTTTATAAGGGCTGCCAATGAGAAGAAACTGATACAGGTTCTTAAAGTGCATACGGATGATAATGTTGCTGATTTATTGACTAAAGCCTTTGATGGTCCACGGTTCAACCACTTAGTGGTTAACATTGGAATGGTCAATCCTTGAGGTCTAGGATAGAGGGGAGGCTAAGCCTAAGGGGAGGCTTAGTGTACATATTTCATTGCACAGTCTAACATATGGTAGATTCTAACAACAGTTTTCATGGGTATTTGCGATGTGTGCTACTTCTAGTGGAAGATTTTGGTTACTCCTAGTGGAAGTCTTCAGCTCCTAGTGGGTACAAACCCTTCTGGTTCACTTATGGTTGGCTTCTAGTATTGCTTTTGGGTCACTGTTCACTTCGTTGACTTTCATTGACCACTTGGTGCTTCTAGTGTTGACCATTACGCGTTTTGACTTTTAGTCAACGCAAGTTACTTCTGGTATATATCTTTTTGTTTATCTTTGGTAACTGGGATTTGCAAATAATGGTTAAGGGGTAAGTGGTTACTCTTGCGTTAATGACTTAATTTTTGAAAGGGCAACCCCCATAATTAGGGGTCAATGAACAGTTTTATGACCATTATTTATGGTCAAATCCCTCAATTGACTCATTCATCCCAACCATACACACGCATACGCTCCTACTCTTTACCCTCTTCAATCAATCATCTTCCATTACTTCAATCATTAACAATGGCTGCTCCCCAGTACAAACCCGATCATAACAAGGTGGCCTATCTTGGAAAAGGTCCTAAACGATAAGAGTTCACAGACATCCTCGAATACATTGAGGCTTCTAATCTAAGATATGCTTTTACGGTTTGCCCTACTGTGTATGATACTATTATTCGTCAGTTCTGGGCAACTGCCCATCTAGTTGATGTTTTGGGACGCCTACTAGAGCTCCATGCTACCATAGATGGTCGCTCATATGTGGTGTCTGAGGCATCTATTAGGTCTGCTCTTCATCTCCAGGATGAAGGTAGCATTCTCTCCACCCCCAATTCAGAGGTATTGGATGGGATGGCTGCACTAGGGTATAATTATGGGGGGAAGTTTAACTTCCAGAAAAATAGGTTTTCCCCCCCCAATGGAAGCTTCTGGTTCACTTTTTGATTGATTGTTTGAGTCCAAAGTCTGTGAGTTGGGATGCATTTCCCATCCCCCTGGCTACTAGTTTGATTTGTATTGCACAGGGTCATGTTTTTAACTTTTCTCGTTACTTGTTTGATGGTATGATTTGTAATCTTAGTAGTACTGGCTCTAGGAAGAAGTTCTTGATGTACCCTAGGTTCTTGCAGCAGGTTCTTATGTGCCTACCTAGGAAGAGGGAGGAATATGAGACCCCAAAGCTTAGTTCAAAGGTATATTCAAATATGGCACTTGGTTTTAAGGGTCTTTGGAGGCCTCTTACTAATGTTATGCTGGGCCTTGCCTAAGGGGGTCCTAATGTGATTCCTCCGGCTGATGAAGCCGAGGAGGAACTTCCATTTGAGTATGATCCTATGGAGGAGGAGAACCAGGCTACTGGTGCGTCTCATGTGGAGGTGGAGGAGCCCGCTAGAGAGGTGGTGGTAGAAATGCCATCCACCTCAAAGGTTGTCCCCTCCTCTCGCCTACATGAGTCCCCATTTGCTGATACTCCCCCTTCTAGTCCAGCTCTGCATTCTACTGAGAAGCCATCTAGCTCTCATGCTCATATGGATGACCCATCTGCTGCTTCTGGTCCCAATGATGCATTACCCAACCCAAGTCCTCTTGGTGGGGAAGCTGAGGAACCTGTTACACTAACTTCTTTGCTAGCTCTTATGCACAGGTATTATGCGAGGGTTGTTTCTTTGGAAGATGATCTTAATTAGCACCGCAAGCTCACACGGGACTTCGTACTTCCCTTGGCGAACATGATTAAAGCATAAGAGTCACAACAGAAGCGCCAAAAGAAGAAAGTTATGCTTTCTAATTCTGATGAGGATATTGAGGAGGATGGGCTGACTATTTTGGCCAGGGCTGCTTTTGCTGATAAGACGAGTGATGATTTGCCTGCTCCTCCTAGTCCTTCATCCATTCCTAAGACTGCTGATCCCAAGCCAATGGATGCTTCTACTGGTCCTTCCGTTGGTTCTTCTCATGATCCCAAGGGCAAAGCCCCTATGACTGATGCACCCTCTCCTCCAAGGAAGCGTACTCGCAGACAAATAGAGGAAGAAAGGTTGGGGGAAGAGGCTGCTCAACGACTGCAAGAGGAGATTGATCAACAAGCTAGGGCTGAGGATGAAGACCTTCAACAGCAAAGGCATGAGCGGTTGAGACATGATGCCATGCATTGGGATGACAATGATTGGATGAGGGTGCTTACCATACTTACTTGTGACTACTCGCAGTTCACAAATTTGTTGGGAGCTGATGTGAATCAACATAATTATATTCCACGAGCAATGGCATTGATGCGTAAACAACAGTTGTCTCTGGCTGCCCAGCTTCGTGAAAAACGCCGTAACATACCTATGTCAAGAACCGAGGAAAGGAAGTTGATGCAGCAATATGTTAAGAATCAATCGGTTGCTTACTTTCACACTGGATGGAAATGGGAACGGGTTAGGGGTCTATCCTTTGATGAGCTTAAAGATTTTTACACGAAGATGATCAAGCGTCAAAACACACCGGTCCCTGAACGCTTTATTTATTGCCCTCCTCCAAGTGTTGTTCACACTTCTCAGCCTGCTGTTGCTCCCACTTCTTCGTCTGGTGTTCCTAAGGATACTTCTGCTGTTCTATCTGTTGGTGCTCCTTCTACTGCTGTTCCTACTACCACCACTTAGACTGTTCATCCCACTCATTCTCAGGTTCATCCTACCACCACCAATGAAGCTACTACCACTCCTACTACTAATCCCACCCCTGCTACTCCTGTTGTGGAGCAAACATCAATACCGATGACTGAACTACTTCCTACCGCATCCGCTGGTGCAGCAAAATTTGATCCTATGGTTGGTAAGGACTTTGAGTCTACTACTGCTGATGCTACTGCTGCTGGAAAGGTCAAGGTTGAATCTTCTTTTGGTGTCCCTTCACCTCGTCGTTCTATTAGGAAGAAGAAGGCTCGTCGTGGAAAATCTGTCCCGTTTGAGAAAAGAGATCCTACAAATCTCATTGACGCTGCTTCCGATAGTGAGACAGAGTTGCACATGGGTAAGGGTTGGATTGTGGCTTGGGAAGTTCGACCATCCCCTATTGTTCGTGGTACTTTTACTCATAAGATTGCAACCAGTGATGGTTATGCTCGCTATGTCTCGGGACTGCAAAACATTTTGACATGGGTGGAGCGTCGTGATCTTATGTTGTTATATGGTTTGGTGGATGCTGAGATTCCTCAATCTCCGAGTGAGTTGCCCAATTGGCATGGCTTGACTATTAGGGGTGATTTGAAGCTGATGTTAGATTCCCCTCCTGATTCTCCCCATGCTGGTGTATGGAAGGATCAACCTCGATGGGTGATCAAGAGGTGGAAACTGTATGCTGGTTGTGGTGTTCATGTGTTAGAGCTTGAGATTGGTGTTGTGGTGTTTATGCTTACGGATATGGAGTATCCGTTGACGATTGCTACCATGGAAGCTATGCTAGAATGTCATCTGCAGGTATCTAATGCTCCTTCTGGTAATTAGTCTACCATGGCTACTACTTTGGTCGAAGGTATTCAAGCCCGGTTACATGCAGACAAAGTTGCAGCTTCTGGTAAGTGATTGGTATGGTTTTTATATTCTTGTGTTATACTAACATTCTTTTCACCAATGTGTACAGTGATTGTGACTCACAATGTAGTTAAAAAAAATATACTTTTCATATAATATTTGCTTATACTTTAAACATGTGATGGAATTTCAAACTTGTATATAATATAATATCTGCTTATACTATTCCATCATGACATTGTTTTTCACTTGACATTTTCACACGTGGGCTGTGTTTGAGAGGTACTTCTGGTGTTGGACCTAGTCCACACAACAAATGGTGCTCAACTCACCATGTTTCACAGACAAGAAAGAGTTGATTCACCATGAGGGTACGGCTCTGGTGTGATTATCAAATCCGTTGATGGTTGCCAGGTTACCAAAAACTGGATGGTTTTCACTTGCCTTGGTCCTAGACTGAAAAGTGGCTAGTCCAAGGGGGTACGGCTCTTGGTAAAGATCTATATCAAATCCGTTGATAGCTGTGATAGCTTGCTCAAAGCTATAGGGTTTTTAGCTCACCGATGCTTCATTGCTAAGAGTTGGCAAGTCTGAAAGAGTACGGCTTCTGGTAAAGACTAATCAAATCCGTTGACGGCTATGATGATTTGCCCAAAATCATTAGGGTACCCCCCCCCCCACTCACCATTGATTCACGTTCTAAGAGTTAGGTTGGGTTCTGGTCTCCCAGGGTGATGCTTGTTCCACCACAAAGACTGGCTAGCCCAAGAGCGAGCAGCTACTTGGTAAAGGCTCATAAAATCTGCTCATGTTGCTGTGAAGATTCAACAAGGTGCAGATTTGTTTCAAGCTCTCAAGAAGCTTTTAGGTGTTACTTGTTGCAGCAGTCTTTATGTTGTTCATGCTGATGGTTATGATGCTGCTATTTGTGTTGTGGTTCCAATCCTCACGCTGTTTTGCAAGATCTATCAGGAAACTTGAACTCAACAAGTCAAATTCAAGTTTAGGGGAGGATTGTTACGACCTCTGTAATATTTATTTGTAATAGATATGCTAGGAGGCATGTAGTTCCTCCTGGTCCTAGTAGTAGTAGGAGCAACACGTGCTCCTGGTCTTTTGAAAGTCAAACATTATTATTTTGAGTAGTTTGTTAGGATATGCATGAGATATGTTAGGAAAGGATATGCATATCAGAATTACACGTTTTGGTTTAATGATGTATTAGGGTTTCCTTGTAGTATAAAAGGAACTATTGGCAGAAGGGTTAATCACACCTTCATCAAACATTATTTAGTTCATATTAATATTAGAAATCCTTAGTAAGGATCAAGTCATTGTATCTAACACCCCCAATTTACATTGCGCAGCGGAAATACACAATTGGGTGCTAGACACAAGCATCATCACACAAGGTATATTGAACGACTCAAAAGTGAGACGTTTACACCTAATTATAAACAGGATTTTCATAAAAGGTCTAAAACATAAATTTCATCCCAAATTGTACTGACACGACACAAGAGTAAAGCGTTTAGTCCCCATGGATCTCGACCAACAACCAACACAAGTTTAGTACAGTACATCAACATAAAGTAAATTGTTCAACAATAAAAGGGTAGAAACAGTTTTTAGACCAACATTCTTCCAAAAGCCAAGCCACAACCTCCACAGCAAAGCTCCATGCTCCATCACTTCCTATTACCTGAAATACATGCATAAAATGAGTCAACAATAATGTTGAGCGAGTCTATAGGTTTATCAAATCACATTTGAAAACAAGAAGAAAATCAATCATAATCATTTATAGAATTGTCGTACACACAATCTATATTCAAGGCAATAATAATAATAATAACAAAACATTGTATTTAAGCTCATGACACCGACCCCTTAACCAAATAGTCACCCACGCCAAATGCCGGCATGACTAGAATAAAACCATTGCCCCACTAGGGTATTAGTTGCTAGAATACCACAATCTTATTCACGTAAAATTATCCTTCCCAGCGGGTTACTCAACGTAATGCCCTGGTCTCAGATAGGGTGGTCAACCCAATAGTACTATCATTAGAATAAGCGGCTATTCCCGACTCACAACATCAAGTCAGAAGATAGTTAACGGCTCATGAATTTAGGGTCTTTAGCAACGAGTTACTCAATACAATAAATTCAACTTTAGGCAACATTCGGGTCAAACAATTACTCATGACTTGTGTTCATTTATTTTCAAATAGCATGTATCCCCCTCGCGGGTATAAAACATTTAGTAGCTAGCATAAAAAGCGAGGCTAAAGACTCACCTTAGTATAAGAGATCTAGCGAGATGATCGTCGATGATAATGGATGCCTTACAAACACGAGAACCGCTACCTATCAAATAAGGCGTGTTCATTAATAATGACTCGAGAAATAAATCATATATAACAACATCAAACTCAAACTCATAAAACCACAATAAACTCGAGAGAAAACGATATAAATAACTTCATTATCCTTTACTACACATTTACTTTACCATTTTATACTTTTAATAAAGTCCGCCGGTACATACTACATGTACTAGCTTATTTATCCCTTTTAGACTCGTCAAACGTTTATGAAACGACTCGATAAACTAACTTAATATATATAGAAAGTCCTCCTTCAAGTTTATCAAATGAAATTAATTTTAAAGTCCTTTACTCGACTCATTTTCAAACAACAAAATCCGGACAGATTTGCGTTAATTTTTCATACAACGGTTTTAACTTCTTTAAACGACTCCGTTTACAAAATCGATACTAGGGTTTTAAAGTAAACTCAACATCTAAGGTAAAAAAATCATTATCAGTAGGTTACATATTTCAAAATTTCCATTTAGAGTCCCCGAGATTCGATCCAAATATCGACAACAACTATTTGTAGTGCCGATACTCGTCTTCCGGTACACGATCATTCAAAACATCATAACTTCGCGCTCGTTTGGAGCTAGAAGCTCTGCCTTATATCAAATCGAAGCTAATAAAATTATCTACAACCCTAGGCTATAAGTTAAGCCATTTTCAAAACATAAAAATTCGGATTTTACTGTTTACTTACTGTTATAAAATGACTACCAAAATCTTGTACAAAATCAACTTTTTGATCAAAACCAACCATAGAAATTTTCATTCCTATACCCTAACATCAACATATATGAACCATAACATCTAAATCATCATCAAAATCAAAACCTTTAAATCAAAATGAAGTTTTTAACAAAATTCTTGCAACAATCACCATTGATCATGGCAAGAACACCATGCATGATCATGGTTTCTACCTACCAACATCAAAAAAATAAAAATGCCTTGCTTGTAAGAATTTATTATACCAAAATGATCCCTGATCAATTCTAAGAGTGGGTCTATGATTAGTTTAGCTCAAATCATCCTCAAAATCAAGTTAAATTTGTTTGAAGTTTGGTTTTGGTAGAGTGGGTGAAGTTTTGGCATATAGAGAGAGAAAGAAAGAGATGAAGAAAATTTTGAGTGGAGATTATGGTGTGGGTGTGTGTTTGTTTAGGCTTTTTATATAGTGGTTGAGGGACCTTGGTTGCAATTTGACAATAGTTGTGGCTAAAAATGAAAATAGTTAGCTAAAAAGCGGGAAATAATTATTAGTCAATTTTGAAAATATTTACGGGGCTCGGGTTTTATAAAGAAACTTTTAAAAATTTAAAACGTACCTCAAAAAAAATAATATCGACTCTCGACTCGACTTAACACGTCATTTAAAATAAAACCTCAAAAATGACAAAAATCGAACAACCGACAATAAGACGTAAAATATTTGGCATCCATCGACATCACGCTTGCTAATACTCCTTATACTTAATAAATATTAAATATAGACCTTCCAACATCGGTTTAAACTTAAACCTCCAAAAATAAATATAGTTCAAACTCATCTAAAAATTTCAAAAATAATCGTAAAATAAGATTAAGCAATGACCTCGGTTTTGGGTTGTCACATCCCCCCCTTCTTAAAGGAAGAGACGTCCGCGGCGCTTAATCCTTCCTAAACAAATGAGGATACTTGTCCTTAAAGAAATCCTCACGTTCCTACGTAAACTCTCGCCCACTTCTAGAGTTCCATCTCACTTTCACAATCGGAATTCTACTATGCTTCAACTTCTTAACTTCCCTATCATTATCTCTACAGATTCTTTTATAAAATACAACTTATCATCAAGTTGAATCTCCTCTAACGAAATCACCGCATCCCTTTCAGCTAAACACTTCTTCAAATTAGACACATGAAAAGTATTATGAATCGCCTTAAGCTCATCAGGCAACTCTAACTTATAAGCCACCAATCCAATCCTTTGGGTAATCTTAAATGGTCCAATATATCTCGGGCTCAACTTTCCTCTCTTTCCAAAACGAATCACTCCTTTCCATGGAGATACCTTCAGCATAACCATGTCTCATACTTCAAATTCCAACGGTTTCCTTCTGTTATCAGCATAACTCTTTTGTCTACTTCTGGCAGATAACAAACGCTTCTTAATTTTCACAATCTTTTTAGTCGTCTCAAATATCATTTCAGTCCCAGTCAATTGACTTTCTCCTACCTCACTCCAACACACTGGAGATCTACACTTACGTCCATACAAAGCTTCAAATGGTGCGGCTTTAATACTAGAATGATAACTATTATTGTACGAAAATTCAACCAATGGCAAATGCTTATCCCAACCATTTCCAAAGTCAATCACACATGCACGAAGCATATCCTCTAACGTTTGAATCGTTCTCTCACTTTGTCCATCATTTTCCGGATGATATGCTGTACTTAAACATAACTCTGTTCCCATCGCTTTCTGCAAAGACTTCCAAAATTCTGAAGTAAACCTACTATCACGATCAGAAATTATCGATAAAGGCACACCATGTCGACAAACAATCTCCTTCACATACACTATTGTTAACCTCTCCATACTATCTGTCTTCTTCATTGGCAAAAAGTGAGTAGACTTAGTCAATCTATCTACAATCACCCATATCATATCACTACCATTTGCAGTCCTTGGCAAACCTGTCATAAAATCCATCGTAATCTTCTCCTATTTCCACTCAAGAATCTCAGTTTGCACTAATAATCCAGACGGTTTCTTATGTTCAGCCTTCACCTTCGCACAAGTTAAATACTTATTAACATACTGTGCTATATCTGCCTTCATATTCGGCCACCAATAAACTTTCTTAAGATCTTGATACAACTTGTCTGATCCATGATGTATTGAATACTTCGACTTATGAGATTCATTCATCACCAAATCTCTCACCCCTAACGAATCTTTCTCAGACGGACACAACGGTAACCAAATCCTATTCATAAAGTACCTCAATCCATTCGACCTTACTTCAAACAATGGCTTCAACATTCTACCCAAATTTTCTGCCTCAACGTTCTCTTCCTTCAAACCATTAGTTTGGGCTTTCAATATCGCTTCTGTCAAATCAACACTTTCCAACATCGTCAAAGCTCTAACTCTTATAGACTTATCTCTTTCCTTTCTACTAAGTGCATCAGCTACCACATTCGCTTTACCAGGATGGTAACGAATCTCGCAGTCATAATCACTCAGTAATTCAACCCATCTCCTTTGTCTCATATTCAATTCCTTTTGATCCAAAATATACTGTAAACTCTTATAATCAGTGAAAACCACACACTTGGTTCCATACAAGTAGTGTCTCCACAACTTCAAAGCAAAAATCAAAGCCCCAAGTTCTAAATTATGTGTAGTGTAATTCTCTTCATGCTTCCTCAATTTTCTCGACGCATACGCTATTACTTTCTCCCTTTGCATCAATACAGCTCCAAATCCTTTATGAGACGCGTCACAATACACTACAAAATCCTCAGATCCTTCCGGCAAAGAAAATATCGGCGCAGAACACAACTTATCCTTCAACATACTAAATGCAGATTCCTCTTCCAATCCCCATTCAAACACTCGATTCTTTTCTATAAGCTTAGTCAACGGCTTAGCAATTAGTGAAAACTTCTCAATAAACCTTCTATAATACCCAGCCAAACCAAGAAATTGGCGAACTTCAGTCGGCGTCTTCGGCACTGACCAATCCTTAATTGCCTCAATCTTAGCAGGATCCACACGAACACCTTCACTATCAATCACGTGCCCCAAAAATTACACTGATTTCAACCAAAATTCACACTTAGAGAATTTCGCATACAGCTTCTCCTTCTTCAACAATTCCAAAATTGTTCTCAAATGCTTATCGTGTTCCTCTTCACTTTTGGAGTAAACGAGAATATCATCAATGAATACGATAACAAACTCATCCAAATACGGCTTACATACACGATTCATCAAATCCATGAATACAACAGGCACATTTGTTAACCCAAAAGGCATCACTTGAAATTCGAAATGTCCATATCGAGTACGGAAAGCTGTTATAGGAATATCTTCTTCCCTAACCCTCAGTTGATGATACCCAGACCTCAAATCGATCTTTGAGTATACACATGACCCTTGCAACTGATCGAACAAATCATCAATCCTCGGTAGTGGATACCGATTCTTGACAGTCAATTTGTTAAGCTCTCTATAATCAATAGACATTCTAAAAGAACCATCTTTCTTCCTAACAAACAAAACAGGCGCACCCCACGGCGACGAACTTGGTCTAATAAATCCCTTATCCATCAATTCCTTCAATTGATCAGATAATTCTTTCATCTCAGATGGAGCTAAACGATACGGTGCACGAGCAACAGGAGCAGCATCCGGCACTAAATCAATACGAAACTCCACTTCACGATGCAGCGGTAATCCTGGCAATTCCTCAGGGAAAACCTCAGGATACTCTCTAGTCACAGGCACATCCTCCAATTTCCTTTCATTCACACCATCATTACTTATCTGTGCAAGAAACACATCACAACCTGCTTCTATATACCTCATCATCTTCAAACAAGAAACAACTCTCAAACGAGAAGTACATTCATCACCTTTCACAGTCAATACCCTATTCCTTAGCGGTATCTGAACTAATCTTTCTCCACAAACAATTACTGCACCATTACCAACTAACCAGTCCATTCCAACAATCACATCAAAAGATCCTAATTCTATGGGTATCAAATCAATACTAAACACATAATTACCTAACTTCAAGGAATAACCTTTTAGTATAGAACTAGTGCTTACAACCTTACCATCAGCTAACTCCACATTATAACTAGTTGTCAATCTCACTGGTTCTCTATCCAATAGCTGACTGAATCTAACATCTACGAAACTTCTATCGGATCCAGAATCAAATAACACACTAGCATAAGAAGCATCAAGTAAGAACGTACCAGTCACCACATTCGGCCCTTGAGGTTTTTCAGCATCTCCCACGACATAGGCTGGAGCAGCAATCCCAGCAGCAACAGCAGCAACATTGCCTCCATGTCGTATGCCAACCCTCGGACAGTTCCCTTGCTTATGTCCACGGCCTCCACATCCAGAACAGTAAACTACCTTAACAGCATTGGCTCTAGTGGCTACACCCTTGTTTCTGCAATCTGCCATCTTATGTCCGGCCTTCCCACACTTGTTGCAAGCAGGTGGACAATTCCCAACATGATACAGATTACACCGACCACACTTCGGATTCACCTTGTTACCTTAATTTCCTGTAGCAACACGAACACCATCATTCCTTCTCAAATTATATTGTTGATTCCTATTTGGTCCTTGGTTATTGTTATTACGATAACCACCTCGATTTTGCCCTTGGCTTGAGTGTGCAACTTCCCACTTTCTCTTATTCCCTTCAGCAATACTATCCTTTCAATCCTGCAGCTTTACATCCATTAAAGCATGAGCTATTTGAACAGCTTCATCAAATAACTTGGGTTTCGACGAAGTAGTTTCTCCCTTGATATTACCAGATAAACCCCTAATATACTGCTTCATCTTCTTACGGTCATCAGCAAACGCATCAGGACATAACAAACATAAATCAGAAAATCTCCTTGTATAAGCTACAATATCATTGTTCCTCAGCACCAAATGCCTCAATTCATCTTCCAACTAACCTAACTCTTCCTCAGGACAAAACTTAGCAGTTAACAGTCCCTTGGTCACAGTCCATGTTCTAGCATTAGCTTCAACCAAACCCATAGTAGCTACTTGACTATTCCACCAACTCAATGCATCATCCTGAAAAGTAGCTGCAACAAATTTCACCTTACTAGCTTCTAAACATCCACTGATTTCAAAAGTACTTTCAATCTTTTCAATCCACCTCCTTAATTCCAATGCACCACCAGCTACACGAAATTGGGTAGGTCCACATTTCATGAAACTAGCATAAGAACATTCCTTCTGAATCTGTTGAACAGCAGCATTACCTCCAACTTGTCCCGCAGCATTTCCTCCTTCTTGTTCATCAGCATTACCTCCAACCTGATTTTCAACATTCCCTCCAACCTGACCAGCAGCATTCCTATTCTCAGTCTCTTGGTTCCTCGCAGCACGTTCAGCTTCTAAAGCTCTAGCAATAGCTTGCTCAATCATGGTATTAACAGTAGTAGTCGTCAATTTAGGCGGCATGTTTACAGGAAACTAACCAAACAACAATTTAGTAAAGTCAGAAAAATGCCTCCCAACTCCTTCCTGTATAACCATAACAGAAAAAGAACAAGTATTCATATCATGATAAGAAGAAGGATTTCTCTATCAAGATGTAATATGGATACTACATGCACCAACAACACAATTCACAATGAATCATTAACCAATTCACACAAGAACTAATAAGACAAATCATAAGTCATGAAGGTAATTTTGGATTGCTTTGGAAAATTTCCACAAAATTGTGACAAGTAATGTCACTACAATCCTTCATCACAACAAACTTAAAAGTCATTAAGTTTCATCACAAACTACAATACGAGTCTACATAAGTTCCATTACAACAAGGATAATAAAACAACATAAAGAACTAAACATCAGATCCCCGCATCTTCTTGTACATCGGCTCGTCATCATCACTGCTATCATCATCCTCAGAATCTTCCTCCACTTTTTCCTTCCCCTTTCGACTACCTCCTTCACTTGGCTTCACCAACACTTGAGCTTCAACCTGATTCGGCACATCACGAATCATAACACCTCGACTAGGAAAAGATCTCACCGGCAAACCCCACACACTCAACCTTGCATTCCTTTCTATATCCTTATGTAACCTTTCAACTTGCCCACTTAAATTCAACACCATAGATCTTAATCTAACAACTTCATCCATTTCCCTTGACCTAAGAAACTCTGACCTCCTCACACTACTAACAAACCTGTCAAACTTTTTCTCATTCTGCTCAAACCTCCTAATCACACGAGTCTCAACCAAATACCTTTCAAACAAAGACCTATCAAACTTCTTAAGAAACCAGAAAATATCATCATAAGACCTAGGACCTGGACAATAAACCTTAGGAGTACCATCATGAATAGATCATGCACTAGCAGCCCTACTCGACTCAACAGGAACATCACCCCTAGCAAATGCAATCCCAGACAAGCTACTAATATAAGCATCACAAGTAGGAGTCGAAGAACGAACAACAGGTCGCTGACAATCTGGAACAGTCTGTGGCACAACATTAACCCTTGGAACATAACTACCTTGTATCAACTCAGGCTTTGTCTGACCAACTGCAGTAAGTGGAATCCCATCATCTAAAAACTCAAAAGACTCCTCATCGTCACTAGCACCAAAGTTATCCACTTCCTCACCATCCACTACATTAGTCATATCTATCCATCCATCCTCACGAGGTAAACCAGCCATTTTTTACAATTATAAGGGTTTAAGGATACTTAAGGTCATTGTTAATAAAATAATAATTAGTATGCAATGCTTATGCAAATGTCATACATAATCCATGCTATGCAACACAATGCAAATGATGTTTATGCAATGCTCGCAAAAAAATAAATATGATACTAACAAGCACTCAGCGTACTTTCAATAATTCCAATACAATATCGTAGTATTTAGTTAATAAATACTCGGGAAATCATTTCAGTTATGAGGGATACATCTACAATGCAAACAAAACTAAAAGTGATCTTACCGGAGCCTTGCAGTGGATTTGTGTGCTTTTGAAGAATAAATACTTTCGACACCAAAGTTATAGTTTAGGACAATTTTCAAAATCGAACCAGTTCTCTATAACTTGCAGCTCTGATACCAATCTCTAACACCCCCAATTTACATTGCGCAGCGGAAATACACAATTGGGTGCTAGACACAAGCATCATCACACAAGGTATATTGAACGACTCAAAAGTGAGACATTTACACATAATTATAAACAGAATTTTCATAAAAGGTCTAAAACATAAATTTCATCCCAAATTGTACTGACACGACACCAGAGTAAAGCGTTTAGTCCCCATGGATCTCGACCAACAACCAACACAAGTTTAATACAGTACATCAACATAAAGTAAATTGTTCAACAGTAAAAGGGTAGAAACAGTTTTTAGACCAACATTCTTCCAAAAGCCAAGCCACAACCTCCACAGCAAAGCTCCATGCTCCATCACTTCCTATTACCTGAAATACATGCATAAAACGAGTCAACAATAATGTTGAGCGAGTCTATAGGTTTATCAAATCACATTTGAACACAAGAAGAAAATCAATCATAATCATTTATAGAATTCTCGTACACACAATCTATATTCAAGGCAATAATAATAATAATAATAATAATAATAATAATAACAAAACATTGTATTTAAGCTCATGACACCGACCCCTTAACCAAATAGTCACCTACGCCAAATGCCGGCATGACTAGAATAAAACCATTGCCCCTCTAGGGTATTAGTTGCTAGAATACCACAATCTTATTCACGTAAAATTATCCTTCCCAGCGGGTTACTCAACGTAATGCCCTGGTCTCAGATAGGGTGGTCAACCCAATAGTACTATCATTAGAATAAGCGGCTATTCCGACTCACAACATCAAGTCAGAAGATAGTTAACGGCTCATGAATTTAGGGTCTTTAGCAACGAGTTACTCAATACAATGAATTCAACTTTAGGCAACATTCGGGTCCAACAATTACCCATGACTTGTGTTCATTTATTTTCAAATAGCATGTATCCCCCTCGCGGGTATAAAACATTTAGTAGCTAGCATAAAAAGCGAGGCTACAGACTCACCTTAGTACAAAAGATCTAGCGAGATGATCGTCGATGATAATGGATGCCTTTCAAACACGAGAACCGCTACCTATCAAATAAGGCGCGTTCATTAATAATGACTCGAGAAATAAATCATATATAACAACATCAAACTCAAACTCATAAAACCACAATAAACTCGAGAGAAAACGATATAAATAACTTCATTATACTTTACTACACATTTACTTTACCATTTTATACTTTTAATAAAGTCCGCTGCTACATACTACATGTACTAGCTTATTTACCCCTTTTAGACTCGTCAAACATTTATGAAACGAATCGATAAACTAACTTACTATATATAGAAAGTCCTCCTTCAAGTTTATCAAATTAAATTACTTTTAAAGTCCTTTACTCGACTCATTTTCAAACTACAAAATCCGGACAGATTTACGTTAATTTTTCATACAACCATTTTAACTTTTTTAAACGACTCCGTTTACAAAACCGATACTCGGGTTTTAAAGTAAACTCTAACGTAAACACCTCATTATCAGTAGGTTACATATTTCAAAACTTCCATTTAGAGTCCCCGAGATTCGATCCAAATATCGACAACAACTATTTGTAGTGCCGATACTCGTCTCCCGATACACGATCATTCAAAACATCATAACTTCGCGCTCGTTTGGAGCTAGAAGCTCTACCGTATATCAAATCGAAGCTAATAAAATTATCTAAAACCCTAGGCTATAAGTTAAGCCATTTTCAAAACATTAAAATTCGGATTTTACTGTTTACTTACTGTTATAAAATGACTACCAAAATCTTTTATAAAATCAACTTTTTGATCAAAACCAACCATAGAAATATTCATTGCTATACCCTAAAATCAACATATATGAACCATAACATCTAAATCATCATCAAAATCAAAACATTTAAATCAAAATGAAGTTTTTAACAAAATTCTTGCAACAATCATCATTGATCATGACAAGAACACCATGCATGATCATGGTTTCTACCTACCAACATCAAAAAAAATAAAAATGCCTTGCATGTAAGAATTTCTTATACCAAAATGATCCTTCATCAATTCTAAGAGTGGTTCTATGATTAGTTTAGCTCAAATCATCCTCAAAATCAAGTTAAATTTGTTTGAAGTTTGGTTTTGGTAGGGTGGGTGAAGTTTTGGCAATACAGAGAGAGAAAGAAAGAGATGAAGAAAATTTTGAGTGGAGATTATGGTGTGTGTGTGTGTTTGTTTAGGCTTTTTATATAGTGGTTGAGGGACCTTGGTTGCAATTTGGAAATAGTTGTGGCTAAAAATGAAAATAGTTAGCTAAAAAGCGGGAAATAATTATTAGTCAATTTTGAAAATATTTACGGGGCTCGGGTTTCATAAAGATACTTTTAAAAATTTAAAACGTACCTCAAAAATAATAATATCGACTCTCGACTCGACTTAACACGTCATTTAAAATAAAACCTCAAAAATGACAAAAATCGAACAACCGACAATAAGACGTAAAATATTTGGCATTCATCGACATCACGCTTGCTAATACTCCTTATACATAATAAATATTAAATATAGACCTTCCAACATCGGTTTAAACTTAAACCTCCAAAAATAAATATAGTTCAAACTCATCCGAAAATTTCAAAATAATCGTAAAATAAGATTAAGAAATGACCTCGGTTTTGGGTTGTCACATTATAGTTATTCTGTTTCTTCTTGTTCATAGTATTTGTATTCCGCACTTATACTGTGTGTTTCATATAAAGTCTCTCTGTGAATAGACTTGTCATTACAGAAGTCATTCACCATCCTTAACAGGCTGCAAGATCCATATCTAGTGGACCCAACAAAGTGCCTTGCTTATTAATAAGACATCTAATTTATGAAAATCCTAGGATTCTAGTGTAACTAGGATTATAATTATGCTTAAGTTTAGGCTTTAGTTTCATACATGTTTGTATGGCTTTTATTTCCTTCTATCTTTTCATGTTTTTTTAACATAACTTATCTATAGATCTTGGATCTTTGTTCTCTTTTTTTTTTAACTTTTTTGTGACCATTGCTATATATTGTTGGGTGTTTCTCTCTTTCTTCTAACCCTTCTATATAGCTTTTCACCATAGCTCGATCTGTTGGTGCCCCAAGCTAGGAGAGTAAGCACCAAGGGGAGCCTTAACAAAATCGTTTATTTTCTTATTCAAAGACTTGTGCTACCTTTTTGCTTCGACAAATAGGGAGAAATGGAATAAACTCGTCTTCGAAAATCTTGTTTTTATACTTGATTGAGTTTATATGTTGTCGCAATAAAAAAGGGGGAGATTGTTAATGCAATGATGTCTAAAAACGTTACATACTTGCATTTTTCGGTCTCACTTTGTTATGTTTACAACAATATATAAAAACAAGCATTTACAAAAACAAGCATTTACAAAAACATCAAAAAACAAATTCTTGAGTTCAAGTATTTTCCATATCATCCATAATCACTTAACACTAGTACAAAAAATGGTATCCGTCACACTCAAAAAGAGTGATCGTAGGCATATAGTCACACGCGGTTTTTTAAGGCTTTGTGACCAAATGTCCCGCGACCGTAGGTACCTTTTGGTCACAAGCTCGTCTTAGTGACCTTAGCTATCAAAACTGAGTGACCAATACTCGAAAATGTGTGACAAACTAGGTACAATATTTGGTGTTTTAGTGAATATGTGTGACGGTAAACACTCTACAGTTACACTAGTTTTGTTTAAGAGTGACTATTGTTTATAAGTTTCTCACATGAATATACGATATATGTGACATTTACTATGTGATTAGTGTATTTTGTGTGACTATATGCATCCAATAGTCACATGAATTGTATGTTTGTGTGACCTTTTATGATATGTAGTCACACAAATCATGCTAATGGTACTGAGTTTGTCACATACAATTGACCGAAGAGTTATCAATAGTAGAAATAAGTGTGACTATATGCTTTGTCAAGTCAAGCCAATTGTATTTTTTGTGACTATATGCATCCACTAGTCACATGAATTGTATGTTTGTGTGACCTTTTATAACATGTAGTCACACAAATCATGCTAATGGCACTAAGTTTGTCACATACAATTAACCAAAGAGTTACCAATAGTAGAAATAAGTGTGAATGTATGCTTTGTCAAGTCAAGCAAATTGTATTTTGTGTGACTATATGCATCCAATAGTCACATGAATTGTATGTTTGTGTGACCTTTTATAACATGTAGTCACACAAATCATGCTAATGGCACTAAGTTTGTCACATACAATTAACCAAAGAGTTACCAATAGTAGAAATAAGTGTGACTGTATGCTTTGTCAAGTCAAGCAAATTGTATTTTGTGTGACTATATGCATCCAATAGTCATATGAATTGTATGTTTGTGTGACCTTTTATGACATGTAGTCACATAAATTATGATAATGGCTCTGAGTTTGTCACATACAATTAACCAAAGACTGACCAATAGTAGTAATAAGTGTGACTGTATGGTTTGTCAAGTCAAGCCAATTGTATTTTGTGTGAATATATGCATCCAATGGTCACATGAATTGTATGTTTGTGTGAACTTTTATGACATGTAGTCACACAAATCATGCTAATGGCACTGAGTTTGTCACATACAATTAACCAAAGAGTTACCAATAGTAGAAATAAGTGTGAATGTATGCTTTGTCAAGTCAAGCAAATTTTATATGCATCCAATAGTCACATGAATTGTATGTTTGTGTGACCTTTTATGACATGTAGTCATACAAATCATGCTAATGGCACTACGTTTGTCACATACAATTAACCAAAGAGTTACCAATAGTAGTAATAAGTGTGACTGTATGCTTTGTCAAGTCAAGCAAATTGTATTTTGTGTGACTATATGCATCCAATAGTCACATAGAATTGTATGTTTGTGTGACCTTTTATGACATGTAGTCACACATTGTAATGTGAATAAGTGTGACTATGTTTCATCTTCTAGTAACCTTTCAGAATTCAATGAAAACAAAAAACAAAATTCTGGAAATCAAATTTCAATTGCATTAATATATAAATTTGAATGTACATAACCAAATCAACAAATGTAATCTCGTATTATTCTCAAGTAACATACTTTTCACATAGAATTACATTTGTAAAGACTTTGAATCACCGTATTGTAAAGTCTTTTGAGCCTTGTTCTTCCTAGCTTGTTTCTGCATATGAGGAATAGTCGTAAATTTACTGCCTACTGGAACGTTCATCGAGCGCTTATATCATATCTTTGGTGCACTTTCAACAACAGCTTTTATGGTATTTGGTGGTGTTGTTTCCTGTATGGAAACAAAAGCCGTGTATTAAACATTGAACTAATTATGAAAAGCTATGTATATGTAAGATGATAAATCAAGTGTATGTACATCTTCCAAAAAAATAACCTTTTCCTTTGGCCATGTCATGAAACTACCTTTTACATCCTTAACAGATTTTAAACCATTATTTCCGCCATCAGGTATGATTGCTGCATCCACTAAGGATTCATCAACTGAAACTTTGTAGCAATTTTTTGGTAGTGGTTGGTTATGAATCATTACATTGTCTCCATCCTTAGACTTGTATACCCTACCGTTACCAATGATAATTTTCCTAGATATGTTCCACAGTTTGCACTTAAATGTCTGAAGAAAAAATGTTTACATGCGTTAATGACAAATAAATTTAACAAATACAAGTAATTATATGAAAAATGATGAAATACTTACATCTGGTAGTGATGGTGGAGACTGATTTACTTTTTATTTAGAAGGTGTACGCTTCTTTCGTAATGATGCAATAGGTACGTCTTGTTGTGGCGAGAGAGACAGATTTTGTTGTGATCCGGAAGCTGGATAAATATCTTCTTGAGATTGGGAATTTTGAAGTGGAGACTTCTTTTCCAACGATGTTGTCTTATTTTTGCTAACCTAGTTCTAGTAGGTACCTGCATATATACATAACACAGTAAATAAGTCATGTGTAGTACAATTTAGAAACCAAACATGGTTTTTTATAACTTACCTTCTTCGCAGTTGTAGTTGTAGCTGCAGTTGCATTGTCCAAATCCTTGTTCGAAGTTGCAGTTGTCTTAGAAATTGGAAATAACACACCCTTCTGAAGTCCACCACCACTGATCGACGTCCTTTGCTCTTCACTGGGTATTTTGCTTAATGCATTATGTTCTAGTTGTAATACCTGAAATATATAAGTATATTAATTGTTAATGGTATTACAGACTGAAAATCATCAAATCAAAATTAGAAAACTAGTCTTACATTTGA
This sequence comes from Glebionis coronaria, assembly GCA_025667525.1. Classification (NCBI taxonomy): domain Eukaryota; kingdom Viridiplantae; phylum Streptophyta; class Magnoliopsida; order Asterales; family Asteraceae; genus Glebionis; species Glebionis coronaria. The sequence continues at coordinate 617,629 of JANFOE010000322.1, read as the reverse complement.
CTGACTTGGCATTAACTCGGCTATATTAACCCCTTGTGAAGACATAAATTTCAACATTTTTCAAGAGTTTCTTGTGTTTGTGACATTTTCATGGTTAATTCAGCGACTGTATCCTCTTTTTCTTTACGCGCCTGTCTCTCCTTCTCAAGTTCATTTTCAAGCAGCACAATCCTTACATCAGTTCCTTGTTTCCTTCTAGGTAGATCAAAGAACTTCCTGCACGTAACTCTGCCTCCCACTCCTCGTGCATACCCTCCCTTTTCCTTTCCTAATACATGTGATAATGAATCTGAGCCACTATCAACCGTCAAGGTTCCATCTCTGATATGTTCCTCTACTTCCAGTTGCACACAAAAAATGGTGAATAATTTATTATACGAATATAAACATTATATAAAAAAATTTGCAATAACACTTACAATCTTAGTGCCAACTTTGATTGTTTCATCATCTGTCTCTTTTCCTTCTTATCTAACCCTTCCATTAAACCACAATACACCACGGGGTGGTTATTGATCTGGTGTAATTTCTTTTCTTATGATCTTCCAAACATCAAATACATACAGATGAAAAGTTAAACCAACATGGACAACAATGTTAGGATATTACACCAATATAACCTTACCATTTGCTCTTTTATATATACATAACCACCACGTCCCATTGTATGCTGATAAAGAGACCTGGAACGCGCCAATTTATTAGCAGCTGATTTCGCCTAACAAAAAAGATTACTGGAGGAGAAGTTGCTAGTACGTAACAGACTGTGTTTGTCATACGGAGTTTCCAAACAATGCATACATACGGTGTTTATAAATGTAAAACGAAATAGAAATTAACAACCTTAAATTCTTCTGTCGTCGTGTGGTTTACAAAAGCAACCCAGTGTTCGGCTTTGACGATTGCTTTGTAATTCTTTGGAACTACATTTAGTTTTTCAGGATTATCTAGGTTTGGAACTATGTGCTTTGCTGTCAATTTGCTTCTGAAATTTCTTAGCAGTTCACCCAGCTTATTCATAACCAACTTTTTGTAGGACACATCAAATTCAAAGTATTGCTGCACATATTAACATAATGTTAAAGTAAATGTAGGAATACGACTAATAGTTGGGTAAAAAAATTTGTATTTGTACCGTGGTTTCAGTCCAAAGTTTTTCTCTTGTTTCCTCCTTCACATCTTTCCACGATAGAATCTTCAATCCTATCTGCTCCCGAACCGTGTCTCCTAAAAAACTTATAAACAATGATCTGTTTGGCCCTGATATTCTATTCAGTGCATCAAAGTTCACATTTATCTTCATGACATCTGGTTTTCCATATTTTATCCAAAACTTGGCTAACCTAGTTATACCCCTCTTATTAACAACCTTCTGTTTACTGATGTCTTCATCCACATCCGATTGATCACCATAATCCTCTGATTCATAACCTCCTTCATTATCGTGATTTACATCATCATTATTAGCCAAATAATCATCATCATTAACAATATAATCTTGATCATTGTTTTCAGCGTTTATGATTATTGACATGTGTACAAGAACAATAAGTGGAAATGGTGTGAAACTAGTGATGGCAGTAATTGAGATGGAGATGGAGTTAGAAAACTATGGTATATTTTGTGATTTTGGAGAAAAATCAGGATTTGAGATGGAGATGGAATTAGAATATTATGGTAACTGCATATGCATTAACTTAGCATGGACATTAAAAATTTTCGTGAAAAATTTGGCTTCAAATACAAAAATTAAACAACCAAATATTTTGAACTCCAATTTGCCTCCAAATTAAACATTCAAATTATGTAAACTTTCCCTTTGAGTTTCCTGGTAAAAATAAATTTTGAACAGAAATTTATACCATTTTACACATTCAACCAAAAACCTTTGATAGATAACTGATAATTGCTTGAGTACAGATATTGAATTGTACATGAACTTAAAATACTTATATTAACTAGTTAACAAACCATATTGTTGATTTCAGATAATTGATAATTGTTTCATAATGCTAGTAATGCATATAAATCTATTAAATTGTTGCAACCTGTAGTTTGATAATACAACAGGTGCCTAGCAATACCAGACCAACAAAACTCAAAAAAATTGTTCCTATTAAACAGGAAGAACTGACATCATCCAACCTTCCTTTTGCCTTTGCTGTTGCTTCCCTCTGCAGCATTCCTTGACCGACCCTTCTCAGCAATTTCTTTCCAAGTTTTTTTATTGGCTAGGCCAACAACGACATTTGGTCTTGGAGCTTTAGCTTGAGAAGATGGAGCTTTGTGAGTGTGCTTTGATCTGGGATTGTGCTTTTTTCTTGGAGCATCAGCTTGAGCAACTAATTCTTCATCACTAGAGTCAAAGAAAGGGCTCTTCCTAATCTAATCTATGTTTTCCCATTCCTCCTGATATTTGACCACATCATGTGTTTAAAACAATTAATCGATGGTATAAACGTATACAGCTTTATGCATAAACACATAACAACTTAACTATGCCTTGTTTGAAATTTTCTTATATCCTTTCGAGTAAGCAGTCGGCTTTGACTTTGAACCTGACATAGCATTAAGTTGAATATATTAAAACTTCACAATGTTGTACATTAAACCATAAAATTTTAGTTTAAACAGATTTACCTTTAAAATTGTTATTCTTTTTTAGTTCTAACTCATAATCCTCATCACTCGTGTCTTTCTCCCCATCAGTTGTATCTTCCTCCTCATCACTAGAATCTACCTCGATATCATTAGTGTCTTCATCCTCATCATATGAATCTGATTCATCCTTTGCAGTAGGTTTGAATATAATAGGAGTTTCCAAACAGGGAGGACGAATAGAGGGAGGACGAACTTTTTTTGAAGATGTTGTGGCATTAGGTATACCTAAAACTTGAGTTTGAAGCAAGGCAGGACGAACAGAGGGAGAACGAACTCGAGCAGATGAACTTGTGGCATTAGGAGTTTGAAACAAAGAAGGACGAACAGATGAAGAACTTGTGACATTATGTATGCCTACAATAGGAGTTTGAAACAGTGGAGGACGAAAACAGGGAGTACTGGAAGAACTTCTTGGCAAACGACGAATAGGACTTGTATTTCTAGGGGTGGGCGAAATTTAGCACTTTCAGAAGTAGATGATGAAGTGTCAGATTATATGAATTACTTCTGCAAACATGCACATATTAATGTTAGTTATATGTCGATGAATGGAGTGTTCGGCAGAATGTGTATAATGGTTGTTGATGCCCTAATAACATTTGGCTTTGGTTATTCATATGTTTGTACAGGGGACCATATCCTTAAACTATAACATACCATGGGACCATATCCAGACACATTAACAAAACCCATATCCTAGATTAAAACATAGACCATATAAACACATTAAGAAGGGTTAATCCTATAAATTGAATCACGTTAATTAAATATGACATAGGTACACATACATGCATTAAAAGTAAGTGTAAACTCTAATATCATTAACAAACTTACACTATTCATATGAACCCTAATATTAAATTAAACAATACTGATTTTTGCATTACCTCTTTCCTGATGTTTCATGTTGTTAATGATTCTGTAGATTGGCGACTATTGTTTATGAGTTTTGATTTTTTTGATCGGTTATTGGGTGGTTAATTTAGGGTTTGATTTTTTTGATCGGTTATTTGATCGGTTTGATTTTTTTGATCGGTTATGTGTGTTTAATGAAAATGTAAATATTAAATTTACTTAATAATAAAATTATAATTAACATTTAATTTTTAAAAGTTAATAACAAATAAATAATTAAATAACTTAAATATATTAATAGTTAAATAACTTAAATATTTTTAAAAGTTAATAATAAATTTAATTTTTAAAAGTTAATAAGTAAATAAAAAAGCATATACGTTTTATTTTTATTAAAAAAAAAATTAAAATATTACTTTAATTTTAAACATAATTAAAATTATAGTTAAATAACTTAAATATATTATGTTATAATAATGCTTGACAACCGCGAGATAGATATCTTTTGTTTTTTTTAACAGTATGTGAGATTTAGTTGAGGTTTATATCAATCACCTTAAATAATCATCTCAAGCAATTTATTATGAATAAGGTCGATTTTTAATGGACGGTTTAATAAGGTTAGGGTGAGGACATTCTACTTTTGTATTGGGTTACGGTTATGGTTTATGGTTTATGGTTGAGTTTATGATTTAGTGTATATGGTTCACTGGTTTAGGCTTTAGGGTTTAGGGTTTAAGGTTTATGCTTTGTGGTTTAAGGGTTAATTAATGGTTTAATGTTTATAGTTTAAGGTTAAATGGTTTAAGGTTTATGATTTAGTATTTAGGGTTTTTGGGGGTTAAGGTTTAGGGCTTAGGGTTTGCGGTTTAGGGTTTAGGGTTTAAGGTTTAGGATAATGGTTTACTTAGCTAGGGTTTGTGGTTTAATGGTTTAATGTTTATAGTATAAGGTTAAATGGTTTAATATTTATGATCTAGTGTTTAGGGTTCATTGGTTTAGGGTTCAGGGTTTAAGGTTTAAGGTTTATGGTTTGTAGTTTAAAGGTTAATTAATGGTATAATGTTTATAATTTAAGGTTAAATGGTTTAAAGTTTATGATTTAGTGTTTAGGATTGTTAGGGTTAAGGTTTAGAGCTTAGGGTTTGCAGTTTAGGGTTTAGGGTTTAAGGTTTAGGATTAATGGTTTATTTAGATAGGGTTTGTGGTTTAATGGTTTAATGTTTATAGTATAAGGTTAAATGGTTTAGTATTTATGATCTAGCATTTAGGGTTCATTGGTTTTAGGGTTCAGGGTTTAGGGTTTAGGGTTTAAGGTTTATGGTTTGTGGTTTAAGGGTTAATTAAGGGTTTAATGTTTATAGTTTAAGGTTAAATGGTTTAAGATTTATGACTTAGTGTTTAGGATTTTTCGGGGTTAAGGTTTATGGCTTAGGGTTTGCGGTTTAGGGTTTAGGGTTTAAGGTTTAGGATTAATGGTTTACTTAGATAGGGTTTGTGGTTTAATGGTTTAATGTTTAGAGTATAAGGTTAATAAATGGTTTAATATTTATGATCTAGTGTTTAGGGTTCATTGGTTTAGGGTTCAGGGTTTAGGGTTTAGGGTTTAAGGTTTATGATTTGTGGTTTAAGGGTTAATTAATGGTTTAATGTTTATAGTTTAAGGTTAAATGGTTTAAGGTTTATGATTTAGTATTTAGGGTTTTTGGGGGTTAAGGTTTAGGGCTTAGGGTTTGCGGTTTAGGGTTTAGGGTTTAAGGTTTAGGATAATTGTTTACTTAGCTAGGGTTTGTGGTTTAATGGTTTAATGACTATTGTATAAGGTTAAATGGTTTAATATTTATGATCTAGTGTTTAGGGTTCATTGGTTTAGGGTTCAGGGTTTAGGGTTTAAGGTTTATGGTTTGTAGTTTAAAGGTTAATTAATGGTATAATGTTTATAATTTAAGGTTAAATGGTTTAAGGTTTATGATTTAGTGTTTAGGATTGTTGGGGTTAAGGTTTAGAGCTTAGGGTTTGCGGTTTAGGGTTTAGGGTTTAAGGTTTAGGATTAATGGTTTACTTAGATAGGGTTTGTGGTTTAATGGTTTAATGTTTATAGTATAAGGTTAAATGGTTTAATATTTATGATTTAGTGTTTAGGGTTCATTGGTTTCGAGGTTCAGGGTTTAGGGTTTAGGGTTTAGGGTTTAAGGTTTATGGTTTGTGGTTTAAGGGTTAATTAATGGTTTAATGTTTATAGTTTAAGGTTAAATGGTTCAAGGTTTATGATTTAGTGTTTAGGATTTTTCGGGGTTAAGGTTTATGGCTTAGGGTTTGCGGTTTAGGGTTTAGGGTTTAAGGTTTAGGATTAATGGTTTACTTAGATAGGGTTTGTGGTTTAATGGTTTAATGTTTATACTATAGGGTTAATAAATGGTTTAATATTTATGATCTAGTATTTAGGGTTCATTGGTTTAGGGTTCAGGGTTTAGGGTTTAGGGTTTAAGGTTTATGGTTTGTGGTTTAAGGGTTAATTAATGGAATAATGTTTATCATTTAAGGTTAAATGGTTTAAGGTTTATGATTTAGTGTTTAGGATTTTTTTGGGGTTAAGGTTTAGGGCATAGGGTTTGTGGTTTAGGGTTTAGGCTTTAGGCTTTATGGTTTATGGTTTATGGTATGCATGATTATGATTTATGGTTTAATTAAGGTTTATGGTTTAATGGTTTATGGTTTACGGTTAAATGGTTTAAGGTTTGCGATTTAGGTTTTATTATTGGTTTTTGGTTTAATTTGTGTTTATGGTTTAATTGGTTAAGGTTTATGATTTAGGGTTACCATCATTCGAGATAGATGGGTTTGACATTTCATATTTTTTAAAAACTTTAATGTTTTAAAATCTATCAGATAACAAATTAATCATCGTTTATGTTACATTCATACACGAGCTTGTTGAAATAAGTCATAAAACCGTTTAATCACCCGACTTATATTATATAATTAATAAACAAGATTTATGTTATAATTATTAATATAATTATCATGATAATTAAACATGGCCATTTTATTTAAATAAACTTTAGGTTAAAATAATTATTAATATAATTATTCATGTTACATTTAATTAATTAAGAAAGATAGCTTAATTATGTTATATTAATTTTTAACCAAGGTTTAATTAAGTTAATAACATGCTTTAATTTAATTATCCAATTATCATGTAAGGTAAAGTTCAATTATTAAAATCATGAAAAATTAATAATGTTATACTACTAAATTAGACTTATACTAACGTGTCTAAAAAGTGAATCGTTTAATTTGTATGCAACTTGATATATTGCACAGGTATCCCGTCTACTAATAACTCACTCACACACACACACACATTCAATATCCGGAGGTCAAATAATGAATCAACCACCCACCCACCCAGACAAAAACAGTAACAAATCTTCAAACCCTGATAAATCAAACCTAAGTGACCAGTTGGATATTAATTTTAAGATCACTCCTGAGATGATGGATTATGTGATAGAAAAGTATGGAACCAACTGGAGATATCCTGGTCCGATTACTGACACTATTGTTGAAGACTTGATGCAGTTAGATTTAAAAAAATGGACTAAAGGAAAATCAAAACAAGGTTAGGGTTTTTACTTCACAACGGTATTATTGAAGTTTTGATGATTTGTCTTTGTTTTGATGATGTTGCATGTTACAAAAATACCAATAATTGATTCTGTTTTAATATTTGTTATATAGATGACAAGGCAGATGAGGCTACGAAGGTTGATGAAGTTATGAAGGTTGATGAAGCTATGAAGGTTGATAAAGCTACGAAGGCACATATTAAAGGTCAATTTTGTGAAATTTTATGTTTATATGTTTGTCAGAAAGGCGTTAGATGGATCATTAGTTAGTGTTTACTATGTAATGTTTTTGGAGTAGTGAAAATGATAAATGGTTCAAGTATTCTGTTGGTTATATGATGATGTAGATATAGGAGATAAGGGGGTGTTTGGTTTAGCTTATATAATGGGCTTATAAGCTCAAACCAAGTGTTTGACTAAGCTTATATTAGTGGGCTTATAAACTTATATGTGAGTGTTATGATAAGCCATAAAAATGTGGCTTTTTTAGGAAGGTTTGGGCTTATATAACATATTTACCATTTTACCCTCATGTTAACTTAAGTTTATATAATCCATGGGCTTATAAGTTTATTAAACATAGGCTTATATAAGCAAAAAAATGGCTTATATAATCCCATTATATAAGCTAAGAAAAACACACCATAAATTTTTAAAAAAGGGGTTGGTCATACTAGAAACCTTAAGTTCTCAAGTTTTTTTTAAGGGATGGAAGAGTATGGAAAGGGAAATTAAAAAAATGATGTTCTTAAGTTTTTTTGAAGAAGAAAGGGTAGGGAACGGGAAGGGGGAAGGAAGGAAAGGTGCAGGCATTTTTATGTATATCTGTTCCGCCCAATTTTGGGGGGGATTGGGAAGAAAAATAGGTTAGGCTTGTATAAAGTTACATTTATATCCTTATTATTCATCCACATTTTATATATTTCTACTAGGGTTTCTACCTTTTACAGAATTTATTCGTAACTGGCATCTCCTTTATATATGTCCATTACATGCTAATTTTTTGATCATGCTAAAATACATTCTGATCAAGTTATTAGGTATAGTAAAAAAGGAGCAGATCATGTATTTGCATCTTTCTGAGTTAGATTATGAGTTTCGTTTGTCCTGGTCATAAAGGAATAACATCATGTATTTGCATCTTTCTTGTTGTGTTGTTAGCTAATGGTTGGTTTTACTAAAATATCCTCCCCTACTTTGCCCTTCCCATTCCACCCCCTTTCATTCCTTTAAAATAAGACTCGAGAACAGAGCGTAAACATTTGAGTTGAGATTAGGTTTGATTATCTTGATGTGAAAACGTATAGACTTCCTGCCAACTTTTTTGAATCTAAGATGGCATCGATAGAACAACCTACATCTTTTCGTTTACCCTTTTTTATGTAAGTACCTCTTACTATGGCCGTGTCATTTCCCTTTTTCATGGTCCTTGTTAACATCAACTACGGTCTTTAATAAACAACCCTTTTCTTTTCTGTTGATTGGTCGAATGTTTTCATTCCCAGTTCCCAATTTTGGGGCTTCATGGGGTAGCAAGTTATCCGAGTCACGACTATGAATACTCTCTTTTCAGTTTCAGTTTCAGTATCCGAATACTCTTTCCAGTTGAGAATCTAGATACAGACTTGTGTGGTTTATATCATGCATTTAGTATTTGGATTGATCCATGTGTGGATTATATTTCGATACTGAAACTCAAAGTGAGAGTGAGCGTGTTCAGAGTGACCACTCGGATAATTTGATGCCGAAATAAGCGCCAAAATTTACAAATGGGAAGGAAATCCTTCGACCAATCAACAAAAAGGAAACGGATCGCTCAGTTAACACCTTAGTTGATGGTAGTGATGCCCATGAAAAAGATAATGCGACGGCCATAGCAAGAGGGGCTTACATAAAAAAGGGTAAAGGAAAATATGTAGGTTCTTCTGGCGATGCCATCTTAGATTCAAAAATGTTGGCCAGGAAGTCTATACGTTTTCACAACTGCATTGGTTCATTTACTATGTTGTTTATATGTTGTTTATATGCTGATGCAGATACAAGAGCTAACTTAAAGAAAAAAGAAAAAGGTGAGGGATCAACAGAAGTTGATAAAGCATTTTTTAATCTAGATAATAGAGTGGAAAAGCTTGAAAGGGAATTCAAACTTCTTAAACAGATAGTTGAAGGGAGGTAAGTAAACTAAGATTTAACCTTTAGAGAAATATAGTTATTCACTAGCTTCGGTATCACATGTATGCTATAAAGTATTACAGCTCCACATAGACGACATCTCAAGCACGTTTCCTCTTCGAGGTAAATATCGCCATGATTCCTCTTTCTCATAAAATCACCATCTACGTGCCCGTTATGTGAATTCAATATGCATTAACATCTTTTTGTTTAGCCTTTTTAGTAAAGGACCTCTTACTTTGGCACTCATATTCGCTTTTTCATGGGTATTGATGATATTGATATCAATCAAAGACCGAATGCGAATGTCAAATTTTGAGCTACTTACATAAAATAAGGATAAATGAAAAAGAAGTAGGTCCATATTGGATTCATATATTAGGCACGAAGATGAACATGTTCACGAGATAGAGGAATCGTGGAGATATCTACCTCGAATAGCAAACGGGCTTAAGATGTCATTTATGTGTAGCTGTGAAACTTTATAGTAGACATGTGATTATGATTTGTAGTTAACTTATGCGGTATTATGGCATCTAGATACAGGAGGTGACTTGAGAAACAAAGAAAAAGGAAACGCTTCAATGGAAACTGATACCACAACTGCTCTTTCTAACCTACATAATAGGGTGGAAAAGCTTGAAAGGGAATTCCAACATTTCAAACAGAGACTGTTGTAGGGAGGTTAGTATATTAACTTTTAACCTATAATAAGTTTTTATATGAATGTTTTATTGTTTTGAGTATCTGGGTGGCTGTTAGTATCTGAATTTATTAAAATTTGTCTTGTAATTTACAGATGTTATCATCATTGATTCCTTTGAAAGCTCTAAAGAAGATACGCTATCATCAGATGAAAGCTTTGAAAGCTCTGAGGAAGATCTGTTGTCATTAGATGAAAGCTTTGAACATGTAAACACTAAAGACTTCCAGCACCCATTTCATGATGACCAGGATGAACCTTCCAAGTATTCCAGCACCTCTGCAGATGATTGTAGTTCGGACGATACTTGGGGAGAGACTAATTCACCGTCCAAGAAGAAAGGCAAAGCTATTGGCTCATCCAGTCAGACTGCAGGCAAGGCGAGTGGATCATCCAAACAGATACCAGTCCAAGGGTTAGCAGGGGATGTACACCAAAAGTAGAGTCATCTTCTCGGTCTCCATTTTCTACAACAGAAAGGCCCCCACCTATCAGAAATGTAATATGTTTTCTGCCTTGTCCAAAAAAATTGAAAGAATTTGAAACAAAGCTAGGAAAAAGGAATAGGGGGTAGGCTATGGAGGAACTTGTAGGGGGTAGGCTATGGAAGAACTTGTTATCTCTGTTTTATGGATGTTTCTGATGAATCTTCTTTAGACTAATTCGGTTAAGTGTAGGTATAGTTTATGTAAACAATTTTAAACACTAATCTGCATGGATGGGTGTATCCATTATTTTTTGGAATGCAAATATGTTGTCATTCACATTTTGTATGAACCTGCAATATTATCATCAATATTATGAAATTAGACTTGTATTTCATGGATTTAAACATGGTTCATCTTGTATTTTATTTATTCATGTTGTGGGTTGTATAATCCTAGATGCATAACACATATAACCAAGATTTTTGTGTCAAAGTTACCTGTTACACATCCGGTTAAGGCTTTCCACTTCGGTGGATCTTATAACCCAATTTTTTTCCCTAATTCTCCCGCCAAAACTAATTAAGCTTTTAGCAGTTTATGTTTTTGACTTAGCTTAACTCTAAGGTGCTTTTAAGTTTTTGCTATTACATCTGCAATTATTTTCCAATTGGATATAAAGTTGTTAGGCTCTTGCCTTATTCTTCTGAAGTTCTGAGCATATGTTTGTAACAATACTGCTAGGCCATTCTTCACTCAGAACTAAGCTAATATTGAGTATTTCCTTGAAAAGCTGCTTGTTTCAGCTTATTTTGTTTTTAATCATTATCTAGTCAAGCACAAGTTAAGATTTTTTTATCTTTTTAATATATTTTCACTAGTCCTCCCAAGTATTTATTCCAATTCGTGTCTAATTTCACATAAACAACTAATTTGTTCAAACAATATGTGCTTAATTATTAACTAAAATGAAAATGAAAAGTTTGAAATGACTGAAGTTAAAATAAAAATAACACAAGGTGAAAACTGATCAAACATAAATTCAATTCAATAATACTAAAGGATTACAGGTTTTTAAAAAAACAAACATTTTGTTTCTCTAACTAATCACACTTTGGAGATTTCTCAGGATCAAAAGCCAAATGAAGTTCATCGTAATCTAAAGCCTCTTTGAACTCGTCTTCGTCTTCTTCAATTTCATGCTCAGAAGAATAAACATCATCATCAATGATTTGACCTTCTTCCTCCAGTTGCCTCCTATATGCTTCCTCCCTTTGTCGCTGTTCCTCTTGCCTCCTTCTAAAGGAAGCAACCTCCTCCCTCTCGCGTTGTTCTTGCTCCTGTTACCTCCTTCTTAAGGAAGCAGCTTTCTCCCTCCGGCATTGTTGTTCAAGTCGGGCATTCTCTTCGTCTTCCAGCTTCCATTGTCTTTGTTCGTAAGCTTCCTCAACATATCAATCGTACTCATCATATTTATCATCGTAAGGACAATCAGCAGGGAACTCTCCATCTGCATTTTCTTTTACTTTGGGCACCACACAAGGTTTCCTGAAAAGAACTTAAAAGATTATTAGTACTAAATGATAACAAAGATACAACATTAATAAAATAAATAATGATACATACTTGTTAGGAACTGCACTGGTATCTTCAAAAGCAGCAGAAAATGTTCTTTTTGATGAAGAAGCTATTTTTTTATTCTTAAAATGCTGATACTTAAGTGTTTGTTGTGTTTTTGTTATGATTAATTTCATTACGTAATCCTTGTTTATATAACCAAGGATGGAATACAAAGGGTCAACAGCCTACATAAACATCTAATGCATATTCATGCATGTAATTAATTTTTGTGAAGATCCAAGAATGAGCATTCTCATTGTTAGGCGTGTAAAAAGTGTGTGTTTTCTGTGTTTTTAGGGTTTATTGTGTTTTAAAAAAAATAGCAAAAAACAAGGTCTAGGACTCGAACCCTAAACCTTCCATTCAAACACTAACACACTTAACCAGTTTGCCACATGAACATATTTGGTTCTAAATATGTGACTAATATTAACATTAGTGAAAATAGAGATTACATTTGGTTATAAACATTTGTCACATGAATATTTTACTGTGTGACGTTTTCAGTGTGTTATTCATAGTTAATCCCTATATAATGTGACCATAAGTATAATTTAGATACACATTTCTCAAATATTGTGACTATTGGCAATCATATAGTCACATAATTTTTTAAGAATTTAATATGATCATGTATTATATTTGATCATAGTCTTTAAGTAATTGTAAAATATTTGTGACATTAAAATTAATATAGTGGCAAATGTTTCAATACCTACTTTTAATTTGCCACACACATAAAATTCATGTGTGGTTAACATTTAACAAAATATACTAGTCACATTAACATAATGTGTGTGACAACCTTGTTTATCAATTTTTCACTTGTAAAATAAGTCTATGTGACCATATATGATTTTTGGTCACATTCAATGGGTGTATGACAAATATTTGCCACACATGTATACGTATAATGTTACTAATACTTGAACCAGACTTTGATTCGGTAACACTCTCAAATTATTAAGTGACTAACGACTCATCAAAAAAGCATTTGTTAGCCCTAGTCACGTAAATATTCATATGCGTGACAAACAAAATACGAAATGGTCATGCAAACTGACTTCAAGTGTGACTGTTTATTTATGACTGGCGAATTCAGTCACACAAAAAATTTATTTGTGACTACACGAATTTCGGTATGTGTGACCAAAACCCATTTTTGTACTAGTGTAAGGTATCAATAAACAAGTTCTTAACCTAACTAAGTGATCAAGGGTTTATAACTTTCTTGAAACTTACTTTTATTTATAAGTGATAAAAGTTTTTTTAATAAACTTTAATTTTAAGAAAATATTTTCTTAAAAAGAAAATGGAAATTTGAAAATCGGATATTCCTTTTGAATACAATATTGAAAAAAATGGATTATGTCACACTCAAAATAAGTGACCATAGGCATATAGTGTCACACATTTTATTTGGGTGTGTGACGAAAGGTCGAGTGACCGTAGGAGACTTTAGGTCACTTATTTGTTTAGTGACCGTAGCCATAAAAAAGAGTGAAAAATACTCAAAAATGCGTGACGAATTAGGTACTATTTTTGTTGATTCAGTGAATATGTATGACAGTGAACACTTTACAGTCACACGAATTTAGTTAAAGAGTGACTATTGTTTATCCTTTTGTGACATGAATATACAATATGTGTGACAGTTACTATGTTTTAAGTGGATTTTGTGTGATTATTTTCATCCAATAGTCACACAAATTATATGTTTGTGTGACGTTTTGTGATATTTAGTCACACAAATCATGTTAATTGTAAGGTTAGTCACATACAATTAATCAAATAGCGACCAAAAGTAGTAATAAGAGTGACGGTATGCTTTGCAATATCAAATGAACTTGTTTTTGTGTGACTATATGCATCCAATAGTAACATGAATTGTATGTTTGTGTGACGTTTTGTGATATATAGTCACACAAATCATGTTAATTGTAAGGATTTAGTCACATACAATTAATCAAAGAGTGACCAAAAGTAGTAATAAGAGTGACGGTATGCTTTGTAATATCAAATGAAATTGTATTTCGTGTGACTATATGCATCTAATAGTCACACAAATTTTATGTTTGTGTGAGGTTTTGTGATATTTAGTCATACAAATCATGTTAATTGTAGGGATTTAGTCACATACAATTAATCAAAGAGTGACCAAATGTAGTAATAAGAGTGACGATATGCTTTGTAATATCAAATGAAATTGTATTTCATGTGTCTATATGCATCCAATAGTCACATGAATTGTATGTTTGTGTGATATTTAGTCACACAAATCATGTTAATTGTAAGGACTTAGTCACATACAATTAATCAAAGAGTGACCAAAAGTGGTAATAAGAATGCTTTGTAATAATCAAATGAAATTGTATTTTGTGTGACTATATGCATCAAATAGTCACATGAATTGTATTTTTGTGTGACGTTTTGTGATATTTAGTCGCACAAATCAAGCAAATTGTAGGGATTTAGTCACATACAATTAATCAAAGAGTGAAAAAAATAGTAATAAGAGTGACGATATGCTTTGTAATAGAGTAAATTACACCGTTCGTTCTTATGGTTTGCGTTGACTGACGTAGTTCGTCCCTTGACCAAAAAAGTTGCACCGTTCAGCCTTAACTTTGAAACATTTTCCGTCGTTTGTCCCTCCCTTTACTGGCCCCACAAATGAACATTAAGTCATTTTTCCACAAGGGCAAAGTTGTCCATTCACTCCCTTATGTTGGAAATTTAGTGCAATTGTGGGATCGAGTCTTACTTGTAAATGGGTTTGGAGGTACGGAGTGTACACCCATTATGTCCCTGACCTCCCTGGACTCAATATAGTGGTTAAAAGTTCATCAGGAGGAAGCTGCTCCTGGTTAGGAAGTTGCTCCTGGTTAGGAAGTTGCTCCTGGTTAGGACGTTGCTCCTGGTGATGCACAAAGTCTTTGTAACCTCTTTGACCAATCAATGAGGGTTGAATATTGACTTGATGACCAGGTTTATGGTCATGTAACCACTATGCTTTCATGTAGGTAATTATGAGCTTAATTGGCCGATTAATGCTCTTAAATACCATTGACTATGAGTTACATCCTTCTAGGACTAGGATCACAATAAATAGTGATCATATTTGCATGATGAAATATACAGAAACAAGAAACACTTACACGCACAGAGTTCTTGATTTGTGCCTAAAACAAGAACTAACTCTTGGTTTTATCCCAATGAGATATTTGTGTTAACCCAGGCATAGGGTCGAATAATCTTCTTTGGAAAGTGATTACACGACTTCAAGAGATATCCGGTAACCATTCATTGGTACGTAGTTAGGCTATTGATTATCTTCACCCTGTTGGAACGAAGTAAACCCCAACAATCAAAGAAGATTATTCTGTGATAATCAATGGCGGCGGCAATGAAGCATATGGTGGCTAACTTCTCCAAACTGGACAAGTTTGAAGGGGTTGATTTTAGGAGATGGCAGAAGAAGATGCACTTTCTTCTTTCTACCATGAACGTGGTGTACGTGCTGACCACTCCCATTCCTGATGGTGGTGATGATGCTACTTTGGAGGAACTAAGGAAAAGGAGCAAATGGGAGAATGATGATTATGTGTGTCGCGGCATAATTCTCAATGGTATGTCTGATTCTTTATTTGATATTTACCAAAATGTTGAATCTGCTATAGAACTATAGGATTCCTTGGAAGCCAAATATATGGCTGAGGATGCATCAAGTAAGAAGTTCCTTGTGAGTGATTTCACAAATTACAAAATGACTAATTCAAGACCAGTCATGAACAATACAATGAACTTCTTGGAATACTTGGCAGATTTACACAACATAAAATGAACATGGATGAGACCATTCAGGTCTCGTGTGTCATTGACAAACTACCTCCTTCTTGGAAAGATTTCAAGCACACCTTGAAACATAAGAAGGAGGAGTTAACTCTTGTTGAGTTGGGCAGTCATTTGCGCATTGAGGAATCCCTCAGGGTGCATGAAAGTGATAAGCCAAAGAGCAACAATGTTGCTGGTTCATTTGTTGTCAATATGGTGGAGCATAACAACTCCACCAGGTACAATGACAACAAGGGCAAACGTAAGCATCAGGATAACACCAAAGCTAATCCTAACAAGAAGTCACCAGTGGCTTGTTGGAAGTGTGGGAAACCTGGACACTTCAAAAGGGATTGCATAGGTGTTAGCATTGGCAACCAAGCTAATGGATCAGACACAAAAGGTCATAATATGTTTAATGAATCTCTCCAGATTTATTATGTTACAATGTATCTGAAGCTTATTTTGTGTAGGATGATGATGTTGCGTGGTGGGTTGACTCTGGAGCAACAATACATGTGTGTAAAGATAGATGCTGGTTTAAGACTTATGAGTCAACGAATGATGGATCTATTCTTCACATGGGAAATGAGTCAATAGCCCTAGTGCATGGACGTGGTTGTGTAGATCTTAAATTTAGTTCTGGAAAGATTGTTTCTTTGTTTAATGTTTTGCATGTTCCTAATATTAAGAAGAACTTGGTTTCTAGTAGTGTTTTGAATAATTTTTTTGGGTAAAGGGGACTATCCCCGGTAAAATAATGTTTTGAATAATTGTGGTTATAAACAAGTGATTAAATCTAATAAATTTGTTTTATCTAAACATGGTGTGTTTATTGGTTTTGCCTATTTGAGTAATCAAATGTTCAGGCTTAATATTGATTCTAGTATAAATGTTGATTCTGTCCTGATGACTACCACTAAACTGAATGATTCATCACTATGGCATGCTAGACTAGGCCATATCCACTATAAGAGGATGCAAGATATGTCTAAGGATGGGTTAATTCCAGCTTTTGACATGGACACAGATAAGTGTCAGACTTGTATGCTGAACAAAATTACTAAGAAACCATTTCAGGATGTAAAACGTGAAACTACAGTTTTGGAGCTAATCCATAGTGACCTATGTAATTTTCATGCTACTCCCTCATTATGGAATAAGAAATACTTGGTAACATTTATTGATGATGCTTCTAGGTTTTGCTATGTTTATTTGTTACATACTAAGGATGAAGCATTAGATAAATTTAAAGTATTTAAAACTGAAGATTAATTACAACAAGGAGTCCAAATCAAAAGATTTAGGACTGATAGGGGAGGTGAGTACATGGATACTTTGTACTTTGAGTCTGTTGGAATCATCCATGAGACAACTTCTCCCTATACTCCACAACAAAATGGTATATCTGGAAGAAAAAAATAGAGTACTAAAAGAGATGGTTAACTCCATGTTGTCCTACTCAGGACTGAGTCAAGGGTTTTGGGGAGAAGCTATGTTAACATCTTGCTATTTATTAAATAGAGTTCCTAATAAAAGGAACAGGATTACCCCTTATGAACTCTGGACTAAAAGGAAACCAAACTTGAACTACCTCAAAGTTTGGGGTTGTAGGAATGTTGTAAGACTCCCTGATCCAAAGGTGAAAACCTTGGGTGAAAGAGGCATTGAATGCATCTTTGTTGGATATGCTGAGCATTCCAAGGCTTATAGGTTCTATGTTATTGAACCTAATGATTCAATTTCAATAAACTCAATCATTGAATCAAGGGATGCTAACTTTGATGAGACTAGGTTCTCATCAGTCCCTAGACCAAGCCTTAGGACTCCTACTAGAGCTGAGGACATTGTTGGGTCAAAAAGTTGATGTGGCAGAAACTCAAAATCGAAGAACATTTACTCAAGCGTTGACAAGAGTAATACAAGAGTTGACAAGAGCAATGTAGGCGTTGACAGAAGTCAACAAAAGTCAAACGCAGTCAACAAAAGTCAACGCTGATGGATTTGATGGAGTATTCTATTTACAGATTATATTGGATATATTCTAAATAATATATTCAGTATATATCTATAGAAATAGAATATTTAGTTGTTTATTTGATTTGATCTCTTGTAAACCCTAATCCTTACACTATAAAAGGAACCAATGGGTCTTAGGTTTTATTCATTCAATTCATTCACAATGTAAACCTAAAGTGTGTGTCGACTAGACGTGGGATTCAATGTATACACGTCTAGTGGTTGTTCGTTATTAATATAATGAGCAATCCCAATTGTTTTAATTCATGTTATTGTGCCTAAACACCTTGTTAATGTGTTATGTTCTTATTCCGCTTTGATTGTATAATCATATGAACATGATGCATTCCTAGTTGCTTCAAAGATCCGGAAACCAAGGTTTCCACAATTGGTATCAGAGCCTCGTGGCTCGTGATGCTAGGACCAACAAGGTGTTCGTGTTTCGAGAAGAAAAGAAAAATCCGTCTAGGGTTTTTCTGGACGTTTTTGTGTGCGCAACAGTATTCAGAAGGCCATAACTTTTGATTGAACCGTTGGATCGTCATGAAATTTTATATGTGTGTTCTACATACATATATCTAAACATCCACCGGAGGGATTGTCGAGTTTTATCTCCAGGCAAAAGTTATTAGGCGTCAAAGTAGGCAGCAGAGGTGATTTTCAGATTTTTATATTCACATGAAATCATGATTTAGGGTTTCTGAAAACCCTAGATCATTGCATATAACAGAAGATCTGATGTTTTATGACGAATTGGAGGTGATAAAGTATTAGGGTTTCATCCAAAACCCTAGATCTAAGATTCGATTTTAGGGTTTTATGAATAAACCCTAGAATAATCATTGCTGATGTTAACGTGATGGGACGTGAAGAAAGTTTACATCTGTGAACGTGAGCTGCTATTGAATGGTCCTAAATTTGGTTGTTGTATATTCATCACGTGAATTAAAGTAATCAAGTTTGGTTGCTGTTCGAATCAAGGTTTTCTATGGTCTGACGTTGACAACATATGCATGAACGTTGACATAATATGCATAACATTGACAAAATATGCATTGTTTATTACTACGAATGTTGTACGTCCAAGGGCAGCTAGAGACAAACAAATTTTGTTCACACGGTTAGAAGATTCTAATTGGTGGAAAGGTTGTGTTTGACGATGCTACACTTTGGTCATTCACACGAAGCAAAGTCTTCCAATTGGTTGATACATGACAGCGTGATTTAAGGTACATAATTGTGTTCACACGGATTGAGTATTATGATTGGATGACATGTCTACGCTTCACACGATCAAGAATGGAATTCTGTGTTCACACGACCAAAGGAATCACACATATGGAATGTTTATAAGTATTTAAGAATTATATTTGATTTCTTCAAATATTCTTCTAAAATATTTTTGGATGTGATTATAAGATGGCTAATATTTAGGAGCTTACATAGGTTGATCAGAATCCTTATTTTGAACAATTGGTTCACGCATGGATTCAAGATACAGTAATCATTCAAGCAAAGTGACGTGAGATCAATTCTTATTTATTCACACGGTGCTTGTTTCTTATTGGCGTAAAAAGGGATATATTACTGTTCTTATGGAATACAAGCTCTAGATGATGTCAGCAGAGTATTGACGCTGACAAGGGTTGAGTCGACGCTGACAGAAAGAATTTTGACGCTGACAGAATAAGTCAACGCTGACAGGTTGACAGTGTTATCCGATATATGAACTTCAACGCTGATAGGTATTGTCCGATATTGGACAATACATCTGCCAAAGATATTGGACAGAAGAGGATATTGGACAACACACTGATTGCTGCTGTTGAGAAAATTGGACGTTTTTAGCACACAAAAAGGAGGATTATACACACGAAGGTACATGGAATCTCCGTTTTAATATAGAATATCATGATGATATTAATGGCTCAGATATTTTGAAAGGGATTAATGATTTTTAAGTAAGTTAGCAACCATTCATGAAGAATTTTATTGGATTATGTAATCGGAATAGCCTTGTGAAAGAGTTATTCGTTGACAGCTTTTACGTATGAAGATATTGACTTGTCATGAAGAGGTGTTAGCTTAAGGGGAAGAATTCTTATGGTAAGTTTGATGATTGAAGAAGATTTTCGCGAGATTGTGTTCTATCATATCTTAAAGTGCCGTAGACTTTAAAGGTAACTTGTTCGTGCTTTACATGGTTGGTGGTGAAGGCTTGTCATAACACTTGAAGGAGTTACATTATCGTGCTCAGTGTCTCACATAGGATGAGAATATTGACAAGGGATCGAGGTCTACTTATATCTCCTCTATAAGTTCTTAGTCACATGGATAGTACAAGACATGGAACACAAGATTGGGTTATTCTACTTCTACATCAAAAATATCATATTAATTGTTCTTCAACATCATTACACAGAGCCTACATATGGAGAATCTTCAAAGATTGCAACATTGTTTACTTTCCTGTTGATGTGACAAAAAGGGGAAGAAATACGTGCTACACTTGAGGGGAAGCAATTTGAAGATCATGTATAACTTACAAGAGATACACATAGAGTTTTGCCACTATCAACTAGGGGAAGATTGTTGGGTCAAAAAGTTGATGTGGCAGAAACTCAAAATCGAAGAACATTTACTCAAGCGTTGACAAGAGTAATACAAGAGTTGACAAGAGCAATGTAGGCGTTGACAGAAGTCAACAAAAGTCAAACGCAATCAACAAAAGTCAACGCTGATGGATTTGATGGAGAATTCTATTTACAGAATATATTAGATATATTCTAAATAATATATTCAGTATATATCTATAGAAATAGAATATTTAGTTGTTTATTTGATTTGATCTCTTGTAAACCCTAATCCTTACACTATAAAAGGAACCAAGGGTATTAGGTTTTATTCATTCAATTCATTCACAATGTAAACCTAAAGTGTGTGTCGACTAGACGTGGGATTCAATGTATACACGTCTAGTGGTTGTTCGTTATTAATATAATGAGCAATCCCAATTGTTTTAATTCATGTTATTGTGCCTAAACACCTTGTTAATGTGTTATGTTCTTATTCCGCTTTGTTTGTATAATCATATGAACATGATGCATTCCTAGTTGCTTCAAAGATCCGGAAACCAAGGTTTCCACAGACATTGGTGTTTCAGTGGAACCTGAAAGGGTCACTAATGAGGTTGTGGTTCAGCAACCTGAGCCTGAGCTTAGAAGAAGCACAAGGCAAAGGACTCCAAAGAATTTTGGGCCTGAATTTCAACTATACCTAGTTGAAGGAACAAGGGATGAGGTCTCTGACCAGTACTACTATTGCTTTAATGTTGAGGATGATCCCAAAACATTTGATGAAGCAATGAAGTCCCGGGATGTTGCTTTCTGGAAAGAAGCAATCAATGATGAGATAGATTCCATCATGGGCAACAACACTTGGGTGTTGGTTGATCTACCTCCAGGTTGCAATCCACTTGGATGCAAATGGATCTTTAAAAGAAAGATGAAGGTAGATGGAAATATTGAAAAGTTCAAGGCAAAGTTAGTCATTCAAGGCTTTAGACAAAAGTCAGGAATAGATTACTTTGATACTTATGCTCCTGTAGCACGCATAAGTACCATAAGAATGCTGATTGCCTTGGAAAGCATTCACAATCTGATTATTCATCAGATGGATGTGAAGACAACATTCTTGAATGGTGATTTAGATGAGGAGGTTTATATGAACCAACCTCAAGGTTTCATAATGCCTGGTCATGAAGGTAAGGTGTGTAAACTGATTAAGTCCTTATATGGACTCAAACAAGCACCTAAGCAATGGAATCAAAAGTTTGATGAAGTGGTCTTGTCTAATGGTTATTTACTTAACCAAGCTGACAAATGTGTATATAGCAAATTTGATGAATCTGGTAAAGGAGTCATCATTTGCCTATATGTTGATGACATGTTAATCTTTGGTACTGACCAAGTTCAGGTTGATTTAACTAAAGAGTTTTTGTCATCAAGGTTCTCTATGAAAGACATGGGGAAGGCTGATGTTATCCTTGGCATAAGGATTAAACATGAAAGTGATGGTATTGTAATTTCTCAGTTTCATTATATTGAGAAGGTCCTGAAGAAATTCAATCACTTTGATTGTACTCCAGTGAGTACACCTATGGATACAAGTGAGAAACTAATGCCTAACAATGGTCAGGTTGTCTCCCAGCTTGAGTATTCTAGGGTGATTGGTTGCTTGATGTATGCCATGACTAGTACTAGGCCTGATATTGCTTTTGTAGTGGGTAAACTGAGTAGGTACACTAGTAATCCTAGTACTCAGCATTGGCAAGCAATTCAGAGGGTACTAAAGTATTTGAAAGGAACAATAGATTATTGTTTGTCATATACTGGATATCCTTCAATGTTGGAAGGTTACACTGATGCAAGTTGGATCAACAATACTGAGGATAATTCATCCACAAGTGGCTGGGTATTCCTTCTTGGTGGTGGTGCAATTTCTTGGGCATCCAAGAAGCAAACTTGCATTACTGGTTCAACAATGGAATCTGAATTTGTGGCTCTAGCAGCTGCTGGTAAAGAGGCTGAATGGTTGAGAAACTTGCTTCTTGAGATTCCATTGTGGGTCAAACCTATGGCACCCATATCTATCCGTTGTGATAGTGCAGCTACATTGGCTAAGGCTTATAGCCAAATGTACAATGGTAAGTCTAGATACTTAGGTGTTAGACATCACATGATTCGTGAGCTAATCATGAATGGGGTGATATAAATAGAGTTTGTGAGGTCTCAAATAAACTTAGCTGATCACTTGACGAAGGGATTGGCTAGAGACTTGGCTATAAAGTCTGCTAAAGGGATGGGTTTAAAGTCCAAACTAGTCACTGAATGCTAGGACACCCAACTCCCTCCTGAGGAAACTTGGGAGCTGAGTTCAATGTGGAAAGCTGAACATTCAGGGGACTTAAGCACATGTATATCATCCCAAGGATGTGCTTGTACCTGCTGAAAGGAGGATGAAGTTATAAACTTCTTAATGGTTAATTTCTTTGAATAAGTGCTTAAGCAGGAGCATGAACTAAAGAGGAATCACCTATCTAAATGTTGAGGTTTCGCCGCCTCAAGGAGCATGGACTTTGGCTCTTCCAACATTTATGAATTGGATATGGACACATGGCTTGTATGGTGTCAGGAGCGTTTTAAGTGTTTGAAAACTTGTGTGTATTTTATCTTCAGGTATTCAAAGTAGTTGAAGGGTTCAATTCTTAGAACACCCTGATTCTTGAATATTTAAAGTGATGTACTAATATGGAAATTCAATCCTCGGGACATTTTCATTTATGCACTGGTTTTGTTAAAGTTGATTTTCATGCAAAAAAGAATTGTACTAAATTGGGGAGGATTGTTGGAAATTTAGTGCAATTGTGGGATCGAGTCATACTTGTAAATGGGTTTGGAGGTACGGAGTGTACACCCATTATGTCCCTGACCTCCCTGGACTCAATATAGTGGTTGAAAGTTCATCAGGAGGAAGCTGCTCCTGCTTAGGAAGTTGTTCCTGGTTAGGAAGTTGCTCCTGGTTAGGACGTTGCTCATGGTGATGCACAAAGTCTTTGTAACCTCTTTGACCAATCAATGAGGGTTGAATATTGACTTGATGACCAGGTTTATGGTCATGTAACCACTATGCTTTCATGTAGGTAATTATGAGCTTAATTGGCCGATTAATGCTCTTAAATACCATTGACTATGAGTTACATCCTTCTAGGACTAGGATCACTATAAATAGTGATCATATTTGCATGATGAAATATACAGAAACAAGAAACACTTACACGCACAGAGTTCTTGATTTGTGCCTAAAACAAGAACTAACTCTTGGTTTTATCCCAAGGAGGTATTCGTGTTAACCCAGGCATAGGGTCGAATAATCTTCTTTGAAAAGTGATTACACGACTTCAAGAGATATCCGGTAACCATTCATTGGTACGTAGTTAGGCTATTGATTATCTTCACCCTGTTGGAACGAAGTAAACCCCAACACCTTATTCCACCCTTCTTTTCCCTTTCTTTCATCATCATCATCTTCATCTTTTTCACAAGATCATCTTATCAAAATCAACATCATTTAATGCTAAAATCATATCCTAAACTTAAAATTCATATACCCGAATCATGATATACGCAATTAAAAATCAAAACCCCACTTTAAAAAACAACCCTTAGCCACATTTGCGAATCAAAACAACCTTTTTCTTGTTTCAGCTTCAATTGAGAAATTAGCAACAAAAGTTGGCAAAATTAGGCTACAAAGTAATCAGATTTCTCAAACAAAACAACAGTTATAAAAGGTTTCACTTGAAAAATGAAAAACTAAAAAGACTAATGAGACCACTTATAATTTAGGAAAGATAATTATATTCATTGCAATTGAATTTGTAGGTTTTGTGGTCTTTGGGCTAGATTAATTATGTTCCAGGTACAAATTCTCATTCATTTTTTGATCTATTTTAGGCTTGAATTATGGTACCAGTAATATATCAATAAATGCAAACATCAGCGTTCCTTTGAGCCAAGATAGTTTTGTAGTTATTTGTGATCTTATAATTTTTCTACCGTAAAATACTAACTATATGCCATTGAATTGCTTCTTTCTATCAAAGATCACAAATTAAGGTTAAAAAGGGTGCTTTTCATCAAATTGGTCGAAATTCACTTACATTATCCTATAGTGTCGATATGACTTTGAAAATAGGAAGCCACGAGGGACAGCTTACAGGGTGTTTGGGTGAGTCTTATGAGCTTATTAAGAGATGGTAAGTGTGTATACCTCTCAGAGGGATTTCCAAGGCAAGTTAAATGTACAATAATATAACATAAGCTTGGCTTGAATATAGCTTGTGTGAGTGTATTGGTAGGGTCTAAAGATGTATCAGATGGGGGATGATGTACTGACAATGAAACTTTTTGGTAGGTGCATTTGAAATCAATGGCATGAATTTTATAGCCCAATTAAATAGACAGATTAAACCAAGTCATACATCTAAAATATGGGCAAATTATGGTCTCGTTTATCTTTTCGACAAGAGTTTTAGGTGTTTGAAAGATTTGTATTTTTTATTATACTTGGTTGTTTTTCTAATCTGCTATTAATTCCAGCTTAGTTCATCAAGGCATCAATGAATTTGACTTTAAAGTTTTTGTGGAGATTCGCAAATGTGGCTAAGGGTTGTTTTTTAAAAGTGGGTTTCGATTTTTAATTGCGTATATCACGATTGGGGTATATGATTTTTAAGTTGGGGATATGATTTTATCATTGAATGATGTTGATTTTTATAATATGATCTAAAGTGGGAGGTGAAGTTAATGTGTGAAGAAGATGAAGATGATGATTATGAAAGAAAGGGAAATGAATGGTGGAGGAAGGGAGTGAATGGACAACTTTGCCCCTGTGAAAAAATGACTTAATGTTTATTTGTGGGGCCAGTTAAAGCGAGGAACAAACGAATGAAAAAGTTTTAAAGTTAAGGCTGAACGGTGCAACTTTTTTGGTCAATGGACGAACGACGTCGGTCAACGTAAACCATAAGAATGAACGATGTAATTTTGTGACATTCGTCAAATTTCCATCTTAATTTATTCATGTAGTACGAGTATTTTAACTGTTTCCGACGAGTTGTCGACAGGAATGTGTTAATTATTTTGCTTTGCGGACAAAGCCCTTTTTAGGGAGAGCATATGTAACATCTCGAGTTTTCGCGATTATTAAGTTGAATACACGAAGTTGTGGGCGTTTTATATTTTGCCGTACGTTTATTTGGTATATTTACTAGATTACGTGAAGTCTCGCACAATTGTTTTGTTTTGGGATCGTATGCCAAACGGCTTTAGTGTCGTGTTTATTCAGTCGCGTCTAAACTTAACATCGTGAACCCGAGTCGAGTTGTATAAGCTGTCACAGCATGTACATATATTGGGTATAAACTTTCATTTATATTTATTACCAAACTTGCCTTACAAGAGTCTCAAATTTCTGTCACATGTCTAACTACAAATAAACTTCATAGTTTATTTCCCCACTAAAGGACAGCACACATGCCTAGTTTACCCCATTTGGGTATATCACAAGTTACCATTTTCAGTTTGAAGGTAACCCTAGACTAACAATACATGTTTATATACAAACCCAAAGTTTATCCAATGTCCAAATACAAGTTTATCTCAGTCCAAATTACAAACACAAAAATCTGCACAAGTCTTTCAAAATACAACTCCTGGGAAGGTGAAGGCTAGTGTCCAGCCGACCCACACGTCGCGTCCAACCTGCAAAACCGAAAGAGTCTTCCATCCCGTCCGAACCTGCAAACCGAACATAGCATCCCGTTGTGAGTCTTTCGTCTTTTCGTCTTTCCTTTATGAAGTCCTAGTTGTGCTCGTTTTGTACAAATCTGCGAATAAACAAACCAATGTGTTAGTCATTGTAATGGTCTTATTCTTTTAACTAAAAACTGAAATTGGTTAAACTTTATAACTAATACAAACATGTCTATGATTTTACTTTTCTGTCAACCAAACCGAGACCCGACTTAGAACCAAACCGAGACCCATGTCTAACCAAATCAAGACCACAATCAAGAACCAAACCTAGACCCATGTCCAACCAAACCGAGACCCAATCAAGAACCAAACCGAGAACCAAACCAAGCCAACCAAGTTCCTTACTTTCTGCCAAAACTATCAACAATCAATACCAACTAATCTAAAGGTCTAAACCAATTTTTATTTTGCAGAAACATTCTTAAACCCTTAATCATGCCGCGGGTATAAAAACCCCCATTTCAAATCGAAACCCTAGAAATTAAAAACCCTTTTAAACATTTAATTAACATTTTCAACACTACAAAAACACCACATAAACATGGGTAACAGCCGAACATAAAAACCCCCAATTTTATGAAAACCCTAGATCGAATTTTTTATTAATTAAAACGTTAATTCAACCTAATCTAAACCCAAACCCCATAGTTAATTTAATTGAAAACGTGATATGCAAAAACCCCCAATTAACCGAAACCCTAATTTTTATAAACTGATTATATATTGAAATTAGTTTGATTTTATAATAGAAAACATCAATTAATTGCATTTAAACCCGAGTTTGATGAAAACCCCCAAATATTTCAAAACCCTAAATTCGTTTATTTTAAAACCGAGAACTATATGATTCACAACAAGTTTATACTAATCAATCAAACCCACTGATCTTTATTAAATCGGAAATCAATTAATTTTTTTAAAGAAAACAAGGAAAAACAAACTTATCTTTGATTTCTGACTATTGATTGACGAGACCACAAGGATGAACACATCAGAAAACCAAATCGGTTTGATGTGGGGATTAAACCCCACATCTCACGCGATCTAAACACCTCAGACCACCCATATTTGATTGATGCATTCAAACTGATAAGATATATAGCCATAGAAAGGGTTGAACCGATCTAGATTTAAGAGAGAGAAGGGATTGGGGCGGTGGAGTTGTTATCGAGGGATGAGAGAGAGTATAACTCTCTGTTATGGAGTAATGTGTGTGTAAACACGCGTATATTTACTCCTTGTCCTTGTTATTTCCGCCTATGGGTCGGGCCGGGTCTAATGACCCTTGGGCCGGTTTGTGTGTAAGGGTATTGGACCCATCTTGGGCCAGGTATATTTATTTAGTTTGGTTAAAGCCCAAAACGAATTTTGTAGATTTAACCCGTGAAACCCGACCATTTAATAAACCGACTTTTATTTATCGTACTTTTTCGTAAACGTATGGTTTCGTCAAGCACAACTAGGGTGTCGTGTCTTTATTAATATAATTTTTCGTATCGTAACTCGATTCTCATAATTAATTAGGTCGCGGCTAGCGTAACCGTACACTCGAGCTATTTTATCTTCGTTCTCTTTGCTGAATTAACGAGGTGAGTTTATAGCCCCATACTTTACTATTTTTCACTGCTTTTTGGGGTGAGACATTGCTTGATTTTAACGTGTGAACACAAGTGCATTTACTGATTTATATATTAGTCTAAGTCCCACTAAAAACCCAGTTGCTTTGGCCCGTGAATCGTGAACCGTTAATTACTTTGTGTAAGCGCGAATGTTATGGATAGATCTATCGGGATTGACGTCCCTGTCTGTCTTGTCCAACAAGGGGACAAGCGGGCACAGTTTCATTTGAGTCTGAGATAGGATGTCGTGGGTTTAGGCATCTAGTTTGGGCTACATTTATATGATATTACTGCCGGTGTTGTTAACGCTTCGGTGTCACGAGCTTAGACTGTAATAAATACTTTTGGGATGACTTTGTATCTGTTATATTGTCATCACATTTGGGAAAATCTTGTGGTTCATTAAACATTTCCACTTAACTAAACCTATGAACTCACCAACTTTATGTTGACACTTTAGCAATGTTTTTCTCAGGTATTAAGAAGGAAGATGCTAAATGAGGTCTCATGCATTGCCGTCATTTCTTTGAAACAACGATCATTTGTACCATTTGAGAAAACTATGTTTTGTAACCGTATTCAGTTTATGCTTCCGCACTTGTTTAAAACTATTTATTTTATTAATTACAAGTGATCTATTTTCCGAACGTCTCATTTAGAGGTCGTTCTTTGTGACTATGTACGTATGATAATCATGACGTCACCACTCCCTTGTCGCCATTATACTCTGATATTTTGGGAGTGTGACAGATTGGTATCAGAGCCATAGTTATAGAGAACTAGGTTGCATTTAGTAACTCTAGACTATAACTGCTCTATGTTTAATCGATTATCATACGGATTGTAAGTATTAAGTATATGTAGATACATAAGTAATAAATGGGATACATGTGAATTAACAATTACGAGGTATATTTACATGGGTTACATGTGCAACAACAAAATCTGAATTATGTTATATGGGATACATGTGGATTCAACAATGATTGCTATGTTATGTTAATGTCCTTTTACGGACTAATTTTATAAGATATTTACACACATTTACTTTGTTTATGATTACAGCGATGTCTTCATCTGATGATTCCACGTCTACAGGAGCGTACTACAACCGTAGTTCACAGTCGACCATCAGTTCATCAGTAGGACTACCTAGAGGATCGCCGTCAGGATATCCGTGGTATCGGATGGTTTCAGATGACGATACAGAGAGAGAGACTGAGGAGGTTCGTCATTCACCGATCCGTATTCCTGATGCATCAGCTGACGATGTGCTTAGCCTAGAAGGCGGAGGAGAGGATAACTTAGACACTGACGTGGTGCAGTCACCAGGTCAGACATCAGTGACTGGAGATGAGACGGTAGAGGAGACAGAGGATGATGAGATGGAGTTTACAGATGGGGAAGGAGAGCCTATGGAGGTCACAGACACTGAGGACCCTCCTACTGCATATGCCGCTACTCCTGAGGTTTCCCTAGCACACATCTCCTCATCTTCATCTGGAGACGAAGGAGAAAGGACTGCTATTCCTGCTCCAGCACCTGGTACTCTACCTTTCTACTATGTGAGACGACGTCTTCGGGGGAGAGCTGCTCGACCACCACTTTCACCTTACCGACCTCTCATACCTTTCACTGCCACTGACAGGCATGCAGCCCGCACACCTGCCAGTCCTGTCCCAGAGACACCATTACTACTACCACCACCAGAGACTGTACCTGCAGTGTACCAGGAGATGCTTACCGATGCTGGTATCTCTACAGGGCCGAGAGCTACGACTCCTCTTCCTAGGAGAGCTACGTCGACGGTGGTGATGCTTGGGGCGGCAGATGGATGTGTGACGACACGGTTGAACAGGTTGGAGGATGCTGTAGAAGCTTTAGGTGAAGAGTATAATGAAGTACAGGATAAGTTGGAGGCACTGGCGAAGAAGAGTCCAGTCAGGGATGAGACAGTGTTGACAGTATGTGTGACCCGTCTACGAGGACAGCTTCTTACTGTTCTTGATCAGATGGAATCCATGCCGAACGCTCGTCTTGAGGAGATTGAGAGCCTGATGACCCGTTGGGGAGTAGAGCCATTGGTGGAGACAGGCGGACTAGAGGCACCAGTGGAGAACCCTGTTGCAGACTTGGATAAGAGGTTTAGAGCCGCTTGTCATGATACCGATGTTAGACTGAGAGATTCCCAGGCTCGTGAGCTCGTGGTTGAGAGGAGGTTAGCAGAGTTGGAGAAGGAGCTTCATCAGCGCCGTGAGGGCACTAGTTAGATTTATCTTGTACCATCGACCGATCCTTGTACGACCACTAAGCTTTGAAGTTTGTCTTAGCTAGTTGGTATTTTATTTTCTTTTATTATGTTATGACAAACTATGATGTACTATCAAACGATTTTATGAATGATATTATGAGTTGCAAAAATTGTGAGATCACTATATATTGTGTATTATATCCTGGAGCATTTCATAATTGTGTTGTGTGTGCCATGCATGTTATGTCTGGCAAAACTCATTATCCTATTACCTTGGTAGATTATGGCGCCAGTTAGAAGATCCGAAACGCAGAATCCGCCAGCCGCTACCGGTGGAATTGACACCGTCATGCTAAGCCAAATGATAGCCGAACGAGTGGCCGAGGCACTCGCGACCGCTGAAGCAAATCGTACAGCTAGCACACAGGAGGAGTCCAACCAAGGAGCTACTAATGCTGTTGCACGTACTTGTACCTATAAGGAATTTCGTGCAGTTACGCAAGTAAGTTTCCGCGGTACTGAAGGAGCAGTAGGATTAACCAGATGGTTTGAGAAGCTAGAATCCCAATTTGGGATTAGCAATGTCGCTGAAGCCGACAAGGTGAAGTTTGCGTCAAGCACGTTAGTGGATGGTGCTTTGACTTGGTGGAACGTCTATGCTCGTGCAGTGACCATTGACGTTGCCCAAGCGACGCCCTGGAGTGAATTTAAAGCTATGTTTGTGAGGAAATACTGCCCACGAAATGAAGTCAAGCAGATGGAAGTTGAGCTGTGGAACCTGAAGGTCAAGGGTACTGCTCTTACTGCTTACAATCAGCGCTTTCAAGAGCTGATCTTGTTATGTCCTGAAATGGTGCCCAACGACGACCGATTGTTGGAGCGATACATTGAGGGACTACCTTTGAGCATCAAAGGGAATGTGACTTCATCCAAGCCGACTGATTTGCACGAGGCAATCGACATGGCTCAGAGTCTGATGTACCAAGTGGTACAGGAGTTGGGAGAAAATACTGGGGATAAAAGAAAGTGGTCTGGCAACCACTACAACAACAATACCAACAACAGCAACAACCCAAACAACTACAACCAGAACAAGCGACAATAAGTAGCAAGAGTGTTTACTGCTGGACAAGGAAATACTGGAAACTACGCTGGAAGACTTCCTTTCTGCGGAAAATGTGGCCGACACCACGAAGGAGCATGTCCCCCTACGTGCTACAATTGTGGGAAGGCGGGACATAAGGCAAAGGAATGCCGAGCACCACCTCGTTCTACTAATCAAAGAGGACCTGGAACGCAAGGTGGCCAAGGAGCAAATGTCACTTGCTTTGGATGTGGAGAGAAAGGTCACTACAAGAACAAGTGTCCAAGCAGTGGGAACCAAGGTCGTAGTAACCAGATTCGAGGGAATCAAAATCAGAACCAAGGGAACCAGAAGCAGAATCAAGGGAGCCGAGGAGGAAATAACCGAGCCACAACTAGTACTCCTGGAGGATTCACGGCACCTAGCAAAGTGTATCATCTCTGTGCTGAAGCTGCTGTGCTGAAGCTGCTGTGCAAGACAACAATGTTGTGACTGGTACGTTTCTAGTCAATAACAACTATGCTTCAGTACTATTTGATTCTGGTGCGGATAGGAGTTTTGTGTCGTCTATATTTAGTGAACGCCTAAATGTTACCCCTACTGCGTTAGACGTTAAGTATAATGTAGAATTAGCCGATGGGAAGTCAGTAACCACCGACGTTATTCTGAAAGGATGTAGTGTAAGGCTACAAGGTCGTTCGTTTAGTATCGACCTACTCCCTATAGAATTGGGAAGTTTTGACGTCATCATTGGAATGGATTGGATGTCGAAGCATCACGCGGAGATTGTATATCATGAAAAGTGTGTCCGTTTTCCTTATGGAAACGACGTACTCATCATACAAGGCGAAAGAAGTGGAGTGAAGAATGGATCAAGATTGGAAGTCATCTCATGTATCAGGACCCAAAGATACATTGAGAAGGGATGTCCGGTATTCTTGGTTCAAGTAACACAAAAGGAAGGAGAAGAAGATCACGAGAAGAAGGTGGAAGATGTACCGATCGTTAGAGACTTTCCGGACGTATTCCCAGAGGATTTACCCGGACTACCACCAGCACGGCAAGTGGAGTTTCACATCGAGCTTACACCAGGAGCCGCGCCTGTTGCTAGAGCCCCATACCGTCTAGCACCGGCCGAGATGACAGAGTTAGCTGAACAGATAAGGGAACTTTCTGACAAAGGTTTCATTAGACCAAGTTCCTCACCTTGGGGAGCGCCAGTCTTATTTGTCAAAAAGAAAGATGGATCCTTTAGAATGTGTATCGATTACCGAGAATTGAATAAGCTGACGATAAAGAACCGCTACCCATTGCCGAGGATTGACGATCTTTTGACCAATTGCAAGGATCTAGCATATACTCGAAGATCGATTTAAGGTCAGGATATCATCAACTAAGGGTTAGAGAGGAAGACGTTCATAAAACGGCTTTTAGAACCCGGTACGGACACTACGAGTTCCAAGTTATGCCTTTTGGTTTGACAAACTGATGTTGAAGTAAAACTACACCTTTAGGAAAAGGATGCAATAAAAAGGGGCAAGTATGCACGACGATTTAGGAAAACCGTGTGTGAATGACCCAATTAAGTTCGTTCTCAAGGAGGCTAGTGTGTTATGTGTGTAATGACTTGGATTAATTTGTGATTATATTTGAGAAAAGAAAAATAGAAAAGGGATTAGGAAAGAATGACGGTTATGAAGACGGATTTAACTAAGTCTAAAAAGACATACACGTAAAGTCGTAAAAACCACCAAAATTAAAATTGAACCCTAAAAATTCCTAAAAATCACCAAAAATCCTTAATAAAGTTCTAAGAGTTTACAAAAAAATCAAAACTTGCAAAAACCTTTTAATTAATTAGATAATGACTTTTTAATGCTAATTAAAGCCCTAAAAATCAAAATTAATTATTAAAAAGCCCTAAACAAGATTTTCAAGTTTGTAAACCTCAAAAAAATACTCTAATTAAGCTAAAAACTATTTTTCAAAATTTTAAAACCAATTAAAACTATTTTTAAACAATTAAAAACTCCTAAAATCAATTAAATCTTAAATTAATTATAACAAATAATTAAAAGACCAAAAAAATATTTGGAAAGTTGCAAAAATCCTAATTAAGTATTTAGAACCTAGGAAAAATATAAAAACCTAGAAAATCAGACTTTTAATTTTTAATAATAAAATAATATTAAAAAATATTAAAAATCCAAAAATTATAAAAAATTCTAAAAACTTGCAAACTAGCTTAATTTAATCTAAATAACTCAGAAATGAAAGTGAAATTACCTAAATACCCCTATTGGGCCTAGAAAATGGGCCAAACCCTAAACAGTCCCTTATTGGGCTTAATTAAGGCCCAATAAGAAAAAGTGCTCAAAATAAGCTCAAAAAGCACAGTTTGACTCAAAATTTGATTTTAAACAACTTTTTCCAAAGGCCCAAAAGCTGAAAATGTGAAATAAGCTAACTTATAATAAGCAGCTTATTCTTAATGGGCTTTTTGGCCCATTAAGCTATAAGCTGATGTCATAAGCTAAAATTTAACACACAACCTTCTTTTGACCTAACAAAGACTTCTGTAAAAAGAAATTTCAAATAAGACCACTCAATAAGCCAGAAACAAGTCAACAACTTATTCACAAAACGACAAAATAGTCGTTTTTATGATCTAGACCACCTCAGAGGCTGATTCAAGTTGCAAAATGTTTCTTTTGACAAAACTAAGCTTAAAAACCAAAGAACTTTCAAATAAGCACACTCAATAAGCTGGAAAATCAAATAAGCACTTATCTTAAAAGTCAAACAAGTTGGTTTTCTAGTGAAAAGTCAAAGTCAAAGTCTGATAAGCTCCAGTTCACTTAAATGGGTCAAATAATGAAGATCTATTACAAAAAATAAGTTGTTGCAAGTCAGAATAAGCTAGAATAGCTTATTGATAAGCTGATGATAAAATTGCACTAGCAGGGGCTAGTTTTGGATGTTGAGCAGTGGGAACTTTTCCCACTGCTTGACTATTTTGACTTGTTGTCTTTAGTGACTTTTTCTTGGATTCAGTTTTCACAAAGGCACCCAATTGATCTTTGGATCAAAAGGAGTCAATAACAAGCAAAATAACACAATCACAAACAGCCAATTGATACAGTTTAATCAATTTATCACCAGATATAGCACAGACATGAACAATGAGCAGTTTAGCATTCAAGAGCAGTTTTAGCACAAATCAGCCAACCAAATTCAACCAAATGCATACACAAGCTTTAATAAACTCCAATAAGCAAGTCTAAACAGGTTTCATGCACTGGTTCAAAGAATTAAGCAAGATCCAAGCTATCAAAGTTACTGATGAATACTACACATGCAGTTTTTAACTTTTGCTGATGTATTTGACACACAAGCCAATTTCAACACCTCAAATCTTTCAAACAGGTTAAGTTAACTTTGTTTAAACCACTTTTATCCCTAAGCATGCATACACACTAAGTGTTCCCAAAATCCTAGGTCAAAACAAGCAGAAACAAGGTCTTAATAGCAGATTGATCAATTCAAGTGTTCAAACCCAATAACTTGCAGCAAAACACTCTCAAACAAAGTTATATCAGATACAAAGCATAAACAACACTTTCCCTTAACACAAAATCAGATTACAAGCATAAATCAGTAGACCCAAACACCCCTTTAACTTTTTCAAATCAAGATTTTCAAAAGCAAAACAAGATTTCAGGCCAACCAAGCATCAATTAACACTCAAACAAGTCTAAATAACAGATTCAAGCAAGAACAAGCCACAAAATTCACAAGAACAACAGTTTCATACAAATATCACCAAAAATCACAATTTATGCAGATTTGGAGATTAAGTAAGCAAACCTCATGGATGTACATCCACACCCACGAATTTTGAGCTTATGTGCTAGCAAGAACAAGCACAAGCTTCCACAAAAGCCTGCTAAGATTCAACAAGGGTTAAGCACAATAACATGAAAAATCAGAAACTTGGAAAAATCTTGATTGATGCAAACTTGTTACCCCACACTTGATTATCCCCAAGTTATAAGCCTCACCACACCTTAACCAACTCAGTTAGGATGCTATGATCAGCCCTATAGCCCAAGAATTCCAAGATTGGAACAAGACTTAGCAAAATATCAAGAAAATGAGGAAAATATGCAAACTTGTGCACACTCCTCTTTTGAAAACAGGTTTTTAACTTCAAAAGCAGTAAACTAAGAACATAAACAACAGAATAAAGGTGGCACTTGGTCTTTCTTCAAATCACTTAACTCAAATTCATGAAACTGAAAAAGGATTTACAAGTGTTTGAACAAAGGAAAAACCAAAAGCAGGAACAAATGAAATGAACTAGACCCTTTATATAGAGGGTGTACAAGGTCCTAGCAAGCTGCAAAACGTGTAAACCCTAAAGCTAAAGTCCCAAAAATGCCCTTGAGGTCTTTGGCATCTTCTTGAATCATGTGACTTGTTTTTGGAGTTATGTAAGAGCTGGCAAGTGTAAAGTTGATCCAAGGGTGTGTATGAAGCTTAAAAAGTAAGCACAAGTCTCAAACGTTGGATTGCTGGTTGGTTTTTGTTTGGACGTGAGAAGTGGGGCAGGGGAAGGTTGGTATACTCACATGCATGAGAGTGATGGGAGTTTAGGAGTTGGGTTATGATTAGAGGGCCATTAATCATCATTCTGGAGGTTATTAGGGTTTAATTACAAGAATTTAAGAAATCCCTAATTTTATCAAGAACATGAAGAACACCTCATTTGATCTGTTTTAATGTTTAAATGGTGTGTTAGGCGCCATAATCTTTATTTAAAATAAAGATTAGTTAAAACGGGTGTGAGTGGGATGTGATGTGGCACCAGGGAGGGATTTGATTGGTGGAGAGAGTAAGTGAGGTGAGGTGGCACACGCTGGTTGGTCTAGGTAAGTTTAATGTCTGGATAACTTTAACCCCTCACTTCCTTTCTTCTTGTCATTTGCAAACAAAACTCTATCAGCGCCCATTTAAGCCTTATCAACTTTGGACTTTTTACATTTTTGGCCCATAAACTTTTGTAACATGAATTCAGGGGTATTTCTTGCCATATTTGAATTCTTCAAGGGCTGGTTTGGTATTTTCTTCAATGATAATGGTCTAGACTTGTATAATTGTCATTTTGGAGGACTGAATTTGCCAAGTCTTGATAAATGAGGGACCATTTTTGCCAATTGTTGAAAGTTGAGGGTCCTTTTTGTAATTTTGGTTTTTTTCAAAGGACCAAACTTGTCATTTCTTGTACTTTGAAGGACTTCATGATATATTTGACTTTGTGGATGATATTGGTTGACAATTTAGCTTTGTTGAGGGGCTAAACTTGCCAATTCTTCAAAGTTAAGGGCCCTTTTGGTAATTTTGACAAACTTTAGGGACCAAACTTGTAATTATGAGGATACAAGGGTATAAAGTGTCAATTCTTCATAATTGGAGGACCCTTCTTCATAATTCTTCAAATCTTCAAGGGTTGATCTTGGGAAAGTCTTCACTAGGGCTTGGTTCATTGTGCGGCTTCATTTCCCGTGTTCGTTTTTGCATGATTCTTGTGATCTTTTGTCATTATCTCAATATCCGTACCTAAAATACACAAGCAACAAACACAAGCATATATTTGGGTATTTTGATGATATTTAATGCATTTTAAGCCCTATTTGGAAGATGAGACTATGTATAAAAGCAGTCTCATCACTCCCCCATACTAAACCATTGCCGTGCCCTCACGCAATGCTAGAATAAAGTATCGTAGCATCTCCAAAATTCATTTTATTCACTTTATTGAAATGATAAACTAGCTACACTACTACTACTACTTGTGTTATAGACATAATGTATGATTTTCATCGCAAAATGGGACGTTTAGGTTCATAGAATAAGAACACGTGAATGCTTCGTTAGAAATAATTTCGTCATCCTTGATTTTCACTCCAATTCCATGCTAAGCGTGCAACGAGATCATTGTCATTATAAGTTAGTAATGCTAACACTACTCATATGCCCTAATCACGTACTTATTCTCCCATTATTCCTAAGTTGTATCTCTTATATTTTATGATGTCTTGAATGTTTCACGAGGATACATTGTTTGACTTATGCGATAATAGAGATTTAGGTCTAAAAATAGAGTCCTAACGGTGTAACTAAGACCATCAAATCAATAACCCCTCCTAATAGACAACGATGTTAAAAAATTAAGTTGACAAGAAGAATCGATAAACACGGTTTTATAACGGTTTTGAACATGAGACTTATTACCAAGACTTTTATATGCCCCCTAACGGAAGGGCCTTATTATCTTTGGTTTACCTCCATCTTTTATTCAACTTCGCCATGAAGCTTTTATTATGACTTCGGTCTTGCCTTGCCTTTTATTATCCGCCTCATCGGTGGTTTTATTAGCCAAAGACGTATATCCTCACGCTAAAGCGAATTTTGGATCTTTAAAGCTTCGAAGATTAAGGCTTGATTCACTTTCAATTTTGCATAGATTTTTCGGCCTTGTGGGGCTTCAAATTGTTTGCTTGATTTAGGTGAGCACTTGAAATCTTATTATTGGGTGAAGCTTTCGATTATTCGGGTGCCAATACTTCAAAACCGTGACGCTGGCGATACCTTAATGTCTTCCCAATTTAATTACACGGAAGCTACTAGAAAAGACTAGAAACCCAACAATCCTAACTAAACCGCTAAGTCAATATTTATTAAGCAAAAAATATTTACATGCGAAGGGAGAATAAGCAAACAACGAGAACACATGAGTTTTTGAAAGAATACGAGTACTCTACGTTTAGCATAGTAACTTATAATTAACCCTATCATTTCTCGTCCTCATTTAAGAGACTTAGCCTAATGTGTAGTTAAGGAATCAAAGCTAAGTGCTCAACACGCACGGTCGAGTCAAAAATTACTCTTATTCTCGCCATCGGAAAATCTACATTCGTGTCTTCAAACACTTATGAAACATGAGAAAAATTTTAAAATTTGGCCATTTTTAGCCTTATTTTGCAACAAAACGATAAACAAAACGATAAACTTTGGAAAGCGTGAAGGTTTGGCAAGGCAAGTATCTATTCACCCCCCCATACTAAAGTTAAACATTGTCCTCAATGTTTCGAGTCTAGGGGTGCAAACACCCCCATACTAGAGACGTAGTCGAATGCCTAATCTAGCATGGAAAGGGTGTAACCATTAAATTTAAAGCCGTTTATGAAGTGTGCTAAAAACCTAAGGTTAGAACAATAAAGGATATATCATGGATATTGAGAAATGTCTCCAAAGCAAACGATCGAGTGCTCCCATAAAACGAACACGAGAGGCTCCAATCGTGAAGATCATGATCTAAAAACCACATATCACAAACAACCACGGAACAAAGGTTGGAAGGGCACAAATCCCCACACGTAAGCTACATTAGACTAAGAAAGCGATAATATGTACATAGGATAAGCATGGGACTCCCCCACGAGGCTCCTCGTTTTTGATTACCGAGTCATGAGCTCGACTCGATCCCCTCAATACTAATTATCATTGGGGAAGGTGACTTGGTCGAGGTAGTTCAAGGATGGAACTTCCCCACCAAAGTAGTGCTTCAACCTATGTCCATTCACCTTGAAGTTAGGACCATCATCTTGAGCTAGCTCGATGGTCCCATACGGAAACACTTGAGTCACGGTGAATGGACCGGACCAACGGGATTTCAATTTACCGGAAAATATTTTAAGTCTTGAATTAAAAAGCAATACTTGATCCCCAATGTTAAAAACCCGGTTTTTATTTTTTAAATCATGCAACTTTTTAGTTTTCTCTTTGTAAATCAATGAATTTTCATAAGCAATGTCTCTCAATTCATCCAATTCATTTAATTGCATTTTCCGGTGTTTCCCCGTGGTCTCCATGTCATCATTACAATGCTTTAGGGCCCAATAAGCCTTGTGTTCTAACTCGATAGGCAAATGACAATTCTTTCCATACACAAGCTTATAGGGAGTGCACCCAATGGGCGTCTTATGAGCGGTCCTAAAGGCCCATAAAGCATCGTCTAACTTATCCGACCAAGATTGTCGGTTTTCCCCTACGGACCTCTCCAAGATCCTCTTCAAAGCTCGGTTTGAAACCTCGACTTGCCCACTCGTTTGTGGGTGATAAGCCGTAGAAATACGATGTGTAACCCCATATTTCCTTAGAACCCTTTCAAATTGGTCATTACAAAAATGGGTTCCACGATCGCTTATGATCGCACGAGGGGTTCCAAACCTAGCAAACAAACTTTTCAAGAACTTGACTACCACACGAGCATCATTGGTGGGCAAGGCCTTTGCCTCCACCCACTTAGAAAGGTAGTCAACCGCAACAAGAATATACTTATTACCACGAGATGATGGGAACGGCCCCATAAAGTCTATGCCCCAAACGTCAAAGATCTCACATACTTGAATGATATTTTGTGGCATTTCATCTTTTTGTGAGGCTTTTCCTTGTCGTTGGCATGCATCACAAGACTTCACAAGGATTTGTGCATCTCGGTAAATAGTAGGCCAAAAGAAGCCCGCATCAAACACCTTCTTAGCCGTGAGATTAGCACCGTGGTGACCACCCGTGGGTCCCTCATGGCAAGCTCTAAGGATATTAGAAGCTTCGGTGCCAAATACACAACGACGGATGATTTGATCCGCACAAGTTCGAAACAAGTAAGGGTCGTTCCAAAAATAGAACTTGACATCACGAAAGAATTTTCGTTTTTCTTGAGTTGTCATACCCTTAACGATGAAGTTACCCGCATGGTAATTTGCAAAATCCGCAAACCATGGGGTAGAAGAATCAAGTTTGGAATTCACTAAACCAAGTGTCTCGAGCGGAAATGTTTCGGTGATTTCCTTGGGCTCGTAAACACTTTGGTGAGGATCTTCCAAACGAGAGAGATGATCGGCCGCTAGATTCTCGGCTCCTTTTTTGTCAACGATGGTGTGATCAAATTCTTGAAGGAGGAGAATCCAACGAAGTAATCTCGGCTTTGCATCTTGTTTAGCCATGAGATACTTGATAGCCGAATGGTCCGTATACACTATGCATTTCGTCAAGACGAGATAAGGTCGGAATTTCTCAAATGCATACACCACGGCAAGGAACTCCTTTTCCGTTGTAGTGTATTTAAGTTGAGCCTCGGTCATCGTCTTGCTAGCATAGTGGATAGGCAAGAAGTGCTTTTCATGACGTTGCCCCAAAACGGCCCCAATAGCGTAATCACTTGCATCACACATAAGTTCAAAGGGGAGGTTCCAATTTGGAGCAACAAGAATGGGAGCTTCGGTAAGTTTCCTCTTAAGGATTTCAAAGGCTCGTACACAATCTTCGTCAAAGACAAAACGTGCCTCTTTTTCAAGAAGATGTGTAATGGGTCGAGAAATCTTCGAGAAATCCTTGATGAATCGTCGATAAAAGCCCGCGTGGCCTAGGAAACTCCTAACTCCCTTGACGGTTTTGGGATGAGGTAATTTGGCGATGACGTCTACCTTAGCTTGATCTACCTCAATCCCCGCTTTCGAGACCTTGTGCCCTAAGACGATTCCACTCTTAACCATAAAATGACACTTTTCCCAATTGAGCACAAGGTTGGTTTCCTCACAACGTTTTAACATTCTCTCAAGGTTCGACAAACACGAAGTAAAGGAATCACCAAACACGGAAAAGTCATCCATGAAGACTTCCATCGTCTTCTCGATCATATCATGAAAAATAGCCATCATGCATCGTTGAAAAGTTCCCGGTGCATTGCAAAGTCCGAATGGCATTCTACGATAGGCAAACGTTCCATATGGACACGTAAACGTAGTTTTTTCTTGATCACGAGGATCGATGGGAATTTGGAAGTAACCGGAAAAACCATCTAGAAAGCAATAGAAATCGTTTCCCGCAAGACGCTCCAACATTTGGTCCATGAAGGTCAAGGGAAAATGGTCTTTACGAGTGGCTTCATTCAACTTTCGATAGTCAATGAACACTCTCCATCCGGTCACGAGTCTCGTGGGAATCAACTCGTTGGCATCGTTTGGCACAACGGTCATCCCTCCCTTTTTAGGGACACAATGAATAGGACTCACCCAAGGGCTATCGGAAATAGGGTAAATCATTCCCGCGTCAAGGAGTTTAAGGACCTCCTTTTTGATGACGTCGTGAATCTTGGGGTTTACCCTCCTTTGACTTTGGATTGTTGGCTTGAAATCCTCCTCCATTAAGATTTTGTGGGTACAAAATTTGGGATCGATTCCCTTAATGTCGGATAACTTCCACGCAATCGCCCCTTTGTGAGCCTTAAGAATATCGACAAGTGCGGTTTTTTCATCATTCGAAAGTTCCTTCGCAATAATAACCGGCAACTTGTCGTCCTCCTCCAAATAGACATACTCGAGGTGAGGAGGTAAATCTTTCAACTCGAGGATAGGTGGTTCCTCGAGTGAAGATTTGGGCTCGATACTCATAACCTCCTCGGGTGGAGGAAATGGGAAATCGTTGAGAAAATCCTTGATAATCGAGAAGTCCTCATAGTTGTCGAGGTCTTCGTCACATGTACGTGGAACATCGAATTCTTCCAACGTAAAACCACCACCTTCAAAAGGAGTGAAGGTTGGTGTCGAATTATCAAGAATTGGATCTAACATAGTGGGATTGCCACTAGTTTCTTCATCACCAAAACCTAGAACTTCTTGTGAAAATTCCTCGCAAACCACGTCGATCATATCAACGAGGTTTATGGTTGCAACGGAATAAACATGAGAAATTTGAGAGTTTTGAGTTGCGTTTATAACAAGTTCCTCGTCGTTGAAACGTAAGGTGATCTTTCTAGCATGCACATCGATCAAAGCCATAGACGTATCTAAAAACGAACGACCTAAAATAAGAGGAACTTGAGGATCCGTGGGGATGTCAACAACAATAAAGTCTACGGGATAGTAGAACTTCCCCACTTTCACAAAAACGTCTTCCGCCAAACCACATGCAAGAATCGTGGAATGGTCGGCCAACTCAATAGACATTCGTGAAGGAGTAAGATTAGGAAGATTGAGCGACTTGTAGATTGCAAGTGGCATCAAGTTAATGCTAGCACCAAGATCGGCCAAGGCGAAGCATTCTTCCATGTCTTGAATTGCACAAGGGATCAAAAATTTACCGGGATCACCGACTTTTTGAGGTATGCGATTAAGATAAACCGACGAACAACTAGACTTTTGGTGTAATTTCTCCTTGTTGTTCAACATACTCTTAAAGTTAGCGGCAAATCGAGGCATCATGACCAAGGCATCGGCGAAACTCACATTAAAGTGCAAATCACGAAACATTTTCAAAAAGAGCTCAAATTGATAGTTGTCGCGCTCTTGTCGTTTCTCCTTCCTAAGTCTCGATGGGTAAGGCAAGGGTGGTGTGGGTTGAGGCATAGTAGGCATAGCCTTTGGAATCTCGGGTTCCAATGATGGTAATGGGTCAACCGTAGGTGTGGTATGAGCGGTACTTTGTGGGCTTGAAATATGCTCCTTTTCGACCACCACCTCGGGTTCTTCCTCAATTGCTTCCTCCGTAGGAGCAATTGGTTGAGGAATCGGCTCCTTAAGTGTCTTACCACTACGTGTGGTAATCACTTTCATCTCACCCTTAGGGTTGGATATGGTGTTACTAGGAAGACCACTTGACGACGGTTTACACATTATTGCCTCAAACATAGACGAGATTTTATCTTCAAAATTAGATTGCCTCAATACGGCTTCGGTTTGCCTTTTCTCGGCCTTAAGCATCTCTTGTTTAATCTCATGTTGCCCTTGTTCCATCTTTTGTTGGTTTTGTTGCAACCTAGTGACATTTCCTTCCATCTTGTTGGTGTGGATTTTAAGTTCATTAGCTAACTCATTTTTCAACTCTTTCTTCAAGTCGTTTTTGAACTCGGATCTTAGGCTAATTATTTCTCTTTGAATGTTGTCAAACCTAGCATCATTACCACTAGCATATTCAACAAACTCACTTGGAAGATCTTTCAATGTTTGCAAACTCTTGTTGTTATTTTGAAAATCATTTTTGTTTGAAACTTGATTATTAGCCCCTTGATTCCCATAATTACCCTTGTTGTAATTGTTCTTAAAACCAACTTGATTGTTGCGATAGTTGTTAGCATTTTGATTTGATCCAAAACCCGGTGGAGTCATTTGATTAGAGCGGGAAACTTGACCGTTTTGGTTGTAATTTCCCGTGGCCGCAAAGGCACTCGAAGTGTTACCACCGTTGGTAATGCACTCGGAGAAATCATGACCTCCACCACAATACATGCAAGAAACCTCAACCGCTTTAACCGTAGCGGGAGCACTTGGTTCACCAACTTTAAACTCAATCAAAAGTCCTTTCAACTTATCAAAAATTTTGTTCTCCAAATTCGCCTCAATTTGGCAAGCATCGATGGTATTAGACAAAGAAGGTGAAGCCGAA
Organism: Glebionis coronaria; assembly: GCA_025667525.1. NCBI lineage: Eukaryota > Viridiplantae > Streptophyta > Magnoliopsida > Asterales > Asteraceae > Glebionis > Glebionis coronaria. Next base: position 573,872 of record JANFOE010000322.1, on the reverse strand, counting down.
GACGAAGCCTTACGAACACTAGACGTGCTACGAGGACTATACACCTTAGATCTATTTTCAATAATCACCAAAGCTTCCTCAACCGTTTTACACAAAAAATTACCACTCGCGGCGGCATTCAAATAATCCCTTTCATGATCATTAAGTCCATTGTAAAACGTGTCAATTTGATGCAAATCGGAAAAACCGTGATGAGGACACTCATGTAACATTTCCTTAAACCTATTCCAAGCCGTTGAAAAACTTTCATTAAATTCTTGTGAAAACTTTGAAATCTCGTTTTTCAAGTGCGTAGTCTTAGAGGGCGGAAAAAATTGGTTCACAAACTTAGACACGAGATCCTTCCACGTCAATATAGAATTGGGTGGCTCTTTCTCTAACCAAATTTTTGCGGGCCCCGCTAAGGAATACGGAAAAAGCATCATCTTAATCGAGTCGTTTGAAACATCCTTAAACTTGCAAGTAGCGGTAAGACGATTGAATTGGCGGATATGGTTGTGAGGATTGTCCTTCTCATCACCACGGAATTTGTTGTTTTGAATCATGGACAACAAACCCGTCTTAACCTCAAAATTCTCCGCAAGGATAGCGGGAATTACAATAGCCTCTCCATAACCCTCGGTGGGTGCTTGAAGTAACTCCATCATAGTTCGATTCGCCATGGTTGGTGCTTCTCTTACAATGGGTTCGTCAATAGGAGACTCCTCACTAGAATTGTTTGGAGTGATGGATTTGTTTTTTCGTTTACGAGCACGTCTTGCTTGATTTCGAGTTAGCATAAACGTCACGTACAACGAGGGGACGAGCAAAGAAGATTCTTTTTGGTGTTTTGTATTTTTTTTCAATTTTTTTTTTTGTGGTTTTTGATTGTATTAACCTTTTTTGGAACTTGGTGAAATGTATTAGGTAGACAATGAGTCCACAAATCTCCTCACTAATCAAATCTCTTGATTAACGAAGCCTCAAAGAATGAAAACGAACACGTGGAGTGAACGCCTTCGATGACTTTAGAACGATGGTGGAACACCAAATCGTTCAAGAGGGTTTAATCAAATTGAAACCAAGAAAATATATATGATACTTAGTAATACTTTGGGCGGCAAAACCCTCGATTCACTCTCACAATCAAATACTCACAAGCAAGCGGGGAAACGAGGCGGCGCGAAGCACTCAAGAGCCTTTTTCCTTAGGATATATTTTATAATATCCGCCTTATACCCACCTTATAGTTTGTATTTTCAAGATTAAGCTTCACGAAAGTATTTATCTATTTTTGCCTTTTTCTTTGGTTTGAGATTCGAATACAATGATTGGGTAATGACCTCCCAAGTCAAGGTTGTGATTGCTCACGTATTTGGAGTACTTGTGTATTTATTGTTCTACGTATACAATATAGTAATAATATTCACACAAAAACCGAAAAACGATAATACGTATTAGTAGAGTGCTACTAATACAAATACTAATTATGGTTAGTATAAAAACAACAATGCCAAATCAAAACACAACACGCCTCCCCGGCAGCGGCGCCAAAAAATGATGTTGAAGTAAAACTACACCTTTAGGAAAAGGATGCAATAAAAAGGGGCAAGTATGCACGACGATTTAGGAAAACCGTGTGTGAATGACCCAATTAAGTTCGTTCTCAAGGAGGCTAGTGTGTTATGTGTGTAATGACTTGGATTAATTTGTGATTATATTTGAGAAAAGAAAAATAGAAAAGGGATTAGGAAAGAATGACGGTTATGAAGACGGATTTAACTAAGTCTAAAAAGACGTACACGTAAAGTCGTAAAAACCACCAAAATTAAAATTGAACCCTAAAAATTCCTAAAAATCACCAAAAATCCTTAATAAAGTTCTAAGAGTTTACAAAAAAATCAAAACTTGCAAAAACCTTTTAATTAATTAGATAATGACTTTTTAATGCTAATTAAAGCCCTAAAAATCAAAATTAATTATTAAAAAGCCCTAAACAAGATTTTCAAGTTTGTAAACCTCAAAACAATACTCTAATTAAGCTAAAAACTATTTTTCAAAATTTTAAAACCAATTAAAACTATTTTTAAACAATTAAAAACTCCTAAAATCAATTAAATCTTAAATTAATTATAACAAATAATTAAAAGACCAAAAAAATATTTGGAAAGTTGCAAAAATCCTAATTAAGTATTTAGAACCTAGGAAAAATATAAAAACCTAGAAAATCAGACTTTTAATTTTTAATAATAAAATAATATTAAAAAAATATTAAAAATCCAAAAATTATAAAAAATTCTAAAAACTTGCAAACTAGCTTAATTTAACCTAAATAACTCAGAAATGAAAGTGAAATTACCTAAATACCCCTATTGGGCCTAGAAAATGGGCCAAACCCTAAACAGTCCCTTATTGGGCTTAATTAAGGCCCAATAAGAAAAAGTGCTCAAAATAAGCTCAAAAAGCACAGGTTGACTCAAAATTTGATTATAAACAACTTTTTCCAAAGGCCCAAAAGCTGAAAATGTGAAATAAGCTAACTTATAATAAGCAACTTATTCTTAATGGGCTTTTTGGCCCATTAAGCTATAAGCTGATGTCATAAGCTAAAATTTAACACACAACCTTCTTTTGACCTAACAAAGACTTCTGTAAAAAGAAATTTCAAATAAGACCACTCAATAAGCCAGAAACAAGTCAACAACTTATTCACAAAACGACAAAATAGTCGTTTTTATGATCTAGACCACCTCAGAGGCTGATTCAAGTTGCAAAATGTTTCTTTTGACAAAACTAAGCTTAAAAACCAAAGAACTTTCAAATAAGCACACTCAATAAGCTGGAAAATCAAATAAGCACTTATCTTAAAAGTCAAACAAGTTGGTTTTCTAGTGAAAAGTCAAAGTCAAAGTCTGATAAGCTCCAGTTCACTTAAATGGGTCAAATAATGAAGATCTATTACAAAAAATAAGTTGTTGCAAGTCAGAATAAGCTAGAATAGCTTATTGATAAGCTGATGATAAAATTGCACTAGCAGGGGCTAGTTTTGGATGTTGAGCAGTGGGAACTTTTCCCACTGCTTGACTATTTTGACTTGTTGTCTTTAGTGACTTTTTCTAGGATTCAGTTTTCACAAAGGCACCCAATTGATCTTTGGATCAAAAGGAGTCAATAACAAGCAAAATAACACAATCACAAACAGCCAATTGATACAGTTTAATCAATTTATCACCAGATATAGCACAGACATGAACAATGAGCAGTTTAGCATTCAAGAGCAGTTTTAGCACAAATCAGCCAACCAAATTCAACCAAATGCATACACAAGCTTTAATAAACTCCAATAAGCAAGTCTAAACAGGTTTCATGCACTGGTTCAAAGAATTAAGCAAGATCCAAGCTATCAAAGTTACTGATGAACACTACACATGCAGTTTTTAACTTTTGCTGATGTATTTGACACACAAGCCAATTTCAACACCTCAAATCTTTCATACAGGTTAAGTTAACTTTGTTTAAACCACTTTTATCCCTAAGCATGCATACACACTATGTGTTCCCAAAATCCTAGGTCAAAACAAGCAGAAACAAGGTCTTAATAGCAGATTGATCAATTCAAGTGTTCAAACCCAATAACTTGCAGCAAAACACTCTCAAACAAAGTTATATCAGATACAAAGCATAAACAACACTTTCCCTTAACACAAAATCAGATTACAAGCATAAATCAGTAGACCCAAACACCCCTTTAACTTTTTCAAATCAAGATTTTCAAAAGCAAAACAAGATTTCAGGCCAACCAAGCATCAATTAACACTCAAACAAGTCTAAATAACAGATTCAAGCAAGAACAAGCCACAAAATTCACAAGAACAACAGTTTCATACAAATATCACCAAAAATCACAATTTATGCAGATTTGGAGATTAAGTAAGCAAACCTCATGGATGTACATCCACACCCACGAATTTTGAGCTTATGTGCTAGCAAGAACAAGCACAAGCTTCCACAAAAGCCTGCTAAGATTCAACAAGGGTTAAGCACAATAACATGAAAAATCAGAAACTTGGAAAAATCTTGATTGATGCAAACTTGTTACCCCACACTTGATTATCCCCAAGTTATAAGCCTCACCACACCTTAACCAACTCAGTTAGGATGCTATGATCAGCCCTATAGCCCAAGAATTCCAAGATTGGAACAAGACTTAGCAAAATATCAAGAAAATGAGGAAAATATGCAAACTTGTGCACACTCCTCTTTTGAAAACAGGTTTTTAACTTCAAAAGCAGTAAACTAAGAACATAAACAACAGAATAAAGGTGGCACTTGGTCTTTCTTCAAATCACTTAACTCAAATTCATGAAACTGAAATAGGATTTACAAGTGTTTGAACAAAGGAAAAACCAAAAGCAGGAACAAATGAAATGAACTAGACCCTTTATATAGAGGGTGTACAAGGTCCTAGCAAGCTGCAAAACGTGTAAACCCTAAAGCTAAAGTCCCAAAAATGCCCTTGAGGTCTTTGGCATCTTCTTGAATCATGTGACTTGTTTTTGGAGTTATGTAAGAGCTGGCAAGTGTAAAGTTGATCCAAGGGTGTGTATGAAGCTTAAAAAGTAAGCACAAGTCTCAAACGTTGGATTGCTGGTTGGTTTTTGTTTGGACGTGAGAAGTGGGGCAGGGGAAGGTTGGTATACTCACATGCATGAGAGTGATGGGAGTTTAGGAGTTGGGTTATGATTAGAGGGCCATTAATCATCATTCTGGAGGTTATTAGGGTTTAATTACAAGAATTTAAGAAATCCCTAATTTTATCAAGAACATGAAGAACACCTCATTTGATCTGTTTTAATGTTTAAATGGTGTGTTAGGCGCCATAATCTTTATTTAAAATAAAGATTAGTTAAAACGGGTGTGAGTGGGATGTGATGTGGCACCAGGGAGGGATTTGATTGGTGGAGAGAGTAAGTGGGGTGAGGTGGCACACGCTGGTTGGTCTAGGTAAGTTTAATGTCTGGACAACTTTAACCCCTCACTTCCTTTCTTCTTGTCATTTGCAAACAAAACTCTATCAGCGCCCATTTAAGCCTTATCAACTTTGGACTTTTTACATTTTTGGCCCATAAACTTTTGTAACATGAATTCAGGGGTATTTCTTGCCATATTTGAATTCTTCAAGGGCTGGTTTGGTATTTTCTTCAATGATAATGGTCTATACTTGTATAATTGTCATTTTGGAGGACTGAATTTGCCAAGTCTTGATAAATGAGGGACCATTTTTGCCAATTGTTGAAAGTTGAGGGTCCTTTTTGTAATTTTGGTTTTTTTCAAAGGACCAAACTTGTCATTTCTTGTACTTTGAAGGACTTCATGATATATTTGACTTTGTGGATGATATTGGTTGACAATTTAGCTTTGTTGAGGGGCTAAACTTGCCAATTCTTCAAAGTTAAGGGCCCTTTTGGTAATTTTGACAAACTTTAGGGACCAAACTTGTAATTATGAGGATACAAGGGTATAAAGTGTCAATTCTTCATAATTGGAGGACCCTTCTTCATAATTCTTCAAATCTTCAAGGGTTGATCTTGGGAAAGTCTTCACTAGGGCTTGGTTCATTGTGCGGCTTCGTTTCCCGTGTTCGTTTTTGCATGATTCTTGTGATCTTTTGTCATTATCTCAATATCCGTACCTAAAATACACAAGCAACAAACACAAGCATATATTTGGGTATTTTGATGATATTTAATGCATTTTAAGCCCTATTTGGAAGATGAGACTATGTATAAAAGCAGTCTCATCACAAACGCGCCTGCGGTATTCATGGATCTCATGAACCGAGTTTGCAAACCATACTTGGACAAGTTTGTGATTGTATTTATCGATGACATTCTCATCTATTCTCGTAATGAAGAGGAGCACAAGGAACATTTGAAGACCATATTAGAGCTGCTAAGGAAGGAGAAGTTATATGCAAAGTTTTCCAAATGTGAGTTTTGGATAAACACAGTGCAATTCCTTGGGCATGTGATCGACAGCAGTGGTATTCACGTTGATCCTGCTAAGATCGAGGCCGTAAAGGATTGGGCGACTCCAACAACACCCACGGAGATCCGTCAATTTTTAGGTCTTGCTGGTTACTATAGGAGATTCATTGAAGGTTTCTCCAAGATAGCTAAACCAATGACGGAATTGACTCAAAAGGATAAGAAGTTTGAGTGGAAGGAGGAACAAGATTTGGCATTCCAGACGTTGAAGCAGATGTTGTGTGAAGCACCTATACTAGCCCTACCCGAGGGTGATGAAGACTTTGTGGTGTATTGTGATGCATCCATAAAAGGGTTAGGTGCAGTACTGATGCAAAGGACTAAGGTCATAGCTTACGCATCAAGACAACTAAAAGTGCACGAGAAGAACTACACAACTCATGACCTAGAGTTGGGAGCAGTGGTGTTTGCCTTGAAGATTTGGAGACACTACCTTTATGGTACTAAGTGTGTTGTATTCACTGATCATAAGAGTCTACAACATATTTTGAATCAAAAGGAACTCAACATGAGACAACGACGTTGGCTAGAATTGCTCAGTGATTACGATTGCGAGATCCGTTATCACCCAGGCAAGGCAAATGTCGTGGCCGACGCTTTGAGTCGAAAGGAGAGAGTTCTTAGGGTGAAGGCTTTAATGATGACCATTGACTTAGACCTTCCATCCTTAATTCTCAAGGCTCAGAAAGAAGCATTCGAGGAAGAAATTCTCAAGACTGAAGATGTTGGAGGAATGATAAAGAAGTTGGAAGCACGTTCGGATGGAACATTATGCCTTGATAATAGGAGTTGGTTACCATGCCATGGTGACCTACGATCCTTGATTATGCATGAGTCGCATAAGTCAAAGTACTCCATACATCCGGGATCTGATAAAATGTATCATGATCTGAAGATGTTGTATTGGTGGCCGAACATGAAGGCGGATATTGCTACATACGTTAGCAAGTGTTTGACTTGTGCCAAAGTCAAAGCCGAACATATGAAACCATCAGGATTATTGGTCCAACCCGAACTGCCAGAATGGAAGTGGGAAAGGATCACTATGGATTTCATTACCAAGCTACCAAAGACCGCAGCCGGATTCGACACGATTTGGGTAATCGTCGACCGACTCACCAAATCGGCTCATTTCCTACCCATCAAGGAGACTGATGGAATGGATAAGTTAGCAAGGACATACTTAGAGGAAGTAGTCACGAAGCACGGTGTGCCTGTGTCTATAATCTCCGACCGAGACAGCCGATTTACTTCGCAGTTTTGGAAGTCACTGCAGAAGGCATTGGGAACGCAGTTGGATATGAGCACTGCGTACCATCCCCAAACTGACGGTCAAAGTGAACGGACCATTCAAACCCTAGAAGATATGCTGAGAGCTTGTGTGATTGACTTTGGAAATAGATGGGATAGACACCTACCTCTGGTGGAATTCTCATACAACAATAGTTATCACACTAGCATTAAGGCAGCGCCGTTCGAAGCACTGTATGGTAGGAAGTGTCGTTCACCCGTGTGTTGGGCAGAGGTCGGTGAAGCACAACTCACTGGACCTGAGATCATACACGAGACTACTGAGAAGATCTTTAAGATTAAGAGCCGTATGCAAGCCGCAAGGGATCGACAGAAGAGTTATGCTGATATGCGACGCAAACCCCTTGAGTTTGAAGTTGGTGACAAAGTCATGTTGAAGGTCTCACCTTGGAAGGGTGTGATTCGCTTTGGAAAGCGTGGAAAGTTAAACCCTCGTTACATTGGACCCTTCGAGATTATAGAGAGAATTGGTCCCGTAGCCTATCGTTTGGAATTACCCCAAGAACTTAGCCGAGTGCATAATGTGTTCCACATTTGCAATCTGAAGAAATGCTTAGCCGACGAGGCACTCGTTATCCCGTTGGAAGAGATTCAACTCGACGACAAACTCAACTTCGTAGAGGAACCAGTAGAAGTTATGTACCGTCAAGTCAAACAACTCAAGCAAAGCCGTATACCTATTGTGAAGATCCGATGGAACGCGCGTAGAGGTCCAGAATACACGTGGGAACGTGAAGATCAATTCAAGAGCAAGTATCCTCATCTTTTCGCTAACCATCCTACTACAACAACGTCTTGATTTCGTGACGAAATCTCTAAAACATGGGAATACTGTGACATTCGTCAAATTTCCATCTTAATTTATTCATGTAGTACGAGTATTTTAACTGTTTCCGACGAGTTGTCGACAGGAATGTGTCAATTATTTTGCTTTGCGGACAAAGCCCTTTTTAGGGAGAGCATATGTAACATCTCGAGTTTTCGCGATTATTAAGTTGAATACACGAAGTTGTGGGCGTTTTATATTTTGCCGTACGTTTATTTGGTATATTTACTAGATTACGTGAAGTCTCGCACAATTGTTTTGTTTTGGGATCGTATGCCAAACGGCTTTAGTGTCGTGTTTATTCAGTCGCGTCTAAACTTAACATCGTGAACCCGAGTCGAGTTGTATAAGCTGTCACATCATGTACATATATTGGGTATAAACTTTCATTTATATTTATTACCAAACTTGCCTTACAAGAGTCTCAAATTTCTGTCACATGTCTAACTACAAATAAACTTCATAGTTTATTTCCCCACTAAAGGACAGCACACATGCCTAGTTTACCCCATTTGGGTATATCACAAGTTACCATTTTCAGTTTGAAGGTAACCCTAGACTAACAATACATGTTTATATACAAACCCAAAGTTTATCCAATGTCCAAATACAAGTTTATCTCAGTCCAAATTACAAACACAAAAATCTGCACAAGTCTTTCAAAATACAACTCCTGGGAAGGTGAAGGCTAGTGTCCAGCCGACCCACACGTCGCGTCCAACCTGCAAAACCGAAAGAGTCTTCCATCCCGTCCGAACCTGCAAACCGAACATAGCATCCCATTGTGAGTCTTTCGTCTTTTCGTCTTTCCTTTATGAAGTCCTAGTTGTGCTCGTTTTGTACAAATCTGCGAATAAACAAACCAATGTGTTAGTCATTGTAATGGTCTTATTCTTTTTACTAAAAACTGAAATTGGTTAAACTTTATAACTAATACAAACATGTCTATGATTTTACTTTTCTGTCAACCAAACCGAGACCCGACTTAGAACCAAACCGAGACCCATGTCCAACCAAATCAAGACCACAATCAAGAACCAAACCGAGACCCATGTCCAACCAAACCGAGACCCAATCAAGAACCAAACCGAGAACCAAACCAAGCCAACCAAGTTCCTTACTTTCTGCCAAAACTATCAACAATCAATACTAACTAATCTAAAGGTCTAAACCAATTTTTATTTTGCAGAAACATTCTTAAACCCTTAATCATGCCGCGGGTATAAAAACCCCCATTTTAAATCGAAACCCTAGAAATTAAAAACCCTTTTAAACATTTAATTAACATTTTCAACACTACAAAAACACCACATAAACATGGGTAACAGCCGAACATAAAAACCCCCAATTTTATGAAAACCCTAGATCGAATTTTTTATTAATTAAAACGTTAATTCAACCTAATCTAAACCCAAACCCCATAGTTAATTTAATTGAAAACGTGATATGCAAAAACCCCCAATTAACCGAAACCCTAATTTTTATAAACTGATTATATATTGAAATTAGTTTGATTTTATAATAGAAAACATCAATTAATTGCATTTAAACCCGAGTTTGATGAAAACCCCCAAATATTTCAAAACCCTAAATTCGTTTATTTTAAAACCGAGAACTATATGATTCACAACAAGTTTATACTAATCAATCAAACCCACTGATCTTTATTAAATCGGAAATCAATTAATTTTTTTAAAGAAAACAAGGAAAAACAAACTTATCTTTGATTTCTGACTATTGATTGACGAGACCACAAGGATGAACACATCAGAAAACCAAATCGGTTTGATGTGGGGATTAAACCCCACATCTCACGCGATCTAAACACCTCAGACCACCCATATTTGATTGATGCATTCAAACTGATAAGATATATAGCCATAGAAAGGGTTGAACCGATCTAGATTTAAGAGAGAGAAGGGATTGGGGCGGTGGAGTTGTTATCGAGGGATGAGAGAGAGTATAACTCTCTGTTATGGAGTAATGTGTGTGTAAACACGCGTATATTTACTCCTTGTCCTTGTTATTTCCGCCTATGGGCCGGGCCGGGTCTAATGACCCTTGGGCCGGTTTGTGTGTAAGGGTATTGGACCCATCTTGGGCCAGGTATATTTATTTAGTTTGGTTAAAGCCCAAAACGAATTTTGTAAATTTAAGTTATAATTTAACCCGTGAAACCCGACCATTTAATAAACCGACTTTTATTTATCGTACTTTTTCGTAAACGTATGGTTTCGTCAAGCACAACTAGGGTGTCGTGTCTTTATTAATATAATTTTTCGTATCGTAACTCGATTCTCATAATTAATTAGGTCGCGGCTAGCGTAACCGTACACTCGAGCTATTTTATCTTCGTTCTCTTTGCTGAATTAACGAGGTGAGTTTATAGCCCCATACTTTACTATTTTTCACTGCTTTTTGGGGTGAGACATTGCTTGATTTTAACGTGTGAACACAAGTGCATTTACTGATTTATATATTAGTCTAAGTCCCACTAAAAACCCAGTTGCTTTGGCCCGTGAATCGTGAACCGTTAATTACTTTGTGTAAGCGCGAATGTTATGGATAGATCTATCGGGATTGACGTCCCTGTCTGTCTTGTCCAACAAGGGGACAAGCGGGCACAGTTTCATTTGAGTCTGAGATAGGATGTCGTGGGTTTAGGCATCTAGTTTGGGCTACATTTATATGATATTACTGCCGGTGTTGTTAACGCTTCGGTGTCACGAGCTTAGACTGTAATAAATACTTTTGGGATGACTTTGTATCTGTTATATTGTCATCACATTTGGGAAAATCTTGTGGTTCATTAAACATTTCCACTTAACTAAACCTATGAACTCACCAACTTTATGTTGACACTTTAGCAATGTTTTTCTCAGGTATTAAGAAGGAAGATGCTAAATGAGGTCTCATGCATTGCCGTCATTTCTTTGAAACAACGATCATTTGTACCATTTGAGAAAACTATGTTTTGTAACCGTATTCAGTTTATGCTTCCGCACTTGTTTAAAACTATTTATTTTATTAATTACAAGTGATCTATTTTCCGAACGTCTCATTTAGAGGTCGTTCTTTGTGACTATGTGCGTATGATAATCATGACGTCACCACTCCCTTGTCGCCATTATACTCTGATATTTTGGGAGTGTGACAAATTTACTCTTTGTAATATCAAATGAAATTGTATTTCGTGTGACTATATGCATCTAATTGTCACATGAATTGTATGTTTTTGTGACGTTTTGTGATATTTGGCCACACAAATCATGTTAATTATGAGAATTTAGTCACATACAATTAATCGAATAGTGGCCAAAAGTAGTAATAAGAGTGACGGTATGCTTTGTAATATCAAATGAAATTGTATTTTGTGTGACTATATGCATCCAATAGTCACATGATTTGAATGTTTGTGTGACGTTTTGTGATATTTAGTCACACAAATCATGTTAATTGTAGGGATTTAGTCACATACAATTAATCAAAGACTGACACAAAATAGTAATAAGAGTGACGGTATGCTTTGTAATATCAAATTAGGGATGGAAACGGGTCGGGTTCGGGTCGGGTTTTACTGAACCCGTACCCGCACCTGTTTATAATATCCAAACCCGCATCCGCCCCAATACCCAACGGGTACCCGATTAATATTACCCAACGGGTTTTCGGTTTTTACCCGTGGGTATCGGGTATCCACAATTAAATTTTGTTGGACATAATTGTACGTATAAATTAAAAAAAACCAATAAAAATAATCAAAATACCCTAATATAATTTTTTAAGTTATTTGAACATGAAGAATACTAATTCAATATTAAATCATGCGATTTAATGTATCGAATAAATCAGTGTTTTATTTAAAGTTACAAAATCGAAATATGTTTGATCACAAACATTTTAATGCATACAAAATGTAACTAATATAAGCATTTCATTTGTTCAATAATCTTCGTCTACTATTTCGCACAAATTTAAAAATTATATAAAATAGCAATAAACGATATGTATTTTGGTAAACGGGTACGTATACGGGTACACGGGGCGGGTATTAGTAAAACTCGAACCCGTACCCGCAAAAAAGAAAATATCCCAACCCGAACCCGCATCCAACCCCGCCAACCCGAATCCGAACCCGACCCAATCGGTTCGGGTTTCGGTTTTCTCCATCGGGCAGGGTGCTTTTGCCATCCCTATATCAAATGAACTTGTATTTTTGTGATTTTACGCATCCACTAGTCACATGATTGTATGTTCGTGTAACTTTTTGTGATATTTGGTCACATAAATCATGTTAATTGTAGGGATTTAGTCACAAAAAGAGTGACCAAAAGTAGTAATAAGAGTGACGGTATGCTTTGTAATATCAAATGAACTTGTATTTTGTGTGACTATATGTATCCAATAGTCACATGAATTGTATGTTTGTGTGAGGTTTTGTGATATTTAGTCACACAAATCATGTTAATTGTCGGGATTTAGTCACATACAATTAATCAAAGAGCGACCAAAAGTAGTAATAAGAGTGAACGTATGCTTTGTAATATCAAATGAACTTGTATTTTGTGTGACTATATGCATAAAATAGTAACATGAATTGTATAATTTGTGTGATATTTTGTGATATTTAGTCACACAAATCATGTTAATTGTAAGGATTTAGTCACATACAATTAATCAAAAAGTGACCAAAAGTAGTAATAAGAGTGACGGTATGCTTTGTAATATCAAATGAAATTGTATTTTGTGTGACTATATGCATCCAATAGTCACACAAATTGTATGTTTGTGTGAGATTTTGTGATATTTAGTCATACAAATCATGTTAATTGTAGGGATATAGTCACATACAATTAATCAAAGAGTGACCAAAAGTAGTAATAAGAGTGACGATATGCTTTGTAATATCAAATGAAATTCTATTTCGTGTGCCTATATGCATCCAATAGTCACATAAATTGTATGTTTGTGTGACGCTTTGTGATATTTAGTCACACAAATCATGTTAATTGTAAGGATTTAGTCACATACAATTAATCAAAGAGTGACCAAAAGTAGTAATAAGAATGCTTTGTAATAATCAAACGAAATTATATTTTGTGTGACTATAATGATCAAATAGTCACATGAATTGTGTTTTTTTGTGACGTTTTATGATATTTAGTCACGCATATCATGCTAATTGTAGGGATTTAGTCTCATACAATTAATCAAAGAGTGACAGAAAATAGTAATAAGAGTGACGATATGTTTTCTAATATCAAATGAAATTGTATTTCGTTTGACTATATGCATCCAATAGTCACATGATTTGTATATTTGTGTGACGATTTGTGATATTTGGTCACACAAATCATGTTAATTGTAGGGATTTAGTCACATACAGTTAATCAAAGAGTGACACAAAATAGTAAAAAGAGTGACGGTATGCTTTGTAATTTCAAATGAACTTGAATTTGTGTGATTATATGCATCCAATAGTCACATTAATTATATGTTTATTTAACGTTTTGTGATATTTGGTCACGTAAATCATGTTAAATATAGGGATTTAATCACATACAATTATTCAAAGAGTGAACATAAGTAGTAATAAGAGTGGCAGTATGCTTTGTAATATCAAATAAACTTGTATTTTGTGTGACTGTATGTATACAATAGTCACATGAATTGTATGTTTGCGTGACGTTTTATGATATTTAGTCACACAAATCATGTTACTTGTAGGGATTTAGTCGCATACAATTAATAAAAGAGTGACCAAAGGTAGTAATAAGAGTGACGGTATGCTTTGTAATATCAAATGAACTTGTATTTTGTGTGACTATATGCATCCAATAGTAACATGAATTGTATGTTGTGTGACGTTTTGTGATATTTAGTCACACAAATCATGTTAATTGTAAGGATTTAGTCACATACAATTAATCAAAAAGTGACCAAAAGTAGTTATAAGGGTGACATTATGTTTTGTAATATCAAATAAAATTGTATTTTGTGTGACTATATGCATCCAATAGTCACACAAATTGTATGTTTGTGTGTGGTTTTGTGATATTTAGTCATACAAATCATGTTAATTGTAGTGATTTAGTCACATACAATTAATCAAAGAGTGGCCAAAAGTAGTAATAAGAGTGACGATATGCTTTGTAATAATCAAATGAAATTGTATTTTTTGTGACTTTATGCATCAAATAGTCACATGAATTATATTTTTGTGTGACGTTTTGTGATATTTAGTCACACAAATCATGCTAATTGTATGAATTTAGTCATATACAATTACTCAAAGAGTGACAAAAAATAGTAATAAGAGTGACGGGATGCTTTGTAATATTAAATGAAATTGCATTTCGTGTGACTATATGCATCCAATAGTCACATGAATTGTACGTTTGTGTGACGCTTTGTGATATTTGGTCACACAAATCATGTTAATTGTAATAATTTAGTCACATACAATTAATCAAAGAGTGGCCAAAGTAGTAATAAGAGTGACGGTATGATTTGTAATATCAAATGAAATTGTATTTTGTCTGACTATATGCATCCAATAGTCACATGATTTGTATGTTTGTGTGACATTTTGTGATATTCAGTCACAATAATCATGTTAATTGTAGGGATTTAGTCACATACAACTAATCAAATAGTGACACAAAATAGTAATAAGAGTGACGGTATGCTTTGTAATATCAAATGAACTTGTATTTGTGTGATTATATGCATCCAATAGTTACAAGAACTGTATGTTTGTGTAATGTTTTGTGATATTTGTTCACATAAATCGTGTTAATTATAGGGATTGAGTCACATACAAATATTCAACGAGTGACCAAAAGTAGTAATAAGAGTGACGGTATGCTTTGTAATATCAAATGAACTTGTATTTTGTGTGACTATATGTATCCAATAGTCACATGAATTGTATGTTTGCGTGACGTTTTGTGATATTTAGTCACACAAATCATGTTAATTGTAGAGATTTAGTCACATACAATTAATCAAAGAGTGACCAAAAGTAGTAATAAGAATGATGGTATGCTTTGTAATATCAAATGAACTTGTATTTTTTGTGACTATATGTATCTAATAGTTACATGAATTATATGCTTGTGTGACGTTTTGTGATATTTAGTCACACATGGAAGTTACTAAAAGTGTGACTATATTTCATCTTTTAGTCACCTTTCAGAAAGCAATAAAAACAAAAAATAAAGTACTGCAAATCAAATTTCAATTGCATTAATATAAAAATTAAACATATATAATCAAATTAACAATTGTAATGTCGTAATATTTTCAACTAACATACTTTTTACGAAGAATCACATTTGCAAAGCCTTTGAATCACATATGTAAAACCTTTTGAGTCTTGGTCTTCCTTGCTTTTTTTGCATATGATCAAGAGTTGTCTATACGGCGCCACTATTCATTATGTGCTTAGATCCTATCTTAGGTGCACTGTCTACAATAGCTTTTATGGTATTTGGTGGTGTTATTACCTGTGTTTTTTGAGTAAATAAATAATTTATGGTTCATAAGCCTCGGGTTAAAGCTTTTAGTTCCTTTTATTGGGATGTGATTTATAAAGATTTATGAATTACCGCTTTATAAACTCGTGTGAAAAACGAGACTTATTTTATAAACCGACGTATTTCAAAAGCCCAAGACCCAATAATCCTTAACCCAATATGAAGATGAGAATTAGGATGATGTAAATGTTAAAGTGAGAAAAAAAGTATTAAGTCATTTCACGGGCTTTCGTCCAACTAACCAAATAATGCTTCATGGGCTTTTTTCATTGCCCCATGGGCTTCAGGGACTAAATAAAAAAATCGTTTTCCTGTTTTTGAATTAACATTGTCATGGTTTGACTAATTTTGAATAATCTCATCTATGTAATTGACACCTAACATATATAACATTAAACAAAACAAATTATAAACATGGTATCTACAAGTTCAAACTGGCGTAACATTAAGAAACATATTTCTACAAGTTCAAACTGGTCACAACATTAGATAGTAAGCGAATAAACAACAACAACAATCTATTTGGTAACAAAAGATTACAGAATATAAATATTCAAACCACACATATATGCCAAGCGAAACACCATAGTGTCAAATCAAGCAAAGCAAACTTCTTTCCATGTCTTTTTTATATTTGCCTCACGAGCATCATCAACAGTACCTTAAAATTGTTGCATCCTAACAAGCGTGACCGCAAGCTTAGCCCAGTTAGATATAAGAATATATATTATCTTAATGATCACCAACACTATGATGGTTAGCTACGGTTGGCATGAGAATGAACTCCTCAATTACACTTAGATTGTCAATCTTAGCATAGACATTATGAGCTCACTCTCCATTTTGGGCTCTTTCCTCTTTTACATAACAATCAACGATTCCTTGACCAAATAATGATAAAAATCATTATCTGGTCACACCTATTACTGGACTATCAGAGATGAACTCATCTCCTTTACCTCATGTCAATGTGTTTACTATCAACTTTTGTGAGAGTATCATTAGAGACATCCTTCCCACATAAGTGGTATCAAACTGCACCTGAATTGCTATTGAACCCACCTTTAACAAGATCGTTCTCCTAAATGGTGTCGAATGCTTTGGATATGTGATCAAACTTGTGCTTGACTTCTTTACCCACTTCTACCCTCATTACAGATTTACGAAGAAAATGATATACCCAAACATAATGTGAAAAATGATCCAAAAAGATAGCATAATATTTAATACCGCTTTCACTCGACATGGGGGATGTCAAAAAATCAGAGTGAATAATGTCAAACACAGACACAACATTGGACTCAGAACTGTAAAAGGGAAGCTTAGTATGTTTACCTAATTGACAAACATGACACAAAGTGGACAAATTTGATTTATTCATGAAATAAAATGGAAGACTCTAAACGATGAAGCACATCTTCACTCGAGTGTCCAAGGGCCATGTGCCACATGGTGGAACTCAAAGTAAGCAAAGAAAATGTTGTGATTGTTGATGGTTGTTCAATGATAGGGTAAAGATCGATGGTACTAATACAACAGAGAAGGACCTGGCGATGGAGAAGGACCCGACGGGTCTGGTAATCCTTCACAAAAAAAACCCAAAATCATCAAAGTTAGCAGATATATTATTATCATGGATAAATTGACGATCAGAGGTTAAATTTTTTAGTATATTAGGTGTGACAAAGACATGATGTGAAGTTGTTTATGTGGTATGTGCACGAGGTTATGGCTCGTGTGAGTCATGGGTATAGATTGGTCATTGCTAACAAATACATATTTATGTAAGCTTGGATTTCTAAAAGAGGTGAGCATACTTGTGTTGTCAGCAAGATGAGATGAAGCCCCGGTATCCATATTCCAAATAGGTTCTTGAAGAAACATCGTTTGAAAGCTTGAGGTAGCATAGTGGCTCGAGGTGTAAGTGAGAAGTAAACGGGTTGCCATAAACTACTAGGCCACCGGTACCAAAAACAAATTGTTGGGTCGACTATAATTGACGGTGCGTAGGGGCATGTTGGGCTGTTAACCCTTGTTGGGCCAACTGAAACCAATGACCAAGTGAAGTAACGTTAGTACAGGCTAAGTGGGCTTTAGATGGTTGTGTATCGGGATTATAAGAGTATGCTCCGGCCCGGTATGAAAATAGGCATAACCCATATTAGTGGGTTAGGTCATGTAGTTGGGCTGCATTGGTGAAGCCACGCATGACTTGAACAGTGCTCCTACTTGGATTTATCCCACTAGTTTAAAAGTACCACTAATGTTACTCGAAGAGGTGCGGTTTGTAGTAGCAGTAGGTAATTTATTTTGAAAAGCAAGGGTCAGGGCCGATCATCATTGATCCCATGAATAAACTTACCACGTGATCCATAAGTTCAAAAACCGCGTTGAAAATTACGATAAATGTCTAAACCTGAAATACTCATTGTGTTGTTTTAATCCACATTTGATATAGATGCAAAGAGAACCACAGGAGAAGTTGAAGTATAATGAAAAAGTGAATTACCATGTGATGGAAGAGACATGTCGCTTTTTTCAAGAAGCATCACCGCAACTCATCAAATGTCGACGCTTTTTCACGAAGCCTAATAACACGAGCAACTTTCGGATATCTGCTACGAATCTTATTGATAACATAGGTCACACGACTAGAATCTTTAATCGAGGATTCAAGATTGGTAAGGCGATTAGATTTTGATTTTATTCGTTGTAAAAAATCGATGACATATAAATTTTCGATTGTCATGTTGTGCATCTCATTATCTGGTTAAGTAATACGGGCATCCTTATTGTCATGGAAGAGGTCCTTCAACCTTTTCCAAACTCCATGTGCGAAAGAATCAACATCACAAATCATCTTCATGAGTTCTGGAAAGATAGTGGAGTATATCCACAGGACAACGAGGGAATCATTGGTGTCATGTAGAGAATCAACAATTGATGTGGTTGTAGTATGAGGGGCTACCAAATGGTGATGAACTTCGTAGGTTTTGCAAAATCGTTGAAATAGAGAGCTTCAAGAATTGTAGTTTAATTTATCAAGAATAAGCTTTATCAATTGGTTGTTTTGGCGGAGTGGGTGGTGGTGTTTCCCCCGTCATTTCGCTATGACAGAGAAGAGCAAGCAAGCGATTTAATGGCGAAAAAAATAAGCATCGTCGAAAATTAGAGTTTATATTTGAGGTAGGAATAACCGAATATGAATACAAGTATTATAACCTATTGGGCCTTAGACCATTACAAACGAAAAGATAATATTTGGCCTATATAGTTAACGACGTAGGTTATAATGCTTAGTCTTACAAAATAGACCTACACCATTCATATTTTGCCAAGTGTCAAACACTCATTCTTTCTCTTGATATTGATCAATCATTTGAATTCAACCAACCATATTTATAAGTTCATTTTTAAGCATACAAATTAAACTTACAAATCATTTTATAAACGATAAATAACTATAATCACATCAACTTGAATTATATGTATCTCTATATATTTGGATGTCATCTTAATTAGATTTGAAATTGAGTTCAAAGTGAAAACAATGAAAAATAGCAATTACATAATAATTATCTCTCATATCTTTTACTTTTGAGATTTTTTATCCTTCATTGAAGTCCTAGCTAATTTCATCAAAAAGGAACTTGGAATACAACAACTAAAATTAACTAGTCAATGCAAAAGAAACAAAAATGTGATCACAAAATGAGTCAAAAGCATGGAAACCATTACTTTAAAGTAGAGTGGCAAGCACCATCCGTTTGACCAGGCCTGTGTTTGCATATAAAATTATTCACGAGCGGCTGCTTTTGGACTTGCAAACAGTTGTTACACATTTTAAGCATATAACTTGCAAAAAAAAGTTAACAATAATAAATAATCCTGTGATCCAGCTATCAAAGCTTCACATATTTGACCTACTTGGTCCAATATTCTTTGCACTTTATTGCCCCATAACTAGAAAAAGTAAAACAAAAACTGGAATCATTCTTTTAGTCCAAAATTCCAATTCCATTTATGTATCCCATGAAGTAAAAATACATAATTGGAAAACATAGATTGTGTTGGATCAACAATGAAGAACTAACAATTAATATTTCTTTGTGTACAATTAATGATGGCTTTCAGGAATTAGGCTAAACTAATGTTATATGTTTAAGACGAAAAATGAGGCAGCCGGATAACCATGACACTCATGTCATCGTATGAGCCCCTTGTCGTCGATAAGCTAACGAGCTTCTTACAGGCAGATGTTAGATCAGGTTGCTTGGTTCCTATGCAAAACGGGCGAACAATGTCTACTGCTTCTTGGTTACTAACCTGAAAAGATACATCAGTGTAGAGCAAGTTAGCAATTATTTGTAGAAAGATTTTTCATTGGTTGAAGATTAGACATTATTTGTTATCGGAGTATTTACCGTATCCCACATTCCATCTGAAGCAAGGATTAAAAACTCGCATTCAGGTCTAATTTCAATTGTTCTTGTTTCTGGTTCAGCAATCACCCATTTAGCAAGATGCTTGTCGCCTATGGCTCGTGACACCGCAAGTGAACCTTGTATTCTCCAAACACCATTGCGACAATCAACATATCCACCCTGTAATTATATAAACATTTAGATACATTGTTACTATCTTATTATAATGAAACTTATTCTTACAAATTTACATAATTCAAAAAGGATCGCTTCATACCAAGTTTTCAATTCTATCTTTTTCGTCTTTTCTCGAAGGCTTATGATCATCAGTAAGAGCTTCTGCCACTCCATCTCGACTCATAACAGCACGACAATCACCCGCATTAGATACTATTAGGTTTCCCTTACGAATCAATGCAGTAACAGCACAAGTACCACCACTCACATCTTCTTTCATAAACTCCAAATCAGTAGCTAGATATCCATCTCTAACAGCATCCACAATATCATCTTCACATTTGTTTGCTACTTCTGACATTATGTTTTTGTTTAAATTCTTCGCCGAGTATTCAGCTGCCTTTGCTCCTCCATGTCCATCAAAAACCCCGAAAAACGCCTATAATCATTAATTATGGATGTTAATAACAACAATAAACAATCTACACAAGACTAATGGCTCAACTTATGTAAATATTATAAGTTTTTTTTTCATAAACCCTAACTTCCTTTTTCATAAACCCTAGCTATAACTAAATCAGCTAAAAACCCTAGAAACACAATAAGCAGATAATTAGTAATTAATACCTGTTTAGACTCTCCTTGAAGACCAACTACAGCGGAATAACGATCCTCCATAGCACCTCTTTTCCCTCGCTTACAATAAACCGAATACGCCTCCCCTTCTTCATCAAGTTCCGCCACTTCGTCAACTTTTTTCGCAACCTCATCGACAAAACTCAACGGAGCAAAGGGTATCTGAATCATAGCAGGTCTCTTCCTCTTATTTAAAACCGAAGAAGGTGAAGTACTAATAGCTTTTCCTTCCTTATATCCATTCAAATGACTCGGAGACAACGGCGCTGGAGGCGCGTGATGAAGAGAGATAGATGGTTTACGAAACATTGGCGATGATAAGAACACCGGGGAGTTCGTTACCGCAACCGAACCGGGCATGTTACTGATGATATAGTCTTCTATTTTCTTGATGTTGTGGTTAAATTACCTTTGATCTAGTTTAAGGAAGATGAGAATACTTGTGTGTTTTGGTTTGTTGAAAATTTGAAATATATATACTACATACGAGAAAGAGTCATACGAGAAAGATATGTTTTTTGACGTAACGGTTTGAAAGATGGAAGTTAATGGCGGATTTTGTTCTTTTTCATTCACGCGATTTGAAATTACGTGAGATTCAATATATCGCGAGTTGACTTTTTACTTTTATAGGAATGATTTGATCTATTAATTAAAAGGTTTCCGGTTTTGCATGAAATGGTTTTGGTAAGTTTTACAAAATAAAGCAAATTCAACCTTCCATTATAGGTATATTATCTCAAAATTACTTTTAGACGTGGTTAATTAGGCTAAAAGATTTATTGTAACTAATTATTAGCCCTGCCTCTAATTATTATACTCCAAAAACATTAAGAAATATCTCGTACATTTATTTTAGGCATTTGTTAATTATTTGGCTGTCAAGTGAAAGTTCATGTTTTGATTTTCGGATAAATTGAAGGTGAATATGCGTTAGATTTGACCAATGTTTCTCTTCTCGTGAGGGTAAGTAATTAGGATTGAAAATCAACATGTATTTATTTTTTTCGCATTTAATATATATTTCGTTCTTGGCATTGATGCGATGAAGCTATTTATTAAAATAAACGTGTGTTATAAACCGTAATGTTTTGATATTTAAATCCACAAATATTGCATTCGAAAACATAATATGGACGTGTAGTCACGCGCGCTAAACAGGAAAGGTTTATGTGGTGACGAATAAAGTCAGATTTGCATGGTTTTTGCATGGAAATTTAATAAATCGGCAAATACTTTTTTTAGTACAGAAAAGACCAAATCTTGTCAACGGTCAAACACTTTTATAAAAATAGCTTAAAAACCTCCTCCTTTGCTTTTGTCTTCCTCTTTAGTTAGGATACAATTAATATGATGGCCATGTTTGGCAATTAGTCTTTTCTTTCATGATAAGTTTACAATAAGACCTAGATTAATTTAACCTGATCACATTAGCGTTAAATGAACTTTTTCTCTCTTTAAACCGAACAATTATTAAACACTCGTAATACAACCAGACAAATTACCTCATACACACGAACGCTTTCATTTTGGTCGGTCAAAGTGTCGACCGAACAATTGATTTTAAAGCTTAACCGACTATCTCGGTAATAGGATATTTGGTCATGTCGTGTAAAAACCGATCAAACCATTCAATTAAAGTATCATTAGTCTAAAAGTTGTTACAAGCCGTATGTCTTTATAGGTTTAAGCTCATAGAAAATAGCTTGAAATGACTTATTACTCGCCAAATCCTTTAACTAATTATTAAAATATAATTGATAATCACACAAAACTTAACTAAAAATATATTTTAACTTAATTTAATATACATCAAAATAAAGAAACAAATAATTTTGTCTTTTAATCATCATGTTCCGTAGTGTACAAGTTGTTTATGAAAGCATGGTTGTTATATGTGTGGCAGTTAGTTATGGGAACAGGTCAATGATGTGATCTGTTGGTTAACAACCGTCGTAATAAATCATCTTAACCGACCACAACAGCTATAGCTTAGATCAATTAATTGGTCAAACAATGTATCGAGTTGACAATTTCTATGTATGGTCCAGCTAGCTAGCTCTTTTGATTTGATCAGGTTCCATTATTTGTGTTCTTGTTCAATTTGATACTCTTTAGTATCCCAAACTTTAGGTTGCTTCCAAATTGACATCCTCATTCTTCCAAAATCCAAATTTACTTACCTATCATCAATTCAATATAAAAAGATATGTTGCTTAGTTCAAAAGTAATTTAGATTTACAAAACTAATTTGTATAAAAAATTTATTTTGTGTTCTTATTTTTTATTACATACTAAAGATCAATTCTCATATTCTATTTGTATTTTTATCTAATAGTGAAGATTACTTTAAAATTTTAAAAAAATACGAATAATTATTTTTGTTAAAATGTTTAAAAGTTGTAAAAGATGTCGAAAAGACTAAAGTTGTAAATACGACGAAATACTTAATTATCACTAGTGATATTTCACTAACGAAAATAATGAAATATCATTAGTGATAAAACAATGAAATATCACTGTAATATTACACAGTTTTATGTTAATGATGTTTATCATTAGTAATATTTCATTACTTTTATCACTAGTAAAATATCACTAATAATAGCCATTCTTTTTATATATTACTGTATCAATTTACATCCCAACTCCCTTGTATTTACTTGGGTTTACCCATTGGTGCAAATATGTCAAGATGTTCAACTGGTCCCCGATAGTTGACAGGCTTAAGAAACGTCTCTCTACTTGGAAATGCAAGAATCTTTCATACGGCGGACGTCTCACTTTAATCAAATCTGTTCTTGGAAGCTTGGGAGTTTACTTGATCTCCACTTTCAAAGCCCCGGTATCCATCATAAAAAATTAGAGAGCATTCATAGAGATTTATTTTGGGGTGGAAAGTCAGAAACTAAAAAATTTGCATGGATTGCTTGGGATAAAGTTGTTGGTCGTCCTCGTGACCAAGTAGGTTTAAATATTGGTAGCTTGAAAATTTTCAATCAAGCAATGTTATCAAAATGGTGGTGGCGCTTCTTATCGGAGGAAAATGCTTTATGGCGGAAAGTAATTGTATCCATCCATGGCACTTGTGGGGGTCTTAATACGGACTCCCACACTCCATACAAGTCGGGGCCATGGTACCAAATTTTAAAAATGAAGGATGATCTATCCCTGTACGTTATTTCTCTCATTTCCCTTTTAAAAAAAAGGTTGGTAACGGTCAAACAACCCGATTTAGGATAGACCCGTGGTTTGGAGGGCCTCCTTTGCGTTGCGCTTTCCCAAGATCATACCGTTTAGAGTTGGATCCAGGATGTCTTATTTGTGATCGAGCGCCTCAACCTCTTAACCACATTGAAGCAAGTAACGTTGCCTTACCTACTGTTAATGTTTCATCATCTATGCAAGACCGTTTTATCTTGCCGTCCCGTGACACCTCCACACATGGAAAAACACCCCCAAGACATCCAATTGATCCTCCTGGTCTCGTATATCAGTAGGCCTGGTCAGGGGTGCCCTAGACATTGGCTGAATAACAAGAGCTAACGGAATTGGTAAACCTCCTCTCAAGCCTTTGTTTATCCAACGATAATGACACATGGGTGTGCACCATCAGTAATACTAGGTTTTTTTCTGTCAAAGATATGAGATCTCACATTTTCAAACACGCCTATACCTCAGACCCGCAACCTTACAGGTGGAATAATGTGGTTCCTATCAAAATCAACATATGCTCTTGGCGTATCTTTCAGAAAGGCTCCCAACAAGGTCAAACTTAAATCTAAGGGGTATTGATCTTCATTCCATCCTATGTGTGATGGTCACATTGAAACCGAGGAGCATCTTTTTGTGTCCTGTGAAATTGCCAAAGAGATTTGGTCAAAAGTTTTAACTTGCTGGAAGGTCGAAAACATATCTATAACATGTCTTCAAGATGCTATCAATCTTGCGGTTAGAGTTAATTTACAACTGACCATCTTGTGGCTTTCTTTGATGCGGTAGTTCAATCAACCATATGGTTCCTTTGGAGTTTTCGGAATAACATGTCTTTCTCCCTTAAGCGTCCCCCAAATTAAAAGTTTATGGACTTAAAATTAATAGTCGTGAGATAGGATCGAACTCGGGATCACGGGATTGCACACATAACGTAAAGGGTTAATTTATTTATTAAATATATTTTATATATATTTACTAAATCAAACCAAAGCTTAACTAACGATCGTTAATAAATAATAGTTAAGTTTTAACGACCGTTATGGAATTAAATAGAAGCTAAAAGAAGAAGGAAAAATTACACAAACACCCCTTAGAGGGGGTGTTAATCGGCGGCTAATAGGGGGGGCAAAGGGAAAGATTTTGTTTCCTTTTTCGTTTATAACTTAGAGCCCAAGGTTTGCCAAGCCTATATAAACAAACCCCTAGCCTCATAATTTTTCACTCCCTTTTTTCTTTTTCTTCTTTGATCGCCGGCCACCCCACACCCACCTTAGGGTTTTCGTTTGGTTTTCGATCAAGTCTATTTTATCTAGTCCTAGCCCATCTCTAGGGTTGTTGGGTAGATATTCCATAAGCGTTGAAGCTCGGTTTGTTCGTGCTAGACTCACGGTTAACTCGCCGTATTACGTGTGTACAAGAACGTGATATAGTCTTGCTTTAGACTATATTCTTGGTGGTGTTCGTGATAAACCCTAGTTTCCGTTCGTTCCGTCGTCTTGTGGATCTTGCTAGGATAAAGGTATGTAACCCTAATCTTGATTAATATAATTGTGTTAAATTAATGATCTTGTTAATTTGCTTCCGCTGCGTGTTCTTTGATCCATATTAGGGTTTTAAATAATTGTTATGGTAAATATAAACCTTCAGTGGCATCGAGAGCCGTTTTAACATGATTATAATTATCAAGATCTAAAGTTTTTTAACTAATATTGATTTGTGTTAAAAATTACATGTTGTTTTTTAGGTTAGGGTTTTTGTTTTTTATTGTTTTTAAAATCAGCTATGCCGAATTTTTTATAAAAAAAAAAAATTTGTAAACCCTAAAATTACATGGTAATTAACTTTAGATGTTTTGCATGAATTAATTGTTATGTCATGTGTGGTTACAATCCGTAGTATTGTTAAGAGAATGTGGGAGATCCGTAATAAACATGCATGTTTTGTTACGGATCATATAATTTTGATTGCTATTTGCTTTATTTGATTCAAAGTTTTAAAATTAGGGAAGACTTTTTATGTTCATAAAAACCCTAGATTTAATGTTCTTTGAATAAGTTGTTATGCATGTGGTTATTTGATTTAGTTTTTTTTGTACTACTTGTTTTCATGCGTTTTTACATTGTATGTTGTAAACAAGGGTAAATTTTTTTTAAGAAAAATAATATGGACTAAATCTTATCAATATTAATGAATTGTTTTGAGATCTAAATTACATATGATTTGTGTCGATTAGAATTGAAATAGTAACTTAAGGGGCTACTCAATTTTGACAAACTATAAAGTGGGTATAATGCATCGCTGGTCATGTACCCGGTTAAGGAAGGAGGTGTTATGCTTCAGCGCTGACCAAATTCCCCGCTCGCCTGTGCGTCAAAATTGGAATTACCTACGGTTATTATTGGTATAATTCTTTAAGGTTGATTTAACTACATTAATTCACATCCGAAACACAATGAATAAGTTTATTGCTTTGTGCTTTAGCTAAGTTCTAGAAAAAGTACGGTGTGAATTTAGTTGTGTGTAAAATCTTTAATTAGTTTAACCAATACCTCAACTTGCAAATATATGATGAACTTTTAGTCTCACCAAAAAGTTTACTAAACGTTTTTATTAAACTTATGTTATGGAGATGTATGCATGCTTCTCCATACATGATTTTGACACCAAAATCTATACCCTAAAACTTAAGTCATATGCCCTCTAATTGACGATCACTTGAAGTTACAATTGTCTTCATATAAGATATCGGACGATGTTGTAATGGAGAGAAAACTTCATGACTGAATAAGATTGCACATGAAGGTTTTACGTTCTTTATATTAGTCGACTTAATTGAGTTACTCAGTGAGAATGGAAACTTAAGGCATAAAGTAGGGATGAAACATGTTTACAATGCAAATGATTTTGGCAATGTAAATCCCTAACGTATCTAGAAATTACAAATTTGTTTGTCAATTATTGTTCGACAAGTTACTGTATTGAATATATTTGTCACTAGCAGATCAACTGATGTGATAAATCTATGTCAATATGGATTCTAGTTTTTCAAGGAAAATACTATGGTTTTATTACCGGGGTAATTTTATTTTCTTGAATTGTATTATCAAAAATACTAATGTTTGAACTTATTTCTGTAGAAATGGCTCAACCCGAAAACAATCTGACAATAAGCTCGGCGTTCAAAGCTTTCTTTGAACGGCCTGAACTTACTGGCCCTAATTTCAATGACTAGCATCGCTCACTAAGAATTGTTCTGAGAGCAGCGGGTACTATCAATATCTTGGAAACTCCTTTTCCGGAGGATCTTGCTGAAGGAGCATCTGATGCGGAAAGGCTTCAACATGCTACTAACGTTAAGAAGCACCATGAGGTGGCTACTATAATGTTAGGGAGAATGGCTCCATCACTTCAAAGGAAGTATGAGCTATTTTCACCTCAGCTAATGCTTGAAGAACTCAAGGCTGTGTATGAAACGCCGCAAGCTGTAGAGATCTATGATTTGGTTGATGCTCTACATAGTTGCAGGCAAGCTCCTGGAAAGTCCGTAAGTGCTCATTATATGGAGATGAGGGGTTATATGGAACAACTCATCGCACTAGGACAACCCTTTGAACATAATATGGCTATTAACTTGATCAATAGGTCCCTTAATAAGGACTTCAATGATTTTGTTCGTAACTATAATATGCATTGCACGGGGAAGACAGTTAATGATCTACATGCAATGCTCATTGACTTTGAAAAGGGGTTAAAAGATAAGGCATCCACTGCTACTCCTCAAGTACTTTATGTGCAAAAGGGTAGAGTGACTAAACCAAAACCGCAAGTGAATAAGAAGCAGAAAGGCAAAGGCAAGGTTGATAAGAGCAAACAAGTTACGACTACATCAAAACCGAAGCAGAACTTTGTCAAGAAATCTCAAAAAGATGAGACTTGTCACTACTGCAAGATGACTGGACACTGGAAGAGGAATTGCTCTCTCTATCTCCATGAAATGCAAGAACATAAGAAGAAGGCTGAGCTAGCTGTTGCAGCACCATCTTCGGGTAACTTATTTTTGATAGAGTTATTTAATCTTACATACAAATCAAACTCCTGGGTATATGATACGGGATGTGATATTAATATTTGTAATACCCTGCAGGGATTTGAGTTGAAGAGGAAGCTTACCCATGGGGAACAATTTTTGCAAGTGGGCAATGGCGCACAAGCAGCAGTTGAAGCTATAGAAATATTTAAATTAGTTTTACCTTTGGGTTTAGTATTGTTTTTAAATAATTGTCATTATGCACCTATAATTGTTAGGGGTGTCATTTCCTTTTCTTGTATGTTGGATCTTGGATTTAATCACACGATTGATAATAATAGAATTTCTGTTTTCAAAGATGGTTTATTCTATTTTGATACAATTTCTGTGAATGGTGTTTTTGAAATTAACATGCATGATAAAAATTCCAAGAGGAAAAATAATTCTGTTTTTAGCATGAATAAGAAGAGAAAGTTAGACAAGAACTCTTCTTATCTTTGGCATTGTAGGCTTGCCCATATTGGGAAGACTCGCATACAAAAGCTTCAACGTGATGGTTTTTTGGAAAATATTAATGATGAATCATTTGATAAATGTGAGTCTTGTATCTCTGGAAAGATGACCAAGAAACCTTTTAATAGCAATATTGAAAGGGCTACCGAACTACTTGGTTTAATACATACTGATGTGCGTGGACCACTTAGACATGTGTCAAGGAAAGGTGCTAGCTACTTCTTGACGTTTACGGATGATTATAGCCGTTATGGTTATGTTTATTTACTTAAACATAAATATGAGGTATTTGAAACATTCAAAACGTTTAAAGCAGAAGTAGAGTTACAACTAGGAAAGAAGATTAAAGCTCTTCGTTCTGATCGTGGTGGTGAATATTTAAGTCAAGAGTTTAAAGATTATTTAAGTGAGAATAGAATTGTTCAGAAACTTACTTCTCCATATACTCCACAACAAAATGGTGTATCTGAAAGGAGAAATCGTACATTATTAGAGCGATCTATGTTTAATCTTACAACTTTACCATTATCCTTTTGGGATTATGCTCTTGAATCTGTTGTTCGTATTCTGAATATGGTTCCCACAAAGAAGGTTGATAAGATACCATATGAACTATGGTATGGCAAGAAGCCATATTTGTCTTATTTAAAAGTCTGGGGTTCTGAGGCGTATGTGAAACGTGACTCTGGAGATAAACTCCAACAACGCTCAGTAAAATGTATCTTTATAGGTTACCCTAAGGAAACTATGGGTTACTACTTTTATTATCCGACTGAGAACAAAGTAGTTGTGGCTCGGTATGGAGACTTCCTTGAAAGTGATCTTGTAAATCAAGAAATCAGTGGGAGAGATTATGATCTTGAAGAAATTCAAGAAGATACATTGCCTTCTGAAAATACTAGCGAAGAAATTCCTGTAGAACCAGAAAGTATGGGAGTTCCACCAGAATTAATTCCTCCACGTAGGTCTAAAAGAACCATACGTGCGCCAGACAAACTATTTCTTTACATAGAGGATGATGAGGAAGAAGTAGGGGATCTTGGTGAACATGCTAACTATCGATTCGCAATGTCTGATCCAGAAAAGTCAAAATGGATAGTTGCAATGAATGAGGAAATGAAATCCATGGAAATCAACGATGTTTGGATTCTTGTAGACGCGCCTAAAAATGCTAAGGTAGTGAAAAATAGGTGGATCTATAAAAAGAAAACCGACATGGATGGTGAAATACAATCTTATAAAGCACGTTTAGTAGCTAAAGGTTTTACTCAAACTTTTGGCATAGACTACGAGGAGACATTTTCTCCTGTAGCAGACTTACGAGCTATTAGGATTCTCATAGCTATAGCAGCATACTATGACTATGAGATATGGAAAATGGATGTTAAAACTGCCTTCTTGAACGGTCGCTTAGATGAAGACATCTATATGCAACAACCGGAAGGGTACGTTGATCCTAAATATCCAAAGCGCGTGTGCAAACTTCAAAGATCTATTTATGGTTTGAAGCAAGCATCACGTCAATGGAATAAGCGATTTGATGAAGAAATCAAAAAGTTCGGATTTATTCAAAATCGTGATGAGCCATGTGTATATCGCAAAGCTAGTGGGAGTAATGTAGTGTTCCTAATTTTTTATGTCGATGACATATTAATCATGGGAAGTAACATTCTAAGACTTAAGGAAGTTAAGGATTATCTTGGTAAATGTTTTTCTATGAAGGATTTGGGAGATGCTGCATATATTCTAGGAATTACAATCTATCGGGATAGGAGTAGACGGTTAATTGGTCTTAGTCAAGATGCTTATATTGATAAGATATTGAAGAAATATAACATGCATAACTCTAAGAAAGGTTTTCTACTGATAGAGGTTAAGCATGAATTAAGTCATGAGAAAGATGCATCAACACCCGAAGAGGTGGCTTACATGCGGAAGGTGCCTTATGCTTCGTCAGTAGGATCTATTATGTATGCTGTAAGATGCACAAGGCCTGATGTGGCGTTTGCTCAAAAATTGGTCAGTAGATACCAACAGAATCCAGGAAAGTTCCACTGGACTGCTGTTAAGCATATTCTAAAGTATTTGAGGAGTACAAAAGATATGTTTTTGGTATTCGGGGGTAAACCAGACACAGAATTGAATGTAACAGGATTCTGTGATGCGTCCTGGCAATGTGATAAAGACGATACGAAGTCTCAAACGGGTTACGTGTTTGTCATCAATGGAGGAGCAGTTGACTGGAAGAGCAGTAAGCAGAAAACCATTGCTATGCATGCAACTCAATCGGAGTACATGGCTGCTTCAGAAGCTGCAATGGAAGCTGTTTGGATTAGGAAGTTTATTGGAGATCTTGGAGTGATGCCTTCAATTAAAGAACCTATTGATATATATTGCGACAATTCTGCTGCAATAATATTCACCAATGACCCTGAAGTTATGAAAGGCGCCAGACACTTTAAACGTGATATCACTACGTTCGAGAACAAGTGAAAGCTCGAGAAATAAAATTAATAAAAGTTCACACAGATGATAACGTAGCTGATCCTTTTACTAAGGCTTTATCTAGGCCAAAGGTAGTTAGGCATGCCAAGGCAATTGGGCTGCAACTAGCTAGCGAATTCATGCAATAAATCTGTTGATTAGTATTTGGATAAAGAATGTAAGACATTATTGAATTGATGAAATAAAGATTGGATTTCGTTTATTTTTCCGTTATTTGATTTTGTATCCTATTTTACATGTTTTAATCCGTGATTATGATGTTTCTAAATGTCCGTTGTCGATTAATAATATGGGAGTATTATTAAACTAAGACAATTCAAAATAGTGACAGAGTATACTTGAAAGTATATTGGTCAATTTTGGATGATATTTGATGTATCAAATATTGGACTTATCTCAACTATATGATTTTACTTTATGGATCTTTGTCATTAAGTAAATCATGAATAGTTATCCTTAGACCTGAGATACCAGAAAACTGCGTTGAATGTAGTGCATTTCTGTAAGGTAACCTAACGCTAAACGTAACCGATAGTTATAAGGGTTATTTTCAGAAGTGTTGCAAAGTTCATGTGTTTTGCTTGTAGTCGAAATGGGATTTGTTTCCTTCAAAATATTTTGAAGTATAAATACAGTTGGGCCCCTCGGGGGAGTAGTAAGATGTTTGTGTGGCCACACCCAAATGTGTTTTGGTAATCTTGCTATATCCGTAAACGAGAAACAGAATAGTTAATGAAAGGAATGCCTGAGATCCATATCCTTATTAACAATGTATTTGAAATGAAAGGATAATAATAATGATATAATCATTAAAAGGTTCTTGTCCAGGAGACCTTACCCGGTTTGTGTTAGTGACATTGCTAGTGTAACTAGACGATAGTCAATGTGATCACGGTATTAGAATTTTGTCCAAGTGGGAGCTGAAAGTTTATGAACTTAAAATTAATAGTCGTGAGATAGGATCGAACTCGGGATCACGGGATTGCACACATAACGTAAAGGGTTAATTTATTTATTAAATATATTTTTTATATATTTATTAAATCAAACCAAAGCTTAACTAACGATCGTTAATAAATAATAGTTAAGTTTTAACGACCGTTATGGAATTAAATAGAAGCTAAAAGAAGAAGGAAAAATTACACAAACACCCCTTAGACGGGGTGTTAATCGGCGGCTAATAGGGGGGCAAAGGGAAAGATTTTGTTTCCTTTTTCGTTTATAACTTGGAGCCCAAGGTTTGCCAAGCCTATATAAACAAACCCCTAGCCTCATAATTTTTCACTCCCTTTTTTCTTTTTCTTCTTTGATCTCCGGCCACCCCACACCCACCTTAGGGTTTTCGTTTGGTTTTCGATCAAGTCTATTTTATCTAGTCCTAGCCCCTCTCTAGGGTTGTTGGGTAGATATTCCATAAGCGTTGAAGCTCGGTTTGTTCGTGCTAGACTCACGGTTAACTCGCCGTATTACGTGTGTACAAGAACGTGATATAGTCTTGCTTTAGACTATATTCTTGGTGGTGTCGTGATAAACCCTAGTTGTCGTTCGTTCCGTCGTCTTGTGGATCTTGCTAGGATAAAGGTATGTAACATTAATCTTGATTACTATAATTGTGTTAAATTAATAATCTTGTTAATTTGCTTCCGCTGCGTGTTCTTTGATCCATATTAGGGTTTTAAATAATTGTTACGGTAAATATAAACTTCACAAATAACCTTATTCTCAATGATATCAAGCTCGCCTCTTCTAACTAGATTTCCTCTAAAGTTAAAACGGTTAGGCTTAACTAGATATAATTTTTGTTGTAACTGATCACTTCTAGCTTTCAGCTTCCAGCTAGGTTGCTTTTGTTTATATATACATATTGTTGTTTAAAAAAAAAATTGCATAATGAACATGCTTAACAATATAAATACATATTTTACACTATTTGCTAGTGTTTAGGATCGATTGCGTTACTGAAACCATTAAACCCGTATATTAAACAATGCAACTTCAGTCAAGCTTTCGAAACAAGGAATTGCATGTTCGGCGAATAAAATTAGACCCCTTCATTACAAATTCCTGTCTGGCCTCTGAATACTTCATGTTAAATTAATGTACAACTTACTCAATTTAGTGAAACTGTCAAGTTATCTAGATCTTATCAAACTCGATGCAAGCCTTTCCTGCCGAGTCTAGATCATGCAATAAAATATTCGTGTTATTTTAACTTGTCTCCCATACTTAACTTGATTCTTTCAAGAATGTTGAATGAGCACAGTCTGGTACAGCCACTAGCCCACTGTATATGTATACGTATCTGTATATTCAATTCGATACAAATTTAAAACCCATTCATCAATTGCATGCATTCAATATAATACAACATGCATGATCAGTTTGGTCCTATTCAATTACGACACAACTCTTAATCAAAATCCGGCATGAAAGATCACGTCCACTAGAAAGGGTCTCATTCTTTGACAACTTCTCATGCATTCCATATTTAACTTGGTGTATTTTTGTCTTAAAATAGCTTCTGAATATTAGCTTATTTTCAATTTATGTCGCACTCACTCTTTAAAGAGTTGTTAGTATGATGTAGGGTTAATATACAAAGAAGTTACTAAAGTTTCCAAGAAATTTGTCCTAAGGTAACAAACGTTTATTTTGTGTTTCTAAGTTACTAAACTTTCCTAAACTATACATCACTATAACTTAGTGTTAATTTGAGTAACCTGAATGCATGTTTTTTGATAAGTTAAGTAACATAAATGTCTTGTTTTTTCATGCTAAGTAACATAAATATCACGTTTTTTCTAAGTGAGTAACTTAATCAACCGGTCATATGAACATTAGTAACTTAGAAACACAAAATGAACGTTCGTTACCTTATGACAAATTTCTTATAAAGTTTAATAACTTCTTTGTATATTAACCCCAAAACCCTATGATGTACACTAGATAGAGTGGCATTCACGATGTGAACAATGCGTCTGAACATAGGATCAAATAACAAAAATAAGAAATAACTATAAACATACTAAAGATTTTCTATATAAATTTTATTACACTATAAATACAAAGGATGTATGACATCTTCATCCATTACATAAACAAATAACTTTCTACTAAGAAGAAAGACATAATACTACTACAAAGACACATAAAACGTAATCAAGACAAAACATTCTTGCATCCACGTGACTCTGATTCCAGAATTATTAACAATAGAATGACACCGCCTGAAATATCCTGATTATCGTACATATCATCATCATATGGGTCATAGTCATCAACATCATTTTTGTAAGAATCTATCATTGTTCCCACACATTATTAGTCTCATATATAATGTTTTAGCAGCCAAAAAATTTGTCATATTCACAGGTTCAACTACATCCTCATTAAGGTCACTTGAAATATCATCCATTTTCATAGGAATCGGGTTCCTTTGATCATCCACAAGAGTAAATTGTCTTTCGTCAATCTTTTTTTCAATCATGTCAATTTTCTCAATAATTGGGGTGTGGCTAGCATCCGGACAAGGAGTATCATCCTCAGATATAAATCCACTTGAAACATCATTCAAACCAACCGACTTAGAAGTCTCATCATTTGTACTCAAATCATCGTCATTTTCAACAAAATTAAATGTATTAAAAGAATTTAAACCTCTTTACTTTGACTAACCTCTATACTAGGCTTACTTTGTCCATCAACTTGAACTAGTTCTTTAGATATATACCTACAAAGAACGAAGTCTAATATGAGTGTGTCCCAGTGTGAGAGGCGGGTTACAATTCCATACACATAGGGAGCCAAAGGGTAGTCCCATGACTCGTAAATTCATGTACTCCCTCCGTCCCAATTTACTTGTCCACTTTTAATTTTTTTATTTAACTTTGACCGTAAATTATTATTTTTGTGTTATATAATATTTGGTGAAAATTCTACCAATGAAAATACATTAAACACTCAATTCATACATATATTTTGCATTAAGTATTATATAACACAAAAAAGGTAATTTACGATCAAAATCGAATACAAAAGTCAAAACTGGACAAATAATTTGGGACGGAGGGAATATAATTTATACTCTTATTCTTTATCGATATACTATTTTTTATTTCTAGCGCCAAAGAGGCCTCCTCATAAGGCTTGGCGCTCACGCGCTTTCTAAGGTTTTCTCTCACAAAGTAAACCTATAAAATATTATGTGTCTTGTGCATCTTTTCTATTTGCTTCACTTACTTTTCTTCGCAATCATGGGTTACACTTCTTTTTTTTTTCACTCTTTCTATTTTTTAAGGTGGCGGGTATAT
Organism: Glebionis coronaria; assembly: GCA_025667525.1. NCBI lineage: Eukaryota > Viridiplantae > Streptophyta > Magnoliopsida > Asterales > Asteraceae > Glebionis > Glebionis coronaria. Next base: position 538,363 of record JANFOE010000322.1, on the reverse strand, counting down.
AACGTTTGTTGTAGTTGGATCTAGGTATTATGTTTCTGGGAGGTTCTTCATATTTCCACCTTAGATTTCTTTGTCGTTCTCCTTTTGGATCTTGGTATTGTTGCTACTACGGTGTTTACAAAAAATTAACGAGTTATATGTGGTGGATTCATGGATTCAGTTATGTGTGTCGTGGATCGTGAGATGTTTGAGGAAAGACTGATACATTTTCGTCGAAAGTGAAGTTTTATTAATCCTAATTAAATATTTTATTTTATGTTTTTTTATTAATTCTAATTAAATTTTTGATTTTAGGTATTATTATGATTTGTAAGTAAAGGGAAAATCGATGAAAATGGTTATATTCCGGTGAACTGCTAACTTTTTTGGATTCAAATTTGACGTGTAGTGGGGTAGATTAGTGTTAATGAGAAGAATCAATTTAGTTTTAGAAACGTATTATTTTGTTGAAATTAGAGATAGGTATTTGGCAAGTTAAAAGTTTTGCCCCGCATTTTTTAGGAATTTTATGCATTTAAGTGTGTTTGCATCATATCTTTCTGAGCAAAGGATTTTTCTAAGTAAAATATTTTTCGTTTGGTGTTTAGAACAGATTTTAACAAAGAGGTTGTTTAGATTTAGGCAAGACGAGTATGCAGACTTGGCATGTATATCAGGTTACTACATGAATAAGAACTAGGTGTATTTTCATTGGCTACTACAGAAGTTAAGTTTGCGTTAACTGATGTAGGTGTTAGTTTTCAGGAGCTCTTGTTATTTAGATCTGATGTTGAATTTCAATCCTATTGTTAATAACCCATTAAATATGGCATTTCATACACATGGCACAATATGTTTATGTTGTCCCATATTTTATGATGATTAAAAAAGAAATAAAGAATAAAGATAAATGAATTCTAGAGAGAGAAAGTAGAGAAAAAAAGAGAGAGAATTGTTGAAAACTTAGGAGGATTAGATTAGAGAGAGAAAACAAAATGAACCAACACCCTTTCTAACATGATAGGAAGGGTATTTATAGTCATGCCTTACATGTAGGCTTTATGGGCTATATTGTTTAGATCGTGCTTTCCTTTTAGGCTTTAGTTCCTTTAAGATGAACTTTTAGCTTAAAGTTAATCCCGTAATACACGACTAACCTAATACCTATTACAACGTTCTAAAATATGATACATAATAAACTTATGACCGAACATTCTTGTTTGACTCAATATTTTGAGGCTAACAATCTCCCCCAGTGAGAGGTCATTACCCTTTGACATTTGGAGAATTGTAGAGATTACTAATATCTCCATAAATGAGTCTTGAACGTGTAGTAGTATTCTTGTTCCTTCATGTTGTGATCTTTGAGCCTTTGTCGTTGTCTTTCGACTTTGTCTTTAATCTTGAGATCTTCAAATCATCCTTGACTTGTCTTTGCCATCTTGTAATCTTGTGTCTTCATCCACATGCTCACACTATTAATTGTTGAACATGTCTTTAGGCATGAGTATGTGGTTTTGAATCTTTGACTTTGCTTAGTACACCGTAATGTCACCTTCTTGAGACAAAACATAGACACGGACTAATGGCTTTGACATTCGTCCTAAATCGGTAGCATTTTACCTCCGGTAGGTGAAGACCGTGTTAGTGCAAACATTACGATGCTTTGTCGATATAATCTCTTTGTGTTTTGTTGATGACAAACGTATAATTCGCAATACATTATGTAAAATGTTAAGGTACTCGTAATCACTCAAGAATACATTTGTATACTTCTCTCGACACCTCCAAGACCGCATTCAGCATGAATCACTCAAGGTATGTACAAACATGTCATTAACCTAACTAAGTGATCAAGGATTAATATTTTCTTAAAACTCACATTTTAATCAAATGTGACAAAAGATTTTAATTAACTTTATTTTTAAGAAAATGTTTTATTAAAAAGAAAATGGAAATTTGAATTTGGCATATTCTCTATGCCAAAGGAATATCCTTTGAGGGTATAAACTACCCCAGATGGCATATCCCCACTAAAGGACAAATTTGCACGGACTCCGACGCGGAGGTTCCTTAAAGGAACCCGCGGTTCCTTATTGATAAGGTACCGCGGGTAGAGATAAGGAACCGCGGGTCTTTTTGACCGTTGCAATGTTGTCCTATAAATAGTGGATCATTTCCAGGTTTTCTTTCAACCCTTTTTGCACGGTTTCTTTCAAAAACCATCTTAGATCCTTGATTAGTTAGTTTTGATTAATCTTGTTTAAGATGTGATTCAATCTTCAATCTCCTCATCCTCACAAGTGCAAAGAGAAGAGCACTATCATTACCATGATGTGTTGGGTTCACTACATGATGAAGATCTTTCCTTCTATGGATCTAAGTTATGTTTTTAGTCTTTCTACTATGTATATGTAGAAGATCCAAGTGTTGGGTACACTTGGATGTGTTTGTAAGGGTAGAATATCCAAGTGATGGGTATCCTTGGATTAGGTGTTAGTTGTGTAGATCCAAGTCTTGTTAGTACTTGGATATAGTGTTAGAGTTATAGATCTAAGTGTTGTGTGCTTAGATCTATATGGTTTATGTGTTTAGGCCATAAAACACAAGGTTTGTTATGTTGGGCCATAAAACATAACTAGTGGGTAGATTAGGTTGTGTCTTGGTAGTTCTCACTAAACTCTAAAGTGATGTGGTTGTGTCTAGGTTGTTCTCACTAAACTATAAAGTGATATGGTTGTGTCTTGTGAGTTCTCACTAAACTTTAAAGTGACTAGTAGTTGTGTTGTGGGAAGTTCTCACTTAGCTTCAAAGTGAAGAGTCGTGAAGATTGGTTCTAGCTTTCGATTAGAACTCGACATCTAGCCTTGTGTCGTTAAATGGTGAAGTAGGCAACGTTGTGTAGATTGGTCCTACCTAAGATTAGGATCGACATCTAGCTTAGTGTCGGAAATGTGTAAGCGACGTTGTGTATGGTTTCTCCACCTTAAGGAGTTTGTTGACTAGTGAAGTAACTCTCGAGTAAGGTGTACTCGAGGAGTGGAGTAGGGCGAAGAGGAGCTTCGTGACCGAACCACTATAAATCATCGTGTCGGTAACTTCCTTTACATTTATGTCTTTACCTTTATAGATGTATTTATAGTTGCATACTTGTGTTGTGTGTGTTTGTGTGCATCACATAATCTAAACATCTAAGTTGCGGAAAAGCTATGGCTTAGTACGTGTGTGCTTCATGTTTAGATTATGGTCAAGTGTACATCACTTAGTCTAAACATCCTAGTTGCGGAAAAGCTTGTGCTTAGTACGTGTGTGCTTAGTGTTTAGACTATTGCTTGATGTACTCTTGATTTGATGTGCTTGTGTGTTTTCTTACTTGTAGCATTTATCTCTCAATCAAACACATATCACATCTAGTCAAGATTGATAAGGAATTTGATACAAAGGATTGTTAAGGTTTCAAATTAACAATGTTGCTACGTCTACTGTCGGCGGTTCGTTATTGGACCGGCGGTTCCTTATCAATAAGGAACCGCGGGCAGAGATAAGGAACCGCGGGCAGTGGATTGAGCCGAAATGTTTTGAAAATGAACTAGAAACTATTCAACCCCCCCTTCTAGTTTCTACAGACCGTTACACGATATTAAATATTGTACATGTGATTAGGTAGATTCAATAAGAATCTCCTTGACAGGGTTTCGCGACTGTACTAGCCATTCTCTTTACTCGACCGTCTCAAAGTAAGACTGCGAACATAAAGAGTGAATCCATTAGATAAATATCTGCTTGATTAAAGTTGTCAATTCAAATTCCTAGAACAAGTTTGATTCATAAAGAATCTTACCATTGTTGCTTTCCAGTTGACACAAGCTTGATTCATACGAATCTCGCAAGTCACCAATCGTAACGCTATTTGAGGTTGACGTTAGAAGGATTTCCATTCGTCACTGTGAATATTAATGAATATCACTCTGAATGTTCTGGCAAGATCATAAAGATATTGCGTAGACACCTGAAACGAGTTTGAATCAATTCAGAATCAAACCATTGTTGATTTTCAGTTTACACATGTTCAATTCATAACGAATGTTACACATGACCTACCACAGTGTTGTTTGATGTTAACACTGGAAGGATTTCCACTCGTCATTGTGAATACTAAGTTGTATCACTCTGAGTGTTCTGGCAATATCGCAAGGATATAGTGTAGGACTCTCTTCTTTGTCATTCCATGTGTCCTAACGAGATTTGATTGATCTCTTGGCACTAGACTCGATTTGTGCACTTTTAGTGGTCGGAGGCTGGAGCAGATGCCACATATTCAATATCAACTATCTCTGAGTGAGAAAGCCAATAGAAGTCGTGTTGTTCTCCGTGACAATAAAACAAACTTCTTTTGAGAGAAGCCTCAGTCAGCTGAGGAAAGGTTGTACATTACATCACTGGGTCCATGATTTGTTGTCTTAATGATGTGTTGACCTGGTTTCTGCCTAAGTTGTATGGAGGGATTCTTTCTTTTCACTTTTTATCCTTACATTTCTTTTTAATTCTTCAATGTTAGGACCTATGTAATAGGTTATTTGTAATAGATGAACTAGGAGGTATGTAGTTCATCCTGGTCCTAGTAGTAGTAGGATCAATACGTGCTCCTGGTATAATAGAAAGTCAAACAGTATTATTCTTAATAGTTTGTTAGGATATGCATGAGATATCATAGGAAAGGATATGCATATCAGGAGTTACACGTTTTGTAGTTAATGTAGTTTAGGGTTTCCTTGTAGTATAAAAGGAACCCATTGGCAGAAGGGTTAGACACACCTTTCACTAGTATTCATTTCATATCAATATTAGAAATCCTTAGTAAGGATCAAGTTATTTAGTTATTCTGTTTCTTCTTGTTCTTAGTATTTGTACCGCACTAATACTTTGTATTTCATTAAGAGTCTCTTTGTGAATAGACTTGTGATTACAGAAGTAGTTCAACATCCTTAACAGGCTGCAAGATCTACAACTAGTGGACCTGACAAGTGGTATCAGAGCCTGGGAGAGTCTCTACACAAGAAGAACCATTTTTTTACTAACATCTTTGTCTAATCATGTCTGCTTCTAGTTCCACTGAAACAGGACAACCAAGCACCAACACAACATAGCAAACACAACAAATCGTTGCTACTGTTTCCAATACAAATGGAAAATTCCCACTCTTGAAGAAGGAAGAATATGACAGCTGGGCCATGAAGATGGAGTGTTGGATCACCAACACTGATCTAGACTTGTGGAAAATTGTTCAGAATGGCAACAGCAAGAAAACTACTGGTAGAGACAAGAATGGTAATATCACCATTCTAGATCTTAAAACTCACAAAGAAATCACTGCTGTTCAGAAGGAAATCAAAGCAAAAACTATTTTGCTTCAGTCTATTCCTGATGATCATATGGGTGATTTCTATCACTTGGATGATGCTAGGGAAATTTAGAATGGGATCAAGGCAAGATTTGGATGGAATGAGGAATCCAAGAAGATGCGTAGATCAATGCTGAGAGATGAATTTATAGAATTTATTATTTCTGAGACAGAAGGTCTTCATCAAGGCTATGATAGGTTTTAAAAGATTCTCAGCCAATTGAATCAACTCTGGTCCAAACCTGAAAATGAAGACATCAATGCCAGGTTTCTTAGAGCCCTGCCTCATTCATGGAACCAAATAGTCATTTCTCTAAAAGCTAAAGGTGGACTTGAGTATCTTTCTTTTGATGACTTATTTTACAAACTCAAAACTTTTGAGTCTCATGTGAGATGGTACTCAAGTGATTCCTACTCCACTCTTACTAACTCTGCTTTTGTGAGTTCCATGGGCTCTAGTCCGATGCCTTATACCAGTATCCCAAGCTATACTTTGTCATCCCAACATACTTCTACTCCTGAATCAAAAGTCAAGACTAGTAGCATGGTAGAAACTGTTCTTCACTCCTTTGTTGCTGATGTTGATCCACAACAGCAGCTAGCTTTTGATGATTTCAAACAGGTTGATAAACTTGACTCGGATGAAATGGACCTTAAGTGGCAGATGGCTATGCTTACTCTCCGAGTTCATAAGTTTGAAAAAAAGGCTGGTAGAAAATTCAGTTACAACCCAAGAGAGCCAGCCAGGTTTGATAGGAGCAAAGTCAAATTCTATAACTGTCAGTAGCAAGGACATTTTGCTAGGGAATGCCCTAACAAAAATGACTAGTAGAAGAACAGGTATTCAGCTTTCAAGGTTCAAGAGCTCAAGGATGAAAAGAAAGCTTTGGTATCGGTTGATACCATGGTCAACTGGAATGAGCATGAGAATCCAGCATTAGAATTAGTTGAGTCTTCTACTGATGTGTTTGCTATGATTGCTGGTCACATATCTGATGCAGAGGAAGCAGAAGAGTTTTCTCTCATGGGAATCTATCCTCTTGTACAAAATTACCCTCTTGGTTGTGATGATAAATACTCAGACCTCTTAACTCAATGCAATAAACTAAATGCTCAAAATGACAAATATTTTTTAGAAGTTCAAGCTTATAAGAGTTCTCTCAAAACTTTAGAACAACAAAAGAGTGGCTTCGAAATACTCAACTTGAATATGAGGATAAGATTAGAGTGTCAAGTATTGATTTAGAGAATACCACTAACATGCTTAAGTATACTGACAAACTTAACACTGAGAGTATTCAAGCAAAACAAGTTATGCAAGAGAAATTGGATGCTACTTTGTTAGAATTTGATAAATGGAAAAAAGCACCCAAGAATCTTTCAAAACTAATAGATAGCATTATGTCTGGTAGAACAAAAAGAGGGTTAGGATTTGACAACTATATTGGCCCAAATGATGTTTTTGATCTATCATTTTCAAGTGTCTTTGATCCTGACAAAGAGGAGGACGGAAAACCTAGTTACAATAGGTTTAAACCAGCTACAGCAATGCATGTTGTTCCTGCACCTCTTACAGGAACATTTATGCCCACATCCATGCATAAAGACTTAGATGGATCACAGATGCATGAGTCTCCCAAAATCTCTACTAATACAAATGACTTTGTCTCTTGTACTTTCAGTGACAAGGAAAGTGACTATGCATCGTGTGATTCAAGTGAAGAGTCAAGTCCTTCGAGTCCCAAGCCAAATGACACTGCTGCTTCTAATGCTAGGATGAGTGATGAGAGAGTTGCTACTGCTTCTACTTCCATTGTTCTTTATTCTAGTTTTCTGAATTCTAGGAATGTTGATTCTCCTAGAGTTGTTTGTAATAAGAATAGCAGTTCAAAACAATGTCATTTCAATAAAAGGTCTTTTAAAATATGCTTTGTTTGTGGTAGTAAATTTCATTTGATTAAAGATTGTGATTTTTATGATCAAAAGCCTCCTGGTTATCAATCTTATGTTATTCCTGGTCCACCAGGAGCTGCTCCTATTGGTGTGGGTTTTGCTTCTAGAAGATTAAATCCATGTGCCCAATCTTTTCCTTCTGCTAGAAGGACCTCTCCTTCAGCTTCTACTACTTAGAGAAGCAATGCATATACCCCTAATAGACCAACCAGCAATTACTTTCAAAATTTTAATCAGAATTATGTTGCTACTTTAGACCAAATGCGTTTTGGATTGGGAAATTTAGGTTCTACTGTTAAGCCCTCAGCAGGTTGTTCTTGGTCTCAAAATCAAACACATATGATGCACAGGCACCTCAAGAACAACAGTGGATCTCATCAATCTCCATGGCTATCTAAAAATGATCCACAAGGCAGACTCAAGCCATAAATGGTTTGGGTCCCCTTAAGACACTAATTGTTCAATATGTCTTTTCTGTTATTGTAGATTACTCCATATCAAGATACATCTCTTGGAATTGTAGATAGTGGATGCTCTAGGAGCATGACAGGCAATAAAGGACTTTTGACTAACTTTGTACCATTTCAAGGCGAGAAGGTGTACTTTGGTGGTGGTGAAGGAAGGATCTCTGGCAAAGAAACCATTCAGACCCCTAATCTTAATTTTGAGCAGGTTTACTATGTGGAAGCACTACAACACTTCAACTTGATCTCTGTCTCTCAGATTTGTGACAAGAAGTAGTTTTTCCTCTTTATGGATACTGAAGCATTGTTGCTGTCCAACGACTTTAAGTTACCGGATGACTCTCAAGTCCTACTCAAAATCCCAAGAAGACATAAACTCTACAGTATCAAGTTGAATGAAGTTAATCCTACTGGTCAACTAGCTTGCTTGGTTGTCAAAGCATCAGAAGATGAAGCCACTAAATGGCATATGTGGATAGGGCATGTAAACTTCAAGACCATTCACAAGCTGGCTAATATGAACTTAGTCTCTAGTTTACCTCCCAAAAATTTCAGGAATGACATCAATTGCCTTGCATGCAGCAAAGGCAAATAGCACAAAGCATCCTTCAAAGTCATTACTGCTCTTAGCTTAATAACTGAACCATTGCAGCTACTACATATGGATCTGTTTGGTCCTACCTCTATTAGAAGCATTGACCATAAACACTATTGTCTTGTGGTAACTGATGGTTATAGCATGTTTTCATGGGTTTTCTTTTTGGCTGCTAAAAGTGAGACCTACCCCATTCTCAAAGACTTCATTGCACTCATTGAAAATCAGCTGTCCAAGAAGGTAAAAGGTATTCGTTGTGACAATGGAACTGAGTTCAAGAATTCAGACCTCATCGTACTTTGCAATTCAAAAGGTATCAAAAGAGATTATAGTGCTGCCAGGACTCTTCAATAGAATGGTGTTGCAGAAAGGAAAAACAGAACCCTTATAGAAGCTGCAAGAACCATGCTTGCTGATTCCAAGCTTCTGACTATGTTTTGGACAGAAGTTGTATACACTGCGTGTTATGTGTTGAATAAGGTTTCCATTACCAATCCACATAAGAAGACTCCCTATGAGCTACTCACAGCCAAAGTCCCAAGCATTACACATTTGAAGCCATTTGGTTGTCCTGTCACCATTCTCAACACTAGTGACTATTTGGGGAAATTTGATGGCAAGGTGGATGAAGGATACATTGTGGGATATTAAGCTCACTCAAGAGCCTATAGGGTCTACAATCTCACTACCAAGCGTGTCATTGAAACTATCAATCTCAGGTATTTTGAGGAGAAGACAAACATCTAAGGCAAAGGTCCTGAATGGTATTTTGATCTTGACTATCTCAGTGACTCATTGGGATATTTTCGTTTCAAAACTAAGCAAATTGCAGGTCCACAAGTATTTGCGCCTTCTAGTGCAGGTGATACTACTAGCTTTTCAGACTCAGATGAGGATGCTGACATTTTTGTCATACCATCCTATTCCACCACAGTCGCCCCCGACAACACTGCTATTCTTGTTGGTACTACTTCATCAAACATTATGGACTCACAAGGAGCTCTTGATACACTGCTTAAGCAAAAACAAGATGCTACTACTACAGCTACCCAAGGAGGCTTTGAGTTTCCTTTGGATACTCCTGCTGTACCAGCTACTCCTAGTGTGCCTATTGTTACTCCTAGTGCAAGTTCAACTCCTATTAGAAACCCTATTAGTGATCCAACTTCCACAACTAGGATCTCTGGTCCTTCTGACCTAGGAAACTATCAAAAGAAGTCTTCAACTAAGCTGGATGATATTTATAAGCAACCAATAGATGGCATTTTTTACTATGCTTCATATGATGATGGCATTGTTGGGGATCTTAATAACTTGTCACCAGAAGTGGAAGTAGCTCCTACTCCTATTCAGCAGATCCATAAAATGCATCCTACTACTCAAATCATAGGAGATCCTAGTTCTACTGTCAAGACTCATGGCATGCATAAGAAAGCAAATTCTGGTCACCATGCTCTTGTGAGCTACTTTGAAGACCAAAAGCGGAATAATCACACAGATTTTCTTCACTGTTTGTTTGCTTGTTTTATGTCACAGGTGGAACCTAGGTCAGTCTCACATGCTCTTGAGGATCAAGTTGGGTGGAGGCTATGCAGGAGGAGATGCAGCAATTCTTGTTTCAGAAAGTTTGGATCCTAGTTGATTTACCAGATGGAAAGACAACAATCAGTACCAAATGGATTCTCAAAAACAAGAAAGATACAAGGGGTATTATGGTGAGGAATAAGGCAAGACTTGTAGCACAAGGTCACACTCAGCTTGAAGGTATTGACTATACTGAAGTTTTTGCCCCCGTTGCACGGATTAAGGCCATTCGTCTGTTTTTTGCTTTTGCTTTTTATATTGGCTTTACAATTTTTCAGATGGATGTCAAGAGTGCATTTCTATATGGCAATATTGATGAGGAAGTATCTGTCACTCAACCTAAGGGCTTTGTAGATCCCCTTCGTCCTAAGAAAGTCTACAAGGTGGTCAAAGCTCTTTATGAACTTCATCAAGCTCCTAGAGCTTGGTATGAGCGTCTATCCACTTTCTTGTTGAAGCATGGATACAGAAGAGGCACTATTGACAAAACATTGTTCCTTAAGAGGAATGCCAAAGACATCATCATGGTTCAGGTATATGTGGATGATATTATCTTCGGTTCCACTAAGAAGGAATGGTGTGATGAGTTTGAACAACTGATGAAAGGCGAATTTCAGATGAGTGCCATGGGAGAACTAACATTTTTCCTTGGTCTCCAAGTCAAGCAGCAGCCAGATGGTATCTTCATTAGTCAAGATAAATATGTTCATGACATAATTCAGAAGTTTGATGTAGAACCACTTAGACCAGCAGCAAAACCTCATGAGGTAACTAAGGTCAAACTCAAGAATGAGCTAGATCCTCCGGTAAATGTTCATATGTATAGGTCCATATTGGCTCACTCATGTATTTGACTGCATCACGCCCAGACATTATGTTTGCTGTTAGTGCTTGTTCTAGACATCAGGTGGCACCTACCGTGTCCAATTTGAATGTTGTCAAGAAAAGCTTCAAGTATATCAAGGCACAACCCAAGCTAGGATTATGGTATCCAAGGGAATCACTTTTTGTTCTTGAAGCCTATAGTGATAGTGATTATGTAGGCGCTACTAATGATATGAAGTCAACTACTGGTGGTTGTCAGTTTTTGGGAAGAAGACTTATCTCATGGCAATGTAAGAAACAAACAATCGTAGCTACTTCCTCCACAGAAGCTGAATATGTAGATGCTACTAGTTGTTATGGACAAGTCTTGTGGATACAAAACCAAATGCTAGATTATGGGTTCAACTTTATGAACACCAAAATATTCATCGACAATCAAAGCATTATCTACATTGTGAAGAATCCTGTGTTTCATCAACGAACCAAGCATATATATATTCGGCACCATTTTATACGCGATGCCAATGAAAAGAAGCTGATACAGGTTCTCAAGGTACTATACATACGGATGATAATGTTGCTGATTTGTTGACTAAAGCGTTTGATGGTCCAAGGTTTAACCACTTGGTGGTTCACATTGGTATGGTCAATCCTTAAGGTCTAGGATTAAGGGGAGGCAAAGCCTAAGGGGAGGCTTCTTGTACATGTATACTTGTACATTCTTACTTCTGGTTTCTTCTTACGACATGTTACATGGGTTTTTGCTATGTGTGCAACTTCTGGTGGAAGTCTTTGGTTACTCCTAGTGGCACTCTTCTGCTCCTAGTGGGTCAAACACCCTATTTATCCACTTGTGTTTGGCTTCTAGTATCACTTCGGGTCATTGTTCATTAAGTTGACTTTTGTTGACCACTCGCTGCTCCTAGCGTTGACTACTAGCCGTTTTGACTTTCAGTCAACGCAAGTTACTTCTGGTACCCATATTTGTATCTTTGGTAACTGGGATTATCTTTTAATGGATTTAAGGGCAAGTGGTTACTCACCATTAATGCCTTAACTTGGAAAGGGCAACCCCCATAATTAGGGGTCGATGAACAGTTTTCCCTTACCATTATTTATGGTCAATGGGATCATTTAACTCAATTATCACAATTTGAACACACACATACTCGCTCCTACCCTAACAAATCTTCTTGCAATCACCTTCCAATCCTCAATCATCATCAATGGCAGCTCTTCAGTACAAACCTGATCACAACAAGGTTTCCTGCCTAGGAGAAGGCCCCAGAAGGGAGGAGTTCCATGACATCTTGGAGTTCATCGAGGCATCTAATCTCAAGTATGCATTCACTGTTTGCCCAACTGTGTATGACTCTGTCATTCGTCAGTTCTAGGCTACTGTTGTCACACACGAGGTTTTGGGTCTCCCATTGGAGCTCCATGCTACTATTGATGGTCGCTCCTATGTGGTGACTGAAGCCTACATCAAGTCTGCCCTTCATCTCCAGGATGAGGATGGCATTATTTCTCTCTCCAATGCGGAGGCGTTGGATGGGATGGCTGCCATTGGGTACAATCATGAGGTAAAGTTTAATTTTCAGAAAAATCGTTTTTCCCCTCAATGGAAGCTTCTTGTCCACTTCTTGATTCAATGCTTGAGTCCCAAAGCTGGGAGTTGGGATGCATTTCCCATCTCCCTTGCTACTGGTTTTGTTTGTACTGCCCAAGGTCGTAGTTTTAACTTCTCTCGTTATCTGCTAGATGGTTTGGTTAGCAATCTTAGTGTTACCGGTTCGAAGAAGAAGTTTCTCATGTATCCTAGGTTCTTACAACAGATACTTATGTGTTTCCCTAGAAATAGGAAAGAATATGTGCCTTCTAAACTCACTCCTAAAGTGTATGCGAATATGACGTTGGATATCTTGGTCCTCAAAGGCCCCTCACTGCTGCTATGCTGGGCCTTGCCCAAGGGGGTCCCAATGTGGTTCCTCCGGCTGATCAAGCTGAGGAGGAACCTCAGTTGGTTGATGATCCCATGGAGGACGAGGTTCTTGTTGCTGGGGTACCTCATGTGGAGGTTGAGGAACCTGCTACAGAGGTGGTGGCAGAAATGCCATTTCCCTCAAAGGCTACTTCTTCTTCTCGCCCACATGTGTCCCCATTTCTTGATTCTCCCCCTCCTAGTCCAGTTCACCCCTCAACTGAGGAGGCTTCTAACTCTCGTGATCATATGGCTGACCAATCATTTTCTTCTGGTCCCAATGAAGCATCCCCCAAACCAAGTCCTCTTGGTGGGGAAGCTGAGGAACATGTTACTCTCACTTTATTGCTTGCTTTAGTGCACAGGTACTATGAAAAGATACTATCTTTGGAGGATGAGCTCAACAAGCACCGCAAGCTGACTAGGGATTTTGTGCTCCCCTTGGCAAATAAAGTCAAGTCATTGGAAAAGTTGCTGAAGCGTCATAAGAAGAAGGTTGTTTTGTCTGATACTGATGAAGAAGAAGAGGAAGATGGTTTCACTGTCTTGGCCAAGGTCGCCTTTGTAGCAAAGCCTAGTAAGGATTTACATGTTCCTCCTAGTGCTTCCAACATTCCCCCTTCTGCTGCTGGCCCTGTGCCAAGGACTGATATACTTCTGGTCCTTCTACCTCAACTCCTGGTCCCTCTCATGACCACAAGGGTAAAGCCCTAATGACTGATGCACCCTCCCCTCCTAGGAAGCGCACCCGTAGACAAATGGATGAAGAAAGTATGAGAGAGGAGGCTGCTCAGAAACTCCAAGATGAACTTGACCAAGAGGTTGCGGCTGCGACTGAGGATGAAGCTTTAAAGAAACAAAGATATGAACAGGTAATAAGTGTGAAAACAATTATCCTTTTACCACTAAATTATAATAATAACCAAGCCAAAACGTGTATTTTATGTCGTAAATGTCGGAATTATGCGTGGTTTGTGTTTTTGTTGTGATTTAGGATCAAAATGTGAAAAGGGAAGAAAACACGGGCTTTCACAGGCTTTTATCGAAGAAAAAGACAAAAAGACGAAGTCAAAAGATCAAGAGTGCAAAAAGAACGGAAGTCCAAGGCCTATTCTGAAGATTTATCGAAGAAAAAGTCTAAAGACGGAAGTTTAATGAAGTCGAAGAACTCAAGTCTAATAAATGAAGAAATTATAAGACGAGTTCAAATAATCCCGAGACAAAGTCAAAAAAATCGAAGAATTTATAAAGACGAAAATACGAGAAAAGGAAGAAAGCATCAAGACATACTAATCCTCCTATAAATACCGTCCTAATATCACATTAGGAGGTGTTGACTATCTTGACAAAATAGCTCTTCCAATTTTAATTACTTGTCATTTACTTAATTGTCATTTAATTATCTTGTCTTGCACCTTAAATTCTTGCCTTTAATTTCAAGTAAGTTTAATTTTGTGTTGTTGAATCTTTAATTTTAATCAAGTTCTAAATTAATCTCTCATTCTTCCTTTCTTGTTTTGCTTAATCTTTGTGCTTATTATCTTATTGTCATGCTTATTTGATTAATTGTTATGCTTTTATGTTTTTGATTGTGTTAGTTTATTGATTTTATAGCTTATTGTGTGCTTTTCTTATTTTAATTAAGTGCTTATTAGTTAATTTTTATAAAAAGTTGTATTTAAATATTTTTATTATTTAGTGTTTTTAAAAGTTTTTAAATTTTGGTTTAATAGCTTTTTCTTAAAATCATATTGGTTAAAGTTTTAGTTAAGTGCTTAATTGTTTTTAGCTTAATTTTGGTTTCTAGCTTATTATTGTTGAAATAGTTCTTATCCGGGTTTTGGTTAAAACCCTCATATTCCGGATATAGCCAATAGCTCATCATTCCAAATTGCCTCCACTACTTGATTCCGGATAAGGCTTCGTTTAAAACATTCCGGATAAGCCATCGTTGAGAATTCCGGATAAATGGATCTACCTGGATTCCAGATAAGCTACACCAAGGATTCTGGATATCTTCTCATTTGTGGTTATTCCAGATAAGGAACTTCTGGTTATGCCGGATAAGACGCAGGACAAAACATTCCGGATTGCCCTCAGAAGCCAATTCCGGATAAAGCTGTCAATTTGATATTCCGGATAAAGGGTTGGATGTTTATTCCGGACAAGCTGTCATTTGCTTATTCAGGATAAGCAGCAGTTGGTAATTCCGGATAAAGAGCAAATCAAGTTATTCCGGATAGACCTTAAAAATTGGATTCCGGATAAGGAATAAGTAATTATTCCGGATAAGCAGCTTGTGGTGTATTCAGGATAGTGACAGTATTTTGGATCCCGGCTTAGGTTTTGTTTATCCTCTGTTTTATTTTCAAGCATTTATTTTTCCCGCATTTTTCTTTAGTGTTATTTTAATTGTCTTTCTTAATTTTAAATTTCAAGTTTGCATTTTTATTACATTGTCAAATTTACTTTTCATCGAGCTTTAATTCTAGTCATTTAACTAATTTACTTTTAAAGTTTTAATTTTGCACCATTTACTTTTTAATTAGTTTAAGCTTTAATTAATGTCATTTATTTAAAGTCTTGTAATTTAATTCTACTACAATGACCAAACATATTCTTTTTCACCAAAAGATGACTGAGTCGCACTCTTAACCTGTAATCAATTCGATTAGACTTAATAGAACAATTTCACATAATTTTTCAGTTATTTTTCTAATTAAAAAACCAGTTATTAACAGGTTAAGCACAACGCAATGTTTTGGGACAACAAGGACTGGATAGATGTGGTTACCATCCTTACCTCGGATGTTTCTCAATTCTCTGATATCTTGGGTTTGGATGTGAACCAAGGAAATGGGGTGAAGCGTGCTATGTATTTGGTTCAAAGGCAAAGGGAAGACTTGGCTGCTCAACCGAGACAACTTCGCCGCAATCGACCACTCTCTTATGTTGAACAGAAGAAGCTCATGCAACAATATGTGAAAAATCAATATGGATCTTACTTCACCTATGGCTGGACTTGGAACAGGTTCAAGAAGTTGCCTGATGATGAGATTAAGGATTTATACAACAATATGATCAAGCAGAAGGATGTTCTTAGGCCTACTAATGCCATCTTTTGCCCACCTCCTCCTGTTGGTCAAACCCCCACCCCTAATGCTGCTCCCACTCCTTTCTCTGGTGTTTAAGAAGAATGTATAACTAGTATCCCAACTTCTGCTGAGGGTAATTCTGTTGTTCCCTCTTGTCCTTCTCCAAAGGTTGATACCACCCTTCTCATGTTGAAGCTACTACCAATCCTGTTGTTGATCCTACTTCTACTGTTGATCCTACTCCTCCACCGTTTTTTGAACCAACCCCTACACCGTTTGTTGATGAAGTTGCTACTGATCCTAAGCTTGTTGACCTGACTGTTCAGGATGATGCTCACCCTTTTACTGTTGCTGCTACTACTGTCAAGGTTAAGGAGGAACCCTCTACTACTGTCCCCACCCCTTGCCGGTCTATTCGCAAGAAAAAGGCTCGCTGGGGTAAGGCTGTTCCATGGGAGAAGAGGGATCCTGCCCACCTAATTGATACCGCTTCTGATAGCGATGATGAACTCCCCCTTGGCCGTGGTAGGATTGTGCATTGGGAAATTCAGCCATCCCCCATTGTTGCTGGTACATATACACATATGATCAAGACTAGTGATGGATACCACAAATATTTCTCTGGGCTACAAAGCATATTATCTTGGGTAGAACGCCGTGATCTTATGCTTCTTTATGGATTGGTTGATGCTGCTATCCCTCAGTCTCCTAGTGATGTTGCTAACTGGCATGGTTTAGTCCTTTGGGGTGATTTGAAGATTATGTTAGATTGTCCCCCTGGTACTCCTAGTGCTGGGATATGGAAGGAGCAGCCCCACTGGGTCATTTCTAGGTGGAAGTTGTATGCTGGTTGTGGGGTACATGTCTTGGAGTTGGAATCTGGTGCTCGTGTGTTTATGCTTGTGGATTTGGAGTATCCACTTACCATTGCTAGCATGGAAGCTATGTTGGAGTGTCATCTGGTGGTGTCCAATGCTCCTTCTGGTAACGAGTCTGCTATGGCCACCACTTTGGTTGAAAATATTCAGGCTCGGCTTCTTGCAGACAAGGTTGCTGCTTCTGGTCAGTGATTGGTTTGTTTCTTCTATACTTTTGATTTCTTATACATTCTTTTCACCAATATGTATAGTGATTGGTGACTAACACTTTCATTGTTAAAAAAAATACTTTTATATAATATATGCTTATACTTCTAACATGTGATGGAAGGTTCAAAGCTTGTGAATAATTTAATATATGCTTATACTTTTCCATTAAGAAAATCTTTATATCTTGGACATTTCACACTTGGGCTGTTATTTGATGTACTACTGGTGTTGGTATTCTTCCACACGACAAATGGTGTTCAACTCACCATGTCTTGTAGACAAGAAAAAGTTGGTTCACCATGAGGGTACGGCTCTGGTGTTATTCTTAAATCCATTGATGGTTGCCAGTTTACCCAAAATTAGATGGTTTTCACTTGCCTTGGTCCTAGACTAAAAAGTGGCTAGTCCAAGGGGGTACGGCTCTTGGTAAAGACTTTCATCAAATCCGTTGATAGCTATAATAGTTTGCTCAAAGTTATAGGGTTTTCAGCTCACCGATGCTTTATTGCTAAGAGTTGGCTAGTCCGGAAGGGTACGGCTTCTGGTAAAGACGTCAATCAAATCCGTTGACGGCTGTGATGATTTGCCTAAAATCATTAGGGTACTCCCGCTCACCATTGATTTACGTTCTAAGAGTTGGGCTGGGTTCTGGTCTCCCAAGATGATGCTTATTCCACCACAAAGACTAGCTAGCCCAAGAGCAAGCAGCTACTTGGTAAAGGCTTCTCAAATCTGCTCATGTTGCTGTGAAGATTCAACACGTGTAGATATTTTCCAAGCTATCAAGAAGCTTCTAAGAGATCTTAGTTGCAGCATGCTTTGTGGTTTCACTACTAATGATTATTTTGCTGCTTTGGTTTTGCTGTTTCAATCCTCAAGCTGTTTTTGTAAGATCTACCAAGAAACTTGAACTCAACCTGTCAAATTCAAGTTTAGGGGAGGATTGTTAGGACCTATGTAATAGGTTATTTGTAATAGATCAACTAGGAGGTATGTAGTTCCTCCTGGTCCTAGTAATAGGAGCAATGCGTGCTCCTGGTTTAATAGAAAGTCAAACAGTATTATTCTTAGTAGTTTGTTAGGATATGCATGAGATATCTTAGGAAAGGATATGCATATCAGGAGTTACACATTTTGTAGTTAATGTAGTTTAGGGTTTCCTTGTAGTATAAAAGGAACCCATTGGCAGAAGGGTTAGACACACCTTTCACCAGTATTCATTTCATATCAATAGTAGAAATCTGTAGTAAGGATCAAGTTATTTAGTTATTCTGTTTCTTCTTTTTCTTAGTATTTGTAATCCGCACTAATACTTTGTATTTCATTAAGAGTCTCTCTGTGAATAGACTTGTGATTATAGAAGTCATTCACCATCCTTAACAGGCTGCAAGATCTACAACTAGTGGACCCGACATTCAACCCCTTCAATGCTTACCAAGACATCATCACTAGCACCTTGTTGTGATTGTTCCAGTGCTAGCATCAGTACTTAGTCGGCATTCAGCTACGTTCACATTCTACTCCATCTTTCCTAAGGACTTCTAATAATCTATTGGTTGTCTATGGGAAGATCCCTCCGGTTCTGGTTGGATCATAGGACTTAAACCTAACCACCTTTTTGACACCAATAACTTCGTGGATTAAAGATGTTGTGGGTATTTGATCGTAACCATAAACCACTTTAAATTCTAACAAAGTGTTTGAAAAACATTTAACACCTTGCTAGTTTTGTCGTTTCATAAAAGCTCCCCCTTCACATGTGCATCGATAATCGAAAGTGTTTTGCACATCTGGGTAAGAGTTAAAGTGCGTGTGTCTTTAGATCACATTTTAATCACATTTCTCCCCTATCTCTAATACATAAAATGTTTTGATATTAGAGATACCAAATTTGATTAAAATATATATTGTAAAAAATAGTCTTGAAAATCTTCGGGAGAAAGATGTGTCTATCTTAGCATGAAGTTGGAAAGCTCCTCCTCAAAAATTGATCCAATTGAATTGTCATTGTGAGGATGTGATCCACATTATAGTTTTTGAGGATAGAAGTTGTTGAACACATAATTTTTGAAAGATTTTGAATAATCACTGAAAAAACTCTTGAAAAAATTATGTTCAACGCTTTTTGAAAAATTCTATTTCTTTTTGGCGAAGAGGTTTTTCTAAAGCATAAACTTGAGTTCATAGACTTTGAATGTCTTGAAAAATCCACTCAAGTGTAAGAAGATTTATCTTCTTTTGCTGAGGGTAAGCGCACTAAATCGTACACTCCCCCGTGAATATCGATCCGGGTTGCAATCTGAAAGTGATTACAAGCCATTTTGTTGACCTCAAAACGCTGAATGTTTTGTGACAAGCTCAACCTAAGATAGATTGCTCTACCCGTTGTTGGAAAAATTGTCCAAAATAGACATATTCCTTTATTAAAAGAAGAAATGACATGTTTTGAAAAAAATATTTACAACCTTCATTCGAGCTTTATGTACATACCCGTGTCGTTATGGAGCGACATTTCTAGGTACGTCCATATTATCGATACAGAAAGACATGTCGAGAAGAATATTTTTGGATTTTTAAAGATTTTTAATTTTATGTTTTTGTTTTTATATGTTTTATATTTATGTATTTGGTTTTTCATTAATATTTACATGTAGATGTTTGATAGATGAATCAAGCAGGCAACTTTGCCAGAATCTCTAGGTCGGCTGGAGTCAAACATCTCATACCAATTTGCCTAACGAGTTACTCAAACCTATCTTTCGATAGAGCTTTCGTAAACAAGTCATCTAATTGGTAATCCGTTCCAACAAAGTATAACTCAACGATACCTCTTTCAACTTGTTCCTTTATGAAGTGATATCAGACATCAATGTGCTTCGTGCGGGAATGTTGTACTGGATTGCAGGAGATGGCTATGGCCGACTTTGAGTCACAGTACATAGGTACTTTATCAAAGTGGAAGCCATAATCCGTGAGTTGTGTTCTTATCCAAAGAACTTGAGCACAACACGCAGATAGAGACACATACTCCACTTCGGTTGATGACAGTGACGTGCAATCCTGCTTATTAGAAGACCATCCCACGAGCTTATCTTGACCTAGAAATTGTGCACCACCAGAAGTACTTTTTCGTGTATCAAGACACCCTGCATCATCAGAATCTGAATAGGCCGTTAGAAAGAAACCGGTTTCCCTCGGATACCAGAGTCCCAAATGAATGGTATTCTTGAGGTATCGAAAGATCCGTTTAACCTCCTTGAGGTGCTTTTCAGTGGTTCGTGCTTGATATCGTGTACAATAACATGTAGCATGTGATATATATGGCATGCTTGTTGTTAAATACATGAGGGAGTCGATCATGGAACAATATCTCGTTTGATCTATGGCATCTCCCTCCAAATCAGCATCTAGGGATGTGGTTGACAATGGTGTCCCAACGGGGTCACATGAGGTCATACCATGCTTTTTGATTATCTCTTGACAATACTTAGCTTGGTTAATAAAGATACCAGTTGGGGATTGGTGAACTTGAATTCCTAGAAAGAATTTTAGTTCGCCCATCATTGACATTTCAAATTTGTTGTGCAATACTTTTTCAACCATTTTTAAAGTTTTGGGTTTGTAGACCCGAAAATAATGTCATCAACATAAATCTACACAAGAAAAATGTCATCCCCATATTTATAAGTGAACCAAGTTAGATCAATGGAACCTTTTGAGAAACCTATAGATACCAGAAATTTCGAGAGCTCGTCGTACCACGCCCTTGGAGCTTGCTTGAGTCCATAAAGTGCTTTGTGGAGACGATACACCTTGTCAGGATAGTGTGGATTAATGAATCCTTCCGGCTGCCTGACATAGACTTCTTCCTTCAAATGACCGTTATGAAATGTTGTCTTCACGTCCATTTGATAAACAGCAAATCCCTTAAGTGCAGCATAAGCAAGGAAAATCTTGACCGCTTCCATACGAGCAACTGGTGCAAATGATTCTTCAAAATCAATTCCCTCTTTCTGGCCATACCCCTTAGCCACTAGCCTAGCTTTATATTTTGATGATCGTGTTTTCTTCATCCATCTTGTTTTTCTAGATCCATCGAAGATTTAATGGTGTTACATCGTATGGTCTGTCAACAAGTTCCCACACTTTAAGTCTTTCAAATTGTTGAAGTTCATCCGTCATCGATTCAATCCAAGCATGATCATACATGGCTTCTTTGATGTTTTTCGGTTCAGCTGTACTCACAACGAGTGCGAACATACAAACATCACCATCGGTTTCTAATTGTCGTCTTGTACAAACAGGCTGTGAAGTGTTTCCAATTACTTGAACCAAAGGATGATCTCAGGTCCAATGAGGTGTTGAAGGATGTCATTGATAAAACGTATGCATATTTGACGGATGAACATGGCGAGTAGAAGACTCTCTAGTTTCATGTACCGATGTACCGGATGGGTTGTGAAAATCATCATCGTCGGATAATGCATTGTCTGCTTGATTTGTGTTCTATGGAGCAATGACAGTAGTCGTGGATGTTGTAGGATCGATTGTTGAAGTGATATTCTGAGGAGGTAAATATGCAGCAACCCGTGTTGAAGTAGATGAAGTTTATCCTTTTGTTGATGATGATCGGTATCATCATTCTTATCATGAGTGACAACGGAAGACTTTGATACAACATGTTTGTCCCTCGTGAAATATTCATCAAACATTGGTCCATATAACATTTCCAACTCTTCAATTGTCATGTCCACTGTCATATCTGCTCTTGGAACATTTCCTTGAACCAGCTTTGAACTTGACGGTTCATTGATGTGGTCTTGAGTTCCGAGTTCCGTGCGGTTGTGCACATAATTCTTTTATCCTTGTGGATCGGGACTTAAATTGTTTTGTTCAAGTGCCATTTCTTGCAATTCATCGAATCTGACATGAATAGTCTCGACTATCATTTTTGTTCTCTTGTTGTACACTCTATACCCCTTAGACTGAGTTGCATATCCCACTAGAATGCATGCATCACCTTTCTCTTTCATCTTGTCCCAGAGTTTCACCATCTCGAATTATGTAACATGTACATCCAAACACATGAAGGTGTTTAAGTGAAGGTTTGCGATCACGAATTATGTGATATGGTTTCTTTTCGTGTCTTGGGATAATTAAGGAACGGTTTTGTGTGTAGCATGCGGTTGACACTGCTTCGGCCCAAAAGAATAGTGGTAGTTTTGAAGCGGATAATAATGTTCGAGCAACCTCAACAAAAGTACGGTTTCGTCTTTCAACAACGTCGTTTTGTTCACTTGTTCTAGCAATAGATGTTTCGTGTTCAATCCCTTCGGCTTCAAAATAATTATTCAGAGTTGAATTCAAGAATTTTGTGCCTCTGTTAGTACGTACCACTTTAAATTGAGCTTGAAGACCATGTTGTATCAGTTTAAGGAAGTTGATGAGAACTTTAGGTGTTTCATCCTTAGACCTCAAGAAGTGAATCCACGTGTACCTTGAGTAGTCATCGACAATTACCATAACATATTTCTTCCTATTAATGCTTTGAACACGCATGGGGCCACACAAATCTATATGAAGAAGATCTAACCGTCCTTTAGAGCTTGGTGTAGTCTTTGTCTTGAAACTATGCTGTTTAGCTTTACAAAGCTCACAAGAAGAACAAAGATGATCTTTGATGAATTTCAAGTTTGGAAGGCCTCTCACAATATCTTTCTTGGAAAGCAATTTGATGGTATCAAAGTTGAGATGAGATAATCGTTGATGCCATAACCAAGCTTGAGTCGTTGAAGCTTTAGCCATGTAACAGATTGGAGTTGAAGAAGTGGAGTCTTGAAGTAAAATAGTGTAGAGATCAGTACCCCGTGAACCGGTAAGTAAGTCATTCCCATCATAATCACGAACAAAACATGTCTTCTTTCTATAAGCAACCTCCAAATCCGCATTACAGAATTGACCAACCGAGAAAAGATTGTGATTGAGCCCTTCGATGTAGTATACCCTTGTAAAAGTGATATTCCCCTGAACCAAACTCCATATCCTAGGATCGGTGCAAATTGATCGTTTCTGAATTGGACAGTACCCAGGAACTTCTCCACGAAGTTAATTAGAAGCTTGAGATTCCCCATCATGTGCTTGCTACACCCGGAGTCCAGTATGACGAGAATTATTTCGATCACCAGTAGAAGAGTTAGAACACGATGGAGAATTTGCTAAATTGGATTCGTTGTTAGTTGTGATTTCCAATTCATTAGTTTCCCTAGTTTCAGCACTTAAAGGCACACCAACGCTTGTTGTCACATTTTATGTCCTAACCTTATACATCCATATATATCCTGGAGGACATTGATTAGAAAATCACCATTTCCAAGACTTGCTGGCAGACTCATATAATTCCCTAATTCTACTTCTAGGGTTCTTAGTGGTGGAGTCTAATGCATTACTTTTCTTAGGGGAGGTTGCACCAGAATGGTTCACTTTGCGTTTGGGTTTACTAGCACTAATAGGCATCGCAATTTGCTTCTTAGTTCTAGTATCTACGCCTTTGACATTATTCGAAACACACATAGCATGATTATCATTAGCATATTTTCCACATTTCACACAAACAAACTTAACATTTAAAGCATTCAAAGTCGAATCATTCAAATCGTCATTACACGCGATTACAGACATTTTATTCTTAGAAACATTCAAATTCCTAGGGTGGTCTTCTACTTTCTTCATTTTCCCTTGACTTTTGTTTTGCCAAACCTTTTCATTCGAGTGCTCTTAAGCTGAGGCCGGCTAACACTAGCAATGGGGACTACTCCTGTAGTAAAAGACACACGTCTATTAGTGTTTCTAGAAGTCTGAGGTGATTGACTTTCTTTGTTGTGTGTGGGTTTAGTGGCCAATCTATACATCCCTGGTTTAATCACATTTGTGTTCTTAATGCTTTGTGATCGAATATGTGTTTTGGGAGTAATCTGTGGTAACCTATCCTTCCCAACCGTCTTGGGGGCAAACCCAGGTTTTGCAAATGTAGAATTGGAGAAAACGGATGGTTTTCCCAAGACAGAGTTAGTCACTTTGTACGCTTTGAGTTGTCTTACAACAGGTTTCTTAACACTATGTTCCACAATTTTCCCACCCATCTTAGCGACGAGTTTCTTCAACTCTTCGATCGCTATGTTCATGTCTTGTAACTGAGCTTTCAAATCTTTAATTTCCAAACTCTTTTCATTCAATTCTGACATATTTGGGAAAATTTTTCTTGCAATTTATTATCATGTGGAAAAATTCTGATGTCTTTTTGCAAAGCAAGTTCACGAGAATGACAATGTTTTTGAAGGAAACCAGTTTTGTGTTGAAGTAACTCAAAAGCCTTTTTATCAACATTTTCTTTACGTTTCGAAAGCTCAGTTTCAAGCCGTTCACACTCTTTAATCTTATCAAGACATTTGCATGCAACATCAGAATATTCATGGATATCAGCACAAGATTAAAGAGTAACACACAAAATATCTTTGGAGAGACATTCTTCTAAGAGTAGATCATATTCGTTTGAAAACTCAGATTTTTCAGTTTGAAGGTCATCAATTTCTTTTTCAATGGACTCAACATATTTCAAATCATCAAACATTTCAGACCGAATTAATTTTTCAAACTCGAGAACATTTTCTTTTATTATCTTCGTATTTGGTATTAAAAGTACTTTCACAAGCACAGTTATATCGTGAGGAATCTCTTTTTTCCACTTATCATTTTCACGTTTTTGCCAATTTCTTTCAACAATTGATTGAACATTATCAATGTGATGTTTAAGAATACCAAGAGTTTTTCTACTTTTGCTTTTAGAAACATCAAGAGGAAAATAGTTAATATATTTAGAAACATTTGATTTCTTAGTGGCAAAACTTTTCTTCCATTGAATTCTTCGTTGTTTGCTTTCAAAAAACAATTCCTCACGAGACTTCTATTTTTGTGGAGTGAAAAGACCATAAAGACTGTTTTCATAAGCATAGTTATATGGTTTCACAAAATCTTTATTGACTGGTGATCTACTCTCCTCATCCCAAAGGGATGTCTCTTCACTATCGAGCCTAACTACTGGGCAATCATGATCGGTTCAGTCGGACTCATCAAGATATAAGTGGGGGTTCGCAGCTTGAGCTTGTTCGAGGTACTTTGGACTTTCAGAGCTAGCTTTACCCTTAAAAAGAATGACCGAGGTGCTATCATCCTTATGGTTTGAATAGAGTCATGCGTTTTATAAACAACTTTTTTCAAAAAATCGACTTGTTCTTCGAGTTCCGTTACTTTTTCAGTATCTTTGCCTTGTCTATTTTTGAAATCTTGTTTTAATTTTTCAACCTCTTGTTTCTTTTCCTCGAGAATAGTAGCGGAATCGGTGGTATTCATAAAAAGCCTCTGTTCAAGTTCGTTTACTTTTGTTGTGACAAGGTATGTTTTTTAACGTTTATCACTTAATAAAACATTAAATTGACGTTTTTGTTTAGTCAACAAAGCAAGAGCTTCGTTGTATTTATTTTCAAAATCGTCCTTTTTAACGTTAATTAAACGATTTTTGTACCCCTCAAGCTCTTTGTCTTTTTGAAGAAGCTGAGCCCTATAACTATCAATGGTCTCACTAGATTTTATAAGAGCGGCTTTGCTTTTTTCAAAGTTTTGAGTGAGCGATGCGTTTGCCTTCTTTAATTGCTTTTGACTCTTTCTAGTTTCATTGACATCTTTTTGTAAGCTAGCAATTAAATTAGCAAGCACGACACGCTCCTCATCATCATACTCATTTTCATGTTGATCATCCTCAAACTCATTATTGCACATGTCTGATGAATCAGGTGTGGTATTGCTATCAACCGTTTCCATCATACATGTGTCAGTAATTGTTGTTGGCAAATCACTATGCTCATGTGTATCACCAAACACATATATTCATCATCATGTTGTACCTTATCAATTGGCTCGGTATCAAAGATAGGGACATTGTCATCTTCAGTAACGTTAAGGACCTCATGAATCTTTGCCATGTATGAATAATGTGCCTCGAGTTCTTGGTCGGAGAGTTCATCGTCTGTGTCGTCAAGCATTTCTCCTTCCTCAGCTGATAACTTGATCCCAGCTTCCATCTTCTTGCATAGCAGCATCTTTTCCTTATGATAACCATAATCTTTAACCCTATTTGGTTGCCGGCATTCCCTACCCAAATGCCCAAAACCTCGGAAGTTAAAACACTGAATCCCACTTTGTTGCACAACTTGAGTACCAACAGTTTCCCTATTTCCAACAACAGTAGCAACCCTCTGATTATCATACTTAGCGGGTTGTCCATCATACTTTGGAGGACTCTCAGCACGCCTTCGTGTGTCATTTATTGGAGGACTTTGAGCATAGTTGTTCCTCGTGTTTGATGATGTTCGGAGGTTGTTGTTGGTGGGTTTGTAGATTTTCCTGTATTGCTTCATAATGAAAGCCATTTGTTGCTTGAATTCCTTATCCTTTTGAGCTTGTTCTTCATCAATGTCTTCTTCGGATGATTTCTCAAGTGTTGGTGATGGTGCTCTTGCAACTTATTTGCCTCTTGATCTTGTTGGAGCATGTGACTTACAGACAATGGATTATCGTGGTGATGATGATTGAGTAGAGTAGGTCTTTGTAGCACGAGAACGATAATCTGGGTAATGTTGAGTGGTAGACACCAAAGCAAGTAGATTTGCAACCTTTGCAACCCGTTCAGCTCGAAGTTTGTTTGCCTCATTCTGAAATTGTTTCAAAATGTCAAAGAGCGTGTGATATGAAACTTCGTCTAACTTTTGTTGTTGTTTCACCAAAGTGACAAACCGTGTCCACTCTTGTTGAAGTTGCTGTAGAAATTGGACATTGACTTGCATGGTGGAAACTTGCAAGTTGTTTCGGGTCATGTCATTCATCATTTTGTAGAATCGGGAGTAATATGAATCAATTGATTCCCCATCCTTTGAAGTAAACTTGCCAAAGTTCTAAAACATCTTTGTTTTCACATCTTGTTTGTTGAGTGATTCGCCTTGTTTCAATCTTTCAATAGCCGTCTACATTTCTTTAGCAGTAGGGCATGCATCAACCGTGGAATAAATGTCATCTCCAATGCCACTGAGAATTAAGTAAATTGCTTCCTTCTCTGCATCAAACCAAAGCACGGTTCTCTGGTGTGAGGTCGTTGCTCTTTTCATCACGTTCATATGCGGATTGTTAGTCAGTTGTGTCTGTGGCTGGTACTACAGGAACTTGTATCTTTGAAAATTTATAGGGTCCATCAAAAATGCATTGCCTTAAGGCATCACCGTTAGATTTTGTGTCAAGATAACATAGAAAACGTGATTTCCATTGATCATATCGACCAGACACAAGCATTGGTGGTCTCTCTTTGTTACCCGCCACCATGATGTTTTTGTTCGTCACACGATACTCTGCAATAGAATCCATCTCAATATTCTCTGAAATGATGAAGTGAATACGGATCTTAAGTAGATTTCATAGTGATTGTTGTTGAAGAGAAAAGTTGTTGAAATCCCTTAAAAAGTGTTCTCGAAAAACCAAAAAATTATGCAAGACCAAAAAACACACGAATTTTCGGAATAATTTGTATCTTCGGAATGTTCAAAAATCCTCCAATCTTCGCAATGTTCTCACCTTCCAATCTTCGCAATGTTATCAAATCCTCAAATCTTCGTAATGTTCCAATCTTTGCAATTTTCTCACCTTCCAATCTTCGTAATGTTCACAAATCTTCGCAATATCTGTCTCACAATCTTTGCAATGTTCAAAAAGATGATTCTTCGCAATGTTCACAAATCTTCGCAATGTTCAAAATACCAATCTTCGCAATACTCAAATGTCTATCTTCGCAATATCTCAACCTTCGCAATATTACTTCGCAATAAGAAACGTTTATGTATTGCGAAATCTGGGATTTCGCAATAATAAAACCCTTTTGCGAAATGTCAGATTTCGCAATAATAAAACCCTTTTTCGAGTTTTAATGCCAAAATCAAGCCAAAGAACCAAAATTTCTTGCGTTTTTCACCAAAACAACTATTACAAATCCCTACCACAACTATGTAGGAGATTTATAAGAAGATTTAGAGCTCGAAAACACAAAAAAATATGAATCCGAGATGATTTATTTATTAAATCATACGAATCAAATGAAATAACAACAACCAATCACAAATCTACCCCGTGGCGATTGATACCAAATGTTGTCCCATATTTTATGATGATTAAACAAGAAATAAAGAAGAAAGATAGATGAATTCTAGAGAGAGAAAGTAGAGAGAGAAAAAAGAGAGAGAATGGTTGGAAACTTGGGAGGATTAGATTAAAGAGAGAAAACAAAATGAACCAACACCCTTCCTAACATGCTAGGAAGGGTATTTATAGCCGTGCCTTACATGTAGGCTTTATGGGCTATATTGTTTGGGTCGGGCTTTCCTTTTAGGCTTTAGTTCCTTTAAGATGAACTTTTAACTTAAAGTTAAGCCCGTAATACACGAGTAACCTACTACATATTACAAGTTCTAAAATATGATACATAATAAACTTATGACCGAACATTCTTGTTTGACTCAATATTTTAAGGCTAACAGTTTATAATCAATCTGTTGGAAGTTATGTATGCGTATTTAGTGTTGATAATATGTTCACTAACATGATAGATAGATACTTGATTGTCTGAACTTGAGCAAACATGCTTTACACATGATACTACATTCAGTGCATATCATATAACTAGAAAGATTTCTTGGCCTATTATAACAAACATTGGGTACAGTATAGTTATGTATCAAACACTGTCGTCGAAATTAATTTTATATAGTCAATATATTTTTAGTGGGTTTGTGGGGCTGAGGTTCGACAAGTTTTTTGTTTTCTTTCACGTTTTTGAACACTCTATTTAGAATTTATATGTCTAGTGTATGCTTTGAATAAGGCTAATACTCTTCTCATAAATTTATCTATAGTAATGTCTCAAAAGCGATTAGGGGAAAAAATTTAGTCGTTGTTATGTATTAGGGAATAGTTAAGGATCTAATAAAGGTTTTTTATGCTTCTTTATTGTGTAGCTATTGATTGTGTGTGTGGATTTTCAAGTGATTATGCTGTGGAGAAAAGAAACCATTGATGTTAAACGGGAATATTGTAGTGCGTGCACTTAGCGATGTCCTAGGTACCAAACATGTACGGACTATAGACCATATCATGGACCATGCTATGGGTGAGTTTGAGTTAAGGTTGATGATGTGGAAATAGTATCATCTTTGGAACGATTTCTCATATGGGTCATTATGGTAATTCGATCGAAAAAGTTAATAGTAAAGGACTTTATGGGCCAGTTTCTTAATTAAGCATGTTGGTTTGCGAGACTTGATATACTTTCTTGATTTTTGGTCTAATTAACTTTGTTGGTCATGTCAAATTATGGTACTATGTATAAATTACAGTTGGGCTTCTAAGAACTGATAATAAGTTTGTTGCAAAGTAGTTGCGGCTTTATAGTTGGAAGTAACTTTTTTTTATTGTTAATGCCAACCTGTTTCATGCCGCACTAGGTGCTTGAGTTAGTTATTCATGTGGTAATATTTTAGGAGGACGGATGGTACACGAAGGTGGGTGTTTTCATATGCTTTGACTATGAAGGATGCAGTAATGCCTATATATACGTTCATGCAGCTACTACAGATTGTTATTTACATCGTGCTCGGGGTTAGTGTATTTTCTTTGTTGTCTTTTTACAACTTTTTTACATAACCTGTGGAATTTATATATGTTATTATTTTTGGATTCAATGCAATTACTAGCAGGTGAAGCGTCGGAAAAAAGAAAATCATGGACTATCGGATTGATGAAGCCTAGGTACTTATTATTACTCTTGGTAAATTAAGATTTTATATGTTAGTGTAGATAATCAATATTTTCATGATACAGTAGTTGACATATTCATTAGATTAGCGTCGACAATCCATAATGTAGACATCTATAGTGAAACTTGCATTATAAGACAGTTGTGTTTCGACTATTATGATTATGTAAAACAAAAGTATAATCATAACACAAAATACACATATTATTCCCCACACGACATGTTCTTTATTTTAATTACCACGACTAGCGTACACTGATCAACTTATATGTGTTTTCGGTTTGTCAAATCGATAGTCCTAAGAACCGTCAGCAAAGTTCAAACAAACCCCATGTTAAGTCTGTCTTAACTTTAACCATACAAACGCAAGTCTATCTATGGTGTCTGCCTGTATGCGTTATAGCAACTTAACGCCTTCCATAATCTGTGAATCCTTTATTCTTTTTTAAATTTGTGAATATATGCGGCTCTTTTCTCGTGGAGTTCTTTAAATTACTTACTTTTCCAAACAGTCAATCATTCTCGCTTCGTCAACCATCTCTTGGTTCAGTAGTTCTACCAGATGCCCCATTGGATCAATGGATTCTCCAACCTTTGAGACTTTTTCCATAAAACCGATGATGTTTTATATTTAGACATAATCACATAAAAGGTAAAAGTATATGCAATAACTTTATTCCAAGCACATACTTTATATAGACAACCTATTTCCCACCACGTTGTTTACTAAGGGTCCTACACGGAAATCATGATAAGCATACGTCATGCAAATAAGGAATCTGTATCAAAACTCGCACATACCTACGAAATAATACTGGTGGAATTGCATAACACATTTTCAATTCAACATATGCTTTCAGCCTACTCTATATCACAACTCACTAAACATGTCTTTGTAAGCTATGTGTTCCGTATAATGAGTATAGTCCATGTTGTGTTCCACGTAAAGTAGACATTGATCAAGTCCATTATGAACCAGATAGTAGTACAATACAAGCGAGTGTGTATAGTAGCTGTGTTATAACACAGATACAAGAAATTAGAAGAACAAACACCCACGAGTTTTACATGTTATACCACTTTTATTTAACACATTTTCGCTATAGAATAGACATATGATCACGGTTTCTTTATTATGCATTGTATCTACGCATTTAAATTAAAACACAACGTATGCTCCAGGATATCTTAGATCTATCTACCATATACTCCCACGACACACGCTAACCTGCCGCAAATGCGTCGTGATAATCCTGGGGGCTAGAAATGAAAACGTATTTTTTGTTGATGTTTGTACGAGCCTTTACGAACAGCGAGAGCAATCATTCAACGGTTTCCAAGTCGTCAGCATGTATATGTTCCAGTAGTTCCACGCCCACGTCTATTTCAAAATCCCTAATCGATTTTATAAATTCATGTGTATACTTTTCTCTTTTCATAGATGATTATACAAATGTTTCATAGAGTTTTTCGAGAATATCAATTGTGTTAGTTGCCACCTCCTTATTAAAAAGTGTATATAGTTAATCGATTGGTCGATTTGATTTGGCAGCTATTGTGAGTTCCTCAACAATGATTAAGGACCTATTTTTAGTTGCCATGTATACAAACACTAATGACAAATACCTAGGGAAGTTGTCTTCATAGGGTTTTATATAGAATATTGTTATGTTACACATGTCATGCATGGTGTAAACAAACAGATATTGAGAGACAACTCATTTTTGGTACACTTGCATGCGCTTTAGAACACACATGGTGCTACTGACTCGGTACACATGGTGAGCATAAGTTGAAGTGCAGACGTTGAGAAATAGGTGGTACATGATCTGTTAACTGATA
This sequence comes from Glebionis coronaria, assembly GCA_025667525.1. Taxonomy (NCBI): domain Eukaryota; kingdom Viridiplantae; phylum Streptophyta; class Magnoliopsida; order Asterales; family Asteraceae; genus Glebionis; species Glebionis coronaria. The sequence continues at coordinate 506,652 of JANFOE010000322.1, read as the reverse complement.
ATGTAGCATACGAATACTGTTCTTATTAGTCGTTGGGTCTAAAGAGTTAGATATAGAAGTCTATATAGGTGATTGCCTGTTAGCCCTATATTTTATATAGTCGAACAAGAATATAATAGGTCATCTTAGTCGTTAAAGGTCTTGTATTGTAATAGGTTAGTCGAGAAAACCGGGCTTGGGATATAAGCTAATATTGTATAAGTTAGAGGCGTAAGCCCAAGCAAAGCTAAGCCCGGCCCATGAACAAGCCCATTAAACGTGGCATATATATACCCTCTTCCATGTGTGGAAGAGGGTGTTGATTCATAATTCTTTCTCTCTCTAGTTATGTTTTAACCATCAAAATCTCTCTACTATCTCTCACTAACTTCTTCTCTTTCTCTCTCTAAATATCATTAATATTGTGTGTTATGGATTAGAATGGGATTAACATTTCGTATCAGAGCCTATAGTGGATAGATGATTGAAGATCCATGGTTTATGTTCTTATTGATTTTGTGAGGTATTTGATCCATAATCCTTGATCCAATTTTTTTTTTTTATGGTTTATTTTTTATACAAATCATCTACATAGTTGTGGTAGAGATTTGGTATTGTTATTTTGGCTAAAAACACCAAATTTTTGGGTATCTGGATCAATTTTTGGCAAAAAGTTACGGTTTTTACAAGTTTGCTCCGAGAAAAGTGGTTTCTCGATCAACAGTTGGATATTCGGAAAAGGGTTTTGATTATCCGAAAAAGTGGGTCTTTTTCCGAAATAATATTTTCGGAAAAGGGTTTCTTTTTTCCGAAGATTTGTTGTTTATCCGAAGATTTAATCCGAAATAGGGGTGTTTATCCGAAAAACAGCATTATTCCGAAATAGTGGTGTTTTATCCGAAGTTTTTTTCTTTCCGAAAAGTGATGTTTATCCGAAGATATATTCCAAAAAAGGGGTGTTTTTCCGAAGATATTATCCGAAAAGAGTTGGTTTTCCCGAAGATTTCACTTATTCCGAAGAATCCAGTTTTTCCGAAAATACCATTTATCCGAAAATCTTCCCTTTATCCGAAAATTATCATTTATCCGAAAAAATCAACTTTTTTTTCGAAAAACCCATTTTATCCTAAAACTCACTTATTCCGAAAAACCCATTTATTCCGAAAACCCAATTTTTCCGAAAAAACTCAAGTATTCCGGAAAACCTCATTTATCCGAAGACTGCTCATTATTCCGAAGATTGTCAATATTCCGAAGATCAACCTATTTTCCGAAGATTTCAATTATTCCGAAGAAGTTCAAATTTTCCGAAGATACTCAATTATCCGAAAATAGCAATTTTTTCCGAAAAAGTGAAATTTCGATTGTTTTTGGCCTTGGAAATTTTGGTTTCTAGAGAGACAATTCTTAAGGGATTTTAACATCTTTTCTCAACAACATCAACCACACCTTATCACAACACATCCACTAAGATCCTAATCCATTCACAATCATCGACAATGTCTAACAACAATATCAGCAATGCGACTGCAAATCAAATTCGTTTGGAACAAGGTGGCAATGGGAATCCACCTGTGCTCACTGTCGGTTGTTATGTTCAATGGAGATCTCTAATAAGTGTGAAAACACTTATCCTTTCACCACTTAATTATAATAATAACCAAGCCAAAACGTGTATTTTATGTCGTAAATGTCGGAATTATGCGTGGTTTGTGTTTTTTTGTGATTTAGGATCAAAATGTGAAAAGGGAAGAAAACACGGGCTTTCACGGGCTTTTATCGAAGAAAAAGGCAAAAGACGAAGTCAAAAGATCAAGAGTGCAAAAAGAACGGAAGTCCAAGGCCTATTCTGAAGATTTATCGAAGAAAAAGTCTAAAGACGAAAGTTTAATAAAGCCGAAGAACTCAAGTCTTATTAGTGAAGAAATAACAAGACGAGTTCGATTAATCCCGAGACAAAGTCGAAAAAGTCAAAGAATTTAGAAGACGAAAAGACGTGAAGAAGAAGAATGAATCAACACATGCTTAACCTTCCCTAATCACTATAAATACCCTCCTAATGACACATTAGGAGGTGTTGACTATCTTGACAAAATAGTTCTTCCATTTTAATTACTTGCACTTTTCTTAATGTCATTTACTTAATTGTCATTTAATTACCTTGTCTTGCACCTTAAATTTGTAAGCTTTTCATTCTTGTCTTTACTTTAATTGTTGAATCTTAATTTTAATAAAGTTTTTATATTAATCTCTCATTCTACCTTTCTTATTTTTGTTAATCTTTATGCTTATTATCTTATTGTCATGCTTATTTGATTAATTGTTATGTTTTTATGTGTTTGATTGTGTTAGCTTATTGATTTTATAGCTTATTGTGCTTTTCTTATTTTAATTAAGTGTTTATTAGTTAATTTTTATAAAAAGTTGTTTTTAAATATTTTTATTATTTAGTGTTTTTAAAAGTTTTTAAATTATGGCTTATTAGCTTTTTCTTAAATTTGATTTGGTAAAAGTTTTAGTTAAGTGCTTATTTGTTTTTAGCTTAATTTTAGTTCTTGGCTTATTTGCATCTTGTTCTTATCCGGATTTGTGTAAAACCCTAGTATTTCGTATAGCATCTTCAAGCAACATTCCGGATAGCCTTCCGAACTATTATTCCGGATAGTGGAAGTTGTGATAATTTCGGATAACGAGTTGAACTTCAATTCCGGATAAGCATACAACAGCATATTCCGGATAAGTCCTTCGAGACGTATTCCGGATAAGGTTTCAAGTATATTATTCCGGATAGTGAGGAGAATTTGGATTCCGGATAAGCTCAGCAATTGCATATTCCGGATAGTGGGTTGTTCAGAATTCTAGATAAGCACACAAGATAGCCGATTCCGGATAAAGGATTTTTGGATCATTCCGGATAGCTAACTTCACCAGATTCCGGATAAGGCTTCGAAGGGGACTCTGGATAAAGCTGTTAACAGAGATTCCGGATATAGGTTTGAAGTGGGTATTCCATATATCGTTCAGAATATTATTCCAGATAAGGGTCCCAACTCGGATTCCGGATAGTGGACAGATTGTATTCCGGATAAGGAATTCTGTGGTATTCCGGATAAGCTGTCTATCAGTTATTTCGGATAGTGAGGGTACAACAAGATTCTGGATAAGCAACAGTTGGTGATTCCGGATAAGAGTGACAGTTTTATCTCGGATAAGCAGCAGGTTTGTTATTCAGGATAAGAGTAAGATTAGATTCCGGATAGTGACAGTATTTTGGATCCGGCTCAGGTTTTGTTTATCATCTGTTTTATTTTCCAGCATTTATTTTCCCGCCATTTTTCTTAAGTGTTATTTTAGTTGTCTTTCTTTATTTTAAATTTCAAGTTTGCATTTTTATTACATTGTCAAATTTAATTTTCGTCGAGCTTTGATTTTTGTCATTTTATTAATTTACCTTTTAAAGTTTTAATTTTTGCACCATTTATGTTTTAATTAGTTTTAGTTTTATTTACCCGTCATTTACTTTAACGTCTTGCACATTTATTTTACAACAACAAAAAATATTGTTTCCACCAAAAGATGACTGAGTCGCACTTAAACTGGTAGTCAATTCGAAGAGATCGGACGATAACTTTTAACCCTAGTAAAATCCTACTTTCAAATGGCGCCGATGCCGGCTCTTTTCGTGAAGATTAACGGTTTTCTGTGAGAGACGCGTTGAATTTTGGGATCCGTTCACTCGTGAACGTTATTTTCTTGCTAAAAAAATTTCAAAAATCATAAAAATTAAAAATTGTTAAAAATCCATAAAAAATAAAAAAATTTCAAAAATCCAAAAAGATTTCTATTTTTATTTTCACGCGTACATATATATTCTCTATTTCTTTGTATCTTTTTCTTTTGCTTTTGCAGGTGTATGCGTACTATATCTTCAACTTATCCAGAGCCCGAGACTCGTGAAGATTTAGATATGGCAGGTGTGAACAACAATAATAACCCACCGCACCTCAACAATAACAACAATAATGTTCTTCCACCACCCGATCTTAGAACAATGGAGGAGCTGTGCCAACCCACGATGAATGGACGAGGAGGACTGATTGCGCCGATGCAAATCATGGCTCCTGAGTTTTCGTTGAAGCATCACATGATCCAACAAGTTCAAAACACTTGTCCATTTCACGGATTACCGGATGATGATGCCAACAAACACCTCGACAAGTTCATTACTGTAACTCAAAGCATGAAGTTTCCCGGTGTTACTATGGATTTTCTTCGCCTTCACCTATTTCCACACACCTTATCCCACCATGCCGAAAAATGGTTTGATCGTCTTCCGAAGAATTCAATTCATACTTAGGATGAGATGACTCAACGCTTTTTGTCGCGCTACTTTCCACCATCCATGGTCACGAGCCTTCGAAATCAAACTAGTGGATTTACTCAAGAACCCGATGAATCACTTTTTGATGCTTGGGAACGATATAATGTTTTGATCGATCGATGTCCAAACCACAACATGCTCCCCGTTACTTTGATTGATACGTTCTACAATGGTTTAACTTTTCGTGATCGTGATACGTTTAATGCAGCCGCCGGTGGCACATTTATGAAAAGAAGACCTGAGGAGTGTAGAGAGATTATAGAGAACATGACTACTCATCACAAAAATTGGGATTCATCTGCATCTTCAAGATCAAACCCGAGAGTCAATGTGTCTTCTACTTCTTCAAACCCTGATATCACCGAATTGACCCGCGCAATGGTCGAAATGAGCAAAAACATACAACTTTTGGCTACAAATCAACAACAACAAGTTAAAGTTGTTGCAACTTCTTGCGAGACCTGCGGCGGTCCTCATTCATACACTGATTGTCCTTCTACTCATGACAATCCGGAAAACGTGTACGCAACTTATGGTAACTATTCAACGGAAAGCCATCAAGCTCGACCTCAAGGTGATCGTAACTTGATAAGTTACCGTTCTAACAACTTCATTTCACCCGGTTTTTCTCCTCAAAACCACAACCCCAACAACTACAATAGAAGCAACCAAAACCCACCTCGAGCTTCTAATCCTTATCACCCACCCGCTCAACAAGCCCCACCTATTAATCAAGATGTTAAAACTTTAATGAGGACCCAAGGAGAGCAAATTAAGAATCTGCAAAGCCAAATCATCAACTTAAAAGGAGATATCACTAAGCAAGGTAATGATATTAGATCCGAGCTTTGACATGATATACAAACTTCTTTCAACACTCAAACAAATGATTTGAAGAATATGTTGGCTAGTTTCTTACCAAGTACTCAACCCTCTACTTCGGGCTCTCTTCCTTCAAATACCGTCACCAACCCGAGAGCGAATGTGAGTGCTATTACTACACGCAGTGGAGCTACCTTAGTAGGACCATCTATCCCTCCCCAGTTACTCCATTTACACCTCCTCCACCACCATTTATCCCTCCTACTCCCACGCCTAGTATTAGTTCTCCATTACCGTCTCCACCTCTTACTGAAGTACCCAAGAAACACCCTTCACCCACCGGACCTTCCACCTATAAACCCAACATCCCTTACCCTTCTCGGCTAGACAAAAGCAAATTGCTTACTAAAGAGGATGCTCAAATCACTTCTTTTCTGAAGATGATATCACAAATGACCTTCAACATTAGCCTCGTTGAAGCACTTGTCCAAATGCCGAAATTTGTGAAAGCATTCAAGGAATTGCTTAACAAGAAGGAAAAGATGGCTGAGTTTGTCAATACACGCTTAAATGAAAACTGTTCTGCAGTCATTCTTAAAGAACTTCCAGAAAAACTTGGAGATCCCGGTCGTTTTGTGTTACCATGTACTTTTAACCAAACCGAAGAATTTACTGCCTTAGCCGATCTCGGGGCAAGTATAAATTTGATGCCTTTAAGTGTTTGGAAAAAGTTATCATTACCCGACCTTAATCCAACAAAGATGACTCTTGAGCTAGCCAATCGCACTCTCGCTTACCCTGTTGGTATTGCCGAAGATGTGTTTGTTAAAGTTGGTACCTTCACTTTTCCGGTCGACTTTGTTGTTGTTGATTATGAAATGGACCCTCGTATTCTGTTAATACTTGGTCGGCCATTCTTGAGAACCGGAAAAGACTTAGTCGATGTTGCCGAAGGTGAGTTAATCTTAAGAGTCGTGAATGAGGCACAAATTTTTAAAATGGGGAAGATCACAACCAAATCAAATGGAAGAGAGTCAGCGAATATGATTAATGTGCTTGATGATTTTGTCGTCTACAACAATCCTCTTTTCGATTCTTGCTATGATAATCCACTCTTCCAAGATGATGTGGATGATTCTCTCTCCAATTTAGATCTTCCACCAATTCATGAGTCTCCACCAATTTATGATGACTACGATGTTTATTCGAGTTCTGATATGGATGATTCTGATGATTTTACTTCTGAGTATCCAGTCATGCCCACTTATGATGATTTTGATGAGGCTGATACTCCCTCGAGTGATTCTTCTCATGATGACCTTGCACCTACTTTTGATGAAGATCCTCCGCCAACAACACTTGGTCCTACTTTGGATGACTATTCATTTGAGGAAGATTTTGCTACTTTTCTCAACACTTACTTCCCAAATGAGAGTGATGCTCCTCCTTTGGACTTTGATGATTATGGTCTTTATCCTCCTTTGGATATGAAGAAAACCGCTTCAAAGGAGAAGAAGCCGGCCGACACCGATATCCGCAGCACTTATGCCTTGACACCTCTCTATCCACCTTCTGAGGATGAGATTGTGCGATTTATGAACGGATCTTCTTCAAGGTCTACTGAGCCTGAGTGTTATTTTCCCCTAAAGGAAAAGGTGTTCGATCCCGGTATTGCAATTTTTAAGCCATCTCAGTATCCATCTGATGAAATAAAAGGAAAGATTTTTGGAAATTATAGAGATAAGCTTGCACCTCATCACCTATGCTACCACCGTGCTCAACTGCTTAAGGGAACCTTGCCTACTCTTTCTTGGCTTGCCTTGTTCGCCTTAAGCTTATGCTACTTGATGGACGAAAACCATGTATTTGATCCCGGTGGATGTGTTTCAAGACTCTTCCTATGCTAATCAAGGTCGAGTCAGGCTCACGACTCGGTGAACAAAAACAAGAGATTCTCGAGAGGCAACCCGCAGTATCTATCCTTTTTCTTTGTTTTTATAATAAGTGTAGGGGGAGACCCTAGTATGTGTTTGTTGTTTTCTTTCTTATCATGTGCAGGGATTCGAGCTTTCAAAGACCCATTCTTGATGACTTTTGACGACCCGTGATTCCGTGTACCCGTCTTCCCGGTTCTGTCTGAAACTCTTTTGATTCACTATTTTATATTATTCAATATTAAAATAGGAATCACTTTAGTTGTCTCTTCCTTAGCAAGACTTAAACAACGTGCACAATGTCCTAAGTGTAGGGGAGTTTACTCCCACATGCTTAAACATTGAGGACAATGTTTATATTAAGTGTAGGGGGACTTCTATCGAAGTTAAGTGGGATTTTCCATGCATTTGTCCTCATTTTAACCGGAAAATTGATTTTTCGATATTTTTCAAAAATTTTGATCTATTTTGGCCTTGTAGTTTTTCCTTTGTTATAGTTATTTTATTTCGTTGCTAGAATAAATTTTAATAAAGTGGTTTTAATTTTTAAACATTGTGAATCTTTTGACTCAACCCGAGTTTACTTATCTAAGTTTACTCTAGCTAGTATCCTTAACGTGTTTAAGTCAAGTTTTGCTAGGCTTTTATATAGGGAACTTTAAAACGCGAAAGTCTTAACTCTTACGGGTTAAGAACAAGAACTTTTCGCAAGTTCCTATAATTGATCCTAGAAAGTTGTTTATCAATGGAACTTTAAAATGAGAATTCTAAACTTGAAAAAGTCTAAGAATTTGCAAGATCCTATAGATGACTTGAAAACCCAAAACATTGATTTAATTGGCTAAGCATCCGCGAGTCTCATTCCTTGAGATTTTAAATTATGGAGAACGAGAGATGATAGAGTCAATTATAAGTTTGGTATTCTTTCATGAATTTATGTGAGTTGATTATGAGCTTTTTCTCCCATCGCTTGCTAATAAATTTATTTGCAATAAATAAGGTTGTACGATTTGAAAAGTTACTTAGCTTCTAGCCCAAGATCGTTTAAAAGTTGATCGGTATTGATTAGAGTTCATAGCCAAGGCATAACTTATTGAAGTGGGATGCGAAGATTGGCGAGTCCGAAAAGGTCCTAACAAGACATGAGGGCTACATTTTGTTGCTAAAGATCCAAAGTGATGTGAAGAATCATTTATCAAAAATCAATATGAAGGATCGAGACACACGAAGAAAAGCAAATACTCCCCTAAAGATCATGGAGAAGTCTATCCAAAAAGGCCCTAACAAGGTATGAGGATAAATAGATCCAAGTCCTAAAAGGAGGCGGATCATTGTATATCAAAATCCCAAATAAAGATTGGAGAAAAATGAAGAAGTCGTGGTCCAAGTATGAAGAATCTCTCAAAAAGTTCAAGTGAAGAAATTCCTATTATGAAGAGAAGACCATTATTTCATGAACGTCTCTCAAGATTTGAAGTATGAAGTCACTGCCAAATATCGGTCCGAGAAAGGTCTCAAATCGTGAAGCGAGTTATGCCAAGATATGAACTTTATGAGGTCCCGAGAAGCAGTTTTAAAAGATTTTGTCCTTTAGCTAATTATTGATTAAATCGTCCTACTTTATTTTCGGCCTAATAAACTATCGAAATAAGTCAACAATACATCCTCGTGATCATTCATGACAACAATAAAATATAAGAGATACACCTAGGGATAAGGGAGTCTAAGTAAATAATTGGCCAACCACCACCAAGTGGCCTAGTGGTAATATCCTTTACTCTCAAAAAAGAGGTCAAGGGTTCAAACCTCACTAGGTGTGTACACTTGGGGGTGGCCACGGAGGTTCACCTGCTACGACTCCGGGCTATCCAAAAGGGTAGTCGCCCTAGGATTAGTCGGCTCGCAATATCGAGTCGGAAACCTAGGTATACCCAAATAAGTAAATAATTGGCCCACATGAGTTTGTGTTAGATTGCTAACTTATAATAACAATGATCTCGTTTTTAAGCTTGGTATGGGGAATGTGAAACTTGAGGGTGATAATCATTCATGAGATTCCAAAACCCCAAGGTAAGTTTTTGATCTTTTTACTAGTTTTCTTCTTTTAAATACTGTGTCTCTTTAATAAAGGCCATTGTGGATTGATTGTGATGGAAAATGTAAAATTTGCTTTGTAACTAATGCATTGCATGATGACATTGCAATGGTCAAGTGTAGGGGATTTAATAAGTGTGAAAACACTTATCCTTTTACCACTTAATTATAATAATAACCAAGCCAAAACGTGTATTTTATGTCGTAAATGTCGGAATTATGCGTGGTTTGTGTTTTTGTTGTGATTTAGGATCAAAATGTGAAAAGGGAAGAAAACACGGGCTTTTATCGAAGAAAAAGACAAAAGACGAAGTCAAAAGATCAAGAGTGCAAAAAGAACGGGAGTCTAAGGCCTATTCTGAAGATTTATCGAAGAAAAAGTCTAAAGACGGAAGTTTAATAAAGCCGAAGAACTCAAGTCTTATTAATGAAGAAATTACAAGACGAGTTCGATTTATCCCGAGACAAAGTCGAAAAAGTCGAAGAATTTAGAAGACGAAAAGACGTGAAGAAGAAGAATGAATCAACACATGCTTAACCTTCCCTAATCACTATAAATACCCTCCTAATGACACATTAGGAGGTGTTGACTATCTTGACAAAATAGTTCTTTCATTTTAATTACTTGCACTTTTCTTAATGTCATTTACTTCATTGTCATTTAATTACCTTGTCTTACACCTTAAATTTGTAAGCTTTTAATTCTTGTCTTTACTTTAGTTGTTGAATCTTAATTTTAATCAAGTTTTTATATTAATCTCTCATTCTACCTTTCTTATTTTTGTTAATCTTTATGCTTATTATCTTATTGTCATGCTTATTTGATTAATTGTTATGTTTTTATGTGTTTGATTGTGTTAGCTTATTGATTTTATAGCTTATTGTGCTTTTCTTATTTTAATTAAGTGCTTATTAGTTAATTTTTATAAAAAGTTGTTTTTAAATATTTTTATTATTTAGTGTTTTTAAATTTTGACTTATTAGCTTTTTCTTAAATTTGATTTGGTAAAAGTTTTAGTTAAGTGGTTATTTGTTTTTAGCTTAATTTTAGTTCTTGGCTTATCTGCATCTTGTTCTTATCCGGATTTGTGTAAAACCCTAGTATTCCGTATAGCATCTTCAAGCAAGATTCCGGATAGCCTTATAACTGTTATTCTGGATAGTGGAAGTTATGATAATTTTGGATAACGAGTTGAACTTCAATTCCGGATAAGCATACAACAGCATATTCCGGATAAGTCCTTCGAGACGTATCCCGGATAAGGTTTCAAGTATATTATTCCGGATAGTGAGGAGAATTTGGATTCCGGATAAGCTCATCAATTGCATATTCTGGATAGTGGGCTGTTCAGAATTCCGGATAAACACACAAGATAGCCGATTCTGGATAAAGGATTCTTGGATCATTCCGTATAGCTAACTTCACCAGATTCCGGATAAGGCTTCGAAGGGGGTTCCGGATAAAGCTGTTAATAGAGATTCCGGATAAAGGTTCGAAGTGGGTATTCCAGATATTGTTCAGAATATTATTCCGGATAAGGGTCCCAACTCGGATTCCGTATAGTGGACAGATTGTATTCCGGATAAGGAATTCTGTGGTATTCCGGATAAGCTGTCTATCAGTTATTCCGGATAGTGAGGGTAGAACAAGATTCCGGATAAGCAATAGTTGGTGATTCCGGATAAGAGTGACAGTTTTATTCCGGATAAGCAGCAGGTTTGTTATTCAGGATAAGAGTAAGACTGGATTCCGGATAGTGACAGTATTTTGGATCCCGGCTCAGGTTTTGTTTATCCTCTGTTTTATTTTCAAGCATTTATTTTCCCGCCATTTTTCTTAAGTGTTATTTTAATTGTCTTTCTTTATTTTAAATTTCAAGTTTGCATTTTTATTACATTGTCAAATTTACTTTTCGTCGAGCTTTAATTTTTGTCATTTTATTAATTTACCTTTTAAAGTTTTAATTTTTGCACCATTTACGTTTTAATTAGTTTTAGTTTTATTTACCCGTCATTTACTTTAACGTCTTGCACATTTATTTTACAACAACCAAAAATATTGTTTCCACCAAAAGACGACTGAGTCGCACTTAAACTGGTAGTCAATTCGAAGAGATCGGACGATAACTTTTAACCCTAGTAAAATCCTACTTTCAATCTCGCTTTCTCATATTTCTCGATGGGAAAGAGAACCGAACTGCTCTTCGTCACTACCTTGAGAATCCACCTCCAGTTTTTGAATTCAGACCCATTACCACACAAGTAGAGGATGGTACTTCATCAACTACACGAGCCATGGAGAATTTCGAAACTTGTCCTGCTGAGAAAAAGAAACTCCTCCAAGCTGAAGCTGATGTTGTGAACTACATACTCACTGGGATTGATAACAATATCTATTCCATGGTTGATGCATGTCCTAATGCTATGGAAATGTGGAATGCAATTCATCGATTGAAGCAAGGTGAGTCAATCAACGTTCAAGATCTCGAGACTAATTTACTTCGGGAGTTTGGAAAATTCACATCCGAAGATGGTGAATCCATTGACTCATATTACTCGAGATTCTACAAAATGATGAATGAGCTTGTTAGAAATCAGTGCACCATCTCCAATCATCATGTCAATGTTCAGTTTCTACTTCAACTCAAACCGGAATGGAAAAGGTTTGTGACTTTGGTTAAACAAAGGGAAGATATCAAGACCATCTCCTATCACAAACTTTATGATATCCTGAAACAACATCAGAATGAAGTGAATGAACTAAGGACTGAAAAGGCAGAACGGTCTGCTAACTCTATTGCTTTTGTGGCTGCTACTTCAACAAAACCCGTACACCGTCAACAACCACCTACTCATTCCTCAAAGTCATCAAGTTCATCCACCAAACCTCCAGCTACTACTAAAAAGGCAAAAGCACTTGTCCCCACTCCACCACCATAGTATGACACCGAGTCAGATGGAGACAGTGATGATGAACAAACTTTAAGGGACAAGAAGATTGAAGAACTCATGTCTTACTCACCACAACTTATAATAAGATCTACAAACCTACCAACAACAACCTCATATCATCATCCAATGCTCGATATAAGGAAGTTGATCATGCACCTAGGTAAGATCGTGAGGCTAGGTATGATAATCAGAGGATACCGAATCAAGTTGGGGCTAGAGATACTGTAGGCACTCCGGTTGTGCAGAAGACTGGGATTCAATGCTTCAATTTCAAGAGATTTGGGCACATGGATATGGAATGCAAAAAGCCAAAATGGGTTAAGGATTCGGGATATCACAAGGTAAATATGTTGTTGTGTAAGAAAGAAGAAGCAGGAATTCCACTCACAGCAGATGAAGTTGACTGGCGTGATGACACTGATGATGAAGCCGATGATCAAGAGTTAGAGGCACATTATGTGTACATGGCAAAGATTCAAGAAGTGCTTCAAGAGACTGCTGGTACTTCTAGACCTATCTTTGATACTGAGCCAATTGAAAAGGTACCAACATATGATAACTATAATGTGTTTGCTAATGAACGACGGCATCCTGAGCAACCCGAAAGCATCAATGACACATATGTGATGGACACGGAGGATAGCAATATCTCTACGGATTCATAGCATATGTGTAATGATGACGGTAATGCTGCTCAGGATACTGGCTCGGATGAGGACCGTGATTTGCTTGCGTCTATAATTTATTCTTTAAAACATGAAATTGAGGAAAACAAAGAGGCTAATAAACGTTTGAAGCAAGCAAACACCTCCTTAACCGAGGAGATAGACAGGCTTAAAGAGTGTGATTATGTAAAAGAAGCTGATCGACGAGTTGAAATAGCTAATGGTTTGGTATATGAACGTAAGGTGCTCAACGAACAATATTGTTCTGAAGTAACACACGAAATTCATATGTCAAAACAAAAGATAGCTGAACTTGAAGAACAACTGCTACTACATAAACTCCAGATTACTGAATTAGAGTCGGTTAACAAAGAACAAACTGAGCTTTATAAAACTTGTGAAGAAAAGGATATTGAAAAAATTCTTGCTTTGGAAAAGAGAGTCGACATGTTAAACAACATTGTTTACAAAACGTGTCAGTCTATTCAAACTATGAATATGCTCAATAGAAACATGAAAACGAGTTTTGTTAAGCCTGACTATCTCAAGAACGTTCAAACAATCAAGCCTGGTATTTATGATATCGGTTGCTATAATGATAATCTTGCCCTTATGCTTTCCCCTGACTCCGAAGAAATCCTTCGCCGTGACGCTGAACGTCAATCCAACCTACATGATTTTATCACACCCTATGATTATACCGCATGGAATGAGAAACATGTCATTAACTTTGTCCCTCAAAGAGAGCTTTCAATTGAACAAGAGTATTTTCCAAATATTCCACCAACGTATAATCACACGGAAACGAAAAGTTCTTCAAAAAGGGGTCTTAAAAAGTAGTCAATTTTGTTAGAAATGCGAATTTTGGATGAAAACGTAAATGGGATGAAAAATGTAAAAGTGTTCAGCAATTTGAGTTTATAAAACAAGGGGTTCTAAATTTATACAAAGGTATTGTCGATTATGAAAAAGTTTCAAGAGATACTGTTTGGAATATTAAACCTAACCCACAAGTAGAAGTAGTCATTCAACAATGTATTGTCCCAACCATCGATGATCTTTCAAACACTGTGGAAATGTTTTACAATGCTCTCACTGAGGAAATGACAACTGATTTAAGATATGTCAAATCTCTTGAAGATGAAGTTAATTTTCTTCAAACTAAATTAAAGACACAAGAAACCCATCTTTCTAACGAAATTGATCGACTTTCGCGAGAATATTATCGTATAGACCATCTGAACGTTATAGTTGTTGATAAATGTCAAAATCTTGAGGTTGAGCTTTCAAAAAAGATTGAGTCATTCAAAGAACTTGAGAAAAGATTTTTTAATCTTGAGAAAAGTTTTCACACCCTTGAACTTCCTTCACCAAAGAGATGATCAATCTCATAATCATCAAAAATGTCACGAAATGGCATCATCTTCGTTTCGTACTTTAAATGAAAAAGATTTTGCAATAAATGATTTGAAAGCTCAACTACAAGAAAGAGACATAGCAATCAGTGAGTTACAAAAGCTCATTGCGAAACCGAAAGGATAGTATGATTTGGGTAAACCATCCGCTGTTCGTCAACCGAATGCAGTTAAATGCCCTAAATCATCTATTTTGGGCAAACCCCCATAGACTTTGCCTAAGTTAGGAACTGATAAGAGAACAAATGTGATAGCACCAGGAATGTATAAGATGAACACTAGGTCCACTCAAACTGGAACATCGCGGTTACCTCGGAATACTAGGAAAACTAATCAACGTGTGTCTTCTTCTACAGGAGTAACTCCCACTACTAGCGTTAGCGGACCACGGCTTAAGAGCACTAGAAATTGAAGATAGAGTCATGCCTAACAATAGTCAAGGGAAGAAGAAGGAAGTAGAAGCTCACCGTAGGAATTTTAAGTTTTCTAAGAATAAAATGTCTGTAATTGCATGTAATGACAGTTTGAATGTTAAGACTTCGAATATTGAATTTGTTTGTGTTAAATGTGGAAAATGTGTTCATACTTTCAATCATGATGCTTGTGCTTTTAATCATAATGGCGTGAATGCTAGAACTAGGAAGCCTATTCTTGTGCCCACTAGTACTTGAAAACCCACAAGAACTTTGAACCAATCCACTGCTCAACCACTTAAGAAACTAAGTGCGTTAGAATCCACTACTCTGCGTAAACAAAACATGTTAAAGAAGCTTTATGAGAACATGAGTAGGACATGTAAACAGGGGTACTCAAGATTTACACCACCTGGATACAAATGGGTACCTAAGACAACCACTATTCTAATTGGGTCTATGAATGTTAGCTTGCCTTTAGAATCTAGGCCTACTAATATTTTGGAACCCACTTTTTTCAAGGGCTCCCATTTGTCAAACTCTACATTGTCTTCTAATGCTTATGCAGCTCGTCGAGATCATTCTCTTCATAATGGACTCTGGGTGCACAAAGCACATGATGGGTAATCTCAAGCTTCTAATTAACTTTGTGGAGAAGTTTCTGGGTATGGTACAGTTTGGAAATGATCAGTTTGCACCGATACTCAGATATGGAGATTTGGTTCAAGGGAATATTACTATAAAAAGGGTTTATTACGTCGAGGGACTGAATCACAATTTATTCTCGGTTGGTCAATTTTGTGATGCGGATTTGGAAGTGGCTTTTCGGAAATCTACTTGCTATGTTAGAGACTACGATGGGAATGACCTTCTTACAGGTTCTCGTGGTTCTGATCTCTACACAGTAACTCTTCAAGACACATCTTCAACAAATCCAATTTGCTTAATGGCTAAAGCTTCATCCTCTCACGCATGGTTATGGCATCAACGATTATCACATCTCAACTCTGACACCATCAACTTGCTTTCGAAGAATGATATTGTGACCGGTCTTCCTAAGTTAAAATTCGTCAAAGACCATCTTTGTTCTTGTGACTTGGGGAAAGAAAAACGGAAGTCTTTCAAAACAAAGACTACCCCAAGCTCAAATGGACGATTAGAACTTCTACACATGGATTTATGTGGTCCCATGCGTGTAGAGAGTATTAACGGGAAAAAATATATTCTCGTGATTGTTGATGATTACTCTAGATACACATGGACTTTCTTCTTAAGGTCCAAAGATGAAACACCAAAGGTTCTCAAAAAATTTCTCAAGATTATACAACGGAATCTTCAAGCTCAAGTCTTAACCGTAAGAACGGATAGGGGTACTGAATTTTTGAACAAGAACTTGCAATCTTACTTTCAAGAAGAAGGCATCAAACAGCATACGTCTATTGCTCGAACTCTTGAACAAAACGGCGTTGTCGAAAGAGGAATCGTACTTTGGTTAAGGCTGCTCGAACAATGCTTTCTGCTTCAAAATTACCGCTATTCTTCTGGGCTGAAGCAATTGCAACTGCCTGTTATACTCAGAATCGTTCTCTCGTCATCCCTAGACATGAAAAGACACCTTACCACATCATCAATAGCAGGAAACCTACGGTTAAATTCTTTTACGTATTTGGATCTTTATGCTAGATTCTTAAAGACGGTGAGAATCTCGACAAGATGAAAGAAAAAGGTGATGCATGTATTTTTGTGGGGTATGCTACATTGTCGAAAGGATATCGAGTTTACATCAAGAGAACACAGATTATTGTAGAAACAATTCATGTGAACTTTGACGAATTGCCACAAATGGTACTTGAACACAACAGCTCAAGTCCCGCACCTCATTGTCCAGCAATGGCACCTACACAAAACAGTGTACGTCTCGTGCAAGAATGTCAAGAAAGTACTTCTACAACAGACTCGACGGATACAAAACAAATGAATGAGTTGGTTGATTTATATGATCCAATGTTTGAAGAATATTACTATGGAAACAATCAAGTTGCGTCAAAGCCTTCCGCTGGCAATACTGGTGATGCACCCGAACAAAGTCAACAAGACACAACTGCATCTACTTCAGCAACCGTTGCTCAAGAGACAATTCCAGTGGATACTCAACAAACTCAAGAAACTGTCATACAACCAACATCACCAACCGTCAATACTGAAGGAGGAAACAACAATCAAGCAGTCGATGCACAACCTGACGAAGAAGAATTTATCAATCCATTCGGTACACCGGTACACGAAGTCGGAGAGTCTTCTACTCAACATGTTGATCCGTCGAACATGCATACTGTTGATGCAAAAGTTGGTTGATCCTTGCTAGACCCGAATTAGGCTTAATTCGGGTTGGCTGGGCTCCGGCTCCTGCACCAAGTGAATTGTTTGGTTGGGATCCTGCACACTAAACAGCACGCGTTAGGCTTACCGTGGGAATGTTTCCCACGATTAGACTCCGGCGTGAGAGTAAGTAATCGGTTTAAGGTTTATGTGAGTTTAGAATATAAGTCGTAATACCTTTGTGGAACCCTTGGGGGTTCCTTTTATAGGCAGTGAAACCCTAGTGGGCTTTCACTGATCCTTCGGCCCCAAGGAAGAGATAAGCACCAGAATTAGAATGATTGTTATCTTCTAATTCTGGTAATGAATATCTCTTCGTATTGGGATTAAGATATACCTAGACAGAATATTATTTTGTCTGATCTTATGTCGGCCGCCTTGGGCCGTGGGCCGCACACACGTGCGGGCACTGTTCACTCAAGCCCATAAGCCTGAATGACATTTATCCACCCATCTGTGATGGGCCGGATACGAGTAGTACCCGTGAGCCGGGCTCATGACCCGGTTGGGGACTATACGTCATCATGTCCCCCCAGTATAGTTGTTACAGCCGTAGGCGTAACCTCTAGACTATCAAGCTGCTCTCCGGTCATATCAAGAAAGGCCTAGGAAATGACACTGGAAAATTTGTTCCGGCCGCACGTGGCAACCGGTCGTAGGAATATACTTTAATGAATACTACCTCAGCCGCACGTAATGGCCGAGACAAATTAAATGCAACATTTAATACGGTCTTACGTAAGAGCCGCATAACCCGACAAGAATCCAGTCGCATTAATGATATTCAACAATCCAGTCGCATGTCTGCAAAAAGTGCATGATTACTGACCACCCTTGAGCCACGCGAAACTGTTTAAGAAGTGACCCGTGGGTCCCCTACTGACGTTACAGAAATGTCAGAAACCCTATCCATTGGATAGGGAATGTGACTGACACGTGTCAAAGATCCACGGCACCTCGGAAACCGAGGCCACCCTATATAAGAGTGAGTATGCGTGTATGTTACACACACAACTCACTCATTCTTCCGCCATTGTTAACTTCAAGCTTTTCTCTTCAAAACTTTTGCCTTCTTTTCCACGGATATCCGTCACCGCAGGTTAGATTACCACGCCTTTAAAAACCTTTTCATAAATTATGGTCAAGGATAACCCCCTCATCACGGACGTCCTGAATGTGATGTCGGGGGAGAAATACCTCGACTTCCTGTCGAAGTATTATGTGCCCGAAAGCGTACACCCCACCTTTCCGGGTGATGGTGAAGCTATTACGGACGCACCGACGGGGAAAATAGGCATATACACACGCCTGTTTGACTCAGCCAACTACCGTATTCCGATGTCTAAGTTCTTAGTAGACCTTCTTTTGTACTATGACTTTCATATCACCCAGCTCCACTGTATAGGGGCGTGTAAAATCAACCAGTTTGAGATTACATGCCATACCTGCAGGGTAACCCCCACCGTGAACCTTTTTAGGGCTTTCTACTTTCCCCAATTAGTGAACGGGTGGTTGTCATTCAAGAAACGACCCGGCAATGCCCCGATGACATATAGGAAACCCCTTGACTCCCTGAAGAATTGGTACGACCATTACTTCTTTGTAGATGAGAAAGTATTCCCCACCCCCTTCGTACTTAAAACTAAGGCCCCAAAAGACTATCCGCCCAAATCCAAAGATTATAGTAGCCGGGACCTGAAAATACTAGATACCCATCGCACGGAATTTCATAGAGGGTTGCCGGAGAACTTTCTGTGCTTAGTGGGGATAAGCCGCTGTTACTTTGGGAGGGACGACTTATATCCGTGCTTCTTAACGGAACAGGGCGAGGGTAGGTCACATATATTTTGTAAATTTGATCTATCACATATGTGTAAAATGTTACTAACCCATATACTTCAATCATTTGCAGAGATGAATCTTCACGGACTACTTCGTCAAGGCGACCCCATAAAGGTGGCGGAGGGATTCCGGCCGTTAAAGCCGAATGAGCTCCCCTTGCTAGAAGCTTTAGCTGACCGTACGATTCCGCTGGAAGAGACAACCGAACCCAGGTCGGACGAAGAAGAGCCTGTTATTGAGAAGTCCCCATTGGACTTTCATAACGAAGATGGCGACGACCCCTTGCTGGAGGGAGGCACCATCAACCAGGAGGAGGAGCGCGATCCTAATGAAGACACTTCGCAAGCTTCCGGATCCACCACACTTACTTCAAAAAAGAGAAAAACAACCAGGCGTGTGGCGAAGAAGACTGGGGAAGATGCCGGAGTTGCAAATGCTCCTCCCAAGAAGTTGCGGAAAGACCATCCTCAGTATCAAGAAGGAGGCAGCACCATGACTGGTCAAGCCGACCCCACCCCGACCATGGAAGGGCCAGTTCTGCGAGTCGCCCCTGTGAGCGCCGTAGCTCCTACCGACCCAGACCCTGCTATTGGCACCTCGTAAGTACCCCTCATGATTATGATTTGTATCTTCGTATATGTAGACTAAAATTTTTTAACACGACAGGGTGAATCCGGCAGTCGCAGCTCAAGGAGAAGAAGTGGGGAGAAATCCATCCCCCGCGGCTACTAACAATCCCCCTTCACCCATCACCACACGTGCCAAGGAACCGTGCCCCGAGGGGCCAGAAGAGAGCTTGCGTTTAGCATGGAACCTATCAAGCTTGACACGGCTGGAGGCCGAATCAGAGTGTTCGGAATTCATCGAACACATCACCCCGCCTGCCCTCGCACAGGATTTAGATGAACTAGACCATGAGGCCCTGATTGAACAGTTTGATGTGTCATCCGCACATCAGGTGACGGTAGGTGCCGCGCTGAGACGCCGACTGATCAAGGCCCTCACCAATGTGAGCCGTGCCGACAAAAGGATAGCCCGCCGTGAGGCATTGGTCATAAAGAACGAGAAGACCATCACATCCTTGCAAGCGGCGTTATTGACTGCCGAGGCAACGGTGAAGGAGCAGGCGCTTCATGCCGATACAAGAGAGAAGCGTATCGCTGAATTGGAGGCCCTCATAGCCGCATCAAACGAGAAGGTAAACTTTCAAACATGTTGTTCATATATTCCTACTCCTTGTATGCATGTAGCCCAAAAATATATATTCGTGTAGTAACTCCAAATTTCATACGCAGGTGTCTGCGGCCGAGGCTGCTACTAAGGCGGTGACCGCTCAATCGTTCAGCATTGCCCAAGAGCGTGACTCACTTAAGGAGGAATTGACGCAGGCTCAAACCAGTCTTGAAAATCAAGTTGCCTTAGCTGATGAAGAGTTGAGCAAGGTGGTTGTCAGCTGTGCGGAAAGAGTATGCCCCCCCTACTGACCGCGACAGCCGGTCGTAGGTGGATTATCGGGCAAGGACTGCGGCTTGCCGTAAGTGGGGCCCTTAACGCTCCACATCTATTGCAGGCATTTGCTGGGGTTGTATCTGACGGGATCGACCGTGGTAGGCATGAAGGCCTGGTCCAAGCTGCGGAGATGATCGCAAAAAATGAGGATATCACACAGCATCCGTATCACAACCCCTCCGCAGCGGGTAAGATGACAGCGTCCATGGATGCCTTGGCGGACCTTCAACACCCCCTCCTCGACGAGCTTGAAGCCATGAAAGATGCCCCCAATGAAGCAATAATGTCCCGGCTGAGTGCTGATCCAGTTCCCTTGACGCTGGCTACCTATGATTTCGTATCCAAAGCCATGTCAGGTGAGAAGCCGCTTGGTGAGGCCTTAGACGCTCTTGCAGTCAAAGTTCAGGACGGGAAAGATGCTCGCGGGGAGGCCCTTCGTGCTTTAATTGGGGAAGGGAAGAAGGATCTAGAAGAATTCCTTCCCCCCTTGTAACTGATATGTTGTAAACATTTGTGATTATATTCGTCCGTGTATGTACACGGCTAAGACATATATGTAATAACTTGTCCTTTTATTTTATAAGTCCGTGACAACCACGGCCATTTTGTTTATTATTAATTTTGAAAACTTGTGTATTTCATTGTATTCTAATGCCGCGTGACGTATCACGTCTTACACATAAAGAAAAAATACATACAAGTCTATAATTTACTAGACATGCGACGTGCGTCTTTACTATGCAGAGTACCGTGTGGATACGGTACACAAAAAACTTACCCCAACGTCTTGTGAGTAAGGTGTCTAGTAAGGATACATGATCCGTGCGGCTGGGGTTGCATCCCTCTTACGCGGCAAGTTGAATTAGTAGGTTCACTTAATCCTCTTACCCCACCTGGGGGCGTATAGTACATGTACGGTATTTTGAGAGAATGCATACGAATGAAACATGGCATATTATAATACAAGTAAAATTCATACGGCTAACAAAGAATCTAACAAAGAAAGGAAAATGATTTGCACGAAACAGGCCGTGGAGCTAGCTAGGCACCACGGCATTTTATTAGAACGTTTACGCTTTTGTTTGAATAATGACGACAAGTCCTAAAAAATCAAGAAAGGAAACTTAAACAAACATAAGAAAAACAAACAAAACAAATAACCCGCCTGGTTCTTTATTAAGACCGCCTATAGCGAAGTACCCATGCGGAAGCCGTAGCTTTCAAAGATAGCACCTTTTGAGATTGGAGATGTTCCATGTGCGCTCTAGGTCGCGGCCATCCATATCACGTAACTTGTACGCGCCTCGTCCCAAGGTTTCAGTGACTTCATACGGTCCTTCCCATTTAGGGCCCAGTTTTCCTGTATTCTCCACTCGACTCGCTTCGTTAGCACGATAGACGTAGTCTCCCGGTCGAAAAGAAACACCCTTGACCTTGGCGTCATAATAAGCCTTCATCTTAGCCTTGGACTTAGCCTCATTGATGGCTGCTATTTCCCTTTTCTCTTCCAACAGATCTAGGTTGATTCGTAGTTGTTCATCGTTTGTGACAACGTTAACCTCCGCCGTACGGATGGTAGGCATCCCTATTTCTGCTGGTAAAACGGCTTCAGTGCCGTAAGCCAATGCAAATGGAGTATCTCCGTTGGCTGTTTTGATCATGGTTCTATGTACCCATAGCACGTGTGACAACTCGTCGACCCATTTGCCCTGTCGTTCATCCAGCCGTGCCTTGATTCCATTCCCCAAGCTCCTATTTGCTCGTTCGACAAGGTCGTTCGTTTGTGGATGCTTAACGGACGCGAAGCGCCGTTTGATGTTCAATGATGCACACCAATCTTTGAATGGGTTGTCCGTAAACTGCTTGCCGTTGTCCGAGATAATTTCTCCTGGTAGACCGAAACGGCACACGATGTGTTCCCACACAAACTTTTTGACCTGCTTACCTGTGATAGACTTGACTGCCTTGGCTTCTATCCATCGTGTGAAGTAGTCCATTGCAACAATCAAGAATTTAACCCCCCCCCCCCCCCCCCCCCCCCGCAGCTACAGGAAATGGTCCTGCAATGTCAATTCCCCACTTATAAAATGGCCATGGGGACGTGATAGGTGTAAGCTCCTGCTGCGGGTGTCGCGGAACTGGCATATGCACCTGGCAATCGCTGCACTTGCGAATCATATCGCGCGCGTCCCTGTGCATGGTGGGCCAATAATAACCTGTTCGTAAGGCTCTAGCTACCACGGATCGTGGGCCTGCATGCATGCCGCACAACCCCTCATGTATGTCACTAATGACGTAAGCCGCCTGGCGCGGCCCAACACAACGCAGCCACGGCTGCAAGAAAGAGCGCTTGTAAAGGATGCCTTCTCGGAGTTCAAAATGTTGTGACTTCCTTTTGGTGCATCTTGCTGCTTTTTCCTCGTCTGGAAGGGTTTCATTAGTCAAATAGTTGATGATTGGGGTCATCCACGTAGGTCCCTCCTCCTCAACTATAGCGGCTACTTCCCCTTCCGTGATAGATTTCTCCTTGAGTATTTCCACCAAAACCTGTTTAGACAAGTGAGCGAAGCTCGTGGATGCGATCTTGCTGAGAGCGTCCGCTTTCTTGTTCTCGCCCCTTGGCACCTGCTTGATGGAAAACTTACTGAAAGTCGCAATTAACGACTTGACTTTTTCCAAATACCTGACCATGTTGTCCTCCTTAGCCACATACCCACCTAGAATATGGTTCGCGACAAGCCGTGAGTCCACATAGGCCTCAAGGTTGCGGACCCCCATTCTAGCGGTGATTTTTAAACCCGCAATTAATGCTTCATATTCCGCTTCGTTGTTGGTGGCCGTGAACTCAAAACGAAGGGCGTATGTGAATTCCATTCCTTCTGGATTCGTGAGGATGAGACCTGCCCCGGACCCGTCTGTACATGAGGATCCGTCCGTGAATAGTACCCAAGGTTCCGTTGGGACCTCGTCTTGCTTAATGATTGGTTCTTCCTCATCCGGCTTCTCGATCAGGAAATCTGCCAAGATCTGGCCTTTCACAGCCGTCCTTGGTCTGTAAGATATATTATGCCCTCCCAATAGGATGCTCCACTTCTCTAGCCTCCCTGCCACGTCCGGTCTAGAAATAACCTGCTTAATTGGCTGATCCGTAATCACCACAATTGGGTGCGCCTGAAAGTACCGGCGCAACCGCTTTGTAGCAAATACTAGTGCTAACACCAATTTTTCCATGGAGGAATAATTCAACTCCGCCCCTTGTAGTGTTCTACTTATAAAGTAGACCGGAGTTTGTATTGTATCTCTATCCGTCATGAGTACCGCGCTTATTGCGCCATGGGTAGCTGAGAGATATATAATGAGTTCCTCCTTTGGCCGGGGGGCTACTAGCATGGGGAGAGATGCGAGATGCTGCTTGAGTTGGCCGAAAGCTTCCTCGGCTTCCTTCGTCCAGCGGAAGTCTCCCTTTCTAATACACTTCTTGAGTGTCTTAAATAGAGGTAATGACTTCTCTGTGGATTTAGATAGGAATCTATTCAGCCCGGCTAACTTCCCATTCAGGGACTGTACCTCCTTCCGTGTCTGGGGGGACGGTAGCCGTATCACTGCGTCCGTCTTCTCTGGACAAGGTTTGATGCCGTTTGGGTCAATCAAATATCACAGGAACATTCCCTCAGTTGCTCCAAACGTACATTTCTTTGGATTTAACTTCATGTTTATCCTTCTCAGCGTGTCGAATGTCTCCTGGACATCCCGGAGAAGTGCCTCCTCCGTGTGGCTTTTTATCACCAAGTCGTCAACATATACTTCCAGGTTGCGTCCTATTTGTGATTCAAAAGCTTTATCTACCAACCGCTGATATGTAGCCGGCGTTCTTCAATCCAAATGGCATTTTCGTATAGCAATATACGCCCTGGCTCGTATGGAACGCCATTTTTTCTGCATCCTCCTCCGCCATCTGGATTTGGTGATACCCTTTATATGCATCCAAGAAGCATTTGAAAGGATACCCACACAAGGACTCCACCTTCCAGTCGATTTCTGGTAACGGGTAACAGTCCTGTGGGCAGGCCTTGTTTAGATCCGTGAAATCCACACACATGCGCCAACTTCCGTCATGTTTCTTGACCATGACCGGATTAGATAACCACTCGTGGTAGTATACCTCGCGCATGATGCCTACGTCCACTAGTTTCCGTACTTCCTCCAGTATCACTTGGCTGCGCTCGGGCGCCTGGCCGCGCTTCTTTTGCTTGACGGGCTGATAACCTTGGCGGATCTGGAGCTTATGCTCTGCTATTGCGCGTGGCACGCCTGTCATATGCTTTAGCTCCCATGCGAATATATCTAGGTTTGCACTCAGGAGAGAGCACATGGCCCTTTTGTCATCATCCGAGAGCGCCCCTCCTATGGATACCTCCTGTTCCGGATAGTCAGGGTGAATTGCTACCTTCCAATTGGGAGGTGGTGATCCATCCTTGGGAGGGACAGGTGGAGCCGGTGTTGTCACGGTATGACACTCGGATGTCGGTATGACTGTGTTGTAAATAGTGACGATTCCCCCCTCAACGGGGAATTTGATCATTCCATGCGCCGTAGAGGGTACTGCCCGGATAGCCAAAATGCCTGGTCTGCCTATGATCCTATTATAGGGAGAGTGTGAGCGTATTACCATGAAGTTCATCCATGTCGTAGTGGAATGCTCCTCATTCCCGATGGTGACAAGCAAACGCAATTGCCCTATCGGCCAGATAGTGTCTCCACTAAAGCCAGTAAGCGGCGACGTGGCCGGTACTAATTGGCTTCTTATTTCTGGGCATAACTGCACAAAACAGTGTTCATACAGTACCTCTGCTGACGATCCCCCATCCACATACATGCGACGAACATTGTGTGTTCCAATGCTTATCTCAATAGTGAGAGGCGCATCAATCACATCGCTTGCTGTGATGGGAGGGAATGAGATTTCCCTGCCGCGTGAAAATTTTTGGCCAATTTTCTGTCTCGTGCGGCGCTGTCTGGATTGGATCATGTATATGGTAGAAGGCTTGTCCTTTTGGGGATCCTTCTTATCATACTTCTTGTTGTTGTCTTTTCCGTCCTTCCAATCCTTCACTAGGTGCTTGAGTTTGCCTGATTTGATTAGCGACTCAATATGCTTCTTGAGCTGGATACACTCCTCCGTGCCGTGTCCTTTGTCATTATGGAACTCGCAGAAGCGACTTCCTTGCCTGCGTTCCGGGGGAGTGGTCATTGGAGGAGGCCTTGGAAAGTTCGCCCCTTCAGTTAACAAGATCTCCCGGTAGGACATCTTTAGGGGAGTGAACTTGTCATCCGACCGTCCGCCTTTGTTTTGGCTCTTATAGTCCGAGCCCTTGTTATTGTTCTGGTTACCTTGACCGCCCGACTGCCTCCGGGACTGGTCATTCGACCGGTACCCATTTCCTCGGGATGGGTAGGCCGCGGCAACAGCTGTTTCTCCCTCTATGAAATTTCTGACCCTTTCCATGAGGTCATCATATCTCTCTGGACGCTTGTCGTTGAGACGCCTGATCAGTTCTCTGTCTGTTATGGCGTGCATGTAGTCAGAGATTTTCAGGAGTTCTGGCATGGTTCTTGTGCGTGTGCACTCATCATTGAAGCGCTCAGTGAAGGCTTCTGTGGACTCCCCCGACCGTTGCTTGACAGTTGCCAATGAGACCGGATCCCTATTATACTTCTTCCTTTGAGTATAATTGTTCTCAAACGCAGTGCGTAGTTCCGTGAAGCTATCAATGCTCCGTGGGGGGAGTGCCTCGAACCAGTCACGGGCGTTTCCAATCAAGGTCGAATTGAACATTTGGCACCATATGGGCATGGGCCATCGCTCAATTTTGGCCTGCGTATCAAATATTTTGAGGTGATCCACAGGATCACCAGACCCATCATAAGTCTTGATACATGCCGGCATGCGACGTTTGGTGTCCTCAGAATAGTTCCGTATGCGGAGGGTGAACGGGTCTTCCCTGGGATCCGCCCATGGCCGTGTGAGCCTAGGGTCATCCCATGGTTCACACCATGGACGCGAGAGGTCCTCTGCTTCCGTATCTCGATAGTAAGGGCCACCATAATACTCCTCATTGTTTGGTGGTGGAGGCGTGCGCCTAGGCCGGCGGCGCTTAGGCGGATGGTCATCTGAGTCCTCCCCAGACGGATCTGGGGACGGTGGTGGTGCCCCGTTTTTTGAATAGGGACCACTTTTTTGAGAAGAACCAGGAGCCTTTCTCCCAGTGTTCATTCTATCCCACACACTTGGGCGGCGTGTGGTTCTGGTTAGCTCTCGATCTGGCCGCTCGGGCGAGCCATCCGACCTTTCTCCTTCTTGAGACTGCGTTAATTCCTGTATAAGGCGGTCTCCTATGCGCTCAAACACATTCCGGGGTTGAGGGTTTTCCTCAAAGGTTCCCTGCTCCTGAGGCCGAGTTCTCCTTTTTTCTGCGGTTTTGGGAGGGGGTGGTTGGTCCACTGTCACCAAAGTTGAGTCTGGCTTGGAGGTTCCTCCCCAGACTCAATCTTGACACGATCCCTGGGACGATCCTTTCGAAGTTCTGAGTGAGAACTCGAGTAAGATCCTCCTCACTGAGTGGTAGGGCTTCCACCTCTTCCTCCGTCGAGGGTCTGCGCGGTTCCTTGTTAGGAGGGTCTGGCGCACTCCCTGGATCAGGGTTGTCCAAGGTTGAAGTAGGCGGGGGTGTCACCAAGATCGTGCTCGTCACCCCCGCGGGTTGAAAACCGCTACGGTTACCCAGCCCGCCTGCAAGGCGGTTAGGTGACTGGTTAGGGATGAGAATCCCTTCCCCTTGGGACTTCCGGTTCCCAGGATTAACATTCCTGGGGTTAGTTGGCGGATGCCCCTTCGTCATTGGAGATTCGAGATGAGATTTTGTTCTAGCTTAGTGTTATGGTCCCACGGATGGCGCCAACTTGTTGATGCAAAAGTTGGTTGATCCTTGCTAGACCCGAATTAGGCTTAATTCGGGTTGGCTGGGCTCCGGCTCCTGCACCAAGTGAATTGTTTGGTTGGGATCCTGCACACTAAACAACACGCGTTAGGCTTACCGTGGGAATGTTTCCCACGATTAGACTCCGGCGTGAGAGTAAGTAATCGGTTTAAGGTTTATGTGAGTTTAGAATATAAGTCGTAATACCTTTGTGGAACCCTTGGGGGTTCCTTTTATAGGCAGTGAAACCCTAGTGGGCTTTCACTGATCCTTCGGCCCCAAGGAAGAGATAAGCACCAGAATTAGAATGATTGTTATCTTCTAATTCTGGTAATGAATATCTCTTCGTATTGGGATTAAGATATACCTAGAGAGAATATTATTCTGTCTGATCTTATGTCGGTCGCCTTGGGTCGTGGGCCGCACACACGTGCGGGCACTGTTCACTCAAGCCCATAAGCCTGAATGACATTTATCCACCCATCTGTGATGGGCCGGATACGGGTAGTACCCGTGAGCCGGGCTCATGACCCGGTTGGGGACTATACGTCATCACATACATTCTACCAAAGATATCCATCCACTCACCATTGGACTCGTGATCATCTATTGGAGCAAGTAATTGGAAATCCTTCACAACCGGTTCGAACACGCAAACAACTCAACACCGATGGTGATGTGTGTATGTATGCACTCGCCGTGAGTTCAACTGTACCTACAAACATCAAACAAGCCCTGACTGAGCATGCGTGGATTTAATCAATGCAAGACGAAATTCATCAGTTTGAACGCCTAAATGTTTGGGAACTTGTTGACAGACCTTATGGAACTTCGCTTTTAGATTTCAAATGGATCTGGAAAAACAAACTAGATGAAGAACAAACCATCATCAAAAACAAATCTCGTCTTGTGGTTAAGGGATATCGTCAACAAGAAGGGATAAATTTCGATGAATCATTCGCTCCAGTTGCTCGTTTGGAAGCTGTCAGGATATTCCTTGCTTATGCTGCACATAAGGGCTTCACGGTTTTTCATATGGACGTTAAAACTGCTTTTCTCAACGGTCATTTGAAGGAAGAAGTGTATGTGAATCAGCCGGAAGGATTCATCGATCCTCATCATCCTGACAAAGTCTATCGTCTCAATAAGGTTGTATATGGACTTAAACAAGCTCCAAGGGCATGGTACGAAGAACTATCCAACTTCTTGGTTTCCAAAGGATTCTCCAAAGGTTCTATTGATCCTACTCTATTTATTAATAAATATGGGGATGACATACTGCTGGTGCAAGTTTATATTGATGACATTATTTTTGGTTCTACGAACCTAAAACTTTCAAAACGTTTTGAAAAATTAATGCACAGCAGATTTGAAATATCAATGACGGGGGAGCTAAAATTCTTTTTAGGCCTCCAGATTCATCAATCCCCACGTGGTAACTTCATAAACCAAGCTAAGTATGCTCAAGAGATACTTAAAAAGCATGGTATGACCTCATGTGCTCGCGTTGTACACCATTGTCGACCAAATCCCTAGACGCTGACTTGTACTCATATCCCGTAGATCAAACGCGATATCGCAGTATGATCGGGTCACCTATGTACCTTACAGCCAGCAGGCCTGATATTCATCATGACACATGCTATTGTGCACGATATCAAGCCAGACCTACTCAAAAGCACCTCAAAGAGGTTAAACGGATCTTTCGGTACCTTAAGAATACCATTAACATGGGACTCTGGTATCCGAAGGAACCGGTTTTCATCTAACAGCTTTTTCAGATTCTGATCACGCAGGTTGCCTTGATAGTCAAAAAAGCACTTATGGTAGCGTACAGTTTCTAGGGGAAGACAAACTTATGAGTTGGTCATCAAAGAAGCAGGATTGCAGGGGTCGCTCTCATCAGCTGAAGCAGAATATGTGGCTCTATCCGCGTGTTGTCTCAAGTCCTCTGGATGAGAACTCAACTCACGGATTATGGCTTCCACTTTGATAAAATACCTATGTATTGGGACTCAAAGTCGGCCATAGCCATCTCTTGCAATCCGGTTCAACACTCCCGTACCAAGCACGACGCAGTCAGATATCACTTCATCAAGGAACAAGTGGAACGTGGTATCGTGGAATTATACTTTGACAGAACTTAGTACCAGATAGCAGACTTGTTTACTAAAGCCCTATCCTAAAATAGGTTTCAGTATCTCGTTGGCCGTCTTGTTATGAAGTACATGACTCCAGAAGATTTGGAGGTTTTGGCAAATGAAGCTGCGTGATATTCTCTCATAATGACTTCTAAGCGCATCACAGCTTAGGACTCGGACCTCAAATAAGGAAATTTTATCACGGACGATAACTTATCCTTCTCAACGAGAAATTCATACTTCTCGGTCATGAGCTTCTCATAAAAACATTCAAAGTTTTTAAGCTCATGAAAAACGATTTCTAAGTAAATGTCAGCTTAGAACTCGAACTTCAACCTAAGGAAAGTTTATCACGGATGATAACTTATCCTCCACAACGGGAAATTTATTTTTCTCGGTCATGAGCTAGTCACAAAACAATCAACGTTTTGAGCTCATGAAAATCAGACCCGAAAGGGAAGTGTACGTTTCAGTGCGCTTTCCCTAAGCAATAGAAGAGAAGTCTTCTATCATGTTTATTTTAAAACCGTTGAACACAATTTTTCAAGAATTTCTCAAAAGGTTTTTCTAAATCTTTCAAAATTGTGTGTTCAACACTCCCTTCCTCATAATATGGTTTTTATATCTCAAAATTGTCATATGTTATTTTGATTAATTTTTGAGGGGGAGCGTTTTAAAATCAAGCCTTTAATGTTGTTGGGTACATCTAAGAAATTGTCATATTTTATGTATCCAACACATTCCGAAAATGGTTTAAAACTGTCGTAAGTAATAAATTATATCGGACAAGGCATCTCAACTCCGTACCTCAACATATTTTGTGGTGTCGTTTTTCAAAAATTTTGTCAAATTTTTGTTTTAAGACACACATATATTGTTGAGGGGGAGCTTCCCGACTGAAAAAGTTCCATGATTCATGCGTGCACACATGTTTCTCTCCCGTCGATTTTTAGAAAATTGTCATATTTTAATCAATTAGTATCTCTAATATTATCTTTTTATATTAGAGATAGGGGGAGAAAATGTGATTAAAATGTAATATATCGCAACATGTGATCTTAAAGACTCAAGTGCAACTCTTTCCTTCACATGCTAGACTATTTCAAATATCGATGCATGTGTGTAGCGGGAGATTTTTGGAAATGTAAAACTTACAGAGTGTTAAAAGTATTGATTTTTATCAAGCACTTTGAATGGTTTTCACTGGTTTATGGTTACGATCTATACCCAAAACAACCTAATATCCACGACAGAACGTTGGAGTCAAAAGGTAGTTTAGGATAGGAAACTAAGTCCTATGATTCAACCAGAACCGGAGGGATCTACCCAAGGACATTCCATAGCTAGAAATAGTTGTCCTTAGGAAAAATGGAGTTGAATGAAGCTGAATGCTGACCAATTACTTAAGTTAGCACTGGAATAATCACAACAAGGTGCTAGTGATGACGTATTGGTAAGCATTGAAGGAGTTGAATATTCTATGCAACTTAGGCAGAAACCGGGTTAACACATCTTTTGAAGACAAGTGTCATGGACCCAGTGATGCGATGCACAACCCTTCCCAGCCATTCGAGTTTCTCTCAAAAGAAACTTGTCTCATTGTCACGGAGATCAACACGTATCTATTGACTTTCTCACTCCGAGTTAGTTAATATTGAAAAGGTGGTAGTCTGCTCCAGCCTCCGATTACCAGAATGCACTTATTGAGTCTAGAGCCAAAAGAGATCTCATTAGGACACAATCGAGTCCTACGCATTATCCTTGTGATATTACCAGAACATATGAGTTATACGATTCACAATGAAGATGGAAATCCTGCTTGAGCCAGCATTAAACAAGCTCATGGTAGGTAACTTGTGCGATTCTACACGAATCAAACTTGTGAGAACTGGAAAGCAACTAAGTTTTGATTCTTAATTGATTCAAACTTGATTCCTGGTTTCTTCGCAAATTCTGTGTGATCTTGCCAGAACATTCAGAGTGACACTCATTAGTGTTCACAGTGACGAATGGAAATCCTTCTAGTGTCAATATCAAACAGCAATGCGGTAGGTAACTCGCAAGGTTCTTTAAGAATCGAGCTTGTGACAAACTGGAAAGCAACAATGGTGCGATTCTTTGTTCCAGGAATTCTGAAATTGACGACACTAATCAGACGGATAATTTATCCTTATGATTCACTCTTTACGTTCGCAATCTGCTTTGAGACGGTCGAGTAAAGAGAACTGGCTACTACCGTCGGGAAACCCTGTCAAGGAGGTTTTAATTGAATCTTCCCGATCACATGTACGGTATCTGATACCGTCTAACGGTCTTCATCGACCAGAGGTAAAACGCTACCGAGTTAGGATGAAATGTTCAAAGCCATTTTATCCGTGTCTATATATGTTGATGCATATCAAGATGGTGGCGTAGTTGTGTATTAACCGATGTCGATTCAGAAGTCACAAGAGCACAAGATCGCGATAATAAAGATACCTAAGAATGTAAGAATGGAATAGGTCATCTTAGTCACAAGAAGCACAAGATGGAGACCTCAAGCACTCAAAGTCAAAAGACAAAGGCTCAAGATAAAGATCACAAAATCATGAAGGAACAAAGCCGTTGCAAACAAGATCAAGACCAAGATACAAGACCTAAGAAGGAAGATCACCTCTATTAGGTTTGTAAATGTTCACCTTGATTAGGTGATATGTATATTATCCATATATATAGTACAGGAGATAACATATGACTATAACTATGACTACAACTAATCATCCTATAAAACAGGAGATAACATATAACTATGACTAGGATATCTTATCCTTTTACCCCCCCCCCCCCCCCCCGCAAGCGAAGATGGGGGAGGACCAACACGAAGCTTGGATCGAAAATCTTCAAACAGTGGTCTTGGAAGACTTTTGGTGAAGATGTTCGCTAACTGTAGATGAGTGGACACATACTTGGTATGAAGCTTGCCAGACATAACCAATTCCCGTACAAAGTGATAGTCAATATCAATGTGTTTTGCTCGCTTATGAGATATGGGATTGTTGTCCCATATATTTAGATGATTAGAGATAGAAAATAGATGAAAAGAGATGGATTTCTAGAGAGAGAAACTAGAGAGAGAAAAGTAGAGAGGATTAACTTGTAGAATGTTAGATTAAGAGAGAAAATGAATCACCAACCCTCCTAACATGCTAGGAGGGTAGTATATATAGTCCACCCACATGCGGACTTCTAAATGGACTATATGGTTTGGGCCGGGCTTTCCTTTTGGGCTTTAGTTACTTATTAATGAACTTTAGCCTAAAGTTAAGCCCGTATAACACGACTACTATACTACCTATTACAACGTTCTAAAATACGATACATAATAAACATATGACCGAGCATTCTTGTTTGACTCAATATTTTGAGGCTAACAATCTCCCCCAATGAGAGGTCATAAACCTTGGTCATTTAGGAAATTTGTAGAGATTACTAATCTCGCCATAAATGAGTCTTGAAAGTGTAATAGTAGTCTTGTTCCTTCATGCTGTGATCTTTGAGCCTTTGTCGTTGTCTTTCGACTTTGTCTTTAAGCTTGAGATCCTCAAATCATCCTTGACTTGTCTTTTCCATCTTGCGATCTTGTGTCTTCATCCACATGCTCACACTATTAATTGTTGAATATGTCATTAGGCATGAGTATGTTGTTTCTGAATCATTGACTTTGCTGTGTACACCGTGACGCCACCTTCTCGAGACAAAACATAGACACGGACTGAATGGCTTTGACACTCGTCCTAAATCGGTAGCATTTTACCTCCGGTCGGTGAAGACCGTTATACGATATTAAATATCGTACCTGTGATCAGGTAGATTCAATTAAGAATCTCCTTGACAGGGTTTCGCGACTGTACTAGCCGTTCTCTTTACTCGACCGTCTCAAAGCAAGACTGCGAACATAAAGAGTGAATCAATTGGATAAATATCCGCTTAATTAAAGTCGTCAATTCAAATTCCTGGAACAAGTTTGATTCTTAACGAATCTTACCATTGTTGCTTTCCAGTTGACACAAGTTTGATTCATAAGAATCTCACAAGTCACCTACCGTAGTGCTGCTTGAGGTTGACACTAGAAGGATTTCCATTCGTCACTGTGAATATTAATGAATATCACTCTGAATGTTCTGGCAAGACCATAAAGATATTGCGTAGAAACCTGAAACGAGTTTGAATCAATTCAGAATCAAACCACTGTTGCTTTTCAGTTTTACATATGTTCAATTCATAAAGAATCTTGCATATGACCTACCGCAGTGCTGTTTGATGTTAACACTGGAAGGATTTCCACTTATCATTGTGAATACTAAGTAGTATCACTCTGAGTGTTCTAGCAATATCGCAAGGATATAGCGTAGGACTCTCTTGATCTTCATCCGTGTGTCCTAACGAGATTTGATTGATCTCTTGGCTCTAGACTCGATTTGTGCACTTTTAGTGGTCGGAGGCTGGAGCAGATGCCACCTATTCAATATCAACTATCTCGAAGTGAGAAAGCCAATAGTAGTCATGTTGTTCTTTGTGACAATAAAACAAACTTCTTTTGAGAGAAGTCTGAGTAGCTAGGAAAGGGTTGTGCATACATCACTGGGTCCATGATGAGTTTGTCTTCATGATGAGTTGACCCGGTTTCTGCCTAAGTTGTATGGAGGGCTTCTTTCTTTAGACCCTTTATCCTTACATTTCTTTTTCATTCTTCAACCCCTTCAATGCTTACCAAGACATCATTAATAGCACCTTGTTGTGATTGTTCCAGTGCTATCATCAGTACTTAGTCGGCATTCAGCTACGTTCACATTCTACTCCATCTTTCCTAAGGACTTCTAATAATCTATTGGATTGTCCCTGGGAAGATCCCTCCGGTTCTGGTTGGATCATAGGACTTAAACCTAACCACCCTTTTGACACCAATAACGTCGTGAATTAAAGATGTTGTGGGTATTTGATCATAACCATGAAAACCACTTTAAATTCTAACAAAGTGTGTGAAAAACATTTAACACCTTGCTAGTTTTTTCGTTTCAAAAAAACTCCCCCTTCACATGTGCATCGATAATCGAAAGTGTTTCGCACATGTGGGTAAGAGTTAAAGTGCTTGAGTCTTATAGATCACATTTTAATCACATTTTCTCCCCCTATCTCTAATATATAAAATCTTTTGATATTAGAGATACCAAATTTGATTTAAATATATTGTGAAAAATAGTCTTGAAAATCTTCGGGAGAAAGATGTGCTAATCTTTTGCATGAAGTAGAATTGCTCCCCCTCAAAAATTGATCCAATGGAATTGTCATTACGAGGATTTGATCCACATTAAACTTTTGAGGATAGGAGTTGTTGAACACACAATTTTTGAAAGATGTTGAATATCATTGAAAAATTCTTGAAAAAATTGTGTTCAACGCTTTTTGAAAAATCAATTCTTTTTGTCGAAAGGTTTTTCTAAAGCATAAACTTGAGTTCATAGACTTTGAATGTCTTGACGAATCCACTCAAGTGTAAGAAGAGTTAACTTCTTTTGCTAAGGGTAAGAGCACGAAATCGTACACTCCCCCGTGAATATAGTTCCGGGTTGCAATCTGAAAGTGATTACAAGCCATTGTGTTGAGCTCAAAACGTTGAATGTTTTGTGACAAGCTCAACCCGTGATAGATTGCGCTACCCGTTGTTTGGAAATATTGTCCAAAATAGACAATTTCCTTTATTAAAAGAAGAAATGACATGTTTTGAAAAATATTTACAACTTTCATTCGAGCTTTATGTACACACCCGTGTCGTTATTGAGCGACATTTCTAGGCACGTCCATATTATCGATACTGAAAGACATGTCAAGAAGATATTTTTGGATTTTGAAAGTTTTTTAATTTTGTGTTTTGCTTTTATATGTTTTATATTTTTGTATTTTGCTTTTTCAAAGATATTTACAAGGTGATGTTTGATAGATAAATCAAGCAGGCACCTTTGCCAGAATCTCCAGGTCTGCTGGAGTCAAACATCTCATACCAATTTGCCTAACGAGGTACTCAAACCTATCTTTCGACAGAGCTTTCGTAAACAAGTCGGCTAATTGGTAATCCGTTCCAACAAAGTATAATTCAACGATACCTCTTTCAACTTGTTCCTTTATGAAGTGATATCGGACATCAATGTGCTTCGTGCGGGAATGCTGTACCGGATTGCAGGAGATGGCTATGGCCGACTTTGAGTCATAGTACATAGGTACTTTATCAAATTGAAAGCCATAATCCGTGAGTTGTGTTCTCATCCATAGAACTTGAGCACAACACGCAGATAGAGACACATACTCCGCTTCTGCTGATGAGAGTGACGTGCAATCCTGCTTCTTGGAAGACCATCCCACAAGCTTATCTTGACCTAGAAATTGTGCACCACCAGAAGTACTTTTACGTGTATCAAGACACCCTGCATGATCAGAATCTGAATAGGCCGTTAGAAAGAAACCGGTTTCCCTCGGATACCAGAGTCCCATGTGAATGGTATTCTTAAGGTACCGAAAGATCCGTTTAACCTCCTTGAGGTGCTTTTCAGTGGGTCGTGCTTGATATCGTGCACAATAGCATGTAGCATGATGAATATCTGGTCTGCTTGCTGTCAAGTACATGAGGGACCCGATCATGGAACGATATCTCGTTTGATCTATGGGTAATCCCTCCAAGTCAGCATCTAGGGATGTGGTTGATAATGGTGTCCCAACGGGGTCACATGAAGTCATACCATGCTTTTTGATTATCTCTTGACAATACTTAGCTTGGTTTATAAAGATACCACTTGGGGATTGGTGAACTTGAATTCCTAGAAAGAATTTTAGTTCGCCCATCATTGACATTTCAAATTTGCTGTGCATTACTTTTTCAAACCATTTTGAAAGTTTTGGGTTTGTAGACCCGAAAATACTGTCATCAACATAAATTTGCACAAGCAAAATGTCATCCCCGTATTTATAAGTGAACAGAGTTAGATCAATGGAACCTTTTGAGAAACCTTTGGATACCAGAAATTTTGAGAGCTCGTCGTACCACGCCCTTGGAGCTTGCTTGATGCCTTGTGGAGACGATACACCTTGTCAGGATAATGAGGATTGGCGAATCCTTCCGGCTGCGTGACATAGACTTCTTCCTTCAAAGGACCGTTAAGAAACGCCGTCTTTACGTCCATTTGATAGACAATGAATCCCTTATGTGCAGCATAAGCAAGAAAAATCCTGACCGCTTCCATTCGAGCTACTGGTGCAAATGATTCTTCGAAATCAATACCCTCTTTCTGTCCATACCCCTTAGCCACTAGCCTAGCTTTGTTCTTGATGATCGTATTCTCTTCATCCATCTTATTTTTCCAGATCCAACGAAGATTTAAAGGAGTCACATTGTATGGTCTGTCAACAAGTTCCCAGACTTTAAGTCTTTCAAATTGGTGAAGTTCATCCGTCATCGATTCAATCCAAGCATGATCAGACATGGCTTCTTTGATGTTTTTCGGTTCAGCAGTACTCACGGCGAGTGCGAACATACAAACATCGCCATTGGTTGCTAGTTGTCGTCTTGTACGAACAGGCTGTGAAGGGTTTCCAATTACGTGAACCAAAGGATGATCTCGGGTCCAATGATGTGTTGAAGGATGTCGTTGATAGAACGTATGCATATTTGACGGATCAACATGGCGATTAGAAGACTCTCCAGTTTCATGTACCGGTGTACCGAATGGGTTGATAAATTTGTCTTCGTCAGATAATGCATCGTCTGCTTGATGTGTGTTCTCTGGAGCAATGACAGTAGTTGTGGATGTTGTAGGATCGATTGTTAATGTGATATTCTGGGGAGGTAAATCTGAAACAACCCGTGTTGAAGTAGATGAAGTTGTATCCATTTTTTGATGATGATCGGTATCATCATTCGTATCATGAGTGACAGCGGAAGACTTTGATGCAACTTGTTTCTCCCCCGTGAAATATTCATCATACATTGGTCCATATAACATTTCCAACTCTTCAAGTGTCGTGTCCACTGTCATATCTGCTCTAGGAACATGTTCAGGAACCAGCTTTGAACTTGACGGTTCATTGTTGTGGTCTTGAGTTTCGAGTTCCGTGCGGTTGTGAACGGAAGTCGTGTGTCGTTGTGGATCGGGACTTAAACTGCTTTGTTCAAGTGCCATTTCTTGCAATTCATCAAATCTGATATGAATAGTCTCGACTATCAATTTTGTTCTCTTGTTGTACACTCTGTATCCCTTAGACTGAGTTGCATATCCCACTAAAATGCATGCATCACCTTTCTCTTTCATTTTGTCCAGATTTTCACCATCTCGAATAATGTAACACGTACATCCAAAAACGTGGAGGTGTTTGAGTGAAGGTTTGCGATCATTAATTATGTGATATGGTGTCTTTTCGTGTCTTGGGATAACTAAGGAGCGGTTTTGTGTGTAGCATGCGGTTGACACGGCTTCGGCCCAAAAGTATAGTGGAAGTTTTGAAGCGGATAATAATGTTCGAGCAGCCTCAACTAAAGTACGGTTTCGTCTTTCAACAACGCCGTTTTGTTCGGGTGTTCGAGCAATAGATGTTTCATGTTCAATTCCTTCAGCTTCAAAATAGTCTCTCAGTTTTGAATTCAAAAATTCAGTACCTCTGTCAGTACGAACCACTTTAACTTGAGCTTGAAGACCACGTTGTATCACTTTAAGGAAGCTGATGAGAACATCGGGTGTTTCATCCTTGGATCTCAAGAAGTGAGTCCATGTGTACCTTGAGTAGTCATCGACAATTACCATAACGTATTTCTTCCCATTGATACTTTGAACACGCATGGGACCACACAAATCTATATGAAGAAGATCTAACCGTCCTTTAGAGCTAGGTGTAGTCTTTGTCTTGAAACTACTCCGTTTAGCTTTACAAAGCTCACAAGAAGAACAAAGATGATCTTTGATGAATTTCAAGTTAGGAAGGCCTCGCACAATATCTTTCTTGGAAAGCAAGTTGATGGTATCAAAGTTAAGATGAGATAAACGTTGATGCCATAACCAAGCTTGAGTCGTTGAAGCTTTAGCCATGAAACAGATTGGATTTGAAGATGTGGAGTCTTGTAGTGAAATAGTGTAGAGATCAGTACCCCGTGTTCCGGTAAGTAAGTCATTCCCATCATAATCACGAACAAAACATGTCTTCTTTCTAAAACCAACCTCCAAATCCGCATCACAGAATTGACCAACCGAGAAAAGATTATGATTGAACCCTTCGACGTAGTAAACCCTTTTGATAGTGATATTCCCCTGAACCAAGTCTCCATATCCTAGGATCGGTGCAAATTGATCATTTCCGAATCGGACCGTACCCAGGAACTTCTCTACGAAGTTAATTAGAATCTTGAGATTCCCCGTCATGTGCTTCGTGCATCCGGAGTCCATTATGAAGAGAATTACTTCGATCACCTGCAGAAGAATTAGAACACGATGGAGCATTTGCTAAATTGGATTCCATGTTAGTTGTGATTTCCGATTCATTAGTTTCCCTAGTTTCATCACTTAGAGGCACACTAACGCTCGTAGTCACATTTTCTGTCCTACCCTTAGGCATCCATTTATATCCTGGAGGACATTGATTAGCAAACCACCATTTCCAAGGCTTGCTAGCAGATTCATATAATTCCCTAATTCTACTTCTAGGGTTCTTAGTGGTGGAGTCTGATGCAATACTTTTCTTAGGGGGGGTTGCATCAGAATGGTTCACTTTGCGTTTTGGTTTTCTAGCACTAATAGGCATCACAGTTTGCTTCTTAGTTCTAGTTTCTACGCCTTTGACATTATTCGAAACACACATAGCATGATTAGCATTAGCACACTTTCCACATTTCACACAAACAAACTTAACTTTCATAGCATTCAAAGTCGAATCATTCAAATCGTCATTACACGCGATTACAGACGTTTTATTCTTAGAAACATTGAAAATCCTAGGGTGGTCTTCTACTTCCTTCATCTTCCCTTGACATTTGTTTTGCCAGACCTTTTCATTCATGCGAGTGCTCTTAAGCTGGGGCCGGATAACACTAGCCGTGGGGACTACTCCTGTAGTAAAAGACATACGTCTATTAGTGTTTCTAGAAGTCTGAGGTGATTGACTTTCTTTGTATTGTGTGGGTTTAGTAGCCAATCTATACATCCCTGGTTTAACCACATTTGTGTTCTTAATGCTTTGTGATCGAATATGTGTTTTGAGAGTGTTTTGTGGTAACCTATCATTCCCATCCGTCGTGGGGGCAAACGCAGGTTTTGCAAATGCAGAATTAGAGAAAACAGATGGTTTTCCCAAGACAGAGGGTCTAGTCACTTTTTGAGCATTGGGTTGTCTTACAACAGGTTTCTTAACACTAGGTTCCACAATCTTCCCACCCATCTTAGCAATGAGTTTCTGCAACTCTGCTATCGCTCTGTCCCTGTCTTGTAACTGAGCTTTCAACCCTTTAATTTCCAAATTCTGTTCGTTCATTTCTCGAAACGTTTGGGAAAGTTTTTCTTGCAATTTATTATCATGTGGAAAACTACCAACGTCTTTTTGCAAAGCAAGTTCAAGAGAATGACAATGTTTTTGAAGGAAATCAGTTTTGTGTTGAAGTAACTCAAAAGCCTTTTTATCAACATTTTCTTTATGTTTCGAAAGCTCAAGTTCAAGACGCTCACACTCTTTGATTTTATCAAGATATTTGCATGCAACATCAGAATATTCATCGATATCAGCACAAGATTGAAGAGTAACACACAAAATATCTTTGGAGAGACATTCTTCTAAGAGTAGATCGTATTCGTTTGAAAATTCTAATTTGTCATTTTGAAGGTCATCAATTTCTTTTTCAAGAGACTCAACATATTTCAAATCATCAAACATTTCAGACTGAATTAAATTTTCAAACTCAAGAACATGTTCTTTTATTATCTTTGTATTTGGTATTAAAAGTTCTTTCACAAGCACAGTTATGTCGTGAGGAATCTCGGTTTTCCACTTATCCTTTTGACGTTTCTCCCAATCGCTTTCAACAATTGATTGAACATTATTAACGTGGTGTTTAAGAAAACCAAGTATTTTTCTACTTTTGCTTTTAGAAGCATCTAGAGGCAAATAGTTAATATATTTAAAAACATTAGTTTTCCTCTTAGTGGCAAAAGCTTTTTTCCATTGAATTCTTTTTTGTTTGCATTCTAAAAATAATTCCTCATGAGACTTCTGTTTTTGTGGAGTGAAAAGACCATAAAGACTGTTTTCATTAGCATAGTTATATGGTTTCACAAAATCTTTATTGACCGGTGATCTACTCTCCTCATCCCAAGGGGACGTCTCTTCACTATCTATGTTAGCTACTGGGCAGTCATTATCAGTCCTTTCGAACTCATCAAGATATAAGTGAGGGTTCGCAGCTTGAGCTTGTTCGAGGTACTTGGGGGTGGCAAAGCTAGGTTGACCCTTGAAAAACGACCGAGGTGCTATCATTCTTACGGTTTGAATAGAGTCATGTGTATTATAAACAACTTTTTTCAAAAAATCGACTTGTTCTTCGAGATCCTTTACTTTTTCTGTATCTTTGCTTTGTCTATTTTTGAAATCTTGTTTTAATGTTTCAACCTCTTGTTTCTTCTCGTCAAGAATTTTAGCAGAATCGGTGGTGTTCATAGAAAGCCTCTGTTCAAGTTCATTAACCTTTGTTGTGGCAAGGTACGTTTTTTGACATTCATCACTTAATAAAACATTAAATTGACGTTTTTCTTTAGTTAACAAAGCAAGAGCTTCATTGTATTTATTTTCAAAATCGTCCTTTTTAACGTTGATGACACGACTTTTGTACCCCTCAAGCTCGTTGGTCTTTTGAAGAAGCTCAGCCCTATAACTATCAATAGTCTCACTAGATTTTATAAGAGCGGCTTTGCATTCTTTAAAGTTTTGAGTGAGCGCTGCGTTTGCCTTCTTTAATTGCTTTTGATTCTTTCTATTTTCATTGACATCTTTTTGTAAACTATCAATTAAATTAGCAAGCGCGACACGCTCCTCGTCATCATACTCATTTGCATGTTGATCATCCTCAAACTCATTATTGCACATG
The DNA here is from genome assembly GCA_025667525.1 of Glebionis coronaria. Classification (NCBI taxonomy): domain Eukaryota; kingdom Viridiplantae; phylum Streptophyta; class Magnoliopsida; order Asterales; family Asteraceae; genus Glebionis; species Glebionis coronaria. The sequence goes on along the minus strand of JANFOE010000322.1, from coordinate 465,004 downwards.
TCTGATGAATCGGGTGTGGTATTGCTATCAACCGTTTCCATCATACACGTGTCAGTAATTGTTGTTGGTAGATCACTATGCTCATGTGTATCACCAAACACATTATATTCAGCATCATCTTGTACCTTATCAATTAGCTCGGTATCAAAGATAGGACCATTGTCATCTTCAGTGACGTTAAGGACCTCATGAATCTTTGCCATGTATGAATAATGTGCTTCGAGTTCTTGGTCGGAGACTTCATCATCTGTGTCGTCAAGCATTTCTCCTTCCTCAGCTGATAACTTGATTCCAGCTTCCATTTTCTTGCACAACAGCATCTTTTCCTTATGATAACCATAATCTTTAACCCTCTTTGGCTGCCTGCATTCCCTAGCCAAATGCCCAAAACCTCTGCAGTTATAACACTGAATCCCACTTTGTTGCACAACTTGAGTACCAACAGTTTCCCTATTTCCAACAACAGTAGCCACCCTCTGATTATCATACTTAGGTTGTCGATCATACTTTGGAGGACTCTCAGCACGTCTTCGTGTGTCATACCTTGGAGGACTCTGTGCATGGGTGTTCCTCGAGTTTGAAGATGTTCGAAGGTTGTTGTTGGTGGGTTTGTAGATTTTCTTATATTGCTTCATAACGAAAGCCATTTGTTGCTTGAATTCCCTATCCCTTTGAGCTACTTCTTCATCACTGTCTTCTTCGGATGATTGCTCGGGTATGGGTGATGGTGCTCTTGCAACTTCTTTGCCACGGGATCGTGTTGGAGCATGTGACTTAGTGACAGTGGATGATCATGGTGATGATGATTGAGTAGAGTAGGTCTTTGAAGTATGAGAGTGATAATCTGGGTAATGTTGAGTGGTAGACACCAAAGCAAGTGGATTGGAAATCTTTGCAACTCGTTCAGCTCGAAGTTCATTTGCCTCATTTTGAAATTGTTTCAAGATGTCAAAGAGCTTGTGATATGAAACTTCGTCTAACTTTTGTTGTTGTTTCACCAAGGTGACAAACCGTGTCCACTCTGGTTGAAGTTGCTGTAGAAATTGGACATTGACTTGCATGGTGGAAACTTGCAAGTTGTTTCGGGTCATATCATTCATCATCTTGTAGAATCGGGAGTAATAAGAATCAATTGATTCCCCATCCTTTGATGTAAACTTGCCAAAGTTCCAAAACATCTTAGTTTTCACATCTTGTTTGTTAAGTGATTCACCTTGTTGCAATCTTTCAATGGCCGTCCACATTTCTTGAGCAGTAGGACATGCGTCAACCGTAGAGTAAATTTCATCTCCAATGCCACTGAGAATTAAGTAGATTGCTTCCTTCTCTGCATCAAACCACGCACGGTTCTCTGGGGTGAGGTCGGTCCTCTTTTCATCACGTTCATATGCGGGCTGTGCGTCACTTGTGTCTGTGGCTGGTACTGCAGGAACTTGAATCCTTGAGAGTTTATAGGGTCCTTCCAAGATACATTGCCTTAAAGCATCACCGTTAGGTTTTGTGTCAAGGTAACGTATAAAACGGGATTGCCATTGATCATATCGACCCGACACAAGCATTGGTGGTCTTTCTTTGTTACCTGCCACCATTATGTTGTTGTTCGTCACACGATATTCAGCGGTAGAATCCATCTCAATGATCTCTGAAATGATGAATCGGATTTGGATCTTAAGTAGTTGTGTTGTGATTGTTTGGTTGTTGAAATTCCGAAAATTGCGATATATTTTTTTTTCTCAGCCCGACAATAAATTCCTCAGTCCGACAAAACGCTAGACCTAAAAAATTTGTAATCACCAAATTCTGAAATCGAGCTAGAAATAGCCTAAAACTAGTATGAAAAAAATTTGATTTTACTTGACCTAAAAAATTTTAACTCTTTTTTTTTTTTTTTAATCTTCGTGTAAACTACGTTCTGAGACTAGTCTAGATAGTGGCTAAGTCTAAAAAATACTCGAACAAAAAATTAGATGTCCATCGCACTCTGATCGTAGTCTGATCGCACTCTCATCGTACTACTAGATCGCAGTCGGATCGTATTGAACAATCGTGCCCTGATCGCACCCTGATCGTAGTGAACCTGATCGCACCCTGATCGTAGTGAACCTGATCGTACTCTGATCGTAGTGAACCTGATCGTACCCTGATCGTAGTGAACCTGATCGCACCCTGATCGTGCTGATGCATCGTACTAAGCAATGGATTCTGGATCGCACTTGGGATCGTACTTATGGATCGTACTACGTGATCGTACTGGTGGATCGTAGTGAGGATCTAAGTTATGATCGCAGTTAGATCGTAACCTGATCGTGACTATGGCTCTGATACCAATTGTTGTCCCATATATTTAGATGATTAGAGATAGAAAATAGATGAAAAGAGATAGATTTCTAGAGAGAGAAACTAGAGAGAGAAAAGTAGAGAGGATTAACTTGTAGAATGTTAGATTAAGAGAGAAAATGAATCACCAACCCTCCTAACATGCTAGGAGGGTAGTATATATAGTCCACCCACATGCGGGCTTCTTTATGGACTATATGGTTTGGGCCGGGCTTTCCTTTTGGGCTTTAGTTACTTATTAATGAACTTTAGCCTAAAGTTAAGCCCGTATAACACGACTAATATACTACCTATTACAACGTTCTAAAATACGATACATAATAAACATATGACCGAGCATTCTTGTTTGGCTCAATATTTTGAGGCTAACAGGGATTCTGACTTAAAAACAAGGCACTACGGTTGTCACATAGAAGAGTGGGACGACCGGAAGGAAGAACATGCAACTCCCGAAGCAAATGAGTGATCCATATAATCTCAGATGCACTATTAGCCAAAGCTCTATACTCGGACTCACAACTTGACCGGGAAACAGTATGTTGTTTCTTAGCACTCCAGGATACTAGATTACCACCGAGAAAAATGGAATAACCATATGTTGAGCGACGTGTTTCGATGCAACGAGCCCAATCGGCGTCCGAATAACCCAAGATAGATGGAGATGCACCATGAAAAAAAGATAACCCGTAAGATAACGTACCTTTTACATAACGAAGAATTCGTTTAACCACCTGAAAATGATCGTTCGTCGGAGCATGTAGAAACTGGCTTACTTGATTGACAGCGTAGGACAGATCCGGACATGTAATGGTTAAATATTGAAGAGCACCAACAAGAGATCGATAACGAGTAGGATTCTGAAAAAGGCACTCCTTGGCTGGTGAAATAAATAGAAGTAGATAAAGGAGTAGCCACTGGTTTAACATCCAGTAAATGAGCTCGCGAAAGAATATCATGGGCATATTTTGATTGACTAAGGAAAATACCCGAATTCGTGTAAGAAACCTCAAGCCCCAAAAAATAATTTAACTTACCTAGATCAGTGATTGAGAATTCTGCGTTGAGCCGATTTATGAAATGGCGTATTAGAGAAGGTTGATTCCCGGTTAAAATAAAATCGTCCACATAAACCAACAAGTATAAAAGTGAGGAGCCCCTCTTGAATATGAAGAGAGATGTGTTTGTGCGGCTACATAAGAAACCAAGACCGACAAGAAATGAACTTAAACGTTGAAACCATGCCCGAGGGGCTTGCTTGAGTCCGTAAAGAGCTTTCTTAAGACGACATACATGGTTTGGTAGACGAGGATCAATGAAGCCAGGTGGTTGTTCCATGTAAACAGTGTCGGTTAAATTTCCGTTTAAGAACGCATTTTTGACATCTAACTGATGTAGGGGCCATTTTTGAAGCATGGCAATGGAGAGAATTATGCGAACAGTGGAAGCTTTAACAACGGGACTGAAGGTAGCAGAGTAGTCGATGCCCGGAACTTGGGTGCACCCTTGAGCTACTAAGCGAGCCTTGAATTTCTCAATAGATCCGTCGGCATGAAATTTAGTCCGAAAAACCCACTTAGAACCTACAACATTTGTTCGGGATGGACGAGGGACGAGATCCCATGTACAACTATGTTTAAGAGTAGACATTTCATCACACATAGCAGCATACCATTTCGGGTCTTTAGTAGCGGATTTGAAACCTTTTGGTTCATTTGAAGCAAACAAAGCTTGATGTAGGCCCGAAGAAGATAATTGCGAAAGATCAGCAACATGTCGAGTCTTAAAGATACCATCTTTGGATCTAGTTACCATGTGATGACCAGAAGTAGATGTGGATGGAACATGTTGAGAAGTTTGCGTAGTTACAGAAGGTGCAACTTGTTCATTTGATGAAGAGGCGTTAGATGCGACTTGTGAAGCTGTAACGTCATTGCATAAATCACAAGGAGATGTACCTTGTGAAGAATGTGAATTCTCAGTAGATGCATGCGAAGACATGATTTATCACAAAGGTGTGGGTGCACCATAACATCATCACAGTAAGTAGAAAAAACAAGATGAGCTGGTGCGGTTGTAGATGGTAGACCCTCACATGGAAAAGTAGCCTCATCAAATTGAGCATTCCGGGTAGTATAGATACGCCCTGTAGATAAATCCATACACCGGTAAACTTTATATTGAGTGCTATATCCGATGAAAACACACGGTGCACTTCTAGGTGCAAGTTTATGAGAAGAATAATCACGAAGATACGGATAAACACAACTTCCAAAAACTCGAAGATTTGCATAGTTTGGCTTGGTAAAAAATAATAGCTCGTATGGTGACCTGTTTGATAAGAGCTTGGATGGTAGCCGGTTGATGATATATGTAGCTGAGCTAAAGGCATACGTCCAAAATGAAGCAGGAGCATGAGATTTAAACAACATTGCCAAACTAGTTTCGGTAATGTGACGATGTTTACGCTCGGCTCGGCCATTTTGCTGCGGTGTATATGGACAGGATAACCGATGGTGTGTGCTATTTTTAGCTAATAATGTGCGAACATGATCATTTGTAAATTCGGTTCCACCATCAGATTGAAATACCTTAACCTTGCATGAAAATTGAGTTTGTACAAAGCAAACAAAACTTTCAAAAACAGCATAAAATTACGACTTTGCTCTCAAAGGATAGAACCACGTAAACCTGGAATAATCATCAAAAAAAATAACATAGTAACGATAACCATCCGTAGACGTAACAGGAGAAGGTCCCCATAAGTCACAATGTACTAAGTCCAAAACATGCAGTGAACGTTTGGAATTATTATTAAAGGGTAACCGTTTGCTCTTCGATAACTAACATGATGAGCATACACCTGGAGTTGGTAAAACAGATGTAATAGATAAACATCCTAGCTTATTTAATAGCGAAATAATATCATAAGAGTTCTTTTGGAAGAAAGGTTGGCCAAGAAAGCTTGTTGACCTTGCTCGAGCACATATAACCCATGTTTACGGTGGCCCCGTGCGAGAGGTTCCTTGGTAAGACGATTCTGAATAATGAACATGTTATCAGAAAATAAAACATCAACATTATTATCATTAGTAAGCTTACTAATGGAAAGAAGATTTTTTTTAATATTAGGAACCACAAGAACATCTTGCAAGGCAATGTGAGGTGTAATGCAAGATTTCCAAATATGAGAGATATGAGCAGCTTGTCTATTTGCAAAAAAAATGAGTTCATTACCAGAATAGGTGGAAGCCGCATCCAAGTTGGAAGATGATGATGTCATATGTGTCGAAGCTCCAGAATCAACATACCAATCAGGGGACTGATTAGAAACACTGCACTGTGCTGGAAAGGCATGCGCAAGATTTGCATCAATTGCCTTACCCCGAGTAGCAAAAGTATGTAGATCAGGACATTCTAAGGCATGGTGACCTTCTTTTCCGCATAGTTGACAACTAGGAAGGTGTCTAGGACCACGTCCTCGACCACGAGATGAACCGCCACGGTTGAAAAAATTGTTACGACCTCGACCACGTGATGATGAGTGGCCGGTTTGCTGATTTGCAGAGGTGCGAGAGGTTGTTGTGTTAAAAGCAACTGGGGCAATCGTAGAACCATTGACTGATTGGAGAAATAACTCATGACCTTCAGCTTGAGAGACCAAGTCACGAAAAGATGGACGTGGCCTTAGTAACCGTTGCGTAGTGGAGAAGGTTTCGAAGGATGAACCGAGTCCACAAAGAAACCAATGGGATTTATCCGTGTCATCAAGAGGATGACCAATAGCATTCAGTTGATCACAAATTCCTTTGAATTTTCGAGAAAATTCAGCAACCGTAGAGGATCCCTTCTTGAGATGCCGAAGAGAATCTCTGAGTGTGTGCATACGTTCAACAGAATCATGGCTGTAAGCAGATTCTAATGCACACCAAATAGCACGAGCAGTATTATGACCGAGTGTTTCAGCCATTGCTTCTTCAGATAATGAAGATTGAATCAAAATAAGAGCGCGTTGATCAGCAGCACTCCATGAAATATATGCAGGATTGGGAGAGGTAGTTGTACCAGTGACGATGGTTTTTGCTGGCGCCGGAATACTGCCATCAATATACCCCGTGAGTTTTTGATAAGCCAGGAGAGGGAGAACTTGATTACGCCATAAAAGATAGTTGGTTGATGAGAGTTTAATGGTGAGCATGTGAAGGATAGTTGCAAGGGGAAGAGGAGAGTCGGTGGTATCAAGGGAGTCGCCAGCCATGATGTGAGAAAAATAATGACGGCCAGGAACAATTTAGGCTGATACCATATTAGGTTTGTAAATGTTCACCTTGATTAGGTGATATGTATATTATCCATATATATAGTACAGGAGATAACATATGACTATAACTATGACTACAACTAATCATCCTATAAAACAGGAGATAACATATAACTATGACTAGGATATCTTATCCTTTTAACCTCCACAAGAATGTATTCACTCAATCATCTTATGCATTTTAAATATGACTAATACATTGGGGGAGATTGTTAGCCCTATATTTTATATAGTCGAACAAGAATGTAATAGGTCATCTTAGTCGTTAAAGGTCTTGTATTGTAATAGGTTAGTCGGGAAAACCGGGCTTGGAATATAAGCTAATATTGTATAAGTTAGGGGCGTAAGCCCAAGCAAAGCTAAGCCCGGCCCATGAACAAGCCCATTAAACGTGGCATATATATACCCTCTTCCATGTGTGGAAGAGGGTGTTGATTCATAATTCTTTCTCTCTCTAGTTATGTTTTAACCATCAAAATCTCTCTACTTTCTCTCACTAACTTCTTCTCTTTCTCTTTCTAAATATCATTAATATTGTGCGTTATGGATTAGAATGGGATTAACATTGCCTTATATATTACGTTGGTACATAAAACATAGATTTAATCATTAAACAAGACTGTCATACGCGATCTCTAGAAAGGAGAACATATTATTAACCAGATAACAATGATACATACAATTGTCGATACATTCTTAATATAAACATTGAAAACGGACACTACACATAGCGGACACATTACAAACACATTTATTTCGCGGTGTAATGACAAGTAGTCTAGGCATCCTCATGCTGCTACACGTTTATTTGGCACGTAGTTGCGATGAAAAATTCAGGCTCATAAATGTGTATGTCGTTCGCATTCATCATACCCTGCAGCTGTTGCATTTCTGACGTGTCTCTTGCTTGCAGCGCTATGAGAAAGTCAATCAGTCTTTGGACCATATCCCATCTCCAACGGTTTCAAGCTCATCAATAAAGTTCTCCCTCTCCACAATCCCTGTCTGTATCTCCTCATAAAGAACCTTATTTTCATTCTCCGCCTGAAATATTCATCCACGCAGTTCCACAAATAGAATGCAAACATATCCTTGCATTCTTTGGAACCACAAATGAATTGAAGTACCCCGATCCTTAGTCACCAAGCTATTGTTTTACAAGTTTAGTTAAAAAAAACCTAGCTTAATGTTGTAGGAGTATGTGAGCCCACAATCTCTTTAATATATGAATATGGAATCACATTGGATTCTCTATCACAAAGAGTTAAATGAACTACCAAAGGTTGACATTGTTGCAGCGCTGCTATCATCAACCTTATGTATTCCTTGTTTAGGCAGGGTGACATGAATGCCATATCAACTCAATACATTGATGTTTTCAACGGACGTGTCAAATAATGCTTGCTTAAATAGGCATGCCTACATGCACAATGCAACAAATGTGCATAACAAGATTTTGTAACCCGCGCTTCGCTGCGGCACGTTTTATGTACTGTACGTTTTTCATTATATGGTATTTGTTTTTCGTTATAGAGCTTGCTATAAATACGTTTTTTATCTTTGATATGCTTATGTAAAATTTGAAAACATTAACAAATACATACAATCATTAGGCCATGGTTTTAGGACCATTTGATGCACAATGAACCAATGAACCCACTTAGAGATCTGGGGTTGGTCTTTTCAAGGCCTCATAGTTGAGCACGGGATTACATTGCAACCACATCTAGGACATCCTTATTATTCAGCGGTTGCTTGGACGTCGGTTAACATATAGAAACAACATATCAATGATTCTAACTTTTCTCATTTGCAAACGTAAGTCACCAAATATCACCTCGAGAAGTACATAAGCATAAAATGAGAAAAAAACAAACTATCCCAAACACTCGATTGTCACCATGGTAATGTAATTTGACTTTTCTTATGCAGAATGTTTACAAATACATAAGCTTTTCATATTTACAAATACATAATCATAATTTATAAATGTAAATATGAAACAACTCTTGAAGTGTAAAGATTGTAATAAAGGGAGGGAGTATTAACTTTTGGTTCATGAACAGGTAGTCATAAAACTACGTATTGTGTTTAGCTCATTTGCACACTTATTTGCTGATTATTTCGCATAAAAAACTTTATAACGCCATCTCATCTAAGATTATTGCTTCATCCACCACAACACAAAATTGAACCTCGTTGGAATGAATATCCAAAAATGGATCGAATCTATTACCAAAAAAAACAAAACAGGAAATTACAATAAAGCTTTACATTATACTAAAACTTTTAATCTAACAAAAAAACTAAAATAAAAATTCAGATTATTTTTCACCATCAACTAATTTAGGATGCTAAGGTTTAAACCCAAATAATTACACAAATCAAAACAGAGAAAATACCTAACCTCAATTTTCTTATAAGACTTCATTCTCTGTTGGTCGTAGGAGTTAATGGTTGTCGGAGCTTATGGTTGACGCAATTAATGGTGGATTTGGTTGCACCATTTGATTTGGAGAAGGAGAAACAAGTGTGCCTATCTATACTACTTTATAAAGCATTTGGGAACTTCCTAAAATAGCAAGGCTGAAAATTCAGACTTTTTTACCTACTAAATAAAGCAAGTTGTTGATATTTTCATCAACATTATATACTATAACCTTTTTCAAACTAACAAACTTTTATAACAACCTTTTAAAATAACATTTTTTCTTTTAAATTGAAAAATCTTTTTGTTTATTTATTATTTTTATAATCTAATTTTACTTCTATACTACTTTATAAAGCATTTGGGACATTCCTAAAATAGCAAGGCTGAAAATTCAGACTTTTTACCTACTAAATAAATCAAGTTGTTGATATTTTCATCAACATTATATACTATAACCTTTTTCAAACTAACAAACTTTTATAACAACCTTTTAAAATAACATTTTTTCTTTTAAATTGAAAAATCTTTTTGTTTATTTATTATTTTTATAATCTAATTTCACTATTTTTTAAAATTTTGTGCTTTTTAATTCGATATCCATTTTGATATATTTTTATTAATTTTTAGTCTTTTTCAATTTTAGTGGGTTTTTTAATTCGATTTTTTATAACTTTACAATGAGTAAGAGAATAATATTTGTTAGTCTCAAAATTCGTTATTAGGTACTCGCCGCCGCATTGCGCGGGTATCATTCTAGTATTTTAAAATGAGGTGATGAGGCTGTCACACATAATACTCCATTACCTTATTAACAAGGAATTAAGCCCGGGCTTCGCCCCGGGTTGTTCAGTGTTTGTTCTGAGACACGCTGCGAACCCACAAATCTGAATGGGCATTTGGTAGGACGTTGGCTGGACAACGCAACCCATAGAAGTTGGAAGCAATATCGGTGTTTCTACTGAAATCAAAAAGCGCATGAAATATGAGATAGAAAGCATAATAAGAAAAAAAATGAATGTAAAATATCTGAGATAGGCAAGAGCAACAACTGTGAGACATATGGGTTTCGAGCAGACCTTCAACAATATGTGCTTTTCCTAACCCAAATGAGCATTCCTTTCAACAGATATCAATATTTAAACACAATATTAAATGCTATAGTATATAAACCAACTAAATGTTTCAGGAAGCACTTGTAACTTGACATGTAATATTCATGAAAGAAAGATTACAACTTTATGGCTTCTTGTTTGTCCTCTACTCTAGAGATAACTTGCTTCTGCATATTCACTTTGTGTTTGAATATAACCACTTTCAGTTTGAGTTCATTTGCATAACGGGAATGAGAAAATCTACGTAGTCAGTTTTGTCAGCATATATGAATTATTGATCAACCGCCAAAGGGCAGCTTACATGCATATCCACACAATGTTTCTACTATATGTTAGGTAAATCTTTTGCGATGGGGAATGTCATACAGTTATCACCGAAGAAGACTTGCAGGAATTAACACACACGTTTAAACTTAAATTTAAATGAGATAACAGCCAACGCTTTTTCCTTCATTATTAGAAATGGTGTATACAATTAGAATGTGTCAAGTTTCCATTATTATATGATCATTTTTAATTTCGTTTCATCACTGTATAAAGAAAATAATCGCTTTTGGTACCATCAAATGAGTTAGTTATCCCAAAATTTTGTTCCAGTTAGAAAGTATATTGTAATCCAATCTACTTTGTACCAACCAGTGGTGGACGCAGGAAATCCTACTGTGGGGGGCAAATTTTTTTAAAAAATAGCAAGACAAAAAACTTAGATCCGAATAAAAAATAGAGTATTTTAACTTAAAAATAGGAGATTTTTAGGTTTTAAAATGTTAAATATAAGATTTTAATATGTAAATGGGGGGCAATTTGAGTTTCGAGTGGGGGGCACTTAAAAAAATGCTCAAAATTAACGAAAAATACACTATAATTTCGCATTTTTGGTCTAGCTATGGGGGCGCCGCCACCATGTACCCAAAGGGTGTGTCCGCCCCTGGTACCAACGTGAATCAACTGTCAATACAATATCAATTATATTTACCTTCATCGAGGTATGAAGTTGCAACCATGTTTTTTGAATTTTGAAATATTTAACCAACACATGCGGACCTGCATATATTAATTGGTATGAAATTAGAAGAGGGTGAAGAAAGAAAACTAATATACAGTCGATCCCAAGGTAAACCGTAACTTACGTGATAAAACGATTCTGTCATACTTTCTCCCCATTTTCTAAATTCAATTTATGTTGTACCAACTATCATCAATAGCAGACCTACAGATGCAATCCATGAATAGGCCTTCGTTTTAGTTTCTTGTGCAACAAATACTCGTTACAGCCGGCAAGCACTTACACAATGTGTTGGCTGCTTAAAATTGTTATATTCAACCAAAAGTATTGTGGTTCAACTGTCGGAAGATACCATTTGTTTTGGCTTACACATATTACTCTAATAAACGCACGGTTATGAGGTGTTCTAAAAAAATTCTTGCCGGACCTTCGGCGGTAGCTTGGGAACCGTTGTTGCTGTTGATAGTCGGTTCCAATATTGGATGATTCAACACACCCAATACCTGCGACATTATAAAACGAAGTTAATAAAGATGACGTGAATGCTAAAAGCAAAAGGCCAACACAAACACACGGGATATTATACACGTGGGAAAAGTACAACACAAAGAAATGGTATACTGTGTATTTCAAGACCAACTTTAGTCTTTCTGTATATGTAATGTATTTATACTCATTGGAGGGTGTATATTTACTTTTACACTGTTCAAATTTTGATATTTCTTATACAGTTAGTAATGGTTTTCTAGGGTTCGTCCAGTCTTGCTGGAGGGGGTCCATCACTGGTGGTGGTTCATGCTGCTGACGGTTTAGCTATCTGAGAGTCCAGCATCACATCTACTGAAGGTTCAGTTCAGGTTCAAATAGCTGGGGTTCCATCTACTGCTCATGGTCTTTTTTTCAGCCATTGTGCTTCAGTACACAAACCACATACCGACTAAACCATATACTCCATTTTATCTTCACTAACAGGCTTTAGTATTTAAACACTGAATACTTAACAACCATTTTCGTCCGGTACTACCAACCTACACACATTCAGCTTTTCTTTAAAGTTGCACATACCACACCTTTTTTTATTCATCTTTTAAAGATGCTGAGCTATCACATAACCATCAGTTTCTTTTAACATTGGCAAGCAAATTATACAAACCTACCTATACCGATTGAAGGGTTTTGTTGATAAAGTTTATCATATGAATTCTTGTTACATAGAACAGAAGCAAACGTTAGTTTATAGGTACCTAATAATTTTTGACAGATCATATAACAGACAAAGAATACATATATCCGCAAGAATTTGCTACTTTCAGGATAATAGCAACAACAAAAACACCAACCTTAGGTACCAGCGAAGATGGGCTCTGCAAAGGTGCAAACATTAGTTAATTGAACATGGCTTCCTCTGGCTATGCAAAACAGATTATGACACCTGGAACTAATAGGAATCAACTTGAGTGTGCATCATTCGTTTCCCACAACTTGAAGAGATGCCTTGCACAACCAGTGGTTTTCCTGAACACCATTAACCGAGAAAACAAACATTAATAGGATGTTGTGAAACAATTCAGTAGTGAAACAACACATGAACTGAACGAACCTAAGGACATTGATCAGATGCTGAAACAAAAAAATCACCCCCAAGTGCAGGGCACGTTTCATCGTATCCACTGTTCTAGTCTCATCCTGTATGCATTTTCCATTTCATAGTCGCCAGGTTATAAAAGGGGCCTAAGTTTTATGCTTTTTGAAATAGGCCAAAGCAGATTTTCACCTTGGAAAAAGCTGATATGTGAGAAGGCCATTTTAAATGCGGAGATGGTTACTGAATGAGACGCATTTGAATGCCCCCACCCTCAAATGTGTTGCATAACCAAACCTGTGAAAATGAAAAAACACCAATTCAATACCCGAAATATATTTTTTAACATAAACCCAAACAAATCAAATACCCAATCTTTATCTGCTCCTTAGGGTTTATAGTACCGCAAATTAAGCCTCAAGTTTCAATCTTTATGACAAACCCATCAGAATATAAAGAAAACAATAAAACCCATTACTGAAAACAAAACATGAAACAAAACAACTAAAGTTTCGACGTTCATAACAAAAGAAACCAAAATATAAACAAAACATCAAAACCCATTACTCAAACCAAAATTTGAAACAAAATCCACACAACGGTTCTATCAAATTAATAAAAAAAACCCGACAAACTTCTATGAAATTAGTAAAAAACCCAAAAAAATAGAGTTGCCTTAAGAAAACAATCAGCATAAACAGTCCAATTGTAAAAACCATTGGTTAAGCTGTTACCTGAAAACCCAGCTAGGCTCACCAGCGTCAGCAACCGTTACCTGAAAACCTTGCCAACGTCACCAACCGACCACCCACGCCGCACACCATTATCGGCGGCAACAAAGGGGTCGGTGGCATCGAATGGCTGCAAGGGTTTGCAAACCCTAAAAGAAGATGTCAGAAATTAGTTTTTGGAAGAAAAAGTAATATAGATCTGAAAATAGATATGTGGTGTTTGTTAAAAAAAAGACACGTAACTGTTGTGGTATACGTGTGTGATAATAGGAGATTAAAAGAAGCCATCCTTATCTATGTGTGACAATAGAGTTCTGAGAGAAGGAGATCAACAGTATTATATTTAGGCGAGTGAAGAAGGGTGTTTGGAGGAGAAGACACAGACGACATAAATAATGTTTAATTTTGTGAGAGGAAAGGAAAAAAAGCGCGTGAGAGATTGTGTTTGTGAGGCATCGGTAATAGCAAAACTTTATACATTCATTTTTTTACATTATACTGCTCTTTATAGTAGATGTATAATATTTGTTTGATAGTAATAGTTACTATTCATAAGAGTTAAAAAATAATAAAATAAAGTTACTGTAGCAATTATGTCTGGTCAACTCAGTCAAAATGTTATATATTATAATATCTAGAGAAAAACTGCATTGATAAACTGTCTTGATTACACATACACTCATAAGGGCTCGAGGGAATGAGAGTAAAATCCCATATGTGAGTTTTATGTGGCAAAAGTCACTCTATAAACCTCACCATAACCCACACGTGGGTTTTACTTTAAAAACCTAACAGTAGTCACTTCTTCATCGCTCGACTTGTGTGTCAACTTTTCCTTTTATATATTTTTTAATAAAATGTGAGTGTATTAGGGTATTTAGTGAGATATATTTTATGTAAAGTTGGGTGAAGTGAAGGTGAGTTTTTTGTTCTTTATTCTCATGATGAGATAAGTTTTTTTAGGTTGTGAAAAAAGTTAAGGTGATAATAAAGTGGCGGTAGAATTTTGAGGTGCCACTCCCTCTGGCCTAAGAGCTGCTATACAATATCATACAATAGTGTTGAAAACATCTTTATCCGCATGGTAAAACAGTTCGTGATTTTCATTGGCCAAAAGCCACGTATGTCATAGTTTAGTGCATACTCACAACAGAATGTTATATACTTATTGTGGACGTCTAGAGCCATATGCATGTAAATGCGTAAATAAATAATACCTTTTTACAGTTCTTAATAATATACATGCGCATTTGATTCATTTAGGTTTACGATTACAATCCGACTTTGTGTTTAAAGTGTACTAAATTTGTTTATGTTCTTCTTATCAGTGTCAGCACGCCGGCAACATGCCACCAACAATAGCTAAACAGATTACGAAAAATAACTATCGTGATTCACGACAAAGAAGCCAACAAGAAAATGGGAAATTCATTCAGGGAATCGAACAAGTTAATTAGCGAGCCTCGGCAAAAGAGGGAAACGAACAAGTTAATTAGCGAGCCTCGGCAAAAGATGAAGCCAGTGAAAACGGCAACAAAGACCTTAAACTTCACTCATGTTGTTTTGCTGTATTTGGCGCTTTAGATATATCCGAAAATGATTCCCCCAGGCACGGTTATTGGATCACTCCACACGTTTTTAAGGGGTCTTGTTTTTTTACTCAACAATCGTTTTGTGATACGTAGTTTCACATGCTTCTTTCTTTGTGTAGTGTGATTTTTAAAGTAGAAAATTATGTCTGTTACGATGGGGATGCTTTTCGTTTGGGTATTCTATGTAGCGTATATCTTGATCTTCAAATTGCAGATTACATACGCATGTAAACAGTTGCTACCAGGGGCGGAACCATTTACAAATGGTGGGGGGCGGCGCCCCCATGGCTCGCAAAAAAAAATCAAATTTTAGTGTAAAACAAATTTTTTTTGGAACATTTTATTAAAGTGCACCCCATTGTGAAATTGAATTGCCTCTCACCCAAAGAAAAAACATTGTAAAAACCTTCAAATTACCTTTCAATGCTAAAAAATAATGTAAAAACCTTATATTTTTATCTTTTATTTTTGTGTGTATAACGACTTTTGTTCAAAAAAAAAATTTTGCCCCCACTCCGTCTACTTCCTAGTTCCGCCACTGGTTGCTACATGTTATGTTCTTTCAAAATTGTTCATTATCGAACTAAACATATTTCTTAATTGACGATCTAACAACTACCATAATAACGCATAACTTGATCATCTATTTTAACATTCCGCCGCGAAAGCGCAAGTCTATCTTTAAGAATGATTTGCTTCATGCATAATCATAAATGAACGTCCTTAGAGATGGGGTTTTAGAGTTTTTAGTAGAGACTAAAGTTCAAATTGCACATGGAACAACATTTGGGCCAGCCATCGAGACATCTCTCTAAGAGGGTGTTTGAGATTACTTATTAAAAATAAATTATACGTTTTGAAAATGAATAATCAGATAATCAACAATTAGAAAACGTGGTTTTGAGAAATAGTGTTTGGATTTGATTATGTTGTTTGAAATCGCAATAATCAGATTATCAATTTTTTTTAGTGTTTGGCAAATCAGATTATTTGTTTAGTTGATAAGTAAAATGCCTAAAATAGATTTATTTTAGCTTTTCTCTATTTTAAAAATGAAATAAGTAGCTCCTCACTTACTTTTTCAAAATTCTATTTTGAAAGCTTCAAAACGCAAATAATCAATTTTTTCCTTTTATTATCCAAACACTCATTTTAGCTTATCTCCATTTTGAAAATGAAATAAGTAGATAATCTAGTTCCACACGCAATCCCAAACACCCCCTAAGAAAAATGTCCTTGTTGATAAAAAAAAAAGGAAGAGCTTTTCGGAATTAGGTCACACCATATGCAAAATGAACCCCATGTATTGTCAGAAACTATTCTTGTAAAAAAACAAACACAGTCTTCATTAGGTAACACAAGTACGAACTGATAAAAAATCGTATTCAAACCAACAAATTGAGAGGTCAAGACTCTATTGTATATTTATCTTTATGTGCTCGAGGGTAATGTTAACATTATTCCTATAAATCATTAGGTTAGGTGTACAAAAATTTTAACATAAATATTTATGTAACACTTAATTTGAGATCGGGTTTATTTTGAAAAAAATTAAGATTTTTAGCGTAAAAAGACAAAATTTCATCGGGTTCCCGTGCATTCCAGAACGCTTAAAGAAATGCAACACTTCTTTTACAACACTTATTTTACAATGTTATCAGCTACATAAGTGTCCAGTAACCAAAACGGTGTCGTCAAATTGTTTAGTTGGTCACTGGGCATCATTTGTAACTTTGCGAGTTGGTTATTCGTAACTTTCAATTTCCTAGCTAAAGTTTAGAACCCAAAGATTCGTCAACCTTGTCATCCTCATAGTCATACTATATTACATCACGCTTGCTAAAAAAAATGTTCAGCCAGCTAGTAACGCTACTCCCCACGTATTAGCATATGTTTTTTGAAATCGCAATTAGTTCAATTTAGGACACCTAAATAAAACCAGGAAACAATACTCTGAGATCTGAAGACACCTACGTGAAAAGTCGGTATAGACCAAATTTGGAAAGTCAGCTTTGACCAACAATAGGAAGTCAGCCACGTTAGGCCTACATTAGAAAGTCAGCGGACACGACCGACACTAATCACAAAGCCACCTAATCAAGATTAGTCCTAACAACTCAATAGCCCATATTAATATATTATAATCCTTGCACGCCACAATTTCATATGCAATTTTGTGTTGCTATTTTGAAGACATAGGAGCAAATAGGATATTAGAACAGTCTTTATATTACACCATAGAAAGTTGAAAATTACAGTACATAATATGACAGTAGGTTGGTTCAAACTACCACCTTGTACACACGAGATGGTAGAACATAGGAAAATTACCAACACGATCCATCACACGATCATATCAGGGCTACCTACGAAACTAGCTAGTATCTTGCAAACAGACAT
The DNA here is from genome assembly GCA_025667525.1 of Glebionis coronaria. Classification (NCBI taxonomy): domain Eukaryota; kingdom Viridiplantae; phylum Streptophyta; class Magnoliopsida; order Asterales; family Asteraceae; genus Glebionis; species Glebionis coronaria. The sequence continues at coordinate 447,495 of JANFOE010000322.1, read as the reverse complement.
ACAACATAGAAAACATCATACTATCATCATCATTGTCGAACAAGGAATCACCATCGTTCGACCCTTGACATCAACCTTTTTTGGTGTACTTGGATTCATCTATCGGGATATCTTCCTCCTCAGCTCTTTCGCCACCCGATTTGTCACCGGTGCTAAGACCACCTTTTTTTCCCATCTGCTGGTACCCTTCTGTTCCTAGCTGGTCCTTCCTGGTCTGTCCACCTTTGCTACGACCTTCACAAATATTCATTACACGTATTAAATTGGACACGTATTCTAAGACGACAAAATAACAATAAAATATAAACAAATATGCATATACCTTCAGCAAGGTTTTCCTGAGCTTCAAGAGATTTACCACCAGTACCTCCTGGAACTACAGTTTCGCCTTGAGCAGCTCGTTCATCGAGTTTCTTCTTCTCCTGTTCGGGGATCTTGTCGGATACCTTTCGTTCTTGTTGTTCTGACGCCATTTTTCTTCTTTCAACTGGAATTGCTTTTGTGACGAACTAAAACGATAACGTTGGTATTTATACAATTACTGGGCTACATGAACTAGTGAAAAAAGTTAACATGCATGGTGACACGTAGGATAATGACATGGGTGGGTAAAGGTGACAAAGACGGACTATAGTCTAGAAGATATAGCTAGGTGTGAAACGTGGTGTTTTATTTCGATGTCCCTGAATTGACACGTGTCTTCGTCGGAGCTGTCTCAGGTGCCTGATATTATCTCTCGAGATTTTGGTATATTGCCGTCAACAAACTTATTTAGAAAGTCTACAATATTTATATACTCATATATTGCCTTTGGAGAATTCAAAGACAATTTTGACTCAATTTCTTAATGATCCTCCCCCAGGCCTGTGCATTTAGGAAAAAAAAAACTCATAAATTGCCTTTGAATTCTTCTTGAGTTAAAACATCAGCCACAACAATGTTTTTATTCCGCATGTCAAAACCAATTTCATTATCCAAGTGTATAATACGGTCAATTTCATTCGTACTCAAGTTTGCTGAAAAGCAAAGGTTTCTGTATTATTGTGTTATATAAACTAATTAATCATTTAATTACAAATGTGTAATGAAATAAATCTAATTTGACACATATGATTAACACATAAAATATTAACTTTGATGTTTATATGAATAGATCAAGTAAACGCGTTTGTTCTTGATCTTGAAACTGACGCCACAAATAGTGAAAGAATGATAGTATGCTCCTATAAATAGATTGTTACGAATCATACTTGACACACATGTATATATTTCGAAAGAAACTTGTCTAAAAATACCTATAGGCGGTATGGGTCGAGTTGTTGATATGAGATAGGTCCAGAGTTCTAAGACCGATGAGACAGAGAAATCAGAAACTATTCGTGTAGTGATATCGCTAAGAGATAGTTATTTTAACTCGATGGAGTTCTATCCAAGAGGTGAAGACGATGTTGTGGCCTCTCCGTACAGGAGCGATTCATTCTTCCCGAACGCATCATACAACTCTCCGTTGTACTGAGCTCTCCAAGTATGCATGCTCCCCCTTCTTCCTTACCATGGAAAGTTTTTCTGAAATAACTCGAATGAAAAGAAAAAAGACGTTAAGAGACCCTCCAGGCCCAATCCTAGACATTCTAAAATCCTTTTTCAAACTTGCTAAAAGATAGATAATAGACACATCCAATTGATTTCAACTAATTTGAGAACTTTGGAATGGGAATAAAGCCCGACGAACCAATCTCGATAGTAAGCATTGGGCGGACGATAGGAAGTGTCACATCCCGCCTAGACAGAAATACGAGGTGTAACTTCATGAGTATCATCATAACACAATGACGTCATTATAGAGAATATACTAAATGAAAAGTAAAGACAATGACAACCAAGTGTTACAACAATACCTCAACAAAACAAAAGTAGTATTGTATTGAAATAAAATCTCAAAATAATACATAGACAAACCAAATATCAATCAAATATGCATACAACAAATCTTAAATGAAAGAATTTGGGAGATAACTCCAGCATCATCCTAAGGTCTCTCTAGCCGCTCTAGACATCTAAACCATCTCGATGCTATTCCACATGATGAAATTTATGAAATTGATATGTCTAATTTTAATACAAATGATAGTTCTATTTATGTTGTAAGCAACAAAATAGCCAGGTCTAACTTAGACTCTACACTCTTGTGGCATTGTAGCTTTGATTAGCACTAGAATCATTATTCCATCATCAACAACCCGTCATCAATAACCCGTCAAAGTGAAAATAATAAACAAAAGTAAAATCAAAGACACGTCCATCTTTTGGTATGTAAAAAACATAACCTAGATCCGGTTTAAGAATCAACCACACATTCACAAAAAAATCTCATCAAAAGATCATATCATAAAAAACCGCATCCCTCATACATCATCACCGAAGTCTTACCCCCATTCCACCACCATAACCTTCATTATACAACCGGAAGTCCGCAACACCATCAGCCCCACATGACAAAAATTCGACACCATCACTTCAATCATAATTATTTAATATTGTTATAGATCTAAAGGTTACAATTGAAAAATAAAATATAAGGCTTGATTTAGAAATCATGAAGAAAAAAGAGTATTTATTTTCTATTTTCATAAATTGTTGTGGGTTTACAAATATGTTCGAAAATTGGTGTTGGGTTTTGGTTGTAGTGGTTTGGAGATGGTGCAGATCAAATTCGGTAATGGTGGCTCGATCGTCGTGGCATGGTTGAATGGTTGATGGTGATGGCAGATTTTGAATGTTAGATGATGGTAAAGTTTTGCTTAAAGAAGAAAAAAAAATGATTTTGAGAGGATAAAAATCAAGTCATTGTGTATATGGTTTTCTAGTAGCTAGTACAGTAATGATAATAATGAAAATTGATTTTTTTAGTTATAATAATAATTTTCTTAGTTTTTAAATATTTTACAGTATTATTTATTTTTATTAATTATAACTTATATTAAAAAGGAGAACACTGTTTCAATGAACAGTGTCCTTCCTCTCTCATATGCTACTGTTCTAATCTACAGTGGAATCGTCAAAAAAACTACTTTCCAAGGAGCAGTATATCTCTCACACAAACGGAATATTAAAAAACTACTTCCTCTCAGATAATCCAGATACTTCCACTTTCACCCTCATCTCCAACTCTCTCAAAAAAACTATAGCCTCTTACAAGATCATCACGATTGATGGATCCAAGAAACGATTAACTCCAATAAACGATACAATTGATGGCCTAAATACAGGATTTTCTTTCGATCTTAGAGATGCGATGCTTATGAGAGTTTCTTTCGATCGGGTTGTCCTTTAGATCGGGTTGTTCTTTCGATCTTATAGATGAGATCATGAAGATGATTTTTTATTGTGCATCTTGGTTTCCGCGAATCTGGTATTTCTTATTAACCTGGTCATTGTTGTTTTGCTTTACTGTTATTTTTACACTATTTTTATTTTTATTACAGAACTTCAATTGACTTGTATCTTATGTTTAATGATTAATTATATATAATGATACATAAATGAATGTAAATAAGTCAAAGATGTTGCATAACAAAGGTTCCATAATCTAAGCTAACAAGCTGATAATAAGAATGATTGGTTGTTTTGTTTATTATAGCAAAGTAGTATGTCGTCATTATTAAGAATTATAAAGCCACCTTTTTTTAGCAAACAAAAAATCTATTATATAAGTTCTGACATTGTTTATGCTTCGAGTTTGTAGAAACTCAATGGCGTAGGACTCAAAAGCAATTAAGATAACAAATCACTTTGACAAACGGGTTCTGGTCAAAGTGTCTGATTGTGCTTAGTTTTTTTGTAGTGACTTAACATAACATAAATTTTCGCACTATGGGAATGCAGTCTGGAATTTAAGTACGTGTGAACAAGGTGATTTATAAAGTGTTTCCTTATACTTTCGACAATTCAAGTTTTGTATTCTTTGACTATATAATCCGGTGTAAATTTGATTTGCAAACCTATCTTTGTAAATTTGATTTGCAAACCTGTTTTGTATTCTCCACCTTATTATATAAAGAAGTTTATAATGCGCTACTGTCTACTGCCCCAATGCAAAGTGGCTTAAATGGTGGTGGATTACACAGTCGATTATAGTGGTCCGTGTTACTTTGCTGAAGAGCATCTATGGAGGCGCCTGCGCGTGTAAAGCTTAAGGTAAAGCAATTACGTTATATTATAAAGAAAGAATAAAAGTTTATTGTTGCTTTAATTTGACGAGCGTACATTCCATTTGTATTTTTTGTTGTACAGGTTTTAGTTGCCATGGCATTTTTTCACGAAGCCACAAATAGTGTCTGCAATTTATAATATATGCTTGCAGCCTATTGTTGAGACAAGGGTACCACACTGTCAGTGGTGGAGAACCATGACTGTCTAGATTGGAACTTTGGTTATAAACATCAGTTGGAAAGGTAATATATCTTTATCCTCTTTACACCTTTACATAACACAACACAAAGACGCCACTACTATTTTTATCCTGTTTGCTTACCCACCAGCATCTTATGTCTGTAAGAACAACACAATACGTGATTTACGAGTTTACGCATCATCCTTTAAGGAATTTTGATGAAACATTGGTTCTTAATGTCGTTTTAAACTATGCACATTTATAACTCAGTTTAAAGTATTTTCAAATGTTAAACCGAAACTTCTAGATTTAAACCAATATTTCTAATATACTTTTGGCGATAATAATTGAACCCGAGTACCTATAGTTTCTTAACTTGGATAGTAAGTGCATGTCGTTTTCTTTGATGCTTCTAGAAAGTTGTCATTAAACTTGCTTGCTAATTTTTTATGCCTCGGTCTTGAAAAATGACAAACACTGGGATTGTTGGTTCTCTTGCTAGAGCATACCAGAAAGAGGGGGTACGTGCATGAGGGACTCAAATCGGCTTCCATTATAGTTGCTGCAAGTGCAGCCTGTACGTTAAGTAGTTTTCAGCTTTCTAATCAAGTCTTTACTGCTGTTTTTTGTGTCTTACCAGGTAAGTGAAACTGTATTAAATCACATCTAAATGTCTTTAGATCATTTCATGTAGATATCTATACAGGATGCCATTAATAAGGCTAGATCTAAAGAGACGACACGGATTAGAGAACCGACAAGGTGATACAATGACACTATAGACCAATTTTTATTTAAAAATGTGTCTCCACCTTTCAGCACTCATAAAACCACTACTCTAAACTCGGTGCTTGGACTTTGGAGTTTTGTCAGAAGCCCACAAACAGTCAAATCATGGGTTTGTGTTGGAGGTGTTGGAGGTTGGTACATCTTTCTCTTTAATGTACTTTGAGTTCGAGAAAGTTCCTACAAATTTGGTAAATAAGCAAATCACAAGCTGTCCACGAGCAACACTCCCTCTGCTGCAAAAGGAGTGTTTGGATGCTGTTATAACAGCAGGCAAACACCCGGTCTGCTGCAGAAGGAGTGTTTGGATCCTGTTAAAACAACAACCAAACACCCCTATGATCAGCGCATTTGTGTGTATTCAGCTACGTTGATGTCGCAGGTGTCCACATTTACAGGTGCTACGACGAAGGCAAATGAGTTGGATTTGATGATTGTTTTCTGTCATCCGTGTATAACCTTCGATCGCAATGCCTGTATGATGAAGGTTAGCTGCTTCCACTTTTCTAGACATCAACTATTTTGAAGTACTAAAAAAGATAACGATACCAAGTATTTTTAATAAAGTTCTAAAAAAAGATTAGCTATATTTTACATTATTTTTTTACCAATTACAAGAACATATTGCATATACTCTTTGATATCAGTGTCGTGTTGGGTGGGTTGGGTGGTGTGCTGCAACATGTTTAGGCGATGACAGTTAGGATTCTTAGGTGGGTCAAAATGGGTAGTTTATATGTCGCAAATGTATGGGATCAATCAGAGGTGCAATTATTCTTTTATGATTTTTTTTATGTTTTCGTTTTATATTCTAAAAAGTTATTTACCAAAGTCTCATTGGCACAGATTATTCAGTGTCTCTATGTATGTTACATACGATGTTTCCCTAAGTATCAATAATTGAAGGTTGTTGCAGCAGTAGGATTGCAAGATAGCAATCATTGCAACAAAACGCTACAATTTTTGCAGCAGAGGTTTGTTTACACCAGGACTTTAGTGTTCAACCACACACAACCTGCATCCAATGTAGGTAATACAAGTAGCCACGATGCTGCAACATTATGGCAGAGTTTGCATTTCAGGAACAAGGGATTGAGCCATTGAGAAACCTCAAGAACTTCCATTAGATTAGCGAGTTTAAGAACCCTAGCTATGTTTGTCACGTTCATCGACTCAGGTAATGCTTTTCTTTCCTACACTATCTGACACACTTTTTCGGATGAATTTTCATTTCTTTTATCAAAACTTCAGTTTTACAAACCGGGAGTGTAGCTCATATGGTAGAGCGCTCGCTTTGCATACGAGAGGCACGGGGTTCGATTCCCCGCACTTCCATGTTTTAATCTTTTACATACCGACCAATCGACCATTTAGACTGCTGAACATAGCCCTTAGACAAACTGCTTACGACCTATATTATGCGTACACTCAACTTTGCTTCACTGCTATTCGTTGTCGATCAACGCCTATTACAGAAATACGTCACCAAAAACGAACACACAACACCGCGGCGAAACGCGGGTACAAATCTTAGTTATTATTATGAAAGAGAAGATATTTATTATTATTATTATTATGAAAGAGGGGATATTTTAGTCATTATACATCATTATCCCAGAGCATTTTGGTTATTTTATATATCTTTAACGAGTCAAATTGACGATCAACGAAAACAGGACCAAAAACATTACAGGTCGACTGAAATAAGACTAAATTCGTTACTTTTCAAACTATTAAACCAAAACCGTTATATCCGGTAAATCATAAGGACAAAAAATATAGTTAACTCTCACTTGATTGCTTTAATTAATTTAAAGTTTTAAATTATTTTATGTGATTAATTGTGCATGACATATTAGATCATATTAGATCCATTCGATTACGTACTTTGTAATTAATAGTTAACTGGTATTTTAAATCCCAACAATTCATTATTACATGACACTCGCAAAATAAGTCCTACAGAAAGAAAAACAACATTCTTGAATTGCAATACGTTCAATTTTCGACACGTAAGACTATATTTATTGGTGCTTTTGTTGCAACCGGTCGTGAGAAAAAAATAATATAATATTTTTCCAAATTGAAGAAAAAAGAAAGACAACTAATCGTTTAGTGACATCGCGACCGGCTCTCAATATATTATTTGTAATTTTGTCTCATACCCACAACCGGTTCAATAAATCATGGATAAATGAAGTCCAAATAGGTAAATATAACCATAGAACGAATATAAATATTAAAAGGTCCGAATACATCCACGTCAACAGTCGGGTGTAGACCAATTTCAGAAAGTCAGCTCTGACAAGAATAGGAAGCCGGTTCCAAGCTAGGTCTACATTAAAAGTCATCCACCTAACCACGTGGAAAGTCCAAACAAAACTCGATAAGCGGTGGTTGTAAATTGTGGACTTGCAAGACAAACATGCAAAGGAGCAAAGAGGATATTAAACAAGCTATATATCTAGCTTTATATTACACCATAGAAAGTACGTAGTTGGTTTAGACTACCACCATGTAGTATTCACGATGATAGAACATAGGAAAATTACCAACAATACCCATCACGCGATTATGTTACAACTAGCTAGCAACCTTGGTAAACTATCTTACAAGCAGACGTACATATATCATAGAAAACATCATACTATCATCCTCGTACAAGTCCCATTTTCCATTTTCGCACAACAACAATTTTGGGGTTTAGGGTCGAAATATTCGACCCTAAATACAAAGGGTTTTCGACCCTAATATTTAGGGTCGAAATATTCGACCCTAAGTGGTCGACCCTAACTTTTGGACCCTAAAAAACTAGGGTCGAAAAACCCTTTGTAATTTAGGGTCGAAAATTTGGGGCCCACCACTTTCCAAAAATCATTTTGACCAAAAATTAGGGTCGAATCCCTTTTTAATTTATGGTCGAAATTTTCGACCCTAAATTATATCCACGTGTATTTTTTTATCTTTGTGAAATTTTTTTTTTTTTTTATTTAATATCCACGTGTATATATTAAAAAGATTATAAAAACGTTTTTTTTTTTATTTAATAATTTAGGGTCGAAAATTTCTTTAAATTTTAGGGTCGAAATTTTCGACCCTAAACATTTTATATTATTTTTTTTCCAGAAATATTTCGTGCAGGAAGGGGTTTAGGGTCGAAATTTAGGGTCGAAAATTTCGACCCTAAAACTTAGGGTCGAAAATTTCGACCCTAACTATAATTTAGGGTCGAAATTTCGACCCTACCTATATGATTAGGGTCGAAATTTCGACCCTAAATAGTTTCTGGGCAAAAAAAAAACTGCATTTTGCAGTTTTTTTCCAGATTTTTTTCCGGCATTTTTTCCGGAAAAAAATCTATATTTCAACAAATCCACAATATTACAAATCACTAAACAGTACAATACTACTAATTTACAATACGTTAAATAGCCAAAACGTTAGAATACATTTCACCAAATCCTTATTTCACAAATGTAACAAGTCTAAAATTATTACACATCACAATAAATCCATGTTTCACAATTTAACAAGTCTTAAGTTATTACACAAAATAAAAAGTCTAAAACCAACAACTCCTAATCTGAATAGTCCCCGTTGGCCTGATCATTATCACCCGAATCATCCCCCTCATCAGCATCCGAGTTAATTAGCTCATTATCGGACATGTTGTTGGCATTCTCAAGATCTCGAGCCAACTCGTCGACGGTCCGAGTATCATTTTGATGAGGATTTAGGCTGACGGTATAGTTGGGACTTTCCCGAGAGTTAGAACTCGAGGGGCCAGTGGTGTTGACAACGGGTCGATTACAGTTAGTGAAACTGTTATTTTGGGTAATTGGAGGTTGGAGTGGGTTGAGTGGAGCATTATATGGAAATCCGGGAGGGGGAGGAATACCACGGAACTGGGGCATAACAGGGACCTGAGACATACCAGGGAACTGAGGCATACCAGGGATCTGAGACATGCCAGGCATAGAAGCGAATTGGGGTGGCGGTATAAAAGGGTTAGGAGGTCCGGTATACCCTCGACCCACATGTGAAGTATAATGAGAAATCAAATGACTTAGGCGGGCGTTGTTTACCTCAGCATTTTGTTGCGCCATACTAGCATACATATGGGCCAAATTAGCCCGTTGCTGCGCCTCCTCGGTTTGCTTCCTCAGCAGCTCTTTTTCTTGCTCATGAATCCTAAGTACCTCCGAGAGTTGTTCTCGAGTCACTCCCTCACTATAAGAACTACTCCCGCATCCATATGAGGTACCACCACCCGGCAACTTCCTGCCCATGCCGACGATATTTTGAGTGTTGCGGCTCGGATTTACTAGATCAATTATTTCTTGATCACTTTTGTACTGCTCAGCACCGCAAGAAATCGCTTCTTTTATGCACATCATTCTCGACTGTGAAAAAGAAAGAGAAAAAAAGAAGTTAAAAACAAATAAAAATATGTTATTAAAGCATGTATAAATTAAATTACTTACATATCTGTCTGCATTTTCCTCGGACATAGTGCCATTCTTGTTTGTGCGTGCCCTCTTCCAAGTTTGTATAAGGTCCTCGTCGGTCCCATGCTTGACTTTCTGTACAATATCAAATAAATTAATAACAAGATCTTTACCAAAAAAAATTAATAACAAAATATAAATAAACAATATAAAACTTTTAAATGATCACAAAAACTATAACGATTCTTACATATTCGTTCCTTCCTTGAGCGAATGATTTTTTCCCTTGATGTGTAGAGACTTTGTTTTTCGAGCGGTTAACTGCATTAATTTCACTTCTCCTCACTTGTTTCGGGTCGGACCAATACCGGCACAAATCACGCCACTCCCTTGCTGATCTGTTGGCCCATGTAGAACTCGATGGGGGCGGTACAAGCGCCGCTTCCTCGGCCGAATCATGGATAGAATAATAGTCATGCTTTAACAAGTTCCTATTTTTGCGCCAAAGTAGCCTCAACTTACAGTTAATTCCTGTTGTTATCCTTTCTCCCACCACATATGTTACCCCGCCATAAGTCACAGTATCATGACTATCCAACCAACCCGTCAGGTTGAAATAGGTCTACATGTAAACATATGCATTTAAATAAACAAACAATTTTCAACCAAAACAGTTAATAAGACTAGATGTAACGCAAACAATTAATACCTCAAGTGTAGGAAAGATATGGGCTTTGAGGTGCAATGGTATCTGTTCCCACTCGCAAGTAAGTGGAAGTGGTCGGACTGTTTCCCCCATCAGAGAGGTCAACATCGCAGCATTATTGCCTAACGGATGGAAGCTATTAAGATCATAAACATCAAATGAAACTGGCAAAGGTCCTTCATGCGCCCTATGCTTCCTCCTTAGGCTCGTATTAACCGTAACCATATGTGGTATCGGTTCACCTGCAAAGATTAGTTATTGAAGTTATTGATTCGTGAAAATTCAAACACACTTAATTAACAATAAGAGTTGACATAAAATAAAAATAAATCACAATTTCTTACTTTCGCAATTGCCGGGTACGGACTTTGTAGGTCGTCTAGGTGGAGTACCATCACCATCCCCACCGTGTGATCTACCACCTACACACGCCATCTGTAATATAACAAGTACATGAACACACAATTTCGTGGACCGGTTAATGCTAATACACAAATTCATAAAAATTTACACATTTAAACATATAAGAACAATTTCATTAAAAAAATTACACATCTAAAGATTAAATCATTGTTTCATTCAAATTACAACTTAAGATCAATTATCACAATCTGAATCATCGCTAGATAAAACTTCTTCAACAACATTATTAGGGTTCACTTCATCATCATCAGACATTTGAACATCATCATCATCAAGGGCATGTGCAACGTCATCATCTTCATTATTGATTAGATCATCATCGTCTTCATTAACCTGTGTGGCGGACACTTCTGCCGATTCGTCATTCAAACTCAAATTTGTATCCTCCAAACAAGTCAAACCAACATTCAGCGTAAAATTTGATGAACTGCTACCATGTATAACATCTTGATCGGACTCTTCAACATCGCCATGATAAACATGTTCGACCACCTTCCAACCCTTTGGTTTTCTAGCAAGGTCTTCAAGGTAAAATACTTGTGATACTTGTGTCGCAAGAATGTATTGGTTATTTTTGTGAAATTCCTTATTAGTCAAAATATGATGTATGCCCTGCTCAATGTAAGAACGTCTATTGCGTTTCGTACAATTTGGGGGGTTAATGGTGTCAAACCATTTACATCGAAACAACACAACCTCGCGGTTCCCGATATAAGTGAGCTCCAGAATTTCTTCGAGTTGACCATAATACATCTCTCCATCAAGCCCGGCTGTTGAAACACCGCTGCATTGAGTGGTGTGAAGTTTATCGCGTTCATGTATCACAAACCTCACACCGTTAACTACGCAAGCGGGGTATGTACATGCACTAGTATGTCCACATGCCAAAGAGAATAACTCTTCATTACAGTCGCCTGTCGTTTTTTTTTCACGAATCTACGAAAGAGATACAAACATATTTAGATATATGAGCAATAACTCCAAGGTAATATATCTAATGTATTTACCTTGTGACTAAACCAGGTGGGAAACCTCGTTTCCACGTTATCAGGCGATTCTCTGCAAAAGTTCATGATATTAGGATAAGTCATCCCGAAAGAAGATTTTTTAAAATATAGATAAGGAAGAGACATACTCTTTGTAAGCCAAGATGTCTGATTCGATTTCAGGACTGTTGTTAAGTATATACCATACAACTGCCCGCGTAACATCTAAACTCATATGAATATCTTTGACTCTACCCATCAGTTTGCATGCGGACCGGAACACCTGGAATTTATCTTTTTGTTCAGGCAAACCGTCGTCATTCCTGTCAAGACGGTTAAATCTCGTCTCGACATCCTCAGCAAGATAACGCGAACAAAAAGTTAATGCTTCTTCTGCAACATAACCCTCCGCGATAGAACCTTCGGGCTTTGCTTTATTTCGGACATAATTCTTTAGCTTATTCATGTATCTTTCAAATGGATACATCCACCTGCAGCGAATGAGGGCACCTAGAATAGCCTCATCGGGTAGATGTACAACCAAATGAGGCATTATGTCAAAAAAAGCAGGAGGAAAGATTTGCTCTAAATTAATCATCACACTGATCAATTGGTTTTTAGCTTTTACCATATCCTCCTCCGTCAAAATTCTAGAACAAAGCTGCTTAAAAAACAAGCAAAGCTGGATTATAGGATCTGCAATGTTTTTGGGCAAGTATTGTTGTACTCCGTAAGGAAGTAACCGTTGCATCATTATATGACAGTCATGAGATTTCATGCCCGTTATGTTGTCATAATTAGCAGTGACTTTTTGCTTAAAGTTGGATCCAAACCCATCAGGTAGTCTAACTCCTTTGATGAATTTACAAAAAAGTTCCCTGTTAGCTTTGGTGAAAGAGTACTTTGGATGAGGCTTCTCAAACTTCCCGTTTCCTTTTGGAACTAACCACAACTCGGGTCGAACTCCCAATTTTTCCAAGTCTTGCCTTGCCTTTGCCGTGTCTTTGGATTTATCGTTTTGTAACAAGATATTCAGTATTGCCTCAAGCACGTTCTTTTCGATGTGCATGACATCCAAATTGTGTTTTAGTAGAAGAAAGGGCCAATACTCAAGCTCCCAAAAGATAGAACGCTTAGTCCAATTCAATTCAACATTTCTATCAGAAGGTGGGTTGCTTTTCTTAATTTTTGGATGCTTCCCCGGCTTACGACTCAAGAGGCTATTAATTTGTAACTGGATATCCATTTCGGTAAACTTTCTCGGTTTAGGCTTCCGTTCGGCTTTACCATGGAATTGCCTAGTTTTATTCCTTAGATAATGATTTGTTCTTAACCATCTTCTATGACCAACATAAACGATTTTGTTCTTGATAGCCATCGATGGAGTGTCCTTGTTACAAGTGGGGCATGCGTAGTAGCCTTGCCCAACCCACCCAGAAAGACTACCCCGAGCTGGAAAATCATTGATGGTCCATAAAAGCGCCGCTTTCATATCGAAATAAGTACCCGTAGCAGCGTCTTTCGTCCTGACTCCTTTCCATAAATCTTTGAGTTCTTTAATCAAAGGCGCCAGGAAAACATCAATATCTTTTGCAGGTGATTTAGGGCCGGGAATTAACATCGTCAACATTAAAGAAGTTTCTTTCATACACATCCACGGTGGTGTGTTGTATGCTGTCAATATGACCGGCCACATGCTGTAATTTTGACTCATAATGCCATAAGGATTAAAACCATCTGCAGCCAACTCTAATCGAACGTTTCTAGGGTCACTAGAGAAATCAGGTACCATCAAGTCAAAATGTTTCCATGCTTTACCGTCACAGGGGTGATTCAACTTGCCATCCTTAGACTGTCCAGTAGCATGCCAAGTCATCCACTTTGCTATGTGTTTTGTGTTGAACATGCGTTGAAGTCTAGGTTTTAACGGAAAGTAACGCACCACCTTGTTCGCAACCAACTTCCCCTTTGTTTTCTTGGGGTCTTTATATCTACTCTCTCCGCAGACTGGACAATCATCCCTCTTTTTGTTATCCTCTGATCCCCAATATAAAAAGCAATCGTTTATACAAGCATGAATCGATTCGTATCCTAACCCGATCTTCCTGTATGTCTTCTTGATTTCATAGTATGACGATGGGAAATTGAAACCTTGACTACGGGTACAAAACTTCTGGAGACAAGCTAGAATCTGGTTAAACCCGACATCACTAATTTTATTTAAAACCTTGATGTGTGCAATCTCTGTTGTAAATTCCAATGTAGTCAAATTGGTAAGCGTGTGCAACTTTTGGGTGGACCTACTAAGTAACTCTTCAAACTCGTTATTAGGACCCGTTGTTTGATCAGGTGGAGTTTGAGTCGGAGGAGTTTGAGTCGGAGGAGTTTGAGTCGGTGTAGTTTCGACATTAGTTACAGAAATATCTTCTAAGAACGTATTCATGTCAAGGTGTTCAGGTGAATGTGATACTGGTGTAGGAAGCGGAAGAATCGGTTCACCGTGATATTTCCAAGTGGTATAATGTTCGTCCCACCCGTGTTGGGATAAGTGTACCTCAAGAGTGTGGAGGTCAACCAATCTCTCACAGTTACAACAACGTTTACATGGGCAACGGATCATTTGTGTGATCGGGTGCACAAATGTCTTACAATGCTCGAGGAAGGTGAAAAGACCATATAAAAATTCATCAGAATTACGATTGGATATAGTTGTCCAACTCTTATCAATTATCATAACTGCGTTGCAAATAAACATTATTCAAATAAATGATTTAATTAAACACATTAAAAACAAACAATCAGGAATGTTCTTTCACCTACTAGTGCACTATGGAAGGCAATCCTAACCCACTCTTTGAATGTTTCGTCTCATATATGAATGCGTATAACTGATTTACTATTCGAGAATATTTCGGCAGCATTTCCCCTCTACTCCCCAAATATGTGTTTTTAAAGACATATTCGTAGGAGTAAAGGAGAAACGCTGTCGAAATCATCTCAAATAATAAACCAGTTATACGCATTCATATCCTAAATGAGACAAAACATTCAAAAAGCAGTCCCAAAAATGGGGACTTTCCGAAATTAATTTCTAATAAATTAATTTCGGACGGGTTTTCTAAGGTTGATTAATTTCGGACGGGGCTTTTCCAAAATTAATCGACTAGAATCCTAAAACAATCCTAAAGTTATTTACTACAAAAGACTAACAATATATAATATAATAAACATATGCATAATATTAATTACACACCTCGGTCACGGCTGAAATAAACAAAGATGGAAAGATAGAAAAAAAGGTCCGGATGAGGAACTTGTCCCGACTGTCCCGGTGCTAACCAAACACAAACATAAAATAAAAAAAATCTAAATTAGTTGGTTTCCGAGATTTTATCTAATTTGAAACAAACACTAAAACAATTTCAAAAAAAAAACATTACCTTTTATACGACTGTGACTCGGGAATTCGGTTCTCGGCTGTGACTTGGGTCTTGGCTACGATAAACATATAAAAAAATTAAACTCGTGCCTATATATATATAAGTCCAAATTCCTTAATAAATATTAAGCCATATATAAGCCGTAATCCATTAAGCCTAAAAGAATTAAGCCGAAATCAACTAAACCTAAATATAATCCGAAATCAACTAAGCCTAAATCAACTAAACCTAAATAATCCGAAATCAACTAAGCCTAAATATAATCCGAAATCAACTAAGACTAAATATAACCCGAAATCAATTAAGCCAAAATAAGCCGAAAACAAGTAAAAAAATTAGCTCATACGTTTTTAATATAAGAAAAATAAACACCTACCTTTAGTATAAAGTGGCTACTGTTGTTGCTGCCGTGGTGGTGCTGCTGCCGCCGGCGGTGGTGGTTGCTATTGCTGCCGTCGGTGGTGGTGGTGGTTGCTAGCAAAAAAATTAACAATAACAATCACATTAACAATCACATTTAGCAAAAAATTAAACAAAATTAATATATTAAACAAAAAATCAATACCTTTATAATAATATAATAATAATAATTAAACAAACTTGTGGTGGTGGTGATGACTGGGGTGACGGGCTGGTGGTGCGAAGGATGGTGTTGGTGATGGGGTGACGGGGTGGTGGTGGTGATGACTGGGGTGGAGTGTGGTGGTGGGTCGGACGGAGTGTGGTGGTGCGAAGGATGGTGGTGGGTCGGACGGAGTGGGTCGGACTGTGGTGGTGGAGTGGGTCGGACTGACTGGGGTGACGGGGTGGAATGAAGGTGGTGGGACGGAGTGTTGATGAAGATTGAAGGTGGTGGGATGGATGGCACGAAGGTGGTGATGAAGATTGAAGATGCGAACGGTGGTGTTGATGAAGATTGAAGGTGTTCCCGTTTTTTTTTAGTATAGAAGATGAAGATAGAATGAAGTGTTTTGGGTAAGTTGTAGATAGAATTTAGGGTCGAAAATTAGGGTCGAAAATTTCGACCCTAATTTTTAGGGTCGAAATTTTCGACCATAATTTTCGACCCTAAATATAAACCGCGAATTTTTTAATTTTGGTGTGGAATTTTAAAATTTTCGTGAAATTTTTCGAAAATAAAAAGTTTTAGTGCCAAATTTAGGGTCGAAATTTCGACCCTAAATTTCGAAACTATAATAGTTTTAAATTTAAAATGTTTTAAAAAAATCAATAAATAGAGTTTTTAAATTACTAAATTATTAATATAAAATATTAACAAATTATTTTATTTATATAAAAAATTAATAAGTATCACTAATATATTTTATTTATGTAAATTTATTTTATAAATTACAATAATTACGTTTTAAAATAGTAAATTTCGAAACGAGAATAATTTTAATTTTAAAATGTTTTAAAACAGTAAATAGAGTTTATAATTACTAAATTATTTATATAAATATTAACAAGTTATTTTGTTTATATAAAAAATTAATAAGTATCACCAATATATTTTATTTATGTAAATTTATTTTATAAATTACAATAATTACGTTTTAAAATAGTAAATTTCGAAACGAGAATAATTTTAATTTTAAAATGTTTTAAAACATTAGTAAATAGAGTTTATAATTACTAAATTATTTATATAAATATTAACAAGTTATTTTGTTTATATAAAAAATTAATAAGTATCACCAATATATTTTATTTATGTAAATTTATTTTATAAATTACAATAATTACGTTTTAAAATAGTAAATTTCGAAACGAGAATAATTTTAATTTTAAAATGTTTTAAAACATTAGTAAATAGAGTTTATAATTACTAAATTATTTATATAAATATTAACAAGTTATTTTGTTTATATAAAAAATTAATAAGTATCACCAATATATTTTATTTATGTAAATTTATTTTATAAATTACAATAATTACGTTTTAAAATAGTAAATTTCGAAACGAGAATAATTTTAATTTTAAAATATTTTAAAACATTAGTAAATAGAGTTTATAATTACTAAATTATTTATATAAAATATTAACAAGTTATAGGGTATCGTATTGCATGATATGAGCCAATAGGGTATCGTATTGCATGATATGAGCCAATAGGGGATCGTATTACATGATATGAGCCAATAGGGTATCGTATTGCATGATATGAGCCAATAGGGGATCGTATTACATGATATGAGCCAATAGGGTATCGTATTGCATGATATGAGCCAATAGGGGATCGTATTGCATGATATGAGCCAATAGGGTATCTTATTGCATGATATGAGCCAATAGGGGATCGTATTATATGATATGAGGCAATAGGGTATCGTATTACATGATATGAGCCAATAGGGTATCGTATTGCATGATATGAGCCAATAGGGTATCGTATTGCATGATATGAGCCAATAGGGTATCGTATTGCATGATATGAGCCAATAGGGGATCGTATTGCATGATATGAGCCAATAGGGTATCGTATTGCATGATATGAGCCAATAGGGTATCGTATTGCATGATATGAGCCAATAGGGTATCGTATTACATGATATGAGCCAATAGGGGATCGTATTGCATGATATGAGCCAATAGGGGATCGTATTGCATGATATGAGCCAATAGGGTATCGTATTGCATGATATGAGCCAATAGGGGATCGTATTACATGATATATGGCAATAGGGTATCGTATTACATGATATGAGCCAATAGGGGATCGTATTACATGATATGAGCCAATAGGGTATCGTATTGCATGATATGAGCCAATAGGGTATCGTATTGCATGATATGAGCCAATAGGGGATCGTATTGCATGATATGAGCCAATAGGGTATCGTATTGCATGATATGAGCCAATAGGGTATCGTATTGCATGATATGAGCCAATAGGGGATCGTATTGCATGATATGAGCCAATAGGGGATCGTATTGCATGATATGAGCCAATAGGGTATCGTATTGCATGATATGAGCCAATAGGGGATCGTATTGCATGATATGAGGCAATAGGGTATCGTATTGCATGATATGAGCCAATAGGGTATCGTATTGCATGATATGAGCCAATAGGGTATCTTATTGCATGATATGAGCCAATAGGGTATCGTATTGCATGATATGAGGCAATAGGGTATCGTATTACATGATATGAGCCAATAGGGTATCGTATTACATGATATGAGCCAATAGGGTATCGTATTGCATGATATGAGCCAATAGGGTATCGTATTGCATGATATGAGCCAATAGGGGATCGTATTGCATGATATGAGCCAATAGGGTATCGTATTGCATGATATGAGCCAATAGGGGATCGTATTACATGATATGAGCCAATAGGGGATCGTATTACATGATATGAGTCCTTATCATCACAACCACCAGCATTGGAGGGATAACATTGGAGGGAAAACATTGGAGGGAAAACATTGGAGGGAAAACATTGGAGGGAAAATGTTAACAATTTCCCTCACTTTTTTAGCATAAAAAGAGAACCACACACACTCCTTATCATCACAACCACCAGCAGATCACACACACTTATCATCATAAACAAATTGTTATTATGTATATGTTGAAGCATGAAGCTTTTCCGTGCAGGTGTGGACATGGAGATGTAGTTCTTCGAGAATCGTGGACAACTGAAAACTTTGGTAGACTGTACTATGCTTGTCCACGTTCACGGGTTCAACCTCTAGTTTCATATGGATGCAAATTTTTTTTGTGGAAAGACGAACGCGTCCAACTACTAATCAATTCTATTGGAGGTTCAATGAGCTTTTCTCCTCCAAGCTCTTCTTCAAGACCTTCAACGAGCTTTTCGACTCCAAGCTCTTCTCCCAGACCTTCAACGATTCTAGTTTCTTCTCCAAGCTCTTCAGCGTGTGCAAACTGTGTGCGCTTGAATGGAATGATAATGGTACTTGAGCGTATGATAGAGTTGTACTGCAACTCCGATAGGCACACATTGGATTCAGCTGCACTACTTCACGACCTTTACGATGACATGGGGAACCTTAGTTTGAACTAGTTTGTGATGTGTTTTTTTCCGTGTTTACGAGTCTAATATCGTTGTAATATCAATGTTTAATTAAGCGCGTGTTTAAGTGTCCGTGACGAATAAAATTATGTTTAGGAATGTTTGGTTCTGTGATTAATTAGTATTCTGGCTTGAATCATTGTGAGAATTTAGTTTGTTTGAGTCACAAAGTTTAGTTTAAGTCTGTTGTGTTAGGTTTTGCAGTCAAAAGTTCAGTCAAAAGCATTTTACTTCAATCAAATTTTGCTCAAACTTATAAATAAAGGAGCCTTTTTTATTCATACAAACATACAAGTACATTTCAAACACAAAAACCATAAAAGATGCAGAAGCATCATTATACACAACAACATGTGTTAGTATGGTTCTTATTCTATATGAACAACAATATTAATTAGATTAAAAGAGACACAGTCTTAACGAATTCCTTCATCAAACTTTGCTCAAACTCATAAATAAAGGCTCCTTCTAAGCATTTACGAATGCTTATTTATTGATCCTTCATTTTCTTAACGAATTCCTCCTTCTCAGTCATTCTTGCTGCTGTATCTTTAATTAAACCTTCCAACCGACTTGAGGTTTTCTTATCCTTCTTTTGAGTATCTTTCAATACTTTAGCGCATTTCTTTAAGATATATCTCCAGCACGTTCTAATTCCTGGATAAACTGTTGTCTTTCTTCAACAGCTTCATCTAAAACCTCATGTAAACGTTCAAGTTTCAGACCAAAACGTTTGTCCGCTTCGGCAGATTGTTCAAAATATGCTACCATTCGATCAGTCCAATTATCTGAACCAACAACTTCTTTTAATTCTTCTAACCTTCTTAACCAGGCCATTATTGTTGTTTTTTTTAGTATTGGAAAACTGAGGTGAGTGATAATTGGAGGCAAACTACAAACCATTAAATAGCAAAACAACTACCCAAAATGGATGGCACACATACATCTATTATCATCTTCCTGTTCACAATGGGTACATAATGAAAGCACTAAAACTAGTACCATCAATATTGGGACTAATGAAAGCACTAAAACAATGGGTACAGTCATTTGTAGTCTAGTTGGTTTTTCATAGTGGTAACCAGCTTGATCTTTCTGGATTTGTGCTGTAATTGATAAACTTGTTATGTTCTTGTAGTTGCTAAGTTATTTGCACAGCTTTAGTTCTGCTTAGACTTAATTATTTTTAGCTATTACTGCATTATCTAAATATATATACATATATTAATATTTTAAAAGCATTAACACTTAAAAAAAATTTTTTTTTAAATATATTTAATAATTTAGGGTCGAAATTTCGACCCTACATATAAACCGCGAATTTTTTAAATTTTTCGTGAAAAATTTTCGTGTGAAATTTTAAATTTTTCGTGAAAAATTTTTAAAATTTTAAATTTAGGGTTGAAAATTCGACCCTAAAGTTTTAAATATTAAAAATAAATTTTTTTTTAAATTATTTTTAGTTATTATAAATATAATATATAATACATAAATTAAAATTATTTTAAATTTTATATTTAGGGTCGAAATTTCGACCCTAAATTAATAAAATTAAAATTTAATTCTTTTAAAATAGTTTTTAATTATTAAAAATAATTTATATAAAAAATAAATTAAAATTATTTAAAACTTTTAATTTAGGGTCGAAATTTCGACCCTAAATTTTTTGGGTCTCACCTACTTTTTGACCAGCCTTTTTGGGCTCTTTTGGGTTGAAAATGTGTGGGCCCCCATCTCAATTTAGGGTCGAAAATTTCGACCCTAATTTTCGTCCGACCCTAAACAATGATTTTGTTGTAGTGTCGGCATCACCCTTTTTTGGTGTACTTGGATTCGTCTATCGGGATATCTTCCTCCTCGGCTCTTTCGCCACCTGACTTGTCACCGGTGCTAAGACCACCTTTTTTTCCCAGCTCCTGGTACCCTTCTGTTCCTAGCTGGTCCTTCCTGGTCTGTCCACCTTTGCTACGACCTTCAACAAGGTGTTCCTGAGCTTCGAGAGATTTACCACCGGTACCTCCTGGAACTACAGTTTCGCCTTGAGCAGCTCGTTCATCGAGTTTCTTCTTCTCCTGTTCGGAGATCTTGTCGGATACCTTTCGTTCTTGTTGTTCTGACGCCATTTTTCTTCTTTCAACTGGAATTGCTTTTGTGAAGAGCTAAAACAAATGATGTTGGTTTTTATACAATTACTGGGCTATAGGAGCTAGTGACAAAAAATTGCATGCATGGTGACACGTAGTATGGTGACATGCTGGGCAAAAGTGACGAAGACGGACTATAGTCTAGAAGATATAGCTAGGTGTGAAACGTGGTGTTTTATTTGGATGTCCCTCGATTGACATGTGTCATCATGGGAGCTGTCTCAGGTGCCTGATATTATCTCATCTGCTTGAAATTTAGGTCTATTGCCGTGCCGACAATCTTCTTTGCGCTCAACAAAATGTTGTTTAGAAAGTCTACGATATTATAATACTACAAATATCATGATCGGTGGCACTCACAATGCTACAGTAACTTCTAAATAATATTTTTTAATTCTCTATGAACAGTAAAAAAATTAATAAACTAATCATCCATTTTTAATCACATGATAGTTGGGTGTCTTTCTTGAAAATGAAACACCCGGAGCCATACGTGTCTTCATCTGTCTATGCTTAATCTTCACACGAAACAAAGGCGTTTTTCTTGAAAATGAAACACCATTATGAGTCCTGTGCAAATAAACAAGGGGACCGTTTGTCATACGAAGGTAAATTGAAGTATGAATTTGCGTACACATACACAACTGTTGCACAAATATGTTGCCTATGCAGCATGCTGTACATGTTTGAGTGTTTAAACCGTACGCCCGTAAATGTTGTATTGTAATTTGTAACAGGTATTAGTAGCAAGAAACAACAAAATGGTTGCAGCTACCGTTCGAACGCCGACTATCTATATTCAACTACCGAGTGTAATCTTACTTTTGGATCGATTTGTGGAATAGTGACGTTAATGATTAATCAAACTATGCTTACCAACAGCGATCTGCTTTTGTATTACATGTTGTCGAAACAATGGCAAGAAAATGAATGCGCTCTTTAACAACCTCTATGAACAGTTTTGGGGTAGACTCTTTTTAGGTGTATGGTTTTATGTATATTTGAATCTCTCTTATATTTTTAATCACCTTGAATAGTGTTGAATTAGTGGTGTTTCTACTTAAGCCTCTATTGATGTTTTATTTGCGATGTAGCTGTTAGCAAGTGGCTTGATGATTGGCCTGGGAGATAAACAACTGTTTGCAAGTGGTTTTGAAACTTATTAGAAGCCGATGGAGATTTATACTAAACAATGAAGGAATATTTTGTTTTAAAGATGAATTTCTGTAATATTGTTATATTAAGATGGTAGTGTAAGTTGTTATTAATTTTTATATGAAAGTTTGTTTGGATGTGTATTTGCAAATGATAAAAACGTGTCATGTCGCTGCGAAGCGCGGGTAAAAAACCACCTTGTTTACATACAAGAAAGACGTTTTCGAAGATTGTAAAACTCATGGCCTACTGTTAGTATAGAACTGAAAATCGACTATTTTCATCTTTGGTAAAGCATGAATACCGTAGGTGCAAGTAACTTGATTCACAAGGTTTTTTAGACACGTTAAAAGACATGTATTTCTTTAACATGTTACTTGACTTACATCAACATGTTTACTTATAAGTTATAGCTGGCGTCTAAAGAAAACTATCTAAACAAAAAAAAAAACTAAATATGTATTGGTGTGATATAAACTTTTAATACTATATTTAAAAAAAATCAGAATTCTAATAAAATTTACATTAAAAAATAAACATACATATATTATTATTAATCTAAAAACCTCTAAGTCCATCTTAAGCTACCCATAGTGTACAAAAATTTAGTAACCAATTCAATTTCATTGAGCAATTTAATCAAGAAAATACTAAATTTATAAAAGTTTTACAAATAAATATCTACAAACTATCAGAGAAACATGTTTTTTACACAGCAGTATTCGTGGGAAAAAGCCTTTTCTCACGGATTTCTCACGAAATTATTCCGTTTGTAAAAATTCTTTGGGTAAATATTTTTTCATGAAATTTCTCACGGAGCGTTGACCATTTTCTCACGATTTTTATCAATCATTTTTCACATTCAATGAGTGGTTTTTTTCCCACGGATTTCCCACAAACTTTTTTTCCACATATTTCTTACGACCATTTTCTCACGGATTTCCACAAACATTTTCCCACATATTATCTACGACCATTTTCCCACGGATTTTCCACAAATTTTAACACCCATTTTCCCATATGTTTTCCACAAATTTCACACAACTATTTTCCACGGATTTTTTACGGACATATTCCCACAGACATATTTCCACGGATTTTCCACAATATTTATTAACCATTTTTTATGTGTTTCTCACGGATTTCCCACAGACATATTCCCACAGATTTCTCACGTACATATTACCACAGATTTCCCACAATATTTAGTAACCATTTCCATGTGTTTTCCATGAATTTCCCACATATGCCCATAACCATTTCCCACGGTTTTTTCCCAATTTTTAGCAACAATTAATCCGTGGAAAACACCTGGCTAAATTCCATAATATCTGTACGGTAATTGGAAAATTTCCAGAATCTAAAAAATAAAAAAAAATAAATATGAAACAATATAAATCATTAATTGATCACCAAATCGTGTGTCTAAAATAAATAATGCCTCGCCCGGTAATACAAAGACATAGGCTAGCAATAGTTATAGCACTAAAACTAAAGCCTAATTTTAAATCTACGACAAGACGCTAGAGCAAATAGTTTATAATACAAAATCTTAAGCTTAATTCCAAATTCTACGACTAAACTAGTTAGGACCACTACAAAAATTCAGCCAGTTACCCAAAAAAATTACCCATGAATACTAATTTGTGGGTATTTACCTACCAAATTTCCTTGGATTACCCATGATTAAAGAATTACAATGGTGATCAAAGTTACCCTCAAATTTCTCACATATTTTTTCATGAAATTACCCAAAAAAAGTATATATAGTGTCTAATCTATGGCTAAATTATTCTTGTTAAAACAATTCACACGAGATAACCATGAAATATGCTAGCATGGGTAAACATGTGGCTATTTTCGTGGGTACATTTAATTTACCCACATATAATATAAAACTTAATAGTTCGTGGGTAATTTTTTGGGTAACGCATGGGTAATTTGTATATCAATTAAATTGTATTTGAATTTTTTTAGAAATTTGGAAAAGTAAAACAAAATATGGTACTCGCATTTACCTACAAGATGTTATACTTTTTATCAGTGTTGAAAAACAAGGTTTACAAGGCCACCGACCATCCTGATTAATGTAACAGAAAAACAAATAGGTCAACCATGATTAACGACGATCAAAGTGGTCATACCTGTCGAAAACCTTCTAATCATGCCAAAAGTACCTAAAATAGGTATTGTAAACTTGTTTTGATCACTTATAATGTCTGATTAAATCTATTAGAAGTGTTTTAAAAAAAAAGTTTCGCCAATAATATAAAAAACACGCTTGGAATACACAAAACTTGCTGAAAATATCCAAATTTTGTCAAAAATGTCAATTCGATTAATCTCGTCTTGACCGATTACAAAATACAAGATGATCGGCCGACCGACTAACGATTCACGATTTTTGCAACTTTTTTTATATCTTTAATCTTAGCCTAATACATGCGACCAAAATGTTATACTACCTATATAGTTCTTTTTAAATCTATTAAATACATACTAGTGTAGCTTTTATCTTCAATTTCCTTCGAATCTTATATAGTAACAACTATTGTATGATTTCAACTTTTTTTACACTAACAGTTACCTCCCGCTCAAAATTTGGATCCCTCCCAATCCTAAATTTTGACTACTTCTAAACATTAGATCTATTATTTTCTCTATTATAACCGTCATCTCTATTTTTCATTTTCTAAATTTCATCACACCCAGTTATTTTTTACATCCACTAATCACAAGTCTCTCTCTTTCTTCATTTAAATTTGGTCATCCATCACATCGATGTGTCAACACATAATAACCCACTCGCTCGACAATGAAAGCTACGAACCATCATTTTATACCAAATCAGGTCGCATGAAAGGGTAGATGCGTAATATTCTTTATTTTTTAAGGACGTCACAACGATAGTCATTTATCGTCTAAATACATATTAAGTATGATTATATGGTTTTAAAAAAGTAGAAAAGAGAAACACATATTTTTTTAGTGTAGATATTTTGAGTTTTCATTTACTTTCTCTATATATTGTTGAAATATACTTTGCTAGCCTATTCATATTTGGTTTTGCGTTTTGTTTTCGTATGGCATGTTCGTAAAAATATATTCATGTTTGGCTTATCAATTATGCCATATTTTATTTAGACAAAAGCATACATACTTCACGTCGTTTGGCTTTATCTTATATAGATGGACGTTTAGGTTGTAGTTGGGAACATGAAAAAGAATATTATTTTTAACTCTTGCAAATACATTTGGTTTCCTTCTTTTGTTCGATCGGAGACGTTCTCAAAAGATAGATGAGTGGTGTTTCTTTCTTTTTTTATTAGTAAATGTTTTATCCCGGAAGCTTTATTAGTATATGTTAACTCTTAAGACTAACATACTTGACCTTTGATGTGTTTTGTATTCTAACTTACCGAGTATTCTTCACTTTCGTAGTGGGTTCCATTTTCAATAGATTCAAACTATACCTTGAATATTTTAACATGGTGCTTTCATGTCTTTTTTATCATATTTGTAACTAACTCCGTATATACTTTTGTAGGGTATGATGAACATAACTGATTTCTAACCAAAGCATAAAGAGATGGAATTATGTTTGGGCAGAACATTCAAGGCTGTTTGATTGATAGATGGCCAGTGAATGTATCTTAAAATGCAACACACATATACTATTAGTCCTGAGCAGTAGATACACATTTTTGTTTATCTCATAGGAACTGATAATTAGTTAAATATTATTATACTTTAATCCATTACTACTGTTAATCAAATGCAGTTCTATTTTATTAAGAGTATTTATGTTTTTTTGTTATATTTGCGTACAATTCTCAAATTTCATAGCGATTTAAGAAACGATGTCCAATTTATCGTTGCAAGCAAGTAGCCGCGACTTTTTCACAAACTATGTGCGACATTTTCAATAAACTTACCCTCAACATCTACACACCATTTTATCCGTGATAACTTCTAACCTAGAAATACCCACAAATATATCTATGGACTATGGTAAAATCCATGGTACGTTGTGAAATCCCACACATTCCCACCAAATATTACGTGGGTGAACATACCCATTCGCTTGAAATTCTTGTGGGTATAAAATTAGCCTCGAAGGTTTTCCCCATGTATATTGATTTGTGGGTATTAGCTTATTACCCACGGATTTAGTTCTTTTACCCACATATTTGGTTTGTGGGTAATCAACTGAATTCTTGTAGTGACCTGGATCTGAGTTAGCTCGGAGAGCATAATTCTTAGCAAAACACTTGCACCTATCATTGAGTGTTTGATTCCAATCCAGATTTTCTGATGTTCTTTGAGCCTCCGCAACTCCCTTTGTTCCTCCACCAGTTTCTTCATATTTTTGTTTTCCTTTTTTAGAATTCGTATCTCCTGTTACAATCATTTACACAGTTACTGCTCGTGTACATTGTGTAATCAGCTGACCAAAAACACAGTTTTTCAACATAATAATTCAAGTCCGTAAACGAAGTGAACATAAATGACTTAACTATCCCTGTTTTACAAACATTGATACCATATACATTGGTACAACATACACATAATCTCTACTATATATGAACAAATAAAACATTTACAATTTACCATCATTGATGACAACAAAAAAATAATTATGTATAATATTTTGTAGCTACATAACAATGCTTAATGTCTATAGAATTTTATAGCTAACATTTAATTCATAAGCAATTAGAAAAGTACTTACCTATTAACAAAAAAATATGCTGAGTGGTGTTTAAGATTGAAGCATTTATCAAAGATGTGCAAATTCCCCATGTGTTAGATTTCGATTTATTCAAGAAAAAGATTATCCATATAGAAAGATCGATATAGATGGAATCGAAGCAAAACGAATTTGTAACAATTAAATTTAATAGAGATTTGCAAAACAAATTTAATGGAGACAAACCTCATAAAGTGAGAACGTTTGTTTGGCATAGATACTCCCATATCTTGGTGTACCCGTTAGAACAAAAGTTGGATCCTTTGTCATCACGCCACCAAGCATGTGACCTCTGTTTGAAGTAGCTAAGCTCTTCCAAACTTAAAATCATCTTGTGGCCCATTTTCATCAACTTTGGCATTGTCTTCATTCTCTGCATGCCTTTATGATATAATCCTTGAATAGTCATCCTGATTTATAGAGTTGACATGTAAGAAGCATCCATAAATTGTTTGACTTTTATAGTAAACTGTTTGACTTCTATAGTAAACTGTTTGACTAAGGGGGTGTTTAGCTTAACTTACATCAAGGACTTAATTGTTTGACTTTATGTAAACTGTTTGACTTTTATAGTCAGATATATCCAATTGATACTCAGATGGTATATAATGTGAAGTTACTTGTGATAAAATGATACAAAGGGAAGATATATAAGTATAATTATGGCTATTATATAACATGGTATCTTACCAAATAAAAGATGAGGTATAAAAGAAGCACTAGCACTTAGCTTTGCATAACATATAGTAAATTCCAAGTTTAATAAGTGCAAGTTATGTAGTTAATGAATCATAATTAAAATGGAATGTGCAACTCAAGAAAAAAGACAAGTGAGATTTGAGACTTACCACTAGTTGTTTAGACATTAGGTCAACGAACTCTAACTCTTGAGTTTTGCTAGATCCGGGCTCACCACTAGATCCAGGCTCACAACTAGATCCAGGCTCCCCGCTAGATCCCGACTCTGGTGTCTTAAACATTTTCCTAGTGTGGAATTTTATATGCAATTCCACAAGCTCACTAGGCGTCCCATTTGTTTTTCCTAATAAAAGAAGAAAATTTGCATATTGATAACATCCAAATCCAACATGTTTTGGGAGCGTTATCAGTACTTTTGTACATGTATTTTGGTTATATCTATAATACTTTTGTGTATATTTGTGCCACAATGTGTTTGCAAGTCTATGTGTAGCCAAATGCAGGGAAAAGAATAAAGGACGAAGAAAGCAAAGTAAAAGTGAAGATTAGTACAAGTACGAAGAATCCTAGCCAAGTTCGAGACCCGTGTGCGAGTTACAAGCTTTTGAAGATCAATTCCGGGTGCAAGAACAAGTATTTTCAAGAATAAACAAGCTTTGCAAGTAATACCAACTTGGGAAATGCAAGAGAAATCATGTAGCTATTTGTAGTATCAAGTGTGTAAATCACTCAGCATGGGAGTATATGCAAGCCATCTCAGCTGCCACCATCTCCTTTTCATTCAACAACCACCAGCCAAGAAAGTAGATTGCCAGCCAACTTCAACTGCCACCATCTCATTTTCCTTGGACATAATTTCTACTACAAGCTATGACACATTCTT
The DNA here is from genome assembly GCA_025667525.1 of Glebionis coronaria. Lineage (NCBI taxonomy): Eukaryota > Viridiplantae > Streptophyta > Magnoliopsida > Asterales > Asteraceae > Glebionis > Glebionis coronaria. The sequence continues at coordinate 418,636 of JANFOE010000322.1, read as the reverse complement.
GAAGCATCTAAAGAAGCCACAAGAACCTTCCATTAGGGAGTCTAGAACAATTTTGACACCAAGCAAATGCCTTTACCAACAAGCCGTGCATTCAAGTTCTAGCCATCAATTTGCCAATAAAGACCCATGGGGTCACATCTTTCATATACTTTCATAACAACTATCATCAAAGTTTCTCATAACTATTATTCAACCAAATAAACTTTCTTCTCCTTGTCTAAAACCTGAAATTCGGATTTGAGCAAGGTGGTGCAAGAAAAAACACTTTTGGAGCCCGAAAAGCAAAGTTCACTACACCAAACTCTAAGGGATCATTACCCTAATCGTTAGAACTATATTTCCACTTTGTAAGACTCTTGATTATAAATTTTAAGATTATTATTTCTGATTTTATGTCAATGTTTAGTATGAGTGGCTAGTTTCATTTTACACTTGGTAAGATGATGTTTGTGGTATGATGATGTGGTTGTGATTGTGATTTATGTTTTAATTCAATTTCAAACTTTTCGTTTGAACCATTGGTACTTATGTTTCATGTGACATTGGTTATCAAAACTTAATTTGTTGTTAAAGATTTCATAGGTCGAAATGGTTATTTTCTAACAACAAGTCATAGCCGGTTTGTCTATGGACTGGCTATTTTTTGTATTGACCATTTCTTAAGAAGTTTTGATCACTAAGAAACATAATTAAAAGTGTTAACAAGTTTGTGATACGAACCGCGAATCAAACGAGTTGAAATTGGATTAAGTTTTGAATTGAGTGATTGAATCTAATGCTTGTTTTCCTTAACCAAAGTCTTGACGAATATTAAAGATTTTGAAAACAACAAATTGGATTAACCATATAATTATCATAACCATATATGTTAACGTGTCATCACAATCATGCCATATCGGATTCCCAAACTAATCTTTACCAAGTGTTGTTTTTAATCATATTGTTTCTCATCAAATTACTTGTTATTAATTTTCATCAAATTGCTACAATAGAAACGATTATATGCGATTTTTGAATGATCATAGGTTTTCCAAATCCTCGCAAACGATCTCGGTTTACCAATAAAAACTATACCACAAACGAAAGGGTCATACTTACCCATGCGTTTTTAGTTCATTCTGGTAACTCTTGTTTATAAAATAAAAAATTGTTCAATCTATCATCCACCGGACACATCACATATCATATGGTCATCTAAACATGTGTGCTTTAACAGATATCACAAGGCCTTATGGAAATCAACTAAACATGTATGCTTGAATAAGCCTTGAAGAAAATACTTTTTATCTTACCATTACGACCTTAGTGTGGATTAAGCTACACGAGCATGTTGTATGCTTCCTTGATTGCGACTTACCTCTATTCTCTTTGGAAATTTTTGCTTTAGGTCTCCACTTATCAGTATCCCATACGTTAACCATAGGGAGCCAATCATTTTCACCAATCCAATTTGGACGATTAGAACTGATGCGACTGATATCCACATTATCTTTCACTCATGCTCCGTGTATTGTAGCTTCTCTCACACTTTTTATTATATCCCTAAACTTGTTCCTAATATGATCTTCCCAGGCTTCACGAATCTGATTAATTTATGCAGCATCTCATTGATAGAACGTCTACACTTTAAGTGTTTATTTCGTTAGCTATATCAGGCTTAAAAAGTACTTTCTTTATTTAGATGTGATAAGTTATGAACCTAAAACGGTTAAAACACCTATCCAAATGGTTTAGGGGATTTTTCCCCAAGTGACGTAAGAACCCTTGAACATAGTCTTGAAAGCTTAACCGCATGACGACTTATTGCAGAACATAAAACCTACAAAATCGTGCATTGGCGCACATATAAATAAATTTGCAGACCTTATCTTAACTCACAAAAGAAACCAAACCAAGAAGCTAAAATAAGTTATACAAAGTACTTACACTCCGCCGATAAGCCACACTTTAGGAAGTGAATCAGTTACATGATCTACATGATCTTCGTGAACACTTAATCTCTCCTCACCCAACAAATCTGGGCTCGGGCAACAAGCATTTGGACTCTCATTATTGTGCCTAACGATACCATTGCTTTCTCTTCCTATTGGGCTACAATCATCTTCTCTTTCCCTAGTATCGTTGCTTGATATGTGTGTAAACACCCATCCTTTTTACCACCTAATTACAATAATAACCGAGCCAAAACGTGTATTTTATGTCATTTATGTCGGAATTATGCGTGGTTTGTGTTTTTGTTGTGATTTAGGACGAAAAGGTGAAAAATGGAGAAAACACGGGAATTCACAGGCTTTTATTGAAGAAAAAGACGAAAGACGAAGTCAAGAAATCAAGAGTGCAAAAAGAACGGAAGTCCAAGACCAATTCTGAAGATTTATCGAAGAAAAAGTCAAAAGAAGGAAGTTTACTAAAAGTCGAAGAACTCAAGTCTAATTTATTGAAGAATTACAAGACGAGTTTGAAGAAATCCCGAGACAAAGTCATTAAAGTCAAAAGATTAAGAAGATTAAGGACTTAATGACGCAATTAAAGAAAGAAGAAAGAGGGAGGAAGCTTCCACTAAGCACCTCCCTAATCCACTATAAATAGTGTCCTTAGGCTTTTATTATTTGTTGTTGGGTGGATTGACAAACCACCTCTTCCACCATTTTCATACTTTGCACCTTAAATTCTTGCTTTTTAATTTCTTGTATCGCACCTTTCAATTCCTTTTAATTCCAAGTAAGTTTTATTTAATTGTTGTTGAATCTTTACTTCTCTTGTTTAATCTCTCATCTACCTTTCTTATTTGTGTTTAATATTTGTGTTTGTGTTCTTGAGTTTCATAGTTTTGATCAAGTGGGTTTTAGTTATTTTGATTATGATTGTTAGTGTTATTGATTTGGTTTGATTGGTATTGATTAGTTGATCATTTGTGGTTAGTTTGATTTAATCTTTTGGTTTATATTGGTTAGATTTGGTTAAATTCGTGTTTGGTTTTCATCTCCCTATTCTTCGTCTGAGTTACTGTTTCCCAGATTGTTCCGGATCAGTGTTTGTTCCGAATGAAGGCTTGTAGTTAAATATTCCGAATCAGTGTAATATGTTCCGAATGAAGCTTTTCTTATTTTATGTTCCGAATGAAGCCCTTCTTGTTTTTATTCCGAATGAAGCCCAAATGTTCCGGATCAGTCTGTTCATCCGGAATAATCAATATTCCGGATGAAAGCAATGTTCCGAATCAAGCTTTCTTTTTATATTATTCCGAATGAGCATTTTTCATTAATTTTATTCCGAATGAATTAATTGTTCCGAGTCAAGCTTTTACATTCCGAATGAGCCCTTTATTCCGCATCAGCATACTTATTCCGAATCAGTGATTATTCCGAATGAACATTTATTCCGGATGAATGATTTTATTCCGGATGAGCATATTCCGGATGAGACATTTATTCCGGATGAATATTTATTCCGGATGAAGGATTGTATTCCAGATGAATGTGATTATTCCGAATGAAGGGTTGATTCCGAATGAGTGTTTTAAGTTTTCTGTGATTTTATATTTTTAATTTTAAACTTTATTTTTCCCGCCTTTTTCCTTAGTCGCACTTTTACTTGTCTTCCTTTTAGTTTGAGTTTAAGTTTGTCTTATTTACTTTATTTGCCTTTTAATTTCTCGTCATTTACTTTTCGCCAAGTTTTTATCTTTCAGTATTTCTTTTTACCGTCTTTACTTTATTTTTATTTGTTTCAAGTTTTATTTTTAATTAGTTTACGACACCTAACAATTCTCTTTCTTTTCTACCAAGAACAACTGAGTCGCACTTTGAACCGGAAATCAATTCGAGAAGATACCGAGAAACGAACTTTTCAACCTAGCAAAATCCAGTTACATTAAAATGGCGCCGCTGCCGGCTCTTTTCGTGAGGATTAACGGTTTTTTGTGAGAGACGCGTTGGCTTTTGGGATCCGTTCACTCATGAACGTTATTTTTCGTGTCAAAAATTTTCAAAAATCCCAAAAACATTTGAAAAATCATAAAAAGCATTTCTTTTTCAAAGTTTTGCACCAAAAATATTCTTCTTGCTTCTCTATCTTTCTTTATGGATTCTTATGTCCATTGCGTCGGGTGTGGGAAACAATTATCTGGGAACGACTCATGTCAATGGTGTTCATGCGAGCGATGCGGAAGAGATCTTCCTCCTATTTCAATCGATTCACAAATAGGATTTTGCCCATCGTGTAATTCGATTAATTCATCCTTTACTTCTAATGAACTTACTCCTCCCTCTTGCATGTATTGTGGAAACGATTCTCATTGGCATGTTTCGTGTCCGGTTCGATACCCGTCTTATGACGAGCAAGAACCGGATTACATTCATGCCAATGGTAATAGCTATCCACAAGACGCACCCAGTCTTTCTCCTCACCCGTTTTGCAACAACTGTGGGGGTCCTCACGATACTTCTTATTGTCAGCCACTGAATTATTATGAGCCACATCCGTGCTATAATTCAGGTTTTCAAAATTTTCAGCCCCCACATCACACCCTCAATCATCAATCCCTCTCAGAGAATTCGTCTTGCCCAACAACTCACTACTTTGAATGACGAAACACACTCCATCATTATGCAACTTCAAGAAGCCGTTGTTCTAATAAAAGAAGCATGGGAGGAGGAAAAGCGACCGCAACAAGAGCAAGTATCTAATCTTAGTGATTCTACCCCTCCTCTTGTGCGTCCTTACTACTATTTTGATGATGATCACGACGATGTTGTATGCACTTTCAACCCATCTTCTGAAGTTGTTGCTCCTACTCTCGATGTTCCTACTGCGTCTAAGGATCTTGATTCGTTGAATGAGCTTATTGATGTTGGTCTCGACAAATTATTGGATGATGAGGTTTGTGACATGCCTACTGCTATGGAATCCGAGGACGACGTTGCTCTTACGGAAGAGGTCGATCCTAATGATGAAGATTTTTCTCCACGCTATAAGAATTTCACTTTTGAAATTTCTCAATCTCCACCGGGAGATGCGGGCGATGACGATTTATTCTCTCCGGCTTACGAGAAGTTCACCGATGAACTTGCTCTTGAAGATGAGGTGGAAGACGTGATTCTCCGCGACAGATTACGGAAAGTACATCTTCTTATTGCTCAAATCGAAGAGTTGACTTCTCCTACTCTCTCCGAGTCTTTGCCTCCATCTATTCCTCCCGATGAAGATAATGACCCATTGCTGGAAGAAATCGACATTCACTCCATACCTCCAGGTATTGATGACGATGACATGGAGGGGGATATTATTCTTGATAATTTGATGCAGGAAGGTATTGACCCAAGTCCCCCTCCCGAGCACCTTTCATCCTCCCTTTAGCCACTATTACGGAGGATGAGTGCTTTGACCCGGGGGGTGACATTGATTATGCTATCACTGATAACATTACGGCTTTGCCACGTGCTCCGCATCCATTGTCTTTGGGGGATGACAATGTGCTCACTTTACCCACCCCACCTCCCGTGAATCTTGATTTCACATACTTTTCGTATGTTGAAAGAACCTTTCTCCCTTTCAAGACTTATCCTCCCGCCTCTCTTTTGTTGATGTCCTCCGGGAACGAGGACAAGGTCTTTGATCCCGGTATTACATTCGAGGCTTCCCCATGGACTATTTAATTCGGGGACGAGTCAGGCTCGTGAATCGGTTAACAAAAACAAGCGCTCTTCGGGAGGCAACCCGATTATCTATCTTTACTTGTTTTCACCATAAGTGTAGGGGGAGCCCCGTTGGTGTTTCTTGCTTTCTTTCTTATCATGTGCAGGGATTAGAGCTTCAAAGACACACTCTTGATGACTTTTGACGAACCGTGATTCCGTGTTCCCTTCCTCCCGATTCTATCCTAAACTCTTTTCGATTCACTATTTTATATTTTTCAATATTAAAATAGGAATCTCTTTAGTTGTCTTTTCCTTAGCAAGATTTAAACAACGTGCACAATGTCCTAAGTGTAGGGGAATTTACTCCCACATGCTTAAACATTGAGGACAATGTTTATATCAAGTGTAGGGGGACTTCTATCGAAGTTAAGTGGCCTTTCCTTGTATTTGTCCTCATTTTAACCAGAAAATCAATTTTTCGACATTTTTTCAAAATTTTTGATCTATTTTGGCCTATTAGTTTTCCCTTTGTATAGTTATTTTCTTTCCTTATTAGAATAATTTTTAATAAAGCGGTTTTAATTTTCAACGTTGTGAATCTTTTGACTCAACCCGAGTTTACTTATCTAAGTTTACTCTAGCTAGTATCCTTAACATGTTTAAGTCAAGTTTTGCTAGGCTTTTATATAGGGAGCTATAAAACGCGAATATCTCACGGGTTAAGAACAAGAACTTTTCGCAAGTTCATATAATTGATCCTAGAGAGTCGTTTATCAAGGGAACTTTAAAATGTGATTTCTAAACTTGAAAAAGTCTAAGAGTTTGCAAGATCCTATAGGCGACTCGAAAACCCAAAACTTTGATTTAATAGGCTAAGCATCCACGAGTCTCATTCCTTGAGATTTTAAACTGTGGAGAACGAGAGATGATAGAGTCAATTATAAGTTTGGTATCCTTTCGTGAATTTATGTCTGTTACGATGGGGATGCTTTTCTTTGGGTATTCTATGTAGCGTATATCTTGATCTTCAATTTGCAGATTACGTACGTATGTAAATAGTTGCTACATGTTATGTTCTTTCAAAATTGTTTATTATCGAACTAAACATATTTCTTAATTGACGATCTAACAACTACCATAATAACGCATAAGATCATTTATTTTAACATTTCGCCGCGAAAGCGCGAGTCTATCTTTAAGAATGATTTGCTTCATGCATAATCATAAATGAACGTCCTTAGAGATGGGGTTTTAGAGTTTTTTAGTAGAGACTAAAGTTCAAATTGCACATGGAACAACATTTGGGCCAGCCTTATGAAGGTTTATGATTATCATAACAATTATAAAAAAAAACCCTAACATAGATCAAAGAGCATACAGCGGAAGCAGATTAACAAGATCTTTATTTAACACAATTATAATTAATCAAGGCTAGGGTTACATACCTTTATCCTAGCAGAACGGTCACCGGTAGAGATAGATCACGAACACCACCAGGATGTAATCTAAAATAAGATCACACCACGATCTTGTACACACGTGATACGGTGAGTTAACCGTGAGTCTAGCACGAGCAGAACCGAGCTTCCAAGTCTATGGAAGATCTACCCAACAACCCTAGAGAGGGGCTAGGACTAGATCTAAAATAGCTTATAGAAAATCAAAGATGAACCCTAATAGGGTGTGTTTGGCTGGCGGTATAAAGCAAGAAAAGAAGAATATGGAGTGAAAAAATATGAGGCCTTTTGGTTTGTTTATATACACCTTGAAAACTAACTTCCAAGGTTTAAACAAGATAAAGCCAAAAAAATTTCCTCCTTATCCCCTCTCTTTAAAAACCGGATATCACCAAGCTCAAAAGGAGGTTTCCGGAACTTTCCGACTCCTTCTTTTAGCTTCTTTAACATTCTATAACGATCGTTTAATACTTAACTTTTAATTACTTAACGATTGTTAGCTACAGTTTGTTTTAATAAATATAACAAATATATTTAATAAATAAATTAACTCTTCACGTAATGTGTGCAATCCCGTGATCTCGAGTTCGATCCTATCACACGACTATCGATTTTAAAGTCCATAAACTTTCAGCTCCCACTTGGACAAAATTCGAATATCGTGATCACATTGATTAGCGTCTAGTTACACTGACAATGTCACTAGTACAACTCGAGTAAGGTTTCCTGGACAAAACCTTTTAATGATATATAATCATTATTATTATCCTCTCATTTCAAATACATTGTTAATAAGGATATGGATCATAGTCATTCCTTCATTAACTATTCTGTTTCACGTTTACGGATATAGCAAGATTACCAAAACACATTTGGGTGTGGCCACACAAACATCTTACTATTCCCCCGAGGGGCCCAGTTGTATTTATACTTCAAATAATAATTTGAAGGAAACGAATCCCATTTCGACTACAAGCAAAACACATGAACTTCGCAACACTTCTGAAAATAACCCTTATGACTACCAGTTACGTTTAGCGTTAGGTTACCTTACAGAAATGCACTATATTCAATGCAGTTTTCTGGCATCTCAGGCCTAAGGATAACTATTCATGATTTACTTAATGACAAAGATCCATAAAGTAAAATCACATAGTTGGGTTAAGTCCAATATTTGATCCATCAAATATCATCCATAATTGACCAATATACTTTCAAGTATACTTTGTCACTATTTTGAATTGTCTTAGTTTAATAATACTCCCATATTATTAATCGACAACGGACATTTAGAAACATCATAATGCTCACGGATTAAAACATGTAAAATAGGATACAAAATCAAATAACAGAAAAATAAACGAAATCCAATCTTTATTTCATCAATTCAATAATGTCTTACATCCTTTATCCAAATACTAATCAACAGATTTATTGCATGAATTCGCTAGCTAGTTGCAGCCCAATTGCCTTGGCATGCTTAACTACCTTTGGCCTAGACAAAGCCTTAGTAAAAGGATCAGCTACGTTATCATCTGTGTGAACTTTTATTAATTTTATTTCTCGAGCTTCCACTTGTTCTCGAACGTAGTGATATCTACGTTTAAAGTGTCTGGCGCCCTTCATGACTCCAGGATCATTGGCGAATATTATTGCCGCAGAGTTGTCGCAATATATATCAATAGGTTCTTTAATTGAAGGCATCACTCCAAGATCTCCAATAAACTTCCTAATCCAAACAGCTTCCATTGCAGCTTCTGAAGCGGCCATGTACTCAGATTGAGTCGCATGCATAGCAATGGTTTTCTGCTTACTGCTCTTCCAGTCAACTGCTCCTCCATTGATGACAAACACGTAACCCGTCTGAGACTTCGTATCGTCTTTATCACATTGCCAGGACGCATCACAGAATCCTGTTACATTCAATTCTGTGTTTGATTTACCCCCGAATACCAAAAACATATCTTTCGTACTTCTTAAATACTTTAGAATATGCTTAACAGCAGTCCAGTGGGACTTTCCTGGACTCTGTTGGTATCTACTGACCAAGTTCTGAGCAAATGCCACATCAGGCCTTGTGCATCTTACAACATACATAATATATCCTACAGCCGAAGCATAAGGCACCTTCTTCATGTAAGCCACCTCTTCAGGTGATGATGCATCTTTCTCATGACTTAACTCATGCTTAACCTCCATCGGTAAGAAACCCTTCTTAGAGTTATGCATGTTATATTTCTTCAATATCTTATCAATATAAGCATCTTGGCTAAGACCAATTAACCGTCTACTCCTATCTCGATAGATCTTAATTCCCAGAATATATGCAGCATCTCCCAAATCTTTCATAGAAAAACATTTACCAAGATAATCCTTAACTTCCTTAAGTCTTGGAATGTTACTTCCCATGATCAATATGTCATCGACATATAGAATTAGGAACACTACATTACTCCCACTAGCTTTGCGGTATACACATGGCTCATCACGATTTTGAATAAATCCAAACTTTTTGATTTCTTCATCAAATCGCTTATTTCATTGACGTGATGCTTGCTTCAAACCATAAATAGACCTTTGAAGTTTGCCCACGCGTTTTGGATATTTAGGATCAACATACCCTTCCGGTTGTTGCATATAGATGTCTTCATCTAAGCGACCGTTCAAGAAGGCAGTTTTAACATCCATTTGTCATATCTCATAGTCATAGTATGCTGCTATAGCTATGAGAATCCTAATAGCTCGTAAGTCTGCTACAGGAGAGAATGTCTCCTCGTAGTCTATGCCAAAAGTTTGAGTAAAACCTTTAGCCACTAAACGTGCTTTATAGGATTGTACATCACCATCCATGTCAGTTTTCTTCTTATAGATCCACCTATTTTTCAATACTTTAGCATTTTTAGGTGCGTCTACAAGACTCCAAACATCATTGATTTCCATGGATTTCATTTCCTCATTCATCGCAACTATCCATTTTGACTTTTCTGGATCAGACATTGCGGATCGATAGTTAGCAGGTTCACCAAGATCCCCTACTTCCTCCTCATCATCCTCTATGTATAGACATAGTTTGTCTGGCGCACGTATAGCCCTTTGAGACCTACGTGGAGGAATTAATTCCGGTGGAACACTCAGACTTTCTGGTTCTACAGGAATTTCATCGCTAGTATTTTCAGAAGGCAATGTATCTTCTTGAATTTCTTCAAGATCATAATTTCTCCCACTGAATTCTTGATTTACAAGATCATTTTCAAGGAAGTCTCCATACCGAGCCACAACTATTTTGTTCTCAGCCGGATAATAAAAGTAGTAACCCATAGTTTCCTTAGGGTAACCTACAAAGATACATTTAACTGAGCGTTGTTGGAGTTTATCTCCAGAGTCACGTTTCACATACGCCTCACAACCCCAGACTTTCAAATAAGACAAATATGGCTTCTTTCCATGCCATAGTTCATATGGTGTCTTATCAACCTTCTTTGTGGGAACCATATTCAGAATACGAACAGCAGTTTCAAGAGCATAATCCCAAAAAGATAATGGTAAAGTTGTAAGATTAAACATAGATCGTACCATATCCAATAATGTACGATTTCTCCTTTCAGATACACCATTTTGTTGTGGAGTATATGGAGAAGTAAGTTTCTGAACAATTCCATTCTTACTTAAATAATCTTTAAACTCTTGACTTAATTATTCACCACCACGATCAGAACGAAGAGCTTTAATCTTCTTTCCTAGTTGTAACTCTACTTCGGCTTTAAACGTTTTGAATGTTTCAAATACCTCATGTTTATGTTTAAGTAAATAAACATAACCATAACGGCTATAATCATCCGTAAACGTCAAGAAGTAGCTAGCACCTTTCCTTGACACATGTCTAAATGGTCCACACACATCCGTGTGTATTAAACCAAGTAGTTCAGTAGCCCTTTCAATATTGCTATTAAAAGGTTTCTTGGTCATCTTTCCAGAGATACAAGATTCACATTTATCAAATGATTCATCATTGATACTTTCCAAAAGCCCATCACGTTGAAGCTTTTGTATGCGAGTCTTCCCAATGTGGGCAAGCCTACAATGCCAAAGATAAGAAGAGTTCTTGTCTAACTTACTCTTCTTATTCATGCTAAAAACAGAATTATTTTTCCTCTTGGGATTTTTATCATGCATGTTAATTTCAAAAACACCATTCACAGAAATTACATTAAAATAGAATAAACCATCTTTGAAAACAGAAATTCTATTATTATCAATCGTGTGAGTAAATCCAAGATCCAACATACAAGAAAAAGAAATAACACCCCTAACAATTGTAGGTGCATAATGACAATTATTTAAAGACAGTAATAAACCCGAAGGTAAAACTAATTTAAATATTCTTATAGCTTCAACTGCTGCTTGTGCGTCATTGCCCACTTGCAGAAATTGTTCCCCATAGGTAAGTCTCCTCTTCAACTCAAATCCCTGCAGGGTATTACAAATATTAATACCACATCCCGTATCATATACCCAGGAGTTTGATTTGTATGAAAGATTAAATAACTCTATCATAAATAAGTTACCTGAAGATGGTGCTGCAGCAACTTGCTCAACCTTCTTCTTATGTTCTGCCATTTCATGGAGATAGAGAGAGCAATTCCTCTTCCAGTGTCCAGTCATCTTGCAGTAGTGACAAGTCTCATCTTTCAGAGATTTCTTAGCAAAGTTTTGCTTTGGTTTTGATGTAGTCGCAACTTGCTTGCTCTTATCAACCTTGCCTTTGCCTTTCTGCTTCTTATTCACTCGCGGTTTTGGTTTCGACACTCTACCCTTTTGTACATAAAGTACTTGAGGAGTAGCAGTGGGTGCCTTATCTTTCAAACCCTTTTCAAAGTCAATGAGCATTGCATGCAAATCATTAACTGTCTTCCCCGTGCAATGCATATTATAGTTACGAACGAAATCATTGAAGTCCTTATTAAGGGACCTATTGATCAAGTTAATAGCCATATTATTATCAAAGGGTTGTCCTAGTGCGATGAGTTGTTCCATATAACCCCTCATCTCCATATAATGGTTACTTACGGACTTTCTAGGAGCTTGCTTGCAACTATGTAGAGCATCAACCAGATCATAGATCTCTACAGCTTGCGGCGTTTCATACACAGCCTTGAGCTTGCTTGCAACTATTATTATCAAAGGGTTGTCCTAGTGCGATGAGTTGTTCCATATAACCCCTCATCTCCATATAATGGTCACTTACAGACTTTCCAGGAGCTTGCTTGCAACTATGTAGAGCATCAACCAGATCATAGATCTCTACATGTAACACCCCATTTTGGAAATGGAATATTACGCATATCATGGCGTGTCATCAAAGCATACAAGGATAAATGTCTAAGCATTATTCAACCATAAAAGGAAATACCGGAATCAAACATCGGTATCCCAAAGTAAAGCTCATCACACACAAACATAAATACTGTAAAAGGAAGGACGAAACAATGTCCAAAGCAACTGTATCAAAGTAAAGGAAATGCATAAAGTAAAGAAAGACAGTAAAGCTTCCAATCCATATGCACCTACGTTTCAGATCTACGAGCGTCCCTGAGTACCTGCCGTTTTGGGAACATGAAAAGGAAAACGGCTGAGCAAGACGCTCAGTGCACGGATGTACAATAAAGCATGATATAGGATAAGCATGTAACATATAACAGCGGAAGACTAAGTACTGAGTAAACTGGTTAAGTATCATGAAAACTGGTTTTATAGTTTGAAAAGCCTTATGTTTAACCTGTGAAAACTGTTTTAACATATAAATACCATAGCCCATATAGGTCATGAAAAGGTCACGTGCATGAATACTTGGAGGGGTGACCTCATCATGCTGATTAGAGGGGATGCCTCTAATCAATATACTGATTTGGGTAGGAGGGATCAGCTCCTTGTGAAGGGTGCAAGGCACACACCACATTCACCATGATAAACTGAATAAAACATGTAACTAGGATGCACCCATACGCCCCGACTGATATAATAATATGGCCAAACTGAAAAGGGACGCCACGAGCAATCACTCCGCCGTGGGGAAGTCATAACATCGGTGCCTCCAATGCTATGGTTATGGTACCTCCATAACTAGGTGAAACTGGTCATGCTTGTATATGGCTATAGTTTATGCTAAATTAACATAAGCAGTTCAAAACAATAAAACAAATGCTCGGGAAAACAGTTGGCTGCATACGGGGAAATCCTAATAAGGAAGGAATGTCCATACTGAAAGGACGGGAATCCGTACCTCAAGTCCAGTGAAATGAACGGAAGAAAGACTCCTACTTCTGGATCACTAATGCTACATGAATACACACGTGTATAAGTATCGATTCACTGATTACGTACTGGGTTCTGTGTCTTGTTATAGCTGATTTGGTATGTTTTAGGTCATGGTTCACTGTTTTAAGCCTTAAACTGTGTTTATCTTGTATTTCTGGTTTATCTGATTAAGTATTACTGGTGTTTCATGTATTAATATACTTACTGTATAATAATAAGTAACTTTCCAAAAATAGCAGGTTTCCAAAAATAGAAAGTTTCCAAAAATAGAAAGTTTCCAAAAATAGAAAGTTTCCAAAAAATAGAAAGTTACCAAAAATAGAAAGTTTCCAAAAATAGAAAGTTTCCAAAAATAGAAAGTTTCCAAAAATAGAAAGTTTCCAAAAATAGAAAGTTTCCAAAAATAGAATTTACTGCCTAAAATAGATTAGTTTCTAAAAATAGAAAGTTTCCAAAAATAGATCAGCTGCCTTAATTAAATAAGTTTCCATATATAGAAAGTTGCCATGATTAGGTTAGCTGCCTGAATTAGATTGGTTTCCATATATAGAAGGTTTCCATAATTAGATTAGTTGTCTTATTTAATTAAGTTTCTATAAATAGAAGTTTCCATAATTAGAATTAAGCTGATTATATAAGCTAACATATAAGTCTAAGTGTTATAAGCTTACTACTTAAGTCATATGATATAGTGTATAGTTTAATTATTATTTCATGTATTTTAATTAAACTATAGGTTAAGCATTTTAATTAAAGTATAACATGTATAATTAAAATGAAATGAAAATACTTAGGTTAAAATGTGTATTATTATTAATAATAATATAACCTAAGTCATGTCTAAATTAATTAATTATAGGCATGTTTTAATAATTAATTAATTATAACTTATAACATAAAATACTTAGGTTAAATTAATGTCATGGTAAACTAATAATTAAAATAACCTAAGTCATGATTTAATTAATATTTCATGTTATTAATTAATTATATCCTAAGTTCATGATTCATAAAAATTACATGTAACATAGATCATGATTTTAACCAACGAACCATGAATCGGGTATGAATTCGACACCGTACCCCGGGCCAAACCCGGGGCACACGTGTCCCCTTGCTGCCGTGGGTCCCACATGAGCCAACCAAGACCAATTGTGGTCTTGGTGGTGGCGGCAATAGCAAACCAAACCCCCCTCGGGTTTGTTTTGCTAGGCGGCTAGAAACAAACACCCCTTTAAATCATTCCTTGATTTTATTTAATACCAAAACATGTTAGATCAATGATTAATTACCTTGTTTTCATAAGAAAAATAATAACATGTTCATGAAAATAATCAAAGATTAAAAGAATTCAAAAGAATTAAAAAGAAGGGTTAGAAAGGTATACCACTATGTAGCTTGGAAAAAGGATGAACAAACACGTATTCTAACACTTGTTTTTAAGATCAAAATCAATCAAACACCCTCTTATGGTGGTGTAAGGGTGGCGGCACAAGGAGAGCAAAAAGGAGAGGAGAAAACTATTTTTAGGGTTTTTATGTTTATTTCTTGAAAATGAAAAATGAAAACATGTTTTTACTTTTACCCCCCTTAACTTGTAAAGTCCATGGGCTAAGCCCATTTCATGCATGTGTGCCGTGGGTATGGGGGCCCCACATGGGGTACCCGTACCTTTCTCGTGTCCCGATGTTTCGTGTTCGTTCGTGGTTAAACGTGCTCGTGTTTAACGTGTTTCTGTTTCTTTTAACGTGTCGTTTATCGTAAACTTAACGCTCGTAAATATATTATAAGTATTTACGTAATTATTTTAGTTAGTATTTTAAATGGTGTTCATGATTTAATTATGTTCACGTGATATATTATTAACTGTTTATCATGGGTTCGTACGTAATCGATACTTGTCATGACATACACGTACGCACTTGCTTGATTATTAGCACATGAATGTGATCAATACTACATGAGGTAAGTTTTAATCTAGAACGTACGATCTTAAGGGCACTATTCATGGTAAAGGCATGCGGGTTTTACAATTCTTCCCCCCTAAAAAGAATAATTCGTCCCCGAATTATAGATAAAGTAAGCTGAAAAGAAGTGACATACCCGAACTCAAAATATGAAGTGAGGGTAAGAAGCCCGGATAGACTCCTCTGTTTCCCAAGTGGCTTCCCGCTCGGTATGGTCCCTCCAAAGGATTTTGACGAAAGGAATCGTCTTCCTTCTCATGACTCGTTCTTGTCTGTCGAGTACTCGTTCGGGTTCTTCTATAAACGTGAGATCTTCACGTATCTGTTCCAGTGGATACTGAACCATGTGAAGGGGATGATAATTGTACCCTCTGAGTAAGGACACATGGAACACGTTATGCACGTGCGAAAGCTGAGGAGGTAACGCCAATCGGTAAGATACTTCGCCGATTCGTTCAACGATGTCAAATGGTCCGATGAACCGAGGACTGAGTTTTCCTTTGATCCCGAAGCGTTTAACACCACGTGCCGGCGAAACCTTGAGGAAGACGTGATCTCCCACATTAAAATGTATGTCCCTACGATGCTTATCGGCGTAACTCTTCTGGCGTGAACGCGCTTCCTGCAGTTTCTGTTTAGCTACTTCAATCTTCTCGTTGGTCGTTTCTATAATCTCTGGTCCTTCAAGTGTTCGCTCTCCCACTTGATCCCAGCAAGTTGGAGCGCGACACTTTCTGCCATACAACATTTCGAAAGGAGCACATTTGATACTTGCGTGCCAGCTGTTGTTGTATGCAAACTCGACTAAACAGATGTAATCGTCCCAATCACCTGTCCATTCCAACGCACACGACCTTAACATATCTTCCAATGTCTGAATTGTTCGCTCTGATTGTCCGTCCGTTTGAGGATGAAAGGCTGTGCTCAGCTTAAGTTGTGTACCCCAAGCTTTTTGCAGACCTTTCCAGAATCGCGACGTGAAACGAGGATCTCTGTCTGAGACGATGCTGGAGGGAGTGCCGTGGAGTCTCATGATCTCCCTTCTGTACGTATCTGCGAGTTTACTTACCGGATCTTCCTTGCGTATCGGTAAGAAATGAGCTGATTTGGTGAGTCGATCAACGATGACCCAAATAGCATCGTGCTTCTTCTTGGTAGGCGGAAGACCGGTAACAAAATCCATGGTGATTTTGTCCCACTTCCACTCTGGAATATCCAACGGTTGAAGGAGACCGCCAGATCGCTGATGTTCAATCTTAACCTGCTGACAGGTAAGACATTTGGAGACATACGTGGCTACATCCTGTTTCATACCACTCCACCAAAAGTGCTGTCTGATGTCATGGTACATTTTTGTCGACCCAGGATGTATAGAAAATGGGGAGTTGTGAGCTTCAGCTAACAATGCTTCCCGGAGTTCTGGATTGTCAGGAACACAAAGTCTCGTGCCCTGCCAAATGATACCGTCTGCGTCCATTCTGAATTCTGTCTGCTTCTCCAAATTCTGAATTATCGCCCAAATCTCTCCATCATCCTTCTGCGCTTCCTTGATCCTAGTCAGTAACTCAGGTTCTACTGTAAGATTCGCCCAGTATCCATGCTGCCCACGTACCATGATTTCAATGTCAAGCCGCTCCAAGTCCCTTATGTTTTGTTCCTTGATCTCAATGCCGTTTATCATTCCGGACTTTCTGCTGAGTGCATCTGCTACTACATTAGCTTTCCCGGGATGATACTGTAGGTTAATATCATAATCCTTCAACAGTTCCAACCATCTCCTTTGTCTCATGTTCAATTCTCGCTGTGTGAAGATATACTTCAAGCTCTTGTGATCCGTGAAAATGTCGCATGATTCTCCGTATAAGTAATGCCTCCATATCTTTAATGCGAACACCACTGCAGCAAGTTCCAGGTCATGCGTAGGGTAGTTTTCTTCATAGGGCTTAAGCTGCCGTGAAGCATACGCGATCACTTTCCCATGTTGCATGAGAACACAGCCCAGTCCCTTCCCCGATGCATCGCTATAGATCTGAAATCCACCTGTACCAGATGGGAGAGTAAGAATAGGTGCAGATACTAGCTTCTGCTTTAGGTCTTCGAAGCTCTTCTCTCGTTCTTCCGTCCAGACGAATTTCTCTCCTTTTCGCATCAGTTTGGTGAGAGGCAATGCCAGCCGAGAAAAGTTCTCCACGAATCTTCGATAATATCCAGCTAAGCCTAAGAAACTGCGGACTTCTGTCGCTGATGTTGGTCTTGGCCATTTTGTGATAGCCTCAACCTTCGCTGGGTCCATAGTGATCCCTTCTGCTGATACAATGTGACCTAAGAATGCCACTTTGTTTAACCAGAACTCACACTTGGAGAATTTCGCATACAGCTGCTTCTGACGAAGAATCTGTAGTACAGTACGGAGATGATCTTCGTGTTCCTCCGTGGACTTTGAGAATATCAAGATGTCATCGATGAATACAATGACAAATTTATCAAGGAATTCATGGAAGATTCTGTTCATCAGATCCATGAATACTGCTGGAGCGTTAGTCAGGCCGAATGGCATGACTACAAACTCATAATGGCCATAGCGGGTACGAAAAGCAGTCTTGGCAATATCCTGCTCTTTAACCCTTAGCTGATGGTAGCCTGACCTTAGATCGATCTTTGAGAAGTGTTTGGCTCCTTGAAGTTGGTCAAACAGATCGTCTATACGTGGCAGTGGATATCTGTTGCGGATGGTAATCTTATTAAGTTCACGGTAGTCAATGCAAAGTCGCATGCTGCCGTCCTTCTTCTTAACGAACAAGACCGATGCGCCCCATGGAGATGCGCTCGGTCTAATGAACCCTCGTTCAAGAAGTTCCTGCAATTGGTCCTTCAGTTCTTTTAGCTCTATGGGAGCCATACGATACGGAGCCTTAGAGATTGGCTCAGCTCCTGGAACAAGGTCGATGTTGAACTCCACTTCTCTTGCAGGTGGTATGCCTGGAAGTTCATCTGGGAAGACGTCTTGAAATTCCGAAACTACTAGTTGATCCTGAATCGATGGGGATTCAGCATCCATGTCATGAACCGTAGCGAGATAACCTTCGCAGCCATGTGACAGTAATGCACGTGCTTGCAAGGTAGATATGACTTGTACTGACCGTCCGGGTATGAACCCGTTATGGATGTACTCTGGTGCATTAATGTCGCCGAAGATCACTCGATAAGAGTGGCAGTCTATGGTAGCATGGTGCTTGGATAGCCAATCCATGCCGAGAATCATATCGAACTCCATCATGTCTAGAGGAAGTGCATCTACTGCACGAACTTTATCGTCAAACTCTAGAGGAAGACTCTTGTATACATGAGTTATTAATACAGAGTCCCTCAGAGGCGTGGAAATGGTAAGCTTATTTTCTAGTGGCGAGGGAAGTGTCCTGATGTTCTTAGCATAAGTAGTGGAAACAGCTGAATGAGTGGCACCCGTGTCGAAAAGAACACATGCAGCCTGGCCGTACATATACAAAATTCCAGTAATGGTACCTGTAGATTTGTTTGCCTGATCGCGCGATGTCGTGTAGACACGCCCAGTGGTAGGAGGCGGTTTAGTATCAGCATGACCCGAAGTACCCTCCATTTCACCCTTACGGCAATCTCTCATACGATGGCCAGGGAGGCCGCACTTGTAACATGCGTCGGAGTCACGACGACATGGGCCAGGGTGTCTGCGATGGCAGGTGCTGCAAAGAGGATGAGTGAATCCTCCAGCAGGAGTCCTTGCTTGCTGAGGGCCTGCTGATGACAGAACGTGTTAAGAATAAGGTATATGCACGAGTATAGGACGTAAACGTCGTAAGATGTTTACCAGTGTTAGCTGAACGGTTGGGCTGAGAACCCCTGTGGTTCTGGTCCCTTCCGTTACCGTGGTTCCTGGTAGAGATTAACATAGTGTCAGTATGAGAGATATAACATGAAATCATAAGAAGATGCGTAAATAGTAGGACCTGCTGTTGTTGTACTGTCCCGCATTGTTACGGTAATTGTCATTACCGCTGCGCCTTTCCACAACAGAACGGTCGTTAGAGTGACCGTTTCCTTTGGGCTGATTGGGCTGCTGCTGAGTAGCCGGCTGAGACCGGTCCCCAGTTTTCTGCCTGGAAGATACAGTTTAAGAGATGATTATAGAACATGTAACGATAGGATGCGGTCTGGTTGACTCTAGAACATGAAATATTTTACCTCTTGTCGGGTCTTTCTGCTTCCCCGAACTCATCACGTTCCTGCAACATCTCGAGCTTTCTTGCTGCGTCAGCCACTTGTGCTACCGTATTGAACGTAGCACATACTAGATTGTTCGCAACCGAGGTGCGAAGTGCCCACCTGAAATGGTGTGCCTGCTCCTCAGGAGTACCAGCCGCTGCTCCTAGAAAACCAGCAAGGCGAAGAAAGCGCTGCATGAATTCATTGCTATTCTCGCCCTGTCTCTGACGTATCCCGTGGTATTCACGCTTGAGTTTGTCCTGCTCTACTTTAGGAAAGAACTGTTCCATCACTCTCTCCTTGAATTGGGCCCATGTCAAACCAGCGACCCATTCATCACCTCCTTCTGACTGTGTCAAAGCTAGCCACCAGTTGAGTACATCGCCTTCAAACCTGTAGCACGCCAATCTTGCCTTGAAGGCGGGGTCACATCCCATAGCATTGAAGATTTTCTCAATGTGTGTCAGCCAGCTTTCCGCATCGCTGGGGCTATCAGTCTTTTCAAAAGCTCTCGGACGGAGCTTGTTAAATCTTACCATACTGCTAGAGTCACTGGGGGAGGAGGAGGAGGAGGTGCCTGATTCTGCGGCTGCTGATTATTCGCAGCTTGGACTTCAGCACGAATGTCATTCCTCAGTTGAGGAAGTAGGGCTTGCATGGCAGCCTGAATCGCAGCATTGAGCTGCTCTTGCTCGCGTGTGAGAACCATCTGACAGTATAACATAAAACATATGATTAACAGTTCAAACATAAAATATATAAAAAAAAATTTATGCCAAAATTTCACGAGAAAAATTTTATGCAAGAAAATCTTTGTATGAATGCATGATGCAGTTTTATGAAAACTTTTGATGCTCGAGAGTGAACGCCTTCGGTCAGTTCACTCAAAATAAAAGACATATCGAGGGGACGCCTATGGGTCGGTCCCAAATCTAAAAGTTTCGATAAAACACATGCGACTAAATAGGGCCAGTCCTGTACCAACCATTACTTAGTCAAAAACCCTGTAACAATGACATGTATATGTATGCTTAAAAATGATGAATGCATGAAAACAACTGTCAGTTCTAGGAAGACCGTAGTGACTACCCACTAATCACAGGTCATATTTGAGAGCCTACAGGTCGAAGCCTTGGCTCTGATACCATAATTGTAACACCCCATTTTGGAAATGGAATATTACGCATATCATGGCGTGTCATCAAAGCATACAAGGATAAATGTCTAAGCATTATTCAACCATAAAAGGAAATACCGGAATCAAACATCGGTATCCCAAAGTAAAGCTCATCACACACAAACATAAATACTGTAAAAGGAAGGACGAAACAATGTCCAAAGCAACTGTATCAAAGTAAAGGAAATGCATAAAGTAAAGAAAGACAGTAAAGCTTCCAATCCATATGCACCTACGTTTCAGATCTACGAGCGTCCCTGAGTACCTGCCGTTTTGGGAACATGAAAAGGAAAACGGCTGAGCAAGACGCTCAGTGCACGGATGTACAATAAAGCATGATATAGGATAAGCATGTAACATATAACAGCGGAAGACTAAGTACTGAGTAAACTGGTTAAGTATCATGAAAACTGGTTTTATAGTTTGAAAAGCCTTATGTTTAACCTGTGAAAACTGTTTTAACATATAAATACCATAGCCCATATAGGTCATGAAAAGGTCACGTGCATGAATACTTGGAGGGGTGACCTCATCATGCTGATTAGAGGGGATGCCTCTAATCAATATACTGATTTGGGTAGGAGGGATCAGCTCCTTGTGAAGGGTGCAAGGCACACACCACATTCACCATGATAAACTGAATAAAACATGTAACTAGGATGCACCCATACGCCCCGACTGATATAATAATATGGCCAAACTGAAAAGGGACGCCACGAGCAATCACTCCGCCGTGGGGAAGTCATAACATCGGTGCCTCCAATGCTATGGTTATGGTACCTCCATAACTAGGTGAAACTGGTCATGCTTGTATATGGCTATAGTTTATGCTAAATTAACATAAGCAGTTCAAAACAATAAAACAAATGCTGGGGAAAACAGTTGGCTGCATACGGGGAAATCCTAATAAGGAAGGAATGTCCATACTGAAAGGACGGGAATCCGTACCTCAAGTCCAGTGAAATGAACGGAAGAAAGACTCCTACTTCTGGATCACTAATGCTACATGAATACACACGTGTATAAGTATCGATTCACTGATTACGTACTGGGTTCTGTGTCTTGTTATAGCTGATTTGGTATGTTTTAGGTCATGGTTCACTGTTTTAAGCCTTAAACTGTGTTTATCTTGTATTTCTGGTTTATCTGATTAAGTATTACTGGTGTTTCATGTATTAATATACTTACTGTATAATAATAAGTAACTTTCCAAAAATAGCAGGTTTCCAAAAATAGAAAGTTTCCAAAAATAGAAAGTTTCCATTACCAAAAATAGAAAGTTTCCAAAAATAGAAAGTTTCCAAAAATAGAATTTACTGCCTAAAATAGATTAGTTTCTAAAAATAGAAAGTTTCCAAAAATAGATCAGCTGCCTTAATTAAATAAGTTTCCATATATAGAAAGTTGCCATGATTAGGTTAGCTGCCTGAATTAGATTGGTTTCCATATATAGAAGGTTTCCATAATTAGATTAGTTGTCTTATTTAATTAAGTTTCTATAAATAGAAGTTTCCATAATTAGAATTAAGCTGATTATATAAGCTAACATATAAGTCTAAGTGTTATAAGCTTACTACTTAAGTCATATGATATAGTGTATAGTTTAATTATTATTTCATGTATTTTAATTAAACTATAGGTTAAGCATTTTAATTAAAGTATAACATGTATAATTAAAATGAAATGAAAATACTTAGGTTAAAATGTGTATTATTATTAATAATAATATAACCTAAGTCATGTCTAAATTAATTAATTATAGGCATGTTTTAATAATTAATTAATTATAACTTATAACATAAAATACTTAGGTTAAATTAATGTCATGGTAAACTAATAATTAAAATAACCTAAGTCATGATTTAATTAATATTTCATGTTATTAATTAATTATATCCTAAGTTCATGATTCATAAAAATTACATGTAACATAGATCATGATTTTAACCAACGAACCATGAATCGGGTATGAATTCGACACCGTACCCCGGGCCAAACCCGGGGCACACGTGTCCCCTTGCTGCCGTGGGTCCCACATGAGCCAACCAAGACCAATTGTGGTCTTGGTGGTGGCGGCAATAGCAAACCAAACCCCCCTCGGGTTTGTTTTGCTAGGCGGCTAGAAACAAACACCCCTTTAAATCATTCCTTGATTTTATTTAATACCAAAACATGTTAGATCAATGATTAATTACCTTGTTTTCATAAGAAAAATAATAACATGTTCATGAAAATAATCAAAGATTAAAAGAATTCAAAAGAATTAAAAAGAAGGGTTAGAAAGGTATACCACTATGTAGCTTGGAAAAAGGATGAACAAACACGTATTCTAACACTTGTTTTTAAGATCAAAATCAATCAAACACCCTCTTATGGTGGTGTAAGGGTGGCGGCACAAGGAGAGCAAAAAGGAGAGGAGAAAACTATTTTTAGGGTTTTTATGTTTATTTCTTGAAAATGAAAAATGAAAACATGTTTTTACTTTTACCCCCCTTAACTTGTAAAGTCCATGGGCTAAGCCCATTTCATGCATGTGTGCCGTGGGTATGGGGGCCCCACATGGGGTACCCGTACCTTTCTCGTGTCCCGATGTTTCGTGTTCGTTCGTGGTTAAACGTGCTCGTGTTTAACGTGTTTCTGTTTCTTTTAACGTGTCGTTTATCGTAAACTTAACGCTCGTAAATATATTATAAGTATTTACGTAATTATTTTAGTTAGTATTTTAAATGGTGTTCATGATTTAATTATGTTCACGTGATATATTATTAACTGTTTATCATGGGTTCGTACGTAATCGATACTTGTCATGACATACACGTACGCACTTGCTTGATTATTAGCACATGAATGTGATCAATACTACATGAGGTAAGTTTTAATCTAGAACGTACGATCTTAAGGGCACTATTCATGGTAAAAGCATGCGGGTTTTACACTACAGCTTGCGGCGTTTCATACACAGCCTTGAGTTCATCAAGCATCTGCTGAGGAGAAGCTAGCTCATACTTCCTTTGAAGTGATGGAGCCATTCTCCCTAACATTACAACAGCCACCTCATGGTGCTTCTTAACGTTAGCAGCGTGTTGAAGCCTTTCCGCATCAGTTGCTCCTTCAGCAAGATCCTCCGGAAAAGGAGTTTCCAAGATATTGATGGTACCCGCTGCTCTCAGAACAATTCTTAGTGAGCGGTACCAATCATTGAAATTAGGGCCAGTAAGTTCAGGCCGTTCAAAAAATGCTTTGAACGCCGAGCTTATTGTCAGATTGTTTTCGGGTTGAGCCATTTCTACAGAAATAAGTTCAAACATTAGTATTTTCGATAATAAAATTCAAGAAAATAAAATTACCCCGGTAATAAAACCATAGTATTTTCCTTGAAAAACTAGAATCCATATTGACATAGATTTATCACATCAGTTGATCTGCTAGTGACAAATGTATTCAACACAGTAACTTGTCGAACAATAATTGCCAAATCATATTGCAATTTCTAGATATGTCAGGGATTTACATTGCCAAAAACATTTGCATTGTAAACATGTTTTATCCTTTCTTTATGCCTTAAGTTTCTAGTTCTCACTGAGTAACTCAATTAATTCGACTAATCTAAAGAACGTAAAACCTTCATGTGCAATCTTATTCAGTCATGAAGTTTTCTCTCCATTACAACATCGTCCGATATCTTATATGACGACAATTGTAACTTCAAGTGTTCGTCAATTAGAGGGCATATGACTTAAATTTTAGGGTATAGATTTTGGTGTCAAAATCATGACTGGAGAAGCATGCATACATCTCCATAGCATAAGTTTAATAAAACGTTTAGTAAACTTTTTGGTGAGACTAAAAGTTCATCATATATTTGCAAGTTGAGGTATTGGTTAAACCAAACAACCTTAAAGAATTATACCAATAACAACCGTAGGTAATTCCAATTTTGACGCTCAGGCGAGCCGGGAATTTGGTCAGCGCTGAAGCATAACACCTCCTTCCTTAACCGGGTACTTGACCAGCGGTGCGTTATACCCACTTTATAGTTTGTCAAAATTGAGTAGGGCGTTAAGTTGCTATTGCAATTCTAATCAACACAAATCATATGTAATTTAGATCTCAAAACAATTCGTTAATTTTGATAAGGTTTAGTCCATATTATTTTTTCTTAAAAAAAATTACCCTTGTTTACAACATACAATGTTAAAAAAACGCATGAAAACAAGTAGTACAAAAAAAAACTAAATCAAATAGCCACATGCATAACAATTTATTCAAAGAACATCAAATCTAGGGTTTTTATGAACATAAAAAGTCTTCCCTAATTTTAAAACTTTGAATCAAATAAAGCAAATAGCAATCAAAATTATATGATCCGTAAGAAACATGCATGTTTATTACGGATCTCCCATATTCTCTTAACAATTAAAAAAAACTACTACGGATCGTAACCACGCATGACATAACAATTAATTCATGCAAACCATCTAAAGTTTAATTACCATGTAATTTTAGGGTTTACAAAAAAAAAAAAAAATTTATAAAAAAATTCGGCTATAGCCGTTTTCTTAAAAAAACAATAAAAAAACAAAATTTATAAAACCTAAAAAACAACATGTAATTTTAACACAAATATTTATTAGTTAAAAAAAACTTTAGATCTTGATAATTAAAATCATGTTAAAACGGCTCTCGATGCCACTGAAGGTTTATGATTATCATAACAATTATAAAAAAAACCCTAACATAAATCAAAGAGCATACATCGGAAGCAGATTAACAAGATTTTTATTTAACACAATTATAATTAATCAAGGCTAGAGTTACATACCTTTATCCTAGCAGAACGATCACCGGTAGAGATAGATCACGAACACCACCAGGATGTAATCTAAAATAAGATCACACCACGATCTTGTACACACGTGATACGGTGAGTTAACCGTGAGTCTAGCACGAGCAGAACCGAGCTTCCAAGTCTATGGAAGATCTACCAAACAACCCTAGAGAGGGCTAGGACTAGATCTAAAATAGCTTATAGAAAATCAAAGATGAACCCTAATAGGGTGTGTTTGGCCGGCGGTATAAAGCAAGAAAAGAAGAATATGGAGTGAAAAAATATGAGGCCTTTTGGTTTGTTTATATACACCTTGGAAACTTAACTTCCAAGGTTTAAACAAGATAAAGCCAAAAAAATTTCCACCTTATCCCCTCTCTTTAAAAACCGGATATCACCAAGCTCAAAAGGAGGTTTCCGGAACTTTCCGACTCCTTCTTTTAGCTTCTTTAACATTCTATAACGATCGTTTAATACTTAACTTTGAATTACTTAACGATCGTTAGCTACAGTTTGTTTTAATAAATATAACAAATATATTTAATAAATAAATTAACTCTTCATGTAATGTGTGCAATCCCGTGAGCTCGAGTTCGATGCTATCACACGACTATCGATTTTAAAGTCCATAAACTTTCACCTTCGAGACCATCTCTCGAAGAAAAATGTCCTTGTTGATCAAAAAAAGGAAGAGCTTTTCGGAATTAGGTCACACCATATTCAAAAATGAACCCCAAGTTACCGTCAGAAACTATTCTGGTAAAAACCAAATACACTCTTCATAAGTTACTTCTATTCATAACTAGTCATTACTAGTAGCTTAAAGAAAGGCAACACTTCTTTTACAACACTTCTTTTACAATGTTATCAGCTAGATAAGTGTCTAGTAACCAAAACGGTGTCCTCAAAAATAGACGACATGACTTCTTAAACAATTTGAAACTATAGAAAAACGTATTAAGCTAACAACTGATAGTTATTCGTCATTATTATTTTCCTCACTTAAATTGTTTTGTTGGTCACTGGGCATCATTTATAACTTTTGCGAGTTGGTTATTCATTCGTAACTTTCAACTTCCTAGAACGTTTAGAACCTAAAGATTTGTCAATCTTGTCATCCTCATACTCGGTACTATATTGGCCATACATAACAATATAACATCACGCTTGCTAAAAAAATGTTCTTTCAGCCAGCTAGTAACGCTACTCCCACACACATTAGCACATGTTTTTTGAATTCGCAATTCGTTCAATTTGGGACACCTAAATTGGAACCATGGAACCAATATAAGATCTGAAGACACCTACGTCAAAAGTCGGTATAGACCAATTTTAGAAAGTCAGCTTTGACCAACAATAGGAAGTCAGCCACGTTAGGCCTACATTAGAAAGTCAGCGGGCACGACCGACACTAATTACAAAGCCACCTAATCAAGATTAGTCCGAACAACTCTATAGCCCATATTATAATCCTTGCACGCCACAATTTCATATGCAATTTTGTGTTGCTATTTTGAAGACATAGGAGCAAATAGGATATTAGAACAGTCTTTATATTACACCATAGAAAGTTGAAAATTACAGTACATAATATGACAGTAGGTTGGTTCAAACTACCACCTTGTACACACGAGATGGTAGAACATAGGAAAATTACCAACACGATCCATCACACGATCATATCAGGGCTACCTACGAAACTAGCTAGTATCTTGCAAACAGACATACAACATAGAAAACATCATACTATCATCATCATTGTCGAACAAGGAATCACCATCGTTCGACCCTTGACATCAACCTTTTTTGGTGTACTTGGATTCATCTATCGGGATATCTTCCTCCTCAGCTCTTTCGCCACCCGATTTGTCACCGGTGCTAAGACCACCTTTTTTTCCCATCTGCTGGTACCCTTCTGTTCCTAGCTGGTCCTTCCTGGTCTGTCCACCTTTGCTACGACCTTCACAAATATTCATTACACATGTTATAGTCGACACGTATTCTAAGACGACATGATAACAATAAAAAATACTATATAAATAGGTATACCTTCAGCAAGGTTTTCCTGAGCTTCGAGAGATTTACCACCAGTACCTCCTGGAACTACAGTTTCGCCTTGAGCAGCTCGTTCATCGAGTTTCTTCTTCTCCTGTTCCGGGATCTTGTCGGATACCTTCCGCTCTTGTTGTTCTGACGCCATTTTTCTTCTTTCAACTGAAATGAAATTGCTTTTGTGACGAACTAAAACGATAACGTTGGTATTTATACAATTACTGGGCTACATGAGCCAGTGAAAAAAGTTAACATGCATGGTGACACGTAGTATGATGACATGGGTGGGTAAAGGTGACAAAGACGGACTATGGTCTAGAAGATATAGCTAGGTGTGAAACGTGGTGTTTTATTTCGATGTCCCTGAAATGACACGTGTCTTCGTCGGAGCTGTCTCAGGTGCCTGATATTATCTCTCGAAATTTTGGTATATTGCCGTCAACAAACTTATTTAGAAAGTCTACAATATTTATATACTCATATATTGCTTTTGATGGAGAATTCAAAGACAATTTCGACTCAATTTCTTTATGATCCTCCCCAGGCCTGTGCATTTAGGGAAAAAAAACTCATAAATTGCCTTTGAATTCTTCTTGAGTTAAAACATCAGCCACAACAATGTTTTTATCCCGCATGTCAAAATCAATCTCATTATCCAAGTGTAAAATACGGTCAACTTCATTCGTACTCGAGTTTGCTGAAAAGCAAAGGTTTCTGTATTATTGTGTTATATAAACTAATTAATCATTTAATTACAAATGTGTAACGAAATAAATCTAATTTGACACATATGATTAACACATAAAATATTAACTTTGATGTTTATATGAATAGATCAAGTAAACGTGTTTGTTCTTGATCTTGAAACTAACGCCACAAATAGTGAAAGAATCATCGTATGCTCCTATAAATAGATTGTTACGAACCATACTTGACACACATGTATATATTTCGAAAGAAACTTGTCTAAAAATACCTATAGGCGGTATGGGTCGGGTTGTTGATATGAGATAGGTCCAGAGTTCTAAGACCGATGAGACAGAGAAATCAGAAACTATTCGTGTAGTGATATCGCCAAGAGATAGTTATTTTAACTCGATGGAGTTCTATCCAAGAGGTGAAGACGATGTTGTGGCCTCTCCGTACAGGAGCGATTCATTCTTCCCGAACGCATCATACAACTCTCCGTTGTACTGAGCTCTCCAAGTATGCATGCTCCCCCTTCTTCCTTACCATGGAAAGTTTTTCTGAAATAACTCGAATGAAAAGAAAAAAGACGTTAAGAGACCCTCCAGGCCCAATCCTAGACATTCTAAAATCCTTTTTCAAACTTGCTAAAAGATAGATAATAGACACATCCAATTGATTTCAACTAATTTGAGAACTTTGGAATGGGAATAAAGCCCGACGAACCAATCTCGATAGTAAGCATTGGGCGGGCGATAGGAAGTGTCACATCCCGCCTAGGCAAAAATACGAGGTGTAACTTCATGAGTATCATCATAACACAATGACGTCATTATAGAGAATATACTAAATGAAAAGTAAAGACAATGACAACCAAGTGTTACAACAATACCTCAACAAAACAAAAGTAGCATTGTATTGAAATAAAATCTCAAAATAATACATACACAAAGCAAATATCAATCAAATATGCATACAACAAATCTTAAATGAAAGAATTTGGGAGATAACTCCAGCAGCATCCTAAGGTCTCTCTAGCCGCTCTAGACATCTAAACCATCTCAATGCTATTCGACGTGATGAAATTTATGAAAATGATATGTCTAATTTTAATACAAATATAGTTCTATTTATGTTGTAAGCAACAAAATAGCCAGGTCTAACTTGGACTTTACACTCTTGTGACATTGTCGCTTTGATTAGCACTAGAATCATTATTCCATCATCAACAACCCGTCATCAATAACCCGTCAAAGTGAAAATAATAAACAAAAGTAAAATCAAAGACACGTCCATCTTTTGGTATGTAAAAAACATAACCTAGATCTGGTTCAAGAATCAACCACACATTCACAAAAAAATCTCATCAAAAGATCATATCATAAAAAAAACCGCATCCCTCATACATCATCACCGAAGTCTTACCCCCATTCCACCACCATTACCTTCATTATACAACCGAAAGTCCGCAACACCATCAGCCCCACATGCCAAAAATTCGACACCATCACTTCAATCATAATTATTTAATATTGTTATAGATCTGAAGGTTACAATTGAAAAATAAAATATAAGGCTTGATTTAGAAATCACGAAAAAAAAAGAGTATTTATTTTCTATTTTCATAAATTGTTGTGGGTTTACAAATATGTTCGAAAATTGGTGTTGGGTTTTGGTTGTAGTGGTTGGGAGATGGTGCAGATCAAATTCGGTAACGGTGGCTCGATCGTCGTGGCATGGTTGAATGGTTGATGGTGATGGCAGATTTTGAATGTTAGATGATGGTAAAGTTTTGCTTAAAGAAGAAAAAAAATGATTTTGAGAGGATAAAAATCAAGTCATTGTGTATATGGTTTTCTAGTAGCTAGTACAGTAATGATAATAATGAAAATTGATTTTTTTAGTTATAATAATAATTTTCTTAGTTTTTAAATATTTTACAGTATTATATACTTTTATTAATTATAACTTATATTAAAAAGGAGAACACTGTTTCAATGAACAGTGTCCTTCCTCTCTCATATGTTACTGTTCTAATCTACAGTGGAATCGTCAAAAAACTACTTTCCAAGGAGCAGTATATCTCTCACACAAACGGAATATTAAAAAACTACTTCCTCTTAGATAATCGAGATACTTCGACTTTCACCCTCATCTCCAACTCTCTAAAAAAAACTATAGCCTCTTACAAGATCATCACGATTGATGGATCCAAGAAACGATTGACTCCAATAAACGATACAATTGATGGCCTAAATACGGGATTTTCTTTCGATCTTAGAGATGCGATGCTTATGAGAGTTTCTTTCGATCGGGTTGTCCTTTAGATCGGGTTGTTCTTTCGATCTTATAGATGAGATGATGAAGATGATTTTTTATTGTGCATCTTGGTTTTCCGCGAATCTGGTATTTTTTATTAACCTGGTCATTGCTGTTTTGCTTTACTGTTATTTTTACACTATTTTTATTTTGATTACAGAACTTCAATTGACTTGTATCTTATGTTTAATGATTAATTATATATAATGATACATAAATGAATGTAAATAAGTCAAAGATGTTGCATAACAAAGGTTCCATTACTTGCAAAGTATGATTCAAAGCTGGAACGGGGATGTAATTATGATGGGAGATTTCAATGAGGTTAGACACCACTCGGAAAGATTCGGTACAGTCTTTAATGGTCGTGATGCGGAGGTTTTCAATTCTTTTATACATAATGCTGGATTAGAGGAAGTTCCTTCAGGAGGTAACACATTTACGTGGTGTCACAAGTCAGCGACCAAAATGAGCAAACTCGATCGGTTTCTCATATCGGACAGCTTAGGTATTTCCCATCCTAATATTAGTGCCATTACTCTTAACCGTTTTTTATCAGACCACTGCCCGATTTTACTCCGAGAATGTGCTGTAGATTACGGACCAACTCCATTCAGATATTTTCATCATTGGATTGAGGCAGAAGGGTTTAAAAGTATGGTTCAGGACACTTGGGAATCTGCTCAGGGGGATAAGTTCAACGCCATGCGTAACTTTGCTCTTAAATTGAAGTTTCTGAAAGGCAAAATTAAGTTATGGAATCAAGCTCACATTCCTTTAGTGAAGACCAAACTCCAACATCTTCATGACGATCTCTCCAAAATTGATACGGAGATTGACATGGGTAAAGGGACTAACGAGTTGGCTATTAAGAGATTGGAGGTTATAGATTCCATTCAAGCTATTTATAAGGCTCAAGTTACTGAATTGCAACAGAAAGCTAAGATTAAATGGTCTATAGAGGGTGACGAGAATTCTCGGTTTTTTCACGGGGTTTTGAATAAGAAAAGAAAACAGTTGAGCATCCGCGGAATTATGAAGGAGGGGAACTGGATTGATACTCCAAGCCAAGTTAAAGCGGAGTTTCTCAACCACTTCGAGAGAAGATTTGCTCGTCCGGATGGTATCCGTATTCCGATCGACATTGAATTCCCCAATTCCGTAAATCCAGATCAACGAGCTGCTTTAGAAACAGTTGTTACGAGGGAAGAGGTAAAGAAGGCTGTGTGGGACTGTGGCATTGACAAAGCTCCAGGACCGGACGGTTTTACGTTTGGATTTTATCGTCAGTTCTGGGAAACAATCGAGAAAGACTTGGTTATGGCAGTTAAGTTCTTCTTTGATCATGGCGAATTCACGAGAGGTTGTAATTCTTCCTTTGTCACTCTTATTCCGAAAACCCCTAATGCTAATAAAGTGTATGACTTTAGACCCATAAGTCTCATCGGTAGCCTGTACAAGATTGTTACGAAAATTTTGGCTAATAGACTTATACCATTGTTGGACGGTCTAGTTCATGAAGTTCAATCCGCCTTTGTTTCGGGGAGACAAATTATGGATGGGCCTTTTATCCTCCACGAAATTATAAAATGGTGCAATTTGAAGAAGAAACAAACTCTTATTTTCAAGGTTGACTTCGAAAAGGCTTACGACTCGGTTAGGTGGGATTTTCTGGATCAAGTGTTAGAAAAGTTTGGGTTCGGTTCTAAGTGGCGGTCCTGGATCCAAGGTTGCCTCCGAGCTTCGAAGGGTTCCATTCTCATTAATGGCAGCCCCACAACGGAGTTCGAATTTTTCAAAGGTCTTAAGCAAGGTGACTCTCTTTCCCCTTTTTTGTTCATCCTCGTTATGGAATCACTTCATATTTCGTTTCAGCGTGTTGTCGACGTGGGCTTGTTCAAGGGCATCAATCTTAATGACACCTTAGATTTGTCTCATTTGTTCTTTGCGGACGACGCTATTTTCATGGGAAAATGGAGTGACAGTAACATATCTACCATTATCAACGTTTTAGAATGTTTTAGTCGAGCTTCTGGTTTAAAGATTAATATGGGTAAGAGTCAAATTTTGGGGTTAAACGTGGACTTCAGTAAGGTTAACCGAGCTGCTTCCAAGTTAGGGTGTTCGACTCTTCACACTCCTTTTAAGTACCTCGGAACGTTAGTGGGAGGTCTCATGCATAGGGTAGAGGCGTGGAAAGAGGTGATCACTAAAGTTAAAAACAGACTGTCGAAATGGAAGATGAAGGCCTTATCCGTTGGGGGCAGATTCACTCTCTTGAAATCCGTGCTTGGTACTATTCCTATCTTTTATATGTCTATGTTCAAAACTCCATCTGCCGTTTTACAGAATATGGAATCCATGAGAAGAGATTTTTTCTTTGGACATGAGCATAAAAGCAAAAAAGCTACTTGGGTAAAATGGAGTACTGTTTTGTCGTCCAAGGAAGCTGGAGGTCTCGGAGTTGCTAGTATGTTCGCTATGAATCGCGCCTTAATGTTTAAATGGTTGTGGAAGTTCATGACTAACAAAAAATCGTTGTGGACTAGGGTTATTCAGGTTATCCACGGGGAAGACGGAAATATTGGTCGGGTTGTCAAACCTGGTCATAAATCTTGTTGGCTTAGTATAGTGAACGAAGCCGAATCCCTTCGTGTCAAAGGCATTAACTTCTTCGAGTTTCTTTCTTTAAAACTAGGCGACGGTGACAGTACCAAGTTTTGGACTCACAAATGGAGTGAAGCTGGGATCCTTAAAAATGTTTTTCCTCGTGTCTTTGCTTTGGAGACTAATAAGGATGTGAGTATCCGCGAAAAACTCGAACATCCCTCGCTTGATCATTCGTTTCGTCGACATGCTAGGGGAGGGGTAGAAAGAGAGCAGCTTTTGGATTTATCTAATATCGCCAGCAACATCGTTTTGTCTTCTCAGAAAGACAGATTCACGTGGTCGTTGGGTAATGTAGGGACTTACACTGTAGCCTCGCTAAGAACGGTTATTGACGAATTGCATCGTTCTTACACTTTTCCCAGTACTAGATGGGTGAGGTATGTCCCGATAAAAGTTAATATTCTCGCATGGAAAGTCAAGATGGATGCCTTGCCCTCCAGGTTTAATTTGTCTCGTCGCGGAATCGACATTGGCTCCATCTCATGTCCTTTGTGTAACAACGATGCAGAAACTGTCGAACATCTCTTTTTCAGATGTACTTTAGCAGATCAGCTTTACAGGAAGATTGCTTCCTGGTGGAATGTGGTTTATACAGGCATTTCGTCGTATGGTGATTGGCTGACCTGGCTATCTTCGCTCAGGCTCTCTGCCAACCGCAAGTTGGTGTTTGAAGGCGTTCTTTATGTAACGTGGTGGACGATTTGGAACTTCCGTAACAAGATTTTATTCGACAATAAAAGTTCTACGAAGGGCATTCTTTTCGATAACATTGTGTCTTGTTCTTTTACTTGGTGTAATTCTAGAAGCAAAGCGTCGTTCAATTGGATCGACTGGCTTAAGAACCCGTACCTTATTTCTTTGTAATTCTAGCATCTTGCTAGTTTCTTTTTAATAAATCGCCGTTCAAAAAAAAAAGCTAACAAGCTGATAATAAGAATGATTGGTTGTTTTGTTTATTATAGCAAAGTAGTATGTCGTCATTATTAAGAATTATAAAGCCACATTTTTTTAGCAAACAAAAAATCTATTATATAAGTTCTGACATTGTTTATGCTTCGAGTTTGTAGAAACTCAATGGCGTAGGACTCAAAAGCAATTAAGATAACAAATCACTTTGACAAACGGGTTCTGGTCAAAGTGTCTGATTGTGCTTAGTTTTTTTGCAGTGACTTAACATAACTTAAATTTTCGCACTATGGGAATGCAGACTGGAATTTAAGTACGTGTGAACAAGGTGATTTATAAAGTGTTTCCTTATACTTTCGACAATTCAAGTTTTGTATTCTTTGACTATATAATCCGGTGTAAATTTGATTTGCAAACCTATCTTTGTAAATTTGATTTGCAAACCTGTTTTGTATTCTCCACCTTATTATATAAAGAAGTTTATAATGCGCTACTATCTACTGCCCC
Source organism: Glebionis coronaria (assembly GCA_025667525.1). Classification (NCBI taxonomy): domain Eukaryota; kingdom Viridiplantae; phylum Streptophyta; class Magnoliopsida; order Asterales; family Asteraceae; genus Glebionis; species Glebionis coronaria. Next base: position 383,873 of record JANFOE010000322.1, on the reverse strand, counting down.
AATGCAAAGTGGCTTAAATGGTGGTGGATTACACAGTCGGTTATAGTGGTCCGTGTTACTTTGCTGAAGAGCATCTATGGAGGCGCCTGCGCGTGTAAAGCTTAAGGTAAAGCAATTGCGTTATATTGTAAAGAAAGAATAAAAGTTTATTGTTGCTTTAATTTGACGAGCGTACATTCCATTTGTATTTTTTGTTGTACAGGTTTTAGTTGCCATGGCATTTTTTCACGAAGCCACAAATAGTATCTGCAATTTATAATATATGCTTGCAGCCTATTGTTGAGACAAGGGTACCACACTGTCAGTGGTGGAGAACCATGACTGTCTAGATTGGAACTTTGGTTATACACATCAGTTGGAAAGGTAATATATCTTTATCCTCTTTACAACAAACAAAGACGCCACTACTATTTTATCCTGTTTGCTTACCCACCAGCATCTTATGTCTGTAAGAACAACACAAGAAGTGATTTACGAGTTTACGCATCATCCTTTAAGGAATTCTGATGAAACATTGGTTCTTAATGTCGTTTTAAACTATGCACATTTATAACTCAGTTTAAAGTATTTTCAAATGTTAAACCGAAACTTCTAGATTTAAACCAATATTTCTAATATACTTTTGGCGATAATAATTGAACCCGAGTACCTATAGTTTCTTAACTTGGATAGTAAGTGCATGTCGTTTTCTTTGATGCTTCTAGAAAGTTGTCATTAAACTTGCTTGCTAATTTTTATGCCTCGGTCTTGAAAAATGACAAACACTGGGATTGTTGGTTCTCTTGCTAGAGGATACCAGAAAGAGGGGGTACGTGCATGAGGGACGCAAATCGGCTTCCATTATAGTTGCTGCAAGTGCAGCCTGTACGTTAAGTAGTTTTCAGCTTTCTAATCAAGTCTTTACTGCTGTTTTTTGTGTCTTACTAGGTTAGTGAAACTGTATTAAATCATCTAAATGTCTTTAGATCATTTCATGTAGATATCCATACACGATGCCATTAATAAGGCTAGATCTAAAGAGACAACACGGATTAGAGAACCGACAAGGTGATACAATGACACTATAGACCAATTTTCATTTAAAAATGTGTCTCCACCTTTCAGCACTCATAAAACCACTACTCTAAACTCGGTGCTTGGACTTTGGAGTTTTGTTAGAAGCCCACAAACAGTAAAATCAAGGGTTTGTGTTGGAGGTGTTGCAGGTTGGTACATCTTTCTCTTTACTGTACTCTGAGTTCGAGAAAGTTCCTACAAATTTGGTAAATAAGCAAATCACAAGCTGTCCACGAGCAACACTCCCTCTGCTGCAAAAGGAGTGTTTGGATGCTGTTATAACAGCAGCCAAACACACCGTCTGCTGCAGAAGGAGTGTTTGGATCCTGTTAAAACAACAACCAAACACCCCTATGATCAGCGCATTTGTGTGTATTCAGCTACGTTGATGTCGCAGGTGTCCACAAGCTGTCCACATTTACAGGTGCTACGACGAAGGCAAATGAGTTAGATTTGATGATTGTTTTCTGTCATCCGTGTATAACCTTCGATCGCAATGCATGTATGATGAAGGTTAGCTGCTTCCACTTTTCTAGACATCAACTATTTTGAAGTACTAAAAAAGATAACGATACCAAGTATTTTTAATAAAGTTCTAAAAAAACATTAGCTATATTTTACATTATTTTTTTACCAATTACAAGAACATATTACATATACTCTTTGATATCAGTGTCGTGTTGGGCGGGTTGGGTGGTGTGCTGCAACATGTTTAGGCGATGACAGTTAGAATTCTTAGGTGGGTCAAAATGGGTAATTTATATGTCGCGACTGTATGGGATCAATCAGAGGTGCAATTATTCTTTTATGATTTTTTTATGTTTCCGTTTTATATTCTAAAAAGTTATTACCGAAGTCTCATTGGCACATATTGTTCAGTGTCTCTATGTATGTTACATACGATGTTTCCCTAAGTATCAATAATTGAAGGTTGTTGCAGCAGTAGGATTGAAAGATAGCAATCATTGCAACAAAACGCTACAATTTTTGCAGCAGAGGTTTGTTTACACCAGGACTTTAGTGTTCAACCACACACAACCTGCATCCAATGTAGGTAATACAAGAAGCCACGATGCTGCAACATTATGGCAGAGTCTGCATATCGGGAACATGGGATTGAGCCATTGAGAAACCTCAAGAACTTCATTAGATTAGCGAGTTCAAGAACCCTAGCTATGTTTGTCACGTTCATCGACTCAGGTAATGTTTTTCTTTCCTACACTATCTGACACACTTTTTCGGATGAATTTTCATTTCTTTTATCAAAACTTCAGTTTTACAAACCGGGAGTGTAGCTCATATGGTAGAGCGCTCGCTTTGCATGCGAGAGGCACGGGGTTCGATTCCCCGCACTTTCATGTTTTAAATCTTTTACATACCAACCAATCGGCCATTTAGAGTGCTGAACATAGCACTTAGACAAACTGCTTACGACCTATATTATGCGTACACTCAACTTTGCTTCACTGCTATTCGTTGTCGATCAACACCTATTACAGAAATACGTCGCCAAAAACGAACACACAACAGTACAAATCCTAGTTATTATTATGAAAGAGAAGATATTTATTATTATTATTATTATTATTATTATTATGAAAAAGGGGATATTTTAGTCATTATACATCATTGTCCTAGATCATTTTGGTTATTTTATATATCTTTAACGAGTCAAATTGACGATCAACGAAAACAGGACCAAAAACATTACAGGTCGACTGAAATAAGAATAAATTCGTTACTTTTCAAACTATTAAACCAAAACTGTTATATCTGGTAAACCATATCGACAAAAAATATAGTTAACTCTTAATTGATTGCTTTAATTAATTCAAAGTTTTAAATTATTTTTATTATGTGATTAATTGTGCATGTTATATTAGATCCATTCGATTCGATTACGTACTTTATAATTAATAGTTAACTGGTATTTTAAATCCCAACAATTCATTATTACATGACACTCGCAAAATAAGTCCTACAGAAAGAAAAACAACATTCTTGAATTGCAATTCGTTCAATTTGTGACACCTAAGACTATACTTATTGGTGCTTTTTGTTGCAACCGGTTGTGAGAAAAAATAATATAATATTTTTCCAAATTGAAGAAAAAAGAAGACAACTAATCGTTTGGTGACATCACGACCGGCTCTCAATATATTATTTGCAATTTTGTCTCATACCCACAACCGGTTCAATAAATCATGGATAAATAAAGTCCAAATAGGTAAATATAACCATAGAAGAATATAAATTTTAAAAGGTCCGAATACATCCACGTCAACAGTCGGGTGTAGACCAATTTCAGAAAGTCAGCTCTGACCAAGAATAGAAAGTCGGTTCCAAGCTAGGTCTACATTAAAAAGTCAGCGAACACAACCAATGTTGATCACAAAGCCACCTAACCACGTCGAAAGTCCAAACAAAACTCAATAAACGGTGGTTGTAAATTGTGGACTTGCAAGACAAACATGCAAAGGAGCAAAGAGGATATTAAACAAGCTATCTAGCTTTATATTACACCATAGAAAGTACGTAGTTGGTTTAGACTACCACCATGTAGTATTCATGATGATAGAACATAGGAAAATTACCAACAATACCCATCACGCGATTATGTTACAACTAGCTAGCAACCTTAGTAAACTATCTTACAAGCAGACGTACATATATCATAGAAAACATCATACTATCATCCTCGTACAAGTCCCATTTTCCATTGTCGGCATCAACCTTTTTTGGTGTACTTGGATTCGTCTATCGGGATATCTTCCTCCTCGGCTCTTTCGCCACCAGACTTGTCACCAGTGCTAAGTCCACCTTTTTTTCCCATCTGCTGATACCCTTCTGTTCCTAGCTGGTCCTTCCTGGTCTGTCCACCTTTGCTACGACCTTCAGCAAGGTTTTCCTGAGCTTCGAGAGATTTTCCACCAGTACCTCCTGGAACTACAGTTTCGCCTCGAGCAGCTCGTTCGTCGAGTTTATTCTTCTCCTGTTCGGGGATCTTGTCGGATACCTTACGTTCTTGTTGTTCTGACGCCATTTTTCTTCTTTCAACTGGAATTACTATTGTGATGAACTAAAGCGAGAACGTTGGTATTTATACAGTTACTGGGCTACATGAGCTAGTGAAAAAAGTTAACATGCATGGTGACACGTAGTATGATGACATGGGTGGGTAAAGGTGACAAAGACGGACTATGGTCTAGAAGATATAGCTAGGTGTGAAACGTGGTGTTTTATTTCGATGTCCCTGAAATGACACGTGTCTTCGTCGGAGCTGTCTCAGGTGCCTGATATTATCTCTCGAAATTTTGGTATATTGCCGTCAACAAACTTATTTAGAAAGTCTACAATATTTATATACTCATATATTGCCTTTGATGGAGAATTCAAAGACAATTTTGACTCAATTTCTTTATGATCCTCCCCCAGGCCTGTGCATTTAGGAAAAAAAAAACTCATAAATTGCCTTTAAATTCTTCTTGAGTTAAAACATCAGCCACAACAATGTTTTTATCCCGCATGTCAAAACCAATCTCATTATCCAAGTGTAAAATACGGTCAACTTCATTCGTACCCGAGTTTGCTGAAAAGCAAAGGTTTCTGTATTATTGTGTTATATAAACTAATTAATCATTTAATTACAAATGTGTAACGAAATAAATCTAATTTGACACATATGATTAACACATAAAATATTAACTTTGATGTTTATATGAATAGATCAAGTAAACGTGTTTGTTGTGTTTGTTGTTGATCTTGAAACTAACGCCACAAATAGTGAAAGAATCATCGTATGCTCCTATAAATAGATTGTTACGAACCATACTTGACACACATGTATATATTTCGAAAGAAACTTGTCTAAAAATACCTATAGGCGGTATGGGTCGGGTTGTTGATATGAGATAGGTCCAGAGTTCTAAGACCGATGAGACAGAGAAATCAGAAACTATTCGTGTAATGATATCGCCAAGAGATAGTTATTTTAACTCGATGGAGTTCTATCCAAGAGGTGAAGACGATGTTGTGGCCTCTCCGTACAGGAGCGATTCATTCTTTCCGAACGCATCATACAACTCTCCGTTATACTGAGCTCTCCAAGTATGCATGCTCCCCCTTCTTCCTTACCATGGAAAGTTTTTCTAAAATAACTCGAATGAAAAGAAAAAAGACGTTAAGAGACCCTCCAGGCCCAATCCTAGACATTCTAAAATCCTTTTTCAAACTTGCTAAAAGATAGATAATAGACACATCCAATTGATTTCAACTAATTTGAGAACTTTGGAATGGGAATAAAGCCCGACGAACCAATCTCGATAGTAAGCATTGGGCGGGCGATAGGAAGTGTCACATCCCGCCTAGGCAGAAATACGAGGTGTAACTTCATGAGTATCATCATAACACAATGACGTCATTATAGAGAATATACTAAATGAAAAGTAAAGACAATGACAACCAAGTGTTATAACAATACCTCAACAAAACAAAAGTAGTATTGTATTGAAATAAAATCTCAAAATAATACATAGACAAAACAAAATATCAATCAAATATGCATACAACAAATCTTAAATGAAAGAATTTGGGAGATAACTCCAGCAGCATCCTAAGGTCTCTCTAGCCGCTCTAGACATCTAAACCATCTCAATGCTATTCCACGTGATGAAATTTATGAAATTGATATGTCTAATTTTAATACAAATGATAGTTCTATTTATGTTGTAAGCAACAAAATAGCCAGGTCTAACTTGGACTCTACACTCTTGTGGCATTGTCGCTTTGATTAGCACTAGAATCATTATTCCATCATCAACAACCCGTCATCAATAATCCGTCAAAGTGAAAATAATAAACAAAATTAAAATCAAAGACACGTCCATCTTTTGGTATGTAAAAAACATAACATAGATCCGGTTCAAGAATCAACCACACATTCACAAAAAAATCTCATCAAAAGATCATATCATAAAAAAACCGCATCCCTCATACATCATCACCGAAGTCTTACCCCCATTCCACCACCATAACCTTCATTATACAACCGGAAGTCCGCAACACCATCAGCCCCACATGCCAAAAATTCGACACCATCACTTCAATCATAATTCTTTAATATTGTTATAGATCTGAAGGTTACAATTGAAAAATAAAATATAAGGCTTGATTTAGAAATCACGAAGAAAAAAGAGATTTATTTTCTATTTTCATAAATTGTTGTGGGTTTACAAATATGTTCGAAAATTGGTGTTGGGTTTTGGTTGTAGTGGTTTGGAGATGGTGCAGATCAAATTCGGTAATGGTGGCTCGATCGTCGTAGCATGGTTGAATGGTTGATGGTGATGGCAGATTTTGAATGTTAGATGATGGTAAAGTTTTGCTTAAAGAAGAAAAAAAATGATTTTGAGAGGATAAAAATCAAGTCATTGTGTATATGGTTTTCTAGTAGCTAGTACAGTAATGATAATAATGAAATTGATTTTTTTAGTTATAATAATAATTTTCTTAGTTTTTAAATATTTTACAGTATTACTTATTTTTATTAATTATAACTTATATTAAAAAGGAGAACACTGTTTCAATGAACAGTGCCCTTCCTCTCTCATATGCTACTGTTCTAATCTACAGTGGAATCGTCAAAAAAACTACTTTCCAAGGAGCAGTATATCTCTCACACAAACGGAATATTAAAAAACTACTTCCTCTCAGATAATCCAGATACTTCCACTTTCACCCTCATCTCCAACTCTCTCAAAAAAACTAAAGCCTCTTACAAGATCATCACGATTTATGGATCCAAGAAACGATTGACTCCAATAAACGATACAATTGATGGCCTAAATACGGGATTTTCTTTCTATCTTAGAGATGCGATGCTTATGAAAGTTTCTTTCGATCGGGTTGTCCTTTAGATCGGGTTGTTCTTTCGATCTTATAGATGAGATGATGAAGATGATTTTTTATTGTGCATCTTGGTTTCCGCGAATCTGGTATTTCTTATTAACCTGGTCATTGTTGTTTTACTTTACTGTTATTTTTACACTATATTTATTTTTATTACAGAACTTCAATTGACTTGTATCTTATGTTTAATGATTAATTATATATAATGATACATAAATGAATGTAAATAAGTCAAAGATGTTGCATAACAAAGGTTCTATAATCTAAGCTAACAAGCTGATAATAAGAATGATTGGTTGTTTTGTTTATTATAGCAAAGTAGTATGTCGTCATTATTAAGAATTATAAAGCCACCTTTTTTTAGCAAACGAAAAATCTATTATATAAGTTCTGACATTGTTTATGCTTCGAGTTTGTAGAAACTCAATGGCGTAGGACTCAAAAGCAATTAAGATAACAAATCACTTTGACAAACGGGTTCTGGTCAAAGTGTCTGATTGTGCTTAGTTTTTTTGCAGTGACTTAACATAACTTAAATTTTCGCACTATGGGAATGCAGACTGGAATTTAAGTACGTGTGAACAAGGTGATTTATAAAGTGTTTCCTTATACTTTCGACAATTCAAGTATAGTATTCTTTGACTATATAATCCGGTGTAAATTTGATTTGCAAACCTATCTTTGTAAATTTGATTTGCAAACCTATTTTGTATTCTCCACCTTATTATATAAAGAAGTTTATAATGCGCTACTGTCTACTGCCCCAATGCAAAGTGGCTTAAATGGTGGTGGATTACACAGTCGGTTATAGTGGTCCGTGTTACTTTGCTGAAGAGCATCTATGGAGGCGCCTGCACGTGTAAAGCTTAAGGTAAAGCAATTACGTTATATTGTAAAGAAAGAATAAAAGTTTATTGTTGCTTTAATTTGATGAGCGTACATTCCATTTGTATTTTTTGTTGTACAGGTTTTAGTTGCCATGGCATTTTTTCACGAAGCCACAAATAGTATCTGCAATTTATAATATATGCTTGCAGCCTATTGTTGAGACAAGGGTACCACACTGTTAGTGGTGGAGAACCATGACTGTCTAGATTGGAACTTTGATTATACACATCAGTTGGAAAGGGTAATATATCTTTATCCTCTTTACACCTTTACATAACACAAAACAAAGACGCCACTACTATTTTTATCCTGTTTGCTTACCCACCAGCATCTTATGTCTGTAAGAACAACACAAGACGTGATTTACGAGTTTACGCATCATCCTTTAAGGAATTTTGATGAAACATTGGTTCTTAATGTCGTTTTAAACTATGCACATTTATAACTCAGTTTAAAGTATTTTCAAATGTTAAACCGATACTTCTAGATTTAAACCAATATTTCTAATATACTTTTGGCGATAATAATTGAACCCGAGTACCTATAGTTTCTTAACTTGGATAGTAAGTGCATGTCGTTTTCTTTGATGCTTCTAGAAAGTTGTCATTAAACTTGCTTGCTAATTTTTTTTGCCTCGGTCTTGAAAAATGACAAACACTGGGATTGTTGGTTCTCTTGCTAGAGCATACCAGAAATAGGGGGTACGTGCATGAGGGACGCAAATCGGCTTCCATTATAGTTGCTGCAAGTGCAGCCTGTACGTTAAGTAGTTTTCAGCTTTCTAATCAAGTCTTTACTGCTGTTTTTTGTGTCATACCAGGTAAGTGAAACTGTATTAAATCACATCTAAATGTCTTTAGATCATTTCATGTAGATATCTATACAGGATGCCATTAATAAGGCTAGATCTAAAGAGACGACACGGATTATAGAACCGACAAGGTGATACAATGACACTATAGACCAATATTCATTTAAAAATGTGTCTCCACCTTTCAGCACTCATAAAACCACTACTCTAAACTCGGTGCTTGGACTTTGGAGTTTTGTCAGAAGCCCACAAACAGTAAAATCAAGGGTTTGTGTTGGAGGTGTTGGAGGTTGGTACATCTTTCTCTTTAATGTACTTTGAGTTCGAGAAAGTTCCTACAAATTTGGTAAATAAGCAAATCACAAGCTGTCCACGAGCAACACTCCCTCTGCTGCAAAAGGAGTGTTTGGATGTTGTAATAACAGCAGGCAAACACCCCGTCTGCTGCAGAAGGAGTGTTTGGATCCTGTTAAAACAACAACCAAACACCCCTATGATCAGCGCATTTGTGTGTATTCAGCTACGTTGATGTCGCAGGTGTCCACAAGGTGTCCACATTTACAGGTGCTACGACGAAGGCAAATGAGTTGGATTTGATGATTGTTTTCTGTCATCCGTGTATAACCTTCAATCGCAATGCCTGTATGATGAAGGTTAGTTGCTTCTACTTTTCTAGACATCAACTATTTTGAAGTACTAAAAAAGATAACGATACCAAGTATTTTTAATAAAGTTCTAAAAAAAGATTAGCTATATTTTACATTATTTTTTTACCAATTACAAGAACATATTACATATACTCTTTGATATCAGTGTCGTGTTGGGCGGGTTGGGTGGTGTGCTGCAACATGTTTAGGCGATGACAGTTAGGATTCTTAGGTGGGTCAAAATGGGTAGTTTATATGTCGCAACTGTATGGGATCAATCAAAGGTGCAATTATTCTTTTATGATTTTTTTATGTTTTCGTTTTATATTCTAAAAAGTTATTTACCGAAGTCTCATTGGCACAGATTATTCAGTGTCTCTATGTATGTTACATACGATGTTTCCCTAAGTATCAATAATTGAAGGTTGTTGAAGCAGTAGGATTGCAAGATAGCAATCATTGCAACAAAACGCTACAATTTTTGCAGCAGAGGTTTGTTTACACCAGGACTTTAGTGTTCAACCACACACAACCTGCATCCAATGTAGGTAATACAAGAAGCCACGATGCTGCAACATTATGGCAGAGTCTGCATATCGGGAACATGGGATCGAGCCATTGAGAAACCTCAAGAACTTCCATTAGATTAGCGAGTTCAAGAACCCTAGCTATGTTTGTCACGTTCATCGACTCAGGTAATGCTTTTCTTTCCTACACTATCTGACACACTTTTTCGGATGAATTTTCATTTCTTTTATCAAAACTTCAGTTTTACAAACCGGGAGTGTAGCTCATATGGTAGAGCGCTCGCTTTGCATGCGAGAGGCACGGTTTCGATTCCCCGCACTTCCATGTTTTAAATCTTTTATATACCGACCAATCGGCCATTTAGACCGTTGAACATAGCACTTAGACAAACTGCTTACGACCTATATTATGCGTACACTCAACTTTGCTTCACTGCTATTCGTTGTCGATCAACGCCTATTACAGAAATACGTCGCCAAAAACGAACACACAACACCGCGGCGAAGCGCGGGTACAAATCCTAGTTATTATTATGAAAGAAAAGATATTTATTATTATTATTATTATGAAAGAGTGGATATTTTAGTCATTATACATCATTATCCTAGAGCATTTTGGTTATTTTATATATCTTTAACGAGTCAAATTGACGATCAACGAAAACAGGACTAAAAACATTACAGGTCGACTGAAATAAGACTAAATTCGTTACTTTTCAAACTATTAAACCAAAACCGTTACATCCGGTAAACCATAAGGACAAAAAATATAGTTAACTCTTACTTGATTGCTTTAATTAATTCAAAGTTTTAAATTATTTTTATTATGTGATTAATTGTGCATGATATATTAGATCCATTTGATTACGTACTTTGTAATTAATAGTTAACTGGTATTTTAAATCCCAACAATTCATTATTACATGACACTCGCAAAATAAGTCCTACAGAAAGAAAAACAACATTCTTGAATTGTAATACGTTCAATTTTTGACACCTAAGACTATACTTATTGGTGCTTTTGTTGCAACCGGTCGTGAGAAAAAAATAATATAATATTTTTCCAAATTGAAGAAAAAAAGAAGGCAACTAAACGTTTGGTGACATCGCGACCGGCTCTCAATATATTATTTGTAATTTAGTCTCATACCCACAACCGGTTCAATAAATCATGGATAAATAAAGTCCAAATAGGTAAATACAACCATAGAACGAATATAAATATTAAAAGGTCCGAATACATCCACGTCAACAGTCGGGTGTAGACCAATTTCAGAAAGTCAGCTCTGACCAAGAATAGAAAGTCGGTTCCAAGCTAGGTCTACATTAAAAAGTCAGCGAACACAACCAATGTTGATCACAAAGCCACCTAACCACGTCGAAAGTCCAAACAAAACTCAATAAACGGTGGTTGTAAATTGTGGACTTGCAAGACAAACATGCAAAGGAGCAAAGAGGATATTAAACAAGCTATCTAGCTTTATATTACACCATAGAAAGTACGTAGTTGGTTTAGACTACCACCATGTAGTATTCATGATGATAGAACATAGGAAAATTACCAACAATACCCATCACGCGATTATGTTACAACTAGCTAGCAACCTTAGTAAACTATCTTACAAGCAGACGTACATATATCATAGAAAACATCATACTATCATCCTCGTACAAGTCCCATTTTCCATTGTCGGCATCAACCTTTTTTGGTGTACTTGGATTCGTCTATCGGGATATCTTCCTCCTCGGCTCTTTCACCACCCGACTTGTCACCGGTGCTAAGACCACCTTTTTTCCCCATCTGCTGATACCCTTCTGTTCCTAGCTGGTCCCTCCTGGTCTGTCCACCTTTGCTACGACCTTCAGCAAGGTTTTCCTGAGCTTCGAGGGATTTACCACCAGTACCTCCTGGAACTACAGTTTCGCCCTGAGCAGCTCGTTCATCGAGTTTCTTCTTCTCCTGTTCGGGGATCTTGTCGGATACCTTTCGTTCTTGTTGTTCTGACGCCATTTTTCTTCTTTCAACTGGAATTGCTTTTGTGAAGAGCTAAAACAAATGATGTTGGTTTTTATACCATTACTGGGCTATAGGAGCTAGTGACAAAAAATTGCATGCATGGTGACACGTAGTATGGTGGCATGCTGGGCAAAAGTGACGAAGACGGACTATAGTCTAGAAGATATAGCTAGGTGTGAAACGTGGTGTTTTATTTGGATGTCCCTCGATTGACATGTGTCATCATGGGAGCTGTCTCAGGTGCCTGATATTATCTCATCTGCTTGAAATTTAGGTCTATTGCCGTGCCGACAATCTTCTTTGCGGTCAACAAAATGTTGTTTAGAAAGTCTACGATATTTACATACAAGAAAGACGTTTTCGAAGAATGTAAAACTCATGGCCTACTGTTAGTATAGAACTGAAAATCGACTATTTTCATCTTTGGTAAAGCATGAATACCGTAAGTGCAAGTAACTTGATTCACAAGGTTTTTTAGACACGTTAAAAGACATGTATTTCTTTAACATGTTACTTGACTTACATCAACAGGTTTTGGTATGATATAAACTTTTAGAGGAAAATGCATGTTTGCTCTTTGTGATTTGTCTAAAATGTAGGCGTACTTCTCGACTTTACGAAAGTGCATTTAAACTCTCCAACGTTTATGATAAGTAAGCAGGCGGCCTCCTCAGTGTTATCTTTAACCAGTTACGTTATTTCCATCAGGGGCAAGACCGTCTTTTTACCTATTAAATAATAATAAACCGAATGGGTTTTAACCTGTACCCATTTAAACGGGTTTATTATCCGGTTGTTTAAAAGTCAACTTCCCCTCACTCGTTTCAAAACACAAACCGTTCATTACCTCCCTCTGTTTCTTCCCCCATTGATAAAACCTCCCCATCAAGATTATGAGTGACCCAGATAATCATTATCCAAGCGATGAAATGTTCCAGAAATTTTCAAGCGATGAAATGTTCCAGAAATTTTCAATTAGGGCAGAGGGAGAGGATTTCGATATTGCATTATATGGTAATAACACTTCTAATCGATTTCTATTTTTTGATTTTATTTTAACTGACTCATTCCAGCCATAAAATACGTTTTGCAGATACCTACAATGAATTGTTTTCTTTGAAAGTGCATTACTATGGTAAGTTTACTGATTCGCCTAATAAGAAGTACGTAGATGGTGAAGTATGCTTTGTGGACATGGTAGATGTAGCTACATTCAAGATTGATATCATGCATTCCATCTTGAATAGCCTAGGTTATGATATGCAAACTGAAGTGAGTTTTTTTTTATAAACTCCCACTGAAAAACTTAGATATAGGCATTAAACCTTTGCTAAATGATAAAGACTTTAAAAGCCTATTAAGTTTTGTGCATATTCATAAGGTAATGTATGTGTATGTTGAGATTGTTGAAAAATAAGTTAGTAACTCTGAGGATGATTCTGATTCTGATTCTGAAACTGATGGTGAAAATCAGCTAGAAGATGAAGATCATATAGTTGATGAGGTTGAAGTGAATATGGATAACTTTAAGTTTCAACTAGGACCTAATGTGGAAGAGTGTGTTGACCCAATTCAACCTAATGTGAATGTAACAGAGGATGATATAGATGTGTTAGACTTTGATGAATTTGAGAGTGATTTGGAGGTGATTTACCAGATAATGCACTAAGTTTAGGACTTAGAAAATTAAACAAGAGACACAATTCAGATGGTTCCAATATTAACTTTTATGTTGGGAAGGAATATCCAAATAGGGATATAGCCAAAGACTTGATTAGGACACATGTTGTTGAGACTATGAGGAATCTGCATTTTCTTAGGAATGATAAGAGACGAATTAGAGTAATTTGTCATGGTGTTGGGCCAACTTTGAATAACTCAAATGTTGAAGGACCAGAACATGGCAATTGTAAAAAGAAAAAAAAGTGGTTGGTAGTGCAGAAAAAGACAAAACTGTCTGCCCTTGGCTATTATACTTATCAGTTGGTAATAAAGGGAAGTGGGTGGTCAAAACTTTCTATGAAGAACACAATGTCTTCAATCTAGAAAGATTAAATATTGCACATCCACTCTCCTTTCCAAACATATCACAAATCTTTTACACATGAATCCTAGAATGCCTGTTAAAGCCATTCAAGAACAAATGCATAAGAAATTTCATGTTACAATTTCCAAAGATAAGGCTTTTAGAGCAAAGTCAAAGGCACAAGTCTATTTAAAAGGTGATGAACAGGTTCAATACTCACTGTTAAGGGATTATTGCAATGAGTTACAAAGATGTAATCCAGATACCACAGTAAAAATAGATGTCTATGGAGAAGAAAATCCTGAAGTTACTACTAGGATTTTTAGAAGAATTTATGTTTTCTTGGGGGATTTGAAAAGGGGTTTTAAAGAAAGTGGTAGGGAACTGCTTGGTCTAGATGGAGCTTTTATGAGAGGGCATTATCCTGGACAACTGCTAACAGCTGTTGGGGTGGATGCCAATAATGGTATTTACCCTTTGGCATATGGGATTGTAGAATCAGAAAACCAGTACTCATTGACTTGGTTTTTAAAGTGTTTGGGTGATGATTTGGAGCTCTATAGCAATTCAAATTTCACATTCACTTCAGACAGGCAAAAGGTAACTATTTAATTACATTCATCTCTACATTCATTGTATTATTATGTCCAATATAGTAGTTCTAGTATAGTAGTGCTAATCCAATGTATGTATTCTGTATGAATGTAGGGGTTATTACCAGCACTTGCTAAGCTTTTTCCAGCTGCTGAACACAGATATTGTGTTAGGCACATAAATGAGAACATGAGCCAAACTTGGAAAGGAGTTGAGTACAAAGAAATACTTTGGAAGTGTGCAACATCAACAAACATTGTTAGGTTTGAAAGGAATATGCTTGAGCTTAAAAATTACAACAAGAACTGTTATGAATGGTTAAACAAGATTGCACCAGAACATTGGTGTAGAGCTTACTTTTCAGGTATTCATGATTCTCAATATCAAAATGAGCTTATTTTGTCCACCTACTGTTTTCTAATACTTATCATATGGAAATCTTTTTAGGAAGAGCCCACTGTGAAGTCTTAATAAACAATGTGTGTGAAGTCTTCAATAGGCAATTGTTAGATGCTAGGGATAGTCCCATCATAACTGCCTTAGAGTATGTAAGGGAATATTTAATGAAGAGAATTGTCATTGTACAAAAGGTGATTGAGAATTCTGATGGTGTACTTACTCCAGCAATAAGTAAGGTTTTTGAGAAGATTAAGTTAGCTGCCACACAGTGTACTGTTGATTGGAATGGGTCAGACTTGTATCAGGTTAAAGGTCCAGTCACAGGCCCAAATCAGGAATAATATGTAGTTAATTTGGTTCAAAAGACTTGTAACTGTAGAAGGTGGGAAATATCTGGAATCCCTTGCAAGCATGCCATTGCTGCCATTTATGATATGGCGGATAATGGTTATAAAGTTGGTATTCCTGAAGATTGGGTACATGAATCCTATAAGCTTCAAACTTGGAAGAACGTATACTCTCATAAGATAAATCCAGTTAATAGAAGGGAAATGTGGGCTAAGTTTGACTGTCCAACAACATTGTTACCACCCAAAATCCACCCCCAAATTGGAAGGCCACCAAAAACAAGGAAGAAGAGCAAAGGTGAGATTGAGATGGTCAAAGGAGGTAAGCTGACTAGAAAAGGGAAAAGTGTTACTTGTACCAATTGTCTTGGTGTAGGTCATAATAGAAGGGGATGCAAAAATTCACAAACTCTAAGTCAGACTTCACAAGCAAATGTAGGTCAAAGTTCACAAGCTGGGGGTCAAACTTCACAAGCTCAAGGTCTACTTCACAAGCTCAAGGTCAAAGTTCACAAGCTGGGGGTCCAAGTTCACAAGCTGGAGGTCCAAGTTCACAAGCTGGATTTCAAAGTTCACAAGCTAGAGTTCCAAGTTCACAAGCTGGAGGTCCAAGTTCACAAGCTGGAGGTTCAATTTCACAAGCTGCTACAGGAAAAAGGAAGAAAAGAAGTGCAAGTGTTGTTGGTAACAGTTCACAAGATGCTGTAGGAAAAAAGAAGAAAAGTAGTGCAAGTGTTGTTGGTAACAGTTCACAAGCAGCACCTATGAGTTCACATCAACCTTCTCTAAGGAACAGGACTAAAAGTAGTGCAAGAAGACTTTGATGTTTGTTTTCTCTAATGTTTCTATGGATATTTTCTGTTACTGTTATGTTTTATGGATTATGTTTCTAGTTTGAATTCTGCAATGTTTCTATGGATTATGTTTCTATGAATTCTGCAAGAACAAAATGTTGCTTCAATTTCTGTAAGACTAATGTTTGTAAGACTAATGTTTGTAATCTTATTTCACATGTTTATTTTGGTCAATAACATGCTGCAATTTCTATCCCTTGCCTTTTGACCCATTGTAAATTGTGTCCACATTGGTCTTGCCATAGGGTTTGACCCATTTATGTTACTGACTAAGTAGTTGAAGATATGGAGTTAATTCACTCAATTACTTCCTCACTTACCACACTTGTTAAATAGGACTGATTAGCCTGCATTTTAGTTACTACATTTCAATAAACCTTCTCTATCCATGGCAAACCTCCCACCCTTTGGATCACCACAAAGACCCAGACCTGTTGTACCAAAAATTCTTGCCAAACTCTTTAAGGATGGTAATGTTTCAGATGAAGATGTAGCAGACTATGGATATGTTGACTACTTTGAGTATCTTGATGATGAATACTGGTATGAACTGTCCATTCATTCTAGTGACTCTAGTGCAGAAGGCATACAAGACATTGACAATCAAGGTAAATCATCTAAGCCAGTAACAACTACTAGCAAATTCATTCCTGCTGCTAAGTATATACCTGTTTCCAAAAGTACCTCATCAAAACCAATCACCAAAAGCCTTGTACCCATAACTGGGGTCGTGCTAGGACTTCCAAGTCAAAGGACTTGGTCTTCCATTGAAGACAAACTAAGGAAGAGGCCTATGAACATCAACAACAATGACAAAGACAATGGAAAGGGCAAAATCTAAAAGGCTATGATGGTTTTAAGTGCTTATGTTTTCTTTATGCTTATGTTTTTCTTTGATGTATGCTAATGTGTTCTGTTTTGGGACTTCATGTAATCGTTTTTCTATGAATGAATGAATACATTAGCTAATGTTATGAACAACATCATAGAACTTTAATAGAACTTCATTAGAATTTGGAAAATGAATTGACCATTACATAATTAACTGGTCAATTCGAAGTTCAATAACATTAACATTCCAAATTACATTCAAAATAAAAACCAAACCAAAAAGAACAACCAACTAATCATGAGGAGTTTCTTGAGTCTTCGGTTTGCAGCAACAACAACCTCCATATCAATTTCCATCACGTTTCTAGCTCTTAATAATCCAGGGATGATAGCAACTGCACGAGCAAACATTGGAGGATCGACCCAACTGAAAAAAGGACAATGTGATGTTGAACAAGAACGAAACCGACGTCCTGGGTTTGTATCAGTCCATGACGTACGGACAATGCTTCGATTACCACAAAAACAATTCATTTTTGGTGTTTTTAGATGTGTTTTAAAAAAATTAGGGTTTATGAGAGAAAAGAGGATTTCTGGAAAAAGCCTTTGAATCGAGTGTTCTTATAGGACTGATGGATAAAGTGTTTATTATTATTTAATAGGTAAAAATACGGTCTTGCCCCTGATGGAAATAACATAACGGGTCAAAGATAACACTGGGGAGGCCGCCTGCTTACTTATCATAAACGTTGGGGAGCTTAATTGCACTTTCGTAAAGTTAGGGAATGCGCCTGCATTTTGGACAAACCACAGGGAGCAAACATGCATTTCCCTCAAACTTTTAATACCATATTTAAAAAAAACCAGAATTCTAATAAAATTTACATTAAAAAATAAACATACATGTATTATTATTAATCTAAAAACCTCTAAGTCCATCTTAAGCTACCCATAGTGTACAAAAATTTAGTAACCAATTCAATTTTATTGAGCAATTTAACCAAGAAAATACAAATTTTATAAAAGTTTTACAAATAAATATCTACAAACTATTAGAGAAACATGTTTTTTACACAGCAGTATTCGTGGGAAAAATCCTTTTTCCCACGGATTTCTCACGGAATTATTCCGTTCGTAAAAATCCTATGGGTAAATGTTTTTCACGAAATTTCCCACGGAGCGTTGACCATTTTCTCACGATTTTTATCAACTATTTTTCACATTCAAGGAGTGGTTTTTTTCTCCCACGGATTTCCCACAAACTTTTTTTCCACATATTTCTTACGACCATTTTCTCACGGATTTCCCACAAACTTTTTCCCACATATTACCTACGACCATTTTCCCACGGATTTTCCACAAATTTTAACACCCGTTTTCCCATATGTTTTACACAAATTTCACACAACTATTTTCCACGGATTTTTTACGGACATATTCCCACATACATATTTCCACGGATTTTACACAATATTTAGTAACCATTTTTATGTGTTTCTCACGGATTTTCCACAGACATATTCCCACGGATTTCTCACGGACATATTACCACGGATTTCCCACAATATTTAGTAATCATTTCCATGTGTTCCATGAATTTCTCACAATTATTTCTCACATATTCCCATAACTATTTCCCACGATTTTTTCTCAGTTTTTAGCAACAATTAATCCGTGAAAAACACCCGGCTAAATTCCATAATATCCGTACGGTAATTGGAAAATTTTCAGAATCTAAAAATACAAAAAACTAAATATGAAACAATATAAATCATTAATTGATCACCAAATCGTTAAATCACCAAATCGTGTCACTACAAGAAAAAGGTGTTTTTAGGACGCGGGAAAACTGTGTCAAATACTTCAAAAACCGTGCCAAATGCTATTTGGCACGCTTTTGACACCGTCCTAAATATGAGGGTGCCAAAAACATTTGGGTCGGTTTCAAAGTGTACCTAATAACATTTGGCACGGGTTTTAGGACGGTTTCACTTTTGTGTACCGTATACTCGGTTTTTGGCACGGTTGATAATTTACCGTTCTTAATGCGTATTCGGCACACGTTCATCTCCCGTGCCAAATTAATATTTGGTACAGTCTCACATCCGATGGGAAATGTTTATATGGTACACTTTCACCTCTCGTGCTGAAATCATATCGGGCACAAATTTTCCTGGAGTGCCAAAACTATTCAGGATAGTTTCATATCTCGTCCCAAACACATTTGACATGGTTTTTAGTAATCAGTCCAACAATATATTTTCACTCCTTTCGTCCACTCCAAATATATTACATCTTCGCTTTAACTAACTGTGTCAAATATGCGTAAATTTGATTCCATAGGGAAGCCAAAAATACATTTACTCAAACTTTTATTAATCAATAAAATCCAGATAATGGAGTTACTGATACTGGAACTCAATATAGTAACATGAACACGATAAAACTTGGTACAATAACTTAAATTTGATAAAGCTAGAACGTGTAACTATGCTATCGTATATATACATAAATGTAATCTAGCGTGTTCATTGTTATGAAGCGTAATTCTTTTGAAATAAAAGGTGCACGGAAGTTATCTCCATCTTCGAGTTGGTTATCTCCCATGAAAGATCTTTAGCTTCTAAAAAACGAGTACATACACCAATATAAATAGTGGGCTTGTATTTCTTTGAGCTTGAATCAACCTGAAAAATACGCATAAAATCCATTTTATGATATTATTTTACTAACAATAGTTCGTAAAAAAAACCTTACCTATTTTCTGATTTGAATAGTATAGTTGAATTTCTGTTTTGAGGTACTTCATCTAATCTAGCATGTAGTAGAAAATTTGATTAGTTACACCTCATATGGGGTCTTTTGCCTCTCCTTAGTCGATTTTTGCAAAGAAATAATGGAGATGGAAATCCATATATCACTAGACCTCACATGCCTTTCTGTCACAACAAAAATTTGGATACATTAGTTGTAAAGTAACAATGGCACTTGCTTGTATATAATTATGGGTTAAACTTGACTTATATAGATTTTGGTACAAGGCTAATACACCAAAAAGTGACATGTATATCAAGAAGGATAGGTGTAAAAGGTAGCAAATTTTAGATTGTTAGACAGATCCAAGACTTGCATAAATACCAAAGTCGGTGATAATCCAAAATTTGAACTTTATTTAAAGCACTAGCTAAACTGCCACAACAAAAATAAAAACTCCATTTAAATGAATAAAATGATCCAAGATCAGTATCATCTAGACTATGATTGAAAAAAACACTATCAAACATTGGTATACTAACTATTTTATTAATAGCAAAGCACCACTAGCAAATAAACTGTTGTAAGAACACATCGAGACGTATTTGATGAGATCTAGAAAAGCATCACTAGTTCGTGAAATTATAAAACAATCATATTTAATGTTTTGCATCACACAACCCAATAATCACATAGTTATACTCTCAAATTATAAAAGTTTAGCCTATTATGAATGAAAGATACGCTTAACAATAATCACAAAAATAAACATAAAAAATGAGTCAAACGCAATAAGCAAACAACATACCAGATGGATTTGATGAGATCTAGCAGTTTTGGGTTAGGAACACATCGAGATCTCACATATGTATTCCAATTTAGGGCAAAATACCTCTGTGATAACTAAAACCCTAATTGGAAATAAAACCGAAGGTTCAAATTATAATTAATTGTGTGAGTGTGTGACAATAGAAGGCATGAATAAGGTTGGATTAGAATGATATTGAGGAGCCCCGATAAAATATCAACAAAAAAGCCGCTTAATTTTTTTATATTTTAGCGAGATCCGCCCAAAAGTTTGAGAAAATTTTGAAATTTTCATTTGCACCGCTTTTTTAGGATCGTTTCAATTTTCAAACATATACGTATTTGGAACGATTATTTGGAAGTAGTCCCAAACATATAGACATTTGGCACCGTTTCTAGAATCAGTTCCAAATATGTAGGTATTTGGTACCAATTTTTTCAAGCTGTCTCAAATTCTTGTGTATTTGGAACAAATTTAGGTTAATATACAAATAAGTTACTAAACTTTCCAAGAAATTTGTCCTAAGGTAACGAACATTCATTTTGTGTTTCCAAGTTAGTAATGTTCATATGACCGGTTGATTAAGTTACCCACTTATAAAAAATGTGATATTTATGTTACTTAACATGAAAAAACAAGATATTTATATTACTTAACTTATCAAAAAACATGCATTCAGGTTACTCAAATTAACACTAAATTATAGTGATGTATAGTTTAGTAAAGTTTAGTAACTTAGAAACACAAAATGAACGTTCGTTACTTTAGGACAAATTTCTTGGAAATTTTTACTAGAGGTTACAAATGCATAACTTTTGGCACATTTTTTAAAACGGTGTCGAATACAAGTTGTCGACGTACAGTCGGTAATGGGCTCAGCCCGACAGGCTCACGACCCACACACACCTTATTTATCCTACAAGAAACCCTAAGCCTATATAAACAGGGGTAGGGGTCTCATTATAAATCAGGTTATCCTTCATACTTACACATCTTATACAATATATCATCCCAATACTAACTTGACCGTCGGAGGTGGACCCCGGGGCTCCGGCCTCGGGTCCACGTATAACTGGTTTACCTTGGTTTGCAGTATTACTCAGGACCGGGAAGACGACGAACGGCCCAGAAGAGTCGTCAGACCGGCCCAGCCAAATTATGCTCCAACAAGTTGGCGCCATTCGTGAGACCCAACACAACTATGTCACGGGTT
Source organism: Glebionis coronaria (assembly GCA_025667525.1). Taxonomy (NCBI): domain Eukaryota; kingdom Viridiplantae; phylum Streptophyta; class Magnoliopsida; order Asterales; family Asteraceae; genus Glebionis; species Glebionis coronaria. The sequence goes on along the minus strand of JANFOE010000322.1, from coordinate 362,194 downwards.
CTCACCTTGCGGGAAAACAAAGATCCATGTCGAAAGTTGGTAATTCTATCACCTTCATACTTTTGTTTCCACTAATGCTATAAACTCCATATCATTATAACTACGCATCAAATTAGCTGTTTTGCGGTAATTTCGTACACACGCATGTAATATCGCTAAAGCTTGATTCACCAAATCATAACACTATAGCGATTCGGTATTTGACTAGTCTGTGATTTTTTAATATCATCAAAACTTTGATTATTTTACTACGCTATATACTCTGGCCTCATATATTCGCAAAATCGTCCAATTGCGTCTTTCAGCGAACAATCGTTGGACCCTACAAAAGATCATGAAAAGATAATCTTATTATGCAATATTCTCATTCTTAGTAATCATCCAAAAAAAAGTTCTTTGGCTCATATATACTCGCATATCATATACCGAGGATTCTTTAGCAAAGATATTGTTTTTGATATATAAATAATATATCAATGTTATCTTGTGACGCTATATTCTTTTATCCGATATATTCGTAACTTATTATTGTTCATTTTACAGGTCTTTTCGCGATAATCCGTACACTCGGACATAATTTATTTTTATTTTTCGTTCGCGGTTATCGCATGTCCAGCCACGTTCGTCCGCACGTTTTGACATATTTTATTTTTTAACTACGGTTGTGAGTCACCTTCTTTCGCGTTAGTTCGCCTCTTCGGCTATACTGATTATAGTAATAATATATTACGAAATCTGTTAAATTTTTACTAAGATACTTTCAAATATTACCCATATTTAAAATTTAACAAATATATTATCAATATTTTCCATATTAAAAAAAGATATTACGTTTATCTTTCAAAATTGGCAAGGGGTATTACATATATCTTTCTGATTTGATTAAATATATTTTTCGTATATGTCGCAACCCGACGTAGTAATATCGGGATTCACGGTCATGGCTCGTCCATCCGCACTCGTCTGCGCATTCAACAATTATTTTTATTTTTTATTCGTGGCCGTGGTATGTCCAACCGTCCTTATCTACATGTTCGGTCACACTTTATTTTTCACTACGGTCGTGAGTCGCGTCTTCCTTAACTAAGCCACAAGTTCGGGTATATTGTTTATATTAATAAAGGATATTATACATATCATTTAAATTACTACGAGATATTATTTATCTTTTTTCTATTTGGATATGATATATTTCGATATCATTTATTTATCAAAGATATTATATATATCTTTTAAGATATATCCTACATATATTTTCTTTAAATATATTTTATTTGTCATCCGCGGTCATGGTACATCCATCCGCATTTGTGTGCACGTTTAAAACATCTTTAGCCTACGGGCATACATGTACTTATTGTTCCCATGCGAAATAAGAAGACTGAGTGAACCTAATAATTCAACTTGTCGTGTAAGAGGGTTGCAAACCCAACGACCACAGATCATGTATCCTTATTTGAGTAAGTTATGCAAACCACATGACTCATGATGGACTTGCAAAAGACACACTGTGCACGTCTAACAAAATTTTGTCAAAACTTTGACCGTCCTTATGTTAGTAGCGGTACGCCACATAGCTCATCCCATAAGTTAGTTAAGATACGTCTTATACTATGTGACAATTCGCGGTTATGGCAAGACCCATCCGCGTTGGTTCGCACGTTCGAACCCAATTTCTATCTTTTGTACGCAACTATGGTACGTCCATTCGACCGTAATTTTTGAATACTTGATTAAGTTTAATACTACTAATCGAGTGTCGCACCATTAAACTTGGGGGGCTACCAGGGTATAATAATACCACTATTTTCGTCCACGTCACGTGATGAGACTGCTTTTATACATAGTCTCATCGTCCAAATCGGGCTTAAAATGCATTAAATATCATTAAAATACCTAAATATATGCTTGTGTTTGTTGCTTGTGTATTTTAGGTACGGATATTGAGAAAATGACAAAAGATCACAAGAATCATGCAAAAACGAACACGGGAAACGAAGCCGCACGATGAACCAAGCCCTAATGAGAATTTTCCAAAGAAAACCCTTGAAGATTTGAAGAATATTGAAGATTGGTCCTCCAAGTTTGAAGAATTGACACTTTATACCCTTGTATCTTCATAATTACAAGTTTGGTCCCTAAAGTTTGTCAAAATTACAAAAAGGACCCTTAACTTTGAAGAATTGGCAAATTTAGTCCCTTAACAAAACTAAATTGTCAATAATGGTCCTCCAAGAAGTCAACAAACAAGTCAAGACCTTGAAGTATGAAGACATGTCAAAAACAGCCCTTGAAGATTGCCAAAATTACACTTGTAGTCCTTAAAACAAGTTTCAAAACTTGTTGTGCCAAAACTGCCAATGTTCAAAAGTTGATATGTGTTAAATGGGCGTTGTTAGCCATTTAATACAAAGTGAACAAAATATTAAAAGTGAGGGACCAAACCTGCCAGACAACCTAAGACAAACCCTCCACTCCCTGCTTGACACCTCACCCACTCACACCCATCACCCAATCAGAATCACCCCTTCCTCCACGTCACAAATCCACTCACCCATAAAATGATTAATTAATCAGTTTAAAAACTCCCTCCAAACATTTATTTAAAATCTTATTAACCCCAATTTGGATTAAACCTGTTCTTAACCCACCCTTAAACCCTAATTTTTTCCAGGATGAACTATGATTAAACCAAAGGGTTTTTGGGTAATTATTTCCAGATCCTTGATTAAACATCATCTAAACCTAAAACCATCCTTAAACCCCCATCACCATCACCCCACATGCTTGTGCCACCCTCCTCTGCCCCACTGTTCACTCCCAAACAAAAACTTGGTAGCAGGATCGACAACCCACAACAATTTTGTGTTCACAAAGGCTAAATGGACGTCCAAGATCTCTTTTTCATCACTGGCATCTTCACAAACTGCCAAAGATCTTCACATGGTTTATTTTTGACTGAAAAATTCAAAATCGTCCAAGGGCAAGTTTGGAAGTTCAAGTGTTAGGGTTTTATAGTTCTATTCACTTCTAGAATCACTTGTAAGCCTCTATATAAAGGCCTTGTAGGACATAGTAGAAACCTGTTCTTGTTTTCCTGTTTTCACAACCTTGTAAATCTTTTTGTTCTAATGAGAAACTAAGTTAAGAGTTGGTGATGAAAACAAGTTCCTTTTACATTTCATGTTGATTTAAGTTCATTGTTTGAGTTTGGTTTAAGTTTCAGCAAAGGTTTTCAAAATTCCAAGTTTCTGTTTTCTTTTTAAGTTTTTTTCTCAAATCTTAAAATTCATTCAAAACCTGATAACATGGTGATTAAGTGTGTTGGTGTGATGGTATTTGAGCTTGTGTATGTCCAAGACACCATGGCTTGTTCTGGTGTAGTGGGTACCCAAGTTTAAATAGCCATTGGTTTGGTCATTTCTTTTTTTTAGTTTATCAGAATCTTACCCATAAGCTAAGGTTTCCTTCTAGCTTAATCTATAAGCTAGGGGCAAGCTCTTAAGCTTTTACACAAGCTTTGTTCCCTTTTCTCTTAGCAGATTCAAAGAGGAACCAATTTTATTCATTGTAGTTAAGCAATCCTTCATAATCATCTTGCCAAAAGTCTGCACAAGCCCGGGCTTGTTTGGAGGTGACTATTCAGTCACTGTTGGGCCTGGATGTAGGCCCAACAAGGTAGCCTACTTGACTCTTTTTCAGTTTTCTAAGATTCATAAGATTTATGTGACTTTGCATGATTCTTTGTAAAACTGCTTGATTGTGTGTTTTATCTGCTAGATTAGGTCTTTTGATGAGTAATATGAATGTTAGAAGTATTGTTAGTTAGTTAGAATAGGATTTGTTAAGTTTTGCTTTGAAATTTTGATTTCAGTCAATTTAAAGGGGTGTTTGGATTTGCATATTTATCTGAGTTTCTTGGGAAATTTGTGTGTAAAATCCTGTTATAATCACTCATTTGCTTGTCATTAGGTTATAAGTTGGTTTATTTTTCAGTTTGGAAAGTTTTTTAAGCAAGATTGCATGTCAAATATTGAAAACATAGCCTATAATCTGAATCTGCCTATTTTGACTGATTTTTGAGTGAATTTGATCCATAAATTTGTGAAGTTTGCTAGATTACAGATTGTTTAAGGGTGTGTTATAACTTACTTGTCTCTTGGTTGATTTGTATGCAAGTTATGAAGGCCTAAATTTCATTTGTGTACATTGTATATCAGCAAGTACTCATCCGAAACATAAAGTCATATCAGCAACTTTCTTTGACCTATTTGAGTAATTTTGATTGTTGTGCTTGCTTGTTTTTGCTTGTGATTTGACTCCTTATACTCCAAAGAGTATAAGGGTGCCTTTGTCCACCATAAACATCCACAAAAATCAAAGATTCAAGTCCTCTTGGGTCTGTTTTCACTTGTGAAGATATCAAATGAACACACCCTTGTGTTCATCAGAAACTCATCCATAACTGGGCACGTTTTTGCTCCAATCAGGCTTAATTCTTGTTAATTTGGATTTGGAATCGTGTTTTTGTGTTTATAAAGGTCATTGTTTGAGTTTGGAAAAGTAAAAAAAAAAAAAAGTTTGTAAAAAACTCACCTGGCCTGGGCTCGAACACGCGACCTTGCTTTCCAAGGACTAACGTGTTAACCAGTGATCCGGGTGGCTTTTTACGTTTAGTCTTCATTTCATTACTTATTTAAGTGGTGTTTGTTTTGTAGCTTATTGAACCATCAGCTTATAAATAAGCATTTTCTAGCTTATTTCTTCTAGGTTTTCACTGTTTAGCATTTTTCCTAGGATTGTATAAGGGTTTTTTACTTTTCTGAGCAAAAAGTATATTTTTCCCATTATTAATTAATTTATTAGGATTATTTTAAGTTTTAATTTTAGAAAGTCATTAAAAAATAGTAAAAAGTAATTTAAAAATCTGAAAAAATAATTTTTAGGTTTTTAATCATATTTTTGAGGTTTACAGCTTTTTAAGTTTTCAATTTAGCTTATTTTTGATTTTATTGGATTTTAGGATTTTTAGCTAACTTTAAAATTTAATATAAAATTATTAAATAGGTTTCTGAAAATTTGGATTGCATTTTTGTTTTAGTTACATTATTCTAGATTTTTGGTAATTTTTTAGAATTTATTTATAAACTTTTTATTTTTTGGAATATTTTAATATTATTTTATTATTAAAAATTAAAGTTTTATTTTTTTTAGTTTTACATTTTTCCTAGGTTAAGGACACTTAATTAGGAATTTTGTCACTTTCCAAATATTTTTAGGACTTTTCATTTAATTTCTAGAATTAATTTAAGATTTAATAGATTTTAATAGTTTTTAAGTGTTTAAAAATAGTTTAATTTGGTTTTAAAATTTTTAAAAATAGTTTTTAGCTTAATTAGGATATTTTTGAGGTTTACAAACCATTAGATCTTGTTTAAGGCTTTTTAATATTTAATAGTGATTTTTAGGGCTTTAATTAGTATTGAAAAGTCATTATCTAATTAATTAAAAGGTTTTAGCAAGTTTGGATTTTTTGTAAACTCTTAGAATATTATTGGGGATTTTTATAAATTTTTAGGAATTTTTAGGTTCAAATTTTAATTTTGGCACTATTTACGACTTTACGTGTTCGCCTTTTTCGTCATAGTTTAATCCGTCTTTGTAACCGTCTTTCTCTTCTAATCCCATTTATTTCTCAATCATATAATCACAAACATTAATCAACTCTTAACACAACGCACTTGCCTCCTTGGGAAACGAACTTGGACTTCATTTGGGTCATTAGTGCTCGGTTTTCCTAAACCGACACTTAACGCTTACCACTACTTTGCCTCTCTTTTCCTAAAGGGTTGCAAAAACACTACATCATCACGCAAATATCTTTGGATATATTCCTTTGCCGCAGAAGTCCGCCTTCTGCTGGTTTATTCCTTTGCCATGGAAGTTTCTCTTCCATTGGCTTATTCCTTCGCCGTGGAAGTACTCCTTCCGCGCGCTTATTTCTGCGCCATGGAAGTTTCTTTTCCATTGGCTTATTCCTTCTCCGCGAAAGTACTACTACCGCGCGCTTATTTCTGCGCCATAGAAGTATCTCTTCCATTGGCTTATTCCTTCGCCGTGGAAGGACTCCTTCCATTGGCTCATTATCTTCGCCACGAAAGTACCTCTTTCGTTGGCTCATTATCCTTCGCCGTGGAAGTATTCCTTCCACTGGCGCGTTATTTTCGCCGTTGAAGGACTCCTTCCACTGGCTTATTATCTTCGCCGTGGAAGTACTCCTTCCACTGGCTTATTATCTTCGCCATGGAACACTCCTTCCATTGGTTCATTGTCTTCGCCGTGGAAGTAATCCTTCCACGGGCTTATTATCTTCGTCGTGGAAGTACTCCTTCCATGTGCTCATTATCTTTGCCGTGGAAGTATCTCTTCTACGTGCTCATTATCTTCGCCGTGGAAGTACTCCTTCCACGGGTCCATTCTCTTCGCCGTGGAAGTATCTCTTCCACGTGCGCATTATCTTCGTCGTGGAAGTACTCTTCCACGTGCTTATTATCTTCGTCGTGGAAGTATCTCTTCCACGCGCTCATTATCTTCGCCGTGGAAGTACTCTTCCACGTGCTCATTATCTTCGCCGTGGAAGTATCTCTTCCACGTGCGCATTATCTTCGTCGTGTAAGTACTCTTCCACGTGCTTATTATCTTCGACGTGGAAGTATCTCTTCCACGCGCTCATTATCTTCGCCGTGGAAGTACTCTTCCACGTGCTCATTATCTTCGCCGTGGAAGTATCTCTTCCACGTGCGCATTATCTTCGCCGTGGAAGTACTCTTCCACGTGCTCATTGTCTTGGCCGTGGAAGTATCTCTTCCACGCTCTCATTATCTTCGCCGTGGAAGTACTCCTTCCACGGGTTCATTATCTTCGCCTTGGAAGTACTCCTTCCGCTGGCTCATTATCTTTGTCACGAAAGTACTTCTTTTTGGCTCATTATCTTCGTCGTGGAAGTACTTCTTCCACTGGCTCATTATCTTCGCCGTGGAAGTACTTCTTCCATTGGCTCATTATCTTCGCCGTGGAAGTACTCCTTCCACTGGCTCATTCTTTTTGCCGTGGAAGTACTCCTTCCATTGGCTCATTCTTTTCGCCATGGAAGTACTTCTTCCGTTGGCTCATTATCTTTGTTGTGGAAGTACTCTTTCCATTGGCTCATTCTTTTCGCCACGGAAGTACTCCTTCCGTTGGCTCATTATCCTTGCCATGGAAGTACTCCTTCCATTGGATCATTCTTTTTGCCACGGAAGTACTCCTTCCGTTGGCTCATTATCTTCGCCGTAGAAATACTCCTTCCACTGGCTCATTGTCTTGACCGTGGAAATATCCTTCCACTGGCTCATTGTCTTGACCATTGAAATACTCCTTCCACTGGCTCATTGTTTTCGCCACGAAAGTACTCCTTCCGTTGGCTCATTCTTTTTGCAATAGAAGTACTCCTTCCATTGGCTCATTATTTTCGCCACGAAAGTACTTCTTTCGTTGGCTCGTTATCCCTCGCTGTGGAAGTACTCCTTCCATTGGCTCATTATTTTCGCCACAAAAGTACTTCTTTCATTGGCTCGTTATCCCTCGCCGTGGAAGTACTCCTTCCACTGGCTCATTCTTTTCACCACGGAAGTAATCCTTCTGCTGGCTCATTATCTTTGCCGTGGAAGTACTCCTTCCATTAACTCATTTTTTCGCCACGGAAGTAATCCTTCCGTTGGCTCATTATCTTCGCTGTGGAAGTACTTCTTCCACTGGCTCATTATCTTCGTCGTGGAAGTACTTCTTCCACTGGCTCATTGTCTTCACCGTGGAAGTACTCCTTCAACTGGCTCATTCTTTTTGCCGTGGAAGTACTCCTTCCATTGGCACATTATTTTCTCCTCGAAAGTACCTCTTTCGTTGGCTCATTATCCTTCGCCATGGAAGTATTCCTTCCACTGGCGCGTTGTTTTTTCCGTGGAAACACTCCTTCCACTGGCTTATTATCTTCGCCGTGGAAGTAATCCTTCCACTGGCTTATTGTCTTCGCCTTGGAAGCACTCCTTCTACTGGTTCATTGTCTTCGCCGTATCCTTCCACGGGCTTATTATCTTCGTCGTGGAAGTACTCCTTGCACGTGCTCATTATCTTCGTCGTGGAAGTATCTCTTCCACGTGCTCATTATCTTCGCCGTGGAAGTACTCCTTCCACGGGTTCATTATCTTCGCCGTGGAAGTATCTCTTCTAAGTGCGCATTATCTTCGTCGTAGAAGTACTCTTCCACGTTCTTATTATCTTCGCCGTGAAAGTATCTCTTCCACGCGCTCATTATCTTCGTCGTGGAAGTACTCTTCCACGTGCTCATTATCTTCGTCGTGGAAGTATCTCTTCCACGTGCGCATTATCTTCGCCGTGGAAGTACTCTTCCACGTGCTTATTATCTTCTCCGTGGAAGTATCTCTTCCACGCGCTCATTTTCTTCGCCGTGGAAGTACTCTTCCACGTGCTCATTATCTTCGCCATAGAAATATCTCTTTCACGTGCACATTATCTTCGCCGTGGAAGTACTATTCCACGTGCTCATTATCTTCGCCGTGGAAGTATCTCTTCCACGTGCTCATTATCTTCGCCGTGGAAGTACTCCTTTCACGGGTTCATTATCTTCGTCGTGGAAGTACTCCTTCCGCTGGCTCATTATCTTTGTCACGAAAGTACTTCTTTCGTTGGCTCATTATCTTCGTCGTGGAAGTAATTCTTCCACTGGCTCATTATCTTCGCCGTGGAAGTACTCCTTCCACTGGCTCATTCTTTTTGCCGTGGAAGTACCCCTTCCATTGGCTCATTCTTTTTGCCACGGAAGTACTCCTTCCGCTGGCTCATTATCTTTGCCGTGGAAGTACTCCTTCCATAGTCTCATTCTTTTCCCCATGGTAGTACTCCTTCTGTTGGCTCATTATCTTCGCCGTGGAAGTACTCCTTCCATTGGCTCATTCTTTTCGCCACGGAAGTACTCCTTCCGTTGGCTCATTTTCTTCTCCGTGGAAATACTCCTTCCACTGGCTCATTGTCTTGACCGTGGAAATACTCCTTCCACTGGCTCATTGTCTTGACCGTGGAAATACTCCTTCCACTGGCTCATTGTTTTCGCCACAGAAGTACTCCTTCCGCTGGCTCATTCTTTTTGTTGTGGAAGTGCTCCTTCCATTGGCTCATTATTTTCGCCAGGAAAGTACTTCTTTCGTTGGCTCATTATCCCTCGCCGTGGAAGTACTCCTTCCACTGGATCATTCTTTTCGCCACGGAAGTACTCCTTCCGCTGGCTCATTATCATTGTCGTGGAAGTACTCCTTCCATTGGCTCATTCTTTTCGCCACGGAAGTACTCCTTCCGTTGGATCATTATCTTCGCCGTGGAAGTACTTCTTCCACTGGCTCATTATCTTCGTCGTGGAAGTACTTCTTCCACTGGCTCATTGTCTTCACCGTGGAAGTACTCCTTCCACTGGCTCATTCTTTTTGCCGTGGAAGTACTCCTTCCACTGGCTCATTCTTTTCACCATGGAAGTACTCCTTCCGCTGGCTCATTATCTTTGACGTGGAAGTACTCCTTCCATTGGCTCATTCTTTTCGCCACGGAAGTACTCCTTCCGTTGGCTCATTATCTTCGCCGTGGAAGTTCTTCTTCAACTGGCTCATTATCTTCGCCGTGGAAGTACTTCTTCCACTGGCTCATTGTCTTCATCGTGGAAGTACTCCTTCCACTGGCTCATTCTTTTTGCCGTGGAAGTACTCCTTCCATTGGCTCATTATTTTCGTCACGAAAGTTCTTCTTTTGTTGGTTCATTATCTTCGTCGTGGAAGTACTTCTTCCACTGGCTCATTGTCTTCACCGTGGAAGTACTCCTTCCACTGGCTCATTGTCTTGACCATGGAAATGGCTCATTGTTTTCGCCACGGAAGTACTCCTTCCGCTGGCTCATTATCTTCGCCGTGGAAGTACTCCTTCCGTTGGTTCATACCTTTGTTGCGAAAGTACGCCTTTTGTGACGAATTACTTGGCCCGACTGCGGTGTGAATTTCCAAAATTTATATCGTTTGTACTTAATTAGATGGAGCCTGGTCAACTACGTTTAATCCAGGAAAAACTGTGACAAAATTTGGAAGTCGTTATCAAATGTCGTGGCCATTAGACGGATATAATATTCGCATCACTTTTCCACAGAAGTGCGACATCTGTTGGCCTTAAGACGAATATAATATTCGCATTATGCTGCATCATTTATGGATATAAGGAGTACGCCTTCAAAATGTTCACGATACAGCATACGGGTTCCACCTCCACCTTCACAAAACCTTCTTATCATCCTCACGTTAGCGATGAACAAGAATTATACTTTTTGATGCCAGTGTTACCCCGGCTATAGAACACGTTTCTTCTTACGGGGTCTTTACCGTCAAGTAACGGGAAACCAAGGATTCGACCACAACCAACCGTCTTACGTATATGTGTTTTCTCATTTCTTTCGTCGTGGATACGCTTACAGGTACCATATATGGTGTAAAAGTCTAGTAACCTTGGTGACGACCTCGCATACTAAGACTGGGGGGACATGATGACGTATAGTGGCCACACTCACTATTCGTAATCACCAAACCATCATCTTTTCGCTAAAAGTAGCCCATTACGTGTGGAGCCATATGTTACAGACAACCCATGAGGATGTCCTAGCAGCAAGCCGCACGCGGTTGTTTAGTGAGCATGATACACGAATGAGTCTAGCATAACATGATCATGGACCATATCATACTAGACTGGGGGACATGTCGATGTACAGTCGGTAATGGGCTCAGCCCGATAGGCCCACGACCCACACACACCTTATTATCCTACAAGAAACCCTAAGCCTATATAAACAGGGGTAGTGGTCTCATTATAAATCAGGTTATCTCTCTTAACCACACCCCTTATACTATTACGATCAAATACTAACTTGATCGTCAGAGGTGGACCCCGGGGCTCCGGCCTCGGGTCCACGTCTAACCGGTTTATCTTTGTTTACAGCATTACTGAGGACCCGGGAAGACGACGAACGGCCCAGGAGAGTCGTCAAACCGGCCCAGCCAAACTATGCTCCAACACAAGTATTTGGCACTGTTTTAGGACCATCTCAAAAACTTTCGTCCTAAAAACACCTTTTTCTTGTAGTGTGTGTCCAAAATAAATAATGCATCGCCCGGTAATACAAAAGACATAGGCTAGCAATAGTTATAGCACTAAAACTAAAACCTAATTTTAAATCTACGACAAGACGCTAGAGAAAATAGTTTATAATACAAAATCTTAAGCCTAATTCCAAATTCTACGACTAAACTAGTTAGGACCACTACAAAAATTCAGCCAGTTACCCACAAAAATTACCCATGAATACTAATTTGTGGGTATTTACCTGCCAAATTCCCTTGAATTACCCATGATTAAAGAATTACAATGGTGATAAAAGTTACCCTCAAATTTCCCACATATTTTTCCATGAAATTACCCAAAAAGTATATCTAGTGTCTAATCTATGGCTAAATTATTCTTGTTAAAACAATTCACACGAGATAACCATGAAATATGCTATCATGGGTAAATATGTGGCTATTTTGGTGGTACATTTAATTTACCAACATATAATATAAAACTTAATAGTTCGTGGGTAATTTTTTTGGTAACTCATGGGTAATTTGTATATCAATTAAATTGTATTTGAATTTTTTTAGAAATTTGGAAACGTAAAACAAAATATGGTACTCGCATTTACCTACAAGATGTTATACTTTTTATCAGTGTTGAAAAACAAGGTTTACAAGGTCATGAGTTACAAGGCCACCGATCATCCTGATTAATGTAACAGGAAAAACAAATAGGTCAACCATGATTAACGGCGATCAGAGTTGTCATACCTGTCGAAAACCTTCTAATCATGCCAAAAGTACTTAAAATAGGTATTGTAAACTTGTTTTGATCACTTATAATATCTGTTTAAATCTATTACAAGTGTTTTTTAAAAAAAATTTTGCCAATAATATAAAAAACTCGCTTGGAATACACAAAACTTGCTGAAAATATCCAAATTTTGTCAAAAATGTCAATTCGATTAATCCCGTCTTGACCGATTCCAAAATACAAGATGATAGGCCGTCCGACTAACGATTCACGATTTTTGTAACTTTTTTTATATCTTTATTCTTAGCCTAATACATGCGACCAAAATGTTATACTACCTATATAGTTCTTTTTAAATCTATTAAATACATACTGGTGTAGCTTTTATCTCCAATTTCCTTCGAATCTTATATAGTCACAACTATTGTATGATTTCAACTTTTTTACACTAACAGTTACCTCCCGCTCAAAATTTGGATCCCTCCCAATCCTAAATTTTGACTACTTCTAAACATTAGATCTATTATTTTCTCCGTTATAACCGTCATCTCTATTTTTCATTTTCTAAATTTCATCACACCCACTTATTTTTTACATCCACTAATCACAAATCTCTATCTTTATTCATTTAAATTTGGTCATATTCATCACATCGTTGTGTCAACACATAATAACCCACTCGCACGACAATGGAAGCTACGAATCATCATTTTATACCAAATCAAGTCGCATGAAAGGGTGGATGCGTAATATTCTTTATTATTTAAGAACGTTACAACGATAGTCATTTATCGTCTAAATACATATTAAGTATGATTATATGGTTTTAAAAAAGTAGAAAAGAGAAACACATATTTTTTAAGTGTAGATATTTTGAGTTTTCATTTACTTTGTCTATATATTGTTGAAATATACTTTGCTAGCCTATTCATATTTGGTTTTGCGTTTTGTTTTCGTATGACATGTTCGCAAAAATAAATTCGTGTTTGGCTTATGAATTATGCCGTATTTTATTTAGACAAAAACATACATACTTCACGTCGTTTGGCATTATCTTATATAGATGGATGTTTAGGTTGTGGTTGGAAACATGAAAAAGAATATTATGTTTGACTCTTGCAAATACATTTGGTTTCCTTCTTTTGTTCGATCGGAGACGTTCTCAAAAGATAGACGAGTGTTGTTTCTTTCTTTTTTTATTAGTAATTGTTTTATCCCGAAAGCTTTGTTAGTATATGTTAACTCTTAAGACTAACATACTGACCTTTGATGTGTTTTGTATTCTAACTTACCGAGTATTCTTCACTTTTGTAGTGGGTTCCATTTTCAATATATTCAAACTATACCTTGAATATTTTAACATGGTAGTTTCATGTCTTTTTTTATCATATTTGTAACTAACTCTGTATATACTTTTGTAGGGTATGATGAACATAACTGATTTCTAACCAAAGCATAAAAAGATGGAATTATGTTTGGGCAGAACAGTCAAGGTTGTTTGATTGATAGATGGCCAGTGAATGTATCTTAAAATGCAACACACACTATTAGTCCTAAGCAGTAGATACACATTTTTGTTTATCTCATAGGAACTGATAATTAGTTAATATTATTATACTTTAGTCCATTACTACTGTTAATCAAATGTAGTTCTATTTTATTAAGAGTATTTATGTTTTTTGTTATATTTGTGTACAATTCTCAAATTTCATAGCGATTTAAGAAACGATGTCCAATTTATCATTGCAAGCAAGTAGCCGCAACTTTTTCACAAACTATGTGCGACATTTTCAATAAACTTACCCCCAACATCGACACACCATTTTATCCGTGATAACTTCTAACCGAGAAATACCCACAAATATATCTATGGACTATGGGAAAATCCGTGGTACGTTGTGAAATCCCACAAACACATTTCCCACACACTCCCACCAAATATTACGTGGGTGAACTTACCCATTTGCTTGAAATTCTTGTGGGTACAAAATTAGCCTCGAAGGTTTTTCCCATGTATATTGATTTGTGGGTATTAGCTTATTACCCACGGATTTAGTTCTTTTACCCACATATTTGGTTTGTGGGTAATCAACATAATTCTTGTAGTGGACCTGGATCTGAGTTAGCTCGGAGAGCATAATTCTTAGCAAAACACTTGAATCTATCATTGAGTGTTTGATTCCAAGCCAGATTGTCTGGTGTTCTTTGAGCCTCCGCAACTCCCTTTGTTCTTCCACCAATTTCTTCAGATTTTTGTGTTCCTTTTTTAGAGTTCGTATCTCCTGTTACAATCATTTACACAGTTACTGCTCGTGTACATTGTGTAATCAGCTGACCAAAAACACACTTTCTCAACATAATAATTCAAATCCGTAAACGAAGTGAACATAAATGACTTAACTATCCTTGTTTTACAAACATTGATACCATATACATTGGTACACGCATACACATAATCTCTACTATATATGAACAATTACCATCATTGATGACAATAAAAAAATAATTATGTATAATATTTTGTAGCTACATAACAATGCTTAATGTCTATAGAATTTTATAGCTAACATTTATTTCATAAGCAATTAGATAAGTACTTACCTATTAACAAAAAAATGTGCTGAGTGGTGTTTAAGATTGAAGCATTTATCAAAGATGTGCAAATTCACCATGTGTTAGATTTTGATTTATTCAAGAAAAAGAATATCCATGTAGAAAGATCGATATAGATAGAATCAAAGAAAAACGAATTTGTAACAATCAAATTTAATAGATTTGCAAAACAAATTTAATGGAGACAAACCTCATAAGGTGAGCACGTTTGTGTGGCATAGATACTCCCACATCTTGGTGTACCCGTTAGAAAAAAAGTTGGATCCTTTGTCATCACGCCACCAAGCATGTGACCTCTGTTTGAAGTAGCTAAGCTCTTCCAAACTTAAAAATCATCTTGTGGCCCATTTTCATCAACTTTGGCATTGTCTTCATTCTCTACATGCCTTTATGATATAATCCTTGAGTATTCATCCCGATTTATAGAGTTGACATGTAAGAAGCATCCATAAATTGTTTGACTTGTATAGTAAACTGTTTGACTTCTATAGTAAACTGTTTGACTAAGGGGGTGTTTAGCTTAACTTACATGAAGGACTTAATTGTTTGACTTTATGTAAAATGTTTGACTTTTATAGTCAGATATATCCAATTGATACTCAGATGGTATATAATGTGAAGTTACTTGTGATAAATGATGATACAAGGGGAAGATATATAAGTATCAATGTGGCTGTTATATAAAAGAAGCACTAGCACTTAGCTTTGCATAACATATAGTAAATTCCAAGTTTAATAAGTGTAAGTTATGCAGTTAATGAATCATAATTAAAATGGAATGTGCAACTCAAGAAAAAAGACAAGTGAGATTTGAGACTTACCACTAGTTGTTTAGACATTAGGTCAACGAACTCTAACTCTTGAGTTTCGCTAGATCCGTGCTCACCACTAGATCCAGGCTCACAACTAGATCCAGGCTCTCCGCTAGATCCCGACTCTAGTGTCTTAAACATTTTCCTAGTGTGGAATTTTGTATGCAATTCCACAAGATCACTAGGCGTCCCATTTGTTTTTCGTAATAAAAGAAGAAAATTTGCATATTGATAACGTCCAAATCCAACATGTTTTGGGAGCGTTATCCGTACTTTTGTACATGTATTTTGGTTATATCTATAATACTTTTGTGCATATTGTGCCAAAATGTGTTTGCAAGTATATGTGTAGCCAAATGAAGGGAAAAGAATAAAAGGACGAAGAAAACAAAGTAAAAGTGAAGATTAGTACAAGTACGAAGAATCCTAACCAAGTTCGAGACCCGTGTACGAGTTACAAGCCTTTGAAGATCAATTTCGGGTGCAAGAACAAGTATTTTCAAGAATAAACAAGCTTTGCAAGTAATACCAACTTGGGAAATGCAAGAGAAATCATGTAGCTATTTGTAGTATCAAGTGTGCAAATCACTCGGCATGGGAGTAGATGCAAGCCATCTCAGCTGCCACCATCTCCTTTTCATTCAACAGCCACCAGCCAAGAAAGTAGATTGTCAGCCAACTTCAACTGCCACCATCTCCTTTTACTTGGACATAATTTCTACTACAAGCTACGACATATTCTTGAAGCATCTAAAGAAGCCACAAGAACCTTCCATTAGGGAGTCTAGAACAATTTTGGCACCAAGCAAATGCCTTTACCAACAAGCCATGCATTCAAGTTCTAGCCATCAATTTGCCAATAAAGACCCATGGGGTCACATCTTTCATATACTTTCAGAACAACTATCATCAAAGTTAATCATAACTATTATTCAACCAAATAAACTTTTTTCTCCTTGTCTAAAACCTGAAATTCGGATTTGAGCAAGGTGGTGCAAGAAAAATCACTTTTGGAGCTTGAAAGGCAAAGTTCACTGCACCAAACTCTAAGGGATCATTGCCTTAATCGTTAGAACTATATTTCCACTTTGTAAGACTCTTGATTATAACTTTTAAGACTATTATTTCTGAGTTTATGTCAATGTTTAGTATGAGTGGCTAGTTTCATTTTACACTTGGTAAGATGATGTTTGTGGTATGATGATGTGGTTGTGATTGTGATTTATGTTTTAATTCAATTTCAATCTTTTCCTTTGAACCATTGTTACTTATGTTTCATGTGACATTGGTTGTAAAAACTTAATTTGTTGTTAAAGATTTCATAGGTCGAAAGGGTTATTTTCTAACAACAAGTCATAGTCGGTTTGTCTATGGATTGGCTATCTTTTGTATGACCATTTCTTAAGAAGTTTTGATCACTAAGAAACATAATTAAAAGTGTTAAAAAGTTTGTGATACGAACCGCGAATCAAACGAGTTGAAATTGGATTAAGTCTTGAATTGAGTGATTGAATGTAATGCTTGTTTTCCTTAGCCAAAGTCTTGACGAATATTAAATATTTTGAAAACAACAATTGGATTAACCATCTAATTATCATAATCATATATGTTAACGTGTCATCACAATCATGCCATATCGGATTCCCAAACTAATCTTTACCAAGTGTTGTTTTTAATCATATTGTTTCTCATCAAATTACTTGTTATTATTTTTCATCAAATTGCTACAATAGAAACGATTATATGCGATTTTTAAATGATCAGGTTTTCCAAATCTCCGCGAACGATCTCGGTTTACCAATAAAAATTATACCACACACGAAAGGGTCATACTTGCCCGTGCGTTTTTAGTTCATTCTGGTAACTCTTGTTTATAAAATTAAAACTTGTTTAATCCATCATCCACCGGACACATCACATACCATCTGGTTATCTAAACATGTGTGCTTTAACAGATATCACAAGGCCTTATGGAAATCAACTAAACATGTAGGCTTGAATAAGCCTTGAGGAAAATACTTTTTATCTTACCATTACGACCTTAGTGTGGATTAAACTACGTGAGCCTGCTGTATGCTTCCTTGATTGCGATTTACCTCTATTCTCTTTGGAAATTTTTGCTTTAGGTCTCCATTTATCAGTATCCCATACGTTAACCATAGGGAGCCAATCATTTTCACCAATCCAATTTGGACGATTGGAATTGATGCGACTGATATCCACATTATCTTTCACTCTTGCTCCCATTATTGTAGCTTCTCTCACACTTTTCATTATATCCCTAAACTTGTTCCTAATATAATTTTCCCAGGCTTCACGAATATGATTAGTTTCTGTAGCATCTCATTGATAGAATGTCTACACATTAAGTGTTTATTTCGTTAGCTATATCAGGTTTAAAAAGGTACTTTCTTTATTTAGATGTGATAAGTTATGAACCTAAAACGGTTAAAACACCTATCTAGATGGTTTGGGGGATTTTCCCCAAGTGACGTAAGAACCCTTGAACATAGTTTTGAATAGCTTAACCGCATGACGACTTATTGCAGAACATAAAACCTACAAAATCGTGCATTGGCGCACATATAAAATAAATTTGCAGACCTTATCTTAACTCAAAAAAGAAACCAAACCAAGAAGCTAAAATAAGTTATACAAAGTACTTACACTCCGCCGATAAGCCACACTTTAGGAAGTGAATCAGTTACATGATCCACATTATCTTCGTGAACACTTAATCTCTCCTCACCCAATAAATTTGTGATCGGGCAACAAGCAATTAGACTCTCATTATTGTGCCTAACGATACCATTGCTTCCTCTTCCTATTGGGCTACAATCATCTTCTATTTCCCCAGTATCGTTGCTCTCTCTTCTTCCTTGACTACAACCATCTTGGATGTCCCTACCCCTACCATCCCAGAAGTATTGTTACTCCCTCTTCCTCCCGGACTACAACCATCTTGTATGTCCCTACCCCTACCGATCCCAAAAGTATCGGGGCTCTCTCTTCCTCCCGGAATACATTCATATTGTATGTCCTTACCTCTACCGATCCCAGAAGTATTGTTGCTCCATCTTACTCCCGAACTACATTCATCTTGTATGTCCCTTCCGTTCCCACGACCACCACTATTGTCGCCACTTGGGATCCTTTCATTTGTTATCTCCCTTCTGCGCCCAACAATACTACTACTAGTTCATTGAGTTGTTGATCTTTTAGCATATGTCCTGGAATGAGAACCTCTAGATCGACCTCTACCTTTGGAATGGGGCATGACGGAAAGGCGTCACCTGAAAAATAAAGTATAATGTTATTACACATATTCGATACTGTTACATACTTACAATAACCTCAACAAACTAAGCATGATTAATCAAGCAACCCGAACATTGAACTCAATACACAAAGCATGGGATTCAAACATCATTGGTATGAAACTACCTTATGAAGGTAGCAATCAGTCACATAGCATGATCAGTCAAGCAACCCGAATAGTGTATAACATAAATAAATGCATGCATCACAAAAAGAAAGAATTACAGTTAATAACATTAATGAGTGCAAGAAAAAATAACAACCAATCTGAATACTCAAGATAATAAACTAAACATTTGTAGAATCTTGATAACCTATGAATCTATGAAGTGGGTTGAAGATTTCTTGAGAGAGAAACTAGAGAGAGAAAGTGAGAGAGAAACTATGTGTATTTTATTCAAATGAAAGTGTAGAATGATCAACAACCAACCCCTTTCCATGGTGGAAAGGGGTATTTATATCCAAGGCCTTATTTGGGCTTGGGCCGACCCATGACAAGCCCATGGGTCGGTTTCTTACTTAACTTAATAAGTAATACTAACTACGAGCTATTACAACATTAATAATATTGTGGAGTGACCGATACTTCTAATATACGTAAAAACGTATTTCTAACAATCTCCCCCTAAGGGAGGTCACTCCACGTTTACAAAATTCTAAACCTAGCATACTATACTAAGTCTTCGTTCTTCAGCTCGTAGTCTTTTCTTCTTTCTTTTTGTTGTGAATATTTTGATTTGATCTTTTAGGCTTTGGCTTGAGAGCATTGTTCTTTTGACCAATCACGTGCGATCTTTGCCTTCTTGTGAAACTTGCCTCCTCGTGACTTCATGATCCACACACTTATGTATTTTTGTTGAATTCTCGAAAGCTTCAGAGTTTGGTACAGCGGAAGACTTCATTTTGAACTTTCTTGAATTTTGCTGAACTTTGATGCAGAAAAACATAAGCATGTGGGAACGACTTCTACAGGTACACCGCAACACCACCGTCTTCAACTGGTACACAGCAACGCCACCGTCTTCAACAGGTACACAGCAACGCCACCGTCTTCAACAGGTACACAGCAACGCCACCGTCTTTAACAGGTACACAGCAACGACACGAATAAAATGGCTTTGACATTTTATTCTAATTCGGTAGCATTTTACCTCCGGTCGGTGAAGACCGTTGGACGATATTAAATATCGTACCCGTGACGGATAGTTTCAATTAAGTAACTTCCTGACAGGATTTCGCGGGTAAACCCGTTCTCTTTATTCGACCGTCCAAAGCTGACTGCGAACATAAAGAGTGAATCACTTGGATAATTTATCCTTGTGATTTGAAGCCGTCAATTCATGAAACCTGGAACAAGTGAATTTCAATTAAGATTTTCACCATCGTTGCTTTCCAGTTATCACGAGCTCAATTCATAAAGAATCTTGCACGTCACCTACCAAGTGCTGTTTGATGTTAACACTAGAAGGATTTCCACTCGTCACTGTGATCAATAAAGAGTCACTCTGAGTGTTCTGGCAAGATCATATGATAATGCGTAGAGGCCTGGAACGAGTTTAAGTTCAATTAAGAATTAAACCACTGTTTCTTTCCAGTTTTTCACAAGATTGGTTCTAAAAGCACCGCACGTGTAACCTACCATGAGCTTGTTAGATGTTGGCTCAAGCAGGATTTCCATCTTCATTGTAATACTTACGTATTACTCGGATGTTCTGGCAATATTACAGGAATACTGCGTAGGACTCATGAAAGTCTCTTACTTTTCACAGTGTGTGAGAAAGCAAGGAATAAATGGAAAGTGTCCTAATGAGACTTTTGATGATCTCGTGGCTCTAGACTCGAGAGTGCGTTTTGATTTAGTGAGCGATGGCTGGAGAGGAGTGCCACCTTTTCAATATCAGTCTATTCGGAGTGAATAAACCAATAGATAACGTGTTGATCTCCGTGTGATTAAAACAAATACCTTTTGAGAGATATTTGAGTTAGCTGGGAAGGGTTGTGCATTGCATCACTGGGTCCATGATGCCTTTCTTCAATATCGAGAATCATTAACAAAAATGATCTCAATAGCATATGTATTGACCCGGTTTCTGCCTAAAGTTGTAAGGAGGGCTTCTTTCTTTACACCCTTTATCTTTACAATTCTTTTTCATTCTTCAACCCCTTCAATGCTTACCAATACGTCATAACTAGCACCTTGTTGTGATTGTTCCAGTGCTAGCTTAAGTACTTGGTCGGCATTCAGCTACGTTCACAATCTTTCTCCAACTTTCCTAGGACTTCTAATTCTATCTAGGGAATTGTCCTTGGGAAGATTCCATCGGCTCTGATGAATCATTGGACTAAACCTATTCCTACCACCCTTTTGTCACCACATTCGTAGTGAATTAAGCGTGTTTTGGGAAATTATAGCCACCATGAAAATCAAAATCACCTAAGGTACTTGTGATATTGAAATCAAAAGTTTTGTACCTTAGGTGTTTTGTTCATCAAAAACGCTCCCCCTTAACACGTGCTTTACACATATTAAGTTGGATAATCGTTAAGTCTTTTTCATCTTTTAGCCAAATATCATTTAAGTCTCCTTAATCACATTTTCTCCCCTTATCCAAAATGTTAACCATTAATATTTGGGATATTGAATGGATTAACCGGTCTTTGGGTAAAAATGAAATCGATGTTTGGCCATAGAACATGTTAATGCTCCCCCTTAAATTAATAAGGGATAGTTGTAGTGCTTTAGTATGATATATTTTGAAAGATTTAGAATCTCGTGAGAAATTCTTGAAAAATTATCATACCTTAACACTACATCAAGCCGTAGAAGCACAATATTCACAAATTTACATATTCACAATTAAAAACCAATATAAAGTGGACCTGAAATGTACGACCCATTAGATGGATCGTTGCAGTAACTTGTGGTGCACTCCATATGGTCTACCACCAACGAACCTTTCTAAGCTCCTCATCAATCTACGTTCACGGAGCTTTTGATCAATCTTGTTGATCACATACTTCGCCATTTGCCGATAACCCCGATGCCAATCCTCAGTCATCTCTGGTAAAGACCCACCCGAATTAAGATGCTCCAACTTTCCTCTGACGTATATGAGAGTCCCATCACTGTACTTATAAAGCTCACCCACCCTCATAAACTTCATTAAACCTCGACTGTTCAAGTAGAAAATGCCGTAATTCAGAACAGTAATGCCGGTATAGGGACATCTATCGACATGTTGAGGTAGAACTTGATTCATTGGACGGGTGAGGTTAAGCTTCCTTTGGTAGCTTTCGACTCCCAATTGAAGATCTTCAACTCGTTTCTTGATAACAACGCTTCGTGTGAACATACGAAGTGCTGTATTCAAGGCAATGATGTCCTCACGAGCAATATGGGTGAGTTGATCCCGGGTCATCATAAGCAACATGTCTTCGATATCCTCAAGGCGAATGATAGAAAAATCTCCTTGCTGGATTTTGTATTCTCTGTCATCCTCCCTTTTTAGACGAATCTCCGTCATATGATAATAGCCATTCTTGGCTTCAGTTTTCAGCCCTAAAATGCTGGAGATGCGGATATCGGATCTAACGTTACTTCCTGAATTGGCTAAGCAGCAACCCCTGTACGCCCTTCGAACTCGTTCGTCCTAATGAGATGCACCTATAACAGCATACATATCATAATTACGAGTTACCTTTGGGACCCAGAGTCAGTTTACCTTTTCCTCGATCCAGGGTATTGTCCCCTAGTTGGCAGCTTTCAGCAAGGTCAGGGAGGTTGCGTATTTTGATGAACCCTTCAGAAGATACTCAAGATCATAGGTGACGAAGAAGTCGAGAGCAATTTGATTATCTTGAGAAGGATCAAGTGGAGGTGGAGCTCTTTCTGATTCATGGAGGCCTGGCCTTTGAACGGTGTTAAGAGCTTTCAGGACCTCGTCAGCATAATACTCGAACTCCATTCGGGTTAACCTGGTTTTGGCGCGAATTCTCTTATCCTTTAGCGCTCTCTTTACCAACGACGGAGTGACCGAAGATTTATACTCATGAGCCAGAAATGCACACAAGTCAATCGGACTACGGATACGGAGATATAGAACATCTCTGTCAGCGTCTGTGATTGGATCATATTGAGCCGCTGCCGTGATCCAAGCTTGTGGCGGTGCAGTCTCGTCAATCTCCAATGTGTCTGCCCAGTCCCGTGTGCTTGACTCAGGAACAGTAGATTGTGGTTCTTGTTGTAGAGGAGTAGAGACATGAACACGTGCTGGTTCTGATTCAGGCATCTCGGCGGTGTCATGAACAGGCGAGTGTTGTGCAGCTTCAGGTTCAGTTACCGACTCTGCAATCACAGAAGCAACAACAGAACTAACAGGGTTAGTGGTAACAGGTATAGACACAACAATAGATGTACCGGGAATCGATGACACCGTAGTAGCATTCACATCGTGGCGCCACTTGGATCGTCTTGATTCCGTTGAGGTGGATTTTTCCTTCTGCGCAGCATCTTTTTGAGACTTGGTACCAGCTTTAGATGGTTTCTTTGTGCTGGCTACCTTGTCCCCCTTTTTAGGCTGTGTACCATCATCATCCTCATCGTCACCCTCGTTGCTTCCCTTAGCACTCTCCTCATTTCCATCACCACCATCATCACCATCATCATCATCATCATCATCATCATCATCACCACCATCGTCACCATCATCATCATCATCTTCTTCTTCTTCTTCTTCACCTTCTTCTTCCCCGTCACCCTCTTCTTGTTCGCTTTCTTCCCTTTCTTCCTCAGGCAGAATGTGGTAAGGTACCACACTTCCAAACATCTTGAACAACCGATCATCCTCCATGATAGCGTCATTCAGGGATTTGTAGAGTGTCCGTTGAATCTTAGATTTATCAAAAGATCCAAGTTCCCTCATGCGAGCTTTGAGGATCTTCTTTAATTCAAAATCCGTTAACTCATAGGCAATTTTGTAGGCGGATTCAGAAGGATTGGATGACTTGATCATCAAGTTATCAGTCGCGAGTGTCTTCAACTCATCACGCAGTTTTGGCATAATGGATTCAACGGTTTCTTTCACTCTCTCTTCAACAGAAGCTTCAAGTGTTTCTTTTTGCTCCTTGTATTTATCCCTCATGGCTTGAAGTCTAGTGATTCGTACAGCATGCTTATCAGCTTCAACCTGCTTAACCTGAGCTAGTTCTTCTGCATGAGCTTTACGTGTCAACTCCATCTCTGCAGCGAACTTAGCAAGCATCTCTTCTTGGGCTTTCTTAGATGCTTCTTTACTTTGAACTCGTCTATGTAGCTCTTGGCGAAGTTCATTCATCTCTCTTTTTTGATTATCCGTATGTTTATCCAACATTTCTGCCATTACAAATGCAGCCATTGAAGATGATGCAGAGCTACTCTGGGTTGGTTGAAGAGGCTCGGTTGTAACCACAGTACTGAGGATGGGAGTTATTGGAGGTGGAAGGAATGGTGTTGAAACCGGTCGGGTTGGTAAGGGCTGTATTGGTGGAGGTTGAGTTACTAAAGGCTGAGTAGGTACCATGATTGTAGGAGCAATGGACTCCTTTTCAACACTTGCTGAAACAGGGATTGATGTCTCCGTCGAAGTAGAATACCGTTCAGGTGATCCAAACTCATCAATATCCTCTGGCTCCTCGTACTCTTCTTCAATATTTATCTGTGCACCAGAACCACTACCTCCCGTGTCTTTCCTACTCCTTTCAATAGCTATCTTCATTAATTTTCTCTCAGCCTTGTCAAGAGTAGGATCATCAACATTTTCTTCGTCACGTAGAACAAACTCATCAGCAGTGCCTTTTCCCTTTTTAGCCTCAGTCTTCTTCTTCTTGGTTTCGGGTTCAGGGAAAGTAGCTGGTTGCTTGCGTTTACCTTTACTCTTGACCGTAGTAGACGAGTCTTCTACTGTCTGAAGGCTTGCTTTTAGCTTCTTGATTTCTAGCAGAAGTAGCTTGTAATCAGCTGAAGCTTTAATTCGATCCGTCAGAAGATAATCGGGAATAGGACCAGGAATAACACCACCAGATGGTCCTTCATACCTTAGATCCACAGTATGATCAGCCTCTTCAGTGTGATGACGACTTGTTGCACGCTTATCAATAGTAACATCATTCTTCATAAAATAATTAATGATAAGCTTGATAAACCGAGGATAAGGAAAGAAATTAGTCTTCAGCTTTTTGTTTTGGAAGAGTTGAAAGGTGAATTCTTCCCACAACAATAATGCATAATCTGCATTTGCGCCTTTGTACATTCCATGGAAGATGTTCATAATTGGACCGCGCAAAGCATCATGCCCACTGGTTTTAGGTGTAAGACATCTACTGAGAATACCCAAGATTGCTCTCCACGGTTGACCTACTTTAGCGGTGGTAAACTCAGACACAACTCGTATATCAGGACATCCAAGAGCATCGAACATCTCCATGAGTTCGTCTTTAGTAGGATCCCTAGAAAATGACATACCTTTGGGTGTATCCCGAATGCCAAATATCTTACGGAAGTCTGAAACAGTAAGTGTCTGCTGCTTATTGTCGAGAGTGAAGGTGATCTTGTTTGAAGTACTTTCCTTGGTGGCCCAGAACTCATACATGTAATCATATGGCACCGAGGCAGTACTCCTTAAAGCATTCTTAAAGTGAGAGTGATCAAGGATTGCTATGGCGACTTTGAATCCATGGTGAGTGGATTTTGAAACTTGCTTCAGCCGGTAGTTGTTTGGTATGAACTTGAGGGTTCGTGCTTCGGCAATTGCGGCTGCTCTAGAGTCTTGGATTGCTTGTACTGTTGGATTAGTCATAGTATCTGCTTAAGATAAGACATAAAAGGTTGATGCACAAAAAATATATAGATATACATCATTATGACTTCTAAGCATAATACATTTCAACAAGTACTTATAACAGGCAAACAACTATCAATCAAATAACCCTTCATCCGGAACTCTTCATTTGGAACTCTTCATTCAGAACTCTTCATTCGGAAGTCCTTCATTCGGAACTCTTCATTCGGAAGTCCTTCATTCGGAACTTCTTCATTCGGAAGTCCTTCATTCGGAACTTCTTCATTCGGAAGTTCACTCGGAACTTCTTCATTCGGAAGTTCACTCGGAGCTTCTTCATTCGGAAGTTCACTCGGAACTTCTTCATTCGGAAGTTCACTCGGAACTTCTTCATTCGGAAGTTCACTCGGAACTTCTTCATTCGGAAGTTCACTCGGAACTTCTTCATTCGGAGTTCATTCGGAACTTCTTCATTCGGAAGTTCATCCGGAACTTCTTCATTCGGAAGTTCACTCGGAACTTCTTCATTCGGAAGTTCATTCGGAACTTCTTCATTCGGAAGTTCATCCGGAACTTCCTTCATTCGGAAGTTCATCCGGAACTTCTTCATTCGGAAGTTCACTCGGAACTTCTTCATTCGGAAGTTCATTCGGAACTTCTTCATTCGGAAGTTCATCCGGAACTTCCTTCATTCGGAATTTCATCCGGAACTTCCTTCATTCGGAAGTTCATCCGGAACTTCCTTCATTCGGAAGTTCATAATCTTGTTCATCCGGAAGTTCTAAACGCAGCCTATTAATGATTAATCTAGTCGCGTTTGTGAGATTTAAGGCAATCTAAGGCAACTTAAGACAATCTAATGATATTCTGAATAAAACCCATCAAAAACCCTAATCAATTAATCCCTAATTAGGCAAACGAACCCTAATTTAATAAAATTGATTACCCGAATCAATTAACAGGATTTAATGATGAATTAGATGATTTATAAGTTAAATATTCGATGATAGTACCTTTTAGATCGAATGAAATGAGTTGATTGATTGAGAACGAAAGTTTTGGGAGCTTGTGTGTGTGTTAATGGCGGAAAAATGATAAAGCAAAAACAGTGAATGAAAAAAACGGGGGGGGGGGGGGGGGGGGGTTTGGTTTGACTAAGATCAACTTTTGACAAGTTTCACAAATTGTCACTTTTAACCCTACACTTTTCTTTCTTTTTCCCTTAGTATTTCTTATCTTTTCATTTTTCTTTTCTCGTCTCCCTAACCATCGTTAAACTTAGCCAACTTAACCTTGCTTAGCTAAACTCATCACGACAATCTCACACAACTTAAGTATCGCATCGAATTAGCAAATCTCCAAGATCTTAAAGCAACTCCTTATCACATTGAACAAGCACTAGTCGTATTCTAAAGCAAGACCACTCATAAACCATTTAGCCAATTAATTTTCCACAAACACTTTTGAAAATCGTTTTGATGACGAAGATGATTTAATATTTTTTCCCCCTTAAACGATGACCCGTTTTCTATTTAAAGAGCTGTAGTCATTGTTTAAAGAGTCAAATATTGATGAAAGCATTTCCAATTAATGTCTTGAAAAAGATTGATTCATGGTGGCAATAAGATTTCTCTTATTTAGACAAATTAATGCACTGAGACGTACACTAACTCGTGTTAGACCAAGTTGTAAAGTAAACTTGATCCCTTTGCATGATTTGGCTTGTAAATCATGCCCGAGAAAATTAATTCCCGTTGTGAGCCAACGTTTTCCAAGGAAATACGTGACTTTAATATGAAAACCGGGTTGCAGTCTGAAATAACTACAAGCCATAATGGGCATGTTTTAAAAATGTACAACTTTTATACGGACTCTATTTATGGCACCGTGTCAATATTGATCGACATTTCTAAGGCCGTAAATATTACCGTACTAAAAGACATGCCCGATTTTAAAAAACAAAAAATATTTTTTGTTTTTCTTGATTTTATAATTTTTATGGTTTTTGTAGGTTTTATATTTTTTATGGTTTTTCTTGGTTTTATATTTTTGTATTTTTCTTTTTGTGGTTTATATATTTACGATAATATACATGATCACGAACAAAGGATACGCCTGAATAGTTTACCACTACTATTCAGCTGATTCTTCTACCAATTCTTTGAGAGTCGCGGGAGTGAATGATTTCATGCCAAGCTTGTCGATCAAAAACTCGATTCGTCCTCGATCTAAGGCTTTGGTGAACATATCCGCCAGCTGATACTCAGTAGTGACAAAATACAGCTCGATCACTCCGTTCTCCACATGCTCTTTAATGAAATGGTAGCAAATGTCTATGTGCTTGGCCCGGGAGTGTTGAACATAGTTGCAGCAAAGGGCAATGGCGCTCTTGTTGTCACAATACATCGGGATTTTGTTGAATCCCAAACCGTAGTCAGTTAATTGTGATCTCATCCAAAGGACTTGAGCACAACAACCGGACATGGCGATGTATTCAGCCTCCGTGCTAGAAATTGCAGCGCTTTTCTGCCTTTTTGAAGACCAACTGATCAATCTGTCTCCAAGGAGTTGCACAGATCCAGAAGTGCTACGCCTCGTGTCTTGACACCCAGCATGATCGGCATCTGCGTATGATATTAAAGCAATGGAGGAATCTTTCGGATACCATAGACCACGATGAAGTGTTCCTTTGAGATACCGAAAGATCCTTTTAACAACATGTAGGTGCTTTTCGGTAGGCCGAGCCTGATACCGGGCACACATGCATACGACAAATTGCAAATCAGGCCTGCTAGTAGTCAGATAGAGAAGGGTGCCGATCATCCCACGGTAAAGTTTTGGATCGACAATAGTCCCATTCCTATCTTCATCTAACTTGGATTTCTCCACCATTGGAGTGTCCATGGGGTCACAATTATCAAAGTTATATTTCTTTAAAGATTCTAGAGCATATTTGGACTGATTAATAAAGATGCCTCTGGGATTCTGAGAAATTTGTAATCTTAAGAAAAATGAAATTTTTCCCATCATTGACATCTGAAAGCGTGTGGACATTATCTTCTCAAAGCGATTTGATAATTCTATGTTAAAGGCAGCAAAGATTATATCATCAACATAAATTTGTACCAGAATCATGTCGTTGTCCTCCTTGAGAGTGAATAGAGTGGGGTCCACCTTGCCTTTGGAGAAGCCTTCCGAAATGAGATATGTTGAAAGGAGATTGTACCACGCGCGTGGAGCTTGTTTCAACCCATAGAGAGCCTTCTTAAGCTTGTACACATGATTAGGAAACTCCGTGCTAACGAACCCATCCGGCTGACTAACATAGACTTCTTCCCTTAGTTCACCGTTCAAAAATGCCGTCTTCACATCCATTTGATAGACGATCATGTTCATATGAGCAGCATACGCAAGGAATAGTCTAATAGCCTCCAATCTTGCAACAGGAGCAAAAGATTCTTCAAATTCTATACCCAAGGCTTGTTTATATCCTCTAGCAACCAATCTAGCCTTATTCTTCAAGACTGCACCCATCTCATCGAGTTTAACCTTATAAACCCACAACAAAGTAAGGATGTTAACCTTGTCAGGGAGAGGAACTAATTCCCATACTTCAAGTCTTTGGAATTCATTTAGTTCCTCCTGCATGGCTTCAATCCAAGATGATTGAGTCATAGCCTGTTGCCAATTTTTAGGTTCAACTTTGGAGAGAAATGCATCAAAGTAGCAGTAGAGTGCACTCTCTTGTAATTGATGGCGTGTAGAGACTGGTCGATTGAGATTACCAATGACATTCCTAATTGGGTGATCTTTTGTCCATTTAGTGCTATGTTTTTCAATCCTAGGTGGTCTGGAGTGAACAATAGAAGGAGCTTCTTCTGAGGTAGACGCGGCTGAAGGGTTTTCAGGTATCGGTACACCAAAGAAAGGAAGCTCTTGTAGGTGAGCATATTCCAAATCGTGATCAATAGAATCCTCTTCAACATCATTAGGCACAAGTAAGGGTGACGATTCAGGTGTAGTTTGAGAATCACTTGGTAAAGGTGCATCCGGTTCAATGTTAATTGAAGATGCATTAGATAAAGCTTCATTTGCTTGAGCAACAACTTCAGGGATTGGAGCTATCACTACAGGTGCTGGAACTTCATCATTTGTGGGATCAAAGAATTCATCAAACAACGGTTGAAACAGTTTATCCCACTCGGGCCTTGTAGGTGGTAAAAATGATGTAGAAGTAGGATTATTGGGAACTAATCCGGAACTAATAGCACCGGTTCCCATCTCATGAAGCGCGGGTTCAGAGCTGCGTTGCTTAGAAGCCATCGCTGTCAGCTCATCGAAATCTGCGTCCATAGTTTCTACGATCTTACCAAGACGACGGTTGTAAATTCGGTATGCTTTCTTGGAGGGTGAGTAACCAATGAAAATACCTATATCGGCTTTCGGTTGAAGCTTGCCCAAGTTCTCACTATTAATGTTTGGATAACAAAGAGCACCAAACACATGAAAGAATGAAACATCGGGTTTACGATCATGTAGAAGCTCGTAAGCCCACAAGAACAATGGAGCGTTCGCATAAATCAGCATAGTCCTAGCAGCTTCCATAAGCGTACAATTTCGTCTTTCAACGACACCGTTTTGTTGTGGAGTGCGTGCAGCGGATGTTTCATGTGAGATACCAACATCTTCATAGTAAGCACGGAGGGTCTGGTTGACGAACTCTGTTCCATTATCTGTACGAATACGGCGGACAGTAGTATTTAAACGTACCTGAATGAATTTCAGAAAAGTGATGATAGCCTTCGGTGCTTCATCCTTTGTACGTAGAAATCTAACCCATGTAAACCTGGAGAAATCATCCACAATAACAAGAATGAATTTCTTACCGCTCACACTTTCAGTTCTCATTGGCCCACAAAGATCCATATGCAACAGATGAAGTTTTTCTTGATTGGTGTCTTCAGCTTTGGGCTTGTATGATTTCTTGGTACTTTTCCCCCTTGAACACGCGGAACATAAATGATCCTTGTGAAATTTGAGCTTTGGAAGACCACGAACTAATTCGTTTTTAGCCAGATGATTAATAGCATCAAAGTTGAGATGAGATAATCTGCGATGCCATAACCATGACTTGGTCTTAGATGCTTTAGAGAGAAGACATACTGGAGAGGCGGCCATCATGTCTTGTAGGGACAACGTATAAAGATTTGCACCACGAGATCTGATGTTGAAAGTTTTGTATACCCTTTTAGGAAAAAGAGCAACAAAAAGGGCAAGTGAGCACGACGATTTAGGAAAACCGTGTGTGAATGACCCAATTAAGTTCGTTCTCAAGGAGGCTAGTGTGTTATGTGTGTAATGATTTGGATTAATTTGTGATTATATTTGAGAAAAGAAAACTAGAAAAGGGATTAGAAGAGAATGACGGTTATGAAGACGGATTAAACTAAGTCTAAAAAGGCGTACACGTAAAGTCGTAAAAACCACCAAAATTAAAATTTAAACCTAAAAATTTCTAAAAATTACCAAAAATCCCTAATAATATTCTAAGAGTTTACAAAAAATCAAAACTTGCAAAAACCTTTTAATTAATTAGATAATGACTTTTTAATGCTAATTAAAGCCCTAAAAATCACTTTTAAATATTAAAAAGCCCTAAACAAGATTTTCAAGTTTGTAAACCTCAAAAATACTCTAATTAAGCTAAAAACTATTTTTCAAAATTTTAAAACCAATTAAAACTATTTTTAAACAATTAAAAACTCCTAAAATCAATTAAATCTTAAATTAATTTAACAAATAATTAAAAGACCTAAAAAATATTTGGAAAGTTGCAAAAATCCTAATTAAGTGTTTAGAACCTAAGAAAAATGTAAAAACCTAGAAAATCAGACTTTTAATTTTTAATAATAAAATAATATTAAAATAATATTAAAAATCCAAAAATTATAAAAAAATTCTAAAAACTTGCAAACTAGCTTAATTTAACCTAAATAACTCAGAAATGAAAGTGAAATTACCTAAATACCCCTATTGGGCCTAGAAAATGGGCCAAACCCAAAACAGTCCCTTATTGGGCTCAATTAAGGCCCAATAAGAAAAAGTGTTCAGAATAAGCTCAAAAAGCACAGGTTGACTCAAAATTTGATTTTAAACAACTTTTTTCAAAGGCCCAAAAGCTGAAAATGTGAAATAAGCTAACTTATAATAAGCAGCTTATTCTTAATGGGCTTTTTGGCCCATTAAGCCATAAGCTGATTCCATAAGCTAAAATTTAACACACAACCTTCTTTTGACCTAACAAAGACTTTTGCAAAAAGAAATTTCAAATAAGCCCACTTAATAAGCCAGAAACAAGTCAACAACTTATTCACAAAACGACAAAATAGTCGTTTTTATGATCTAGACCACCTCAGAAGCTGATTCAAGTTGCAAAAGCTCACAAATAGCTTAACTAAGAATAATCAATCAAGAAAATCACAAAAGCCAAGTAGAATAAGCTGTGAGAACAGATAAGCTGGCTGAAAAAGCCAAATAAGCTAGTTTCCTAGCAAAAGCTTAACCAAAAGACTTGTAAACTTCCACACTTGATATTAAGCTGAGAAAAATGAGTTCTATTACAAAAACTAAGTTGTTGCATGTACCAATAAGCAAAACAGATTTAATAAGCTTAAAACCAAGTTTGACCAAAAGTCAAACGCTGATAAGTTATAATCAAACGCTGACAGGAACAAAATGGACGTTGACAGACTTAATGAAGTGTAAGGACTTGTTTTTCACCCTGCTGATCAAGGTTTGAGTGCAAACCTTGTGAATCAAGGCTCACCAGTTGGGTAAACTTGATGTGTTTTGGCACAGATAAGCCAATAAGCCAGTGGGCTTATAAGCTATGATCAAAGCAATCCAAATAGCAAAACCTATCACAAGCAGCACATGAACAAGATCCAAGCAACAATGCAACAATCCTAATGCTAGAAATCACAATGCAACACCAAATGAGGTGGTCACTTTGATGATGCAAATGACCACTTCAGCAGACTTTGATAAGCTATAAAAATCACAATCAGCCAGCCAAATTCAACCAAATGCACACACAAGCTATAATAAACTCCAATAAGCAAGTCTAAACAGGTTTCATGCACTGGTTCAAAGAATTAAGCAAGATTCAAGCAATGAAAGTTACTGATGAACACTACACATGCAGTTTTCTACTTTTGCTGATGTATTTGACACACAAGCCAATTTCAACACCTCAAATCTTTCAAACAGGTTATGTTAACTTTGTTTAAACCACTTTTATCCCTAAGCATGCATACACCCTAAGTGTTCCCAAAATCCTAGGTCAAAACAAGCAGAAACAAGGTCTATATAGTAGATTGATTGATTCAAGTGTTCAAACCCAAAAACTTGCAGAAAAACACTCTCAAACAAAGGTATAGCAGATACAAAGCATAAACAACACTTTCCCTTAACACAAAAACAGATTACAAGCATAAACCAGTAGACCCAAACACCCCTTTAACTTTTTCAAATCAAAATTTTCAAAAGCAAAACAAGATTTCAGGCCAACCAAGCATCAATTAACACTAAAACAAGTCTAATAAACAGATTCAAGCAAGAACAAGCCACAAAATTCACAAGAACAACAGTTTCATACAAATATCACCAAAAATCACAATTTAAGCAGATTTGGAGATTAAGTATGCAAACCTCATGGATGTACATCCACACCCACGAATTTTGAGCTTATGTGCTAGCAAGAACAAGCACAAGCTTCCACAAAAGCCTGCTAAGATTGAACAAGGGTTAAGCACAATAACATGAAAAATCAGAAACTTGGAAAAATCTTGATTGATGCAAACTTGTTACCCCACACTTGATTATCCCCAAGTTATAAGCCTCACCACACCTTAACCAACTCAGTTAGGATGCTATGATCAGCCCTATAGCCCAAGAATTCCAAGATTGGAACAAGACTTAGCAAAATATCAAGAAAATGAGGAAAATATGCAAACTTGTGCACACTCCTCTTTTGAAAACAGGTTTTAAACTTCAAAAGCAGTAAACTAAGAACAATAAACAAGCAGAATAAAGATGGCACTTGGTCTTTCTTCAAAGCACTTAACTCAAATTCATTAATCTGAAAAAGGATTTACAAGTGTTTGAACAAAGGAAAAACCAAAAGCAGCTAAAAAATGAAGGCCTAAGTGGCTTTATATAGCCTTACAATGAGCTAAGTTACAACTAAAAACTATAAACCCTAATGGTTGAAGTCCCCAATATGCCCTTGTAGCTTTTTGAAAATCTTGGACTCATGTGATGTTTCCTTGGACGTTTGCATGAGTTGGCAGGGTTGGAATTTGATCAATGGCCCATAATAAGCTTAAGTTTGAAGCAAGGATGTGGGGCGTTGGATTTGCTTTACTGTTTTGTCATCTTCTTCAAGGGGTAGAAAGCAGGGTAAAACATGTGACAAAGGAATGATGTGGCAAGCTGTTTGTGAGTTTGGTTGTGATTAGGGAGACCCTAATTATAATTCTGGAGGTTACTGGGTGTTAATTTCAAACGGATTAAGAAAACCCAAATTTGTTCTTATGATGAATAGTGCATGTTTTGATCCAGATTAATGTTTGAATGTGGTGTTTAGCGCGTTAATTAAACTTAATAAATTAAGTTTGTTAAGTCTGGTGTGAGTGGATGGTGAGGTGGAAGCAGGGAGCCATGTGATTGGTTGATTCAAGTGAGTGGGGCACGTGGCAGCTCACCACTGGTCTAGGTTTCTTCTTTGTCTGCCAGCTTAACACCCCTATGTTTCAAAAACTTGTCAAATTCAATCCAAACTTCTATCAGCGCCTGTTTAAGCTTTGTCAACTTTTGCCTTTTTACACTTTTGGCCCAAAAACTTTTGCAAAGTGAAATCAGGGGTAATTCTTGCCATAATTGAATTCTTCAAGGGCTGAATTGGTATTTTCTTCAATGATAATGGTCTAGACTTGCAACATTGATAATTTGGAGGACTGAAATTGTCAAGTCTTGATGATTGAGGGACCATTTTTGCCAATTGTTGAAAGTTGAGGGTCCTTTTTGTAATTTTGAGATTTTCAAAGGACCAAACTTGTCATTTCTTGTACTTTGAAGGACTTCATGATATATTTGAATTTGTGGATGATATTGGTTGACAATTTAGCTTTGTTGAGGGGCTAAACTTGCCAATTCTTCAAAGTTAAGGGCCCTTTTTGTAAATTTGACAAACTTTAGGGACCAAACTTGTAATTATGAGGATACAAGGGTATAAAGTGTCAATTCTTCATAATTGGAGGACCCTTCTTCATAGTTCTTCAAATCTTCAAGGGTTGATCTTGGGAAAGTCTTCACTAGGGCTTGGTTCATTGTGCGGCTTCGTTTCCCGTGCTCGTTTTTGTATGATTCTTGTGATCTTTTGTCATTATCTCAATATCCGTACCTAAAATACACAAACAATAAACACAAGCATATATTTGGGTATTTTGATGATATTTAATGCATTTTAAGCCCTATTTGGAAGATGAGACTATGTATAAATGCAGTCTCATCACTCCCCCATACTAAACCATTGCCGTGCCCTCACGCAATGTTAGAATAAAGTATCAAAGCATCTCCAAAATTTATTTTATTCACTTTATTGAACGATAAACTAGCTACACTACTATTATTACTACTACTTGTGTTATAGACATAATGTATGATTTTCATCGCAAAATGGGACGTTTAGGTTCATAGAATAAGAACACGTGAATGCTTCGTTAGAAATAATTTCATCGTCCTCGATTTTCACCCTAATTCCATGCTAAGCGTGCAACGAGATCATTGTCATTATAAGTTAGTAATGCTAACTCTACTCATATGCCCTAATCACGTACTTATCCTCCCATTATTCCTAAGTTGTATCTCTTATATTTTATTATGTCTTAATGATCACGAGGATACATCATTGACTTATGCGATAATAGAGATTTAGGTCTAAAAATAGAGTCCTAACGGTGTAACTAAGACCATCAAATCAATAACCCCTCCTAATAGACGACGATGTTAAAAAATTAAGTTGACAAGAAGAGTCGATAAACACGGTTTTATAACGGTTTTTAACATGAGACTTATTACCAAGACTTTTATACGCCCCCTAACGGAAGGGCCTTATTATCTTTGGTTTACCTCCATCTTTTATTCTACTTCTCCATGAAGCTTTTATTATGACTTCGGTCTTGCCTTGCCTTTTATTATCCGCCTCATCGGTGGTTTTATTAGCCAAAGACGTATATCCTCACGCTAAGGCAAATTTTGGATCTTTAAAGCTTCGAAGATTAAGGCTTGATTCACTTTCAATTTTGCATAGATTTTAGGCCTTGTGGGGCTTCAAATTGTTTGCTTGATTTAGGTGAGCACTTGAAATCTTATTATTGGGTGAAGCTTTCGATTATTGGGGTGCCAATACTTCAAAACCGTGACACTGGCGATACCTTAATGTCTTCCCAATTTAATTACACGGAAGCTACTAGAAAAGACTAGAAACCCAACAATCCTAACTAAACCGCTAAGTCAATATTTATTAAGCAAAAAATATTTACATGCGAAGGGAGAATAAGCAAACAACGAGAACACATGAGTTTTTGAAAGAATACGAGTACTCTACGTTTAGCATAGTAACTTATAATTAACTCTATCATTTCTCGTCCTCATTTAAGAGACTTAGCCTAATATAAAGTTAAGGAATCGAAGCTAAGTGCTCAACACGCACGGTCGAGTCAAAAATTACTCTTGTTCTCGCCATCGGAAAATCTACATTCGTGTCTTCAAACACTCATAAAACATGAGAAAAATTTAAAATTTGGCCATTTCTAGCCTTATTTTGCAACAAAAATGATAAACAAAACGATAAACTTTGGAAAGCATGAAGGTTTGGCAAGGCAAGTATCTATTCACCCCCCATACTAAAGTTAAACATTGTCCTCAATGTTTCGAGTCTAGGGGTGCAAACACCCCATACTAGAGACGTAGTCGAATGCCTAATCTAGCATGGAAAGGGTGTAACCAATAAGTAATAGCCGTTTATGAAGTGTGCTAAAAATCTAAGGTTAGAACATCAAAAGGATATATCATGGACATTGAGAAATGTCTCCAAAGCAAACGATCGAGTGCTCCCATAAAACGAACACGAGAGGCTCCAATCGTGAAGATCATGATCTAAAAACCACATATCACAAACAACCACGGAACAAAGGTCGGAAGGGCACAAATCCCCACACGTAAGCTATATTAGACTAAGAAAGCGATAATATGTACATAGGATAAGCATGGGACTCCCCCACGAGGCTCCTCGTTTTTTATTACCGAGTCATGAGCTCGACTCGATCCCCTCAATACTAATTATCATTGGGGAAGGTGACTTGGTCGAGGTAGTTCAAGGATGGAACTTCCCCACCAAAATAGTGCTTCAACCTATGTCCATTCACCTTGAAGTTAGGACCATCATCTTGAGCTAGCTCGATGGTCCCATAAGGAAACACTTGAGTCACGGTAAATGGACCGGACCAACGGGATTTCAATTTTCCGGAAAAAAATTTCAATCTTGAATTAAAAAGCAATACTTGATCCCCAATGTTAAAAACCCGGTTTTTAATTTTTGAATCATGCAACTTTTTAGTTTTCTCTTTGTAAATCAATAAATTTTCATAAGCAATGTCTCTCAATTCATCCAATTCATTTAATTGAATTTTCCGGTGTTTTCCCGCGGTTTCCATGTCATCATTACAATGCTTTAGGGCCCAATAAGCCTTGTGTTCTAACTCGATAGGCAAATGACAATTCTTTCCATACACAAGCTTATAGGGAGTGCACCCAATGGGTGTCTTATGAGCGGTCCTTAAGGCCCATAAAGCATCGTCTAACTTATCCGACCAAGATTGTCGGTTTTCTCCTACGGATCTCTCCAAGATCCTCTTCAATGCTCGGTTTGAAACCTCGACTTGCCCACTCGTTTGTGGGTGATAAGCCGTAGAAAGACGATGTGTGACCCCATATTTCCTTAGAGCCCTTTCAAATTGGTCATTACAAAAATGGGTTCCACGATCGCTTATGATCGCACGAGGGGTTCCAAACCTAGCAAACAAACTTTTCAAGAACTTGACTACCACACGAGCATCATTAGTGGGCAAGGCCTTCGCCTCCACCCACTTAGATAGGTAGTCAACCGCAACAAGGATGTACTTATTACCACGAGATGATGGGAACGGCCCCATAAAGTCTATACCCCAAACGTCAAAGATCTCACATACTTGAATGATATTTTGTGGCATTTCATCTTTTTGTGAGGCTTTTCCTTGTCGTTGGCATGCATTACAAGACTTCACAAGAATTTGTGCATCTCGGTAAATAGTAGGCCAAAAGAAGCCGGCATCAAACACCTTCTTAGCCGTGAGATTAGCACCGTGGTGACCACCCGTGGGTCCCTCATGGCAAGCTCTAAGGATGTTAGAAGCTTCGGTGCCAAATACACAACGTCGGATGATTTGATCCGCACAAGTTCGGAACAAGTAAGGGTCGTTCCAAAAGTAGAACTTGACGTCACGAAAGAATTTTCGTTTTTCTTGAGTCGTCATACCCTTAACGATGAAGTTACCCGCATGGTAATTTGCAAAATCCGCAAACCATGGGGTGGAAGAATCAAGTTGGGAATTCACTACACCAAGTGTCTCGAGCGAAAATGTTTCGATGATTTCCTTGGGCTCGTAAACACTTTGGTGAGGATCTTCCAAACGAGAGAGATGATCGGCCGCTAGATTCTCGGCTCCTTTTTTGTCAACGATTTTGTGATCAAATTCTTGAAGGAGGAGAATCCAACGAAGTAATCTCGGCTTTGCATCTTGTTTAGCCATGAGATACTTGATAGCCGAATGGTCCGTATACACTATGCATTTCGTCAAGACGAGATAAGGTCGGAATTTCTCAAATGCATACACCACGGCAAGGAACTTCTTTTCCGTTGTAGTGTATTTAAGTTGAGCCTCGGTCATCGTCTTGCTAGCATAGTGAATAGGCAAAAAGTGCTTATCATGACGTTGCCCCAAAACGGCCCCAATAGCGTAATCACTTGCATCACACATTAGTTCAAAGGGGAGGTTACAATTGGGAGCAACAAGAATGGGAGCTTCGGTAAGTTTCCTCTTAAGGATCTCAAAGGCTCGTACACAATCTTCGTCAAAGACGAAACGTGCCTCTTTTTCAAGAAGATGTGTAATGGGTCGAGAAATCTTTGAGAAATCCTTGATGAATCGTCGATAAAAGCCCGCGTGGCCTAGGAAACTCCTAACTCCATTGACGGTTTTGGGATGAGGTAATTTGGCGATGACGTCTACCTTAGCTTGATCAACCTCAATCCCCGCTTTCGAGACCTTGTGCCCTAAGACGATTCCACTCTTAACCATAAAATGACATTTTTCCCAATTGAGCACAAGGTTGGTTTCCTCACAACGTTTTAACATTCTCTCAAGGTTCGACAAACACGAAGTAAAGGAATCACCAAACACGGAAAAGTCATCCATGAAGACTTCCATCGTCTTCTCGATCATATCATGAAAAATAGCCATCATGCATCGTTGAAAAGTTCCCGGTGCATTGCAAAGTCCGAATGGCATTCTACGATAGGCAAACGTTCCATATGGACACGTAAACGTAGTTTTTTCTTGATCACGAGGATCGATGGGAATTTGGAAGTAACCGGAAAAACCATCTAAAAAGCAATAGAAATCGTTTCCTGCAAGACGCTCCAACATTTGGTCCATGAAGGGCAAGGGAAAATGGTCTTTTCGAGTGGCTTCATTCAACTTTCGATAGTCAATGCACACTCTCCATCCGGTCACGAGTCTAGTGGGAATCAACTCGTTGGCATCGTTTGGCACAACGGTCATCCCTCCCTTTTTAGGGACACAATGAATAGGACTCACCCAAGGGCTATCGGAAATAGGGTAAATCATTCCCGCGTCAAGGAGTTTAAGGACCTCCTTTTTGATGACGTCGTGAATTTTGGGGTTCACCCTCCTTTGACTTTGGATTGTTGGCTTGAAATCTTCCTCCATTAAGATTTTGTGGGTACAAAACTTGGGATCGATTCCCTTAATGTCGGATAACTTCCACGCAATCGCCCCTTTGTGAGCCTTTAGAACATCGACAAGTGCGGTTTTTTCATCATTCGAAAGATCCTTCGCAATAATAACCGGCAACTTGTAGTCCTCCTCCAAATAGACATACTCGAGGTGAGGAGGTAAATCTTTCAACTCGAGGATAGGTGGTTCCTCAAGTGAAGATTTGGGCTCGATACTCATAACCTCCTCGGGTGGAGGAAATGGGAAATCGTTAAGAAAATCCTTGATAATCGAGAAGTCCTCATCGTTGTCGAGGTCTTCGTCACAAGTACGTGGAACATCGAATTCTTCCAACGTAAAACCACCACCTTCAAAAGGAGTGAAGGTTGGTGTCGAATTATCAAGAATTGGATCCAACATAGTGGGATTGCCACTAGTTTCTTCATCACCAAAACCTAGAACTTCTTGTGAAAATTCCTCGCAAACCACGTCGATCATATCAACGAGGTTTATGGTTGCAACGGAATAAACATGAGAAATTTGAGAGTTTTGAGTTGCGTTTATAACAAGTTCCTCGTCGTTGAAACGTAAGGTGATCTTTCTAGCATGCACATCGATCAAAGCCATAGACGTATCTAAAAACGAACGACCTAAAATGAGAGGAACTTGAGGATCCGTGGGGATATCAACAACTATGAAGTCTACGGGATAGTAGAACTTCCCCACTTTCACAAAAACGTCTTCCGCCAAACCACATGCGGGAATTGTGGAATGGTCGGCCAACTCGATAGACATTAGTGAAGGAGTAAGATTAGGAAGATTGAGTGACTTGAAGATTGCAAGTGGCATCAAGTTAATGCTAGCACCAAGATCGGCCAAGGCGAAGCATTCTTCCATGTCTTGGATTGCACAAGGGATCAAAAATTTACCGGGATCACCGACTTTTTGAGGTATGCGATTAAGATAAACCGACGAACAACTAGACAATTGGTGCAATTTCTCCTTGTTGTTCAACATACTCTTAAAGTTAGCGGCAAATCGAGGCATCATGACCAAAGCATCGGCGAAACTCACATTAAGGTGCAAATCACGAAACATTTTCATAAAAAGCTCAAATTGGTAATTGTCGCGTTCTTGACGTTTCTCCTTCCTAAGTCTCGATGGATAGGGCAAAGGTGGTGTGGGTTGAGGCATAGTAGGCATAGCCTTTGGAATCTCGGGTTCCAATGATGGTAATGGGTCAACCGTAGGTGTGGTATGAGCGGTACTTCGTGGGATTGGAACATGCTCCTTTTGGACCACCACCTCGGGTTCTTCCTCAATTGCTTCCTCCGTAGGAGCAATTGGTTGAGGAATCGGCTCCTTAAGTGTCTTACCACTACGTGTGGTAATCACTTTCATCTCACCCTTAGGGTTGGATATTGTGTTACTAGGAAGACCACTTGACGACGGTTTACACATTATTGCCTCAAACATAGACGAGATCTTATCTTCAAAATTAGATTGCCTCAATACGGCTTCGGTTTGCCTTTTCTCGGCCTTAAGCATCTCTTGTTTAATCTCATGTTGCCCTTGTTCCATCTTTTGTTGGTTTTGTTGTAACCTAGTGACATTTCCTTCCATCTTGTTGGTGTGGATTTTAAGTTCATTAGCTAACTCATTTTTCAACTCTTTCTTCAAGTCGTTTTTAAACTCGGATCTTAGGCTAATTATTTCTCTTTGTATGTTGTCAAACCTAGCATCATTCCCACTAGCGTATTCAACAAACTCACTTGGAAGATCTTTCAATGTTTGCAAACTTTTGTTGTTATTTTGAAAATCATTTTTGTTTGAAACTTGATTATTAGCCCCTTGATTCCCATAGTTTCCCTTGTTGTAATTGTTCTTAAAACCAACTTGATTGTTGCGATAGTTGTTAGCATTTTGATTTGATCCAAAACCCGGTGGAGTCATTTGATTAGAGCGGGAAACTTGACCGTTTTGGTTGTAATTTCCCGTGGCCGCGAAGGCACTCGAAGTGTTACCACCGTTGGTAATGCACTCGGAGAAATCATGACCACCACCACAATACATGCAAGAAACCTCAACCGCTTTAGCCGTAGTGGGAGCACTTGGTTCACCAACTTTAAGCTCAATCAAAAGTCCTTTCAACTTATCAAAAATCTTGTTTTCCAAGTTTGCTTCAATTTGGCAAGCATCGATGGTATTAGACAAAGAAGGTGAAGCCGAAGACGAAGCCTTACGAACACTAGACGTGCTACGAGGACTATACACCTTAGATCTATTTTCAATTATCACCAAAGCTTCCTCAACCGTTTTACACAAAAAATTACCACCCGCGGCGGCATTCAAGTAATCCCTTTCATGATCATTAAGTCCATTGTAAAACGTGTCAATTTGATGCAAATCGGAAAAACCGTGATGAGGACATTCATGTAACATTTCCTTAAACCTATTCCAAGCCGTTGAAAAACTTTCATTAAATTCTTGTAAAAACTTTGAAATCTCGTTTTTCAAGTGCGTAGTCTTAGAGGGCGGAAAAAATTGGTTCATAAACTTAGACACGAGATCCTTCCACGTCAATATAGAATTGGGTGGCTCTTTCTCTAACCAAATTTTTGCGGGCCCCGCTAAGGAATACGGAAAAAGCATCATCTTAATCGAGTCGTTAGAGACATCCTTAAACTTGCAAGTAGCGGTAAGACGATTGAATTGGCGGATATGGTTGTGTGGATTGTCCTTCTCATCACCACGGAATTTGTTGTTTTGAATCATGGACAACAAACCCGTCTTAACCTCAAAATTCTCCGCAAGGATAGCGGGAATCATAATAGCCTCTCCATAACCCTCGGTGGGTGCTTGAAGTAACTCCATCATAGTTCGATTCGCCATGGTTGGTGCTTCTCTTACAATGGGTTCGTCAATAGGAGACTCCTCACTAGAATTGTTGGGAGTG
This sequence comes from Glebionis coronaria, assembly GCA_025667525.1. Taxonomy (NCBI): domain Eukaryota; kingdom Viridiplantae; phylum Streptophyta; class Magnoliopsida; order Asterales; family Asteraceae; genus Glebionis; species Glebionis coronaria. Next base: position 319,614 of record JANFOE010000322.1, on the reverse strand, counting down.
GGAGTTTTGTTCTTTCGTTTACGAGCACGTCTTGCTTGATTTCGAGTTAGCATAAACGTCACGTACAACGAGGGGATGAGCAAAGAAGATTCTTTTTGGTGTTTTGTATTTTTTCAATTTTTTTGTGGTTTTTGATTGTATTAACCTTTTTGGAACTTGGTGAAATGTATTAAGTAGACAAAAAGTCCACAAATCTCCTCACTAATCAAATCTCTTGATTAACGAAGCCTCAAGGAATGAAAACGAACACGTGGAGTGAATGCCTTCGATGACTTTAGAACGATGTGGAACACCAAATCGTTCAAGAGGGTTTAATCAATAGAAACCAAGAAAATATATATGATACTTAGTAATACTTTGGGCGGCAAAACCCTCGATTCACTCTCACAATCAAATACTCACAAGCAAGCGGGGAAACGAGGCGGCGCGAAGCACTTAAGAGCCTTTTTCCTTAGGATATATTTTATAATATCCGCCTTATACCCACCTTATAGTTTGTATTTTCAAGATTAAGCTTCACGAAAGTAATTATCTATTTTTGCCTTTTTCTTTGGTTTGAGATTCGAATACAATGATTGGGTAATGACCTCCCAAGTCAAGGTTGTGATTTCTCACGTATTTGGAGTACTTGTGTATTTATTGTTCTACGTATACAATATAGTAATAATATTCACACAAAAACCGAAAAACGATAATACGTATTAGTAGAGTGCTACTAATACAAATACTAATTATGGTTAATATAAAAACAACAATGCCAAATCAAAACACAACACGCCTCCCCGGCAGCGGCGCCAAAATGATGTTGAAAGTTTTGTATACCCTTTTAGGAAAAAGAGCAACAAAAAGGGCAAGTGAGCACGACGATTTAGGAAAACCGTGTGTGAATGACCCAATTAAGTTCGTTCTCAAGGAGGATAGTGTGTTATGTGTGTAATGATTTGGATTAATTTGTGATTATATTTGAGAAAAGAAAACTAGAAAAGGGATTAGAAGAGAATGACGGTTATGAAGACGGATTAAACTAAGTCTAAAAAGGCGTACACGTAAAGTCGTAAAAACCACCAAAATTAAAATTTAAACCTAAAAATTTCTAAAAATTACCAAAAATCCCTAATAATATTCTAAGAGTTTACAAAAAATCAAAACTTGCAAAAACCTTTTAATTAATTAGATAATGACTTTTTAATGCTAATTAAAGCCCTAAAAATCACTTTTAAATATTAAAAAGCCCTAAACAAGATTTTCAAGTTTGTAAACCTCAAAAATACTCTAATTAAGCTAAAAACTATTTTTCAAAATTTTAAAACCAATTAAAACTATTTTTAAACAATTAAAAACTCCTAAAATCAATTAAATCTTAAATTAATTATAACAAATAATTAAAAGACCTAAAAAATATTTGGAAAGTTGCAAAAATCCTAATTAAGTGTTTAGAACCTAAGAAAAATGTAAAAACCTAGAAAATCAGACTTTTAATTTTTAATAATAAAATAATATTAAAATAATATTAAAAATCCAAAAATTATAAAAAAATTCTAAAAACTTGCAAACTAGCTTAATTTAACCTAAATAACTCAGAAATGAAAGTGAAATTACCTAAATACCCCTATTGGGCCTAGAAAATGGGCCAAACCCAAAACAGTCCCTTATTGGGCTCAATTAAGGCCCAATAAGAAAAAGTGTTCAGAATAAGCTCAAAAAGCACAGGTTGACTCAAAATTTGATTTTAAACAACTTTTTCCAAAGGCCCAAAAGCTGAAAATGTGAAATAAGCTAACTTATAATAAGCAGCTTATTCTTAATGGGCTTTTTGGCCCATTAAGCCATAAGCTGATTCCATAAGCTAAAATTTAACACACAACCTTCTTTTGACCTAACAAAGACTTTTGCAAAAAGAAATTTCAAATAAGCCCACTTAATAAGCCAGAAACAAGTCAACAACTTATTCACAAAACGACAAAATAGTCGTTTTTATGATCTAGACCACCTCAGAAGCTGATTCAAGTTGCAAAAGCTCACAAATAGCTTAACTAAGAATAATCAATCAAGAAAATCACAAAAGCCAAGTAGAATAAGCTGTGAGAACAGATAAGCTGGCTGAAAAAGCCAAATAAGCTAGTTTCCTAGCAAAAGCTTAACCAAAAGACTTGTAAACTTCCAGACTTGATATTAAGCTGAGAAAAATGAGTTCTATTACAAAAACTAAGTTGTTGCATGTACCAATAAGCAAAACAGATTTAATAAGCTTAAAACCAAGTTTGACCAAAAGTCAAACGCTGATAAGTTATAATCAAACGCTGACAGGAACAAAATGGACGTTGACAGACTTAATGAAGTGTAAGGACTTGTTTTTCACCCTGCTGATCAAGGTTTGAGTGCAAACCTTGTGAATCAAGGCTCACCAGTTGGGTAAACTTGATGTGTTTTGGCACAGATAAGCCAATAAGCCAGTGGGCTTATAAGCTATGATCAAAGCAATCCAAATAGCAAAAACCAATCACAAGCAGCACATGAACAAGATCCAAGCAACAATGCAACAATCCTAATGCTAGAAATCACAATGCAACACCAAATGAGGTGGTCACTTTGCTGATGCAAATGACCACTTCAGCAGACTTTGATAAGCTATAAAAATCACAATCAGCCAGCCAAATTCAACCAAATGCACACACAAGCTATAATAAACTCCAATAAGCAAGTCTAAACAGGTTTCATGCACTGGTTCAAAGAATTAAGCAAGATTCAAGCAATGAAAGTTACTGATGAACACTACACATGCAGTTTTCTACTTTTGCTGATGTATTTGACACACAAGCGAATTTCAACACCTCAAATCTTTCAAACAGGTTATGTTAACTTTGTTTAAACCACTTTTATCCCTAAGCATGCATACACCCTAAGTGTTCCCAAAATCCTAGGTCAAAACAAGCAGAAACAAGGTCTACATAGCAGATTGATTGATTCAAGTGTTCAAACCCAAAAACTTGCAGAAAAACACTCTCAAACAAAGGTATAGCAGATACAAAGCATAAACAACACTTTCCCTTAACACAAAAACAGATTACAAGCATAAACCAGTAGACCCAAACACCCCTTTAACTTTTTCAAATCAAAATTTTCAAAAGCAAAACAAGATTTCAGGCAAACCAAGCATCAATTAACACTAAAACAAGTCTAATAAACAGATTCAAGCAAGAACAAGCCACAAAATTCACAAGAACAACAGTTTCATACAAATATCACCAAAAATCACAATTTAAGCAGATTTGGAGATCAAGTATGCAAACCTCATGGATGTACATCCACACCCACGAATTTTGAGCTTATGTGCTAGCAAGAACAAGCACAAGCTTCCACAAAAGCCTGTTAAGATTGAACAAGGGTTAAGCACAATAACATGAAAAATCAGAAACTTGGAAAAATCTTGATTGATGCAAACTTGTTACCCCACACTTGATTATCCCCAAGTTATAAGCCTCACCACACCTTAACCAACTCAGTTAGGATGCTATGATCAGCCCTATAGCCCAAGAATTCCAAGATTGGAACAAGACTTAGCAAAATATCAAGAAAATGAGGAAAATATGCAAACTTGTGCACACTCCTCTTTTGAAAACAGGTTTTAAACTTCAAAAGCAGTAAACTAAGAACAATAAACAAGCAGAATAAAGATGGCACTTGGTCTTTCTTCAAAGCACTTAACTCAAATTCATTAATCTGAAAAAGGATTTACAAGTGTTTGAACAAAGGAAAAACCAAAAGCAGCTGAAAAATGAAGGCCTAAGTGGCTTTATATAGCCTTACAATGAGCTAAGTTACAACTAAAAACTATAAACCCTAATGGTTGAAGTCCCCAATATTCCCTTGTAGCTTTTTGAAAATCTTGGACTCATGTGATGTTTCCTTGGACGTTTGCATGAGTTGGCAGGGTTGGAATTTGATCAATGGCCCATAATAAGCTTAAGTTTGAAGCAAGGATGTGGGGCGTTGGATTTGCTTTACTGTTTTGTCATCTTCTTCAAGGGGTAGAAAGCAGGGTAAAACATGTGACAAAGGAATGATGTGGCAAGCTGTTTGTGAGTTTCGTTGTGATTAGGGAGACCCTAATTATAATTCTGGAGGTTACTGGGTGTTAATTTCAAACGGATTAAGAAAACCCAAATTTGTTCTTATGATGAATAGTGCATGTTTTGATCCAGATTAATGTTTGAATGTGGTGTTTAGCGCGTTAATTAAACTTAATAAATTAAGTTTGTTAAGTCTGGTGTGAGTGGATGGTGAGGTGGAAGCAGGGAGCCATGTGATTGGTTGATTCAAGTGAGTGGGGCACGTGGCAGCTCACCACTGGTCTAGGTTTCTTCTTTGTCTGCCAGCTTAACACCCCTATGTTTCAAAAACTTGTCAAATTCAATCCAAACTTCTATCAGCGCCTGTTTAAGCTTTGTCAACTTTTGCCTTTTTACACTTTTGGCCCAAAAACTTTTGCAAAGTGAAATCAGGGGTAATTCTTGCCATAATTGAATTCTTCAAGGGCTGAATTGGTATTTTCTTCAATGATAATGGTCTAGACTTGCAATATTGATAATTTGGAGGACTGAAATTGTCAAGTCTTGATGATTGAGGGACCATTTTTGCCAATTGTTGAAAGTTGAGGGTCCCTTTTGTAATTTTGAGATTTTCAAAGGACCAAACTTGTCATTTCTTGTACTTTGAAGGACTTCATGATATATTTGACTTTGTGGATGATATTGGTTGACAATTTAGCTTTGTTGAGGGGCTAAACTTGCCAATTCTTCAAAGTTAAGGGCCCTTTTTGTAAATTTGACAAACTTTAGGGACCAAACTTGTAATTATGAGGATACAAGGGTATAAAGTGTCAATTCTTCATAATTGGAGGACCCTTCTTCATAGTTCTTCAAATCTTCAAGGGTTGATCTTGGGAAAGTCTTCACTAGGGCTTGGTTCATTGTGCGGCTTCGTTTCCCGTGCTCGTTTTTGTATGATTCTTGTGATCTTTTGTCATTATCTCAATATCCGTACCTAAAATACACAAGCAACAACACACAAGCATATATTTGGGTATTATGATGATATTTAATGCATTTTAAGCCCTATTTGGAAGATGAGACTATGTATAAATGCAGTCTCATCAAGATCCCTTCAACAAGTCTTTTCCTTCCAAGTTGCGGATGAAACAAGTATGTTGTCGAAAAGCAACCTCTAGGTTGGAATCACAAAACTGTCCTACCGAAAATAAATTATGACCAAGACCTTCTACATAATATACCCTTGAAATCGTAACGTTTCCAATATGATATTCACCATACCCCATTATCTTTGCAATATGATCATTCCCGAATTTAACCGTTCCAAGAAACTTGCTGACGAAATTTCGGAGCATCGAGCGATCTCCGGTCATATGCTTTGAACAACCGGAGTCCAAATACCAGAGGATGATTTGGACCACCTGAAAATATCACCAGACGAGGACAATGTAGAGGTATCGGAATCTGAATGTTCCTTGTTATTAGCAGGTACAGATTTAATAATCTTAGATTTGCCAACTTTAGGTTTCTTAGATTTCCTAGCCTTCTTCTTCCTAGTTGGTGGTGTAGATTCTAGTTGGCTTAAATCCTGAGGTATTTCTTCACTGATAGGCACTATAGTGGGGGCTGACCTAATTAAAGGGCGCTGTTTCCATACTTTAGTGCTAGTGTGTCTAACTAAAGGACGCTCAGACCTAACCTCAATGGATGCATTCCTAGTTAAAGGGCACATTTTTCCATCTAATGTAAAGGTCCTACCAGTGGGACGCCATTGCCAGCCAACTTGGGCACGAGTTCTACCAGTTGGCTTCCATTCAAGATCATTCCTAATGGCATTCATTTCATTTACATGATCAATCAAACACAAATCACGACGTTGGGAAAACATACATTCATTACAATTCCAACATTTCAAATCAGAATTCACAAATGGTTTAGGCTTCTGCACAGGCGCATAGCTTTTAGTCTTAACATGATTCTTTTTATTTAAATCTGAACTAACATTCCTATGGTGAGCTTCTACTTTCTTCTTGTTGGTACTACTAGTGGAGGGCTTGATCTTATCTTTCTTGAGTGGCGATCCTTTAGCCTTAGTAGACTCTTTTACTCCTGTAGAAGGCAAAGTGGGAACATTAGCAACAGAGTTTAAAGGTGCCTTACTTGATGGTGCCAATGACGGTTTTGCTCCTGGGGTCTTATTGAATGGAGTTACAGCAATGGGTCGATTAGTGAGTAGTGCAGAACCTGGTTTACCTATGTATTGTAAATATGCTAAGCAATATTGAACTCGCTTAATATATTCATGAGCTGAATAATAGTAGCTACTTGAGGGATCTAAGGCATAAAGATCGTCTAAAATATCCCTAACAAGATCTACATGCTTAATTGCATTCCTCATATAATCATCGTAGGTAACCGGGTTTTTCTTATGGAGCGGGTTCTTATAAAGCACTACTGACTTGGTTGTTGGAGCACTAGAGGACGGTGCAGAGTTGGTAGCTAAGTTATTAACAGCTTCTTGTCTGGTGAGAAGAAGTGTCTCCTTTAACTCGGCCAAAACCATATTTTTGTCAATGAGCAGGATGTTTAAGTCAGAGATTTCCTCACATTTTTGGTTCAATTGTTCAACATAAGATTGTTGATGTGCCGTATTAAAAGCGAAGCGTTCTTCTAGTGAACCATAAAGTTTGGACATTCCCTGTCTTGCACGATCCATCTCCCCTAGAATAGACGAAAGTCTAATTTCTAAGTCCTGGTGTTTAGATCTGCAGCCTCTAGTTCCAATTTTAGTGTTTCATTTGATGACACATCTCTCTTTAATCTCATAATCTCTTCCTCTAATGCCTTAACTATTGCAATCATCTTGTCACTCGTCTCAACACTGTTTTCAAAATCATTTGTTATCAAAAGATCCTCATTTTGAGTTTGTTGTTTTAATTCTAAAGATATACAATGTTGTTCTAGTTGATTAAAGCGTTTTGAAAGTAAATTATAAGAATCTTGTAGCTTTAAAAATTCAACGTTAGATTCGTGACAAGAATGATTATCTACCTCATTTACAGTATCAGCAACATTTACAGAGAGATCACACGCATCATCACATATATTCACAGCATCACAGTTAATCATAGCGGATGTAAGCTCATTCGAATAGTTAACATTCACAGTAGTAAGCACATCACACAAAATTACTTGGGACAAAAATTGGTCATATTCGGATAAAATCTTTTCCTTTTTAATTAATTGTAGTTCGTAAGCGGTGTCCATTTCATAAAACACTTTTTGAACTTCTGCAATTTCAAACTCAAGATTTTCCGAAAGAGATGCAAAACTTTCTTTTAGACTTTCGACAAACGGATTGATCTCATTCTTAAACACCTCGTTCATGTGTTCGAAAGCCCATTCTCCGGCGTTTAGGCCATTTGAAGGCGTACATTCCAAAATGACCTTGTCAAAACTAGCAAAGTATTGATTAATCTCTTGCAAGTTTAACCATACAGTGCTAACAGGTGGAAGATCCTTTGGAATTTCCTTAGGTCCTTCCATTCTGACAAGTGTAGGAAGTGTACTAGGGTTTTCTTCATGTAACATGTAGGTTGGTGCTGTGATGAGATCTTTATCCATATGGAAGCGAATTATAAAATCCATTTTTGCAAGCTCTTGATTCATTTTAAAATAATCACACTCGGGATATTTTGCAAAATTATATGACCGATTCTCATCAACTAGATCCTTATTTGTGCGATCATCGAAAATATCAATCGGGTCTAAGACCAATCCTAATTGGGTTGCATTATAAAGTCTAGGACTATGGATAAAAGCTTGTTTTGCATACCGTGGATTAGGGGGAAGGCCTTTTTGACGCGATAAGTTAAACTCTCTAAAAGATGCATCAAATAAGTGTACTAGTTGAGAGGCAGCGTATTGTCTTAAAATCAAATAATCTAGACTTCTAATCTTATTAGCCGCATTAATTTCCATTTCATTCTTCTTAGACTCGAGTAATTCAAAATCCGTTTGAAGTTTTTGAAAATTAGTGACCACTAACTCCTTTTCTTTAAGTTCGTTAGAAAGATCTGCTCTTAAGGTTTCAATTTCTTGCAAATGACCCATTTGTTTATTTCGAAAATGATCATATTCGGGATTAGTTAGAACACTAGACGAAGGAGCTAATTCTAAAGTTTGAACTTTTTCGTTGCTTAAGGCAAGCTCATCAGACAAATTCTTATTCTTAGCTAGGGTTTCTAAGAGTGCAGCATTCATTTGGCTAAGTAATGTAGCAGGAACCATGACCAAATCTTGTTGAGCAGGAGTATGCGTATGCGAAATGGCTCCCGGTTGTGATTCACTCAAAGTCTGGGGACTCACATTGATATTACTATCATTGATTGTCTCCTCATTTGAAAGACTCACCACCGAAGACTCATTCGAATCAGCACTCTCTTGCACAACTTGATGTGGTTAAATACTAGCATTAGTGGTATTATCAGTGGTATTAATAAGTACCTCAGATCTTTTTTCTGGCCCTAAGCTGGAGATAGTTGCCATAAGAGCTGCCTGTGCAGATTGAAGTTCATCACAGTCTGAATCATACGCATCAAGATCATCTGCTTGGTATGCTGCATTCTGTGTGGTGACAACGTCTTGTTCAACAATCCCTGGATCAGCAAGAAATGCAAGCTCCTCTTCATCAAGTTCCCTTCCTTGTGCCTGAGCGTTTACCAGATAAATCTTCTCTGCAAACCATTGACCATCCCTTATCCTCTTGGGTTTTTTGCAATCCCTGGACATGTGACCTTCTTCCTTACAGTTGTAGCATGTAATCATTCTCAACTTGCCTGTGGAATTAGCCCGTGGAGGAGTGTTGACTATTGGAGCAGGATTTACCGTGCGTGCATTGGTGGTTGATGTAGTAGGTCTCCCCTGATAAGGTTGAATAGGTTGAACCATTACCCTGCCATTCTCAATAGTAGCTTGTTGGCGAGAATTGGATGAATTCCTCAGCTGATTGTTAGTAGGAGCTGGTCCTCTAAATCCTCGTTTGCTTAAAGTCCTTGTGAGATAAGCAGACATAGTAGCTAACACTTCAACTGGGTCAGTTCCTTGTTTGAATTCAGGAATGGGGACTTCATCATCATCACAATATAGTGCTTGGTCTTGTTGAGTTGTATAAGCACTAGAAGGAACACTCATGTGGTCAGAGTAGCTTGATGGATATGCTGCATTCTCTTGATAAGAAGAATATGAGGATTGAGCATAAGGTGCAATACTTGCTGGGTGAGGTTGTGAAGCATATTGTGATGAAGGTGCATTAAACCGATATTGTTGCTGATGTGAGGTGGGTGGTTGCGGTAGAATCGAGTATTGGGGGAAGGTTGGTGTCATGTAAGGTGATGGATGATAGGCTTGATGTCCCAAGATATAAGGAGTGTTGTTGTGTGACAAGCTTGGTTGATTCACCATCAAAGCTAAAGAATCAGGGTACATACCTCGAGGCAAACGGTGCATGATCACGTGTTTCTCATGCTGCTGAAGAAAAGCATAGAGTTGATCCAAATTGCACTTATGCAAATCCCTGGTTAACTTAACATCGGTAATATACTCACCCCATTCAGCTTGAGGTAAAGTATTCAAAAATTTGGTGTTAACCTGGAATGGAGCAATCACGAGATTGTATACATTCAGATCATTCATGAGAGTAGTGAATCTGAAGTAATAGTCGTGAAGCGTTTCCCCTGGGCTGTACGTGAATCTATCAAACAGATCATACAACTGACATTCCCTTTCCTGTTTGGTAAGAGACGTACCTTGTAGTAACACCTTCAGACGTTCCCATAAATCCTTTGCCACCGTATACTGACTTACCATTCGATAGATGTCATGTGAAAGAGCTTGGAGAATGGTTTGAAGAGCCTTTTCGTCTGCATCGGCAACAAGTTGTTGAGCTGGTGTAAGTTCTTCAAACTCCCTTGGTCGAGTCACATTGTTAACCACGATGGTACCATAGTCAAGTGGACCATTTAGAATTGACTTAACCATAAGCCTCCCATATGTCGGTTTTCCCTTAAGGTATGACATCATACGGCCTTGCCATGCTTCAAAGACTTCTTTAATGAGCATTGGAGGGCGATTATCCGTTCCCGTAATGACAGAAATGTCCGTAAGTGATGTCATCTGAGGCATTAATGAATTCGGATTCATTTTGTTCACTTCAAAGAGACAAAGATTATCGGTTGATCGAGCAGTGAAGTAAAGCTTGTGAATTGTGTTGAGTTTTTGTTGTAAGAAACCAAGATTAAATCCTCTAAAAAATCGTCGAAAAAACAAGTAAAATATCCCTTGATTCGGAACTTTTGTTGATTCGGAAGTGTTGATTCGGAAGATTTTGGCTCGGAACTCCTTGATCCGGAACTTTTGGTTCGGAAGATTTGATCCGGAACTTTCCTTGATCCGGAACTTTTGGTTCGGAACTTCTTGATTCGGAACTTTGTCTTGATCCGGAACTTTCCTTGATCTGGAACTTTCCTTGATCCGGAACTTTTGGTTCGGAACTTTTGATCCGGAACTTTCCTTGATCCGGAACTTTCCTTAATCCGGAACTTTTGGTTCGGAACTTTTTGATCCGGAACTTTCCTTGATCCAGAACTTTTGGTTCGGAACTTTTGATCCGGAACTTTGGTTGATCCGGAACTTTTGGTTCGGAACTTTTACTGGGAATCAGAAACCTTGTTCGAGTGAACAGTCGACTATGAATATGAAGATTAAACCCAGATTTTTACCAAATAACCCAAAAAGTTTTGTGATTTCTACAATAATAAGTAAAAACTAATACTTATCTACTAATCCCAATCACAAAAACACCAAAAACTCCAAGAATCAAGATGGATCTTCTTAAAGAACACTAATACAATCAAAAACTAAATAACAACACAAATCATTACCTTAAATCACCCCATAGCTCTTGATACCAAATGTAGAATCTTGATAACCTATGAATCTATGAAGTGGGTTGAAGATTTCTAGAGAGAGAAACTAGAGAGAGAAAGTGAGAGAGAAACTATGTGTATTTTATTCAAATGAAAGTGTAGAATGATCAACAACCAACCCCTTTCCATGGTGGAACGGGGTATTTATATCCAAGGCCTTATTTGGGCTTGGGCCGACCCATGACAAGCCCATGGGTCGGTTTCTTACTTAACTTAATAAGTAACACTAACTACGAGCTATTACAACATTAATAATATTGTGGAGTGACCGATACTTCTAATATACGTAAAAACGTATTTCTAACAACATTGTTAAGACAAACTACGCATCATCACCAGAAGAATGATTAGACGAATCATAGTCGATATCATCATTTGAATCATCATCATTTGTCTCTTCAAACTCTTCTTCACCATCATCATTCGTATCATCATTAACTTCAAGGTCGATAGCTGTTTCAACTTCTTTTGTTTCCTCTCTTACAAGACTAAACGGTTATATATCATGCGTTATGCCTATTATACATACTAACCTTTCACTTTATTGAAAGAAATCATCCCCATCCACATTGTCATCAGCGGCAATTTCAGTAGCTAATATAACTTCTGCTACTTGGTATATTCCCCTTGGCGTCGCCTTCTCAACAACACGCCAATCTTTTAAATCCTTTGTCATTGATGGGTTTGTTATATAATAGGATTGTCGAGCTTGGCTTGCAAGGATAAATGGGTCATAAATGCATCCTCGTGACCTAAATTTGATATCTATCAGGTTGTGTTTAACATTTACTTTTACCCCGTAGACTGGATCAAACCAACGACACTTGAACAACACAACCATGCAAGTCCCTAACATGTTATGATAATCTACCTCTATGACCTCTTATAACTCTCCATAGTAGTCACATTATTCCTTATTATAACATGACCCTTTCACGGACAACCCAGTGTTATTTGTGTCCCTACCATCACCATGCGCAAGAGTGTGGAACTTGTAGCCATTGATAATATTTCCATTATGTGATGTGACTTTGTTTATCGGTCCATAAGCTAGATCTTTTAGATGTTCATTTATAGGATCTAACCCGGACAATATCTACATTTATAAGAGGACTTGTGTTAGTATGACACTTATTTATTAGCTATATTAGAAATTATTGTAATCTTAATGTGTTATGCTTACATGATATGCAAACCAACTTACGAAATCTCGCTCTCGAAATTGATCAAGTTCACGTTCTTCAATATTTAAATGTGTTTGCCTAATCCAATCATTAAACACGGTTATGGAAGGGTGAACTTCCACACAGTTAATCAAGATATAAGTTTGAATCTTGTGCTTTTCAAACTCATTCAAATGCCTCTTATGACCACCCTTATAAAATAATCTCCTAGAAGGAACTTTGAATGCTTAATCTAGGATCGGTATTCGTATAAGTTGGTATCTCAAGTGCATAGTTTCGAGGCAAATGATTCAACTTTCTTTCAAATTGAAAGGGAGAATAGATTGAGAGTTCACTTATGCGATATGCCTCAACAATGGAGCCCTCAGGCCTTACTCTATTTTTAATTGTTCTTTTTAACGAACCTAATTTCTTCTCATATAGATACATCCACTTATACTGTGTGGGACCACCATTGATAGATTCATTTGCCAAATGTATTACAAGGTGTTCCATCGAGTAAAAGAAACTAGGTGGGAAGATTTTTTCTAATTTGAAAATAGTCACAACAACACTGTCTTTCAACGTCTCTAAGTCTCATATGTGTAACTCCTTAGAGCATATAACACGAAAGAATGTGCACAACTCTGTTATTGCATCCTATATTGCATTAGGGATCATACCTTTTAATGCAATAGGCAATAATCGTTGCATAAACACATGCCATTCATGACTTTTAATACTGTAAAAGCTAGAATTTTTTAGGTTTACGTATCCCCCTGAATTTGAAGCATATCCATCGGGGAATTTAATTGTTTTCAGCCATTCACATACTTTCTTTAGTTGCGGTTTGGATCAAGTGTATGATGCTTTTGTCTTTAAAACTTTGTTGTTTTGCTTCCAAACATGCAACTTTCGACGCTTACAATAGTTCTCAATATCCATTCTTTCCTTGATATTATCTTTTGTTTACAAAGTGTCCATTAATGTGTTGAAGATATTCTCGAAAACATTCTTCTCAATGTGCATAACATCAAGGTTGTGCCTGATTAAAAATAAATGCCAGTATGGTAGCTCCTAAAAGATGTTTCTCTTTACCCAATTATGAGTTATCCTAAAACCATGATTTTTTTTATTCTTTGGATTGTATGGGGTGTCTTCATAAACAGTTATATAATCTTAAACTTGTTGCCAAATTTCAAAACTAATCAACTCTGGTGGTGGAGTGGATGATACCGTGGCTTTAGCGTGAAATCCCTTTTTATCACGTCTAAATGTATGATTTGTAGGTAGAAATCTTCTATGACAGTTAAACCAACAAGGCTTCCCTCCATGTTGTAACTAAAAGGAATCGATGTCCCCCATGCAATGTGGGCAAGCTAACTTGCCACATGTGTTCCAACCAGATAGCATTGCATAAGCGAGGAAATCGCTAACCATCCACAACAAAATAAAATCCATTGTAAATTTTTGCCTATGATAAGCATCATAAGTATCAATACCATCTTCGTATAAATCTTTAAACTCGTCAATTAAAGGGCTTAGAAACACGTATATGTTCTGGCCCGGGCTCTTTCTTCCAAGAATAACCAATACGAGTTGAACATATGAATCTTCTAAGGCCAACCAAGGAGGTAAGTTGTAAACTGAGATAAAGACAGGCCAACATGCATAAGGATTCGAACACGATCTAGTTGGACTGAAACCATCGGTGCATAATCCAACACGAACATTCCAGATTTCATGTGCAAATTCTGGATCTTCTAAGTCAAAATGCTTCCAAGCTCTCCCATCACTCGGATGTACCATGCTCCCGTCAGATGTTTTATGATCAACGTGCCATGTCATATCTTTGGTCGTCTTTTCTGACATGTACAACATTCGATGTCTATCAGCAACCGGCATGTACGTCAACACCAAGTTAGATGTGAGTGTGTGTTTTATGAGAAAGAAAAAAGGTTTATATAGTGAGCAGGTGAAATGATGAAAATACCACTACAATGTAAAATGGGAGATTTAATCTCAGCCATTGGATGGAAGGGAGACTGAGTCCCCCCATATGTTAGATACGTTTGATATCCAAATGAACTTAAATTATTCTTATAAGGTTTGATTAGAGCATTATATAGACCATGTAATCCTTTTAACAAAAAATGCATGATACATGTATAATGCGGAGACGAGTACCTAGTAACGATTTTTAGGCGAATAAATGTTATTTCTTACCTATTAGGTTTGTATTCACATAAATATTAAAGTTGTGAAAAATGGAGTAAAAATGAAGATAAAAACTAAAACTTTAATAAACATATACTCCTTCCGTCTTAAAATAAGTGTTCACTTTTGACTTTCAGAGTTTTTTTCCGCAACTTTGACCGCAAATATGTTTGTTTGTGTTATACAATATTTGATAGAAGTTATGTCAATGAAAAATACATTTAAAACTCTATTCATTCATACATATTGCATCGAGTATTGTGTAATACACACAAAAATAATTATAGTCAAAGTTGCAAAGGAAATATTTTAAAAGTCAAATGCGGACACTTATTTTGAAACGAAAGTAGTATCAAAATATATATTAAATAAATAGCACAACATTTTAGAAAATATGATGAAATTAAATGATAGAAATCTCAGTTGGATGGATGCATTTGGTTATAATCTCCATGTGGGGGAGGTTAGGGGTTCGACTCCTGTCATTCCCCATGTGGGGGATTTTCCCAGAATTGGCAGCCGGGTTTGAATCCCATCGCAATGCCTTGAAGCCCCTTAATGGGAAACTGGATGGCTAGCATGGGGGTTGATATTCTCTTCGTGAGATGATTGGAACTCGGGTTGAGAGACTTGGTGCCTTGGTGGCGCGCAAGATACTCCGCTGCACCAAACCGCCGTTCAAAAAAAAAAAGAAATAATAATTAGATAAAAATATTTTCAATTTAAAACTAAAAAAATGTTATTTAATTGGGTATACAAAATTTTATTTCAAAAGTTTGTTACAAATGTCATGGTTTATAATTGTAAGAAAGATATTAACAATCGGCTTTATTTAGTAAGTAAAAAAGTCTAAAAATTCAACCTTGTTATTTTTAGAAGATCTCAAATGCTTAATAAGGTATTACCTCCGTCCTATAACAAAAGTTCACTTTCATTTTTTAAAGTCTTTGGTACTCAATTTTTACCATAAATATTTTTATTTGTTTTATATAATAATTGATAAAAAGTTATATGAATCATTTAACCTTTTAAATGTATTTTCTATAGTATAATTTTCATTAAATATAATACAAATAAAAATATTTATAATTAAAGTTAGATGAAAAAGACTAAGAAAAGTTCAAATGAACTCTTATTATGAGACGAAAGAAGTAATAATTAGAGATAGAAAATAAAAAAACCTACACGTTAAACCATTAGTACTAAACTGTAAAAATTTCTTAAACTTAAAATTCACAACAACTTAAAACTCTAGCTTATAATCTTTACCATCTATCATTATTATCAAGATTATTCATCAACATGAAAGTAAGTTTAATATTATTCATTTATTGAAATTGTTGAGTCGTTAGTCACATTAAATGTTGTTTCTAATTAATTTGTAGAACCGTTGCTTTTCACTCAACATTGGATAAGAAGGTTGAGAATAAACATGGATGGAATTGAAGATCTTTTGTGTGATAGTGAGGTTGTTAAAGAGATGGAAAAACGGTACGAAGTTATACAGGTAGACAAGTGAAGAAGCATTATGTTTTTTTTGAAACACAAAGGCGCGTTCTTGATACTTTTAAACAATTATATACTTATGTTTTTTTTTTATATTTTCTAATGTTATTATGAACTATTTGAGTTATTGGTACAATTTTTATTGTTGAAAACATTTTTATTACGTAATTTATAAATGATTGAAAGATATAAAAATAAATATTTTAAACATAATGGTTCGTTCTCTAAAGGAATTCCCAAAAATTCTCTTATCGAAATCAGAACCGAACTAAAGGACGTAGAGACTGTTCTCGGTTCTACATTTTTCTTATTTTTTGGTTTTTATTTTTACGATTCGATTTTGGTTGATTTGGTTCTAGAACTAAAAGCATCCCTATTGAAGCATGGGTTTAATTTTTTTTATGTTAGATTTTAAAATTTCAAAATATGTTAAAAAAACTTATTTTTAAGAAATAAACACATATTCGAATAAATTCTTGTAAACATGCAGACCAAATAATTTTTTTTAATATAAATATCATAAGTAAAGTTAAGTATCTGAACCGGCTCGAATCAGATCAGTTAAAATAAGACCAAATCAAAGATCGAAATGGTCAAAACTTCAGACTGAGATCAAATCGAGATGATCTAATTTAGTCCGATCTTGTTCAATCTGATTTTATTAAATATAATCAACAAGTTTTTAGTAAGATCAAATTAAAAATTAAACAAAGTATAAGTACTCTCATTTCCCCCGCTCATACTCAAAAGTAAACCCAAAAGAAAAAGGCGGGAGACCAAAACACACACACACTTTTTCAAATCAACATTTTTCTCTGAACCATTTCATCAAACACCTTGAGTGCATCTAAAAAATGGCCCCAATCGGCACCCGAAACCTCACGGTTCTCGGCGAATTCAAGCCGTTCGGACTCATTGCCGAAGCTCTCGACGGTAAATCTGCCGATGACGACTACACCTACTCTCTATTCGATCCACAAGTTACGCGCCAACGAGACGAACCGGATTCTGATGAGAACGACTCTTCGTTGAGCGATCGGAGCGATCACGAGCTTTTTATAAGAGGAAATCGGTAATTTCCACTTATTTAGTTCCTAATTAGGTTTTATTGTTACGCGATTAGTGTTAATTGAATGCGATGCTAAAGGAAGCCCTAATTTATGTGCTAGATCAGTTGTGTTAGAATGAGAGATTAGGGGGTGTTTGTTTCGGCTTATATAACATAAGCTCGTTTCGGCTTATATTTCATAAGCCCAATTTTGTGGCTTATTTGGAGACTTATGGGCTTGTATAAGTTTATTATATCCTTGGTTTTAAAAAGCGCACCTTTTTACGCCTAAGGCGTGAGGCGAGGCTAGGCAATGGGGACATTTAAACTCAAAGGGTTTGAGTGGACTTTTAAACTCAAAGGGTTTTTTGTTCTAAAAATGACATTTGGACTTTTATTAGTCTAAAAATGACATTTAAGCTCAAAGAGTTTGAATTATGGGTTTTAACAAAGTCGTAATCGTTGTGTGCAAAGTAAGCGCCTCACCTACGAGAGGTGTGCGTGCGCTTTTGCCTCATCGCCCGGCGCTTCTCGCTTCGGACCCTTAGCGCAACCCTTCTCGCTTTTTGAAACCAACATTATATCACAAAAATGGGGATTTATGAAATATAAGCTGAAATCTGGCATATTTTTGGCTTATATATCATAAGCCTCAAATTTGTGGCTTATTTGCAGACTTATGGGCTTATATAAGTTTATCATGATATAACAAACTTTTATAAGCCTCTAAGTCACCAAACAAGACACAAAATTGGGGCTTATGAAATATAAGCCGAAATGGGCTTATGTTTCATAAGCCGAAACAAAGACACCCTAATTATTTGATACTGCTAATTTACTTCAAGTTTATGTTGTTGGGATGAGTAGCAGTTAAGGTACTACGCTGGCATACGTAGGAGTTGGAAGTTATATGTGTTGTTTTTGTCGAATAAGTTAGACTGTCGTACTCTCTGGTTATGTATTATTTGAGCTTGAATGAGTGTATTAGAGGTGGTTTTGGTAAATATTGGGGGCTGAGCTAATGTAAGCGAGATTGAACGTTGATGATTTAATTAAGTTTTGCTCGAGGGGACACACTTTGATAATTTTTAGAAACTACATTACTAATTGGTTCTTAGGGTGGGTGGGTGGGGATACATGCCCCTTGTGCCCCCTCCTGTTGTAAAAAAGTTGCGTGACTAGTATCACTAAAATGTGAGAGGTTTCAACTTTGTTTCCTGTTTGGCCAAAAAACCTATGACGTGGCCACACAAATGCCCAACCTTCATAAAAAAGGGAGGACTTAGCCATTATTGCCTATTTACATGTTTGTTGTTTTTTTTGTGAATTTGTGATATTTAGCTATTTATTACTCGGTAGTTGGTTTATTTATTTGGGACTTGAGCTTCTAGAACACTTGATGTTATGCGTAGATACTGGTAGACGTGCATACTTATTGGTGCACAACTGCGCACACGTATGAACATAGGTCGATACATGTAAAGTCACATTTATTAGCTCATGTTTCAAGGTTTTACAAACTTAGCTGTGTTGTATACTTGTATTCGTGGAATAAATTAGATTGTCGTACCGTTAGTTACGTATTACTTGAGTTTGAACGAGCGTACTAGATGCTGTTTTGGTAAATATTGGGGGTCGAGTGTTTATTGTAAGCAGGCTGAACGTGGTCGACTTTATTTGTTGTGAATTAATGCTAGAATATTGCTTCATAGTGAGACATCTACATGTAACAGAATTGCCTGCCTAAATTTTGGCGTTTTGGTGAATTCGTGCTACTGTATTTTGTTATTTTGTGACTAGGTTCCTATAGTCACAAACGTATATTCAGCATTTATTAGCTCATGTCTTTAAGCTATTTATTTGTGAAGTTTGCATAACGTTAGCGGCGTAGGTAACTAGTTTCGACAAAATTACAGCAGCCAATAAAGCTGATTATAGAGTTAAGCCCTGCTCCTTAAGTTCTTAGAGTGCAGGTCATTCATACTGCAATCGGCGCAAGGGTTATTAATTATGTATAACAGCTGAACCGTAAAAACTATGCTGCTGGGAGCGATCTGTCTGAATTTGTTGCATTTTTTTGGTCTTTGTGCCGAACCCACTTTACAAACTAACAGAATGTATTAGCCTTGGTTAAGTTGCCTTCGTTTTGGTCAGAAAGTAACACAAAATGCTTACTACTAACTGATGTAACAGGATACTATGGACAATTGGAGCTAGAGTGTACAAGAGATTCAGCTTACCTGAACCAGTTATCATGGTATCTCTTTTTGCTCTATTAATTCACTCTATGCTTTGATGTCGCTAGTGATCTCTTGACATTGCTCTGACTGTGCTGTTTCTTATGCATTGCTTATTACTTGTGCGTTTTTAAGATGCCAAGTGCTAACTTTCTTCTTGTTGATTTTAGGCATGCTGGTGTCGGATGGGGGACTTGTCTGAAGCTCTTCTTTGTGTTTTACAAGTAGATAGTGTAACTATCTATAGTGCATCAGGTGTGTAGAACTAATTATTTATGGCTCATGAAGCTTTATTGGTATCTCACGTTAACTTCATTATGAAGCACAAATAGTGCAGGCTACCATCTTACCATTAGTTTCACCTTTTTTAAAAATTATTATATTGTAATATGACCTGAGCATTAGTTTGACAAATTAGACTTACATATACTGATCGTTCTTTTTTTAATCTTATCCATACCAACATTTCTTTCAAACAAACGTGCACATTTATTTAAAAAAAACGGCGAACTAATTTTTTGAATGATGTGTTATTTATTTATCTTATAACATTTCGGTTAGATATCAGTTTTAACTTAACTTAATTGGTTCAACCTTGGATGCGCTTTTTGGCAGGCGATGCGGTATCTATTCCTCTTCCCCGTGCTGTCACTTCAATATGGCCTCTTCCATCTGGTCTACTTCTGCAACAGACAAATGAATCAAATTCATCAACACAGTCACATTTTTCATCTTCAAGCCCATTTCTGACTTCCCGTGATCTACCCCGTTCAAAGAGAGATATGGGTTATAGTCCTCATCAAATTTCCAGTTTAAGAAGTTCGTGGGATCATATGAGTAGAGGGGACGGAGCTTCACTGTCTTCACATCTGATTTTGCAGGATCCACTGGAAGAACCACAGGTGTTTAAAACACTTTCTGCTGCTTTTGTTTGTATTATCATCTATATCTATTCTATACTACAATGTTCGAAAAGTATTATTAAATCGTAAGAGTTCTTTGAGAACCAACATATATGCCTTTTAGATTTTTTTTGATAAAACTTACCGTAAAAACTAAAAAACTGTGTTTTATTAAAAAAGTTTCAAAGCAAAGGATGCAAAGGTGCAAAATGCTAAGTGCTAATTATATGATTTTATATTTATTACATATATTTGTATAATAAAAATACTTATACTCTTCAAAGTTACTTGACATGATTTCTTGAACATGTAGGTTTTCTTTATCTTTATAAGTACTCTTTTACTCGTGAGCTACTTTAATCTCATATCTCTATAATATACCAGCTACCGCCTCTGTATAGCCACAACATCACGTGTGTAATCTACAGTTTTTATATGAGTTAACTTGTTATTGCTTAAAATCATTCAAAACTAAAATTGTCGTCATCCGTAAGTTATTGTATTGAAAAATTAGAACAGAAAAACATTTATTGCTGAATTTTTTTATTCCATGGTACCCACCGCCCTAATGCGCGGGGTACCCGTGCGTATTTATATTTTCAATTTTCTTCTGGTTAATTCTTTGTTTTGTTGGCTAGGCTATTTATATCGAGGAAAGAGGGAAGTTAAACACCATGAAGGAATTTGCTGAAAAGACGATATGGACTAGTGATATTATTCCTCTTATGGCATCATATCATAAAGGTTTCCACTTTCTTCTAGCATATCACTTGAGAGCAGCTAGTTTGACTGACATCTATTTTTACATGCTTTTGATATGGCTTTTCTTTTAGGAAAGACGCAACATTCTTTATGGACAGCAGAAGTAATAAATTCCAACCTTGAAGTAGGGGCTTCTGTGCTTCCAGATGTTATTTTATCTAAAAAGTTCTTTTTTAGAAGAATATGGCAAGGGAAAGGTGCACAAGCAGCTGCAAGTGAGGTGACACATTTATTTCCGTGATGTCTTTTAAACTACAATGAGCGAGTGAGAATAGTCCTAGAAAGGAGTGAGGGTGACATGATAGTGGTTTACTTTAGTTATTTACGACTGCTTAACATTGAAGCAATATATCTTCTGTTGGAATGACTTTATGCAGGTTTTCTTGGCAACAGATAATGATGCCACTCCCATTATATGTTTCCTTCTTCAAGAACAAAAGAAGTTGCAAGCAGTGAGACTTCAGTGTGTTGAACTGAATAACGAAATTGTCTATGATATTAGGCCTGACATGAGCTGGAGTATACCTGCCATTGCAGCAGCACCTGTTGTTGTAACTCGCCCAAGGTAGGAGATGACCTCTAATATACAACTTGGTATTTTAGAAACATTGCTTAACTTTTTTTTATTTATTTTAAAAACTTTTTCAGAGTTAAAGTTGGACAGCTGCCATATAGAGATATCATTGTTTTGGCCCCTGAAAACACTCTTTTGCTTTATGTAAGTCCTCTCTTGCTTTTCCATCATAATATCATATGCAATAAGGTGTGCAATGTGCAATTTTGAAGCTTACGTGATTCAAAAGGGGGTTTGTTTGTTAGCTTCTTTGTGGGGGGCTTATCAGCTTATCTAGAAAAAAGAAGCCATTATAGTGTTTGGGTAAGCTTATAAGCTTAGGCTTATGATTTAGGGGATTTTAGTAAGCTCTTCTCGTGTAGCTTATGGGCGTGTTTAGCTTTATAAGCTCTTTTTATTAACTAATTATCAGAAGCTAATAAAAAGATTACACAAACATCCCATAAGACTCTGAATAACGAACTACTAACATGAGCATGTTAAATACAACAGAAAAGCTTAAAGAATTATTTGCTTTTTTTGTCTCTCTAAGTGCTACAGTTTTTATGATGAACTCATATATTCTGTTACAGTCAGGAAAGCAATGCCTGTGTAGATATGTCCTACCATCCTTTCAGGGACGTGGTGGTGTTCCACTTAATTTTAAGTCACTAGAAGCATCAACTTCTTTTCAAGATGTAAAGGTTGTTGGATTGGCAGATGCTGTTGAAGGGAGAATCAACGTCATTGCAAATAATGGGCAGGTTTGATATCAACATTCTACATATTATGGTTCTGTTAAATTTCTTCCTATTTTGTTAGTTACACATTATTAATTTATTACTTGTTTATATTTTTATAGATGCTCAGATGTACGTTTCGTAGATACCCTTCATCATCATTGGCAAATGACTGCATTACAGCAATGGCTGAGGGACTTGAAGCTAGTTTATATAATCGCTTTGTGGTTCTTCTTTGGGGAAATGGTGATTCAGCTTATCTATCCAGGGTTGATTCTCCTGCTGATTCTGAATGGGAGTCCGTCTGTGCTATTATATTAGAAATGTTTGGGAAAAATAGGAAAGTTCCTCAAATGCATTCAGACTCATCATGGGAGTTTCTGGTCAACAGCAGTTTTCATGATAAATATTCTAAATCTCATTTCATGAGTGACCTTTCTCCTAAAATGCCACGAAAAAATGATGAATCATGTACTGCTTCTCTACAGCTGGACACATCATACACATCTGAATCTTTGATACAGGTTCTTGATTTACTACATGCAGTGTATGAAAGTCTGAAACTTAACCATCTTCGTAAAAGGTATCTTACATGTTCATATCGACATTTATCTTTCTAGCCTTCCTATGTTTATTGTAACCCATTTTTAATTTATGCTAATTTATCACCTTTACAACATTTAAGCTACCAACACAAGTTTAGTGTAATAATCGGTAATGATTCATTTTTACTCATGTTCTCATTCAATGATTAAGAATAAACTGTCGAAATGGTATTGCAGGGATCTAGATCTTCTTGTTATTTTGTTATGTGAAGTCTCCGAAGTCTTGGGCGAAGCTGGTTACTTGGACTATTATATACGTGACTTTCCTGCCCTTTCTAGAAAGTACTGTATGAATGTAACTTCATTCTCTCAACGATCTCCGCCCAGTTTATTTAGGTGGCTTGAGAACTGCTTGAGACATGGGTGTAATGCTACAGCCGTTGCTGATCTTCCACTTCTCATGTGTAAAGATGGAAGTTCTGTTGTTAGCTGGGCCAGAAAGATAGTTTCATTTTATAGCGTGTTATGTGGTGGAAAAGTTATAGGGAATAAATTGTCATCTGATGTTTATTGCAAGTTCTGTACTGGATCAGCTTCTACACCTGAAGAGCTAACTGTACTAGCAATGGTTGGAGAAAGATTTGGATTGCAACAACTAGACTTGTTGCCTGCTGGTGTATCTCTTCCCTTGCGACATGTAAGTTATGATTTAAAACTTGTACTTTAGTGTTGCAGCCTATCTTCCCTACACAAATGTCACTAAGTAGTGACCAAGTTTCTGATTGTTTCACCTAAGTCATTTGAATTTTATTTAAGGTGTTTAACAAGTCTTAATGTTGTATACTTTTAATAGTTGAGCTGCAACCTGTATTATTGGTTACATATGCTGATGTTGCGTGTCAATTATGAAAAGTAGCCGGTGTTGAGAAGTGGCAGTTTTATAAACACGATGGTATGGTGAAAGCGGTTGATCATATTTTTGACGCGTCACATCATCAGTTTTGAACAATGTAATACAGGTTGCTGGTAAAACTTACAGTATAATTTTTTTCACAACAATTGAATTTTTGAGTGGTTAAGACTTGAGTGTCTAAAATAAATTACCACTGCGAATCTTGGTTACTGGTGACATTTTTATAAGTAGGGCGCAATACATTAACAATTTAAGATGATTACATCTGAGGTCCAGAAATTTTGGAATAAAATGTTTGGAAAAATTTGAACTTGAGTAGGGAATTTGTTTGTTGCTTATACATATAGGTACTGGACAAGTGTCGTGAATGTCCACCTACGGATTGGCCTGCTTCAGCTTATGTTCTTCTTGGCCGGGAAGATCTCTCTTTGTCTTGTTTAGCACTCTCAAATAAATTTACTGAAATCAAGTCTTCCAACAACGTGGCTTCTGTTTCCATGTCTACACCTTACATGCTACATTTACATCCAGTTACTATTCCTCCTGTCACTGATGCAAATGGATCGGAAAATTCCAAGCTTGAGGATACAGATTCTGTGGATGGATCTATTATTGATGGCATGGAGCATATTTTCAGCTCTAGCACAAAGTTGCGATATGGTCGTGATCTTAGACTAAATGAGGTTTATTTTTGGCAATAGCATTTTGTTCATGATGTTAGTTTAAAGTTGGCATAACGGTCTTTCTTCTATGTTATTGCTAACTTCACTGGTAGCACTCTGTTCGTGACGTTACTTGAAAGTTGGCATAACGGTTTTTTTTCTTCATGTTATTGCTTCCTTCGCTGGTTTTCTGATATGTTATTGAACTTGTGTTTGGCAGGTTAGACGTCTTCTATGCTCTGCAAGACCTGTGGCAATTCAAACACCAGTTACCCCTAATGCCTCTGATCAGGACCTTCAACAGGTAATCTTTTGCTTTTGGCCTTTATAAACGGTATCAAAGCAAACATGCACATCTGGATGGAGCTCATATTTGTAGCTTTGCCTGATACGGTTATACCTCTGAGCTAACTAATGCTTTTGTATGCTCGATAATGTAACTAGTTCTGTTTTATTTTCTCCTATACCTGATGTAATAAATCAACATCTATTTCCTTGGCATGCTTTTTTCTTTTTGAAGAGCCAGTAAATATCTTCCATGATAGCTATCTGTTTTCTTATGGTGTTTTTTTGCAGGCTCAGTTATGGCAGCTTGCTCAAAGGACAACTGCTCTCCCAATTGGCCGTGGTGCATTTACCCTTTCAACCACATGTACTATGTTAACTGAGGTGAGGCCCTTTTTGTCTTCCAGAAATTTCCTGTACTTTGCAATGCGTCAAACACAGTCAACGCTTGAGAATTGAGATATGGTTTATGCTCTCACATCTTTATTTTTGTCTACCTGCTAAGATTACTATAAGCGATAGTCTAACGACCTCCTTATGAATGTTTCTGCAGGCACTTCCTGTCCCAAAATTGGTATTAGCAGGCAGATTACCCGCCCAACATAACGCAACTGTATGCTCATAATTTCAATTATTTCAACATTATCCAACAGTTTTGGCTAGTTACGAACTGGGATAGTAGTAGATATTCTGTACCATCGAAGCTCTGCTTAATAGCTTCCTGTGATCTAGTATTAGTCTTTTAGCTTCAAAAGTTGATTCTGCTTAATATATGTTGCTTTCATGTCTATACCAACAAATAACTAAGGGGTGCTTTGTTGGGAGGGTCTTGAGGGGTAAGGAAAGGTAATCATAGAGAAAAGTGGGGGTTGGTTATAATTTATATACAATGCAATCTTCCATTGCTTAAAGTGGGTTATACTAGATTACTCACTATATTGGGGGTAATAAAATTTATTACCTAGATAGGCCTTCTTACGGGCAGTCTTTCTCCTACCATCCACTTCTACGTTCGTGGCCCTTTACTATTACTTTTAAATAATAACAATATATTAATATTATTATATCCTTTGCTTTTCTCTTTCCGTTCTCTTATTTGAACCAAGTGCACCCTAAGATTTATGAAGTGGCGTGAGAGAGAAAGAAGAAAAAACACATCAGTACTATATGAGTACTTACTGTTCATAAATAAGGGGAATATATATATATATTTGTTATATATATATATTTTGTACAACAAAATCGCCTGATATCTGTTATCAGTAATTTGGTTTCTTGTTTATCATAACTTAATTTTTACTCTTTTCATATTCCCTAGGTTAACTTGGATCCAACAATAAGGAATATACAGGAACTCAAATCTTGGCCCGAGTTTCACAATGCTGTAGCTGCTGGATTACGAATGGCGCCTCTCCAGGTTCATTGTTTCTTCTGAAAATATTGTAGGCTTGTAGCACTTAGTTATTAGTATATAACACATGAAAGTGTCCTCCACTGAAATGTGAACTTCCCAAAGTTTGTTTTGTTGGTCAATTATGTTCAAGCAGAAATGGTTACTTTAACTTTGTACGACCTTTATATGTAGATTAAACAATTATTTTGGAAGTATTATATTATTCAGTTTTGAACTTCACTATAATATTTGTATTTATTAGCATTATTTTATACAGGGTAAAATGTCCAGAACTTGGATCCGGTACAACAAGCCCGAGGAGCTAAATGTTACTCATGCAGGTCTTCTATTTGCACTAGGATTATACGGTCACTTAGATGTTCTAAGTATAACTGACATATATGAGTACTTACGTCAGGTATCATGTTATCATTATTATCTATGTGTTTATATCTTTTTTAGCATGAGTTTCTTTTGAAATTTACCCCAATTTGAATGTTGACGTAAGAGGTAGTTGCTTATATTAAATCTAAAATGAGTTAACAAAGGGAATCACTTGGAAGATTCTTGGACACCAATATACGCTGTATTGTGTTGTGACTTGTGAGCGTCTCTTTTAGCTTGCTTGATGAAACTTTCTGTCCAAATAATTAAGTTCAGTCTTAGAGTCTTTGTTCGTTGTGGTGTTACATATGACACCATATATCGTTAAGCAATTAAGTTGTACTTTTGGTCAATGTATGATAAAGTTGTATCGAATAAAAATCTGTGAACTCTGCAAAAGTAATGTTTCCATGTTTCTAGGAACAAGAACACACTATGGCAGGACTAATGCTTGGACTTGCTGCATCTTATAGAGGAACTATGCAGCCGGCAATATCGAAGGTTAGTTATGCGACTTTTTTTATATAATATCATTTTGTTGCTATATTTCCACTTCTCTTCATAGTTTATGCTAGCTTTCGATTCTTAGGTTTTAGCCTTGTTGTAGCTGAACGGTGATTTTTATATTTATTTTTGTCATGTAAGCAAAATTAAAAAGTCTCATTTTCTTGATGACTTGTGGGATAAACTAAAAGAACTCAAGCACGTTGTTTTGGCGTCTTCATTCATTTGTTTTGCATATAGGTCTGATGCTAATGTTTCCCATTCTACCATTCCTTCTATTCGTAGGCACTATATGTACACATACCAGCTCGCCATCCATCTACCGTTCCGGAACTGGAATTACCAACGGTTGTACAGGTAAATTATAATTATATTGATACAGCTATAAGGATAGGAAAAAATACTAGTATTGTTATTTAGTCTATATCTGGATGGACATTACCCTCTAATTGTTATTTCACCAATTATCAGTCAGCAGCCCTTGTCTCAGTTGGGCTTCTTTACGAAGGATCTGCGCACCCCCAGACGATGGAAATTCTTCTGGTACAATTTCATGTCTCAATGCTTGTCACTTATAATGTCTGAATTGTTATCGCCATATGTAGCAATCTTCTAAATTTTCTGCTAGCTCCGAAGTTTCATGGATTGTTGACAGCAGTTCATGGTATGTACGGAAAATAAACAAAAAAAACAGCAAAAAAATTTCTGCAAGGGATTACATCTCTTATAATCTATAAAGTACGTCATCTTCGTGTTAGACTTTAAATTGTTCTCTCATGGTCGTTCATCTTGTTCTGGAACAACCCAAGTTACAAAATCCCATCTGTACCCTATACCCCCACATTACTCTTCTAACCTTTGAAGTGAATCATGAATTATCTACCCTTTTGAACTTTGATTTTAATTCATAGCTGACCCTTTTTTTTGTTGATGGTATAACCTATTTGACCAAATCCTTAGCTACTCTCAGTTAAGCACTTATTTGTAGAGCTTTTAATGCAATTCGTCGCTGCTTGAGTTATATATGAGACCAAAATATCTTTAACATAGGAAGCCTAAAATGTCACTGGACTCTTTGTAATAAAGCGACAATCTGTCTTTGCTTTCTCTTTTATTTTTGTCTATATAAAAAATTTGGTTGCAGGGTGAGATAGGGCGTAGAAGTGGAGGTGATAACGTACTTGAAAGGGAAGGATATGCTTTATCTGCTGGAATTTCTTTGGGACTCGTTGCTTTGGGTATGTTTTATCTATAAGTGACAGAATGGGCTTGGTTGACTGACTTAAAAAAAAGTATATCTATGAACATGTTTACTCCATCGGTTCTAATATTGTTATCCACTTACCAAAAGTACACAGATTAAGAGAAGGGCCAATAATTACCTTTCAAATGCTTTTTGATTGGTTAAAACTAGGACTGGACAACGATTTGGGACAACCTAAAATGGAAAGTGGACACCATATATGGGAGAGGGAGTAGCTTTTTTTAAACCAATACGTTTCAAATACGATTATGAAAAGTCTTTTTTTTATAAATATAGTAAGTTAGGAGGTTTAATGCGTTTGAAACGCCTTGGAGACTATCGACCATTTGACCCGGTGTATTTGGTTCTTATGATTTTAATTGTTTCAGATAAAACACAACCTAAATCGACCCATTTGGTCGAATTTTTACCTAGTTCTATCAACCATACTTTTCGAGTTTTAGGAAGTTACAGTTTATTCTCATTATGTTCTCTTTAACTGAAGGCCGTGGCCAAGAAGCAATTGGTTTGAAGGATGCAGTAGTTGATCGGTTGTTCATTTATGCGGGCGGCAAAGATATCCACCATGTAAATGTTTTTTGAATATGATAATTTTCAGTGATTTGTACTCCGTTTACTTCATTTTGAAAGATTTCTAGGATCAGTAATTCACGTATGTGGACCTTTTGTTTTTTCTTCTCTAGGAAAGATCCTTTCTCTCCAACGGGTCGATAGATGATCACAGTCGTGGTTCCGTGCAGGTATGAAAAACCTAATTTACTTGGGAGTCTTACTGCTAATATTGTTTGTAGAATCTTTTCTCAATTCCTGCTTTTGTGTTTTAATGTAGATGATGGATGGAACACAGATTAATATCGATGTAACTGCACCTGGAGCTATAATTGCTTTGGGTCTAATGTACTTAAAGGTAAATCAAGGGTTCTAGATTTACTATAAGCTCTGTTGTCAGGAGCAACTTCCCAAAAAGTTTCTTATGCTGAACTACTGATGGCAGACGGAATCGCAAGTGATTCTATCCAGGCTTTGTATCCCACAAACACATTTTGAGTTGCAATATGTGAGGGCCGACTTCATAATGCTTTGTGTCATTTCCCGTAATTTGATAATGTGGAGCAGGTAAATACTAGCTATATATAGCATATATATATTCCTGTGGGTGGAGCTCTACCTAAACCAATGTTGCTTTCAGGATTCATCCATCTGAAGATTGGATCCAGGCTCAGATACCCAAAGTAGTATTAGATGGTGTCAAAGGTCTTAAAGATGAGATGGATGATTCTGACGAAATGGACAATGAAGCAGTTGTTAAGGCGTATGTGAATATTGTTACTGGTGCATGTATTTCACTGGGTATGTGATCCCTTATGACAATTATTTACTCTTTAACTTTCATTGTTGTAAATTGCAACATTCTTCTATAAAATCAGCACTTGAGCTTCTCGTCAATTAGACATGGGACATTTATATTTTAATATGTTGTTTCCCTTTGTTATACATGGAATGTTGAATAGCCAAAGTATGAAACTGACTGTATCAGCGTTACTGTTGCCAGGGTTGAGATTCGCTGGGTCAAAAGATGGAAGTGCTCACGACTTGCTTTATAGTTATGCTGTTGCTTTCCTCAATGAGGTATTGCCTTTCTATGAAACCGACTACGAGTGGCGGACTCAGAAAATTGGATTGCCGGGGGCAATTTTTTTTTTAACAATAATAAGGCAAAAAAAGCTAGGATCCGAATAAAAAACCGAGTGTTGTAACTTAAAACTGGAGGATTTCTAGGTTTTAGAGTGTTAAATGTTGGACTTCAATGTGTGAGTGGGGGGCATTTTAAAAAACACTAATAAAATAAATAAAAAAATACACTGTAATCTCGTTTTTTGGTCTAGCCATGGGGGGCTCCGCCCCCCCGAACCCAAAGCATAGGTCCGCCCCTGCCGACTACCATCTCTACTTTTCCGTCAACTTCAGCATCTTTTTATGTATATTGCAGATTAAGCCTCTATCTGTTAAGAAATTGCCTGGATTTCCGAGGGGATTATCCCAGTATGTTGATAGGGGTACATTAGAGACATGTCTACACCTTATTGCTCTTTCTCTGTCTGTGGTAAGTGCAATCTGCTTTGCTTATATTGGGTTTTATATCATCTTTCTTCTCTTTGCACCTTTTTTTTTGGGTAAAGGGGACTATCCCCGGTAAATTATCACCTTATATTTATTCAAATTATATTGAAACACGAACCCAAGATTTGACATCGCTGGAGTATCATCAGGTCATGGCTGGTTCAGGGCACCTTCAGACTTTTAAATTGTTAAAATTTCTCCGCTGTAGAAATTCAGCTGATGGACACGTTAACTATGGTACTCAAACAGCAGTAAGTTCACAAACTATTCTTGATTTTCCCATGCATACAGAAGTAATCATTTATTACATGTAATCAAGTTCTGAACTAATTTTTGGACTTAGGACTGTAATTATGTTAGATTTTATCTGAAATTGATTGTTATAGCTGGAATATGAAATGGAAGTTTAAACAAAGCATGCTGACTTTATTACATCCATATATATTTTGCCTTCTATAGCATAATTTGGGTATTTGAGACAAAATACATGTATTCCTTTCAGGTGAGCTTAGCTATTGGTTTCTTGTTCCTCGGGGGTGGAATGAGAACCTTCTCAACTAGCAACAGCTCTATTGCTGCTTTGTTGATAACCCTTTATCCACGTTTACCCACTGGACCGA
This sequence comes from Glebionis coronaria, assembly GCA_025667525.1. Lineage (NCBI taxonomy): Eukaryota > Viridiplantae > Streptophyta > Magnoliopsida > Asterales > Asteraceae > Glebionis > Glebionis coronaria. The sequence goes on along the minus strand of JANFOE010000322.1, from coordinate 288,760 downwards.
ATGACAATCGCTGTCACCTTCAGGTCCTGATCTTCAACTTCTTGCTAAACTAAGCAGTAAATATTATGGGTACTTTCATGTCTACTGCCTCGTAATAACATTGTGAGAAATTTAATGTACAGGCGTATCGGCACTTGTATGTCCTTGCTACAGAAGGTCGGTGGATTCAAACAGTCGACGTGGACACAGGCTTACCAGTTTATGCTCCTCTTGAAGTTACAATCAAGGAAACTGAACATTATGCAGAAACAAGTTTCTGTGAGGTCACTCCTTGCATTCTTCCTGAGCGTGCTCTTGTAAGTTGCTTGTTTATTCTTATACTATTAGATAAGGCCGAGCATGACAGACCCAAAACCGACCCGGACCGGAAAACCGAACCAAACCAGACCGGACCATTTTGATCCGGTCTTGGTCCGGGGTTTCGGACCATTTCGGTCCTCGATCCGGTCCGGTTTTTGGTCGGTCCGGTCTGGTCCCGGGCCCGATGCTCAGCCCTACTATTAGAGCAAGTATATGCATTATGTGCCAGACTTTTTGGCTATTTTTGTGCTATTATAGCTTTCTCTTGATGTTTGGTACGCTGCTGCAGTTAAAAACGGTTCGAGTTTGCGGTCCTCGTTACTGGCCTCAAGTCATTGAGCTTAATCCGGAAGGTAGTTATGCAAAGCTTCATGTTAACAGCTAATTTATGATTCATATAGGAATCTGTTATAGACAACTTATTTTTAACATACAGAAAAACCTTGGTGGAAGGCTGGAGACAAGAATGATCCATTTAATTCTGGTATCCTCTATATCAAACTTAAAGTTGGAGCTTGTTCATATGTGGATGACCCGATAGGACGCCAGTCTTTGCTTTCAAGGGCGATGCACAAGGTTTGATCTTTGTGATTTCCAAAATTAAAGCAACAGATTTTTCTTAAGTTTTTGAATAACACTGAATTTACACATAACAGGTGTTTGGTTTGGCAAGCTTGAGAGCATGTACTCGTAGCAATAATACTGACGGTGATGCTGCAGTAAGTGTGAATCAGTTGGTCAGTACCTTCTCATCGGATCCGAGCTTGATTGCTTTTGGTGCTCTCTGCTGTGATCATTCATGGAACATCAAGTACGTATACATTTTATTTATACTGCATGATTAGCTATAAACATGTTCTTGTTTCAGGAAAAGGTATATCCAACTGGTGTACCATATGTTTCAGATAGTAAGAGTTGACTGTTTATTTTATTAGTCAGAAGAAGTAATCCCGTTGATCAAATAAGACTCTGTCATTCGTAACAAGCTTTTAGGCGGAAACTGATGAGCATATTATGTTCTTACAGATCTGATACTGATTTCCAAGAGTTCTGCTTGCAAGTGCTATTTGAGTGTGTGAGTAAAGATAGACCAGCACTTTTACAGGTATATATCAGAAAGTTTATTTCTTTTATTTCCATGATATTAGTATATAAATATGTACTCCGTATCTTTTACCACAATTTTGTTGCTTTAGTAATGATACTACACATCATGCACAGGTCTACTTGTCATTATACACAATTGTAGCATCTATGGCAGATGAGGTTATTAGTGGTATACCGTTTCTAAATGATTCTCAGTTTCTCCCGAGTCTTAAGGTAAAAGTGCATCGCTTTTAGCATATTTCATGTGTTACAGTAATTGATTGCCATTTCTTTCACGCAGCTTGCGCTAGCCTACAATGACGCTTTATTAAAGGGAAGGCTCACGAGTTCAAGAGGTAGTATTGTTCAATCAACATTTTTAGGGTCTCTCAACAAACGGGTAGAAGAGCTTCTAGCATACTCTTCATCATTAAAAACCAGCATACATGATTACATTAGATCTGGGAAATGGCCTGGTGATGGTTTACAAGATGATAACATCTCTACACTTCTGTCATGGTACCTTCAGTGGTACAGTGTACCAGCACCCTCGACACTTCAAGCTGGTATACATAAATTAAAGTCCATAAGAACACCCTCTTTGGTGCCCCTATTACGTTTATTGTTTCCTGGTACCCACATCAATGCAATTAACGAAGTCGACAATTTTTTGCTCTCTTCTTCCAAGTGAAGATAGACGATCCTAATCTGGTGGAATATTGAGTCAGTTGCTGGTATTCTACCTGACTATATCAAATGGGTTTAACCAGAGTCTGATACTATGAACATGAAGACTCTACGAATTAAGGATGGTTGGAATCCCGTCTCATCTTGATCTGCAGCATCATTTGATAGGTTGCCGCATTTGTTGTCTGTATAACTATGTGCCAGTAACCGTTGGATGTTGGTGGGAACTACTGCTGCTATGGTTTCTAATGTATACTGTTGTATGTATGTCAAATGTACAATCGGAACTGTCAGTATGTCAAATTTTTTTTGGGTTTACCTTGATAGGGCTTGTCTAGAATCATATATATGCTTCTACTATGGTTATTCGCGCTAAGGATCGTACTCCATTGTTCTCAATTTTGATATGTTTGTTCAAAAAAGTTTATCATTGTTTAGTTTTTAACAAGCACCAAAGATTTCAGCAGATTTGCTAAGTTAGTTTGTCCTGAAATCAGCTTTTCGTCAATGGTCTTGTGGTTGCAAAGGTTTAGAAAACTTGCTTCGAAATGATTTTCTCGCTTGTTGGCACCTGCATAAACTTTGATGGTGATAAAACTGTATCCTACATGTATAAGTATACTGCAGTGTCATGATGAGGAGCACATTTCATTGGTTCATGCTTACCTCATAGGCTCCTACTCAACCAAATGTTCCATAAACAGGTTTAATCAAAAGAATACAATATAGTTTAAAAATAGTTGCAATAACATTAAGATCGAACCAGGATGGTTTTTGCTCCGCGAGGTTATGAATTGCCAAGGATGACTTATTTTTGGTTACCTACTTTATTCTATGATCTGCAGAACATCATAAGTCCAGCACAAGATATGGCGATCATCGTTTCATGATTAGATCTATCTGCCGGAGGATGTAAAATTTTAATTTCTGCAATCAAACTTGCTACTTATTCCAAACCAAAACTCAGATAAGCCGAGCTAACACACCAACAATGGGAGCATTAGTAGCTGTCGCCGGCTCATTTTGGTGGAAATTGTCTCTTCTGTCTTCATGGTTATCATCTTGATCTGGACCTCCGACCACTGCACCCTCTAACACATTTGGATTTGGTTCAGACATATTCATCCAAGAAAAACCTTCTTCGCAAGTGACAACTTTTTTGTTCTTTTTAATGGACACGATCGATGCAGCTCTATGATGAACCTTCTTTGGGTAGTTCGATCCATATCCCACCATGTAACTCATTCCTTTTGGGTTCATACCCAGTATGTAATCCATCTAACAAACCATCCATCATTAACGTTAGCTATAAGCATGAATAACATTGCATCGTGTAAGTTAATTCTGAAATGTATATTTGAATCCAAGCTACCTGTGACTGGGCAAAATTGATGAGCTGAAAAGGTGCAAGTGTGCCGCCAGAACACACAAGATTTAGTTTTGCGGCAGCGATGTAATCAGCATAAGCAGATATCACAAAACTAGCTGAATTCACATACTGAAGATTACCGAAATCTGTAAACCATAACAATCCTCCTTTTGTTTTGGTCACATTGTTGTTTCCTATTCCCACACAGTTACATATAAACTCCTCTAGCCTGTCTATGTACTTCTTGAAATGCAAATTTTTCGCCGGTAACCCACCATTGAGTACCTCCTGAAAATCCAACACACGAACTTGCATAAGTCAAAGCTCGAAAAAGTACTTAGGTGTTAAGTGTGGACAAAGGCTTTGTTGCTATTATTGTTAGCAACGACAGTCGTTGTCGTTACTAATTAAATGCATTGAAAGTCCATGTTTTTATTAAAGAAATAAGGCTCGTTTTCGGAAACTAAATGCACTGAAAGTCCACTGAAAGTCCATGTTTTTAGCGGAACGGGAAACATTAAGACAAGGCCGTTTCCCGTAGTGAATGATGCTAGATACATATTTTCTGTTAAGAGATTACCCTTGCGATGAGAACTTGGAAGCCAACATACTTGTCGTCCCAAGAGAACATGGATCGAGTGCCACCTAAATATGTGGCATTTGCGATGAAATCTGCATAGATTTTATTCTTGGTGGCACGGTATAACCATGCTGCTGCCCATAATAGCTCATCCTGTAGTTGAGCATGTTAGAAGGATACGCTGCTCAAAATATAAGATTTAAATACGTTAGCTTGTTATTTAGCTTGACCTCATATCCGCTACTTGGGTAGAAATGTCTGGCAGCCGGTATACTATCAGAGTAAACTCCCGGATTATTTTGTGCAAAATCAAATAACTGAAAATTTTAAGATCAATGGTTAAGAATCTTATAGTAATGCAACAGCAAAGAGTTATAAAATTAACAAACTTTTGATCTAGCGGTAGGATGTATCTAAGGTGACTCGATCATTTAACATGTGATTGTTATAAGTGAAGCTAGAATGTGTTGGATTATTACCTGCTTTGCATGTTTAAGAAGTATATTAGAATAACCAGGGTCCGAATGTTTGAAAGCAATAGACGATGCAGCAAATGCAGCTGCAGTTTCTCCAGCAATGTCTGCTCCAGGATGTTTATGATCAATCTTGTAAACAGTTCGTGGAGTCGTCATGTCTTCAGGGCGCTGCCAGCACTCGTGATCAGACATACCATCTCCCACTCCAGCATACAACACATTAGGCGAAGGATGGGCTTTGATAAGGTAGTTTGCACCCCATTTTATGGCTTGATAGGCATTCTCGAGCTCGTTTGCTTTCCTGAGATATGGATGGAACTCGACAACTCCCCAAGCCAACATTGTGATCGTGTACGCCATTGGAAACCCAAATTTTACGTTGTCTCCAGCGTCGTGATATCCTCCAACCAGGTTTACCTGCAAAATATTCATTTTTCATGAAGTTGATATTTACTTTAGGACTGAAAACAAAATTTGCCAAGAGATACAATTTCATAAATTTCTACATGTTTTTTAGTCTCGGTAGTAGCACATCTTGTTTGCTACTACCTATTAAACATATCTTTAGTAGATGTAGTATAAAACTAGGAATTTCATCTCTTGAAATTTATAAATACTTGCGGATACTAATACTAGATGAATACTCGCGCATAAAATGATGTACAGCTACAAATAATTATACTTGTGATTTTGTGGTTCTGAAGTGACCTTTCATGCCATAGTTAATGGTTCAATTTGTACCAAGAGAAAATCTTTGAATAAAAAAAAAAGAGAAAACTTAAAAAAAATATAAACTATTAATCTAATGATAAATGATGTTATTATTTTTAATCAACAATATATTAGTAATTGAAGTTACTTGTTTTTTGAGTTAAAGAAAAATATGTTTTCTATATTTATTAATATTCTATAAATATTCCACAAATTCCATAAATATTAGTAATAAAGTTTACTTAATGAGTTTTGCTAACCAATACCGTTAGTGTATATTAAATAAACACAAAATTTTCAATTAACATTAAAATACATTAAATACACATGAAATAAACTCATAAATCACAATATTTAAACATGATTTTTATTAAATCATAATTTGACATATGATATAAGTCCAAGGGTAAGTAAGGTAAATATTTCTTATATATTTTCTATTATGCAATGTTTTGGTTTTACTTTGACAGGTTTTACAAACATGAGGGGCTTTATGTGGAAAGAGGGCTAAACTTCAGTCAACCCTAGTCAATTGTGTATATATACTCGTTTTATTGTTGAGTCCGTCATTCAGTTTTGGTTTTTCATCTTGTTTCATCTCTCACATAGAAAGTTCCGCCATTGTTGATCTTGATTGATCTTGTTGATTTGTTCTTGTATATTGATCTTGCCTATAAGATCAAGTATACGTTTGATTTCTTTGTTTTCTGAGTTGTATGTACGATCACAAAGCTAGGTATCACATTTGAAGTGATAGCCTAACGCAGTTATAGAAAAATAAAAGGGGAGGTTGGTTGATTAAATCTGTTCTTGTGTTTGTTTTAATAAATCGAATATGGTATCAGAGCCTTTGGTTCTTGATATCTGAGTTTTAAACCGGTTTTCTTTAACAATCTTGATTAATCTTGTGGTTAATCGTGTTCTTATTGTGGTTAATTGCAAGTTTTTTATCATTTAAAATTTTTAGGGTTTTAAAATTTGGGGGTTTTCTGATTCTTGGTGATCTGTGGTGTTTAATTGGGTCCTTTTGTGCTTAATCAAGCTCAATTGTGTTTCTGGTAAGTTTAATTGAAGAAACCCTAAAATCCAGAAATTAGGGTTTCATTCAATTTTTTGGGCATTTGTTATTTAGTGTTAGTTATTTGTTATAACTAACATTTTCAGGTTGTTTTTTCGCTGTGCTTGTTGGTTGTGATAAGATCTTCTTGATCTTATTGGTTCTTGGGGTTCTTTGCTTGTTGTTGCGCGTGTAGTAACACCTCTCTCACTCCCTCTTCTTTATTTGTTGTTTTAGAAGGGGTTTTAGGTGTCGAAGGGATTAGTTAGTTTTGGTTGTTGGTTGTTGAGGAGGTACAAGGGGTTTGTTGTGCTTTGTTTGATCTTTGTGTGTTTTCATTATGTCTGTTTCTAAGAAAGGTGACCAGGATGATGATCCTGTTAGTGATACTGAAACTGAAAGTGAAACAATCATTCATACTAATGACCCTTTGTTTTTACACCCTACTGACACAAATGGGCAGCCCATTGTGAGTGTTAAGCTCACTGGTCCTGAAAATTATAAAGTATGGGCTGCTGCATTTAAACTTGCATTGCATACTAAGAATAAATTGGGTTTCATTGATGGTACTTGTGAAAAGAATAATGATGATAATGTTTTGGCTGATCAATGGGATAGATGTAATGCTGTGGTTTTATCTTGGATCCTTGGATGTATCTCTTTTGAGTTATATCAAGGACAAATTTTTTCTAAAAATGCTAAAGATGTGTGGGATGAATTTAAAGAAACTTATGATAAAATTGATGGATCTGTTATCTATAATTTGCATTATAAGATTTGTTCTCTTACACAATCTGGCTCTTCTTTGTCTGAATACTATCACAATTACAACAGTCTTTGGAGGCAGTTTGACTCACTTGTCAATCTTCCTTTATGTAAATGTGATGGTGCTCCTCAAATGAAGAGTCACAACTCTCTTATAAGACTCATGCAGTTTTTGATGGGCCTTGATGACACTTTCAGTGTTGTTAGGAGTCAATTACTAACTGCAGACCCTTTGCCAGATGTTAAATCTGCTTTTGCTACTCTATCTAGGGTTGAGTCTCATAAGAATAATCTGGTTCATGTTGTGAGTGATAAGAATACTGCTACTGCTTTTGTTGCTAAACCTAATAATTGGAATGGTAATAAAAATTCTCAAAAGAGTCAAAATGGTCAAAACAGAGGTCCTAATAAGAATAACAATAAGTTTGTTTGCACTCATTGTAATATGAATGACCATACTGTTGATAGATGTTTTGAACTTAATGGATACCCTCCAGGTTTCAAGAAAAGGAATACTGGAGGATCTAATGGTTCTAATAATGTCACTAGTTCTCTTGGTAATAATGTTAATCAGGGATCTAGGAAATCTCTTCCCTTCACTGCTGATCAGATAAATAGACTCATGGCTTTGATTAATTCTAAGCCTGACATTGGTGAAGTGCAGTCTTGTGCTGCAGGTATTAAATTTGGTTCTAATCATATCATTAGTTTTGTCACTTATAGATTCTTCAACTTTAATACTAATATAAGTACTTATAGTACTTATATTGGTTGGATCTTTGATTCTGGAGCATCACAACATATGACTTTTTCAACTGAACACTTATTTGATGTTATTGATGTGTCAAAATTGAATATATCTGTTTCACATCCTAATGGAACTATTGAACATGTTAAGCATGTTGGAAACTTTAAACTATCAAGTAAAATTACTTTGAAAAATGTGTTGGTTGTTCCAGGTTATAAGGTCAGTCTTATTTCTGTTCACAAGTTGGCAAAAGATAGTAAATTTGTTGTTCCCTTTACTGAATCAAAGTGTTTTGTTCAGGATTCTCATCAAAAGTCCCTCTTGGGGACTGGTAGTGAAAATAATGGACTTTATTTGTTTGATTCAGGTAGGAAGTTTGTTAATAGTGCTATCACTAAGTGTAATTTGTCTAAGTGTGTGTGGCATAACAGACTTGGTCATCCCTCAGAACAAGTTTTAGCTATTCTTAAGGATAAAATCCATCTTGATTCTGCTAGTAATGTTCAGCCTTGTGATGTGTGTCATATGGCTAAGCAAACTAGAGATCCTTTTCCTATAAGTGATCATAAGACCAAATGTTTGGGTGAAATTATTCATTTGGATGTTTGGGGTCCTTATAGGGTTAAAGTAGAGATGGATTTAGATTCTTTCTTACTATTGTTGATGATTATACCAGAGCTGTGTGGTTATATATGCTTAAAGGCAAAGATGAGGTTTTTGATAAACTTGTTGAGTTTTATAAGCTAATCAAAAATCAATTTGATGTTGCCATCAAAGTTTTTAGAAGTGATAATGGAACTGAGTTTGTTAATCATAAATTTGAAAGTTTTATTAAACAAAATGGTATTATACATCAAACTACTTGTGTGTATACTCCACAGCAGAATGGTATAGCTGAGAGAAAACATAGGCATTTACTTAATGTTGCTAGAGCCCTCATGTTTCAGGGGGGATTACCTTTGAACATGTGGCCTGAATCTATTCTTACTGCTGTTTATTTGATTAACAGGATTCCTAGCTCAGTCCTCTCTGGAAAAAGTCCTTATGAAATGATTTATAAAACTGAACCTAATATCTCTCATTTAAAAAGTTTTGGGTGTCTTTGTTTTAGTACTGTACTTAATAATGTGGATAAGTTTGCTGCTAGGTCTGAAAAGTGTGTGTTCATTGGGTATTCATTCACTAAAAAGTGTTATAAATTGTTTGGTATTGAGTCAAAACAAGTGTTTTATTCAAGGGATGTCAAGTTTTATGAAACTGTGTTTCCTTTTAAAAATGATGTCTGTAAAAATGGTTTGATCTTTGAAGATCAGGGAATAAATAGTTTAAATATTTTTGATTTAGCAGTAAACAACTCTGATGATCCCCATGATGATTTGAGAGATGAAAAATTAGGAGATAGAGGTAGCATTTTAAAAGAGTCTGTCTTAGCTGAGAAAGTATCTACTGATACTCCTATCATTGTTACCAGTGATACTCAGGGGTCAGAGTCTATGAATGATAAAAGTCATAGTCTTGGAAACCAGTATAACTTAGGCAATAATGATGCTAATGATATAGACAATAATGTTGCCCTAGATGATGAAAATTATGATTCTGAGGGTGAAGAGTTTATAGAATTCAATCAATATTTTCAACATAATAATCCAGAGAAAACTGAGCTAAGGAGGTCTAGTAGACCACATAAGTTGCCTAGTAAACTTAGTGATTATGTGCTTGACAAGAAAGTTAAATATGATATTAACACTGTGGTGAACTATAATAACTTGTCTTTGCATAACTTTGTGTTCACTAATAACTTGAACAAAATACATGAACCCAAATCTTACAATGAGGCAGCCAAAGACCCTAGGTGGGTTGAGGCTATGAATGAGGAGATGGAAGCTCTTAATAGAAACAATACCTGGATGATTGTTGATCTACCTCAAGGTAGAAAGCCTGTTGCATGTAAATGGCTATGGAAGGTAAAATACAAATCTAGTGGTGATGTTGAGAGATATAAAGCTAGAGTTGTAGCAAAAGGATTTAGTCAAAAAGAGGGTATAGACTATGAAGAAACATTTTCACCTGTTGTGAAAATTGTGACTGTTAGGTGTTTTCTTTCTGTTGCTGTGCACAATAATTGGCCTGTTTATCAGTTAGATGTAAATAATGCTTTTCTTTATGGAGATTTAGATGAAGAAATTTATATAAATCTTCCTGAAGGGTATGGCTCTAACTCAAACAAGGTGTGCAAGTTAACAAAGTCTTTATATGGGTTAAAACAGGCACCTAGAAAATGGAATGAAAAATTAACAAGTGTGTTAATTGAAAATGGTTTCTGTCAAAGTAAAAGTGATGTTTCTTTGTTTACTAAGACTGGGAATGAGTCTTTTGTTGCCCTGCTTGTTTATGTTGATGATATTATTATAACAGGGAACAATGAAAGTATTATCAATGACTTTAAAGAATATTTGAGTTTAAAATTTAAAATTAAAGATCTTGGTAAACTCAAATATTTCTTGGGTATTGAAGTACTTGATACTGACTCAGGATTGTGTCTTAATCAAAGGAAATATTGTTTAGAGTTGCTATCTGAATATGGAATGTTGGCTTGTAAGCCAGCTAAAGCTCCTATTCCAGATGCATCTAAGAAAAAGAAAAAACTTATTGAAGATGAGATTGATACTGTGCTTGAAAACAAAACTTGTTACCAAAAGATTGTTGGTAAATTGATATATCTGACTCTAACTAGGCCTGATATTGCTTATGCTGTTCATTGTTTAAGTCAGTTTATGCATGATCCTTATAAATCTCATCTGAAATTAGCTTTTCATGTTCTTAGATACCTGAAAAGGTCACCTGGAACTGGTATATCTTTTAAGCATAATAATAATCTGGATCTTAATGCTTTTGTTGATTCTGATTGGGCTAAGTGCAAGATTACTAGGAAATCTGTTACTGGATATACTGTTTATCTGGGTGATAATCTTGTATCCTGGAAAAGCAAGAAACAATCTGTTCTAGCCAAATCTTCAGCTGAAGCTGAATATAGAGCTATGAGTAGTGTTGCTTGTGAAATCATGTGGATACTTAAGATTATGAATGATCTTAAAGTAAAAGTGAATTTACCAGTGCCTATCAGTTGTGATAGCAGTTCTGCAATTCAAATTGCAGCCAATCCTGTATTTCATGAAAGAACTAAACATTTTGAGATTGATTTATATTTCTTAAGGGAAAAGGTATCTGCAGGTTTGATCAAAACTGTTAAGATCAAATCTGAAGATAATGTTGCAGACTTGTTTACCAAAGGGTTGTCTATTAAAGATCACAATTCTTTTTGTGAACTTTTGAAGCTTGTTGATCTCTATCAGAAGTCAAATTAAGAGGGGGTATTAAATCATAATTTGACATATGATATAAGTCCAAGGGTAAGTAAGGTAAATATTTCTTATATATTTTCTATTATGCAATGTTTTGGTTTTACTTTGACAGGTTTTACAAACATGAGGGGCTTTATGTGGAAAGAGGGCTAAACTTCAGTCAACCCTAGTCAATTGTGTATATATACTCGTTTTATTGTTGAGTCCGTCATTCAGTTTTGGTTTTTCATCTTGTTTCATCTCTCACATAGAAAGTTCCGCCATTGTTGATCTTGATTGATCTTGTTGATTTGTTCTTGTATATTGATCTTGCCTGTAAGATCAAGTATACGTTTGATTTCTTTGTTTTCTGAGTTGTATGTACGATCACAAAGCTAGGTATCACATTTGAAGTGATAGCCTAACGCAGTTATAGAAAAATAAAAGGGGAGGTTGGTTGATTAAATCTGTTCTTGTGTTTGTTTTAATAAATCGAATAATTTTCAATGAAATTAATATGCATTTAATGTATTTATATGCTAATATGGAAATTTTATGTTCATTCAATGTACACTAACTTCTGCCCAATTAGCATTAGCAAAACCCTTAATATAAGAAAGAGTATCTAATTTAGTGAGGATGTCTAATGACAATATGCTTTAACTAAGAGTGCTACGTGTAGTAACGGGGTAACGGGCGTTATCTCACGTTACTACCCGTTATTACACCACCACCCCCAACGAGGCAACGACGTTACCACATGCGTTGGCTGGGTAACGTGCGTTAGGGGGGGGGGGGGGGGGGGGGGGGGGGGGTTGTGTAAATTTTAATTTTTATTTCTCCCCTCCCATCTCGATATTATGTAGTACGTTTTACCTTCGGTTTGAAAATTAAAAAAAAAGCCCTAAAACTTCCTAACGGCTATATTTTTCAAAAATTTTTTTCATTTAACCACCCCACCCCCCCCCCCCCCCAACGGCTATATTGAAACGGTAAGTTAAAAAAAAATAAAAAATTTTACTACTATTTATACAACAATTTATACCTTATTATTTTTTTACCAAAATCACATCAAATATTTACTAAATCTTAGCAAAAAAACAATGACCGATTTTCCACCGCATGGATTCGTTAACTTGATGAACGAAGCTTGTTCCGGTAACCCGTCGAATCAAAATCAACAATTCACGTCGTTGGAAGCATTGCAACAACATCAAGCGGATCAACAAGAAGCATTCTTTCGATGGCAACAATCTCAAGCCACAACTATACATCAACAAGACTCGTCATTAACATCTCAAACCGATGACCAACTAATGGCCGAATCCCCGTCAAATAGAGCTTCCCGAAAAAAGAAATCTTCAAAAAAAGACAAAGGTGTTGCGGATGAAGAACCGATTATCGCGGGTCGTTGGCTACAGGTTGAAGAAGACTTGCTGGCGTCGTCTTGGATAGGAGTTTCGGAAGACAATAATGTTGGTCGACGTCAAAAGAGGGATACGTTTTGGACTCGTGTGTTGAACATATTCAACGCTACGAATTTTGAAAAACGAAACAAGGATATGCCATCTAGCAAATGACACACTTTGAATGCCAATTGTCAAAAGTTTAACGGGATTTACAAACGGGCCAAACGTTTAGGGAAAAGTGACGAGAATGATGCGGATGTGATGAAACGGGCACACAATTTTTATCGTGAAGAGCATAAAGGGGGGGACGTTTACTCAATTGGGCGCGTGGGAAATTTTGAGAAACCATAGCAAATGAGACGCTCCGGATGCGGTGGACTTAACCTGACCCGTCCCCGGGCCTAGCCAAGATAGCTTGTTTTCTCATGATGCGAGACCAAGGCCTCCCGGCAAACCACGTGCCTCCAAAAAAACAAAGTCGGACGCGAGCACGGGTGGAAGTAGCTCGGCGAGTTATGATTTGATGTTCGAGTTCGAGATGCGTCTCAAACGGGAAGCCGCCGAAAAGGCTTTTGATGTACAAACCGAGAGAGATCACACCTTCACGCGTTTGGAGGAGTTGCAATTTTTGGGTACCCCGATTAATACGAATATTGACGACGAAGACGCCTATTTGATTAGGAGGCAAAAACAACTCATCCGGGCGAAGATTATGAGCGAATTGGGTGAAGACGACAGTGACGGAGCGTCTTAATTTTTTTTTTATTTTTGGAATTGTTTTTTTTAATTTCGTAATGTTATTTTTTTAATTTCGTAATGTAATTCAGGATTTTAATTAATGAATGAAATAAAGTAGTTTGTTTAAAAAGTGAGATAATTGTTGAGGTGGTTTTTTGAAAAAAAAGAAAAAGTTGTGTTAGTTGATGTTATGATAAGAAGGGTTAGTGTTATTTGGGTGTTTTGCTGACGTGACGCTGATGTGTCACTATAACATGACTTTTTTCATGTTACTATACTAGTGCTCTAATACGGGAGTACTAAGAGCATCCACTATGGTAGTTTAAGAATAGGTCTAAGAAATTATGAAGAGGTTTAAATTTTTTTTTACCATAGTGAGCAACCATTTCAAGTGTATGTGGCATGAAGAAGTCTAGAATTTTGAAGAGGTTTATAAATTAATGCATTACATGATTTGACAATTTTATAAACTAACTATAGTGGTAATAAGTTTATAATATCATTAAGGTTTATAAATTAATAACATTTGAAGATGTGACAATATTATAAACCTTTTAAAACCTTTTAAGAGGTCTATCATAATAGATACCCTAAGTACTAAATTAACTATTTTACTAATGTATAGCATTAACCAACATTCAATGTAACATTAAACATTTATTATGATGATTTAAAAATAAGTTTATATAAAGATGAAATGGTATATATATTTTTTAATCATAGTGTATATTAGACTTTTTCAAAATTTAATGAATTTAAAATATGTGTGATGTTTATAAAATTTTAAAAGTATAACCAACAAGTTTACAAATTAATGGTAATGAATATTGATAAATTAAAAAAAAAAATTATGAAGATTTATATAACTTTACCATCATGAATGTCTTTATTCTCAAATGTTTGGAGGTGAGTTTATAGTCGAAAATTCATTATATTCAAAATTAATAAGTTAGAAGTCCAAATGTTTGTTTAGAATGATATAACCAAAACTTAAATTATACAACTATGTAAGTATGAACAAATATTAAAACTGTCAATATATTAAAACACTTATATTTGAATTTAATTAATGAAGTACTTGAAAATAAAGTTATAAAATTAAATATCTAATATATACAAATATAATAAACCAACTGGTTAACTCAGTTGGTCACGGAAGTTTTACTAAGTGTTTTTTTGGGGAGGTTTTGAGTTCAAGACATGTCAAAGGCCTCTCAGTTGAAGTGGATAAGAAGTTTAACATAACTAGACGAGCGTTTGAAAAAGACATTCTGCCGCTTGGATGTCATTGCATAACTCGACCCATTAACCACTAACATTTTCTGTTCTAAAAAAAAATATACAAATATAATAAAATAAATTATGTTAACACATTTAAATAGAAAAATATAGATTATATTACGGTCTCAATATTATTGACCTTCTTTTCTTTTAATATGTCCAGAACAAAAGTCCATTTCTAAAATAATAATTAGATTTTTGTAAGTTTAACATATTATTCAATTTAATTGATATTCACAAACATAAAAGAAAACATTAATTAATTATTAATGAGTGTTTTTATGAAAAACTAAATACTAGTAATTAGTGAATTTTTTTAAATCATATATTTTTTTTCGTGTGAGGTTGTGATAATAATTTTTTGACGAAAAGAGTAGTAAAAACTTAAGTACATTTAGTACGTCTTATGATATATCCCGCTGTTCGAAAAAAGGTACGTCATATATATTTTTTTCCGTTTGACCCGCTTAATATGCTTACCAAAATTTCAATTTTATTTGTTTAAATGTGTTTACAATTAAATATAACTTAGTATTTAAATGATTTGATTACATGAAAAATGAGTCAAAATACGAACCTTAGCATCATCAATACCATCACGAAGTGCCGAGTTGCCTCGCCATTTCACACGCTGATTCCTTGGTAAGCTACCCGACCTTTGAGCTTCGAAAAATAAGATAGATTTGGTGAGCGCGATTTTATAATCTGCTTTCGTCGAGGCGTTATCGTATGGAAGCAATAACCCATTGTTGAATGTGTATGGAGGTGTAATGTTGTTTGTTACATTGATCGTATTTGCAAGAAAATAATGTTGTTTTAAGAAAAGAATAATTACAAAACCAGCAGAAAATAATAGAATTTGGCTAATAGATGACATTTTGTTTTCTTTTTTCATATTATTTTTGTTTTGGGTTATATATATTAGGTTTTAATGATTTATCATCCAGGAGAATAATGTTGCAATCATAAATAAATATTACAGTAATTACTCCATTTACCCATTAATGCACTCGTTGATGGAAAAATTAATTGGGCTTTTCCCAGATTTACTCAACATGGGCCCGGAATGTTAAAAACTCTGTTTAATTATAATATGTAAAATAACTCATAGCT
This sequence comes from Glebionis coronaria, assembly GCA_025667525.1. Taxonomy (NCBI): domain Eukaryota; kingdom Viridiplantae; phylum Streptophyta; class Magnoliopsida; order Asterales; family Asteraceae; genus Glebionis; species Glebionis coronaria. The sequence goes on along the minus strand of JANFOE010000322.1, from coordinate 273,099 downwards.
AAAAAATGAGCACTTTCAAAAAACATATTAAACTACATGTTGGTTGCCAAACAAGCATATTATTTAACAAACACAAAAATAACTAAAACGAAAGTTAAAAAAACAAAATTCTAAAAGTGAAAAGTCAGACATTTATTTTAAAACGGAGGTAGTAATTACGCATAGCTAATTGACGGACCATATAAAATAAATGATCTTTCCTGGTTTTTTATTAATTACAAAGGTTTGGTTAAGCCGCATGAGTTATATTCACACATTTATGCTCTAAATTTAAATTCAAATATGCGATTCAAATTCAAATTAAAAGCCTCTTAATAAATAAACATCAACTTAATGTACATGTTACACAAAAAAATTTCCTTTTAAATAAGAGATTGCATTTAATACACATGAATTAATCTAATAAATTATCATAACTAAATTTAGTTTTAGTTTAATAAACTCAAAATTTCCTTTTATAGTAACGTTAAAATAATGCTTTAAGTATTTTTTTTTTATACGACAAGTTCATACGCAATCCGAACGCAAACCTGAACGTCTTATATACACATTGGATATACAATACAACTATGCCTATTGACGAGTTTGAAAATCGATATGAATTAGAAATGTATTCAACTCGCTTGAAGGTGCGATGTGCAACAAGAAGATCACAAAGCCGATCGAACAAGCAAACGAGACTTGACATATTTATTTGGCTTCCGTTTACGAATTGGTGGGAAACCAAATTCATCCCCACCAACAAGACATAGAAGCTTTAAACACGAATTCACCAAATTGAACGAAAATAAAACGAAAAAATCAACTAAGAAAAAGATGAATAAATGCATGGATCATGAATGTATATATATATAGAGATGAAGATTGGTTTAGGGTTTCGATCGAACGGTCATGATTTGTTTTTGAACCGATTCAACATGCGATAATGTGTGTTCTTTCTCTCAGTTGTTACGCTTTTTGCGTTGTTGAGGACGACCCATTGTTAAGGTGCCACGATTGCTTTCATCATGTATAATTTGAACTCCTATAGTTTTATTTTTAAATAGGCTAGTACTTGTGATTTTTTCATTTTTGATTGGTTCAGGTTATTATATTTGCAAAAGAGTAACTAAAGTAGTAAGGTTTGTGTTACTTTTTGAAGCTGGGTCTATTGGCAATGCGAAGAAATTTTTGTCTTCGCTAATTGGAGGTGTTTGTGTAGTTATGTTCAAACTTATTAACTCATGGCTTATTTACTTGTCACTTGTCAGTATAGAATGGACACGTAAGTTGTCAACAAAGTCCATCCCTATCAGTAATTATTTTCTAGCATTTCCTTTGAGTCGGGGTGAGGGTATAAATCAGTGTTTTAAAACTCGAGTTGATCCAGCTGATTACCAATTCAACAGTAACCCATTCGGATGACGGGATATTAGTTTTAAGCGGAAAATCCGGCTAAACCGGATCTTAGTCTTTCGGGGTGAGAGTATAAAATAAATGTCTATATCTTTTTTCTCTAACGGCGAGTTAGTAGTTAGTGATTTGAGCTTACAGTAACATCTAATTCGGCAATATGTAAGCACCGAACTTTTTCCTTTAGGGAAAAACTCTACTCCTGCTTCTGTTTAATTCGGGCCTCTGAAGGTCGTTAGTGAGACTCGAAATTAAGACCTCTAAGAAAACCTCTCCAAAATTATCCTTGATTGTCAACTGAGTTAACTCAGTTGGTTAAAAATAAATGTCTACATCTAAGTCATATATTCTTGCTGTTGTGATAGAGAATAATTACTTTCACTTTTGTGTTGTTAACGTTTTCAAAGCTAATTGGTGGACCATAAAGGGAAGTGCTCTTTAGTTATTCTGATGGTGATGGAGCTAAAATTTTTGACTCGAGTGTCATATTTCAATATTTATTACTCTAAATTACATTACAAAATAATTTTTTAGAAAAAACAAACAAAATTTAGTATATTTTCTAAAATTTACATTTCAATTTTTCGCTAAAAAATCACATGACCTAATGCGACTCCCACTGCAATAAATGAGTTGATTTTCACTTTTTTTTATAACATTTTTTATGGATTTGAAAAGTTCATTCGATTATTACAGTTTTTAATGTGAACAAATTAGATATAGCAAATAATTTCATACTTTTAAATATAAAGATTTATAATAATCTTTACACTTTAAAATATGATTTTAAAATAATATTGTATAATTTATGAAACGATTCATCAAAATTATATGTAAACTTATTAATATTTTATATTTTTAAGTGCGAGAATTTTAAAACAACTCTTAATACTATTAATATAAATATTTTATAAACAAAGTTCACGTTTTTAAAGTGTAAAAGAAAAACGTAAACACGAAACAAAATTTGTTGTAGTGCCCCTTTGTCACCGCCATTCCCTACCTTTTAAAAACCAAATTAAATGACTAAATAAATATCTAATCTAGCTAAACTCATATCTTATGTAAGGTGGTAGATCAGTTTGGTTATAAACAATATTATACATAGGAGTATATAAACAGCTTCCCTGCATGAAGATAAACTGAAATAAAACAATAATAGCTTACGTTTGACGACCTATTATATAAACCTTGGATACATCGAGGGATTTACGTTTGAAAACTGAAATTAGATAAATGTATTCGACTCGCTTGAAGCTGCGATGTGCAAAACAAGATCACAAAGCAAAACAAGTGCAAACGAGAAACGACATATTAATTTGGCTTCCGTTAACGAATTGCTGGGGAACAAATTCATCCCCACCAACAAGACATAGAAGCTTTAACAACATAAACAAAATGATTAACCAAAGTAAAATACAGTAAAAAGTAATATGAATATATGAAAGTGTGATGAAGGAAATGAAATGAGATGCATATATAGAGAGAAATAATAGTTTTTAGGGTTTTGATCAACGGCCATGATTTGTTTATAGGACAGATCACAAGACTTTGCTTTTTTTAGTTACGCTTTTTGCGTTGAGGAGGACGAGCCATTGTTGAAATGCCACGACTACGATTCACTTTATTCTTTTTATTTACTTTGGATTTCTGCATTAATTTTTTAATAAGCATGTTTTCATTTGTGATTGGTTCAAGTTATTCAATATTTGCTTCACCTAATTTGAAAATCAAATAAGTATACTCCAATATGAAAGTAAGTTTTTTGGGCAAAAACCAATGTTTTAAAAATCGGTTTGACCCGGCCGGTTGAACCGGTTGAACCGGCTCGAAGACCGGTACGAATGTGACCGGGTTTTTATTTGTTTAAGAACCGGATTGGACCGTCGGTTTTTTGTTGACCCGGGTTGATAAACCCGGCCAGGTCACGATTTTTTTAAAAAAAAAATAATTCAAATATTTTTTTTAAGTTTTAATGATAAATTAAAGTGATAGTAATTAATATTAGCTAAAATAAAGTAAAAGTTAACTTAAAACATCAACTAATATTGTTTTATTAATGCAGCATTCGAGTAAGAATCTAAAATATAATTCCATCTCAAAAAAAACCCTATCAATGGCGGCGGTCTTTCATTCCTCTAATCTTAACAGAACATGATCTACTACCCTTTTTGCTGTTCATACCTGTAACAACCTGTAGTCTTGTGATGTCACCCTTGGGGTTTGATGTCCAAGAACGAGCTTGATTACATGTTACGAATACAATTAGCCATAGGGATCTTGTTTCTTGTTTTGATTAATTGTGTTACTTTTATTTTTTCTGTTTTTATTTTTCTTAGCTCCCTTCAATCCAAATGGGTTTGGATTCCAGTAGATCCAAAGAGGATGATGTAGATCGGATCTCTACATCAATCTATATAACCAATTTTCCTGAATCAGTAAAGGCAAAGGATTTATTTCAAGCTTGTCAACAGTATGGGCAGGTGGTGGATGCGTTTATTCCTATGAAACGGACGAAAGAAGGGAAACGATTTGGGTTTGTTCGGTTTATTAAGGTCTTTAATGTCGAGAGGTTAGTGGCTAATTTGTGCACTGTTTGGGTGGGTCGTTTTAAAATACAGGCGAACTTGGCAAGGTTTCAACGGGAACCTAGGAAAGAACAGCAGAGACCTGTTAAGAGTAACGGTGTGTTGCGCTGTGATACTGATAAGGTACCAAGTCAGTTTTCTGGTAGAGGGGGTAATGGGAGGACGTATAGTAACGTTGTTAAAGATGCCAATGTGGGTGGTAGCACCGAGGCTCCTGCTATTGTTTTAGGTGAGGAATGTCTATGTGTTAAAGACTTATCTAATGCATTGATGGGGAGGGTCAAAGACTTCGCCTCAATACAGAATATCAAGATAGCTCTAAAAAATGAAGGTTTCGAGAACTTAAGGATTAAGTATCTTGGTGAGCTTTGGTTACTACTTGAATTTGGTTCGGTTGAGTCAAAGGAGGCGTTTAGAGATAATGTGGGGGTTAGTTCATGGTTCTCGGAGATTAGACAAGCGTCTGTGGATATCAATCATGAAGGGCGTATTGTGTGGGTTGAAGTGGAAGGAATTCCTTTGAAGTTATGGTCTATGAACTCGTTTAGAAGAATTGCTAATAAATGGGGGGAATTGATTGATGTGGATGATATTCAGGAGAAGTGTCTTCATTCTAAACGGCTGTGTTTATTCACGAAATGGTACAATAATATTTTTGAATCGCTTAAGATAATATTTAAAGGAAAAGTGTATTGGATTCGGGCTAAGGAGGTACCAGGTTGGGTTCCTGATCTGCAGGATGAAAGTGATGAAGACGAAGAGTCGGTTGATGACTTTATGGAAAGTGATAGGAATGGAAGTGAAGCGATAAACGGTGGTGAAGGTGGTGAGGATGTAGTTCCTGAAACTGAGTTTGAGAACTCAGTTGGGCAGAAGGTGTGTGAGTCGGATGATCCATTTGAGATATACCCGTTGTTGAATAAAGATGAGAAGCTGGAAGCCGTGAAGGAAAAGGAAGACAGTGTGGATTCTAGTAAGCCTCATCCACCAGGGTATACACCTGATAAGGAGGTAAATGGGACTGAAGAGAGAGGGGAGAATTCTCGGAATGAGAATGGTAATACTGGGGAGAAGCTTGGAGAAGGGGGGGGGGGGGGGGGTAGGATTATAAGAGGACGAAATCCATTCATCAGGAGGAGGCGGTGAGTTCAGGCAGATTTAAAAAGTCTGGTGCTCCGCGTTCGGGTGGGTCGTTTTTAGGTCTTGTGGAGGAAGTAATAAAGGTAGGGCAAACTATGGGGTAAAATATGGAGGGTGTGATGCAGAATTTATCAGAGATCATAGAATCGCATGGAGAGTCGGTGGTTCATAGATGAATTTCTTGTCTATCAATATTCAAGGCCTAGCCGATAAGGCCAAGAAAGATTGGGTAAGGGAGATGTGTATTACTAATAAGGTGAATTTTTTGGCGATTCAGGAAATTAAAATGGAGAAGATTGATGTGTTTAGTGTGCGTAGATGTTGGGGGAATTTGGGGTTTGAATTTTTGCATAGTGATTCTGTGGGTAACTCGGGAGGGATCTTATGTGTGTGGGATCCGAAGGCGTTTCGGGAAATTAGTCATACTATTTCTGATTTTTTTGTTATTGTTAGAGGTGTCTGGCATTTGACAGGTAAGGAATTGATGATTGTGGCAGTGTATGCTCCTCAAGATGCGCGGGATAAACGTATGTTATGGGAGTACTTAGGGAATGCTGTGAACCAATGGCGTGGCGATGTTGTGATTATGGGTGACTTTAATGAGGTCCGGTTTAGATCTGATAGGTTTGGGTCGAATTTTAATGTTCAGGGAGCGGAGGTGTTTAATTCCTTTATTGTTAACGCGGGTTTGGAAGAGATCCCGCTTGGTGGTAGTTCTTATACTTGGTGTCATAAGTCCGCGGCTAAAATGAGCAAATTAGACAGATTTTTGGTGTCTAATAACTTATTTAGCAACTGCCCGTGTATTAGTGCTATTACGTTCGATAGGTTTTTATCCGATCATAGACCGATTCTATTGCGTGAGAAGTACTTTGATTATGGCCCAATTCCATTCCGGTTTTTCCACCACTGGTTTGAGATTGATGGTTTTAGGGAGTTTGTTTCTTGTATGTGGAGGGAGGCTCCTGTTGATCTGATAAACGGGATCCAAAATTTGGCGGGTAAGTTGAAGTTTTTAAAAAATAAAATTCGTTTGTGGGTTAAAGGTAAAATGAATGAAAGAAAATTAGTGTCGTTGAATCTGAAAGAGGAGTTGCGTAGGATAAACGATACTATTGATCAGGGGTTGGGGAATGAGGAGATTGCTCATAAACGCATACAGGTGGTGAAAGAGTTATATAATATTGATCATTTGCAAGCTTTGGATTTGGCTCAAAAATCTAAGATCAAGTGGTCTATTGAAGGGGACGAAAACTCGGGTTTCTTTCATGGAATGCTTAATAAAAAACGTAACTATATGAACATTCGGGGTCTTATGGTTGATGGAAATTGGAAAGAGCAGCCGGTGGATGTAAAAAGGGAGTGCTTTCTTCATTTTAAAAACAGGTTTGAGAAACCAGACGATAGAAGAGCTAAGATTGAGAGTAATTTTTCGAAAATGCTGTCAGCAGAACAGTGTAATGAGATGGAACGCATGGTATCTAGATAGGAAATAAAGAAGGCGGTATGGGACTGTGGGATGGATAAAGCTCCTGGTCCAGATGGGTACACATTTGAATTTTATAGGGAGTTTTGGTCCATTATAGAGGAGGATGTGTTTATTGCTATGACGTATTTTTTCAAGTATAGTGACATTCCTATTGGATGCAATTCATCTTTCATTACCTTAATTCCGAAGGTCCCGGGTGCAAATATGGTGAAGGATTTTCGTCCAATTAGTCTTATTGGTAGTATTTATAAGATTATTGCGAAGATCTTAGCTAATCGTTTGGTGGTGGTGTTGAGTGATATAGTAGATGAGGTTCAATCGGCGTTTATTGGTGGTAGACAAATATTGGATGGACCTTTTATCCTGAATGAGGTTATCCAGTGGTGTACGAAGAGGAAGAAAAAATCGCTTATCTTTAAAGTAGATTTTGAGAAGGCGTATGATTCAGTGAGATGGGATTTTTTAGATGATGTGTTAAAGAAATTTGGTTTTGGTAATAAATGGTGTAAATGGATCCAAAGTTGTCTTCAATCGTCTAAGAGCTCTGTTTTGGTTAATGGGAGTCCAACGGAGGAATTCCAATGTTATAAAGGATTGAAGCAAGGTGATCCTCTATCTCCTTTCTTGTTTATTCTTATAATGGAGAGTCTTCATGCTTCCTTTCAGCGGGTTATTGATGCAGGGTATTTTAAGGGTATTCAATTAGATAAGGATGTATGTCTTTCGCATTTATTTTATGCTGACGATGCAGTGTTTGTGGGCCAGTGAAGTGAAGATAATATTTACACTTTGGTGCATGTATTGGAATGCTTTTACCATGTTTCTGGGCTTAGAATTAATATGATTAAAAGTAAGATCTTGGGGCTTCACGTGGATGATATGATTGTGAGTCAAGCAGCTTCTAAACTAGGCTGTTTGGTACTTAAAAAGACGTTCACTTATCTTGGTACTAAAGTGGGTGGTAATATGTCTCGAATACAAGAATGGAAGGAGGTTGTTAATAAAGTGAAGAGTCGTCTTTCTAAGTGGAAGTTGAAAACGCTTTCTATTGGCGGGAGACTGACTTTACTTAAAGCTGTTCTTGGATCCTTACCAGTTTTTCATATGTCCATATTCAGGGCACCGTCGAAAGTGCTTCAGGAGATGGAGTCTATTCGTGGCAAGTTCTTTAATGGCCATGAAGTGGGAAGTAAGAAGGCTTCGTGGGTGAAGTGGAATGATGTTTTGACAGTTAGAAGTCATGGGGGTCTTGGAGTGCCTACTCTATATGCGTTAAATAGAGGACTTATGATAAAGTGGGTGTGGAAGTTCTTGAATCAGAAAGAGTCGCTTTGGACGAGAGTCATTACGGCTTTATATGGAGTTAATGGTAAGATGTTCTCGGAGGGTAAGGTGAAAGGTCGATCATGTTGGTTAGATATTGTTAATGAAATATGTGTGTTGAAGAAGAATGGGGTGGATGTATTTGATTTTCTGAAAATGAAATTGGGTAATGGGGACAGTGTCAAGTTTTGGCAGGATAAGTGGTATGAAGGTGGTATTCTTAAAGTCATTTTTCCTCGGATTTATGCGTTGGAGAATGATAAGAATAGTATGGTCAGTTCTAAACTTAATGAATCTAGCCTGAAGAGTTCATTAAGGCGACCAGTTAGGGGTGGTGTAGAGGAGGAGCAGATAAATAATCTATTGAATATAGTTCGGGGTGTAAATCTTGTTTCGATGTGTGATAGGTAGGTGTGGAACTTGGAGAGCATGGGTGTATTTTCGGTGGCTTCTATTCGCAGATGTATCGATGAGGTGAGATTTCCTCATCTTAATGATGGAACGAGGTGGGTCAAGTGTGTTCCAATTAAAGTAAATATTATCGCTTGGAAGATTCGGAGAGATGGGCTTCCAACTAGATTTAATATTTCGCGGAGGGGTATTGATATCCATTCAATTTTGTGTCCTATTTGTGATCATAGTGTGGAGACGGTGGAGCATTTGTTCTTTACAGTGCGGGATATCAGTAATAAGATTGCCAGGTGGTGGAATCTCAACTTTGATACAGTGTCGTCATATGATGATTGGAAAGGTGGTTGGTGGCATGTCGTATGGATACTAAACTTAAGCAGGTGTTTGAGGGCATTTGGTATCCGGTATGGTGGTATGTGTGGAACTATCGTAACAAGTTATTATTTGAGGAGAAGGTTCCCATGAAGGCGGATATGTATGATAATATCATTTCTTGTTCTTTTTTTTTGTGTAAGTTTAGATGTAAAGCATCGTTTGGTTGGAACGATTGGCTTAATAATCCGTATCTTATTTCCTTGTAATCTAGCTACTTGCTAGTTTGTGTTAATAAAATTGGCGTTAAAAAAAACTAATATTGTTTTATTATGATCTATTACAAATTGTAATTATAAATTCGTTATTTTTGAATACTTGTACTATAATGTTATAAATATAAAAGTAAAAATCATGAGTAAAAAATGCATATTTTTCATCTGTTTTGTTAAACGAAAAATAAGTTATAAAATAATTTAATACTACATTTTAAATATAAAAAAAATATACATATATATAAAATCGGGTTGACCCATAAACCGGTCACTAGACCGGGTCAATTAAAAAACCGGATTTTAAAACATTGGCAAAAAGTTTTCCCGATAAATAATATCTAAAAGGTTGTTACAATATAAGTTTGAGTTTGACGTTATGTGATCATCATATTTGTTACACAATTAATATTTCTTCATGATATAAGATTGTTCTACAAAGTGAACTTTACCCCTAATTTTTAAAAAGTACTTTGCAAAAGACTAAAGTTGGTGTAACTTCGAGCATAAATTTTTTTTGGGCAAAGATTCAATGGCATATTGGCATGTGAAGGAATATTGCCTTTTTGATATAAATTTAAGTTATTAGCAGAAGTTGAAAAGGAAATACCAATAAATAGCTAGAGAAATGCGGAATGGGCCAGTGAGACGATCTATGGGCTAAGAATGATTCAACGTGGGCTAGTTTTTAGAACATTAAGCGAGCTGGTGATGAAACAAACGTCATTATTGGTGCAATGATTTACTCGATTATCATCATTACTCTTGCCTTAACGTCATATGTGTTTTCACAAACGTGGTGATCATCACTTAAACAATAGTATCAAAAAACATAAGAAAACATCAAGATATTCCACCTTATAAATTTTATTCAATAATTTATCTTTTAGGCACTCACGAACAATCTCTTTTTATTAAGTAGTTTACACCATCCAATAGAGAGGCGTAACCACAAATTTGATTTGAGAGGGTAAGGAGAGTGAGGGCAAAAAACTTAAAAACAAATTTGTTCAATTAGCGTTTTAGTTGCACACAACACTTATATCATCATCAACAACAACATACCCAATCTCGCCGAAACGAGGTATAGGGGAGGTGAGATGTAAACAAATCCTACCCCTACTTTCAGGATAAACCCGAAAGTAAAGAGACTGCTTCCAAAAGACCTCCGACCAGTGTACGAGTGCAAGCGAGCGAGGTAGAAGAAAATACGAGGATAAGAGCACAAACAAAACAAGAAACACAAAGCAAACATAAAACAAAGAATTAGAATACAAGCAATGAGCAAACATAACACGAGGAAAAAAGGGCAAACATGCAAAGGGAAGAAAAAGCAAGCGAGGTACAACGAAACACACAACAATACAAAGAAAGACAAAAGACAAATAAATAACAGAAACAAACAAGAAAACATGCAAAACAAACAAGCCAACAAGCACCCAACAATAGTATAGACAAGAATACACAAGCAGAGCATAACAATAAAGGCGAACCCGAAACAAAAAGGGACCAACCTACAAACGCAAACCACAGAGCATCAACTGAGTTAGGAAGCAAGGGCCTAAAGACAAAATCTAATACCACGGCTAAAGAGACAAGTAAGGGAAACCAAGCACCTAAGGAAATACCAGCCTAATAAAAAACAACGGGGCTAAAACTAAAAGCGAAAAAAATAAAAATAAAAATAAAAAAATATATAATTAAAATAAATAAATAATAATAATACTAGTATCAGTATAAGTTACGATAACAAAAACAATACTAATAACTATAATAATACTAAATAAATAAAAATAAGTAAATAAATAAATAAATAAATAAAATAGAGTAAAAAAAAAATAAAAAAAATAAAAAATACAAAAATAAATAAAATCCAATCAAATAAAAACTAGCCTAGACGCAAGACATACTACGGGACCTAAGACTCCTCCCCGGTAAACCTAATTCTATATCTCCACGCGGTCCTATTAGAGGTCATGTCCTCAGACAAAAGAAGCTCTTTCATGTCCTGCCTAAGTCTATCCTCCCATCTCATCTTTGGTCTACTCCTTCTCCTCGAGCCGTGGACCAACAAAGCTTCCACTCTTCTAACCGCCGTTGTATGCGGTCTTCTCCTGACATGCCCGAACCATCTCAACCTTCCTTCCCTTATCTTGTGGATTATAGTATCGACACCCAGTTCTGCTCTGAAAACTCCGTTCAGTATCCTGTCTAACATGGTTTTACCACAAGTCCACCTCAACATTCTCAATTCCGCCACCTCCACCTTGTTAGCTTGAGCTTTCGTGATCGACCAACACTCTAATCCATACAACATAGCTGGTTTAATCGCTACTCTATAAAGTTTTCCCTTATGCTTTAATGGAACTCTCGTATCACATAGGACTCGTGAGGCCGCCCTCCATTTCACCCAACCTGCTCTAATACGATGAGTTACATCCTCGTCTATTCTTCCCGATTTATGAATCACCCGAACCCAAATATCTAAACGAATCCTTTAGTTGTAGAATTTGGTCTCTGATACGGATATCCACTTCTTGGTTGACGACTTCGTACCTACCAAAATCACATCTAAGGTATTCCGTCTTCCCTCTGCTTACGCTTAGGCCATTGACTTCTAGCGCCTCCCTCAAACTCTCAAGTCTATTGTTTAATCCCTCCGCCGATTCAGAGATCAACACAAGATCGTCTGCAAAAACCATGCACCAAGAGATCAACAAAACACTTATATGCATTATTAATAAATTATATGTACAACTTGAATGATTTATAATGTACTATATTTTAAACAAATAATTTACTAAAACTAGTTAAAGCAAACAAAGTATAAAACTAATTTATTGATCTTTTTTCGATCGATTTTAGATGAGGTAATGATGAAACTGTGTATTCAATCATGTATGTGGAGGTTCTTTAGCCAATCAGATTTTATTCAAAATTTTTATGGGTGTAAAAGAATAAGTTCTGAATTATAAATTAACAAATAATCATTTTTCAGGATGGACCAAAATATATACTGAATACAAGAATTGAGTTTTATTACATTTAACATAGGTGAACTTGTCAGTGGGTCACGACCCACCTTCGCCTCTACACACCTACGCCCCTGCCACCCAACAAACACAAAAAGTGACATTAGCATGCGACGACGGTCTTTAGGGGGTCTGTACCACCCACCATAACGCTTGCTACTATATCAAAACCTTTTTTTGCTAAATATCTTAAAAGTTGTTAGTGGGTTAATTTGTGATGAGTCCTACAGTAATATTCTTAGTAGGAGGTTAACCCATCTTGTTATCATCTATTATTACAAAGGGTTTACATTCTATTGTTTCATGCTAAAAATGAAGAAAACTAAATATATTAGAATGTACTCGCAAATAACAACGGTAATTTTCTAGCGGCATATAGTTAACGATATGCTAATTGACCTGGTGGGCGAATCGTAACCTGGTTACTCGACCTGGTTAACCCGTTAGTCGAACCCGTGACGCGGTGGCTCGATCAGGTTAAATCGGTTGTCGAACTTGTGATCCGATGACTCGACCAAATTGACACGGTGGTCGAACACTTGACCCAGTGACTCGACCGGGTTGACTTGGTGGCCGAACACTTGACCTAGTGACTTGACTGGTGGACCCCGTGGTCGGACACTTGACCTAGTGACACGACCGATTGACCTTATGATCGAACTCTTGACCCGGTGACTTGACCAGGTTGACCCGATGATCAAACTCGTGACATGTGGTTCTATATTAAGGTATCATTAATTAGTATATGTATTTCCTTTTTACACAACTGTTGAACATTTTGAACATTTCAATAATTTTATACGCTCCTTTATATATACGTATAGAATAGATACTGAGACATATACAGATATAGATGATTTCGTTCAATTTAAGTACTGTTTAATTCTCAATTTATTTATTATTTTTCATCTATAATCCATAAACTATTTTTTTATCACAACAACTATCTATCATTTTAAAACCCCATTGCTACATACGAGTATTCATCTAATTTATAAGAGTATTATATTTGCACATTACAATTAATCAACAAACATTTTACACCCCAACATGATATGAAACTGTTAATGCAAAAAATGACTAAAAACGTTATTTACATTTATCGGTCTTGCATTGTTTTAATTATGATAATGTATAAAAACAAGCATTTAGCAAAAAACGGAGAATATCAAATTCTTGAGTGTAAATCTTCCATTTCAATTATAATCACTTAAGGTATTAATAAACAAGTCATTAACCTAATTAAGTGATCAATAATTAATTATTTTTCTAAAACGCACTTTTATCTAAAAGTGACAAAATATTTTAAAATAACAATATTTTTGGGAAAATATTTTATTTAAATGAAAAAGCTTGTTGGATATTCTTTAGCTGGTTACAACAAGCCCATACAAGCTTTCACCACAAAAGTACAAAAAGAGAGCGTAGTCTACGACACAGTTCCTTATAGGGCTCGACGGTTCTTTATATATAAAGAACCGTAGGAGACAATAACGAACCATGGACAGCTAGCCGTTGCTCCAGCTGTTCCTATTAATAGTGGCCCATTTTCAATTTTTCAAATCACCTTTTTTGCACACACTTTCTCAGATCTAAACACTTCTCAAATCATTCAAATCCTTGATCATTTGTTTGACTAATCTTGTTTAAGAAGTGATTTTTCTTCTTACCACTCTTCCTCTCAAGTGCAAAAAGAAGAACACTATATCATCCTTGAAGTATTGTGTCAAGTTCAAGATCTAAACATTTATTCAATCTTATGTGTAGTATTTGTGTAGATCTAAGTTATTGTATAATTTGGAAGTTCTGTATGTATTGTGGTTGATACTTGAGCCTTAAAATATATTGGTGTAGATTGGTCATACCCAAGGGATAAGATTAGGGCTCGACTTTTAGCTTATAGTCAGAAATTGGTGTAAGCGAAGTGTAAAGTTTCTCCACGTTGGTAGGAGCTTGTTGAATAAGTGACCTCTCGAGTAGGGTACTCGAGGAATGGAGTAGGGACAAAGATATAGCTTCGTGGCTGAACCACTATAAATCTTTGGTGTTCCGTTTGATCTTTCTTTTCTTTATCTTCTTTACATTCTTTATTCTTCTTGCATATAATTTGTTATTATCGATCTAGCTACACTATTGCTTGTTCATATTTAGAATAAGACGGTTTCACATAATCACTTGAATCTAACTATTTAAAAAATGTTTAAGTAAATTAAGTTTTAAATGGTAAAACTATTCACCCCCTTTCTAGTTTCAACAAAAACCAGGATCCTAAACCTAAAATTTCATTTATTTATTCGTCTTTTATCCCCGCACTACCGAATTAAGCCTTACTATCACATTACACATATTCATTTGACCATTTGGTTACCATAACAATTATAGAACCAATCACTCCTTCTCATCCGATATTAGCCTACATTGATAAATGACTTATTATTCATAATATTACTTCTCTTGTTCTTTGAAAAATTTAACCAACTCCTCATGAAGTTAATTTGTCAAGAACTATTGTGAAGACTACAATAAAGCTAACACTACAAGTACTATATCTGCAATACTTATAACTTGTAGGATTAGAAATGTAAATAGTTTAAATTTCTATTATGTTTGTTAGATAAATTTTTCCGCCTATATAAGGCTTCCGCTTCTTCATTTCTTATAACAACTTCATTATAATCATAATGAATCATTGTGTTTTTCACTAATTACTTTAGATTCATTTGGTATCAGAGCCTAAATAGCTCTATTATCCTATAATCTAAATCATATTCTTGATTTAATTGATTGTTTTCAATTGATTCTTGGTTCTTAATACATCTTTTGATTCTGTTTGATTCAAAAGTGTTATAATCAAGATTCAAGAAAGTATTTTAGGGTTTTTTAACTAATTTTTTAGTTTTACATCAATCACGCCTGTACACTTAAACACCAATGTTAACCCAAACACCACTACACAAGTGGTACCTAACATATCAAAATGATGTAGTAATATCAAGATGGCTTTGGGAGCTAAGTTGAAATTGGTTTTTATTGATGGAACTTGTGTGAAACCTGCTTTAACTAATGTGACTTATCAAAGGTGGATCAGATGTGATTATATGATGACTTGTTGGGTGTTGAATTCCATGATTATTGAAATATCTAATGCATTTCTTTATACTCAGTCTACAAATGAATTTTAGAAGGAAATTAATGAAAGATATGGCCAGAGTAATGGTTCACTAATCTGCCAACTTGAAAGAATTGACTAACATCTCTTAAGGAAATTTTACTATTGCTTCTTATTTCAGAAAGCTTAAAAGGTGTTAGGATAAATTGCAAATTGAATGATTTGTCTATATGTTCTTGTGGAAAAATGAGAGAGTGTTCTTGTGGTATTATGGACAAGTTTGTTGAAGTGGATAGTAGGTCTAATATGATGTAGTTCTTGATGAAATTAAATGACGAATATGAGGTTGTTAAAAGTAAGATATTGGACATGGATCCATTTCCTAATATGAATAAGGCATATTACATTGTGCAATAGATTAAGAAACAGAAACAAGTAACTCACCCATCTTATGAACCAAAAAAATTCTTTTTTAAGGAATGGTAACAAGAATGGTTATACCGACAAGAAGGATGTTAGAAATGATGATTATAGAAATAAGTTCAAGAAAGTTTATACAAGATGTAATCAAGAAGGTCATTTTATTAAAAAGTGTTGTGAAATAATTGGTTATCCTGACTGGTATAAAGGCACGAAGGTAAGAAAGGCACAAGTATGACTGCTTAAGTGACTTTAGATGAACATATGATGGGTGATACTCTTTTTGATATGGGGTTTGAAAATGGTATAGGAATTGGGAGATCTGGGCAATTTGGTCAAAAAATGGTGGTTGTAGTATGCTCAGAGGTGCTTAAGATGTTCAAAGGCAAAGGAGTCTCTAAAAGTGGTAGTGCAAATGCAATTTTGGCTAGTTTTTCTATGCATTATGCATGTATACTTTACTGTTTTACCTTTGCATTTACTGTGCTTTGTTATCTTGGAATGAATGTCATGCTTGATTTGATAAGTGATACAGGGGCCTCTGGCCATATGTCACCTTATTTGCATTTGTTTGTTTATGTCAAAACTAACACACCCTATCATAGTTCATTTACTTGATGGTAGAACAAAAACAATCACTCTTTTTGGCCAAGTCAACATCACACAATTCTTAAAACTTGATAATGTATTATTTGTGTTTGATTTCCAATTTAATTTACATTATGTGGTTAGATTAATAAGAGATCAAGGCCTAAATGCTCATTTTTATCTTAATGATTTTTCTTTTCAGGACCTACAACTAAGTAGATTGTTGTTGTGGGAAAAAGGTTCAAGTGTCTCTACATTTGAAAACCTATGATGGACCGTGTCATTTTCTTTCAACATGTTTCTAATTTCTATCAATCACATGTAAAGTCTACTTTTCCTATGACTGTTAATAAGTCTGCTTATGGCAATTATATTTCTCCCAAACAATCTATATACATTCACACTTTTCATTCTAGACTTGGTCACACTTCTGTTTCTAAGTTACCTCATGTACATGATTGTAAACATCTAAATTATGGAAACTAGAAGAGGGGGGGGGGGGGGTGAATAGTTTACCGGTTACAGTTACGTTTTCAAAAACTTATTTACTTGCTTAAAAAGTTAGATTCGAGTTTATCTTAAATCTATTTGCAAGCAATATGAAACACAAGTAATAATAACTAGCTACAAATGTAAATGACAAGTAAGGAAAAAGTAATAAGAAAAGGGAAGGAACAATCAAACCACAAGACCGAGATTTATAGTGGTTCAGCTACGAATCTCCTTTTCGCCCCACTCCACTCCACAAGTACCTTACTCGAGATCTCACTATGTCAACAAGCTCCTTAAGGCGGAGAAAACCGTATACACGTAGCTACACCAATTACTAACACAAATCTAGATGTCAGATGCTAATCTTAGCTAGAACCAATCTAACCTTGCATTATCTCTCTTAGGTAATACTATCACGATCACCTAATCTATTTACTACACACTTATACACACTATCATGTCGGATCACAAATATTTCCACACCTTGGATATACACTCACAAACTACGCAAGTATCTACACTACTAGATCTTACAAGATCATACACGACTATACAACAATTGAAAGATGTATAACAATGAACACTAAACTTCAATACTTGATCCTTGAAGAAATCACAATTATTCTTCTATTGCTCAAAGTGGAGGTATAAGAATTGAATCACTTGTAAACAATTTAATACAAGTTATATGATCAAAGGAATTAATAATTACAGAGAAAGATTTAGACAATTAGTTTTCAGGTTTGGTCAAGTAAAACAGTGGGCTATTTATACCGAGAGACCAAGCTTGGGAGCATCGTCGATACACTTAAATAAGCCTGCGACACATTTAGCTAAGTGCACCGACAACCTAGTATAGTGTACCGTCTACACTAGGCACTCCATTATTTCTTTTAGCAATGGAGGTATAATCTGGTGTAGGTTTTAATTCGTTGGGAGAGAAAAATTTGAAATTCAAAATTTTATTTTGATTGAAACAATTTATTTAATATAGAAAATACTTTGTAACATTTTGTACACTTTGTGTATATTTTATAAAAAAAGTTAGTTTTAAAAGATTTAATTTTCCTTTGATCGCAAGTATATAATTTGTTTGTATATACCATAAGTGATATTATGCCTGAATAAATATTAACGACTAAAATTTTGCTTACGTTTAATTTTATATAAAACGTTTTTTACATTTTGCGTTATCAGAACGTTGAGAAGTCGAAAAGTTAAATAACTTTTTTACGACATTATTTGTATTAACATAAATATTACTGAAATTGCTTGTGAGAATTGTTCATTAGCTAAACATCATAAACTGCCTTTTCCTAAAAGTAGAACTGTTAGTTCTCATCCTTTTGAATTAGTACATATGGATTTATGGCCCCCTACAAGAAACCTGATTTGAATGGAGCTTAATATTTCTTCTCTATTGTGGATGATTTTACAAGAGCTACTTGGACTTATCTTGTGCACACCAAATATAATATAATACTTATTTTATCTCATTTCTTAGCCTATGTGAAAACTCTATATTCAACTGATGTGTTAAGATTATGAGAACTGATAATGGTATTGAGATTGTGAATAAGGCTTGTTTGGATTTCTTAAGTTCAAAAGGCATTGTGCATCAGAAGTTTATGCCTTACACACCTCAACAAAATGACATGGTTAAAAGAAAGCATAAGAAAGACTTTAAGAGCTCTCAGATTTCAAACCAATTTTCCTGTTGATAGGTGTGTAAACACCCATCCTTTTTACCACTTAATTACAATAATAACCGGGCCAAAACGTGTATTTTATGTCTTTTATGTCGGAATTATGCGTGGTTTGTGTTTTTGTTGTGATTTAGGACGAAATTGTAAAAAGTGGAGAAAACACGGCATTCACGGGCTTTTATTGAAGAAAAAGATGAAAGATGAAGTCGAGAAGTCAAGAGTGCAAAAAGAACGGAAGTCCAAGACCAATTCTGAAGATTTATCGAAGAAAAAGTCGAAAGACGGAAGTTTACTTAAAGCCGAAGAACTCAAGTCTAATTTATTGAAGAATTAAAAGACGAGTTCAAAGAAATCCCGAGCCAAAAGTCATTAAAGTCCAAGATTAAAGAAGATAAGAAGAAAGGACTAAGCATGCAATTAACAAAGAGATTAAAGAAGGAAGGACTTAATCTTGTAATTAAGAGAAAATGAAGGAGGGGAGGAAGCTTCCTAAGCACCCTTAATCCTCCCCTATAAATAGTCATTAGATGTTAATCATTTTTCTTTGTTGGCTAATCGTGACAATTAGTTCTTCTACTTTTAATTACCTTGTCATTTAAATACTTGTCAAATTTAAATACTTGTCTTGCACCTTAATTACCATTTAATTTCAAGTAAGTTTTTCTTTTTAATTCTTGTTAATCTTTATCTTTATCTTGTTAATCTCATTCTACCTTTCTTAATCTTTGATTTTTATTGTTCATGTTCATGTTCTTATTTCTCTTATTTTGATCAAAGTGGGTTTTGTTTATTTTGATTAGTTTTGTGAGTTGATTGTTTTGGATTAATTGTTTATGCTTAATAGATGCTTATTTGTTTGTTTGATTTATTCTTGTGGTTGATTTAGCTTTGTTTTGATTATATTCGTGTTATTATTTGTTCATTGTTCTTCGGTTTTTCTTGTTTCTGATCTTTCCCAGGTATTCAAGCCCAGCATATTCCGAATCAAGGTCTGGACTATTTTGCTTTATATGGAATATTCAATATTCCGAATAGGAGTTGTATTCCGCATAGGCTCAATATTCAGCATAGTGGATTTATTCCGAATAGACCTAAGATTCCGAATAGGCATTATATTCCGCATAGGGGCCAGTATTCCGCATAAGGGATATTATTCCGAGTAGGCAGAGTATTTCGCATAAGGGATATTATTCCGAGTAGGCAGAGTATTCCGCATAGGGAATTATTCCGCATAGGGTAGGTTATTCCGAGTAGGACTTTATTCCGCATAGGGGTGTTATTCCGAATAGGCTGGACATTCCGCATAGGGGACTTATTCCGAATAGGTGACAATATTCAGGGTAGGGAACTTATTCCGAGTAGGCCATATTATTCCGAATAGGCAAACATTCCGGATAGAGTTTTATTCCGAATAGAGCTAATTTTCAGTTTCTTTAATTTCGGTTTTTAATTTTCTGCTTTTTAATTTCGAGCCTTATTTTTCCCGCCTTTTTAATTAGTTGCACTTTAAATTCATTTGCCTTAGATTTATTTTAGCTTTGCCTTAGTTTAAAGGTTTAGTTTTAGTTACGTTTTAAGTTTGCCTTAGATAGATTCAAGTTTGCGTTATTTACATTAAGTGCCCTTTAATTTTAGCCTCGCTTTTAAATACTTGCACCATTTATTTTAAATTAGATTTAGATTTACTTTTAAAGTCATTTATTTTAATTGTTTTTGCACATTTAATATACTACAACGACACACTTTTGTTTCACCAAAGAACGACTGAGTCGCATAGATAACACAGTTTTCAATTTGAAGAGATTGGTACAACGATAATTTTTAACTGGATAAAATCTTAGTTATCAAATGGCGCCGCTGCCGGCTCTTTTCGTAAAGATTAACGGTTTTCTGTGAAAGACGCGTTGCTTTTTGGGATCCGTTCACTTGTGAGCGTTATTTTTCTTGCATAAAAAAATCAAAAAATCATAAAAATTAAAAATTGATAAAAATCCATAAAAATTAAAAATTTCAAAAATCCAAAAGATTTTATCTTTATTGTGTATATATATTGTCTTTGTGTTTGGTTTCTTTTTCTTTTGCATTTTCAGGTGTATGCGTACTAGATCTTCTAATTATCAAGAGCCCGAGACTCGAGAAGATTTAAGTATGTCAGGTGTTAACAACAATAATCCACCGCACCTCAACAATAACAACAATGTTCTTCCACAGCCTGATCTTCGGACAATGGAGGAGCTTTGTCAACCTACCATGTTTGGACGAGGAGGACCGATTGCGCCGATGCAAATCAACGCTCCTGAGTTTTCGTTGAAGCACCACATGATTCAGCAAGTGCAAACTAACCCATTCCGTGGATTGCCTGATGATGATGCCAACAAACACCTTGACAAGTTCATTACAATCACTCAAAGCATGAAGTTGCCTGGTGCCACAATGGATGTTCTTCGCCTTCAACTCTTCCCACATACTTTATCACATCATTCCGAGAAATGGTTTGATCGTCTCCCGAAGAATTCTATTCATACTTGGGATGACATGACTCAACGCTTTTTGTCGCGCTACTTTCCACCATCCATGGTCACAAGCCTTCGCAATCAAATCAGCGGTTTCATGCAAGAACCCGATGAATCTCTTTTTGATGCTTGGGAAAGATATAATGTCTTGATTGATCGTTGTCCAAACCACAACATGCTTCCAGTCACATTGATTGATACTTTCTACAACGGATTGACTTTTCGTGATCGTGATACGATCAATGCAGCCGCCGGTGGCACATTCATTAAAAGGAGACCCGAGGAGTGTAGAGAGCTAATTGAGAACATGACTACTCACCACAAAAACTGGGATTCCTCCGCTTCTTCAAGGAACAACCCGAGAGTCAATGTCTCTTCCACTTCAGCAAACCCTGAGATGACCGAACTCACCCGCATGATGACTGAAATGAGCAAAAGTATCACGCTTCTCGCT
Source organism: Glebionis coronaria (assembly GCA_025667525.1). NCBI lineage: Eukaryota > Viridiplantae > Streptophyta > Magnoliopsida > Asterales > Asteraceae > Glebionis > Glebionis coronaria. The sequence continues at coordinate 251,858 of JANFOE010000322.1, read as the reverse complement.
TCAAACCAACAACAACAACAAGTGAAAGCGGTTGCCAATCCTTGTGAAACATGCGGCGGTCCTCACTCATACACCGATTGTCCTTTGACTCAAGGAAATCCGGAAAATGTGTATGCAGCTTATGGTAATTATTCACCGGAAAATTACCAAGCTCGACCTCAAGGGGATAGAAATTTGCTGAGCTACCGGTCCAACAATTACCTTTCACCCGATTTTTCTCCTCAAAACCAAAACCCCGCCAACAACTACAATAGAAGCAACCAAATCCCACCAAGAGCTTCTAATCCTTATCACCCACCCGCCCAACAAGCCCCACCCATTATCCCCGATGTTGAAGCCATCATGAGAACCCAAGGTGAGCAAATCAAGAATCTTCAGAGCCAAATTATTAATCTGAAAGGAGATATCACAAAGCAAGGAAATGAGATTAGATCCGAGCTTTGAGATAATATCCAATCCTCTTTCAGCAATCAAACAAATGATTTGAAGAATATGCTTGCTAGTTTCTTGCCCGCAGCTCAACCTTCTACTTCAAGTTCTCTACCTTCAAACACCGTCACCAATCCGCGAGCTAATGTGAGTGCTATTACTACTCGTAGTGGAATTACCATTGTCGATCCACCAATCCCACCCCCATCATCTACACCTCCTCCACCACCATTTATCCCTACTCCTCCTACACCTAGTATTAGTGCACCATTACCGTCTCCGCCTCGTCATGACGATGTACCTAGGAAGGACCCTTCAACATCTCAACCTTGAAGGTCTACGATTTCTTAGGATTTGTCAATCTAAGATTTATCTATTGAAATGGAATGGAGAAGGAGGAGGAAGAAGATGAGGGTTTAGAGAGAAAGGAGAGAAAAGAAAAGTAGAGAGAGAAAGTGTGTTTTTATTAAAAATGAAAAGTATGAAATGAAAGAACCACCCCTCCTAACATGCTAGGAGGGGGTATATATAGCCCACCCTACATGTGGGCTATATGGACTATATAGTTTACAAATGGATCACGAGCCCAATACTAGAATATATCTTTGGAGTGACCGATCCTTTCTAAATACGTAAAAACGTATTTCCAACAATCTCCCCCTAAGGGAGGTCACTCCAAGTTACAATGTCCTAAATAGTCTATAGTTCGTGATCTATGCTAATAATGATGTGACCGAGACTTTCTTTGGGAAAACGTATTTCCAACAATCTCCCCCTAAGGGAGGTCACACCATTTTACAAAATCTTAAACCTAGCATCTATACTTGAGTCTTCGATCTTGTTCTTGTGAATATGCTTGATGTGATATTTGACTTTAGTCTTGAGCATGCTTCCTTGCCTTGACCTTGTGCATTCATCACTTGTTAAATTTGCCTCTTCGTGACTTCATGTTCCACATACTTATACCTTTAAATTCTTGAAAGCTTCAGAGTTTGATACAGCGGAAGACTTGACCTTCAGACTTTCTTGAATTTGTTGAAGTACTAAGTGTATGTAGTATAAGCATGTGGTGACGACTTCTTCTGGATTATACACCGCAATGCCACCTTCTTGTTACGCTGCATAAGACAGTTAGCAACAAACCATATACACGGATGAAATGGCCTTGAACATTTCATTCTAATTCGGTAGCATTTTACCTCCGGTCGGTGAAGACCGTTGGACGATATTAAATATCTTACTTGTGACAGGTAGTTTCAATAAAGAACCTCCTTGACAAGATTTCGCGGGTAAACCCGTTCTCTTTACTCGACCGTCCAAAGCTGACTGTGAACGTAAAGAGTGAATCATTTGGATAATATTATCCGCATGATTTGAAGCTGTCAATTCATGTTCCTGGAACAAGTGAAGTTCAATTAAGAACCGCACCATCGTTGCTTTCCAGTTGTCACGAGCTTGATTCGTATAGAATCTTGCAAGTTACCTACCAAGTGCTATTTGATGTTAACACTAGAAGGATTTCCATTCGTCACTGTAAATACTTAATAGTATTACTCTGAATGTTCTGGCAAGATCACTAAGATATTGCGTAGAGGCCTGGAACGTGTTTAAATTCATTTAAAAGTTTAAACCACTGTTGCTTTTCAGTTATCACAAGTTTGATTCATAAAGAATCGCACAAGTTACCTACCATGAGCTTTTTGATGTTCGCTCAAGAAGGATTTCCATATTCATTGTAAATACTTTCGTATTACTCGGATGTTCAGGCAAGATCATGAAGATTCTGCGTAGGACTCTTAATATCTTTCTTACTTTTCACATTGTGTGAACAAGCAAGGAATAATGAAAATGTGTCCTAATGAGATATTTGATGATCTCAAATGGCTCTAGACTCGATCGTGCATTTTGGATTTTAGTGATCGGAGGCTGGAGAGGAGTGCCACCTTTTCAATACCAATTTATTCGGAGTGAATAAATCAATAGATAATGTGTTGTCTCCGTGTGATTAAAACAAATATATTTTGAGAGATATCTGAGTTAGCTGGGATGGGTTGTGCCTTGCATCACTGGGTCCATGATGTCTATCTTCAATATCGAGAATCATAAATGATCTCAATAGCATATGAATTGACCCGGTTTTTGCCTAAGTTGTAAGGAGGGCTACTTTCTTTACACCCTTTATCTTTACAATTCTTTTTCATTCTTCAACCCCTTCAATGCTTACCAATACGACATAACTAGCACCTTGTTGTGATTGTTCCAGTGCTAACTTAAGTACTTGGTCGGCATTCAGCTACGTTCACAATCTTTCTCCATCTTTCCTAAGGACTACTATTTCTAGCTATGGAATGTCCTTGGGAAGATTCCTCCGGTTCTATAGAAATCATTGGACTTTAACCTATCCTACCATCCTTATGTCACCACAATCTTCACCTCATGAATAGAGATGTTTTGGGTAAGTGTATGTCACCATGAAATCCATTTTGAAGTGTAAATCCATTTTGCTCCCCCTTAACATATGCCCCGATATCCGAAAACATTTCACACATGTCGGGATGAGCTAACACATTAAGTCAAACCATTTGTGATTAATCATTTCCCATATTAAATCACATTTTCTCCCCCATATTAAAAATATTAACCCAATCGATGTTTTTTATATCAATTGATTTAATAGCATTTTAAGAAAATTTGGAAAGAAAAATGCAAATCCAATTATCTTCATGAATTACACAAGCTCCCCCTCAAATTAATGAGGGTGTACTTGAAACGTAAATTAAATACCTTTTAAACACAAGTGTAAGGTATTTATCACGTGCAAAGATCATATATGATAATGAATTCACAATATTAGCAATTTACGAGGTTGGACCTGAATGATGGAGAACATCATATGAAAGAAGCACATGGTTCTTGTTCACGAATGTTGGTCTTCCTCGTAACTTCTGAAATTATCTTCCCCTTTACACCACATGGACAATTGATATCGTTGTCTTGACACCAACTTGTGAACTATTGGCACTTTCGGCATCGAAGAGTCTGAACGCTTGACAATTGCTCCCCCTCAATTGTTGACCCGTGTTCTACTTAAAGAGTTGTAGTCGTCGTTTGAGTAGTCGCATCGTCTAGTATGTAGATATCAATTGCAACGAACTTCGGATTGTGGAGTTGACAACTTCGGATTTTGAAGTCAATGCTTTCCGGTGAAATGCTTGACTTCAATTTGAAAAGCGGGTTACTATCGGAAATAATAGCAAACCATTTTGAGCATGTTTTAAATCTTTTAAACTTCTGCTCGAACTTTATTTACAATCCCGTGTCATTATTGAACGTCATTTCTAGGATCATAAATATTATCGATTCCAGAAGACATGCTCTTTTTATCAAAACATTTTGAACACACAATTTTGAAAGATTTAGAAAAACCTTTTGAAAAATTCTTGAAAAATTGTGTTCAAAGTTTTGAAAACCAATTACTTGAGCTTAAGATGTTGAATATCTTAAAAGCGAGCTCAAGTCCGAGAATTTGTAAACTTCCCGTTGTTAAGGATAAGTTACCATCGGCGATAAACTTTCCTTTTATCTGAAGGACGAGTCCTAAGCTGACATTTACTTAGAAGTCGTTTTTCATGAGCTTGAAAACTTTGACTGTTTTAACGGAAAGCTCATGACCGAGAAAGGTTAATTTCTCGTTATGAGGAAAAGTTCTCTTATTTAAAAGATACACTTTCCTTTCTGAGCTTAAAACTCCGAATGTTTTAATACAAGCTCATGACCGAGAAAGGTTAGTTTCTCGTTATGAGGATAAGTTATCATAAAAGATAATCTTTCCTTTATTTGAAGTTTGGGTCATTGTCTGACATTTATGAGCTTAAAAACTTCGAATGTTTTTAATATTAGCTCATGCTCGAGAAAACTTAATTTCTCGTTGTAAGGATAAGTTTATCATCGGCGATAAACTTTCCTGCCTTTGAAGAGCGGGTTATAGACTGTCATTTATCTATAAGCCTTTTACACGAGCTTAAAACCTTTGAATGGTTTTAACATAAGCTCGTGTCCGAGAAAATTTAATTTCTCGTTTTGAGGGTAAGTTATCGTTGCGTAGATAACTTCCCTTTCTTTGAAGTTCGGGTTACATACTGTGATCTGACTGTAAGCCATTTGGTAAGCTTAACCATGAATCCCCTGACACATGTTTCTCCGATATCTGCTTTTTCAGCAACCAAACTCTAAGAGTGTCCTTAGTTGAACGGTATACAACGATTGGACCGCTTCGTTCTTTTGGAACATCAACTTTGGTACCTGCATTCTCATTAGGAATTTGCATGCTTTGACATGGGTTAGCGATATCAATTATAGAAGTACGTGGAGGTTCACAGTTGGCTTTACTTGTGTCAGAGATGACCTGAGTAGATGATTCACTAGTCTTGGTTGGCAAACGTTTCCTTTTATAGAAAACCTTAAGTTTAGGCTTAAGTGAAGTATCATCTTTATCAGTTTCCTCCCTATTAGACTTAGTAGAATCGGAGACTATCCTAGTTAAAGGGCACTCATTTCCTACAGGAGTGAAAGTTCTACCAGTGGGGCGCCAAACTTTACCAAAGGGTTTGATTTTAGCTATCCACTGGGACTTAATTCTAGCACGGGAGTTCACCTCATCAAGTAATTTCTTGACACAAGAATCATCATTTGCCGTAAAGACACATTTTCTACATGTTTTACAGGTAGCATATTTAATGTCCGAGTAATTCCTAGAAGATTGATCGATGCTCCTAGGAGATGACATGCTACGGTTAGCAGTGTTGCGTAATCTAGACAGCATCTGACTAGGTTGGACATTGCTATCTCTTACATGTGTCTTTTGAATAGCTTCCCTTTGACCAAAATCATGGCGCACATCAGTTGAACTAGTTCTAGACGTGTTCATTGAACTATTCTTAGAGAAACTAGAGGCAATCATGTGATGAGGTCTTGCTAAAACTGATTTAGTCACATTAGGCCTAGTTGGTGGAGTGACTGTTCTAGAAATATGACCCAAATCAACTTGGGAGGCAAACCGCGGTCTCGAGGATTGTGGTCGCTCGGATCTAAATGCAGTAGGTTGTCTGACAATCGGTTGTCTGACGAACTGATTTGTAGGCGGTTTCCCCAAGATTGATGGTTTTTCAAGCTTAGTGTCCACACTAGGTCCTCTATTTTTCCTTAACTCGTTTTTCAACGCAGCTATAGCAAACACCTTTTCTTGAACTTGGGCTTTTAACGTTTCATTTTCTTTGAGCAATCTATCTTGGGATGCCAATTTAGACTCTAGTAACTGAATTTGTTTCAAAAGATTATCCTTTTCAGCTTTAGAATCTAAAACTTTTTAATCCAATTTTCTTTCAAGAACAACGTTAGACTTTTCAAGTTTTTCAAAGTATGCTTCAAATTTGTCCGTTTTCTTAGAAAATTCAAGTTCGACATCCTCAAGATCTTTTGATTGTTGAGCTACAATCGTTTCGATCTCTCTAATCTTAGAATCAGAAGCAATCAGAATACAATTATCATGATGTTTAGCATTTTGAACACTTTCTCCCCCATTATGACTCACATCGGATGAATCAGAAGTGGTATTTCTATCACTCTTTTCCATCCCATGTTTGTCATAATTAGGTTCAGAATGCTCAATATGCGGCATGGCATCAGCATATACATCATAAACAACATTACATTGTACCATGTTTTCAGACTCTTCGTCATAAACGGGTAAGGTGTCATCAAAAGAGATCTCGTGAACATTCCCTGACGTGCCACTGGTATAATGTTGTCCTCCTGATTCCGTGCTCTTACCATCGGTATGCTCCAAGTTGTCAACCGTATGACCATTCTCCTTTTGCATCTGCGTCATTGATTCTTGCACTCCAGTATCATACACTTGCTGAAGTTGTGATCTTTGATAAATCGAAGATGAGACCGATGTCATGAGTTTCAATATTGTATCACGGAAAACTCGAAGCTCGATATGTGTATCTCAAAGAAATGATTGGCAAATCACTGAACTTTCAGACGTGATGATATTGAATTGGAGGAAAGGCGTGAGTTGTGTCACAAGAGCCTTATAAGCAAGTGCCGATGCAGAGTGATTAAAGTTTTCATTGTTGAGTTGCTCGGCGAGTTGGGTCAAAGTGGTGAATATTGAGTCGATGAATATATGACGATCTTGACCAAAGATTGTCACAAATTCGCTCCCTCCTTGAATCCTCGAAAGAGTGATAAGATGAGACTGAAGCATTTGAAATGAAGTGATGCCACGTTTCCTAACTTTGTTTTGCATTGAATGCGATTCTCCCATTTGACATGTCGAATCGAACGAATCCATTGAATATCGATTAAAAATGACGTGGATGTTGTTGTTTTCGGGATTTTATAATACGTAAAGAAACTTAGAAACAGAAAGTCATGGAATATGACAAAACCAACGAAACGATCCGTAAAATCCTCGATTGTAGATAAGAATATCTGATTAAAAATCCGTAGCCACGAAAAATAAAGCCCGTCACTTTTGTTTTCTAATCCGGCCTCAAAAACTTTTAACCCGTTAAATATATTTCCACTTTGATACTTTTAAAATACCCGGCTCAACACGATTTATCAAATCCAAGGTGACAAAATGTACAAAATTAACTTAACCAAAGCTATCAGGTGACAAAATAGATAAATATAAGTTAGAGAGAAATGTAACTACCCTAAAAATCGAAAATAAGATAAAATAAAATAAAAAGGATTTGATACGCAAAGTCTCAAATTGCTGAGATACGCCAAAATCACGATAAACGTGGCGGTCAAAGAGGAGTTGGTATCACCATGTGGCCTTGACTGCACCCACACAAAAGACTTTGTAAACTCCGCTTAATATATAAATAATCTTAACAGTCTTTTCTCTCTCTCTACTCTATATCTCCTCCGTCCCTGTTATCTCTCTCTCTCCTCACAAGAATACTTTCAGTCTCTCTAATATCACAACTCGCCTGTTCGATCTTGTTGTTCTACCAATCTCAGTCACCTATATATTGATCGACCTATGCCCGTGAATCGAATCAAAGACACCACATATCAAAGCATCCAAATCATCATCATCAGCATCATCAAACGCAACCCACGAACATACGCAAGATTTTTGGCTTCAAGATCTATCAAAATGGATCTCGGGTAGGTGTTTTATTTTGATTTGTTGAGTCTTTCTATCATCTGTAGAGTCTTGCTGTTCGTGTCTAGATTTGGTTGTGGGTAAAAGGTTGTGAATTATTTGAGTCTTGTTGTGGACAGATGGTGAGTCGAGTTTAGTCTGTTCGAGAGTCGAGTCTGTGTCGAGTTGTTGTTAAGTGAGACGAGGGTGAGGCTGGTTAAAGATTGAGGGTGAAAAGTAGTCTAGTCTTGGTCGAAAGTAGGAGTTCAAGAGGTGTTGTGCGAAAAAGATTTGTGGAGTCAGTCTGTTGAGGGTTTGGGTTTCAATGAGTCGAGAGTGGTGTTGTGAGTTTGAAAGTGTGGTGATCGTTGGAGTGAGAAATACGTCGAGAGTCTTAAAGTGAGGGAGTTCGAGAGTGGTGTTGAGATGGTCGAGAGGTTGTATCGAGTCTTCGAGTGGTGAGACGAGGGTGTTGTTATGGGTGTCCGAGAGAGTGAGGGGTTCAAGGGTCTGTTGTGGTTGAGAGAGTCGAGTCTAAAGTGATGTTGGCGAGGTTGAATGAGTATTGGGTTTTTGAGTGTTGGTGTGTGAGAGAGACGAGGTCGAGTCTTGTGGGTGTGATGTTGGAGTCGAGAGTCCGAGTCTTGTGTATTGTTTCCCGTTATGCTTGAATAACTCCTATACGGAATAAATCCTATACGGAATAAATCCTATACGGAATAAATCCTATACGGAATAAATCCTATACGGAATAAATCATACGGAATAAATCCTATACGGAATAACTCCTATACGGAATAACTCCTATACCTAATAAACTGCTATTCGGAATAAACTGCTATTCGGAATAAACTGCTATTCGGAATAACTGGCTATATGGAATAAGTTGCTATTCGGAATAACTGGGGAAATAAACTTTGTGGCTTATCCGGAAAAACAAGAAAAGGAAACAGAAAGTCAAAACAGATGGATCAAAACGTGAGGCTTTTGACAGATTTGGACAAATTGGTTGGGATGGGACAGATAATAGTTTGAAAGGACAAAAGGACAATAAAAAACTGATAGAAACTGAAAAAGATGAAACTGATGAAAAATAGATCTAAAAAATAAAATAAAAAAAATAAAAATTGATAGATTAAATAAAAATGGATGATTTTTTTTAAAAATTTAATAACCATTGATGATATATAAAAAAATAGATGAAAAAACCCAGTTATCTAACAAAATTCAGATTGGACAGATTTGGATTATTGGACTGACGAACGGATTGGACAAAGAGACAAAAAAGATTATATCAAAAAAAAATTCAGAACAGAAAAATTGATAAAAACAATATCAAAAAGTTGAGACAAAAGAGACTGAAACATGATCCAAAAAAAAATTGATAAACAAAATAAAAAAAATAAAAAATAAAAAATTTAAAAAGATTTAATCACTAAATCAATAGATAAAAAAATGCAAATCCTAAGATTTAACCATGGCTCTTGATACCAATTGAAGGTCTACGATTTCTTAGGATTTGTCAATCTAAGATTAATCTATTGAAATGGAATGGAGAAGGAGGAGGAAGAAGATGAGGGTTTAGAGAGAGAAAGGAGAGAAAAGAAAAGTAGAGAGAGAAAGTGTGTTTTTATTAAAAATGAAAAGTATGAAATGAAAGAACCACCCCTCCTAACATGCTAGGAGGGGGTATATATAGCCCACCTTACACGTGGGCTATATGGACTATATAGTTTACAAATGGATCACGAGCCCAATACTAGAATATATCTTTGGAGTGACCGATCCTTTCTAAATACGTAAAAACGTATTTCCAACAAACCTTTACCTACTACACCTGCACCTTCACCACCCAAACCCAAATATCCCTTTTCCTTCTCGTTTAGGCAAGACCAAAATGCTAAAAAAGGATGACGCTGAAGTGTCACGCTATGTGAAGATGATCTCTCAAATGAACTTCAACATTAGCTTTCTTGAAGCACTTGTCCACATGCCCAAATTTGTTAAAGCATTTAAGGAATTGCTTAGCAAGAAGGAGAAGCTGATTGAGCTCGCCAACACACGCTTAAATGAAAACTGTTCAGCAGTTTTTCTTAAAGAACTTCCGGAAAAGCTTGGAGATCCCGGTCGTTTTGTGTTGCCTTGCGTTTTCAACAAAACTGAAGAATTTACTGCCCTTGCTGATCTCGGGGCCAATATTAATCTTATGCCTTTAATTGTTTGGAAAACACTATCATTACCCGACCTCACTCCAACAAAGATGACTCTTGAACTTGCAAATCACACTCTCGCTTACCCCGTTGGTATAGCCGAAGATGTGTTCATCAAAGTTGGCACATTTACTTTCCCAGTCGATTTTGTCGTTGTTGATTATGAAATGGACCCTCGTATTCCTTTAATACTTGGTCGGCCATTCTTGCGAACCGGACGAGCTTTAGTTGATGTGGCCGAAGGCGAGTTAATCTTAAGAGTCGGGGATGATGCACAAGTGTTTAAAATAGGAAAACTTACAAGTAAATCCTTTGGAGGCCGAGAATCAGTGAATATGATTAATGTGCATGATGACTTTGTTGTCTACAACAATCCTCTATTCAATTCTTACATCGATAATCTACTTTTTCATGATGATGTGGATGATTCTCGCCCCAATTTGGAACCTTCTCCCATTTATGATTCTCCACCGGTCTTTGATGCTTATGATGATGATTCTAGCTCAGATTCGGATGATTATGATGACCTTACCTCTGAGTATCCCGATCTGCCCACGTATGATGATTTCGATGAGGCCGATACTCTTTCGAGCGATTCTTCACATGATGAAGATCCTCCGCCATCACTCGATCCTACTTTGGACGATTACTCATTTGAGGAAGACTTCTCTATGTTTCTCAACACTTACTTCCCTCATGAGAGTGATGCTCCTCCTTATGATTTTGAAGATTATCGTCTTGATCCTACTTTGGATTTGAAGCAAATTCTTTCAAAGAAGAAGAAACCGGTCGACACCGATATCCGCAGCACGTATGAGTTAACACCTCTTTGTCCATCTTCTGAGGACGAGGTTGTGCTTCTTCGCGGATCTTCTTCACATTCTGCTAAGCCTGAGTGCTATTTTCCCTTAAAGGAAAAGGTGTTCGACCCCGGTATCGATATTCTGCAGCCATCTCAGTATCCACCTGATGAAATAAAAGGAAAATCTTTGGAACTTATAGAAATCTGCTCGCACCACTTCACCCTTGCTTCCACCGTGCTCCATCGCTGCTTAAGGGAACCTTGCCTACTCTTCTTTGGCTTGCCTTGTTCGCCTTAAGCTTGTGCTATTTGATGGACGAAAACTATGTCTTTGATCCTGGTGGATATGTTTCATGCTTCTTCCGTTGATCATCAAGGTCGAGTCAGGTTCACGACTCGGTTAACAAAAATCAAGCGCTTCTTGGGAGGCAACCCATGCATCTATCTTTTCACTTTCTTTATCATAAGTGTGAGGGAGACCCGTTGGTTTGCTTTCCTCTCCTTTCTTATTTAGGGATTCAAGCTAAAAAGTCACACTCTTGATGATTCTTGACGACCCGTGATTCCGTGTTCCACCTCTTCCTGGTTCTATCCTAAACTCTTTTCGATTCACTATTTTATATTTTCTCAATATTAAAATAGGAATCTCTTTAGTTGTCTCTTCCTTAGCGAGATTTAAACAAAGTCCACAATGTCCTAAGTATAGGGGAGTTTACTCCCACATGCTTAAACATTGAGGACAATGTTTATCTTAAGTGTAAAGGGGACTTCTATCGAAGTTAAGTGGCCTTTTCCTTGTATTTGTCTTCATTTTAATCGGAAAATCAAATTTTCGACATTTTTCAAAATTTTTTATCTATTTTGGCCTATTAGTTTTTCCCTTTGTATAGTTATTTTCTTTCCTTATTAGAATAAAAGTTTAATAAAGTGGTTTTAATTTTCAAAACGTTGTGAATCTTTTGACTCAACTCCCGAGTTTACTTATCTAAGTTTACTCTAGCTAGTATCCTTAACGTGTTTAAGTCAAGTTTAGCTAGGCTTTTATATAGGGAGCTATAAAAAGCGAAAGTCTTAACTCTCACGGGTTAAGAACAAGAACTTTTCGCAAGTTCCTATAATTGATCCTAGAGAGTCGTTTATCAAGGGAACTTTAAACCGCGATTTCTAAACTTGAAAAAGTCTAAGAATTTGCAAGATCCTATAGGCGACTCGAAAACCCAAAACTTTGATTTAATAGGCTAAGCATCCACGAGTCTCATTCCTTGAGATTTTAATTTGTGAAGAACGAGAGATGATAGAGTGAATTATAAGTTTGGTATTCTTTCGTGAATTTATGTGAGTTAATTATAAGCCTATTCTCCCATCACTTGTTAATAAATTTATCTGCAATAAATATGGTTGTACGATTTGAAAAGTTACTTAGCTTCTAGCCCAAGATCGTTAAAAGTTGCTCGGTATGGATTAGAGTTCATAGCCAAGGAATAACTTATTGAAGCGGGATGCGAAGATTGGCGAATCCGAAAAGGCCCTAACAAGGTATGAGGGCTATATTTTGTTGCTAAAGATCCAAAGTGATGTGAAGAATCATTTATCGAAAATCAATCTGAAGGATCGAGACACACGACGAAAAGCAAAAAAAAACTCCCCAAAAGTCATGGAGAAGTGTATCCGAAAAGACCCTAACAAGGTATGAGATAAATAGATCCAAGTCACGAAAGGAGGCGGATCGTTGTATATCAAAGTCCAGAATAAAGATTGGAGAAAAATGAAGAAGTTGTGGTCCAAGTATGAATCTCTCAAAACTTCAAGTGAAGAAATTCCTATTGTGAAGAGAAGACCATTATTTCATGAACGTCTCTCAAGGTTTGAAGTATGAAGTCGCTGCCAAATATCGGTCCGAGAAAGGTCTCAAATCGCGAAGCGAGTTATGCCAAGATATGAACTTTAGGAGGTCCCGAGAAGCAGTTTTAAAAGATTTTGTCCTTTAGCTAACTATTGATTAAATCGTTCACTTTATTTTCGGACTAAATAACTATCGAAATAAGTCAACAATGCATCCTCATGATCATTCAAGACAATAATAAAATATAAGAGATACCCCTAGGAATAAGGGAGTCTAAGTGAATAATTGGCCCACATGAGTTCGTGTTAGTTTGCTAACTTATAATAACAATGATCTCGTTTTTAAGCTTGGTTTCGAGAAAGTGAAAACTTGAGGATGATGATTATTCATGACATTTCCAAAACCCAATGTATGCTTTTTATTTCTTTATTTTCTTCCTTTGAATGTCTATAATTTTCTATCTCTTTAATAAAGGCCAACGTGGATTGATTATGATGAAAAATGTAATCGTGCTTTGTAACTAATGCATTGCATGAGGACATTGCAATGGTCAAGTGTAGGGGATTTGATAGGTGTGTAAACACCCATCCTTTTTACCACTTAATTACAATAATAACCGGGCCAAAACGTGTATTTTATGTCTTTTATGTCGGAATTATGCGTGGTTTGTGTTTTTGTTGTGATTTAGGACGAAATTGTGAAAAGTGGAGAAAACACGGCATTCACGGGCTTTTATTGAAGAAAAAGATGAAAGATGAAGTCGAGAAGTCAAGAGTGCAAAAAGAACGGAAGTCCAAGACCAATTCTGAAGATTTATCAAAGAAAAAGTCGAAAGACGGAAGTTTACTTAAAGCCGAAGAACTCAAGTCTAATTTATTAAAGAATTAAAAGACGAGTTCAAAGAAATCCCGAGCCAAAAGTCATTAAAGTCCAAGATTAAAGAAGATAAGAAGAAAGGACTAAGCATGCAATTAACAAAGAGATTAAAGAAGGAAGGACTTAATCTTGTAATTAAGAGAAAATGAAGGAGGGGAGGAAGCTTCCTAAGCACCCTTAATCCTCCCTTATAAATAGTCATTAGATGTTAATCATTTTTCTTTGTTGGCTAATCGTGACAATTAGTTCTTCCACTTTTAATTACCTTGTCATTTAAATACTTGTCAAATTTAAATACTTGTCTTGCACCTTAACTACCATTTAATTTCAAGTAAGTTTTTCTTTTTAATTCTTGTTAATCTTTATCTTTATCTTGTTAATCTCATTCTACCTTTCTTAATCTTTGATTTTTATTGTTCATGTTCATGTTCTTATTTCTCTTATTTTGATCAAAGTGGGGTTTGTTTATTTTGATTAGTTTTGTGAGTTTGATTGTTTTGGATTAATTGTTTATGCTTAATATATGCTTATTTGTTTGTTTGATTTATTCTTGTGGTTGATTTAGCTTTGTTTTGATTATATTCTTGTTATTATTTGTTCCTTGTTCTTCGGTTTTTCTTGTTTCTGATCTTTCCCAGGTATTCAAGCCCAGCATATTCCGAATCAAGGTCTGGACTATTTTGCTTTATACGGAATATTCAATATTCCGAATAGGAGTTGTATTCTACATAGGCTCAATATTCAGCATAGTGGATTTATTCCGAATAGACCTAAGATTCCGAATAGGCATTATATTCCGCATAGGGGCCAGTATTCCGCATAAGGGATATTATTCTGAGTAGGCAGAGTATTCCGCATAAGGGATATTATTCCGAGTAGGCAGAGTATTCCGCATAGGGAATTATTCCGCATAGGGTAGGTTATTCCGAGTAGGACTTTATTCCGCATAGGGGTGTTATTCCGAATAGGCTGGACATTCCGCATAGGGGACTTATTCCGAATAGGTGACAATATTCAGGGTAGGGAACTTATTCCGAGTAGGCCATATTATTCCGAATAGGCAAACATTCCGGATAGAGTTTTATTCCGAATAGAGCTAATTTTCAGTTTCTTTAATTTCGGTTTTTAATTTTCTGCTTTTTAATTTCGAGCCTTATTTTTCCCGCCTTTTTAATTAGTTGCACTTTAAATTCATTTGCCTTAGATTTATTTTAGCTTTGCCTTAGTTTAAGGTTTAGTTTTAGTTGCGTTTTAAGTTTGCCTTAGATAGATTCAAGTTTGCGTTATTTACATTTAGTGCCCTTTAATTTTAGCCTCGCTTTTAAATACTTGCACCATTTATTTTAAATTAGATTTAGATTTACTTTTAAAGTCATTTATTTTAATTGTTTTTGCACATTTAATATACTACAACGACACACTTTTGTTTCACCAAAGAACGACTGAGTCGCATAGATAACACAATTTTCAATTCGAAGAGATTGGTACAACGATAATTTTTAACTGGGTAAAATCTTAGTTATCACCTGTACAATTTTGAGGTCATTGTGTTTTAGTAGCTACATATTTGATTAACAAAATGCCTATGAAGGTGATTGGATGTAAGACTCCATTTAAGAAATTGCAAGGAAAAGCTCCTTCTTATGATCACTTAAGGGTCATTAGGTGCTTATGCTATGCATGAGTCACTCTTCCTCATAGAGATAAGTTGGAACCTAGAGGCTTAAAGTGTGTCTTTTTGGGGTATCCTCATAATTCTAAAGGATATACTTTATATGATCTTACCACTAATTTTTTTTCATAACATGGATGTTACTTTTGAGGAGAAATTTTTTCATTTCAAAGATAAAATTTCTCGAATTTTTGGTTCTCATGGAAAATTTCCCTCTTTTCAAGTGGTTGATACTGAAGAGCTAGTTTCTCCGGCAGAAGTGGTCATTGAGCCTTCAGAAGATGTTCCGGTTAGTGATTCTCATCCTGAGCCCATGGCATCTAATGATCTTGTTCCACCAAGAAAACCTGTAAGAACCACTACTAAACTTTTCTAGTTGAAAGACTTTGTTACTTCCAAGTCTTCTTTTGCAAATATGAGTTCTACTAGTAGTTGTGCCAAACACCCTAAGTATCTACTTTTCACTACAAAAGACTTTGTAGGCATATCTGAGTCTCATATATCCTTTTTGGCTAGTTAGTTTAACATATCAAATCATACTTCATATGCTTAAGGTAATCAACATCCTAAATGTCTAGGCTATGCAACTTGGACTTGATGCTTTGGAGAAAAATCACACCTAGGATTTAACCACTTTGCCTCTTATCAAAAGGCTATTTCTTCAAAATGGGTGTATAAAGTGAAAGTAAAGGCCGATGGATCACTTGATAAATACAAGGCTAGGTTAGTTATAAGGGGTTTTAACAAAAGGGAAAAAGGTATAGATTATAAGCATACTTTCTCCCATGTAGTTAAACTGACCACAGTTAGAGTCCTCATTACTTTGGAAACTGCAAAAGGTTGGCCACTTCATCAATTTAATGTGAATAATTCTTTCTTACATGGTCATTGGATGAAGACATTTATATGTAACTTCTAGCTCAATACAATGTGGCTACACCAAGACAAGTGTGCAAGCTTAGAAAATCTTTGTATGGTTTGTAACATGCTTCTAGGGAATGGAATAATGGGTTATCAAAATTTTTACAGGTCTTGGGTTATAAGCAATCTAAGAATGACTATTCTTTATTTTTGAAGAAGGATCTACACAAGTTTACTGCTATCTAAGTTTATGTAGATTATATTCTTATCACTAGCAACTGTCTGGATGAGATCCCTTTTACTAAACAGGATTTAGACTATAAGTTCACTATTAAAGATCTTGGATTAGCTCAATACTTCTTGGCAAATGAAATTTGTAGAACTTCTCAAGGTACTCATCTTAACCAAAGAAAGTATATCATGTATTTAATGATGCTCGTCTTAGTGCTGCTAAACTAGGTTCTTCTCCTATGCCAACCAACTTAAAGCCGTCTTTGGGTAAATGTACTCTTCTATCTTATCTTGAAGCTTATAGAAGATTGGTAGGAAGACTACTTCTTCTAACCATGACAAGGCCTGTCATTTCCTATGTGGTTCAACACCTTAGTCAATTTCTACTCTTGCTAATCTACATATGCAAGCAAGACTTCATATGTTAAGTACCTTAAGGGTGATGATGGCAAAGGTCTATTTTATCCAGTGCAACCCTATTAACATATTACTGGTTTCTTATAACAACTTTATCATGATCATAATAAATTACTATGTTTTTCACTAATTACTTTGTGTTTATACATTATGAAGGGCTCGAGGTTAATTAACACATCAAAGGTGAATCTAATAGTAGTACTGTTGTTGTCCCCCTATAGCTGAATGGTTAAAGGATGACTTCATAGTCTAAGTTTTTTGTTGGAATTAATGATATATATCAGAAAGTAAAATGTTTATCTATCAAATTTGTAAATATAAGTTAGTTTAAGGACCTATTATTATTTAGTATTATTATGTAAATAAAGTGTCAAAAGACACAATGGATCGTCAGTTACGGTAGTTACATGTGAACCATCACATTGGTTCATTCAAACATGCTCAATGCATATAAATATGCATGTTTTCATTATAAAAATGAATCATCCCAATCAGTATAATCACTTAGGGTGCGTTTAGTTGGAAAACATTTTCCATCATTTTCTATTTTCTATTTTGTAGAAAAAGAAAAAGGGATTTCTTTTTCCACAATTCATTTAAAAATTTAGAAAACGCGTTTGGTTGGAGAAATTTGTGTTTTCCATTTTCCAAAATTATAAAGGAAACAAAGGGGGAAATGAATTTTTATGTCTAAAGGAAAACTTAGAAAACAAAAAAAATGAGTTTTCTTGTTTCGTGTGCAAAAGAGTAAAACAGGGATTTTGCATTTTCTAGAAAATATTTCTAAAAAACGATGATTTGAACGCGTTTTATGTTTTCCTTATTTTCTAGAAAACATTTTGTAGAAAACAGGGTGTTTTTCATCCAACTAAACGCAGCCTTAGTATCTTTGTTCCTATATTCTATCTTTAATTTTCTGCATATACATATATTGTTTGCTGTTTATTACGAGTATCATGAATGGATTCTATGTTGGCGAATTAAGTACGAAGAACAAGAAAGATGAAAGGAAGATACCAAATGGGATACGAACAGTGGTATCAGAGCCAAATTTGATCAATGGGACGATGAAGATTCATGGATCAAACGCAAATTTAACAACATACTTTTGAAGAAATTGAACAACATCAACAGAATTAGAATTCTGGAATCGCAACAAGAAAACCAAAACAAGGAAGAATTTAAGGCAAGAAGATTGATGAATGTAAGATGTTACAAGTGCAAAGAAAAAGGATACCTTGTCAATAATTTTCTAGTATGGAAGAAAAAGAGAAAAACCAAAATCGTTGAACAAGAAGATAAAGAAGGTGTTGCCGAAAATCACAAACCAACTTTTGAAAAACTCAAGCCTCGTGAACCCTATACCCAAGTTATCGAGAAAGAATCATGATTTCTGGAGACTACTTGGTACTACGAACCGAAAATGGTTTTTGGGACAATTTCTGCTATGTTAATTCATCTATCTCAAAACACATGTCACCATCAAAATATCTTTTATATAAAATGAAAGAATGTTTCTTTGTCGAAGAACATAAGTCGAATTTACATTATACATATGGTATCGGTGGCATCGAATTAACAACCGAAGAAACCGATTACACAATTCCCCATGTCTCCTATGTACCCAAAATAAATATAAATGTTTGAGCATGAAGCAATTGATACTTCAAGGTCTTGAAGTTGAAATAATCGGGGAAAAGTGCAACATCACACACATGTGTGATCCCATAAATGGTGAAAAAGATCAAGGAGAAGGCGTGAAGCCGAATAAATACACCGGTGCATAGGTATTTTTGAAGATCAAGGAGAAGGCGTGAAGCCGAACAACTACGCCGAAGGAATGGGTACTTTTAAGATCAAGCAACTATTACACGTATGGATGCAGAACCAAACAAGCATGTCTCAAAAAACAAAGCTTTTAAGGAAATCAAGAAAGAAGACGATGACTTTGTCCTTATGTGAAGTGAAGCCTCTCAAAATTCAAAAACCATCTGATTATATCATCGAGGAGGAAAATATTGGAATTAATGATAGATATCATAAAATTAAATCTATATCTATCTAATTTGTAAATATAAGTTAGTCTAAGGACCTATTACTATATACTGTAGTATTATTATGTAAATAAAGTGTCAAAAGACACAATGGATCATAAGTTACGACAATTATTATGTAAATAAAGTGTCAAACGACACAATGGATCATAAGTTACGACAATTACATGTGAACTATCACATTGGGTCATTCACACTTGTTCATGCATATAAATATGCATACTGTCATTGTAACAACGAATCATCTCAATCAATATAATTACTTAGTATTTTTCTTCCATATTTTGTCTTTAATTTTCAGCATATATTTTGCTGTTTATTATGAGAATCATGAATGGATTCTATGTTGGCGAATCAAGTAGGGATACGAACATCTTTTTCTAGCACAATCTGAAGCTCTTCAAAAGAGACTAATTACTGCCGATCCCAAAACTGCATAAGTGGCTTTGAACTTCATTGATAGTTTTTCTTGATAACAAACGCACCAAGACTTTCGGTTTAAGGGTGAATTGAGAATGACTCAACTTGGTGATCTCACCATTCGATGCTGATTTTCGGAAGATTGTGTCTTTCGCTACACTCCAACAAAAGCTTCCTCAAAGAAGTTTGTGTTTGACGGTTTTTTTCTCCTCTGAAAAGTCATAAGCCTGTGAATAAGACTAGCAGTATGGTGACCGCATGTGACTGCGTTCGGTCAGTAAGCTCGTAGGGGGGATGCGTATGGGTCGACCGAAAGGTTACAAGTAGTGTAAGCTTACCCCATATATTGGGTTCATATCCTCGTTTGTCACTACCAATGTACTTGTTGGTCATAATATACAACTAGTTATATTTCTCTTGAATGCTAAACTATAAAATGAAATGACACACATCTACTTACAACTTTCGTATTCATTATTTTGCCTTTCAACATTTCATTGTACATTTGGGACAATTTTTAATTTCATCTGTATACCAATACTCTAAAACAAAATTGTCAAAAAATAAAACAAGTAACGAGAATATAGAATTGTTCTGTCCCTAGATACAAGGTATGTGAAAGAAGGTACCCAATTTTAATCCCTAGAGATGGTAAATAAACCACATTGATCGATCAGAGTTAGCTTGCATTGGTCAAGAGCGAGATATGATACGTGTATAAAGAAACTCATTCCAAGCGTCGGGCAATCCAGGAAGACACCAATGTATACAATCTGCATAAGTGTTTGGATCAGCTTTTTGCTCGTCTGTAAGCATCTTGCCTTGACGAATGGTGTATACAGAAGTATGTGCATCTTTGCGGTATTCTGAAAGAGAGGTTATGTTTAGGAAGTGGACCGGGAGCTTCATTTTTTGAATCACATCGGTTGCAGCTGTAAACAGCCGCCAATCTGTGCCCACGTTTAGCGGCATGGACATGTTAAGAATTGGGCTAGTCTCTTTTGCGCATCTGATGCCGTCTGGATTTTCCCAATCCAAGCTCCTACCAAATTATCATTCGGTTATAAACCATGGTTGTCAAAATTTGTAGCAAACATTTGACATACAGTGCTTCAAAACATCTCAATCAAATTAACTGGTACATATCACTATCATTTTCCCATAGCATTAATTTTGTATGCATCTTATGCAATCTATATGAGCAATGTTCTATATAAAATAATATGTTGGTTTACTTTATAAGCAATCATGTCCAAAAGTCCCATCTACTTTCAACTAACCCTCTTGGTTAGTTGAACCACATCAATTTCACCTAATGCATATTTTTAATTAACACTAAGATTCATTAAACTTTTGTTATCATGTAAATTCCTTTTTAGCATGGAAGTAGAGAATTTACTTGATATGCAGTGGAGACATGCTGCTAAAAAAGACCGTGGTGCGGTTTGGGTCTATATTTTTATCGACCCATCTTGACCAAGTCCTCAAAACTCTAGCATACGCCACAGGCCTATCAACCTCATCATACTCGGTTGCTCCCTTGTCGAACGATCCCCTCCTGCTTAATGATTCACATGGTTAGTTATCTTATACTAGTAACTAAATGAGAGGGAAGATATGAATAAGATACTCACAATACTTTCATGGTGAAGGTGTTCATCCACCAAATGTAGGTGTTGAAGACTAAATAGTCGACATCTTTCCAATGTTTACCATGCTTTTTAATGGATCCGGGCATGATGATTCTGTTCAATATGCTATGCATAGTTGGATCATCTGAATTTGACTCTACCAAAAATGGTGCCCAATAAAACTCTACTGTGGCATTATAATCCTGTAAATATTCACATCAAACATTTCTTAAACTAGAAAGATAAAACTTGTAAGCATAAAGTACAATTTCTGGATTTTTTGATATTGTAGGGAATGGAAAGTCATAAATGACCACATGTTCTTCTTCTTAAGGCTAATAAAGCATGTATCAATGTCCCCCAATCATAATACTACTTTTAAATCATATCCATTTCATAAATACTCATACAACTATATTTGATGCATTAATACCAAATACAACTGCCGTTACATAAATAAAAAAAAAAAAAAAAAAAAAAAAAAAAAAAATACCAAATACAATTAAATTCCATAAATGATATAACTACCACATTTTCCCATTATTTTTATTAACTCATACTCATTTTTAACCATGTTAGTTACAAACATCTAGCATATTTGTTTCGGTACCATATTGTTATCAAACGATCGGTGTTCCAAATTTAGCGAAAGATGATTAGTCCATTATAGTCATTACTCATTACCATATATATATATATATCTAATTTAGGAAAGCAGAGCATAGAAATTAATAGATCAAGTAAGATACCTCAATTCTAAAAATAGAAAGAGAGCCGGTTTTGTTCAAACTCTTTCTTCCCGGTGGTATAATGGATTGAGCCAAACACACCATTGATTCCCATTGATTTCTATTCAACGAATCGCCAACAAACATAAGCCTCTTGTTCCTTAGTTTCTCTAGCAACAATTTCGCCTTAAACCTGCATTTTCCAAATAGGACAACTAATATAAAGACCAATTTTATAAGTACTTTTGATAAAGTCAGGTGTATCATTGTGCAACACAGATTCATTAGTTTTTCCTAAAGTCAATGTTCGATCTTCACTCCTTGCAAGACCGGAGGTCCTTTTCTATCTTTGATAGAACCGGAACCAGCCTCTCTACCTTAGGTAGGGGTATGGCTGTCTAGCCTCTCTACCTTAGGTAGGGGTATGGCTGTCTTAGACGGTATTGGACCGATTAACCCGTGGAAAACGGCATTGGGTGTTACTTTTTACTTTACTTTATTTCTATTGTATCTACGTAGCGGAAGATCTTACTTGGGTAAATTGCAATCCTTAGGTTGCCACCTCCAGTTCTGATACATAGAATCTCGTCTACCATTTCTCATACAAGTAACTTGAGCCGTAAGAAACTCACATTGATCCTCTTTATACAACGGATGTGTCGAATCATCATAAACCCATCTCCCATCATAAAGATCACACTCTTCCGGTGGCAACTCGATTTCCTCATCATCTTCCACTTCCTCCACCTCAGCAACTTCCTTAACCGGCAACTCGATAACCCGAGCCTCCAAAATAGTTCCATCAACTCTAACTTTAGGTCTAGAAAATGGAAATTCAGCTATAGACTTAACATCCTCATTATACATAAAGAATCCAAATAGAAACACAGAAACAACAACTATGAAAACCGAAACATTATTGTTTTTACGATGTTTCATGGCTGCGGTGTACGTGTTGAAGAGGGAGACTTTGCGGCGTAGAGGATGCATGAGATGAAGATGGAATTGTGAGAGAGACAGTGGTGAAGGTGGTGATGATATAATGATGAATAAAGCATAGAGACATTGAAATTAATATTAAGGATTAGTTAAATGAGTAGAAGAGATTTGGTGAAATGGGATTGTCTTCAAGTAACTGCTATCTCTATGTGGTGGATGAAGGGTCTTCTTCTTCAACAATTCTTTTATTTTATTATTCATATGTTTTGTAACTAACATATTTCTTCAACATTGACACTCTGGAATGATATGTGAAGAGTGAGAATAAAGCTTTGTAGAAGTTGGTTGGGTTGGCTAATTTTCAATTCCGGTGATCAGGTTGCTTTTAAAAGAGTAGATTGAACTAACTTTACTTATTTTTCTTTTTTAAGGAAAAACTTAATAGTGTTTTAAAAAGATATTTAATATTGGAACAATAATGTTGAGGTCAACAAAAGAAATATATTTCTAGATAAATATATTTTACTCGTGGCTTGGTCGTGTTTTTTTGCGTGGTGTTTGGTTTTTCTAGTATGAATCTTTAGGTTTAGTTTATTGTTAGGAGTTAGGATATTTATTTCATTGGTGTAAGTGTAAGGTGACCGTTTCTGGTTGTTACTTTAGGCTTTTTTTTTAGAGCATATGCAATGGGTGAAGTTGTGAAAGACTTTTTACTATTTAAGAAAGTTATTATAGAGAGTTTTTTGCATTGTAGTATAAGTTTTTTATAAAGTTTTTTGGCAATGATTTGAGAAAGCTCAAGTCATTCTTCAGAGTTCTAGCTATTAAGTGAGTTTGTATTTAATTCATTTAATGAGTCACGTTTTAAGACCTTACTACCATTGTTGATGCTTTTAGAAGAATCCATTTGTAATTGTTATATGGTTTTTGTTTCTTCTAACTTTTTGCTAGTTTCTAATATAAAATTGCCGTTAAAAAAAATATTTTACACCTAAAAGATGTTACTTATGTATGTCTAAACTTACTTTTTATATGTATTAAATGTACATGTAGCTAAAGCTTGCTCACTAGAAAAAAGTCAAGTTTTAATTGATACATCTAACTAATTTAATAGGAACAACACGAGTCAAACGTACGGCTTACCTAAAACACTTGTCTACAACTTCATTGACTTGATGAACATTGCATTCTTTTTTTATATATTTCGTTAATCTCAAAATAATTGTGTTAGTAACATAATCGTACAATTAAAAAAAGACAGTTATTATTGTTTTCTTTCTTTTGTTTTATGTGGAGTGACATTTTTACATTAACTACTTAGTTAATTATTTTTAAAATGTGTAATAATAATTTCAAGTACGATTGGTATGGTAAACTCGATCTTTTATACATGTTTTTGTTACGGAACAATTAAATTGAGAAAAAAGAAATACATGAATACTAATTTGGAGTATTATTTAAAAGTGCAAATTTTAGTTAGGATTGTTGAAATAATTAATAATTGGTAAATACACAACATCTTGCTTAAATGGTTTTCTATAATACACGAACTAGCTCTATCAATTAAGTTGTGGACCACATGGTTTGCAACATGTCTACGATATGTGGGTACTTGATATCTCGATGAAATCCAAGATATGTACAACCGACATAGCCCCACATTTTGGTATACAATCATGCAAAGTTAAATCTAATAGATCCAATAATAGTTCGTGTTAATAGTGGTAAAACAAATATCTATTCTTTTGTAGGTGTTAAAAATGATGACAAGTTTAAGGTTGAACAAGACAAGTTTAGGATTTGTAGTCAATTTAATTGTTGGTATAATTATGGGTGAGAAAAGTGAAGGCAAAGGCAAACCTTTTAATAGGTTTCGATCCAGATGATTCCTTAAATTTTGGGTTTTTGAGTGACATGCCTTATTTTTGAAGCCAAGGCAACTATGCAATCTTTACTACTATTGGAAAGCAATGGAACTATACTTGATACTACATTTGAACGCCTCTTCTTGTTGTTACATTTTGTTATGTAGATATTTTTCTTTGAGCTAATTCTACAAATGCTTAAGAAATAAAATTTAAGAAAATTGGGAGACTCGAAGAACCAAAGAGACTCGAGAGTATCAACAATTTATGGACAATTGTCAAGTAAACTTGACCGACTTATATTTATGGGACACTTGTTAAAAAGATATTGATGGTCTCTCGAGTCTTTTGATTTCCTAATCTTCAATGAACATTTGAAGATAAGTAAAATGTTTTAAGCATTTGTAGAATTAGCTTTTTTTTCTTTGTATTGATAGGAAGCAAAAGTGGATTTTAGCGCATAAACACGAGAAATATCCCTTTTCTATATCACCAGGAAAACCATTAGGAAAATGCAATACTTATTCGTTTAACATATATACATGTCTAATTAATATTGCATTCTTAATTATAATAACTTATTATTTTTCTTAACATATTTATCACTTATTATATGTTCATGAAACTTTTAGCAATTTAGTGCATCGTAATTCAACCATACCATCTTTGGACAATTTAATTTGATACAACATACCTTTACCACTAGCACAATATTTTTGGTCCAATTTTTGTGCGATAGAGGTTAGACCAGTTATTTTGCTGATAATGGGGCAATTGGTCCACTATGTGAAAGGACCACAAATCCAATTATAGAGTAGTTTATTTTATTTGTTCTAGAAGGAAGTGCAAAAATCATCCATTTGGTATATCGAAAAATCGAATTACATCTTTTATTAGTTTTTTGGACAACAACCATCCCTTCGTTAGTGCGCCGGGCACAATAGATCCCTCATGGACTAACGGTGAAAATGTTTTTCTCGTTAAAAATTAACAAGGTTTAATAGAGAGGGTATTCATGTCTTTTTCTTTTTCAGAGATGTATAGTGAACCTTATCATAAATAGTTTCGAAAAAAAATATTTTCAAAAAAAAAGTTTTATTTTCGGAAAAAAAAAAGTTTTATTTTCGAAAAAAAGGGTTTTATTTTCGAAAAAAATATTTTCGAAAAAAAGTTTAGTTTTCGATAAAAAAAATTATTTTCGAAAAAAAGTTTAAAAAGAAATAAGAACTTTTTCGAAAAAAAAGTCATATTTCTTTTTTCGAAAAAAAAATTTCTAAAAAAAAAAGTTTAATTTTTTTTTTCGAAACAAACTTGTTTAAAAAAAATTTCGAAAATAATTTTTTTTCGAAACAGGTGTTTTTCAAAATTATTTTTTTCAGAAAATAAAACTTTTTTAAAAAAAAATATTATTTTTTTTCGAAACAAATTATTTAAAAAAAAAGCTTTTTTTTTTCGAAACAAACATTTTTTTTCAAAAATTTAATTTTTTTTTCGAAAAAAAAGTTTTTATTTTTTCAAAAAAAATTAAATATTTTTCTCAAGATTTTTTGTTTCGATAAAAAAAAGTTTAATTTTTGTTTTCGAAACAAACTTTTTAAAAAAAAATTAAACTTTTTTTTCGAAAAAATGTTTTTTCTTTTTTTCGAAAAAGATAAACCCTTTTTTTTTCGAACAAGTTATTTCGAAAATAAAACTCTTTTTTCGAAAATAATTTTTTTTTCAAAAATAAAACCTTTTTTTCGAAAATAAAACTTTTTCTTTTCGAAAATAAAACTTTTTCTTTTCGAAAATAAAACTTTTTTTTTCGAGAATAACTTTTTTTTTCGAAACAAGTTATTATAAGGTTAACCGTACATCCCTGGAAAAGGACAAAGACAAGAATACCCTCTCTTTAAACCTTATTAATTTTTAACTTGAAAAACATTTGCACCGTTAGTCCATGAGAGATGTATTGTGCCCCGCGCAATAACGAAGGGATGACAGTTGTCCAAAAAACTAACGAAGGATGTAATTTGATTTTTTGACATACCACATGGATGATTTTTACACTTTCCTCTTTGTTCTATTAACTTTCTAGGTTAATCACCGCTGTTGCCCTCTTAACCTAAATTAAACAGTTGGTTAATTGAGAGGGTGTTTGGGATTTCTTATTCAAAATAGATGAATGGTTTTAAAAACGAATAATTAGATAAGCAGTTGTTATAAAACGTGAAAACAAAATATAATGTTTGAATTTGATTATATTGTATGATAATATGAAAATTAGATAATCAATTTTTGAATATGTAATAAATTTGATTATTTGGTAATTTAAAAAGTAAAATGACAAAAAAGATAACATCTAAATATTTCTAATATACAAAAGATGACAATAGCAATTAAATGGTTAAGGGTATATTGGTAATTAATGGATTAAAGAGAAATGCGTTTTTCTAAAAGCATGTGATGGGCTCCAGTTTGAAAATGACGTTTTGAAGCTCTGATAATGCAATTAGTGATTATTATTTCGATTTTGACAAACACTATCAAACAATTATCTAAGTTTTGCAATCATGATAATAAAAAAAAGCACTTCCATAACGCAAAGGCAAACATCCCCTAAGTTGTCAACGTTTTAGTCAAACTTTGGGCGATAATATATGTTCTGTTCGAATGTGCGGCGGGAAAATTGAGAGGGAAAAGTTTTGGTAGGCTTTTGACAGTGTATCGAAACCAAGTATTTTTATTGAAAACACATATAATGCTGGCCGTATAACCGATTGGCACATCAGCGTCAACTCAAATTTTTGTTTCTCGTATCACACACATATCACACGCATATTAAACACCCGTAATCACATGCGACCGAACAAACTTTTATTTATTTTACATAATAATAAAAACATTGCATCAAATTTAAAACGTGACATAAAACATTAAATAATAATAAAAACATTACATAAAACATTAAATTTTAAAAACATAAGCAAATAGATCAAGTAACATATAATAAGAAGGTGAGAGACGTGTTATAGAGCACACAGTCCAATAAGCAGCAGAACTAAATATGCTATTTCTATATTTACTTAGTCTATAAGATAACAGACCACCAATCAACTCATTACCACAAGATCCAAGATCTAATAAACCATAATACTCACAAAAGATAGGGAAATCACCCAAATCATTAATCAACCAACCGATCTATTGACAAGATCAGCCAACGAGTAACTGAAACCTTCAGAGATAAAAAAACTCCCAAAAAGTATCGAAGCCCTAACTTTAAAAAATTAAGCGTTTCATAAAATTCTAACAAATGTGACTATCTAAATATCAGATCAATTAACACTAGTTAATCAAAGATAAATGAATGATTTAAATAAAACCTCAAACTTAATCCAAAACCTAGTTTTAACATCTTGATACGAGAGCTAGGTATGAAACCGGGCACTAATACCACGTAGAAAAATATGATTAGAAACAAAATCACTTGATTAATCTAAATTAACCAACTCAAGAACCAAGAATCAAAACAACTTTGATCTCAATCAAAACACTAACAACCTACCACAACTAATCTAGTGTAGGTCTGTTATGAAATAGATAATAGTTGTATAAACAACTAAACAAACGATCAAGATGATTAATATATGAATGATGGTTACAATGAAACAAAGAGAGTATTTGAATATAAAGAGCAATTATAAGCTCCAAGTTTGACTTGGAGCTTATATAGGCTGACCAACAATCTATATTG
This sequence comes from Glebionis coronaria, assembly GCA_025667525.1. Taxonomy (NCBI): domain Eukaryota; kingdom Viridiplantae; phylum Streptophyta; class Magnoliopsida; order Asterales; family Asteraceae; genus Glebionis; species Glebionis coronaria. The sequence goes on along the minus strand of JANFOE010000322.1, from coordinate 223,979 downwards.
CTATCAAGTCCTCCAACCCTTGCAATCCAGTCATTGCGTCTAGCTCATATAACAAAAAAGGGAGTAGTATTTGGCAAAGTCTCCAAATTTAGCTAGGACCTTAGAAACCAGTCCATAAGGACTAAAACTGAAACTAGAAAGATACAATGAGTCCTTAATGTTAATACCAAATATAGATTCAGTATATAAGATTTATTTCAACAGTTGTTAATGAATGTTAAATTTCAAATCAATGAGTGGCTATGCTATGTATTCACTCTCATGACTATATTTAAGATGTGTGTGTTATAGACATAAATATAAATAGTTCCAAAGAGGAATCTGATTTTAGCATGATATATAAATTTTGATAAAACACAAAGTATCTACATTAAATAGAAGATAACACACGAAAGTGGTCGAGATATGCATATACACTATGATGGTCGTTAAATAATTAGCAGACCTTATATATGAAAATGTATATTTGCGGGTCAAGACATATTATGTTGATACTACAATTATTCTCTACATGAGTTATAATTATTGATAATGTCAAGAAAAATGATTAGAATGCGGACCCATTTATAAAAGGCTTAAGCAGATAGTGAGGTAGCTAGTTGTGTAGATGAATGAGATTAAACCCACATAAAATTTAATATGAAAGAAAACCTAAACTAGTTGACTGGAGATCACAAGATTTTATTTTAATATGACAACCTAATTGTATAAACCGATAGAGGTCACTATAAGGGGGGGGGGGGGGGGGGGGGTTGTTTAATTAACCCTCTATTCAAAACGAGCACGAATTTGAGGATTTGAACACGTTAGGAAAGCCTAGTGTGAACAAATATTGGCATCAACATAAACATGTTTTATAAGAGGGTTCAAAGGGTAACTCAATACCTATCATATACAGGATTGAGTTTCTTATTATAAATTTGTGTGTTTTAACGTTTTTGAATTGATCTCTATTCATATGAGGAGTGATGAGAAATCTGTGAATAAAATATCGAGTCTCAAAATAAGAGAACTAGAATGGAACATGTTGGAAGAGAAATAGATTGCTCGAACAATATTAAGAAGGTTGGAGTTGCAATTTATAGGTGTAAAAGCCTTAGTTATGCTCTTGCGCAAAACAAATCATAATAATTACTTAATGACAATTAACAAGTTTAATGATGATCGTTGCACCAATTACAAAATAGATCATATAAGTTGTAGCATTCTCTGGTGTTAAGGGTACAAAATAAGGCCACCCGCCCTAATTCGTGTTTCGAAAAATTACACACATATGCAGGTGAAAATTTTATGCATGCAAGTCATATCCGACATTACAATATGTTGTTCCCATCGTTGTACCTTTGGAAGCCGACAACGAATTGGCGGCCAATTTTAAGGGAGCGTGCCAAAATGTGACTCGGCCACGTTCTTAGTTATTCGGTTTATCTACCCATGTTTAACTAAAGTTTATGCTTGTAAATTCAATTTATGAATCTATGTTTTTCTTGTATCGTATCGTTATTGTGATTTTTAATTCGGGTAGTTGTTCTTACATTTAAAAGTTTCGAGGTGCAGTTTTTGGAGGAGGAAGAGACGTTTACTAATTAAACAAGACGTTTAATTACACATAAGGTAACGCCTAATCAAAGACGGAACTTGACGAGGATTATTAGAGGGGCAAGGTTATACATTTTATTTTAGGGGGGGGGGGGGGGGGGGGGGGGGGGGGGTGGGTCAATTTACGTTTTCCATTAATATTTATAGTAATAAGGTTTAACGCTACAAAATATAAGGGTTAAGAATGTACTTGTTACTTAAATTTTGGGGGCTGAAACCTTTCCCGATCCCCACTATGTTCTGTCCGTGCGCCTAATACAAGATGTTTACTAATTAAACAAGCCTGAGTTGAATGATCAATCGACCTACTATAACCAAATTGGTTTCATCGTTCTATTACTGTGTCGAATCCACGATAGCAAAAGGATTTTGATTTCTTTTCCTTATTAGATGGTTTAGATTCAAAACAAAGTCTATTCCAAAAACGCTATATATCACCCTTTAGTATATTATCGACTACAATCGGATAGTAGAGCGGAATATTAATGATCGTGAAGAAACACACACCACAAAGCTATGAATCGACAGAAAAGAACCCACAAGGTAATATCCATAATCGTTACTCCAATTAGTTTATTGAAAAGAATACGGTTACAATGACCTTCCCCATCACCTCTTTATTTTAGAGATGAGGGGAAGAAAACCAACTCATGTAAGAGTTGAAACCAAGTCGATGCTACAAAAGAGAGACAATCGACTCTTCTATGCCTAGCACTTCACTCTAAGCTATCCAACCCAGTGGTATATATAGATCTGTGAACCGATCCACATTTCACATTTCACATTTCTTATTTGACTACAATAGAAACTAAAGTTACATCGACACCTCTATTACTTAGCCTAATATGCATATTAATCATAACACACCCGAAATGTAGCTTGGACAACCATAGCAGAACATATTTGATCGGGTATAATTGTGGAATCTCACCACGAAAACAAAAACAAGCTAGACAATGACTGTAAAATGGAATAGTTGCTACTTGCTACACACGTCTTATGTTGAATACGTTTATATTAATTCTATAAATGACTGAATCCGTCACATATAACGATGCAGGTGATGCAGCAACTACAAGTCTACAACCAGAAACTTGGTAAATGACAGGAGTAAGTCTTGATTTAATAATTGACCCCCTTGTCTTCTTCTCAAAAACACACGACCCAGTATCCTTACAGTTACCTCAATTCTAAACGTGTCTGTTTTTTCAACACAAATAGAAAGAAAAAAACATCATAACTTTCCTTTCTTTTTGTGCTGATCAGAAAATCCAATATTACAGTAGTAATTCAAAATACCTAAAAGTTAAGCCAATATTCTTACCCATTAAGCAACTCTACTATTTAAACCAATGTCATTCACCACTAATGCATGCAGATCAAACATTTTCATGGATGACTCAACTAACCAAACCGAACCCGATTTCCAAACCTTCTTTGAAGGTTGGATAACCCGTTTAGAACTCTACCTTACTCAACTTCTTCACCTTCTTCAGTTCCCAGATCACGAAAACGAGTCCAAACTCCAGCTCCAACTAGTTCGCCAAGTCATGGCACACTATCATGAATACTTCTTAGCCAAGGCCCAAATTTCTAGCCAGAACGTGTTCCTAGTCTTGTCACCACCTTGGTTCAGCTCTTACGAGCGAACCTTTTTATGGCTAGCTGGATTCAAACCAGGCCTAGCCATTTATGTCGTGAAAAGCTGTGGAGTCCAGCTGAACACAGATCAGTCGCAGAGAATGGATAGATTGACGGCTGAGATTAAGAATGAGGAGAGCAAGATTACGGAGAGGCTGGCGTTGTTGGAGCAGCAAATAGTGGCTCCGCCCATGCTTGCATTGGTGTGGACGGGAGGAAGAGAAGTTAATGGAATGGCGCAAATTGTCGATACTGCGGTTGATAGATTGGCGGATGATATGGAATATTTGGTCGCGTGTGCGGATTATTTGAGAGAAAAAACTGTGGCTAAGGTGATCGAGATACTAACAACGAGCCAATCCGTGAGATTCTTGGCGGGTGTCGCTCAGCTTCAGTTAAGGATCCGAAGATGGGGCCAGCTGCGAGATGCAGAGGTCCATGGTTGAGATAATCTTTCGTAAGAGCGAACAGCCTTAATCTCATGAGAAGTGTCGTTTTCCTTTTAAGTTGCTATATGTAATGGTTTTTGTACTTCTGTTTTGTGATGGCAAGTTTTTTGTTTTGTAATAAATTATGGCTACGTATGTTGTTGTCAAGATGTTGGATACCGTTAGTAGAATGATAAAAACAGACGTTGTTAGTTTGATAAAAATAATAAAAATACAAACTTTTATTGTGAGCTAGCGAATTCACGTGGACATGTCCAGTTATTTGAGAAAAAAAATAGGCAACTGATATGTTGAAGTCAGATAAAACCATTTTAAAAATAGAATGATTTCTAAAAGCATCCATGTCTATATCGAAAAGGCTATTACCACTTCGTTTTTATAAGAGGCATTCCCTCTACTTTAAAGATTTTTTTATACATATGAATTTTCTTTAAGAATTATATAAACATAAAAAGATCGGGTGCTCCGACCCGATTTTGTCGGATGCATCCTCGCGTGTTAGTGAAAATTGTGTTATGAGGTTTGAGATAGGCTCGGGTCGCTTATCTGGATGGGCCGTTAAGCTCCCGTTAGATCACGTCATACACTAACCGAAGTAATTGAGACGATTTACTCCATAAGTAAAGTAAACCGTTAGCTTTACTGTGAGGACGGATCATATGATTAAAATTCAGTGTGAGAGTAAGTAAACATGTTTGGAGTATGTGTGTGTATTGGAATAGTGAGAAAATCGTAAGTTTGGTGTTGTACAAGAGGTCACATTTATAGGCGAGCCAAGTGTAGGGTATCCTAGTATTTCGCCTATAAGTGTAATAGTATTTCGCCTATAAGTGTAATGGGCATAATGTCCGGAGTAGGACCCTTGTCACACATGGGTTCGTGGTTGTCGTAATCCTGGTCGACAGACTGTCCTTCGCGGACCTTTCGTCAATCCGCTACTTGCAGACGGAGATCGTGAGGGGTCCATGTCCGTTTTGTATTATCTCTTGCGCGTACGGAGGTAGGATCGATGAGATTAATTCTAGCTCTTTGTCTTTGTATTTTACCTTATTGGGCTGGGGCACAATTTAACGCTATGGTCCATAGGCCTGTAGTACCTATTATACATCATCAAGTCCACCAATCTAGTATGTTTGCTGCGTGCGACGCGTCCGTTGTATGCGGTAAACATTTCTAGACTCAGATCTGTTATTTTTCCAGTTCGCTTGGTCTTGCCTGATATTTCTAAAAGACCTTTTAGTAAGGGTAAGCGAAGTGTGTCACTCTCTTGACCTTTATTATTCTGGCTGATGTGATGTTTGTTCGGTTTTATCTTTCCATGGCCACTTGTGTTTTTACCTCTATTTGTACCCGTTGACTTTTTGAGTAGTTTACGCGTGTTCTCATCTTATTATCTGTTATGTCGATGTCAAGAGGGAATAAATATTGGAACCAATTTTACTGTTTTTCTTTTTTCTACCCTTGCCATTGTTTAAATATCTTGAGCTTTGTTTCCCTTCTTCATAATTGCTCTTTGGAGATCACCAAATGTAGTTCTTTCTTTTTCTGCATGTTGCGAAGACTTTTGATGACATTTTTTCTTCTCTTTCCCAATAGGAATTGGCTAATTTTTGTGATGTATATCACATTCTCCGTCATGTTCATCCTCATTTGCCTCATCCTACGAACACTAAACGACATACTCTCGAGGCGAAGATTTTTGTTTATATTCGATGTTTCGTATTTGCCAACTTCCAAATCCTTTTGTCGTGAAGATTTTTGTTTATATTCGATGTTTCGTATTTGCCAACTTCCAAATCCTTTTGTCGCGTTTCCTTTTCAGTGTTCTGATTTATTACAAAATCAATCTTTCTCAACTCTCGTGTATAGCTACTACAAAGATTTATCACTTTAAGATTTTATGTCGTGTTTATGGCTTTGAGGGTAGTGTTGGGCTTTTTCGTACTTCCTATGTGAGTTCTCTAAATACGGGGTGGTTGTATTTTAGTAAACGTGGTGAAGTTGAGCATGTCACGTCTGTTTTTTCTAAGCCTTTGGATTCCTTTAGGAAGTAAAACAATAAGCTTTTTCTGGGTTGACGAGGGTATTCTTCCCGTTGTTCATCCATGATTTAGTTACAATAAAGTTTTTAAGACTCACCTCCCTTTTTGAACGAATTTAATGAGGAGGCCTTTCGTTAATCTGTACTCATCAGGCGTCATTTCAGAATATCCGAAAGCATTTTGTTGCCTTGTTGGGCTCAGACTCTATAATCCCTTTAGGGCCATACTTATCCTTATTTTCTTGATGCTACCCAAAAGGGTTAGTTCGTTTTCTTTCCCCTTCTATAATTTTTTATACGGGTGGATTTTACATACAAATCATTTTTTCTCTTTTTTATTTACAAGGGTGGATATACCTACCTTCATCAACTGTTTTGATCCACTAAAGGTTTCAATTAAGGGCAGGCTTCTTTATCAACTATTTTGAATCGATCTCTATTCATGCGAGGATTTGCTATTGAAAGTATAAGTGGTGTATGTTAGCAAGCTTAAGTTCAGAGACTTATTTGTTATTACATACTTTTATCTCTTGGTGTCAATGTGTCTAAACTTCAGGGACTCGATGTGTGAATCCTTCATTATTCAAGATTGGAGATATATAAGCTCGATTTAGCTTCATTATTGGGGATCGATATCTTTCACACACACACACACACACACAGAGTTTCTATGGGTTGATCTTTGTTCAAAGTTTTAGATTACTGATCTATCACATATTGTGACTGATCATTTGTTTAGTTTGGTTAGGATTGTATTGAACTTGTATTTCATACAGCATTCGTTTGGGGACTATCTTTTTTGCTTTTGTATATGTTTGGACAACACTCAGTTGAGGACTATTCTTCTTAATCATTTGAGAGAAGATATGGTGTTGTGGTTGTGCTATTTTATTGGGTATTAATTTTCACATGGTATCAGAGCCAGTGGCTCTGTTATTGGTTTTGATAAATTTGTAATTGATCTTAATTAGGGTTTTATTGATTGGATCTCTTAGATCTAATTGTTAATTGGTTTTTTCAAAATTAGGTTTTTAATTTTTTTGGGGGTTTCTTGATTTTTTACTTAGGTTGAGTGAATTAAGGTTAATCACGATTAATCGTTAATTTTGGTTTGATTTATTGTTTTTCTTGAAAAACCCTAAAATCAGAAATTAAGGTTTTCTTTCAAGAATTCGTAAGTTTGTTATTGGTTCTTGTTTGGCTATTTTTATAAATTTGACGATTTGTTTGTTGGTTATCCGCTGCTTATTGTTGGTTTCTTGATCAATTGGAAGCTTTGCGTGCACTCTAACTCCTCACGCTCTCTCTTTCTTTTAGGATTTTTATTTGATAGGACTAGTGGGTGTTAGGTTGTCGAAGGGATACATAGTATTGATCGGTTTGGGTGATTCATAGGTCCAATACTTGTTACTTGTTTCGTAAAGGAGTTACAAGGTGGTTATCTGTTTCTTGTTGTTTATTTCTGTTTTATATTTCTTGTTATTCATTTTCTTGATTATTATTTCTTGTTTGGTTTTAACTTTGTCTAAGTCATTAGCTCTTGACCTACCACTCAAGTGGTTTAGAATCCTGAGAACTAACTTTTATGGCTTATTCTAAGTTTCAGGTTCTTTTTGTTTTATATTCATGGTTGGTCCAAGTGGTAGTAGCGATAATAGCAATAATAATGTGATTAATGAGTTAGATGCTAGTAATCCTTTACATTTATAGTCTAATGATAATTATAATGGTTCTTTGATTAATATCAAGCTTACTGGTTCTGAAAGTTTTATAGTATGGGCTAATGCTATGAAAATTTCTTTACAAGCTCGGAATAAAATGAGTTTTGTTGATGGTCCTTGTGTTCAAGAAACATATGCAAATAGTGTGCCTTTGTTTAATCAATCAGAACAGTGTAATGTTGTGGTTTTATCTTGGTTATTAAGTAGTATTCATGACTTATACGTGAGTTAAGTTTATTCTAAAAATGCTGCTGAGGTTTGGCTGAGTTAAAGGAAACATATGATATGGGTCTATTTTGTGTAATCTGATGCAGAAAATTAAAAGTTTCAAATGAAATGGTTTGTCTAATTTTGATTATTATCATAAGTTTAATTCTCTTTGAAGGGAGTTTGATATTTTGACCAAATTGGCTCCTTGCTCCTGTGATGCTAGAGATGAACTTAATAAACATAATAAGTTAATGAAACCCATGCAATTTTTAATGGGTTTAGATGATGTTTATCAACCAATTTGAAGCTCTTTGTTAACTCAATATGAATTACCTGATGTTAAAGATGCTCTTATTGTTGTGGGAAGGGAGGAGTCACATAGAGGTTTGGGTTTTAATTCTAGGGTTCAGAAGCCCTAGATTAACTCTTTTGTTGCTAAAAGCGTTGATACCGATAGAAATCAGACTAGGTTTAGTAATGGGTTTAGTAATAATGGAACTAACAAAGGACAAAATAATACAAATAATTATATAACTTGTAAGAACTATGGCATCAAAGGGCATACTATTGATAGATGTTTTAAGATTATTGGTTACGGTACAAGAAAAATTATAAGGGGAATTTTTTTAATAATAATAGGTCTAATAATACTAAAAATAATAATTCTAGTAATCATGTTGAGGTTCAAAAGTTTACTAGTTCTCTTCCTTTCACTAATGGACAAATTGTAAACTTATGAGTTTGATAGGGGAGGAAAGTAACTTTGGGTTTATGCCAATATGGCAGGTATTGGTTTTACTTTCTATAATGCAAATGTGTTTTTTAATAATCATTTTTATAAGTTTTTGTATTGCTAATATTAAAGTTGGTGATAAAACTTTACATTTTGGGTGAATTATTATAAAAATCCCTAAACATTTTTGAAACGACAATAAGGTATATTAATAACACATGAAAAATACTATTCAAACTTAAGACTTTATTACTATATAACAAGTATTATAATGTGTTATGGATCACACAGTTTGAGTGACTGTGTGTTGTGTACTCTTTGGACAAGTAAACTTGATAAATATACAAGTTTACTAGCGAACATAAGAACATAGGAACATCTGTTTCTTCAATAATTTCGAGAGAGTTAATGCATTAATACTGACCAAGTGAACAACATTAACTCTATGCTACATTCTCTATTTATAATGGTACAAGATTGACATTGATAGACTGAGTTGATAGCGACTTAACAAGACTCGTGGGGTCAGACATCTGTTACAAGATGCTCTTCTATTCATGGTAAGCTTCTACAACACTTTAGAGAAACAGAACTAACACAATTTCCTTTTTCTTCATAGACTCGTACTTTAGGCTGCTTTAATTCAAAGCTACTATTTGTCTCTCTCAAATAGTTCCCGCCTAAACACTAAGAGATATCTAAAGGGTACAGAGTGTTAACAGGGTATTGTCACCCCTATTAACACTTAACCATTGAGAGTCCCAAATACATCTTGGTTTTTATCCATCATAGCCACTGAGTATGTCTTCAAGTAATCTTCGACCTTTTTGACAATGTGTCTGACTTAGACTTCTCTATAGATGCTCATACAGGATACAACCTTTGTGAGTCTTGTGGTACTTGCCTATCTCCTTGGCACATGCAAGTTTATCATGCACAACTTATTTATGTTTAAATCTATGACTAAGCAAAATCTAACAGGCTTAGTTTCCCAACATATTGATTCAGAGAGAAATCAACATATCACTTCTTCTACTGATATTTCGATAATATAACTAATATTGGTGAGATATCTGATCTTAATGTTACTACATGACATCCTAGTAGGACTATTTCTACACTTAAATATGTTGGAATTCTAAGACTTACTACTAATGTGGTTTTGTTTGATGTGCTGATTAAACCTGAATACACTGTTAGTCTTTAGTTTGTGAATAAATGATTAAGGATAGTAAGTTACATGTTGGTTTTAATGAATATGATTGTATTATTCAGGAGATTTGGAAAAGAGAATGTTCTGGGGGACTGGTAGTGAATCTAGTGGTTTATATATGTCTGATCTTGATTGTGAGCTGCCTAAAGTTAAAATTAATTTTTATGTAATGTGTTGTCATATTTCCAAGTCTGTTTGGCACAATAAACTTGGTCATCCATCTGATGAAGTTCTTAAGGTTTTAAAACACACTTTGAGATTAATTAAACTTGGTCATTTTGAGCCTTGTGAAATCTATCATTTTTCTACACAAATCAGAGAGCCTTTTCCTTCAAGTGATCATAAGTCTTCTACTTTAGGTGAATTAATTCAATTAGATGTTTAGGCTCTTTATAACGATACTACAAGGGAAGGTTTTAGGTATTTTCTTATTATTGTTGATCATTATTGTAGGGCTATGTGGGTTTATTTGCTTAAATCTAAAGATGATGTTTTTGGAGATTTTCAGATTTTTTTAAACTGTTTCTTAATTAGTTTTCTAAAAAGATAAAAGTTATTAGATCTGATAATGTTACTGAGTTTCTTAACAATAAAATGGATACCTTTTTGAAGGACCAATGTATTGTTCATCATAATCCTTGTTGCTAGTAGTTTATTGTTTCACGGTGGTATTCCTTTACGTTTTTGGTCTGATTATGTGTTAACTGCTACTTATTTGATTAATAGGCTTCCTTATTCTGTTCAGTCTGAAAAGTCTCCTTTTTCCATGTTGTATGATAAGGAACCACCCCTTCCCCTTTGAGGTCTTTTGGGTGTTTTTGTTTTTCTAGTATTTTGAATAATTCTGCAAGTTTTTTTTCTACATATGGAAAATGTGTTTTAATTGATTTTTATACTTCTAAAAAGGCTTATAAATTGTTGAGTTTAGAAACCAGAAGCATTATTTTTTCAAGTAATGTCAAATTTTATAAGACTATTTTTCCTTTTAAAATGATTTTTATAAGACTATTATCATCTAGAAGCATTATTTTTATAAGAGTGTTAAGTCTAGTGTTTTTTCTGAAGTTAATAATAATCTTTTTTTTATTTTCTTGAGTGTGAATTCCATAATACCTCAATTCCTTATGATGATGGAGATGGACCATCTGATGATGCAAGAGAGGTAAATGTAGATCAATAAGTTAATACTGTAGAGGAGCAGTCTTCTGATTGTATTCATGCTGCATCATCAATGGGTAATAATCTTATCTCTTCGGAAAATGTCCCATTAAAAAATACTTAAGTTCCTATCTTTAACACCAGTTTTAAAACAGAGGAGGAAAGCTCCACTTTTACAAGAAAGTCTAATAGGATTTCTAAGTTACCAGAAAAGTTGAATGATTATGTGTTAGATGATAAGATTAGATTTTGTTTGAATAGATTGCTATTCATACTAAGTTCTCTTCTAATAATTGTTGTTTTATTTCAAATTTTAATAAAACTTGTTTTAATGAGGTTGTTAAAGATATTAATTGCGTTCAAGATATGAATAATGAAATAGAGGCTTTATATCTTAATAATACTTTGAAACTTACGAATTTTCTTAATAATAGAAAAGTCATACCTTTTAAATGGGTTTATAAAATTAAATTGTAGATAATGAGATTGAGAGATATAGAGCTAGTCTTGTAGTTAAAGGTTATGGTAAAAAATAAGGTGTTAATAATGATGAAGTTTTTAGTCCTACTGTTAAAATGAGTGCAGTTAGATGTTTTATTAATATGGTTGTTCAAAATTCTTGGAATTTATATCAAATGGATGTTAATAACGCATTTTTGTATGAAGATCTTGATGAATAAGTTTATATGTTACCTCCTCTTGGATATTTTGATAAAAATAATACTAAGGTGTGTAAACTTGTTAAATCTTTATATGTTCTTAAACAGGCTCTTAGAGAATGGAATAAAAAACTTGTTAAAACATTAAATGATGTTGGTTTTGATCAAAGTAAAATTGATCATTCTTTGTTTGTCAAAAATAAAAATGGTGTGTTCTTGGCATTGTTAGTTTATGCTGATGACACTGTTGTTACATGGAATGAAACAAATGAAATTTCTAAGTTTAAAAAGTTTCTTAATAAAAAGTTTAAGATTAAATATTTTGGACAGTTAAAGTTCTTCTTAGGTATAGAATTTCTAAAAATGTAAAATGGTTTTTGCTTAAATAAGAGAAAACGTTGTATTAAATTGATACATGAATATAAGATATTAACTTGTAAACCTGTAACAACTCTAATGACAGAAAATGAAATTTTAGCACATAAAGAGTCTGAGAGTGATAAATATCTTAAGAATGTTGCTACTTATCAGAAGCTTTTCGGTAAGTTCATATACTTGTGTAACACTAGGCATGATCTTTCATACTCTATTCCTTGTCTTAGTGAGTATATTCATTCTCCTTTACAATCTCATCTGGAAGCAACATTAGGAGTCTTAAGATATATTAAGTTTGCTATTGGAGAAGGGATTGTTTATATAAGGTCTAATTATAAAGTCATGAAAGCATATGCTGATTTTGATTGGGCTAAGTGTAAGTTGATTAGAAGGTCTGTTACACGTTTTTGCGCTTTTGTGTTTGGAAGACTGGTGTCTTGGAAGAGTAAGAAATAAGCTACTCTTCAAGATCATCAGTTGAGGCTGAGTATATGTCTATGGATTTAGTCACTTGTGAAGTTATGTGGTTGGTAAATATTTTTCATGATTTGAATATTAAAAGTGTTGTTCTAGTTTCTTTATACTATGACAATAGTTATATTCAAATTGCAGCAAATCCTGTTATGCATGAAAAACTAAACATTTGATTTGGATGTTCATTTGATAAGTGAAAAAGTTTCTTCATAATTTATTAAGACAGTAACGATTGATTCTGAGAATCAGATAGTTGATATTTTAACAAAAGGTCTTGGAACTGTTCAACATCGGTTTGGAACCTAAAAAATCTTTTTAGGTTCGAAGTGGTGTATTTAGAAAGCTTATAAGTTCATGGACTTATTTGTTATTGTTTACTTTTATCTATTTGTGTCAATATGTCTAAACTTCAAGGACTCGATGTGTCAGTCTTTCATTCTTCAACATTGAAGTTATATTAGCTGGATTTAGCTTCATTATTGGGGATCGATATCTTTCTCACACACACACAATTTTTCTAGGTTGAACTTTGTTATGAGTTTTGGGTTATTGATCTATCACATCTTGTGATTGATCATTTGTTTAGTCTGGTCAGGATTATATTGAACTTGCATTTTACATAACATTCGTTTGGGGACTATCTTTTGTTAGTGCAAACATTACGATGTTTAATCAATATGACCTCTTTGTGTTTTGGCGACGACAAACATATAACACGCAATACATTATGTAAAATGTGTAAGATACTCGTAATCACTCAAGCATACATTTTTATACTTCTCTCGACACCTCCAAGATCGCATTCGGCATGAATCACTCAAGGTATGAATAAAAAGAAAATGTTTTATTAAAAAGAAAATGGAAATTTGAATTTGGCATATTCCAATGAATATTCCCTAAGATATATTCCCAAGAATATTCCTTAATTTGAATTTAGGATATTCCAAATGGTTTAAGCATATACCCTTAAGGTATAAACTTCACCAGATGGTGTCCCTACTAAATGATAAAAGAGCACGGACTCCAAAGCCCGAGGTTCCTTAAATATACACGCGGTTCTTTATTGATAAGGATCCGCAGGGGCATTTAAGAAACCGCGGGGAAATATATCCGTTGCTCTCTTGGCCTGTAAATAGTAGACCATTTCCAACTTTTTAATCAATCATTTTTGCACAAATCTTTCTGTTTTCACACACACCTTAATCCTTGATTAGTTGTTTGGTTAATCTTGTTTTAAGATGTGATTCTCTCCTCCAATCCACTCATCTTCTCAAGTGCAAAGAGAAGAAGACTTTCATCATTATGAAGTGTTGGGTTCACAACATGATGAAAATCTATCCTTTAGATCAAGTCATTATTTTCCTACTATGTATATGTAGAAGCTCTAAGTTGTGGGTACACTTGGATGTATTTATAAGGGTAGTAGATCCAAGAGATGGGCATCCTTGCATTAGGTGTTAGGTGTGTAGATCTAAATCTTGTATTACTTAGATATAGTGTTAGAGTCATAGATCTAAGTGTTGTGTACTTAGATCTATATGGTTTATGTGTTTAGGCCATAAAACAAAGGTTTTTTAAGTTGGGCCATAAAACATAACTAGTGTGAAGATTGGTGTAGATGGGTGTAAATTTTTTATACCTAAGATTAGAACTCGACATCTAGCCTTGTGTCAGAAAACAGTGAAGTAGGCGACGCGTGTAGATTGGTCCTACCTAAGATTAGGACTCGACATCTAGCTTAGTGTCGAAAATGGTGTAAGCGATGTGTATGGTTTTCTTTGCCTTGAAAGGAGCTTTTTGACTAATGAAGTAACTCTCAAGTTGGGTACTCGAAGAGTGGAGTAGGTCGAAGAGGAGCTTCGTGACCGAACCAGTATAAATCATCGTGTTGGTACTTTCCTTTACATTTATGACTTTACATCTAAGTCTTTACTTTTATAGTTGCATACTTGTGTTGTGTGTGTTTGTGTGCATAACATAATCTGAACCTCTACGTTGTGGAAAGTCTAAGGCTTAGTACGTGTGTGCTTAGTGTTTAGACTATTGCTTGATGTACTCTTGATTTGATGTGTTTGTGTGTTTACTTACTTGTAGTCTTTATCTTTTGACAAACACATCTCATACTTAGTCAAGCTTGATCGAGAATTTGATACAATGGATTGTTAAAGTTTAACATGCAGTAAATGGTTTTGTCCACTGTCGGTGGTTCCTTAAATGGACCGGCGGTTCTTTATTGATAAAGAACCGTTGATATGTTTATTGAACCGCGCACAGTGGGTTTAACGAAATGTTTTAAAAATTAGCTAGAAACTATTCAACCCCCCTTCTGGTTTCTACAATTGGTATAAGAGCGAGGCTATTCAAGATCTTTGAAGTATATTATGTTTTAAAGGTTGGATCGACTTTTGCTCTTGTTTTCAAAACAAATGGTTTTTAAAAAATGGAAACGGTTTTTAAAATAGAGACGGTCTTTGTATCAAATTTTCCATGAAGAGTGGTTACATATGAAATGTGTTTTGTTGGTTCATTCGTACAAGTTTTAGTGTTAAAAAAACTTTTTATAATAGCTTGATATTAAATCTTTTCATGTTTGGAAGTATAAAATCTTTTGTATCATAATTAACTCTAAATACGAGTTCTATGTGTCTAAAATGATTTTTTTGAGTCTTAAGTTCTTCCAAAAAGTTACCAAATGATTTTGTTCAAAAACTCATTTTTGTCCTCTGACCGCGGTTCTTTAATTCTTCCCCGAGGTTTATTATCAATAACGAACCGCAATCAGTCCGACACAGATTTTTGCAAACTTTGAAAAATTATATAAAATCGACCGTAAGTCCGTAGAAGTCGTGCCACCCGGTATTTCGAACGTAATTGAGTCTTCTTTATTTTAAGAATACTTTTGAACCTTTATTTAAACTTTATAATTGGGTTGTTTTATAAGTTCCTTTTCTTTGTCCAAAGAATTGAGTCTCAGTTTGTCGTAAAACTTGTGTTTTACTCCTTTCTGTTAAGTTGGACATCTCTTGTTGATATATCATTAAAAATTAATATATTTATAAAGTGTTGAACTTAGTTAAAATTTAGAAATGGGTGGAAATCTATTTTCAAATTAAATCAAGCTATGCATACTTTGTTGTATCTAACACTCTGAACAAAGACGAATGATTTTTGTGTGTTTTCTTATGTGTTTCAGACATTGTTAAGTGATCATTACTATTGGTAGTAGTGTTACTTGCTTGTCAATTCTTTGTGCATTACATATAGGATCAACATCTCTACGATTCAAGGTAATGAGCTGAATGTTATTGATGAGGATGAGCATGTGGAGGATTGGTATGTTGAACCTGACCCTAGTATGTCCAAGGCTACTACGCTAAATGATAGCAAGGAAGCAAGCACTTCCTTAGATGACGGTCTTAATGTATAATATAGCAGCTTGGAATATTCGGGGTATGAACCAAACCCCAAAACAAAATGAGGTTCGTCATGTGATGTTTGAGAATGACTTGTGTATGTGTGCTATTCTTGAATCGCATGTGTCTCAAGGTAATTTGCAAGCGTTATGTACTAAAGTTTTTCGAAAGTGGAGTTGGACGTCTAATGCTATGGTGTGTAGTAAAGGGTCTCGGATTATTTTAGGTTGGGACACGGACGTTGTTAAGGTTGTGGTTATAGCTTCTACTGATCAGATTATGCATACGTGTGTAAACTTTAAAGATGATAACAAGGAGCTTTTTTGCTCGTTTGTGTATGCCCATAATCAATACATTAAACGTAGAGATTTATGGGAGAATCTGAACATGCATAAGGCTTACATTCGTGATGGACCGTGGTGCGTATTAGGAGATTTCAATGTTTTTCTCTCGGCTGAAGAAAAGTCTGCAGGTTCTTCTTATATTGATAGGGGAATGCGTGATTTTCAAGAATGTATTAATTATATTGAAGTTTCTGATGTGAATAGTGCAGGTCTTCGCTTTACTTGGAATCAGAAACCTCAGGGTACGGATGGTATTTTAAAGAAGATCGATAGAATTATGGCGAATGTGGAGTTTTACGATGTCTTTACTGGTTCTTGTGCGTTGTTTCAGCCCTACAGGAATTCAGATCACTCTCCGTCTATTCTCCGTTGTCCTCGAATCACTAACAAGAAGCCTCGCATGTTTAAATTTTTTAATGTTGTTACTCTGAATTCTTCGTTTAGTCGAGTTGTTTCAGATGTTTGGCAGCAGCAGGATAGTGGTTTTTGGATGTATAAAGTTGTTAAGAGACTTAAAGATCTTAAGAAGCCTATGCGTAAGTTGATGTATGAAAAAGGTAATCTTCATGTTAATGTGGTTAACGCTCGAAAAGACCTTGATCAGGCGCAGCAATTACTTGATTCGGACCCGAATAATTCTGAGTTTAGGGAAAAAGAAGCTGCTGCTCTTGTTGCATTTAATGATGCTATTTTGATTGAGGAGCGATTCCTAAATCAGAAGGCAAAGATAACTTGGCTTAAGCTAGGTGATGCTAATACGGCTTACTTTCATAAAGTCGTTAAAAGTCAAGCGTCTAGAAATCGTATTGATTGTATTACTCGGGCTGATGGTATGATTATTGATGGTAAGCTGGTTCCAATGGAATTTGTGAATCATTATACAAGCTTTCTTGGCCATGAAGGGAATATTTCTGATTTTGATATGGAAAACTTATTTGTTAATCGGCTCTCTGATAATGATGCTCTTAATATGATCCGTGAAGTTACAAATAAAGAGATTCGTGATGCTATGTTTGATATGGGGGATGATAAAGCTCCTGGTCCGGATGGTTATTCGGCTTGTTTCTTTAAGGAGGCTTGGCATATTGTGGGGGATGATGTTACTAAAGCGATAAAGGAGTTCGTTACTAATGGTGTTCTTTTGAAAGAACTCAATCACACGGTTATTGCTTTGATTCCTAAGATTAAGTCGCCTATGAGAATTAATGATTATAGGCCTATCTCGTGTTGTAATGTCCTTTTTAAATGCATTAGTAAAATTATTTCTAATCGCATGAAAGAAGGTCTTACTCACTTAGTTAGCCTTAATCAATCGGCTTTTGTTCCGGGTAGACGTATCTCGGATAATATTCTCCTTACGCATGAATTAATGCATAATTATCATTTGGACCGTGGTATCCCTAGATGTGCGTTTAAGGTGGATATTCAAAAAGCTTATGATACGGTGGATTGGAGTTTCTTACGGAATATTCTTATTGGTTTTGGCTTTCATCCTCGTATGATTGCTTTGATTATGGAATGTGTTACTTCTACTTCTTATTCCATTAGCATTAATGGCGAGTTACATGGATACTTTCGTGGGAAACATGGTCTTCGTCAAGGTGATCCTATGTACCCTTATTTATTTACCCTTGTTATGGAAGTGCTTACCCTTATGTTGAATCGTCGGGTGAAGGATTTGGGCAGTTTTACGTTTCATAAGCATTGTGATAAGCTTAATATTATTAACCTATGCTTTGCGGATGATTTGTTTCTTTTTGCTCATGGGGATGTGAGTTCAGCCCGTGTTATTATGGATTCGCTTGTTGAGTTTAAGGATGTTTCGGGGCTTACTCCTAGTCTTCCTAAAAGTACGGCATATTTTTGCAATGTGGTAAATCATGTTAAGCTTGGAATCCTTAATATCATTCCTTTTGAGGAAGGGCGTCTTCCGGTTAAATACTTGGGTGTTCCTCTTGTTCCTTCAAGACTCATTTATCGTGATTGTGCCGAGTTGATGGAAAAGATGAAAGGTAAGATTAATGACTGGAAGAATAAATTTTTATCGTTTGCAGGAAGAACTCAACTTATCAGGTCCGTGTTAAGTTCTATGCATATTTTTTGGGCTTCAGTTTTTATTCTTCCGGTTAACCTCATTTGTTAGCTTGAACAATGTATGCGAGCCTTTCTTTGGTGTCAAGGTGACATGAAGAAGGGGAAGGCGAAGGTTGCTTGGGAGGTTCTTTGTGTTCCAAAAAAAGAAGGAGGCCTTGGTATCCGTCGCATTGAGCTATTTAATAAAGCTCTCATTGCTTCTCATATTTGGAATCTTGTTTCGGGTAAGGAGTCGTTGTGGGTTAGATGGATACACTTATACAAACTAAAGGGCCGTTGTTTTTGGGATATTCCCCTTAGGGGTAATTTATCGTGGGGTTGGCGCAAAATCTTACAAATACGTTCTTTGGTTCGACCTTATTTCTGGGCTCGTATCCGTAATGGTCATGATACATTTGCATGGCTTGATAATTGGTGCTCGGTGGGTAATTTAGCAAGTTTTATCTCTAACCGTGATATATATTCGGCTGGCTTTGATCGTAATGCAAAGGTTATTGATATTATTGCGAATGGTGAATGGACTTGGCCGAGAGATTGGTATGACAAGTACCAGTTTCTGGATAATGTCCAGCTTCCAAATTTGGTTGATGCTCCTGATGTGGCTTTTATTCGCAATCATGATAATAAAGAAGGTGAGTTTTCGGTTTCGGCGATTTGGAATTGCATTCGTTATAGGGGTGAGCAGGTTCGTTGGTGTGACATTGTGTGGTTTCCTGCTCATATTCCTCGTCATGCAATACATGTATGGCTTATTATTAAACGGAAATTAAAAACCCAAGATGTCTTACGACGATGGGATTTGGGTTCTACTACTTATCCTTTGGTGTGCCAGTTTTGTTCTCTTCAACCGGATTCGCATGAACATCTCTTTTTCGAGTGTTCATTTACGTCAAGAGTTTGGATGCATATGGTCTCCCTCACTTGCATTCAGAATATGACGTCTTCTCTTGACGATATTGTTGAGTTACTTATTGACCTGGGTGATTCAAAATCCTTGAGGACTGTTATTGGGAAGTTGGTTTTTGCTGCGTCGTGTTATTTTGTGTGGCAAGAGCGTAATGGTAGGCTCTTTAAGAAGAATTCGCGAACTGTTGAGCAGCTTATTGAACTTATTACGTCCAATGTTCGCATGAAGCTGCTGTCTTGTTCTTTTAAGAAGTCTACGCATGACATGATGTTAACTCATCTTTGGAAGCTCCCTCTTTCGTGTTTCAAAGTTTAAATGCTGCTGGTTTTCTGCTTATGGTTCCTTCGAGGGGTAGTAGTCTATTTGTGTAGTTTATGCTGGTTTTTCCCTATTGGGGATATTGTTAGGGTGTTCATTTGTAATATCGTTGGGGGTGTGTCCCATTACGATTTCTAGAGGTTCAGGCTTCGGGCTTGAGGTTAATGTGGTACTTCAGCCACATTCCATTGTACTCAACTGATTTTTTGGTGTAATATATTTAACCGGGGACCTGGTCCCTTTTACCCAAAAAAAAAACATCTCTAGGCTTATAAATGTTACATAAACATCTTGTATGTTATGTTTATTAACACTCTTAGGTTTGAAAGTTTTGTGAGCTTGTCAAATCTATTGATGACGGTCGTCTTACTCGATCATTGTGTTATTAGTTCAAGTAGATTAATGTCTCACTATAAAACATGAAACACTCTTTGAAATCTTAGTTATTTTCTCTTAAAGGAGTGTTAGTGGGAATCAAGAAAGATTTCAAATATATATCAATTCATTATTCAAATTATGATTGATATCATTATCGAATCTAACTGACATGCTTTTAACTTTAGACATGAATGTGGATCCTTAATAATATACATCTGATCATAACTTAAACTTGTGTTGATGATGGTATATTGAATCTACTTGTTCAAAATTGTTAGACAAATTTGTTTAATAATTGCTTATAATACATAATGGAGTCGGTTTGACAACATGGATGTTTCATCCGAAATACTCAAGTAATTTACATTGCAATGCAATTAGTAAATGTGTCATTTCCGAAAGAACAATCAAGAGTGTTCCTTTGATTTGTGTAAACATTGTTTATACACTTCAAAGTTGATTGCCTCAAGAGCTATTAAGGTAGATAACCTTAACTAGACACTTTTGATAAGATATGCAATGGTGCATTCTTAAAACCCATTAGGCCATGCAATGTTTCGTTATACATATTTCATCCTTGCTACTCTTCATTAGGCAAATATATGAATTACATTTTGTCTAACTTGAGAATGACTATTCGAGAATCTATTGCACTAGAAATTCAATTTGACCTAATGGTTGAATTACTTTAATGTGAGAAGTTGAGTTAGTGGATAACGCGTAAAAATGGTCGTGCTTAGCCTTAATTGAGCACCTCTAGTGATAGTATCATACTCATTCTCTAAATTGATTAAATGGATCTTCCTAAAATATGACTAATGATAGTTTACATCGATGAAATTTTATGTAATTAGGAGTCTTTTTCTTTTGCAGCCATTAGGTTTTTCTTAGCTTTCTTCCTACATGCTAATTGAACCTATGTGTTTCTTCCTTTGTGTGTGTTCTAGTTTCTATTTGCTCTTTAGCATAACTTTATGATAAGTTAGACTAGAATATTAGGATTTGCTGAATTGGAAAATTCCCTCATCGTCATAAACACACCCTCTGACCACAGATCATTAATTATGTGCGATTCTTTATCTTTATTGAAATGCAGGCACAATTAATGAGCCGCGGGCAGAAGCTATCAAAAACGTGTTTTCTGAAACTCCTTAATTGTTCCAACACCTTTTGGAATCTTTGTTTCAAACATTTGAAAACTCCCAAAATATCTTGTGCTTTCTCTACTCAACCCTAAGCATTTTTACTTCTCTTTCACGCCAAAGCAAAATGTCTTATTCACCAAATGAAAGCCTTGATTATCCATCATTTTCTCAAATCGCTTTTATCCCAAATTCACCAAAGAAAACACAAATCAAATCTCTTCTCCTTATAAGGAAATTGATTTTGGAAACTCTCCTTTTCCACAACTTCCATTTTGTGTTCTTCCTCCGTCACATGATAATGTCATGCATCATGGAAAATATTGGCATTGTTGTAAATATCAACATCTTGTCATGTCTTATATCTATGATGAGTTGAATTACAAGATTACCACCAAGCCTTCTCCACCAAATTCCGCTACCACTTTGTCTTCTAATTAAGCATGTGTGTTGCTTATTAATCAAACATCCAATTTAAGGAAATCTTAGAATTCTAGTATAACTAAGATTAATATTATGCTTAAGTTTTAGGCTTGTGTGTCATACATCTTTGTATGATCTTTATATTCTTGTATTTCCTTTCATGTTTTTCAACATGATTTATCTTTGGGTCATGGATCTCGTTGTTCTTGTGATCTTTCTTTTCTTCTTTATTTTCCTTACTCGGTTGTCAAAAAGGTTAGATTTTAATCTAATTTCTCTCTAGTAAGATTGACAACTTAAATATTTCTTTTGAAATATTCAAGTAATTCTAATTTGCAATTTCAATTGTTGAAAGTCATATCCGAATCATTGACTCTCAATCCATTTAGCAACACATGTTAAATTGTTTGACCAAGTGATTTTCGTTTGAGTCGAAAATCATTTTTGGACACCCACTGTCCACGGTTCCTCAAATAACCTAGCGGCTCATTATTGATAATGAACCACGGACCCTATTTAACGAACCGCGACCAGTGAGTCCCTTTGTTCATTTTTGGTCTATCTTTGACGAGTTTTATTGAAGATTCTTTATTTTCTTCTCTTTTAATTTTCTTCTCTCGTTTTCTTCAAGATTTCACTATCACCTATGAGGGTATAGTATTCTTGAATTATCTTGTGAAGTTATCCTTAACTTCTTTGTTGAGTCTCTCTCGGTTTCTTATAATCATGCATTTCTAAGTCGAGTCTCTCTCTTCTATCCTTTCTAAATTAAGTCGAGTCAAGCCTCACCCTTTCCTCGTCATGTAATTGTTCTTTGAACATTCACTATGATTTAGAAGAGCTACGAAACTTAGGACTCGACATCTAGCTTAGTGCCGAAAATGGTGTAAGCGACGTGTATGGTTTTCTCCGCCTTAAAAGGAGCTTGTTGACTAGTGAAGTAACTCTCGAGTTGGGTACTCGAGGAGTGGAGTAGGGCGAAGAGGAGTTTCGTGAGCGAACCACTATAAATCATCGTGTCATTACTTTCTTTTACATTTATGTCTTTACATATAAGTCTTTACTTTTTATAGTTAAATACTTGTGTTGTGTGTATTTGTGTGCATCACATAATCTAAACATCTAAGTTGCGAAAAAGCTAAGCCTTAGTACGTGTGTGCTTCGTGTTTAGACGATTGTATGATGTACTCTTAATTTGATGTGTTTGTGTGTTTACTTACTTGTAGTCTTTATCTTTTGACAAACACATCTCATACTTAGTTAAGCTTGATCAAGAATTTGATACAAAGGATTGTTAAAGTTTAACATGCAGTAAATGGTTTCGTCCATTGTCGGTTGTTCCTTAAATGGACCGGCGGTTCTTTATTGATAAAGAACTGCAGGTATGTTTACTGAACCGCACAGTGGGTTTAACGAAATGTTTTGAAAATTTACTAGAAACTGTTCCACCCCCCCTTCTAGTTTCTACATCTTCTTTTCTTTTGTATCTGTTTGGATAAAACTTAGTTGAGGACTATTCTTCTTAATCATTTGAGATAAGATCTAGTGTTGTGGTTGTGTTGTTTTACTTGATATTAATTTTCACATTTGATAAAAAATTTGTGAATTAAAATTTCAAGTCTCGAAATACGAGAATTAGAATGGAATATGTTAGAATAGAAATAAATTGATCGAAGAATGTAAAAAGGTTGGAGTTATATTTTAGAGGAATGCTAGAATTACATAATTTTTAGAGCATTAAGTGTGGTGACTAACATCACTCGCCAAATCTAGGTGGTACTCATCACATGCTCGCCGAAGCTATTCACCACACCAGCGAAGCTCCCCAAAGCCTACATTCACCGTGTAACTGGCGAGGTAAATGACAAATAGAAAGTGAATTCGACTGTTTAAATTTAAAATTTAATTTAATTATATTAAAAAAATTATATACCCAACTCTGTAAATACTCCCACATTTTACTTTTAAAATTCAAACTTAATTCCAAATCAACAAATATTAATATGGTTTGTTCCAAATCATCAAATAATCAAAAGGCTTGTTCAGCTCCACACACTTTTGAAGAAATCAAAACAATGGTTGCTAAATAGATTAAATTCTGTCTAACTTGTATCGTATCATATCTTATTTTTATTTTATCACATGTCGTATTCGAACTGTATCGTATTGTAATTCGTATTTTAATTTTATAAAATAAATTAAGTTTATTAGAAAATGATGGAAAAAGAATAAATAGATAGTGGTGGGGCCCAAATGAATATGAGGGATTTGTTATGATAACATGAGTTTTTTTAGAAGTGGAAGTGTTATATGATGTGGCATCCAGTGGGGCTAATGAAAATGAAAAGGGTAGCCACAACACCTAATGCTCTTAGTATAAGATGTTTAGGGTTTCAATCACACCTAATCGTGTGTGAGATCTCTGTATTTATAATCATATGATACAAACTAATCTCCTATATTAAACGAGAGATAACACAAGATATATGCAAATACATATTTAAACTTTAAGCTTGTGATTATCTAATATATCCGCTCAAGCGAATGGGTGGTGGACCAAGGCATAGCATAGTGTAAAATTGTTCAAACTGAGCACGCAGAAGACTTTTGGTGAAGATATCTGCCACCTGAAGCTTGGTTGAAACGTACATGGTGTAGAGTTTGCCAGAAGCAACTAGTTCTCTAATGAAATGATAGTTGAGATCAATATGTTTGGCTCGTTTATGGGAGACTGGGTTTTGAGTCATGAAGAAAGCACTTTTGTTATCACATAGCAAAGTTGGTCTATCTGGATGTAAGGCGTGAAACTCTTGTAAAAGATGGGTGATCCTAACTATCTCAGTTGCTGTATTAGCCATGACGCGATACTGCGATTCACAACTAGATCTAGAGACTGTGGGTTGTTTCTTTGCACTCTAGGAAACCAAGTTGCCACCGAGAAATATGGAGTAGACATAGGTAGATCGACGAGTTTCAATGCAACGAGCCCAATCGGCATCAGAGTAGCCCAATATGTCATTAGTTTGTGGACGGCGAAAGATAAGACCAAATGAAATCGTGCCTTTGACATACCGCAAGATTCGTTTTACTTATTGAAAGTGAGCATGTGTAGGAGGATGCAGATATTGACTTGCTTGATTAACAGCATACGAAAAATCTGGTCTGGTAATAGTCAAATATTGTAGAACTCCAACTAATGAACGGTAGAGACTAGGATCAGTAAACAAAGGTCAACTCGTAATAAATGTTTCATGAGTAACTAATGGTGTGGGAGCTGGTTTGGAATCAATCAAATCAGCTCGAGTAAGAACATCCTTTGCATATTTTTACTGACTTTAAAATAAACCATCATCGGTAAAGCTGACTTTTAATCCCAGGAACTAATTAAGATCACCAAGATCTTTGATGGCAAATTCCTGATTTAAGCGAGTAGTAAAAGCACTGATTAGTGATGCTTTGTTACCAGTGAGAATTAGATCATCCACATAGACCAACAAGTACATAAATCACATAGATGAACAAAGAGGTGTATGCACGACTGCAACTGAACCCGCTTGCAAGTAAAAATGAGCTAAGATGATGAAACCATGCTCGTGGGGCTTGTTTCAGACCATATAGGGCTTTAGACAACTTGCAAATATGTTTAGGGAATTGAGGATCAATAAAGCCAGATGGTTGCACCATAAAAACCGTCTCATTTAACTTGACATGAAGTAAAGTGTTTTTGACATCGAGTTGATGAAGACGCCATTTATGTAAGACGACAAGTGACAAAACAATGCGAAAAGTTGAGGCTTTAACAACCGGGCTGAAGGTATGAGAGTTGTCAAGACCAGGAATTTGAGTGAAACCTTGAGCCACAAGACGTGCTTTAAGTCGTTCTATCAAGACATCACATTTATATTTTGTGCGATAAACCCACTTGGATCTAACGACATTGGAGGCATTAGACGAGGAACTAAAGTCCACGTGTGATTCTGTCTAAGAGCTTCCATTTCATCCTACATCGCAAGCATCCATTTTGGATTTTTGGCAGCTGTCTTGAAGCCTTTAGGCTCAAGAGAAGAAAACAATGCAACGTGCAAACCATGCATAGCAAGAAAAGCAAAATCTGGAGTATGTCTTGGTTTGGTAATCCCAGCTTTTAATCGAGTAGCCATAGGATGCGAAGATCTTGGCTCACATGGATCGACTAATGTAGTAGCTTGTTGTGGTGGCGGTGATGGCGGATGAGATGGCTGTGGTTGCGGCTTGGATGAATCTGATGAAGAAGTATCCTCTGAACTGTGTTGACAAATATGACAAGGTGGAACTGTAGTGTCCTTTGATGGATCCAAAAGTGGCTTTGTTGTGGGATGTAAAGTATAAGCTTGTCCATTCGTTGGAGCAGGTGACGTGGAAACAGGCCCATCATCAAGGAAGGAGTCCAAGTCTAACTTAGTAAATTCTGCGTGATTAGAAGTGCCCGAAAATAGAAATGAATTTTCTTTGAACAGCGCATGGCGTGTAATGTATACTCGGGATGTAATGGGGTCAAGACATTTATAACCCTTGTATTGAGGACTATAACCAATGAAAACACATGGAATACTTCGTGGAGCTAGCTTATGAGCAGAATAATCACGTAAATAAGGGCACTTGGCATCCAAAGGTGCGAAAATTCCCATAGTGAGGCATACGTGAATACATCAATTCAAACGGCGAGCGATTGTCAAGTACCTTTGTAGGTAAACGATTTATAATAAAAGTTGCTGAACTAAATGCATCGACCCAATAAGAGGCTGGTACGTGAGCATGAAACAACATCGCCAAACCTGTCTCAACAATATGTATATGTTTTCGTTCCGCACGACCATTTTGTTGCGGGGTGTAAGGACAAGATATTTGATGAAAAGTGCCATTATCTTCAAATATTTTGCGAACCGTATTATTGACAAATTCAGAACCGTCATCACTTTGAAACAATTTGATCTTTCTAGAAAACTGAGTCTGGACAAGCTTAATAAAGGCTGTCAAGGCTGCATAGAAACCAGATTTAGTTTTTAAAGGGTAAAACCAAGTGAAGCGTGAGTGATCATCCACAAATAACATAATAAAGATATCGATATGATGAAACAAGAGCTGATCCCCAAAGATCACAATGTATTAAACCTAAAGG
This sequence comes from Glebionis coronaria, assembly GCA_025667525.1. Taxonomy (NCBI): domain Eukaryota; kingdom Viridiplantae; phylum Streptophyta; class Magnoliopsida; order Asterales; family Asteraceae; genus Glebionis; species Glebionis coronaria. Next base: position 197,529 of record JANFOE010000322.1, on the reverse strand, counting down.
ATATAAAAAATGCTTTGGATTTAATGCAAATGGTAATCGTTGTCCTTTAGAAATTTGACAGGGTTCACAAATAACATGTTTTGGTAAAACAGAAGTAACACTCAAACCACCCAAATTCTTTAAAATAGAAATAACATCAAAGGAAGTATGTCCTAAGCGATTATGCCACAACTCAAATGCTGCTTTACTTGAGATTTTAGAAAATGCAACCAAGGCCGTGGGACCATCTCGAAGCACATATAAACCATCTTCACACATTCCTTGTGCTATCACCTATTTGCTTTGCCCTTTCCTAAATATTGAAAAACGGTTGAGAAAAGAAAACATCAACCGAGTGATCCATAGTGAGTTTACTAATAGATAGAAGATTCTTGGTTAAGTAAGGGACAACCAATACATCACGCACTAATATATTTTTTGAGATCATAGTATTGCCTGTATGAGAAATAGGGAGTTTACCTCCATTACCAAAAAGAACATGCATATTACCCGAGTAAGAGGCCGGTTGAGAGACATTATCCGGAGAAGAGGTCATGTGCGAAGTTGCTCCAGAGTCAAGATACCAATTAAGATGACCTTCTGTAACGTGGAACTTAGAATGGAAGGCTTGAGCTAGATTGGAGTTTGAAGTAGGTGCATTAGTGGCATAAGTATGGAGGTTGGGACATGAAGATGCATAATGCCCATTTGTGCGGCATAACTGACAGTGTGGAGGACGGAGACCTCCACGTCCACAACCACCATTAGAACCACCATGAGAGCCACCTCTACGTGGATACGTTTGTTGTTGTCCACGAGAGTTGTTGGACCGAGTCTGTTGAGACATGAAAGTAGCGGGAGGAGTAGTGGAGCCATGAAGAGTTTGAAGGAACAATTAATGGCCTTCAACCTATGCCACTAAATCTCTAAAAACTGGTGAAGGTTTAGAGGTACGAATAGCAGTGGAGAAAGTTTCGAATGAGGCTCCCAAACCACAAAGAAACCAATGAATTTTGTCCATCTCATCAACAGGCGTTGGCTAATAGCAGCAAGTTTATCACAAGAAGACTTAAATTTGCGAGCATAATCAGAAACAAGAGATGTACCTTTTGTCATTTGACGAACAGTATCTCGTAAAGAATGTATGCGTTCAACAGACGATTTGTTGTATGCATTCTCCAAGGCAGACCAGATAGAGCAAGAAGTAGAGAGACCAAGGACCTCAGCAGCAACTTCCTTAGTGAGAGAGGAATTGAGTAGAATAATGACCTTTTGATCTAAATCAGTCCATGTATAGAAGGTAGGGTTTGGGATTGTTGTGTCACCTGATGCTGCAATTGTTGCAGGTGGAGCGATGGAGGTGCAATTGATATGGCTTAAAAGCTTCTAATAAGAAAAGAGAGGCATCATTAGATTCCTCCACAGAAGGTAATTTGTAGAACTTAGTTTAATTGGAATCATATGAAGATGCGTATTCATGGTGAAAGTGCCGTCTGTTGAAGTCAACATGGTGATGAGGTACCAAGAGGTAAAAGATTGGAAGGGTTAGGGTAAGAAAAGGCGAATTTTGAGGGAGGAGGGTTTTTTTAGGCTGATACCATATAAGATGTTTATGGTTTCAATCACACCTAATCGTGTGTGAGATCTCTGTATGCATAATCATATGATACAAACTAATATCATATATTAAAGGAGAGATAACACAAGATATATACAAATACATATTTAAACATTAAGCTTGTGATTATCTAATACTTAGGCTGGGGGAGTGGGGAGAAAAACCCATTGGCCAAAACCCACGCGTAGGGTACCAAAAACCTCACCTTAGACCTACTAAAAACCCACGCGTGGGGTTATGTATCCTAGACAAAAAACCCACTACCGATGAGAAACTCACCACTCGAAATACACAAAAAATCGGGCCTCACAATTTTTTCTATCTGAAATTATTACTTTTCTCCCCTTTTTTTCTATAAAATCCCCATTTTACATCTAATATTTTTACATCTTCTTCCTCAAATACATAAATCATCTTCTTCCATCACATACCAATAATGTCTGGCCACCAAATCCCACAATCCGACAAACGCCGCCAACGAAAAAATACCACCGCCTCTTCACCGACACCTCCGGGCGAAAATTAAGGAGCGTTATAATTTGGATTTTTAGTTTTTTTATTTACCATGTATCGTTTTTAATTTCATCAGTGTAAGTTTTTATTTACCCGTGTATCGTATTTTATATTATGAAATAAAAGTATTATTTTATGAATAAATTAAATAAAGTGATAGTGGAAAGGTGAGGTAAATGTGGGATGAAGTTGAGCTTTTTAAAAGTGGGTTTCAGTGAGTTATAAAAAAAAATTAGGAAACTGAGATGACGGTAGTTTTTTTTGGTGCCACTCGTACCAACCTTACAAACAAAAATCTACATCACATGTGGCGTGTGATGTGTGCCAATAAGATTGCATTGAATTTTCTATTTCTTTCTTTTTATTTTCCATAATCATGTAACACCTATTTTTTTATATTTTTTATTTAAAATTATACGAGTGTAGCATTTCTTTATATTTAATAGGTGTAAAAGCCTTTTAGTTTTTTATTGGTTATGATCTTGGGCAGAACATAGGTGGTTTAGATTCAAAGCCAGCTCTATTCCGGAAACGCTATATCACCCAAAATGTAGCTTGGACAACCACAGCAGAACATATTTGATCGGGTATAATTGTGGAATCACCCCACAAAAACAAGCTAGGGAATTACTGTAATATGGAATAGTTGCTACACACTTGTATGAGATACATTGAATACTTTACATAAATTCTATAAATGACTGAATCCCTCACCATATAACGATACATAAAAAAGAGAACCTCAAATGAAACATATATACAAGCTGGCAAACTGTAGAGCAACTACAAGTCTACAACCAGAAACCAGCGGAAACATGGTAACTGACAGGATTAAGTCTTGATTTAATAACTGGTCGCCTTGTCTTTTTCTAAAAAACACACGACATCAGCAGCTAGATTTGTTACAGTAGTAATTCAGAATTCTTAAAAAATTAAGCCAATATTCTTACCCATTAAGCAAGTCTAGTATTTAAACCAATGTCATTCACCACTAATGCATGCAAATCAAACATTTTCATGGATGACTCAACTAACCAAACCGAACCCAATTTCCAAACCTTCTTTGAAGGCTGGATAACCCGTTTAGAACTCTACCTTACTCAACTTCTTCACCTTCTTCAGTTCCCAGATCACGAAAACGAGTCCAAACTCCAGCTCCAACTAGTTCGCCAAGTCATGGCACACTATCATGAATACTTCTTAGCCAAGGCCCAAATTTCTAGCCAAAATGTTTTCCTAGTCTTGTCACCACCGTGGTTCAGCTCTTACGAGCGAACCTTTTTATGGCTAGGTGGATTCAAACCAGGCTTAGCCATTTATGTTGTGAAAAGCTGTGGGGTTCAGCTAAACACAGATCAGTCGCAGAGGATCGATAGATTGACGGCTGAGATTAAGAATGAGGAGAGCAAGATTACGGAGAGGCTGGCGTTGTTGGAGCAACAGATAGTAGCCCCGCCCATGCTTGCATTGGCGAGGATGGGAGGAAGAGAAGTTAATGGAATGGCACATAATGTGGATACCGCGGTTGACAGATTGGCGGATGATATGGAATATTTGGTCGCGTGTGCGGATTATTTGAGAGAAAAAACTGTGGCTAAGGTGATCGAGATACTAACAACGAGCCAATCCGTGAGATTCTTGGCGGGTGTCGCTCAGCTTCAGCTAAGGATCAGGAGATGGGGCCAGCTGCGAGATGCAGAGACCCATGGTTAAGATAATCTTTGGTAACAACGAACAACCTTAATCTCATAAGGTGATATGCATGTTTTTCTTCCTTGATGGCTAGTCGAAGTGTCGTTTTCCTCTCATGGTTTTTGTACTTCTGTTTTGAGTGATGGCAAGTAGTTTTGTTTTGTTATAAGCTATGGCTACGTGTGTTGTCAAGATGTTGGTCTTAAATGTGTGATGTGTCCGTTGTCATAAACCGTTAGAAGAATAATAAAAACGGACGTTGTTAGTTTGTTAAAAATAATAAAAATACAAACTTTTATTACCGTATTCACGTGGACATGTCCAGTTATTTTAGAAAAAATAGGCAACGTGTATGTTGGATCCAGATAAAACCGTCAACCGGAGAATTTTAAAAAATTTCTAAAAGTATATCGAAAAGACTATTACCCCTTCGTTTTCTATAAGAGGCATTCCCTCTACTGTGGGAAAACTATTTTCTCTATTTTTTTCTGTAAACAATTCTTCTTTCTTTATTAAAAAGATTTCTTCTATGGATATGTTTTTTCTTTAACAATTTTCTCTCATATGATTTATTTATTCACAGTAGTTTTTTTGGCAAAAGGATTCTCTATCACATCTCATCTCATTACACACAATTTATTTCCTTTAAGAAAGTTATACATAATGACTAAACAATAGCAACTCAATAAAAAATTTAAGTAATCTATTCTTTGATCGCCCAAAAACTTTAATATCCAAATTATTAGCAATAGACCGAATATGATTACAAATTTACTGACCATCACGCATATTATCACCACCCACGTTGTAATTGAGATCAATATTATAATAAGAAGGGTAAAAACCACCCAAATACATTATATACTTTTCAAAGTGAACTATTATAGAGTATAGGCTCATTTATATACAAAATACATAGTTGAATCATAGATTTACCTTTGACTTTTAAAGAAAACTTTTTTATCCGGTTGTTTATTTAATTTGAGCACACCTCTTATATATCACCCATTATGGGTCCCACCAATTATCTTAAAGAATGGATCACTGATTATCTTACTTTTGCATTTGACAAATCTTGTGACCAAAGTTTTGTTCATTACACTAATAGTTTAAAAAGATCATTGTGATGTGTGTTTATACAAATTGGAATCACATTAAAAGCTTTACATATTTATATTTCTTTCCCTTCTTGTTATTAAGTGGAACAACACGAATTACAGATCATAATTCTGAAACGGGTAAGCACGTTTGACCAGCAAAGTCATCTCTATCTACATCATATTCTTGTACAACAAATTCAAGTAATGCTAGCTCGGGGACTGTCAATGGGAATGTAAACTCTTCATTCCATATGGGTGTCCAATCATCACCGATCACTTGGGTTCCATAGAGGCACCCAAACAAGGTTATGCTGATTGCTAAACAAGAATGCAAGACCATGTCAGTAAATTTGTTATAAATGAAAGAACCCTACTTTTTGCAAGCTTGTTCCTTGATGTTTTTTTTGAACTAGTTATTCCATGATGCTAGCTATTATAATTTTCTATTTACTTCGATAACGTAGTGAATCTGATGAAAGCTTATACCACTGTAATCTTGCGCAATGCAAAGGACATGTTCAACAGATCAATGAGGCTTGATGTGGACAAGTGGGGTCGTGTTGATATATAAAGAACACACAGTGGCAGGCAATGCTGGTGATTTATAAAGAATGCATATGTTGGTTTCTTGAGATGGTGGGACCCATAGTTGTGGTGATATATAAAAGGTAGGGTCCGAATTAAATAAACAACCGCCTAAAAAATTTTCCCTTAAAAGTCAAAGGTAAATAGAGTTAATAGATACAAAAGTTACTAGAGTTTTACCAAAAGTTTGATTTGGTTACTAAAGTTTAAAACTAACAGACAAGTTACCCAAGTATACAGGTTTGTTTTTTGGGTTACTAAACATATATAAAAGTGATCCCGCCATTACTCCTTTGATGGGTGACCGGTTGAGTACCCGGTTTTGATGCCACGTTAGATAAAATTGGGCCCACTCCTTTTTTTTAACCGTTGTAGACTTGTTTTTATATAAAAACCCCACTAACCTTATCCCTTTCATCCCCATCACACATTCATCTCAATCCAGGGTTTCTCATTACACATCCATCTTTAAAACACAAATCTCTTTCCTTCACAATGTCAAACTCGATCCTTTGTGGCTGTGGTCAGGTTGCTAGATGTCGTACCTCTTGGACGCCACATAATCCTGGAAGGAGATTTCTTGGATGTCCTAACTACTTAGATCCATTGTTGAATTGCAACTTTGTCAGATGGGTTGATACGCCCTTACCAAATCGTTGGTATGTTGATAGGATGTACCATAACCATGTTCAGTTGATGGAGGCTCAAGAACTCATTGTTCAACTAAGGAATGGATGCTCAAGAACTGGATTCTACAACAGGGTGTCGATGTTATTATTTGTGGTGATCTTGGTTATTAGGTTTTCTTAGTTGTTAAGGTAGTATGGTGATTGTAACACCCGTGAAAGTGCCGTATGATGCTAAGTTATTGTCTCAAGAGCTGTTCAGTATGAGCATCTCTCTTAAGTTGTGGCTCACTTGTGAATGTGATATCCCGAGCCCAACGTCATTTATTTAATCCTATTTTACGTATATTTTTGAAATTTTTAAGAATTTTTATCGTGGATTTATTTGACGGTTTAAGTTGAAACCAACGTTTACGGTCGTAATTTAACGTTTGACGATTTCAGAAGAACCGATAACGACTACGATACCGACGGATGCCCAAAACTTACATTTTATTATCGATTGATCGATATTTGAGTTTTTCGAGATTTTATTTTATTACGTGTTAAGTCGAGTCGGAACCATGTGTATATTCGTTTTGGGTGCGTTTGAGTCATTTAAAAGTATTTTCGAGTGTTCGGGACGACCCCCGACTTCCGTAAAGTTTTTAAACCGACTAGTGAGTCAATCCCGCAAAGTTTTGGTGTCGTTTTTGCTTAAGGCCAAAAGAAAGGTGAAATTGCACCTAGGTCCCTCCCATTTCACAAAAGGGGACAAACACAAACACACACTAAACACTTTACAAAAAAAAAATCAAACACTCTCTCCTTTCTCTCCTTTAGCCGCCGGCCACCACCAAGCCACCACCACACCACCATTTTTTTTTTAGGTTTTTGACAAATCTAATCAAAGACCACCTTTTCTTTTATCATTGTAAGTAATCTAATCCATTAAAAACACACATGCAACATCTTTGATTTTTCCAAAAATTTGTGATTTTTTTTAAAAACGGGTTTTGATCAAATTAAACCATACACATGTTTAATTCATGTGTATATAATGTTAATTCACCTATAAAACAAGATGGGGGTTATGATTTGTGTCTTCCACAGCCCCTAAAAGCCACGAAATTTTTGGGGTTTTGGGTGTGTTCAAGGTGTTTGATGAAATGTGTTGTGGGGTTGTGTTTAAAATGGTGTTTTTAGTGTTTTTAAATTGTTTAAACACATTGCATGCTTGTTTTTAGGATTTTGATTTATGAGGTTGATGATCAATAGGGGATTAGGACTGAAAATATGATTTGGTTGTGATTAGGGAAGCTTAGGATGATGCCTAGAGGTGATAAATAGGTTTGGAATCGAGCCTAAGTATGATTTTGGTATGGTTAAATTTAGACAGAAAGTTTAAGACATTTTTGTAAACAATAATTTTTCCTACAGGTCTAGATAGTTAGATGTAGTTATGGAGTGTCTTTTTAGCTTTAATTTGGTATAAGGTAGAGCTCGTGACTCCAAACGAGCCAAAAGTTATGAGGTTTTAAAGATCGTGTACCGGGAGACGAGAACTTTCATAATCCGAATTTATGTTTAGTTTTAGTCAAATCCCGAGGACCACAAGTATGAATTGGTAAAAGGTCAAAGGTCAAATTTTGGTCACAAACCTGTGTAATTGAGTCTATAAGTGGACTTAGGAGTCAAAGAGGTCAAAGGTGCATTTCAAATAGGTCAAAGAAGTCCAAGTTGGTCGAAGTACAATTTCAGTCCGAAAAATGTAGGTTTAGTAATGTGTTGAGTAACGGGTCGTAAAAGCGAAAACTTTTAATGGGATTAAAAATGGGTTTTCTACAGGTCTTAAGGTATTTTTGAGAATTTTCTAAATTTTTATAACAAGGGTAAAGTCTAGTAAAACAACCCATACTTTTGGTAAGTATCGGCGAAGTCGTGAAATGGATAGTAACTTTAATTACGTAGGTAAATGGTATAGGTCTAGTAACAACTACTTGTTTGATTTTGGCGTGAGTTTTCATAAGCATTGAGTGTGTTTGCATTTGCGTGTGTTTAGTACAATAATGTACGCGGAGTATTGATTTGGTTTACGTACCTTGATTTTTAGGTCAAGTGTTTGATTTTCCCGGGCATCCACGTCGTCGGTGACATTTCTCGTTACGTCTTCGCTAGAACTACTACTACTACGCCAGGTGAGTCTATAGCCTCGCTCTTTACTTATTTCAAATGATTTTACCCGCGAGGGGGATACATGCTAATTTAAATGAAAATGAACATAAGTCTTGAATGATTGTTGGACCCGAATGTTGCCTTGAAATTGTGTTGAGTACCTAGTTGCAAAAGACCCTAATTTCATGAACTATTAACTATTGTCTTGCCCTCGAGAAGGGGGAAATAGCCGCTTATACAAAGTGATAGTACTATGGGGTTGACTACCCTATCCGAGACGAGGGCTAGTACGTTGATACCCCCTGCGGACGGATAATTTGTGATAAGAGAAAAGGTATAATTGCAACTGATGCCTTATTAGGGGCCATGGTTTCATCTGAGTCACGCCGGTAATTATTACGCGGGTGATTGAGTTAACGGTTTAGTGTCATGAGCTTAAACACAATTGTCATATCCTTGAGTAATAGATTGTGAGTACGACAATGCTATTGAATGATCATGATTGTTTTTTTATACTTATGTTCAACTTATGATTTGATAAACCTATAGATTCGCTCAACCTTTGTGTTGACGATTTTAAGCATGTGTTTCAGGTAACCAAGATTGATAGCAGCGAAGCATGCGAGGATGGAAGTTGTGGTGGCTTGGCGGTCTACTTTGTTTTCCTCCCTTTTTGCACTTAAAAATTTTATACTATGTCATGTGAATGAAAATGTATTTTTGGGTTGAGATTCAGTGGGGACCTAAACGCAAACTCTGTATTGTATTCTTTTGGGGTTTGGAAAACAGTAGACATGTACATTTTAACTATGTTTAAATTATGTCAAGACTTTTACGTCTTTTGAGTCGTTTGATATATCTTGTGTGCGATGATAACTGTGTAGCACCCAAATGTTGTAGTTCCGCTGCGCATAGCATTTGTGGGGGTGTTACAGATTGGTATCAGAGCCATGAGTTATAGAGAACTAGGTCATTTTGAAAAATCCTAAACTATAACTTTTGGTGTCGTAAGAAATTGTCCAAGCACACAACTATCCTGCATGGCTCCGGTAAGAATTCTTTAGCATTGCTTTATATTTTAGATGTATCCCTCGAAATTGATATGAATTCCCTAAGTATTTAGTAAGTAAATACTTTGAGATATATATTGAGATATATTGTTTTGTACGTTGAGTACTTATCATCGTAATTTGCAAATTCTTGTAAGATTATCTTATATGTTGCATGTAATTGGCATAACGGGCTACATTGCATTACATGGCAACACCGCGTTGTAATCCTACGTGTATGTAGGAATGGTTGTATGTATAAGTATGTATATACTTTGGTATTTAAAGGCATTGCACGTGAAGCAATGGTCCTTGAGTAATTATCGTACATTAAAATGCGGTTTTGTTGAGAATTCGGCCTTACCGCTAATTATCAATCTTGATAATTAATTTATTGTTCGAATAACCGAATATGAACCTCGTTTGATATCCTAGATACGTAAATGATGCTTCGTAACATATTTTATATCGACTAGGTCGATCTCGATTGTTGTTATCGCACCGTGATGTGTCATTTTGGACATTTTCTTTTGAAACGTAATTTACTTACGTATTACTTTATTTCCTTTATTCCTAATGGGTGTGATATGTTAGTTCACGTAACTATAACATAGACGAAGTATAATCGACGATGCGTACATTGGGGCGGCGAATCATGTGTGTATATTATGAAACGTGGTTGAGGCGTGTTGCCATTTAATCGTTGTTTACTATTCTACTTGAATTTTAAAGATGTGTTTTAAAATAGACTGGCGTTGTGATCAAGCGCGATAACTTGGAATTTGGTTGGTTTTTGTGTTAATTTTGTGGAGTACGATTTCGAGACTCATCCGAGGCCGATAACAACATTTAGTTGACATACGTATTCACGTTCCATTTATTTCATTTTGTCTTGTTGTTTCATTATTTTGAAGTTAATATTTTACATGACGAGGTCCGGCATTTGTGCAAGTTAAGTAAGCATCGAACTTTGTTGATTGAATGATTTAAACATAAAGTGTTTTATATATTTAATATTTGGTGAATGAAACTTTCGGATAAAAATGACGTATGATGTGTTTTGTAACAAGTAAAATTCGTGTAGAGAATAAACGGACATTGTGAAATTATTTTCCTTCAACCTTGGTTGGTAAATCGTAATAAGTAATTATTATTACTCGTAAAATCCTTGTTTTCATATATTAAAATTTGATACTAAAAGATTGTGATGGACTTGTTAAGAATTTGTTTAAATTAGTTCGAGAAAGGAGTTATAATAAAATTTGCGAGATGACTATTGAGTATATGTAGCTTCGGATTTAGTATGAATTAATTTTCGGGTCAATATAGCAAACTTTTGGCATAATTTGTAATATAGAGTAGAAAAAAAAATTGGTCATATATTTTGGAGGTAGAAACTTTGTAAAAATTGGTTTATTTTAAACATAAGGTTATGTTTACGTATGCATTGGTGTAAACTAGAACTCGTCACTCGTTGTAGTAAATAAAATGGGATAAAATCGGAATATACACTTTAAGTATGAAATTATAATGCTTGAAATAAAATTTTAAACATTGATGGAACATCATTGGAAATCATTTGTTTGTTTAATTGTCGTTATAGAGAATCAATATGTGTAATTTGATGATGCTTGTTTAAAATCGTTTGAAAAATCTTTTGTTTTATTCCGCGACGAGATGTGTTAATTTTAAAATCATTTGATACTGGGCTAAGGATTAAAAGTTGAATTTTATATATTTTAAAATTATTGAGATAAGCATTTTGATTGTTTATTATATTATTATTATTGAGATTTAAGTCTCGACTAAAATCAGTAAGTATCCGAGATAATACCACGTGAAACCTCTTTATCATTTGAGTCGAATTACGCGAATATGATTTAACAAAACAGTTTTGGGGAAAACATGTGTGTAATAAAAGTCAAAGGTTGAATTTTTAGGAGTTAATGGGACTAGGTTGAGTCGTGTTGGATATGTGTATATAAGTGATAATGTAAGTCGTAATAATAAAAACGTAAAACTGGGGAAATTCTTACTACGTATGTTTTTGGTACTTAAAAATATGGATATTAATGGGATTTTGACACAAGTATGGAGATTTTCAAACCTAATGATTTGTCAATTATGATAACCGAGTCACCGCATCTACTAATGTTAATAATTTTCGAGAGATTGAAATTTTTCCAGAAATGAAAGCGTTGTAAAGATTGGAAAATGAAAGGTATAAATTCTTTAATGGTGTAACACAAATTAAAAAATGTGTAAATGTTCGGTTTTACAATGTACAAGGTAACACAAATTATTATACGCAACTGGATTACACAACACACGCCTACTTGTATATTATTTAATAAAGATGTATATATAATGTTTTGAGTCACGATGGTTCGATCGTCCGACATCCCTTCTTTGATTTTGTGAGTCTGTATCTAAACATGAGTCGTCATGTGATTGTTCATTTTAATATTGTCTATGGTATGAAACCAATATTATTATATTTATTTTTGTGTCGCTACTTCGCTAGTACTTGATGATGAGGGTATGTCACCCGGTGTATTTTTGTCCCCTTCATGGACCCCGCAATTTTTTTTCTCCTTTCGGTTAATGGAACCAAAAATTATGTATTTACTTGAATGATACTATAAATCTTCATTAAATTGGCTATTTATTTATATTGGACAAAAGCGAGGAGGCGAAGCCGCTTTACCAAATTGTAGAGGTGAAAGAACTCGATCTTCCTGGTGAAAATTGTTTATAGTTAACCAAGTGATTATTCTTCTCTTCCCGTATACACTTCGTGGAATGTGTGTGCAACTCGAGACGATGGGAATTATGATCGTTGTTTTATTTTTTTATTTTTATTTTTGACGCTTGTGTTGATATTCAACTTTCACTCCATGTATTCGTAGATCGCTGTTATTATCCTGAGACTTTTGTCATACATTTGAAGTATTTTCATTTCTAATGTAGTTAATTTCCGTTGGCAAATATATTGCTCGTTTACCTCGTTCGATCTCATTGATCTTAATTTTATTACTTGTTGTGCTTGCAATGATCTTTAATCATGAACCACCTTACCGTTATTTTGTGAATAGTCTATTGTGAAAATAGGTATGAGTGTGTCAAATGTTTTGGTGAACTAAATGCAAATGGTGTCGATTTCTTTATTTAATTATTTATTTATTTTCCTCACAAAAAGGCAAAGTAAAAGTATGTTTCCAAAGTGGACGAAAAATGTTTGATGTGTTTCTTAAAACGATGGTAGCAATATTTTCCCATTTCAAATTTCATTTCAAATGATTTAATTATTTTGAAGGCTAGGTCGAAAACTTCCATAGTCGTGTTTGGTATGTAATAATAATGTTTGTGTTGTCACTCGATCCTCAATTATGCACAGCTTAGCTAACTATGCATAATTCGGGAAGAGTCTTGTTTTGTTGGTTGTTGTTGCTTGATCCTCAAGTATGCATGATCTAGCTAATTATGCATAGTTTAGGAAGGGCACTATCGTGTCAAACAAATTGGTCATCTTGAAACTTGTAGTGTTTTGATAAATGTTTGGATGAGAACGTTTTTAAAAATGGTGGATCCTTATGCAAGTAATCGCATTTTCTTTGATTCCTAAAGACAATTTTTGAATTTTTCTTGTATTCCTTGAAATCTTTTCTTTCGTTTGGTGTTGACTTGGTAAGTCACTGTGACCGAGTAGTTTTTGGAAAATGTTTTTATGAGTTGTGTGTAACGTGCAAATTTCATCGGAATCACGAGGGTGTTGATGAAATACCAAAGGGGCTCGTATCGTCACCGGGAGAAGAGTTTTTAATAAAGATGGAAAAATTCCGAAGTAGAGGAAATCAGAGTTCGAATAACTCTAAGGGAAATAACGAAGACTTCTCCTACAGCGAATGTATCGTACTTTATTTATTATTCTTTTCTTGTTCTTTTGATATGACAACGACACATGATAAATTGTTGAAGTTTACCAACTGTGCATCGGTAATTGGAAGACCATTCCAATTGTCGTCTTCGTTTATTTAAGTTAGGAATCCTCTTTGCTTGACTCAACCATCCTTGATTATCGATGGTTAAACGATAGATATCCCTAGTTGATGTTTTTGTGGTAAACCCTTGCCTTTTATGTATTTGTGTGGTAAGTAATCTGGTCGAGTGATCGTAAGTTGTGAGAACTTGAGACGACATTGTCCAATGAAGTCTGATCATGGAGAACACGTGCCATGTAATGTATTTTTTTTAACTGTGAACGATGATATTTATTAAGATTTTGACCACGTTTGGGACGGAAGTAAGATGGTGTTCTTGTAGTATCTTTTGGGTATGGATCCGTGTGTGAGCACCCCACGATGACACATGTAAGTATTTTATTTCTTTTTGGATATGCATCCATAGCTAGCAAGCTCTTGAACCTTCTTTAACTTGCAATTTTCTTTTGACTGGACTCATCCGTGAATTATGTAAATATTCTTGTTTTATCTTGGCTTGGCTGATTAGCAAGCGTGGGTTAACTGATTGAACTGATTGGTTTAGCATGGTTTGGCTATGTTGCAAACATGTCGTAATATGGTTGTATGTGTTTCATAATGGCTTTTGTGTTTGTTTGGATTGTGATGTCTTCGAGAGAGTTATGTATACGCCGAATGATTTCGTATCGATGAATTCGTTTTTGACGAAGTAGGGTTGTATGTACGTAATATCGTAATAAGGTGATTTGGTACGACTAGTATTGATTACTTCGTCTTTTATATTTTGAACGTTTTCGATGGGGTTATGTGTGACCCGTGTGATTTTATTTTGTGAGTAGTTGTTTTATGAGATGACGAACCAAGTGAAAGGATGATTCGAACGTTGGAAGACGTACTCCGAGCGTGTGTGATTGATTTTGGTAGTTGTTGAGATCAACCATTGCCGTTGGTAGTACCTTTGTACGACGACATTTACCATGTTAGCTTTGAAGCTGCGACATTTGAAGAATTATGTTGATGAAAATATAGACCGCGAGTTGGATGAAATGAAGTAGGAAAAAAATTCAGTTGAATGGACTTGAAATGATTTGAGAGGCTACGAAAGAGATGGTGTAGATTAAGAAGTATTTGCTAACCGCGAGAAGCTTTGGAAAGAGATGTGTTGAGTCGTAGGAAGAAATTGGGAAATTGAAGTGGAGACCATGGATCGAGATGTTAAGAGAATTAAAGCAAGGTGTAATACTCATCGTGAAGGTGTGATGGAACCCGAGACGTGAACCGAAGTCCATATCGGAACGTAAAGACCTCTTTAGGAAGGAGTACCCTTATCTTCCCAGTAGTACGAAATGCGAGTATAAGAACCAGAGAGCGCCGGGACGTCGCTCCCTTAAGGAGGGGAGGATGTAACACCCGTGAAAGTGCCGTATGATGCTAAGTTATTGTCTCAAGAGCTGTTCAGTATGAGCATCTCTCTTAAGTTGTGGCTCACTTCTGAATGTGATATCCCGAGCCCAACGTCATTTATTTAATCCTATTTTACGTATATTTTTGAAATTTTTAAGAATTTTTATCGTGGATTTATTTGACGGTTTAAGTTGAAACCAACGTTTACGGTCGTAATTTAACGTTTGACGATTTCAGAAGAACCGATAACGACTACGATACCGACGGATGCCCAAAACTTACATTTTATTATCGATTGATCGATATTTGAGTTTTTCGAGATTTTATTTTATTACGTGTTAAGTCGAGTCGGAACCATGTGTATATTCGTTTTGGGTGCGTTTGAGTCATTTAAAAGTATTTTCGAGTGTTCGGGACGACCCCCGACTTCCGTAAAGTTTTTAAACCGACTAGTGAGTCAATCCCGCAAAGTTTTGGTGTTGTTTTTGCTTAAGGCTAAAAGAAAGGTGAAATTGCACCTAGGTCCCTCCCATTTCACAAAAGGGGACAAACACAAACACACACTAAACACTTTACAAAAAAAAAATCAAACACTCTCTCCTTTCTCTCCTTTAGCCGCCGGCCACCACCAAGCCACCACCACACCACCATTTTTTTTTTAGGTTTTTGACAAATCTAATCAAAGACCACCTTTTCTTTTATCATTGTAAGTAATCTAATCCATTAAAAACACACATGCAACATCTTTGATTTTTCCAAAAATTTGTGATTTTTTTTAAAAACGGGTTTTGATCAAATTAAACCATACACATGTTTAATTCATGTGTATATAATGTTAATTCACCTATAAAACAAGATGGGGGTTATGATTTGTGTCTTCCACAGCCCCTAAAAGCCACGAAATTTTTGGGGTTTTGGGTGTGTTCAAGGTGTTTGATGAAATGTGTTGTGGGGTTGTGTTTAAAATGGTGTTTTTAGTGTTTTTAAATTGTTTAAACACATTGCATGCTTGTTTTTAGGATTTTGATTTATGAGGTTGATGATCAATAGGGGATTAGGACTGAAAATATGATTTGGTTGTGATTAGGGAAGCTTAGGATGATGCCTAGAGGTGATAAATAGGTTTGGAATCGAGCCTAAGTATGATTTTGGTATGGTTAAATTTAGGCAGAAAGTTTAAGACATTTTTGTAAAAAATAATTTTTCCTACAGGTCTAGATAGTTAGATGTAGTTATGGAGTATCTTTTTAGCTTTAATTTGGTATAAGGTAGAGCTCGTGACTCCAAACGAGCCAAAAGTTATGAGGTTTTAAAGATCGTGTACCGGGAGACGAGAACTTTCATAATCCGAATTTATGTTTAGTTTTAGTCAAATCCCGAGGACCACAAGTATGAATTGGTAAAAGGTCAAAGGTCAAATTTTGGTCACAAACCTGTGTAATTGAGTCTATAAGTGGACTTAGGAGTCAAAGAGGTCAAAGGTGCATTTCAAATAGGTCAAAGAAGTCCAAGTTGGTCGAAGTACAATTTCAGTCCGAAAAATGTAGGTTTAGTAATGTGTTGAGTAACGGGTCGTAAAAGCGAAAACTTTTAATGGGATTAAAAATGGGTTTTCTACAGGTCTTAAGGTATTTTTGAGAATTTTCTAAATTTTTATAACAAGGGTAAAGTCTAGTAAAACAACCCATACTTTTGGTAAGTATCGGCGAAGTCGTGAAATGGATAGTAACTTTAATTACGTAGGTAAATGGTATAGGTCTAGTAACAACTACTTGTTTGATTTTGGCGTGAGTTTTCATAAGCATTGAGTGTGTTTGCATTTGCGTGTGTTTAGTACAATAATGTACGCGGAGTATGTGGTTTACGTACCTTGATTTTTAGGTCAAGTGTTTGATTTTCCCGGGCATCCACGTCGTCGGTGACATTTCTCGTTACGTCTTCGCTAGAACTACTACTACTACGCCAGGTGAGTCTATAGCCTCGCTCTTTACTTATTTCAAATGATTTTACCCGCGAGGGGGATACATGCTAATTTAAATGAAAATGAACATAAGTCTTGAATGATTGTTGGACCCGAATGTTGCCTTGAAATTGTGTTGAGTACCTAGTTGCAAAAGACCCTAATTTCATGAACTATTAACTATTGTCTTGCCCTCGAGAAGGGGGAAATAGCCGCTTATACAAAGTGATAGTACTATGGGGTTGACTACCCTATCCGAGACGAGGGCTAGTACGTTGATACCCCCTGCGGACGGATAATTTGTGATAAGAGAAAAGGTATAATTGCAACTGATGCCTTATTAGGGGCCATGGTTTCATCTGAGTCACGCCGGTAATTATTACGCGGGTGATTGAGTTAACGGTTTAGTGTCATGAGCTTAAACACAATTGTCATATCCTTGAGTAATAGATTGTGAGTACGACAATGCTATTGAATGATCATGATTGTTTTTTTATACTTATGTTCAACTTATGATTTGATAAACCTATAGATTCGCTCAACCTTTGTGTTGACGATTTTAAGCATGTGTTTCAGGTAACCAAGATTGATAGCAGCGGAGCATGCGAGGATGGAAGTTGTGGTGGCTTGGCGGTCTACTTTGTTTTCCTCCCTTTTTGCAATTAAAAATTTTATACTATGTCATGTGAATGAAAATGTATTTTTGGGTTGAGATTCAGTGGGGACCTAAACGCAAACTCTGTATTGTATTCTTTTGGGGTTTGGAAAACAGTAGACATGTACATTTTAACTATGTTTAAATTATGTCAAGACTTTTACGTCTTTTGAGTCGTTTGATATATCTTGTGTGCGATGATAACTGTGTAGCACCCAAATGTTGTAGTTCTGCTGCGCATAGCATTTGTGGGGGTGTTACAGTGATTTAAGGTAGTATGGTGATCTTGGTAGTATGGTGATTTAAGGTAGTATGGTGATTTAAGTTTGTGTTTATGTCTTCATTGTATCTGCTATGCAAGTCATCAAGTTGATGATGTAACTTTTGTTTTTACCCATTTGCGATTATGTAACTCTTTAATATCAAGTAATGAATGTTATAATATTTTGTATTTTCATTGTTCTTACAAGTTTATAGCTAAACTAACTGAAATAAAAATGAAAAGCTTAAATAAAAATGAAAAGCTTAAATATAGGACAAATGCAAGCATGATTCATACCATTCATCAAATTTAGTTTAATATTACAAAACATAAGGAGGTATACTGCATTAGGATCATGCTAACAAGTTACCATCATGTTCATAGATTACATAAACTAACAAGTTAATAACTGTTATGGCTGATATACAAAAGTGCCAAACATGTGGCTAGACATTTAAAGTGTAACATATGATACTACTCAATACTGATTGCATCTTCTTTAGTTAATCCAGGACCATCTTCTGGTTGCTTTCTATAATTCTTCAACTTGATCATTTCTGAGATTCTCATATGCACTAGTTGTTCTTTATCATCCAATGCTTCTTGTGATGGTATTGGCTGAGAGCTAGTGAGTGGGATTGTAACTTGAGACTGAGCATGTAACCTAACATCTTTTGGTGTAATTCCTTCTGGCCATGCTGGTCTAGGAATACCCATGGTATCCTGCAACTAAAACAGATTATATTAGTAATTTAATATAAATTGTGCATGCCAAAAAATAGAATGAAAGTTAAATACATACTCCAAGCATTGGTTGTCCATCTTTTGAGTCCCAAGATACACCATATCCTATAGGATTGACTCTAGAGCTACTTCCCCTCCTTCTAACTTCTTTCCCATTCACTATCTTCTTAACATAACTTCCACCTACTCTACCTTTAATCATACTGTCACACCTCACCAATGGCGGAATATGGGGCGCGACGTATGGATATCATCACAACAAATGGTGTCTCTATAGAGAAGACTAAAATACAAATATAATGTCATAAATGGCGACACAAATGTCATGACAATATCTCAACAATGCAGGAGTCTAAGTAAGTAGGTAACAGTCCTACCACTTACCCAAGACAAATAATAAACATAAACCAAACAAACATATAGTTTCCAACATGTATCACTTATCAAAAAACATAAAGGTAAACTAAGAAGGAACGGGGATCTCCTTCTATATGCAATCCTAAAGCATCCAAGTCTAGCCACTTCTATCCTCAAGCTTAACCACATTCTCACCTGAAAGAGACACTAAAACACGTCAACATAAAGTTGGTGAGAGTCATAGGTTTAGACTCCAACACAAGACAAGTCATAAGCTGTGAATACCATAAACCAATAAACATATGGACAATGCGCTACAATCATGTACTAACAACTAGCATTCAAGTTCAATCAATCATTACAATTCCAAGGCATCACGCCTTACCAACAATCACAATTTCCAAGGCATCACGCCTTACCAACAATCACAATTTCCAAGGCATCACGCCTTACCAACAATCACAATTTCCAAGGCATCACGCCTTACCAACAATCACGATTTCCAAGGCATCACGCCTTACCAACAATCACAATTTCCAAGGCATCACGCCTTACCAACAATCACGATTTCCAAGGCATCACGCCTACCAACAATCTCAATTTCCAAGGCATCATGCCTTATCATTAACCATAGGTCCCATAGGCGCCCATACACCTATGTACCTTTCCAATCCAAATCA
Source organism: Glebionis coronaria (assembly GCA_025667525.1). Taxonomy (NCBI): domain Eukaryota; kingdom Viridiplantae; phylum Streptophyta; class Magnoliopsida; order Asterales; family Asteraceae; genus Glebionis; species Glebionis coronaria. The sequence continues at coordinate 178,171 of JANFOE010000322.1, read as the reverse complement.
CACACAAACAAGAATCACATAGCAGTTAATCACATAAATGTACACACAAGTCCATCTCAAACCTTAAAACATTCACAGCATTAATTTAGAAAATAATTCAACACAGTGTCTCTTCCATCCCATCTGGAAGTCAAAATCAAAAGTAAACATGGGACTATGAAACTCACCTGATAGCTTCTTCACAAGTCCTCACACTAGCAACGAGCTAACAAACCAAAAACACGAAATCAATACACGAACCAATCACTAAGATGGCTCATCAACCTATGATGGATATCTAGCCTATTCCCACATATTTACCTCATTGATAAGCTCTAATCACCCCATTACCCTTCCTTAACAAGTCCTTAACTTGGTTAAGTTTAATAACTAACCCGTTCATATTTTACCCAAAACAGTCGCAGTTTTTAGGTCTCAAAACTTTAAGTCAAACGTCCACTTAAACATACCCATGGTTTCTGTAAAAGGAATATTCATACCCTTACATATGTTGGCTAACACCTCCCACTTTCCCTAACCTTAAAGCTACTGTTAAGGCCCCGATATACATATATCTACTTTTATCATTCCAGATTTCCTGATTTTAAACGTACTAAAAGTTTGTTACCATTAAGGGGTCTTACCCTAAACCACCACCTTAGCCCAAGTGCAGATACTTACTACAATATATAAACCATCTCTCACGTTCGCGAGAAGATCCCAATGCAATCCTAAGTACCCCAAACAACCCAAAACTTAAAAAGAAAACAGGCTGAATTCAAAACTGTTTTGACCTCCGACTGTTGTAACCTGTTTTTGACCCACTTCCCTACCTCCAATTTAGTTCTCGTTTCTTGCATTGGAAAGCCACTTCAAATATCTTTCCAGGGGTACTTGGATCGTAAAATAAGAGTTTATAGAACTCCCGATATGATCAAAACAATTGACTCAAAATCTGCCTAGTTTTTAAAAACGGGTTTAACAAAATCAACCTCATTAATTAACCCTAATCCCTCTAATTACAAGCCCTAATCCATCCAATCATTATGAACTCATTAAAATACAGATTTTTATTAAAACCCTAACCTAAATCCATCATATGTTGATGTATACATGTTTAATTAAATAAGAACAACATTAAACAAGATTATACCTTCAGTTGATCAAAAATCAAGATTTTGAAACCCTAATTTTTCTTCTTCTCTTTTTTTTTTCCTCCATGGCTGCGTTTTCCTTTTTTTTAATGATGGATCGTATGTTTTTTTTTTCTAATATTGTTTTAATACACTGCACTAGTCCAAGCCCAGTACAACTTTCCTTTTTTTCCCTTTTCTTCCCTTTTTTTTTCTTTTTTTTCTTCTTGCGTCCAAAACAAACCGACCCAAACCCCTTGAAATTCGTTTTTTCCTTCTTTTTATTATTAATATATGTATTAATAATATTACCTTAAATTTCCTTAATTTATTTCAGCTCCTAAAGCCTCCAAAACCTCAAAACCGTAAAACTAGTCAAATTTGCGCGTTTTACCGTAAAAGTCGTAAAATATACCCTTTATAAAAAATATCAAATTTTGAAATAAACTTTATATTTAAGTCCTAAATGACTTAAAACCATCCCGAAAAATATTCATATGACTAATTACCTCTTCCGAGACCTCTAAATGCTAAACCGTAAATCCTAAAAAAAATACACTATTACTATAATACTTATACGTATACGTAACCACCAAAATATCACCATTTCATTTCATAGTCACTAATTGTGATCTCATGAACATGAATTAACCGTTCCTCGATTTACTTATGAGTACTCTATACTCATAAACGATAATCACACCAACCTCGTTCACACAAAATAAACACGTAAGCACAAAAATCAAGTAGTCACAAATAAAATAACCTAAAAGTAAGACCAAGTGACGAACCTCAAAACCACGGTTGTCACATCACTCCCTCCTAATAGAAATCTCGTCCCGAGATTTACTCCTTAGGATCAACACACATACAACAAATCACACGAGGATACTTGTTCTAAATGAACTCCTCTCATTTCCACGTGAACTTCAGTTCAAGTTTCAAGATACCACATGTACAAACCAAAAATAATTAAACCCATTGCCAAACTCTTGACCTCACAGTCAATAAATCTCGCAAATGACTCTTCGATAAAACAAAGACTCTTATTAGCACAAAACCCGAATAACCGGACATGCAAATATGCATCCTCAAACAACATTTACCAACCCCAATACATGAAATGTATCATGTATACAACTCATTTCCCCCAGGTAATTCTATGCTCATAAGCTAATGGTCTGATCTTCCCAAAGATCATAAATGGACCTACAAAACTCTACATCAACACTTACATCTTTCCAAATCATACCACCCGTTACTATGGGTGAAACTCCATACATAACTTTGTCACTAAATCTAGTGGTTTCCTCCTTTTCTACATAGCATCCCTTGTTGCTCTCATTCTGTCCACAAACACCATTACCACATTAGTAGCCTCTTTTACCAATTCTAGTCCAAAGTGAGGACAACTCACCCTATCCTTTCATATCGTGCCTCAAATGGCATTTATCGACTTCTAGTACGATAACTATCATTATATGAAAACTCAGCCATCGCTAACGAGTTTCCGAACTACCTCTAAATCAATCACCCATGTCCAATTATGTTCATCAACTCCCTTCAGTCCGTATCCCAAACTACTTTAAATTCCAATTTCCTTACAAAGTGACCTATGACGGTCTTTCACATATCCATTAATTCTTCCAACTTCCCAACTACGTGACTTCTCATTCCTCTTGAAATAGGTGATGAATTAGTCAGTCTATCGACTATCACCCAACTCTCATCGTACTTAATCCCCACCGCATTATGCATCCCTTCCACCAACTTCGTCCTTACATCGCCCTTTCTAAACTACTCCTATCCATGTAGGAAGTATAGTCTACGTCCCTTTCCTCCTTACGATTGTCCAAGCCACGCAACTTAAATGTTGACGCGTTCACTGCTTTAGACAACTCAACTCGTACAACCCACATCCTTCATCCAAACCACTCTAATACATCATCCCTATAGTTCAAGTTCGTCTCAGCTTCACCTCATACTTCTTATTCCATGTCTCATCGACCATGCTTGCCTTTCCCAGATGGTACTTGGCCTTGCAATTTTCTTTCATCAATTAACTCCACCCATCACCTTTGCCAAATGTTCAATCAAGATGATTGAATATGTGTTGGAGACGTTCATGATCCGTATAGATCATTCTCCACGTCTCGTACACCAAATGCCTCTAGCATTCTAGGCAGATATAACTGTAAAACCCGTATTTAAAAATCAGAATATTTAAATACGTAGTTTAATTTTAATAAACTATAAAAGTATTAAATATTTGGCAGAGATATAAACGCAGAAATTAAATACGCAATCCCGTTTTTATTTAAATACTATAAATATTACAGTTTATTCAGATAATAATTATTTAGTCTCAGAAATATTACAGTTTATTCAGATAAGAATTATTTAGTCTCAGAAATATGACAGACGAATTATTTATCTTACAGAAATAATTAAACAGTAATAGTAAATACGCGGGCTATTTTACTTGAACCGTTCACATAGAAATTATCAACAAAACAAACGCGAGAAATTTATTACAAGTATTATTTATTACAAGTGTTATTATTATACAGGATTTAAAAAAAAAATAATAATAAAATAAAAGGAAAGTAAAAGGGCTGGTTTTGTATAAAAAAAAAAGGGAAAGAAAATTTGGGCTTAGGCCCATTTCAAAAATAAATAAACACGGGGAAACCACCCCTTTGCTTTTCACGATCAGAAAAAAAAAAAAAAAAAGAGAAAACGATTAGGGTTTTACCCCTTTGTTGTTGCCGACACGTAAGGACAAAAAAAAGGGGACGGAGCTTTGTTTGATCAAAGACTTCGTGTATTGATGGGGTTTTCTTAATCACGATCGAAGGTAAACTCCTTTTGATTTTTCTTTTGTTTGTTTGAGTCACAAATCAGATCATGGTGTGGTGTTCTTTGCCAGCCGTGAGCCACCAATCCCCAATAGGGGTTCGGTGTGTGGTGGTTGCTGTCCAGCCGTGACCCCAAAACAGGGGCGACTCGGTGGTGCCTTGTTGACCAGACGCGGCCAAACCCACGCAGGGGTGTATGAACCAGGGGTGTCGGGTTGCTTGCGTAAGGAAAACCGAGACCCTAGGGTCTCGGTGGTGTTGTTTTTACAGCCGCAGCAAAAGATAACAAAAACAGGGTGCGTTTGGGATTACCAGGCGATAAGGGGGTGTTTGGGATTGCTAGCAGGGGGAACTATATGTCTAGCAGGGGGAACTCGACCAGCAGGGGGAACCAATAATGAAAACGGTGGGAATAATATAACTAGCAGTGGGAATTTTCTATAAGCAGCGGAAATTTTGTATAAGCAGTGGGAACTTTTATTAAAATAAGCAGTGGGAACTTTTATTAAAATAAGCAGTGGAAACTTTTAAGGTGTAATCAAATTATTTTACAAATAAGTTTTTTAAAAAAAAAAATAATAAGTTAAATAAAATTGTTATTTTATTTATTTAATTAGTAAGACGAAGTTTATTTTAGCGTTGTTCTTTTAACTAATTAAAGGTCGGAGTTAACTATGATTTAATTAATGACTTATTTCAGAAAAAACTAAATCTGGGAATATTTCTAAATCAGGAAACTTTCTATTTATAACAGATTGCTATTTTAGTAATATCATAAATTCAGAAGACCTATTATCAGAAATCAACATTTCAAGAATACACATATCAGAAATAATATAGAACATTCAGATTTATCAGATTATATAGAATTATAATACAAGACAGTTTTGAATCAAACTAAGAACAGATAAAAATCAGTAACAGTAAATAGTAATCAGACGACTTATTTCCGTCTATTATTTATGTAGTATTCGTGAAGTCAGTTTCGATCCGTCAGCTTTCAGTCTTATTTCAGTACTGGACACGAGGTACGGATTTCCGTCCTTTCAGTAAGGACTTCTTTTTTTATGCATGATTAGGATTCCCTGTCTGCAGCCAAATGTTTTCCCCAGTATATGTTTAAACTTATCAGTAATCATATTAATAAAAGAATAAATTGCCTGAGCATTATATACAAGCATGATTAGTTTATGTACTAGTTACGGAGGTACCGTAACCACGACACTAGAGGCACCGGTGTCGTGACTCACATGCAGGAGAGTGATATCCTGCATCGTCCCACTCAGCTCAGTTTGGCCATTTTATTAGTATTATTATTATTAGTGGGGCGTATGGATGCATCCTAGGCTACAGTTTACAGTTTAGCAGGTGAATGTGGTGTGTGCTCTACATCCTTCACATTAGAGCTGATCCCTCCACCCAGCACAGTTATTTAGAGGTCACCCCTCTACAGCATGACGAGGTCACCCCTCTATGTATTCATGCAGCAGTTGTTATAGCACATGACCTATATAAGCTCTTGGCAATTAAAATACAGTAAATGCATGTTATACAGATTTAACAAATAACAGTTCAGTTTTATTATTGATAAATCAGACTTTACAGATTTATTTCAGATTTCCGCTGCAACTTACTTATCAGTCTTACTGCTTCAGTATTTATAATCTACTTCATTTCAGTAATTCCTTATCATGCTTCATATCCGTTCACTGAGCGTTATGCTCAGCCGTAGTTCCTTTCATGTTCTAACGGCAGGTACATCAGGACGCTTTTAGGATTCTAGGAGCATGTGCATTTGGATGGAAGCTATCCAGACTTCTTACTTTATGCATCCTTACATTATTCTGCTTATTTGGACATTGTTTAGTCCTTTCATTCAGTATTTTATTTTTCATGTTTTGGGCTTATGTTTGGATTGCCGAAGTTTGATTCCGGTAATTCCTTTATGGTCAGTTAATGTTCTAGGACATTTACCTTATGCTTTGATGACACGCCATAAATACACGTAACGGTCCACTTATCCAAGTGGGGTGTTACAATTATGGTATCAGAGCGCAAGGTTCGACCTGTAGGCTCTAAAACTTGACCTGTGACTAGTGGGTAGTCACTAGGAACTTCCCAGAGTTTGGCGTTGTTATCTTTCATGTTTCTCATGGATTATTCAGTCAGTTTTCTCCATTTATCAGCCAATTTTCTTAAAGTTTTGACTAAGTAAAAGGGGTTGGTACATAACCAGCCATACTTAGTCGCATGTGCTTTTAGCGAAATTTTCATTTTGGTGAGCTGACCATAGGCGCTCACCCTTGCACGTTCAGATTTTGTATTGGTAAACTGACCATAGGCGTTTACCCTTACTCATGACAGATTCATGTTTCAGTCAGATATTACTTGGGGAACCAGCCGCAAACGTTCACCATTTCTCAAGTCAAATTTCATGTTTTCAGTCAAATGATGTTTTGTGAACCGATCCACAGTTGTTCACCCTTGTCATATCATGACATTCTATAAATTTTGACAAGTATGAATTGGACTTCAGCCATCCATATTTAATACCAGATTATAAATTTCTATACATGACAGTTCTCAGAAAAATTTTGACCAGTATGGATCGAACCATAATAGCCCATACTTAGTCTCATGTTTCCTTCCTTGAAGTACGTGGATTGAACCATAGCCGCCCACATCAGTTAATATTACACCTCAGTTGATTTAACTTTTGTGTCCCTTATAACAGTCAAATTTTCATACCCTCACGTTGATGTCATCTACATGATGATTCAGTTTCATGTCTCCTTACGAGAATTATGTTTTCAGCAAAGTAATAATGTTTCATGCTAAGATACAGAAGGATTATAGTAAAATACTACTTCATGATAAATCATGTTCTGGTCTTTAACAATCATGTCTTTATACTAAATGTTGATGAAACCCCGTTTAATCATACTTTTCAGCCTCTATACAACCAGCATTAAGTCCATACAGAAATTGCAGCCCATCATATTAACTGTTTCAGTTCAGTTGCTAATCAGTTAAATCAAATTATTTTCCGTTGATAATGTCAGACAAGTGACACCAGTATCGATCATCCCATGAAATTTTCACCAGTGCCATGAACAGTATTCCGTATGTACCCCATGTACAGTGTCTCAGTTATACTCCATATACAGTACTTCATGTGTACTCCACGTACAGTGTCTCCGATATGATCCATGCTGATGCCGTTTATACTATGAAGACTACGGATCAAGGACGAAAACTATAAAATTTGAAATTTCTGACAAGAATAAATTCAACCATCAGACACTACCATTCTATTTTATGCTTTTACTTTCTCAGTTAGATGTCACGCTTCACCTAGCTAACTTTCATTCAGAAGAGTGAGAACCGGTAACCAGCCGACCACTCAGCAGAATAATTACATGAATCACAGTCATGATAATGACCGTCAGGAAACTGACAGACAAAGTAGTAGTGACAACCACCGTACTTATAATTACTCAGTCAGTAACCATCGGAACTCCGGAACGGACATGACCAGAAATACAGAGGTCAGCAGTCTAACCGGTCCGCCAATCCTAGAAGTTACCAAAATTTTCCAGCCTTGTTCATATTCATTTATTAAAAACGTGCCAAGACATCAGTCAAGACATAGTTCTCAGGTATCATTTCGGAAGACACATATCAGGGCACCAGTCATGATACACGTCATACGAATGTCTTCTCAGAGTACGAGTCCGAGCTCCTAGTCCCAGTATGTTCCAAGCAAGACCCTCAGTAATTCAGGGTATCTTTCAGAAAGGGGTATACTCATTCTATTATGCCACGCGTATATCAGATCATTAAAATTCAGTCACCACGACCAGATTATTATTCAGATTAAACGCACGGTAATATTTCTGTGAGGTTCCAGACGAATCCACTCAGTGAAAGTCGCCATGTTTACTTCACGTATTCCTATGTCAGCTTTATCTTAAATCATGTAGTACCTACCTCCCAGGCAGAAAGACTCCACCATACCACCCAGATTTATTAAGTTTTCCTTTCAGTTAACAATGACATCCGTCTTACTAGATCCCAAATATTGTCATTTCAGTTCTGCCAGAAAATCAGTACAAGTTATACTTTACAGCAAGTGAATTATTATTCTGAAGCTACGAAGACCTTTCAGCTAACAGTTATAAATTCACTTTGGAAATTCCTCAAATACATGATCAACAGATCATTCCAGAATCCCAGATATAATTTCAGAAAGTTTTCATAAATTCATTCCTGACTTCAAGACATAATTTAACATCGAGCTTGCCTCATGAACGGAACCTGTTTTCAAAAAATCTTAATTGCAGGGCTTTAGCTACGTTAAAAGAGTTGCAGCAATTGCTGCAAGAATTACCAAAACTAGGCTTTATTCGCCCTAGCGCACCATCGAAAAATTTATCAGATCACCATTTTTAATCGATATTCACTCCACAAATAGAAAGTTTAAGTAACCTACTATGAGATGTTTTAAACATTCTTCCAGAAAAATCTAAGGTCATGCCACCATCAGTAGTGAGGGAAGAACATGATGTTTCCTAGATTGCTGCCGAACACGTTAAAATCTCTATAAAATTTTGACTTATACGTTTGGGCTCCCTAATGCCCCAACTATAGTATGAAATTTATGAATGAAAATTTTTCCATGGCTCCTCAGACAAAATCGTCAGTATATTCATTGGTAACATTCTGATCTGCTAGTTCTAAGAGAAGTACAAGAGAACCATCTTTTCATAGTTGAACAGAATCTCCGATAGGAGTTATTTTTGTACACAACTTTCCAGATATAAATCTCACTTGAACAAAGTGGCAGTTCTTAGCCACCACATTTCAACAGGAAGAAATTTTAGACAATCCTGCGCAGGTGAGGGCCATCACCTGATGGTCCCGACTGACGACTGGGAACGAAGTAAATTTTTTTTTTTTTTTTTTTTTTTTTTTTAGAAATCAATTGACTGCTAACGCAGAAATTGCTGACAATCATCACTTAAACCTAGGCTAACGCATAAATTCTGCTATGACGATTCAACCAGATTCACACCAGAGTGTCCCATAAGCCTGGGTAGAATTTTGATAGAAACCGTATTACACATTGATGCAGCTATGTTCATATCTAGATGCCTGACCTACTGCAGGTTCAAGATAGAACGCCATCATGTTAGTAAGTACTAAAACCCTTAGAAATTCTGTACAGAAATGAGACGAAATTCCATGAAATTGTTATCAGCTACCACAGGCTCAGAGAAAGTATGATACTATCTAAGTTATCATCAACCATGTAATCAGCCTGCGCGTCTCTTTCATCCGAAAGGATCACGTAGTAGCAGGTCTGCAGAAAATTTTAAAAATTCAGTAGTAAATCGTACGAATTCAAGGCATTCCATTGACCATCATATCAGACAGAATTCATGTTTACGATCAAGTGTATGTTTACGTCCACTTTAAGTTCATGTTTATTTCCACTTCCACGTTTACGTCTCATTCGCAGTATGATGCTGTTACAGTTTATCTTTATGCGATCTCATAATTTAAACTCACGTTTGTGTTCATAACATTGTTCACGTTCAAGTTCGTGTGCCATTTCACGAACGTTTCTCAGTCTATTACCAAATACGGTTACAGAAAGCTTGAGAGACCAGACTCAAGTTTAGCACAACTATTTCATAACCAGGCAGACGTTTCACATCTCAGGCCGTATCGTTTGGCAATCATTCCTCAGTCAGCATACGTTCATGATATGTTCTAGTATCACGTTCACAGTATAATTCACTTATCATATTCTAATTCCATGCCAGCGCTCCTCATATAATTATGAACCACGTTCACAATTGCTCACTTAGCATGTTCACAATTGTTCACGTAGTTCGTCCCTATATATATTTCAGCAGCTTTCTCTGAGATATAAATATTATCTTTCAAGAATAACTATATGTACCGTTTTATGTATACTACATGCTATAGCTTGTTCATTCAGATTCAGAAAATCTATCTTAAGTTTAGAACCAGAAACTTTTCAGCATCATCAGGACAGGGTCATCAGGACCAAGATTTTCTTTATTATGTTTAGACCTTTGAAGGAATCGTTTCGAGCGGGAGGCCACTCGAAACAGAGGAGTCCATCCGGACCTCTCATCCCCTTTCCTTCAATAAATCCAGTTAAGTTCTTTCAGTCATGTCAGGTTTATACCTATCAGCAGCATTATGTCTTAATTAGAAGACAATTCATCCTTCAGCTTAATTGTCTTTTCAGTCTACGTGTTCTTTCAGTTCTTATAACTTCATCAGCTTATTACCCTTAATTCGAGGACGAATTTCTCCTTTTTAGAGGGGAAGAATTGTAAAACCCAGTATAGTCGTATCTTTAATTCGGGGACGAATTATTATTTTTAGAGGGGAAGAATTGTAAAACCCGTATTTAAAAATCAGAATATTTAAATACGTAGTTTAATTTTAATAAACTATAAAAGTATTAATTATTTGACAGAGATATAAACGCAGAAATTAAATACGCAATCCCGTTTTTATTTAAATACTATAAATATTACAGTTTATTCAGATAATAATTATTTAGTCTCAGAAATATTACAGTTTATTCAGATAAGAATTATTTAGTCTCAGAAATATGACAGACGAATTATTTATCTTACAGAAATAATTAAACAGTAATAGTAAATACGCGGGCTATTTTACTTGAACCGTTCACATAGAAATTATCAACAAAACAAACGCGAGAAATTTATTACAAGTATTATTTATTACAAGTGTTATTATTATACAGGATTTAAAAAAAATAATAATAATAAAATAAAAGGAAAGTAAAAGGGCTGGTTTTGTATAAAAAAAAGGGAAAGAAAATTTGGGCTTAGGCCCATTTCAAAAATAAATAAACACGGGGAAACCACCCCTTTGCTTTTCACGATCAGAAAAAAAAAAAAAAAGAGAAAACGATTAGGGTTTTACCCCTTTGTTGCTGCCGACACGTAAGGACAAAAAAAAGGGGACGGAGCTTTGTTTGATCAAAGACTTCGTGTATTGATGGGGTTTTCTTAATCACGATCGAAGGTAAACTCCTTTTGATTTTTCTTTTGTTTGTTTGAGTCACAAATCAGATCATGGTGTGGTGTTCTTTGCCAGCCGTGAGCCACCAATCCCCAATAGGGGTTCGGTGTGTGGTGGTTGCTGTCCAGCCGTGACCCCAAAACAGGGGCGGCTCGGTGGTGCCTTGTTGACCAGACGCGGCCAAACCCACGCAGGGGTGTATGAACCAGGGGTGTCGGGTTGCTTGCGTAAGGAAAACCGAGACCCTAGGGTCTCGGTGGTGTTGTTTTTACAGACGCAGCAAAAGATAACAAAAACAGGGTGCGTTTGGGATTACCAGGCGATAAGGGGGTGTTTGGGATTGCTAGCAGGGGGAACTATATGTCTAGCAGGGGGAACTCGACCAGCAGGGGGAACCAATAATGAAAACGGTGGGAATAATATAACTAGCAGTGGGAATTTTCTATAAGCAGCGGAAATTTTGTATAAGCAGTGGGAACTTTTATTAAAATAAGCAGTGGGAACTTTTATTAAAATAAGCAGTGGAAACTTTTAAGGTGTAATCAAATTATTTTACAAATAAGTTTTTAAAAAAAAATAATAATAAGTTAAATAAAATTGTTATTTTATTTATTTAATTAGTAAGACGAAGTTTATTTTAGCGTTGTTCTTTTAACTAATTAAAGGTCGGAGTTAACTATGATTTAATTAATGACTTATTTCAGAAAAAACTAAATCTGGGAATATTTCTAAATCAGGAAACTTTCTATTTATAACAGATTGCTATTTTAGTAATATCATAAATTCAGAAGACCTATTATCAGAAATCAACATTTCAAGAATACACATATCAGAAATAATATAGAACATTCAGATTTATCAGATTATATAGAATTATAATACAAGACAGTTTTGAATCAAACTAAGAACAGATAAAAATCAGTAACAGTAAATAGTAATCAGACGACTTATTTCCGTCTATTACTTATGTAGTATTCGTGAAGTCAATTTCGATCCGTCAGCTTTCAGTCTTATTTCAGTACTGGACACGAGGTACGGATTTCCGTCCTTTCAGTAAGGACTTCTTTTTTTATGCATGATTAGGATTCCCTGTCTGCAGCCAAATGTTTTCCCCAGTATATGTTTAAACTTATCAGTAATCATATTAATAAAAGAATAAATTGCCTGAGCATTATATACAAGCATGATTAGTTTATGTACTAGTTACGGAGGTACCGTAACCACGACACTAGAGGCACCGGTGTCGTGACTCACATGCAGGAGAGTGATATCCTGCATCGTCCCACTCAGCTCAGTTTGGCCATTTTATTAGTATTATTATTATTAGTGGGGCGTATGGATGCATCCTAGGCTACAGTTTACAGTTTAGCAGGTGAATGTGGTGTGTGCTCTACATCCTTCACATTGGAGCTGATCCCTCCACCCAGCACAGTTATTTAGAGGTCACCCCTCTACAGCATGACGAGGTCACCCCTCTATGTATTCATGCAGCAGTTGTTATAGCACATGACCTATATAAGCTCTTGGCAATTAAAATACAGTAAATGCATGTTATACAGATTTAACAAATAACAGTTCAGTTTTATTATTGATAAATCAGACTTTACAGATTTATTTCAGATTTCCGCTGCAACTTACTTATCAGTCTTACTGCTTCAGTATTTATAATCTACTTCATTTCAGTAATTCCTTATCATGCTTCATATCCGTTCACTGAGCGTTATGCTCAGCCGTAGTTCCTTTCATGTTCTAACGGCAGGTACATCAGGACGCTTTTAGGATTCTAGGAGCATGTGCATTTGGATGGAAGCTATCCAGACTTCTTACTTTATGCATCCTTACATTATTCTGCTTATTTGGACATTGTTTAGTCCTTTCATTCAGTATTTTATTTTTCATGTTTTGGGCTTATGTTTGGATTGCCGAAGTTTGATTCCGGTAATTCCTTTATGGTCAGTTAATGTTCTAGGACATTTACCTTATGCTTTGATGACACGCCATAAATACACGTAACGGTCCACTTATCCAAGTGGGGTGTTACAATAACAGTCCAGCTCCACTAACTAAGTCTATCCAGTTCTTCCAAATCTTCAGTTCCTGCAACGTATAAGCGATCGCCTTTCTTTGTCGTCCTCGTACGCGTCCAAATCCCTGCTCCACGTATCGTCATGCTTCGCGAATTCATCCAGTCCTTCCGATAATGCCAAGATCTGCTCATCATCCAATCCACCTCTTCAGCCTCCAAAATGCTTCCTCGTCCTTCTTCACTTCGCCCCTTGCTGGTTCCACGATATGCCATCATCTCTGACTACTAGTCTTGGCCAACTAAATCCTAAAACTCATACTTGAAAATCTCACGTTTCATTCCCTTTACTAACAACTCCAAAACCAACACATAATTCGCCTCATCCTCCTTCTAAGATTTGAGTAGATCAAGATGTCGTCGATGCTCCCGATGACAACTCGTTTATAGACGTTCATGCACACTCGGTTCATTGACTCCATGAAAACCGCTAGTGCTTTGGCGAAGCCAAACGCATAACCGTAAACCCAAAGCGTTCATATAACATCCTTAGAAATTTCAACTATGTCCTCCTCACACCCTCTCTTAGCGGCAATACGAATAAATTCCTTGCAATTTCTAACAGCTCTTGTTCTTAATTCACTCCATCAACGATTTGCCTTGGATGACACTAACTACAACTCCCCTCACTTCTCCTACTTGCTCTATTCATGGTTCTACCTCAACGCTCCTAAACCATACAAAACCAAAACTACATCCTGAATACACCAGATACGATCGACGAATTAAACCCACGGATAACTAACGACATTTCACGTGCACCAATTAAAACAAATCAAAAACCACGAGACTCCAAAGAAAACTCAAACCCAAAACATGTATCAATTTCCAAATGACCCATGACAACGAAAAATAACCCAAGAAACACCCAATGGCAACCAAAACATATTACGCCCCGCGACATATTATTTAAACCGTGCAAAAGATCGACTTTTCCAAAAGAATATATATCTTTTTTTTATTATTACCTCCCACATCCATGTGACTCAAACAATATACCAACAACCTTCTAGGCGATCTCAAAACTCAACCCAAAGACTAGGTATCCCATGCACCCCAAATAAAAATAAACTACTATTCAAAACTCAAACTTGAACCCGACACTTGTACAACAATTCCGACCAGTCCATTGACCTCCCATGACTATACTTTCTGAATATTTGAAAAGTACGTTCCGAGTACATAATTTTTGGCTTTTGAATCACTAAAAAAACTCTAAAAAACGAACAAGTTATGACCAAAACAGTTTTATACTAGTTGTTTTTAAAAAAAAACTAAAGATTAAACTTAGTGATTAATGTAATCCTTTTAAATGACAGATATAATTGTATGTGTAACCTTCATAAACTCAATTTAACCTTGTATTAATAATTATAAATGACGTGAATCGGTTAAACCCAATTATATAAACTATGTAAGTAGAAAGAAATTTTACTTCGCTTTATTTTAAAGAAAGTCCTTTAGAATTTGAAATATATAAGTGTTGATTACAAAGAAATCTTATGTTACATCTTGTTTCAAACATGACTCCAACACCTTACCCTTATTTACCGAATACAACCAACCATCTAACTCAATATATACCGACCAAAAGAAATGCAAGACCCAACACAAAAGATTTCATTATCTCAAAAGAAATCTCAAGTTATTTCAGTAGACTTGAAACCAAAAACACCATTTTAAAACGTACACGTGAAATACGAGACTCAAAGAATACGCTACAAGACACACTTCAAAAGATTCAAAACGTCGGTGGAACTCCAACAAACTCCAGCACCATAAAACACGATAAACACGAGGTACGTTCAAGTTATAATAACTAGTGAACAACCATATACCATAACCCAACACGTAGTAGTATATATACATCCGCATATATATACCTATCGAATCTCCCAAACATACTCGTTATCATACATGTCAAGTCAATCAATCGCTTTATACGCTCGTTTTTCCATACGAGTAATCACCATCTAACCGTGCCACAACAAGGCATAAAGCCCACCTCCAAAACCAAACCATATCGTGTGACCCCATAATCACACAACACCACTATAATCCCAAAACATATAACACAAAAAGAACAATAGCCATATCGTAGGCAGCCATTACATAAACCCATATATATACGTATACCCAAATTCTACATCTCATCATATACAAGCATGTATTAACCCTCTTTCATGCAATCATACTTGAGAACCCATTGAAGTTGTGGTACTTGTATAACTATGTTGGCCACCATACTTATACAATTACCCTTTCTCCAATGCACTCCCTCCTATGATGGCACTTATAAGAATCAATACAACATATAACAAAAAAATCCATCTACTCACATAAGCTCATCACCACATAAACAATAAAGTCCAAAACTCCATCTATTAAAATAACATAGTAATACTCTTGAAATACGTAAATCCATAGTCTAGCTAAAACAGCATAGACTAAGTCCAAAACGAAAACATAATCAGTTATAAGTCATGTCGCCCGTAAGAGTGGAAACAGCTTAAAATCCTTCCTATCCACCTACTCCTAGTAACTCGAACCACCACACGATTCTTAGGGAACATGACTTAAACATCAAAAGAAAATAACATACCTCAGGTATGTAAAATAACTCGATAAAAGATAGAATCTACCTTGTACTAAATTATGTACTATAATGTACAATTTAAGCAAAATACTACAGTGACTAGCGTGGACGATTATGGTTCAACCCGCACTAGTCACAAACCCGAAAAGAAAATAACATGTGACTAAGTATGAACATACTACGGTTCAATTCATACTAGTCAAAACATCGCAATAAATAACATCCAAACACATCAATTAATATAAAATGCACACATACTCCTATGACGCCTATATGCAGGGACCCTTAAGCTATAGACTAGGCTACGCGACTAGGCAACCTAATTCTCTATAACCATTTGCTCTGATACCATTCTGTCACACCCCACCAATGGCGGAATATGGGGCGCGACGTATGGATATCATCACAACAAATGGTGTCTCTATAGAGAAGACTAAAATGCAAATATAATGTCATAAATGGCGACACAAATGTCATGACAATATCTCAACAATGCAGGAGTCTAGGTAAGTAGGTAACAGTCCTACCACTTACCCAAGACAAACAATAAACATAAACCAAACAAACATATAGGTGCCAACATGTATCACTTATCAAAAAACATAAAGGTAAACTAAGAAGGAACGGGGATCTCCTTCTATATGCAATCCTAAGGCATCCAAGTCTAGCCACTTCTATCCTCAAGCTTAACCACATTCTCACCTGAAAGAGACACTAAAACACGTCAACATAAAGTTGGTGAGAGTCATAGGTTTAGACTCCAACACAAGACAAGTCATAAGCTGTGAATACCATAAACCAATAAACATATGGACAATGCGCTACAATCATGTACTAACAACTAGCATTCAAGTTCAATCAATCATTACAATTCCAAAGCATCACGCCTTACCAACAATCACAATTTCCAAGGCATCACGCCTTACCAACAATCACAATTTCCAAGGCATCACGCCTTACCAACAATCACAATTTCCAAGGCATCACGCCTTACCAACAATCACGATTTCCAAGGCATCACGCCTTACCAACAATCACAATTTCCAAGGCATCACGCCTTACCAACAATCACGATTTCCAAAGCATCACGCCTACCAACAATCTCAATTTCCAAGGCATCACGCCTTATCATTAACCATAGGTCCCATAGGCGCCCATACACCTATGTACCTTTCCAATCCAGATCACACACAAACAAGAATCACATAGCAGTTAATCACATAAATGTACACACAAGTCCATCTCAAACCTTAAAACGTTCACAGCATTAATTTAGAAAATAATTCAACACAATGTCTCTTCCATCCATCTGGAAGTCAAAATCAAAAGTAAACATGAGACTATGAAACTCACCTGATAGCTTCTTCACAAGTCCTCGCACTAGCAACGAGCTAACAAACCAAAAACACGAAATCAATACACGAACCAATCACTAAGATGGCTCATCAACCTATGATGGACATCTAGCCTATTCCCACATATTTACCTCATTTATAAGCTCTAATCACCCCATTACCTTCCTTAACAACTCCTTAACTTGGTTAAGTTTAATAACTAACCCGTTTATATTTTACCCAAAACAGTCCCAGTTTTTAGGTCTCAAAACTTTAAGTCAAACGTCTACTTAAACATACCCATGGTTTCTGTAAAAGGAATATTCATACCCTTACATATGTTGGCTAACACCTCCCACTTTCCCTAACCTTAAAGCTACTGTTAAGGCCCCGATATACATATATCTACTTTTGTCATTCCAGATTTCCTGATTTTAAACGTACTAAAAGTTTGTTACCATTAAGGGGTCTTACCCTAAACCACCACCTTAGCCCAAGTGCAGATACTTACTACAATATATAAACCATCTCTCACGTTCGCGAGAAGATCCCAATGCAATCCTAAGTACCCCAAACAACCCAAAACTTAAAAAGAAAACAGGCTGAATTCAAAACTGTTTTGACCTCCGACTGTTGTAACCTGTTTTTGACCCACTTACCTACCTCCAATTTAGTTCTCGTTTCTTGCATTGGAAAGCCACTTCAAATATCTTTCCAGGGGTACTTGGATCGTAAAATAAGAGTTTATAGAACTCCCGATATGATCAAAACAATTGACTCAAAATCAACCCAGTTTTTAAAAACGGGTTTAACAAAATCAACCTCATTAATTAACCCTAATCCCTCTAATTACAAGCCCTAATCCATCCAATCATTATGAACTCATTAAAATACAGATTTTTATTAAAACCCTAACCTAAATCCATCATATGTTGATGTATACATGTTTAATTAAATAAGAACAACATTAAACAAGATTATACCTTCAGTTGATCAAAAATCAAGATTTTGAAACCCTAATTTTTCTTCTTCTCTTTTTTTTTCCTCCATGGCTGCGTTTTCCTTTTTTTTTTAATGATGAATCGTATGTTTTTTTTTCTAATATTGTTTTAATACACTGCACTAGTCCAAGCCCAATACAACTTTCCTTTTTTCCCTTTTCTTCTTTTTTTTTTCTTTTTTTTCCTCTTGCGTCCAAAACAAACCGACCCAAACCCCTTGAAATTCGTTTTTTCCTTCTTTTTATTATTAATATATGTATTAATAATATTACCTTAAATTTCCTTAATTTATTTCAGCTCCTAAAGCCTCCAAAACCTCAAAACCGTAAAACTAGTCAAATTTACGCGTTTTACCGTAAAAGTCGTAAAATATACACTTTTATAAAAAATCTCAAATTTTGAAATAAACTTTATATTTAAGTCTTAAATGACTTAAAACCATCCCGAAAAATATTCATATGACTAATTACCTCTTCCGAGACCTCTAAATGCTAAACCGTAAATCCTAAAAAATACACTATTACTATAATACTTATACGTATACGTAACCACCAAAATATCACCATTTCATTTCATAGTCACTAATTGTGATCTCATGAACATGAATTAACCGTTCCTCGATTTACTTATGAGTACTCTATACTCATAAACGATAATCACACCAACCTCGTTCACACAAAATAAACACGTAAGCACAAAAATCAAGTAGTCACACATAAAATAACCTAAAAGTAAGACCAAGTGACGAACCTCAAAACCACGGTTGTCACACATACTCCTTGTTGTAGGGCTGCCAGGACTACCCCTAACACAGAAACCACCCCTAACTCTATACTCATAAACGATAATCGATTTCAAACCATACAGCTGAAATGAATGAATCTATGGGTATGAGAATGACTAGTAGTAGGGTCAGAGTTAGCCGTTCCTCAAACAGGTATCAAACCACCACTTGCAGACCTTGATCCACCTATAACCATATCTAAACAACCATCTATACCAGTTAAATCACCCCTTGGATTTGAAGAACTCTTAGCACCTCTTGTAAAGGTATTAGAACCTCTTGTAGAGGTACTAGCACCTTTGCAGAGGTCTTAGAACCTCTGGTAGAGGTACTAGCACCTCTTGAAGAGGTCTTAGCACCTCTTGCAGAGGTACTAGCACCTCTTGTAGATTTATTAGCACCTCTTGCAGAGGACTTAGAACCTCTTGCAGAGGTACTACCACCTCTTGCAGAGGTACTAACACCACTTGCTGAGGTATTAGCACCACTACCAGCTGTTGATCCACCTTCATCTTTACATGCCCTCTTATTATGACCACTGTTGCCACATTTAGTACAATGGTTCACTTGACCTTTCCTACTTAGCATAGACGTGTTCCCATCATTCTCAAAGGCATCCCTCTTTCTCTTATGTGATGGTCTGCCATGCATTCTTCTACTAAGTGGAGGCAATGGTTCTTGTAAAGTGGTGGAAGGACATTGATCCATTCCATTAAGGCCTTCTATGTAATGGTTGTAAGAAACAACAAACCTATCCTTCTTGTACCAGTGTGACACATAGTCATAGGGTTCTTTGTGTAAATGAAACAACAAAGCAAACCCATGCTCACATGGAATACCAGCTAGTTGCCAAGCCCTACATGTACAAGTTCTTAACCTTTCATCAACTTTGAAACCCTCATACCCATTCCTAACTTCAAATCTAGTCTCAACACTAGGCACAACTTTCCAATCCCTACGTTAAATAAACTTAGTAAGACAAACTGATTAAAAATGATTCTAAGTAAAAATGTAAAAATGATTCTAAGTCAGAATGCATTACGTGTGTTGATCTTTCAGCTTTTCAATCTTCTTTTTAATGTTAGGACAGATAACATCACCCCATTTCTCATGTTTTTCTCTTATCTTAAGCATCCTTTCCATTAATCCTATTCTTATGTCCTCCATCATGATGATAATTGGTTTTCTTCTAGCTTCAACTATAAGTGAGTTAAAGCACTCACTTATACCATTCTCAATTGCATCACACACTCTGTCTGTTCTAATGTATGCCCTACTCCAACTTTCTGGATTTCTTTCCATAAGGTGTTTGTGTGCATCTTTGCTGAGTGCTTCAATTTCCTTCATTACTTTCTCAAACATGGCACGGTAGGTAGCCTTTGCTGCTTGCCAAAAGAAACTTCTAAATTGTACCCCAGTGAACTTCTTCTTGAAGTTAGCATATATGTGCCGAGCACATTGCCTATGCTCTACAGAAAGCATCACTTCCTTGGCATCTTCAATTATACCCTGAAAATACAAATTTAATGTTATAAGACCAATTTAATTAATAAAACATAACACATTTATTGAAAGGTTAGTACCTTATGTTGGTCAGATATGATGGTTAGACCTTCACCACCAACAATCTCCAAATCATCAATAAGGCATTTCATGAACCAACTCCAATTCTCTTTCTTCTCAAAATTAACCACTGCCTATGCTATTGGATAAATCTGGTTATTACCACCTCAACCCACGGCTGATAAAAGTTGTCCCTTGCAAATGGTTTTCAAAGAACATCCATCAAGCCCAATTACCCTCCTACACCCTTCTATCCAGCCTTGCTTAAGAGCCTTAAAACAGACATATAAACAACTAAAGTAGGGCTTTCCATCAGATCCAGGTTCAATCCCAAGCCTGCAAGTAGATCCCTCATTGGAATTTAGAATTTCAGCAATATAGGACCATAGCATACCATAATGATCCTAAAGACAAGTTTCATATTGCTTTAAAGCCTTAATCTTACCCCTTCTAGCTTGACTGATAGTCACCTTGCACTTGTATTTCTTAAGGATCATAGCTATTAGTTCCTTAGGTTTTATGATAGGGTTAACCATAATCTTTTTTGCATAATTCCTAGCAATCCAATTACTAGTTCTCAATGTACCATACTCATAAGTCCTAGAACAAACATGCTCATCTACCAATGTTTTTATTTGAACGGATTTCTCACTTTGCATCCAACTTTCTCACAACCTAAATGGAAATTTGTTTTTCAGATTGTCTTTTGAACACTTAGCAACTAATCTCCTAGGGTTTTTAACTTCAAAATACAGCTTGTAACCATGTGCCAAGGCATAGTAAGTCAAAGCAAATTTTAGTTGCTCAGGACCTTCAAACCTTTCACCTAACCTTGGTCTGATAAGCTTCCATTTGGTATTAGGATCATGACAAAGAAAGTGATCACCTATTATATCTTGCTCATCTACCTTATGGTCATTACTATCAACAAAGTCATCCCTTAGCAGACCATTGAAAATACTAGTAAGAAAGTTTTCATCAAACATCCTACTTGTTTTTTTCTTAGGAGCGAGTTGGGCTTTCTTTGTTCTAACATATAATACTTCCTCCTCACCATCAGACAAATGATCTATGGAAGTAGTGTCACTATCTTCCTAACTAAAATAACCATAAACATTGTCCTCGTCATCTAAGTCACTACCACTATCCTCAACTGCTCCTACATTTGGTTCTTCATTAGATCCTAAATTATCTCCTAGATTTTGGTCAATGGTTGGAGTTAATTCAAAGACAGTGTTTGAAACATAAACATCTATTACATGTTCATTAGCACCACATTGGACAAAAGCTTGATAGTCATTATCAGTTTTCAATGGTTTCAACCTTATCTCAAATTCTAAGCCAGGAACCAAATAGTAAGCACACTTCAAACCAGTACTAAACTGAGATTTAAAAAGATTAAAGAAACCAGCTAAATCTAATGAACCTATACCTATGCTTGGCAGCTCAGATAGAATTTCATAGTCATATGAAAGGGGTCTCTTACAAAAGCGCCACCACGATGAACCTTCAACAAGACAGTGGATTGTTGAGAATCCGCTGGCATCTGTGATCAAATCAATTAACAAAGATCATTAATTTAATAAAATAATTATTAATTTAATTTAATTGAAAACCTAATTGGATTAATTATTAAAGAAAGACTGTAAAGATTAAAGAAACAAGAAAAACCCAAATTGGATTATGATTATTGATTAAAAAAGACTAGAAATAGGTTTAGAAACAAGAAAAACCCAAATCAATTAACAAAGATTGTAAAGATTAAATAAACAAGAAAACCCCAAATTTTATTGTTGTTTAAAGAAAGACGGGAAAGATCCAAGAATCATTGTTAATTTAAATCAACAGTTTGTTACCTTTTATCTGGGAAGATGAAAACCCTCGACAATTTAGATTTATTTAATTTTATTTTGATGTTTTTGAGAGAACTGTGTGTGATTTGGGGGAAAATGAAAAATGATTTTAGGGTTTGTAAATTGGGGGAAGTAAAAGATATGGGGAGTATATCGTTGACTAATAAAAAAAGTTTTTAGTAAATAAAAAAGCCACGTAATATGCCACGTAAATAATTAACCGGTAGCAATGGGTAACAATGTTAGTGGTAATCTAAACAACCGGTTACAATACTTGGGTAACCTGTCGGTTAGGTTTTAAACTTTAGTAACCAAATCAAACTTTTGTATATATGGATATACAAAAGAAATCATTTGTGTTGAATATGAATGGAAACTACCTCGATGTAGTAAGTGCTTAGTATTTGTTCACTCTATTGAATAACTTCCTTAAGTTCCTAAACGAGTCATAAATACGGTGGATAAAGGTATGGGTGGATCAATCACGACTAATGATGAAGGTTTTATTGAAATGGAAAAGAAGAAATCATGTGGAAATAATAAAGGCACCAATAACTTCAAAATGGTTTTCGTGAAATCAAAAGCTACATTCTGCCTCAAAGTAAATCAACTGACTGGTATATCCGGGTCTCGTTATTCTGAAGAACCATAATCAAATTATCACTAAAGCCATTACAAGAGTTAATTTCAATTAAAATTTGATAGTAATTGCACCTTACCCAATGATTCTAAACACATGGAATTTGTATACGAGTCAAGCATCACTGGGTTACCAATCTTAGAAGCGATCAACTTAATACATCTAATGTGCAGACAACCACTAGGACATCATAGAATTTCAACCAAATAGAACACGAGACAATTATTTTTTAAGAAGATTCACAAAAGGAGACTCCACGAATCATCCATTGTCCATCTCTAAGCATCGAATCAGCACCCTTGGTTGATGATAAATTAAAGAAGAAAAAGCCTTTCACGCATGTTACTTTCTCTAAGCCATATTTTTTCCAATCATTATGAACAAATAATTCAGTGACAACAAAATCAAGTCATTTAGCAATAAAGTAGGTATAAAGTGAATTTTTCATTATGTCACTTACCTCGTGAACAAAAGCCAACGACAACCATATGTCAAATTCAACATCATTAAGAACATTAGTATCTAGTTTCCTAAGATTTGTCTTACTCAAAGACGTAGGTCTAAGCTTATTTGTATAATATGATGGAACTTTCGTCATAACATCTTCACGTTCAGCCTGATTGCTTTCGTCATTAGTGGGATCAACTGTCACAACCCCAACCGGAGCCTGAACAGTACCAGTAACATCTACATGTGACGGAGGTCTTCAATACAAGCCAGATATAAACGATATATTATTAGTAGAGTCGGCGGCGTTATGATCAACTAGTCTACCACTAGTTGAACGAAAAAGTTTCTTTATTTTATTTAGTAAAAAATAGGTTTGTACAATAATGTGGATGGATTTTACATCTTAGCCATTACATACATAATTTACTTTCTTAAAGGAAGTTACACATAATGACTAGGCAATAGCAGCTCAATAAAAATTAAGTAACCTATTTCTTCCATCGCTTACGAACCTAGATATCCAAATTATTAGCAATAGACTGGATATGATTAGAAATTTCTTGAGCATCATACATATCATCACTGTACGGGTCATAACCGAGATCAGCATTATCATAAGAATCCCTTCGATTTCCAGCCAAATTTTAGTACCTTATCCAACACTCGAAGTTTTAGGAGTCAAAAATTCGTCATATCATTATCAATCGATGGCACTTCATCATCACTATCATGATCAACCATGGATTCAAACTTTTTCATTAGCTTATCATCATCATCACCCATAAGCATACATTTCCGCTCCATCAAATGTTTTTATATCCATTTAATCTTATAACCTTTTGAGGTAGAACTTTTTCCTTCTACATTCATACCAAATGTATAACATGGAGTCAAAACAATCATCTTATTTGTCGTCTTTAACGAGTTATTTGATGTCGAGACATTCTTTTTACTAATAGCAGTCGGTTGATTTACTTTGGGGTGGAATGTAGCTTTTGGTTTCACCAAAACCATTTACAAGTTATTGGTGCATCTATTATTGCCTCTTAATTTCTTCTTTTTCACTTCATTGAAAACCTTCATCACCAGTCTAGTCGATACACCCATACCTTTATGCATCTTATTCATGACTCGTTTAGGAACATTAGGACATTCTTCAATAGAGTGATCAAATACTAAGCACTTATTACAACACAACAGTTTCCATTCATATTCAACATAAATGATTTATTTCTTATATCCTTGTCCATTATGTAGAAGATGATGGAACTTCCTTCATAACATCTTCATGTCCAGCCTGGCCACTTCCGTCATTGGTGGGATCAGAAGTCACATCCCCAACCGGAGCATGACCAATTCAGTAGCATGAACAATTTAGTAGCATCAACATGTGACAGAGGACCATAATCCAAAAAAATCCAGACTAGATATTAGTAGTAAATTCAACGTCGAAGTGATAAAAAGTCTACCATACTTCGAGTCAACGTCGATGGCTTGTCTTGTAACGCAATAGACATGGTCATATAAAATTTGGATTTGTAGCCAAGTTTCAATTGGTTAGACACATTTTAAAGTAGGTCCTTGAACCAAGTCCATGTTCTTAAACGGATTCACCAGGATGTTGTTGGAACATCAAAATGTTGTTTCGAAGTTTGGTAGTCCTCCCCGGTGGGAAGTATTGAGCAAGACTCGTAGTGAGGTCATTCCAGGTAGTGATGGACCTAGCTGGAAGACGTTCAAGCTAATTCATAACTTGGTCTTCAAGGAAAAATTAGAACAAGCATAAATGCAATCTCCCCTTATCCTCTTCTTTAGTGGCAAGAGAGTTCACTATCTTAAGGTATCCCTGAGGATATTTTTTCGTATTTGTAACACCTCAAAACTGATTTTTAGCTATTATATTACGAGAAAGCCATTGAATGACTTTCACTAAGACTTTATAGGTTTAAAGGCTTTATGTGATCGGTTATTCAAACCCGATAGTCATATCATAAGTCGATATATTATGTAATTGGTTTTACATATCGCCGGGGAAAAGTTTGCCCAACCTTGACCCAAAAAGTGTATCAAAAAGTGGCGAAACATTTTCCCGCTAAGTTTTCTCCGACGACATGTCGTCGGTGAAAACTTTGCCAAATTAATTAACCTTTGATTATCATTGACCTCATGTTAAAAAATATGTCGACTTTTCGCCGAGAACATGATGCGAGGGAAAAAGCCAACTAAACGACCAAAACTTCAAAGATTACAGCCAAACGCTGGCGGGATTTTACCCGCCAAATTAGCTCCGATAACATGTCGTCGGGGAAAATATGGTCTAAGAAAATTAAATTATTATTTTTTGTGCAATATATATTTCTTTTATAAAAAACTTATAAAAATATTATTTATAAAATAAAATGTAACTGTATAATTATTATTCAACGGATTACAAAAACAATCTTCGGCGAAAGGTCGCTGAAGAAAACACGGACGAGTGGCAAAATTAACACTTAATTAATTAAATTTTGTTAATTCGTCGTTATAACTATCCACTGTGGCACAATTTTCGTTGACGGAGAATGTGTGGGCCTCACGTTGTCGTTGGGGAAAGTGTCCCATCGAACGTCCCCTATCGCTTATTCACTGGCGACATATCACCGGGGAAAACTATCTCTATCGACATGTCGTCGAGGACAACCCGAAATTTTCGATGGGATAGTGTCGAATGTTGTAGCATAAGTTATCTATCAAAATACGTAAATCCCTGGATTCAAGAACACAATTCGAAAGAAAAATCAATTAAGACTCGTGTTTACGAAAACAATTCCAAAAAAAGTCCCTCGAAATGTTTAAAGACGTAATCAAATTCCTATAGTGCCACATTTAACAAATTCGGAAATTCTTACATGAGAAAACATAAACAAAGCTAATTCCTATCATAGGTAATCTGAGATGCAAAATGAATAGAATAAATCATAAGATAGTTGCTAAAATTCGGTACAAAAACATCCATGCACGATGAAAGCACAAACCAATTTCAAGGAGTACGAATATTTCATAAAAATCAAGCATAAACTGATCCATTCTGCTATCTATTTTATAATTATCCAGAAATGTAAACCGGTTCTTCTCCTAGTTCATTTAAGTTCGCTGAGATTCTTAATGCTAATTTATAGTATCACCAACTCCAACCCAACAGGTGTAATTGGTTTCAACTGCTGGTATGCACAACATCTAGCAGCAGCTTCCTCCTTAATCATGTCTTCTTTCGTTAATCTTCTTGCGTTTCGACTCTTAGGATCAATTACAAGTTTCTTCAGTGCAACACAAGTTCTCATGAAATGCATAGCTAGTTCAAGGTCACTGGTCCCTCCATAATAGCCACGTATCTCCACTACCTCCAGGTATTGATGGGTGGGCATATTCCGTTCCCTCACTTTCCTGATTATCATTTTTGGTGCGAACCAGATGAGCTGCAACGATGTAAAAAAAACCGTGGTTATTGCTGATACTGCTGATATAATGTCATCCAACACATTTTTTCAATCTACACGGGTGATGAACCAAGGATATGACCAATGTAAAAAACCATAACTAGATTGTCACATTTTTTTAGAACGACAATAATATTAGCAACTAAGTATTAATTAAGGAGCATTACAAAGTTTCCCATTAAGTGAGTTTCTCCTAGATCCATTGGCACTCAACATGAAAGAGAGGATTTTGACATCGTTAAAACAAGGTCGTTGTTTGGAATTCTCTCAACAGTTACATGTATCATTACATGTATAAAGTTTAGAAACTCCAAGAGCCAAGACGAGCGAGTTATGGCGCATTTTTAGTGGTATTCTCAGGAACTGGGGTACAAAAAAAAAAAGGTTATCACCTATTATAGCGGTTCCTCAATAAAAAACCGTTCTTTAATCGCGAGTGATAATAGGTACTGGTTTTTTGGCATTGGATAAACGTCTATACTTAATAGGGCCCATTATCTTTTACCAGCCTCTATAAGGCCAACTCTAGTTCCAAATGTGTACTAATTAATAAAATTGGTTTAGTTCATGAATCAAGGATCACGTACCTGGATTGTTAATATCCTCAAATTTGGGCAAGCTAAGACGACAGGAGTCAGCAAAAGGTAACAAGAATATTGCCATGCTCCAACATTAAGTATGAGTTGTTTAAGCTTTGGTAAAGCTGGCAAGGGAAGAACCTGAAATTTTTTCATGTAAAATGATAAAAAGACGCATTCAAAAACATGTTAAAGAGATAATAACAACCTATCAAAATTTCATACTAACATGAGGTCTGTCAAGATGCACTTCAAGAACAAGAAGATTAGAGATGTAGCAAGATATCTCATCAAAAAAGTTATCTTTTTCCAAGTAGTAGTTTCCATCAATAGACATCTTTTCTAGCTTTTCAAGGTTTTTGCATTTCAATGTAGCTGGTGAACCAATGCAAGTGAACGATTCAAGATTACAATCACTTATCTCAATAGATTCAAGTCCATCACAATATTCTATAATAAGTGTCTTCAGCTTAAGCTCTTCTCCATGGATTTTAGGTTTCATTGTTAGGATCGAGCTATTAATGGATAGATGTTCAAGAGTCTGACAATTGCTCAAGATCATTTTCAGGCCTTCATCATTCACATTAATATACTTTAAAACGAGAGCCTTGAGTAAATGGAAAGATTCTTGTTTTAAAGAAGATCCATAGTTTATATTGAAGATTTTGTTGGGGAATACAAAGTTTCTACCATCATCGCCGCAACCAACATTCTTTAAATTCAACACTAAAGTCTTAACTTTTTTGGAAAAAGCAAACTCAATCCACTTGGCGATTGCACCTTTGGAATTCTTGCACAAAGGAAAACAAACCCGAAACTTATCAATGTTGGTGCTTTTATGTTGACTAATCACGCTATTAACCCAACTATTGTAGTTTTTTTTCTCTTCTTGCAAGCATTTGTTGTGATGTGGTCCTATCTTAGCTAATCTCTCCTTGTCCTTGAGATCTAAGACACGTCTTTCGCACCACAAGTACCTCCATCTTTTAGCAAGCTTGCTGGTAACAGCAGCATCCTTTATGGGCAGACACGACAAAATAGAAACGAGCACATCATCTGGAAATCTACTCAGTTGATCGTCTGGACCAATATCATGATCACCCTTAAAAGAAAAAAAATGGATCAATAAATAAGTAAAAGACAAACAATGTTACGTGCGGCGCGCACACAAACAATGTAAGATTTGTTTTATAAATTTCTAACACAATGTAACATTTGCTGATATAAATATAGATATAAATTTCCACTGGTTTTTAATAAGCACTATACTTGTGGTCTATATAAGAAAGTGTTCTAATTATCAGGGGAGTGGTTCTTGGAGTTGTGTATATGTTGCGGAATGAAAGGAATCATCGATTATTTTAAGAGAAGAGCAGAGCCATTTGACGAGCTATACAGTGAGATTGAAGATTGTTGGTTATAAACTATTATTGGCTCTGTTGAGGCTAATTAGATTGCTGATGTTTGGAGAAGTGAGTTCAAAAGATGCCAAGTCTTAAATGACTTTCAAAAGTTAAAATATTTATACATAGTAAATTAGACTTGAAAGTATAGATAGATCCAAACATATATTGGGTCTCTCAGGTTATCTACATATGTTGCCTGTATTATAACCTGCAATTCCTAAATTATAAACTGCACCTTTTCTTTGTGTTCAGATGTGAGCAACAAATCATGTTAGTAAGAAATTAAGATCAGATCTGAAAATCAGCTAATAAATTAAGACATGCATGGACTGAAAATAAATGATAAATATACAATTTATGAAATCGATCTAATGCTAAATAACTTAAACACTTAACATACGAAAAGCTGATCATCAAGTACAGAAATGAACTATAGTTACTATTTCTACAGGATAACATGACCTAAAAAGCAAAGCAAATCGTTTAAACAAAAACAAAAATCAAGAAAAAAAACATGTTCAAGAAATCACCTGATTTTGTGTTGTCCGGATTTTTTTCAGCCGCATGTTTAGGCGGTTGTTGTTAGACATGAGTAGTGAGAAGTGATATGTGTCAGAATTAGTAAGATGTGTCATCCAGTGGTTTATACTGCTCAAATGTTGAGGTTTTGCATTGGGCCCTGTGCCCTAATCTATGTTGTCAGTTTGGTTTTGGGCCCGGTAGCTTCTAATTTTTCAGCTAATTTCACAAGTCTGAAAAAAGTGCAAGAATACTTTTTGATGACTTGCAATTTGATATGGATCAAGTCAAAACTGTGATATTTTGAGTATGAAGCGTATTTTTGTAAGGTTTTACTTGGCACTACTTGTTAATCGAACTTTGATGAATAAAATTTGGTAAGTATATGGTTATATATATAACTCCTTAATAACTTTATGTAGTATTAAATAAAGAAAAGTTGTAGAATGTCCAATGAAAAAATTAATCACTTGATTATAGATAACCACAATTTATACATCATGATCTTTTAGCTCATTCTTATTTGGTTTTGGTATTAAGGATCTTGGTTTGTATTTATCGGAATTTCAGACGGAACGAAGAAAAATCCGATCCTGCAAAGAATTTTTCATTGAACAATAAGGCATATAGGATGCTTTCCTATATTTTGTGTCTATGGTGAGTTGAAAATCTAAATTTGTGTGAGTAGTAACATATCGGTCACACAAGGTGGGAGTGTCATGCCAGAAATGCTAATGAAATTGGAGAAGAGTTTTTATCCAAGCATTAAGAAGGTAATATTGGATGAGATCTAGGTTCACTAGTACTAATTAAGAGCCTTCCGGGACTCTAGGAACAGTTGCGACTTCATGTTTCTAGATAGAGATGTTAAAGTTTCATGCCAAGCACACTATGACGTACTTTCTGACAAAGATCAAGCTCTTGTTTTTCTTTTCGCGTGGAGTAGTTGATTACGAGTCTGATTGTTGAATTTAGATGTCTACTATGCCGGTCTATGTCGTAAAAGGTTGATTTAAGATTATGTATCATTTTTTCTAGATTTTTGCTATACAACAGAGATCTTAACAGCATAATTTATTGTTAAGAAATCACGACCTGGCTAATCTAGTTACCAGCCACTCGCATTCGGTAAGTCATCTTTTTCAATCTAACTGAAATCTCATTCATCTATACAATTAAGAAAGCCAAGCTTTTCACTTTTACTTAGATTCATTCGAGAGCCAAAAAGCACGCTCTTAGCTGAGTAGAATGGTTCTCTAATCCTTATGCTTTATGATAAACATGCAATACTATGTTTATGGCATGCCATAATCAATTCTACTCTAGCTATGCACATAACATATAGACAAACAAGATTCGAATAGCTATGCACAGAACGCCGCGTTATCGTATGAGCTAATTGATCATAAATCAAAAGAGAACTTGTGAGCTCCCAATTGGCTAGGATTATGTTATACTTATATACATCCATTTGATGTTCAAAAGAAACTCAGCTCCAAGGAGGCCACATGACTGCTATTCTTATAAGCTTTATTCTTTTGAGAACCTCAAAGAATTCAAAACTACATCCAAGCTCAATATACAGCATAAAATAGAGAGTTCTCATTAAAAAGTATAAACCGTTCTGAAATGCTTATCAAACGATAAGCCTAGAGAATTTCTAACACTACACCACGAGATATTCTAGGTTTCAATTGGAAGAATGCAGAAAACCTTGCTACACTCTCTTGCATATATATTTCATTGGCATTAAGATTTCTCTTATAACCCTGATTAGTAGGATCAACCACAATCTTCTTCAAAGCAACACTATTTTCATAAAAGTACAAAGCCAGTTCAATGTCACTAGCGCGGCCATAATACCCTCTTATATGCACCTCCTCCAGGTGTCGATGGATATACGTAACCTCATGCCTTATCAGCTTTAATTGAATTTCAGGTGTCTTCCAGATCTGCTGCCACATTGTCCAAACAACATGAGTAATTTGCAGATAAGAGTTAATCTCAAGTTTATTATATTTGTTGCCTCTATTACCATCAGGACCACAAGAGGGGAGTAATCCAGTGCGTAAATATGGGCTTCTCAGGAGTATATAAGAAGATAATGACAGTAATAAAAAAAATATAATAGGATCTACAAAAGGGTGAAGATGCTTAACAATTAACATAACTGTCCTAATAGATTTATACAAGATATTGCAAGCCTAATTGGTTTGATTGTGTTTTTTATCCAAATTGTTCTTGTACTAAATAAAATTAAAGTAATTCCCTTTTCTCTAGCACCTTGCTGGTTCTAATAAAATGCCATTAAAGAAACACAATTTTTCTAATACCTTCAAGTCTTCAACTATGTTATTTCGTATGCTAACTGCTCCCCAAGGAATTTTAAAATCTCAAATAACAGGTTGTGAATTCGTGGTTTACGCACCACTATAGAGTAATGTGGACCCAAATAGAAATGATGAAGCTCTTTGTTCAAAAAGCACAATATGTGACACGTTAGGGAACGATAGCAAGGTTTTATATATCTTGTGGTAATCATTTACTTCTTGCTCTAGCTAATCGTTAGTTGTTTATATGTCGTGCATTTTCGAGAAATCTGTTCTCCGGCCATGAACATGCAATGGTCTAAACATGTGAAGGTTAATTAATACGCCTGTCCTTTCCATAAGTTTCATAGCTTAATGAAATACTCTATCCGTCTCAAAATTATTGTCATTAGCCAAAAAGTACAATGTTTAAGAAAATTTGACCACTTCACTTTTTAATCAATCAAATGTTATCTCTGTCCCTAAACTCTCTATTGATTGGCCGAAATGAAAAGTGTGACAGTAATTTAGGGACATCCAGAAATGAAAAATATGAACTATAGTTTTGCGAAGTAGGGAGTAACTGGTTTGATAAATGTAGAACTTTTCATAGATAGTAAACAAAACAAATTATTTTCCTCTATTATTAGGATTGGGATATGTTAAAGCTCGTTTTGGTTGCGGTGTGCCAAGCACCCTCAGATATTAAACAATAGAAGCATATATAATTCTCTTATCCTAATCTATCTACAACATAATGACTTAGATTTAATCATATTAGATCCCCTGATTATTTCATCCTAATTAAGGCATACATGGATAGAGATATAATTTTATCCAATTGGTGAGGTGAAGCTCTTTTGAGTGTTTTATTTGGATAATGATATGAGTTAATTTAGGGTTAATTCATAAGGTGTTGGAGTTGTCTTTGCTAGTGGTAGCTTAGTGCATGTTTTGGAGGTTATTTTATATAGGGTAGGAGTGTTCATGTTAGTTTTGGTTCTTTTTAGTTTGCTTCATCCGTTGGTGTTTGTATTAGCTCTAACTACCTTCGTCACGCAAGTTTTTAATTGGATGTAAAAAATATGTATTCAATTCTTTAATAGAGAGATAGATTAAGTACCTGAATCTGGAATTTTTGCAAATTTGGGCATGCTTTTACCAACCATGTCAACCCGAGGAGACTATCATCTTTCCATGCTCCTACTGTCAACGATAGTTTCTTCACATTAGGCAGCTTAGGGAAAGAAAGAAGGTGCATATTTTCCTGGAACAAATTGCAATTATTGTCAGTAAAAAATGTTATTGTATGATGGAAGAACAGACACAAGCATTGAAACTTAAACTAACCTTTGGACGGATAATTGCCAATTCAAGAACATGAAGGTAACGGATACAAGAAGATATCTGTTGAAACAAATTATTTCCTATTCCTGAATATCCCATACCGAGGGAAAGCGTTTGAAGCCTTGGATTATTGTGCAGTTTTAAAGTTATGTCTGCACCCAAGTACTTGAACCAAGTAAGGTTTGTTTCACATATCTCAATCGATTCAAGTCCATTACAGACCTTTATCTCGAGTTGAGTTAGCGCAAGGGTTGGTCCACTTATCTTAACATTGACCATGTGGCCTGAGTTATGTATGCAAAGATGTTCGAGAACTGGACAGCTTGTAAGAATTTCTCCTATAGCTTCATCACTCACATTAACACACTTAAAAATAAGTGATTTGAGAAGATTCATCTCCATCACCTTTGCAGAAGGCATTTGGGGGACTTTCAAAGATTTTCTCTTTAATGACCACTGTTTTCTATCCAGGACTTTATAAGGGAGAACAAAGTTTCTCACAGGATCGCTGAAAATCTCCTCATTTTCCATTAAGTTCAATTCCAGCTTTTCAACCTTCTTCGATATAGCAAACTCGATCCATTTAGTTATAACGCCCTTATAATGTTTGTCTAAATCGTAACATATTTTCATTTCTTTAAGAACTCCGCTCTTGTGGTTTAACATCACACGGTTAATCCAACTTATGTACTTGTTTCGCTCTTGATTACGCAGACTTGGTTGCGCTATTATCTTAAGCATTCTTACATGGTCTTCGAAATCTAAACGAACACTTCTACACCACAAGTACCTCCAACTTCTGGAAAGCAGGCTGGTTACACCTGCATCCCTAAGAGGCAACAAGGACAAGATAGAAACCAGAATATCATCCGGCATTGTGCTCAGAAAATCATCGGGATTGTAATCATGCTGATCGCCCTTAATAAACAAAAAGAACACAAGAAGATAGCTTTAATAATATATATATACATGATACAAAAAAAAAAACTTTATTTAAAAAAAAACTTTAGCAGGAAAGAAAAATAAAATCATAGATTGATAAAACAAAAATGAAAAAAAAAAAACTTCAACACTAAAAAACCCTGGCATAAAAAAACTGTAACATCAGTACTATAAATTACATGGACGAGATTCTCTCTAGGAAAAATCGTAACATTAGTCAGGGAAAAACAAACAGTTTGCACAAATTTACTAAAAAAAATATTCATTTTAAGAAACACAGATGCTAAATCAATTCATACACAAATCCCATAAAAACGAAACAGATGTATCGCAAGATCGACTGATTAAACAGATGAAAACATAATCAGTTCATAGCATTAATAAGAAATTACCACCTGATATTGTTAAGGGCCAGACATCTCCGTTTCCTTCTCTCCATGTTGCCTCAGGAAATGAAATAAAAAAAAGATGGATCTAATTAATAACAAATTTTAGATCGGGATTGAAAGGGTTGTTATTAACGGTGGCTTATTTTGGTGAAGTTTAAGGTTTAGCAGTCATATGTAGCAGGTGTCAAATGGTTTCAGTGTCATGCACAGGTTGACAGCTGAGTCTTGATTGGACAAATCTTAGTCTTGAAACATTTTAGTATATCTTTGTCAGCCTATATTGGGCCTTGAACCCCAAATCTGGTTTTTGTTTTGGTTCAGGCCATAACTTTCTTTTATAAAAGTATAAAAGGAATTGATTGATTCATGTAATTAAAAGGGAAAAAGACGGATTTGGTCAAAATCTATCCTCTTAATTCACTTCTTGGTCATGGAGAAAGATTTTGACAAATTTAGTTATACACAAATGCACAATTACTCAACTCGACTACATCCTTGCCATATGTCATATGCCAAATGATCAACTGACGCGCTCAACCTACCAAGTAATCAACTGACAGTGCAAAGTTGGGCATTTGATGGTTGAGGATCGTCAGTTGAGCATTTGATGATTGTGCACCGTAGATTCATCAATTTGTGAGGTGATGACCATATATATCAAAGTCTTGCGCCATAACCCAGGATTAGTTCATAAGTGATCAGATTGATCCTATCCGTCCTTTTCCCTAATTAAAAAGTAGATTTAAAATCTTTGTCATGTTGTTTCCAAAAAAATCTATAATATTAGATTTTTTGTTAAAGGTTGTGGATGTATATTGTGCACACAAGGAAGTTTTAATATATATTATAGGCCGGTTGGTTGGTCACCTGGAGTTATCGTCTGAAAACCTAGCTCTAAGGAAAAACAGTTCTTGCAAGGAAGTAAAATTTCTTTCATACTTCACAATAAAAATCAACCTAATATCTTGATCGCTTTCATAGAAATAGGAAAATATATCCAAATTGGTTGGATTTTACAAGTGATCGATTATAAATATCAGCTAGCTCATTCTAGCTTCTCTCTAGTGCCGCAACAAAAAGTGCCACATAAAAAGTTATTGAAACTCTAACAATAAACTTCTATTGGGTTTACGCTCAATTAGGTCTCTACCATTGAAATCGTAGAATTTAATAGAAACTGGACTTCGCTTAATGCCGCCTGGCGATTTTTTTTATGACAATATCATCCTATATTGTCTTTTATTTTGATCGATCTAATCTTCCTTAACGATCGTGTATGGAGATTAAACACCATTGTTGATTCTCTATTATCGTCTTGGTTTGGATTATTTAGGTTGTTCAAATCGGTTTTATAGTTCCGCTTTTAAGATTTTGTTTTTTATCAATCAGAAACTTTGCTTAAATCCAAAAACTTCTGTTTTAACGTTTTACATATTTTTTATACAATATAGGTAAGTTAATTAAAACTTACGAAAACAACTAAAATTACAAAAGTGTTCCCGGGATCGGTGTTCGTAAAGATAATTGTGAATCTGAGATTCATATTACGGATTTGAACAAATGATAGAAGATTAAAATAATGGAGAGTCGTTGCCAAATACTACAAAGACGGAAAAGTAAAAACGTAAAATACGAAAAATCACGCAAAACGAGACAAAATTAAAAAAATTATTGAAAACTCAAAATTTGAAAATTTAATTAAATTTAATCTTAATAAACCTAAAAATGAAAAAAATAATTTAAAAAGATAAATGTGCTAAAAAGCCCAGGTGTTCGAAATTGACCAATAACGTAAACGGGCCAAAAAGTGCAATAAGAAAAACATAAGATTTTTAAAATGTTTTTTTACTGGAAATCAATATTTTTGAAAAACAAATAATTTTTAAAAAGCAACTTTGACATAAAAAAGTGTTGTAGCTTACTGAAATAAGCTATAAGCACTTGTAAATAGCTAAATAAAATACTAGATAAGCTAAAACTTTACAAGACTACTTATAAATGAAGTAACTAAGACAAATGGAAAAAGAAATTTTCAAAAAGCTAACAAATTAAGCCAGAAATAAGTAAAAGATTATATGAGACAAAATGGTCGACTTAAGCCAAAACAAAACAAATAGCGTGAAAAAAAATATTGAAAAAGCTAAATAAGACACTAGATAATAAGCTAAAACTTTGCAAGACTACTTAAAATGAAGTAACTAAGACAAATGGAAAAAGAAATTAGCAATAGCCTAACAAATTAAGCCAGAAATAAGCAAAAGCTTATTTCATATGAGACAAAATAATCGAGCTAAAACGAAACAAATAGAGTGAAACTTTGCACAAGTGATTAAAATGAGATATGAAAAGCTACTAGAAAAAGAAAAATCAATTAAGCTTCCTAGATAAGCTGAAAATAGCAATAAGCACAATCCACTACACGGCAAAATAGTCATATAGTGTAAAATAGCAATAAACACAATCCTCAAGATTAGAGATCTATATCACAAGAAATAAGAGTTAGATAAGAGAGATATTCACAGATATATATTGAGAGTTTAGAGAGAAGAAGGATAAAAAAGATAGTGAAGAAGTGTGTGAAACTTGCTTGAGAGCTTTGTTATTTATAGCCAACTGGGTTAGAGACCAACGGATCTCAAAGTCCCATTCGAAAGGGTCCGTCCACTTTAGCAAAGGGTTTTGTGGATTCTGACACGGTCACAGAACCATGGATCTCAAAGACCCCTTCAAAGGGGTCCATGGACTTTGGCACCAGATTTGTTATTAATGGCAAATCTCTTAGCCAAGATTTCATGCCAAATAGTTTATTACAAGATTTTGGTCAGATATGAAAAGTCATATGTGTTGATTTTGACATTTATAAATGTTTAAGAAATGAGAAATGTAATATGTGTTAATTTGCATAAAATTAAAACACATGTTTTGAGAAGTAGAGGAAAACATTTTGAGTAATAATAAAGTTGTGGAGATAATATTCATAGAACTTAGTTTTGTTTTTAAAGATTACAAAAGTGAATTTTTTCTTTTGTCGATAACAAAACATAAGTAAAGATTAGAGAATATTAATACCATTTTTAACGATATTTATATTCACGAAATTTAGGGTATAAACGATAATACCACCTTTTAACGTGGCATGAAAATCTTGGAAAATTACAAGTCATAGAGCACTAGGAGCGGTTGGCCTCAAACTTCGTGTCAAATGCGTCACGTAAGATTTTGAGGCTTTGACACCGGATTTCCTTTGACACCATATTTTCTGTGGCAATCGTTGGGGCCCAAAATGTGGTACCAAATGGTGTTTTAAAAATATATTTAAATATAGGACAAAAGCTAAAGATACGTAACATATATTCAAAAAAAGACTGGTCTCGCCAATGTACTATCTAAACGACCAAGCTCGCCAATATACATTCAAATAATATTCGATCTCGCCAATATGACCGGTTTAACCGGTCATCTTTATAAAATTTGACTAAATTACCCTTATGTACTTCCTTATTTAATTTTATTTATGAATTTGTTCATATGTTTATCTTTGAAACCCAGAAAACAACTAAAACCATATAAAACAACTAAAACCATCTCATTTCTTTGTTTCAAATTTGTTCATATGTTTATATTTGAAACCCAGAAAAAAAATATTAAAATTAAAAAAACTCAACAATTTGAAGATCTTAAACACCAACTTGATGATGACAAGGAGAAACAGACTGAAGACACCACGTAAGAAAAAAAGCATCTCTTGAGAAGATCGTGAACGTAAGATTGAGTTTATCACTACAAAAAAGTGTTAAGACTCGATCTCAAGATTCACAATTTATCAAGTACAAGCCTTCTTACCAGTCGGCTGCATTTAACTCGGGTGCAAATGAGAGAATAATTAGAATGTCAGAGGTCCAAATGGACCCGTTTGAGCCACCAAAGTCTAAACACATAAAATCCCAAAAGCTAACGATTCACCTCTGTCCCAGTCCTGCACTCACCTCCACGGCCCGTGACTATACAAGACCAGCAAGATTGGAAGATTCCTCCATGTATATCCAATTGGAAGAATCCCAAGGGGTATACTATCCCACTTGAAAAACGTTTAGCATCTGATAGTAGAGGTCTTCAAGAAGTTCAAATAAATGATACATTTTCAAATTTCGAGGAATCACTATATTTATTAGAACAAAAATCCCGTGAGTCTATTCCATGAGGGCTAAACTACAAAATAATTTAATGATGAAGGAAAAAGAAAGAAAGGAACAAGAGTTGTTGACTTTGGCTGCAAAAGCAAGATACGGAACAAATATCGGGCCCACTGGTTTGTTTGTATTAGATAACCCTGATCAAGAGCCACCTAAAAAAATAAAAGAGGAGCGAGAAGAGAAGATAAGAACAGGAGAAGAAATATCCTTGAAGAGCGGCATAAAGAAAGAAAAAATGAGAGATGGTTAGAGGCTAAAAATGCAAACTGATTTCTAAAACGATTAAGCTTGTGGGTTTTTGAAGTTGAAATGATAAGATCTTATGTGATGAAATCAAATGGTTAGATCTGCAATTTGAATGGATGAAATCTGTAAAACAATGATGAATATCAATTAAAGTTAAATAGAAGTTCAAAAACAAATTCTAAGGGAAGAAGATAAGGTCATTTTAGTCAATTCACCGGTCATATTAGCGAGATCGAACATTATTTGAATATATATTGGCGAGATTGGTCGTTTAGATAGTACATTGGCGAGACCAGACTTTTTTTGAATACATGTTATGCATCTTTAGCTTTTGTCCTTAAATATATAACATAGTTTTTATATAAAAAAGTATACATTTATTTTCATATATAAATAAATACACATTTTTTCATTTAAGACTAACGATGTAAACGAAAAATACTAATAGTGTAAGCAAAATAATCAAAGCGACTAATTATGTAAACAATTATAAGTGTAAGGTTTAAAATTAAATTAAAAAATAATCACCTTATCCTAGTCTTCCTCCTCCCTTCGACCTACAGCAACACAACAAAACACACACACACAACACAAACATAAACACATATACAAAAACCAAAAAAAAAAACTTACCATTTGGCCTGGTCAAGTTGGTGTGAACCTCCTTAGCGCGAGGGGCAAGCGGTGCGCCAACGCAGGTCTGACGTCAAAGGCCTACTAGCCGAGTGGTCAACTACCGTTCCCTTTGCTCTTAGAAGTTATGAAAAGTTAATTATTTAAATATTTGAAAAAAAATCGATTTTGACTTTTTAGAGGAAAAAAGGCTCCCGGAGAACTGGTGCACCGTCTTCATCAATTGGAAGACTTCCCAATTTATTTTGAAGAAAAATTTATGAGGACATCATAATAGTATTTCCTGGAGAGTTTTTATTGCAATAGCGACGAAAACAATTGATCCAAACACATGACACAAACAAACACACACTATATGTGAATTAAATCGAAATTACAAGTTTTCTTACACTTATTTTTTTGTTAAAAAATGACTTTGAATGTAATTAAGAAGAAATTAAATACAAAACAAAGTATGGTCACACATTAAAATTATAATGCACAAGAAATAAATAACAAAAAATAAAAGCACATTAGACTCTATCCTAAGGGGAAAAAGACGAGTTCCCGACTTGAACTGATTCTCCTACTAGTCCATCTCGCGGACGCTCACGTGTCCACATATAACCACTCTTTCATCCTGCCATTCACGCGATAGTAGGGCCTAAGATTGAACAATTCTATGCGCGTACTTGTTATTTTCATGTGAATACTTAAGCTCGTTCATTAGATCACTTTCAGTTAGTACTAAATTTGGTGGGACTTTACTCCATGACTCGTACCCCAATTCTTAATCCTACGATGCATCTGAAATGTTGGTAGTTAAATGCTAAGTCTTTTCCCTTGCTAGTTGGTCAGAGTTTCTCCTACTAGTCAAAGTTCCACCTACTAGTGATAAAGAAGAGAGTGGGATCTTTTCCAATGTGTGTGAAGATGCCCTTGCTGAGAAGATAACTAGAGAGAAGATATTTACGCGTTTCTGTTATTATTCATTGTATATCTTCTTAATATAGTTCATAGTTATCTTGTACAAGGCTCCTTGTGTCTATAAAAGGAGGCCTTAGGTTATTAGCATAGGACTATCTATCTTTCTTTGTCTAATTCTACAACATCTCACAAAGTGATACCCATTTTCTTGATCATCTCTTTTCTGTCGAAACATAAGAGTAGCACAAAGCTCACTTCATTAGTTCTTAAGGTAATAGTTTTTTTTAAATTGATCATTACTCTACTACAAAAAAAATTTATTTATTTTCTTACTGTTATTTCTTTCAATTTGATATGTAGTCAAATTTTTAATTTGCCAATC
The DNA here is from genome assembly GCA_025667525.1 of Glebionis coronaria. NCBI lineage: Eukaryota > Viridiplantae > Streptophyta > Magnoliopsida > Asterales > Asteraceae > Glebionis > Glebionis coronaria. The sequence goes on along the minus strand of JANFOE010000322.1, from coordinate 137,479 downwards.
AATAGTAATAAATATTTGTTTTAATGTTAATTGGTGTCAAACTTTTGCAACTTTACTTTTAATCATAAGCATTTATTAGTTTTGAAACATCTTGTTTTTGTTGCTGATGATCCACGAAGATTTTATACAAGTAGTATTATGTATTTATTAAGACTAGTTAATAGTCTTAATTTATTTATTTTCTATCAAAGATGTATACACTTGTCTTCAACATCTTGTTTCCAACGTTAGATTAGGTCCTTCTTTATTTTGATGACCTGATTTTGAATTAAAATTTCTTGGCAGGTAATAGTAGTAGAAAATAAAATTTTTAAGAATATTTTGTTGTGATTACGTAAAAATATTTGGGGTTAATTATGGTGCTTTTAGATGGGTTTGAAGCTTGTGGAGTGGCTCTCGGCTCGTTATTTTTACTCATTTCTTGTCATTTGATTGCGGTTAGGACTTTCCTTCCTCTTTTTCCGTGCCATCATAACTAGACATATTGTTTGAAGTGAGTTCATAGCCTCGCTTTTAGTTATTTACTTGTTTTATAAATCCCGCGAGGGGATAACATGCTTATTTTTAAAATAGAACACAAGGGATCCGATTGTATGCTCAGATGAATGTTATTACATAAGTTCACTTATAGCCTTAAAAAGACCCATTTCCCATGAATTGTTAATTACTCAGTGTGAGTGAACGCTAATACTATGGATAGATCTATCGGGGTGACGCCCAGTCCGATACGATTAGCTATTGCAAGGTGTAATGAAACACTAGTGTATTGGAGCACATCGGATGCATATGTATAAGAGAAATATACGCACTTGGCTAGGTGTGTTGGTGGGCTGAAATAAATATATGTTAACGTTCAATGTCATGAAGCTTATGTAATAACAACGATAATTATGTTCGTACAACATAATTGTCTTTCGATGAATTTTTATCGAATACTTATGTTCAATTTATGTATTTTAAACTTTATGGATTCACTCAACAATTTTTGTTGACTTTATAGCATGTTTTATCTTGGGTGCATAGGAAAGGCACTCGAGGAAGGCGTTTTCGTTAAGCTTGCTTAACTTTAATGATTTTGGCCCGCTTTTACAATATATATCCATTCAAAACAATCTTTTCTTGATGTGCATTGTAAAATTTTTGAATCATTTGGGACCGTGTTTGGATTTTTTATATCTTTTGAATGAATGAATGGATATTTTTATCAAAAATGACTCTTTTTGAGTTGTTTCCTATGATTGTGTGATTGTATCATGTAAGTAACACACAAGGACCCTTATGCTGAAATGACCTGATTTGAGGGTGTTATACCAAAGGATGCATTAGTAGGTGTATCAGTTGAGTCATTATAAGTTTCAACATCAATGATATTAGGCGAGGTCATGAAATCGTTTAGAGTTTGTTCAATATTCTCAAGGTAAGAATCAACATAGGTGGAGATTGCCTACAACTTATGGAGCTCTTGAACAAATTTTGTGTGAAGGACGGTTGAAAAAGTGGGTGGGTTTGGTGGATTCGTGTTCCTCATAATGAAGAAGGGGATAGTTAATGGGTGTTATAACATAAACACACAAAGAAAAGATAAACTAAAAGAAATATGGTCACTCGATAGGAATCTAGTCAGTAGATCTAAGCTAAATTAGACATGAAGCCTACCTATTCCTTGAAATTGGCGCTAAAAACTCAATGAGCGGTGTCATAAGGCGTGCACAAAAAAATCTTTACAACCCCTACACAGTGCACCTAGCAGTGTAGTATCAGCAAGGACTCCGGGTTGTTATGTTTATCTAGGGAAAATAGTGTTGGAGGTTCGCATCAAATATTACTAAGGTCTAAGGGTTGATATAACTACACTAAAGATTTGTATATTTTTATATTTTTTAGAAAGCAAGTAAAATCAATAGTTTTGAAAAGGGTTTTTATCTAATTGCTACTTAATTATATAATCTAATGGTTGTACAAACTCTTATGGTTAAATAAAAGTGTTCACTTAATCATGAGCTACTCCTTAAGTGTTCTTCGTAATATCATTGTCCGTCACCTTTGTGATACAATGTGTAGCTATTCTCATGGTGTATTATCCTCTAAGATACCTCTAGGAATTTTAGTAGATCGATCGGCTAGGGAAATAATGGTGTCTGTCTTACGAAGAGTTCCTAAGTCATACTTATCAACCAAACTAGCAGGAAGGATGTTGATACTAGCACCAAGATCAAGGAGCGCCTTCTTAATGGCAATATTTCCTACCACAACTGAAATCAGTGGTGCTACAGGATCTTTGAATTTAGGAGGAAGAGAGCTAGATAAGACTGCACTAACATGCTCCGTTAGGTCAATCTTTTTAGGCAACGACGCCTTCAGCTTCCTCTTCTGGGTACACAAGTCCTTTAAAAACTTGACATAAGCAGGAATTTGCTTGATAGCATCAATAAGGGGGAGATTGATTTTAACTTGCTTGAAAGTCTCCCACATATCCTCAGCATGAGGACCCTTTTTAGCTAACTTTGCAGATGTCGATTTCTCCAAAGCCGTGGGGTAAGGTGTGCTGGACACACCACCCTCCTCAACTTTTGTAGTTTTTGTAGCTTTAAGATTCGGTGTTGTTGGTTTAGGAAAATCATTTAACAAATAATTCACCAACTCAGAACCAGACTTAGCATTATCAGAATTTTTACCTTCAACAATAATTTCGTCATCAGTAACGAAATCCTCGACATCAGGAGAATTTGGAATTCCCTTGTCATTGTTGTAGATTTTACCGTTTCGAAGAGACGTCACCATATTCACGTGCTCATTTCCATTTTTCTTGTATGCGGGATTCATGGTGGGGTAGCTCGGTAGCCTTCCCTCATCTCTTTTGCTTAACTGATCCGCCAATTGACCAACTTGTCTCTCAAGAGCTGCAATAGATTTAGTAGTGGTCTCGTGTCTTTGATTAGTGACCTCGAATTTTCTATTGATCTCTTGATTGTTGGTAGATAATGAATCCATAAGCCTATCAAACTTTCGGTCAAGGTTCAAGAGACGGTTGTCATCTTGGCCTTGGCCCTGATTTTGATATTGTTGTTGTGGCCTATGATTGTAAGAATTTTGTTGGAAATTAGATGAATCGCCACCCTCGTACCTTGGTTTGTAACCATAGTGTTGTTGTTGGCCATTATTAGGGCGATTTTCTTCATCTTTCCAACGAAGATTGGGGTGATTGCGCCATCCAGGATTGTAACTTTCGGAGAATTGGTCATTTTGTGGACGACCACCATAGACTCTATTTACCTCCTCATTTGGTGGCGCCCCCCAACTTTGACAATTATCAACAGAGTGACTTGGATCACCACACATTGAACACCAACTATGCGACACATTAGACACATTCGGAACACCTTTTCCTATATTTTTCAACAAAAGATCAACTTTCTTACTTAACTCGCTAATTTCAGAATTTGTGCCACGTTGGTTAGATACATAATTGGCGGAAGATGGGTGGTTGTTTCGATCCACTGAAGCTTGGGTCTTAGAACCTTTGCTTAGTTTTTCAAAAAACTCCCATTCTTCCTCCATAGGTCGCGAGAAAAACATACCCCCACTAGTGGCCATGACAAATTGTTGGTTGTTATAATCCAACCCATCATAGAAGACTTTGACAAGCTCCCATTTTGGAACATCGTGATGAGGGCATGTTCTTAATAACTCCTTAAGTCTATTAAATGCTTATTGAAACTGCTCGCCTGGGATTTGACGAAAGGATTTAATCTTATTTCTAATGGCAGCAGTTTTACTTATAGAATAAAATTCCTCAAGAAAAGCAGATTGCATTTCAGACCATGAGTTAATACTACCTGGCTCAAGAGATGAGAACCCGTCCTTAGCTTGATCTTTAAGAGAAAAAGGAAAAAGGCGAAGTCTTACCTCATCCTTTGTAATATTATTAACCTGATGTGTGTCAGCAATTGAGAAAAATTCTCGCAGATGTGCGTATGGCTCCTCACGACCTCTAAACACTGGCAAGATTGCTATGAGGTTCGGCTGGATCTTGAAGTTACTTGTAACCCCTTTAACCGGATCCGGATAAACGATAGGCGAGGGATCCTCGAAGATCCCCGGCCTGTAATAGGAAGCACGAGAACCAATTACAAAGATTATTTTGACTTAATATGAATGAATTAATGTCGGCATTTATTATGTTTATCAACGACTCGCAATAATAAATCTTATATTAATCCAACCAATAATTATGTTGTAACAATTTATTTAGGTACAACTTATGTTGATTATACGACCATCTTTTTTTTTAACTAAATAAAATAAGTATGAATCGTTAACTAACAATAAATTGTTTAGCACAAATAATTAAGCATAATATTAAGTCCATAAAAAATTAATTTACAAATAAATTATAAATCAATGTAATAAAAATATGATAATCCAAAAGTAATGATCAAACCATAAATAAAATTACCGGAAGGAATTACAACTAAATTAGCCGGACATCGCAGTGTACCCGACCCGTAATCTACTGTTCATGTTTTTCGTCCTTTTGTTTTCTTGTTGCTAAAAAATTGATATCACACTATGCAACTATTGTTGTCCTCTCCACTTGCAATTCATCCTTTTTTTTCTTTGTCTCTTGCAGCTATCAACACCAATTGCAAATTGTCTTCTTCATTGATGGCTTCTCAGCCGTCTTTTTTTTTTAATCTGAATGTCGACTCCTCCCCTGTTATTTTTTTGTCTTCTTTTTTTTCTTTTATAGTATCCACCAATGGGTATTGGGCCCAAAAATTATTATTATTTATTTATTTATTTATTTATTTCTTTTATTCTTTTGGCATATAATAATTTTGGCCCAATAAAAAATAACCCAACATTAATAATTGCTCGAACGAACCCGGACAATAAAAGATGACCGAAAATATTGCGACGCGCTCAAATCTTTTTATTCAATATTTTTTTCTTCATTTATCGACGCTCACAATGTCTTTTCTCCAAAAAATTAATTAAGCGTCCATTTTTATTCCACTTCGCTCGTAACCTACATAATCACAAAACACACTCAAAGTACATATATAACGACAAATAAATATACAATTATGCTAAATTAACATGCTATGAGGTGAATGCAAAATACACCGATTACCTTTTTCATAGGCTTATCATCATCACCCATAAGCATACATTTCTGCTCCATCAAATGTTTTTAAATCCTTTTAATCTTATAACCTATTGAGGTAGAACTTTGTCCTTCTGCATTCATACCAAACGTATAATGTGGAGTCAAAACAATCGTCTTACTTGTCGTCTTTAACGAGTTTCTTTGATGTCGAGACATTCTGTTTACAAATAACAGTCGGTTGATTTACTTTGGGGTGGAATGTAGCTTTTTAATTTCACCGAAACCATTTAGAAGTTATTGGTGCATCTATTATTGACTCTTGATTTCTTCTTTTTCACTTTAATAAAAACCTTCATCATCAGTCTAGTCGATCCACTCATACCTTTAGCCATCTTATTCCTGACTCGTTTATGAACTTTAGGACATGGGCGGACGTATGTAGTGGGATGGGTATACACTTGCATATCCTTTAACAAAATTTGTTAGTGTTAAGTATAGCAAAAACAATTATTAATATCAACAAATGTAATAAGTGCACACTCTTCAAAAATTGACTGCATACCCTTAAAGCTTAAGTGGGCTCTTGTCTAACAAAATCAATAAATAAAGCCCATGTGCAATACGTAAAATGAAGCCCATTTCTTTGAAATCAATAAGATTACATACTGAAAGAAATAGATTCATGAGCCCATCACTTTCGTTAAATTATATTTCTCTTCAAATAACTCCAGCTTATTAGGTTTTCATTCTTGAATAATTTTGTTTTCGTATCTACTAATTATAAATCCTGTACACGTACGAGGTTTACGCATAAACCAAGTCCATTTTAATATATACATATATATGAAAATCTTCTCGTAGTTAATATTTTTTAATTGTAATAATAGTACAACTAATAATTATACACGTGATTTTACGTAAAAAAACTTCATTATTTATTAATATAAGTGTCCAAATACATCTTATATTTACTTTGCTTTGTTATTAGATACGTGCATAAAAAAATTAAATCAAAAATTAGAACCGAAAACCCGATTAGTGAAAAAAAATCATAGTGTATACCCTATTTCTAAGTTCTACATCCGCCCCTGCTTTAGAACATTCTTCAATAGAGTGATAAAATACTAAGCACTTACGACAATGCAACAGTTTCTATTCATATTCAACACAAATGATTTTTTTCGTATATTCGTTTCCACATTATTTGAAACAGCCATAGCCAAATTATCTCTAAATTAATTACAAACAATAGTTTCAATTAAAATTTAAGCGTAATTGCACCTACCCAATGATTCTAAACACACGGAATTCATATACGAGTCAAGCATAATCTGGTCACCACTCTTAGAGGTGCCTAATCCATTTAATTTGTAGGCAACCACAACGACATCGTAGAATTTCACCCAAACATGAACACAAGACAATTATTTCTTAAGAAGATTCACAAAAGGAGACCACTTGTTAAGAAATACAGGGTTCCTAAGAATCACTCATTGTCCATCTATAAGCACCAAATCCACACCCTCTGTTTATGAAAACTTAAAGCATAAAAACCTTTCACCAGCGTTACTTTCTCTAAGCCATATATTTTTAATTATTGCCAACAAACCATTCAATGTTATGAAAATCAAGTCGTTTACAAATAAAGTAACTATAAAGGAAATTTTTCATTCTGTCATTTACCTCATGAACGGTAGCTAACAACAACCATATGTCAAAGTCAGGATCATTAGAAACATTAGTATATGGTTTTCTAATATTTGCATTAGTCAAAGACATAGGGCTAAGCTTATTTGTATAAGATGATAGAACTTCCTTCATAACATCTTCACGTCCAGCCGGGTCACTTCCATCATTAGCGAGATCAAAAGTCACATCCCCAACCAGAGCATGAACAATTCAGTAGCATCAACATGTGACGGAGGACCATAATCCAAACCATATCGAGACTAGATATTAGTAGTAAAGTCAACGTCGCTATGATAAAAAAAGTCCACCATATTTCGAGTGATCGATGGCTTGTCTTGTAACGCGATAGACATGGACATAAAAAATTTAGATTTGGAGCCAAGGTTCAATTGGTTAGAGACATTTTAAAGTAGGTCCTTGAACCAAGTCCATGTTCTTTAAATGATTCACCAGAATGTTGTTGGAACATCAAGATGTTGTTTCGAAGCTTGGTTGTCCTACTCGGTGGGAAGTATTGAGCAATGAGACTTGTAGTGAGGTCATTCCAGGAGGTGATGGACCCAGCTGGAAGACGTTAATGCTAATTCATAGCTTATTCTTCAAGGAAAAATTAGAACAAGCGTAAATGGAATCTCTCCTTTTTTTCTTCTTTAGTGGCAAAATAGTTCACTATTTTAAGGAAGCCCTCAAGATATTTGTTGGGATCTATAACACCCCAAAACTGTTTTTTAGCTATTATATTACAAGAATGTCATTGAATGAGTTTGACTAAGACTTTATAGGTTTAAAGGCTTTATGTGATCGTTTATTCAAACCCGGTAGTCAAATCGTAAGTCGATATATTATGTAATTGGTTTTACATGTTGCCGGGAAAATGTTTGCCCAACCTTGACCTAAAAAGTCTACCAAAAATGGCGAAACATTCTCCCGCTAAGTTTTCTCCGGCGACATGTCGCCGGTGAAAACTTTGCCAAAGTAATTAACCTTTGATTATCATTAACCTCATGTTAAAAAATATGTCGACTTTTCCCCGAGGAAATGTTGCCGGGGAAAACGCCAACTAAACGACAAACGTTGGCGGGATTTAACCCGCCAATTAGCTCTGATAACATGTCGTCCCGTGAAAATATGGTATAAAATATTAAATTATTATTATTTGTACAATATATATTTCTTTTATAAAAAACTTATAAAAATATTATTTATAAAATAAAGTGTAACTATATAATTATTATTCAACGGATTACAAAAACAATCTTCGGCGACATGTCGACTAACAAAACAAAAGCGAGGAGGCGAAGCCTCTTTACCGAATTGTAGAGGTGAAGGAACGAGAACTTCACGGACACGTGGCAAGATTAACACTTAGTTAATTAAATTTATAATTCTTCGTTATAACTGTCCACAGTGGCACAATTTTCGTTCACCGAAAATATGTGGGCCCCACGTTGTCGCCGGGAAAGTATCAAATCTAACGTTCCCCATCGCTTATTTCCTGCGACATGTCACCGGGAAAACTATCCTAATCGACATGTCGTCGAGGACAACCCGAAACTTTCGACGGGGATAGTGTCGAATGTTGTAGCGTAAGTTATCTATCAAAATACGTAAAGCTCTAGATTCAAGAACACAATTCGAAAGAAAAATCAATCCAGACTCTTGTTTACGAAATCAATTCCAAAAAAGTCTCTCTGAAATGGTTAAAGACGTAATCAAATTCCTATAGTGCCACATTTAACAAATTCGGAAATTCTTACATGAGAAAACATAAACAAAGCTAATTCCTATCATAGGTAATCTGAGATGCAAAATGAATAGAATAACTCATATGATAGTTGCTAAAATTCGGTATAAAAACATCCATGCACGATGAAAGCACAAACCAATTTCAAGGAGTACGAATATTTCATAAAAATCAAACATAAACTGGTCCATTCTGCTATCTATTTGATGATTATGCAGAAATGTAAAAGGGTTCTTCTCCTAGTTCATTTAAGTTCGCTGAGATTCTTAATGCTAATTAATTTATAGTATCACCAAATCCAACCCAACAGGTGTAATCGGTTTCAACTGCTGGTGTGCACAACATCTAGCAGCAGCTTCCTCCTTAATCATATCTTCTTTCGTTAATCTTCTTGCATTTCGACTCTTAGGATCAATTACAAGTTTCTTCAGTGCAACACAAGTTCTCATGAAATGCATAGCTAGTTCAAGGTCACTGGTCCCTCCATAATAGCCGCGTATCTCCACTACCTCCAGGTATTGATGGGTGGGCATATTCCGTTCCTTCACTTTCCTGATTATCATTTTTGGCGCGAACCAGACAAGCTGCAACAATGTAAAAAACCTTAGTTATTGCTGATACTACTGATATAATGTCATCCAACACATTTTTTCAATCTACACGGGTGATGAATCAAGGATATGACCAATGTAAAGAACCAGAACTAGACTGTCACATTTTTTTAGAACCGCAATAATATTAGCAACTATTAATTAAGGAGCTAGAAAAAAAGAACTAGATAAAGCATTACAAAGTTTCCCATTAAGTGAGTTTCTCCTATATCTATTGGCAATCAACATGAAAGAGAGGGTTTTGACGTCGTTATAAACAAGATCTTTGATTGGAATTTTCTCGATAATCACATGTATATTACATGTATAAAGTTTAGAAACTCCATGAGCCAAGACGAGCGAGTTATGGCGTATTTTAGTGGTATGAACAGGCACCCGTTGAGTACAAAGAAAAGATTATCCCCCATAGGAGAGGTGCCTAAAAAAACCGTTCTTTATTCACGACTGATAATAGGTACCGGTTTTTTTGGTATTCGATAAACGTTTATACTTAATAGGGCCCATTATCTTTTACCAGCCTCTATAAGGCCAACTCTAGTTCCAAATGTGTACTAATTAATAAAATTGGTTTAGTTCATGAATCAAGGATCACGTACCTGGATTGTTAATATCCTCAAATTTGGGCAAGCTAAGACGACAGGAGTCAGCGAAAGGTAACAAGAATATTGCCATGCTCCAACATTAAGTATGAGTTGTTTAAGCTTTGGTAAAGCTGGCAAGGGAAGAACCTCAAAATTTTTCATGTAAAATGATAAAAAGTCGCATTCAAAAACATGTTAAAGAGATAATAACAACCTATCAAAATTTCATACTAACCTGAGGTCTGTCAAGATGCACTTCAAGAACAAGGAGATTAGAGATGTAGCAAGATATCTCATCAAAAAAGTTATCTTTTTCCAAGTAGTAGTTTCCATCAATAGACATCTTTTCTAGCTTTTCAAGGTTTTTGCATTTCAATGTCGCTGGTGAACCAATGCAGGTGAATGATTCAAGATTACAATCACTTATCTCAATAGATTCAAGTCCATCACAATATTCTATAATAAGTGTCTTCAGCTTAAGCTCTTCTCCATGGATTTTAGGTTTCATTGTTAGGATCGAGCTATTAATGGATAGATGTTCAAGAGCCTGACAATTGCTCAAGATCATTTTCAGGCCTTCATCATTCACATTAATATACTTTAAAACGAGAGCCTTGAGTAAATGGAAAGATTCTTGTTTTAAAGAAGATCCATAGTTTATATTGAAGATTTTGTTGGGGAATACAAAGTTTCTACCATCATCGCCGCAACCAACATTCTTTAAATTCAACACTAAAGTCTTAACTTTTTTGGAAAAAGCAAACTCAATCCACTTGGCGATTGCACCTTTGGAATTCTTGCACAAAGGAAAACAAACCCGAAACTTATCAATGTTGGTGCTATTATGTTGACTAATCACGCTATTAACACAACTATTGTAGTTTTTTTCTCTTCTTGCAAGCATTTGTTGTGATGTGGTCCTATCTTAGCTAATCTCTCCTTGTCCTTGAGATCTAAGACACGTCTTTCGCACCACAAGTACCTCCATCTTTTAGCAAGCTTGCTGGTAACAGCAGCATCCTTTATGGGCAGACAGGACAAAATAGAAATGAGCACATCATCTGGAAATCTACTCAGTTGATCGTCTGGACCAATATCATGATCACCCTTAAAAGAAAAAAATGGATCAATAAATAAGTAAAAGACAAGAAAATATACTTCGATTTATCGGTATGAATGTTACGTGCGGCGCGCACACAAACAATGTAAGATTTGCTTTATAAATTCCCAACACAATGTAACATTTGCTGGTATAAATATAGATAAAACTTTCCACCAGGAATTAATAAGCACTATACTTGTGGTCTATATAAGAAAGTGTTCTCGATTATCAGGAGAGTGGTTCTTGAAGTTGTTGTGTATATGGTGCGGAATGAAAGGAATTATCGATTATTTTTAGAGAAGAGCAGAGCTATTGACGAGCTATTTCATGCCACCGTTGATACAGTGAGATTGAAGATTGTTGGTTGTAAACTATTATTGGCTCTGTTGAGGCTAATAATTAGATTGCTGATGTTTGGAGAAGTGAGTTCAAAAGATGTCATGTCTTAAATGACTTTTAAAAGTTAAAACATTTATACATAGTAAATTAGGCTTGAAACTATAGATAGATCCAAACATATATTGGGTTTCTCAGGTTTTCTACATATGTTGCCTGTATTATAACCTGCAATTCCTAAATTATAAACTGCACCTTTTCTTTGTGAACAACAAATCATGTTAGTAAGAAATTATGATCAGATCTGAAAATCAGCTAATAACTTAAGACATGCATGGACTGAAAATAAATGATAAATATACAATTTATGAAATCGATCTTATGCAAAATAACTTAAACACTTAACATACGAAAAGCTGATCATCAAGTACACAAATGAACTATTGTTACTATTTCTACAGGATAACATGACCTAAAAAGCAAAGCAAATCGTTTAAACAAAAACAAAAATCAAGAAAAAAAACATGTTCAAGAAATCACCTGATTTTGTGTTGTCCGGATTTTTTTCAGCCGCATGTTTAGGCGGTTGTTGTTAGACATGAGTAGTGAGAAGTGATATGTGTCAGAATTAGTAAGATGTGTCATCCAGTGGTTTATACTGCTCAAATGTTGAGGTTTTGCATTGGGCCCTGTGCCCTAATCTATGTTGTCAGTTTGGTTTTGGGCCCGGTAGCTTCTAATTTTTCAGCTAATTTCACAAGTCTGAAAAAACTGCAAGAATACTCTTTGATGTTTTGAGTATGAAGCGTATTTTTGTAAGGTTTTACTTGGCACTACTTGTTAATCGAACTTTGAAGAATTTGGTTATATATATAACTCCTTAATAACTTTGTATGTAGTTTTAAATAAAGAAAAGTTGTAGAATGTCCAATGAAAAAATTAATCACTTGATTATAGATAACCACAATTTATACATCATGATCTTTTAGCTCATTCTTATTTGGTTTTGGTATTAAGGATCTTGGTTTGTATTTATCGGAATTTCAGACGGAACGAAGAAAAATCTGATCCTGCAAAGAATTTTTCATTGAACAATAAGGCATATAGGATGTTTTCCTATATTTTGTGTCTATGGTGAGTTGAAAATCTAACTTCGTGTGAGTAGTAGCATATCGATCACACACGGTGGGAGTGTCATGCCAGAAATGCTAATGAAGTTGGAGAAGAGTTTTTATCCAAGCATTAAGAAGGTAATATTGGATGAGATCTAGGTTCGCTAGTACTAATTAAGAGCCTTCCGGGACTCTAGGAACGGTTGCGACTTCATGTTTCAAGATAGAGATGTTAAAGTTTCATGCCAAGGCACACTGTGAAGTACTTTCTGACGAAGATCAAGCTCTTTTTTTCTTTTCGCGTACGTGGAGTAGTTGATTATGAGTCTGATTGTTGAATTTAGATGTCTACTATGCCGGTCTATGTCGTAAAAGGTTGATTTAAGATTATGTATCAATTTTTCTAGATTTTTGCTATAAAACAGAGATCTTAACAGCATAATTTTTTGTTAAAAGAAAATCACGACCTGGCTAATCTAGTTACCAGCCACTCGCATTCGGTAAGTCATCTTTTTCAATCTAACTGAAATCTCGTTCATCTATACAATTAAGAGAGCCAAGCTTTTCACTTTTACTTGGATTCATTCGAGAGCCAAAAAACACGCTCTTAGCTGAGTAGAATGGTTCTCTAATCCATATGCTTTATGATAAACATGCAATACTATGTTTATGGCATGCCACAATCACTTCTACTCTAGCTATGCACATAACATATAGACAAACAAGATTCGAATAGCTATGCACCGCGTTATCGTATGAGCTAATTGATCATAAATCAAAAGAGAACTTGTGAGCTCCCAATTGGCTAGGATTATCTTATACTTATATACATCCATTTGATGTTCAAAAGAAACTCAGCTCCAAGGAGTCCACATGACTGCTATTCTTATAATTAAGCTTTATTCTTTTGAGAACCTCAAAGAATTCAAAACTACATCCAAGCTCAATATACAGCATAAAATAGAGAGTTCTCATTAAAAAGTATAAACCGTTCTGAAATGCTTATCAAACGATAAACCTAGAGAATTTCTAACACTACACCACGAGATATTCTAGGTTTCAATTGGAAGAATGCAGAAAACCTTGCTACACTCTCTTGCATATATATTTCATTGGCATTAAGATTTCTCTTATAACCCTGATTAGTAGGATCAACCACAATCTTCTTCAAAGCAACACTATTTTCATAAAAGTACAAAGCCAGTTCAATGTCACTAGCGCGGCCATAATACCCTCTTATATGCACCTCCTCCAGGTGTCGATGGATATACGTAACCTCATGCCTTATCAGCTTTAATTGAATTTCAGGTGTCTTCCAGATCAGCTGCCACATTGTCCAAACAACATGAGTAATTTGCAGATAAGAGTTAATCTCAAGTTTATTATATTTGTTGCCTCTATTACCATCAGGACCACAAGAGGGGAGTAATCCAGTGCGTAAATATGGGCTTCTCAGGAGTATATAAGAAGATAATGACAGTAATAAAAAAAATATAATAGGATCTACAAAAGGGTGAAGATGCTTAACAATTAACATAACTGTCCTAATAGATTTATACAAGATATTGCAAGCCTAATTGGTTTGATTGTGTTTTTTATCCAAATTGTTCTTGTACTAAATAAAATTAAAGTAATTCCCTTTTCTCTAGCACCTTGCTGGTTCTAATAAAATGCCATTAAAGAAACACAATTTTTCTAATACCTTCAAGTCTTCAACTATGTTATGTCGTATGCTAACTGATCCCCAAGGAATTTCAAAATCTCAAATAACAGGTTTTGAATTCGTGGTTTACGCACCACTATAGAGTAATGTGGACCCAAATAGAAATGATGAAGCTCTTTGTTCAAAAAGCACAATATGTGACACGTTAGGGAACGATAGCAAGGTTTTATGTATCTTGTGGTAATTATTTACTTCTTGCTCTAGCTAATCGTTAGTTGCTTATACGTCGTGCATTTTCGAGAAATCTGTTCTCCGGCCATGAACATGGAATGGTCTAAACATGTGAAGGTTAATTAATACGCCTGTCCTTTCCATAAGTTTCATAGCTTAATGAAATACTCTATCCATCTCAAAATTATTGTCATTAGCCAAAAAGTACAATGTTTAAGAAAATTTGACCACTTCACTTTTTAATCAATCAAATGTTATCTCTGTCCCTAAACTCTCTATTGATTGGCCGAAATGAAAAGTGTGACAGTAATTTAGGGACATCCCGAAATGAAAAATATGAACTATAGTTTTGCGAAGTAGGGAGTAACTGGTTTGATAAATGTAGAACTTTTCATAGATAGTAAACAAAACAAATTATTTTCCTCTATTATTAGGATTGGGATATGTTAAAGCTCGTTTTGGTTGCGGTGTGCCAAGCACCCTCAGATATTAAACAATAGAAGCATATATAATTCTCTTATCCTCATCTATCGACAACATAATGACTTAGATTTAATCATATTAGATCCCCTGATTATTTCATCCTAATTAAGGCATAAAGGGACAGAGATATAATTTTATCCAATTGGTGAGGTGAAGCTCTTTTGAGTGTTTTATTTGGATAACGATATGAGTTAATTTAGGGTTAATTCATAAGGTGTTGGAGTTGTCTTTGCTAGTGGTAGCTTAGTACATGTTTTGGAGGTTATCTTATCTAGGGTAGGATTGTTCATGTTAGTTTTGGTTCTTTTTAGTTTGCTTCATCTGATGGTGTTTGTATTACCTCTAAACTACCTTCGTCACACAAGTTTTTAATTAGATGTAAAAAATATGTGTTCAATTCTTTAATAGAGAGATAGATTAAGTACCTGAATCTGGAATTTTTGCAAATTTGGGCATGCTTTTACCAACCATGTCAACCCGAGGAGACTATCATCCTTCCATGCTCCTACTGTCAACGATAGTTTCTTCACATTAGGCAGCTTAGGGAAAGAAAGAAGGTGCATATTTTCCTGGAACAAATTGCAATTATTGTCAGTAAAAAATGTTATTGTATGATGGAAGAACAGACACAAGCATTGAAACTTAAACTAACCTTTGGACGGATAATTGCCAATTCAAGAACATGAAGGTAACGGATACAAGAAGATATCTGTTGAAACAAATTATTTCCTATTCCTGAATATCCCATACCGAGGGAAAGCGTTTGAAGCCTTGGATTATTGTGCAGTTTTAAAGTTATGTCTGCACCCAAGTACTTGAACCAAGTAAGGTTTGTTTCACATATCTCAATCGATTCAAGTCCATTACAGACCTTTATCTCGAGTTGAGTTAGCGCAAGGGTTGGTCCACTTATCTTAACATTGACCATGTGGCCTGAGTTATGTATGCAAAGATGTTCGAGAACTGGACAGCTTGTAAGAATTTCTCCTATAGCTTCATCACTCACATTAACACACTTAAAAATAAGTGATTTGAGAAGATTCATCTCCATCACCTTTGCAGAAGGCATTTGGGGGACTTTCAAAGATTTTCTCTTTAATGACCACTGTTTTCTATCCAGGACTTTATAAGGGAGAACAAAGTTTCTCACAGGATCGCTGAAAATCTCCTCATTTTCCATTAAGTTCAATTCCAGCTTTTCGACCTTCTTCGATATAGCAAACTCGATCCATTTAGTTATAACGCCCTTATAATGTTTGTCTAGATCGTAACATATTTTCATTTCTTTAAGAACTCCACTCTTGTGGTTTAACATCACACGGTTAATCCAACTTATGTACTTGTTTCGCTCTTGATTACGCAGACTTGGTTGCGCTATTATCTTAAGCATTCTTACATAGTCTTCGAAATCTAAACGAACACTTCTACACCATAAGTACCTCCAACTTCTGGAAAGCAGGCTGGTTACACCTGCATCCTTAAGAGGCAACAAGGACAAGATAGAAACCAGAATATCATCCGGCATTCTGCTCAGAAAATCATCGGGATTGTAATCATGCTGATCACCCTTAATAAACAAAAAAGAATACAAGAAGGTATATCAGCTTTATTAATATATACATTATACAAAAAAATGTCAAATCCATCCACATCAGTTCAGTTGATCTTTAACCGACAAAAATCATAGGTTAGTTGATACAAAAAATGAAATAAAAACTTCAACACTAAAAACCCTGGCATAAAAAAACTGTAACATCAGTATAAATTTGATCACTGATTGTGGTAATTAAATTACTTGGACGACGATTCTCTCAAGGAAAAATCATAACATTAGTCAGGGAAAAACAACAGTTTGCATAAATTTACTAAGAAAAATATTCATTTTAAGAAACACAGATGCTGAATCAATTCATACACAAATCCCATAAAAAAAAGAAACAGTTGTATCGCAAGATCGACTGAATAAACAGATGAAAACGTAATCAGTTCATAGCATTAATAAGAAATTACCACCTGATTGTTACGGGCCAGACATCTCCGTTTCCTTCTCTCCATGTTGCCTTAGGAAATGATGAATAAAAAAAGATGGATCTAACAACAAATTAATTTTAGATCGGGATTGAAAGGGTTGTTATTAACGGTGGCTTATTTTGGTGAAGTTTAAGGTTTAGCAGTCATATGTAGCAGGTGTCAAATGGTTTCAGTGTCATGCACAGGTTGACAGCTGAGTCTTGATTGGACAAATCTTAGTCTTGAAACATTTTAGTATATCTTTGTCAGCCTATATTGGGCCTTGAACCCCAAATCTGGTTTTTGTTTTGGTTCAGGCCATAACTTTCTTTTATAAAAGTATAAAAGGAATTTATTGATTCATGTAATTAAAAAGTAGATGTAAAATCTTTGTCATGTTGTTTTCATAAGAAATCTAGGAATATCAGATTTTTTATTAAAGTTGTGGATATGTATTGTGCATAGAAAGAAAATTTTTGATATATGTTATTGGCCGGTCGATTGGTCACATGAGTTACCGTCTGAAAACCTTTAAGAAAAAGCAGTTCAGGCGAGAAAGTAGAATTTCTTTGACACCTCTTGCGAGCGACGCAATAAAAATCTGCCTAATATCTCGATCCATTCCATAGAAATAGGAATATATAACCAGATTGGTTGGATTTGGTAAGTTATCCAATATCGGTCTATTCATTCTAGCCTCTCTCTAGTGTCGCAATAAAAAGTGGCACTAAAAAAATTACTTAAACTAAAATCCCACAGAATACTTCTTTTCGGGTCACGCTCAACTAGGTATCTACAATTAAAATATAGAAATTAACAGAAATCGGACTTTGTGTTAATGCCATATAAAATGTTGCCGATTTTTTATGACATTACAACCCTAAATTGTTTTTTATTTCGATCGATCTAATCTTCCTTAACGGTCATGTATAGAGATTTGCCACCATTGTTTATTCTCTATTATCGTCCTAATTTGGATTATTTAGATTGTTTATATCTCTCATATCGGTTTTAGAGTTCCGCTTTTAAGGTTTTTTTTTTTTATCAATCATAAACTTTGCTTCGATCCTTAAAACTTTTGTTTTAGGGTTTTACGTATTTTTATTAACATGAATCCTCTACTAGTCAATCTTCAGGGTTCCGACCATGTAAAAGTCCAAGTTTCATCGATTCTGAAACCCCAAATTTTTTGGGGTTTTATACGTTATGGGAGGATTAGTTGATTCTTTTAATTTGGTTGTTTTTTGCAAAGTTTAATGATGAAATTTGCTTTTTGGGTTCGAGCGGAGGTGGTGGTAAGAAAAAGAATAATAAAGATAATGTTACGATTGTTTCTAGTCCAGAATCTAGGTTTCCTTTATTGAGTAAACCTGTTGGCATAGTGAAAGAGGGGAATAGTGTTACATGTGTGTCTACTCGTCAAGCTCCTAAGGTTATTGTTGTGTCTATTACGATTACTGGCAACAATACCCTAGTGGTTGCAAATCTGTAACACCCCCATTTTATCTTTATGCAGCGAAACATTGATCTGGGGTATTACTTCATAAAACACAATCATAATAATAGAAAACAATTCAAAAGAGTGATGAAATCAACTTTCTTTATATTTCATTGAAAAATCAGAGTTTACAATATGAGGTTCCCAAAATCTATATCAATAATTTCAAACTTGTGTCTCTTCATGCCATCTTTATGCTGCTCCATGCTAACAGTCACAATTTCCTGAAATATATGCTTAAAAGTCAACACAAAGGTTGAGTGAATTCATAGGTTTGTAATAACAGTTTTGAATACATGTTATTACCAACTCGAGCTATTTTGTTCACATAAAACATTCAATTTTTATTACACAAAGCTCATGACATCAAAACTAACAGAATTCACCGAAGTGACTGTCATGACATGAACTCGTGACAAGTAACCTACATGTCCTAGGTTAACCATTAATTCTAATAAAGTATGCTCGATTACCCCATGTATAGGTAACACAAACAGGATTCGTTAAACCCAATAGATCTATTTACCCCATTAGCGCACACGGATGTGTTTAATGATTCATGAAATTTGGGAAACAAGTAACAGTTTGGACACTTGTACAATAACATATTTTAATAAAAGCGTATAGTTCACAAAAACACAGGTATTCCCGTTTTAGCATATATCCCCCTCACGAGTTTTTAAATCATTTATATAATATTTAAAAGTGAGGCTATGAACTCACCTTGGCCTACGGAGTCTGAATCACGTCAAATATATATCAGTCATAGGCAAACAGCTTAGTTTCACAAACCTGAGTCAACATATATGTATATATATATATATATGTATATATATATATATATATATATATATATATATATATATATATATATATATATATATATATATAAATATAACTTTCTTTTCAGAACCATTTTTAGTGTCAGAACTGTCAGAACTTTTTTTAGACCCTTAGATAAATTGATCAATGGTTAAAAGTAAACATGGCAGTTTTGTAATTAAATTGATAATAAATTATATTGAATTAAATGAGAAAGGGTATTATAGGGTTTTTCTAAATATAATGGCAATACACATAAACTGATCTAACTCTAAGTACAATCAAATACATCGGAAACCAACTCACAAACATTAACACGTCTCTCTCCTCCCCTCAAATCTGAACGCCGCCTTTTTTTTACAAAATCGCCGAAAATCATGAATAATGGTTACCACAACCATCGCTCTCATCACCACATCAACGGATCCGTGTGAAATTTATTCATAGGTGTGTAAATTATATGCGTGGGTTGATCATACGACAAGAAGAAAGTACAAATAGCTAAATCTTTCGTCATTGTTTTGGCTTCGAGATTCTGGAAAAACACGTTACATGTAAGATTGTTTTGGTATTGTTTCTTTATCTTCATGAATCTAATCTTTAATATTTTTCTAAGTTGTGTTTTTTTAGATTCGTTAAAGATGTGTGATTGAGTTCTCCTATTATTAAAATTTATACAGTAGGCAAAGATGTGATTATACATGTATTGATATGTTTATTACTTCAAATATTTGCTTTTTAAGTTTTGCCCAATTGAAAACTGTGAAACCAAAAAGAAGCGTGAAAAAAAATGTAATCGTTTGATTGCGGCAAACTTGGCGTTACTTGTGTGTTTAAATGGCTTATTCAATTTATTAAATGTATTATTATAATTATGGCTTGACAATATTGACTAGATGAAATAACATATTTTGTACTACCAGTTAGATTAAAAACATGTTGTTTAGTTTTAAAATGATTTTTAAAGTCTGGCTTGACAACGTTGGCTTGACCGGATATTTGTATACAGGGGCGGATGTACATTATAGATACGGGGTGGCGGCGCCTTCCATAGCTCGATTAAAAGACGAGATTTTAGTGTATTTTTTTTAAAAATTTGAGCTTTTTTTTAAATGCCCCCCACTCGAATTTCAAATTGCCCCACTCACACATTAAATTTCAACATTTAACGCTGTAAAACCTAGAAATCGTTAATTTTTAAGTTATAATACTCAATTTTTTATTAGAATTTTAGTTTTTTCGCCTTGCTATCGTCAAATTTTTTTTTTGTCCCCATATTGAAATTTCTTGGGTCCGCCACTGTTTGTATACATGTGTGATTACAACTATGTTGGGATATTTTAGTATATATGTTAGTTTTACATTGGGATTGTAATTTGTTGTTGGTCTTTTTTTAAATGTGTAAAATGTACATATATATTTTATGTAAACATGTATGTTTTATTAATAATACATGTATGTTTTTTTGCTAACATACATGTTTTTGTAATAATACATGTATGTTTTTTTTTTTGCTAACACATAGATGTTTTTGTAATGATACATGCATGTTATTTAATATTTTATGAAAATAATTGGTATCTTAGGTTGTCGTAATATATTGTTAGTCCTTTGTTGTTAAACTAAACTATCATGTAATTTAATCTTTTTTTTCTTTTTTTACATTTTAGGAAGCTCAAACTACAAAGGTTCTTTGAAAACTTTGCAAGTATGTTTTTTGAAGGCGTCTGCAAGTATGTTTTTTGAAGCCGTACAAGTATGAAAATTGTGTGACAATCAATACTGCTATTCATTCTAGTAGTACTAGTTTTCTAATTTGTGTTATTATTTGATTTATGCAGATGGACATCCTATTAAAGCGTGCATGTATAGTGTAAGAAGGCGGTGCATGCATGTTTAGAATATGTTTTTGAGGCGGACATGTATGATTTTAAGGCGGACATGTATGTTTTTGAGGTGGACATGTATGTTTTTTTGAGGCGGACATGTATGGTTTCGAGGCGGACATGTATGTTTTTAGAGGTGGACATGTATGTTTTTTAGGCGGACATGTATGTTTTTAGAGGTGAACATGTATGTTTTTTGAGACAGACATGTATGTTTTTGGAGACTTCAAGTAGATATTTTTGTTCACATATGCTCATTTGTATTAAATATTAGTGCATGTTTTACTTTTAATTTTTTTTATTAATTTGTGTTTCAATTGGAATGTGATTAACATTTATGTTTTTGGTGCTACAAATTTACATTATTCAGAGAACATATATGTACACGTGACAACCGGAATAACTTAAATATTTATTGAAAAGTTTAAAAAGTTGTTAAGCATAAAAATATGTATATTATTTAACATAAAAAACATACATACAAAATCGATTTTTTTTCAAAACATGAATGTTTTTTTAATTTTGAAAATTAAGGTAATTAAAAAAGTAAAAAATAAATAAATAAAATTAAAGGATTAAAAACGTGATTATTTAAAATAAATAAAAAATAACAAAAATATATTTTATCTTTTACATTTTTGCCCTTATGCATTTTTATCTAATAAATTAAATCAAATAATTATCTAAATTCTGATTGGTCTATTATGGTTCTGTCCTTTAAAATTGTTCTGACAAGAAAGCCCCACTATATATATATATACTAGTAGGTACCCGCGCGATGCGGCTACGGGTACCTGTAACATAATTTCGGTGAATATTATTTTATCTTTACATTTTTTAAACAACAATATTTCAAAAAGTGAAAATTTATGGTTTATGTAGCTTTATCCAATTGTCTAACCGAATGGATGGTGACTCTAATTCTCGGTTGAATCAGTTAATCTGTTTTGATATTGAAAATTGTAAATATATATGTTTTACATTGTTTGTAAGGTGAATATAAAATTGTTTGTAAGGTGAATATAAAATTGTATATTTGAGTAATGTGGTGTATTAATTATATGTTTATTGTTATTAATTGATTTTGAAAAAAATAAGATGTAATGACATTTGTTGTTTTTATTTTATTTGTAAATTGTGTTATTGAAATGTTTTAATTATAATATTAATTACATTTTAATGATAGTTTTAAATGTGATGTGAAGTTGTCATGCATGTTGTGGTTGTAAATAGGCATTAATAGGTAGTATTACTCAAATCTTAGTTTGTTATTTGCATTAATAAGTTGTACATTATGCCTTATTTGTTGTATTATTTAAAATTTTGATATTTATTGAAGAGAGATACAATTTGCTTTATAAATAGTATAGAAAACAAGTTTACTTTCCTTTAAATGTATGATTATATGACAACTGTCCTACCATTTTCAACTTTCTACATATAGTTTGTTTGAAAGTTTCTGCATGTAGCATACGTTTTTTCCAAGTAAACCATTTTCAACATTCTACATTCTTTATACCGATACATTTTACTAAGTTTTCAAAGTTTCCCTAATTATATTACTAACTTTCCATAATTAAGAATGTTGAAAACTTTCAAATAACTTTTTAACATTTCTACAATTACAATTCAATTGTCTATTGTACTAGATATGTAATTAAGTTTTCAACAATACCATAAATAAACACATTTTCAACATTTAAGGTTTTATCAAATTTACATTATAAGTAGTAGATATATATATATATATATATATATATATATATATATATATATATATATATATATATATATATATATATATATATATATATATATATATATATATATATATATATATATATATATATATATATATATATATATATATATATATATATATCTATAATATATATATGAGGATAAGTTTGACATAGGATAATAAAATGGTGCCATGTCATATCCTATGTGGCATTATTTTATTGGCTAGAACTTATTTTGGAAAGCAGATCTTAACACGGGTTGTTAATAATCGTCCTGCAAGATTTATCAAATAAAAAGAATTCATAACTCTCTAAACCCTAATAACTATGAGGTTGACGTATCAGAGTTATTTAATTCGTTAGTCATCATGAACCCTAAAATCAGTCATCTTCATCATTCTATGAAGGTTGGTCTTCCATTGATCCTAACACAACAGGTATGATATCTTTGTTTTTCTTCTTTTGATATAATTCTCTAATTAGAAAAATCTCAACTTCAAGCAGATGAATTGAGTTATATATAATTTTTGAATAAATCTCATCACATCAATCTCCTCATCACAAGTAACGTTTTCTACACTTTATTTATTTATATATATGAATCAGTTGATCACTTTTTTATTTTGATTTTTATTAGTTTTTATGAATTTATGTTAATTGTATCGATTTATGTTTTTAGTTTAATTTAATCAAGAACTGTTTATGTTTTTATGTTAATACAGTGATTGATCTGTTTATGTTTTTATGTTAACACAGTGATTGATCTGTTTATGTTTTCTCGGATAGTGAGATCTGTTTATGTTTTTATAGACCCAGATAGAAGGGAACAATACAAATGTTGGTGATGCAATAATGCTTGATAAGTATGGTTACGTGTTTGAGACCAATGCTACAAATATCGTAACTCTGTTCTTTGATCTTCATAATAACTAATTATAGATGCTGTCTTCTCAAAACCTTAATGAATCACGAAAAAAGCTATGTAATTATGTTAACATATATGTTTCTTCAGATAAATGTACATAAGCATACGATATGTTTATAGCTATGGATGTTAATAGGTATTTTGCTTCTTACAGGCTGGTTTTAACATACCGGGTTGCAAGGTATGCACCTATTTGTTTCAAATATATTTACGTTCTAATCTCAACGATACATGCTTGTGTTGGAAGCATACACATCTTCACAGGGGTTCTTACTAGATTTTTGACATATATTGGATACTGTGGAGACTTTCCACCAAGTTTAAATAACACAAATTCTTTTGGTAATATGTGAACAAACAAAAACAAAAGCAGAAACTCATTATTGACGAATTGTAAAGTCGTATCGCGCAGGCAGCGTTGTTGTTTTTCGTTTAATGTTTTTTTGTTACAAAATCATACTTCTAGAAAACACTCCAGGGTATAATCCGACTACCCTTTGCAATTAGAAATTTCAGCTTTTGGCATAATTTGGTTTAAACCATTTGAAATCCGCTATTTTCCAGGCTCGTGTGGGACAGTATGACGTGCATTGTGATTCGGATTGGTATGTTTTCTATCTTATGTTGTAAAATGATTTGTTTTCTTGAGTTCAATCACATGCTAATTATTCAAAAGGGCAATGAAGAAAAGATACATATATATATTAAACATTATGTAGGATGTTCTTTACCAAGCAATAATGCCCCAATGACGTGTTTTAATGGAAGTTTATTGCGATGATGGGAGACTGGATGACTGCTTGAGTGATTGGGACTGACCCAAAAACCACTGAAGTTGTACTCAGTTCTTTCGTGGTGTGCGGACATTTAGAAAGAGCAAGTCTGGTGTACTCAAAATCCACTAGCTGTTTGCATTTAGCGAAGGGGTCAGTTCTTAAATTCTTATCTTAAATCATTAGTCGACATCATGTTCTTCATTATTCTGAATAAATTTCAATCTGCAGCATTGGCCTCGACACTCTTTTATCTGGTTCTAGAAAAATCTTATACATCATGTCACAAGCCGCAACCGAGTGATAGGTTTCTTAGTTAAGGAGTAATTCATAATAACGTTATACCTGTATTTTTTTATACATTAAATTTTTGGTTTACATCTGTTATAACTACAGCCTAATGATTTCAACCTCGAACCATCAGGTGGAATCAGGAAGTGAACAAGACATCGTAAAGCTTACCAACAACCAACTTGAGATGGAAGACACATAGCAGACTATAAAGGAAGCAAAGTCTGATCAGGCACAAGCTCAGTCCGAAGTTATGTGCCGACGTGTTTAAAGCATAGTTATGTATACCTCTCATTCTATAGCTCTGTATTTGTATATACATAATTTCCTTAATGAATACTCGTCTCGGTAGGTTTTTTTGAAAAACATCACTGTGGAAACCGACAACCCCGACCTGAGAGATCGTGCTTACATATATTGGCGTCTTCTTTCAATCGATCCTGAGGTTTGTTTTCGTCTTTTTTGTATTTAATAGTGTATTTCATATATCCATCATAACAGTTAAGAAAAAAAATTGGTGGTTGGTTAAAGGGTATTATGGTGGTTGGTTCAAGGGTATTATGTGGTTCAAGGGAAAATGATGCTTGATTATGAGTCAGATCTTAAGGTTTTGATTTCTATCTTTTGGTGTTTCTCCTACATCCCAATAGAAAATTTACAACTATTTGATATAAGCATAAGACTTCAATTATATTTTTATTGATGGTTTTAGCTGCAAGTTTTACCCATCCTGAAATCAGTATAGTTGGGTATCAGTGCTCTTTTTTGCTTCTCAAGTGTTTAAAGACTAATATGATTATGAACTGTCAAAAGGTGCATGCTTAAGACAATAGCATTAATTTTTGGCTTTTCTGATATGTTTGGTTCAATGAAATACCTGGAATTAGAGTAGTATAACCAGTCTTACGCCAAAAACACAGAACTATTTATCTTATCACTCACTCATACATCTTCAACTATTTAGATTTACCAACGAATTAACTCTGGTGACACCTTCAAGCCTCGACCATACGACAACCGTTTCCTCATCCCCAACTTTTTGTAACCCATCATTTTTCTCTTTAGATGATCTCTTTCTCTGCGACAATGGCTTAGAATTGTGGCCATCTTGTGATTCACTTGCTTTACTAGAATAATTGCTTTGGAGGGTTGCAGAAGGAACCCTTTGTCCTACTGATTTAATTTCTCTTTCAATAAAATATGTCAGGGTTCATGTTTTTGAATCTTGACATAAAGATGAAATGTTTTTATCCCTATATGTTGAGAAGCAATATGAGACATACATGTATGTATGTCTGCATAATATCCAAGTGATTTTTATGAAATCGCATAAATGAAAACTAGGGATAACACTAATTCTACTAGGTTCTAGCGTCATAGGCCAACAGTTTCTTTCAGAATGAGTGATGCTTCCTTCCCCAATAGAAAATTTACGAAGGATTGTTGTATATTATATACATGTGTCAAGATGGGCCGGCCGGGTAACTTGTCAAAATAATGTGACTGTTCTCGATTCAAAGAAAAAGTAGAATATCCTGCAGATATTATCTTTACCAATCTTAGTCTTTCTTGGTTTATTGTATCTATATATTTAGTGTCAATTATTCTCTTTACCAATCTAAAATGACCTCACAGCACTCTATAAAAATAGCAGTTAAAAGAAAAATCTAAAATTAGCTGGAAATACTTAAAAAGTCGACTGGAATATCAGGATAACATGTTCTCAATATCACCGGATTCAAGCTCAAAGAGGGTGAATCACTATCCATCCAAACTCAGTAGGACCGGTGGGGTCAACATTGGGGTATCACGAATGGCCGGTTCAATAGGTCAGGTCATTGATCATTTGCCGTAGGTGACTGTGGCACCAGCGAAATGAAGTGTAAGGCATAATCAATAAACCACCTGTTACGATTGCTGAGATTGATATAAACTTTAGCTCCTATGGTATCAGCATCATGAATAATTTGAACTAACCAATGATTGTAGATATATTTAATAGAATAGAACTTAAATAAATAGTAACATATCAAAATAACACGAATTCCAAATCGGATAAAGTAAACAGTATCAGTAAATTAGCTTAACCTATTATTGTGTCTGTTATCACGCTTTTGAGAGAATATTTAAGTCATTTATTTAACAATTGAATGTAGAGGACAACCATTGAAAGCGATGTGCATGATACAGGCCCATCTAAAACTATGAGTAGGCGGTTTTGGCCGTAGAGCACTTGGAAGTGCTCCTGACCACCTCTCATGTCTGCAGCAGGAAACAACACCCCAAAAAAATTAACACAAGGGGATAACAGGGTGTCTCATTCTTTTATTTACCATCTTTTTGCTATCTATGATATGCCACCTTTTATCTCACGATAATGTGGTATATTTGCCACACATATCCGGGCAGAAACAGGAAGCATCACAACATGAGCAGCAAAAACTAATGTTTGGGACAAAATAAATCAAGGTTCAAGAGGCAGTACACGATCAATGGATCGGGGTCGAGTTTCTTTACCGGGCCTAACACAATGACTCTAGCTTGTTTTATTGTCTCTACAGTCATATCTTATTTATTTAAGATCGTCCCCGCACCAGGGGTTCAGACGTTTGACATGCTATTTATTTGTGTATTCAGGTGCTTCAAGCTGTCACTACTTCTAAGACCACCGTCAGTTTTTTATAGAAGCAAATGATAAACATTTGACAAAACAAGCAACTGATTCTCAGGTAACTTTATTTTGTTACTCTTGACTATGTAAATGGTATCAGATTGTTCAAGAAGCAGATGATTGTCAACCTAACTATATGTTTTCAGCAAAAATTCTGCTTTCTTTGATAAAACGTACATATATGTCTGCTTTGATAGCATGTTCCTGGTAAGGTTTAAGCTTGGGCTTCTAGACAAACTTAACGATGGATCTTTCAATGGATGAAAGAGATCAATTGATGTCTAAGTGCAGGTACATGTTTATGGTTCTGTCAATATAAGCTTGCTTAATAATTTTTACTATAGCTGTTGGGTCATTAATCTTGAATGCAAACTGTGTGTTTGAAATATGGGAGCTAAAGTGGAACTATAATGATTTAATTTTAAAATTTTGAATTTGTAGAAAAATAATTGTAGATATTGAAATCGAGTTTCAAGAATGTCGGTTCAAGTTAAGGCAGCAGGCATCGAGCTTCACCATGTTGAGGAAAATTTAAGCTGATAGATAGATACTGGGATAATATTTTATTCATTCACAAAAATCGCTCACCTGCTCTATATATGTGTCTATCTCATATGTAGGTAGAACCCGGTCAAGTGTTGCGGTACCAAGAGATACTGAATGGTGCATCACGTCCACTGGTTTATAGATTTGTTGAGGTACTCTAGAAGACCTATGTAATAATTCCTACCATTCCTAAGATTTGTGCCAGTGACAACTGAGTTTCCTAAAATCCAACCGCATCTTCAGAATTTTCTGAGAAAAACTACCAAAAACCGAGAATCTGTAATTACCCAAAAGAGCCATACATGTTTGCATCTTAGAAAGAAACAAGTCAAATGAGTCGAACGACTCGAGATTCGAGCGAATATTGTCTTTTCTGTTGTATATCAACATTTGGTATTTCTTTACAAAAAGGTAGTATCAAATGATAAAAGTTTGAAAGGAAACAAAATATTTTACAATAAATCCAGTTACTTATAGCCTCATAGATTAGTGTACTTAATATTTTTTCAAGTAAGTATTTTTAATGTTCATCCATTAGTATAAAAGGAATAGGAAGTTCTTGATCATATGTGTATTTCTACAAACAGGTAAACGCGTACGAATTCATTAGAGGTGATCTATTGCTTTGTTCTTTACGGACTACTTTTTAGACCCATTTCTCGTGCAAATTCAATAATGGAAACATCTAAATTTAGGGCTGATTAAAATTTCATACCTCTAGGACCTAGAGTCTAGGTGGAAAAACAGGCAGATGGGATAATGGGTCAAAATGGATGAGAAGGAATAGGAAGTAAATGGATGAGAAGTAAATGGCGAAAACTAGAAAAACAGGCAGATGCCATGTTCATTTGTTTTTTTAGCTTTAACCGAGTATTTTAACTTTAGTCGTTAGAAGTTTATATGAAGTTCCACTTTCATAACTGAGTCAAGTGTGACGATTTAGGATAGTTAATTAAATATTGAAGTATAGTTTATTCGGTATTGTTTATTCAATCATGTTTAGCACAATATCTATTTTTCAACCTTGTTGCTCACATGCATATACTTTACAGTTCTTATCTTTACGAACATGAATGTATTTTATATTTATCGAGTTGGGATTAACGTAAACTCTTAATTTAGCATATTAGCATTTTTTTAAATACTCACTTCCCACCTTTTTTGTAAAATATTACATATCTTACAAACGGTAAATCGTCAAACAACAATAAATTCACCGTTGCAACGAAAATTTAAATTATCTTTCTACCGCGAGGGCCACACATATATACTTGCAACGAGTTTAAACCGTTCTTTCTCAAACCGATTCGATAATTCGTAACCGGTTGAATACAATTGAAAAAACTGGTTTCAAAACCAGTTAAAGCTGAACCAATTCGGTTAAGAAAAGTTTGAAACCGAAACTATCCATTTTTAAACAGGTTAAAATCGAACCGATTCGAACGGAAGATTGACATGGAATAAAACACGTCCATTGGGTAAACCAACCCTGAAAATATAAAAAAAAAAGATCCGTTTAAACTTTCTTTTAACAGAATCGAGTCCCACTGCAAAAAAAATAATATGAGTACACGAAACTACATTTAGAAAACAAATAACAAAACAAAAAAGGGTGACCAAGGCCAAAAAAGCGGAAAAACAAGCCATAACCGTAAACAAAACACAATTACTGGGTGGAGACAGGAAAAAAGCGAAAAACCAAATCATAACTAGAAATACATAAAAAAAACAAAACATAGTCTTAGAAAAGATTTATGAAACGAACCCGCCCGTTGGGTGGGTTACGCCGCTAGTATATATATATATATATATATATATATATATATATATATATATATATATATATATATATATATATATATATATATATATATATATATATATATATATATATATATATATATATATATATATATATATATATATATATATATATATATATATATATATATATATATATATATATATATATATATATATATATATATATATATATATATATATATATATATATATATATATATATATATATATATATATATATATATATATATATATATATATATATATATATATATATATATATATATATCAAGTTTTTCATTTTTAGTTCAATATTGTTAAGTATTAGTTATGTATTCTTTAATTAATATTTGGTTGGAATTCTAGTACCATTGTTCGGGCCATCATACTCAAAAGCCATTCTATAAACGTTTAAGTAGAGAGGGCACTTTAAATCGTAAACCCAACCACTTAGTCAGAACGTAGTATCGAGATTGAACATCTTTGTACAAAGCTCCCTACTAACATGATACCTTTATTACTTCCCCATATTCATAATTTATCTTCTTTAGTTTCAAAATTGGCAAAAATAGTTTCAAAAATGACAGTTTTAGTCCCTATACTTGTAAAAATCACATAACAACCTCAAAAATGGACCAAATGATCTAGGATTTTAAAACAAAGTTTCAAAAAACATTTATAATCATAATAAAAACATTTTACCAGAATTATAGCTTTTGAAATGGATGTTAAGTCATTATTTCATGTAAATTACAAAACTAGGGTTTTAAGACATCTTTAGTTTATAACTTTCATTTAAAATGATCAAATGCTCTAATTTCTTTCATATTATCTTTCTAAAATCTTATTAACATTATAACAACTCTAAGATTTCATTATAACAAGATCAAAGCATATCTAACAAAGTGATTACCTAGGATGCTCTAAAAGGGCTCCTATTGGGGTATATGGACTATATCTTCCTCATAACTCTTCTAGAACTCCTAGAACTTCTTCCAAAGCTTTCTACTGATCTTAGGGACTTCTTAGAGTTTCAATGTTGGTATAGGAACAGAATGTATAGGTGTTTAGGTAAGAAATGGAAGGATGATTCTAAAATGAAACTAAAGGCTCCTATTTATACTATTTCTAACCCTTAGCCTCCAAGTTAAGCCATGAAACGTGTAAGGACCAGATATTAGTGACTAAGGAAGTCTAGGAAAGATCTATGCAAGTTTATAGAGTCTAGGAACAAAATATCTAAGCTTAAGGTCCTTATTAAGCCACAAAATTTAAAGGATAAGAATGCCATGTTTCATTTACAAGTAGGTAATGCACCTACTTGTAAAATATCAAAAAATATCCCAAAAATATCTGGCCTATTTTTTAATTTGGGAGGGAAAGAGTTTAAATGCATTTTTGGAGGGGAAAACTTAGGCGGATACAAAACTAGGGCTTGTAACTTTATACTTTATGATTTTGGTAATTAAGGGTTTAGGAATGTGATTAGTGATGTATTAGGGTATATACATTGTAATTAAGAAGTTTGGGTCTTGGTTTGAAGCTTAATAAAGGTTTGATGTGAAAATAGGAAGAAGACCTAGGCGGGTTAGGATTTCTAATGATTTATGGTTAAGTCTTAGTAAAAGTGATTATACTTCAATTAGCTACTGATTTAAACTCATTTTATACGTCCTACATTATCCTTAATGTGTTCATGAAGTCCCCACATTGGTTTTATTAAGTTGTTCTAAGTAAACATGTCTAAAGGGTGAAAATACCCATTTTGACCTAATTTACAAGCCATGCATTGAAATGTTGTACCTTATTCTTTGGGGTAATTGTAAATTATCTTAATATAATCTTATAACCTTAATGAAGTCTTATAAATATTTATAGACTTGTCCAAAAAGAACCAGGTAATGATTCCATGTAGATTTCTTAATATAAGGGTTTTTAGGTCACTATTCCTAATGACTTTCTATCTTGAGTAATTAGTGTTTGTAACTTTATAAACACTTATTCTAGGGCTTATATAGTATGTTTATGACTTTTAGGGATTCTACATTCTTAGTTTAAGGGTTTATCTAGGTTGATCATATTCTAGTGATAATTATGGGAGCTTAAGATCCTATGCTGTGATAACTTATACCTTATGCTTTATGAACTTGTAACTTAACTTGAAATAAATGTATAATATTAATATGATACATAGTTTAGTTTTATAATTTGTGCCAAAAGATTATACTCTAATTCAATGTGAAATGTATTTTATATGCTAATCTTGGTTAATAGGTCTTAACTTGTAATTAGCTTTAGATTAATATTAGTGATTTGTGATCAATTACCTTTCCTTTATATGATAGATTATAATTAGTATATTGTATTTGATACTTGTACATAGATATTATGTAGTTATATTGCTTAAAATATTGTATACCAAGGGTTTCTAGGTGGTAATCTATACTATTATGTACATTTACTTGTACTTAGATTTATATAGTTTGTTCTTACCATTATTAGGTATTATTATATCTTTAAAGTATAGTTTATACCTTGTTTATAATTCATAATGACTTTTTTATATGTATTCTTCATTCATAGTTTACCATTCTTGAGTTTATAACTCATTTAAAGGGATTCTAGGGTTTCTAAGGGAATTTAGGGCATCATAGTTATCTTTGAGATTTTTTATTATTATGGTACTTATAGGCTTACTTTTAGAGTTTAGACTTGATATATATAAGGTCTTCACATCTTATAACCATAAGTAGAATTGATAGTGTGAGTTTGTGCACCTTGTTATGTAAGGTACTCACATAATTCATATAGGAAAACAAAAATTTTCACCATTAAAACAAAGTATTATTTATTTTAGAAGAGTAATGTACATAGTACATAGATAAAAATATTGGGTTGTTATAGTCTCTACCCCTTAAAAGAATCTCGTCCCGAGATTTAGTTCAAAGTAAGACGTCTTATTCTAAAAAAAATAGAGATACGGTTTATTTATTTCCAGTAGTTGGTCCTTTCTTTGGACAGCTCCTAGTTCGATGACCTAAATTGTAGCAATTCTGGCACCGAACAGTGCAGGGTCCTAAGTGATGCAAAGTACATCTTGTACAGAGTGGAAATCTTCCAGCATACCCTTTCTTGCAGCTAGAATGGCAGTATTATCATTGAAGTTTTCTTCCCTCTTATCCTCACGATCGTTATTGTATCCTTTTTTAAAGAGATTGTCGTTGTCGCGATATTTGGTGTAGTAGTGGACTTCATTGACTTTGGTGTCCCTTTTATCTTCGAATTTCCTCTTATGATCCTCAGTTCCTTGCACAAGATTGCGCTTTAGAACCTGATCCATTAGCCTCTGAGTTATGGAAATTACTTCTTCCAAAGTTTAGGACTTTGAAGCAATAACATTTCCCTCAATACTTTGAGTCAATCCTTCTATGAATGCTTCAATAATTTTCTTAGAATTTGGCACCATAGTTGGGCATAATAGTGCTAGTTCTTGGAATCTTCTTATGTAAGTTTTGAGATCATTTCCTTCCACCATAAGTTTATTAAATTCTTCTTCCATCTTTATGATCTCATTTCTAGGGAAATACTTCTTTATCAACAACTTCTTAAATTCATACCAGGTGGTCTTATAAGCTTCTTCAATTCTGATGGGTTGAACAAATGAATTCCACCAGGATAATGCTTCATCAGTTAGTGTACCAGTAACAAATTTCACTTTGCAATCCTTAGTACAATCACTTCGAATAAATACTGATTCAGTTCTCTCAAACCAACGAATAAGACTAACAACACCTTCAGATCCTTTGAAGTTAAAAGGTTGACAGTTCATGAAATCCTTGTAGCTACATCTCTTGGCTACAAGAATTTCTCTTTGAACATTATTCCTTTAAACATTAGGTATGTTAGTAGCTTGTGCTTGCAGAGCTGCAGCAACACTCTCAGCTACTAATTGCCTAATTTCTTCTTGAGTCATTGTTACCGTTGCAGATGTCGATGCTCTTGTGGGTGCCATTCTATCACCACACACAAGATAACAGAGGGTGAGAATGATATATTTGTCAAAATCATCATACATAAGGGTATGGAATCAATTGACAAATCATTCAAAAGGGTTCCTATTTTGGTACTATCGTAAAATCAAAAATATTGAGAAAAATACATTTGTGTATGAGCCATACACTTAAGCCCAAAACTTTTTAAATTATTATTTCTACGAATTGACCAGACACGTGTGAACAATATTTAGAAAATTATGGTTCAATAATTTTAAATTTTCTTATTCTAATGAAGGATCAATTCATTTAAATAAGACAATCATAAGTTATCTTATTTAAGCATAAATAGCTCATAACACGAATCCAAAAATCCGAATATTATATTGACGAAAATTTTGAAATCTCAGATTTCTAGAGGCGAATAAATATAATGACGAGGTTTTAACGGCTAACACATCTTTTATTTATTAACAACTTGTCTTGTTGATTTTTACAGGACAAACATCTCTATTAACATAAAAGGAAAGACATAAAATTGAGAATATTTACAAATTAGCTTGTCAGCTATTCGGCTTTGTAAAATTCACAAATTCCAGTCTAGTGTCTTCATCTCATCTTCTTGAGTTTCCTTGATGGCATCAAAAAGACTTCGGATGACGTCTAACCTGAATGTCCTAATGATTAACTCTTGGGTAAAAATCTTTACTTGAGCTTGAACAATTTCTTCATCGTATATCTCTTCTCTACAACTTAGACTTGGCTCCTTCCAAATCTCCTTCCAGTTTTCTTAAAATCTCGTTGTATGATTCTTCGATCTTTCCTAAGTCCTTTAACTTCATCTATAATATCTTAACTCGGGAAGGACTTCTTCATTATAGGGATTATTATACTTCAGGGAGTCGTCAATAATACTTGTAGAACGCGAATCTTCTGAAACCGATATGATGATAATAGGAGGAAGATAGGAATACATATTTCCAGAGACGTCTATAAATAACATAACTTATTTATGATAGTAATATTATATTATGTACACATAAACATAATACCACTTATGCATTATTCTGAAGGGTAGTAGTACTAGTATAGTATTACCTCATTCTTGTAGCAGCACAAGATTTGGCACAGAGGACTTTCTTGAAATTATTCAGAAAGTAGTTATAGCCAAATTTTAATTCTTGGTCTTTATAACCATGGCTCTGAGTAACAATCTATAACACCCCCATTTTACCTTTACGCACCAGGACATTGATCTGGGGTATTACTTCATAAAACACAAGTCATAATAATAGAAAACAACTCAAAAGAGTGATGAAATCAACTTTCTTTATATTTCATTGAAAAATCAGAGTTTTACAATACGAGGTTCCCAAAATCTATATCAATAATTTCAAGCTTGTGCCTCTTTATGCCATCCGTATGCTGCTCCATGCTAACAGTCACAATTTCCTGAAATATGTGTTTAAAAGTCAACACAAAGGTTGAGTGAATTCATAGGTTTATAATAACAGTTTTGAATACATGTTTACCACCTCGAGCTATTTTGCTCACATAAAACATTCAATTCTTATTAAACAAAACTCATGACATCTAACCTAACAGAATTCACCTAAGTGACTTTCATGACATGAACTCATGACAATTAACCTACATGTCCTAGGTTACCCATTAATTCTAATAAAGTATGCTCGATTACCACATGTATAGGTAACACAAACAGGATTCGTTAAACCCAATAGATCTATTTATCGCATTAGCGCACATGGATGTGTTTAATGATTCATGAAATTTGGGAAACAAGTAACAGTTTGGACACTTGTACAATAACATATTTCAGTAAAAGCGTACAGTTCACAAAAACACATGTATTCCAGTATTAGCATATATCCCCCTCACGGGTTTCAAATCATTTATAAAACATTTAAAATTGAGGCTATGAACTCACCTTGGCCTACGGAGTCTGAATCACGTCAAATATATATCAGTCACAGGCAAACAGCTTAGCTTCACAAACCTGGGTCAACATATATGTATATATATATCTATATATATATATATATATATATATATATATATATATATATATATATATATATATATATATATATATATATATATATATATATATATATATATCAAGTTTTTTATTTTTAGTTCAATATTGTTAAGTATTAGTTATGTATTCTTTAATTAATATTTGGTTGTAACTATAGTACCATTGTTCGGGCCATCATACTTAGAAGTCATTATATAAACGTTTGAGGAGCGAGGGCACTTTAAATCGTAAACCCAACCACTCAGTCAGAATGTAATATCAAGATGGAACATCTTTGTACAAAGCTTCTTACTAACATGATACCTTTATTACTTTCTCGTATTAATAATTTATCTTGTTTAGTTTCAAAATTGGCAAAAATAGCCCTTTTGGTTATACTTTGGTATAATTACACTTTTAACCCCTAAAGTATATAATTTTAGTATTTGCATTTTAAACCCTAAATGGACCTCAAAATTTCCAATATTTATTATTATATATTTAAATTTGACAAAATGACACTTTTGGCCCAAAATGTTAAATAGTTTCAAAAATGACAGTTTTAGTCCCTATACTTGTAAAAATCACATAACAACCTTAAAAATGGACCAAATGATCTAGGATTTTAAAACAAAATTTCAAAACATGTTAATAATAATAATAAAAACATTTCTTCAGAACTATAGCTTTTGAAATAGTTTTTTGCTTATTATTTCATGTAAATTACAAAACTAGGGTTTTAAGACATCTTTAGCTTATAACTTTAATTTAAAATGATCAAAAGCTATACTTTCTTTCATATTATCTTTCTAAAATCTTATTAACATTATAATAACTCAAATAATTCATTATACCAAGATAAAAGCATAGCTAACAAAGTGATTACCTAGGATGCTCTAAAATGGCTCCTAATGGGGTATATGGACTATATCTTCCTCATAAATATTCAATAACTCCTATAACTTCTTCCAAAGCTTGCTACTGATCTTAGGGACTTCTTAGAGCTTCAATGGTGGTATAGTAATAGAATGTATAGGTGTTTAGGTAAGAAATGGAAGGATGATTCTAAAATGAAACTAAAGGATCATATTTATACTATTTCTAACCTTTAGCCTCCAAGTTAAGCCATGAAACGTGTAAGGACCATATATTAGTGACTAATTAAGGCTAGGAAATATCTATGCAAGTTTATAGAGTCTAGGAATAAAATATCTAAGCTTAAGGTCCTTATTAAGCCACAAAATTTAAAGGATAAGAATGCCATGTTTCATCTACAAGTAGGTGATGCACCTACTTGTAAAATATCTCCAAATATCCCAAAATATCTGTCCTATGTTTTTATTTGGGATTGAAAGAGTTTAAATGCATTTTTGGAGGGAAAAACTTAGGCAGATACAAAACTAGGGCTTGTAACTTTATACTTTGTGATTTTAGTGATTAAGGGTTTAGGAATGTGCTTAGTGATGTATTAGGGTATAATTAGGGTATATAAATTGTAATTAAGAAGTT
Source organism: Glebionis coronaria (assembly GCA_025667525.1). Lineage (NCBI taxonomy): Eukaryota > Viridiplantae > Streptophyta > Magnoliopsida > Asterales > Asteraceae > Glebionis > Glebionis coronaria. Next base: position 100,311 of record JANFOE010000322.1, on the reverse strand, counting down.
TGGGTCTCTGGTTTGAAGTTTAATAAAGGTTTGATGTGAAAATAGGAAGAAGACCTAGGCGGGTTAGGGTTTCTAATGATTTATAGTTAAGTCTTAGTAAAAGTGATTATCCTTCAATTAGCTACTGATGTAAACTCATTTTATACATCCTAAATTGTCCTCAGTGTGTTCATGAAGTCCCTACATTGGTTTTATTAAGTTATTCTAAGTAAACATGTCTAAAGGGTGAAAATACCCATTTTGGCCTAATTTATAAGCCATGCATTGAAATGTTGTACCTTGTGCTTTAGGGTACTTGTACATTATCTTAATATAATCTTATAACCTTAATTAAGTTTTATAAATATTTATAGACTTGTCCAAAAAGAACTAGGTAATGATTCCATGTAGATTTCTTAATATAAGGGTTTTTAGGTCACTATTCCTAATGACTTTCTATCTTGGGTAATTAGTGTTTGTACCTTTATAAACACTTTATTCAAGGACTTATATAGTATGTTTATGACTTTTAGGGATTCTACATTCTTAGTTTAAGGGTTTGTATAGGTTGATCATATTCTAGGGATAATTATGGGAGCTTAAGATCCTATGCTTTGATAACTTGTACCTTATGCTTTATGAACTTGTACTTAACTTGAAATAAATGTATTATGTTAATATGATACATAGTTGAGTTTTATAATTTGTGCCAAAAGATTAGACTCTAATTCAATGAGAATGTATTTTATATGTTAATCTTGGTTACTAGGTCTTAACTTGTAATTAGCTTTGAATTAGTGAATATTAGTGACTTGTGATCAATTACCTTTCCTTTATATGATAGATTATAATTAGTATATTGTATTTGATACTTGTACATAGATATTATGCCGTTATATTGGTTGAAACATTGTTTACCAAGGATTTCTAGGTGATGATCTAGACTATTACTTAGATTTGTATAGTTTGTTCTTACAATTCTTAATATTATTATGGGCTTTAAAGTATAGTTTATAACTTGTTTTGTAACACCCCCATATATTCACGTTTCGAATCAGCGGAAGAGTCGTTGGTGTTACGTGATAGCACATTACTCAAATCATAGACAACGCTTAAAAATCGCGTCGTTTAATAACAAAACATTTTCCATTCAAAATATCAAATTACATAGGTCCACAGATCAAAGTATGCCTTAAAAATTTACAAAACATTCGAATGGAAATGTTTATTTAAAAGCGGGCCATAAACTCTTGCCTTCTTCCCGAGAATTACCTTCAAGTACCTAAGATAAAACATGCTAAAAGTCAGCGAAACGCTGAGCGAGTCCATAGAGTTTAATAAAAACCATAAAACCGGTATATAATCATTACCGAAAAATATTTTGTACAATTCTTTGTCGTAGACCATAACATAGGCCAAAAAAAATTTTACGAATCATTGTCGTAAATCATAACATAGGCCTTTGCCGTCAAAACCATTATACCAACCATTGTCGTAACAGCATCATGCAATACGTTTTATAACGTTGTTTATAGTATAATAAAAACCGCTATATAAAGCTGTTATGTAAAACCAGAACACAAGTATAATATCAATAAATAAGACTCCATATTGCTAGTCAGGCAATATATTATAATCCAAATCATGTATCGTACACCGTCCCTGAGACCGCAGCCTCAGTATTACCTTTATGAGTATTATTATCGGATTATTATAAGCCGCATGACATTGTTACCTTTCTATAAAATACATCGGGTAGCTAGCCCGAAATTCATTTGCCCATTTAAAACAGCGTGTTGTCACAAAAATCACGCTAAATATATCCCTCTCATACATAAATTCGCTTGCTAATCAATGTGACACAACGGGGATCAGCCGTCAAGACGCGAACTAGGGTGATCTTCCCCAAATAGTACTATTATATGCATAAGCATCTACCATCTCCCGGTAGTTCACAATTCATGCTAAGGGACTTATATTGACTTAAACTAACTAATAATAATCCATTTCAATCATTCATTAGGTCATCATATCAATCGGGTCCATATCAATAAGCATACAATCGGGACTACTTGTGTTCTATTTATATTAAAACTAGCATGTTATCTCCCTCGCGGGTTTATAAAACACTTCATAAAACATTTAAAAGAGTGCGAGGCTATGAACTCACCTTAGATGCAAACAATCAGCATAATATAAGTATCAACACCACACGGCATATCATAACCTAATACTGCTTCACATAATTATCAACACAACATCATAATCTATACGGCTTGATTCCAATAGTCGTAATACCCCATAAATAGCTAATAACCATGTAGCGTCAACAATATTCTTTCGCGATTGTAATTTATTCCAATAGCTATGCTCCAATCGTTTTGTGAGGTTTAGGTTTTGGTGTTTTCTCGATGGATGGTTACATCAACTCGACACAAAATAAATTAATAGAATTCAACTCGTAAAACTTTGGTGATTGGCCATATAAAATAAAGTGATAAAGCAAATTATATAATATCTCCAGTATATATATTTTATATGTAAAAATTACGCACATAATCATGTCGTAAGTTACTATTTAGAACAAACATTCAAAAATGTATTTCTTAAATTATATACTATATTCTTCGGTCATAATAGTGTATACAAAGTTATTTTTATATAATTTGACACTCGTTCGAAAATCATTATATAATTCGTTAAAATTTATTTACCAAATATAAACGTTAAACGTCATATTAACTAGGATAATACTTTTCAAAAATTATTATATAACGCAGTTATTCATTAACTATTTCTTTTATTAACGTATACATTTTTAGAAAATTTCGGCATGACTTTGCCATTTTTATAACATTTCCATGTATATAAAATACATTATTTTCCACTTTGTCTCAATCAATACCCTAATTAATATATTTCTTATTCAATATTCTAATTAAGGTATCCTCAATCAATATAATTATTATATTAAATATATATTCCTACCATTAATATTTTAATTACCTTCCATATTTCAATCAATACCCTAATTAATATATTAATTATATATATTCTCACCGTTAATATTTTAATTACTTTCCATATATCCTCAAATAATTTTATATTTTAATACATCATTTATTAATATAATATTAATAACAATATCTTCCAAATATGTATTTATTTATTTCTTATATGTCATCTAATAATTATATGCCCTACTATATCAAATAATTACTATTATTATAATATTTTCATAATCTTCCACTTTCTATTTTATTATACCATTTATTTATTTTAATTATCTATTTATATCTAATAATAATAATTAAAATTAATTATATAGATTTATTATTACAAAACAACAATTAACAATAATTAATAACAACTAGGCATCACCACCACAACCCAACACCACCATGGCCCGGCCGTGGTGGCTGTGATGAAGTCCGACCGCCACCACAGTGGTGGTTTGGCGGCGGCAACGCCCTTTTTCGATAAAAAATCAAAGCTAAACAACCACCATTAAAAATAAATTAAAGAACTTGTCAAAAACATTATGTAACCACCATACATGTGTTGATCCAAAATAGATAGGGGTTATTTGAGGGTTTTAAAGGTATACCCACTTGAGGTAAGTGATAAATTCGTCACCCACACACCACCACAAAGTGGCGGCGGCGTCAACCCACCACCATAGCGGTGGCAGTGGCGGTTTGAGCTTTTGGGAGAGAGTGAGTATGGGGATCGGATAAATCAAGGGATTTGGAGCACTTTTCGTCTCGCCGGAAAATATGGAGGTCGCCGGAAAAATGGAGGTCCGCCGGAAAACCTCACCGGAAAATATTTTCCGGTGGCAGGCATTGATGAAAGCTTGAGAGGTTTTTGAGGTTGTGTGTGTGTTTTTCATTTGATAAAAATAAAAGAAAATGAGGGTATAATCTATTTATACTAAAACAATTTTAATGAAAGTGGCAACTAGATAATAGTTTAGGGTATTTTCTGTAAATATATTATATACTTTTGTTCAATAAGCGTTCGAGGCTCGTTTGGACGACTTAACGGATGATTCAAGACACGAGACTTGCGCCATCCTTTTTAAAATCATTTTTCCAATAAATATGAGTCCTTATTTCGCCGCGTTTCGAAAACATTTGCTATTATTTATTTAAATCTTCGTTTAATCATTTAGCTATTTTGGTTAGATTTTAACGTTAAAACAAAACGTACTATCCAAGACTCACGTTATTAACAAAGTTTTTAGGGAATAATTAAAAATAACATTCCTTCATATATTTTCAAAGTTTTAGTTTTGGATTGTTTCAATTATTATTTTTATTAATTTCGCTCAGTTCGACACTTTAAACGTCGAAAAACCTACAAAAAAAAATAATAATGAATATTTAATTTATGAAACGTAAACGTAAAAATTTTAAATTTCTCAGTTCATAAACTAAAAGAAAGTGTTCAAAATAAATTTGAATTTAGTTAACACGATCCTCGTCAAATTATCGAAAATAAATAACAAGTTTCGTAAATGTTCGAAAAATCTTAATTTAAACGTTGGTCAAAATTTTCAGGTTGTTATAAAAACGGAGTATGTAAACGTAAACACGTAACGTAGAGCTCTCCGGTTTAGACGTAGACGATGCTAATTTAAGACGTAAACCCTAATTTCTTCTCAAAAGTGAGTGAGTTCATAAACTAACAATAAAATGATTATAAATAATACTTGAGAATAAATAACGACCTCAAATTGACGAATTGTCACAGCATTTTCCCCTAAATAGGATCTTTGTCCTCAAAGATCAATTCATCTTACTACTCGTTTCTTATAAAGTTAAAGACATGTGGGCATTTCCTCCACATTCGGTCTTTTCTCTCAAGCATAACTATTTATAATACGCGAGTTTCATCAAACATAACTATGGGAATACGGTCATGCTTAAGTTGACTTACTTTCTCTTTCCATGATGTCCACAGGGTTTCGATGAATGCAACTTTTTGTCGACCAAACTTCATTAAGAAGTAATCGGATTTTTACTTGATAGACATTTTATCAAGTTCAATATACGGAACATATTTCATGTAGCCCTTGAAGTCCTAGGGTAGTCTAGCTTATATGCCTCTTGGACCAAATCTTTACATTATCTCTATGGTCCCATACAACGGGGACTTAGTATCCCACGATCTTTCAGATCATCAATTCACCTTTCCACGATGAAAATTCTCGGCATAACTTTGCTACCCATCATGCACTTCAAGATCTACATCTCACATTCACATAACCTCCTGATTACTACCGGCAGTCAATAATCAGATCTTAACTTCCATAATCATTTTAGGTCTCGTGGGTTGGGTATCTTCATCCCAGCTCCCACCTACAAGTGCTCTTTATATAGATCCTCACAAGATTCGATCTTAATCCTAATGCGATAATTATTAATGATAATCCATCCAAAGGTAAATTCTCATCCTAGACACTACCAAAGGTCAATCATACAAGCACAAAACCAGACTTCTAGTGTTTGTATCGTTATTTTACCTTGTCCATCCGATTGTGGGTGGTAAGCAGTACTCTCATCAAGATTCGTTCCCAATGACTTCTAAAGGGATCTCCAGAAAATCAATGCGAAGCGATGATCTTGATAGAGATGATCGATATAGGCACACCATGCTTACATAACTCCTTTAAATACAAATGAGCCAACTTCTCCATCGAGAACATATCATTAACGGGAATAAAATGAGCAGATTTGGTCAGTTTGTCGACGATGACCCAAACCGAATCAAATCCGGATGAGGACCTTGGAAGATTTGTGAGAAAATAAAAATCTATAGGAATTCTATCCATTTCCAAACAAGAATAACAGACAGCTGAAGCAATCCTGATGGCTATTGGTGTTCAGCCTTGACCTTCGCACAAGTTAGACATTTACTAACGTAGGTGGCGATGTCGGCTTTCATGTTCGGCCTTCAGTACAACACTTCTAGATCAAAATACATTGTATCAGAAACGGAATGATTAGAATACTTAGACTTATGAGATTCCATCATGACTAAATCTCAAAATCCTCCATATTTAGGCATCCACAAATGACCTTTTAAACACTTAACGCCATCGGCTCGCAGCTCTAATGGTTCTCATTAGCCGCGAGACCCTTTATCATCTATATTATCCTTCTTACTTTCTAAATTGCTCGGGCAAATTATTCTACACGGTCATTACTGAGGAACACATCATAATTGGTTCTTTATCCTTTCTACATAACGCGTCAGCAACTACATTCACCTTCCCCGATGAAATAAATATCATGACCGTAATCACTCGGAAACTCAAACTATTTACACGGCTTCATGTTTAGCTCTTCCTGATCCAAAATATTTTTATAGGCATTTGCGTTTGGTGAATAACGTACACTTAATGCCACACAAATAATGTTTCCATAGTTGAAGAGCAAAAACTATCGCTCCAAATTCCAAGTAATGGGTTATATGGTTTCCTCAATTCCTCCTAGGTTGTCTTGAGGTATACACAAACATCTACTCCTAAGGGAGTTTAGTTAAATGATATGGGTATGAGGGGATAATTCCTTAATAATCCTTCGATAAATATCTGTCAAACTCAAACATCTTCGCACTTCCTTTTTGGTATAACCCAAAGCCTTCATGGCTCCGATCTTTAAAGAGTCAACATAGATTCTACTACCATTAATCACACGGTCAAAGAATGTAAATGATCATGCCTTAAATCACATGATAAATACTCAGGGTACAGGTTTTCGCTTCTCGGCTAGCTCAGGGTAGTCTACAGATGATTCCTAAGATCCTTCTTATTCTTAGAAACAAGCAGATGGTCCCCGATAATAACAAGCACGAATTTACAAAGATACGGCTTACACACACGATTCATCAAATTCATGAATGCCACATGTGCATTGGTCAATCCAAACGGTATCACATGAAACTCATAATGTCCATTACGAGTTCTGGACGTAGTATTTGGAATATCTTCCTTGCGGACGCAAAGTTGATAACAACCAGACCGCAGATCAAATTTTTGGAATATACGCTAGAACCTTGTAAATGATCGAACAAATCTTTCATCTTGGGTAATGGATATCAATTTTGATCGTCAATTCGTTCAGTTCACGGTAATCAATGAATATATGGAATGATAATACGTAGCTCTCCACGACGACAAGCCCGATAGCATAAAAGCTTTCTTCGACAACTCTCTTAGTTGCACGGTAATTTTTTTGATTTAGATGGTGCTGACCAGGTGCACACACCACTGGTGCAGCACCAGGAATATAATCAATATGAAATTCAACTTGCCTTAATGGCGAAAGTCTAGGTAATTCATCAGCAAATACCTCAGAAAGTCTCAGATAATAGGAACATTTTCTTATTTAATCACCTTAGGTTCTTTCTAGATCGCTAGATCTATGACTAGTTCACAATCATTCATGGTAAAATTTCAAGCCTGAATGCAGGATACGATCACCCATCGAGAATTATTTAGATCACCTTTGATAATCAACATCTTATCTTTTAGGGGAATTCTACCCGTACTCCCATCAATTAAGACAATGACATCACGTCATAACAATGATTCCATCCTAATGACACCACCATCTTTCCAGTTTTATTACCGTTGATAAGACAAGATCTACTTAGGAGGCTAAGTATACATCCTTTTTTAATCTTATTGGTGCTCACTACTTATCCATTAACCAAAAGCTAAGAATAATCCTTCACAATTCAAGGATATCTAGAGACATAGCTAACATTAAAGAGTAAGGTCAACGCATTATTATCACGGGAGAATGTCAAATCAGATAAAGACAAAAATATTAACGAATATGGATATATTCCATGTTTTCATGATTTGTGTATGCATCTGAAAGCACTTCGGCTCGTTACCTATGTCATTCAAATGGAATCTAATTAAAAGAAATGATAGGAATGTCGATACACCCAGTCGGGTATCAACACTCGATAATTAGAAAATTTTCCAAAGAATCTTACCATGAGAGAATTGAACAAGAAGGAGATGTCAATTGTCAAATAAGACAATATCCACAGATGAGTAAATTCGATTCCGAAAAAAAATGGTACGGGCACATAAGTAGGTATCTCTAACAATATGTCCCTATTTTACACTTCTTGCAGATCTCATAAAAATTTAATCTTTCACACTTACAAAGAAAAATGTAGTGTTTATTAACAATTTCATGGTGACTACTAATCACCTTGCATGGTCCCTTCCAAATTGTACGTAGGCGCCCAACTATGTACAATTTAGGATTAACGATGTAATACTCAGTTCGTCAAAATTTTGTCATCATGTTTAAAATATATATTCGTGCTTAATTATGAAATAAAAATAAAAAATGATTTTACAGAGATGTTTTTCGTTATGAAAGTAATTAAATTTTCAAGGTGTTTCATAAACAACTTTATTTCGATAGCAATTATTTATAAGTCTCAATTTAAATAATCCATATGGTGATGAACATTCAATTTTTCTCAAGGGATATTGTTTTAACTTATAAAAACAATGAGTGATCTGCAAAGGAGTGATGAAGAGTTGTTCACCAAGAACTAATTATGATATGATAGGAAATGATCTTAGCCAAATAATCATGAGGTTCACGACATCGATTGCACTCAGGAATACGAAAGAATAATTCACAACGCAACTCAAATCGAGATGAGTACTCGTTCAATGGTTGCATCACTAATGCGAACATTAGGAAGAAGATACATGTAGAATTTAGCAATCGAAGATAGTCTTTGCATTAATCACAAACAAGTCACAAGCTGTACCGTCACACATAACGTGTCACCATGTAATGTCATACAATTCCAAGGACTCGTCCTACCAACTGATGTCTCAGTTAAGTTAGTGATTTTAAAAGATATTATAATGAATACTAATCTACAAAAGTCATTAGGTGTTCCATGTGTCCTGGAGGATCCATCGGTCCCAAATCAGAAGAAGATGTCTTCAATTTATTTTTTGAACACTGGGCATCCTTGCCATTGGACAATGGCCTAGGAACAACCCTTAACACGAACCAAAATCATTTAAAACCGTATAATTCAACCACGGACTCAACGACTTCTCCTTAACAATCTCGCATTCCACACGAGTTAATTCTAGCTTTATCCGAGCTTTAACCAACTTATACTCAACGCAACATCCTACCTCATTCTCTAATACTTTCAACCTTATTCTTCGGCTTTGGAAGAGCAATAAAAGCTCGACATGAACAACACTTAATTTCCAATTCTATAGCTCTTATAACAATAATTATCAAATGAGTCACGAGTAGGAAATGACTCACACATTCAATTAGACTTCTCAGAAAGGTACAAGTGGCATGAGGCTTTTGGGTAAGGGTTCCAATGACAGCCTTAAGTGCAACATTTACCTTTTCGATTTCAAACTTAAGAATTGGGTGACACCGAATCAGATGACACATTTCTAGGTGGTGAGGTTTTGAAAACTCCACTCTATGAGGAAAGTTCGTCACAACATCGACATCAGATTTATTCTTGACAATTCATCTTCAATGTCATAATCAACTAAATCAACATTGCTAGGAATACCAACTATTTCGTTGGGATCATAAACATCCACAACTTGGTTTAGATCTAGAATAGCTAGATTTCCTACAGGAATAGCTTCGATTGATTCGCTATAAGAGTTAGGGACAATCTACGTCGTATAAATATCTCGTATAAGCATTAGAATAATCATCAAACAATCATGTAATCAAATTACAACATATATATAATCCAAGTTATATATATTAAAATAACACTTCTCAGTGTGGCCTTGTCGGTAACTCGGTAATTCTTCGGCACCGTTATAGTCAAAAGATTTTTCAAAACGTTTTATTAAAATTTTCCTTTAAATATCTTTTGTTCTCTATGTCGTGAGCTCTGGTACCAAACTGTAACACCCCCAAATATTCACGTTTCGAATCAGCGGAAGAGTCGTTGGTGTTATGGGATAGCACATTACTCAAATCATAGACAACACTTAAAAATCGCATCGTTTAATAACAAAACATTTTCCATTCATAAATATCAAATTACATAGGTCTACAGATCAAAGTATGTCTTAAAAATTTACAAAACATTCGAATGGTAATTTTTATTTAAAAGCGGGCCATAAACTCTTATCGTCTTCCCGAGAATTACCTTCAAGTACCTGAGATAAAACATGCTAAAAGTCAGCGAAACGTTGAGGGAGTCCATAGAGTTTAATAAAAACCATTAACATAACACCGGTATATAATCATTACCGAAAAACATTTTGTACAATTCTTTGTCGTAGACCATAACATAGGCCAAAAACATTTTATACGAATCATTGTCGTAAATCATAACATAGGCCTTTGCCGTTAAAACCATTATACGAACCATTTTCGTAACAACATCATACAATACGTTTTATAACGTTGTTTATAGTATAATAAAAACCGTTATATAAAGCAGTTATGTAAAACCAGAACACAAGTATAATATCAATGAATAAGACCCCATATTGCTAGTCGGGCAATATATTATAATCCAAATCATGTATCATACACCGTCCCTGAGACCGCAGCCTTAGTATATTACCTTTATGAGTATTATTATCGGATTATTATAAGCCGCATGACATTGTTACCTTTCTATAATATACATCGTGTAGCTAGCCTGGAATTCATTTGCCCATTTAAAACAGCGTGTTGTCACAAAAATCACGTTAAATATACCCCTCTCATACATAAATTCGCTTACCAATCAATGTTACAAAACGGGGATCAGCCGTCAAGACGCGAACTGGGGTGATCTTCCCCAAATAGTACTATTATATGCATAAGCGTCTACCATCTCCCGGTAGTTCACAATTCATGATAATGGGACTTATAGTGACTTAAACTAACTAATAATAATCCATTTCAATCATTCATTGGGTCATCATATCAATCGGGTCCATATCAATAAGCATACAATCGGGACTACTTGTGTTCTATTTTTATTAAAACTAGCATGTTATCTCCCTCGCGGGTTTGTAAAACACTTCATAAAACATTTAAAAGAGTGTGAAGATATGAACTCACCTTAGATGCAGACAAACAGCAGAATATAAGTATCAACACCACACGGTATATCATAACCCAATACTGCTTCCTATAATTATCAACACAGCATCATAATCTATACGGCTTGATTCCAATAGTCATAATACCCTATAAATAGCTAATAACCATGTAGCATCAACAATATCCTTTCGCGATTGTATTTATTCCAACAGCTATGCTCCAATCGTTTTGTGAGGTTTAGGTTTTGGTGTTTTCCCGATGGATGGTTACATCAACTCGACACAAAATAAATTAATATAATTCAACTCGTAAAACTTTGGTGGTTGGGCAAATAAAATAAAGTGATAAAGCAAATTATATAATATCTCCAGTATATATATTTTATATGTAAAAATAACGCACATAAATTATGTCGTAAGTTACTATTTAGAACAAACATTCAAAAATGTATTTCTTAAATTATATACTATATTCTTCGGTCATAATAGTGTATACAAAGTTATTTTTATATAATTCGACACTCGTTCGAAAATCATTATATAATTCATTAAAATTTATTTACCAAATATAAACGTTAAATGTCATATTAACTAGGATAATACTTTTCAAAAATTATTATATAACGTAGTTATTTATTAACTATTTCTTTTATTAACGTATACATTTTTAGAAAATTTCAGCATGATCTTGTCGTTTTTATAACTTCCATGTATATAAAATACATTATTTTCCAGTTTGTCTCAATCAATACCCTAATTAATATATTCCTTAGTTAATATTCTAATTAAGGTATCCTCAATCAATATAATTATTATATTAAATATATATTTCCACCATTAATATTTTAATTACCTTCCATATCTCAATCAATATCTTAATTAATATATTAATTGTATATATTCCCACCGTTAATATTTTAACTACTTTCCATATATCCTCAAATAATTTTATATTTTAATACATCATTTATTAATAATTATATCAATAACAATATCTTCCAAATATGTATTTATTTATTTCTTATATGTCATCTAATAATTATATACCCCACTATATAAAATAATAATTATTATTATAATATTTTCATAATCTTCTACTTTATATTTTAATATACCATTTATTTATTTTAATTATCTCTTTATATCTAATAATAATAATTAAAATTAGTTATTTAGATTTATTATTACAAAGCAACAATTAACAATAATTATTAGGCATCACCACCACCACCCAACACCACCATGGCGTGGTCGTGGTGGCTGTGATGAAGTCCGGCCGTCACCACAGTGGTGGTTTGGCGGCGGCAACCCCCTTTTTTGGTCAAAAATCAAAGCTAAACAACCACCATTAAAAATAAATTAAAGAGCTTGTCAAAAACATTATGTAACCACCATGCATGTGTAGATCCGAAATAGATAGGGATTATTTGAGGGTTTTAAAGGTATACCCACTTGGGATAAGTAGTAAATTCATCACCCACACACCACCACAAAGTGGCGGCGACGACAACCCACCACCACAGCGGTGGCAGTGGTGGTTTGAGCTTTTGGGAGAGAGTGGGTATGGGGATCGAATGAATCAAGGGATTTGGAGCACTTTTTCTCGCCGGAAAATATGGAGGTCGCCGGAAAAAATGGAGGTCCGCCGGAAAACCTCACCGGAAAATATTTTCCTTTTGCAGCCATTGACGAAAGCTTGAGAGCTTCTTGAGGTTGTGTGTGTATTTTTCTTTTGATAAAAATAAAAGAAAATGAGGGTATGATATATTTATACTAAAATAGTTTTAAACAAAGTGGCAACTAGATAATAGTTTAGGGTATTTTCTGTAAATGTTTTATATACTTTTGTTCAATAAGCGTTCGAGGCTCGTTTGGATGACTTAACGGACGATTCAAGACACGAGACTTGCGCCCATCATTTTTAAAATCATTTTTCCAATAAATATGAGTCCTTACTTCGCCGCGTTTCGAAAACATTTGCTATTATTTATTTAAATGCTCGTTTAATCATTTAGCTATTTCGGTTAGATTTTAACGTTAAAACAAAACGTACTCTCCAAGACTCACGTTATAAACAATGTTTTTAGGGAATAATGAAAAATAACATTCCTTCATATATTTTCAAAGTTTTAGTTTTGGATTGTTTCAACTATTATTTTTACTAATTTCGCTCAGTCCGACACTTAAAACGTCGAAAAATACTACAAAAAAAAATAATAAATATTTAATTTATGAAACGTAAACGTAAAAAATTTAAATTTCTCAGTTCATAAACTAAAAGAAAGTATTCAAATTAAATTAGAATTTAGTTAACACGATCCTCGTCAAATTATCGAAAATAAATAACAAGTTTCGTAAATGTTCGAAAAATCTTAATTTAAACGTTGGTTAAAATTTTCGGGTTATTATAAAAACGGAGTATGTAGACGTAAACACGTAACGTAGAGCTCTCCGGTTTAGACGTAGACGATGCTAATTTAAGACGTAAACCCTAATTTCTTTCCAAAAGTGAGTGAGTTCATAAACTAACAATAAAATAATGATTATAAATAATACTTGAGAATAAAATAACGACCTCAAATTGACGAATTGTCACATGTTTATAATTCATAATTAATTATTCATATGTATTCTTCATTTATAGTTTACCTTTCTTGAGTTTATACCTCATTTATAGGGATTCTAGGGTTTTTTAGGGAATTTAGGGCATCATAGTTATCTTTGAGATGTTCTTATTATTATGGTACTTATAATTTTAGAGTTTAGACTTGATATATATAAGGTCTTTAAATCTTATAACCATAAGTAGAATTGATAGTGTGAGTTTGTGCACCTTGTTATGTAAGCTACTCACATAATTCATACAGGAAAACAAAAATTTTCACCATAAAAACAAAGTATTATTTATTTCATAAGAATAATGTACATAATACGTATATGAAAATATTGGGTTGTTATAAAATACTTCTCCGGTTAATGGTGCTACTCCTAATGAAGTAAATGCGATACTGTTTTTGTTTATTAGTATTTTTCATGTGGTACCTACGTCCCCTAATAAGATGAAAGTAAACAGGTTGGTGATGAACCTCTTATGAATGAAGTTCCCTTATCTTACGCTAATAAGATTATCCTTACGTCTTTGACTAAAGCTAATCTTTGAAAAATCCATACTAATGTGTCAAATGTGAATTATCCTTCGACCCGGAGTGGATTCTAGTGGAAGGTCAGAGCAAAGCCTTTTAGCCGGCCTCATTCCTTTGCTTCCTGGGTCCGAAGCAGTGTAGTCATTCCTAGCTAAATAAAGGATTTGGGGATTCTTTGCTACACTAATTCACTATAACAATCCTTTTTTAGTCTTCTATAAATAGAAATATAGATCCATCTATCTTATTCGAAATTGATTTTGGTATCGAAAAGGAATAGGGTAGGTGAGAGAGGTTCTACCCGATACAACTGGCTATCCTCTTCCCATCTATCGCCTCTTTCACCTCAAAACCTTAATTGGCCATCATAATTAGGTTCTTCGACTGAACTGGATGGATCCACTTCTCATCCACTACCGCGTGTAAGATATAAGCTTTCCAACGAAAGCAGATCCACATCTCCTCTAGTATCCTCCCTTTTCGACTAGCTTTCTCTCTCTCGTTCGTAACTTATTCGACTTTTTTAATCCCACTTGTGACTAAACTTTTGATCTGATTGGGTCGGTGTTTAGTGTTTGGTATTTTCCCATGCTTTCCGTTTGTCAACAACCAACAAATTCCTTTAGCAGGAGTTTATGTTGCAAAGATGATTTGTGATAGCTCTTTCTCTTCTCTAACTAGTTACATGAATAATTGGGCTAGTTTGCTAGGCTTTCAGTCTACAAAAACTTCATTCAATATTGATTGCACACCTTCTCCTACTGCTTCTTCTTATACCCACTAATGTTAGGAGCAACTCCTTAATCCGCACTATAACCAATCAAAATGTTCTCCATATCAATATATGATGCTAAACTTAGACCAAGATAGAGAGAGAGGGTTGCCCCTTTGTTGGCTCGTTGAGACAAAATCACTCATATGAATCGTGATAATTCCCATATTCCTTCTATACTCGTTTGGTTTCAGGAGGCTCCGCTTCCCTGTACCTTACTCGTCTTTGTGTCATCCTGGAAAAAAAATCCGTATGCCGGGGAAAATGCCCTAACTTTCTACATGCATTTTATAAGAATTTCTTCGGTCTCTATAAAACAGATTGAAAAGCGTTGGTGGAATCACACTTCCTGATTTCGAATTCCAAAAACCAACAAGAGGTTCCTAAGTCTTCTTTGATCTGTCTTAGGGCCGATTGGCAGCCTCGACGCGTGCATATCGATTATGACATTTGGTAACCTTCATCTTTGGTTCATGAGGTAAATGATAAAATGAAAATTTCAATTTACGGTTATTTTATTAGCAAAAGGCTTATTTATCATGTCATGGAATGGTTTGTGCGCAACAGTCCGGAAAGTATGGATTAAAGAAAGTAACGATAGTGAAAGTTTTTTTCTATTTTAAGTTCTCGTCTATTGAGGGTGTTAATTTAGTGCTTAGAGATGGTGAGTGGATGATCCCTGAAATCCCTATTTTTTTTAATAAAAATCGACCTCCGTAAGGCTTCCTAAAATAAAGATTTATCACGTGTTCTAGTTTGGGTGAAATTTCATGATGTCTCGGTGGTTTCTTACACACTAGACGGATTAAATTGGATAGCCAAAAAAATGATACCCCAATGATGTTAGACTCGTATACGAACTTCATGTGTTTGGAATCATAGGGGAGGAGCAAATATGCAAGTGTTTTATTGAAATTAATGCTTGTAATGATTTTAGCGATAATATAGTAATGGTTATTCCAAACCTTGAAGGTAGTGGGTATACAAAAGAAACCATTTTTGAAAAATACCAGTAGGAACCTACTCGTTTTAGTACCTGATTATAGGTAGTTTACACAGGTTTTAGGAAAAACGCGTATATGTGACAAGTATTAAGTCAACGTGTTTAGGAAAACGTGAAGACAGATATTGCAAGTTCGTTTTCGAAGGAGGTGTATGATGTTTGTCATTAATATAAAAACGATGTTTGGATTAGTGACGTTTTTTGGTTTAGAAAGAGAGGAGAGAAAATGACGAGTTGCGCTACTTTTATACTACGACGTAAAATTAAGACGTATGACGTAAAAACGCGACGAATTAAAAATTTTAAACTAAAAAACTATTAAAATTCAAAATTAAGTTTAAAATAATATAAATAAGAATAAAAATTCAATAAATAAATTTTACAACTTATTATCGATTTAATATTTAATTTTTAAATGCTAATGAAAGCCTAAAATTAAATAAAATCAACAAAAAGCCCAAATATTATTTTATCAAACAAATATCTTACTTATATTAATTAAAAACTAAAGTATTTTTCTAATAATTTTAAAACTATTTTTCTATTTTTATAAACCACTAAAAACTAATTTTTAATTAAAATAATGCAAAAAAATATTAAAATAATGAGAAAAATAAAATGACTTTTTAGAAATACTAAATTAATTAACTTAACAGGAAAAATTGAAAAATACTAAGATATCTCCTAATAAGACAAAAAACAGAAAACTGGATAATGACTTCTTGCCTTTTCTTGTTTGAGGTCAAACAGTGGCTAGATTACACAAGCAGTGGGTAGATTGTTCCCACTGCTTGACCACAGTGAGTGGTTTTTTAGGCTTTTGAGCCTTGTTTGTTGATGGTTCTTGGCACAATTGGCACCCCCACAACTAGTTGGGTTGCGGGGAGTCACTTAAACACACAAACACCAAATTCAATCACAGATTAATGCACAAAATGAACAAATTCAGCAATTGGACAGAGAATAATGAAGTCTGGTGATATGTGGGCACTACAGTGAACTATTAAAGATATGTTAACCAACCAAAAACCTAATACCAGGTATAGTAATCCGAAACTAACCTCAGATCTACACATGTGTCTAATTTCTGAAAGTTTATGGACTTATATTTAATAGTCGTATGTTAGGATCGAACTCAAGATTACAGGATTGCACTCAATACGTAAAGAGTTAATTTATTTAATATTTTATTTATTAAATTTATTAAATTAAATCGAGTTATAACTTAACGATCATTAAATAAATTAAGAGTTAAGTATTAACGAGCGTTGTGGAACAAAATAGAAGAGACAAGAAGATTCCGGAACACCCCATGGTGCGGGTGACGAATGTCGGCCAAAAGAGAGGGGGAGAAAGGAAGGGAACTTTTTTTCTTTCCATATATTTATCCTTACTTGAGCTACAAGTTTAGTAGGCTATATAAGGATCCCCTACCTTCATAATTTGACACACCAATCTCTAGTTTCTCCTTCTTTCCTGCGATCAACAACAAACACACCTAAGGGTTCTTTGGTTTTTGGTTTAGCTAAATAATCTAGTCCTAGCCCCACTCTAGGGTTGTTGGGTAGATTTTCCACAAGCGTAAAAGCTCGATTCGTACGTGCTAGACTTACAGTTAGCTCGTTGTATTACATGTGTACAAGAACGTAATATAGTCTTACTTTAGACTATATCATGGTGGTGTTCGTTATAAACCCTAATTGGTGATTTGTTCTTATCTTGTGGAATCGCATTAGCTAAAAGGTATGTAACCCTAATTTGATTAATTATAATTTTGTTAATTATGATCTCGTTAAATCGTTGTCGCTATATGTGTGCTTTGATCTTTGTTACGGTTTTAAGAATTGTTATGTAGATAATAAACCTTCAATTTCAATCACCAAAGCTCAAATTCAAGCCACTAAACACCCAAATTCACTCACTGGAAAAAAAAGGGGGGTTGGTGGTTTGTTAGGGCAAAGCAGTGAATCAATAGCCTATAAGGGCAACTAAATTCCACCAATCTCAAACCTATAAGCAAGCAACCTTAACACCAACCTATAGAACCTACATGAAAACAAAATTAAACACACAAATTCAAAGAATCAGACCCTAAAGGCCACTGTTTTGCTGATATGAATGACACCAAAGTGAATTGTGGCCACTCAAATCTTAACTATAGTGCAAATCAACATCATACCAATTACTCACAACCCTAAATCTACCCTATTTCTATCTGTTAGCAAGATTCCTAACACCAAAACATAGAAATCAAAACAAAATCACCTCACTATTTGGTATAAGCAGATTTTTACAAAAATAGTGAAAACTTCACTCAATGTTAACCACTTGAAAACAAAACCAAAAACACACTTAACCATGTAAAATAAAGATGTCTAGACCCAAGATTAGCACTAGGTGTCACTCCTAGTACTCTATAACCACAGATCCAAACACTCCTTAATATTACCTTTTTGAACAAATTTTCAAAGACTTTTTATAGGAATTAACTCCAAAGCAATCTTAATCTAATAGAACATGATCCAAAACTAAAATTAAGGCAACTCACACATAAACACTTGAACAAAATCACAATTAAGCAAAAAGATCATAAACACAAAAGCATATAGGCATATAGCATTTTACAAAAAATATAAAAAGGGACAAATGATTTACTTGAGTTGAGTTTGTAAACAGCCTAGTCTTGCCTCATGCATATCAACACCATCCCTATGAGCATATTTTATCAACTGCCAGCTTATGAGCCTTGGATTATGGTTTCTTTGTTGGTAGGACAACAACTTTCCCAAAGAGAGAAATGAGAGACGAATTACCTCAACCTTGGGTAACCTGAAACAAAAGGAAACAAACCACAAGATAGCAAGTTGAATGGCCAATAAGCTAGCTTATATGAGAATAAGTTGGCTCATTGGTAAAAAGAGAGCTTTAAACTAAAACTTTTGAAACTGATTTTTAGAAAACTTGAAAAAATTTACTAAAATAAGGAAATTGAGACAGGAAAAATAACACAACTGATAAGCTAAACTTATAGGCCATATTTTCAATATGAGCTAATAAGCTAGTTTATACTTTGTAGATCTAAAAAAACAATCTTTAACAAATTTCTTTGTAAAATCTTTCTTTTTTATAAACAAGTAAATTAAAGGTGCAGAATCTTAATAACAATATTAAATTTAAAACAGGAATTTAAAGGAACTCAAATCTTATATATATCAAAGTTTCACTAACATTACTAGAAAAGTTGAAAATATATAAAACTTGGAACAAGAGACAATGCTAACTGCTAAGTCCTATATATACAATGGAATGTGAGAAGTATGAGTCCTAAACCCTATATGTAAACTCTCAAAAACGCCCTTGGTTGATCCTGTGAATATGCCATTTTTAAAAAAAATTCTTCTAGAGGGTCTTTGGCTCCCATGTAAATAATCAGAGTACTTGAAACATTCATTTTGTTGGATTTGAGTAGTAAACAAGCAAACTCATCATAGCCCTTGATTTGGTCGTGATTCCTTGGCAAACTTCGTAATCTTGTGAAGACCCGTGAAGAGATGAGCTGGTTGTGGGGTCTTGCGATGAGCTGTAAACAAACTGATCATGTGGGTATGTTTGTTGTGGGGTAGAGATCAAAAAGCCCATGGTAAATTAGTTTATTTAGAAGTGATTTGATTAATTGGTTTTGGGGGTGTTTATGGTTTATAGCAGATGGAAGTGGGATTAGATTAGGTTTGGGGTGTACAAGGGTTGTTTATCGGGTTTAGTTAAGTTTTAGAAAAATATAGTATTAGTTTAAGTGACGGGTTAGGGTAAATGAGGTTTGGGCTGTGGGGATCGGGTATAATGGGTGGTGTGGATTATTAAGTGGGCTTAGGTGGTGATAAGTTTAGGCTATTCGGGTTATGGGTCGGTTTATGTTTGGGTTTAGGTTATAAATTTGGCAGAAATGACCCCTGATCTTTCACTTTCTTGGCAAACAATGTTTCGCAGCTCATTTTGCAAAATCCCTTTGTAAACAACTTTAGCATAGTTGTCATTTTTGGTACATGCTATCACATAACATATAATAAGGACTTCTTATGCACATTTGGATATCTCCAGTGGTTGTTTTGTATTTTATTGAAGTATTAGGGACCTATTGTGTAATATTGAGATTTAAAAGGGTATAATATGACAAGTCTTCCAAAGTTGAGGGACCAGTCTTGTAATTCTTCAAAACTTCAAGGACTTCTTTGGAAAATCAATATTCGAGTCCGGTTCTTTGGGCGGCTTCATTTCCCGTGTTCGTTTTTGCTTGATTCTTGTTTTCTTTTGTTGAGATCATGATATTTGTACCTAAAATACATAATGAACAAACACACGCATATTTTGGGGTATTTTATGATAATTTTAAGTATTTTAAGCCCGATTTGGACGATGAGACTATGTATAAATGCAGTCTCATCACTCCCCCATACTAAAACATTGTCGTGCCCTCACGCTATGCTAGAATTAAGTATCATAGCACCTCTAAAATTCATTTTTTATATGACATTTATTAAAACGTAAATTTAAATTAACTACTACTTGCGTTTTAGACATAATGTATCGTTTTCATCACGAGAATGTGACTTTTAGGGTCAAAGAATAAGAACACGTAAATGCCTCATAGAGATAAGTTCGTCATCCTCAATTTTCACCCAATTCCCTGCTAAGCGTGAAACAAGATCATTGTCATTATAAGTTAGTAATGCTAACACTACTCATATGCTCTAATCACGTACTTAAACTCCCTTATTCCTAAGGTGTATCTCTTATATTTTATTTTTGTCTTAATGATCACGAGGATACATTTTTTACTTATGCGTATATAGGTATTAGGTCCAAAAATAGAGCCTTAACGGTGTAATAAAAATCATCGAATTAATAATTTTTCCTAATAGACAACGATGTCAAAAAATTAAGTCAACAAAAAGGATCGATAAATACGGTTTTAGAACGGTTTTTAACATGAGACTTATTACCATGAATTTTATTACCCACCTCATCATCGGTAGCTTTGATTATCATGGTTTACCTCCATCTTGTATTCAACTCCGCCATGGAGCTTTTATTATGACTTCCATCTTGCCCTTGTCTTTTATTTAACCTCACCATGGGGTGTTTATTATGACATGACGTATATCCTCACGCTAAGGCGAATTTTGGATCTTTAAGGCTTCAAGATTTAAGACATTCACTTTCAATTTTCGCATAGATTTTTCGGCCTTGTGAGCTTCGAATTTTTGCTAGATTTAGGTGAAGAGAAACTTATAATTATTATTAGGGAAGCCTTTGATTATTCGGGTGCTAATATTTCAAAACTGAGACACTGGCGATACCTTAATGTTTTCTCAATTTAATTACATGGAAGCTACGAGAATCAATTAGAAACCAACAATTAAGACTAAACCGCTAAAAACCTATTTATTAAAAAAATTTATATAAAAGCGTGGGGAGAATAAGTGTAGAAATGCTAAAATGGATCCGGTGGTCTAATGTGGTGGTAAATGGTGGTGGAAGCCATTGATGGCTTAGAGAGAGAGAAGAGAGGTTGAAAGAGAAATGTAAAATGTATTGAAATGAAACAAAAAACAATCAACACCCCTCCTTGGAAGCTAAGGAGGGGTATATATAGTCACGCACACAACCTAAACTTTACAAAGAGCCTAGTCTAGTCTAAATGTGCGTGACTATGATAACTAACGGGAATTCTTAAATGTCGTCACATAAAGTGAGTTTCCAACAATCTTCCCCCATGGGACGACGTGTAGAATTCCTTACAATATTCTTCCTAACAAGTACAAAATAATTAAGAACAAGAGCTTTCATGAAGCGTCTAATGCTGATGATGTCTTCTGAGGCCTTTGACTTCAAAACGACTCATCTTTAACTTGTAGTATAAATACTGTAACGGCACGAGCTAAGTAACCCATACACTTCTGGTTAAGGAGAAGCTTCTGAATTAGCTTCCCCCTAATTCATGCCACGTAAACTTGATGTAGAAGCATTTTAAATAGCTTCCCCCTAAACCAACAATCCTCGTAAGCAACTTCAAAGCTTTGCAATAAAGCTTAGAATAATTAAGCGCACAGCAGAATCTAACAAGCAAATCCCATCATATAACATGATAATGTTGCTAAGAGGGATTGAAAGTTTGGGGCACACCAAGTAGATCAACAACTTTTCTTCTCACGCTTGAATAATTCTTTTGAATTTTTCTTCCCCCTGAGAGTTCAAGTTATGCATACCAGAAAGAATCAAGACACTTCTTCCCCCACATAGTTGAAGAAGGTAAATCAATCCCAATTATGAAGCTCAAATACTGAAGTAGACACTTTATCCCATTCATGAAGTTGACATCGTAACACCAGAGTCAATCAAGTCCCGGAAATGCACATATCTTCTTCCGGAGATGCACCAGAGTAAATTAAGTCCCGGGAATGCATATAGGATAATGATGCTGTTTAATTGCAACAATCAAACAATTAAACCTCGAATCAGTAGTGTACCGTTTGGAGATTGATAACGACACGAGTTAAAACACTGATTTTCTCTGCGGCTATGACAAATGTCATCCCGGAATATCTTCAAATCAAAAGAAGGTATGAAGTTCATCACGTGTACTCGTTGTGCGTTCAATGTGTCTTCTTCTTCCCCCTTGATGGTTTCGAAACTCGGAACCATCAATAAATTATACGCACATGAACCTGAAATCTCGTGAGAATAATAAATAAGCGGAATTATATATTTTGTGAGAATCAGCTGTTGATCGAAAATCTCTTCTCATAATCTCTCCATGGCCACCTTTACCATCCCACATGAAAGCAATTTGAAGTGACCACTGAAAGAATGAACCGGATACATCAAACGTGAAGCTGAATAAAAATCCTTCGATCTTGTGACTTAAGCTTGCACTATTGTTGAATGAAGAACGGTGGAGAAATCTCTAAGTACTCAATGCATCACTTAAGAAGTCTATAAGCACAACACCTCTTGAAATTATCCACGTCGACTAAGCGCGTGACACTGAGTACAACAATGTAACCCCTTTAAGTGATAGTTATCCGAGTCATCAACCATCCACCCCGAACCCGGAAACCAGATAACCAAGTCTTCATTCTAGGATTAAGCACGAGCAAGTTATCTAGTAAAAGATAAAATAAATACACGCCTTCGAAAAATTCGTCTTCAACGTCACGTAATTAATACCCGATCAAACAAAATCTGTAGCCACTAAAAAATCGCCCATTTTTCCTTGGTCTCGTCAAAATAAATTCTTGTCACATTTGTCACGTCATTTTGTCGCGTCACATTTCTCGTCACTCAATCAGTGTCAAGAATAAATTAAAGAACCACAAATGCAACAAAAAAACTACAAATTCAAAAAATGAACTTGTTTGTTTGAGCATCCATTCTCCTTAAACTATTCCATCTCGTCACAATGTCTCGTCACTTTTGTCTCGACTCGATGATGACCGAAGTATAACTTAATACACATCAAATTTATTTAAAAATTTGTTAAAAAAATTGTGTGTATTTAAGTTAAAATACACGGTCCATTGAGATACCATGGCAATGGTCCATTTGAAAACTAATACCTGGCCCATCACTGGTCCATTACCATAATCTCGTGAGGCCCAATTCTTTGAATAAACGAGTTCCATGGCCCATCAATTGTCCAAAAACCCGGTCCAAGAAAACTCGGTTATAACACTTTTTCCCAACCCTAAATAAACTCACACAGTCATAACCCTAACACAATCTTAGATATATCCGCCTCTCTCACACAAACTCCTCTCTCAGCCCAACCTCGAAACCTCCCTCCTCCACCAAACTTCATCTCCCCCGTCCTCCACCCTTATCTTATCCCATCTCAAACCTCAAACATATCGTCCCTTTCTCAAAAGTTACTCCAACCAAAAAATTTAGTTCGTCCCCATCTCATTCTAGATCATGTCAGCCACCATCTAAAATACTTCTCCCAACAATCACAATCGCAGATCTTTGATTATCGAAATCAATATGAACCATTTCCATATTTATCTTCATGAAACAGCGCACAAAGAATCAAGAACCATTCTTATATTCATCTGAATAATTCGGCTTCAAGATCCATAAATGGGTCTCGGGTAGGTTCGATTATTGCTTGCATGTCTGTTTGATGTGACAAATTCGAAACAAAGAGTGGTTTTAACAGATTTGTTAAACACCATTCTTATATTCGTATAGAAAATGGGTAAAAACCCAATATAGAATCTATGATGGAGGATTTAATTTCGTGTGTATGATCTTAATAGATCTATGGTTGCATGTGCAAAACACGAAAAAATGAAACTGAGATCGAGATGTTTCTGTTTTTGGTCGAGTCTAGGTGGGATAGGTGTCGATGGGTATTAGGTTAGGTTTAGTTTTGGAGTTGAGGTGATAAAAGGTTGGATGGGATTGGATTAAGTGTAGAGTCGACTCAGTGAGTTTAACTGAGTCAACTCGGTAATTACCGAGTTGACTCGGTTGTGATGGGTGATGATTATGGTCACAAAACTTTGGTTCACAAATGTTTTTAAAATAGTCCAATCGGAAAGTAAAAAATAACAATCCCATCGGAATGTTTTTGTATGTCTCATCGGAATATGTTTGTGTGTCTGGTCTCATCGGAATCAAGCATACACCCCAATTGGAATAACCAATCTGAAAGTCAATCTGAATGTTCAATCGGAAAAACCAATCTGAATGTCAATCTGAATATTCAATCTGAAAGACCAATCTGAATGTCAATCTGAAAGTCAATCTGAATGTTTAATCTGAAAATCCAATCGGAAACCCAATCTGAAAAGGGTTTTGAATGACCCGAAAAAGGTGGAACTGCAAACTTGTCCTTATCTATCTGTATAAACAAGGATAAATAAACCCCAGAAACAGTGACAAGATTTGAATACCTTTTGACCATGAAAATGATGAAACCGAGAGTAAATAAATATGCTTGAGACCCAAAACCTGCTACTGTTTGGACAATTGGACAAAATAATAAGACGTGACCCAAAAAAAAATTTGGGACAATGGACAGAAATATTATAACGAGACACAAAGAATGAATTAAACCACCAAATCAAATATATAAACACGATCCAAGGATGGAACCGTGGCTCTGATGCCAAATGTAGAAATGCTAAAATGGATCCGGTGGTCTAATGTGGTGGTAAATGGTGGCGGAAGCCATTGATGGCTTAGAGAGAGAGAAGAGAGGTTGAAAGAGAAATGTAAAATGTATTGAAATGAAACAAAAAACAATCAACACCCCTCCTTGGAAGCTAAGGAGGGGTATATATAGTCACGCACACAACCTAAACTTTACAAAGAGCCTAGTCTAGTCTAAATGTGCGTGACTATGATAACTAACGGGAATTCTTAAATGTCGTCACATAAAGTGAGTTTCCAACAATAAGCAAATAATTAGGACACATGAGTTTTTGAAAGAATACGAATACTCTACGTTTAGCATAGTAACTTATAATTAACACTATCATTTCTCGTCCTCAATTTAATGAGACTTAGCCTAATATAGTTAATGAATCGAAGCTAAGTTCTCTACACGCACGATCGAGTCAAAAGTTAATCTTATTTTCACCATCGGAAAACCTACATTCGTGTCTTGAACACTTATGAAAAACGAGAAGAATTTTAAAATTTGGCCATTTTTAGCCTTATTTTGCAATAAAACGATAACAAAAAGATGTAAATTGGATTGCGTGATGACCTAAGCAAGGTGAGTATCTATTCACCTGCGCCAAAATGATTGTAGGTATTTTACACACGTTTTAGAAAAAAACGTGTATATGTGGCAAGTATTATGTCAACGCGTTTAAGAAAACGTGAAGACCGATATTGCAAGTTCGTTCTCGAAGGAGGTGTATGATGTGGGCCAATAATATAAAACGATGTTTGGATTAGTGACATTTTTTGTTTAGAAAGAGAGGAAAGAAAATGACGAGTTACTCTACTTTTAAACTACGACGTAAAATTAAAACGTATGACGTAAAAATACGACGAATTAAAATGTTAAACTTAAAAATTGTTAAAATTTAAAATTAAGTCTAAAATAATATAAATAAGAATAAAAATTCAATAAATAAATTTTAAAACTTATTATCGATTTAATATTTAATTTTAAATGCTAATTAAAGTCCTAAAACTGAATAAAATCAACAAAAAGCCCAAAATATTATTTTATCAAACAAATATCTTACCTATACTAATTAAAAACTAAAAGTATTTTTCTAAAAATTTTAAAACTATTTTTCTATTTTTAAACCACTAAAAACTTGTTTTTTTAATTGAAATAATGCAAAAAAATATTAAAATGATGAGAAAAATAAAATGACCTTTTTGAAAATTCTAAATTAATTAACTTAACAGGAGAAAAATGGAAAAAAATGAAAAATACCAAGATTTGCCCCAATAAGACAAAAAAACAGAAAACTGGATAGTGACTTCTTGTCTTTTTCCTGTTTGAGGTCAAACAGTGGCTAGATCATACAAGCAGTGGGTAAATTGTTCCCACTGCTTGACCACAATGAGTGGTTTTTAGGCTTTTGAGCCTTGTTTGTTGATGGTTCTTGGCACAATTGGCACCCTCACAACCAGTTGGGTTGTGGGGAGTCACTTAAACACATAAACACCAAATTCAATCATAGATTAATGCACAAAATGAACAAATTCAGCAACTGGATAGAGAACAATAAGGTCTGGTGTTATGTGGGCACTATAGTGAACTATTAAAGCTATTTTAACCAACCAAGTCCCTACTACCAGCTATAGTAATCCTAAACTAACCCAAGATCTACACATGTGTCTAATTTCAATCACCAAAGCTCAAATTCAAGCCACTAAACACCCAAATTCACTCACTGGATAGAAAAAGGGGGTCTGGTGGTTTGTTAGGGCAAAATAGTGACTCAACAGCCTATAAGGGCAACTAAAGTCCACCAATCTCAAACCTATAAGCAAGCAACCATAACACCAACCTATAGAACCAACATAAAAACAAATTTAACACACAAACTCAAAGTATCAGACCCTAAAATCCATTGTTTGTAGAATTGCAGAAAGTGAGAGATTTTTGCTAATATGAATGACACCAACGTGAACTTTGACCACTCAAATCTTAACCATAGTGTAAATAAACATCACATCAATTACTCACAACCCTAAACCTATCCTATTTCTATCTGCTAGCAAAATTCCTAACACCAAAACATAGAAATCAAAACAAAATCACCTCACTGTTTGGTATAAGCAGATTTTTACAAAAACAGTGAAAACAACACTCAATGCTAAGCACTTGAAAATGTTGTCTCATAATATATGATGCTTATACAAGAAATAAAGATGAAAAGATATGAAAGTAGATGAATTCTAGAGAGAGAAAGTAGTGAGAGAAAGTAGAGAGAAGATGGAGAAACTATGTGAATATTAGATTAGAAAAATGAGATCACAACCCTTCCAAACATGCTAGGAAGGGCTTTATATAGCCGGGCTTTCATGTAACCATAATAGGATAAATTGTTTGATGGGTCGGGCTTCAATAAAATGCTTAGTACCTTGAAAGAGGCCTTTTAATCTAGCCATCAAGCTCGTAATGCCATGACTATTTAACAAACTATTACAACATTCTAATAAATGTTACAATAAAAACCTATGACCGAACATTCTTATTTGACTCAATATTTTGAGGATAACAATCTCCTTCAATGTGAGGTCATTCCTCTTCGACATTTGGAGATTTATGGAGATTACTAATCTCGTTATAAATGAGTCTTGAACGTGTAATAGTAGTCTTGTTCCTTCATGCTGTGATCTTTGAGCCTTTGTCGTTGTCTTTCGACTTTTTCTTTTATCTTGAGATCTTTAAATCATTCTTGACTTTTCTTTTCCATCTTGTGATCTTGTGTCTTCATCCACATGCTCATACTTTGCACCATCTTGAAAGCTTGCTAAAAATCTCCTTTGAAGAGAGGTCATTCCTCTACATTAATTTTTAAGGAAGATTATGAACATCAGAGTTAGAGAAGACTTTTGCTTTCTTGATTGTTTAATATGTCTTTCGGCATAAGTATGTGGTTTTGAACCTTTGACTTTGTTGAGTACACCGTAACGCCACCTTCTCGAGACAAAACATAGACGCGGACTGAATGGCTGTGACATTCGTCCTAAATTGGTAGAGTTTTACCTCCGGTCGGTGAAGACCGTTATACGATATTAAATATTGTACATGTGATTAGGTAGATTCAGTTAAGAGTCTCTTTGACAGGGTTTCGCGACTGTACTAGCCGTTCTCTTTACTCGACCATTTCAAAGCAAGACTGCAAACATAAAGAGTGAATCAATTGGATAAATATCCGCTTGATTAAAGTCGTCAATTCAAGTTCCTAACACAAGTTTGATTCATAAAGAATCTTATCATTCTTGCTTTACAGTTGACACAAGCTTCATTCATAATAATCTCGCAAGTCACCTACCGTAGCGTTGTTTGAGGTTGACGCTAGAAGGATTTCCATTCGTCACTGTGAATATTAACGAATATCACTTTGAATGTTCTGGAAAGACCATAAAGATAATGCGTTGAAACCTGAAACGAGTTTGAATCGATAAAGAAACCAAGCACTGTTTCTTTTCAGTTTTACATATGTTCAATTCATAAAGAATCTTACACATGACCTACCGCGATGCTGTTTAATGTTAACACTGGAAGGATTTCCACTCATCATTGTGAATATTAATTATTATCACTCTGGTTTTCTAGCAATATCGCAAGGATATAGCGTAGGACTCTCTTCATCGTCATTGCGTGTGTCCTAACGAGATTTGATTGATCTCTTGGCTCGATACTCGATTTGTGCACTTTTAGTCGTCGGAGGCTGGAGCAGATGCCACCTATTCAATATCAACTCTCTTGGAGAGAGAAAGTCAATAGAAATCGTGTTCTTATCCGTGACAATAAAACAAACTTCTTTTGAGAGAAGCCTGAGTTAGCTGGGGAGGGGTTCTGCATTACATCAATGGGTCCATGATGCGTTGTCTTCATGATGTGTTGACCCGGTTTTTGCCAAACTTGTATGGAGGGCTTCTTTCTTTACACCCTTTACCCTTACATTTCTTTTTCATTCTTCAATCACTTCAATACTTACAAAGACATCAATACTAGCACCTTGTTGTGATTGTTCCAATGCTAGCTTCAGTACTTAGTCTACATTCAGCTATGTTCACATTCTACTCCATCTTTCCTAAGGACTTCTAATAATCTATTGGATTGTCCCTGGGAAGATCTCTCCGGTTCTGGTTGGATCATAGGACGTATGCCTAACCACCCTTTTGAAACCAATAACGTCATGGATTAAAGATGTTGTGGTATTCGATCGTAACCATAAAATCACTTTAAAATCTAACAAAGTGTTTGAAAAATGTTTAACACCTTGCTAGTTTTGTAGGTTCGTAAAATGCTCCTCCTTCACATGTGCATCGATAATCGAAAGTGTTTCGCACATGTGGGTAAGAGTTAAAGTGCTAGACTCTCAAATATATGTTTCATATATTAGATCACACTTTAATCACATTTTCTCCCCTATCTCTAATACATGAAATCGTTTGATATTAGGGATACCAAATTTGATTAAAATATATTGTGAAAAACAATGGTCTTGAAAAGCTTCAGGAGAAAAATGTGTCAAACTTAGCATGAATTAAGGAAAGATCCCCCTCAAAAATTGATCAAATTGAATTGTCATTACGAGGGTATGATCCACATTAAACTTTTTGAGGATAGGAATTGTTGAACAAACAATTTTTGAATGATTTTGAATAATCATTGAGAAAGTCTTGAAAAAATTGTGTTCAACGCTTTTTGAAAAAAATCCATTTCTTTTTGGCGACATGGTTTTTCTAAAGCATAAACTTGAGTTCATAGACTTTGAATGTCTTGAAGAATCCACTCAAGTGTAAGAATATTTCTCTTTTTTTGCTGAGGGTAAGGGCACTAAATCGTATACTCCCCCGTGAATATTAATCTGGGTTGAAATCTAAAAGTGATTACAATCCATAGTGTTGAGCTCAAAACGTTAAAAGTAGAAATGACATGTTTTGAATAAATATTTACAACTTTCATTCGAGCTTTATGTACACACCCGTGTCGTTATTGAGCGACATTTCTAGGCGCATCCATATTATCGATACTGAAAGACATGTCGAGAAGAATTTTTTGGTATTTTGAAAGATTTTTCCATTTTTTATTTTATTTTTCTATGTTTTATATTTTTGTATTTTTCTTTTTTATGAATATATACAAGTAGATGTTTGATAGATGAATCAAGCAGACACCTATGCCAGAATCTCCAGATCTGCTGGAGTCAAACATCTCATACCAATTTGCCGAACGAGGTACTCAAAACTATCTTTCGACAGAGTTTTCGTAAACAAGTCGGCTAATTGGTAATCCGTTCCAACAAATTATAGTTCAACGATACCGCGTTCAACTTGTTCATTTATGAAGTGATATCTGACATCAATGTGCTTCACGCGGGAATGCTGTACCGGATTGCA
Organism: Glebionis coronaria; assembly: GCA_025667525.1. Classification (NCBI taxonomy): domain Eukaryota; kingdom Viridiplantae; phylum Streptophyta; class Magnoliopsida; order Asterales; family Asteraceae; genus Glebionis; species Glebionis coronaria. The sequence continues at coordinate 69,718 of JANFOE010000322.1, read as the reverse complement.
AGAGATGGCTATGGTCGACTTTGAGTTACAATACATAGGTACTTTATCAAAGTAGAATCCATAATCCGTGAGTTGTGTTCTCATCTAAAGAACTTGAGCACAACACGCAGATAGAGACACATACTCTGCTTCGTCTGATGAAAGTGACGTGCAATCCTGCTTCTTGGAAGACCATCCCATGAGCTTATCTTGTCATAGAAATTGTGCATCACCAGAGGTACTTTTTCGAGTATCAAGACACCCTACATGATCAGAATCTGAATAGGCCGTTAGAAAGAAACCGCTTTCCTTCGGATACCAGAGTCCCAAATGAATGGTATTCTCGAGGTACCGAAAGATCCGTTTAACCTCCTTGAGGTACTTTTCAGTTGGTCTGGCTTGATATCGTGCACAATAGCATGTTGCATGTAGAATATCTAGTCTGCTTGTTGTCAAGTACATGAGGGACCCGATCATGAAACGATATTTCGTTTGATCTATGGGTAATCCCTCCAAGTCAGCATCTAGGGATGTGGTGGATAATGGTGTCCTAACTAGGTCACATGAGGTCATACCATGCTTTTTTACTATCTCTTGACAATACTTAGCTTGGTTAATAAAGATACCACTTGGGGATTGGTGAACTTGAATTCTAAGAAAAAAATTTAGTCCGCCCATCATTGACATTTCAAATTTGCTGTGCATTAGTTTTTCAAACCATTTTGAAAGTTTTAGGTTCGTAGACCCGAAAATAATGTCGTCAACATAAATCTGCACAACCAAATGTCATCCCCATTTTTATAAATGAACAAGGTAAGATCAATGGAACCTTTTGAGAAACCTTTGGTTACCAGAAATTTCGAGAGCTCGTCGTACCACGCCCTTGGAGCTTGCTTTAGTCCATATAGTGCTTTGTGGAGACGATACACCTTGTCAAGATAATGTGGATTAACGAATCCTTCTGGCTGCGTGACATAGACTTCTTCCTTCAAAGGACCGTTAAGAAATGTTGTCTTTACGTCCATTTGATAAACAGTGAATCCCTTATGTACAACATAAGCAAGGAAAATCCTGAACGCTTCTATACGAGCAACTGGTGCAAATGATTCTTCAAAATCAATTCCCTCTTTATGGCCATACCCATTAGCCACTAGCCTAGCTTTGTTCTTGATAATTGTGTTTTCTTCATCCATCTTGTTTTTTCAGATCTGACAAAGATTTAACGGATTAACATCATATGGTCTGTCAACAAGTTCCCAGACTTTTAGTCTTTCAAATTGAAGAAGTTCATCTTGCATCGATTCAATCCAAGCATGATCAGCCATGGCTTCTTTGATGTTTTTCGGTTCATTTGTACTCACGGCGAGTGCGAACATACAAACATCGCCATTGGTTGCTAGTTGTCGTCTCGTGCGAATGGGCTATGAAGGGTTTCTAATTACTTGAACTGAAGGATGATCTCAGGTCCAATGATGTGTTGAAGGATGTCATTGATAGAACGTATGCATAGTTGACGAATCAACATGGCGAGTAGAGGACTCTCCAGTTTTGTGTACCGGTGTACCAAATGGGTTGATAAAGTCGTCTTCGTCATTAAATGCATGGTATGCTTGATTTGTGTTCTCTTGAGCAATGACACTAGTTGTGGATAATGTAGGAGCGGTTGTTGATGTGATATTCTGAGGAGGTAAATCTATAGCAACTCGTGTTGAAGTAGATGAAGTTGTATCCTTTTGTAGACGATGATCGGTGTCATCATTCTTATCATGAGTGAAAGTGGAAGACTTTGATACAACATGTTTCTCCCCCATGAAATATTCATCAAACATTTGTCCATATAACATTTTCAACTCTTCAATTGTCGTGTCGACTGTCATATTTGCTCTTGGAACATTTCCTTGAACCAGCTTGGAACTTGACGGTTCATTGTTGTGGTCTTGAGTTCCAAGTTTCGTGCGGTTGTGCACAAAAGTCTTTTGTAGTTGTGGATCGGTACTTAAACGGTTTTGTTCAAGTGTCATTTCTGTAATTCATCAAATCTGATATGAATAGTCTCGACTATCAATTTTGTTCTCTTGTCGTAAACTCTATATCCCTTAGACTAAGTTGCATATCCTACTAGAATACATGCATCACCTTTCTCTTTCATCTTATCCAAATTTTCACCATCTCGTATTATGTAACAAGTACATCCAAAAATGTAAAGGTGTTTGAGTGAAGGTTTTCGATCATGAATTATGTGATATGGTGTCTTTTCGTGTCTTGGAATAATTAAGGAACGGTTTTGTGTGTAGCATGCGGTTGACAAGGCTTCGGTCCAAAAGAATAGTGGAAGTTTTGAAGCAAGCCTCTACTAAAGTACGGTTCGTCTTTCAACAACGCCGTTTTGTTCGGGTGTTCGAGAAATAGATGCTTCATGTTCAATCTCTTCTTCTTCAAAATATTTCTTCAAATTTGAATTCAAAATTTCTATTCTTCTGTCGGTACGAACTACTGTTACTTGAGCTTGAAGACCATGTTGTATCTGCTTAAGGAAGTTGATGAGAACTTCGGGTGTTTTATCCTTGGACCTCAAGAAGTGAGTCCATGTGTACCTTGAGTAGTCGTCGACAATTACCATAATGTATTTCTTCCCATTGATACTTTGAACACGCGAGGGACCACATAAATCTATATGAAGAAGATCTAACCGTCCTTTAGAGCTTAGTGTATTCTTTGTCTTGAAACTACTCCGTTTAGCTTTACAAGGCTCACAAGAAGAACAAAGATGATATTTGATGAATTTCAAGCTTGGAAGGCCTCTCACAATATCTTTCTTGGAAAACAAGTTGATCGAGTCGGTGAAGCTTTAGCCATGAAGCATATTGGAGTTTTATAATTTGTGTCTTGAAGTGAGATTGTGTAAAGATCTGTACCCCGTGAACTAGTGAGTAAATCATTCCCATCTGTCTTCTTTCTGAAAGCAACCTCCAAATCTGCATCACAGAATTGACCAACCGAGAAAAGATTATGATTGAGCCCTTCGACGTAGCATACCCTTTTGATCATTATATTACCCTGAACCGAATCTCCATATCCTAGGATCGGTGTAAACTGATCATTTCCGAATCGGACCGTACCTAGGAACTTCTCCACGAAGTTAATTAGAAGCTTGAGATTCCTCGTCATGTGCTTGGTGCACCCGGATTCCAGTATGAAGAGAATTATTTGTATATGTAGGATATGTAAATCTATGCTTATGTTTTTAGAGAGAGAAAGAGATAGAAAGATGGTGGATTTCACACTTCTAGAGAGAGAAAGTTTAAGAGAATTATGTGTTATTCAAATGAAATCACCACCCTCTCCATTAATGGAGAGGGTTTATATACCAAGCCCATAAGATGGGCTTGGGCTTACATTTGGGCCGGCCATACAAGCATGGACCGGGCTTTTCCTTGTTTAGTTAATTAAAAGATATCTAGACTACGAGCTACAACTTAATATATTGTCGGAGTGACCGAATCTTCCTAAATACGTAAAAACGTATTTTCAACAATCTCCCCCTAAGGGAGGTCACTCCAAACAAGGGCGTCACCCGAGTTACAATAATAAAATAAACCTAGCATACTATACTTGTCTTGAGCTCGTAGTCTTCGTCTTTCTTTTCTTTTTCTTTTCTGGTTAACATGCTTATGTGATCTTTGATATCAATCTTTAGCATTAATCTCTTGCCTTGATCTTGTGCATTCATCACTTGTGATCTTCGCCTCCTCGTGACACCATGTCCCACATACTTATACCTTCGTAATTCGTGAAAGCTTCAGAGTTCGATACAGCGGAAGACTTAAGTTTTAGGCTTTCTTGAATTAGATGAGGTATTAAGTGCATAAAGTATAAGCATGCGGGGACGACTTCTTCTTGGATCCCGCAACGCCACCGTCTTCAAATGCCGTAACATAAGTAGACACGAACGAAATGGCTTTGAACATTTCATTCTAATTAGGTAGCATTTTACCTTCGGTCGGTGAAGACCGTTGGACGATATAAAATATCATACTTGTGGCAGGTAGATTTAATTAAAAATCTCCTTGACAAGATTTCGCGGGTAACCCCGTTCTCTTTACTCGACCGTCCAAAGCTGACTGCGAACGTAAAGAGTGAATCATTTGGATAAAATTATCCGCATGATTGAAGCCGTCAATTCTGATTCCTGGAACAAGTTTGATTCATTAAAGAATTGCACCATCGTTGCTTTCCAGTTGTCACTAGCTTGATTCGTATAGAATCTTGCAAGTTACCTACCAAGTGCTGTTTGAGGTTAACACTAGAAGGATTTCCACTCATCACTGTGAACACTAAGGTATCACTCTTAGTGTTCTGGCAAGATCACTAAGATATTGCGTAGAGGCCTAGAACGTGTTTAGATTCAGTTAAGAATTAAACCACTGTTGCTTTCAAGTTATCACAAGTTTGATTCATAAAGAATCGCACAAGTCACCTACCATGAGCTTTTTGATATTCGCTCAAGAAGGATTTCCATCTTCATTGTAAATACTTTCGTATTACTCGGATGTTCAGGCAAGATCATGAAGATTTTGCGTAGGACTCTTAAGATTTTTCTTACTTTTCACAGTGTGTGAAGAAGCAAGGAATTATGAAAGTGTGTCCTAATGAGATATTTGATGATATCAAATGGCTCTAGACTCGATCGTGCATTTTGGATTTTAGTGATCGGAGGCTGGAGAGGAGTGCCACCATTTCAATATCAACTTATTCGGAGTGAATAAATCAATAGATAATGTGTTGTCTCCGTGTGATTAAAACAAATACCTTTTGAGAGATATCTGAGTTAGCTGGGATGGGTTGTGCATTGCATCACTGGGTCCATGATGTCTGTCTTCAATATCGAGAATCATTAAAATGATCTCAATAGCATATGTATTGACCCGGTTTCTGCCTAAGTTGTAAGGAGGGCTTCTTTCTTTACACCCTTTATCTTTACAATTCTTTTTCATTCTTCAACCCCTTCAATGTTTACCAATACGTCATAACTAGCACCTTGTTGTGATTGTTCCAGTGCTAACTTAAGTACTTGGTCGGCATTCAGCTGCGTTCACATTCTTTCTCCATCTTTCCTAAGGACTACTATTTCTAGCTATGGAATGTCCGTGGGAAGATTCCTCCGGTTCTGGAAGAATCATAGGAAATAAATGGGTTTTGGGTAAGTATATTTCACCATGAAAATCCATTTTGATATAGCAAATCCATTTTGCTCCCCCTTAACATATGCCATGATATTCGAAAACATTTCGCATATGTAGAGATGAGCCAGCACATTAACTCAAACCATTTGTGATAATATCCCATATTAAATCACATTTTCTCCCCCATATTAAAAATATTAACCCAATCGATGTTTTTAATATCAATTGATTTAATGAAGTTTTAACAAAGGTTTTGGAAAGAAAAATGCAAGTCCGTTTAATCTTCATCATTCCAAATGTATGAGATATGACACCGATTTGTAACATGATCACATATTCACCATATTAGAAAAGAATTGACAAGGTTGAACCTGATTGATGAGAACATCATATGATAAGACCAAATGGTTCTTGTCAGCATATGTTAGTCGCCTCGTCACGTCTGAAGTCATCTCTTGACACCACATGTACGATTGGTATTGTAGTCTTGACACCAACTTGTGAACTTGGCACGTTCGGCATCGAAGATTCTGAATGCTTGACAAGTGCTCCCCCTCAATTGTTGACCCGTGTTCTACTGAAAGAGCTGTAGTCGTTGGTTGAGTAGTCGCATCGTCGAGTATGTAGATACCAATTGTAGATTGCTATGGTTGTAGAGATGATAGCTTCATAAAAACAAGATTTCTCTTGTTGTAACAAATAAATGCACTGAGGCGTACATATATTTGTGTTAGACCAAGTTATAAAGTAAACTTGATCCCTTACAAGGTTTTAAAGTAAACCTTGCCCGAGAAAATTAGTTCCCGTTGTAAGCCAAAGCTTTCATAAGAAATACTTGACTTTAATGTGAAAATCGGGTTGCAGTCTGAAATAACTACAAGCCATTTAGGCATGTTTTATGAAATATTTACAACTTTTGTACGAACTCTATTTATGGCGTCGTGTCGATATTAATCAACATTTCTAAGGCCGTAAATATTATCGTACCAAAAGACATGCCTTTGAAAAATAAAGTAAAAATAATTTTGGATTTTTCTAGATTTTTTAGTTTTTATGGTTTTTATATTGTTTTATATTTTTGTATTTTGCTTTTGTAGATAAAAATATAAACAATATATACAAATGATCACCAAGGATACGGAGAATAGTTTACCACCACTATTCTTTCGCTTCATCTGCTAGTTCCTTAAGAGTCCCAGGCGAGAAGGTTCTCATTCCTAGCTTGTCGGCCAAAAATTCAATTCGAGCGCGATCTAAAGCCTTCGTGAAAATATCCGCCAATTGATACTCAGATCGGACAAAGTAAAGCTCGATCACTCCATTTTCCACTTGCTCCTTGATGAAGTGGTAGCGAATGTCAATATGCTTCGACCGGGAGAATTGAACATTGTTGCAGCATAAGGCAATTGCACTTTTGTTGTCGCAGTACATCGGAATCTTGTTGAAACCTAGACCATAGTCGGTTAATTGCGAACTCATCTAAAGAATTTGAGCACAGCAACCGGACATAGCTATGTATTCTGCTTCCGTACTTGAAATTGCAGCGCTTTTCTGCCTTTTCGATGCCCAACTGATTAATCGATCTCCTAGTAGTTGCAATGTTCCACTCGTGCTACGCCTTGTATCTTGATAGCCCGCGTGATCCGCATCTGCATATGCCATTAGTGCAATAGAAGAGTCCTTCGAATACCAAAGTCCCCGATTAATGGTTCCTTTAAGATATCAAAAGATCCTTTTAACAGTAGCTAAGTGTAACTCAGTAGGCCTAGTTTGATACCTAGCACACATACATATAGCGAACTGAAGATCAGGTCGACTGGCTGTGATATACAGAAGAGTACCGATCATTCCACGATAAAGTGTCGGATCAACGGCAACTCCATGTGGATCTGCATCAAGCTTAGATTTTTCCACCATTGGAGTATCCACAGGGTCGCAAGATTCCATCTTATATTTCTTTAGCGATTCAAGGGCATACTTGGATTGATTGATAAAGATGCCTCTGGGACTCTGAGATATCTGAAGACCTAAGAAGAATGATACCTTGCCCATCATTGACATCTTAAACTTGGAAGACATGAGTGTCCCAAACTCGTTGGATAAGGTTTGGGTCGAGGCAGCAAATATAATATCATCAACATATATTTGTACCATAATCATATCTTTACCTCGTTTTTGAATGAACAGCGTGGGATCCACCTTGTCTTTAGCGAAGCCTTGCGTAATGAGGAATTGTGATAATAGATCATACCATGCGCGAGGAGCTTGCTTCAACCCATAGAGAGCCTTCTTAAGCTTGTAAACATGATTAGGATATTTAGGATTCACAAAACCATCCGGCTATTGAACATAGACCTCTTCCTTGATTTCACCATTAAGAAATGTCGTATTCACATCCATCTGATAGACGATCATATTCATGTGGGCTGCATAAGCGAGGAATAGTCTAATAGCTTCCAAAGGGGCAACAGGTGCAAAGGATTCCATAAAGTCGATGCCCAATAATTGCTTGTATCCACGAGCTACTAGTCGAGCTTTGTTCTTCAATATTCCGCCTAACTCGTCGATTTTCACCTTGTAAACCCATTTCAAAGTGAGTAGCAGCACTTGATCCGGGCATGGGACAAGTTCCCAAACTTCAAGACGTATGAATTCATTAAGTTCTTCTTGCATAGCTTCTATCCAACAGGATTAAGTAAAAGCTTGTTGCCATGTCTTAGGTTCAACTTCAGTGAGAAAAGCATCAAAATGACAAAACATCGCATTTTCTTGTAGCTGACTTCGTGTGGATACCGGACGATTAGGGTCACCAATAATAGAATCTATCGGATGATCCTTTGTCCATTTGCTGTCATGTTCACGAATCCATGGATTGGAGTAGACTGTAGAAGGAGCTTCCTCTAAGTTGGACGACCCGGCTTGATTAGGGTCGGGAATTGGTACACCAAAGAATGGAAGTTCACGCATTTGAGCGAATTCCAAATCGTGATCATCATCATCCTCTTCATCATCAATAGGCATGACATGGGTAGTTGGTTCGGGTGTTGGTTGAGAATTACTCGTTGATGGTATATCTTGACCAATTGTAGGTGTAGACATATCTGATTGTGCTTCGGTTGCTGGAGCGACAACTTCGGTTACCGGAGCTATTACCTCAGGTTCTGGAGCAACAATAGTTGGAGGAGTAAAGAATTCATCAAAGAACGATTGAAACAACGTATCCCATTTAGTCCTAGAAGGTGGTGTAAATGATGATGAAGTAGGGTTGTTTGGGACAAGACCAGAACTAATATTACTGGGTCCCATTTCATGAAGTGCGGGTTCAGAGCTGCTTTGCTCAGAAGCCATTGTTGTCAGCTCATCAAAATCAACATTCATAGTTTCAAGGATCTTGCGAGAGTTACGGTTGTAGATTCGGTATGCCTTCTTTGCGGGTGCGTAACCAATGAAAATACCAATATCAGCCTTTGGTTGAAGTTTTCCCAAATTGTCACCATCATTATTTGGATAGCAAAGAGAACCAAATACATGAAGATATGATAAATCTGGTACTTTTCCATGGAGAAGCTCATAAGGTGTTTTACCATGGCGTTTATGAATTAGAGACCGATTTTGGGTGTACACTGCTGTAGATACTGCTTCTGCCCATAAAAACAATGGAGCCCTTGCGTAAATTAACATCGTTCGAGCAGCTTCCATAAGAGTGCGATTTCGCCTTTCAACGACACCGTTTTGTTGTGGAGTGCGTGCAACGGATGTTTCATGAGATATGCCAACTTCTTCATAATAATCACGCAAGATTTGATTCACAAATTCGGTTCCATTATCTGTACGAATGCGTCGGACAGTAGTGTTGAGACGCACTTGAATCATCTTGAGAAATCCGATGATGAATTTAGGTGCCTCATTTTTTGCTTTTAGAAATTTCACCCATGTAAACCGAGAGTAATCATCGACAATAACGAGGATGTACTTTTTGCCACTATGACTTTCAACACGCATTGGCCCACAAAGATCCATATGCAACAAATAAAGTTTCTCTTGGTTGGTGTCTTCAGTCTTGGGTTTGTATGATTTCTTAGTGCTTTTCCCCATTGTACACGCGGAACACAAATGATCCTTGTGAAATGAAAGTTTAGGAAGACCACGAACAAGTTCGTTTTTTGCCAAATGGTTAATAGCGTCAAAGTTAAGATGAGATAACCGTCGATGCCATAACCATGACTTAGTCTTCGATGGTTTGGAGAGAAGACATACGGGAGAAGCGTCCATCATGTCTTGTAGAGACAAAGTATACAAATTATTCCCTCGAGTACCTTTCAATGAATCAACCCCTTCCAAATTACGAATGAAGCAGGTATGCTCTCGAAAAGCAACTTCTAGGTTTGCATCACAAAATTGTCCCACAGAAAATAAGTTGTGACCGAGACCTTCCACATAATACACTCTTGTAATAATAACATTCCCAATATGATATTCACCATAACCCATTATCTTTGCAATATGATCATTTCCAAATCGAACCGTACCAAGAAACTTGCTGACGAAATTTCTGAGCTGAGAGCGATCTCCGGTCATATGCTTGGAGCAACCAGAGTCCAAATACTAGAGAACAATTTGGACCACCTGTTTTCAACAACAACAGTAGACAATGCATTGGAAACTATTGGTTCCGGAGTGTTAGGAGATACAGATAAAATATTATCAGAATTGCTAACAGGTTTGTGACCCTTAGATTTCCTGCGTTTTCTAATGTGAGTTTTAGCACTAACAGGTTTTACAGTTCCAACTTTCTTAGGTTTTGGATTATCCGCGGGCGCTACAGTGGGAGTAGACCTATTTAAAGGGCACTTGTTTCCTACAGTAGTGTCGGTGTTCCTAGTTAAAGGACACGCTTGTGTTTTGGTACCCTTGGTACTCCTAGTTAAAGGGCACGCTTTCTTCGCTTTAAAGGGAGTGATCCTAGTTAAAGGGAACGTATTTCCTACTATAGTGAAAGTTCTACCAGTGGGGCGCCACAACCAACCAACTTGGGTTAACACTTTCCCAGTCGGTTTCCATTCTAATCCATTTTTCCGGGCATACATCTCATTCACATGGTCAATAAGGCAAGAATCATGACGACTAGAAAACATACATTCATTGCAATTCCAACATTTCAAATTAGAATTCACACTAGGCTTAGAACGCTGCACAACCGCAGAGCCTTTAGGTTTAGCTACATGATTCTTTTTGTTCAAAACAGAAATAACATTCCTAGGATGGGCTTCTACTTTCTTCTTCACTTGACTACTAGATGGGGGCAAGATCCTATCATTCTTCTTGTTTCTCTTAAGCTTAGATCATTGAGCCTTAGTAGTGGTGCTTACTCCTGTAGAAGGCAACACGGGAATATTAGAAGTTGGTTTTGATTCCGCCTTATCTTTAGTGACCAAAGTTTGAGATGGTTTAGTCCTAGGGCCCTTGTTAAGTGGTGTGACGACTATAAGGTTCCTTTTGATTGCACTAGAGGACGATGCTGAGATAGTGGTTGCGTTATCCACAACATTCTTACCTTTTAGAGTACGAAGTGTTTCCTTTAACTCAGCCAAGATCAGATTTTTATCACAAATTTTTTCCCTCAAATCAGATATTTCCACCGACTTTCGATTCAATTGTTCAATCAAGGATTGATTCTGTGCAATGGTATTAGCACATGCGGACTTTACTGAATCGAAGAGTCGTGTATCTTTCTGTTTTAAGTTATCAACTTTGGACAAAATCTTGGAAACTCGATTATCTAGATCAAGTTTAAAATTCTCAGCAGCCTCAAGTACGTTTACACAGTTAAGCTCCTTAGATTTCTCTATTTCTATCGGCAAAGATTTAGCAACTTTGTCACTTGGCTGACGCTGTTTTGATTGTAAATTCAATCAAAATTTCTTTTCAAAATTTGCATCATCGATATTAACACCTTCGAATGACGTTTCAAAGATTTCTTGAATAAATTGTTGCTTGCATTCAAGCGAAATAAAATGTGTTTGAATCTCATCAAAACGTTTTGAAAGCGAAGAATATGAATCTTGAAGCTTTAAAAATTCAGCGTCAGATTCGTGACAAGTACTATCTACCACATTATCCACAGAATGGAAAAAATATGTAGGATGGGCTTCTACGTTCTATTTCAAGTAAACTGTTTTCATAAGCATCATCCATTTCATTGAAAACACGTCTAACTTCTTCTATTTCCAAAAGCAAATCTTGATCAAGATTACTAAGACAAGCTTTAACATTGTCTACAAACGGAACAATTTCGTTTCAGAATGCAGCTCTAGTGTGCTCAAAGTTCCATTCACCTTCCGTTATGGCCGAAGCCGTCGTACGTTCCAAAATGACCTTGTCAAAATCGGCTAAGTGTTGGTGTACCGTATTTAAGTTAACGTACGCCTTACTTACCGGTGGAATTATGTAACACCCCATTTTGGAAATGAAAATATCACAGTAATCATGGCGTGTCATCAAAGCATACAAGGTAAAATGTCTAAACATTACTTGACCATATAAAGGAAAATACCGGAATCAAACATCGGTAGTCCAAAAGTAAAGCTCATCACACACAAACATAGTATGGTAAGGAATAAGGACGAAACAATGTCCAAAGCATAAGTATCATAAAGAAAATAAATGCATAATGTAAAGAAGGCTAGACAGCTTCCAGTCCATATGCACGTACTCTTAGTGTCTACGAGCGTCCCTGAGTACCTGCCGTTTTGGGAACATAGAAAAGGAAAACGGCTGAGCAATACGCTCAGTGCACGGATGTACAATAAAGCATGAATAGGATAAGCATATAACATAATAATAGCGGAAGAAACTAAGTCCCGAGTAACCTGGTTAATGTTGGGTCAAAAGTTGATGAGTCAAATCACCATGGAAACTAGAAGGACCAAATATGGCATTAGGAAAGAGTTCAAGCTGGTGGAGGAAATACAAGAGAGTTACCCCTGCTAGTACAAGATCCCACTGCTTGAAGATTCCCCTGCTGGAGTTCCCACTGCTGGAGTTCCCCCTGCCATATATAATAAAAGATGGAGATTTGGTCAAAGTAGTGATAAGAATGAATATTTCTGTTTTGATTTAGTCATTATTATCTTATTTAGTTTCCATGTATTCCTGGTTTCCTTAATCTATAAGAGGAACCACCATACGTAGGTTTTATTCATTAGTTTCAACACACAAAATGTAACCTACTGCTTGTTTGATCTCTAGGTGTGGGATTCAATGTACACACACCTAGAGTAGTTTGTGTTAATCAAATAATACAAACTCTCTTTGGGAATCTTTCATCTTTGTTAAATATCTTGTTCATGTTAATTGTGCAATTTCGCTGTGTTCATCACATGTACAATTGACAACCTAGATAAAACGGTTTTTACTGTTTGAGTCTAACGATCTTGGATTCAACATGTGGTATCAGAGCGGGTGGCTCGATATCTAGGAGAATCAAGATGTTTAATTTTGTAGCTGTGAAGATTTAGGGTTTATGTTGAAACCCTAAAATAATTAATCATTGTTGCTGTCAAGAAACGAAACAGTCACACTGTATTATATTCTTTTCGTGTGAATACAGTTGACAAAATTGCATCACGTGATGAATTTTTAAAGTGCCAGATATGTTTACGTAGTCCATTCATGTGACAATGAATTCATAAAAAGTATTTGGAAAGGATATGTGATGTGTTTTGTATTTAAACAGTGTGATACCTAGTTCTCGTATGAAAGGAATGGCATTAAATTGCTGTTCTTTTTATTATGATCCTAGGTTTAATGTTTATGCAAGTAAACAGAGAGTGTCTTGGGATGTATTGTTCACACCGAAGAAAGAGACAAAGAAACTTTAATATTGCTGGTCCATTATTCATGTTAAGAATAAAGGAAGCAGTAGCATGTTAAATGATGTGGTCCCACAGGTGGTGACATGACTTTCGGTGCAAAGATTCAAGATTGGGACAAAGACTGTGACGTGTGATGGTGGGTCCAAAAGGCAGATCAGACAGGACGATTGAAAGGTATGTGCGCACATGATTGGACAAAACATTTGCTAATCTGATTTTTTATATTGATAATTCCCAATGTTGGTGTTCACATGGGATTGATATACAATTAGTGAAAGTGGATGTGGGCCTCATTGGTTGATTCGAATAATATTGAGGTTAGCACAGTGCGCAAAGATCACATGGGCAAATTGCTTTTTGGCATATACAATATTCATTGATGATTAGAATATTTGCTCGTATAAATCAAATGGAGGTGCTTGTTGGCTCGAATTATCTATGTGAATGGGTTCACGTACAAAGGTGTATTCACAGTAGAGAGATCCCCCTGCTGTTTGAAAAAGTTCCCGCTGCTTTTGGAAAAAGTCCCCCCTGCTACGATCCCCCTGCCTTCAATAGATCCCCCTGCTTTCATTAATAGATTCCCACTGTTTTTGAAAGTTCCCCCTGCTGTCAGATATGAGTTTTGGGACAGCAGTATTTTGGAGTTTGGCATATTCACAGCAACTGGTTTAAAGGTATAAAGGCTTGATTTAATTTTATTGATCACGAAGAAAAGTTTTTATCATTTATTTGAGGACGAATTAGATTTTCGCGGGTATGTGTTTTATTCTTAAACACCTAGTGACAAAGTGATACAAGATCTAGGAATATGTGATTTTTCTTATGGTACTCTATGCACATATTTTCTATCACTTGAAGGAGTTACATTATCGTGCTCAGTGTCTCATTTTCATGAAAAATGAGGATTTAGTATGCAAAGCCTCTTTGTCACATGGTTAATGCAAGTTATGGAATGTAAGTTCGGGTTATTCTTCTTCATCATCAAGTAAGTTATAATTCATATTCTTCATATGTAATAATTACACAAAAGCCTACATAATTGAAGATTCATCAATGACTAGCACAATTTTAGGGGAAGCTAATTGTTGAAGTGTTAGTCATTCATATATGACATTGAGGTGATGGTTTTCGCTACTGCTCATTGGTATTACGACAACTAATGTGAGTATCTACTGTTCAAGATCATTTTTTATTAGGTGGGTGTTCCTATGTGCTTCATGGATGGTATTTTGAAAGGTGGAATGCTTGGGTTAGAAGTATGGTATTGGTTGGTAGTTGTTGAAAATCAAGGTTGTTTACATAGAAGACCCCTATTTGATCATGTCAAAAAGGGGAAGTTGTCTACAGAGAGTGTTCAACCTGTTGATCTTTGGTGTTGTATGTTTAAGGGGAAGTGTTTTGACATCATCAACTAGGGGAAGATTGTTGGGTCAAAAGTTGATGAGTCAAATCACCATGGAAACTAGAAGGACCAAATATGGCATTAGGAAAGAGTTCAAGCTGGTGGAGGAAATACAAGAGAGTTACCCCTGCTAGTACAAGATCCCACTGCTTGAAGATTCCCCTGCTGGAGTTCCCCCTGCCATATATAATAAAAGATGGAGATTTGGTCCAAGTAGTGATAAGAATGAATATTTCTGTTTTGATTTAGTCATTATTATCTTATTTAGTTTCCATGTATTCTTGGTTTCCTTAATCTATAAGAGGAACCACCATACGTAGGTTTTATTCATTAGTTTCAACACACAAAATGTAACCTACTGCTTGTTTGATCTCTAGGTGTGGGATTCAATGTACACACACCTAGAGTAGTTTGTGTTAATCAAATAATACAAACTCTCTTTGGGAATCTTTCATCTTTGTTAAATATCTTTTTCATGTTAAATGTGCAATTCCGCTATGTTCATCACATGTACAATTGACAACCTAGATAAAACGGTTTTTACTGTTTGAGTCTAACGATCTTGGATTCAACAGTTAAGTCTTAATAAAACTGGTTTTATAGTTTGAAAGTCTTATGTTTATCTTACAAAAACTGTTTGTCATATTTTACCATTAGCCAATATAGGTCATGAATATCCACCGTGCATGAATAATTGGAGGGGTGACCTCATCATGCAAATTAGAGGGGCTGCCTCTAATTTAATATACTGGTTTTATGGGTAGGAGGGATCAGCTCCTTGTGAAGGATGCAAGGCACACACCACATTCACCATGTAATCCTGAATAAAAACGTGTAACTAGGATGCACCCATACGCCCCACATGATAAATATAAATAAATGGCCAAAAGCTAAAGGGACGCCACGAGCAATCACTCCGTCGTGGTGAAATCATAACATCAGTGCCTCTAATGTTATGGTTATGGTACCTCCATAACTAGGTGAAACTGGTCATGCATGTATATGGCTATAGGTAATCATATTTAAAACATAAGCAATCAAACTCATACTTATACTACGGGAAAACAGTTGGCTGCATACGGGGAAATCCTAATAAGGAAAGAATGTCCATACTGAAAGGACGGGAATCCGTACCTTATGTCCAGTGAACGAGAACGATGAACTACGAGAATCCTACTTCCGAAACACTAGTGCTACATAAATACGTAAATGAAATAAGTATCTGCTTACTACATACATAGCTGGTTTTATATCACGTCTTAGCTTATTTTATGTGTTCTTACTATTTTACACTGTTTAAAGCCTTAAACTGTGTTAAATCTTGTGTTCTGCTTAATCTGATTAAGTATTTCTGGTATTTCATGTGTTATTATACTTACTGTGTAATAATAAGTAACTTTCCAAAAATAGCAGGTTTCCTAAAATAGAAAGTTTTCCAAAAATAGAAAGTTTCCAAAAATAGAAAGTTTCCAAAAGAAGAAAGTTTCCAAAAATAGAAAGTTTCCAAAAATAGATTTACTCCTTAAAATAGTTAAGTTTCTAAAAATAGAAAGTTTCCATAAATAGATTAGCTGCCTTAATTAAATAAGTTTCCATAAATAGATTAGCTGCCTTAAATAAATAAGTTTCTAAAAATAGCTGGTTTCCATAAATAAAATAGCTGCCTTATTTAATTAAGTTTCTAAAAATAGAAAGTTTCCATAGTTAGAAATAAGCTGGTTAAATAAGCTAAGTAAATAAGCCTAAGTGTTCTCATGATTATTTCCTAAGTCATATGATATATTATATAGTTTGATAATTATTTAATGTAATTTAATTAAACTATAGGTTATAATATTTAATTAAAGTATGACATGTTTTTAATTAAATATATTAAATACTTAGGTTAAAATATGTATTATTAAATATTAATAATATAACCTAAGTCATGTTTAATTAATTAATTATATCCATGGTTTTTAAATAATTAATTAATTATAAGTCTTAACAATATAAATACTTAGGTTAAAAATAATTTCATGATTATTAATAATTAATTAACCTAAGTCATGTTATTAAATTAATCTCATCTTTTATTAATTTAATTTTTAACATAAGTTTATAACATAACCAACTAACATAATCATGATCCGGATCTAAGCCTAAAAACATGCACCGGATATGAAACAACACCGTACCCCGAACCAAATCGGGTTACCCCCTTGCTGCCGTGGGACCCACACGCACCAACCAGACCAAAAAGGTCTTGGTGGTGGTCGGCTAAAACAAACCGAACCCCCCTTGGGGTCGGTTGTACCTTGCGGCCCAAAAACAAACACCCCTTTGATCGACCCTTTGATTAATTAATGATCAAAACATGTTAGAACTATGTTTAATTAATGTGTTTTTATAAAAAACATCACGTGTTCATAATTAATAAAATATTAATTAAAAAGAAAAAGGTAAAAAGGTTTTACCGTATTCGTGGATCAAGAGGGTGAAGAACAAACACGAACAAACACTAATTTAACAAGATCCAAGATCAAAGAAATCACCTTGATGGTGATTTGAAGGTGGCGGCACAAAGAAGGAGGAGAAAAGGGATTTTAGGTTTTTCTTAAAATCTTCTGTAACTTTGATTTGAGTAGTAAAAAATCTATTTATCCCCCTCTTAGTAAAATTGGTAATGGGCTTGGCCCATTACCTTGTTTTGGCCGCGGGTAGGGACTCCCTCGTGGGGGTTCCCGTACCTCATTTCGTGTCTTGTTATTTAATACTCGTTTATGTTTAATTAAGTTCGTGTTTTAAATGTTCTCGTTACGTAAATACCATACTCTTATATATTTAATTACGCTCGTATTAAATATATATACGTAATTAATAATAGCTCGTGTTTTAATTACGCTCGTGATTACTTATTGCTAAATAATTGTTACGTGATCGTGCAAATAAAATACTTATCGTGTTCTAACACGTACGTAATACATTAACTCCTAACACGTAATCGTAATCATGCTATATTAGGAAAGTTTTTAACTAGTACGTACCATCCTAAGGGTACTATGCATGGTAAAAACATGCGGGTTTTACAACTCTTCCCCCTAAAAAGAATAATTCGTCCCCGAATTATAGATAAAGTAAACTAGAAAAGAAGATCATACCCGAATTCAAAATATGAAATGAGGGTAAGAAGCCCGGATAGACTCCTCTGTTTCCCAAGTGGCTTCCCGCTCGGTATGATCCCTCCATAGAATTTTGACGAATGGAATCGTCTTCTTTCTCATGACTCGTTCTTGCCTGTCAAGAACTCGTTCGGGTTCTTCTATAAAAGTGAGATCTTCACGAATCTGTTCCAGTGGATACTGAACCATGTGAAGGGGATGATATTGGTACCCTCTGAGTAAGGACACATGAAACACATTGTGCACATGTGAAAGCTGCAGAGGTAACGCCAATCGGTAAGATACTTCACCGACTCGTTCAATGATATCAAACGGTCCGATGAAAAGAGGACTGAGCTTCCCTTTAATCCTGAAACGTCTAACACCACGTGCCGGCGAAACCTTAAGGAAGACGTGATCTCCTACGTTAAAGTGTAAATCCCTACGATGCTTGTCGGCGTAACTCTTTTGACGTGACCGTGCCTCTTGAATCTTCTGCCTAGCTACTGCGATCTTCTCGTTTGTCATCTCTATGATTTCTGGTCCTTCGAGTGTTCGCTCGCCAACCTGATCCCAGCAGATTGGGGCGCGACACTTTCTGCCATACAACATCTCAAATGGAGCACACTTGATGCTCGCGTGCCAGCTGTTGTTGTACGCAAACTCCACCAAACATATGTATTCGTCCCAATCACCCGTCCATTCCAACGCACATGATCTCAACATATCCTCCAATGTTTGAATGGTTCGCTCTGACTGTCCGTCCGTTTGAGGATGAAAAGCCGTGCTAAGCTTAAGTTGTGTTCCCCAAGCTTTCTGCAGACTTTTCCAAAAGCGCGAAGTGAATCGAGGATCTCTGTCTGAGACGATGCTGGATGGTGCACTGTGTAGTCTCATGATCTCTCGTCTGTACGTATCTGCGAGTTTACTTACCGGATCTTCCTTGCGGATCGGTAAGAAATGAGCTGATTTGGTAAGTCGATCAACGATAACCCAAATTGCATCGTGCTTCCTTTTGGTAGGCGGAAGACCGGTAACAAAATCCATGGTGATTTTATCCCACTTCCACTCTGGAATGTCTAACGGTTAAAGGAGACCGCCAGATCGCTGATGTTCGATCTTAACCTGCTGGCAGGTAAGACATTTGGAGACGTAAGTGGCCACATCCTGTTTCATACCACTCCACCAAAAGTACTGCTTGATGTCATGGTACATTTTGGTTGAACCAGGATGTATCGATAATGGGGAGCTATGAGCTTCAGCTAACAAAGCTTCCCGGAGTTCTTGGTCGTCAGGAACACAAAGTCTAGTGCCCTGCCATACGATACCGTCTGCATCTACTCTGAATTCTGTCTGCTTCTCCAAATTCTGAACTATCGCCCATAATTCTCCGTCATCCTTCTGAGCTTCCTTAATCTTAGATAGTAACTCGGGTTCTACTCTAAGATTAGCCCAGTAACCGTGTTGTCCACGTACCATGATCTCGATGTCTAGTCGCTCCAAGTCTCTTATGATTTCCTCTTCGATTCTAATGCTGTTGATCATTCCGGACTTCCTGCTAAGGGCATCTGCTACTACATTTGCCTTTCCGGGATGATACTATAGATTAATGTCATAATCCTTCAACAGCTCTAACCATCTTCTCTGCCTCATGTTCAATTCACGCTGAGTGAAGATATACTTCAAGCTCTTGTGGTCCGTGAAAATGTCACATGATTCTCCATATAAGTAGTGTCTCCATATCTTCAATGCAAACACGATTGCAGCAAGTTCCAGGTCGTGCGTGGGGTAATTCTCTTCATAAGGCTTAAGCTGCCGTGAAGCGTACGCGATCACTTTCCCATGTTGCATGAGAACACAGCCAAGTACCTTCCCCGATGCATCGCTGTAGATTTGAAATCCACCCGTACCAGATGGTAGAGTAAGAATAGGTGCAGATACTAGCTTCTGCTTCAGGTCTTCAAAGCTCTTCTCTCGATCTTTCGTCCAGACGAATTTCTCCCCTTTCCGCATCAGTTTGGTCAATGGTAGTGCTAGGCGGGAAAAGTTCTCTACGAACCTACGGTAATAGCCAGCTAAGCCTTAGAAACTGTGAACTTCCGTCGCTGATGTCGGCCTCGGCCACTTAGTGATGGCCTCAACCTTTGCTGGATCTATAGTGATTCCTTCTGCTGATACAATGTGACCTAAGAATGCCACCTTGTCTAACCAGAACTTATACTTGGAGAATTTAGCATACAGCTGCTTCTGGCGAAGAATCTGTAGTGCTGTACGAAGATGGTCTTCGTGTTCCTCCTTGGACTTAGAGAAAATCAGGATGTCATTGATGAAAACAATGACGAATTTGTCCAGAAATTCATGGAAGATTCTGTTCATCAGATCCATGAACACTGCTGGAGCATTTGTCAGGCCAAATGGCATAACTACAAACTCGTAGTGGCCATAACGAGTACGAAAGGCAGTCTTAGCAATATCCTGCTCCTTGACTCGTAACTGATGATAGCCTGACCTAAGATCGATCTTGGAGAAGTGTTTGGCCCCTTAGAGTTGGTCAAACATATCGTCAATGCGTGGCAGTGGATACCCATTTCGAATGGTAATCTTATTGAGCTCGCGATAGTCTATGCAAAGACGCATAATGTCGTCCTTCTTCTTAACAAACAAAACCGGTGCGCCCCATGGAGATGCGCTCGGTCGAATAAAACCTCGTTTAAGAAGTTCTTGCAGTTGATCCGTCAGCTCCTTCAGCTCTATGGGAGCCATGCGATAAGGAGCCTTGGAGATTGGTTCAGCTCCTGGAACCAGCTCGATACTGAATTCCACTTCTCGTGCAGGTGGTATGCCCGGAAGTTCTGCTGGAAACACGTCTTGGAATTCCGACACTATTGGTTGATCCTGAATCGATGGAGATTCAGCATCCATGTCGTGAACCGTAGCTAAATAACCCTCGCAACCATGTGACAGGAGTGCACGCGCTTGCAGGGTGGATATGATTTGTACAGACCGTCTGGGTATGAACCCATTATGAATGTACTTTGGTGCATTGACATCACCGAAGATAACTCGATATGAATGGCAGTCTATAGTAGCATGATATTTGGATAGCCAATCCATGCCCAAAATCATGTCGAAGTCATTCATGTCCAGCGGAAGTGCGTCGACAGGTCGAACCTTATCATCAAATTCTAGGGGAAGACTCTTGTATACATGGGTGATTAATACAGAGTCCCTCAAAGGCGTGGAAATAGTAAGCCTATTTTCTAGTGGCAAGGGAGGCATCCTAATGTTCTTAGCATAAGCAGTAGAAATAACCGAGTGAGTAGCACCCGTGTCGAAAAGAACACATGCAGCGCGACCAATACATATACAAGATTCCAGTGATGGTACCTGTAGACTTGTTGGCCTGGTCTCGAGATGTCGTATAGACACGCCCGGCAGTAGGAGGCGGCTTGGTATCAGCATGTCCTGATGTACCCTCCATCTCGCCCTTACGGCAATCCTTCATAATATGGCCAGGAAGACCACACTTGAAGCACGCATCAGTATTACGGCGACATGGTCCTGGGTGCCTACGGTGGCAAGTAGAGCAAAGAGGATGAGTGTATCCTCCAGCAGGTGCTCTGGCTGGCTGAGGACCTGATAAAACATTTTACATGAGACATAATAGTTGGGTACAAAGGACGAAGCGGATAATCGTAAGATTGAATACCAGTGATAGCTGGACGGCTAGGCTGCGAACCTCTCTGGTTCTGGTCCCTACCGTTTCCATGGTTCCTGGTAGAAGTTTGCTTAAAGTGTCAGAATATGAGTTATAACATAAAACATAAGAAATTTCGTAAGTATTAGGACCTGCTGTTGCTGGATTGCCCGACGTTGTTACGGTAATTGTCATTACCTCCACGCCTATCCGTAGCAGATCGGTCATTAGTCTGACCATTTCCCTTGGGCTGATGAGGCTGTTGCTGAGTAGCCGGCTGAGACCGGTCCCCAGTTTTCTGCCTGGAAGATACATTTAAAGAGATGAATAATTGACATATGGAAGGTATACGGATTGATCACCGCTTGAATACGAAGGTTTACCTCTTGTCGGGTCTTTCAGCTTCCCCGAACTCATCCCTCTCCTACAGCAACTCCAGTTTCCGTGCTGCATAGGCCACTTGTGCTACAGTATTGAACGTAGCACACACCAGATTGTCTGCGACCGATGTGCGAAGAGCCCATCTAAAGTGATGTGCCTGCTCTTCTGGAGTACCTGCTGCCGCACCAAGGAAACCAGCCAAGCGAAGAAAGCGCTGCATAAACTCGTTGCTATTCTTCCCAGCTCTCTGATGGATCCCATGGTACTCTCTCTTGAGTTTGTCCTGCTCAGCCTTGGGAAAGAACTGCTCCATCACCCTGTCCTTGAACTGAGCCCAAGTCAAACCAGCAACCCACTCATCACCGCCTTCAGATTGCAACAAAGCTAACCACCAGTTGAGTACATTGCCTTCGAACCGATAGCATGCCAACCTTGCCTTGTATGCGGGGTCACAGCCCATAGCGTTGAAGATCTTCTCAATGTGAGCCAACCAGCTTTCAGCATCGCTAGGGCTATCAGTCTTTTCAAAAGCTCGAGGGCGGAGCTTGTTGAATCTCTCCAGCCATACTGCTAATGTCACTGGAGGAGGAGGAGGTGCCTGATTCTGCTGCTGATTGTTGGCAGCTTGGACTTCAGCACGGATGTCATTCCTCAGTTGAGGAAGCAAGGCTTCCATGGCAGCCTGAATTGCAGCATTGAGCTGCTCCTGTTCGCGTGTGAGAACCATCTGACTGTATGACATAAAACGTATGATTAAACAGTTCAAAACATAAAATATAAAATATATATACATGAAAAAAAAAATTTATACTAAAAATTTCACGAGAAAAATTTTATGCAAGAAAATTTTTTGTGTATGAATGCATGATGCAGTTTTATGAAAACTTTGTATACTCGAGAGTGAACGCCTCTGGTCAGTTCACCCAAAACAAAGACATTGCGAGGGGACGCCTATGGGTCGGTCCCAAATCTAAAAGTTTCGATAAAACACATGCGACTAAATAGGGCCAGTCCTGTACCAACCATTACTTAGTCAAAAACCCTGTAACAATGACATATATATGTATGCTTAAAAATGATGAATGCATGAAAACAACTGTCAGTTCTAGGAAGACCGTAGTGACTACCCACTAATCACAGGTCATATTTGAGAGCCTACAGGTCGAAGCCTTGGCTCTGATACCATAATTGTAACACCCCATTTTGGAAATGGAAATATCACAGTAATTATGGCGTGTCATCAAAGCATACAAGGTAAAATGTCTAAACATTACTTGACCATATAAAGGAAAATACCGGAATCAAACATCGGTAGTCCAAAAGTAAAGCTCATCACACACAAACATAGTATGGTAAGGAATAAGGACGAAACAATGTCCAAAGCATAAGTATCATAAAGAAAAGAAATGCATAATGTAAAGAAGGCTAGTCAGCTTCCAGTCCATATGCACGTACTCTTAGTGTCTACGAGCGTCCCTGAGTACCTGCCGTTTTGGGAACATAGAAAAGGAAAACGGTTGAGCAATACGCTCAGTGCACGGATGTACAATAAAGCATGAATAGGATAAGCATATAACATAATAACAACGGAAGAAACTAAGTCCCGAGTAACCTGGTTAAGTCTTAATAAAACTGGTTTTATAGTTTGAAAGTCTTATGTTTATCTTATAAAAACTGTTTGTCATATTTTACCATTAGCCAATATAGGTCATGAATATCCACCGTGCATGAATAATTGGAGGGGTGACCTCATCATGTAAATTAGAGGGGCTGCCTCTAATTTAATATATTGGTTTTATGGGTAGGAGGGATCAGCTCCTTGTGAAGGATGCAAGGCACACACCACATTCACCATGTAATCCTGAATAAAAACGTGTAACTAGGATGCACCCATACGCCCTACATGATAAATCTAAATAAATGGCCAAAAGCTGAAGGGACGCCACGAGCAATCACTCCGTCGTGGTGAAGTCATAACATCAGTGCCTCTAATGTTATGGTTATGGTACCTCCATAACTAGGTGAAACTGGTCATGCATGTATATGGCTATAGGTAATCATATTTAAAACATAAGCAATCAAACTCATACTTATACTACGGGAAAACAGTTGGCTTCATACGGGGAAATCCTAATAAGGAAAGAATGTCCATACTGAAAGGACGGGAATCCGTACCTTATGTCCAGTGAACGAGAACGATGAACTGCGAGAATCCTACTTCCGAAACACTAGTGCTACATAAATACGTACATGAAATAAGTATCTACTTACTACATACATAGCTGGTTTTATATCACGTCTTAGCTTATTTTATGTGTTCTTACTATTTTACACTGTTTAAAGCCTTAAACTGTGTTAAATCTTGTGTTCTGCTTAATCTGATTAAGTATTTCTGGTATTTCATGTGTTATTATACTTACTGTGTAATAATAAGTAACTTTCCAAAAATAGCAGGTTTCCTAAAATAGAAAGTTTTCCAAAAATAGAAAGTTACCAAAAATAGAAAGTTTCCAAAAATAGAAAGTTTCCAAAAATAGAAAGTTTCCAAAAATAGAAAGTTTCCAAAAATAGATTTACTGCTTAAAATAGATAAGTTTCTAAAAATATAAAGTTTCCATAAATAGATTAGTTGCCTTAATTAAATAAGTTTCCATAAATAGATTAGCTACCTTAAATAAATAAGTTTCTAAAAATAGCTGGTTTCCATAAATAAAATAGCTGCCTTATTTAATTAAGTTTCTAAAAATAGAAAGTTTCCATAATTAAAAATAAGCTGGTTAAATAAGCTAAGTAAATAAGCCTAAGTGTTCTCATGATTATTTCCTAAGTCATATGATATATTATATAGTTTAATAATTATTTCATGTAATTTAATTAAACTATAGGTTATAATATTTGATTAAAGTATGACATGTTTTTAATTAAATATATTAAATACTTAGGTTAAAATATGTATTATTAAATATTAATAATATAACCTAAGTCATGTTTAATTAATTAATTATATCCATGGTTTTTAAATAATTAATTAATTATAAGTCTTAACAATATAAATACTTAGGTTAAAAATAATTTCATGATTATTAATAATTAATTAACCTAAGTCATGTTATTAAATTAATCTCATCTTTTATTAATTTAATTTTTAACATAAGTTTATAACATAACCAACTAACATAATCATGATCCGGATCTAAGCCTAAAAACATGCACCGGATATGAAATAACACCGTACCCCGAACCAAATCGGGGTACCCCCTTGCTGCCGTGGGACCCACACGCACCAACCAAGACCAAAAAGGTCTTGGTGGTGGTCGGCTAAAACAAACCGAACCCCCCTTGGGGTCGGTTGTACCTTGCGGCCCAAAAACAAACACCCCTTTGATCGACCCTTTGATTAATTAATGATCAAAACATGTTAGATCTATGTTTAATTAATGTGTTTTTATAAAAAACATAACGTGTTCATAATTAATAAAAGATTAATTAAAAAGAAAAAGGTAAAAAGGTTTTACCGTATTCGTGGATCAAGAGGGTGAAGAACAAACACGAACAAACACTAATTTAACAAGATCCAAGATCAAAGAAATCACCTTGATGGTGATTTGAAGGTGGCGGCACAAAGAAGGAGGAGAAAAGGGATTTTAGGTTTTTCTTAAAATCTTCTGTAACTTTGATTTGAGTAGTAAAAACTCTATTTATCCCCCTCTTAGTAAAATTGGTAATGGGCTTGGCCCATTACCTTGTTTTGGCCGCGGGTAGGGACTCCCTCGTGGGGGGTTCCCGTACCTCGTTTCGTGTCTTGTTATTTAATACTCGTTTATGTTTACGTAAGTTCGTGTTTTAAATGTTCTCGTTACGTAAATACCATACTCTTATATATTTAATTACGCTCGTATTAAATATATATACGTAATTAATAATAGCTCGTGTTTTAATTACGCTCGTGATTACTTATTGCTAAATAATTGTTACGTGATCGTGTAAATAAAATACTTATCGTGTTCTAACACGTACGTAATACATAAACTCCTAACACGTAATCGTAATCATGCTATATTAGGAAAGTTTTTAACTAGTACGTACGATCCTAAGGGTACTATGCATGGTAAAAACATGCGGGTTTTACAAATTAACTTTGTTAAACCCGTTCTGACAAGTGTAGGAGACGTACTAGAAAGGTTTTCATTTGACAAACTTGGGGGCACAAGAACTGTCAATTCAGTTAATTCCTTTTGTAAGCGAATGCGGGTCTTTTTAGAAAATTGATCTTTGTTATGTTGATCATAATCAATTGTATGGAATTTTGAAAGCATTTTAGAATGAGTTTCATCCGCAAGTGACTGTGTCTCCTCAGTACTACGAACAAAAGGTACTTCTTTCGATTTGCCAATTAGGGTCATATCATAAAGACACAGAATATATTCCTGAGCTTGTTTTGCATAACCGGGATTAGGTGGTAAATCTTGAAGACGCTTAAGTTCGAGTTCTTTAAATGATTTAGTTAAAAGATGAACCTTTTCTGTGGAAGCGTATTGTTTTAAAAGCTGTTGTTCTTTGAATTTAAGAAGTTTGGTAGCATTAATTTCCGATTCAAACTTTTTAGACTCGAGAGTTTCGAAATCGATTTTAAGTTTCTGAAAATCATTGACAACCGACTCTTTTTCTTTTAATTAATTGGAAAGATTAGCTTTTAATGATTCTATTTCTTTCAAGTGTTCAATCTTTTCAAAACGAAATTGGTCAAATTCAGAACATGTTATTTTCTCTGCTTGAGGGACCATTTCAAAAGTTTTGACATTTTCTTTATGCAACGCAAGCTCAGCAGTTAGGGTGGAATTGGTATCTACGGATTGTCTGAGGGCCATATGCATTTGATCAATAATATGTTTAGGTACCATGACCAAATCATGTTGAGCATAAGATTCCATACCCGTCGTAGCATTTGGTTGAGGTTCACTCAAATGTGTAGAATTGGGTACCACATCATTTGAGTTACTAGTTCCCGAATGCTGTTCGAGGTTGGCATTTTCATGCCCAACTTGATGTTGGTTATCATCAATATTGTTAGATGTGGTTGGTACCTCACTGACGACATCCGAACCGTAGTGAGAGAGATTAGCAACGAGAGCAGCTTGGGCAGAGTGAATGTCATCACAATCCGAATCATATGCGTCAAGATCATCTGCTTGATAAGCTGCATTAGAAGTGGAAACGACTGCAATGCCTTCAGTATCTGCTGCCCCTGGGTCTACAAGAAATGCTAACTCCTCTGAATCCAAAATCTTCCCCTTAGACTGAGCATCAACCAAATACATCTTCTCACGAAACCATGCATCATCCCTTCTCCTTTTCGGCTGAGTGCATTCCCTAGCCATATGACCTTGTCCTCGGCAATTGTAGCAAGTCACAACCTTCTTAGGACCAGTAGGACTCCCATTTCCACTAGCTTGAGAATTCACAGCTTGATTGTTCCCAGTCCTTGTAGGAGGTCCATATGAATTTTGCCTTCCCTGAATAGGTTGCACCGTCACTTGACCATCTTGAACAGTGGCTTGTTGTCGAGGATTTGATGAGGTGCGGAGCTGATTGTTTGTTGGTGGAAACCCTCTAGTTGCAACAAGTTTTGACAAGTAGGCTGTGAGATGGTTTAGAACATCAGCTGGCGTATCATTTGGAGTAAAGACCGGTGCTTGGATTGGTGGAAGTTCATTAGAGTAGAAAGCTTGTGCTGGTTGTGCTTCTATTGGAAAATATCCTTGCTGAGGAGTATAGACCATTGGAGAAGTGTTGGCTTGTGATGGTGATGTCTGATATGGTGGTTGCTACGGAAAAGATTGTTGATGAACACCTTGTTGAAATGCTTGCTGTGGCATCATTGGTGGTTGATAAGATGGTTGTTGATAGGTGTGTGGTGGTGGTTGCTGCAAGTATGATGGTTGTTGATAAGTATAAGCCATGTTTTGTTGAGAAGCATACATTGAAAGTGGATCATGAACTTGAGGTGTAGACAACCGAGCCTCGATCACATGGCATTCGTGTTGTTGAAGAAAAGCTTGAAGTTGATCCACATTGGTGTTATGCAAGTCCTTAGCCAATTTAACATCCGTCACATATTTTTTCCATTCTGAAGGAAGAGTGTTCAAATACTTGGTGTTCAATTGAAAGGTAGGAATTGTCATGCCATAGATATTGAGCTCATTCAACAATAGGGTAAATCTCAGATAGTAATCATTGAGAGTCTCCCCTGGCACATAGGTAAACTTATCAAAAGTATCATAAAGCTTACACTCTCGTTCTTGTTTAGTTAACGAGGTGCCTTGCATGAGAACACGAATTCTATCCCATAACTCTTTGGCAACTTTATGTTTGCTGACGAGTTTGTAGACATTTGGAGGAAGGGCTTGGAGAATGATGTTTGTAGCATACTTATCACATTTGTCTTGAATCTTCATATCTCCAGTCAATTCACCCGTTGTACGAGGAAGAGTAGTTGTACCTTCCGTCACTGTACCGTAATCTAATGGTCTATTGAGCATCGATGCCCAAATGAGATGTCCATTCTCCTTGTTCAACATATAAAGTTCCATTCGGGAAGCCCATTCCTCATACATAGTCTTCACCAACATTGGTGGACGATTATCCGTACCCGAGAGGATGGACTTATCCGTAAGAGATGTGTACTCCATTTCAATAAGTTAAGATTTACAAACGTTGATCGATCAATGAAAGAAAGTAAATGTGTTTGTTGTTGTGAGTTGAAGTCGAGAAACAATGTTAAAATCCCCTAAAATATGTCCTCGATAAACCAAAAATTCCAAGTCAAAATTACACACTCGAAATTTTTTTTTTAAGGAATAATTTTTGTTATCGGAATGTTGATCGGAATAGTGATCAGAATATCAGTCGGATTAACCTTGATCGGAATCTCCCAAATCAGAATAAACCCTAATCGGAATGTCAAAGATCGGAAAGTCCTAAATCGGAATGAACCAAATCGGAATGTCCCTTTTCGGAATGTGACTAATCGGAATGTCCCTTTTCGGAATGCCAAATCGGAATACCTAATCGGAATACCTAATCGGAATACCTGATCGGAATCCCTAAACCCTATTCCGATTACATTGATCGGAATGTCCTATAAACCCTTTTCCGATGACCTGATCGGAATAATTACCACTTTTCTCGGACAAAACTCAATCAATTCGTGATTTTAAGCCAAAAAATGATCAAAACACCCAAAATTTTTGTGTTTTTAGCCAAAGTAACTATACCATATCACTACCACAACTATGTAGATGATTTGTATTAAGAAAAAACCATAAATAACACAAAAAAGAAAATTTGGACGTGTGTAACAAGGATCAAAATAGGCGTATGAATCAAGAACACAAACACATGAACAATACAATCATCCCATGGCTCTTGATACCATTTGTAGGATATGTAAATCTATGCTTATGTTTTTAGAGAGAGAAAGAGATAGAAAGATGGTGGATTTCACACTTCTAGAGAGAGAAAGTTTAAGAGAACTATGTGTTATTCAAATGAAATCACCACCCTCTCCATTAATGGAGAGGGTTTATATACCAAGCCTATAAGATGGGCTTGGGCTTACATTTAGGCCGGCCATACAAGCATGGACCGGGCTTTTCCTTGTTTAGTAATTAAAAGATATCTAGACTACGAGCTACAACTTAATATATTGTCGGAGTGACTGAATCTTCCTAAATACGTAAAAACGTATTTTCAACAATATCACCTGTAGAATAATTAGAACACGATGGAGCATTTGCTAAACTGGATACCACGTTAGTTGTAATTTCAGAATCATTAGTGTCCTTAGCAATATTTAAAGGCATATTAACACTCGTTGTCACATTTTATGTCCTAGCTTTAGGCACCCATTTATATCATGGAGGACATTGATTAGCAAACCACCATTTCTAAGACTTGCTAGCAGACTCATATAATTCCTAATTCTGCTTCTAGAGTTCTGAGTAGTGGAATCTGAGGCAACTGTTTTCTTAGAGGGGTTTGTAACAGAATGGTTCAATTTGATTTTAGGTTTACTAGCACTAATAGGCATTGCACTTTGCTTCTTAGTTCTAGTAGCTACGCCATTGACATTATGCAAAGCACACTTAGAATGATTAGCATTAGCACATTTCCCCCATTTCACACAAACAAACTTAACATTCAAAGCATTCAAATCATTCAAAGCATTCAAATCGTCATTACACGCGATTACAGAAATTGTATTCTTAAAAACATTCAAATTCCTAAGGTGTTCTTCTACTTCCTTCATCTTCCATTGACTCTTGTGTTGCCAAACCTTATCATTCACTTGAGTGCGCTTAAGCTGAGGCCGGCTAACACTAGCAGTAGAGACTACTCCTGTAGTAGAAGACACACGAGTATTAGTGTTTCTAGAAGTCTGAGACGATTTAGTAACTTTGTTTGTGGGTTTAGTGGTCATTCTGTACATCCCTGGTTTAATCATATTATTGTGCTTAACGCTTGGTGCTTGAGTATCCCTTATGGGTTGAGTCTGTAGTACCCTTTCCTTTCCATCCATCTTAGGGGCAAACACGGGTTTTGCAAACGAGGAATTTGAGAAAGCAGATGGTTTTCCCAAGATGGAGGGTCTATTCACTTTATAGGCATTGGGTTGTCTAACAACAGGTTTCTTAACGCTAGGTTCCACAACTTTCCCACCCATCTTAGCAACGAGTTTCTTCAACTCTGCTATTGCTATATCCTTTTCTTGTAACTGAGCTTTCAAATCTGTAATGTCGAGACTTTTTTCGTTTAATAATCGACATGACTCAGATAATTTTACTTCCAAAGGTGTATCATTTTAAAAGCTTCCAACTTTGTTTTGCAAAGCAAGTTCAAGTGTATGACAATGTTTTTGAAGATAATCATATCTATGTTGAATTAACGAAAACTCTTTTTGGTTAACTTTATTCGAAAGCTCAGTTTCAAGACGTTCACATTATTTGACTTTATCAAGATATTTGCATGCAACATCAGAATATTCATCTATATCAGCACATGATTTAACATAAACACACATAATATCATTCGAGAGGCATTCTTACAAGAATAGATCATATGCTACAGGAAACTCGTCTCTTTCAGGTTGATGGTCGCAAATTTCTTTTTCAAGGGATTCCACATATTTTAAATCATCAAAAATTTCTTGCTCTATTAACGTTTCAAATTCCAAAGCATGTTTCTTTGTTCTTTCCGCAAGCGGAATCAAAATAGTTTTCACAAGCACAGTTGTATCGTGAGGAATTTCTTTATCGCCTTTCAAAAGTTCACGTTTTTCCAGTCATCGTCAACAACCTTTTTGAAATTCTAAATGTTACTCTTAAGAATACTAAGTGCTTGCTTACTCTTGCTGATAGAAGCTTGATGCGGCAAATACCCAATATATTTTGAAACATTAGTTTTCTTAGTGGAAAAAACTTGTCTCCATTTAATTCTAATGTGCGCACATTCGAAAAATATTTTCTCACGAGACTTCTGTTTTTGTGGTTTGAAAATTTCATAAAGACTATTTCCATAAGCATAATTATATGGTTTCACAAATTGTGTATTCAAATGTGATCTACTCTCCTCTTCAAAAATTAGTGAATCATCACTATCTGGTCTAACAATAAGACAATCAAGGTCGGTCCATTGGGATTCCTCAAGATATAGGCGTTGATTTGCAGATTGAGCTTGCTCGAGGTACTTAGGACTAGAAAAACTAGCTTTACCCTTGAAAAACGAACGAGATGCCAACATTCTCATGGTTTGAATAGATTGATTTGTTTTATAAACAATTTTCTTATAAAAATAAATTTGCATTTCAAGTTCCATGACTTTGTCAATGTCTTTAGTGTTGGAAATACGTTTTACGTATTAGAAAGGATCGGTCACTCCAACAATAGTCTCTGTTATAGCTCGTAGTTTAGTTATTTACATTTATCAAACAAAGCCCAAAACCGAGCCCATGGATTGTATGGGCCGGCGGCCTAATGTAAACCCAAGCCCATCTCATGGGCTTGGGTATATAAACCCTCTCCTTTGATGGAGAGGGTGTGTGGTTTCATAATTTACACATAGTTCTTTTTAACTTTCTCTCTCTAATTGTATGAAATCCACCATCTCTCTATCTCTTTCTCTCTCTAAAAACATAAGCATAGATTTACATTTCTACAAATGGTATCAAGAGCTTGGGATGAAATATAGGTTTGTTTTAGTATTGCGTATGTTCTTATAAGCATTTCGTGGCTTTTTGAGTTCATATTGCCGAATCTTCAAAAAAATTTATGTTTGATCGTGATTTCAAGAAGCATAACGTATTCAGTAGTATTGTAGTGTTTTTGGTGTCTTGATTTTGGTTAAAACACAATCTTTCTTGGATCAAAAGTGCAAAAAGGTATTGTGTTCTTCTTTCCGAAATTCAAGCAAACACTTCCATCGGAAAGTACAAGAAAAAGGGGGCTTCCATCGCAATAACCATCACCATCGGAAAGTGTTTGGTTCCACATTGCGATACTGAGGATTTCGATACTTATTCCGATCTGAACATTCCGATCGATCTTTGCGATCTGGGATTCCGACGGATATAAGGAAGTTGTTTAATCGTTACTCTGCCGAAATTTTGTCAGCTATATTCCGATCTGAATCATTCCGATAGGTCATTGCGATCTGAATCTTTCCGATAGGTCATTGCGATCTGAATCATTCCGATAGGTCATTGCGATCTGAATCTTTCCGATTGGTCATTCCGATCTGAATCTTTCCGATAGGTCATTCCGATCTGGACATTAAGATAGTGTGACATTCCGATCTGGACTTTCCGATAGTGACATTCCAATCTGGCATTTCGATCTGACATTCCGACAATCCAAAAATTATTCCTTAAAAAAAATTTCGAACAAATCGTGTGTAATTTTGACTTGGAATTTTTGGTTTATCGAGAACATATTTTAGGGGATTTTAACATTGTTTCTTGATTTTAACTCACAACAACACAAAAATACTTAACCTTATTTCATTGTTCGATCAACTTTGTAAATCTTAACTTACTGAAATGGAGTACACATCTCTTACGGATAAGTCCATCCTCTTGGGTACGGATAATCGTCCACCAATGTTGGTGAAGACTATGTATGAGGAATGGGCTTCCCGAATGGAACTTTATATGTTGAACAAGGAGAATGGACATCTAATTTGGGCATCGGTGCTCAATGGACCATTAGATTATGGTACTGTGATGGAAGGTACGACCACTCGTCCTCGCACAACGGGTGAGTTGACTAGAGATATGAAGATTCAAGATAAATGTGATAAGTATGCTACAAACATCATTCTCCAAGCTCTTCCTCCAGATGTCTACAAACTCGTCAGCAAACATAAAGTTGCCAAAGAGTTATGGGACAGGATTCGTGTTCTAATGCAAGGCACCTCGTTAACCAAACAAGAACGAGAGTGTAAGCTTTATGATACTTTTGATAAGTTTGCCTATGTGCCAGGGGAGACTCTCAATGACTACTATCTGAGATTTACCCTATTGTTGAATGAGCTCAATATCTATGACATGGAAATTCCTACCTTTCAATTGAACACCAAGTATTTGAACACTCTTCCTCCAGAATGGAAATAATACGTGACGGATGTTAAATTGGCTAAGGACTTGCATAACACCAATGTGGATCAACTTCAAGCTTTTCTTCAACAACACGAATGCCATGTGATCGAGGCTCGGTTGTCTACACCTCAAGTTCATGATCCACATGCAATGTATGATTCTCAACAAAACATGGCTTATACTTATCAACAACCATCATACTTGCAGCAGCCACCACCACACATCTATCAGCAACCACAACAACCATCTTATCAACCACCAATGATGCCACAGCAAGAATATCAACAAAGTGTTCATCAACAATCTTTTCAACAACAACCACCATATCAAACATCAAATCCTCGACAACAAGCCACTGTTCAAGATGGTCAAGTGACGGTGCAATCTATTCTGGGAAGGCAAAATTCATATGGACCTCCTACAAGGACTGGGAACAATCAAGCTGTGAATGCTCAAGCTAGTGGAAATGGGAGTCCTATTGGTCCTAAGAAGGTTGTAACTTGCTACAATTGCCGAGGACAAGGTCATATGGCTAGGGAATGCACTCAGCCGAAAAGGAGAAGGGATGATGCATGGTTTCGTGAGAAGATGTATTTGGTTGATGCTCAGTCTAAGGGGAAGATTTTGGAATCAGAGGAGTTAGCATTTCTTGCAGACCCAGGGGCAGCAGATACTAAAGGCATTGCAGTCGTTTCCACTTCTAATGCAGCTTATCAAGCAGATGATCTTGACGCATATGATTCGGATTGTGATGACATTCACTCTGCCCAAGCTGCTCTCGTTGCTAATCTCTCTCACTACGGTTCTGATGTCATCAGTGAGGTACCAACCACATCTAATAATATTGATGATAACCAACATCAAGTTGGGCATGAAAATGACAACCTCGAATAGCATTCGGGAACTAGTAACTCAAATGATGTGGTACCCAATTCTACACATTTGAGTGAACCTCAACCAAATGCTACGACGGGTATGGAATCTTATGCTCAACATGATTTGGTAGTGGTGCCTAAACATATTATTGATCAAATGCATATGGCCCTCAGACAATCCGTAGATACCAATTCCACCCTAACTGATGAGCTTGCGTTGCATAAAGAAAATGTCAAAACTTTTGAAATGGTCCCTCAAGAAGAGAAAATAACATGTTCTGAATTTGACCAATTTCGTTTTGAAAAGATTGAACACTTGAAAGAAATAGAATCATTAAAAGCTAATCTTTCCAATGAATTAAAAGAAAAAGAGTCGGTTGTCAATGATTTTCAGAAACTTAAAATGGATTTCGAAACTCTCGAGTCTAAAAAGGTTGAATCGGAAATTAATGCAACCAAACTTCTTAAATTCAAAGAACAACAGCTTTTAAAACAATACGCTTCCACATAAAAGGTTCATCTTTTAACTAATCATTTAAAGAACTCGAACTTAAGCGTCTTCAAGATTTACCACCTAATCCCGGTTATGCAAAACAAGCTCAGGAATATATTCCCGGTCTTTATGATATGACTATAATTGGCAAATCGAAAGAAGCACCTTATGTTCGTAGTACTGAGAAGACACAATCACTTGGGGATGAAACTCATTCTAAAATGCTTTCAAAATTCCATACAATTGATTATGATCAACATAACAAAGATCAATTTTCGAAAAAGACACGCATTCGTTTACAAAAGGAATTAGCAGAATTGACAGTTCATGTGCCCCAAAGTTTGTCAAATGAAAACCTTCCTAGTACGTCTCCTACACTTGTCAAAACGGATTTAACAAAGTTAATTCCACCGGTAAGCAAGGCGTCCGTTAACTTAAATGCGGTTCACCAACACTTAGCCGATTTTGACAAGGTCATTTTGGAACGTACGACGGCTTCGGCCATAACGGAAGGTGAATGGAACTTTGAGCACACTAGAGCTGCGTTCCGAAATGAAATTGTTCCGTTTGTAGACAATGTTAAGGCTTGTCTTAGTAATCTTGATCAAGATTTGTTTTTGGAAATAGAAGAATTTAGACGTGTTTTCAATGAAATGGATAATGCTTATGAAAACAGTTTACTTGAAATAGAACGGGTTTCACGCCATAATGATCTGCTTCTGAATCAAGTGATGTCTCATGATATAGTTTCTGTCTGTGTGAATACAAGTGTTGATAATGATTCTATTGTGCATAATGTTGAATCTGTGGATACTGTGGTAGATAGTACTTGTCACGAACCTGACGCTGAATTTTTAAAGCTTCAAGACTCATATTCTTCGCTTTCAAAACGTTTTAATGAGATTCAAACACATTGTATTTCGCTTGAATGCAAGCAACAATTTATTCAAGAAATCTTTGAAACGTCATTCGAAGGTGTTAATATCGATGATGCAAACTTTGAAAAGAATTTTCGATTGAATTTACAATCAAAACAGCGTCAGCCAAGTGACAAAGTTGCTACATCTTTGCCGATAGACATAGAGAAATCTAAGGAGCTTAACTGTGTGAACGTACTTGAGGCCGCTGAGAATTTTAAACTTGATCTAGAAAATCGAGTTTCTAAGATTTTGTCCAAAGTTGATAACTTAAAACAGAAAAATACACGACTTTTCGATTCAGTAAAGCCCGCATGTGTTGATAACACTACACATAATCAATCATTGATTGAACAATTGAATCGAAAGTCGATGGAAATATCTGATTTGAGGGAACAAATTTGTGATAAGAATCTGGTCTTGGCTGAGTTAAAGGAAACACTTCGTACTCTAAAAGGTAAGAATGTTGTGGATAACGCAGCCACTGTCTCAGCATCGTCCTCTAGTGCAATCAAAAGGAACCTTATAGCCGTCACACCACTTAACAAGGGCCCTAGGACTAAACCATCTCAAACTTTGGTCACTAAAGATAAGGCAGAATCAAAACCAACTTCTAATATTCCCGTGTTGCCTTCTACAGGAGTAAGCACCACTACTAAGGCTCAAAGATCTAAGCTTAAGAGAAACAAGAAGAATGATAGGATCTTGCCCCCATCTAGTAGTCAAGTGAAGAAGAAAGTAGAAGCCCATCCTAGGAATGTTATTTCTGTTTTGAATAAGAAGAATCATGTAGCTAAACCTAAAGGCTCTGCGGTTGTGCAGCGTTCTAAGCCTACTGTGAATTCTAATTTGAAATGTTGGAATTGCAATGAATGTATGTTTTCTAGTCGTCATGATTCTTGCCTTATTGACCATGTGAATGAGATGTATGCCCGGAAAAATGGATTAGAATGGAAACCGACTGGGAAAGTGTTAACCCAAGTTGGCTGGATGTGGCGCCCCACTGGTAGAACTTTCACTATAGTAGGAAATATGTGTCCTTTGACTAGGACACTCCCACTACAGCGAAGAAAGCGTGCCCTTTAACTAGGAGTACCAAGGCTACCAAAACACAAGAGTGTCCTTTAACTAGGAACACCGACACTACTGTAGGAACCAAGTGCCCTTTAAATAGGTCTACTCCCACTGTAGTGCCCGCTAATACTCCAAAACCTCAGAAAATTGGAACTGTAAAACCTGTTAGCGCTAAAACTCACATTAGAAAACGCATGACATCTAAGGGTCTCAAAAATGTTAGCAATTCTGATAATTCTATATCTGTTTCTGCTAACACTCCGGAACCAATAGTTTCCAATGCATTGTCTACTGTTGTTATTGAAAACAGGTGGTCCAAATTGTTCTCTGGTATTTGGACTCTGGTTGCTCCAAGCATATGACCGGAGATCGCGCTCAGCTCAGAAATTTCGTCAGCAAGTTTCTTGGTACGGTTCGATTTGGTAATGATCATATTGCAAAGATAATGGGTTATGGTGAATATCATATTGGGAATGTTATAATTTCGAGAGTGTATTATGTGGAAGGTCTCGGTCACAACTTATTTTCTGTGGGACAATTTTGTGATGCAAACCTAGAAGTTGCTTTTCGAG
This sequence comes from Glebionis coronaria, assembly GCA_025667525.1. Taxonomy (NCBI): domain Eukaryota; kingdom Viridiplantae; phylum Streptophyta; class Magnoliopsida; order Asterales; family Asteraceae; genus Glebionis; species Glebionis coronaria. Next base: position 32,478 of record JANFOE010000322.1, on the reverse strand, counting down.
AGCATACCTGCTTCATTCATAATTTGGAAGGGGTTGATTTATTGAAAGGTACTCGAGGGAATAATTTGTATACTTTGTCTCTACAAGAAATGATGGCCGCTTCTCCCGTATGTCTTCTCTCCAAAGCATCGAAGACTAAGTCATGGTTATGGCATCGTCGGTTATCTCATCTTAACTTTGACGCTATTAATCACTTGGCGAAAAACGAACTTGTTCGTGGTCTTCCTAAACTATCATTTCACAAGGATCATTTGTGTTCCGCGTGTACAATGGGGAAAAGCACTAAGAAGTCATACAAACCCAAGACTGAAGACACCAACCAAGAGAAACTTTATCTTTTGCATATGGATCTTTGTGGGCCAATGCGTGTTGAGAGTCTTAGTGGCAAAAAGTACATCCTCGTCATTGTCGATGATTACTCTCGGTTTACATGGGTGAAATTTCTTAAAGCGAAAAATGAGGCACCTAAATTCATCATCGGATTTCTCAAGATGATTCAAGTGCGTCTCAACACTACTGTCCGACGCATTCGTACAGATAATGGAACCGAATTTGTGAATCAAATCTTGCGTGATTATTATGAAGAAGTTGGCATATCTCATGAAACATCCGTTGCTCGCACTCCACAACAAAACGGTGTCGTTGAAAGGCGAAATCGCACACTTATGGAAGCTACTCGAACGATGTTAATTTACGCAAAGGCTCCATTGTTTTTATGGGCAGAAGCAGTATCTACATCAGTGTACACCCAAAACCGGTCACTAATTCGTAAACACCATGGTAAAACACCTTATGAGCTTCTCCATGGAAAAGTACTAGATTTATCATATCTTCATGTATTTGGTTCTCTTTGCGATCCAAATAATGATGGTGACACTTTGGGAAAACTTCAACCAAAGGCTGATATCGGTATTTTCATTGGTTACGCACCCGCAAAGAAGGCATACCGAATCTACAACCGTAACTCTCGCAAGATCCTGGAAACTGTGAATGTTGATTTTGATGAGCTGACAGCAATGGCTTCTGAGCAAAGCAGCTCTGAACCCGCACTTCATGAAATGGGACCAAGTAACATTAGTTCTGGTCTTGTCCCAAACAACCCTACTTCATCATCATTTATACCACCGACTAGGACTGAATGGGATACGTTGTTTCAACCGTTCTTTGATGAATTCTTTACTCCTCCAACTATTGTTGCTCCAGAACCTGAGGTAATAGCTCCGGTAACCGAAGTTGTCGCTCCAGCAACCGAAGCACAATCAGATACATCTGCACCTACAATTGGTCAAGATATACCATCAACAAGTAATTCTCAACCAACACATGTTTCAACTACCCATGTCATGCCTATTGATGATGAAGAGGATGATGATGATCACGATTTGGAATTCGCTCAAATGCGTGAACTTCCATTCTTTGGTGTACCTATTCCCGACCTTAATCAAGCTGGGTCGTCCACCTCAGAGGAAGCTCCTTCTACAGTTTACTCCAATCCACGGATTCGTGAACATGACAGCAAGTGGACAAAGGATCATCCTATAGATTCTATTATTGGTGACCCTAATCGTCCAGTATCCACACGAAGTCAGCTACAAGAAAATGCAATGTTTTGTCATTTTGATGCCTTTCTTACTGAAGTTGAACCTAAGACATGGCAACAAGCTTTTACTCAATCCTGTTGGATAGAAGCTATGCAAGAAGAACTTAACGAATTCATACGTCTTGAAGTATGGGAACTTGTCACATGCCCGGATCAAGTGCAGTTACTCACTTTGAAATGGGTTTACAAGGTGAAACTCGACGAGTTAGGCGGAATATTGAAGAACAAAGCTAGACTAGTAGCTCGTGGATACAAGCAATTATTGGGTATCGACTTTATGGAATCCTTTGCACCTGTTGCCCGTTTGGAAGCTATTCGACTTTTCCTCGCTTATGCAGCCCATATGAATATGATCGTCTATCAGATGGATGTGAAGACGGCATTTCTTAATGGTGAACTCAAGGAAGAGGTCTATGTTCAACAACCGGATGGTTTTGTGAATCCTAATTATCCTAATCATGTGTACAAGCTTAAGAAGGCTCTTTATGGGTTGAAGCAAGCTCCTCGCGCATGGTATGATCTTTTGTCACAATTCCTCATTACACAAGGCTTCGCTAAAGGCAAGGTGGATCCTACGCTGTTTATTCAGAAACGAGGTAAAGATATGATTATGGTACAAATATATGTTGATGATATTATATTTGCAGCCTCGACCCAAACTTTATCCGACGAATTTGGGAAACTCATGTCTTCCAAGTTTAAGATGTCAATGATGGGCAAGGTATCATTCTTCTTAGGTCTTCAGATATCTCAGAGTCCTAGAGGCATCTTTATCAATCAATCCAAGTATGCCCTTGAATCGCTTAAGAAGTATAAGATGGAATCTTGCGACCCCGGGGATACTCCAATGGTGGAACGAACTAAGCTTGATGCAGATCCACATGGAGTTGCCGTTGATCCGACACTTTATCGTGGAATGATCGGTACTCTTTTGTATATCACAGCCAGTCGACCTGATCTTCAGTTTGCTATATGTATGTGTGCCAGGTATCAAACTAGGCCTACTGAGTTACACTTAGCTACTGTTAAAAGGATCTTTCGATATCTTAAAGGAACCATTAATCGGGGACTTTGGTATTCGAAGGACTCTTCTATTGCACTAATGGCACATGCAGATGCGGATCACGCGGGTTGTCAAGATACAAGGCGTAGCACGAGTGGAACTTTGCAACTACTAGGAGATCGACTAATCAGTTGGGCATCGAAAAGGCAGAAAAGCGCTGCAATTTCAAGTACGGAAGCAGAATACATAGCTATGTCCGGTTGCTGTGCTCAAATTCTTTGGATGAGATCGCAATTAACCGACTATGGTATAGGTTTCAACAAAATTCCAATGTACTACGACAACAAGAGTGCAATTGCCTTATGCTGCAACAACGTTCAATTCTCCCGGTCGAAGCATATTGACATTCGCTACCATTTCATCAAGGAGCAAGTGGAAAATGGAGTCATAGAGCTTTACTTTGTCCGATCTGAGTATCAATTGGCGGATATTTTCACGAAGGCTTTAGATCGCGCTCGAATTAAATTTTTGGCCGACAAGCTAGGAATGAGAACCTTCTCGCCTGAGACTCTTAAGGAGCTAGCAGATGAAGCGAAAGAATAGTGATGGTAAAACTATTCTCCGTATCCTTGGTGATCATTTGTATATATTGTTTATATTTTTATCCACAAAAGCAAAATAGAAAAATATAAAACCATATAAGAACCATAAAAAATTGAAAAATTCAGAAAAATCCAAAAATATTTTTACTTTATTTTTCAAAGGCATGTCTTTTGGTACGATAATATTTACGGCCTTAGAAATGTTGATTAATATCGACACGGCGCCATAAACAGAGTTCGTACAAAAGTTGTAAATATTTCATAAAACATGCCTAATGGCTTGTAGTTATTTCAGACTGCAACCCGGTTTTCACATTAAAGCCAAGTATTTCTTATGAAAGCTTTGGCTCACAACGGGAATTAATTTTCTCGGGAAAGGTTTACTTTAAAACCTTGTAAGGGATCAAGTTTACTTTATAACTTGGTCTCACACAAATCTATGTACGTTTCAGTGCATTTATTTGTTAAAACAAGAGAAGTCTTGTTTTTATGAAGCTATCATCTCTACAACCATGCAATCTACAATTGGTATCTACATACTCGACGACGCGACCACTCAACCGACGACTACAGCTCTTTCGATAGAACACGGGTCAACAATTGAGGGGGAGAAACTGTCAAGCATTCAGAATCTACGATACCGAACGTGCCAAGTTCACAAGTTGGTGTCAAGACAACAATACCAATCATACATGTAGTGTCAAGAGATGACTTCAGACGTGACGAGGCGACCAACTTATGCTGACAAGAACCATTTGATCTTATCATATGATGTTCTCATCTATCAGGTCCAACCTTGTCAATTCTTTTCTAATATGGTGAATATGTGATCATGTTACAAATCGGTATCATATCTCACACGTTTGATATCATGAAGATAAAATGGACCTGCATTTTTCTTCCCAAAACCTTTGTTAAAACTTCATTAAATCAATTGATATTAAAAACATCGATTGGGTTAATTTTTTTAATATGGGGGAGAAAATGTGATTTAATATGGGATATTATCATAAATGGTTTGACTTAATGTGCTGGCTCATCCCGATATATGCGAAATGTTTTCGAATATCGTGGCATATGTTAAGGGGAGCAAAATGGATTTGCTATATCAAAATGGATTTTCATGGTGACATATACTTACCCAAAACCCATTTATTTCACGACGATGAAGATTATGGTGACATAAGGATGGTAGGATAGGTTAAGTCCAATGATTCTTCTAGAACCGGAGGAATCTTCCCGAGGACATTCCATAGCTAGAAATAGTAGTCCTTAGGAAAGATGGAGAAAGATTGTGAACGTAGCTGAATGCAGACCAAGTACTTAAGTTAGCACTGGAACAATCACAACAAGGTGCTAGTTATGACGTATTGGTAAGCATTGAAGGGGTTGAAGAATGAAAAAGAATTGTAAAGATAAAGGGTGTAAAGAAAGAAGCCCTCCTTACAACTTTAGGCAGAAACCAGGTCAATACATATGCTATTAAGATCATGATTCTTGATATTAAAGACAGACATCATGGACCCAGTGATGCAAGGCACAACCCATCCCAGCTAACTCATATATCTCTTAAAAGATATTTGTTTTAATCACACGGAGACAACACGTTATCTATCGATTTATTCACGCCGAATAAATTGGTATTGAAAAGGTGGCACTCCTCTCCAGCCTCCGATCACTAAAATACAAAGTGCACAATCGAGTCTAGAGCCATTTGAGATCATCTAATATCTCGTTAGGACACACTTTCATATTTCCTTGCTTCTTCACACACTGTGAAAAGTAAGAAAGATTTTAAGAGTCCTACGCAAAATCTTCATGATCTTGCCTGAACATCTGAGTAATACGAAAGTATTTACAATGAAGAAGGAAATCCTTCTTGAGCGAATATCAAAAAGCTCATGGTAGGTGACTTGTGCGATTCGTTATGAATCAAACTTGTGATAACTGGAAAGCAACAACTATTTAATTCTTAACTGAATTTAAACACGTTTCAGGCCTCTACGCAAAATCTCAGTGATCTTGCCAGAACACTCAGAGTGATACCTCAGTGTTCACAGTGATGAGTGGAAATCCTTCTAGTGTTAACCTCAAACAGCACTTGGTAGGTAACTTGCAAGATTCTGTACGAATCAAGCTCGTGATAACTGGAAAGCAACGATGGTGCGGTTCTTAATTGAATTTCACTTGTTCCAGGAACATGAATTGACGGCTTCAAATCATGCGGATATTATTATCCAAATTATTCACTCTTTATGTCCGCAGTCAGCTTTGGACGGTCGAATAAAGAGAACGGGTTTACCCGCGAAATCCTGTCAGGAAGTTACTTAATTGAAACTATCCGTCACGGGTACGATATTTTATATCGTCCAACGGTCTTCACCGACCGGAGGTAAAATGCTACCGAATTAGAATGAAATGTTCAAAGCCATTTCGTTCGTGTCTACTTATGTTGCGGCATTTGAAGACGGTGGCGTTGCGGAATCCAAGAAGAAGTCGTCCCCGCATGCTTATACTTTATGCACTTAATATCTCATTTAATTCAAGAAAGCCTAAAAGTTAAGTCTTCCGCTGTATCAAACTCTGAAGCTTTCAAGAATTACAAAAGGTATAAGTATGTGGGACATGGTGTCACGAAGAGGCGGTGATCACAAGTGATGGATGCACGAGATCAAGGAAAGAGATTAATGCTCAAGATTGATATCAAAGATCACATCAACATGTTCACCAGAAAAGAAAAAGAAAAGAAAGACGAAGACTACGAGCTCAAGACAAGCATAGTATGCTAGGTTTATTTTATATTGTAACTTGGGTAACGCCCTTGTTTGGAGTAACCTCCCTTAGGGGGAGATTGTTGGAAATACGTTTTACGTATTAGAAAGGATCGGTCACTCCAACAATAGTCTCTGTTATAGCTCGTAGTTTAGTTATTTACATTTATCAAACAAAGCCCAAAACCGAGCCCATGGATTTTATGGGCCGGCGGCCTAATGTAAACCCAAGCCCATCTCATGGGCTTGGGTATATAAACCCTCTCCTTTGATGGAGAGGGTGTGTGGTTTCATAATTTACACATAGTTCTTTTTAACTTTCTCTCTCTAATTGTGTGAAATCCACCATCTCTCTATCTCTTTCTCTCTCTAAAAACATAAGCATAGATTTACATTTCTACATTTAGCTTGTTTAGTTTTGAAAACTTTTTGCAAGTTAGCAACCTCTTCCGTCTTCGCAGTGACTATTTTAGTTTTATCCTCTTGAAGAAACCCAATCTTTTGAGTTAGCTCATTTACTTTAGTGGTAGCAAGACACGTTTTGTGTCGTTTGGTACTTAAAGAGGTGTTATAATTACGTTTCTCTTGTTCTAAAGGCTTAAGAGTTTCGTTCTATTTAGTTTCAAAAACATCCTTAACAGTAGTAATGACACCCCCTTTGTACCTAGCAAGCTCTTTGTCTTTTTAAATAAGCACAACTCTGCAGCTTGCAAGAAACTCACTAGATTTTATAACTACAGCTTTGATTTCTTTAAAATTTTGAGTGAGTGTAGCGTTTTCCTTTTTCAATTGCTTTTGACTCTTTCTAGTTGCTTTGACATCTTTTTAATGTAGCAATTAAATTTGCAAGCGCAATACGCTCCTCTTCATCATACTCATTTGCATGGTGATCATCCTCAGATTCATTATTGCACATGTCTGATGAATCGGGTGTGGTATTACTATCAACTGTTTCCATCATACATGTGTCGGTAATTGCTTTAGGTAGCTCATGATGCTCATGAATATTACCAAACACATTATATTCCTCTTCAGTGTGTACCTTATCGATTGGCTCAGTATCAAAGATAGGACCACTGTCATCTTCAGTGACTTTGATAACTTCTTCAACCTTTGCCATGTACGAGTAATGTGCTTCAAGTTCTTGGTCGGAGGCTTCATCATCAGTGTCATCAAGCATTGCTCCTTCCTCAGCTAACAATTTAACCCCTGCTTCCATCTTCTTGCATAGCAGCATCTTTACCTTATGATAGCTAGAGTCCCTAACCCGTTTCAGCTTCCTGCATTCCGTTGCCATATGCCCATACCCTTGGCAATTAAAACACTTAATCCCGCTTTGCTGAACCACTTGAGTTCCAACAGTTTCCCTATTCCCAGCAACAGTAGCAATCCTCTGAGTATCATACTTAGCAGTTTGTCGATCATACCGTGTAGAACCCTTAACATGTGTTAGATTACAACGATCATACCAAGGAGTAATTTCATCACGTCGACGTGTGTCATACCTAGGAGGACTCTCAACATATTGCTTCCTTGTGTTAGATGATGTTAGAAGATTGCTGTTGGTGAGTTTGAAGATTTTCTTGTATGTCTTCATAATGAAAGAAATTTGTTGGTTCATCTCCATATCCTTCTGAGCTTGTTCTTCATCATTGTCCTCTTCAGATGATGGCTCAGATGGTGGTGATGGTGCTCTTGGTTCTTTGCCTTATGATCTTGTGGGAGCTGAAGACTTGGATGAAGTGGAGTATCTTGGTGAGGATGCTTGAGTAGAGTATGACTTTGGAACACGAGAGTGGTGATCTTGGACGTGTTGAGTGGTAGACACCAAAGCAAGTGGATTAGTAGTCTTTGCTACCCGTTCAGCTCGAAGTTCATTTGCCTCATTCTGAAATTGTTTCAAAATGTCAAAGAGCGTGTGATAGTTGACCTCGTCTAACTTATTCTGTTGTTTCACCAAAGGTACAAATCGTGTCCACTCTGATTGAAGTTGTTGTAGAAATTGCACATTGACTTACATGGTTGAGACTTCTAAGTTGTTTCTTGTCATGTCATTCATCATCTTATAGAATATTGAATAATATGAATAAATTGATTCCCCATCCAATGAAGTAAACTTACCAAAGTTCCAAAACAAGTTTGTTTTGACATCTTGTTTGTTTAGTGATTCTCCTTGTTGCAGACGTTCAATGGAAAACCACATTTCTTTTGCAGTAGAGCACGCATCGACCGTTGAGCAAATATCATCCCCAATCCCACTTAGAATCAGATAGATTGCTTCCTTCTCTGCATCAATCCAAGCACGGTTCTCTTTCGTAGTATTCTCATATGTTTCCTTAATAGTCTGCTCATCAGCACTTGGCGTCGTGTCGGTTGCTGGAGTTGTAGGAATGGTGATTGTAGTGAGAGTATAGGGTCCTTCTTTGATGCAACGTCGGAGAAGATCACCATTTGGTCTTGTATCCAGATATCGAAGAAATCGTGATTGCCATTGTGCATATCGGCCAGTCACGAGCATTGGTGGTCTCTCTTTGTTACCCGCCACCATGATGTTGTTATTTGTAACACGATACTCAGCAGTAGAATCCATCTCGATAATCTTTGAAGTGTTGAAGTGAATAGGATCTTAAGTAGATGTTGTTGTGATTGTTGTTGTTGAGAAAAGATGTTAAAATCCCTTAATAATGTGTTTTAGGAAACAAAAAATTTTCAAAAAGACGATTTTTGAAAATTTACAAATTATTTTCGGAATAATCCTCCAATTGATTTTCGGAATATTGAGTGTTGTGGTTTTCGGAAAAACTTCAGTTGTATTTTCGGAATAATTTCCTTTGGAGTTTTTTGGATAATTTCCTTTGGAAATGATTTTCGGAATATGATTTGTTTGGATTTTTGGAATAAAGAATGATTTGGAGTTTCGGAATAATGAGATTTTCTTTTTATTTTCGGAATAAAGACGTTTGGGTTTTCGGAATACTATGGTATTTTCGGAATCCTTGTGATTTGCGAAAAACTTCTTCTAAAGATTTTCGGAACCCCACTTGGAAAGTACTTTCGGAATAAATTGAATTTTCGGAATAAATGTGAAGGATTTTCGGAATAATTCTTCCTAAGGATTTTCGGAAAAAATTTCCTTTGGGTTTTCGGAATAAGAGTTTGGGTGATTTTCAGAATACTTCTTTTACTTCTGATTTTCGGAATACTTCTACTAGTATTTTCGGAATATGTGTCTGGTTAGTGTTTTCGGAATATTTGACCCACACTATTTTCGGAATAGAAATCTTGCTTATTCTCGGAATTTAGAATCCCTCCTTTGATATTCGCAATAAACAAAGTATTTAGAAAATTACAAAAAAATGTACTACGAAGCCGACGGTTGCTGATCTTCGAAAAACACCACCAAAATCAATCCAAACGCCCCAAAATCTTGCGTTTTTAACCACAATAACTAACCCAAATCCCTACCACAACTATGTAGGAGATTATATGAAGATTTAGAACCTGAAAAACATAAAAAAAATTCAATTCGAGATTTATATGATGTTTAAATCACGAACCAAATAATAAAACAACAACCAATCACTAATCTATCCCGTGACGATTGATACCAATTGTTATCCCATAATATATGATGATTATACATGAAATAAAGATGAAAAGATATGAAAGTAGATGAATTCTAGAGAGAGAAAGTAGTGACAGAAAGTAGAGAGAAGATGGAGAAACTATGTGAATATTATATTAGAAAAATGCGATCACCAACCCTTCCTAACATGCTAGGAAGGGCTTTATATAGCCGGGCTTACATGTAACCATAATGGGCTATATTGTTTGATGGGTAGGGCTTAAATAAAATGCTCAGTACCTTGAAAGAGGCCTTTTAAGCTAGCCATCAAGTCCGTAATGTCACGACTATTTAACTAACTATTACAACGTTCTTATAAATGTTACAATAAAAACCTATGATCGAACATTCTTGTCTGACTCAATATTTTGAGGCTAACAGAAAACATAACCAAAAACACACTTAACCAGGTATAATAAAGATGTCTAGACCCAAGATTAGAACTAGGTGTCACTCCTAGTACTCTATAACCACATATCAAAACACTCATTAAGATTACTTTTTTGAACAAATTTTCAAAGACTTTGTATAGTAATTAACTCCAAAGCAATCATAATCTAATAGAACATGATCCAAAACTAAAATTAAGGCAACTAACACAGAAAAACTTTAACAAAATAACATTTAAGCAAAAAGATCATAAACACAAAAGCATATAGGCATATAGCATTTGAAAAAAATATAAAAAGGGACAAGTAATTTACTTGAGTTGAGTCTGTAAACAGCCTAGTCTTGTCTCAAGCATATCAACACCATCCCTATGAGCATATTTTATCAACTGCCAGCTTATAAGCCTTGGCTTATGGTCTCTTTGTTGGTAGGACAACAGTTGTCCCAAAGAGAGAAATGAGAGACGAATTCCCTCAACCTTGGGTAACCTAAAACAAAAGGAAACAAACCACAAGATAGCAAGTTGAATGGCTATTAAGCTAGCTTATATGAGAATAAGCTGGCTCATTGGTAAAAAGAGAGCTTTAAACTAAAACTTTTGAAACTGGTTTTTAGAAAACTTGAAAAGGTTTACCAAAATAATGAATGTGAGACAGGAAAAATAACAACACTTATAAGCTAAACTTATAGGCCATATTGTCAGTATGAACCAATAAGCTAGCTTATACTTTGTGGATCTCAAAAAAATAATCTTTAACAAATTCTTTGTGAAATCTTTCTTTTTGATAAACAACTAAATTAAAGGTGCAGAATCTTAATAACAATAGTAAATTTAAAACATGAATTTAAAGGAACTCAAATCTTATATATATCAAAGTTTCACTAACATTACAAGAAAAGTTGAAAATATATAAAACTTGGAACACTAGACAATGCTAGCTGCTAAGTCCTATATATACAATGCAATGTGAGAAGTATGAGTCCTAAACCCTAGATGAAAACTCCCAAAAACGCCCTTGGTTGATCCTACGAATATGCCATTTTTTTAAAATTTCTTCTAGATGGTCTTTGGCTCCCATGTAAAAAATCAGAGTACTTGAAACATTCCCTTCATTGGATTTGAGTAGTGAACAAGCAAACTCATCATAGCCCTTGATTTGGTCGTGATTCCCTAGCAAACTTTGTAATCTTGTGAAGCGTTGTGAAAAGATGAGCTGGTTGTGGGGTCTTGAGATGAGCTGTAAACAAACTGATAATGTGGGTATGTTTGTTGTGGGGTAGAGATCAAAAAGCCCGTGGTTAATTAGTTTATTTGGAGGTGATTTGATTAATTGGTTCTGGGGTGTTTAGGGTTTATAGTAGATGGAAGTGGGATTAGATTAGGTTTGGGGTGTAGAAGGATTGTTTACCGAGTTGAGTTAAGTTTAAAAAAATATAGTATTAGTTTACGTGATGGGTTAGGGTAAATGAGGTTTGGGCTGTGGGGATCGGGTAGAATGGGTGGAGTGATTGTTAAGTGGGCTTGGGTGGTGATAAGTTTGGGCTCTTCGGGTTATGGGTCAGTTTATGTTTGGGTTTGGGTTATAAATTTGGCAGAAATGACCCCTGCTCTTTCACTTTCTTGGCAAACAATGTTTGGCAACTCATTTTGCAAAATCCTTTTGTAAACAACTTTAGCATACTTGTCATTTTTGGCACATGCTATCACATAGCTTATAATAAGGACTTCTTTTGCAGATTTGGATATCTTCAAGGGCTGTTTTGGTATTTTCTTGAAATATTAGGGACCCATTGTGTAATATTTTACAAGGGTATAATATGACAAGTCCTCCAAATTTAAGGGACCAATCTTGTAATTCTTCAAAACTTTAAGGACTTCTTTAGAAAATCAACATTCGGGTCCGGTTCTTTGTGAGACTTCATTTCCCGTGTTCGTTTTTGCTTGATTCTTGTTTTCTTTTGTTGAATTCACGATATTTGTACCTAAAATACACAATGAACAAACACAAGCATATTTTGGGGAATTTTATGAAATTTTTAAGCATTTTAAGCCCGATTTAGACGATCAGACTATGTATAAATACAGTCTCAACGGTACCTTATTTAGTACTCGCTTAATGATTGTCCAAAAACTCATAAACGAGTGGTGAATAGGATGGATAAAGGAAAAGGTCAAACATGATGAAGGTTTTATTTAATTGAAAAAGAAAAAATCAGGTGGTAATAATAAAAGCAACAAAAATTACAACTCGGTCTCGGTGAAACCAGAAACTCAATATCACCCAAAAGCAAAGCAATCGATTGAAGGGGCGAACACAAATACGACGTACTCTTTTTGTTGGTAAGAAGTTTCGACATCATGTAATGCCTTTTTTTCCTTAGTAACTCGCATGAGACTTTTAATTTTGAAAATCTGGTTATTGAGGAAGTATACACGGGTGATAAGGCTTCTATGTCTTATGTGCAAAAGGATGGGAAAAGTTCTCTCTACTAACGAGAGAAAAAGAATAATATTTTTAAAAAAACAGTTGTTGGAAGGAAAATGTGTGCTTGTGGATGATGATGACAAACCACTAGAAAAGGATTATTCGGGTAATCCGTGCAGTAAGGAAGAAGATGAACTAATTGAAAATGGTATTTGCCTTCAAAACTAGTGGGGTTGGATATGGTACTAAGAGCTTGTTGGAACAATTAAGGGAAACATGTGGATATTTACTACGACCCATAAGATGATAATATGTATGAAGGTAAATTTCTTACAATATTCAATTAATATGCGATAATTTAAATATCCAGGTTCAAGGTCAAAAGAAGAAATAGATTGCTTATTGTTATTAGAGGCTATGTTTGGTAGCGAGCAATTTGAGGTATTTTGGAATGGTAAGCGACAAACGTTTAGCAATTTAGCTCAAAAGCTTGTTTGGTAATAAAGAAACTAGAGTTTAGATATTTCTAATTGCTCCTTATTCAAATTCTTTGATGAGGAAGTGTTTCAATAATTCTCTAGCGTTTTAAATTTGATTTTATCTGTATACCCTTAAAATAATATTTAGAAACCAAGTACAATTCTTTAATGAGATGCATATCAATCTCTTTTATTTTGAAAACTTTAGTGATACCTTCATGAATAATTTTGTGTATAATTTTGATGCCTCTTAATAATTATATCTTAATTTGTTTGGCTTGAATATGTGTTATTTTAGTATACGTACGAGTGTAAACGTTTATAAGTCGAACATACCCTAAATCATTTGTAACTAGTCATAATTTTACCTTCTATTCGGGTAGCGGATGGCGAAGATGAACAAGTTGAAAATGGAATCACAAGTTATCTTTCCTCAAAACTGGTGGGGGTTAGATATGGTACTAAGAGCTTATTGTAACCATGGAGGGAAACATGTCGATAACTACTACGACCCATACGATGAAAATATGTATGAAGGTATATTCTTAACAATAATAATTTACTATGCGATAATTTGGATCTCGAGGTTCAAGGTCGAAAGAAGAAAAATATTTCTTATTGTTACTGAGTCATTTGTAACTAGTCATAATTGTACCTTCCATGAAAGTAGTTTGCGTATGTAATGGGATAAGATGTGTATTGAATCATTTTTGTGTAATAAATTTACCGGGAAAACCTTTTACCCAAAAACAGACTTTTCTTGTTAAAGGGTTTTCCCGTAAATTGTATTGCATCAAAAAGAGTTTAAGTACAATGAATGCAAGTGAGGTCCTACATCACAACCCATTACATAGGCAACATACATGCACATAGAAGTAATGCAACAAACAGTCACCTTACATAAGAAGGACAACCCCCTACTTATGACCTACCAAAAAGAAGTAAAAAACTACTTGCTACCACTAGAATGGAGCTGCAAATCACGAAACTCTTTAATTTGTCCCAACGGGTCATGAACCTAATTCGTAAAAATCATCGTATCAAACTCCTCCCCTTTCTAATACATAAAAATGTGTCTTCTTATATTAAGGTGAGCCAGTTAGCTAGTTTTTAAACAAATCATAAACATTTTTTTCATTTTTAGTCGTTACTTGTATGAAATCCTCGATGAGATGTTCTCGTTGCCGAAGTAGAGGTTGTACTTACTGTTAAGTTGGATCTAAGTGGTTTATGTTATTTAGTTAACGGGCACTAGATCCCCTTGGTTATGTGAATCTAAGTTTTTGGTTTTTGCATTAGCTCTTGTTTCTTCTTTAATGGATTTCAATATATGTTCAAACAACACTCAGCATACAGTCGTTTATATATAAAATTTTGAAAGACGGAAGAATATTGTTAGATGAGGTTCACTGTCCTAAATCCAACTATGCTTTGAGGGTTGATTAGGTTTAGAGTTTTATTGCTTATTCATCAAGCTATTATATGATCTAATGAAATTCACGTGGCATTAAATACTAACACCATTTTACTCTTGCAAATATGGATATATATATATATATAACCAAGAACTAGTGAAACACAATTACAAGAAATACAAATAGAAGAGCGAACACTTCTACTGCTTGAAATTCAATTGAACTGCAAAAAAATGAAAATCTTTGATAAAATAGTCTAAAGAAAAGTCGCATTTTTAGCAAATGGGTGGTATTTGACAATGACTAAATTGCCTTAATAAGAGAAAAATAGAAATTAGTAAGTCATATCAAAAATGTTTGCTTATGACTTAATAAAGAAATATGACTTAAAATATGAAGTAATTAACTTAATAATTCATTTGTTAATTAAACATGATTTAATAAAGTTTTATAACAAACAAGCTCTAAAGAAAGCAAGAAAGATATTAACTAAATTCAAGCCATTTGAGCTTCTAGATTTCAACTCTGGGGTTTTTTTAGTTGCAAGTTTTCTTGATAGGTCTTTGATGGTCTGCTATAAAAACAAAAGGTTGATTTTAGTCAATGAAGTAAACAACATATATATTTAATAACCAATTGGGTTAGCTTGGTTGGCCACTAAAGATGTATGTGGGTTTGTTGTTATCACATGCGAGATACGTCAAATTCGAGTCTTTTCGTGAGAGTTCTTTCAAGGTGTAAATTTGTAGGGTTCTGCCACATATATGTGTCGATTCGAGGATGACAGTACCTTCTAGGAATGTATTGTGTAATCGTATCACTTATTATTATGCGAGACTGACAGAAAATACTTTCGGAGTAAGTACTATGAAATCAAATAACTAACTTATGAACTATACTAACTCGTCATTCTAAAATATATATATATATATATATATATATATATATATATATATATATATATATATATATATATATATATATATATATATATATATATATATATATATATATATATATATATATATATATATATATATATATATATATATATATATATATATATATATATATATATATATATATATATATATATATATATATATATATATATATATATATATATATATATAATAACATGATCAAATTAACTAAGAGAAAAGTTAAACATAAACCCATGATTTAGTATAAACCCAAGACACAAATCTAAGCAACTCATATTTTTCGTTAAAACAAAAAAAAATCCTACTATTCACACTTTTTTTAAAATTAAATATCTTACAAATCGTTACGCAAAACGAAACATGTCATCACGACATAAATTAAATCATTTTTTTATAAATAGGCACTTCTACATACTTTTGATAAACTTTTTTTTTTATTTTTATTCAGGCACGTCTGAAAAAAGAATCATATATGATTTTTTCAGTGTGATTGAAAAAAATTTGTTTTTTGGTCGAAAGTATATCGAATTGACCGTCTAATCAAAATTCATATATGAAACATACCATCGCCAAATCATCTTTCTACATATTTTCGATGAATTTTATATTGTTTTTAGTCATGTGTGAAAAAATCATACATGATGTATAACGTAAATCATATAAGGTTTTATAAAATCACACATGGTTTTATAAAGTCATGATTTGCGATACAAATCATACATGAATTTTTCAGACATGATCGAAAAAAGAAAAAAAAAGCTCGACGAAAATATATCGAAGTATCTGTCTAATAAAAGAAATATGTGGTGTATCTTTTGTCGTTTGATGATTTACCGTTTATAAGATAAGAAAAATGATTGTTGTGCCTACTAATCATGTCTACGAATGTATCTAATGATTTGATTGGTTGTGTTTGGTGAAAAGCTTTAAGAGCATTTAGGAGCGGTGAGTATTGAGCGTTGAGAGTTTTAATGTTCGTTTGGCAAACATTTAAGAGCGGTGACTATTTTTTCGGAATGCTCTTTTTCCAATGCTCTATGAAATAGCATTTAAGAACTTTGAGCATTGAGGAGTTGTTTTACACATTATAATTACAACCACAGCTACTGCTCACAACCACAGCTCACAACTCCTGTTCACTCATTGCTACCGCTATTTTTACCAAACATACCCGTATTGTAGGTCTAAATAACATTACTTATAAGATAATTTGTTTTTGAAAAACATTTGGTAAGTGGATACTTTTATTTTGGAAAAGAATAAATAATTAGGATTTGTTTTTTTTTGGCAAAAGTGAAATTGATATTGAATAGATCATTAAAAAAGATCAGTGAATACATTGAGAGTTTGCAAAATGCAAACTACTTGAAATGAAAAATCTAACTTCTTGAAGAACAACACTTAACATAAACCAAAAAACATCTTCGTATGACTAGATCTTGAATTTTCATCATCAACAAATTTTCTAAAGAATATCTTCCCAGCAAAAACTTAACAAACACAATCTCGAGTATCAAATCTACCGAACGCAAAGACCACGATGTAAGGGCAAAACACCCACGGGCGACAATGAAAACAATTGTGACAGAAAGTTGAATAAACCGTGTGCCGAAGCCATCCAGTGAGAAGTGGCGACGACATGACCGAAATCGGTATATATTATTTGTATTTATTTGTCAATTTTTGCAACTAACGCTTTATGCGAAAGATATGATAACAAACATGTTAATCAAAACTCTTATCAGATCAAAACTTGATTTAAAGAATTAGGGAAAATCCTTGATGTTCATCAATTTGCTTATGGATACTCGGTTTATTTAATTAAGTTGTTTCATCTTTTATTTTCTAAAGTAAAAGCAAACTAAATTTAAACTGGATTAAACTCAATAAGCGAAAATTAAACTCCATAACGGAAAACCAAACAAATAACCAAAGTTACATAATTTTAATCATTTACTCATTTATCTATTTAAATATTTAGCATAAAAAGAATTTCAATGTTAAAAAATATTATTATCTCCGTTCCATATTAAGTGTACACTATAAAATCTTTAAAATCTTTGTTGTTTCTTTAAAATCTTTGTTGTTTAAGTTTGACAAAAAAATATTTGTATTTATGTTATATAATACTTGATGAAAGTGATCATGTGAATAAATTTAAAATATTATATAACACCAATAAAAATATTTATAATCCAATTTAAAATAACAAAGATTAAAAAATCTAAAATTAACACTTATTATGAGGTGCAAAGAATATATTTATAGAGCTTTCATATTATTTTATAAATATATAAAAAGATATATTTATGTAAATTCGATTTTCGTTTAAGATTGTTAAATCCAAACCAAAACGAAAACCAAAATTTAAACAAATTCGGTTCGATTGCAGATGTGGCTCAATTGTTTTCGGTTTCTTTCGATTTTGGTTTCCAATTTATTAATGTATTACCTAAATAATGAACACCTCTAAAATTCATGAAGGTTGGATTGGGCTGTTACAAAGATCGGATTATACATTGGGCTTAATTAATTAAACTATATTCCAGGCTTTATCAAAACAAACATTACACATAATAGCCCGACCACACTAGACTATGCTACTTGGAAATTTAGAACTTAGGCTAGGGATGAGCATTTCGTCTCGAATCTTGAAATCGAACCGAAATCATATCAGAATTGTATCGATTTCTGATACTCGAATCTTGTTTGGTACGGTACCGGTATTACGAAATAAGGTGGAAAACAATTCGATACCACTAATTCGGTACAAGATCGGTACCAAATCGGAAAATTCTCGAAAAAAAGGGAAAGTCCCGATTTTATGATATCGGTACCGGTACCAATATCCGAATCTCGTTCAGTACGGTACCGATACCATAAACTTATGCTCGGGAAAAAATAGATACCACTAATTCAGTACGGGATTGGTACCGTGCCCATCCCTATAGATAACTGTTTTAGGCCTTATCATGAAACTCGAGAGCCATTAATTTATGCTCGAAAAAAATCGATACACTAATTCGGTATGAGATCGGTATGAGATTAATACGATACCGATATCGATACCGTGCTTAATCTGTATATATGTAACTATTTTAGGCCCTAACATAGAACTCGAGAACACGCCCAATATTTATCTCTACTTCAAAAGTTCAAAATCAAGTCTAAAAAAAAAGTTCAAAGTTGAAACTCAAAACCAAATTACAGTATATGTTATAAAAAATAATAATAATAATAATAATAATCTCAAAACACTTTTTTTTTTTTTTTTTTTTTAAAAATCTTTTATTTATTAATCACACAAAATTGGAAGGGAGACGCGAAACAAGCTGCGCTCCCACCCTCTTTTGAATACAAAAACCAAGTCTAGAAAATAGAAAAAAACCACTCCTAGCATCATTAGAATGACAAACAGATAAGCGCTTGAGACGCGAAAGAGTAACCAAAGCTTCCTCATCAAGCTCCCCAAAAGTAGAAAAGACAAAAGGGATGAACGAGTAATCATGCTCTGCACAAATAGAAGAATACTTCCTCCTTTTCTTCAGAGCAGCAGCCCGCAAAGCAATCCTAGGGACCCACGAATCCAACCCCGCACCAGCAAACTGTGAGACGCCCGTGACATCCAAGCAAGCGTCTTTGCCTTGAGACCAATTATGCAACAATAAATCCGCTGAACGAAGGTCTCATCCATCAGCTGAAAGAAATCCCAAACAAATCCCAAACACTTTACTTATTTTTTACTACTCCGTAATTCGTTTTGATCATTTTGGTGCAAAGTTGGTCGGTGATGAAAGTAAAGGGGATCCATATTTATCAAATGTAATCTCGGTGAACGCGCCGGTAAGTATTAGACATGCCTCTATTTGGTTCCTAGTTTGTTCATTGACTTTGTCCATGTTTAATCTGTGTTAATTATTTTATTAAGAGTTCAATTAATTGTGTTACAAATTTATTATGTTTTCAAACTAGCATCAGTCGTAGAACTAAATAGTTCTCGATCGGTGTGTCTACATATGAAAAAGTTCATTAATGAGAAGAAACCAAACAGACTTCAAAAGTTCAAGATAAACAGGTTACGATTATTTCATGAGATAAATCGATAACTAAACCAAAGGATACAATATATCGGAACATTCATCTACAAAAAAGTTGAGAAAAAGTAGACACGTAAACGAATCGGACGAACATTTGTTTATATTCGTTCATTTAATTTTAACCGGATAAATAAACGAATACGAATGTTTATGCAGACAAATTTTTTTTGTTCAAGTTCGTTTATTAAGAAAATGAGTTACTCATATAATCATATTCGTTTATTAAGAAACTAAATGAATATTAGACGAACATAAATGAATGTAAAAGAATACATAAAATTGATAAAATTGTGTATATTCTATTCTTATATATGTGTGATTTTATTTAAACATATCATATTTAAAAATATACAAATAAAAGATTTGATATACGAAATAAACAAATTAACAAACATAAACAAACGTTCACGAACGTATAATCAAACATTCACGAATATAAACGAACAAATATAACTTTTATTAATGTCCATTCATTTAATTAAACGAACGTAAAATAATATTCATGTTCGTTCATTTAATAAATAAATAATTAACTTTTATCGAACGTTTTGAATGTTCCGTTGTAAAAAAAAAACATTTTGAATTGTAAAAAGTCCTATGTTTCACACATAATAATCTACTTATCATGCTAAAAATGTTCACATACATAAACACGATTATCATTAAAAAAACGAAAGAAAGGAAAACAACACCTTTTTTGTAATATATATAATCCCAAATATATATGTATGTAAATCGTATATTATGATACACTCATATATGCATATTGCAAGCTGCAACTTATTAGATCCAACAAAGAATCCAAATCTAAAGGACGTGGATGAAAAAAGCCCTTGCATTTCATATCCTCTCATCCCTTTAATCTTCACCTTCATAACCCTACAATATCACACACAAAAACACACACACCACATTTGCCATAATAAGCCCTAATGGCTACTACATGGGTATTATCACAATGTGGTGTTACACCTCTTCCTAGATTATACCCTAAGCCAACATATTCCAATGTTAAATCCAATCCCATTGCCTCATTCCACCCTTTTAAGCCATGCACAAATTACCATACTGGAATACCTAGGTTTGGTAAGGATAGGAATTGGGGTGTAAAAGTGAGTGCACCATTGGCTATAGATTATGTAAATGAAGATGATGAGAGTGAAATAACAACAAATGAGTTTGAGTTTGACCCTAGTGCACCACCACCTTTCACATTGGCTGATATTCGAGCTGCCATACCTAAGCATTGTTGGGTTAAGGACCCTTGGAGGTCCATGAGCTATGTTTTGAGAGATGTAGCTATTGTTTTCGGGTTAGCCGCGGTTGCGGTTTATTTTAATAATATGGTTGTTTGGCCACTTTATTGGATTGCTCAGTCTACAATGTTTTGGGCTCTCTTTGTTCTTGGCCATGATTGGTAATTAAGATTACATAATTTCATGTTTATGGTTAAGTATTAGTAGTATGATTCTAATGGTGTTTTTTTTTTTTTTTTTTTTTTTTGTTGTTTAGTGGACATGGAAGCTTCTCCAATAATGCCAAGCTTAATAGTGTAGCTGGTCACTTTCTTCATTCTTCAATTCTTGTACCTTATCATGGATGGTATGTTTCATTTTTTCTTATGTCTCTTTTTCAAACATGTGTCTAATGTTTAGGACTTTAGGTGGTGTTTGGTATGCTTATCTAAGGTATCTGCTAATGATTTTTTTTCTAAAAAAACAGATGAACAACTTTCAATTGTTAAATTGTTTGGATAAAAAGAGTTATTATATGTAATCAGAAGTTATTTTCAAGTAGGAGTTCAAAAAGTTAAAATAACTCAATATCGTCTTACACGGATTTTTGGTCCCAATAGCGTCTTCCACAATGTATTCGGGAGGTCGAGACATAGACAACCCTACCCTTACCTTAGTAGAGGTTCTTTCAAAGATAGAAAATGACCTCCGACTTTCAATTAGCAGTCCTAACTGATTGTTCATGGCGCTTTTAGAATTAGATGCTTACCCTGTAGTTGAAATTGGTTGTTTTCAATTCTTAGTGTCCTGTTTACCAAATTGTTGAGTATCTGCTTAAAAGTATTGGAATGACCCATGACCTTATAGGTTACAGGAAGAAAACTCAAATAACCCGTTAATCTGCTTTTCATGAATTTGGTTGAATGTTACAGGAGAATTAGCCATAGAACTCATCACCAGAACCATGGGCACGTCGAAAATGATGAATCTTGGCACCCAGTAAGTGTAACTTGCGTTATTGATACAAATTTTGACTAATGATATCAAATTTGATAATTTAGACACACTTTCTAACATCTCATCTATTATTGGCAGTTATCCGAGAAAATCTACAGAAGCTTAGAAAGTGCTACAAGAGTGTTGAGGTTCACTTTACCTTTTCCCATGCTTGCATACCCTTTCTATCTTGTAAGCATTCTCACTATCATCCAATCTTATCGTTAAGGGTTTTTCTGTCCTTATTTAAGACTTGGTTAGCATCACAAAGCCAGAACAAGGCTAGTAGATGCAGTTGTCCACTCAATATCCTATTAACTATTAAGTCAAAACTTAGAAGTTAAAGAATCTTCGCATCTGCCCAATGATATAGTTTATCGTGGTACATATATCATTATATTGTCTGAGTAAACTAGTACTAATATCTCGAATTGGGTTCGAATACACAGTGGAGCCGAAGTCCAGGAAAGAAAGGGTCTCATTTTGACCCCAACAGCGATTTGTTTCTCCCTCAAGAAAAGAAAGATATTCTCACGTCAACGGCCTGTTGGACAGCTATGGCTGCCTTGCTTGTTGGTCTGAATTTCGTCATAGGCCCGCTTCAAATGCTTAAACTATATGGCATCCCTTACTGGGTCGGTGAAAAAACTAATCTCGTTCAACAGCTTCATGTTCATCCCTTTATCCTCACACTAACAATCTTGTTTCTTAACTTGAAGGGTTTTGTCGTGTGGCTTGATCTAGTAACTTACTTGCATCATCATGGTCATGAAGATAAACTCCCATGGTACCGTGGCAAGGTAACACCATTGACCCAACCCTGATTTCATATTTGTATTTTTATCACAAAAGATTTAACAAATTTTCCAAATGGATACGACAGGAATGGAGCTACTTGAGAGGGGGACTAACGACACTTGACCGTGACTATGGATGGATTAATAACATCCATCATGACATAGGAACACATGTCATACATCATCTCTTCCCTCAAATCCCACACTACAACCTTATTGAAGCGGTGAGTATTCTTGATTCCATATAAAGGTTTTAATCTTAGTATCGATTTGAACATAGTACTAATTACATCTAATCTGTTTATGTAGACCGAAGCAGCCAAGCCTGTTTTTGGTAAATATTATAGGGAGCCAAAGAAATCTTGGCCTCTTCCATTTCACTTGTTGGGAGTTCTTATAAGCAGTCTAAAGAAGGATCACTACGTGAGCGACGAAGGGGATATCGTATATTACCAGACGGACGCAAAAATGACCGGAAACTAGAGAATCAGTCAAGATTTAGCAAGAAAAAGGGATGCAAAAAGACCTAATGATTCTTTGCTTGACATGAAACTGTTCAAGATTTTGTAAAAACACATTCTCAGGCTATTTAGAAACATGTATTCATTTTCTCAATATAATTAATGTAAACAAATAGAGACTTGATGATTGACATGGATTTAGTATATGTGAATGTTGGAAAACAATCATAGATACACATAGGAACTAGCTAGAATAATTGGATTCTTAAACTGAATCTAATTATGATTCCTTTGCAAAATGTAATGCCAACAAAATGTGTTTATTTTTATGGAGCTTCAAGTATCACATGTGGTTTAGTTGGGTAGAATGTTACAACTCATAGATACATTATTAAAGAATGCTTCCTGTAAAGATTCTATCATTTTATATGTCAAAAGGATTACTAGTACGTTGGAGAAAAATATTCCTCGGATACAACTAACGGTCGCAATATGAATTCGAAGCTTAAAATTAGCTTCTTGTGCTTTGAAACGAAATAAGCCATTAGCACTAAGCGTTATACCTAAGATTTATCAGTAACATAAAGGCTTGATACGGATTTGAAAACAAGAGCTCATAAGTCTTGGACGTGTATTCGCACGTGAATTATCAGTCATAAAGTCACAGGGAAGTTTAGGAGGTAACTCTAGATTGGGATTGATAATTTGTCCGGGAAACAGCGTGATATGCACCATTCAGGACCACTTAAGATCCGTTAATGGATTGACCAAACTGGGCGAATCGAGATAGGAAGGAAGAACAATTCGCGAAACAGCTTGATATCAACTTGATACGAACCTTTCCACATTCAGTTCGTATCATTTATAAGACAAGCGTAAAACTCACTCCAAAAAGTTAGCTTGAAGAAAAAGAGAACAGCTAGACATTATTAACCATCGGCCAATCCTATACTTGGCCGATGCCAAATCATAACACAGTCTTTTGACCCGTTAAACTATGAAAAGATGCAGTTCCAAACATCCTGTAATTCTTTAATTGAAGGCATAATACATGTTCCATTTTTTTAAACCAAATACTAAACACACCATTCAAATATTTGTGTGAACGGCTATGGTTTCATATGTTCGACTTTGACAATATCGTCATCAAATACAAGTTCAAGATATAAAAACAAATATTTATTCTCGAGCTATGACATATATGGTAAAGTAGCAAGTCATTTATCACCAAAGAAAAGAAAAAAAAAAGTAGCTTTCATTGTTTAAGTTAAGATAGACTATGTTGTTTGAAATGTTCATGGTCTCACATTCAAAGATAATACCAACCATTCGTATTAGTTATATTTTGTGATATGTTTAATTCTTCAAAAGTAAACTTTTCATCAAAGAAAATGTAATAGGATGCACCTAAGGGAGGTAAGATACAAAGACGACTTCAAAAGTCTGTCTTAGGTTGTATTTGTCGATACAAGCAGTAGCTGTGAGTAGTAGTAGTGAACGGTAGCAGTAAATAGTAGTTGTGAGAAGTAGTCGTGACAGCTCATCGCTCATTTTTCACTGCTTCTTAAAACAAGCATTAAAAAATAGTTTTCCTAAAAAATAGCACCGCTCCAAAATGCTCACCGCTCTTGTTACCAAATGACCACTAAAAATTAAAAAGCTCGCCGCTCATTTTGCCAAACAAGTTGTAGGGTTTAATCCCTACAACCCTGATTACTCGATGCGGAATATCGATCGAAGAACACACACAAGCAATGTATCGACAGAAAAGATAATTGAAGCCCGCAAGGTAAATCCCTAATCGACTTTGATTATTTTATTGAAAGAATGACGTACTTGATCTTTTCCCCCACCTACTTTTATATAGATGAGGGGGAACCGACTCTTACAATGACTCCATGTCGGGTTGGGTTTATACATGGCCAACCGACCTTTATTCTTAGCTAGTACAAGGCTACTCGACTCTTAATACCCTAGACCTAGACATAGGCGAAAATAGACTAAGTACATAACAATTTCCACCTTAGGCTATATTAGCCTATCCCAACACTCAGCAACTTCAAGCAGTGTTGTAACTTGCGTCCAGGTACCACCTTCGTCAATGCATTCGCAGCATTGTGTTCAGTACCCACCTTCAGAACTTCAACCATCTTTGCTTCCAAGACTTCTCTAATAAAGTGATGGCGCACATTGATGTGCTTAGTCCTTTCATGAAAAACATGATTCTGCGATAAGTGAATCGCGCCCTGATTATCACAATTAACTGCAACGGTGCTGAGCTTCACGTCCAACTCTTCCAAGAGTCCCCTTAGCCAAATAGCTTCCTCCACAGGCTCCGTAAGGGCCATATACTCCGCCTCTGTAGTTGAAAGAGCCACCACGTGTTGTAGCGTTGCTTTCCAGCTTACAACACATCCCTGTACTAAAAATGCGTAATCAGTGAGAGACCTACCTTTATCCGGATCCTTAGCGTAGTCTTTATCAACAAAACATGTTACGTCTACATGGTTGCCACGATTTGTCCCATACACCAAACCCACGTCTACAGTACCCTGCAAATATTTCATAATCCACTTCACTGCTTTCCAATGGAGTTTACCCGGATTCGCCAAATATCTGCTAACTACACTGACTTCATACGCTATGTCTGGCCTTGTGCACACCATCAAGTACATTAAGTTCCCAACCGCATTTGCATACGCCCCCCTACTCATTCTTTCAACATCACAATCCCTAACCGGGCAATCCTTCAACGACAGCTTGAAGTGCCCACCCAATGGTATCTCTACCGATTTCCCATTGTTTATTCTAAACCTGTTTAAAACTTTAGAAACGTACCCGGATTGTGACACCCTCAGAATCTTGCGACTCCGATCCCTGACAATCTCCATACCAAGAATCTTCTTTGCTTCCCCGAGCTCTTTCATGTCGAACTCCCTTTTAAGCAAAGACTTGGTAGCCGCGATCTCAGCCTTGCTTTTACAAGGAATCGGCATATCGTCTACATATAACAATAGATAGATATACTCCCCTTGTGCATATCTTCTGTAATATACGCAGCTGTCGTAACTGCTACGCTTAAACCTGTTGGGAATCTAAACTTATTAGATTCCCTGATCATTGATTTAAACATAATTAGGCTGATAGATAGTCCCTTGCCTGTGCCTAGGAGGCAGGCAAGTTTCGCAAGACTCACAGAGATCCAAGTCTCTGTGAGCAACCTCAGAGGAGTTCATGTCAGAGACATTGTCAGGGAAGTCGAAGATTACCTGAAGACATACTCCTTGGCTGTGATGGATAACAGCCAAGATGTATTAGGGACTCTGAGGGGTTGAGAGTTAACAGGGGTGGCAATACCCTGATAACTCTCAGCACACTTTGGACATGCCATTTGTGTGTTCGAGACTATGAAGAATAAGGAAACTGTTTTTGACAACTGTTCCTTAAAGCATAATGGAAGACTACCAAGAATAGAAGGACATCATGTGACTGATGTGGGAACTTGTAAAAGCTTGTGTAGTCGAAATCAAGTACTGTTTAAGTCAAACTCGTAACACTATAAATAGGATGTGTATCCATGCATTAATGTTCAACACTTTGAGATATTAAGAACATTAGTGCGTATAACTTAGTGAATCAAACAGCTACGACTGTATTCATAAGTTAGGGTTTATTGTTGTTCAAAGTGTGCACAACACATTGTCATCAAACGATGTTATCCATAACACTTGTAATTCTTTATTATACAATAATAAGATTACGTTTGAAAAGTAATACCTTGTGTTGATTAAGCTAAGATTAGGGTTTCTTGCATTGATTAGGGACTTTCAATTGGTATCAGAGCGGTGTTTGATATTAAAACCTTCAAGAAACATCTTTCTCAGTTTTATAATCAAGATCCATCATGCCGGAAACTTCTAGCCCACAATCACCTTCCACAAACCCATCTTCACCAAGACTTAACCCTCCAGCAAATGACGATGATCTACCCCAACTTCTTGACTCAAGAGGTGGATCACACGTAACCAGTGTACCAGTCTTTGATGAAGAAGACTTTGCCAGTTGGAAGAGTCAATTTCTTGTATACCTTGATGGACTTGAACCTTTTCTCTTAGAAATTTTAGAAAATGGTCCATATATTCCCATGGCGCTTACATCCATTGAAGAAAACCCTCTTCCCAAACCTGTCAAACAATGGACTTCAGCTGATAGGAAATTAGCAAACCAAGATAAACGTCTCAAAAGCATCATAATTTCCTGTCTTCCCAAGCACATCATGAAGTCTATCATTCAGTGTCCCACAGCTAAACAAATGTGGACAGACCTCATTCTTGGCCATGAAGGACCCTCTGAAACAAGAGAGACAAAAATTCAGGCACTCAGACTTCAGTTTAATGCCTTTAAGTCACTTGAAGGTGAAAAGGTTCAGCAAACCTACACTAGGCTGAAGATTCTTTTAAATGACCTGGCTATGAATGATGTCACCATTGGTCAAGCTGAGATCAATGCTACTTTTGTCAACAGCCTTCCAAGAAAGTGGCTGAGCATGAATCAGACTCAGAGAGCTAACAACTCAATCAAAAATGATACCCTTGCTCAGCTCTATGGTAAGTACAATTATGAAGAAGGGCTGATCGATACTATCTACAAATCAGAGACTGAAAGATTTGTAGTCCAAGGAGCATCTTCCAAAGCTTTGATCTCTGCAACACATCCTCATGACAGTGATTCTGATATTGAAGAAGATACCCGTAGCAGCCAAGAGTTCTTGTCAGACCTCAATGCAGAATTCCATAAAAGAGCATTGCTAGCCAACCAAAGAAGATACTACAAAAGATCTGGAAGAGTAGGATCAGCTAGCAAACCAACTGACAGGTCAAAAGAAACATGTTTTGCCTGTGGAAAGATTGGACATTATCAAAAAGATTGTCCTTCCACCAAGACATCCTCACCCTCTTATCCATCATCTTCATCCAAACCCTACAAGTTCAAACAACATATCAACTCATCTCAATCCAATTCTTCAGACACTGAGAAGAAAGATTACAAAAATAAGTACAAGGCACTTAAAGCTGAGTTAGAACAAATGAACTTGAAGATTGAAGCTATGTCCAAAAAGAAAGGTGGTGAGAAAAAGACAGAGAAAGCGTTGGTTGCTGAAACTTATGATTGGAATGATGAACCACTGACTTCAGATGAAGAAGACACCACAAGAGTCAGGGCTTTTATGGCGATAGCTGAGGATGAACCAGCTGTTGGAAAAGGTGATGCAAGATCAGGACAATGGGTTGACATCACAATGGAAAAGGTACACAGGCTTTTATCTATGTCTGATAATGATGAACATAAGCATGTCTTTGATTACACCATTGTTGATTTGCACTTTGTTGAGGAACAAAGAAAGAACCTACTTGATAAGTTTCACTCTGTTAAATCAGAAATGATAAATGCTAAGGCTGAATGTGAAACTCTCAGGCGGGTTAACTTAGAGAAAATATCCCTGCAAAATGAAGTAACTAGATTAACCTTGAAAAACATAGCTTTAAATGATCAAGTCACTGAATTGAACAAGATTATTGAAAAATGGTTGTGTGCTAGGTTTACTATTGATGAATTGCTTAGGGATGAAGTGCCTGCTGACTTGAACAGGGATATAACTGCTAAGAATAAAAAGCTGAGGATTCTCACCAAACCCAAAGACATTGTCTTTAAATCTACAGAGACTATTCATATGTCAGATACCTCTTTGACTAATGACCCTGTCTCTGAAGATGTGGCTGAGCTACCACCTTTGCCCAAACTCTCTGGAGTTGAACCTAGCAGTTCTTCTAGATCTGCTAAGGACGAACTTAGGACAGATATTGAGAATCCTCCAGCCAAAGTTTTTCGTGTGCCTGCTAAACAAACTGGTAAACAAGTAGCTTTTAAGCCTGTTACTACTAAAGCTGTGAATAAGGTTGACCCCACCACTGAAGATCGCCTGTTGTCTCTTATGAAAGAAGTAGAACTCTTGAAACAACACATTAAGCCTTCCGCTGAATGCTCTACTTCTCATGAACCTAAGTCAGTCCTAGGTGAACCCAAAGGGGAAAGGTTAATCAAACCTTATTGCAATGTTTGTAAAAATTCTCACCATTCGACTTTAGATCATGACAGACACATGGCTGCTAAAAGAGCTCAGACACCCTCTAGGGACAGACCACAGAGTTCCAAAAGACAACAGGGAAATTACAAATCTTATCCTCCCTGTAAATTCTGTGGGTTCACAGACCATCACTCAGACGAGTGTGGTGACTTCCCTGGGAGTGATATCTGTGGGAGTTATAACCATGAAACAATGAACTGTCCATCCCAACGCCAAAAGTTTTTCAAGAACACAAGAGTTGCTAACAAGCAATTCAGGGAACCCACTGGAAAGTGGGTTCACCATAGGAACTAATCTGTTTCTATGTATCTGTGCAGAAATATCTCAAGGAATCGGTATGGTATCTAGATAGTGGCTATTCTAGACACATGACAGGGATTCAACAATACCTGCACAGATACTCAAAGGAGCCAGGTCCCAAAGTGGTGTTTGGAGATAACTCTTCAGGTGACACAGAAGGATATGGCTCAGTGAATTGCAATGGGATCACATTTACCAGGGTTGCATATGTGAATGGTCTTAAACACAATCTTATTAGCATCAACCAATTATGTGATGCTGACTATAAGGTTTTGTTTACTAAGACTCAGGGAACCATATTCAACAAAAACAATGATGTTGTGATGGTTGCACCTAGAAGGAGAGATGTTTATGTCATCAACATGGCTGTGTGCTCTAAAGACAGTTCAAATTGTTTTCTTGCCAAAGCCTCTGAAAGTGTCAACTGGCTGTGG
This sequence comes from Glebionis coronaria, assembly GCA_025667525.1. Taxonomy (NCBI): domain Eukaryota; kingdom Viridiplantae; phylum Streptophyta; class Magnoliopsida; order Asterales; family Asteraceae; genus Glebionis; species Glebionis coronaria. The sequence goes on along the minus strand of JANFOE010000322.1, from coordinate 2,758 downwards.
CACAAAAGACTGTCTCATCTCAACTTCAAGAACATCAATAAGATAGCCACTCAAAACTTGGTTGCTGGTCTACCTTCAGTAATGTTTTCCAAAGACAAAACTTGTTCTGCCTGTGTCAAAGGAAAACATCACAGGTCTTCATTCAAGACTAGGTAATCATTCTCTATTGACAAGTGCTTACATCTCCTTCACATGGACTTGTTTGGGCCTGTCAAACCTCAAACCATTAATCACAACAAATACACCTTGGTCATAGTTGATGAATTTTCAAGATATACATGGGTGTTCTTCCTCAGAAGGAAAAGTGATGCAGCTGAAACCATCATGTCCTTCATCAGACAGGTTGAAAATATGAATGATGTTAGAGTCAAAGCTCTAAGAAGTGATAATGGTACAGAATTCAAGAATCATCAACTTGAATCTTTTTGTGATGAAAAAGGGATTTCTCAGAACTTCTCTTCAGCTGGCACTCCTGAACAAAATGGTGTGGCTGAAAGAAGAAACAGGACTCTGATTGAAGCAGCAAGAACTATGTTAAATGGTGCAGCCTTACCAAAGCAATTTTGGGGAGAAGCTGTACATACTGCCTGCTACACTCAAAACAGATCAATCATTGTCAAAAGACATGGCAAAACCTCCTATGAAGTTTTCAGAAAAAGATCTCCAGACGTCAGCTATTTTCATGTGTTTGGATGTCCTGTGTTTATTTATAACTACAGGGATAAACTTGGAAAGTTTGATGAAAAAGCTGATGATGGTTTCTTTTTGGGATACTCTCCAACAGCCAAAGCCTTCAGAGTATTCAACATCAGAAGACAAGAAGTAGAAGAAACTTTCCATGTCAGATTCAATGAAGATGATGAAGTCATACAGAGGACAGGAACAGAGGGTGATGAAGTAGATTTTAATGAAAATATTTCTTTCCCAAGTGATGAGTTCACAGAACCCAGACCTACCAGTCATCACCACTCCAACACTCTCACTCCTTATGTTCCTGCTTTTGACCCTCTGTCTACTCACAACATAGAAGTTCCTACCTCTCAGGAACTTGATGAAGAAGAACCTCAAATCTCTGATGGTCCTTCTCATGATATTGATAACTCACCAATTCTTCAAATCTCTGAAGATTCTCCTGCTGATAATGAAATAGCTTCCCTTGAAATAGCTGAAGAAGACTCTGACACTGAAGTAGTCTTTGAAGAAAGCCCTCCTAGTCAGCAGGATGAGACTCAAATTGTACCAGCTGTGCCCTCAAGTACCCCTGTTCTTGAATCCCCAGCTCCTCAAAATAAGTGGTCAAGAGATCAACACATTCTTCTTGTCAACATTATTGGGGAACCAAATGCAGGGGTCACAACCAGACAGCGAATCCAAGACTTAGAGTCAGCCTCAGCCAATGAATGTCTATTTGCTGAATTTCTTTCATAAATTGAACCTAAAAGAGTAGCTGAGGCTCTGGTAGAAGAAGGATGGGTAGCTGCTATGCAAGAAGAAATCAATCAGTTCAAAAGGAACAAAGTATGGACACTAGTGCCAGCTCCACCTGGAAAGAATATCACAGGCACTAGATGGATCTATAGAAATAAGATGGATGAAATTGGGAACATCATCAGGAACAAGGCAAGACTGGTAGCACAGGGGTTCTCCCAGATTGAAGGAATTGATTATGATGAAACTTTTGCACCTGTTGCTAGACTTGAGGCCATCAGAATCTTTCTTGCTTATGCTGCCTATATGAACATCACTGTGTATCAGATGGATGTAAAGAGTGCCTTCCTCAATGGTGATTTGGCTGAGGAAGTCTATGTTGCACAACCTGAAGGATTTGAGAACAGCGAGTTTCCCAACCATGTGTACAGACTTCACAAGGCAATGTATGGTCTGAAACAAGCTCCAAGAGCCTGGTATGAAACTCTTTCAAACTTCTTGTCTGAAAATAAATTTATCAGGGGTTCTATTGATAAAACACTCTTTACCTTCAAGGACAAGAGTGATTTCATCATTGTGCAGATTTATGTGGATGATATCATCTTTGGGTCAACAAATGTCAATCTTAGTAAACGTTTTGCTAAATTAATGACCAAGAAATATGAGATGAGTATGATGGGTGAATTAACTTACTTTTTGGGCTTTCAAATTAAACAATGTCCTAAGGGAATTTCTATTTGTCAAGAAAAGTATGTTAAGGATTTACTTAAAAAATATGACTTAGCTGATTGTGCATCAGTGAAATGCCCCATGCTTCCACCCAACAACTTGGGCCCTGATGAGTCAGGGGTCTCTGTCAATGAGACTTTATATAGAGGTATGATTGGGTCACTGATGTATCTAACAGCCAGTCGTCCAGATATCCATTTCTCCACATGTCTTTGTGCAAGGTACCAAGCTAACTCAAAAGAATCCCATCTAGTGGCTGTTAAGAGAATTTTCAGGTATCTCAAAGGAACACCATCCCTAGGTCTATGGTATCCAAAGGAATCAGGCTTTGATCTCAAGGCCTATTCAGATTCAGATTATGCTGGATGCTGTATTGACAGGAAAAGCACTTCAGGAAGCTGTCAAATCCTAAGAGGAAAATTGGTTGTATGGAGTGCTAAGAAGCAAAACTCTGTGGCTATGTCTTCAGCTGAAGCAGAATATGTCGCTGCAGCCAGCTGTTGTGCTCAGGTGCTCTGGATGAAAAGTCAATTGGCTGACTATTAAATCTTGTATGACAAAGTACCAATCTTTTGTGACAACACCAGTGCCATTGCCATAT